>CM053162.1:68352350-70852350 GCA_028571685.1 Heterohyrax brucei | reverse complement strand
ATCAAAAGAACAGCGGCTCTTGAAGGGCTTAAAGCAGAGGGCTCAGTGGATTCGGGACGAGTCTGCTGAGTATTAAGCCGTGCTGGAATGGCAGATGTGCTCAGAGCCTTCCTCTCCTTCTCATGCTTTGAGTTATGATTGGATCTGACTTCTGTTCAACTGTAGGACCATTCATTGGATAATTTCCCAAAGGTGTGATTTCTAGTCTATTAAGATAGGGTCACTATGAGTCAGAATTGACTCAGCAGTACTTTTTTTTTTTAATATGGACCAAACCAGTCACCCCGGTGGGGCAGTGCCTAAAGTACTATGGTAGCTAACCAAAAGACGGATAGTTCAAGTCCACCAGGCGCCCCTTGGAAACTCTATGGGGGCAGTTCTACTGTGTCCTATGGGGTTGCTATGAGTCAGAGTCGACTTGAAGGCAGTGGAAAGATGGAAAAACAGCTGTGAAGATGTCTCATCTGACCCCAGAACCACCCAGCCTCCTGCGCTCACTGGCATCGGTGCATCTCAGGCTTTGAGGGAGACTGAGGAGGACCCATGGAGGACAGTGTGATAATTACATTGCCCTCTTTTAATGTTACCTTAGACACTAGACTTTGATTTGCTTCTAACTCAGGAAAAAAGTTCCATCCTAAGTAAATGAATCCTAGTATTCCTTCCCATGGTGACACACCCTCTGGGAGTTGAACATGACCGGAGCGCAGGGAAACTGTAGCAGCCCACTGGGATCTTCACGTTGAATGGGTGACAGAAAGCCATCTTTTATCGTGATTACAAAAACTGCAATTTGGAAGGCCATGTCAGCTAACCCTCTGCTGTGACTTGAGTGTAGGAGACATCCCAGTGACAGATGAAAGTGTTACTCACGAGCCAGAGATAATAAAAAGCAATTTAAAAAGATTATATTTCAATTTGTTCAAAACACAGCTGTTCATAGTCTCCCTTCTTCCCTTCTCCCGCCTCCCTCCTTTCTCGTTCCTTCTCTCTCCCAAGCCTCACTTCGGGAGTTCCTATAACACACTTCTTCCTTCTTTACCTGACCAAATGGTACCAACTGACTGCCTGTGCTAGCTGGGGTCCCAATAATAAGCATTTATATATTTATTTGAAACCACCATGAATAATTCTTGCTCATTTGGTTATAACTTATCTCTGAGCAAGTCCGCAAGCCCTAGGAAAATACTTCCAATAAATATGTATCAGCTGCACAGTGCTCACGGGAGTGTAATGCAGTCAACGAAACCTCTTTCTAGCATAGACGTGAATCACCAGGCTGCTGACGTGAGGTCCACAGGCAGTGTGTGCTGGGGATTGTGGTCTCCACTCAGGTTGCTGCTCGCCCCTGAGGGCCATCAGCACGGGTTTGAGTTGTATGTGGCCTCCCAACTGAAACACTCCATCTTCTTGCGTGATTCAGCTTGACAACAGGAACTCCACATTACTTCCTCACAAATGGGTAAGCTCTGGCCTACTAGCTGAAAGGCTGGAGGTTCTCACCTGCCCAGAGCTGCCTCTGAAATGTCGCAGCCTTGAACCCCTGGTGGAACAGTTCTCTGTATGTGCAGGAGTCGCCAAGAGGTGCAATCTACTAGCAACAGCGTGTAATTTCCTAAACTGGGCAAAATAGAAGGCTGTATTCCTTTTCTGCTCAAGGCAGAGTTAAGCAATCTTGCTGTCAAGAATTCCAACCTTCTGATAAGCAGCAGTATCCACACAACCCTGTCTTAGGCCAGTTGTAAATTGTTTAGCCAGAGACAATGTCTTTTCTCTCCCAAGTAAATTCTTTATACTGGACCCTTCTTCCTGCCTTTCCCGTTGCTGTCAGCCCTTATTCTCTCTTGCTGCCTCTCACTTCTTGCAGGAGTGGTAAGAATTTTCATAAGGGGTCACACCTTCCTGAGTTCAAATGACCAGGCATGATGACAGCTGAGCTCGTGACTGCTGAAGTTTAGTCTAGGAGTCAGCAAGCTTTCTCTGTAAATGGCCAGATAGTAAATATTTGAGACTCTGCAGCTCACAGTCTCTGTCATGACCAGTTCAGTCCGCCTTTGCAGAGTGAAAGTCACCGTGAGTAGACAGTAAACACGTTACTCAGCAGGCTGTGGGCCAACGAAAATGTCAAAGGTGGCGGATCGGAGTCGGCTGCAGTGTGCTGACCCCTGGTCTGGTTGACGAGATGTTCCGTGCAGGCAGAATTAGCACCACTGCAGAAGGTGGGTGAACCTAGAATGACCTTCACATTCCAGACTGAGGACTACGCCCCCAGCCCCACTCTCTCGGTGGATCGGTCTGACAGCTCAGGAACATCTGGCCAGCATCTGCCGAGGCCAGCAGGACCTAGAACCTGACTCCCTTCTGAACACAGGGCTCAGCCAGCCTGGGAGGTTCGTTCTCCTTTATGGCTTCTGGCTGGTTCTTACTCACTTGCATGGTGTGGATCAGAGGTCATCTGGTGGTGGTGGCTCGCTGGGTGCCCTGCTTTTGCTGCCGTGAAGACCTCTGAGGTTGTGCTCACTTCTCGCGGTACCTCCGTGTCTGTCCTTTCTCCTTTCATCCTCCACCGATTCTGTAGGGTGCCAGTTGCCGTGTCTGACTCATGGTGATAACTCTATGGAGTAATTCTCTTCTGTCCTGTAGGGTAGGTGCCAGCTGGAGTTAACTTGACGGCAATGGGCTTGGCGGGTTTTTTTTTTTTCAATTCACATTGTCCTTAGCCTACCCCAGTGACTGTTGTTAGTTGCCATTGAGTGAGTTCTGACTCGTGAAGACCCTCTGTGTAACAGTACAGGCCACTGCCTGTTCTCGGTCATCGTCACAGTAGTTATGCTTGAGCCTATCGATGGAGCCACTGTGTCAGACCATCACCTTGCAAGTCTTCCTCTCTCTTGCTGATCCATTGCTTTACCAAGCACGGTGTCTGCTATTCATTGAATTGTGTCCCTTCAAAATATGTATCAATATGGCTCAGCCGTGATTTCCAGTACTGGACAGTTATCCATCGTTTTGTAACCTGATGTGATTCTCCAATGTCTTGGAATCCTAAGCCTTCTGGTGATAATCAGGCAGGATTAGTGGCAGTTATGTTAACGAGGCAGGACTCACACTGCAATTTTAGCCTGTATTTTGAGTCAATCTCTTAAGACATAAAAGAAAGAATTGAACAGAGAGGGGAGGGATCTCATGGCACAAAGAAACAAGCATCTGGAGTGGAGCATGCGCTTTGAATATGGGGTCACTATGCCGTGAAGCTTCTAGACTGGGGGAACATTGATGACAAGGAGCTTGCCCCGGAACTGACAGGGAGAGAAATCTTTCCCTGAGAGCTGGAGGCCTGAGGTCACAAACATTTTATCAGTTGATGCTTTTGCTATGATTTTTTGATAACAAAAAAAATCTAGGGTCCTCATTTAACCAGTTCACCTAGCCAGTAACTTTATTTGTTCAACTGAGCTCAAGCTTGTACCACTAACAAGAGAGCCCTTGGAGCCGTTCACATGGGGTTACAACATTCACATGTCATGGCAGCATTTCTATTTAAGTGGCAGAGAGCCTCTTGTCTTCCCTCCTACGTTGTTCGTGCTTCTAAGAAGGACACATTTTTGATCTCCAAGCCCAGTGCAGAGTCGCAGCCCTGTCGATACCCACCACAGTCAAGTTAGTTCCAATGCATGGTACAACAGATTCATTTTCCAAAGTGCCAGCTGACAGCCAGGGAGCAGTCACCAGAACCATGAGAAAGCTGCAAGGACAGCTGGTACCAAGATCCTGTAATACTATATAGTAAAGTAAAGGAGGGGACACAACTGGCTCTTTTCCAAGTTGACCTGTGTCATGGATTCAATTGTGTCCCCCCCAAAAATGTATGTGCTTATTTGATTTGGCTATGAGTCCCAATATGGTGCCGTTCCTCCCATGTGTTGTGAATCCTGTCTCTGTGAGATTGATGATGGAGAATGGGCTGCATTTGGGTTAGTGAGGCAGGACTCACACTACAAGCTGGTGGGTTATAAGGGAGAGAAGTGAGCTGAGGAAGTTGGGAGCCTCACACCACCAAAAGAGAAGCACTGAGAGCAGAGCACGTCCTTTGGACCCGAGGTTCCTGCGCCAAGATGCTCTACTGGATTTTGACTCAGCCTACCAGACTGTGATGATTTCTCATAGTGAGTGGACTTTCAATTTATCAATGGATTTGTGCTCACCAGACTGTGTTAATAAAGCTTCTCTTCATGAAACCTTCCACTCGTGGTATTTCCTGTTGGAGCAATACCAGGTGATTAAGACATCCCGCCTCACTGGTGATCAAAGGAGGATCATGTGGTTCAAAGAAGATTGAGATATCTAGTGCCCAAGTTGTTGGGGGGAATGACGAATCTGATATTAGGGCCCGTAGGCAGAGGTGGCTCTAGACCTCAGAAAGCAGTCTTACTTCTTGGGACCTCACACTCTACCTCACTACCTTGGTAGATGTTTCAGACATCCTTTAAATGTGGATCAAAACCACGTCTTTTAGGAAACCTTGTCTAACCTTCCCTTCTTGTGGAGATGATCCTGCTTACTTTCCCTTAAACGCCTTCCCGGGGCCCCATTGGCTGTGTTCCTGACTCTTCATCTTTTGTCTTATGACCAAAAAGCCCCAGTAACCGTGGATTCAGTTCCGACTAATGCCCAGGTGATAAGCTTCTTAGGGCAGGCGTTGTGCTCTCTTCTCTCTTCATCTCCTGAAGAACTTCAAGAGAGCCTTACATCACTGGTGCAAGTTTCCCTGGGTGTCCCTTTTCCCTTCAGCCCCAAGAACTCCATCTTCATTCAGCAGTTGGCAGCTCACAGTTCTACTCAGAACTTCTACACTGGTCTTAAAGAGTCGGGTTACAACGGGTGGGCAGGACTCTGTCACGTCCTTTCCTCAGTGAACTCTCATACTCTGCTTTCAAGTAGAAGGCACTAAGGTTGAGAACCCTGGTGGTATAGCAGTTAAAAGCTACCGCTGCTAACCAAAAGGTTGGCAGTTTGAATCCATCAGGCGCTCCTGGGAAACCCTACAGGGCAGTTCTACTGTGTCCTATAGGGTCTCTATAAGTCAAGATTAGCTTGACGGCAATGGTTTTTCATTTGAGGGAGGTGGATCGGGTGTGCTGGTTGAGTGTAGCTGGAAGGTGCTCTCTGTGAGGCCCAGGGTCATCACCACCCTCTTATTTTTCAGAGCCAGGCCAATCAGAGAAGTGAATAGGAGTGTTGCCTGGCATGAACCGTGGAGAAGGCAGCAAAGGCAGGAAACCTGGGAAGCTATCAGTCATGTGTGCAGGAAAAGCACCCAGGGAGGAGCCGCTCAGGCACCACTGCCACAGCGACTTTGCCTTTTGTCATATAGTGTTAATCCACAACCACTTATTTGTTAACTTTTTGGTAGTGCTTTATACTTAAAAAAATCTTCCCACAACAATAAATTATACATATGCCACCAAAGCACACATTTAAGGAAATTTTAAGTACTGATATTTTGTTCTCTGTGAAGTTGATAGATGTATAACATGTCCTAAGTGGTTTGAGACACTTACCTTCTTTGAAGCTTCAGTGTTATCACTGAATATGTGAAAACTAGAAGGCAAAAATCTATTGTAGGTAGTAGATATTTGAACCCAAAGTTAGTAGTTATTTTAAAAGGCTGCCCAAAGACACTGATTTGACATGTGCAATGAAAATGGTGCATTTATCCACCATTCTTTGAAGGGTAACTTTCCATTTAAATTGAATGACTGTTCTAAATTAATTTCACTCATTTTCAATTCCAGTTTTTCTTGTGCATGTACAAAAGGTGAAGTGATAGCTATTAATATGTTGGCTTAGTTAGTGTGAAAACTGGGCAAACAGATAAATGATTAGCTATTTCAGTATCATCAGATTTTTCCAAATAGAAAATTATTTAATTCCAATAATGATTCAATCTTTTTAAATCCAGCTCATAGTTTCAAAGTTTTTGGAAGGCGAAATAACTGACATTGTTGTGAATCTTATTACAAACTCAATTCAAATTCAACACTGGAGATCAATGATTTTCTTTTAGTATTAGTAAAGATAAATTGTGGTAAAAATAAGAAACCTGTGGAACAGAAATACACTTGGAATAGACTGTGACACAGCCTTACACAATGTACAGCTGTACTGAATGAGCAGTAATATTTTACCTAGTGAAATGGTGGTTGAAACTGACAATGTTTTTCCAAGTCGGAGTTTTTTTTTGGTGTGTGTGGTGAGGCTCATGACGAATACCAAACTTTCTTTCAGTAGGATTTTAGAAGTGTTTGAGTCTGTCAAAAACCATTTTCTGAATTAACTTAAGTGCTCTATAATGGTACTGAACTTTTTGTAAACAAGTTCTCTTGGCTTGCATTTTGTTCAAAATCAGTTGAAAATCTTTCATCCATGTTTTCAATGTGTGGTTGTGCACCATCAAGTCACTTCTGACTCCTAATGACCCTAGAAGACAGAGAAGAACTGTCCTACAGGATTTCCTGGACTGTAATCTTTCTGGGTGCAAATCACTAGGTTTCTTTTTCACAGAGTTGCTGGTGAGTTCGAACCAATGACCTTTCAGTTGGCAGCTGAGGGTTTATCCATTCTGCCATCTGGGCTCCTTATTTCCAACACGAACTCCAAATTTTTAGTTTCAGAAGTTGTTATCAAATTGAAAAATTTGAATACAAAGCTGACAAACCAAAAAATCACTGAAATTTATTTCTATGAAAGCCAGAGTGGAATTGCACAGTGTAGACAGTGGAAGGTTCTATAACATGTACAATTTGGTTTTGAAATTATTGAATTAGTCTCAGAAATACTCTTGACTTACAGGAAGACTTTCTGGATTAATCTCTTCATTTTTAGTAGCCATCTTTTGGCTTGATATGAAACTGGAAAGGACTGTAATTTTGCAATACCTGAATTTGGCAGAACATTAAAAAATGTAGGTAATTTTGTTTTGTTTCTTAAATATATCCTTTTGTATTTCTGTGTTGCATTCTGTGTAATGCTTTGGCTATGTCTACCAGTTCACAGATTCTCTTTTCAGTATGTCTAATCTGCTATCAGGGCTGCCCATTGAGTTTTAAATATTGATCATTACTATGTTTGTAACTCTGATTTGCTTATTTTTCATGATTCTTGGCCATTACTGATATTTTTCATTTGCTTCTCATGTTTTTAAACTTTTGTTTTATTTCTCTACACATAATAAATATAATTTATACTTATTTTCTATGTTAACATAAATAGCTGAGTCTCAGTGAGTCTATTTCTGCAGACTCTTACTCATGGGATTTGTTTCAGTGTCTATTTCATTTTGAATGCTTCCTGTGTATTTTACTTGGAACTTTACAAGAATTTATTGATATCTGAGATGAAGGTGGTTTTCTTCAGAGAAGATTTGCAATTACCCCTGCCAAGAAACTGGGAGACTTTTCAGGCTGGGATCACCATAAACTAGATTTCAGAGCCAGGTTTTATAGACCAACCAACTGACATGAATTTGATCTAAAATTTATGTAAGGATATCTTTGTTACAGACTCTTAGAGGAGATTTGTTTTCTCTGTTGTCTCTACTCCAAAGTTGGAAATGGGTAATTTTCCTTGCAGTCCTTGACTTTGATTTCTAGTTCGTTTTTTCACACTGTGTGTAGCCCTTTGGTTCCTAACTTTAAGAGACACTATCCTCTTAGGACATCCACCTTGGGCAGGTCCTGGACTTTGTCTCTTGCCTATATATCATCTAAGTCAAGATCAAGAGCAAAGTCAAGTGCCTCAAGACAAAAGCCCACTTTACGGCTCTAGCTAGTGCTTAGGAATACTACCTTCATTTAACTTTTGGCGTGACTATTTGTTACTTCTTTGCAAGGTAATTAATGCATTTGAGACTATTTTGTTGTGGTATCTTTTCCAGTATTTTTCAGTTAATTTCAAAAAGACCATCCATCAGGAAATCTCACCAGCCATTTTAGAAGTCTTGTTGTCTTCTTTATTTTTCATCATTGTCTAATTGTTCAGAGTAAAAATTCAAACAATGCAGGAGGATAGGAAGGGAAAGCTTCTCTAACCTCTGCTTCCAAAGAGAAATGCATGACTAACGTGTGCTGAATACTTGGTAAGTACCAGGCTCCATTCTAGGTATTTTCTATACTTCAAAAAGTAACTTATCCATCACCAGCTTTTTCAGTCAGGCCACTGTTATGGTACCCAATTTCCAGATGGGAAAATTTTGGCTCAGAAAAGTTCAGTAACTCACCCATCAAGTGTTGGCACTGGGTCTGAACATGGTAGTCTGGGGAGCCATTGTTTTTAATCACTGCGCTATACACGGCTATCAGTGCTAATGATAAGTGCACCTTTCATTTCCCTGCACATGTAAACTTATATATTCATTCATCTTCCTATTCTGCTTTCTTAGTCATCAATTCAGGAAGCATTATTTGACCTACCTGTGGGTGTCAGGCCATTGCTCAGTATATTCACATGCTGAGGAGTGGCCTCTTTAGTAGGGAGGTGCACACGCACCCAACAAGCCCACTCTTGTCAAGTCTGTTCCAACTGATAGTGTCCCCATAGGGCAGAGAAGAATGGCCCCATAGAGTTTCCATGGAGCGCCTGGTAGATTCCAACTGCCGATCTGTTAGTGAGCAGACATAGCTCATAATAACTATGTCACCAAAGTTTCCATAATGATCCAATGTGCTATGTGCTACAGAAGAATTACAGTGTGTCGGGAGCATGGAGCAGACAGGAGCTCATTTCAGCAAGGTCAGGGAGGTCAAGGAAGTTTCTCAGATATTTGAATTTGATCTTGAAGGATGAGTTTCAGTGGACATCGTGGTGGACTGTGTGCAGTGGACTTTCTAGGAAGACACAGCTGCTTCTACAAAGGTTTAAGCCCATAACCTATTGCTGTTGAGTCAATTTTGACTTGTAGTGACCTTATAGGATAGAGTAGAACTGCCCCAGAGGGTTCCAAAGGAACAGCTGGTAGATGCGAACGGCTGACCATTCAGTTAGCCGCTGAGCTCTTAGTCACTGTACCACCGGAGCTAGGGACTGTGTAAGAGATGGCTTGTTTGTAATCACTTTGGCCATTTCTTGTCGATGCTCATTTGGTGCAGGCAGTGTGTCTTCTGTTTCTGTGATTTCCCACAGCGTCTGACTCGCCACCCAACTGCCACTTGTGAACTACTAGTTGATTGATTAAAGAGCCCATTCTGTTAACCACAGTGCAGACTGAGATCTTGGCCTCTGAGATGACTTCCTGGAGACACTGATGGGAAAAGGATGAAGGGCCGAGTGGCTGGAGGGGACGGGGACTCTGTGGGTCAAGGGCCCAGAGCAAGGTGAACTTTCAGAGGCAGGGAGAAGGATTCTGGGGCTGGGGCTGCCGAACACAGAGCAAGAGCCTCGGAAAGGGAAACAAGTTTTCTGCAAGTAACCACTCGCAGCCCTGTGTTTATAGACCACCCTGCAGCCTGTCCTCTTCAGAGTTTGGAGTCTCAGGCAGTGCGGCTCTGAGGCCTGAGTTGTGACTCTTCCTCCCTTGAAGTTCTCAGCATGGAACACATCTCTTGCTCTCTGCCCTTTTCTTACTCAGCTGCTTCATCTCTCTGAAAGTGATTTCTCAGAACCTCAGCTTTCTCCTTGTGAAAAAGGGTTAACGCTGTTTACTGATTAGGCTGGCTGAAGGGGACAGCAGACCCAAAAGGAGAAGCAGCGTCTGGCCTGTAGTAGGCACACAGCATGTCCCGCTTTCCCTTTTGTGTCTTTGTAATTCACACCCCAGAGGTGTCTTCTCTGAAGGTGCAGAGTAACCAGGGCACCAGATGTCCAAGCCGTCAGCACAATGGGCTGCGTCCAGGACCAGATGCCCAAAGGTATGCAAACGGCAAAAGGCTGCTGAGGCAGGGGTGTCAGAGTAATAGCCACTGTCAGGGTGGGGCGTATGTACTTACAAGCCAAAAGGCACTTTGAGAGAAGAAATAAACTGGAGCACTGTTACTCGTCCCAAACTCTCCATGTGTTTATCCCCCTGAGACATTTAACCATGACAATTGAGCAAACACGTTCTCACAGGTTGGCAAAGGGGCACTAAAACGCAGCCAGCACTGGATCTCCTCCCACGGTGTTCTAGAATGAATTACCTCCCTGCAGGGTGACCCTAAGACCCACTTCCGTCTGGAGAGTGGGGCCCTGGAGGAGGAACCTGACTATCCCTTGCCACACTTTCCATGGCCTCCTCTCCATCCAGTCTCTGATTCTCTGCCTTCCTTGCAAATCTCATTTCTGTCCTTGTTAGAGGCTCCCCAGGGGGTTGTTGTGACACTAGACATGAGCGGACACTGCCAGAGGACGACACAGGCAGATTGTGAATGTCAGAGTTGCTCAGGATGAGAAATACAGGCAAGAAGGAAGTATGTGCAGAAGGTGGGGGTGCTGGGACCTCGGATACTACTTTACAGCGCCCAGCCCTGCCTCCTTGGCTTCCAAAGTCCTGCACACACCCTCCTCTCTTGCTGTCCTTTCCACCTGGTGCTGCAGGATGGCTTTACGAAACGTGGGTCTGAAAGCGAGGGCTTGGCCTTGGCTTCTTCAAACTTTTTATAGCCCACAGTCCTATAGAGGATGTGCTGAATACATCTTCTTAATGGAGAACAGCATCAGCGAAATCAAAAACTGACAAGGAGTCTGCTTCTGCTGCAGGCTGACATGAGCTTTTTGGCAAGTTGCTTCCTCTCTGAGGCTTGGGTTTCTCGTTGGTAAGATGGTTTCTGTAAGGTCTGAGTCTTGCAGGTGGAGTTGGGCCACCCACTTCCAGCCGTGGTGCGGCTTGGCTGGCTCCTTCCTGGTCTCTGCTTCATCGTATCTGCCCTCTCACTAAGGGTCTGTTGAGGTTCCCTTACTTCCGTCAGAAATGGTCAAATTCATTTTAGGCACTTGAGTTCTTCCTTCTCACATGGCTGTTATGACGATGGAATTAGTCAGAAGTTGAGTTGGTTGTCGTGTGAGTCACCGTTAGGGACTCTCACTAAACAGACATGCAAGCCCAGGAAACCCAGGAAGAGATCACCTCATACTGGTGTGTTAGGCCAAATTTGGAGCTCTAGGAAAATCACAGACAACTGGGGTAGATGGTGGCCAGGCAGAACCCCCATCTGTGGGGCCCACACCTGGCTTGGATAGGGACCTTCATATACTGAGGAAATCCTAACCACTAACCCACATAGACCCTTAGACTGGACTTCATGGAGAAATTGGTAGGTTGACGGTAATTCACTGTACAACAAACGGTCAGAGCTGGGGATTGGGGTTAGTGTGCCAATGGCACAAGGGACCCAGACCATTAGGGTAGGGAGAACAATTAGAGATTTTTAGAGATGATATTAAGTCCCCCCAAATGTATGTGTTGGAATCTCATTGCTATACATATGTATGTAATCCCAATGGGAAATGGAGTTGTCTTTGTTGTGTTAGGAAGCTGCATCCATGTAGGGCGCATCCTCACTCGCTTCTGAGTTATAGAAGAGCAGCTTAGACACAGGGACAAAAAGAACAAGCAAGGAGAGGGGAAGCTGGAGGCCAGGTGAAGTTACCAAGGAGCCGAGGGACACCGGGGCTGCAGGAGCTGAGCCAGGGCCCTGCTCCTCACAGGCCACTGCCCTGAATTCTAACCCCGAACCTCTGAGCAGGCCAGGCCCTCATGGTTCTTTAAAGCCCCCACACAGGGGGGCTTCTGGCCCAGTGATGCTGGAAAACTGGGATTGGTCAATTAGTCCAGCTATTCCCTAAACACACAAAAGCACTGAGGTCCAGGGAGGAGAGCCTGAAGCCCAGGCATGCTGCAAACCCGAGGTGGCTCCAGGGTTCCTGTCTAGAAGGGCTAGGGGAGGAAATGGGTCTGAGAGGACGGGGGAACTGCAGTTTTCCTGAAGTTGCTCTTACGTAACGCTTTATATAAGACTGCACCAGGTAAGGAGGGTAAAGACAGTGAGCAGCCCCCACTTGTCTGTCAGTGGAGGCTGGCTTGCTGCTGTGATGCGGGAAGACTGAAGAAGTGCCAATGGCCTGTGTGTGTCAGAAAATCAGTGGGAAACTTGTGAGAAACCAGGGTGGGAGGGGCGCCAGACCACCCTGGGGTACCGACACGGCTTGATCCCAAGGACTCTGCTCCTGCTCTTCCCCCCTACATGTGGCCCTGGAACACTTTTGTGTGAAGTGGGAGGAGGACAGGCAGTCCTTTTGTGTTTTTGGAGTCCCGGCCGGGAGGCCCCAGCACTGCCTCTGCCAGGGTCCGCAGGACGGCACGAGGGCCGAGCCCAGAGTCCTTCCTCACCCTCAGTGTTCTCTGCAGAGTGATGCCCCTCAGGCCTGGGCAGAACACCTGACCGTCTAGGCAATTCAGGCAATCTCAGGTCTGGCCTGAGAAGATCAGTTATTTTCACCAACAAACTCATTAGCTCCAACCTCTGTTACCACAAAATGCAATTTGGAGGGCTGACAGAATTGATTAAAATAGGATTTTACTTACAGCAGTAACTGCAAACCAAGAAGAGGATGGTTTCGGGCCAGCTTTCAAATGCCTACAGAGGGAGGCCACAAAAGGACACACTCTCCCACTCTGTCTTGAAAGGCTCTGAGCCTTAGGGCGTTTTCTAGGCCTTGGTGACAGGTGTCACAAACAGATTGAAGACATTTGTCTGGGTAGCTTCAGTGGCTTTGTTTCTGTTTCATGGCTACTCAGTTGGTTTAGAGGCCTCTTCTGGTGTGTTCTTTCTTCCTTTTGGACTATTTACTCTGGGTGATTGCAGGTTCCCTGGGTGACAGACCAACTGACGAAAATGGCCACAGGCCACTTCAGGAGCTATTGTCTGAAGGAGCTAGATAGTTCAAGTTCCTAGTGATCTGGATCTCACAGCAGCTGCCTTGCTGCGGAGCTGAGTGGCTTGCCTGCAATGAAGCAGAACAGTTCGACTCGACAGATTTGATAAGGCTCTTATTTATTCATTCATTTTTTTTTTTTTACTGTCATGTTGTTAAAGTAGAATTGTTTCTTCTTTTTTTTTGTACCAGGTAATGTGCACAAATGACAGACCTTCTCCACCTTCAAGCCTTTCTCCCTCCATCGCCTTGTGCCTGCCAGGTTCCATCTTTCAGCTCTGCTCTGCAGTGGGGGCTGCAATCATCCACAAAGAGGAGACAGGGGCTGGTGTACAGGAAAGGAATGGAGGAGTCCATTAAAAAAGCACCTGAGACAGTACTGGTTTGATTTCTGGGAGCCCCAGCATATCTTTGCTATGAAATCTTTCATTTGCAATCACTCGCTTCCGGGTATGTGATGAGGTCAAACGATCACTTCCTCTTCCTCTGGAAAAAGAGCATCCTGCTCAGGTTTTCCGAGCATGGTGACTTTCCTATCAACTATCCATTTCGTCACAGGGCGGAGGCAGGATGCCAGGCTGCTCTCTGGAGCACAGTCCAGTGGTGACACACTCCACCCGTTAATTACCGCTTCTTCCTTAGTAACTCGGACCCACTGCTATTGAGTTGGCTTGGACTCACAGTGGCTCCGCGTGTGTCCAAGAAGAACTGGGCTCCGTAGAGTTGTCAGTGGCTGGCTGTTTAGAGGTAAATTGCCAGATCTTCCTTCTGAGGCTCCTCTTGGTGAATTCAGACCACCCACCTTGTAGTGAGCAGCCAAGCATACAGACTTTCTGCCCCACTCAGGGATGACTTCATAACAAAGCTATAGTTTTAGGCAGGTCTAGCCAAGCAACTAACTTATGGCCAAGGAGATGTCTGTGGATGGGTGCCTAAGAGTACTGGGAAGGAGCACCTTCCTCCCTAGTCCCTCCTTTTTGTTGCCTAGACTGTGGGTGTAATGACTGGAACTTCAGCAGTCAATGCCAACCGTGAGGTGATCTTCAAAACGGAAGCCACATGTAGAGGAAGAGAAAGACTGAAGGAGTCTAGGTGTTGAGTGGCTTTATACAGCTAGCATATGTGTCCTGCACTGCCTCCCTGTGGGATTATTTTATATGATAGAATAAATCTGGTATTTAAGACACACTAATCAAGTCTCAGAAATCCTGGTAGCAGAGTGGTTAAGTGCTATGTGTGGTAACCGAAAGGTTGGCTGTTCAAATCCTCCAGGGGCTCCTTGGAAACTATGGGGCAGCTCTACTCTGATTTACAAGGTTGCTATGAGTCAAAATTGACTCAACAGCATTGAATTTGTTGTTTATTTTATTTTTTGGGGGGGATGAGTCTCAGTTTCTCTCAGCTGATCCAAATTCTAACTGATAATAGAATTTGGTAGTTGCAAGTCGGTAGCAGAAATAACAAGACCTAAAACACAACAGTTTATTGAAGAGAGGGAGGCAGACATTAAGGACGTAGCTATCACAGGCTGGACACTTGGTAGCCCTTATTATGCAGTGGACACAAATTTAGTCAACATGTGTGTCTTAGTTATCTAGTGCTGCTGTAACGGAAATACTACAAATGGGTGGTTGTATCAGATACTTATTGTTCTGCTGTTAGGAGGTTGGAGTCTGGATTCAGAATGCTGGCTCTGGGTTTGCTGTCTGTCTTCCTTGTCTCTTCTGAGCTTCTCTTCCTGGGTGATCATCATTCACCTGGGCCTCTCTCCTTGGTTTACTTGTTTCATCTTTTGTATTTCAAAAGAGATAAACTCAAGATGCATCCTACTTGATCCTGTCTCATTAACATAACAAAGACAACACATTCCCAAATGGGATTAGAATCAGAAGGCATAGAGGTTAGGATTAAGTCATAGAGTTTAGCCAAGTACCAACTGCTGTCGAGTTGGATCCGACTCATGGGTTTACAATGTGTATTTTGGGGGGAAAACAGGGGGGTTTTATTATTCAGTCTGTAACAATGTGTCTTAGTGTCCTTGGAAGCTAGATCTCAATCTGACCTAAAGCTGAAGCATTAGGGGAAATGTTATTTATGGGTTCCTTCTTACTGTTTTTTTTTGTAAAATCCTCTGAAAGAGATGGATTCTGGCTAGAGCACCGGCTGCAGGTACAGACAGAAGGTAACACAGCGTTGCCAAGAGAGGCTTACGATTTGGAGCACTGGTAGGCTGAAAAAGCCAACTGCTCTTGCCCCCAAATCAAGTGATGAAAAGCACTCGCTGTAGAACTCCCCCTCTGAAGGAGCTAAGACTGCTAAAGGTGTTATCTTAGCCTGAATGATAATCCCCATGTTCCACTCTTCAGTGTTGTGGGGATGTTGAATCTTCCCTGTTGTGGCCATTGGCTTTCGGGTGAGTTCAGCATTTTCATGTCTCTGGCATCCTTGGGACTTCAAACAACATAGTTTAGGTCCTTACAGAGCTTAATAGAGAGACCACATTTTATATCAGGCTGCAAGACCACTGCCATTGAGTTGATTCCAACTCATAATGACTCTATAGGTCAGAGTAGAACTGCCCCCTAGAGTTTCCAAGGAGCACCTGGGCTGCTGAACTTTTGGTTAGCAGCCATAGCACTAAATCACTATGTCATCAAGGGTTTCCGCTTTACCAGGAGGAGCAGTCTATCTTAGTCCTCTCCTATAACTCATTTTAAATTAGCATTTATGAAATAAAGTTTTTACGAACAGAATCCCAGCTGTTTGTATCTAGTAGTCACGCACGGTTCACCTCCTCATCCCCTTCCCTGCCTGGGTCCAAGGCACAAGAATGCCTCAGAGATGCAGCTCCCCGCAGAGAATCTTTGGGGCTGAGAGCTTACAGAGCACCTACCATTTTGAGGTTCTAAGATTGACTTTGTCTCTTTTATGATCATCAACTTGCCCCACACCCCAGGATCTTTATTGTGTTGGTCATGATGGATCTTTAACGTGAGACATTCCTTGAGTATATACTGGTAGGTTTTGCCAGTGTCATTCAGGATGTGTTTACATCTGAGACAAGACGTGGAAACCCCCTTAATAAAATGACAGAGACTTGGAATACCAGCAATGAAGCATGTTGGAAAAGTGAGTGGAAGCGTGTCAGAAAATTGGGGCTCACGGACATGTGGTTACTAAATAGAAGAGGGGGGCCTCTAACCACCAGTTTTGTCTTATTTCAAAGTCCATGCTTTGGAAAGGCTATGCAGAGTTGTTCCCAATCCACAGACCCATTGGGAAGGCAGACTGCAGATGAATAGTCACAGTCTTGAGCATCACTGGCAATGGTTATTTATTTACTCACTATTAATTAGCCACCTACTATGTGCCAGGTAAGGATCCCTGGTGCTACAATGGTTAAATGCTCAGCTGCTACCTGACTGGTTAGTGGTTTGAACCCAACAGCCACCCTGTGGGAGTACTTTCATAAAGATCTCCAGCTTGGAAACCGTGTAGAGGTAGTTCTGGCTTGTCCAATAGAGTCGTGGTGAATTAGAATCTATTCAATGGCAATGAGTTTGGTATTTGTTTTTTGTGTCCCAGATGTGTAATCAGGCAGTTCCAGTTTAGTCAGAACAGTAAGAGAACAGGATCATTGAAACCTGCATTCTCCCAAAGACTTACCCTACCTTAACTCACTTCCTACCTTCTTCCCAAAAAAGGTGCCGGCTACCCAAGTCA
The DNA here is from genome assembly GCA_028571685.1 of Heterohyrax brucei. Lineage (NCBI taxonomy): Eukaryota > Metazoa > Chordata > Mammalia > Hyracoidea > Procaviidae > Heterohyrax > Heterohyrax brucei. The sequence goes on along the minus strand of CM053162.1, from coordinate 70,835,721 downwards.
ACACTGGCCAAAACTCTGAAATGCTTCCTTGCTGCCCCAACAAGAACTCCATTTTGTCAATTCAAAATTAGGGGTGTTTGAATGTAACAACCTGGATTGGGGAGAGTGTCATCCAGTTGACATAGCCCTGCTTTGGGGAGGACTTTCCATCTTACTATAAGGGCTGTAGTCATGTCAAGGCCCAGGGAGCCTCCTGGGCTCTGTTCTACTGGCCGTGCATGGGGTTCTGAGCCATGACTGGGTGGCAGCCCTGACCACCAGTGCATTTACTTACGTATGACAAATGCCTTTCAGAGCCAGGCACCATGATGCTGAGGGAAAGGTCACAGAACTCTCAAGAAGCTGTATCCCTGTGAGGGTGACAGACAGCAGTGAACAGAGCCTACAGATAAATATATAACCAGAGCTGTAAGAAGTGCTGTGAAAAACAAAGTTCAGAAAAGCCAGAAATAAAGGGATTGCAGGGGACACGGGAAGACTCTCTGAGAAAGTGGTGTTTGAGCTGTGATCCACAAGTTGAGTTGGGTCTGGCTAGGTCAAGTGTGGCAAGGGCACAGGGGTCATTCCAGAAAGGGAGATGAAACATCAAGGTCAAAGGTCCTGTGGCAGAAGGAAGACTTGCATGTTCAAGGAACCGGAGCATAGCCAACCAGAGGGAGAAAGTCGCGAGATAATGACAACAGTTACCATTCAGTGCTGATTCTAGTAAACTGGCTAGGTTATTGTTTTAATGAATAGCTAGGTGCTATTTTGAGGGTTTAACATATATGAAGTCATTTAATCCTCAAAACAACCAGAGGAGGTAGAGGCCATATGACTTGCATTTGACAGACAAGGAAACCGTGCCACAGAGGCTAAGGAGTGAATCCAGGGAGCCGGAGCAGTAGGTGGAACAGGGAGTCGTCTTCACGTGGTCAAAGCAGGAAGCCAGGGTGCAGCTCTCCTTTAACTGCTCCGGACTGATGCAGGTGGCCTCTGAATTCCATTCTTGCTACACAGTGATCTTTTTTTGGTCTTTCTTTTCTTTTTGTCTTTTCTTAAATTAGGAAGAAATTTGGTAGAAACCAAAGACAGTGCCAAGATGCTTTATATACTTTCTGTTATTTACTGTTCAGCCGAGCCTTTGGAGGTTGATAATGTTATTTGCATTTTATAGGTGAGGAAGCTAAAGTGCAGGCAGCTTACTTAGATTGTTCAGTGACTCACACTTCAGAAACAGCAGGGCCGGGACATGGAGCTGTTTCTACCTGACTCAAAATTGTCCACTAACCCAGGGCTGGACAAACTTTCTCTAGAGTACCAGACAGTAAATATTGCAGATTTTGTGTCCTCTTATAAAGTGACAACATGTAGATGAATGACTGTGGCTGTGTGACAATACAACTTTATTCATAAAAACAGATGTTGGATGATTTGGCCCATAGGCCACAGTTTGCTGACCCCTGTACTAAATGGAAACCCTGCTGGTGTAGTGGTTCAGTGCTACAACTGCTAGACAAGAGGCTGGCAGTTCAAATCCACCTGGTGCTCCATGGAAACTTTACAGAGCAGTTCTGTCCTTTCCTGTAGAATCACTATGAGTCGAAATTGACTTGACAGCAGGGGGATGCCGAACAATTAAAGATTAATTTACTTTGTAGAGAAGAGGGAATATGGCATGGAATATGGCAACACTCATCTGTTAGTTGGTCACACTGTTGTGTTGCTGTGATTCTGGAAGCCATGCCACAGGAATTTCAAATACCAGCAGGATCACTCATTTCAGCAGAGTTTTCAGACAAGACACCAGAAAGAAGGACCTGGCAATCTCATTCTCAAGATATTGGCCAGCAAAAACCATATGAATAGCAGTGGAACATCGCCTGAGGTGGTGGTAGATGTTGAGCTGCCTCAGGTGGGAAGGCACGCAAGATAATGACTGAGGAAAAACTACCTCCTCAAAACAGAGTTGACCTTGATGATGTGTATGGAGTAACGCTTTGGAGACCTAAACGGGCCGAAATGGCATAATTCAAAATGAGAAGAAGTAGCTACAGACATCCGCTGATGACTGGAATGTGGAATGTACAAAGTATGAATCTAGGAAAATTGGAAGTTGTCAAAAATGAAATGGATCTTGCAGATACCCTAGGCATTAGTGAGATGAGACAAGCTGTGTATTAGCTATTTTAAATCAGACAGTCATACGGTCTGCTCTACTGGTAATGACAAACAGAAGAGGAATAGAATTGTGTTTACTGTCAGAAAGTCTTGAAGTACAGTGCTGTCAGAGATAGGGTAATATCCATAAGCCTATGAGGAAGATTAATTAACATGACTATTTATTTGAATTTACACACCAAACACCAATGCCAAAGATGAAAAAAATTGAAGTTTTTTTTTTTTTACAAACTTCTACAGTGTGGAATTAATCAAACATGCAATCAAGATGCATTGATAATTAGTGATGATTGGAATGCAAAAGTTGGAAACAAAGTTGAAGTATCAGTAGTTGGAAAATATGGCCTCAGAGACAGAAATGAAGCTGGAGAATAATAGCTTTTTGCAAGAGTGATGTTTTAGTCAGCTAGTGTTACTCTAAGAGAAATTCTACAAAGTGGATGTCTTTTACAAAGGAAAATTTATTCTTACACAGTCCAGTAGGCTACAAGTCCAAATTCAGGATGTTTGCTCCAGGGGAAGGCTTTCCCCTTTATTGGCTCTGGAGGAAAGTCCTTGTGTTGCATCAATCTTTGTTCAGGGAACATCTTGGCACAGGAACCTCAGGTCTGACGGACGCACTCTTCTTCTGGTGCTGCTTTCCTGATGGTGTGAGGTTCCCAATTCTCTGCTTGCTTCCTTTTCCTTTTATTTTTTGTAGGATGAAAGGATAATGGATGGTGGAAGCCCTGCTGCAGGGAAATCCCCTTTACAGTGGAGCAGGAAGTGCTCTTATGAAGGGATTACAGTCCCACCCTAATCCTCTAACATAAGCACAAGAAAATCACCAAGTGGAGGACAGTCATAAAACATTGGGAATCATGGCCCAGCCACACGGCTACACATATTTTTTGGGGGACACAATTCAACTTATGACAACCAACAGCCTATTTATTAGAAACAACTTTTTTTTTTTTTTAATAAAAAAACAACTTAAATGGTAGCTATATGTATGGACTGTGTCAGGTGGAGTAGTAATGAATTACATAGACTACACCTATGAAAAGAGACAAAGGAGACATTCCACATTACCTCTCTGACCGTGGCCAGGAGCCGACTGCAGAACAGACAGTAAACTGCTCATGTCAAGTTCAAGTGGAAGTATAGAAAACTGAAACAACTCCCAAGTGAATCTGATCTTTTCAAGAGTAGATTTGATACACTGGAAGCTAATGACCAAAAACTGAATGTGTGATGCCATGAAGGACATGATACATGAGCAAAGCAAGAGGTCATTAAAGAGACAGGAAAGACCAAACATTCGTCAGAAGAGACTCTGAAGCTTGTTCTTGAAGGCACAGTAGCTAAAGCAAAAGGAAGAAGTGATAAAGTAAAAGAGCTGAACAGAAGATTTCAAAAGACACCTGAAGAAGACAAAATAAAGTTTTATAACAACATGTGTCAAGACCTAGAGATAGAAAACTGACAGGGAAGAACACGCCATTTTTCAAGGTGAAAGAACTGCAGAAAAAAATTCAAGCCGCAAGTTGCAATGCTGAAAGATTCTATGAGAAAAATATTGAAGGATGTAGGAAGCATCAAAAGAAGATGGAAGGAATACACAGTCATTATACCAGAAAGAACTGGTAAATGTTTAGCTGTTTTAGGACGTAGTATACAATAAAGAACTGATAATACTGAAAGAAGAAGTACAAGCTGTACTGAAGGCATTGGTGAAAAACAAGGCTCCAGAAACTGGCCGATTACCAACTGAGATATTTCAATAAAAGTGTTCACTTGTCCTCTGACTCGACGGCACTTGGCTTGGCTGTCTATATCACGAAACAGATCTGGAGGAAATCCATCTGCAAGAGATCCATATTTGTACCCATTCCAAAGAAAGGTGACTCAATAGAAGAATGTGGAAATTATTGAACAATAGCATTAATATCACATATAAATAAAATTTTGCTGAAGATAATTTGAAAACCATTTCTGCAGTTCAGTGACAGGCAACTGCTGGCAATTCAAGCTGGATTCAGAAGGGGTTGTGGAATGAGAGATGTTGTTGCTGATACCAGATGGACCCTGGCTGAAAGCAGAGACTACCAGAAAGATGTGTCCTTGTGTTTCACTGACTATGCAAAGGTGTTCGACTATGTGGGCTGTGTGGACCTTAACAAATTGTGGATAACACTACAAAGAAAGGAAATTCTGGAACACTTAGCTGTGCTCATCAGGAACCTCTACATAGGTAAAGAGGCAGTTGTTTGAACACGGTGACGCTCCGTGGTTTAAAGTCAGGAAGGGTGTGCGTCAGCATTGCGTCCTTTCACAATTATTCAATCTGTATGGAGAGCAAATACTTAGAGAAGCTGGAGTATATGAACAGAAATATGGCATCAGGATTGGAGAAAGACTCCTTAGCAACCTGTGATGTGCAGATGACGTTTATTGATGAAGATCAAAGGCCACAACCTTCAGTATGGATGACAGTTCAACCTAAACAAAAGTCCTTACAACTGGATCACTAAGCAACGTCACAATAAACAGAGGAAAGACTGAAGTTATTAAAGTTTTCATTTTACTTGGATCCACAATCAATGCTCGTGGAAGCAGTGGTCGAGAAATTCAGTGATGTGGTACACAGGGCAAATCTGCTCCAAGACCTTTCCAAAGTGCTGTAAGGCAAAGTCGTCACTTTGAGGATTAAGGTGCTCCTGGCCCAAGCCACGATCTTTGCAATTGCTACATATGCATGCAAAAGGTGGTTGATGAATTAGCGTGACCAAGGAATTGATGTGTTTGAAATGTAGCACAGGCAAAGAGTGTAAATATACCGTAGGCTCCCAGAAGAATAAACAGATCTATCTAGGGAGAAGCACAGCAAAATTGCTCCGTAGAAACGAGGCCTCATGATACACACTTTGAACATGTTATTAGGAGGGACCAGTCCTGGAGACAGACATCGTTCTGGCGAAGCAGCGAGAAGAAGGTCGTCAGTAAGCTGGACTGCCACAGTGACTGCGTGACGGGACTCGGACACAGCAAGCTCGTGAGGACGGCTCGGGACTGGGCAGCGTTTCGTTCTGTTCTACTTGGGGTCGCTGTAAGTCAGAACAGATTCGATGGCTTCTAAGGGCGACAGTGGAGCTGTCCAGGTCTTAGGCTGTGTGACCACCCTAATACACTCAAGGAAACCGAGGCACAGAGGGATTAAGGTTTTTGTCCAAGATCACGCTGATTGGATGCAATTAAGGCAGAGTGGATGTGTGAACAGGGCTATAAGCCTTGGGATAGGGGTCAGGGAGAATTCAAGTCTGGGGTGTATGACTTTGGTGTTTCCCATATTTCTGCTAATACATAAGCAATAACTGAGATTCTTTGGGGCTGGCTTCCCTGCTATGGCCACAGAGGTATAAACAGGCCTCTGTCAGCTCTGTTGGACCCCTGGCTTTGCTCCCTGCTCCCCGAGGCTTGGCAAAGCGGCGTCTTTCTACGCAATGAAGGCAGCCCAGCTGCTCTCAGAGGGACTCAGAACCATTGCATGTGAAAAGGACTACCTCCAGTTTTCCTCGCTGCACCTCTAAACCAGTAAATTATCAGCTTTCAGTACTCTGGTAACAAAGCAATCTCCTTCGTGTTGAGCTGAAGATAAGGGAGGCTTCCGGGGAGAAACAAAAACCTGAACTGCAAGTTTATCTGCAACAAACAGAGATGCTAACAGCTCACTCAGAGGCTGAAGCTGGTGAGGCTGGCAGCTGAGCACCGCAATGACTGGGTGTCGGGCACCGTGACTGCGGTGACTGGCACCCCACCCACCCTGACCCAGTCACCTCCTGCTAGCAGCACAGGAATAAACACAAAGCCTGTTAACCCCAGATGCACATCCAGGTTGTTGATGGGGCGGGCAGGCGTAGAATCCCGAATCTGCTTCTGCTCCTCGTATACCAACATGTTTCCACTAAAGCGGAATTTGAAGTCTCATCACACGCAGCAGTCGTTTTCTTCACACCATGTGGTTATCTCACCTTTTCTGGCCACAATGGAAATAAAAAAAATCCAAACCAAACCCTTTGCTCTGCAGTCAATTCCACCTTATTGCGAGCCTGTAGGACAGAGTAGCCCTGCCCCACAGAGTTTCCAAGGAGCACCTGGAGAATTTGAACTGCTGACCTGGTTAGCAGTGACAGCTCTTAGCCACTGCGTTGCCAGGGTTTGCTAGCATCGCGCTCAGTTTCACCCATTAGCCTTCGGAAGTCACAACTGCTTTGACTTTCTCAAAGTGGCTCCCTTTCCTTAGCATCCTGAGCAGATACAGCGTTTACGGGTGGCGACTGGGTGTGTGGTCAGTGCTCACGTGTCTCCGACCCAGGTTAATTCAGAAAAACGAAAGGGTGAATTACAAGTTGGGGGTGGGAGGCTGGACATGGCAGGAAAGTTTTTTTTTTTTAAGGGGGTGGGTAACAAAGGCAGCTAAAAGGACCATCTGGAGAAACAACTTCCAAAAAGTCATAAAGAAAAAGGAAGCCAAAATTTACCTGTAAAAGTAATACCGGCTGACCATGGGAGGCATCAGCTTAAAACAAGCTGTGGACAGAAGCTGCTCTTGTTTGCTCGGGTGGTTTCTGGCTGGTCTGTGTTAAGAAGTTCAGATGGAAAACTCTGGAAAGACTGTTCCCTGGACTCTGACAAACTGAGCCCTCCCATCTACCTTTAAGGCTCTGTTCTGGGGAGGATCCTTCAAATCTGCCCCCAGCCTTTCCCTGAGCACCCCCACAGCTCTGTACTGACACCACGGTGCGGCGGGAAGGCGTGCTGCCCGGCTGCTTTCTATCTCGTCTGCACGAGGAGACTGTGAGGTCCTCAAGGACAAGGACCAGTTTGCACATTAAGTATGCATACTTCGTTTTGACCAGAATAGTGCTAAATTAAGAGGAAACTCAGGTGTTATCTGAAACTTCCCTGCCCTGCCTTGTCCCTCAGTGACACGGATTCCTGAGGCTTAATCCTTGAGTTTCATAATCTTGGTAGAGTCCAAAACCATATCTGTGGTATGTGAAGATTCTTGTGGTCTTTCTTTTCATGGTTCCCTTTGTGACTAGCTGTTATGTGCATGACTGTGCCTTTTATTCTCTTCATTAACCTTTATGTAAGACTCATTCTTTTACTGGATTCCAGAAAAGTTGGTGAGTCCAGAAAGGACTGAGGTTTAGAGATCACAGGAGGGTTCCACCGGGCAACTCACAGCCTTCCTCTGTCTTTTTGGGTGTGACAGATTGAATTGTTTAAGTCCTAATTCCTGCATTTGTGAATGCAACCGTGTTTGAAAAACAAGATTTTCTTTTGTTATCAATTAAATGCAGTCATAGTACAGTAGGGTATGTTCTAATCATAACACCTTCAGAATCCACAAATTTTGGCTTTTGTTTTTTAATCTAAATGGAAGCAGGTTGCCTGGATTTTCTTTTCCCATGGTGCTGCTGGGTAAGTTCAAACTGCCAACCTGTAGACTGTGTAAGCTATTTTTTGCCACCTGGGGGTCATCTGTAAAGATCACAGCCTAGAGGACCCCATGGGGCGCAGTGCTATTCTGTAATACACGGGGTCGGCGTGGTTGGGGTTCCCTCAATGGCAATGGGTTATCAGGCACTCTGCTAGGCACTAGGGACACACAAATGGAGGAGGCATAGCCTTATCCCCACAAAATACGGATATGTGCCAGAAGTGTACCGTACACTGTCCCATGACAGCAGCCTCGTGAGCTCCGAGGGATGTGTACCAGGAGTATACCGTGCCCTCTGCTGTCACCCCCGTGAGTCTGGATGTGTACCAGGAGTGTACCATACCCTCTGCTGTCACAGCAGCCCAGTGAGTCTGGATGTGTACCAAGAGTGTACTACACTACCTCCTATCACAGCAGCCCCGTGAGCACTGATCTCTCATCACAGAAGCCTTGTGAGCATTCTTGAATATCCTGAGAGGGGTGCTGACATGGTCTGTCTCAGTGGTCTATTTTCATACGTGCGGTAAATGTTGTCTGCTGCTGGACTGGGCTCTTTGGTTTCCTGCGGCTGGCTGTGCACCCTGGTGTCCGCCCCATCCTGCTATGGGAGACCAAGCCCAGTATCTGGCTGTGCTCTACCGTTCTGTGACCTATTCCAGGTCACAGTCTGAGAGAAGATGGAGAGGAAAGAGGAAACACGTTTGTACCATTCTTGGTGCTGTCTCGTATACTGTTTCCCTTGATTCTCATAACAACCGTATGACAACCTGTTTACCATCCCTGTTTACGGGTTGAAGAGCCTGAAGTTCAGAGGGGCTGAGCGACTTGCCTGAAGTAACACAGACACTGCAGGCTGGTGGGCAGCAGATGCGACTGAATTCCAGAATCTCCAATCCTTCCTTCATGTCCTGCCAGCATACCACTAAATTCGTTTAAGGAGCTGGCTTGCGCCTTCTGGGTGCTCAGCTTCCTTGTGTCTTGTGCCAAGCTCAAAATTGCCAAATATTTAATTCAGAAGAAATTCTTAAACAATAGCCCCTCTGATCCCCTGGGCCTCCTTTCTCAAAAAGACAGCTGGTTCACAGGAAGTTTGTCAGACAATTCTGGGGTAGGTTGCCAAGCTGGAAACAATGGTTTCTGTCTCGTATAAGATCCTCCATTAAGTCCCGGAAAGCGGCTCTCCTTGCCTGGTGACAGCACACGCCTCCTTTTGGTTCTATACATGTCGTATCTTCTTAACAATCTCCTGTCCCCTCCTCTCCATCTCCTCCACTCCCTTCCAGTGAGAGGCCAGTCGGGCGACATCCTACAGATGCATAGCACCGTTACGTGCCCACACGATACGGTTACTCTGTGTCTGCGAGTCCAATCCATTCTTGTCAAGAGTTGACCTCAGTAATGATGAATGGTCACAGGTAGCAGCAGGACTAGGGGCCATGCTCCCAGGGGAACCCCTGGCCCTCCGGACCATCAGTTGTGGTCTTTTAGTGGAGTTCTTGAGGTGCACCCCTCTTTTTCTCGTGTTGCCACTGAGACCTGACTTGGGGGCAGTATTTTCTGAGGCCAGGTTTTTTGTTGCTTTCTGAGGGCCTGAACTCCAGAACCTCAGGTCTCTTTCAGAGCCTGAGTCAGTGTTGCTCTGTTTCTGGTTGGGGCTAACGTGTTCGAAAAAGTGTCCCTCAGAGGAGGACATTTGTTCAGACTCTTCAGGTGGGTTTCCTTCTTTGAAAGTGTACAATTGTTTCATGTGTCTGGTGACGTTTCTGAGTCTGCCTGCCTCTCCTGAGAAAGTCTCGCCAGTTCAGGGTTGTGAGACAACACGGCTTTTGTCAGAGGTGGTGGGCCACTCACTCAGATCTGAAGTCCAGGACAGAGAAGGAGCCGTCTGATGCTTTCGCACGTGGGGCTGCAGCTGGCGCAAGGAGCGGGAAGAGGTCGCAGCATTTTCAAGAAGGAGACCCGCGTTGTGCTGAAGCAGTCCAGTGCACGGAGACGGCTGCCCCAGAAACCCTCCGGTCGTGCTCGCACTGAATGATCACCCCTTTCTTGTCCATGAGACTCTGTAAGCTCCTGCAGGGCTTCCTGATCGCTTGTGTGAGAGCACAGGTTTGGCCCTGATATCAGCTCTGTGGTGTCCTGGCCTTTCTGCTCAAAGTTCGTAACATTCGTGCCAGGTTAAGAGTCCCCAACTGTGGCAGTTAGGAAAATAATTATGAGGAATGGTGGTTCCAGGGCAGGGAGCTTCAGTGCTAAGCAGATGGTGTCATGGATTGAATTATGTCCCCTCGAAAATGTGTGTAACAATTTGGATGGGCCTTGATTCCCAGTATTGTGTGATTGCCCTCCGCTTTGTGATTCATCTATGCTGTAAATTCTAATCTCTGCTTGTGACTAATAGACTGGATTATGTCAAAGAGGATTAGGGTGGGACTGTAACACCCTTACTAAGGGAGTTTCCCTCGTGTGTGGCCTGCACCACCTTTTATCCTACCAGAGCTAAAAGGAAAGGGAAGCAAGCGGAGGGCTGGGAACCACATACTGCCAAGAAAGTAGCCCCGAGAGCAGAGCGCATCCTCCAGACCAAAGGTTCCTGTGCCAAGAGGGTCTCAGACCAAAGAAAGACTGATGCAGCACCTGGACCTTCCACCAGGGCCGACACAGAGGGAAAGCCTTCCCCTGGAGCAGACACGCTGACGTCAGACTTGGAGCCCACTGGACTGGGTGAAAATCAACTTCTTGTTAAAGTCACCCACTTGTGGTATTTCTTTAAGACAGATGAGGAACCACTTCTGTTCTCTTGTTGTCATGGGTCCGAGTACTGGAATACAACCTCTATATCTTACGCTGTTTCAAGATTCTCTGAGCTTGGCACTTAGGGGAAATGTACTCGATACCCCATCCAGATCAACTTTTCCTTCATATGCACTAAACTAGGGTGAAGAACCTATTATCTGATTCAGGCCATTAGCCCCATCTATTTACAACATAAGAGGCAGTATGATATTGTGGTTAAGTGTTAAATCTCTGGTGTCGGAATCATTGGTTCAAATCCTACCTCTACTATTAGTTGTAGGACTGTTGGACTTAATTACCTTCCATGTGCTGTGGTTTCTTCTTCTGTAATACTGAAAACAAAACAAAACAACTAACTCTGTTGCCATTGCATTGATTCTGACTCATAGCAACCCTATAAGACACAAGAGAACTGTCCTTCAGGGTTTCTAAGGAGCGGCTGGTGGATTCAAGCTGCCAACCATTCAATTAGCAGCCATAGTTCTCGGCCCTATGCCACCAGGCTCCTCGTTTGTAAGTGGAGGGTGTTAATAGTTCACGTGAGGTGCAGAGTGTCTGCACCTACCTGCTGGGGTGCCGTGAGAACTGAATGAGCTAACAGATGCTGTGCATTCTGGGCAATAGGTGACACACAGTAATGCTCAGTAAACGGCAACCAGTGCAAAACTGCTCCCATGGTTCTGCCAGTTTCTCAGATTGTGGGGTTTGTGTATTGTTGGAAGTTAAGGCACTCGCACTCAGACACCGGCAGGGCCACCCACGGTGGACAGGTTTTCAGCTGACTGACTTTCAGATGAAGAGAGACTAGGAAGAAGGACCCTGCAGGCTACTTCTAAAAAGATTTAGCCAGTAAAAACCTTGTGCATAACAGTGGAATATTTTCTGCCCCCTCCTCATGTTGGAAGTCACTCAAGAGATGAGTTGGGAAAAGCTGCCTCCTCCAGACAGAGTCCATCTTAGTGATGTAGATGGGGTTATGTTTTCATGATCTTCATTTGCTGATATGGCACGATTCCAAATGGGCAGAAACAGCTACAAAAATTAACAGTTGGAGCATGAAATGTACAAAGTATGAATCTGGAAAAGTTGGAAATTGTCAATAACGAAATGGAACACATAAGCGTTGTTATCCTGGACATTAGTGAGCTGACTGTCTGTCTCAAATCCCATGGAGAGATGCAGAGAGCAAATATATACTTCGAGTTCAGGTGGGAGATCTGAGCTGGCATCACAGATTTCGGAGCCGAAGTCACGAACACGGGTGAGAACCCCCAGGAGAATGTGTGACGTGAAAAGAGGATGGAACCAAAAGCCAAATCCTGAAGAACATCAGTCTTCACTGGGTGGGTAGGGACAAAGAGAACAGCCAATGAGGTTGCGACAAGGTGTCTGAGATGTAAGAGAGAAACCAGGCGGGAGCTGCGTGATGGAAACACAGAAACACAGTCTCAAGAAGTGTAGGGTAGTAGGGGGTCATGTAAAATGAAAAACAGAAAAGAATCCATTAGTTTTGGCTTCTGGGAGATCACTGGTCCCAGTGCAAGAACAGTGTCAGTGGAGATGGCAAAGCTGAGGTGAAGATTATTGGATTTCTTGTGATGCTAACAAGAACAGAGCAGGCAGGAAACATGGACCCTACCAGCTCCTGTGAGAAGTCACTGCCTGCTAAAGAATCTCAATTTTCTTGTCTAAAAAAGTAGAGTTGCTGTTGCAGGAAAAGTGTGATAATGACTTGTGAAATGTTTTATAAACTATACAGGTCTATCCAAACAGATGAAGTTATTTTTAGTTCAGGTGATATTTTAATGTGAAGGGTGCTAAAGAGAATGACACTAAGATATTGGCCTTGATAAAGGTCCCCACCACCTCCTCTGTAGCCCCTATATTTCACCCCGAGACAGGTTCTGCAACCTTGTTAACACAGAAACACAATCTTCTGTGTGCTTCTGTGCTGACGCAAACTAAGCTGCCGGGAGAAAGCCAACTGATCTCTGTTTTGCAATGCAGTACGTTGTTTCAGCTTTTAACTGGCCGGCAGAATTCCAGTTCCGATCAAATGAGGTGGCAGAATGCTTTCCTATTTATCTAAGTAGATGCCAGCCCTTAAATAAACACTGTATTCTTTCCCAGAACTTAGCTGGAAAGCACCCCTACCAAGCATAATACGGCGATGCTTGGCACATGGCCCAAACCAGATGACGTTTCAACTGTCTGTTGCCCCCATTGTTGGGATCTCAAATGGCCACAGGGGTGACATTTCGCTGGAACATTGGTGTGGGAACATTCAGTGACAAATATCAAGTGGTCCTAACAGAATGGGCTGAGCCCGCAGTCATTCATTTCTTCATCCACCCCTACGAAGTATATTTGTGAAGTATTTGTGAAATACCAGGTGTTTTGTCAGGGATAAAATTCCCAAACATGAGTGATACTGAGTCGCCTTTGAAGAGCTCAGAGTTGAGTGACAAAAAGAACTGTGTTAACACCAAATTACAGTACACCGAGATTAGAACACCAATAAACCTGTATTGAACGTGTTGTGTAGGAACTCTAAAGAAGGTCATTCGGTTTCCCACCTTAGACACAAGGCTAAGAATTTAAATGTCAGTGGCTATTGAAATGTCAAATGACTCCTAACTTGAGATAGCAAGTTTAGGGGTCTTCATACAATGATCGCTTGATTAATGCTTAACAAATGACTGTCAAATAACACTAAACAACGCTACAGATTACAGCTGCCCCAGTTCGCCCATTTCTGCTATCGTTAGGGTAGTTCATTTCCAAGGTGACAGTGACAGATCATTCCAGGAGAATGGACTACACATCTTCCACTGTCAGCTTGGTTGGTAAGTGGACCAGTAAGCATTAGTCCCAAAGGAAGACAGAGCCAAGACTTCTTGCAAGAGTGACGTTTGGCTCAATAGAGAACAGGCCAGAGAATGGTACAGAGGTCCCCATTACCTTGGTTGGATCTAAGAAGACAGCAGGGCACACAATCAGCAGGTGTCTGGAATCTTTCCTAAGGTCACCCCAGCCTCAGCAGGACCTTGTGAAGGACTGCTGCTTTGAACACAGTCCTGCCACCAATGAGGTAACTGACCAAAGACAAGCCACTCAGCTCTCCAAGGGTCACAGCCTTATTTGTAAAATACCAGCACTTGTCTGTCTGCATTCTTAGGTCTCTGCCAGGTCTAAGGATTTAGGGTTCTTTTTTATAATCAGAAAAAATTATTAGAAGGAATCTATCTCTCCATTCTCAGAATATTCTCGAAGCTGTTATACTACAGGGGGAAGCAACAAGGAGATTCTAGAAATTTTCAGGGCACACACCCCTTCCTTCCACCTGACCCCAGTACTCTCGAGTTCTCAGGGGGGACCACCCCCACAGGCCAATTCCAGAAGCCAAAGGGAGGAGAAAGGTTTAACTTCCTTGTGCAGCAGTTGGATGTCTTCCCTGCTGCTCTTCTACTCACGCTAATTCTAGGCCCTCTGCATCCTCCTGTAAATATGTTAAGCATGCTATCATACTTTCAGTGTGTAGCACTGTTGTGTGCAGCCCTATTCTGCATGATTTGGGGTATTGTAGGATACCCCAAATGACTGGGGTATTTCCTGCAAGGAACTGGCCACAATCAATTTGTACCACAAAGGCCAAGCCTCCTGGTTCACTGAGGAACCAAAGGGATCTGAGTGGGAGGCTTGCTGTACAGAATGCAAGCCCCCTTGGGCACCCTGAGCAATGCTTGGCCTCCAGGAGGACTGAGCTGCTGCGGCCTTCCTTCCAGGCTCCTGCCTTCTCTCAGAATCCCAGCTGTCAGGGCCGTGCTATTTGCTGCTGAGGTACAAATGTCTCTTCTGGAACACTCTAAATGGTAACACCCCGAGGGGCCCTGGGGCAGCAGTTACACCCTTGAGGCTGAGGGTGTCATGAAGGAAGACCACGCTGCTGAAGCTGCTCACTCTGTGTTGCTGTTGTTAGAGGATGCCGAGTTGGTTCCAACCCATAGCCACCCTAGGAACAACACAACGAAATACTGTGTGGTCTTGCACCATGTCCACAATCATTTTTATGCTTAAGCCCATTGTTGTGGCCCCTGTGTTGATCCATCTCGTGGAGGGTCTTCCTCTTTTTTGCTGACCCTCCACTCTACCGAGCATGGTGTCCTTTTCCAGGGACTGATCTTTCCTGACAACATGTCCACAGTGTGTAAGACAGAGCCTTGCCATCTTTGCTTCCAAGGAGCACTCTGGTTGGACTTCTTCCGGAACAGATCTGTTGGTTCTTTTGGTGGTCCATGGTACATTCAACATTCATTTGCAACACCACAATTCAAAGGCCTCAATTCTTCTGTCTTGTTTGTTCATTTTCCGCCTTGCACATACACATGATGTGACTGATAATACCACGGCTTGGGTCAGGTGCATTTTAGTCTTCAAGGTTACATCCTTACTTTTGAGTACTTTAAAGAGGTCCTTTGCAGCAGATTTTCCCAATGCAATCTGTCTTTTGATTTCTTGACTGCTGCTTCCATAGACACTGATTGTGGAAATAAGCAAAATGAAATCTTTCACAACCTCAATCTTTTCTCCATTTATCTTGATGTTGTTTAGTGGTCCAGTTGTGACGATTTTTGTTTTCCTGATGTTGAGGTGCAATCTGTGCTGAAGACTGTGGTCCTTGATCTTCATCAGTAAGTGTCTCAAATCTTCTTCATTTCCAGCAAGTTTGGTAACGCAGGTTGCTAATGAGTCATCCTCCAATCCAGATGCTTCACTCTTCTTTGTATAACCCAGCTTCCTGGACTATTTGCTCAGCATTCATATTAAAAAGGTATGGTGAAAGGATATAACCCTGATGCACACCTTTTCTGACTTTAAACCATGCAGTGTCTCTTTGTTCTGTTCACATGACTGCCTCTTAATCCACATACAGAGTCCTTGAGAGCACAATTAGGTGTTCTGGAATTCCCGTTCTCCACAAATTAGCGATGATTTAGTGTGATCCACACAGTTTAATGATTTTGCACAGTCAGTAAAACACAAGTAAACATCTTTCTGATAGTCTTTGCTTTCAGCCACGATCTAGCTGATGTCAGTGATGATATCCCTGGTTCCACATCCTCTTCTGAATCCTGCTGGTGTTTCTGGCAGTTCCTTGTCAATATACTGCTGTAGTCGCTTTTGAATGAACTTGAGCAAAATTTTACCTGCGTGTGATATCAATGATATTGTTTGGTAATTTCCACATTTGGTTGGATCACCTTTTTTGGAATGAGCATAAATATGGATCTCTTCCAATCAGGTGGCCAGGTAGCCATCCTCCAAATTTCTTGGTATAGATGAGTGAGCGCTTTCAGTGCTGCATCTGTTTATTGAAATATCTCAGTTGATATTCCATCAATTCCTGGAAGCTTGTTTTTTGCCAACACCTTCAATGCAACTTCAACTTCTTCCTTCAATACCATTGGTTCCTGATCACATGCTACTTCTTCAAATGGCTGAACATCAACCAATTCTTTCTGGTATAATGACTCTGTGTATTCCTTCCATCTTCCTTTGATTTCCCTGAGTCATTTAATAGTTTTCCTGTGGAATCCTTCACTGTTGCTTGAAGCTGCTCACTCTAGAAGATTTTAATTGGGAGTTTGATCCAGGGAGGTAATGAGCCCAACAAAAAACGGGATTCAGGACCGAACCCAGTGTAGCTTCATGAGCAAGTCCAGCTGGGCAGCCAGCAGACCACAGTGCTCTCTCCGACATGGGATTCCCAGCTCTCTGTTTCCTTTCACTGCCCTGGTAGATAGGCCTTTGTGCTATCTTGCCTGGACCATGCCCAAGACTGAAAACCAAACCCACTGAGGCTGAGTGGATTCCAACTTATAGTGATACTACAGGACAAAGTAGAATGAACCAAACCCCCCCCAACCTGTGGCCATGAGCTGACTCCAACCTGGTGGAGCAGAGGCTGCTAACTGCCCTGTGCTGCCCTCTGGTCTTCCCCTTGTCCACCTACCCTGCCTCCCTGTTGTCATCACAGCAGTCCCCTAAAGCACCTCTCTAAAGTGCTGCTTAGCTCCTGGTACCAGCCCCATCACCGGGCAGCTCCTCACCGGCCCCCGGAACAGGCTTCAGAGGCCAGCCCGAGCCTACCCCCCACCTCGGTTGTGGCAGTTTCAGGAGGAAGCCGCCTTTCTTCCCCAGCAAATCTGTGCCCTTCCTACTCCTTTGTTCGTCCAAATTCATACGTAGCACACTCATTTCTGACCTTGTGTCTCCATGCCAGAGGAAAGGGCTGGGCCACTGCAACTCTTTCTGTTTACTTTGGAAGGTTGTTACGTTTTGATCTCCATAAAGGCCACTGTGGAACTTTTCCCAGGCCAAATGCCCTCCTGGTCCCACTCTTAGAGATGCTCGCTCCTTTCTTGGAATTCCAGCTCCTGACATTGCTTAATTCTTTCCAGCTTTTGCTGTCCTTCTCTCCTGGGGTGGCCCAAGATACCTCAAGCCAACTTAGCGTCGTCTGGATTCCAGGCCCTGTCTTGCCACAAGCAAACTCATTTCATCTTCTCATCTCTCTCTTCTTTCATCCTCTCTCTTTCCCCTTCCCCCTCTTCTTTGCACCATTTCTGTCTTCCTTATTTCTTCTCTCTTGACATTCCCTGCCCCCTTCTCTCTCTCTCGACCTCTCTGGAGTCCATCAGCTTCCCACGATGTCCCACTCATCCCCCCCCCTCACATCACTGGCCTCTCTATGGAAGGATCTCTTCCTGGCCCAGAGGCTACAACGCCATGTTCTCAGAGGTCACATAGCTCAGATAGTGCCTCCTTATCTGTGGGGGATAAGTTTCAAGACCCCATTGTTGCTGGAAACCTTAGATAGTACCAAAGCCTATGTATACTGTGTTTGTTCCTACACATACATACCTATGATAAAATCTAATTTGTAAGTTAAGCACAATAAGAGATTAAAAACAATAGCTAATAATAAAAAAGAACAGTTATAACAATATATGATAATTAATGTTGTGTGAATGTGGTCCCCAGGCAGGATGGAGGGGGTGGTGAGAGACTTTTTTCCTGCTATTCATTTCACATTTTTGGACCGTGGTTGACCTTGGTGACTGACATCTTGGAAAGCCAAGGGAAACCATGGGTAAGGGAATCCTGGTGACCCAGTGGTTAAGAGTTCAACTGCTAACCACAAGGTCAGTAGTTTGAATCTACCAGCATTTCTTGGAAACACTATGGGTCAGACAGTTCCTATAAGGTTGCTATGAGCCAGAATTGTCTCAAGGACAGTGGAGTTGGTTTTTTGTTTTTCACTGTACACACAAGCAAGGTAGAAACCTTCTCCTTGGGAAGTCACCGTACCTCTTATCTCCCTCATTGTATCCTGTGTGAAGCCACAGTTGTATTTTATCATATCCACACAGCTATAGGGAGAATTTCAAAAAACAATGTGTGAAAAGACACAGAAACTTGTAGAATAATGAAGACAGAAAAAAGATAACACATTCTATCGCCATTGATTGACACATCATGACCCTATTGACAAAACAGAACTGCCCACATTTCCAAGAGTTTCCAAGGCTGTAATGTTTATGGAAGCAGAGTGTCACATCTTTCTTCTGGGGAATCACCAGTGGGTTATAACCGCTGTCCTTCTGGACAGCAGCTGAACTCTTAACCAGTGTACTACCAGGGTTCCTTAGAGAGAAGATAGTTGGATTTACTAGCGGTTACTGGCAATCTTACAAAAAAGAAAGAAAGAAAGAAAGAAAAAAAGCAACTCACGGTGATTTAAAATAAATCAGCAAACATGTGGTCCATGGGCCAAATTTGTCTGTCCTCTGTTTCGTATATGGCCAGCTAAGAATGGTTTTACCTTTTCAAGTGGTTACAAACAAAAGAATATTTAACAATGTGAAAGTTATATGAAATTCAACTTTTACTGTCCATAAAGTTTTATTGGTGAGCAGCTGTTCTCCTTTGTTTACATAATGTCTATTGCTGCTTTTGCTCTACAAAAGCAGAGTTGCCACAGAGCAAAAATATTTACTATCCAGGCTTTTGTGGAATATCTGACAGTCCCTGTTTTGCCCTGAATCTCTACATTGGATTGTGGCATGCACATTAAAGTTTAGTTTTCTCCTAAAGAAGGTCAAGACGTAGTACAACGCAAGGACAGGTCGCATTTCTATTAAATTAAGAAGAATAAGAAAAACTGGCAAGTTGCATCCACACTGTAAAGCTGAAATCTGTCCCCTCCTGTGGCGGGGGTGTTACGAGGGGCTGGCTCATCCTCCCATCTGACTAAAGAATTCAGATCTCCAAGGCCTTGCTGCCACTAACCTGGGTCAACAGTGGCTAGAGAAGAGGTTGCAAAGGAACAGCTCCTCAGCTTGTGTTGAGGTTTGTGGTCCAGGTGGGGTGGGGGTGGGAGGAGTGCCAAAAAGGAGAGGGAAAGAGTAAAAGGTGTTTTCTTGGAGCAAAGGCCTTATTGTGATTTGGAGGAAGGCTAGGTCCTACACCGCTGTCGTGGATTGCATTGTGTCCCCCCCTGAAATATATGTATTAATTTGACTTGGCTATGAGTCCCAGTGTGATATGATTCTTCTGGTGAGCTGTGAGTCCTGCCTCTGTGATATTGATGAAGGAGAACGGGCAGCAGCTGTGCTGATGAGGCTGGACTCAAACTACCACCTGTCGGACAGAAGGGAGAGAAGTGAGCGGAGTAAATGGGGAACCTCACACCAGCAAGCAAGCACCACCAGGAGAAGAGCGCGTCCTTCAGACCTGAGGTCCCTGTGCCAAGATGCTCCCTGGACAGAGACTGATGCAATGCAAGGACTTTCCTCCAGAGTTGACAAGGGGGAATGCCTTCTCCTGGAACAGACGTCCTGAGTTTGGACTCGTAGCCTACTGGACTGTGTAAGAATAAACCTTTGTTTGTTAAAGTCGTTTACCGTGTGGTATCTCTGTTAGAGCAGCACTAGATGACGAGAGCAACCACCAAATCCGAACCAGTCACCTCTGCTTCCGTTTTGCTTTCTGTCCTCTGCCCACTATAGTCTTCAATGTGGGTAAACACGTTTCCTATATCCCCATGAGACAGGGCTCAGGAAAGACTGGATTTGACTTAGTGGGGCCAGGGAGTACCGTAAGAGCTGAAAAACAAGGATTTACCCATTTGGTTTTCCCACCTGGATCATAGACAGTACGTCAAGGAAAGGCAAGTAAGTAACGCAGGCAACCCTGAGATGGCCCAGGATCAGGACCAGGACCACAACACCAAGTGATAATGGGAACCCACCCATCTCAGGGATTCATTTTTGTCACATCTGGGGGGAACTGTCCTCCGAAAAGAAAGTGATAAATGCGTGTCCTTACTCCAGAAAGAGGTGGGTGTTCAGCAACTTAAGTATCTCATTCTGTTCTTTTAGTTCTGGCTGCCAGCCATTACCAGGAAGATGTGGGAAGGAGCCCGAAAGGCCATCTTCTGATTATTGAGAGACTTCACAAACAGCTGGCAGGGTTTCTGCCTTGAGATGGGGTAAGAGTGTTTGGAGTCCAAGTCCCCATGGTGACCAGCTTTGAGTTCAGAGCTTGTTTCTCAGACAGCTTGCACATACACCTGCGGGCTTGTGAAATTCTCCTTATAACCACTCTTATGGGGTAGGTCTAGAACTTACTTGACCTATCTGTGTTGAGGACCTGTCTCAGGCCATAAGGATAACGGAGGGCAGAGGGAATGTCTGACACTGACCACGGCCCGAGTCGCTGCTCCGACACTCCTCCTATTGCTGGATCGAATTAGCTGCTGCTGAAGATCTCAGAGCTGGAGGCGGGGTGGGTTCAGCGGAAGAACTCCCCCTTTCTCCGTGGGCGGCCCAGGCTCGGGGCCAGCGGCGCACCTGGTGCGGGGCCACCCCTGGTCTGCAGAGCCTCGCGAGTTGCTAGAACGCTGAACAGGCTGTAGAATCTTAGAGCTTCCAAACTGAGACAGACTAGGAAGAAGAGCCTAGGGTCTGCAGCAGAAAATCAGCCAGTGGAAACTCGGTCTGTCACAGCAGTCTGGTTGGCAACCCGTCGTGGGTGCGGCGCAGAACTAGGCTGTGTTTTGTTCCATTGTGCTTGCGTTTGCCAGGAGCGGAGACCCACTCAACAGCACTGAATTACAACGCAACAATAAAGGCCTTTGAGCTCTTCAGCGGGGTAAAGGCCCAGCCTTTTAAAAGAAAAGTATTATTCCAGGTAACTCTGCAACCAGGGTTTCAATCAGGCAGAGCAGGAGGGGCGGTTTTCCAGGCTTCCCAACTCTCCTTTGCTCTCTGCTCTCTTCCGTGAATAGAACCTGCGGAGTGTGTATTCTTAGGTTCTGGCTCACTAAGAGACAAGAGATGGCTAGAAGAGATCACAACAGGCCAGCAATTTGCAAACAGAGCACAGCCTTAATCAGATAAGGAGGAAGCTGGGGAAATGGTCCTCGGACGAGAGTACCCCAGGCCTCAGGCAGAGTTCTGTTCTTTTTAACAGCAGGGTTAAACATTGTTTTTATCAGCTTGGGGTGATTTAGCCATATATTTTCATCAATTAATTCTTGAGATGCCTGCTGAATATGTGTGTAGCACAGCTGAATGCTTGCAGCGTAATCTAATTTGGCAGCTGGACTTTGAAAGCTGAGTATTCCTTGAGTCAACATGCCGAAGATAGCAGAGGATGCGGATTTGAAAAGAGAGGAATCTGTGGTCAGCTGGGATGCTGCTGTGTGCCCATCCGGACAGAGGTGACCCTCTGCTCTGAACTCAGATGGTGCCATGTCCCACCCAGGCGCTGCTGCCTCTCTGCTGTGTGGCTTTCAAAAAGTTTTTGCAAATTCTGAGCCTTTGCTTTTCCACCTGCAAAACAGTCATTGCACAGATATAGTAGAGTTGTCTTACTAAGTGCTCTAGACATATTAGCTCATTTAATTATTGCAACTACCACTAACTAATAAACAAATTGCTATTGCTATTTCTTTTGGGCTGGGGGATGGTACTAAGCAAAGTAGCTTGGAGTCTATTGTGGAATTGTGTCCCCCTAAAAATGTATACGTGAGTTTGTCTGGGCCATGATTCGGGATACTATGTGATGTTCCTGTGTGTTGTAAATCCTGCCTCTATGATGTTAACCAGATGGGATGGGCGGTGGTTGTGTTGGACTTTTAGCCGACTTTTCTGTGAAAAACTTGTTGTTTGCTAAAACCATCTGGTTGTCGTATTTCTGCCATAGCCACACTAAGTGACTGAGACAAAGTCTCCGAGTAGCACGAGCAGTTGAGCAAGTGACTGCTAACTGAAAGGCTGGTGGTCGGAACCTACCCAGAGGCGCCTCAGAAGACAGGCCTGGTGATCTGCTTTGCAGTGTTACAGTCTCGAAAACCCTCTGGAGCAGCTGTGCTCTGCATACACAGGAGTCAGAACTGCCTCGACAGCTGCCAGCAACACGTGGCAAGTATGTCACCTGGTAGGAAAGGCCAGGAAACTGGAGATCTGGTTTTAAGTCCAGCTTGACAACTTTTGGTCTGTAGAAATTCAGAAAGCAAACACGTGCCTTCTTCAGTTACACTAGTTAAAGTATTAATTCCTCAAGCCAAGTGAGGACCGAATCTAATAAGGAATTCAACAGGGAAGGCATCTGTAAGGGCTGCTGCGAAGTGTGGAACTCGGTGCAATCTCTGTAGTTGTTACTCTATTGTCTTTTTAAGATTTAATAAATCCTGCTTTCCCTCCCCTACCTTGCTGTGAAATAATTAATAAAACACGAAAAGAAACTCACTTCTATAAAACTTGAAATTCTCAGCCACCCTAAATGACATGCTCAGGAACAGGAGGTGTGTCTACCAGCCAGAGCACTGAAGAGGTGTCCAAGTCGGAGGAAAGAAAAGAGTGACAGGATGTTCAATCAAATTATGTCCGCTATGGACCTTTTTCTTAGAAACGCGGGGTATCTCCAGTACAGAGGGGGGAGCCTGCCTAGATCTGCCTTCTAGAACAATCAGAGCTGTTTCACCACATCTTCTGTGACCTTCATTGCAGTTTTCTACCGTCTG
This sequence comes from Heterohyrax brucei, assembly GCA_028571685.1. Taxonomy (NCBI): domain Eukaryota; kingdom Metazoa; phylum Chordata; class Mammalia; order Hyracoidea; family Procaviidae; genus Heterohyrax; species Heterohyrax brucei. Next base: position 70,813,192 of record CM053162.1, on the reverse strand, counting down.
TTCTGGGACTACAATTACCCCTGAGGCTGTGTAACAGGGGTGCTTCCATCTAGGAAGATCAGATTGGCAGGGGAAGGAGCAGAACCCGACAGAGTTGTAGAGCATTCTGGGAATTAGAGTGGATGGTGGAAGACCGGTTTATTGAGCATCTGTTGTGTACTAGAAGCCTTGGTGGTGCAGTGGTGAAGCGCTACATGACTTAACCAACAGGTCAGCAGTTCGAATTTACTAGGTGCTCTTTGGAAACTGCGGAGCAGTTCTACTCTGGCCTATAGGGTCACTATGAATCAGAATCAATTTGAAGGCAAGTTTTTTTTTAAACTATGTACCCAGCAAACATACTATTCAGTGGGTCAGGAAAGCAAATGACTAGAGAGCTGTCCAACTATGTATGAATTGACTCACTCCTCATGAAAAGATGGTCAGACACTGGTAGTAGATGACTTCTCCTGGAAGTAGATGAACACTGAATAAAAGATGTCAAAACAGCAGAAAACAGGCTACACAGTATGAACGTGAAATAGCAGCTGACTTGAAGAGCTAAGATGAGAATTCTGTCAGCAAACGGTAAGGGGGATTAAGATAAAAATGAAAAAAGCAAACCAAACGAAAAACAAAAACAAAAATTAAAAACTATGGAAGTTCAGAAGTGATAATTCATAAAAACAAATCAACAATGTGTGAACCAGCTTAGAAATTGTTCCAGAATGAAAAAGAAAAGAATATAAAGAAATTGTTTATTTTTCTAGTTATGATTGAGTGAAAATGTACAGTCTCGTACAAGTTTGCATGCCCTCCTATGTGCAGCTCCCTTTGCTCTCCTCGCCTGGTGACAGCACACTCCTTCTCTCCATTCTGTACATGTCATATCCGTGTTAACAATCTCATCCCTTCAGCTCTACCCTCTCTCCAGTCTTCAGTAAGAGGTCAGCAGGATGACATTCTATAGTTGCATGGAACCATAAAGTGCACACAAGATATGGTCACTCTGTGTCGCCAACTCCTATCCATTCCTGTGTGAAGAGTTGACCTCCAACATAATTTATGGACAGGGGCAGCATCAGGACGAGGGGCCATGCTCCCAGGGGAACTGTCAGGCCCCTGGACCATCAACTGCGGTCCTTTAGTGGAGATCTCAGGGTGCAACCCTTTCCACTGCTGTGTTGCCAGTGAGACTCAACTTAGTGAACCCCATCACCGCTGTCAGTGGTGGTGGCTGGGCACCATCAGGTTTCTCCAGTCACGTGTCAATACAGTCCCCCACTCACGTGGGTCTCTCCGTCTTCTGGGTTCTCTTTCATCCCTGTTGTTTTGGTCCTTGGTGATCATCCATTCCTGCTGAGTTGGGACCATTTAGTGTACCTCAGATGGCAGCTTGGCAGCTTTTAGGACTAGAAATTGGGGTTCTTTAGCAGGAGAATTAAACAATTGAATGGAAGTAATAGTTCGAGACATGATAGAAGAAAAATTTTCCTAAATTAAAGATGTGGTTGGGTTACACTAAACCAAATCAATGTAAGTATATGCAGGGGAAGAAATATATACCTAGAGGCATTATAATATACATCTAATTTTTTCTTTTTCAAAGGTAAAGAAATAATTTTACCAAGGGCTCTGCTTTCTAGAATAATCATTTTACCTAAAAAGGGGACACCAAAAGAAGTTTGGCCTCATAGCTCTGCTCCCCTGTAACGCCAGAAAATGAGGAGCTACATTCATAATGTTTGGGGATCAGACACAGTACCATCTAAGGGTCTGCTACTTAAATGCTTATTGTGGGTTAAGGCAATATACAGGTTTCTGAGGAGCTGAAGGCTCAGAAAACAGACCAGGAGAACAACATCAACAACTCGAAACACTCAGAGGCATCGCTTACTGAAGAGAAACAGCTCAGAATAATGCAAAAAAAAAAAAAAAAAAGGAAAATCATGGACTAAAGCCTCAGAACACTGAGACAGAAAAGTAAGGCTAAATAATAATTGTAACATCATTATACAGCTTAATAAAAATGTCAACAGTGGCTCTCAAGGGAGGATATGTGAAGCATAAATTTTTATGACAAAAATGAGTCAACATTCTGTATCTCATATCAGCCATTAAACCAAAGAAACCAAACCTGTTGTCATCTAGTCAATTCCAGCAGATAAATGAAAATCCGAACTACAATCAGACACCGTATCACCCTGACATTGCTGGCACTGATTAAAACAAATGAGCAAATGCAACAGAAAATAACCCCTGTACCAGAAGCGCTCCCACCTTGGTTGCTTACTAACCGTTTGACGGATAGCAGAGTATGGAAGAGGTCACTCCCCTCACTGCCATCTGGCTTTAGCTCCCCTCACCATACTCTGGAAACCCTGGTGGTGCAGTGGTTAAGTGCTATGTCCAAATCAAAAGGTTGGCACAAATCTGCCAGGTCCTCCTTGGAGACTCTGTAGAGCCATTCCATTCTGTCCTGTAGGGGAGCTATGAGTTGCAATTGATTTGATGGCAGTGGGATCTGTTTTAGTTAGCTAGTGCTGCTGTAACAGAAGTACCACAAAGTGGATGGCTTTAACAAAGAAAAGTTCATTCTTAGATAGTTCAGTAGATTACAAGTCCAAGTTCAAGATGTCCACGCCAAAGGAAAGCTCTCCTGCTGTCGGCTCTGGAAGAAAATGCTTGTGTTGCATCAGTCTTTGGTTAGGGAGCATCTTGGCACAGGAACCTCAGGTCTGAAGGCTGCACTCTTCTGCTGCTGCTTTCTTGATAGTATGAAGTTCCCAGTTTTCTGCTTGCTTCGTTTTCCTTTTATCTCACAAGAGATAAAAGGATAAAGGGTAGTGCAAGCCATACTCCAGGGAAACTCTATTTACAATGAAGCAGGGAGGAGATCTTATGAAAGAATTTACAGTCCCACCCTCATCCTCTAACATACAACACAGGAAAACCACAAAATAGAGGACAGTAAAAAAATATAGGGAATCATGGCCCAGGCAAATGGCTACACACATTTTTGGGAGGACACAATTCAATTCCTGGCAGTCCATAATGAAAACACTATTCAAAAACAAAGACATAGGAAATTATTAGTCAAAGAATTAACGGGAAAAACCAAACCAAACAGGAGGGTGGGATGAATGGCCCAGACAATCCGAGGTAGAGGAGAGACCGCTAATGCATCGCAGAGATTGCAACCAATGTCACAAAACAATTTGTGCCTGAATTTTTGAATGAGAAACTAGTTTGGTCTGTAAACTTTCACCTAGAGCACAATAAAAAGAATTCTTATATCATGAAAAGGTGGGGGGGGGGGAGGAAGAAAGGAAAGGAGAATAAAATGCATGCTAGAAAGTTCATATTTCATAGGGGTAGCCAATAAGTACAGGTTTATTCTTGGCACGGATGATAAGGAAATAATATTTATGAAGACATTTTTCTTAAAATGTCAATGTAACCATTAGAAAACTACCAACAGAATATATCTTTCAAGTCACTAGAGAAAATGAAAATTCAAGTAAATGCAGTTCATGTAGCAAGTGCAGTATAAAACAGAAACGGTAATGAGAGAAACGAAACACCCGAAACGGAAGCAGAAGTCAGCCAGACGCATGGAACGTGACGTCAGATATTAACAGCTGAAACTCCTTTACTAAAGGGAAATGACTGGGAAAGATCAGTGACACCCTGGTTGTGTAGTGGTTAGCAGCCAAGCTCTCAACCACTACACGACCAGGGGGTCTTCTAGGAAATAGCTTTTTCAATTGTCTGTATAGCTGCTTACATGTCACTGGTCTTTCCCAGGGTTGCGTGGAGGGGGTCTTGGGTGGAGCCAATGCTTGATACTCAGTTGCTAACCTAAAGGTTTGCAGTTTGAACTCACCCAGTGGCCAGTAAAGAAAGACCGGAGAGCTGCTTCTGTGAAGATTACAGCCAAGAAAACTCTGCGAGGCAGCTCTGCTCTGTAACACAGTCTGTCACCATGAGTTGGAAGGAACTGACTTGATGCCAATGGGTCTGGTCTTTGGTCTTTTGGTTCGGTCTAGGGCAATGGGTGAATCACATAATCATTAATCCAGAGTGAAAGTGCATGTGAAAGCTGGACCATGAACAAAGAAGACAGGAGAAGAATTGATGTCTTTGAAACGTGGTGTTTGAGAAGGATATTGAATGTACCATGGACCATCAAATAAACCAACAGATCTGTTCTTGAAGAAGTACAACCAGAGTGTTCCGTGCAAGCAGTGATGGCGAGACTGAGTCTTACATACTTTGGACGTGTTGTCAGGAAAGATCAGTCCCAGGAGAAGGACATCGTGCTTGGTAGGGCCGAGGGCCAGTGAAAAAGAAGACCCTTGATGAGGTGGATTGACACAGTGGCTGCAACAATGGCTTAGGTGTAAAAACAACTGTGGACACGGCACAGGACCGGGCAGTGTTTCCTTCTGTTGTGCATGTGGCCTCTCTGAGTTGGAACCTACTCCACAGCACCTCATGAGAACAAGAGTGGAGAATCTGTCAAAATGGGAGGAAGGAAGCCCAATCAAGGCTCTACCAAGTATAGACTATCCTCTACAACTTCAAAAAAGAAGCCAAAAAACCAACAAACAAGTGACAAACGTTGGAAACTTTCCCATTAATATTTCTTGGGAGTATATTGGAAATGTATTTGCAGAACATGAAGGATGTTTTCAAGGTGCATCTGAGAATACAGCGCTACTCCTCTGTGACACAACTCATGAGAAGACAGCTATGCAATCAAATCTACATAATCAGATTTATGAGAGTTAAGTGTGTCCTAAAGTATCGCACGTTTTCATCACCTCACCCAAATGTCGCTTTATGAAAAATGATGAAGTCTCAAGAAGAGGTGGTAGAGACACACAATGTAGCATATGCTAACTGACTCAGGTCAACAGCCAGCGATTCCGGGCCTCCAAATAACACCAGATGGGAGCCAGAACCTTCAACCCAAAGTCTACAGTACGAGGACTGTCAACTAAGTTTGCAAACTCATCCCAGAAAGCTCATCATCGTTGCTGAATATTACTATGGTCAACCATTCAAGTACTCCCCTTGGGAAGGTGGGCACCAACAACAGGGCCTGTCCACCCTTCAAAGTGATTTTGGAACTTTTTTTTTGGAATGGCCATCAGAGCTGCCATCATATTATTCTTAATGTCCTGAATGTCATCAAAATGCCTTCCTTTCTATATTTCTTTTATCTTGGGGTAAAGAAAAAGTTATTGGAGGGCCAGAGTAGGGAGGGTGGTCCAGTACAGACTGGCTAAAAACTCCCTCACAGACGACGATACAGTTAAGTTCACAAACGTGCCACTGTGCTGCAGTGCACAATGACCATTCCAGAAAGAGTTCCAAAATTGCTTTGAAGGGTAGACAGGGTGCTGGCATCAGTGCATAGCTTCCCAAAGGGAGGACTTCAAAGGTGACCGTAGTGAGACCCAGCACTGAGGCACGAAGCACTTAAAACAATCAAGTTCATGGACTTAATTGTCAGACCTATTATTTAATGTTATTTTAGGAAAGAAAATCTTCAGAAAAATGAAACAGGCTAGTGGAAATTTAGAAGCTTCAGCTAGAAGTGAAAAATATGTCAAAGGGAATAGGTTTCTTTGAGCTCTGTTTCATCTCAGACATATTTAATTATATTTCATGACTTCCTTGGTTGGTGATACATTTCCCTGTAATTGAAGGTTAATGGGATTGTATTTTTAGCATTTTTTAGTACACTATTTCTCAGTGACACTCAAAAGGCTGACTATTTTTTCCTTGAAATCTTTTCATGCAATAATTTTATGTTACCATTTCATTTCAAGACAGATGACTCAGAGAAGTTTTGTTGATATTTCAAAGTTGTTAAAATCCCATACTAGGATTCCATTTACAATCTGCGATAGTGAATAAGAAACACTATGGGTTTAACACCTGGAGAAGAATGCCTCATGCTCTCCCATCTGGAGTTCTTTTTTCTGTACTGCTTCCACGAGAGACTATACTTTCTATTCCCTCTCGATTTGAACCGGGGAATTTTTGGTTAACGATCGTAGTTCTTAACCACTACGCCTCCAAGGTTTCCTTTTTTTAAAAAGAAATCCCCACTGGATTTAGGTAAGGCTGCGAGACTAAGTGCAGCCTACAAAGCATCCCACTTGCAGGCTAAGATAGCTAAGAGCTGGCATGCCACCCCCGCTCTCCCTCTTATCCTGTCATAGCAACCCTGGAAGTCAGGTGTTAAAGTGACAGCATTGCAAAACGGAGGAGGGTTTGATCCCTGAGTCATCAGATGGAGGAGCGTCTCCAGGGACTCACATCAGACCCGGTAGTGTGTTCAGTTACTGAGATTCTGTGTTTGTGTCCTGCAGCTGCTGATGGTCACTTACCCTAATGCAGGCTTTTTGGTGTGCTTTCCTTTGGGGCTCCAGTTCCTTGGGACGTGTGAACCCTGGCCTTAAACGAAAATGGGGATCAATTTATAGGGGTTCCAGTGTATGTGACACTCACTGAAGTCCTAGTAACCAGTCGTGACAGCCCTTGTTGTACAAAACGTCAGCAGTTGGCTGCTGACGGGTGGTCTGGCCTCTCATGCCAACCTGGAGGCTCTGTGGGAGGAAGGCCTGGCCACCTACCTCTGTAATGACTGCAGCCGAGAAAGGCTCATGGGGCCACAGGGGATCACTACCAGTCAAAGTCAATTCAAGGGCACTCATCAGCAAGAGCAGTCTCACTTGTCAGTTTGGCTAGCCTGTGGTGCTCAGTTGTTTGGTCAAAAGTAGTCTAGATGCCATTGTGATGTACATAGTTACACGTGATCAGTCGGTTGGTCGTAAGTAAAGAAGAGTATCCTGCATAGTGTGGGTGGATCTCATCCAATCAGTTGAAGACTCTAAGAACAAAAAGAATGTTTTCCCTAGGACATATTCTACCTCCAGACTATACAGAGACGTTTTGCCAAAACTCCATCACTTGTCACTCTTCTTGTTGCCTGACCCATGGATCTTGGGGACACAGACTACAGGAAGCCCCAACTTGCTGCCTAACTTACAGATTTTGTACTTGCCCAAACCAACAGTTCCTTGAACCCATCTGTCCATATATGTATATGTTTATGTGTGTGCCAAAGCCAAGTGCCACCGAGTTGGATCCGACTCATGTGTATGTGTGTATATATGTATATTTCTCTAGAGAACTCAAAGACATCAATTTAGTCTTTTATATACATGTACTTTACTAAAGGAACAATTAGGATCACTGTAAGTTGGAATGAACTTGTTGGCAGTGGGTCTGGTGGTACATTGTCTAAGAATTTGCCTGCTAACTAGAAGCTTGGGGGTTTGAACACACACAATGAATCTGCAGGAGAAAGGCCTGGTGACCTGCTCCCATAAACACTGCAGCCTAGGAAATTGTATAGGCAGGTTTTCTCCGACACATGGAGTAGCTATGAGTTGAAATAGACTCAAGGGCACCTAACAACAACATGTTCTATGAAACACAATTCTTCCTTGATTGCTTGGTAGAGTAACAGGAAAGATCGCCAGGTTATTTTTTTCAAAAGAACTCTAGAATAAAAATGGGAAAATAAGTTGAAAAGAAATGTTGAACTCTGAACTTCCCCCCTATTGACTTATTCTCAGAAAGCTGGTACATATAAAAATATCACATTCAACTTTATTTTCACTGGAAGCATTTTATAATTTATTGTAAGAGGATAGTCTATTCAACATAAAACTGTAGATATCTTAGTAAGATAGTAAGGTAGTAAATAAAACAGAGAGAAATAGAGAACTTCGTATGTTAGTATTGCACTGTTAATCTTCTCGGTTTTATTCAGCCCATTCAATGAAATTTCGAATGAATTATTCACACCTCCCCATGTAGGTTAACCAGTTTATATTTTGTACAAAATGATGTTCTTCTATTTCTCTGAAGTGTTTCATGAAGGGGTGCAAACATTATCACCCTGGTTTTCAAACAAAAACATATGACCTTGAAAAATAAACAAATAGATACACAGAGACAAATAAGACAAACACAGGTATTTTTTTAAAAAAAAGCAGAGGTGACAGTATTTACATTATAGGAATTAAAAGTAACACAAAGAAGAAATGTGACCAAATGAATCATTTTATAAGGACTAAAGACAGGATCTAAAAGAGGATATAACAAACACGAAAATTTAATATAACAAATGAAATAGTTTTCTTGGAAAATACAACTGACTAAATCTAGTAAGACCATAAACCTACAGCCTAAAAAGAACTATAAGTCTGGTAGAAAATAGAAAAATTTTCTGTTGAAATAATTTTGTCTAGGCAGTTTAAAAGGTAATTAAACAGATACAGGTAATTCTTATGATATATAAACTACTAGTCAGATCTGACTCGGTGGCACTTGGCAGCTTGGCTGGAGCACAAAGAAAGGAGTGAAATCTCCAATTGTTTTGGGAAGTGCAATCTCGATGTCAAAATCCAGTAGCTATTATTCCTCAAGGAAAAGTCACTTGTCTTATGTGTCTTCCCTCAACTCAAAGGAGCTTAAAAAAGGGAGGGGGAAAAAAAGCAATGCTAATTCTTCAGTAAAGTGACATTCAGCACATAGCAGTCCAGGCAGAACCGTCAGAGACAGGAGGTGAACTAGTCTGGCTCTGAAGTTTTCAGGAAGGCCCTGCTGGGTTTCTGCACCACCGTCTTTATTCCTGATAGATCCAGCTCAGGCTTTGACTTTGTCTCTGTAGAAGCTCTTGCCAGAGGCCAGTCCCCACTTCCACCGATGCCTTGTGAAACTCCTTACAGGAATCCTTACATGGATAGAGCAAAGCCAAGGCACAAGGTTGGAGCCATGACAACCTAACAATGAACTAATCCCAATCCCAGTCAGGAATTTAATGGTTTATTCTGTCATGGTAGCTGTGTAGAGTTGGAGGGTGGCACGGCCAGCAGGAGCATTGGATGATGTTTTAGTCAACTAGTGCTGCTCTAACAGAAATACCACAGAGTGAATGGCTTTAACAAAGGAAAGTTTATTCTGAGACAGTCCAGGTAAGCCTTTACCCTTGTTGGTTCTGGAGGAAAGTCTGGTATTGTATCAGTCTTTGTCCAGGGAGCATCTTGGTGTGGGAACCTCAAGTCTGAAGGTTGCGCTCTTCTCCTTGCTTGATGGTGTGAGGTTCCCAGTTCTATGCTTGCCTCCCTTTCCTTTTATCTCTTGTAGGATGAAAAGATTAAGGGTGGTGCAAGTCATACTCTAGGGAAACTCCCTTTACAGCAGAGCAGGGAGGTAATCCTATGAAGGGATTTACAGTCCCACCCTAATCTTTTAATATACAGCACAGGAAAATCACAAATGGAGGACAATCACAAAGTATTGGGAATCATGGCCCAGCTATATGGCTACACACGACAGATGAACTACGTGAGCATTGAATGTTAGTCTTGCTACCTTCTCAAAGGGGATTGTCAAAAGCTAGAATATGGTTTGGATTAGATTCCCAATACAGAAAATCACTAAGATAAAATGCCTCACTGTAAGTTGCTGTGGCATGGTGAATTACTCTACTGAACTATTGTAAATTACTCTATTGAACTATTGTCTGGTAACGTCCACAGAATGACTGGATGGGACTGTGTCAATAAGGTGCTTGTGGCCCTGGGGGTTGGACAGCCTGCTAATGACGCAAATGAGGAGTGCAGAACCCTGTGGAGTGTGGGACTATGCAAGTAAGGTGTATGGAAACCTTGAAGGGAACTGGACATTTTGCCATCCCACTAGACTTAAAATGAGCCAGTCTCAGAGAGACAGGGTTTACTACCATCAAGAAGAAGAGCCAAGAGCAGAGTGTGTCCTTTAGAACTGGGGTCCCTGTGCTGAGGACCTCCTAGACCTGAGAGACAGAGGTGGCAGCAGTGTGAGGTGGCAGTGACCTGAAGACCATGAGAGATGGCGTGGTGGGCTTCCTGGCCCACAGAGTGAGATAGCTTCAGTGCCAAACCATGGAGCAAGAGAGCAGAGGACTTCCGGGCAGGAAGCTTCCTGGCCGACTGGAGGACCTCCAGGCAGTTGCTGGTGAAACTAAACAGCTTATAACACTACCCTGAGCAGGACAGAGGCTGGGGTCAAGGGGAGTCTGTCCTGATGGGGCCAAGAGGAGTCCGTCTTTAGGGATCCTTGAGGAGCCTGTCCCAAGGGGGTGGGAGAGCCTCTGCTGGGGGTCTGCACGAAAGAAGAAAAGGCCTGTTTGCTTGCATAGGCGAGAGAAGCTGACAGAGCTGCCCTGCACTGAAGAAGTGAGTTATGAGCTCTCTACTTTGGGGAAGCCTGCCAGACTTCGCCTACATTCTTCCTGATCTGGAGCCCTAGCGGAACATGTTACTTCCATAGTAAACCCCATAACTATGAGTGTGGTCTGTGAGTTCTGTGTGGCCATTTCTTGAATTATTGAACCCAACAGAGAGGCACAGAGTGCCATGGGCAGTGTGGTTGGCGTCAGGATTGGTGAAAACTTCGAGAGACATTTGACCTCTACTTTACAGGCATCGGTGTCGATGACAATTTCCTCCCGCATTCCTCCCCCAAGTTAGACGATATTTGATGCCATGCCATTTTTATAGGTGCCCACAAATTCCACTGCTGACATGAAGCCTTTGTGAGTGGAAGATCCTAAAAGAGTGTCGATTGATCTGCTCTCTACAGATGACTTACAGAGAGTCAGGGATGACATCCACTTGAAGCTGGGGTTCTACTTTCTCTAGGGTAGAATGTCAGGTCTCCGAAGCATGTCTGAGAGTGGTCTTTGACTTCTCTGCTCCTAGAAGTGAGTTCCTGTGTACCATAGTGTGTGACTCTCCACTGCATTTCCTTCGGCTCCAGGTCCCTGTCCTTTAGTCCTCCATTTCAGTGATGACAAGTGACCAACTGTGGAGGCAGGAGGAGAGCCCCTGTCTGCAGGGCCCTCACACATCTCTGACCCCATTACAGAGCAAACCCTCCAGTCCAACTCCTCTACAGTGTTTCTTTAGGAAGAAAACTGCTTATTTTTAATGAGCCAAATGAGTTAAACAGTTAACTACTATTAAAGAAGCATACAAATATCCCTTAAGTACTTAATCCTTAATTTAAATGTCATGCAAGTGAACACTCCCTAAAGAAATACTTTTCACTCACTATAACTAGAGAGAAAACAGACACTGAGACGATGAAAACACGAAGCCACACAGGCCTACTACTCTATTAAAACAAAAATGATTAATATTAGGACATTCATTAAAAACAAAATATCACATCATTAGATTATAGGAGAAAATCACATAACCATCTGGATAGAGACCAGAAAATGATTCACAAAATTCAACATCCACTCTTGGTAAAATCTCAGAAATGAAGATAGATCTTACTTTAACTAGACACAAAACACTGCAGTCAACAACCAACAGCATACAGAACAATGAATTGCTATGTCATTCCCTTCTTAGTTGGGGTGTCCACTGTCACTGAACCCATTGCTAGCGACCCCAGCTCACGGCAAACTTGTGCGAGTCAGAGCAGAACTGTGTGCCAAACAGTTTTCTCTTCTTTCATTGTATTTTAAGTGAAAGTTTGCAATTCCAGTCAGTTTTTCATATAAAAATATACGCACACTTGGTCATGTGACCCTGGCTGCTCTCCATACACTGTAACAACACACTTGTCCCCTCCAGCCTGTCATTCCCATGTCCATTTAACCAGCTCCTGTCCCCCTCTGTTGTCTCCTCTTGCCTGCAGATAGGAGCTGACCCTTCTGTATCCACCCTATCTGTATCTATCTCTTACATCCACCCAAGCTAAGAAGCATATCCTTCACCAGTATCATTTTATGTCTTACATACCAGTTCAATCTTTGTCTGAGGAGTTGGCTTTCAGAATGGTTTCAGTTCTGGGCTAATAGAGAATCCCAAAGCCATGTCTTCCAGGGACCCTCCAGCCTGCTGGATCGTCAAGTCCGGTCTTTACACTTGAGTTTGAGATGCGCACCCCATGGTTCCCTCACTCCACCAGGGACTCCCTCTTGCACTCCCTGTAAGGGTAGTCTTTGGTAGTGGGTGGGCACCGTTTAGTTCTTCTGGTCTCGTGTAGGTGTTGTCTCCCATATATGTGGCCTTTCTGTCTCTTGAGCTCACACTTTCCTTGTATATTTGATGTTCTTCTTTCTCACCAAAGAACTTTCAACAGCTGATTTTTTCAGATGTAAATCCCTAACCTTTTTTTCCAAAGTTCTTCTCAGTGAACTCGAATTTCCAGTGTTTCAATTAGCAGTAAAGTGCATTAAATTTGTGCTGCCAGGGATTCCATTATTGCTAGAGTTTAATATTGTTATAAGTGCTTTAAGTAATTCAGTATCAAAGATGATTGTTTAACCTGGAAACTCAGCAGAATTGTAACAGACACTTAGATCTTGGCCAAACAATCAGCCCCCTGCCCCATCCCATCTCCCTAATCTCAACACACACACACACACACACACACACACACACACACACACACACACACGCACGTACACGCACAGACTTTTACAGCTTCTAGCCTTTGCTTTTTTGGATTCTTGGCCAGTGTTGGCTTTTCTAGAGGCAGAAGCTACAATCAACCTTGCCAGTCGTCTCCTCCCAAAGCACGTTGGAAGTGCGAGAAAGAAGGAGGGAATGAGAGGCCAGAGGGTGACCGGGCTACAGATTATGCGTGGCTGGAATTGCAAAATGTAAGACTTAGATGGGAGCAGAGGCTGCACCCCCTTTTGTTTGGCTCACGTTATCTGGGGAAGGCTGCTTTCAGAAAGAGAGAAGGATGAAGTAGACACAGAAACAGGTGCAGAGCCGAGAACAGAACAGCCCAGTTCTCGTCCGTCTGAAGACCTCATGCAGTCCTGCCTTTGGGTTATGTAAGGTAGCTCAGTGTTCTTGCAGCTTAGACACCTTGTAATAATTTGAGTTAACTTAGAGAGGTAGCTAGTTAAACAATGGATATTGAACAAATAAAAATCTTCATATGCTCACAATAGTAATAAAAAAGAGCATATATGATAATAAAAACTCATTTTTCCCCACAATTAGTAATGAAAAGAGAAATTACAAGAACAATCTAATTAAAAGCTCCAAGTCACTTGTGTGATGTACGAATTGGTGCTTGGAAGATGTAAAATGGAAGACTTAAAATGGTAAAGACATCAATTATCATCCAGTCATTTTTGTTTTAATGTCGTTCCAATAAAAACAACAGTGGGATTTTTTGTGGCCTTTGACTGGGATAAAAACCTGGTCAAATCTGAAGCAAAGAGCAGTACGGCGGGCGTAGATGAGCAGCAGGAGGTGCCTGCCGACTCTGTCAGATACTCAGGTAAAGTCCTAATCATTGAAGCAGTGTGGCGTTAACAGAAGGACTGAGAAAAAGATCAAATGCCAGTACTAAAGAGTCTAGAACCGGACTCCAGCATCTATAAAATTTAATATAAAATATCTGTGACATTGTGTATTTGTGGGAAAAGGAAAAAATTGCCAAGGAATTCTTCTGGCATAATGGGTAAACTATTTGGGGAACAAAAAGTTGTAGTCTTAGCCCATACACAAGCGAGAAGGAAAAACAAGTAAATATCTAATCTTGGAGTTAGGGAGAACTTCCCTAAATTTAAGCCAGCAGTGGGAAAATGTTTCATAGATGAACTATTTAAAACTTTTGAATATAAAATTGTTTTAGAAAAATATAAGAAGCAAATAACAAAGGAAGTATATTTAAAGCGTATATAAAAAAAGAGTTAATATTCTTAATATAGGAAGAACTCTTACAAGCCTGGAAACCGTGGTGGTGTAGTGGTTAAGTACTACGGCTGTTAAGCAAAAATCAGAAGCTCAAATCCAGGAGGTACTCCTTGGAAACTCTATTCTACCCTGTTCTATAGGGTTTCTATGAGTCAGAATCAACTAGACAGCAGTGGGTTTGGTTTGGTTTTAGTTTTACAAACCTATTTAAGAAATAGACAAAGAAGCTCCAATGTGAAAATGGCCATAGGAGTTAAACCAATTTCAAAGCATAAGAAAAACAAATGTCTAATAAAAATATGAAACTGTGTTTAGGCTTATTAATAATCAAAGAGATGCAGTCAGTACAGTAATAATACGACACCATCTTTCACTTGCCAAGCCACCAAATATTAAACAGATGGATGGACAGATGGATGGTCCCAGGTGCTGAATCAGCATGTTGTATACAGCACCAGCGAGTGAGATTCAGAGCCTTTCAGGAAGCAAATTCAACAATGTGTCAAGAGCGTTGACAGTTTAAAAAAATAATCTTTGACTTGGAATCCAATTTTAGAAATTTTCCCTGTGGAAATAATCAGTTTGCAAAGATTCCTGTAGGAGAATATTTGTGATTCATGCTTTAAACCTTCTTGAAGCCAATGTCCAACACAGTGCATGACTTGTAATGAGATGCAGCAGCTGGATAGAGTGATGAGCAGCATCAGGACCTGCCCAAAGCTAGCCACATCCGCAGCCTCGTCCTGCGACTCTGGTACCACATTACACAGGCAGCCTGCTTTACTGTACCTCGTTGTGTTACAATGGAAGGGTTGTGGCAACCTGGCAGCAGACACACCTGTTGCCATCCTATTTCCACCAGCTTGTGTTCACTTTGTGTCTCTGTGTCATATTACTAATCGACACAATACTGCAAACTTTTTCATTATTACTGTGTCTGTTACAGTAGTCAGAGACCAGTGAGTTTTGATTTTACCACTGTGACTGTTTTTGAGCACCACGAACTGTGGACATAAGACGGCAAACACAGTCAATAAACGTGATGTCTATTTTGAGTGCTCAGGTGACCAGCCGTTTTTCTGTCCATCCCCCTCTCCTTGAGTCCCACTGTCCCTGACACACCACAGGGTTGAAATTAGGCCAGTTAATCACCCTACAATGGCCTCTAAGTGGTCAAGTGAAAGAGAGAGTCTCCTATCTCTCACTTCAAATCAAAATCCAGAAGTGGTTATGCTTAGTGAGGAAGACACATCTAAAGCCAAGACAGACAGAAAGCTAGGCCTCTTGCAGCAAACTGCCAAGGGGCCAGTGTAAAGAAAAAGTTCTTGAAGGCAATTGAAAGTTCTGCTCCAGTGAACATGCAAATGATAAGACAACAGGACATCCTTATTTCTGATAAGTTTTAGAGATCTGGATAGAGGATCGAACCAACTTCAGCACTCCCTTACGCCAAAGCCTAATCCAGAGCAAGTCTCTCACTGTCTTCAATTCAGTGAATGCTGAGAGAGATAGGGAAATTGCAAAAGAGAAGTGTGAAGCCAGCAGAGGTCGGTTCATGAAGTTTAAGGAAAGCTGCTGTCTTTGTAACATAGAAGTTCAAGACGATGTAGCCCCTGCTGATTTAGAAGGTGCAGCAAGTCACCCAGGAGATCTAGTTGAAGTCGTTGATGAAGGCAGCAGCACTAACTAACCAACAGGTTTTCAGTGTAGGCCAAAAAGCCTTGTGGTGGAAGAAGATGACATCTAAGACTTTTACAGCTACAGAGGAAATGTCAACGCCTGACATCAAAGCTTCAAAGGGCAGGCTGACTCTCTTGTTAGGGGCTATTGTTTCTGGGGATTGTAAGCTGATGCCAGCATCCTTTACCACTCCTCAAATCCTAGGGCCCTTAAGGATTATGCCAAACCAACTCTGTCTGTGCTCCATAAACGGAACAACGAAGCCTGGATGACAACATGTCTGCTTACAACACGGCTTATTGAATATTTCAAGCCCACTGTTGAGACCTCCTGCTCAGAAAAAAAAAAAAAAAATAGAGATTTCTTTACAAGTTTTATAGCTCATTGTCTTGGTTGCCCAAGACCTCTGATGGAGATGTACAGGGAGACTAAATGTTGTTTTCATGCTTGCTAATTCAACAATCATTCTGCAGTCCATGGATCGAGGAGTAATTATAACTTTCAAGTCCTATTATTTAAGAAGCATATTTCATAAGGCTATAACTGTCACACATACTGATTTCCTTTGATGGATGTGGGCAAAGTAAATTGAAAACCTTCTGGAAAGGATTCACCATTCTAGATGCCATTAAGAACATTTTTGATTCATGGAGGAGGTCAGACATCCAGATTAACAGGACTTTGAAAGAAGTCGACACCAACCCTCATGGATGGCTTCGAGGGGTTCAAGACTTGAGTGGAGGAAATAACCTCAAACGTGAAAATAACAAGAGAGCTGGAATTAGGAGCAGCTGAGGACGTGGCTGAATTGATGCAACTTCTTTACAAAAAGTTGCTTCTAATGAATGAGCAAAGACTGTGGTTTCTTGAGAGATACTCTGCTCTGAGGTAAAGATGTTGGGAATGTCATTAGAATGACAACAAAGATCTAGAGCATAGTATAAACCTATTTGATGCAGCAGCTGCAGGATTTCAGGTGGTTGATGTGAATTTTGAAGGAAGTTTTCCTCTGAGTAAAATGCCACAAAGCAGCACTGCATATGCTAGAGAGAAATCTTTCGGGAAAGGAAGAATCAATCAACGCAGCAAACTCATGGTCGCCTTGTGTTAAGAAATTGCCTCACAGCCCCCAACCTCTAGCAGCCACCACCCTGACCAATAAGCAGCGATCAACACCTAGGCAAAGACATTCCACCATCAAAACAAAACACGACTCACTGAAGGTTCAGATGATGGTTACCATTTTTAGCAACGAAGTGTTTTTAATTAAGGTATGCATACTGTTATCTTAGACATAATGTTACTGCATACTTAGTATGTTGTTTTTAAGTGCCATCAAGTTGATTCTGACTCATATCAACCCTACAGGTCAGAGTAGAACTGCCTCATAGAGTTTCCAAGGAGTGCCTGGTGGATTTGAACTGCTGACCTCTTTGTTAGCAGCTGTAGCACTTGACCACTATGCCTCCAGGGTTTCCTGTGCTGGTATAGTACAGTGTCAACATAACTTTTATATGCACTGGGAAGTCAAAAGATTCATGTGACTAGCTTTATTTCAAAATTTGATTGCAGTGATCTGGAACCAAACCCACAACTTCTCTGAGGTGCCTTGTCTGTGCGGAGAAAGACACTCGGCTGATGCGGCTTAGCGAAGGTCCTCGAGGAGGGAAATTACCCTGGGTTGTCTGGGTGGGCCCATGTGACCACCTGCTTCTTAAAATTTGAGAACATTTCCTGGAAGTCATCAGAGGGAGATGTGACCACGACAGAATGATCAAAGAGTAAGACAGTGCACAGACCTGGAGAAGTCGGCACCAAATGACCCACAAAAGGTCCTGAAAGCTTCACACACACAAAACTCCCCAAAGGACCAAATGACTGGGCTGAGGGCTGGGGATCATGGTCTCCAGCTAGCTCAACTGGCATAACATAATTTATAAAGAAAAATGCCTTGTATCCTACTTTGGTGAGTAGTGTCTGAGATCTTAAAAGCTTATGAGAGGCCATCTACTTTGCTCCACTGGTCCCGCCCTGCCTGGGATGAGAGAGGAGGAAGAAAACCAAAGAACAAGGGGAAGATTCGTCCACAGGGCTAACAGATCACAACTACCACAGCCTTCACCAGTTTGAGTCCAATATAACAGACGATGCCTGGACACTACTACGTACGGCTCAGACAGGGATCCCTATGGTGGGTCCCAGACAGAGCTGGAGAAAAATGTAGAACAAAATTCTAACCAGGCTTACCTGGTAGTTCTGTCCAGACTTAGCAGCTGGACAGAGACTGAAGGACCCTGGAGTGTATGACCCCTGGACTTCCATACTTTTGACTCAGTACTGAAGTCACTCTTGAGATTCAGCTTTTACCCAAAGATTAGGCGGGTCCATAAAACAAATAAAAATACATGTATTACAACCCTGTATAAAAGACTAAATGGGCATACCAGCCCGATGGCAAGGACAAGAAGGCAGGAGGGACAGGAAAGCCAGACGAAAGCAGGGACCACAAGGCTGAGGAGCGGAGAGAGTTGACATTGCAGGATTGGCAACCAGTGTCGTAAAACAAGACATGTATTAATTGTTTAATGAAAAACGAATCGCTCTGTTGCTTGTTGGTCCATTTGTGAGGTTTTTGTTTTCTGAAGGCTGTGATCTTTGGTCTCTGTTACTGAGAGCTTCAAGTCCTCTTCACTTGTAGCAAGCAAAGTTGTGTCATTTGTATAACAAAGATTGTTCATACTTATTCCTCTGACCCTGATGCTCCAGTCTTCTTCATATAGTCCAGCTTCTTGAATAACTTGCTTAGCATACAGACTGAGTCAGTATGGTGAAAGGATATAACCGGATGCACACCTTTTCTAGCTTTAAGCCGCACGGTATCCCCTTGTTCTGTTTGAATGACTGCCTTTTGGTCTATGCACGCCTTAACATAAAGAAAAGAAAAATCCTCACAAATAAAACAAAAAGCAACAACATGATAAATGGAAAAAAAATACTGAAATTGTCAAAGGTGTCATTTTACTTGGATCCACAATTAATGTCCTTAGAAGCAGCAGTCAGTAAAGATGCATTAATTATACTGGGCAAATCTGCTGCAAAAGATCTCTTTAAAAAGCAAAGATGTCACCTTGAAGACTAAGGTGTTCCTGACTCAAATTATGGCATTTTCAATCGCCTCATATACATGTGAAAGCTGGTCAACGAATAAGAAAGAAGAATTAATGCCTCTGAATTGTGATGCTGGAGAAGAATACTGAATCTACCATGAACTGCTAAAAGAATGAACAGATCAGTCTAGGGATGAGTACAACCAAGACGGCAAGACTGTGTCTCACCTTCTTCTGACGTATTATCAGGAGGTGTTAGTCCCTAGAGAAGGACATCATGTTTGGTTATATGGAAAGTCAGCAAAAAAGAGGAAGATCTTTGAAGAAGTGGATTGACAGAGCGGCTGCAGTGGATCCAGCACAGCAGTGGCTGTGAGGACTGCCCAGGACCAGGCTGCGTTTCCTCCTGTTGTGCGTAGGGTCGCTGTGAGTGGGAACTGACCCAATGGCACCTAACAACAACAACAACAACAAAATTGCTCTATTAACTGTCATCTAAAACCAAACCAAACCTGTTGCCGTTAAGCTGCTTCCAAATCACAGCGACCCTATAGACAGAGTAGAACTGCCCATAGAGTTTCCAAGGAGCACCTGGTGATTTGAACTGCCCACCTTTTGGTTAGCAGCTGTAGCAGTTTATCACTGTACCACCAGGGTTCCTAAACTTTTATCTAAAGTATAGTTTTTGAGACGGTGGGGATGGGGAAGAGTGATCAAACAGATGTCCAAATTTGAAAATGGAAGGAGGGGGCCATGAGCCAAGGAATGTGGGCGGCCTCTGAAGGCTGCAAAAGTCAAGGAGACAGATTCTCCTCTCGAGTGCCAGCAGAGAAGGCAGGCCTGCCAGCACTGTGGTTTCAGTCCTGCAAGATCGGTGTCAGATTTCTAACCTACAGAACTGTAAGGTTATAAATCTGTGTTGTTTCAAATCATTAAGTTGGTGGTAATTTGTCACTGCAGCAGTAGAGAATGAAAACAAAACAGACAAATGGGAGTTCACCCATGTCAAAACTGTGCATCAAAGAGCTTCCAGCCAAATGAAGAGAGAACTTGGAGATGAGGAGAAAATATTTGGGACATGTATATCTGATAAAGTTTTAATATCCAGATAACATAAAGAATGCTTCCAACTCAACAACAAAAAGACAACCCAATTAAAAAGTGGGCAAAGGTCTTGAAGGGATGTTTCATAAAAGAAGACAGATCAAATGGCCAACACCGACATGAAAAGATGTTCATTGTCAGGTCATTAAAAAAAAAAAACCACTGCTGTTAAGTCGATTCTGACTCACAGCGACCCTATAGGACAAGGTGGAACTGCCCCACAGAGTTTCCAAGGGGCACCTGGTAGATTTGAACTGTTTACCTTTTGATGAGCAGCTGTAGCACTGAACCACCAATCCAGCAGATTTTCTATCAGGCCATTAGTCATTAGGGATGTGCAACTCAAAGCCATAATGAGCTAACACTTCACATCCATGTACTGTGTTTAGTTGTGGTCAAACTGATTTCTACCCGTGGCGACCCCACATGTGCTGAGCAGAATAGCCAAACGGGGTTTCCAAGGCTGTCATCTTTTGAAAGCAGGTCATCCAGCCTGTCTCCCATCACCTCTGGGAGAGTGTGAACTACCAGGCTTCCAGCTTGCGGGTCTGTGCTTGACTGTTTGTGCCACCCAGAGACCCCCAACATACACTAGCATGGCTCTTGTCAGAAAAACAGAAAATCACCAATGCTGGGAGGTTGGGGAGAAGCTGGAATCCCCATCCACTGATGGCAGGCTTGTAAAGATGGTGTAGCCACCGAGGAGAACTATTTGGAGGTCCCTCAGAAATTTGGACATAAAACTGCCTGTGACCCAGCAATTCCACTCAAGGCATAAACACAAAAGAACCAAATGTAGGAACATAAACAGATACTGGTATAATAGTGTTCACTGTAGCCCTATTCACAATAGCCCAAAGCGGGAACAACCCAAGCGTCTTTCTACAGATAAGTGGATAAATGTGATGTAGTTGTACCATGAACTATGATGTAGTCATAAAGGGAAACAAAGCTCTGATACCTTCTACAGCATGAATGAACCTTCCAAACACCACACTGAGGGTAGCAAATCAGATATTTTGCCATCTCACTTACATGAAATATTCAGAGTACAAAAATGCACAGAGACTGGAATTTACTAGTGGTGTGTAGGTATGCGGGAAGGGGCACGGGCGGTTATTGATGCTCAGATTTTGGTAAGGGTGGCAAAAAATTTGGAAACGGGGTGATGGCTGTACAGTTTAGTAAAAGCAGATGTTACCAAATTGTACATGTAAAAGTTGCTGGAATGAATTGAACATGTACTTGACCACAATACAAATTTTGAAAATAAAAAAAATTACGGAAATACGTATGTGAGGTCATTTGGGAATCCTTTTAAGGTTCAGTCTTCAGGGTCACTGCAGGACATTTTGAGAGTGTCTCCACCCAGACTCTGTTAGCAACTCGATGTCTTTCTGTTTCTGTAATTGCAGCCACGTCTGCTAGTTGAAGCCTGATTTTTTTGCCACAGATAAACCATATTTTGCAAGTGAAATGTATTATTAGACTTCATTTTCTTTTTCTGCTTATTGCAACAGAAGTTTTTATTAAAAATATTTTTTGTTTTGAAAATGAAGAGTTTTGAGAAAAAATATTTTGATTACTACAAATTGTTTTAGTTGAATGAGTGAGTTTGGGGTTCATCCCACTGGCTCTGTATGACGCTCTAGTTTTGTGAGTTGTGTTAATGTTCTCTTTGGGTTGCTTATGACTAGCAACTGGCAGATCATTGTCTTTGATCTACTTCTGGTCAAACCAAAAAGGATGTTTGAAAATGAGGGAGGGAACGGAACGACAGAGGACTTTATAAGCTGACGTCTCTGTAAGACACCAGGTGAGAAACAGGGAAAACTAAATTCTTTTCCTACCGTCCGTGTGAAGGAGAGCCAACAGCAAGCCCTGAGGTTAGGTTTTGTCTAATTGTGCAATCATTATCTACACTTTTAACTTGCAAGAATATTCACCATAACACCATCTGACTTGGTAACAATCACATGACATTCTAGAGCAGAGAGAAAGGCAGAAGTGAGACCTTTCAGGTTCCCAGCCAGAGCACATCTGTGAGGGGCTGTCTCACTGTGCTGGCTTACTCGGAGCCATGAGGACAGGCAGCCTGACACCCTCAATAATTGCAACCGTGTCTGCCAGTTGCAGCCTGATCTGTTTTCGCAGATTGAGATAAATCACATTTTGTGTATGAAACGTATTACTGGACTCTATTTTCTTTTTCTGCTTATTGCAACAGAAGGGAGGCAACTGGCATCCCGGTCAGGGCTGATTGCAACACCGCAGCTCTGCAAAGAAACACTCGCTTGTTTTCCTGCTTCCTGGCACCCCATCGGGCAGTGTTCTCCGGGGTTGAAGGAGTTTCTGTCTCAGCCAGTGGTCTCTGCACTGCTGTACGTGGCTTCCGTTACATGCTGTCTCATGTGGACCTCTTGTGGGCAGAGTAGAACTGCTCCAGTAGGTTCAAGGTCCAGACCTTTCGGAAGCAGGTTGCCACACCAGTGACTTCACGAGGGTCAGTGTCACCCACTGCGGTAACTCATGGTGTGATGCTCCTGCCGCACGGACCTCCTCCTGTGTCAAATCGTACAGAATCCTTAGTGACGGCTTTGTGCTAACATTGCTTCTCCACTGTGATTCCCATCTCACCCCTTTGTTTTCTTATGAGTCGGATCCGACTCGACGGCACTTGGCTGGCTTGGCTTTTATTCTCAAAGCAGTTATTGCTACAGGTGCACAAATAGGAATCAGCACAAAGTTGTAGCTAAAACACCAGAAAACTCAACAAACTCAGTGGGTATTAAAATACAGGCAGCAAGGGAAACAGCAATGGCTGCTTAGTTGGTGTTTGCAGCTCAGACAGAGGGACTCACACGATTCAGAGCATCCTTGTAACTGGGTGGAAGCCGTGGTGCCACGGTGGTTATGGGCCGTGGCTGCTAACCAAGAGGTTGGCAGACTGAATCTACTAGGTGCTCCTTGCAAACTCTGTGGGGCAGTTCTACTCTGTCCTATAGGGTTGCTATGATTTGGAACCAACTCAAAGGCAGTGGGCTTAGTTTTGGGTTTTGTTTTTTTTTATAATTGTATACTAATGACAGCTCTGACGTGAGCACACTGGAAGCTTCAAAAAGCAAGTTAGCATAGAGTTTCAGCCTTGCAGGTTTAGTGATGTATGTAAACTGGGCTCATGAAACACATTTCTGTTGTTGTAAGTAACTCTCATATAGGGATGTTTTTAGAGACTGTCCTTTTGGTGCGACCCCTCTGGTAGTGTCACCCGGTGCAGTCCACATCCCCCTGGTGATTCCACTGTTCCAGGCCTGTCTTCTGAGTCTCCACTGGCTGGATTTGAGCAGCCAAACTTTTGGCTAGTCACTGAACTCATTTGCTGCACCCAGGGAAGCCTCCTCTGTGTGTTATCCGCTCTGAGTTCTGCGGTCCTGTCTCCACGGTTCCACGGTGAAACTTCTGTTGAACCTTCCAGTAGCGTCAATGTTACCATAGCCACTGTGACACGGAGGCCTCTCGTGTGTCACTTGATAGCATTTCACTGCTGAAAGCAGTTGCTAAGGATGTATCTTGGGAGACAACAATTGTGAGCTGAAGGAGGAAGAGGTATTATACAAGGTTCTTTTTCTTTCTTTTTTCCCCTTATTCCATAGCAACAGAGACTGAAAGGAGAATCCCTTCATTTTTCAACTTCAACCTCATTAATTCTCTCTGTTTGTGAATTTTTATAGTGGTATGGCATTTCTATAAAGACGCCTCCCTGGGAAACTGGAAGACCGTGGATGGTGATGGGGTCTACCTACTACTAAGTGGAGATTCTGTTCTTGATTCCTATTTCAGGGGTGGGAGACAAGGGCTCGAATGCAGGCTTTTGAGGGATCTACTCAAGAGTCTTTATTGACTGAACAAACCCCAGTAGTTTACTGACCTCTAATCTGAAGCAATGTCTACCTTGAGACTACTTAGTGCCAAGTAACTACTGGTAACTGAAAGTGTCTTTGAAGCCACAGTTCTAGTTCAGAAAAGTTGTCACGTGTTAATGTCATCAACTCTTCTGGCTTCTGGATGCAATGTTGAGGAGAGGGGCTTCCTACAAGGCAAGTCCTTTCTGTAGTGTATTGAATGATTGGGGGAGAAATGTTGTGTTATGATGTGGGCTTCAGGGAAGCTGCTGGCCTTTAGGTGTGGGTGTCAGGAGTGAAGAGCGTTCTGTAAAGCAGTAGAGTCCTGACAAGGAAATCTTGTCTCATACTCCTAAATGACTTTTGAATGTCCCTTTAGATACTTACGTAGGCGAAACCTTGCTTATTATGACCGGAGCCTAGAACTTAGCTCTGATCCTATATTAATGAAGTGTATTAGTTTCCTATTGCTGCTGTAACAAATGACCACAAGTTTAAGGACTTAAAACAACACAGATGCATTCACTGTCTCTGATTTTGACACTTATGCTTCCCTCTTTCATTTATAAGGATTTCTAAGAGAAGATTGAGCCCACCTAGAGTGTCCAGAATAATCTCCCATCTCAAGATTTTTACCTTAATCATGTCTGCAAAGTCACTTTTGCCATATAAGGTAACATATTCACAGGCTTAGGAGATTAAGGTGTAGTCATCTTTGGGCCAAACTATTTTTTAGTCTACCACATAAAGAATATTTTTGAATGATTCAAAACATATCCTGGATTTTCTAGGACTCCAACTACCATATAATAAGACAAAACTTTGTTTTGTTTGTTCATTTACCAAGAATTGGTCATACTTTCAAAATATCATGTCACCGAGAACAGCATGGTTCACTGTACCTGAGTTGCCAAAAATTGAAATATTCCTGTGTCTGCCTATATCTGTCACTGTTGTACTCTCTTTTCTAAATAAAAGTGTAAATCTTTGGCACAAATGTCTTCTAATGTCCTATATCTTGGCATTCATTTACTGAAATACAGATACGTATTTTCCTTTTTTATTGTGATTAATTGAAAGTATACAATCCAAATCAATTTTACATGCCTGTCTATCTACAGCTCCTTCTGCTGTCCTTGTCCTGTGACAGCACACTCCTCCTTTTCATTTGATACTTGTCATATCCTCTTAAGAATTGCCTGCCCCCTTCTCTCCACCATCTTCTCTTGATCTAGTGAGACTCCAGTAGGACAGCCTCCTATAAATGCACAGAACCATATAGTACGTACACCATGTGGTCACACTGTATCTCTGGGTCTAGTCCATTTTTGTCCAAACAGTTGACCTAGACAGGGCCAGCAGCAAGTCTCGGGGCCACACTCAGAGAGGATCCCCTGGGCGGCTGGACCATCAGTTGTGGTCTTTTAGTAGCGTTCTTGGGCTTTGCCCCTCTTTTTTACCTGTAGCTGCAAGGATTCGATGTTGTGTGCCCCACCACGGCTGTCTTTGGTGGTGGCTGGGCATCATCTGGCTCTACTGGTCAAATGTTGATAGGGTCTCCCATTCACATGGGTCCTTATGCCTCCTGGGCTCTTTTCTCCTAATGTCTTTGATGTTCTTGGTCACCATCTGTTCCCGATAGGTTGGGACCATTTCATGTACCTCAGATGCCAGCTTGTTAGCTGTTAAGACCCCAGATGCCACTCACCAATATGGGGTGCAGAAGACTCCCTGAAATATATATATTTTTTATACATTGCCTAGCTTCCCAAGGGGAGTACTTCAAAGTTGACCATAGTGACATTCAGCAGTGAGGTATGTAGCACTCAGAACAATTAAGTTTGTGGACTTAATTGTTGGAATTCATATGTATAGGAAGACTATAATCTTTCTTTCAGAAACAAAGGGGACATTATAAAATATTTACTGTTGAAGTAGGGCACTGGTCTTGATGTATGCATCTCAGCTGAAGGTCATCTCTCTTCTCCAGGCCAAACTATCATCTACGCATTTGCTCGCTTTCCCTTCAGTCTCCTGCCACCCTCTCTGAACCTGTTCTTGGAGAGGTCATCAAGCAATCCTTCGAGACATATCCTACCATTCTCATAAGTGCCCTGCTCCAAAGATCACGAACTTTCCCAGGACAATCTCTAGAGGAGGTCTCTAGAACCCCAGTGGACTTTGGCAAGGCTTCTCTTCCCACAGGAGGATTCTGGGGGAGTTCATCAAGCCAGCTACCCCCCTGATGAGACCCCGACACTATCCTCACCGCATCACCTGCCTTATCACTCTCAGCCGTGTAGATATCCAGGGTCAAAGAAGAGGCTCTCATTACAAAGACTATGAACCTTCCTCTCCTGATCCCAGGATCAGCCTCGTCACTTCTCCGAGTATCTGAGAAAGTCTGCACCTCCCTGCTTAAGAATTACCATTGTGGCTTTTGTCCTCAGTATGGCTCTGAACATCGCTCTGGTATAATGTACACGCCCACCCTTCCCAGTCCTTACAGAGTGCGTAACCGACATGGGCAAAATTTTCAATCTCTTCTTCAAAGATGCCCTTTACCTTTTTATTTCCCAAACCTTGGCATTGTCAGGATTATGCTGCCACCACTGTCAGTGTCTCCAGATGGTGGCTGTTCTTCATCTAAAGCACATACACCACGGAGCCTGGACTGTGCGTGGTGCCCTTGCTGCTCCTTGCTGTCACTTAGAGACAGTTGCTCCTTTCTTGTTTTAAGCGTAAGCCTCTTTGAAGCACGTGTTGTTGGATTGTATCACCCCTTCCTTGTCGCAGCTGTCTTCTCCCTCATCTAGTGCTCATTCCCTTTTATCCACTGGAAATTTTAGTGCCTGGTTTGCTGTTTTCCCCTGTTCTTCCTGTCTTCAGTTTTGGTGACTATATTATAGACATACATAATCAGTCTAATTCCCAGTCTACTTACTTCCTTGGCTTCCTCACTTCTAATTGTGTTTTCCCCTTGTTCCCAGCCTTCCACTTTTATAGTGAATCATCATGTGGACTTCATCATCACCACTAACTAATGTTTCTATTTCAAGCCTCGCATTCTCTGACCGTTACAGACTATCTGTTCATATCCCCATGATACCCCAAGTGCAGTAATTGTTAGTACTCACCAGGATCTCCAGGCCACTGATTTCATCACTTTGACTGCCCATAAACCCCTCTGGTTTTTACCCAGCTTAAACCCAGTGTTTCATTCTGTGTTCACTACTTGCATACACTCTTGTCTTCATTCCTTTCCCCCCATTTTACTCATCTGACAAAAACTCAGTGCCAATACTTCTGTACCTGATCGGTGCTTATACGATAGAAAAACACCAGGATTTTGATTTACCTCTAAATTTTCCTAGCAATTCCCCAGACTCAAGTGGCTCCCATCAGCATTGACTGACAGTCTAGAAATATCAGTCTAGTCATTTCATTCACTAATGCTATCATGTTCTCAACTTCTAACACTCCTTCCTCACCATCAGCTGACAAAACTGTGTTTATTTCACTGAGAAACAGAAACAAGAAAAAATTAAGCTTGCCATTTTATCTTCCATTCTACCAATCTAACTGTGTATCTACCTTCCCTCCAGCAATGGTCAATCTTCTATCTTCTTGTTAAAGGCCAACCCCGGACCCACTCCCATTTTCTCCACTCAAAATCTTTGCTCCTACATTCTTTCTTCATCAGTATCATAATTTTTTCTCTACTTCCCTAGGGCCAGGGGCTGACTCTAGATTAGGCTATCAATTAAACAAAACAACAACAACAAAAACCAACCAAACCCACTGCCATCAGTTATCAATTACTCATACACAAACTCAAGTTGAAACTAAAGAAAATTAGAACAAAACCCTGAGAACTAAAACACAACATGAATATATCCCACCTGAATTCAGAGAGCATCCCAAGAATAGATCTGATGCATTGAACACTAGTGACTGAAGACCAGATAAATTGTAGAATGACACCGAAGACATCACAAATGGAGAAAGCAAGGTTTTTAAAAAGATGGGAGAGAAACAAAGGACCAAAATGGATGTCAGAGGAGAACCTGAAACTTGCTGTTAAATGTGGGTAGCTAAAGACAGAGACAAAGTCAAAGTCAAAAACTGATGATGCGTGAGAGTGGAATGGAAGATTTCAAAGGGCAGCTCAGGAAGACAAAGTACAGTATTATGGTGCCAAGTGCAGAGATTCGGAGCTAGAAAACAAAAAGAGAGGAATATACTCTGTTTCTTAGGCTCAAAGAACTGAAGAAAAAATTCTCATCTTCAGTTGTAATTCTGAAGGATTGTATGGTGAAAATATTAAACCACACAGGAAGAATCAAAAGAAGATACAAGAAATACATAAAGTCACTATAACAAAGACAGTTGGTACATGTTCAACAATTTTAGGAGATGACGTTATGATTAGGAACCGATGGTACTGAAGGAAGAAAGAATTCCAAGCAGGACTGATAGCACTCTCGAAAAACAAGGCTCCAGGAGTTGATGGAGTATCAACTAAGATGTTTCAACAAACAGATGTGGCACTGCCTATGCCGAGAAATTTGAAAGACAAATTATCTGGCTGTTACAGTCATTTGGTGCTGCTCTAACAGAAATGCCACGAGATGGATGGCTTTAACCAAGGAAAGTTTATTCTTACACAGTCTGGTAGGCTACAAGTCCAAGTTCAAAATGTCCACTCCGGGGGAAGGCTTTCCCTCTGGTGGCTCTGGAGGAAAGCCCCTGTGTTGCATCAGTCTCTGGCTGGAAAGCATCTTGACATGTGAACCTCAGGTCTGAAGGACACACTCTTCTCCTGGTGCTGCTCCCTTGATGGTTTGAGGTTTCCAACTCTTTGCTTACTTCTCTTTCCTTTTATCTCTTGTAAGATGAAAGGATAAAGGGTTGTGCAAGACATACTCCAGGGAAACTCTCTACAGTGGAGCAAGGAGGTGATTTTCTGAAGGGATTTACAGTCCCACCATAATCCTCTAACATACAGTATAGAAAAATCACAAAATGGAGGATAATCATAAAACACTGGGAATCATGGTTCAGCCACATGGCTACATACAATTTGGGGTGGGGGGACACAGTTCAATCCATGACACTGGCCAACCAGTTGGAAGCGATTTCTATTTATGCCTATTCCCGGGAAAGCTGATCCAACTGAACGGGTAAATTATCTAACAATGTCATTAATACCATATGCAAGCAAAACTTTGCTGAAGATCATTCAA
The DNA here is from genome assembly GCA_028571685.1 of Heterohyrax brucei. Lineage (NCBI taxonomy): Eukaryota > Metazoa > Chordata > Mammalia > Hyracoidea > Procaviidae > Heterohyrax > Heterohyrax brucei. The sequence goes on along the minus strand of CM053162.1, from coordinate 70,784,369 downwards.
AAGTGATTGAAGTAGTATATCTACAAGGAGCTGTCAGAAATTCAAGCCAGGTTTGCAGGAAGACATGGACCAGACATTGCTGACGTCAGTTGGATCTTGGCTGAAAGCAGAGAATACTAGAAAGATGTTTACCTATGTTTTATTGACTATACTAAGGCATTTGACTGTGTGGATAATAACAAATTATGGATAAGACTGCAGAGAATGGGAATTCTGGAGCACTTAACTGTGCTCATGAGGAAACTGTATATGGATCAAGAGGCAGTTGTTGCAACAGAACAAGGGATGTTACATGGTACAAAGTCAAGAAAGCTGTGCATCAGGGTTATATCTTTTCAATCTGTATGCTGGGCAACTACTCTGAGAAGCTGGGCTATGTGGAGAATGGAGCATCAAGACCAGAGGAAGACTTCAATCCTGCATTACGCAGATGACACAGCTTAGCCTGCTGAAAGTGAAGAAGACTTGAAGGAGTTACAGATGAAGATCAGAGCCCATAGCCTTCAGTATGGATCACACCTCAACGTAAAGAAAATAAAACTTCTCACAACTGGGCCAACAAGCAACATCATGATAAATGGAGAAAAGATTGAAATGGTTGGGATTTCATTTTACTTGGATCCACTATCAACATCGCTCATGGACTGAATTATGTCCCCCCCCCCGCAAAATATGTGTAGCGATTTGATTGGGTCATAATTCCCAGGATTGTGTGATGTTCTTACGTGTTATAAATTCTGCTCCTATCGTGTTAATGAGGGAGAGTGGGTGGCAGTTGCATTGGTGGGGCAGGACTCAATGTGTAAGAGTGTTTTGTGCCTTGAGGTTAGCAGAGTGATTTGGGGACCTCATATCACCAAGAAGCAGTGCCAGGAGAAGAGAGCATCTTTTGGAAAGGACTTGGGGTCTCTGGGGCTCAGAAGCTCACAGTCCAGGGGAATACTGACTAGGAAGCCTTCCACCAGAGCCAACAGAGAAAGACTTCACCTGGACTGATGCCCTGAACTTGGACTGTGACAGAATAAAATTTCTTTTTAAGGCCGTCCACTTGTGGCACATCTGTTGGTGCAGTACCAGATCAGTAAGACAGCACCCACTGGAACAGGAGCCAAGAAATCCATAGACATAGCGTACTGGGTAAATCAGTCACAAATATCCTCTTTGAAGTGTTGAAAAACAAAGATGTCACCTTGAGGGCTAAGGGGCACCTGACCTACGCTATGGCTTTTTCAATTGTCTCCTGTTTACCTGGAAGCTGGACAATGAATAAGGAAGACTGAAGAAGAACTGATGACTTCGAATTATGGTGTTGGCAAAGAATATACCATGGACTACCAAAAGAAAGAACAAATCTGTCTTGGAAGAAGTATAACCGGAATGCTCCTTAGAAGCAAAAGCGCTGAGACTATGAGTGTTTCACGTACTTTGGACACTTATCAGAAGGGATCAATTCCTGGAGAAAGACGTTGGCTCAGTCAGCTAGTGCTGCTCTAACAGAGACACCACAAGTGGGTGGCTTTAACAAAGAAAGGTTATTCTTACCCTGTCCAGTGGTTACAAGCCTGAATTCAGGGTGTCTGCTGTAGGGGAAGGCTTTTCGTCTGTCGGCTCTGGAGGCGAAGTGTTTGTGTTGCATCAGTGTTTGTTCAGGGAGCATCTCAGTGCAGGAACCTCAGGTCTGAAGGATGTGCTTTACTCCTGATGCTGCTTTCTTAATGGCATGAGGGTCCCAACTCTCTGCTTGCTTCCTTTCCTTTTATCACTTGTTGGATAAAAAGATAAAAGGCGGTACAAGCCACACTTCAGGGAAACTCCCTTTATAGCGGAGCAGGGAGGGGACCTTAGGAAAGGATTTACGGTACCACTGTAATCCTCTGTAACATAATCTGCTCCGTTAACCACAGGCAGAGATTAGGATTTACAGCATAAGAAAATCATAAAGTGGAGGTCAATCACAGAGTACAGGGAATCCTGACCGAGCTGAATTACTACACATGTTTTTTTGGGGGACACAGTTCAATCCATGACAGACATCATGCTTGGTAAAAGAAAGCGTCAGCAACAAAGAAGAAGACCCTCCACAAAACAGACGGGCAGTGTTTGCAACAAGCCCAGCAACCGTGAGGATGGGGCAGGACCGGGCAGCGTCTCACTCTGCTTGCAGAAGGCTGCTATAAGTCAGCGCTGACTCAACGGCCCCTAACAACGACAGTACAAACGTGCTGTCACATCGGCCTTAAGAAAAAGACTCTCCCTTGTGTGTTTCCCTCCTGCACTGTAGTTCTCTTCTCCCTTTTACAGCCTGATTTCTGTGTCTCTGCGTCTCTTGTCACAGCAGCCCATCCCAGTCACCCCCCAATATTTTACTGAAGCCATTTCTTTCCAGGTCAGTAACGACCCCATTGGATGAATTCCGATGGTCCACTCTTCGTTTCCGCTCGACCCTCTCGGCAGCGGCGGCGTAGGCCACCTTCTTCCTTCCTGAAGTGTTTCATTTAACTTCCTGAATACCTCACCTGTTAGTGCTCTTAGCTTCCTGATTGTTCTTAACTGTGTTTGCTCATTCCTTCTTTTTTCCCTGTTTCTTAAACGTGGGGGCCTGGAGAGCAGCCGGTGCCAGTCTTTTCTCTCTCATTTTCCCTGGGAGGCTGTGCAGGTACCATCTACATGTGTGAGTCAGAATCAACCCCACGGCAACATGTCTTTTTATGCTAATGACTTCTACACTTGTTATCAGAGCCCTTAACTGTCTCCCGAGTCCCAGACTGAAGCACGACCTCTGTCCATTCAGCACCTCCACTTGTCTGTCCACTGCAGAGCTCAGACCCATCGGGCTAAAATCTCTCCTGACCCCTGTACCTCATCCTGTTCCTCCTCTGGTCTTTCTCATCTTGGTAGTTGGAATCACCATTCTCCAAGTCGCTGAATATCAAGCCTAGGAGTCATTCTCAGTTGCTCTTTTCCTCTTATACCCGACAGCTATTTTATCATCAAATCTTCTTGGCTTTACTTTCAAAGCCCAGCCTGGTGCCGTGGAGTCGGATCCAACTCACGACATACCCCAGATAGGATCATGTCTCCAAGGTGAGCCTGGTAGATTCAAACCGCCAACCTTTTGGTTAACAGCTGTAGCACTTAACCAGCATGCCACCAGGGTTTCCAACTCTACACTTACCCTGTGGTCTAAGCCACCAGAATCTCTTTCCTGAATCACCACAGGGCATCTCCTAACTAGCTTCCCTGCTTCCACCGTTGCCTCACTACCATGTATTCTCCACAAAATGGTTTTTAAAAAATATAAATAAGAGCATGCCCCTTCTCTGCTCATAATCCTCTAATGACTTCTCAAAATCCAAACTTACCCTGCTGCGATAGACATTCTGAATGCTCACTAAAATTCATATGTTTCCTGTATTTTTCAGACCCTTTCAATTGGACCAGACCATGCGACAGGTTTTGGCCAATGGGTTATAGAGAGAAATGGTGTGTATCACCTCTGAACTGGGGAAGGTTCAAGTTCCTGCCTGACTCTCAGCTCTTTCTTCCTCTAACGCAGCAACTGAGGAGCTCAGTTGAGACGGCTGTGCCCAGAGACGGAAACAGTCTGCAGGCCGTGACCTCGCAGGCAGCTGTCCAGGAGTGCAGCTGGCCATGCAGTAGACTTAAAGTGAGTGAGAATGAAGCTTTCACTGTAGTCAACAAAACTGGGAAGTTTGTTACTACGACCTATCATGGAAAACCTGGTGGCATGATGGTTAAGTGCTATGACTGATGAACAAAAGGTTGGTAGTTCAAATCCACCGGGTGCCCTTTGGAAATGCACGTGGTCCATGTGTTCTCTACCTGCACTGACTTGTGTGAGACAAAAACACCGCTGCTCTTCAGTCCACATTGACTCATGATAATGCTATGGGACAGAGAAGAACTGCCCCAGGGTTTCCCAGGCTGTAACCTTTACGGAAGCAGACAGTCACAGCTTCCCAGCCCTCAGTGACTGTGCCACTAAGTCTCCTTCCCGCAAAGGTGACCCGTGGCATTTCCCAAATGATTGGGGGGTGTCTTTGTCTTCTGTAACAGAGAAAGTTTGAAAATGTGTGCAGAACGAGTGGGGCCCCAGAGACTACCTACGGTCAGCTGCCTTCAGGAAGGGACGGGGACAGGGTTTCGGTCGTGCACTGTCAATTATTGAGTCAGTCCCAGTCATGCAATGGAGCTGACAGAAGGCCCTGAGCAGGAAAATTCTTGGGGTTCCTGGATTGTTGAAGGCATCTGCTCTTTGGAGGGTGACGTGTCTCTGGGACAGTAGAAGCCTCTTGCCAGGACCCCTCCCACACCTTGGCTTATGTGTTTATTTGTAGCCTTTTGAGTTATAATAAGTAGGTAACTGTAAATATCCCTACTCTACCCATTCTCCGAGACATTCTAAACCCACAGGGGCACGGTAAGCCATCGGGGCTGGGATCTGACTGTTTGGCAGTCTGAAGGACTGAGCCCATCTAACTCAGGACCTCTGACCCTGCTTAGGGTGGCTGGAGATCAGAGGAGGATGGAATCAGCAGTCAGTCTGAGTCCTTCTAGCTTGGGAGCTCTGACCCCACTCTGGGCAGTGGGGGCCTAGAAGGGGTGTCACAGCGGTGCCGCATGAGGGGCTGATCTGAGGGACAGTATCTGCATAACTTGTGAGCCAGCTCTGGGTAATTGGCACCGGAGCAAGTGCTTCTTGGAGGGCTTCTGATGACAGTGAAGAAGTGAAAAGGGAGGGACTGGATCCCCTTCAGTGTGGGAATTGTATTTTCACTGATTTTTACCATGCAGTTAACAATGAGGAAGGGATTTGCCCCCTGGGCCCCTTGCTTAGTGCAAGGCCTTTCTCCTGCACTCCCTCCAAATCAGCCCCTAGGCTTTATTATCAAACCCATTCTTGCCTTAAACCAAGACCAAACCAAACCAAATCCCTCCAGGATTGAGTAAAAGTACACCCTGTAGAGTGTCTAAGGAGAAGCTGGTGGATTCGAACTGCTGACCTTTGGATTAGCAGCTGTAGCACTTAACCACTATGCCACCAAGGTTTCCATATCTGTCTTAGAGTTTTCTGTTTCTACCTTGAAAACCACTCTCCAAGCTCATCACAGGGTTGGCTCCTTCCCTTTCTTTGTTTTCTGTTTAAATGTCACCCTGATAGAAAGGCCTTCTTGGTCTCTCTATTTAAAATGGCCACCCCACTTTCCGTCAGTCTGTGCATCTCCCCTTTTCGTGATAGCACTGATGAGGACTTAAAATTGTGTATTTTTGAGTTTTCTCAATATTTGCTTGTTTTTCTATTTGTCTAGAAGAACATAAGCCCATATGGATAGACACGCGCATGAACCCAGCCGAGGTTCAGAGAAGCTGAATGCCGATCAGCTGAGCACCGCACACTGCTGAGCTGATCACGGAGGTTTTATGGTTATTCGTTACACAGCTTTATTGTGGCAAAAGACAGCTGATAGAACAGGGGCTCGATGTCTAGCTGTTGAATATCTACAGTGGCTGTGTCAAAGTGCTCTAGAGAGTACGTCTATGTTCTCTCCCAGCCTGCCTTCCTCCTGTGTTCCTGATGTGACTGGCCAGCCGTCTCATCCCAGGATTCAGTGAGTGGAGCACTTCAGCTCCTTTGTCTCCATCACTTCCACTGCCCACTCTGTTCAGACATCTAGCGGCTGCTAAGTCCTCCAGCCCCACACGCATCCCTCTAGAAGCCGGTTTCTCCCCTCTCGTGGTTCTAATGCTATTCTGCCTCCAAATGATGGTAACTTCCCATCTGGACTCCATCAGGAGCTTCTCCTCTACCCCGTATCACCCTTCCCTCCTCTTCCCAATGCTGTCCAGCCGAGTCTGACTCACAGTGACTCCTGCAGGACTGAGTAGACCTGCTCTACAGAATTTCCAACGAGCACCCAGGAGATTCAGACTGCTGTCCTTTTGTTTTAGCAGTCACAGCCACTTGTCTTTGCTTTTACTAAGTGAAAAAACAAACACGGATTTAGAGTTAAGAAGGGAGAGGGAAGGTTCAGTTTGAAAACCTTCTTTCCCAGATTCCTTTGGAAAAACGAAATAGAACTGGGACAACAGCGGCTAGTTTAATAAGGAGGAAAAACAGCAGCAGAAGAAAATGAACTTCAGACCGTTGGTTCTTAACTGTTTGGTATTAAAATTAATCTATCATGCTTCAAAGAATATTAGGATGATGAAAAATAAAGTGAGCTCCACGTTATCTGTAAGATTAGGCCACCCTCACCCACTTGCTGCTTTGAGTCAGGGAGAAATGAACCTGCCCGAAGGAACCTGTGCGGCCCCTCTCAGCCGTCTTCTCTACCCCACGGCCCGCAGTGTCTGTTGCTGATGCTCCATTAATAGCCGGGATGGGAATAAATTACCATAGTGCTCATGGGTTATGATTTTATGTTTCTTCCAGTTTTCTTTTTAATCCTATCCAGGGATAAATGTTTAAGGCTGAGGAGGGCAAGCATAAATACAAAGTATTTGCTCCTCGCATGTATGCACATCCTCCTGCTCAGGGGTTTCCTAAATATGATCATCTTGGCTGCCACTCTTCCCTCCCACCTCCTCTCACTCCTCTTCATTAGTTAAGATTATAATAACAGAAAATGTGGTTTTCCAGGGTGCCTTAAAGAGAGGGAGGGATCATTGTTTTTCATGAGGAGAAGTCTGGAGCTCAGTAGCTTAAGCCTGGTGCATCCATCAGTGATGGGCCAGGGATCTAGGCGCTTTCTAACTTTCGGACCCACGCTCCATATGGGACAGGTTCCTTGTTCTTATAGACAAAAGGTGCTACTGCTTTCCTGGCCTCTTGCCCAAGTCCTAAGAGAAAACACGGGGGAAGGCAAAGGGTAAAAAAGAAACAAAACTTTCTCTTTGGAGACATGGCCTTTGAGAAGGAGAGCCCTCCCTTCTGACTTCCTGCCACACCCCACTGATCAAAATTCTGTCACATGGTCAATATTTCCCACAAGGAAACCTAGGAAATTAACAGTGTCTCTATTAGCGGAGGAAGAGAGGCCCGGTGATCTCTCTCCAGAAATCACCAGTGAAAACCTTGTTGATCACAGAAGTCCTGCCCACGACTGGTCATGGGGATGGCCCAGGACTGGGCAGCATTTTCTTCTGCTGTACATGGGGCTGCCATGAGTCAGAGATGGCAGGATGCCAGCCGGCAACAACGCCTACAGACAAAAATACGGGAGGAGGGCCTGGAAAGTGGGTAGCCAGTCTGCAACGTCTGCCACAAGGCCCACCCCTCTGGCCCCAGCTCTAATTTCTACTCACGCCTTGAATACTCTGGGGATCAGTTCTACCCTGGCCCCTAGGGTTGCCATTAGTCGGATCCGACTGGATGGCACTTGGCTTGGCTTTATATCTCAGTTCAAACCATTCAGATGAGGTGCATTTTCATCCACTTGCATAACATTAATAAGGAAGGACATCACGCTTGCTAGAGCGGAGGGTCAGTGAAAAAGAGGACGACTCTCAACGAGATGGGTTGACACCAGGGCTGCAACAGTGGGCTTAAGGGTAGAAACAACGTGGGCACGGCGCGGGACCGGGCAGTGCTTCATTTCGCTTTGCACGGGGTTGCTACGGTGGAAATAACTCCATGGCACCTAAAAACAACAACAGAACATTGATGTTCTTTCATAGCTCTTATGACATTCTGTAATTATATATTAATTTTGAGAATCACTGGATTAATATCACACTGGACATAAGCTCCTTGAGGGCAGAAATCATGCTTGATTTTTGCTGCTTATTGTGTCCCTAAATAAAAACCCTCATGGTATAGTGGTTAATTGCTAGTCAGCTAACCAAAATGTTAGCAGTTCAAATCCACCAGGAGCTCCTTGGAAACTCCACGGAGCAGCTCTACTCTGAACTGTCCCGGCGCTATGAGTCAGAATTGACTTGACAGCCGTGGATATCATGCCCCCAGAGCCAGAGTACAGTGTATGCTGTCTATAAATATTTGTTGAATTAATCAATTTACGTCTACATAGCAAGAGTGCGTTCCATATTAAGAAACTGTAACACCCACAGTTACCACTTCAAAAGCAAAGTGGTGATGAAAAGGAAATGAAACTCTATTTGGGTAAACAATGACACATTAAAAACAATAATCTACATCTCTAATGACTTTTTTGAAAACCACAAAATAAGGCCTACTTATTTTTATTCTTCAATACTGTCTGCGTGCTTGCCTTATTCATATTACCTAAAGAGTGGGAAGGAAAGGCCTGCAAAAAATCAAGCTCAATGTTTTAAAATTAAAATTTAATTAAAAAAGAAATCACCACATGTAACTATTTGTTCCTTCTTAAATGTTAATTATTGAGATCTTTAAACAGGCAATTTCATAACTTGCTGGCTTGCGAGATGTTCTACAAAACACAACCCAAGCTGAAATAGTGACACTGCTGTACTTGGCCTTTCTATTGTGTTTTCCTGGGTTTTGTCAAGACCTGTCTGCCCATGAAGCTGCGTCTCCCCTGGGACCCTGGGTGTTGGGCAGAGAAGATGGAGCTCTGAGGCTTGGTCTCTTCCTCTCAACACAGGAGCCCCTGCTGCCCTGAGAGCCACCGCTGTCGCCGGCCCTGCTCTGCTGGTGTCTGCCTTTATCATCCTTGCAAACCTGAAGGGCTAGCTTCTTTCTTTACCCCTTGCATCACCATCAGGAGAGGCTTCCCAAGGCTGAAATTGGCCAACTACGGTGCAGGCCTCTTCCCCAGCCCAGCACTGGCTTCCTGAATCAGTAACCTGCTGTGCCAATTCTGTTTTCCTTTGCTGCACCTGCCGGGTCTGGGAGGGGCCCTGTACTGCTGCGTGATAACTAAGTAGAGAAAAGGAGGGAAGCAATCAGTATTTGCCACTGAAGTACATTTGCTTTAGCCAACAGAATAAATTTTAGAAGACAACTATTTCATATCAAACTCAGATAGCACCAAAAAAAGAAAAAAAAATAGAGCTAATATTAATTGTCATTTTGAACAGATGCAAAACTCTAAATAAAATATTAGCAAGCAAATCTAGTAGTGCACGAATGAATAACAGCAAGTGGTGTTTATACAGGCACTGTAGAAGACTTGAACGCTTTGCTCTGTTGGGCACAGGGTTGCTGTGAGTCGGAACCAACTCGACAGCACCCAACAACAGAAGACTTGAAGGGGCCCTGGTGGTGCAGTGGTTAGGAGCTGGGCTTCCAACCAAAAGGTTGGCAGTTTGAATCTACGAGATGCTTCTTGGAAACCGCAGTGGGCAGTTCTACTCCGTCCTTTAGGGTCGCCATGAGTTAGTATTGACTTGATAGCAATGGCTTTGAATTTTGTTTGAAAACTAGGAATTTAGACCATTTAAAAAAAAATGGATTGCCAGCTGATAAAAATACAGTTGGTAAATGTAAATCATTTATCTATTCTTGATTCAATCTGTTGGTAAAGTAGAGGTTAAATGATGTGATTTGAAAATGTCTCTTTTAACCAACAGCTAACATTCTTAAAGTGATATTAAAAGAAACACTTCTGTCAAAGTCGAAAACCCATTGTTGTCAAGCACATTTTAATGCATAGGGACCCTGCAGGTCAGTAGAACTGTCCCATAGGGTTTCCAAGGAGCACCTGGTGATTTCCAGCTGCTGACCACTGGGCTAGCCGTCACAGCTCTTCATTACTGCATCACTGGGGGGTCCCCTGCTCAAATTACAGATAGGAAAAAGGTGCTACCCCATTACCAGTTATAATTAACGTTGTCTTCAAAGTTCTAGTAAAGGAAAAAAGAGCACAGACACTGAAAAGCAGGGGAAAAAAGATATTGATCTGTGACTTCAAGATTATTTCAGAAAAATCTGAGAAAACAACAAGAAAAACACCAGAATTTCAGTGGAAGCGTAGGTACATTAAACAGCTGTTCTCAAAATGATTATAAAACAAATCAATAGCTTTATAATGTATTGACATAATCCTTTAGGAAAAAAAACTATAGGAAAATGTCTGCATTTTTATTAGCATCTGTCATGGATTGAATTGCATCCCGTCTCACATTCCCCTACCCCCACATGTGTATTAGTTTGGCCGGGCCATGATTCCTGGTATTGTGTGATGTTCCTGTACTCTGTAAACCCTGCCTCTGTGATGTCAGTGAGGGAGGATGGGCAGCGTTGTGTTAGGGAGGCAGGGCTCAGTCTGTAACCGTTGTGTTGTGCCTTGAGACAATCACTTCGACTACAGTGGAAAGGGAAACAAGCAGACAGTTCAGGACCTCACACTGTCAGGAAAGCAGCAGTGCCAGGAGCAGCACATGTCCTTTGGACCCTGGGTCCCTGTGCCTTGGAAGCTCCCAGTTCAGGGCAAGAGTGACTAAGAGGACCTTCCTTCAGAGCCAGCAGAGAAAGCCTTCCGCTGGAGCTGATGCCCTGCATTTGGACTTCTAGCCTGCTTTTCTACGAGAGGAAACCCTGGTGATGTACCGGTTAAGTGCTGCCAACTGAAAGGTCCGCAGCTCAAACCTGTCCCGCACCCCTTGGAAACTCCATGGAGCAGTTCTACCCTGACCTATAGGGTCGCTATGAGTCAAAATAGACTTGATGGCGGTGACTTTTTCTGTAAGAAAATAGATCTCTCTTTGTTAAAGCCATCTACCTGTGGTATTTCTGTTACAGCGGCACTAAGACCACAGCCCGAACGATTACATCGAAAATACCTACATCGGGTAAGGAGAACAGAGGGAGTTGCAGGGAGCTGAAAAACCAATTTGGATTGCATACTTTCACTCAATCACAAGTAAAAACAAAAGAAGCATGTAGGACCTCAATGGAAAAAATATAAAACACTGTATAAAAACATTAGAGGTTTGAACACATCGAAAACATGCCATATCCATGCACCGAAGAAACTCAAGGTGCAAATAATGTAGAATTCCCCAAAGCTGATTTCTAAACTTAAAGCATTTCCAATACCAATTCTAATAGGGTTTGTCCGTGGGGAGATTCTATATAATTAATCCGGAGTTTAGCAGGAAGAACCTATGCCATTGGTCAACAACCCTTTTGAGATAATACTGGAGAGTCGTGACCAATCAGACATTAAAATACACTAAAAATCCAAAATAGCCCAAACCAGTGCTGTGAAAACAGGAGTTAGCAAAACAGATAGATGAGAATCAGCTCGAGTATGAACGAAATTCATTGTAGGAGGGAGGTAGCAAATCTAAAGGGAAATGACAGATTATTAAAAAAAAATTAAGACAAAAAGAAAAATACAGTATTAAAAAAAGCTATATGTAATTTAACTAAATTAAAGGATTGATGGAATAAAGATTGAAGAATTTCTTCACCATGAAGTAAATGAAATTATCTTTGCATGCTTACTAATTTCAGGGTTAAAGAAGGACTCTTTAAGTAAACATTGAACAGAAATCATAAAAGGAAAAAATGAGTGAATTTGACAATACAAAACAGTTTAACTTAAGATGGTCACTGAAAACATAAAAATAAACAAAACTTGGAAAAATATTTCAGCATATCAAGTCAAAAGTTATATCCTTAATATATAACATTCCTGCCATCTAATAGGCAAAACAAATGACTTAAAAATAACAAATTTGCCAAGGACTTGAATTGGTAATTCACATAGACAGTGGACATAAATGGATAATAAATATTAAAAAAAAGTTTAACCACACTAGTAAGAAATGTGAACAAAAGTAAATTTAAACAGGAAAAGATTTTCCCAACATTGGTAAGAATATGGGGAAGGGTCACCCCTGTATGTGTCCTTTTTTCGCTATCATGAGCCAAGTTTCTCCATGAGTCGGATCCAACTCGATGGCACTTGGCTGGCTTGGAGCTAAGTTTCTGCCGATATTGTGTGCGTACATGTTCCCATTTCTAGTTGTGTATTCACTTCTTTGTGAAATTGCACAGTGTGAAAATACTCACTTGAGTAACACTGATAGTTTTACAAAGAGGCGTACCCATTTACCTTACTACTAGTAGCGCATGTAAGTTTTGCATGCTCTGCATTTGTCAAAACTTTTTGTTGCCACATTTTGTGTGTGCGTGTGTGTGTTAGGTAAAAGTGTACAGCTCAAGTTAATTTGTCTTACAAAATTTATACACACTTTGTTCTGTAACATTAGTTGCAACGCATCTAATGTGACGGCACACTGCCCCTTTCTATCCGGGAGTCAGCTCCTCGCCCTTCCCGCCCTCTCATCCTGTCTCCAGACACGGTCTACCTATTTGGTCTCCTGTCTGCTTGAACTAAGAAGCACACTTTTCACAAGTATTATTTTATGTTTTATAGTCTGAAGAGCGGGCACTGGGAATAGTTTGAGTTCTGGGTTAACAGAGAGTCTGGGAGCCATGGCATACGGAGTTCTTCCAAGAGTCTGTCAGACCATGAAGTCTGGTCTTTTCAGCTGAATTCGAGTTTTGAACCACACTTACCTCTCACTCTGTCGGGGACTCTCTGTTTTCTTCTCCGTTAGGGCAGTCACTGGTAGGAGCTAAGTACCGTCTAGTTCTCCCACTCTTAGGGTAATGGAGACTTTGGTTTATGTGGCCCTTCTGACTCTTAGGCCAGTATTTTCCTTGTTTCTTTGATGTTCATTCTCTTTTGTGCCAGGTGGGTTGGGACCAACTGACGTGTCTTAGATGGCTACTTGCAAGCTTTTAAGACTCCAGACTCCACTCAACATTAAGTGGTATGTAGAACGTTTCCTTAAACTTTGTTACTCCCGTTGACCTAGATGTCCCTTAAAACTGTGGTCCCCAAACCCCAGACGTGGCTATTCTGTCCCTCAAAGTGTTTGGTTGTGTTTAGGAAACTTCTTAGCTTTTGGTTTCGTCTGGTTGTGCTAACTCCTGTACTGTGCTGCCCTTCCCTTCACAGAGGCTGAGTCTCGTCTACTATCTAGTCAGTGAATTCCGCTCTCCTGCCCTCATCCCTCCACCCCTCCTCCCTCCACCCTCCTCCCTCCATCCCTCCTCCCTCCATCCCTCCTTGTGTGTATTCTGGTTGACACTGCTAAATTTTTAAAGTTTTCTGAAGAACAGTTTAGTGGAATACAGGAAAGACCTTAAAAAAATCTCACTCACGGACAAGTTTTCTTCTGAGTTTACCTAAAAATTATCGGCTATAAATTGTATATCATAGCAAAAACTAGAAGTCCCTGCAATGTCTAAGCAGGATGGAGATTATTTAAATTATGATACTTCAGGACTATTAAACACAACTTCCTAGGAGAAATTTAACTGCATGGAATATTTCTGATTTACTACTAAGTGACAAAGTAGATTATAAAACTATTTAATACAACCCCATTTTGTTTAAGAATGCATACATATTCCAGTCCATATTCATGGCCAACATCAGCAACACCAAAGCATACTGATGACGAAGGTGAAATGTGTATCGTTCTATTCTTTTTGGCTATTTGTCTTTTCTAACTTATCCATAAAAATAAGTAATGTTTTCATAATAATCAAAAACAATAAAAGAAACTTCCACTTTCAGAGATAATTCTGAATATCATGGAATAACATTAACAAACTTTATCACATTAAATAAAAACAAATAAATAAAATTACATATACCACAAAACTGCTATTGTCAGATTCTGACTCATAGTAACCCGATGCACCATATAATGAAAAGCTGCCCGACCCTCACAATTGTTACGCCTGAGCCCGTTGTTGCAGCTGCTGTGTTAAGCCATCTCGCAGAGGGTCTTTCTTACTTTCACTGACCCTCTGCTTTACCAGCATGGTATTCTTCTCCATGGACTTGATCCCTCCTAATACTATGTTCGAAGTATGTGATGGTTTCATCATCCCTTCTTCCAAGGAGCATCCTAGCTGTACTTCTGCCAAGACAGATTTACTCATTCTTCTGGCAGTCTATGGTATATTCAGAATTCCTTGCCCATACTATAATTTCAAGAAGAAAATGTGGAACATGGAGTCATTTTATCAAAAAGAACTGGTCAATATTCACATGCTGATCTTTCTTACCCATTGTCCGGCTTTTGCGTGCGCATCAAGCAGCTGAAAACACCACAGCTTCGGTCAGGTGCACTTTAGACTTTAAAGCGTCATCTTTGATTTATCAACATTTTAAAGAGGTCTTCTGCAACAGATTTGCCAAAGGCAATGTATCATTTGATTTCCTGACCACTGCTTTGATTGTGGATCTGAGTAAAATGAAACCCTTGATGACTTTGATTTTTTTCTCCTTTTATCAAAACACGGTTTAATAGTCCAGTTGTAAGGATTGTTGTTTTCTTGATGTTGATGTGTGACACATATTGAAGCCTCTGGTCTTTGATCTTCATCAGTAAGTGCCTCAATTCCTCTTCACTTTCAACAAGGAAGGTTGTGTCACCTGCGTATGGCAAGCTGTTTAACCAGTCCTCCTTTAATTCTGATACTGCTTTTTTCTTCACACAGGCCAGTTTCTCAGACTATTTGCTCAGCAGACTGAGTAAGTATGGTGAAATGATACAGCCCTGACACACACCTTTCCTGACTTTAAACCATGCAGTGTCCACATGCTCTGCTCAAATGACTGCTTTTGGTCTGTGTTCAGGTTCCTCATAAGCACAATTAAGACTTCAAAATTCCCATTCTTTGGAATGCTGTCTACAATTTGTTATGATCTACATAGTTGACTGTCTTTTCACAGTCAATAAAACACAGGTAAACATCTTTCTGGTACTCTCTGCTTTTGGCCAAGATCTTTCTGACACCAGCACTGATATTCCTCATTCCACATCCTCTTCTGAATCCAGCTTGAACGTCTGGCAGTTTCTCACTGGTGTACTGCTGCAACCAATTTTGAAGGATCTTCAGTAAAATTTCACTTGTGATATTAATGATATTGCTGGATAATTTCTGCATTCTGTTGAATCACCTGTCTTTGGAAGAGGCACAAATGTGGAGTTCTTTCAGTCAACTAGTCAGTAAGTTGTCTTCCAAATTTCTTGACATGGATGAGTGGATTCCTCCAGCACTGCATTCATCTGTTGAAACATCTCCATTGGTATTCCATCAGTTCCTGGGGGCCTTATTTTTCACTAATGCCTTCAGTGTGGCTATGGTCGCTATGATCATGTGAACCATCTTGATTGCGTATTTGATAAGTTTCAGTCTGTGAAAGTTGGTAAAAATCTTCAATTTCCTCACCTTTGGCATTAGTGATTGGTGTATAAATTCAAATAATAGTTGCATTAACTGGTTTTCCTTGTAGGCATATGGTTGAAAGTTGACCAATTCTTTTTGATAAGATGGCTCTGTGTACCCCTTCCATAGTTTTGATGCCTCCCCCATAGAATTCTTCAACAGTGCAGCTCAAGACTTGAATCTTTTCTTCGTTTATTTCAGTTTGAGAAATGCTGAAATTGTTCTTCCTTTTTCGTTTTCTAACTCCAGGTCTTTGCACACTTCATTATAATACTTTTTAGGTCTTCGTGAACCACCTCTTTAAATCCTCTGTTTAGCTATTTTACTTCATCATTTCTTCCATTCTCATTCACTATTTGATGTTCAAGAGCATATTTCCAGAGTACTTCTGATATACAATTTGGTGTATTCTTCTTTCCCTTCTTTTTTAAGTGAATTTTTTCTTCCTTCATGCATGATGTCCTTGATGTCATACTACAACTAGCCTCATCTTCAGTCATTAGTGTTCAATGCATCAAATCTATTCTTGAGATAATTGCTGAATTCAGGTGTGATATACTCTAAGTCATATTTTGGCTCTCATGGACTTTCTTCAATTTTCTTCAGCTTCAACTGGAACTTGCATTTGAGCAATTCATAGTCAGTTCCACAGTAAGCCCCTGTCCTTCTTCTGACTAGTGGTATGGAAGTTCTCCATCATCTTTTACCACAGATGTAGGTGATTTGATTCCTGTCTTTTCTATTCGATGAGGTGTGATTGTCTGTAGTCAACTGTTTATACTGTTGAAAAAAAGTATCTGCAATGAAGTAGTCATTAGTCACGCAGCATTCTACCGTGTGATCTCTGTTGTCACTTCTATCTTCAAAGTGGTATTTTCCAACTACTGATCCTTCTTTGTTTCTAACTTTTGTATTCTAATCACTAGTAATTATCAATGCATCTTGATTGCGTATTTGATGAATTCAGGCTGCAGATGTTGGCAAAAATCTTCAATTTCTTCATCTTTGGCATCAGCGATTGGTGTGTAAATTCAAATAACAAGTCACATTAACTGTCTTCCATGTAGGCACATGAATAATGTCCTATCACTGACAGCATTGTATTTCAGGATAGAACATGAAATATTCTTTCTGAGACTATAGTTTTGATGCTATTTTGAGTCTTTAAGACATTGGCTTCCAGACTCTTCATCATTCAACTGTGAAGACAAAAGCACTGTTCCAACTTTGGGAAAAAATTTAAATAATATCCCCAGTGGAGATTCAGTCACAAAGTTTTCTAGATTATTTTGTAGCTTCTCTGTGGAATGTCAAGTCAAATTGCCAAGCTAACTGGCTCTATTTCACCTTCACGGCTGCCTCTCATTTGGTTCCTACTGTGAATTCTATGGCACTTTTAAGCCATGTGGGCTCTCTGGGGCTACTTAGGAGAGTATTTCAGCCATTTGTGTGGTTTCATTTTGTTTAAACACTTCCAAAGTCAGACAAATTTTCCTGTGAAAACATATTAATTATTGAAGAGGACATTTCTTCTGTAAAATAAAATTAATTACATAATTTTGTAAGTTGGGTATTTAATGTTACGCTTCTAATCTACCTCATGCCACAAAATGTGCAGCCATGCCAGCCAAGCACAAGAGAGACTTAAAAATCAGTACCTCCATGACATTTTGTGATAGAGACAACTGAGAGGTAGCTAGATACTGTTTATGAGTCAGTTCATGCCCTGAAGCTGATCATTAGTCCATATATGGCTTAAGGCACTGTACTGAGCTGTAAGGACAGAGCATTGCTTATTTTCTATTGTTTGAATTCTGTGGCACTGAGAAGCAAGGAAAAGCAAAGGAATCCAATATCCCTCGGAGTTTTGAAAACACCAGGAGACTCTCCTTGTAGGGGAAACCCAGATGATCCGAAGAAATAACTGGTTATGATCCAACAAGAAGAGATCAAGAGTGCTAGGAGGCTTCCAGTCTCCAAGAAGAAAGTCCTTGTCACTGAAGACCTCATGGACAGAAGAATGGAGGCTGTGGTGGGGATCTTCTGTCTAGAAGGCACATGACCTTTCTGGAGCACATGTCAGAAACATGAGAGTCTTGGTTTGTCAAAACTAGCAAGCACAGCCTCATTTTTGATGATTCATGTGGAGAAATAGGAGACACTCAGAAGAAACCTAGAACCTATTTTGTATGACTTCAGGTCTCACAAAAGAAATCCAAGGATTCAGGACTTTTTTGTGTGTGTCAAAGAAGCCCCCAGTGCACAGTGGTTAAGTGCTAGGCTGCTACCCGAAAGGTTGGTGGTTCCAACCCACCAGTTCTTCTGTAGTGGGAACATGGGGCAGTCTGCTTCTGTAAATAAGACACCCTTGGGAAACCCGTGTGGCAGTTCTACTGTGTCCTCAAGATTGTGTTGTTGTCAGTTGGATTTGGCTCCATTGCAAGGGTTTTCCGTGTCAACAAACAACTCTGAAACGGGTGCTGATAAGATGGTAAAATGTAGAGATGGTACAGAGTTCAGGGAACGCTAATTATGTGGCAAAGAGGTTGACTGCAAACTGGGGATGGAGCAGTGAGCCTCTGCATGATCTCGTTTTTGTAAGTCAAGTGACAAAATGCAGAGAAACACTGAAAAAGGGTGAAAGTTGAGGGAAGCTCAGGAGATAGAGAGTTTGATAGGATTGTGAAACTCACTGCCAGCAGAAAGGTGTGGGAGGGCCTTGTCGGGGTAGAGCTAGTGTAATTTGTTTTTAAGATGCTGGGAAATAGAATATATTCTAGAAGCTGACTTACTCGACTGGTGATTTTCATTTAGAAACTTTGAAGGATTTAACTAACGAATTTCATAGCCAGTGTTTAGATGTTTCAGAGAAACTTGTTTGCCAAATTTATAAGTTTAATTCTTGTTATTGTTATGTGCCGTCGAGTCAGTTCTGACTCATAGCAACCCTACGAACACCAGAACAAAACACTGCCTGGTCTTGTGCCATGTCCACTATCCTTTTTATGCTTAAGTGCACTGTTGTAGCCACAGTGTCAATCCATCTGGTCAACGGTCTTCCTCTTTTTCACTGACCCTCCGCTCTACCAAGCATGATGTCCCTCTTCAGGGACTGATCCTTCCTGACAACATGCCCAAAGTATGTAAGATGCAGTCTTGCCATCTTTGCTTACAAGGAGCACTCTGATTGTATTTCTTCCAGAACAGATCTGTTGGTTCTTTTGGTGGTCCGTGGTACATTCAACAGTCTTCTCCAACACTACAACTCAAAGACATCAGTTCTTTTTCTATCTTCTTCGTTCATTTTCCAGCTTTCGCATATATACGATGTGACTGAAAATATCATGGATTGGATCAGGCACATTCTAGTCTTCAAGCTGATATCTTTACTTTTCGATACTTTGAGGAGGTCCTTTGTAGCAGATTTTCCCAGTGCAATGCATCTTTTGACTTCTTGACTGCTGCTTCCAAGGGTGTTGATTACCGACCCAAGTAAAATGAAATCTTTGGCAACCTCAATCCTTTCTCCATTTGTGACAATGTTGCTTATTGGTCCAGGTGTGAGGATTTTTGTTTTTTTGGTGTTGAAGTGTAATCATACTGAAGGCTGTGGTCCTTGATCTTCAGCAGTAAGTGTCTCAAGTCTTCTTCATTTCCAGCAAGTAAGGTGTCATCTGCGTAACACAGGGTGTTAATGAGTCGTCCTCCAATCCAGATGCCTTGTTCTTCTTCATATAACCCAGCTTCTTGGATTATTTGCTCGGCATACAGATTAAAAAGGTATGGTGAAAGGATACAATCCTGAAACATGCCTTTCCTGACTTTAAACCATGCAGTGTCCCCTTGTTCTGTTCACATGACTACCTCTTGATCATGTATAGACTCCTTAAGAGCACAATTAGACGTTCAGGAACTCCCGTTCTCCGCAATGTTAGCCACAGTTTAGTATGATCCACAGAGCTGAATGATTTTGCGTAGTTGATGAAATGCAAGTAAACATCTTGCTGGTATTCTTTCTTTCATCCAAGATCCATCTGACATCAGCGATGATGTCCTTGGTTCCACATCCTCTTTTGCATCCAGCTTGAATTTCTGACAGTTCCTTGTTAATATACTGTTGTAGTCACTTTTGAATGATCTTGAGCAAAATTTTACTTGCATATGGTATGAATGGTATTGTTCGGTAATTTCTACATTTGGTTGGATCACCGTTCTTTGGAATGAGCATAAATATGGATCTCTTCCAGTCAGTTAACCAGGTAGCTGTCCTCCAAATTTCTTGGCATTCACGATGGAGCACTTTCAGCACTCCATCTGTTTGTTGAAATATTTCCGCTGATGTTCCATCAGTTCCTGGAGGCTTGTTTTTTGCCAGTGCCTACAATGCAGCTTCGACTTCTTCCTTCAGTACCATTGGTTTCTGATTGTATGCTACCTCTTCAAATGGCTGAACATCGACTAGTTCTTTCTGGTACAATGACTCTGTGTATTCCTTCCATCTTCTTTTGACGCTCTGTGAGTCATTTCACAGTTTCCCTGTTGAATCCTTCACTATTGCAACTCGAGGCTTGAGTTTTTTCTTCAGTTCTTTCAGCTTGAGAAATGCAAAATATATTCTTCCCTTCTGGTTTTCCATTGTCAGCTGCTTGCACTCATTGTTATAATACTTTCTTTCATCTTCTCGAGCCACTCTTTGAAATCTTCTATTTGGGTCTTTTACTTTGCCATTCCTTCCTCTTGCTTTAGCTACTCGACTCTTGAGAGCAAGTTTCAGAGTCTCTTCTGACATCTAATTTGGTCTTTTCATTATTTCCTGTTTTTTTTAATGACCTAATGACCTATTGCTGTCTTCGTGGATGATGTCTTTGAGTCATTCCACAATTCATCTGGTCTTCAGTATTAGTGATCAGCACATCAAATCTATTCTTGAGATGTTCTTTAAACTCAGAAGGGATATATTCAAGGTCATTCTTCAGTTCTTGTGGACTTGTTTTAATTTTCTTCAGTTTCAATTTGAATTTGCATATGAGCAATTGATAATCTGTGCTGCAGTCAGCAGCTAGTCTTGTTCTGACTGTTGATGTGGAGGTTTTCTGTAGTCTTTTTTCACAGATGGCAGTCAGTTTGGTTCCTGTGTATTCCGTCTGGTAAAGTCCATGTGTACAGTCGCCATTTGTGTGGGCTTAAAAAGGTATTTGCAATGAAAAAGTCATTAGCCTTGCAAAATTCTATCACGTGATCTACTAAACCTAACCCTAACCAAGGCCATCTTTTCCAACTACTGATCCTTCTTTGTTTCCAACTTTTGCACTCCAGTCACCAGTAATTATCAGTGCATCCTAACTGCATGTTTGATCAATTTCAGACTGCAGAAGCTGGTAAAAATCTTCAACCTCTCCATCTTTGGTCGTAGTGTTTGGTGTGTAAATTTGAATAATAGTTGTATTAATTGGTCTTCCTTGTAGACATATGAATATTATCCTATCACTGACACAGCATTGTACTTCAGGACAGATCTTGAGACGTTCTTTTTGATGACGAACACAACACTGTTCCTCTTCAAGTTTTTGTTCCCAGTAGACTATGTGATTGTCGGATTCGTTCAGCTCACTAACACCCAGGATGTCAATGTTTATGTGTTCCATTTCATTTTCGACAATGTCCCATTTTCCTAGATTCATACTTCTTACATTCCATGTCCTGATTGTTAGTGCATGTTTGCGCTGCTTCTTCTCGTTTACAGTTGTAACACCAGCAGACGAAGATCCTGGAGGCCTTACTCCATCCATGTTGTTAAGGTTGACTCTACTTTGAGGAGGTAGCTCTTCCCCAGTCTTTTGAGTGGCCTCCAATCTGGTGGGCTCACTTTCTGGCACTGTATCTGACAATGTTCAGCTGCTGTCCATAAGGTTTTCCCCGGCTAATTCCTTTCAGAAGTAGACCGCTGGGTTCTTCTTCCTAGTCTGTCTTAGTCTGGAAGTTCAGCTGAAGCTTGTCTACCATAGGTGACCCTGTTGGTACCTCAATACCAGTGGCATAGCTTCCAGCATCACAGTAACAAGCAAGCCTCCAGTGACAGACAAGTGACAGCATGCTAAATTTAAAAATTTTGATTTATTAGGTTTGCAAGGGCTAGGTGAGTGCTGAGAAAGATTTTGTTTTGTCAGTCTATAAACCATCCTGCTATGGATCCAAAGTTTTTAAGAAAATCAGATATACTAAATTTGTGATTATAATTTTGAAATGTTCAGGGGAATTTAACTAATCATGTTTATAAGCTTCTTTAAATTGTTAAGATTATTTGATTTGTTAAGTTTTCAAAATCTGTGACTAATTGAAAATATGTAAGATGGTCCAAGTTAGTTTCAGAATGATGCTAAAATATTTAGGGGAAGAACTCCATCTCACATTTAGGAGCTAATTGAGGATTAGTTGTACAACAAAGGAGAAGTGTCCCACAGGGTTTCCAAGGCTGTAATATTTAAGGAAAGCAAATAGTGTGCTTTTCTCTTTCCAAGCAGTGAGTAGGTTCAAACCTCCAGCCTTTGCAGTAGCTTAACTGCTTCGAGCAGCTTTGAATACTTAATAAAATAGCTTTGAGTGCTTAATCGCTGTACCACCAGGACTTCTCCTTATGCATTAGTCGAAAGGAAACATGAAAGTTCAGCTCTTCAATGTGCGCATGCACACACACACACACACACACACACACTAGATTTATAAGAAAACTTTCCAGATTTATGCACTTACCAACTAAAGAAAAACTAGATATTGGATTCCCACATTTAACCAACTAAGTATCAGTTAAAACCCATACAGCTGCAAGAGGTTTTTAGTATGAACACACTTCCCCTCGATGTCAAACATGGAAACTAGTGGCCAATTTGGCAGGAAAGTCTCGAACCCCCTCTCGGGTGCAGTAGGACCCTTTATTGCTTTTTTGCCTTCAATCACAGTTTTCCTTAGATAAGATCGAGCCCCTCAACGGCATGGAATGGGAGTACGTGTGCAGATGTTGAAGTGCTGGGAGGCTCAGGGCTTGCGGCCCAAGCTGTGAGTGGGTGAAGAGTGAGGGCAGTGCTATGAGAAATCACTTCTACTCGTCTTCCCAAGTGGAAACAGAATCCTCAGCAGTGCCACAAGGATGTGAGGAGACAGCGCATTGGCGAGCTCACAAATGGAAGTATGATTATTGCTTTTACTAACATGAAGTCTGCTTTCCACTTTCCAACAGACAAACATTAATATGTCAATAAGACAATTTCCAGTCAGTGTTCTTGGAGTTAATTTAAAAACAAAACAAAATAAAAAAAACTCCACATTTTTCTTCCTGCACTTTTCTGTTTCTTTACTCTCTTTGATATTTCTTTTTCACTTTTTAAAACTTATTATCCCTTCCCATCTTTTCAGCGAGACTTATTTGCTCTGTCTCCACAGTATTGCATTGGGTTATAGAGTGCTCCTGTCTTCGTCAGCCGCCAAAGGCTGAGACCACAGGAGCAAAGGCAGTGTCTCAGCGGCTCAGCAACTGGCACACTGTGACAAGCAAGCTTGCTGCTGTCAAGTTGACCCTGCCTCACAGAGACCCTGTAGGACACAACAGAGATGCCCCATGGGATTTCCAAGGAGGGGCTGGTGGAGCCAAACCACCAACCTTTTGGTTAGCAGCTGAATCATTAACCATCACACTGCCAGGACCCCTAGTATGTACCCAAACCAAACCCACTGCTGTGGAATCCGTGGGCCACATGTCAGGCCTTCCTGGGGGCCTGGGGAGTGCTCCCCTGCTCCCTTCTAAGACGCCACTCTGCAATACCGGAATCAGCCACCCTGTCACCACCGCCGCACACAGGGGATGTTGCCCATCAGTGTCCTACGACTTCTAATTTCATGAAACATCACACATACATTTCAGTTTTTACAATGGGAACGAATCTTAAAGTTTTAGAGAAAAAAAGTACAGGGTTCCAAGAAGTAAAATCATTGGTGTTTGCTGGAATTTAACTGGAGATATATTTGACCTTTTTTTTTCCAGCTATTTTCACCTCTGTGACATTTTAAAATCCAGGTAACCACTGTCATTGGTGAAGAATCTACCAAAAGGGATCTCTTTCTCTGAGACTCTCCCTCCCTTTTTCTCTTCCGCCTCCTCCTCCCCCATTTCTCTCTTTCTCTTTTTCCTGCCTGTCTTTTCCCCACATTACAGAAATGTTACAGAAGAGATGTGAGTACTAAAATCTGAGCTGAAGTTTTTTTCTCCACATACCTTTTGCTTCCAGAGGGAAATCTGGCAAGTGTACCAAGACAGTTTGACCTGGCAATTCCATATCAAGAGATTTATTCTAACTAAGCAAAGAACCAGAGATGCTCTCAAAGATTTATGTCCAGAATATTCATTTCAATGTTACTTGTAACGATGAAAAACGGAAACAACTTACACCAAAAAATAAAGGAATGGTTAATGAGTATGGCCATACAATGTATTCATTAAGATTTCTGTTTTGAAAAACATGCCATAACATAGCACTAAGGAGGACAAAAAAAAAAAAAAAGAAAGAAAAAGAAACCATTAAAGCTATTTTTATTACAATCCCAAATTTACTCTTTCATGTCTCAGTGACTCTGTGTGGCATAAACAACATCATTGTTGTTGTTGGCGGTTGCCTTTGAGTGGATTCTGATTCGCGGTGGCCCCATGTGTCCGGGAGGGGAGCCTCCCAAAGTTTTAACTGGTTATGTGTCAGTCGTGGGATTGCAGGTGATTTGACATTTTTCCTTATGATTATATGTGTTTTCCAACCATTCTTCCAAGATCACATACTGGTTTATTTCTTTATCTACTCATTCTGCAAAATGTGACCTTAGGTGCCAAACATTCCACCTTGTGCTGAGAAAACAAAAGTGAACAAGACAGACAGATGTGGTCTTTGTTCTACCAAGAGTTTGAAAGCCTTTGAAAGTAGAGGGAAAACTTTTTGAAGACCAATTTCATTTGACCCAGTACTTCCACTCATCAGAACCTATCCTGAGTAATCATCAAACATGCAAAACAAAATTCTCATGCATACTTATTAGAGCATTAATCATAATCACGAAAATTATAGAAATCACGGAAGTACCAACAGCAGGGAAATGGTTAAAGTAAGAATAGCACACTCAGATACTGCAATAATATGAAGCCACTGAGATTATGTTTCTATGACTTTAATAACATGCAGACACGCTCACCGTTAATATCAATGTGGGGGGGAAGTGAAATACAAAATTATGCAGTCTGACCTCAATTATGTATAGTAATAGTCCTAAAAGATATATTCCAAAGGTTAAGTGTTATTTGGGGGATGATGAGATCATGGTTGATACATATTTTTGTGTCTATGCTTTCCATGCTTCCAGAGTCTTCTGCAATAAGCAAAGTTTAATTTCACAATCAGGAAATCCACATTGCTGCTTTTTTTCAGGCTCAATTCAAATGTCTGTTAAAAATTCAGGGAACATGCAAAAGATAATTTAACATTTCCTGAGAGTCAGCATTTCCGTAGTGAAGAAAGGAGAAGACATTCATGTGGAAAGAGCATAAGACCTCTTTGCTTTCTAGAACATTCTGGGGGAAGACCTGTATGCAGGGGAGATGCACTCACTGCTGGGGTCTCGGGGGATTACTCTGACACCCAACAAGGCTAAGCAAGGAGAAACAGAAAGAACACTGGGAAACAGAGACCTGGGTCTCCACCCCGACTCTGCCTCTCCCTCTGTAACCTTGAGAGCATTGTGATAATCTCTGTGGGCCATACATGTATGATGGACGTGAGGACATTTCTTGCTGCTGGTAACTTCTTCAGCTCTGGCGCCTGAGATCCTCTGATCTCACTCCGTGTCAAGGGCCAGCCTGTGGCCGGCCTAGAGAAGAAGGGCAGAGGACCTGGGGACACCAGGTTGACAGCAGGCAAATCTGGCTTCCTGCCAGACCACTGGGAGAGTCCCTTGGTCCTGACTCCCTCACCTCACCTTCTAAATTCACAGGGAAAGATCGAGGCTCTGGAAGATGGTCTTTCTGTGTAGACTGAGTTGGAAAGAGAGGGATGGTGATATTCCATTCGCTTCTGAATGCTCCCCACTGCAGTGACTGACTGGTCTCCCAGCAGCTCTCCAGAGATCCCAACACTTTACAAAATACCAGCTTTCCCTCTAACTTACGGGCCACCAAGAAAGTGTGCATGAGGATGAAATGACATCAGATTTCCCTGTATCTACATTTGGTACATACAGGGGTAGTTCCCTGCACCTACATTTGGTGTAAACAACCAACCAAATAAACAAAAAAATAAATCACCCCCAAATCCACTGCCATCAAGTCAATTCTGACTCATAGTGACCCTCTAAGACAGTGTAGAGTTGCTCCATGGAGTCTCCAAGGAGCTCCTGGTGGATTTGAACTGCTGACCTTTTGGTTAGCATCCTTAGCCTTTAACCACTATGCCACCAGGGTGTCCCCGTATGGTATACATAGGTCTATTTCCCTGTACCTATATTTGGTATGGAAACCCTGGGGTTAAGTGGTATGTCTGCTAGCCAAAAGGTCAGCAGTTTGAATCTGCCAGGCACTCCTTGGAAACTCTATGGGGCAGTTCTACTCTGACCTCTAGCGTCGCTACGAGTAGGACAAGTCTTGACAGCAGTGGGTTTGGTTACTTGTTTGGGATTTTTTTTTTTTTTTTTTTTTTGGTATATTTAGTATGGAAACCGTGGTGGCATAGTGGTTAAGTGCTACAGCTGCTAACCAAAAGGGTGGCAGTTTAAATCCCCCAGGCACTCCTTGGAAACTCTATGGGGCAGTTCTACTCTGTCTTCTAAGGTTGCTATTAGTTAGAATCAACTCAAAGGTAGTGTTTTAAAGATTTTTTTATTTTGATTTTTAAAATTTGGTTTGTATAGGTGTATTTCCCTGTACCTACATTTGGTATCTATAGGCCTAATGATATGTTTATGTCTCATTCTACAGCTTTCCTAAGTCTCAGGGTGGCTGCAGTCCCATTAAAGCAGCTAGTCAGTGCATGAAGACTTACATGGCACTTGGCCTCTAGCAGGCTGAGGATTTGTAAAGCACAGCAGCCTAAAAAATGAATGCACAGAATCTTTCATTTCACTACCACTTCAAACAACTGGTTTACCTTTGCATTTAAAAGATCAACCGATTCACTACACTTTGTTTTACAGAGAACGTATCAAGCATATGAGACTTGCGTAAAGGGAGGTGAACACAGACCTCATGAACTAGTATTTACTTGGATGAAGGATAGGAATACAGATTTCCTTGATTTTAAAAGTGTTCACTGACAAGAGGACCTGAAAAAGACCTCTGATCACCTGCAAATTATAAACAACTTTTAAAGAAAAGGGTTATGGATTTTTTAAAATAAATGTTTTCCTCCCAGCTCTTTGTGTGTCTTATATTTATTTCCTTAAGCAAGAACATCAAAGAATCCATCCTAAAATCACAGTGGCAGGTATTTCAAACATACATCCAGTGTAGGTAAATATCTAACACCTGTGCACACAGAGACATACAGACTGGACACCTACAGACACCCGTGAAAAAGTGCATTCCAGCAGAGCTGTGCTTAAATTCTCAACTGGCCATCATACCACCCACCAAGCAATTCATTCCAGAACAGTCCCAGTGTCTGCAAGTGTCCATCTGTTCACTTTCAATCAGCTTCTGAAAACCTAGCCTGTTGGTGGCCTTTGCAGGGCATGTTTCTATGTGGACTCAGAGGCTGAAAACAATGACCCAACACTGCAAGAGAAATTTAGAATTCCCTGGTAAGCCGCGTGGATCCCTGTCTGTGGAATTCCTTAAGAATGACACGGCTGCCTGGCGTCCCTGCCTGGCTACCTCTAGCACCATCAAGTGAGCTGAATTAGTCTCGTGAGTATCTTAGCTTTGGGATGACATGCTGTTCACATCAAAAGTCTATGGGACAGTTTCGGTGGGAGCAGAAAGTCCCCCAATCATAAGGAAAAAGTTAAAAATGAGAACTATTGCCAGGGCAATGTTTAAAGAAAACACAAAGACAGCTAGAGGCTGCCTAGTAGAACAAACAGCAGGCCTGATGGATGCTCCAAGCTTCAGCCTGGCTAGGTGAGCCCTGGATGTCTCTGTGAAGTCTCAAGGGTGAAGGGGAGAAGGGATCTAAGGAGAGGGGCAAGACAGCAGTGGACAGTAGAGTGCCAGGGAGGTCTGTGGAGAGGAGAAAGGAAGGGAGACTAGAGGGAGAGAAAAGGATGGGTGAGGACAGGAAGGGAGGATGGTGACCAGCAAAAAAGGCAGGCCAGGGGAGAGGAGCTACAGAAGAGTGGAGAGGTGAGATTAAGCTCCAGCCACACCGACTCCGGAGCTGTCACAGACACCTCAAGCACTGGTGGCCAGTGTCCACCTTTAACCATCAACCATCCAACCCCAGACTTCCCTGGAGGCTCCACGGTCCTCCGTGGACACTTCCTCCCTTTACCCCAAGGGGCCAGCTCACCTGTCGAAGGCCACCGCTGTCATGGAATAGATGCTGGCGAAGACAGCTGCGATGGGGAAGAAGTTGTGGAACTTGCAGTAGAAGAGGCCATAGTACCACTCGTTGTGCACCGCATAGGTGAAGTTCACCACGGTGTTGAAGGCCGCCATGGAGGCCTCGGCGAAGGCCAGGTTCACCAGAAAGTAGTTGGTCACTGTCCTCATCCGCTTGTGGGCCAAGATGATCCACATCACCACCACGTTGCCCACCACGGAAGTCACCACGATGACGGTGTAGGCAGCTGCCCAGAGGACGATCTGCCAGGCCGGCTGCGCGAACTGGTTGGGCTCCGAGATGTTGGTGGAGATGTTTGGGGAGAGGTCGGAGTCCCCCGGGAGGAAGTTCTCCATCCCGCGGCCAGGTGCTGAAGCTCTCCTCTCTGCACACACCCCCTGCGCAGCAGGGTCCTGGGTCGCCGCCTCGGTGCACAGGCCTGCGTAACCGAGGCTCTACTGGGCAGAACCCTCTCCTTGGCGCTCAGAGAATGAACGGGTTGGCATGCGCTGTCTGCCTGCCCCTCTAGGTGCTGAATTCCTCCACTTTCAAGCTTTGCGAAGCATTTGAGTTCAGAAATTTGGGACCAGAGTCTCTTCTGCTTTGAGAAGAGAAGGAATCTCACGAGTCGCGATCCCAAGCGGCAGCAGAAGCCCGCCTGTCTGCACCTGCTGCTTCGTGGAAGCCCTGCTCGCCGTTCCTTCGGGGGGAAACGCCAGGTCCTACGCTGACCAAGTCCTTGGGGACAGGGCGACCTGTCACAGAGAGATGGTGAAAGTTCTCTGTGTCCGGGAAGGAGGCCCGCGTCCTGCTGGAGGTTTTTCTTTGCCTTGGGGGCCGTACCCCGCCTCTTGCAGCTTTGCAGGCGCCTCTTGCCTCTGGCGGTGCTGGGCTTGGGAGTTCGCAGAACCCCGGCAGGCGCAGCGCGGGAGGCTTTATAACCCGCTACAGAGACGTCACCGCGAAGGGGCAGTACCTGGGCTGCGTTCTCGCCAGTCCCTGTGCGCAGCGCGGCAGCTGCACCAGCTGTTGGCAGCTGTCTCACCCCACCGCGGCAGCCACCACGCCTTCTGCCTCTGGCTGCTTGGGAGCCTGTCAGCCGGGTGGTCCCACGCACTTTGCAGTGGGGCGGTAGGAGGTGGCTGTAGAGTAACTGGGCCAGGTGGGGTCCGCAGCTGAAGCCACAGTTGTCCCCGAGATGCTGGGGGACAGGACGGATTTGAGAAACAGCTGGGGAGGAAGACACTTAGGGAGCGAGGCCCGGAGCGCTGCGACAGCTCTGCAGAGGCGCCTGCCTGTGGAGGTGGGAGTCGGGCAAGTGTGGGGGCGACGTGCCAGCGCCGCGCTCCGGGCCGCGCTCCAGCCCGGGTGCGCCTCAGGCTTGCTCCGGCGACCGTCCAGAAGCGAGAGGCGAGGAAGCCAGGTTCCAGGTGTCCGGAAAACAACTTTCCCGGGGTTGCGAATAGGAAACACTCCCCTCCCCCTCGAATCCCCTAGTGTCTTTCCGGAGCAGGTAGGTTACCCCGGGAAGCGGCACGGGAACGGAGCTTTGGGGCACCTTTGCCAGCCACCCTGGTGCCTTAACCTCGGTTCCGGGAGAAGCTCCGGCTGAACCCTCCGGCTGAGCCCTTCTTGCAGGCGCTGGGAACAGGCCTGGGCTCCCTGCAAGGCTTGGCGAGCTCACGGGCAACGCTAAGCAGCTCGTCGTTCAGACGCGTGGCTCTGGGCTCGCAGCCAGCACTCACTGCGGCCTCGCGCTCCCGGCCAGGGAACCTGGCAGCCTCTGCCACTGTGTCCCCGAAACCCGCGGGTCAGAGCGTGGCTGGGGAGTGGCGTGAGGGATTCCTCCCCTTGGCTCCCTCCCAGGTTTACCCAGGGATCAGAGACTGTCTGCCTCTTCCTAAACACCCCCCGCCCCCCCCCCGCCCCCGGCAGCTTGAGGCCTGGCCTCCCTGTACAAGGCCGTTTCTAACGGCTGCGCTAGTGCCAGGCACCGGGAGGTGGTGGGGTACGGCTGCCCAGCTAGGGTGAACCCTTTTGTAGAAGCCAAGATGGACTGAGCTTTCCAGGGCGTTCCAGGAGAGTTGCCTTGAGAGGCGCGGTTCTTCTGGGGAATCGAACTGTAGAAGTTAGAGGACGAGGCTCCCCTCTGCCCCGCCTCGCTCTCCCACCCTCCCACTTAGGGGCGTCAGAACTGCGGAACGCAAGGGGAGACGGGCGGCCCTGTATGGACTCGCAGGTTCGGGGTGGCACTGCAGGCTGACTCCCTACTGGGAGCGGTCTGGTTGCGTGCCTCCGCCACCAGTGCGCAAGGGATCCAGCAAGAAGCGCTTGAAGAATGCACAATTCATTGTGCTGATTTAGGCCAGCCTAAAACGAGATCCCCTCCAGAGCGCAGGGGGCCTCCTAATTCACCCTAGTTTTCTGAAGCCTGGGGTGTCAGGGTTTACGGGAACCGCGTCTTGATCTGCCCCTCTGCTCCCAAACCCCAAACCGACGGCGGTCGAGTGGATTCCGACTCATGGTGACCCTATAGGACAGGGCAGAACTGCCCCATAGAGTTTCCAAAGAGCACCTGGTGGATCTAAACTGCCCACTTTTTGGTTAGCTGTTGTAGCACATAACCACTACGCCTCCAGTGCTTCCGTATCTTCCCAGGTGCCCCTCAACTCTAAAAAAAGGGAAGAAAAAAAAAAATTCCAGCCATTCTTTGAAAAAAGATGGCCTCCTTGTTAGAGGTGACATAGGAGATCTTCCTCGTGGAAGGCAGTGGGAAGGAGGGCCTACTGACCCTGTGCTCTGTCTCCTCCAGCTTGGCTCTCTTAGTGCTGCCGGCACCACCTGGCAGGGCTGAGGAGTGTGTGTGTGTGTCTGTGCGTGTGCGTGCGCGCGCTTGTGAGAGAGCAAGCAAGAAAGAATGAATGATTCCCCTCCTGCCATCCTCCCCGGACGCCGTATAAAGCTCTTGCTCTCTTGCGCCCCGCCTGGCCGTGCAGGTTGACCAGTCCACAAGGAACCTGACTCTAGCCTGTGAAGAAACCTGCAGCAGTGGCTCAGAAAACCCGAAGTGTTAACGTCGGTCATTTCCATTGGCGATGCGTGGTGGTCTGTTGAACGAGGTACTGTGCCCAGAACCGGGGCTGCAGCGGGGACAGGGCTTAGAGTCTAGTGAAGGGGAAAGAGGTGATTAACCACACAAAGCCTGGGTGATGGCAAAAGGCACAGGGTCCCCCGAATGAGCTAAAGGACAACTCCCTAGACAAGGAGGGATACCAGTGAAGAGCTTAGCACTTGCATTGGTCGGGAGGCCAGCACCCTCCTCTGACCTTCAGGGCTTTCTGATCTTCCCCTGCCCCCCTGTCCCTCCCCAAGTTCACTTTCCGCCTAGCTCACTGAGACCCAGACACAATGACTCTTCCTGTGGCTGTCATGCTTATCCTGGCCACAGGGCCTTTGCAGAGCTGTTCCCCGCACCTGGAAGGCCCTCTCCTCAGATCCTGGCAAGGCCGACTCTTGCCTCTTTCAGGCGTCAGCTCCGGGCCTGTTGGGGGGCATGCCTAAGCACCTCCCCTAACCTGTTCTACTCCTTCGCCATCCTCCTCCCCTCTGCTTTCCTCCTGGCTCAGTTTTTGTTAACTTAAGCACCTCTCTTACCAGCTAGAGGCTAAGTTCCTGCAGGGACTTAACCTGACTGTTTTAGTGCCTAGAGCTGGGCCTGGCACCCAGCAGGCACCCAGAAACCATCTGTGGAGCAATTGGTGCCCAAGGGGCCGGCGCTGGAAGCTCCCGAAGATGCTGGTGCCAAAAAAACAAAACCATGCACCTTTCCCATGGACTTGATTGTAACTCATGGTGACCCTGTAGGACAGAGTAGAAGTGTCCCTGTCCCCAAACAGGGACAGAAGCAGACTGCCCCATCATTATCCTGTGGCGCGGCTGCTGGGTTTGAACTGCTGATCTGTGAATTAGCAGCTGAAGGCCTAATAGCCGAGCCACCAGGGTTTCTGGTGGCCCCAAGTGGTAGCCCAAAATGCTATCTCGTGTTCAGCAGAGGACGACTCTGGACAACTGATATACTCATCCCCCTGCTTGTGAACATTGACTTCGTTTCCAGTTTTCACAGCTGAAGACAACACTACAATAAACAGCCTGAAGTTTTATTTCTATGAGACAGGGCAAATGGAATTGCTGGATAAAATACTGCATCTAACGTGAGCGCTGTGAGAGCTAGGATTCCAAGGCACTGCCTTGTTTTCCTGAGTCTTGCAAAGCTGCAGTCTTAACCATTTTCTACTGTTTGTTTTAGTGGGAAACATTTGCATTTTCCTTCTCTGACAGGTTTCTGTCTTACCCAGGTTCCAGCTTTCGCAGGTGTCACTGTCATCTGCTCTGTTCCTCAGCCATCCTGTTGCAAAGCAAGCTGTCGGGCAGGCATGCTGTCTTTCACATTAGGTTGTTGGTCCCCAGTGGCAGGAAGCATGCTATTCAGCTCTTCACTTCTTAGGATCGTCGCTCAGGCACTGTTTGGCACCGAGAGGACCATCAACGCCTATGTATTCGACTGATGGAACTGATTACAAAGAGTTAATTTTATAAAGACAGCACCGAGCAGGGAGGCT
This sequence comes from Heterohyrax brucei, assembly GCA_028571685.1. NCBI lineage: Eukaryota > Metazoa > Chordata > Mammalia > Hyracoidea > Procaviidae > Heterohyrax > Heterohyrax brucei. Next base: position 70,751,961 of record CM053162.1, on the reverse strand, counting down.
ACAACGGGCAGAAAACATTGAACTGTAAGTCTTCTCAACACAAAACAGCAGTAATAATAATAGCAGGAGGCGGGGGAGAAAGGGCAGGGCAGATTGCCTCTAAGCACTGTTCTCAGTGTTATCCGTATTCCCTCTGTTTGGTCTGTAGTTTATAACAGTGTCATGGATTGAATGTGTTTCCTAAAAAATCTGTGACAATCTGGCTGTGCCATAATTCCTGGTACTGTGTGATGTCCCTCCACGTGGGAATTCCTGCCTCTGTGCTGTTAATGAGGGTGGATGGGCAGCAGTTGAGTTGGTAGAGCAACATTCAATGTGTAAGTTTGTTTTGCGCCTTGAGGTGGTCTGTTGAGCTGTGAAGGGAAAAATCTGGCAGAGAGATTTGGAACCTCACACCGTGAAGCAAGCAGCACCGGGAGAGAAGCGCTGTCTTCAGACCTGAGCTTCCCGGGCCAGGACACTCTCTGAACAGAGACTGAAGCCACACAGAGAGCTTCCCCCAGAGCTGATTGGGGGAAGGTCTTCCCTTGGAGGGGACGCCCTGAATTTGGGCTTGTAGCCTACTGAACTGTGTAAGAATAAACTTTTCTTTGCTAGAGCCATCCACTTTGCTGTGTTTCTGTTAGAGCAGCCCCAGCTGACCAGCCCCAGCACGCTTACACTGGATGTCACTCCTCCGGGCCCATGCAAAGTCCATCTGTCCCCTACCGTTTTCCATGCAGGTCCTTGTCCTTCACGGTGTCCATCTGCTGAGCTGCGAGACCCTGCTGAGCCAGAGGAAGGACAGAGTCTGAGGGCTCTCTGAAGCGCTTCAACACCAAGACCTGGCTTGTCCAAGGGGGACACACAGCGTCAGGCTTGTCCGGGACTCAGGAGCCAGAGGCTGACCGTCTCAGTTAATTTTAGAGCAAGAGCCTGGTAGCAAAAAGTCTTGAAATCAGTTATTTTGTTTCAGGCTGAATGGATGGGGAGAGTTGACATTTTTGATGACAGCTGTCAGAAAAGAGGCTGCATCGAGGCTGAGGGTGCTGGGTTGGCTGACATTCACGGGGACAACCCTGCTACACGGTGCTGTAGCGATAGTTTATTCCCGAGACAGAAGTCGGTGTCACCATGGGTCGGGTCTGACAGGCACTCAGTGTAGCTCTCTGGGAGATAGTACGAGGAGAGTCACTGTCCAAAGAAGGCCCTGGTGGGGCGGTGGTCTAACCCGAAGGTCAGCAGTTCAGATCCCCACGCCCTCCTTGGAAACCCTATGGGGCAGTTCTACCCTGCCCTGTGGGGTTGCTATAAGTCGGAATCGACTCCATGGTGAAGCAGGGTATATGTGAAAAGCTGTTGAAGATGTGAGTATGGTAGTTTGAATTTTATTTTATTTTTTAAACAGGAGAGAAAGCAAGCATAATAGCAAGAACACAAGGTTCTTCAGCATTTGCGTATGTTGTCACCTTTCTGAAGCTCAGTTAGAAGTAAAATAAGTAGACACCATTAGAGAAAAAGAGAGTTGTTGTTAGGTGCTGTTGAGTTGGTTCTGACTCACGCTGACCCTGTGTGCAGCAGAACACAGCATTGCCCGCCCTGTGCCATCCTGACAGCTGTTCAGCTTGAGCCCGTGGTTGCGGCCACTGCGTCCATCCATCCTGTGGAGGGTCTTCCTCTGTTTTGGCTTACTTCTACGTAACCGAGGACCACGCCCTTCACCGGGGGTTGATCCCTTCTGCTAACATGCCCAGAATATGTGAGATGGAGTCTCACTATCCTTGCTTCCAAAGAACACTCTGGCTGCGTTTATTCCAAGACAGATTTGTTCATTCTTCCGACAGTCCGTGGCATATTCCATAGTCTTTGCCAGCATTAGAATTCAAAGGCATTGAGTCTCCTTCCGTTCTCCTTACGCATCACCCAGCTTTCACATACATGTGAACCAACTGAAAATGGCGTGGCTTGGGTCAGACACACTTTAGTCCTCAAAATGATATCTTTTAATTTATTTTTTTAGGTTGTTAGGAGCTGTTGAACTGGTTCCAACTCATAGCAATTCTGTGTACAACAGAAGAAAACACTTCAGAGAGAGATTTTGCAGCAGATTTACCTACTACAGTGAATGCATCCTTTGATTTTCTGACTGCTGCTCCCATGGGCACTGATGGTGCATCCAAGTAAAATGAAATCCTTGGCAACCTCAATCTTTTCTCCATTTATTGTGACATCACTTATTGGTCTAGCTGTGAAGATTCTGTTTTCTTGATGTTGAGATGTAATCCATACTGAAAGCTGTGGTCTTCGATCTTCATCAGTAAATGCTTCAAGTCCTCTTCACTTCTAGCGAGCAGTGTTGCATCATCTGTATCGTGTAGGTTGTTAATGAGTCTCCCTCTAATTCTGAGGCCCCATTCTCCTTCACACAGTTCAAGTTTTTGGATTATTTACTCTGCATAGAGACTGAATAAGTGTGGTGAAAGGACACACCCCCACACACTCCTTTCCAGATTTTAAAACTTGCAGTGTCCCCGTGTTCTGTCCCCAGAACTGCCTCTTTGCCCATATACAGGATCTTCATGGGCACAATTCTGTGTTCTGGAATTCCCATTCTTTGAAATGTTAGCCATAGTCTGTTACAATCCACACATTTGGAAGTCTTTGTATAGTCAGTAAAACACAGGTTAACATCTTTCTGGTATTTTCTGCTTCCAGCCAGAATTCACCTGACATCAGCAACAATTCTGTGTCATCTTTTAAATCTGGCTTGAATTTCTGGTAGCTGCCTGCCTGTGCACTGCTGTAATGCCGTTTCTTATTGCTCCCTTCTATCTTGACGGTTGGAAACCCTAGTGGCGTAGTAGTTAAGCGTTACATGTGCTAACCAAAAGGTTGGCAATTCAAATACACCAGATGCTCCATGGAAACCCCAGGGGGCAGTTCTACTCTGTCCTAAAGGGTCGCTGTGAGTTGACATTGACCTGAAGGCAGTGGATTTTGGGTGAATCTTAATCGCCTAGTGCTGCTGTCATAGAAATACCACAAGGTGATGGTTTAACAAAGAGAAATTTATTCTCTCACAGTCCAAAAGGCTACAAGTCCAACTTCTGGGTGCTGGCTCTGGAGACAGGCCTTTTTTCTGTTGGCTCCGGAAGAAAGTCCTTGTGTTGTATCAATCTTTTTTTGGTCAGGGAACATCTCAGAGCAGAAGCCTGAGGTCCAAAGGATGCGCTCTGCTCCTGTTGCTGCTTTCTTGATGGTTTGAGGTCTCCCTACTTCGCTTGCTTCCCTTGTCTTTTATCCCTTGTAGGATAAGAGGTGGTACAGCCCAGCCCATACTCCCAGGAAATTCCCTTAGTAAGGTGTTAGGGTCCCACCCTAATTCTCGGTAACATAATCCAATCTTGCCCTAGTAACCACAGGTAGAAATTATGATTTACAGTCTAAGAAAAATCACAAAATGGAAGATAGTTACACAATACTGGGTATCATGGCCCAGCCAAATTCCTACCCACATTTTTTGGTGGGACACAATTCAATCCACAAGTCCTAAAAGCTATACAATTAAAAAGATTCATATCAAAGATGGTTCTTTAAAATATATGATTTATTAAAGAGAACCCAGAAGACACAAAGACCCACGTGAATGGGTGACTACATCAACGTGTGACCAGGTGAACCCAGTGACAGCCGTGATGGGACTCACAAAATTGAGTCTTAGTGGCAACACGAGAATAAAGAGTGGAGCACCCTGAAAACTACACTAAAAGATCACAACTGATGGTCCAAAGGCTTTGGGGCTCCCCTGGGAGCATGAGCCATAGTCCTGATGCTGCCCCTGTTCATAAATCATTACCGAGATCAACTCTTCAGACAGGAATAGATTGGACTCGGTGACAGAACGACCATGTCATGTACACACTTTATGGTTTTATGCATCTATGTACTGGCCTCAAGAGGAATGGAGAGGGTGGAGTAGAGGAGTCAAAAAATTGTTAAGAGGATACAACCTGTGTGGAACAGAAAGAAGGAGTGTGCTGTCACCGGGCAAGGAGAGCAGTAGGAGCTGCACGTAGGCAGGCATGCAAATTTAAACTGAATTATATGCATTCACTCAATCACAGTCAATAAATAAAATAAAATAATAAAAAATTAAAACTTCTGGTAATAAATAAAATTATATGTAATAGCGAAAATAGAGAACTAAAAACTATGAGAGAAAACTGCATAATACCAAGTGTAGCTTATGCTAGTAGGTTTTATACTTGATGTTTAGCCCTTCTCTCTTGCTGCAGAGACAGATGGCCAGAATCTAATACCTCAAATCCTGGCCTGTCATCTATCGTGTCCCACGTTCCTCAGGGGTGCAGTGGAAGGGACTTTAAAGAAATGGTGGCAAACTGAATAAGTACTCAGCTGCTACCAAAAGATTGGCAGTTCAAGGCCACCCAGGTGCTCATGGGAGAAAGCCGCAACAATCTTCTCCTGTAAAGGTTACCGCTTAGAAAACCCTATGAGGCAGCTCTACTCTGTCTAAAGGGATCTCTACAGATAGGAATCAACTCAACAACACCTAAAGTCAGCAAGCAAATAACATTTTGTTTACTGTAACATCTTGGCCTCAAATCCTTGCCTTTGGGTGTATAAACTGGAATACATTTTCCAGAGGACAAGTTGACGTGAGACAGTCCCAACCCGGGAAGCCTGGTAGTATACTGGCTAAGAGTTCAGCTGCTAACCCAAAGTTGACCATTTGAATACACCAGGAGTTCCTACTTTGTCCTGGGGGGTTGCTATGAGTTGGAATTGACTCAGTGGAAATGACTTTTCATAGCGGGGAGAGCCTGTTAACAAACCCAAACCCTGACTCACCCATTAGTGCTTGGTCAATTCAGAAGTACAGTAGCCGCAGTTGTTACAGAGTAGGATTGTTCCATAGACTTCTCTTGGTGATAATCTTTCTTCCAGGTCGGTCTTCCAAGGTGCCACTGAGTAGGTTTGAACTGCTGACCTTGTGGATAGCAGACGAAATACTTAACCACTACACCACCAGGGCTTCCATTATGCAACTGCTGACCTTCAAGTTAGTAGCCAAACCAACCGTTTACAATACCTGGACCTTGTATTCTGAGCCTTAAAGCTATACCTATCTAAGGAAATAATCAGAGAGCTACACACCAATTTTTGTTTATTGCAGCTTTACATATAATAGTAAACAACAAAAATGAATTAAATGCTCAATAATACAGGCTTGGTTAAAGAATTCATAACATTTCCTTATAACCGTGTATGCTCAGCCACTAGAAGTAATATTTTCAAAGCTGTTTTAATGTTGTGGGAAAGGCTTACAATAGATTTTTGAAACCAGCGGGATGCCTGTGTCTCTAATTCATCTCAACTCTATAAAAATGATTATATTTATTAAATACAAAAAGAAGAGCCTGAAAAGAAATCCAACATGAGGTTAACAGTGGTAGCATAGAGGAAAGATTTTTTTCCTCCACTTTTCAGTGTCTTCCCAGTCTTCCATGATGAACCTAGTTTTCCTTAGTACTAAGAAAAAACAAATTTTGAAATGGAAAATTATCAAAAATTAGAAAATCAAGGATATGTTCTAGAGACCTGTACTATGACGTCAGCTGTGACTGAACTGACTCATTCATGTGTGCAAACAAGCTTCTCCTGGCAAATACTAAAGCTATCACATTGCAAAACCTGTCTGTACAAAATTAGTTTCATTCCTGAGGAATTTTTGTTTGTGTGGGCTCCCAGATGTGGCTCCGGGCATGCCACTCTGAGCATCATGGCCTCCTTCCTGCCACCGGCTCTGGAGTGCATGGTGTTTGATAGAACTAGTGCGTCAGGGCAACTGTTAATCTGAACACGTCACGTCTCCAGTCTCAGCTGATGTCTAAAGTTCTGCATCTTACAGAGACTCTTCAGGAGGTTAGTGGTTTGGGGGCTTTGCTGTCTCCTCAGGTTCTTCAAATACTCAGCTGAATGGCTCTAGCACTGAGGCCCCAGTGCTAGGATCTGGGAAGAGCTGACACCTGTCAGTCAACATCAGTTCCTGCTCCGGAATGGGCCCAGACAGGCTCTGCTCAGTGGCTGCATATTCTGGGTTCTAGCTCTCAACTTGGAAAAGTGGTGGGTGGGTCTGCTGGATTCAGATGAAGTTCTGCTGTGGGAACACTAGGAATATAATTAATGCCACTGGACTGCACACTAAAATTGATTAAAATGGACAATTTTGTCTCATGTGTATGTTTCCACAATAATCTTTTTTTTTAGAAAGTTAGAAGACACTCTTGAAATCCTTTGAGGCATCTTCCTAAATGGATAAAAACATTGCAGACAGATAAGAGATGTTTTTCCTTTATCTTCAAAAGCCATGTGTATCTGGTGTATCTACTCTAAACCAGTAAAGCAGTCAGTTGCTGGCTTCCTGTCAAACAGTCCAATAGCGCTTGTCCATGGGGTGCCGTGTGCAATCATCGGTAGTAATCAAATCCTGGAGAGGAAGCACCTCTACACGTTTGCACGTTTGTGTGCTTCTTTTTCACAGCCACAACTAGGAAAGCGTGTGGACTGTGGGTTTTAGTAATGATCCAGTTAAAGGTCGGTCCTTTGATCTGATTCCTCAGATCATTGTAACTGTCAGTAGAGGTTTCCTTGACTGCTCTTGAATCATTCAAATTTATGAGGGACAAGTTGCATTGCACACCCTCCAGGTCACATTCTTGTGGAGAATGTTGTGTTGCTCCAGCCCCAAGCTCTTTCTTTCAAACTCTCCTTCACTTCTCAGGCACTGAAAGATCATCAGATTTAAATACCTGAACTCCACTTATGGAATTTTCTAGAACAATACTTGCTATGAATGAAAGTAATCAGGAAACTACTTGATATTTTTTACTGATCTTCATGTTCTGGTAGGAAGATGACTGTGAGAAGAATTAATAGAGGAGATAATTAAGTATCTGTCATCAGCTACAATTTTCACAGAGATTAGTGCTTGCCTCCTGTAAGGATTTTCCCATCAGTATTCCTGTGGGATGTAGATACTCCCAACATGAGTCTACTTCTCTGTAATTTGTTCAGTGTAGTTCAGTCTCAGTAATCTAAGATTAGTAATCCTCAGTTACTCATTCAACACCTATTTGTGTGCCAGACTGTTGTTAGGCTGTTAGGTGCTGTTGAGTTGCTTCCAACTCAAAGCAATCCTATGTTCAACAGAAGAAAACAGCACCCAGTCCTGTACCTTCCTCGTAATGGCTGCTGTTTGAGACTGCTGTTGCGTCTCTTGCATCAAGTCATCTCACCGAGGGTCTTCTTCTTTTTCTTTGGACCTCTGTCTTACCAAGCTTAATGTCCTTTTCCAGACTTCAACAGTGTATTGAAGCCAGAAATTCAAGCCCAATTCAGACGAGGACAAGGAATGCAGGATATGATTGCTGATGTCAGATGGATCTTGGTTGAAAGCAGAGAAAGCCAGAAACACGTTATCTGTGTGTTTTGTTGGCTATGCAAAGATGTTTGCCTGTGTGGATCCTAAGAAACTGTGGATAGCATTGCGGAGCATGGGAATTCCAGAACACTTAGCTGTGCTCATACAGAACCTGGACTTAGACCAAAAGGCGGAGTTCAGACAGAACAGTGGGTTACTGAATGCCTGAGAAGATATGTGCCTCAGGGTTACAGACTTTCATCAAACTTACTCAGTCTGTATGCTCGTCAAATGATCTGAGAGGCTGGACTATAGGAAGAAGGCAGCCTCAGTACTGGAGGAAACTCCATTAATAACCTACACAGAGGACACAACTTTAAGAACTCACTGATGAAAATCACAGTCAGTAGCCTTCAGTATGAATTACACATCAACATAAAGAACACGAAAATCCCGACAGCTGGACTAATAAGCAACATCCTGACAAACAGAGAAATGATTGTAAGTTGTGAAGGATTTCATTTCGCTCTTGTCCATAATCAGTGCCCGTGGAAGCAGCAGTCAGTGAAGTCAAAAGACATGTCACATTGGACAAATCTGATGAAGAGGACCTCCTTACAGTGTTGAAAAGCGAAGATGTCACCCTGAAGACCAAGGTGTACCTGACCCAAGCCATGCTGTTACCAGTTGCCTCACATGCACTTGAAAGTGGGGTAATGACTAGGTACAAGAGAAGAACTGATGCCTTTGATTTGTTACTGGTGAAGAACACTGAATATGCCATGGACTGCCAGAAGAACGAATAAATATGTTTTGGGCAAAGTACAGCCAAAGGGCTCCTTGGAAGTGAGGATGGCCAGACTTGGGGGGAGAAAGAATGGACTCTTGTGGTCCATGGGCAAGCGTGTCAGTACCTCCCACTGGGTACAGCTAGTCATTGGTACCTTGTTTCACTCTAGCTGTGGCTGCCGGGATCACTGCTGGCTTTGTTTCAAAATGAAACTGGCTGGTAGGGCATTTCCTCTTTGTTTCTCTCCTACCTTTCATATCTGAATCTGTGTTTGATGTGATTCAGTAGCCTTTTGAATAATGCTCAGGGTTCCAGGACTGTCATCTTGATTGGTTTCATTTTGTGTTTTGGGTCTTTGTCATTACAGGGATGACATGATGCGTTTGACTAGACTGTTGTCTTGACTCTTTCCCCCATTTATGTTTAAGGTGTACTTTTCTTTAAGTGTTTTCTTTCACAATTATAAAATCGTTTTTTAAGGGAAACATATCTGTGCTACTTTTCTAAGATGTTCCCATTTTTCAGTTTATTTTTTAATCAGAGAATGTTTTATCCCAACAATTGGAATTGATAAGTTGTGAACAGTGTTTTCCCTGTTTTGGTGGTAGAGTAGTGTGTGTCTGTGTGTTTTGGGTCAAAAGTTTTATGCTAAAAGGGACGCGGCCAGGCCACTCCTGTTCCCCGGAGAGATTAATGCCCTCAACATGACCTCCAGTTGTAGGACTTTATTCCCTTTAATGTCTACCATGATACCTTGACGAGAGCCTGTGTTTTTTGTATTTTTCCTTCTGTGTATGTGCTCCTCCTGATTAACAGTGAAGGTGAGATGGTCAAGAGTTCTCCAGACTCTGACACAGCCGGAGCACTCACAGTAGACTGTCATTGCTTGTAGCCTGCGTCACAGTGTTCCCAGGAGGCCCCTTTTGGCCTGCTGATCCTTCTTCGTTGTAGTTTTGAGTTGCCTTTCTCTAATGGAAACCCTGATAGTGTAGCGGTTAAGTGCATGTCCATATCCTTTGTCCATTCTTAATGTGATTGTCTTTTTTATTGTTGAGATGTTGAAATATTCTATAGTTTTAAAAAATTAGAATCTTCTTGGGTATGTCATGGCTGAAAAAAAATTTCCCAGTCTGCAGGTTCTTTTTTTTCTCTTTCTGTGAAGTCTTTTGATGAGCTTAAGTGTTTAATTTCCAGGAGCTTTCAGTTTAGTTAGCATTCTGGTGGTTGTTCATAATTAGTTACGGGTTGTATCTTGTTTATGTTATGCACTAGGACACCTAGAATTTTCCCTATTTTTTTCTTCTTTGATCTTTATAGTTTCAGTTCTCATATTTAGGCCTTTGATCCATCTTAAGTTAGTTTTTTTGTATGATATGAGGTATGGTTCCTGTTTCATTTTTTTAATAGATGGAATCCAGTTCTGCTGGTACCATTTGTGAAAAAGACAGTTTCCTCTTGAATGAACTTGGGTCCTTTGTCAAAGATCAGCTGACACTGGTGGATGGATTTACATGTGGAGTCTCGATTCTGTTTCATTGATCTCTGTGGCTGCTGTTACATCAGTACAAGACCGTTTTGGCTACCATGGCTGTACTGTACATTCTGACACCAGGTAGTGTGAGGTCTCCCACTTTGTTTGTTTTCTTCAATAACGCTTTGCTTATTTAAGGTCTCTTTCTTTCTCGTATAATGTTGGTGATCATTTTTCCATCTCATTGAAGAATGCTGCTAGTATTTGGATTGGGGCTGCGTTCTGCTTGTAGAGTGCTTTGGGTAGAACTGACGTTTTCACGATACTGAATCCATCTATCCATGAGCACGTGCGTTTTTCCACTTATGTAGGTTCTTTTGGTTTCTTGCAGCCATGTTTTGTAGTTTTCTTTGCATAGATCTTCTATTTCCTGGTTAAATTTCTAAGAGCTTTATTTATTTATTTTTAGGGGATATCACAAATGGTATTGTTTTACTGATTTCCTTTTTGAAATCCTCCTTGTTGGTATATACTGATCTTTGCATGTTGCTCTTGTATCCTGCTACTCTGCTTAATCTCTCTGTAGGTTTCAGTTGCTTTCTTGTGGAATCTTTAGAGTTTTCTGTTTATAATATCACATCATCTGGGAATAAGGATATTTTTACTTATTCCTTACCAATTTAGGTGTCTTTATTTCTTTTTATTGCCTATCTTATAAGATAAAAGGTGATGCAGGCCACATCCCAGGAAAATTCCTGACTTGGTAATCCAGTGCAGCTATAACAGAAACACCACGGATGGATGGCTTTAACAAACACAGTTTTATCTTCTCACGGTCCTGTAGGCTACAAGTCTGAATTCAGAGTACCAGCTCGAGAGGTAGGCTTTCTGCGTCTGCCAGCCCTGGAGGAAGGGTCTTGTACTGCAACAGTCTTCCTTTGGTCCGGGAGCATCTCAGTGCAGGAACCTTGGGACTGAAGGATATGCTCTGCTCCTGGTGCAATCTCCTTGACAGTAGGAGATCCCCAACGCTCTATTTGCTTCCCTTTCCTATTATCTCATATAGGATAAAAGGTGTAAGCCACAACCCCAGGGACATTCCTTTTATGTTGGATCAGGGAGGAGACCTGAGTAAAGGTGTTATAGTCCCGCCTTCATCCTCTTTAGCACAATCCAGTCTTGCCCTATTGACCACAGGCAGTGATTAGAATTTATAACATATACAAAATCACATAAAATGATGGAAAACCACATAATCATGGCCCAACCAAATTGTTACACACTTTTTTGGGGGAGGTGGTTACAACTCAATCCAGGACAATTCCCTTACTTGAGATCAGATTATACGACCTGATTAAGGATGTTGCGTCCCTCCCTAATCCTCTTTAACATAACCTAGTCTTGCTTTATTAACTGCAGATAGAGACTGGGGTTTGCAACACATAGGAACACTACATCCGATCACAAAATAGAGAACAGTCACATGATGCTAGGAATTAGGCCATGCTGACACAAATTTGGTGAGGGGCGTAACTCAATCTGTAAGATAAGTGACCGTTCTCTCCCTAAGTCTGAACAGTCTTTTCTTACCTGGTATCGTCTTGATTTCCTCTCCATTTTAAAGTTCTATACTGACACCCTTTATTCTCACTTCCATCATTTTGACATTGTCATCATTTACAGATTGATGTCTCTATTTCCCTATTTTAAATCTTTAAGTTTTGTTTCATCACTGAGAGTTCTTTACCCAAGTTGGTGTCCTCTGTCCTAGATTCCAGTAGCTGTCTGATACTACTGGCTGTGTAACTGAAGGATTGTTTTTTAATATTTATTGTAAGTTTGAGTTGGTTTTTACAAATTTCTTTAATTTCTGTTTATCTAGAAGTGACCTAATTTCACCACCGTATCTGAGAGAGTTTTGCAGAATACATTATTCTTGGTCAGAAGTATTTTCTTTCCAGCTTTTCTGTCATCCCATTACCTTGTTGCTGGACAGTGTTTCGCTTCTTCAGGCTACTCTCAGGAGTCTTTGGTTTTTGTCTTGCTGAGTGTGATTACGATACATCTTGGTTACCTTGGGGGGTGGAATCTGTCGTCTAGGGGTTTGGTGAGCTTCTTGGGTGGTCAACTTTCCATCTCTCAGGACATATTGAAAACTTTCTGCCGGCAGATTTTCAGCAATCTTCCTTGTGTTTTCTATTTTATCCTCCTGTTCTGGAACACTGATCACTCCTAAATTTTTGCTCTCAATTTTGTCCTTTTAAATTCTTAGGTTGTCTTCATTTTTTTCCTTCTGTTTTCTAATTTTTCCTCAAAGTCTTGTCTATGGATTTGTTTTCAATTTTACTGATTCTTCCATTGTTTCAAACTTGCTCCTAAGAACTTCTACTGAGTTACTCATTTTTGAGGTGTTGTTTATATTTTGGATTTCTGTTGCTGTTTTTGTATGATTTCTAATTCTTTATTAATTTTGATGTTTTATTCTTGTATTACTTCCCTGCATTCTTCTATTGTCTTATCTGCTTTTCCCTTCATTTTTGACTATATTTTCATTGGCTTTTCTGTGTTTTCTATTGCATTGCTTATTTTTTCCTTTGGTTTTTGTCTGTGTTTTCCTTGATCTCTTCCCTAATCTCTTGGAAAGCTCTAAATATTGTGTTTTGAGTTGCACATTGGGTAGTTCCAATGCCTTTCTTCTGTCAGAAGTCCTCTGACTATTTTGGTCACCTGCCATAGTCATCTTGTCCTGATTTTCTAGGTGTGTTGAGACTGTCTGCTGTCTCTGAGATATTAAGGAGTTTGTTTACTGACTGTGTGTTTGTTTGTTTCACCCTGCTTTTTCGTTTGTTTTGCTGCATCAAGGCTGGTCGCCCAGCACACTTTGTTGCTCATTCATCGCTGGGTACTGTAGTCCTCACCACCTTACCTGTGTGGGCAGGGCAGCGGTAGGCAGGGTGAGCCTGCTACACTGTACACTGATTTAGCAAGACGACTAAAGGTGTGCTGGACAGGCACTGTCTGCCTCCTGATGTTGGCCCAGCAGCGCCGGAAGGCTCACAGCGCCTCTCCAGATGGGAGGTATTCTTGCTGTGGGTTCACTTCCCACCATTTAGCAGCTGGTTGAGGGGCTGGTGGAAGGGGCCGTACAGGACTCGGCGTGGTGGCAGGACTGAACTCGGTGGCACTTCAGCCACACCAGCACTGTAGGGGGCCAGTGGGAAGGAGAGGGTCAGGGCACAGGTTTAGGTGGGAGGGAAAAAGAAAAGGAACTGAAAAGAAAATAAAGAACAATGAAAGAAAACTTAAGCAAATGGCTGTGCATTTGGGGCTGGTGGGTGTGTGGGGGACAGACTCACGGCAGGTGTGAGCTGGAGTGCCGGTGACACTCCGTCTGTAGTGGCCTTGTGGTGGCTGGCAGGAGGGTGGGGGGGACATTGCGGATAAGCGAGAAGGAGAAAGTAAAGGACAGAAGCAAGAGAAAAACCAACGGTGGCACTGCAGGGTGTGGCACGTGGGGTGGGGCAGACCCAGGGGCTGCAGAGGAGTAGGAGAGGTGGCTTTTGGGCACAGGCGGGACTCAGTAAAGAAAAAAAAGGACAAAGAAAAGAACTGGTAACATTGCAGGTACCAGTGGTGGGGGCAGGGCTGACCTGGGGCAGCAGGGGCTCTTTATCTGCGGCAGCAGGGAGGGGGATGGTGGGAAGTGGGGGAGGTTGTGTGTCAGGGGAGAAAGAAGAGAACAAAAGTGACAAAACAACAAGAGGAACAAAAAAATAGTGGTGCTGTTGGGACCGGTGAGAGGGTGGCCTGAGGACCGGTAGGGAGGAGAGCGGGCATTCAGGGCCAGGTGGAAGGGACCAAAATAAATAAATAAATAAGTAAAGGCATGGTGGGAGCTGGTGGTTGTCAGCAGGTGGACCCAGGGTGGTGGTGAGCTGGGGTCTGTCTAGCCATGTGGCCCAGCCGGGTTTGGCACAGAGTAAGGAGAGGTGGTATTCGGGGCGAGGAGAGAGACAAACAGTGGCAACGTGGTGGGGGCTGTAAGTGCAGGGAGAGCAGACCCAGGGGACAACGTGGAGGGGGGGTGGTGCACAGGGGAGGTGGGAGGGGGGAAAAAGAAAAATGGAAAAACGGCAACGTGGAAAGAGTGGACAAGAAAAGGCGGTGGTTTACTGGGCTACATGGGAGGGAGAAAAGCAAGGAAAAAAGCAAAGGCAAAAAGAGCTGCACAGTGGAAGAAGAGGGGCTGGCCCCGGGGACAGAGTGGGGGGATTAGTGTTGTGGACTCTGGAGAGGACGCTATCAAGGGCACGGAGTTCTTTCTTCTGCTCACCAGAAGTGTGAGCAGTGGGAAAATGTGTTTCTGTGGCTCAGTGATCTGTTTCTTGTTGGGAGCTTCATGAAGCTGCCTTCTGGAACTCCCCGTCCGGGTCACTGTTGGCTGTGTTTCAGGATGGCGACATTGTGCCTTGTTAGCAGCCGGCAACCTTCACTCTGTATCTCTCTTCATCCTCTGTTTTCTGTCAGTTTCCTCTTCCTCTTGGTGTCAGATCTAGTTCTTTATCTCTTCATTTTATGTTCAGATTTCCAGGACTGATGACTGTACTTATTTTGGGACTTTTTGCTGCAGGGTGGTGGCATGGCATGTCTGTCTAGTTTGCCATGCTGGCTCCAGGATCCCTGCTGTCTTCTTTACTCTTGCTCCAGCCTTCTACAGTGAGGCATGTGGCAGTCCTCAGTCTTGGCTGCCTACCGTTGAATAGCCATCCTCAAGTACATTGTGTAAATGAAGTCTCCAGCATGCCAAATTAACTACAAGTCTAAGCAGGAACTGGGGTACTATATCACCTTTCGTGCTGCTCTTTCTGCATCAAAGGGGTCCTCATTGCACCCCAAGGTCGTGCTTTGTTCCAATCAAACTAGCTCCTTCCATTTCTGGAGGTACAGCCAGACTGCTCCTTAGAAGTGAGGATGGTGAAACTTTGTCTCACTTACTCTGGACATGGAATCAAAAAGGACCAGTCTTTGGAAATGGATCATGTTTGGTAAAGCAGAGGCTCTGCAGAAAGAGGAAGAGCCTCAACAAGATGAATGGACACAGTGGCCGCAACAGTGGGCTCAAACACAACTACTGTTGTGAGGATGGTACAGATTGGGCAACGTTTCAGGCTGTTACACCCGGAGTCACTCTGAGTTGGAACTGACTCACTGGCACCCAGCAAGAATGACATTTCTGTTTGCAGCTCCTCTCTCTTGATGGCTCCCATGTGGCCCTCAGAGAACTAATTTCCCTCCTTCCTCAAAGCCTTTCCAGTCCTTCACCCAAACCCTTTGTTGTCAAGTCGATGCTGAATCCCAACAACCTAAAGGCAGCCCTTCTAGAGCGAAACTTGTGTTTCAGTTTGAAGCTTTTTCTAGATAAGGTGCTTCATCACAAGCACAGGGAACTGTAGTCCCATGACAGTAACAGGAAACCAGCAGAAAAAAATCTCTAAGACCTAAGTAATCCTCACACGAGAAATGTGCTCAGCTTCTCTGGCCATTTGAAAGTGTTGAGTTCCGACTCGAGAATGATTCTTGGTAAATAATTTAAGAAAACTGCTTGACAGAGCTTGAGTTAGTGATGCCTAGTTTCTTTAGATATGAAAGTACGCTGACGAGGAGCTGCATTCTGGAGGATAAAGGGCAGGAAGGATCAGCAGCAACTGTGTGCTGGAAAGCAACTCTGAGGAAGGATAAAATTAATATAGGACCAGAAGAAACAAGACGGAGTTGCCAGTGATTACGAATTCTAGTTACTTGGCACTGCTGGAGAACAGGAAGCCACGGGGGTGTGATGGTTAAGTGCTGTGTCTGCTAACCAAAAGACTGGCAGTTCGAATCTGCCAGGCATTCCTGGGAAATTCAGTGGAGCCATTCTACTCTGTCCTATAGGGTTTATGTACATCAGAATTGACTTCAAGGCACTGGGTTTTGTTTTGGGGGGTTTATTGGAGAGGAAATGTCAGAGGGAAAGAAGGCTAAACAAGCACAAGCTGGACGGCTTTCTAGACAGTAAGAAGGAAGCCTGTGGAGGGAGGCATTGCGGTTCCCCCACCAGCAGTGCCCGGAGCAGGGCCTGCCCGCACAGACGTCTTCCTCAGCCCACAGAAGCCCACCGGTGGGTTTGCTCTGCTGCTTCTGTCAGGTGTAGGTGGAGTGCGTCAGGTGAGACCAGACAATCACTGACGTCTCCCTGACTGCGGGGCTAAAAGGTCCCTCTTCACTAGGCACTGGTTGGCAGCAGGTCCTCTGGTGCGACAGTGTCCTCTCCGATTTTTGTGAGGAGTGCACAATTGTTGCCAGCTTTCCTTCTTAGGTTAACATTACTCTTAGACACCCCAGTTTCCTTTTTGTCTGAGTTTCAGCCTCATGATGCTCCTGCTTTCGACCCAAACCTTACCGACTATGTGTTCGCCTGGCAAAGGCTGACACTGTGACATTTAGAGCAAAGCAGCGATTGTCATTTAATGCCTCTTGGCTGCTGTAGACATATAGGGCCTTATCTCTGCTGGACAGAGTCTAAAGGTGTCTTCGAGCTCATCGTCTTATGTTGGATGCTCGGCAGTTTATAGTTTGTTAATCTGACAGCTGTTTATGGATCACCTACCACGCCCTGTGCTAGATGGTGGGGACACAGAGATGAACGAGACCCACGTGCTTCCTCTAGACAGATCAGGGTAGAGTGAGACACTGCAGGAGTCCATCAGTGTCCCCTGACCTTGCCTGGGGTGGGGCTCAGGGAAGGTTCTCAGAGCTGGTAGCACTTGAGCTGAGACCTGAGAGATGAGAAGGGACAGCAAAGGAAGGTGAGGCAGGAAACTGAGGCACAAAAAGTTTAGGTGGCCGCTAAAGGAAGAGCCTGGACGGTTTCTGAAACCTCACACTCTCTGCTCCTGTTTCCTTCACCACACACTCCGTGCTGATTCTAAGCAGAAGAGTTGCAGAGAGGAAATCGCAGCTCTTACCTTCAGTAATTTCATGATCTACTAGAGAGATCAATACGTAAGTAATTATAACACAATGAAATAAGTATATGCAAAAGGAATTTATGACTTGTGCAAGACTAAACTTCAGTTAGGCAAAGGTAGGAAAAGGAATCAGAGAAGACTGTCCTGAAGAGGTAACTTTGGATCGGAACTTTGAGTGATGATTAGATCACTAGGTAAAATCTCTGGTTAGAGCAGTCTAAATAAAAAGAATAATCTGTTGGAAGGCCCGGAAGCATTGAGTCTTGTGTTATGCTCGAGGAATTAGGAATCATGTGGTATGACCGGAGCACAGGTGTGAGAAAGGGGGAGAGAATGAGGAACTGGAACTCGAGAGACAGGCAGGAGCCAGATCCTGGAAGGATTTGCAATGGTTTGTGTTAGTAATTTGCACTCAGCTTGGCTGGTGTTAGTAATTTAAAAATTATCTCCGAGATACTGAGAATCAGTGATAATTTTGGAGTAATCACTTTTATCTCTCTCAAAGACCATTTTACTAAGAATATGGGTGATACATGGGTAAGCGTCAGGCGAGCAGCAGGAACACCAGAGCACAAACTACAGGAAGAAGCTTGCCGGAGACTGTGGCTGTCTGAGTTAAAGAGTTGGTCGTGAATGGAAGTGGTTTGGGAGAACACTAAGCGGCGGAACTAGGGTGAGCACACTCTTGGTTTTTCTGGGACTTTTTAGATTTTAGCACTGAAAGTCTCGCATCCTGGGAACGCATCAGCCCCTGGTAAACTTGTGTAGCTGACCAGCCTAGGTAAAACTAACCATACATTGGAGGGGAAGGGGGAGGGGGAGGGAGAGGGGGAGAAAGGCGGAAGGGACGAGGAGGTGGGTAAGAGGGAGGGGAAGGGGTGAGGAGGAGGAAGGGGAAGGGGGTTAAAGGAAGGGGAAGGGGGAAAGCGGAAGGGGAAGGGGAAGGGAGAAGGGGAGGAGGAGAGGGGAGGGAAACTGGAAAAGGAGAGAGGATGGGGAGAGGAAGGGAAAAAGGTGAGGGGGGATGCGGATGGGGAAGGGGAAGGGGAGGGAGAAAGGAAGAAAGAGAAATCCGAGAGGGCTTACAGGTTTTTGTATCCAGCAACTTGGCCAATGTTGGTAGCATTCACTAAGATAGAAAAATACAGAGAAGAATTGCAGATTCGGGATCTAGGGAATATAGGATGGTAGTTTTGGACATGCTGGATTAGGTAACTGTGCTACATCTTGGTGGAGATTTGTAGACACTGGAACTCGGTGCTCAGTTTTCAGATTCAGGTTGGAATTGCATATTTGGGAGTCACCCACAGACAAGCAGTGTTAGAGAAGACTTCTGGTCAGTATAGCACACAAAGCGACCCAGGGAGACTCCTTGTTGCTATTATTAGCTGTCTTTGAGTCAGTTCCCACTCACAGTCACTGCATGTGTGCAGAGCAGAACTTCTCTTTGGGTTTTCAAGTCCATGACCTTCAGAAGCAGATCTGTGGGCCTTATTTCTGACCCGCTTTTGGATGGGATTAGACCAGCTGTCTGCACTTTGCAGTTGAATGCTTAGCCATTTGTGCCACTCGGGCACTTTAAGAAGATCTGCACACTTACATACTTAAAAGAATTTGGAATAAGTTTATTGTGACTACATAGCCAAGCTTTAACATAAATAAGGGAAACTTTCAGGGATCAGAAACAAGGAGATAACCTAAAGCCACAGGGCTCAGTAAGACTTGAAGACAAAGGTCCAATAGATGAATTGCCATTGAGTTGATCTGAACTCATGATGACCCTGTAGGACAGACTGGAACTTCCCCATAGGGTTTCCAAGGAGCAGCTAGTGGATTCAAACTGCCAACTTTCGTCACTGTAGCACTGAGCCTCCCATGGGGGAACAGGGAACCTCTATTTCTCTAGTTAACGTAAGCTCTGAGGTGGAGGCCCTTCTCACCAGAATGGGACCTGCTGTAGGAAGCCAAACCTCCTGAAAGGGCTAGCATATCTCTGAGTAAGCACAGGAACAGCTTGCTTGCCATGAACCATGGTTGGGAAAAGAGTGACTCCTGAGAAATCACAATCGTAGCTAAGGTGTCATGGGCTTCCTTGAAACCAAGGTCCTGTGGAAAACATTCTTACTGAAGGGAAGCTCACTGAAAACCACGCCACCACCAGCAAAGCAAGGGACAGCCAGAAAACCCAAGAAATGAAAGAATTCACTGACAATAGAAGTGCACAAAGGATTAAATAATCGATAACTAGTCCACAGGTTGATGGCTCAGACCCATGCTGTGGTGCCTTGGGAGGCAGGGTTGGCAATCTGCTTCTGAAACATCACAGCCTTGAAAAGCCTGTAAAAAGAGATTTCTGTTGCCGTGATGTCACTGGGGCGACTTACAGCCACACACAGTGCAGTTCATCTTTGCACACAGAGTTCGTCATGAGTTGGAATCTACTTGTGGTAACTAATGACAATGACAAAACATCCCAAAAGAGTGTTAAAAGTTCTTTTTTCCTAAAAGTTCACAGAAACGAAGGAAGGAATGCAATATACGAGGCCAGTGTAAGATACTGTGAATGAAGAAAACATCCATAAAATAAGGTTCAGGAATAAAGCGACATGTTTAATGATATTAAAGACACCTACATAAACAGTCTGACTACACAGTTAGTTCAAGAATTAGTAAAATAAGAGATCTGCAGAAACTGTCCAGAATCTGTCACAGAGATCTAGAGAAGGAGAATCTATCATGGAGGTCTAGGAATGGACAGTATTAGAGGGAAGCTAAGAGACATGGAAACTGAAAAAGAAGCTCCAGTATGCAGCAGCTTGAAGAGGGAATCAAGACACAGGGAAAGCCAAAGGTGAAAGGAATAATGGTGAACGATTTTCCAAAAGTGAAACGAAAAAAAAGTGATGAGTCTTTGAAAAAAAAAGAGTATGTCCAATTCCCAGCAGCACAAGTAAAATAAATTGATGCTTAGACAATTTGTAATAAACTTGTTGCCATTGTGGAATATTGATAAAACCTTAAAAGCAACCAAGGAAAAGATGCAGATTATTTATGAAAGAATGACAAGCAGCCTGGAGGCAGAAGCCTCATCAGCCAGAGATGCCAGAGACAAGGAAATCTCACCTTCAGAGCGCTGAGAGGAGAGAGGAGACCCAGAATTTGATGTCAACTTAAGTGATCGCTCAGGAGTTAAGGCTCAGTAGAAATAATTTTGCAGTAGACTTCATTGCTCATAGTTCTTGCCTGAAATGATTACTGAAAGATGTATTCCTGAACTCGGGAAAGCAGTAATAAGGGAACACGAAACTGGTAAATATGAATGTTTGATTGGAAAATGAAACGAAAAGCATTAGCTGTTTAAAAACCAAATGAACAGTCTTCTCATCAATAACATAGAAGACGGCAGGAGTTTTCTTTGGGGACATCGTCGCATGCTGAGGTCCTCACTCGGGAGGACAGTGAGCGTGGGGAAACTCTGGTGTACACTGGCCACACATGTTGAAGTTTCAGCTGACAACAGCAGAAAAACAGAAACAAAATAGCTTCCAAAGGAGTAAAGAAATAAAAGGAAAAGTGAATGAAAAAAAAATCAATAAAGCCAACAGAGGACAAGGAGGGAGAGAGAAGAAAGCATTGTAAGCAACACAAAGAAAAATGATGGAAACAAGCTCAAATGTACTGGTAATCATACCAAAAGTAAACTTAAATTTGCCTATTAAAAATAGAGACATTCAGAATATACTATCTGTTCTGTTCTAATACTTGTTTTAGAAATAGGAACTTGTTCCAACATGATTGCTGTATAATGGGCACTTGGAGCATAACACAGATTTCACCTTGGCTTACAAGTGATTGCATTTGCAAGAAATGCTAAGTGAGGAAAACTGCACCCAGCTGGACTAACAAGCATGGGAGTACACAAAACTGACAGACACACAGACACACAGACACAGACACCTCACACGTCTGTCACCTACTGGTTTTCCTCTGTGTTGAGCCACACCCATCCAAGTAGGGTGTCACAACTCTGCTGATTTCAGATAACCCGCCCTCCACCAGCCACACTAACTCAGGCAGCTACAGTTCTTCCTATACCTGCTTTGGAAGCCAACTTCAGCTCTTTTTCAAGGTGAAGTCCTTCTGGCCTACGAGGTATCCACTGGTTCTTATTGATAAGACAGGGCCACCTTGTCAACACCATCACTTACACTACAGATAGAATATATAGAAAATAGCTGTAAAGATCCATTAGTAATTGTAACAACAATATTTTTTATATTATATAGGTGTCAGGCAGTGTCCCCCTAAAATATGTATCAACTTAGTTAGGCCATGATTCTCCCTTACTACAGATTGGCTGATCATTTCAGATAACATCATGGAGGATGACTACATCATTACATATCTGTCAAATTACATCATTATATAACTGCCAAACCATTAAGAAACCTGGTCCGATGAATGTGACACAACTCTAACTACTGTATCATTGTGGAGAATAGAAACGGCAGTTGGTAAGGAGTCTCAGAAGGATCTGTAAGCAACACTGGAAGCCAGGAGACACTGGCAACCTTGAATGTATTGTGGGACCAATCTCTGCAGTTGTGGGTAATTAAGCAGGAAAGGCAGAAAACTAGACTCATGCAGAATTGGAGTTTTTCCAGGTGAATGTGGCCAAGGAAAAACAGAGAGAAAAACACTGCGAGGTCTCAGATGGCTATAGGGTTTTCCTGAAAACTTGAAAGAATACAAAGGGAGGCAATAGAGAAGAGCTCATATTTATGTCTACAAACAAATTTAGTTTGAATTTAACTAGAGAGAGGGATATATAAGTAGGAGGTTATTGTTAGAGTGTCCCGGTTAAGATTTAGTGGATAAAAGGGAACTAAGAGGCATGCTCTTTCATCCTCAGCATTGACTGAAATGCAGACAGAGGGGTGAACCATCGTGGTCTACGCAGACAAGGGCAATCACTATGGATGGCAGAGCAACAACATAGAGGGAGGCTGAGTTCCCTAAAGATTCACGGAGTAGGGCCACTATACCAACTTGAAGTTATACAAGAGGGGACGTAGATAGTATCTTGTTTAAGTTACTGTTACTTTGGCAGTGTGTTCCACATAACTGAGCCTGTATCTTAGCTAAACTCAAAAGACTGTTTGGTTAGAGAGGAATGAAGGTGAAATTGAATGGTATTATTGGATCAAGGAACTTTGAAGTCACTTAGGATTATGGCAGGATTTGGAGTGGAGAGGATGACTTTGTCTCACACAGAAATATTTTCAAAGAATGAAGGGATACCCAGACACCATTTTAGCTTAGTAATGAAGTCACTCCTGAGGTTAACCCTTCAGCCCAAGATTGGACAGGCCCATAAAACAAAATGAGACTAAACGAACACACCAGCACAGGGACAAGGACTAGAAGGCAGGAGGAGGGAAGAAAGTTGGTGACTGAGAGCCCAAGGTCTAGATGAGAGAATGTGATGTGTTGTGGGGCTGATGGCCAATGTTACACAAACAGTGTTATGCAAACAATGTTCAATGATAAGCCAGTTTGTTCTACAAACCTTCCTCTAAAGTACAATTAAAAAAAAAAAAAAGAACGGCTTTACTGTATTATCAAGTCATTAACAATGACACTGAAGAACCACTTGGTAGGGTAGACTCATATAAGGTCTAATCACCCTGGATTAGAGACAGAAACTTTGAATTGTCCTTTCATGTTATATGATGGACATGACCTACATTTACTGAACTGGGAATTCAGAAAGCAATAGTATACAGTGCTGGACATAAAGCCAAAGGTTTTTATTATTAAACCTAATATTGAAGATTATTTTCAGCAAGACCATGCCATCTATCACATGGTAGTTGAAAGAAAAAAATAAGAATGAAAGGACAGTTCAATAATAGCAACCAAAAAAGAAGTTCCTACAGTATTGTGGACTAAGTTTCGAAGTAAAAATGACACCTAAATTATGGTGGTGGGACAAGAGGTCAGTGGGAACTGTGTCCTTGTGCCTACAGTGTGGTGGAGGTGGGGCACTGAGCTGCTTCCCACAAGCAGGCTGGGGCAAAGGCGGGATCCTCAGGAGAGATTTGATTTTCAGTTAAGGCAGCCAGCCAAGATGAGTTCTGTGAAAAGAGTGAGGACGGAGAGCTTTGCTAGTCACTGGGCAGTTTCCTACACTCAAAAAAAAAGGCCACTGCCATCAAGTTGATTCTGACTCATAATAACCCTATAGGACAGAGGAGAACTGTCCCATAGGGTTTCCAAGGAGTGCCTGGTGGATTTGAACTGTTGACCTTTTGGTTAGCAGATGTATCACTTAACCACTAAGCCACCAGGTTTCCTTCTCTAGAGCAGACATTGGAAAATACCAAGAGAAAGTTAAATGGTGTGACATAATATAAGGACAGGCAACTGAGCATGACATGATTTGATATTCTCTGACTAGTTGTCTGTCAGCGCATCCTTCTACGGTAGCTTGTGTGTCACTGTGATGCTGGAAGCTGTACTGGAGGTATTTCACATACTACCAAGGTCAACCATGTTGGAGAGATTTCAGGAGAGCTTCCAGACTAGGACTCACCGGGAAGAAGGATCTGATGATCTACTTCTGGAATGTTGACTAGTTTAAATTTCATTAGTGGCAATAGAATACTGTCTAATACAGTGCCAGAAGGTGAGCTTCTCAGGTTGGAAGGCACTCAAAAGATGACTAGGAGAGAGCTGCTTCATTGAAGTTGAGCTGGCCTGAACGACACGGCTGGGGTAGAGCTTTCAGGACCTTCATTTGCCGATGTGGAACGACTTAAAGTGAGAAGGAATAGCTGTAGAGATTCATTAGTTATTGCAAGAAGAAACGTATAAAATATGAATCAAGGAAAATTGCCAGCCAAGTGCCGTCAAGTTGGAGCCAACTCATGGGAAGTTGTCAAAAAGTGAAATGGAATGTGTAGAGATCTAGGCGTGAGCTGAGGTGGATGAGTACTGGTCGTTTTCAGTCAGACAACCACGTGGTCCACTACACTGATAACAGCAAATTCAAGAGGAAGGGCATGGCATTCATCATCAAAAACAAAATCCCCACGTCTATCTTGAGAGACAACACTTTTGGTGACAGAAAAATATCCATATGCCTACAAGGAAGACCAGTTAATACAGTAATTTCTCAAATCTGTGTGCCAACCACATATGTCAAAGATGAACAAACTGAAGATTTTACCAACTTCTGCAGTTTGAAATTTAGAATACATGCAACCAAGGTGTATTGACAATTACTGGTGATTGGAGTGTGAAAGTTGGAAACAAAGGATAGGTGGTTGGAAAACATGACCTTGATGAGAGAAATGATGCTAGATTTTGGAAGACAGAATTTGGCTAGCTCAGTGACTTATTTATTGCAAATTTCTTCTTTCAGCAACATAAATGGCAATTACAGAAGTGAACCTCACTGGATGGAACACAGAGGAATCAAATCAACCATATCTATGACAAGAGACAATGGAGAACCTCAGTATCATGAGTCAGAATATGGCCAGGATCTGACAGTTGAACAGGCCACCCATTGCTCACATGCAAGTTCAAGTTGAAAGTGAAGAAAATTAAAACAAGCCCGTGGGAGCTAAAGTACAACCTTAGTATATTCCACCTCCGCTTAGAGACATCTCAAGCACAGATGTGACACATGGGACACTTGTGACAGAAGATCAGGCGAGTTGTGGAATGACATCACTGACATCATACGTGAAGAATATGCCTTAACATAAAGAAAAAACATCCTTATAACTAGATCAATAAGCAACACAGTGATAAACAGAAAATACTTATCTACAAACGTGCTTTCTTATTTTTAACTGTTCTCAAGTTAGGTAGAATTATCTACATCACTAAGAAGAAAGATATTCTCACACATGCACTAACCCTTCTCACAGTTGTTAAAAAGATTAAATGAGATCACGTATAAGAAAGTACTTATTAATAAAGTTTAATTTTAAATAAATTTTATTGTTTGGGAGCTCAACCATGTCAAACCACATTATTCTGACCTTTGTTGACTCTAGTTTATATCATCTCCTATATTTAATCTCATATATAATTTTTTTCAGCTTGATTATTTCAATCTTAACTTGATGAAAAATCTGTAAATTATTTTGGAATGGTATGTGAAAGATACAAATGTAGTCATAGTCTCAGTAACTTAACATTAGTTGATTCTGTTCCATGGTGACTCTATGGTTACCGGAGTTTATTTAAATAACACCAGTCCATCAACAACGTGATTCCAATGTCAGTTACCACTGCGTATTGCATAACTGCATGAAATACAAATTCCATAGTCACTCTTCAGTTTACAAATCACTATGAAAATCACAGAGGTGAATCTCTGTCCTTTAAAGTCTGCCTGTGATTGGTCACTGCCTGTTACTCAGTTCAAGCACAGACCAAAAAAAGAAAAGAAACAAAGAAAATGTGCAGTGTTTGCCTACTCGTGTCCTCATGATGAATCCACGTGGCATTTTACAAAGAAATAACTAACGAAAAGAGGGAATTGGCCAGTAAAGATGAACATTTGCCAGATAAACGAATAGTGATGATGCTGGAAGACAAATTCAAATGAAATGTAAATAGAGTTACAGGAGGAAGAGCTGATTGGAAGCTTGGACACTGCTGACGTTGGGAGACTCTGGATAAGCAGCCAGAAGACGTCAGTGAAGGTGAACTTCTTCTCGACTTACATCAAGAAAGTGGTTGTGATGAAAAGTATGCAGCTATCTCAGAGGAAAGGACAGCAGCAAGACACTGAAAATTAAATAAACCGTAGGAGCTACTTCAGAGCATTGAACCAAAAAGAATAAAATACTGAGAGCTTATCCAAATTTAAAGACGTAGACAATTTACTAAGAATTCACTCTGTACTGTAAGTTACAATGCATTGTCGGTTGTACCATGGGAAGAAAGCAATTGCTGTTTAAACAAATCTTCCTGAGATGTTTACAGAGAAACACATTATTTTACTTCTCAGTGTTCCTGATGTTCTAAATTATAGTATGTTTAACAAACATGTATAGGTGGTACCAACGGTTTGTGCTTAGACTTGGTGATCTGCTTCTGTTGAGACTACAGCCAAGGAAACCCTGTGGACAGTTCTGCTCTGTGGGGTTGTCCTGAGTCCAAACAACTCAGTGTCAGCTGACAATGAGACAAATAGAAGTCTTACCTTCTTGCTTTCAATCTGTGACTATTTGTGACTGTCAGTAAGATAGTTTTTAATGTTCTGACAAAAATTTTTAAAGTTCAAGGAGCAATTGTAATTTTTGCTATAGATTAATAAGATTGTTTTGCATGGTTTTAACTTGTATGGCTATTTTCATGGTTTCTCTTATATTTAATTCAGACTTCTGATTTTATTTTATTTTATTTTTTGCTGGAAGTACACTGTCTTAAGTATCAGAGTTTTAAAAACTTGTTTTAATATGTGGTGTAGTAGGATCTCCCTTTATTCTTACTTTTTAAAATTTCTGTGTTATTCTTACATGTTTATTCCTCAGGTAGGTTTTAAGACGACGTCAAATTCCACCCTTGATAGAGGCTTGGTTAGAAGCACAGTGAGCATGATGCTCATTTGGTGAGTGTTAGCATTTTTACATCACTGACTCCTCCTTTCAAAAATGTGCCTGCCCTGTTATAATCTTTCTAAGCTGTTCTGTAAATGATGTCAGTTATTTCTCATACTTTTGTGCTTGTAGATCTCCTACACTTAGTAACCTATTAAGGAAATTCTATATGCATAACGATTGTTTCAGCTGAGTCATTTTCACATATTTTGAAGCTAGTGACAGATGTTTAGGATATCTTTTGAATAAAAAAAAATCTGACTCGACGGCACTTGGCTTGGCTAACTAAACCAAGCCCATTGCCACTGAGTGGATTCTGAGTCACAGCCACCTCATAGGACAGAGTAGAACTGCTCTGTAGAGTTTCCAAGGAGTGCCTGGCAGATCTGGACTGCTGACCTTTTGGTTAGCAGCTGTACCACTTAACCACTACACCAACCAATACTTAAACTGAAACATAAATTATTAAGTGTATGGAAATTACAGTATGGGGACCAATTTGACATTCTTCCCATTTTTGGTAAATGAAGTTTTATTGGAGCACAACCGTGCCTGTTTGTTTACGTGTTGTCTGGGGTGCTCTGGTGCTGTGAAGACAGCTGAGAAGCTGTGACAGAGACCGTCTGGCTGGCCAGCCTAGAATGTTCACTAGCCAGAACTTTACTGGACAAATGCAATAACCTTGTTGTAGAGTCTATAATAGGCCTACTGTCTATAACAGGCTCATCAATACAAAGAGATTTTAACAGTTTTCTAGATATCTGACCCTAATAGTATGTAATAATTACACATTTTCTCTGCTTTCTCATCGAGATACTTAGTTCTGTCATGTTTTATTGTACTCATCAAAACTTTAACAGTTCTGTGAGATGACTTGAGAGATTATTCTTATTTTTAATAAACAAACTCGGGTTCTTCTTTTTCAAACACCCTAGAGATTATATGAGATTTTTATATGCTAAGAAAATAACTCCTAGTTTACTATGCTTCTGCTGTCAGGATTGTGTGGAACATACCTTTCTTTGATCTATTGATATGATAGTATTATGCTAATATATTTTACATTTGCAGCCATCCATGGATTCCCAGAATAAATACTGGTTCTATAGTGTTGCTGGATTTTATTAATTACTTTTTTTTTAACTGCTATTTTTCTACACAAAGGCATTCCAGTGTGTGTATCATAACAAATTTTGGACAACATTCTGAAACATGGGAATGCCAGAATAAGTGTTTTCATTGTGCTCACAAGAGACGTGTACACAGACCAAGAGGCGGTCACTGGAGAAGTACAAGGAATATTGTGTGATTTGACTTCAGAAAAGACGTGTGTCAGGATTGTATCCTCTCACCATATTTATTCAGCCTGTGTGTTGAACAAATAAGCCGAGAAGCTGGACTATACAAAAAAAGAATGGGACATCAGGATTGGAGGAAGACACTTTAACAACCTGCATTATACAGATGGCATAACCTTACTGAAAGCAAAGAGGACTTGAAGCACTTACTGACGAAGATCAAAGACTATAGCCTTTAGCACAAATTATCTTGGTACAAAGAAAACAAAAATCCTGACAACTGGACCAGGAAGCAACATAATGATAAATGAGAAAAGACTGAGGTTGTCAAGGATTTCATTTTACTTGAATTCACATCAATAAGCTGGGAAGCATCAGTCAAAAATCCAAAAGTCTATTGCAAAGGGCAATTTACTGCAAAGGACCTCTTTATAAGGTTAACGAGCAAAGATGTCACTTTGAAGACTAAGGTGTGCCTGACCCAAGCTATGGACTTTTCAATTGCCTCATACGTATTTGAAAGCTGAATGAAAAATAAGGAAGACCCAAGAAGACTGACAGCTTTGAACGGTGGCATTGGTGAAACATCTTTGAATAAATTATGGTCTGCCAAAAGAACAAATTGGTCTTAGAAGAAGTACAGCCAGATTACTCAGCAGAAGCAATGATAGTGAGATGTTTCACACACATTGGACTCCAGTTCTTGGAGAAGGACAGTGTGCTCAGTAAAGTAGTGCAGTGAAAAAGAAGACCCTCGTGCAGATGGACTGACACAGCAGCTGCAACAACGACCTCGAGCGTAGCAGTTCCTGTGTGAGCGGTCCAGTGTTCCTCTCTACCGCACCTGAGTTAGCTATGAGTTGGAACTGGCTCAATGGCACCTAACAACATGTTATTTAGATTTTGTGATCTATATTTAGATTTACTGTCTTTATTTTCTTAAGTTTATATTAGTCAAACTTTAGTGTCAAGGCTTTGTAAAGGTAATTGAGAAACTAGCCATCATTTTTATACCCTCTAAAAAAAGGTTTTGTGGCAAGGACATTTTCTGATCCTTAGAGTTTTTATCTTACTCTTAAAACTGTTATAGTCCAGCAGCTCTTCTGGAGATAATACTCTGATAACTGCAAAATATTTATAGTAAGAATCCGTGTTTATTAGTCAATGTATACCAGATCTGACAATTAAGTCCGTGAACTTAATTGTTCTAAGTGTTATCTTGTTACAGAATATCAAGATAGTCACCTTCGAAGAACTCTCTTTGGGAAGCTATGCACTGACATCAGCGCTTAGTCCACCATTCAAAGCAATTTTAGAACTCTTTCTGGAATGACAGTTGTGTATGGTGGCATAGTGGCAAGTTCGCTGACTGAATTGTACAGCTGTTTGTGAAGGAGATTTTTAGCCAGAAAACAGGTAAGTTTACTAGAATACCCTCCCCACTCACCTGATCTGGCCCCCAGTGACTTTCTTCCTTACTAAAGATAAAGGAAATATTGAAAGGAAGACATCTGGATGACATTCAGGACATCAAGGGTAATACGGCAACAGCTCTGATTGCCATTCCAGAAAAACAGTTCCAGAATTGCTTTGAAGAGTGGACTAAGTGCTGGCATTGGTGCATAGCTTCTCACCTTTGGAGGTGACTGCAGTGATATTCAGCAGTGAGGGAAGCAGTACTTTTTCTAGAATGAGTTCACGAACTTACATAGCAGTCCTTGCATGCTTTCTTTCTTAATGAGCAAACTGCAGTAGTCATGTTTGTTGCACAAGTGCGTATAAGCAATAGTTTAAAATAAGGTATTTAGAGCAGCATATGTACCTTTTCTGTAGATTCTATCTCTATCATTGTTCATGTTGTTTACTGGCCTTTTGTTCTCTTTTATTTTTATTGGTTAGACATGCTAGAGTTTTTCATGTTTATTGGCATTCTGAGAACCAGTCTGTCTTGCTCCTCTAGTGCTGCTATAACAGAAATTCCACAAGTGGGCAACGCTAATAAAAAGAAATTTAGTCTCTCACAGTCTAGAAGGATAGGAGTTAAATTTGAGGCATTAGCTTCAGGGA
The DNA here is from genome assembly GCA_028571685.1 of Heterohyrax brucei. Taxonomy (NCBI): domain Eukaryota; kingdom Metazoa; phylum Chordata; class Mammalia; order Hyracoidea; family Procaviidae; genus Heterohyrax; species Heterohyrax brucei. The sequence continues at coordinate 70,722,279 of CM053162.1, read as the reverse complement.
AACGCTCTCTATCTCTCTTGGTTCTGGGGGAAGGTTTTTTTTCATCTGTCTTCCCTGATTTGAGGAATTTGTGGAGTTAAAGACCTTTGGAACACTTGCCTGAGCAGGGCAGACTCGATGGCAAGGCCAGAGGAACCAAGAGACCCAGGAGCCAGGACGCAGATACTGAAGAAGACAAGGAACACAGCAGGCAGATCTGCCTGAGTCTCAAACAGTAGAGCTATGACCTTTGGGGTCTTAAATGTTGGATTTACCACTCAGGTGAGCTAGAGAATGGAGCCACCCAAATCTGAGGGAGCAGAGCTGGAGTTCCAGCAGGGCTGGAAGACAGAGATAAAGACCAGGGCTGAGAGTCATCCAGTCAGAATCTGGAGAGTGTGGCCAACACGAAAGTCTGGAGCGTAGGGCCACTACCTAAATGATCTCAGAGTACAGAGGATAATTTTCAACTCTTGAAGAGTAAGGTAAAGTGATCAGCTACACTCAGTTGGTGCCTATTATCCCTTCTTTCCCTCCAGTTTCTCCATTTGTAATAGAAATGCCTAGCTTGCGTCTGTTTCACCATTGTACTTTGGAAGCAGATAACTTGCATTTTAGATTTCACAGATAAAGAGGAATTTTGGACTTGGAGTTGATTTAAGACTTTTGCTGTGGTTCTGACTCAAAGCAATCCTATAGACAGAGTAGGACTGCCCCATAGAGTTTCCAAGGAACACCTGGCAGATTTTAACTGCCACCTTTTTGGTTAACAGTCATAGCACTTAACCACTATGTCACAAGAGTTTTTATGATATAACGGTGTGACTGTAATATACAAGTGGCAAGGACACGGAGGGGTCAAAGGGTAGAATGTTGCAGATTCGATTTTTGTCTCCTCCAGATGTGTGTCAACTTGACTAGTCCATGATTCACAGTATTGTGTAATTGTCCACCATTTTGTCATCTGATGTAATTTTACTGTGTTTTGTAAAGCCTGCCTCTGTGATGTTAACAAGGTGAGATTCACAGAAGTTCTGTTAACAAGGCAGGACTCAGTCTACAAGGTTAGGTTGTGCTTTAAGCCAATCTCTTCTGAGGTATACAAGACAGAAACAAGCAGAGTAATAGGGGGACCTCATACCACCAAGAAACAAGAGCCAGGAGAATAGTGCTTGCTTTGGACCCAGAGTCCCCACATTGAGAAGCTCCTCAACTGAGGAAGGACCTTCCTCCAAAGCTGACAGACAGACAAAGCCTTCCCCTGGAGCTGGCACCCAGAATTTTGACTTCTAGCCTCCTAGATTGTGAGAAAGCAGCTATCCACTTGCAGTATTTTTGTTATGGCAGCACTAGATCACTGAGACACAGTCCAAGAATTTCTGTATTGAGGAGGAGTAGAGATGGCTGAGATGCTTCCTGTGGTTTCTTTTACAGCAAAGATTCCCCCCAAGTATGTGAATTCATTGTATATGACAATCTAGGAGCCCCTGAATATCAAAGACAAAGCTGAGTCAGACCGAGTGGCAGAGGGATGGAGAGACAGTTCAGAAGCAGTGAGGATTTGCCAGGACTGACTTGGTGGGCACCCTGCAGGCTGGATAGGCCAGTGTGCTTGGACTGAGGCAAGCATTAGCACTCAGGATGTGCTTTCTACCCCAGGAAAAAGTGAGCAATAAGGAGTCTGCTCAAGCCTCCAGAGCTAGGGAGAAGAGATGCTGAGTCTGTGAGAGTTATGTGCAAGTGTCTAAACTAAAAACAACAGCAACAATAAAACAAATCAAAATAAAAAAAGAAAGAAAAGAGAAAACAACCCTTCCCCTTCTGGGAAACACCTCTCTCCCAGTTACCTTCCCTTTTCCCACACTGTTCTGGTCCCAGTTGGGCTTCAGCAATTGTTACACCCTAGAAATGGGACTCTAGCACAACCCAAATCACTCTCCTGGCTTTGGAGAGAATGAACCAATGAACTGGAAAAAAATAATCTGCTGTCTCCTCTAAACTGGGAATTCAGAACAGGAACAGTTCCTTTACCTGGGCCCTGGCAAAAGGAATCCCTAGACTTTGAATGCTTTTAACCCATGCCTAGATGTGTGTAGGCTCATTTCAATAACATAGGCCCTCATTACATGGTATAGTGTATACACAGGGTATATATGAAACCTACTTTCAACCACAACAGCTAAGGTAGAGAGGTAGACTAATGGCATTTGATACTACCTTACTCACTGAGCACACTTCTCATGTACCCATAGCAGAAGCCTGAGGACTGGTACCTCCAGCTAGATGTCTACCTCCAGCTAGACATCCATGGAAGGGGTCCATGAATAAGCGGTGTCTCTAACCAACTACTGCAGCCAGAAATCTGTGCTTACTCTATATAGCCCTGCTAATCCAGGACTGGAGATGAGAGCTTGCACCATACACTCAGTGATCAACCACATGGACACCTGAGCTGAATCCACACGAAAAAGTAAACAGATTAAATGGACTCCCAGGCTCACATACTTAGTAGCAGCTCTAACCACTTGGCATGGGCATACAGCGTCAAAGATGTCAGTGATCAAAGTAGCTCACACATCCAGCTTATTAGGAAATACTAAAACAAACAAAACAAGATGCCAGGACATATTAAGCAACCATAAAATAAATAAATATAATAACTTATTGATGGCTCAGAGACAAGAGTCAATAGGAAATCACACACACAGATAGATCATAATGGCTCCAACCAGTAACCCAAACAAAGAACCAAGAAACTTCCCAGAGGAAGAGAAGGTCTTGGAATTACCAGAAGTAGAATTTGAAAGATTAACACACAGAAATCTTCAAGAGATCAGAAAGGAAATCAGGCAAAAATGGAGACTAAGCCAAGGAACACACGGACAAAGCAACACAGGAACTTAAGAAGGTGAGACAAAGGCATAACGACAAATTTAACAGGTTGCAAGTTTCCATAAACAACAAATAGAAATTCGAAAGATTGACAATAAAATTTCAGCATTAGGAAATTTAATAGAAAATCATAAGAGCAATGGAAGTCAGAATTAGTGGAATGTAGATAAGGCACTTGACACCAATTTATTTGAGGAAAAACCAGATAATAGAATTTTAAAAAATGAAGAAACGCGAAGAATTATGTGAAACTCTATCAAGATGAACAATCTATGAGTGACTGGAGTATCAGAAAGGGGGCAGAATGAGGGGAGTAACAGAGAACACTGAATACAGAGAGAATTCTTGAAGATTTGTTGGCAGAAAACTTCTCCAACATCATGAAAGATGAGAATATATCTGTTGAAGAAGCTCATTGGGATAGAACACCCCAAAAGAATGTTCCAAAGACATCTTATAATCAAACTTGCTGAAACCAAAGACAGGGAGAGTTTTAAGAGCAGCCAGGGATAAAGGAAAAGTCATTTACAAAGGAGAGTCAATAAAACTAAGCTCAGACTACTCAGAAGAAAACATTCAGGCATGAAGGCAATGGGATGACATGTATAAAGCCTTAAAGGAAAAAATTGCCTGCCAATATACGTATTCGCCAAAACTGTCTTTCAAATGTGATGGTGAAATTAGGGCATTTCCAGATACACAGAACTTTAGGGAATTTGTAAAACCTAAACCAAAATTACAAGAAATACTAAAAGGAGTCCTCTGGCTAGAAAATAACTAACATCAGATAACAATACAAGATTAGAACACAAGACAAAACAGCCAGATATCAACCCACATAGGGAAGTCAAAGAAATCAATCAAAGCTAAAACACTGAAAATACAGAAACGAAGACGTTAATATGTGAACTGTGACACAACTAAAACAAAGAAGAGGGACAGAATAATGTGGTTATAGAACTTTCACATGGAGAGAAGTCAAAGTGATATAAAAAAATAAAGGACTGGTTTAAACTTAGAAAAATAGAGGTAAATATTAAGGTAACCACAGGGAGGGTAACAAATCTACTCATCAAAATAAAAAAGAAAAACACAAAAACTCAGAAAATACAAAGTCAACAAAAAGGAAAAAGATGAAAAGAAAATACATAAAGAAAAACAACTGAGCAAAGAAGATTAAGTGGAATGAAGGAACTGTCAGCAACACACACACAAAATGCATCAAAATGACAGCACTGAATTTATACCTATCAATAATTACACTAAACATAAAAGGATTAAATGTACCAATAAAGAGACAGAGAGTGGTAGAATGGGTAAAAAATCATGATCCATCTGTATATTGCCTATAGAAAAGCACACCTTAGATTTAAAGACACAAACAAACAAAGACACAAAGGGTGGGGGACAAAAATCAAACAAACCATCAAAAAAAGAGCAGGAGTAGCCACAGACTGGGAAAGAATTTTTGGCAATCATTAATCCAATCAGCATCTAGTTTCTATAATCTACAAGACAGTGCAAAATCTCAACAAGAAGACAAATAACCCAATTAAAAACTTCATCAAAGAAGACATTTAGGTGATTAACAGACATATGAGAAAATCTCTGTGATCATTAGCCATTAGAGAAATGCAAACCAAAACCAAAACCATACCCCAACAAGGCTAGCATCAATCTAAAAAACACAAAATATTAAATGTTGGAGTGGATGTGGAGAGACTGGAACACTTATACATTTTACATTCCCATAAGGAATGTATATTACATCCCATAAGGAGTGTAAAATGGTACAATCACTTTGAAAATCATTTTGGCCCTTTCTTTTTTTAAAAGGTGGAAATAGAAATACTATAAAATCCAGAAATCCCACTTCTTGGAATATATCCTAGAGAAATAAGAGCCATCACACAATGCATATATGTACACCTGTGTTCATTGCAGCATTGTTCACAATATCAAACAGATAGAATCAGCCTAGGTGTCCAACGAAAAATGAATGGCTAAAAAGTTTGTGGTTTATTCATACAGTGGAATGCTATGTAATGATAAAGAATAGTGATAATTCCATGAAACACCTCACAATGGGGATGAATCTGGAAGGTATTGTACTGAGTAGAATTAGTCACAAAAAGACAAATACTGTGTAATATGATTATTATAAAGACTCAAGAAAAAGTTTAAACACAGATGAAAGTATTCTCTGATGGTTACAAGGAAGAGATACAAGGGAGAGGGGAATTCACTTACTAGCTAATAGATCAGAAGTATTTTAGGTGAAGGGAAGAACAACACACAATACAAGGGAAATCAGCACAACTGGACTAAACCCAAAGCTAAGAACTTTCCACTTTCCTCAACACAAAAAACACTTCAAGGGACAGAGTAGCAAGTGGGGGGTGGTTAGCGGGTGGGAGGTGAGGTCTAGGGACCATGGATTTGAGAGTCATCTAGATCAATTGGCATAACAAAGTTTATTAAGGAACTGTTCTACATCCCACTTTGGCGAGTGGCATTTGGAGTTTTAAGATCTTGAAAGCAAGCATCTGAGGTGCATCAACTGGTCCCTATATACCCAGAGCAAAGGAGAATGAACACCGAAGACACAAGGAAGATATTTGCCCAAGAGACAAAAGAACCACAGAAACCAGAGTCTCCATCAGCCTGAGACCAGAAGAACTAGATGGTGCCTGGCTACCACCAGGGACCACCTTGATGAGAAACACAATGGAGAGTCCTTGATGGAACAGGAAAAGAGTGCACGCAGAACACAAATTCAGGAAAAAGACCAGACTTAATGGTCTGGATGAGTCTGGAGGAATCAGAGAAGACATGGTGCCCCAAATCTCTGTTACCTCAGAATGGAGACCATTCCTGAAGCCAACTCATCAGACCAAGATAAGACTGGGCTATGAAACATGTAATAATACTTATGAGAAACATGCTTCTTAGTTCAAGTAGGTACAGAAGACTAAATGGGCCACTCCTTTCCGGAGGTGGATTAGGAGTTGGTTGAGTGGACACGGGAAACCGAAGCTGGAAAGTGGACATGTGTGGTCACCTTGTGGAGACTGCAACTACGGTCACATACAAATGTGCGTATATGTTTTTGTTTCAGAAATTAACTTTAGGTGTTAACTTTCACCTAAAGCACAATATAAAAAACCAAACCAAACCCACTGTCGTTGAGTCGATTCTGACATTCCGGCTCATAGCAACCCTATAGGATAGGGTAGAGCTACTCCATTGGGTTTCCAAGGAGCGCCTGGCGGATCCAAACTGCTGACCTTCTGGTTAGCTGTCGTAGCACTTAACCACTCCTCCACTAAGGGTTGCAAAGCACGTATGTGTAAACAGAATTTATGTGTTAGTTTTACTGCTTTACTATTTTCAAATAAATTAACTTTTAGGTTTTGTCTTTGTTAGTCCATTCTCCAGTTTTTCTTAGTTTTGGTTTGATGTTATTTTCTGGTTTTTTATTTGAAGGCTTGTTTTGCTTTGTTGTGTCTCTGTTGTTAAATAATTCATCATTCAGAGATTTTTGTTTCACTGTTATTAAGATTCTTGTTTTACATCCCAGGCTTTGATACAAAGACTTCTCATTATAGCTTCCTAGATGGCATATAATGACAATTACATTTATATTTTATCAAAATGTGAGAATATTTAGACTTAATTATTGAATAGATTTTGTATTTCACTATTTACTCTTAATAAAATTATTTTGTCTGTTGCATTGTTAATTTTCATCTATCTCAATGGAACATATCAAAGTAATACCATTTCATATCTGAGAATTTTTTGTTCCCTTCATCCATTATTAATAATTTGGTTGCATAATGTTTTTATTACATTACTTACCCTTGAAAACCTTTTCCTGTTGTGTAGCAGAGGATAAATTTTAAGTGTTACGCAAGCCCAATTTTCGGTTATTTTGTCCTGGTAAGGAGAAGTAACTCTATATCCAAGTCCTATCTCACAGAAGTATTATTCCATGTTTAACGTTAATGGAGACATATAGGCTTAAATGTGTTTATAAAAATCTGAAGGGATTGTAAGTATATTAAAATAAGATGAATAACTTCCATTATATACTCTGGTAAACTTTTGCTGGTGTGTCAGGAAATTATTAGTTACTTGTTGAATTAGCCAACGTGTGTCAGCACTGGGACCTGTGCTTGGCCCTGGAGATTCAGGGGTCATCTAGATATCCTCAGCGCCTGCCACCATGGAGTGTGCACAAAAGAAGGTGGATAGTGTGCTTATATTGTATCTGGCTTATTTACTGTGCTATTAAAAATCGTGATGATTTATTTCACGGCCAACATCATGGGCAATGTTAGCACAGTTTGTTAGGTATATTAGTAAATAAAACACAGTTCACCATGTATGTGGTGAAGTAGAAGGTCAGCAAAGAAGAGATAAACCCTCAAGGAGATGGATCTGCACAGTAGCAGCAACAATGGACTTATGAATAAAAATATTGGTGGACGTGATGTGGGACGGGCAGAGCGTCGTTTTTTCTGTTGTGTGCAGGGTCTCTAGGAGTTGGCATCAACTGGACAGCACCCAACAACAACATCAATATCAGGGCAAGCTGTGGGGCAAGTGAAATTGTGTTTATGGAAACCTGAATGATACGAGGGACTATTGCACTAAAAAAATCAGGCTACAAAGTGCTAGGCGAAGTATTCGCTCAGTTATTTGACAAACGCTTAACCCAAACCAGAAAGGACATTTGCAAAATGGGTAGCGTTGCCTGCCTCCAGGGGGCAGCTTGTGGGTGGTCATTGTTAGGCTTCTTTATCATTTTCTGTACTTCAAAATTTTTCTGTCATAAAAAAAAACCACATTATTTTATCTCTTCAGCAAATGGTGCTGGCAAAATTGGATGTCCATCTGCATTAAATTAAAACAAGACCATATCTTACACCTTATACAAAAACCAACTCAAACTGGATCAAAGACCTAAATATCAAATCTAAAACAATAAAGCTCATCCAAGAAAAAGTAGGAACAACAACGGAAGGTTTAATATACAATGTAGACGGACTTCGAAATCTGTCAAACAAACCACAAACAACAGAAGAGAAAATGGATAAATGGGAACTACTAAGAATCAATCACTTTTGCTCATCCAAAGACCTTATTAATAGAATTAAAAGGCCACCTACAGAATGTGAAAAAATATTTGGCAACTCTATGTCAGACTGATGTCTGATCTCCATAATCTATAAGATACTACAAAGTATCACTAAAAAAAGACAAATCATCCAATTAAGCAATGGACAAAGGAGATGGACAGACAATTCTCTAAAAAGGAGATCCAGGCAGCCAAAAAACACATGTGGACATGCTCACTATCATTAGCTATTAAAGAAATTCAAATCAAAACGACAATGAGATACCATCTTACCCCAACAAAGCTAGCTATGATCCAAAAAACGCAAAACACTAAATGGTGGAGAGGCTGTGGAGAGATTGGAATTCTCCTACACTGTTGGTGGGATTGCAAAATGGTGCAACCTCTTTGGAAAGCAATCTGGCACTACCTTAAAATAATGGATATAGATACACCATTTGACCCAGTAATTCCACTGCTTGGAATATTTCCTACAGAATCAAGGCCATTCACACCAACTGATACATGCACAAGAATGTTCATCACAGCACAGTCCACAATAGCAAAAAGATGAAATCAACTCAGATGCCCAACACCAGAAGAATGGATAGGTAAACTATGGTGTATATACTCAATGGAACACTATGCGATGATAAAGAACAGCAATGATAGCAGAAAACATCTCTTAACCTGGTTTCAACTGGAGGACATTATGCTGAGTGAAAGTAGTCAGAGACAGAAGGACAAATATTGTATGAGACCCCTACGATAAGAACTTAAAATCAGACTCATGCATAACATAAAAGACTCTTTGACAGCTGCAAGGTTGGGGAGGGCGGGAGGGGGAGGAGGGAGGGTTTAGATTAGATAGCTGTTAGAAATCTGGTGGATTGAAATTGATGACAGCACATACCAGTAAGGAGATCAATATTAACAGGATGTCAACACAACTTGTGTACTCCTCCCATCTTAATCCGATATTGCAAGGACAGAGTAGCTGGGGCGGGGGGCCAGGAACCACGTTCTCAGGGGAAATCGAGGTCAGTTGGCACAACTAGCATTTTGCTAATGAGGTCTCTCCGCACCTCACATTGGTGAGTGGTGTCTGGGGCCTTAAAAGCTGACAAGCTGCTATCTGAGGATACAGCCAATGGTCCCAACTTAGCAGTAATGGATGATCACCAAGGTCCATAATGACATGGGGGAAGGAGAATCCAGAAGACAGAGAGACCCATGTGAGTGGATGTCTACATCGGCTTGTGACCGGAAGAACCAGATGGTGCCCCGCTACCACCAGTGATAGCCACGATGGAGCTCACAAAGTTGAGTCTCACTGACAACACAAGTATAAATAGGGGTGCACCCTGAGATCACCACTAAAAGACCACAATTAATGGTCCAGGGGCCTCGAAGTTCTCCTGGGAGGAGGACCACTGGACCTGATGCTGCTCCTGTCTGTAAATCATAATGAAGATCAACAGCAATGGATTGGACTTGGTGATGCAGTGGGGCCATATTGTGTGGGCATTTTATGGTTCTAGGCATCTATAGGAGGTCGTCCTGTTGACCTCATACTGGAGGAAGGGGAATGGGTGGAGAAGAGAACATAGGAGACTGTTGGGAAGACAAGACATGTATGGAGCAGAGAGGAGGAGTGTGCTGTCACTGTGCAGGGAGAGCAGTGGAAGCCGTATGTAGGTCAGTATGCAAATTTATATGGGAATTTACATTTTCATTCAATCATAATAATAAAAAACAAGAACAAAAAATTATTTTAGAATACAAAAATGTCAAGTGCTCTGTTTATAGTTCTTTAGCTCTGATTTTCTTATGATACAGACATAAATTACTTTGATTTAGTTCAGTGTTCTATGAACTATGACTTCTGTCGTTGAAATTAACTCATTATTTGATTTACACAGGTCTCAATTTTTCTTTCTTTGGTACTATTTTTTTTAAATTGAGTTTTCTTTTAAATTTATACTAGCCACATAACATGAAATTTGATTTCTTCCAACTATTTCCATAGTCTAGAATAATTTAAAAGGAGATACCAACTGGGTTGGGGACACTCAAGGCACCTCCAGGTTCCATGATTGCTAGGAACACTCACAGGACTCAGTGTGTAGCTGTGCTCACAGCTACAATTTCTTACAGTGGAAGGATACAAATCAAAGTCAGCATACAGAAAAGGCTAAAGGAGCAAAATCTAGAAGGAGCAATGTACAAGCTTCTTTTGCTTTTGCCTGGAAAACGTTTTTTCATTGGGTATAGGCTTTGGCAAAGACTCTTGACAAACTTTAAACACAGTGTTCTATTGTTCGCTGGCTCCGTTGTTTTTTATGAGATGTCTATAGAATGTATTTATTTTTGAGGCCCAGTAGGGGATCCCTGGCTGCCTTCAAAGATTGTTGTTATTGTTGTGGGTGCCACTGAGTTGGTTTCTACTCACAGCAACTCTGTGCAACAGAATGAAACCTTGCTGGGTCCTGAGCCACGCTCACAACGGTGGCTGCCTCTGTCATCTAGCACTGCTCTAACAGAGAATACCACAAGTGCAAGGCTTCGAGGGGAGAAATTTTATTTTCATAGTCTGGTAAGCTACAAATCCATTTGTGAGTTAGAAGCCCACTCAGTGTGAGAAATTATCACATGATGATGAAGGAATGTACTTTGTGAGTTTCCTTTCTGTCAGAAATTGTGGTCTGGTATTGTAACAGAATTAAGGTCTGGTATTGTGGTCTGGTATAACACCCAGTTTCCTGGTTGTTTCTGACAGGAGGCGAGCCTGCTACAAGATGCTTTGTCACGGCTGGATGTGAAAACTGAACTGAGCAAATCTTCTCGTAGATTTTATTGATCTCCTTCCTGACTCTTTTATCCCATAAAGTCAGTAGTTATTTGCTATTTTCTTTGACTAGGGTTCAGGGTTGCTTATTGCAATACCCTGCACAGTAGGAATCCTGCAGTTAGCAGGGGCCTGCTTTGTAGAGGCCGACTTGTTGTTAGTCCTCTTCCGAGGACCCTGAAGCAAGGCCCACTGTCGCCTGCTCTTTGGGCCTGATGATCTCATCAACAGACAACTGTGAGAAACGCTTTGAAGGAAGAGGCTGAGGTAAGGGAGAGCCTGTGGAGCCGACTCAGACACGCACATGTGCGCACACACACACATACACATGAGCTCATTAATGCTTAAATCACAGAGCCTTGTCACTGTAATCCTCCCAGAGAACATTTATTACTTTGCTTTCATTGGCACTTTCCCCACTGAGGCATTCCCTGGCTTTGACTGTGTTGGCTGAGGAGATAATATATTAGCATTTCTGATGACTGACAAAGCTCTTAAAGTTCAAACCTTCACAAACATATGCCTTTTCATCCTAAAATGATCCCAGGCTTAAGCTATCTAATCCTGAATCATTAAGCAGAACAAAAGTAAAACGGCTATTAACCACTGATGAAATATTTCCTCCAGTGAACAAAGGTTAAAATTCTTAGATTTGTTTGCAAGCTGTTGGCAGAGGTGGAGGGGAGGGCTACCAGGCAAAAAGGGGAGAAGAGTGGGCTTCTGAGCTAAATGGAAACCCAGTAGTGAGTGACTATGCTTCATCAAACTGAAATAAGCTAATCCAAAAGTGTGATACCCGACCCAGGGGCTCTCAGACTCTTTTCTACTGATGAGAGGAATTCAGGTATGTGAGCTCTTTGTGTGTTTGCGGAAAACGCAAGGGTTGAAGAAACAGAGTAGTGATGTAGACAGAGCTGGAGTGGGGTTGAGGAATTTCCAGGACGTGTCCTCTCACTAATTTCTGAGTCGAAGACACTTGGTCCTGAGAGAGTTTCGTCAATGCCACAAAAAGAAGGGCCTGGTGATCTGCTTCTATAAAGATTACAGTCAAGAAAACCCTATGGAGCTTAATGTCACTGTATAACATTGTCAGGTAGCCGTGAATCAAAATAGGCTCGGGCAAAAGGCTTGGTTTGCGTGTTACACAGATAGACAGATGGAGATGAAATCTTATGTAAAACAACCTCACCATCTGTGTTATATTTTCATACATATTAGGAATGTGGTATGTAGGCAGTTACTCCAATATTTATTTTATAAACATAGATAACATTCATATGAGTATGTATATATAACACAGGCTGAGAGACTGCTTTACATAAGCCACCACGATTATATGAATATCGACATTATTACTTATAGTCCACCTTATCATTATTTCATAAATACTCAGACTGTCCACTCCAAATATTGAAAAGGAAAGTGGAAATTATACATAATATCAGTACAAAAAAATACACAAATGCATCCAAAAAAAAAGGTCTAGAAATACACATACATATATATATATATATATATCAGTCACTACCTCAGGGCTGAGGTGTAACTACTGTAGAGCAGGTACGGCAGCTATTTCACCAGCACTGGGCTCACGGCAACACGGAGCAGTTTCTGTTAAACCCCGTGTGACCAGTGGTGTATCTATGGAAAATGACACCAATGGCAAGCACTGAAATTGCATCTTTGTCCAAACTTTGCCATATTATCAGCTCAGAAACGCAAGTCAAGCTTGTTAGCATCTGATTCACACATACCACGCTTCAGGAAGAACACAGGGCCAGACTGGCTGAATAGAAATTCTTCAGTGGTGTCACTGTACGCAAGGTGGGTGCAACACCCTAGATGCCCTGCTGCACACAGGGGAGAACGGTGAAAAGAGAAGACAGTCTAGGATTACTTCTTAGATTCTGATTTTGGTGATCAAATGAATGGTGGTAACTTTAGACAAAATGTGGAGTAAATAAAAGAATAGGAGATGCTTTAAAGGAACCCAAACCAACCCAGTGCCATCTGACTCATAGCAACCCTGTAGGGCAGAATAGAACTGCTTCATAGAATTTCCAAGAAGTGCCTGGTGGATTCGAACTGCTGACCTTTTGGTTAGTAGATGTTTTAGTCAGCAAGGGCTGCTGTACCAGAAATATCACAGAGTGGATGGCTTTAATAAAGGAAGGTTTATTCTTACACAGTCCGGTAGGTTGCAAGTCCACATTCAGGGTGTCTGCTCCAGGGGAATGCTTTCCCCTTGTCGGCTCTGGAGGAAAGTCCAGTATTGCATCAGTCTTTGTCCAGGGAGTGTCTTGGTGCAGGAACCTCAGGTCTGAAGGATGCGCTCTTCTCCCAGTGCTGCTTGCCTGATGGTATGAGGTTCCCAATTCTCTGCTTGCTTCTCTTTCCTTTTATCTCTTGCAGGCTGAAAGGATTAAGGGTGCGGCAAGCCATACTCCAGGGAAACTCCCTTTACAGCAGAGCAGGGAAGTAATCCTATGAGAAATTTACAGCCCCACCCTAATCCTTTAACATACAGTTTAGGGAAACCACAGAATGGCGGACAGTCACAAGATACTGGGAATCATGTCCCAGCCACGTGGCTACACATGTTTTTGGGGGGACACAATTCAACCCATGACAGCACTTAACCACTAGGTCACCAGGGTTTCTAGGAGGTGCTTTAGATACATTTAATTTAGAGTACAGAGAATCTGCTGATATACCCCACAAATGGATAAGCTAAAAGAGGCCAACCTGGAGATCATAGATTTGGTAATCAGTGTTGCATTGTAATGGGAATACATTAGACTTGTAATGGGAATACATTAGACTTGTTGCATTGTAATGGGAATACATTAGACGTCTCACCTACCGAGAGCAATGGATACTTTCTAATTTTCATGCTACATGACCTTTCTGTAGCCTTTGTCAGTGTTAATAACTCCCTTGGCTTCCAGGGGACTGTAGTCCATCATTGTCATCTGACAGTTTTCCCACCTCCCTAGTAGTTCCTTCTCAGTCTTCTTTGCTAAGTCCATTTGCTTTGTCCCTCTGGTTGCCTTTAGTTTTATTGCATTGTTTCAGGATTCCATCCTTTTGAACTCACTACCACTTCATCTGGCATGTATATATTCAGCTTTTCATGATGTCTTTTTAACTTCTGTTTCCTACGGGCTCATGGCCTTGGCCCCCAGCCTGCATCTGCCCTGCAGATGCAAGGGTTCCACCAATTTGGTGCCTGGAGGCACCCCACTCTACCAAGTAGCTTCCCACACACAGGCACTCAGCTCTCCTGTTCCATGGGTCAGCAAGCCTAGCTCCACTGATTCAAGTGCCCAGAGGCACCCCACTCTGTCAGGAAACCTCAGGTACTCAGGTCTCTTGCTCTGTGGGTCGGCTCCAGTCCTGTCTGTTGTGCTGCTCTGGTTCTACTACTGCCTGTCTGCCACTGCTGGTCCTCTGCTGTTTTTCACCATCTGCACCTTTTTGGGTGTTGACAGTTCTCCATTCCTTCTGAATCTTCTGTCCATTCAGTTTTAAAACTGCTTCCACATTTCAGGTATTTGTTAGAGCAGCATGCTACTCCTGGTATCAAGTTCAGTTTTAGTCAGCTAGTGCTGCTTTAACAGAAATACCGCAAATGGATGTCTTTAACAAAGGAAAGCTTATTCTCATACAGTCCAGCAGGTTACAAGTCCAAATTCAGAGTGTCCACCCCAGGGGAAGGCTTTCCCTCTTTGTTGGCTCTGTAGGAAAGTCCTTGTACTGTCTCACTCTTTAGTTGGGAGCATCTTGGTATAGGAATCTCAGGTCTGAAGGATGTACTCTTCTCCCTGTGCTGCTTTCTTGATGGTATGAAGTTCCCAATTCTCTGCTTGCTTCCCTCTTCTTTGATCTCTTGTAGGATAAAAGGACAAAAGGTGGTACAAGCCACACTCCAGGAAAACTCCCTTTATCATGGAGCAGGGTGGTGACCTTAGGAAGGGATTGACGGTCCCACCCTAATCCTCTCTAACACACTGTTAACTACAGGCAGAGATTAGTATTTACCGCATAAGAAAATCATAAAATGGAGGGCAATCAGAATACAGGGGATCCTGACCCAGCCAAATTAGTAAACATATTTTTGGGGGGACACAGTTCAATCCATGACAGTTATTATGATTCAGAATTGACTCAACAGCAGTGGGAGGTTTTGATACATAATCGTATTGCATTTTGTGACCTAATGTGAGCAGTCACTCATTTGAAAGGGGAGTTTCTTGGTGGTGCGTGGCCTGCCTCTAGTTTATAAAGGAATATTCTGATAAAGTTCATTCTTATTTTGGTTGAGCACTCTTCTAGTTACCTGACCTCTAGTTCTTAAGGTGTAAGCCAGCAGAAGCCTCCAGTCTGCCCACTGACCTGCAGATTTGGGGTTCTGTTGCTCCTGGAACCACGTGAATGAGCAGGAGTATTCAGCCTGTTGCCTGATCCGCTAACTCGGGACTTGCCAACTCTCTCAGTTGCACAAATCGTTTTCTTACAGTAAATTTCTCTTTATATGCATCTATATACATATCCTGGCTTTGCTCATCTGGAGAATCCACGTATTAGCCAAATGCCATCAAGTCGGATCCGACTCATGGCGACCCGTGTATTATAAAACAAAATAAATCAGAAATGGATTAAAAAGTTAAATACCAAAATGTAAGTACCAATAGAAAAATTCCCACTAAAAGGAAGAATAAATAAATAAATAGGGTTTTAATCACCTAGTGCTGCTCTAACAGAAATACCACAGAGTGGATGGCTTTAACAAAGGAAAGTTTATCCTTACACAGCACAGTAGGCTACAAGTCTGAATTCAGAATGTCCACTCCAGGGGAAAGCTTTCCCCCCGTCAGCTCTGGGGGAAAGTCTGGTATTGCATCAGTCTTTGCCCAGGGAGTATCTCGGCTGAGGAATCTCAGGTCTGAAGGATGTAGTCTTCTCCCAGTGCTGCTTGCTTGATGGTGTGAGGTTCCCAATTCTCTGCTTGCTTCTCTTCCCCTTTACCTCTTGTAGGACAAAACAATTAAGGTGGGCAAGTCATTCTCCAGGGAAACTCCCTTTACAGTGGAGCAAGTAGGCAACCCTATGAAAGGATTTACAGTCCCACTCTAATCCTTTAACATACAGCACAGGAAAATCACAAAATAATCAGAATCGTGGCCCAGTCATATGGCTGTACGTATTTTGGGGGGGACACAATTCAATCCATGACAGGTAGCCAATTTTTACTTAACATTTTTCTGAGACCCTAGTTGATAAAATATGATGAATCTAAAATGAGGTTTATTATTGGAAAAAAAGAGCCAAAATATGACCTAATAAACAAATGATGTATTATGAAAACATTAAAAAAACAATAAAAACACTTTTAGAATTAAGCATTCAGAAAAATAGTTACGAAATAAATATTTTTAAAAATCAATTGCTTTCTTACAAGCTAGCAATAACTAGTCAGAAATATGTAAGAGAAGAAGATGCCACCCTTGACAGCAACTGCAGAGAGATTAACAAGCGAGAGTTTTCACCATGATTATAGAAACTGCTAAAAAAAAATCTTATAAATTTTATTGATTGCATAATGTTCTTGGATGGAAAGCTGAATATAGCAAAGTAATTTGTTTTGAAATTACTCTAGGATAATTGAAATCAAATTTCCATTGAGTATTCTTGAATCTTGTCAAAATGATTCTAAAATTAATCTGGAAAAGCAAGCATATAAACAGGATATACAAGTGACCAGCAAGAAGATGACAAGATGCTTGATGTCAGTCACTGGAGACCTGAGACCTGTGGCCAGTGAGTCAATTTGGATTCATGGGGACCCTATGTGTGTCAGAATAGAAGTGGGTGCCATAAGGTTTTCGGCAGCTGTATTTTTGGAAGCAAATCTCCAGAACTTTCTTTCACAATAACCCTAGGTGGACTCAGACCTCTAACCACTCTGTTGGCAGTTGAGCAAGTCAGCAATTTGCACCACCCAGGGACCATTAGTTTGAAGGAAAATGCAAACCAAACCCCAGACGAGACAGCCACTAAGGTGGCAGTGATTTAAAAAAGTGCAAAACAAGACACGCCCATGAGGGTGTGGAGAAACAGAAACCCTTACACAGTGCCTGGGGTATTGAAACTCTTATCCATGGCTGGGGAGACTTCAAACAGCACACCACTGTGGAAAACAGTTTGACAGTTCCTCAAAAAAATTCTTTGCTTTCCTATGAACTAATTATAATGTTCCATTATAGTGGAAAAAGATAGTGACTGCAACAAGCACACACAGAGAAAGATTTATTAAGAATATTATAACCATATTATCCAGCAATTTCTCTCCTAGGTGTGTATCCAAAGGGATTGAAACAAAGAATGCACACAGAGATTTGTGCACCAACATTCGTTCCAACACTGTTCACAGCAGTCAGAAGATGGAAACGTCCTAAAGATCCATCAACAGATGAGTGAATCAACAAAATGTGGTCTAGATATACAGTGGAATATTACACAGCCGTAAAAGGAAATGAAGTATTGATACATGCTCCAGCACGGCTAAACCTTGAAAATGTTAGGCTGAATAGAGTCAGTCAGTCACAAAAGGACAAACATTGTATGATCCACTTCTGTGAAATACTTGTATACAGAGAACAAAGGTTATCAGCAGTTCTCAAGGTGAGTGTGAGGCAGGCGGGAAGGAGGTCAATGCTGAGGTTAAAGGTGATGGTAGAATCTGGGGCCAGAAAAAGTGATGGTTGAGCAACATGATGAATGTAGCGAGGGTCACTGAACTGGACATGTGAAGATTGTTGGAATGTCAAATGTTCTGTAACCTATATTTACCTGAATTAAAAAAACAAAGAAGAAGGGAATGAAAAACCTTTGAGGGAAAAAGGCAGCCATCACAGGGGTAGGGTATACAGAAAAGAACTCAAAATAAATCTTAAAACATATTATAAAGCTCTAACAATCAGAGGGGAGCTACTGCAAGAATGGGTAGAGAGATCAATGGTAAGTCATTGTCATCCGTTGCTGTTGGGTCACCTCAGACTCAGGTTGACCCTCTGTACAACAGAACAAATTGCGGTCCTGTACCATTTCCTGACTGTTGGTATGACCAGCTCCACTGTCTGGGTTCATGTACCACTCAGGAAGAGGCAATTGCTAGCACAGTGTAGAGCTCACACCCTAAGTTTTTAACTTTTCTATTGGCAAATGCATCAACCCATTGTTCAAGTCTGTTCAGGTCCCTATCTGCATCTGTGTAATCTACCACGAGAAGAGTCTCAATTTCTAACCCACTCAAGTGGCGTCAAGGGCTTTCTCACTTCATAGATTCATCAACCTCATACAGGGTGGGTTTGGTTTTGTTTTGGGGTTTGTAGTGGAATGGAAAGTGGTTGTTTTAAGGTTCAGGGACTCTATCTCAGTTCTTCAAAGAGCAAGCTAACTGTAATCTTGGATAGTTTGTTTATTTTCTGTCCTTACGTTTTTCTTCTTTGCCAAATACAGTGAAAACTATTATAACACAAGTAGGCTGGGGATTAGATTGTGCGCTATGTTCAAAAGACGTCAAGTCTTTTGACGGTGTAAGAATGTACACCGTCGAAGTGTTTCTGTTTACTCAGAGACCACCTTGCCACATCAATCTTCCCAGTAAACCTCTGCCAGGGATCATGACACTGTCTCCAGTGTGGCTATCAAAAACGTGCCAGGCTTGGAGGAGAACCCTGACTGTAGACAATATACTACTCGTGATATTCGGAGTTAAGGCAAAAAACGATAGCTCAATGGTTAAGCCCAGTCCCTTCTCATGTTTTCAGCATTTTATCTTTGTGGAGCTGTCATTTCATGGGATCCCTGATGGCTCTGAAATTGCCAGTTGATGACTGAGGTCATTTCCAGAGCTGAGAAACTCAGTGGGTTACAGACTCACAGAGACCCAGTGGAGTCCTCTGCTGTACGTCACCAGATCTTGCTTGGTTGAGAAAGAGTGCATTTGCTTGTGGCAGATCAACTTCCTTAAGTGAATAAGTAATTGAGAAGATCATGAAAACTCAGCTGCAGTTAGAGTGTGTACTTACCGGCAGAAGATTAAAAACCAATTTCACACCTGATAAGTAAGGTACACTTAATCTGATTTCGCTGTAAATATTTCAGCAGACCTTCCTTTTCTGAATTGGGAACACTGCCCTCTTACTGAGAAGAGGGGATGCACACAGAGGCTGACGACATGGGCCTCGGTGCCAGTCGTGCCTGGAGTTCTGCTGGATACAGGCCATATAACATCCCTCTCCAAAGAAACACAAAACAGAAAACCAAACTTAGTGCCATCGAGTTGATTCTGACTCATAGTGACCCTACAGGGCGGAGAAGAACTGCCCCACAGATTTTCCAAGGAATGCCTGGAGGCTTTGACCTGCCAACCTTTTGGTTAGTAGACATAGCACTCAACCACCACGCCGCCAGGGTTTCCGTTATCAACCTGCCTGCTATAGCTTTATCTGTTCTACTCATTTCACATATAAAAAGCACATATGGTTTTTGGTGATTGGCTTCTTTAACTTAGCAAAAATGTTTTCAGGCTTCATCCATGTTAACATGTGTCAGCATTTCATTCATTTTTTATAGCTGAATAATATTCCACTTTATGTACATAATGCATTTTGTTTATCCATCTACCAACTGTTGGCTCTTTAGCTTGTTTCTACTTAGGGACTGTTACAAATTGTGCTGCCATGAACATTAAAGCTCAGATTTTGGGGTGCACAGGTGTTTTCACTTCTCTTCAGTACACACTTAGTGTTAGAATTATTGAATCATATGGCAAAATACGTTTAACTTCTTGAAGAGCTGCCAAAGAGTTTTTCAAAGGGGCTGAGTAGTTTATATTCTCAGCAGCAGTGTATGAGTATTCCAAATTCTCTATCTCTTCGTCAGCACTTACTATTTTCCATTTTCTTTAGCCATCCTTGTCACCATGAAATGATCTCTCACTGTGATTTTGATTTGCATTTTCTTAATGACTACTGATGTTGAACATCTTTTCATGTAATTATTGATCATTTTAATATCATCTTGGAGTCAGATCCAACTCGACGACACTTGGCTGGCTGGACAAATAGGAACCTTGATGGCCAAGTGGTTAAGAATTTGGCTGCTACGATGGAGCTCACAGAGAGGAGTCTCACTGGCAACACAAGAATAAAGAGGTGCATCATGAGATCTCCACTAAAAGACCTCAGTTGATGGTCCAGCGGTTTTGGGGTTCCTCTGAGAGCATGGCTCCCTGCCCTGATGCTGCCTGTTCCCATAAATTATAACAAAGGTCCACTCTTTGGACAGGAATGGATTGGACTTGGCAAGGCAGAGTGACCATATATTGGAAGCACTTTATGGTTCTATACATCTACAGGATATCATCTTGCTGATCTCTGGCTGGAGGAAGGGGAGTGGGTGGAGAGGAGGGGAAAGGAGACTGTTGGGAGGATGAGACATGTATGGACCAGAGAGGAATAGTGTGCTGTCAACCGGGCAGGGAGAGCAGTGGAAGCTGCATATAGGGGGGCATGTAAATTTATATGTGAATGTACATTTTCACTCAGTTATGTTAAATAAAAATTA
Source organism: Heterohyrax brucei (assembly GCA_028571685.1). Lineage (NCBI taxonomy): Eukaryota > Metazoa > Chordata > Mammalia > Hyracoidea > Procaviidae > Heterohyrax > Heterohyrax brucei. The sequence continues at coordinate 70,701,805 of CM053162.1, read as the reverse complement.
AAATTAAAAAAAGAAAAGAAAAAAAAAGAGAATTTGGCTGCTAACTAGAAGATTGGCTGTTCAAACTACCAGCTATTTCTTGCAAGCCCTACGGGACAGTTGTACTCTGTCTTAGAGGGTTGCTATGAGTTAGAGTCGACTTGATGGCAATAAGTTTGGTTTGGGGAGTTTTTTGGGTTTTTTTTTTTGAGAAACATTATTAAAATCCTTTGCCTATTTTTAAACTGCTTTCTTGATAACCTGAGGGCCCCAAATCTGTGCTTATTTCTCTTTTATCTCTTGTAGGATAAAAGGTGAAAAGGTGATGCAAATCCCACTCCAGGAGAGCTCTCTTAGTAAGGGTGTTGCGGTCCTACCCTAAATCCTCTTTAAAATTATCCATTCTATTAACCAAAGGTAGAGATTAGGATTTACAGCATACAAAAATCACAAAATGGAGGACAAAATGGGAATCATGGTCCAAGCAAATGCTACACAAGGTTTTGGGGGGACAAAACTCAATCCACGACAGAAGGTTTGTCTTTGTTTCTTTCCACTATCTTCCTGGTAAGACAATATCTGATTCTCTGAGATGTTATCACACCATTTGTTAAACTCCAGTAGTTGTCAGCTGACTGCTCTATTGCTGCTGGACTTTGGTGAGATATAAATTACTTCATGGTCCAATCCATTTTAATTTGGGCTCCTTTGCAGGGGTAATCTTTGAGGCTGAACTTCAAGACGTATTTTGACAACAGAAGAGTTCTGATGCACCTCATGTTCTAATTCTTTGTTTAACCTCTGACTTGGCTTGTAGTTTACCTTGTTGCTGTCATTCTACTCTTACTTGTTCTCCATTAAAATCTTCGTGGTTTCTGGCAGCACCGCTAGGCTTAAACTTCTGTCCTCTAGTCCAAAGAAATTCAGTCCCCTCTAGAGAAGTTTCAGAGCTCTCTCTTCTTGTGACCTGCCTTTAATCTTTGGGAAAACATTTGCACCACTTTTCAGACTTGAGGAGCAGGAACAGTGACCAGCGTCTCTCGGTGCGACACCTCTACTTTATGAGTGGGTGCTACGTGGGGGCAGTAGCAGCTGGCCATCTTGGCTTGCTGTTGGTATGAAAACTCTACGCCATGAGCAAGCTAGCTAGGAGGAATTTTGACCTGGTATTTTAGCCTCTACTGAGGCTGGGGTGGAGCTTCGATCTCTGAGTGGGAATTGAGTGGTAGAAGAGAGTTCTAGCAGGCTCAGCCGCTTTTACCTGGAGCAGAGCTTCTGTAACAGAGAGTTGAGGGAGCAAGAGAAAAGCCAGTGATCTGCTTCTCTAAGGAAGATGTCGTAGCCCCAGACTGAGACCTGGGGGAGCGGGAGCCCCGTATTCTTGGTTGAAACTGCCTGTGATACAACTTCCATCAAACCGCTCTGCAGGAGGAAGGAAGTGGGTTATAATTCAAATGCCACTGAGTCTCATTGTTGTCGTGAAGATTTAGTAGATTCTCTTGAATAAACATTTCTCCTCTTGCTGTATGTCTTTAGGGCAATTTCTACAGACTTTAAACTTTATTATCATTCTTATCAGTTACTGTTCTGTCACTGAGAAGACGGTCTAGAGAGATGTGGCTGCTGCCACCACTGAAGTCCCTGTAGCTACTTGTTATGGAAGATGGTGATGCCTGTTTCACATTTCAGATACCCACACAGAGTTCAGGAAAGGGAAAAAGTGTCAACAAAGGCACTCTAGGAGAATCTCATTACCTGGGGAATTAGTGGAAGATTGCAACACAAACTCTATATTCTATTTCTATAATGTGTGAGCCTCATTTCATTAGCACTTCACTGTAATTCCAGCAGCCTCCGGGTGTCATAAGAAGAGATTGTTATAATAACATCAGCCCACATTTATGTGGCACTTAACAGTGTTAGTCTTTTCATTTACATAATCTTATGGCTGCTGCTTGATAGTTCATTCGGTGGTGATCGAGTCTTTCAGGCTCTGTCATCTCTGCCTCATCTTTCTCTGTCTCTGCTTTGTATAAAATACTGAGAAAAGTGAGTTGAAACTCTGTTAGAGGACGGATGACTGCGTCTTTCTTCAGTCACTCATTGTTTATAAAGCACATGGCTTATTAACATTTATTAAGGCCGTATAATAGCATGCATGACTTATCCACACTGCATTTTGTTTCCAGAAAAAATGCAAGGTGTTTTTCAAAAATATATACAATAAGATGAAATGAATAAGAATAAGAAAGAAAAGACCAGACAAAGGGAAAATTCAGTGTATAAAATTCCGATGGTGCACTTAGGCTGGTCCCAGTTTTACCACTGATAGCTCTAAGTTCAGGGTAACCCCTCAGTCACAGGCAAACTGCGATGGTTGGTCTCAAGGATACTGGCCAACCACATAGAATGTTTTAATAAGCTGAGCCTTGCTCTAAGCCCTTGACACCTACTATCCCATTTTATCCCCACAGAAGGACATTACTGCTATCACGTCCATCTGATGGGAGAAAAATGAAGCATAAGAAGGTTAAATAACCTGGACCAAGTCTTAGACGCATTAAGCAGGTGGGACTGGTATTCAGAGGTGGCCCCATAGCTACAGAACTGTATTTTTTTTCTTTTTTACCACAATCCATAAAATGTACATGAAGTCTAATATCACTGCTATAAATTTGGTCCTTAGTTTCCAAAAGTGAAAAGAAGGCAAAATGAAGAGGAGAAGATGATTCTTTTAGAAGATTCACACTCTCCACAAAACAAACCATTTCTTCAGCAGCTCTGTTATCTCTAGTTCTAAGACCAATCATTCACTCACGCAGCAAACAAGCATCTAGTATTTGGGGAACTCTAGAGGAAATCCTGGTGGCCTAGTGGTTAAGGGATATGTCTGCTAACCAAAAGATAGACAGTTCAAATCCTCCAGATGCTCCTTGAAAACGCTATGGAGCAGTTCTACTCTATCTGTAGGGTCACTGTGAGGCCGAATCAACTCAACAGCAGTGGTTTTTTTTTTTTTTGTATTGTTATTTAGTATGAGCAGGCATTATTCTAAGTACCGGGGATAATGCAGCACATACAAGACGGCACCTCTGTCCTCACGGAGCTGGCGTTCCGGGGAGGCACAGGGAGGAGACACGCACTGTGGGAGGTAGACCGCAAGGTGAACAGTAGAGAGCTGCTGAAGCAGAAAGGCTGCAATTTTAAGCAGTGTGGTGAGGGTAGGTCTCAAGAAGTCATCACTTGAGCAAAAGCTTGAAGGGATGAGAGAGAGCCTTGCGAATCTCCCAGGGAAGAGTGTTTTAGGTGAAAGAAGAACAGTGTCAAGGGTCCTTAGGTGAGGGGACCCACTGGGTCTGAGGTACACTGTGGAGACCAGGGTCACTAAAGGAGAATAAGGCAGGGAAGAAGAGTGTGAGAGGAGATCAGAGCGGACAGGAGATACAATGCAAGACCTTGTTGGACTTTGTGCAGACTTTGGGATTCTCCATGAGTGAAATGGGGGCTTTGACAGAGCAGCGCTAAGGCCTGACTTGTATTCTAAAGGTATTTCCGCTGGCTGCTGTGTTGACAACAGAGAGGTCAAGTGGGAGACTGCAGCAGTCACTTAGGAGAGAAACAAGAGGGTGTGGATGAGAAAACGAACACACGACCGGTAGGACCCGATTTTGTCAGTTTAATTGTATAGGCAAAATCAATAGGATCTGTTGAGGGACTGGGTGCAGGATGTGAGAGACAGAGAGGTGACGAGGAAGACTGTCAGCCTTCGGGCAACAGAAAGGCGGAAAGAGGCAGTAATTGCACAGAATTGTTTTGATCTTCCTGGAATCCAGTTTTCCAGATTCATGAGTTTGGGGTGACCCTCACAGGCTGTCTACCCTGAGATGTCGTCTTGAACCTTGGTGGAACTGGTTAATTGGACTCACCTTCAGGTTGAATAGTAGCTTGGTAAGAACAGCTTAGCAGAGATGCTTGACCCTAGGCACTCGTTCCTTTGGACAGTTTTCTATTGTAGCCAGTTTTGAGAAGTGTGAATCAGTGTCTGACGAGACTGGAGTCTGTTTAGGAAGCACATCGTGTCCTTGGTGGCTGTTTCTGTAAACTGCCCTGGGTGCTGATGTTGTCTTCTGAGAAATGAACACAGCGGTGATGCAGATAACCAGCTTTAGCTTTCCCTTCTTTGGAATACCTTTCCAAAATGTTCTGGTGATACTGCCCAATTTGAATTATATCTACTCACAATAAATATATTTTATTAGACTAACTTGTGGTGTTTTTCTGAGAAATTTTGGTTTCTGAGATGAGGAAGCTTACAGGCGGATCAGGTGTGTGGATAAAGAGTGGAAGCTTAGTTCTGGACAATTCAAGTGTGAGGTTTCTGTTAAATGTCTAACTAGAGGCATTTAGGAGGCTTTTGGAAACATGATTCTAGATGACAAGGAGAGCCTTGGGGACATAAATTTGAGAGTCATCAGCTTACAAATATTTACATTTCTAAATGAAACTTGTTGAGATCACCAGGAGATGAGTATAAACATAAGTGAACCTGAGCCCCAGAGTTCTCCCATGTTAAGAATCAGGGAGAAGATGAGGAAAAATTGCCAAAAAAAGAGAACATCCAGTGATACAGGAGGACACTGGCCTCAGCACGGTGTCCTGGAATCCAAGTGAAGAAAACATTTCAAGGGGCAGAGACTCACCACGTGTGCTGAATGACATCACTGGTCAAGTTAGAACATTGTTGTAGGCTGTTGAGTTGATCCAACTCGAAACGACCCTGTAGGACACAGTAGAGCAGCTCCAGGGGCTTCTTAGGCTATAATTTCATAGAAGCAGATCGACAGGTTTTCCTTCAGAGGAAAAAAAATGACTTTTATTCACCAGAACCTCTGGGTGCGTTCATCCACCGATCTTTCATTTAGCAGCTGAGCACTTAACCGGTGCACCACCAAGGCTTCTTCATCAATGGGGAATTGACCATTGAAACTATCAACGTGAAGGTCACTGGTGATCTTGACAAGGGCAGTTACAGGAAGGTGTCCAAAGTTTTAAGACAGAATAGAAAAGGAAGTAGAGATAATGATATGTATCAAAGTTTGGCAAACTGTGGCTTGTAGGACAGACACACCTAAGGCTTGTTTTTGTACATAAAACTGTATTGAAACTCAGCCACTCCCTTTCATTTCCAGAATGTGCATGGCTTTGTTTGCAGATCAGTGATGGGCTCCCTCAGCTATAACAGAGTTCAGCTGCCACATGGAAGCCTGAAGAACTCTCTCTTTAGGAAAAAGTGGGCCTACCCCTGATATAGGGTCAGACAAATTCTCAGACTTGCTACTGTGCGCTTACGCTGGCAGCACTGTACAAACAACTCGGCAAGTTTGTAATACTGGTATATCAGTGTCTCACAGCTGTGTTCGTGTTGACATGTGGCAGTTTCTTGCTGAGAGGGGTTTATTACTGTTGTTGCGTGTTTTTGCATGCCGTAGAAAGAATGTCGGAGCTTGAATTAGAGCCACGAGCATGCATTAATTTTCTTGCTACCTTGGTAAGAGTGCAAGTGAAACCAGAGACATGTTAGTCCAAGTTTATGGGAACAATGCCATGGGGAAAATGGCAGTGGACAAATGGATTCAACGTTTTTCTGAGGAGAGAGAAAGGGTTGCTGATGAAAAGAGGTCAGGGCAGCCAGTAAAGAGCAGAACTGATCAAAACATTCATGGAATTGTGCGTTAAAATTATCAGCTGACTGTGAAAACCTAGCAGACCAAATAAACATCGGTAGAGAGACAGGAAGATCTTAGCTGAAAATCTTGCCATGAGAAGGTGTGTGCAAAAATGGTCCCAAAGGAGTTCACTGATGAACAACACAAAGGAGAGTCATAGTTTGCCAAGACCTTTGGAGAGGCAAGCTGATGCTTTGGGCCTTATTATCACTGGTGTTGAAACACAGAAAAGCGTTTAATCCATTTGTCCACTGCCATTTTCCCCATGGCATTGTTCCCATAAACTTGGACTAACATGTCCCTGGTTTCACTTGCACTCTTACCAAGGTAGCAAGAAAATTAATGCATGCTCGTGGCTCTAATTCAAGCTCCGACATTCTTTCTACGGCACGCAAAAACACACTAGTGTACCAATATGGCTCTGAAACAAAGCACAAAGCATGCAGTGGAAGTCAGCCAGTTATCCCTGACCAAAAGAGTTTTGTCAATCCAAATCGAGCCAAAACTAATCTTTTTTGATATCAGAGGGATTGTTCATTATGAATTTGTACCAGCTGGACAAACAGTTATGCAAGATTACTATTTGGCAGTGCTGAAAAAGCTGTGTGAAAAAATTCGATGAAAACCACCTGAACTTTCATCGACAGCTCACCGTGATGACATGGCAGCCGGCACTGTCGTGAGAGAGGTTTTAGCCAGAAAACAAATAACTGCGTAGGAACGCCCACCCTACTCACCTGATCTGGTCCCAATAATTCTTTTCTGTACCTGAAGATAAAAAAGAAATATCGACAGGAAGACATTTAGACGACATTTAGGACTTGCATCGTAATATGATGACAGCTCTGACAGCTGTTTCAGAAAGAGTTTCAAAGTTGCTCTGGAGGGTGGACTAGGCACTGGTGTCAGCGCACAGCTTCCCAAGGGGAGGACCTTGAAGGCGACCCTAGTGATATTCAACAATGAAGTATGTAGGACTTTTTCTCAGATGCTTTCATGAACTTAATTGTCAGAACTTCATAGACAATTCTTTTCAGCTTTATTTCAAAGAGGAGTGGAGACTGGGCTTTATTAGAAAGATAAAGTGGACTCAAGAAATTTCTTCTATAAAGAAAGACTGTAACAGACCAAGCATCTTCAGTTACATCTAAATATAGGAAACATAACACTGAGTTTTAAAAGACTAATTTTTATTACATTCTTTTGTATCAGCTGTGTCATCTTGTCAAAAAAAAATGCAAATGGACGTAGTTCAGGAATGTAAGTGGGCTGCCGTTCAGATGCCCCAGTTTCACCTAGGGGTGATAGTTATGTATCTAGGAAGGAATGACCTCTACGCCGTTTGAGGCATCCTTCATCAATGTTGCTTTTCCTATTCTTCTCCTCCCAGATCCCCGTAAGACTCTGAAGGGTGAACAGTTGTTTTATTTACTTGCAAGTACCAAAAATGTAGCTGGGGAGTGTTGCAAATTCAGAGCACAGCTGTGTCAGGTAACACTGTGGTCACTTTAGGAGAAGAACATGATGAAGTCGCTAGTCTCAAGGAGTTTGCCATCTGGAGAAAGAGATAAGACAGCTACTTAACATTTACAACGGTATGGGGCAGCACTTGATAGTAACAAAGCAGGTAAGGTTTCTTGAGTAAGAAGACTCAGCTGTTGCTCTTTGTGAGACCCAACCTGCCCCATCGCTGTAAATGGCAACTCCATCCTTCCTGTTGTTGCTTGTGCTGTGTGCCTTGGCTCTCTCTTACGTTTCACGCGCAGTCTCTCAGGGAGTGCAGCTGGTTTGGCTTTAAAAATGCATCCAGAATCCATCAGCTTCTCCCCACCTCCATAGTTACCCCTTCTTTTTCCTCTTCTCACTTCAACTAGAGTTATTAATACATCTCACCTGTGTTACAGCAATACTCATCTAACAGGTCTTCCTGACCTTGCTTTTCTCTTCCCAAATTGAGTTTCAAAAAAAGTCAAATTGATCACTTTATGCTTATCTAACCATCCACCCACACCCCATCCACCTATACATCTATCTGTCCATCTGTCCATCCATCACCCATCTATCCGTCCATCCAATTCTTTAGATGAAGGTTTATTTATTTTTAATAAATTGTACTGTAATTAAGAACAATTTAACAATCTGTATCAGTTTGCCATGTAACACCCAGAACTTTCACCACTGTTCTAACTGCTCTCCTCACCCGCCCATGACAGCACACTTACCCCTTTAAACAACTAATACACATATTGTTTCATGATATTGATTGCCAACCCTGAGATGTGTCAGTACTGACCCCCCCTTTTTTTTAATTTAACATGACTGAGTGAAAATGTACATTTCCATATAAATTTACATACCCACCTATATGCAGCTTCCGCTGCTCTCCCTATCCGGTGACAGCACACTACTCCTCTCTGCTCCATACATGTCTCATCCTCCCAACAGCCTCCTTTCCCCTCCTCTCCACCCACTCTCCTCCCTCCAGCCAGAGCTCAGCAGGATGATATCCTATAGATGCATAGAACCATAAAGTGCATCCAATATTTGGTCATTCTGCATTGCCAAGTCCAATCCATTCCTGTCCAAAGAGTGGACCTTCATTATAATTCATGGGTAAGGGCAGCATCAGGGCCGGGGGCCATGCTCTCAGGGGAACCCCAAAACCGCTGGACCATCAACTGAGGTCTTTTTAGTGGAGATCTCAGGGTGCCCCCCTTTTTATTCTTGTGTTGCCAGTGAGACTCCTCTCTGTGAGCTCCATCATGGCTATCACTGGTGGTGGCCAGACACCATCCAGTTCTTCTGGTCCCAAGTCGATGTAGGCACCCACTCTTCTGGGAGTACTGTCCCCTTTAAACTTTGGGTTCCCCGTTCCTGTTTTTCCAGCTCTACCGCCTCTCTGCCTTCTGGTGGTACATTAGTCCTTTGAACTAATTGTTCCCTTGTGTCTTTGGTTTGCTTCATTTGCTCTTTGATCCAGACAGGGTGGGACTGGTAGAGGTGTCTTACATGGCCACTCACAAGCTTCTAAGACCCCAGATGCTGCTCACCCAAGTAGGATGTAGAACATTTTCCTTAGAAACTGTTATGCCAGTTGAGCTAGATGGCCCCTAAGACCACAGTCCCCAGCAGGAGTGATCACTTTAAAATGTAAAACAGATCAAGTTACTTCTTCACTCAGAATCCTGCAGGAGTTCACCATTTCACTAGAGTGAAGTCCCAAGTCCTGAAGGTGGCTGCCTGTCATACCTCCAAGTGACTAGGCCATGTAATCCCTTTGATTCATCTCCTACCACTGTCCCCAGGCAACTACTGTTCAGGCTGTCCCCTGTTTTCCCTTGTAGACACCAGGCTTGCTTTACCTGAGGGCAAGGCTCTTCCCTTGGCTATCCACTGGGCTTATTCCCTCACCTCTTTGAGTCTTCAGTTCTACCTTGCCAAGGCTTCTCTCTTCCTGTTCTGTATTACAGCTTTCCCCCGTTCCCTACTCAGCAACCTCCATCCGCCTCACTCTGCATGACTTTTCCTTTTGTTCCCTATCAGTGGTCATTGTCTAGCATACTCTATTACTTAGCTATTCATAGTTAATTGTCTGTCTACTGTTTCAGAACATAAGCTTCAAAACAATATGTTTTGTTGAATGATTGATTATTCCCCATGCCTGCTAGCTAGTGGAGCTCTAGTGGCACAGTAGTAGGGAGCTCAGGTTGCTAACCAAAAAGTCAGTAGTTCAAATCCACTGACCACTCCTTGGAATCTCTACGGGGCAGTGGTACTCTATTCTATAGGGTTACTATGAGCTGGGTCAACTCAGCAGCAAGAGGTTCAGCTTTGGTTCTGAGTACACAGTAGGCTCAGTGAATACTCTTTGAATAAGTGAGTACTAGCTGTGAGGTAGATACTACTGTGTTAACCATCTTTTATGAGCTGCTAAATCAAATCTTCATAAAATCATCGTGAGGGAGATGTTGTTGTCACTCCCATTTTACTGATGACAAAACAGACATACAGAGAGACTGAGAAACTGGCCCAAGGTCACACAGCTAATATTTGGCAGAGCTGGGGTTTGACTCCAGCGACTAGAGTGAAGAGACTTATTGAAGAGAGACTCTCTACAGTGGGGCAGCTGCAGAGAATCTGAACTTCCAGGGCCGTGAGGTATAGGATCTCTGGTCTTCCAAGACAGTTAGAAGTGAAGGACACTGAGTCTGTTTGGAATGTTAACTCCAAACACTGGTTTACCGCTTGTGTTCAACATTCATTACCCAGGGAATGGTTAACTGTTCAGCTTGGTTTTGTTTCTATTAATAACGGAAGAAAAAACAGGAAAGAAAACCAGGGATTAGACTTTAGAGGGTTATTGCTCTTTGGATGGGAGTCCCTGGGTCGTTCACATGGATGCTGCGATCAGCTGCCAACAGGTGAGAGGTTTAGTCCACCCAGAGGTGCCTCCAGAGAAAGGACTGGCGACCTACATCCAGGAAATAAGACACTGACAACCATATGGAGCGCAGTTCTGCTCTGACACAGATGGGGTCACCATGAATAGGAGGTCAACTCACAGGCAACTAGCTTTCCCCTTTGGCTTGATAGAGTATGTTTTCTCTACCTTCTGTTTCTAACCAGGTAATCCTGACACTTTAAAACAAGGCAGTGACATCAGATGTCATATTGAACCTCATGAATTCCCTACCAGCACCTGTACACCCAGTGTCACAAAAGGGCCTGTGGTTACATACTTCCCCTCTCATCAGGAAGTCTCATAACCCAGCAAGGATGGGGTTAGTTGTAAAGGTATTTGTCTTAGTCATCTACTGCTGCTATAACAGAAATACCACTAGTGGATGTCTTTAACAAAGAAAACTTTATTCTCTTACAGTCCAGGAAGCTGGAAGTCTGAATTCAGGGGAAGACTTTCTGTCTCTGTTGGCTCTGGGGGAAGGTCCTTGTCACCAATTTTTCCCAGTCAAGGAGCTTCCCAGCACAGAGACCCTGGGTCCAAGGGATGCCTTATTCCCCTGGCACCTGTTTCTTGGTGGTATAAGATCCCCCTGCCTCTATGCTTGCGTTTCTCTTTTATATCATGAGAGATTGACTTAAAACACAACCTAATCTTGTAGACTGAGTCCCGCCTCATTGACATCGTAGAGGTAAGATTTACAATGCATAGGAAAATTACATCAGATGACAAAATGGTGGAGAATCACACCATCCCAGGAATCACGGTCTAACAAAATTGGCATACATTTTGAGGGGACACAGTTCAATCCAGGACAGTCTCCAGAACAATTGTTTCACCTGAAAAGGATACTGAAGATTGACGGCAGTGAACTGAAGGTCCGCACACTCCTTCTCAGCAGCAGACCTCGGTTCCTCACGGACATAATGGGAAGACAAAACAATCTTTTCTGGTGAGTGTATTCTATTTTCATCAAGTATGTTTACGACTTTGATGCAGTCAGTCGGCTAAGAGTCCCAAGTCTTGTTCAGCCGAAATTCCAGAAATGAATAATGCATGGCATAATGTCATTTACTGGAAATGAGAGGTTTGCTCCATTTTCTGAGTTTTACACCAGTCAGTAGAATGCACCCAGAGTGTTCTGGAACCACAGGAGGACACTGGAGGAAAGCCGAATGACAAAGATGTGGCAGATACGCCACCATTTTCGCCCTAGCCCACCAACTCTGCTTCAGTTAGTAGAAATGGATTAGTGAGTAAGTTTTGTGTGTAATAATTATTCAAAGAAGTTGAGCTTTCCTCCTCTTTCACTAAATGAACTATGAAAAAATACAGGAAAAATAACAATTTAGACAGTCACCAAATTATCAGTTTATCAACATGGAGGGTTATCAAATTATTAGTCAACTGGGGATACTCTGGGAACTTTCACTTGTCCCTGAATAGCCTTAGGAAAATGACTGTCTCTAGTCATGATACCCACACTGATAAGCACTAACACTTCTTAGGGTGCTTGGGGTGAAGGGACTAGCAGCTCAGCGGCTAACCGACAGTCGGCAGCTTGAGTCCACTGGCACTCCTTGGAAACCCTATGGGAGCAATTCTGCTCTGTCCTATGAGTCTCTGTGATTTGAAATTGACTTGACAGCAACAGGTTCTTGGTTTCAGCATATGTTTAGGAGCCCTTGGGTGGCACAAAAGGTTATGTGCTTGACGATCAGATGAAAAGGTAGTGACTCAAAGACACTCAGAGCACCTTGGAGCCAGGCCTGGAAATCCGCTTCTGGAGGGTCACAGACTTGAAAACCCCGTGGAGCAGTCTTACTGTGTCCCCGTGGGGTTGCTATGAGTCAAAACTGACTGTGCGGCCACCACCGTCGTCATCTACTCGAGTAGTTCCTACGTGTTAGGCTCGGCTCTGCGTGGTCAGTATACATTGTCTCACTTAATCCTACTAGAACCGTATCTAAGGTGCTAGCTATGTGTCTTCACAATAATTCTGCAAAGTGAGAAACCACAAAATCTCAGTACATTCAACATTATCTCTTGCTTCGAAGTTTGGGCTCAGCTGGCACGTGGTTAGCGGGCTAGGTGGCTCTGTGGATTGTCACTGGCTTGTCCACATGCCGGGCTTTGGCTTGCCAAGCCCGGCTCTCGATAGGACTGCAGGGAGGGTTAGTTTTACCAGAGGGCTCTCTTCTTCCAGTGGGCTGATCTCGGTGTGTTCTGGTGGTAGAGGGGGGTAAGAAAGCAAGCAGGGAGAAACAAGGGGCCTTTGGGGCTTGGGACTGGGTCACTGTCATCTCCACCTGTTTTACGGGCCAGAGACAGTACAAAAGCAGAGTCCACAGACGCGTGGGAGGACAGTGCGAAGTCACACAGCAAAGGCTGTGGGTACAGGTTTGCTGACTTCCTTGGCAACCACTGAGTGTGCCCGCGACTCGTGGTAACCCCTCACACAGCGGAGCCGGGTGCTGCCCGGTTCCTCACCACCCCGTGATCCTGCGTGCGTTGGACTGCTGTGAGTCACAAGATTGTCACTGAATCCTTGTCCAAAGACCACCCACCTCCTTTCTGGTTGTCCCCGGTCTAGAAGATGCTGTGCCTGGTGCTGGATCCTGTTGGGCATCACAGAAGCACAGAGCCCTGCCCTCGCTGAGACCTTACAATTGATGAGGTGCTGTGTGACCTGGCCCCACTCTGCATATGGGGCTAGCAAGTCCAGGCACCCAACAGGTGGCTAACCAGGCTCCCACTCCAAGGCATGCAACCTTCTTGGTTGACAAGGGTTTATTGCCAAGCCAGGGTTTATTAAGGAAAGTTTTATTAAGTGCAAGTACGTTCCAAAGATGGAACAGGTCGGTCTCCGCGAGTTGAGAAAAGACCCTGTACATATTTCGGGACTCCCTTTTGTTGGCAAAAGCACGGGGTGATGTCACACATGGGACAGGAGGTAGTGACTTGGTTCTGGGTTCTGGGCCAGACACCAGCAAGTGCATGATGGGTCCCCTCCCCTAGAGTAAAATAATGATATGGAGACAAGATGGAAATAAGGGCTAGGGCACTTCTGGGTCATCCTTCTGCACTTGTGGCTACGTCCCAACAGCCAGAAGAATTGCTGTGCTGTATGACAATTGTCAGGAAGAAACTATCTTATCTGTGATTACTCCTCCCAAGCCTCCAGCTGTGATGACCAGGTTCCCCAGCTCACTTTGTCACCTGATGGACAAAGAGTGTCTGTGCCTGAGGTGCCCTGACCAGGAATCTAGGCTGAGCCCCTGGTCTGAGAGAGAATTTGAGCACTGAACCACGGCTGTTCCTGGCGAGGCCGGAGGGTGAGGAATCGGGTCCACCGTGGTGGTCTGTCACAGCAGGGCTGTAGTCATTTTTCTCATCTTGTTAATGGTAACCCTGAGTCACAGATGATGAGTTAATGCGCCTCAAGTCTCCCAGTTGGTTAGTAGTGGAACCGGGAAGTTTATCCAGGCCATCAGACTCCAGAGCCCGTGGTAGCTAACCATGGCACTGTACTGCCTTACTCCTGCCTCAGCCCTTCGGGGCCTGGTTTCTGCTCTAGCTGCATGCTCTGCAAGCGCCCTCCTGAAGCTCCGTTACTGTCCGCGTCCCTCCGTGCTCCGGGCGTGACTGCACGCTGCCTTCCTTCATGCTCGTGCCCCTGTGCTCCTGCAGGGCTGGTTCTCCTCTTGTGCTTCCTTGGCCCTGTCCTCTGCAGCCATCGCACAGCCCATTTCCCTCTGTTTCATGGCAGCTCCCTTTCTGAGAACACCCACTGTCTCAGTCACGTGGTGCTGCTATAACAGAAACAGCACAAACAGAAGTCTGTTCTCTCACAGTCCAGCAGGCCGAAAGTGCAGACTCAGGGCATCGGCTCCTGGGGAAGTCTTTCTGTCTATGTTGGCTCTGCAGGACGGTCCTCATGATGGTATCAGTCTTCCCTTGGTCGGGGAGCATCTCAGCACGGCAACTTCAGGTCCAAAAATACTGTCTGCTCCCCAGCACTGCTTTCTTGGCAGTATGATATCCCTACGTCTCCCTGCTCATTTCTCTTTTGTGTTCCAAAAGAGACTGGCTCAAGACACTATGCAATTCTGTAGACTTTATTGATATAACTACCACTAACCCATCTTATTTAATCAGTGGCAGAATTTACAACACGTAGAAGAGTCTCATCAAATGACAGAATGGCGGACAACCATGCAGTATTGGAAATCACAACCCAGCCAAACTGCTGCACCCGGTCTGGGGGACAGAATTCAATCCATGACGTCCATTCTCCTTGCCTTCACGGCCACCTTTCTGCAGATAACCTTCCAGCTCTCATCTCTAGCACTGAACAAACTCGCTGCCGTTTCCAGCAACCGGGCTCAGTGATTCCTCCCTATAAAAAGGGCATGAGAGCAACGTCTGACCTCCTGTAACTTCCCAAGGGAAGGAGAATCCAGGCCAACAACCCAAGGCTGATTCCGTGAGGCAGAGGTCAGATCCGTCTCTACCCGTTCTCCGTCAACCATCAGCCCTCAGTGCTGTTCACTTCTCTGCTGGGTTGGATCAGTCATTGGAATGGCCACACAACTCACAGACCATACTTGGAATTGTGGGGATTATAGGGATGGGACAGGTTACAGCTCAGGCTCAGGGACACTCAGGAGACAGTTCTTCCATCAGGACAGCCTCTTTTCAGCTGTGCTCGCAGGCACAGCGCTCTGGTCCTAGGCTTCTGTCTTACGCCAGTGTGACAAAGCTCTTTCTAGCCCCTGCCAGTAACCCCAGAGACAGCCCAGGTGTGCAGTTTTCTTGTTCTTTGGGCCGCGAAGCCTCCACCGCCATCTCCTGCTGCCAGTCTCTGTTTTTGCTTCTCTGCCACCGCTCCTCACTGTCTTCAAGTCTATGGGCTTGCTCGGTGTCTCCTCGGTCCAGAAGCTTCTGAACGCAGGGACCCAGGGCCCGAGGAACTCACTGTCTCCTGGCTGATCGTCCTTGGTAGTTAGTGGTGGGATCCACTCTCTGCCACCTCTGGGATGGCTTGTTTCAGGATGACAAAACTGATGAGTCCTTTGATGGGACACACCACCCTGTTACATAGTCTTGTCCAGTCACTTGGTTGGAGGGGGGGTCCCAAAACCGTGACTAGAAAGGCCACATAAAAGTGACCACTGCACCGAAGTCCCATACAAATAACAGTCCAGCAAAATCGGAAGTCCTTCTCAGCGGCATCTTGCTATTCAGAATTATATATCACCTAGCAACCCGCCTAGGGCTTGAAATTCCACCACAAGAAAGTTCCTGCTACAAAAACCATCACTGGGAAGGATGTACTGCCTGCAGCTCACTGCAGCTCTGCTCCATTCCCACCGCTTCCATAACTGTGTCAATTGCCTCTGGTTGACTGTTTGGGGCCAACAAAAAATGACAAGCTAATGCGCTTCAACTTAATAGTAGGCAGCGTTCTGTACTGTAATTACTTATGTTCTTGTGTCTTTCGGATTGAGACGATCCCTGCTTTCTTCTGGTTAACATCAAATGTCTATCTCAAGACATTGTGTAGAGGCTGGACCTGGAGATAACTGGTCTCTATTTGGCGAGTGAAAAAATGTTGTTATGCTGATAAACAGGTTTCAGCAGAAATTCCAGACTAAGACAGACTAGGAAGAAAGGCCTGGTGATCCACTTCCAATGAAAACCCCACGGGTCACCATGGCTGATCCACAGCTAATCATGGAGATAGCACAGGACCAGGCAATGTTTGGTTTCATTGTGTGGGGCCACTGTGGCATGCATCCGGTGCCAGGGCCACAGTGAAAACCAGGAACAGCCTGCAATTGAGGACCTAGAAACGGGGTTGAGAGGGCTGGGAAGAGAACAGTGGAAGACCAGAGGTGACAGAGCAAAAGTGGAGACAGACCTGTCCCCAGACTGACAATTCCTGCCTGTGTCAGCCACACTACATGTTCTTTAAGCAGCACTTAAGGTTTTTCCAGGTGATAACTGCATTGCATTCTCATTATTTAAAAAAGGAAGAAAGTGCGGAATATCTAAAGAATCAAACCAAATCACCCATGATCACACCACCTGATGACAACACCATTAACTTAATACTGGGCAAAGTTCTTCAAGGAAGAAAATCTACAACATTTCTTTCACGTAGCTAAAATCATGCTATGTGCACAAACTTCTATTATTTTTCCAAAACTTAGTATTATAGCACTTTAAAAAAAAATTTAACACAAAATTTTCTCTTTATCTTGGGTTGCCTCCTTAAGACATATTCTCAAAAGTAGAAATCACTGGGTCAAAGCCAAGCCAAGTGCCATCGAGTTGGACCACGAAAATTTTAAGGTTCTTGATACATATTTGGAGCCCTGGTGGTGCAGTGGTTAAGACCTCAGCTGCTGTGAGACTGTTCAAATCCACCAGCAGCTCCTTGGAAACCCCATGGGGAAGTTCTATTCCATCTTACAGATCACTATGGGTCAGAATCCACTCGACAGTAATGGGTTTCCGTTTGGGGGGACACATTTACACGTTACTTAAAAAACTAGTAGCATGGTACACATTCCCAGTTTCAGCAGTAGTGTATGTCTGACTGAGTACATAAAAATCATAGCTGAACACTATTATTTTTGCTGTTCTTTGTTAATTTGACTGGCTGCACCTTATCTTGCTAGTCTTAAGTTTGCATTTATTGGACTATTATGGAGTTCACATTTGTTTTCAGACATTCATTAGCGTTCTTATGTTTTCAGGAAAATGGTTTGTTCATTTTAATCTAGTTTATTCCTTTAAAATCTGCATGTTTTCTTATCAGTTAATTTTAAGAATAAAGAGTTTTATTTTGCCTACCCTGCATTTGAATTCATTTTTATGTTTTATAAAAGTAATATCTGTGTATAGTTTTTTAAAAAAAAATCAGGGTTCTAAAAGCTTCGGACAAAAAAATAAAACCATTCTTGGGCCTCAGTCTCAGGTATTAGTGGAAACCTCTTTTAATTTTTTTAGTTGTTTCTTTGTAATCATGTGGATTTATATGTAAATATATTCTCAGTAACCATTTGACTTCTGAGTTTCAGATGGGTACTGCTGTGGCATCCCATCATGGAAGATGGGGATTTTGCACTGTTTATATGCCTACAACGCACACACCCCAACACACACATGCACGTGCACACACTTTTAATTCTGGTAAGGAAACGCTGGTGTGGCTGTGATTAAGTGCTAATCAGCTAACCAAAATGCTGGTAGTTCAAATTTGCCAGATGCTCCTTGGAAACTCCGTGGGGAAGTTCTACTCTGTCCTGTATTGTAGTGTCGCTGGAAGTCAGAATCGACTCAATGACAATGTTTTGTTTTGTTTTGTTTCAATTGTGGTAAAAGCCAAGTTTGAGTTCAAAAAGAAGCCTGTGTTTCTAAATGTCACATGGAATCGATTCAGGAATAGACAAAGTGGACAAGTGGAGAACCTGGTGACATTCAAATGAAGGCTGGAGTTGAGCACAGTACTTGCCCTGAAGTTGGTTCTGACTCAGGTCCGCTCTGTTTGTGTGCTTCGCAGGGTTTGCGGTTGCTGGTTTTTCTAACGTAGCCCATCAGGCCTTTCTTCCTGGATGCCACTGGGAGGACGCCAGCCATTAGTCTTTTGGTGAGCGTTCAGACTCATCAACTGTTTGCGCCACCCAGGGACTCGTCGTTGAACAGTTGTTGTTAGGTGCTGTTGTGTTGGTTCTGACTCACAGCGACCCCATGAATAGTAGAGCGAAACACTGCCTAGTCTTGTGCCATGCCCATAACCGTTTTTATGCTTAAGCCCATTGTTGCAGCCACTGTGTCCAATCCATCTCATTGAGGGTCTTCTTCTTTTTCACTGACCCTCCACTCTACCAAGCATGATGTCCTTCTCTAGGGACCGATACTTCCTGACAACATGTCCAAAGTGTGTAAGACCCAGTCTTGCCATCTTTGCTTCCAAGAAGCACTCTGGTTGAACTTCTTCCAAAGCAGATCTGTTGGTTCTTTTGGCGGTCTGTGGTACATTCAACATTCTTCTCTAACACCACAATTTAAAGGTATCGATTCTTCTTCTGTCTTCTTCGTTCACTGTCCGGCTTTCACGTGCATATGATGCAACTGAAAATACCACGGCTTGGGTTGGACGCATTTTAGTCTTCAAGGTGACATCTAACTTCTGAATACTTTCCAGAGGTCCTTTGTATCAGATTTTCCTAATGCAATGTGTCTTTTGATTTCTTGACTGCTGCTTCCTGTTGTAAAAAACTTACTAGATACTCTTGCCTGTTTATTTCTCCCTGTACACTTAGGATAATTTTGCCAATATATTTGTGGCCTATTGGCTCTGCCCGTGGACTGGAAGCCACTTAGCTGCAGACTCCTGGTGCTTCTCACCACCCATCACATCAGGCTTCTGGGCCTGGGGACGTGGGGGGTGTTCCCACCTCAAGGTGACAGGATGCTCCTCACTGTTCATCTTATTGGATGAGTAGTGCACCTGGTCAAGTCCCCCCTTTGCCCAGGTCCTCTCTGTCAGTCTGTTAGGGCATTGGTGGTTCAGTGGTAGAATTCCTGCCATCCATGCAGGAGACGCAGGTTGGATTCCTGACCACGGTATCTCAAGAACATCCATCACCTGTCTGTTAGTCCAGGTTCGTGTGTTTCTGTGATGTTTCAGGGGACTTTCCAAGCTAAGACAGACTAGAAAGAAAGTCCCGGAGATCTATGGATAATCAACCAGTGAAAAAAGAGTGAACAACATTGGTCCGGTCCCCGACTGATCATGGGGGGCGGGTACCGTACCTAGACAGCTGGTGACAACAAGAGCTCTACTGGAGGACACTTGTCTTCCAAGAGACACTTGAAAGTTTTACATACTAGCCATTCTAGATAGGTGGCACAAACGATTTGCCCTCATTTTTTAATCCAAATTTGACAGTTCAAATCTACCTAGTAGTATTGTGGAAGGAAGGTTTGAAAAATCTCTGGTGAGATTAGAGTCGAGAAAAATCCCAAGGAGCTGTCCTCCTCTGTAACTCATTGACTTGACCCAAGACAATTAGCAATAACCAACCCATTGTCAATGAGTCCATTCTGACTTCTAGTGACCCTATAGGACAGAGTGGAACTGCCCCATAGAGTTTCCAAGGAGCGCCTGGTGAGTCTGAAATGCTGACCTTTTGTTTAGCAGCTGTAGCACTTAACCACCGTACCACAAGGATTTCCAAGCCTACAGTGCCCAGTATTCCCAGGCAGTCACCCACCCTGTTACTAACCAGGCCTGACCCTGTTGAGCTGCCCAGGTCAGACGAGATCAGGCACAGCAGGGTGGTGTTGCAGTAGCCAACAGTACCTAGATAGGTAAGTCTATAAAGTATTGTTGAAAATACCTGTGTATTTTCCTACCTGAGTCTCCTCTTTGGTTCCTTCCTGCCTGGATAATTTCCTCATAACACTGAGCTCTGAACTACACTGTATTTCCCTGAACTAACTCCATTATTGATGTCATTTTCCCCCACATTGAGCATTTGAAATTAACTATGCCCTTATACTTCTCAAATCGCCGCTTTCTTTAAAGCCCAATTCAAGTTTCAGATGCTCTACAACTATCCCAGGGAGTTGCAACTATCTTCCTGTCTGAGTTTATTATGTACCTCTATGTAATGTCATTTGAGACATAGATGGGAGGGTCTGAAGCATGGGCAATTTTTCCTCCTTCCCAGGGGCAGACACATGGCAATGTGTGGAGACATTACTGACTGTCACACATTGCAAGGGGGTAACATGGGCATCCTTAGACCTGGATGCTACTAGCCATCCTACAGTCCACAGGAAAGCCCCTATCCCAACTAGAAGCTGGGCAGTCCTAGACATCAATAATGACGAGTTTAAGAAACCCTGCTCTGGTGCCAGGGCAAAGATTCAATAGTAGTAAGAGCAGAAACAAGCAAAACACAAATCTAGGAAATAGGACAGAGGACCAATGGGATGAACTGGCCAAGAACCTGGGCAGAAGGGAAGATGATATGTCCATGCTAATACGGTCACACGTGGCTCTCACTCCGGGTACCTGATCATGCCAGTTGGCTCCCAGGGCTCCCTCAGGAGGTAACAAACAGAAGCACCCAGTTGGCACCGACTCGTGTTGAACCCATGGGTGTCGGAGGAGATCCAAGCTCCACAGAGTTTTCAGTATCCGGATTTTTAGAAGTTGATTGTCAGGACCTTATTCTGTGGGACCTCTGGGTGGACAGTAGCCAGCAAACTTTGAGTAATTAAGTGTGTTCACATTTGCATCATCCAGATCCTCCTGTCTCAGGGGAACCAACTGCCCCCGCCACCGAGTCCCTTCTGACTCATAGCAATCCTAACGCGGTTCCTAGTATGCAATCAGAACTGTCATAGAGTCGGAGTCACCTTGACTCTAGTTGTTACTATTGCTGGGTGACTGAGGTAGGGTCGAAACCAATCTTTCAGTATTTCCTATGGAACAGAAGGACAGGGACCAGTTCTCATGCATATTTATATCTTCCATAACTCTTATCCAGTAGTCTATGGAAGCAAAGAGTGCTTATTGATTGATTCACTGATTGATGATTTCCTTAATTGCTTGGGCCATTCATATCCCATCTATGCAGAGCTCAGTCATACTCAACTCGGACATATTCGAGTGGGTTGAGGAATTAAATCTGCCTGTAGGGACCCTGGCAATCACATCACCGGAAGACTTGGCTTCAGCTCTGCATTTAAATAAAAATCAAACAAGCCTGCTCTAACCCTCTGGGTAGCAAGACGAGTAATCTGCTTACTTATGGCTAGTCCCCCGTGAGAAATGAATGTGATAGGCAGTAGCTTCGGTGATGAATTACAGAACAGCTTCATTTAGCTCACGCCACCTAGACAAAGCCTCCGGCAAACCTCTGGGGAAATTAATGTGCCTTAATTTGAATTAGTGGATAATTTTGAATCAGCTGTTTTACATATTTTGCTGCCACTTTCTTCCCTCCCTTGGCTATCTTCCCCCCACCCCCATCCTGCCTGGATCTGACTCAGCAACACCTCTTAACTCTGGCTCTGGAAGTTAAATACTGAAGCCAAATATTCTGGAAGCTAACTACTAGAGATCCAAAAAACCAAGACCAAACCCACTGCTGTAGAGTTGATTCTGTCTCATAGCAATCCCACAGGACAGTAGAACTGTCCCATAGAGTTTCCGAGGAGCACCTGGTGGACTCTAACTGCTGAGCTTTTGGTTAGCAACCATAGCACTTATCCACTATGCCATCAGGGTTTCCAAGGAGAGATCAGTGGACAGAAGCTGTGTCTCTACCCACTCTGGGATGTCTAATTGTCCCTTTCCTAGAGAGCCTTGATTTCTGCTGGCTTTCACAATTGTCACGCCAGGTTATAAGAGGTTGTTCTCTCCTCCCAGGGTGTTGCTGACAGGGTGTTGTGGTTTGCTGTTGAACAGGTTCCAGCTCTTGGTGACCTTGCAGAGAACAGAGGAAAACCTCACTCAGTCCTGTGCCGTCTCCATGTTTACTGGTGCGTATGAGTCTGCTTTTGCGGCTATTGTGTAAATGTGTCTCACTGATGGTTTCCTTCCTTGTTGCTGACTGTATGCTTTGCCAACAATGATGTCCTTTTCTAGAGATTGATCTTTCCTGGTGATATCTCCAAAGGAAGTGAGCAGAAGTCTTGCTATCCTCGCTTCTAAGGAGCATGCTGATTGTGTTTGTTTAAAGACAGATTTGTTCATTCTTCTGGCATTCCATGGTACGTCCAACATTCTTCACCAATGCCCACAGTTCAAGTGAAGCGATCATTCTTCTGTCTTGCTTTTCCTTCCAGGGTGGTGGCCAGGAAACAGTCTTTTATCTCTGTTTCTTTCCCCTTGGCTATACTTGCTTTCCATTTACCAGTCCATACTGGTGAAGGTGTCACCAAATGAGGAGGGCCACATCAAGGTCTCTGTCTCTTTCCTAGTGACTGACATCACCCTACACATGGTGATTCTGAATTTCTGGAGCAGAGGCCCTGGTAACTACTGCATTGCCCTCTGAAGATTATGGAAAACAGTATCTTCTTTCTCCGAAGATGCTGTTTTGTTATTCGTGTCTTCAGGTTGGTTCTCGCTCCTAGTGACCCCTTATAGACCAGAACAGCAGACGGCGCGGTCCTGCGTCATACCCACAATCCTCTTTATGCTTAAGTCCATTGTTGCAGCTGCTGTGTCAGTACAGCTTGTCAAGAGTCTTCCTCTTTTCTGCTGATCGTTTACTCTGCCAAGCATGATGTTCTTCTCCAGGGACTGAGCCCCCCAAATGACTGCTCCTTACTGCTGTGCTGACTTCTCTTATAACAAGTTTAGAAGGACATTCACACAACCAAGTATTGTGTTGTAAGGAAGATAAGCTGGACTTTAAGCAGCATCTTAGTAAAAGCTTTTTTTTTTTCCTATATGTGGAAAATAAATTGCCAGAGAAGCTTCCACTAACTGACTGGAACTTTGATTAATGAGATAAAAATGTGAACAGATTGTTTTCTTCTCATTCTAGGGGAAGTTGGAAACAATACCAAGTTATTTTCACTTTTTTCTGGAACACTTAAACTGCGTTCAAGTCATCTGCTATCTAGGGATATTAGTCTTGGTCTTAGAAAGAAAAATAACTGTGGGTATACAGAGGAGGAAGGGACTCCTTGCACAGCAGAGTCAGAGAAGACTTCACAGAGGGGTAATTTTTTTCTAGTCATTGAACCTTGCACAAGTAGGACATTTCTAGACATACTAAGATTAACAGAACATTACAGTATTAAACTATCAACAAATATTAGTCAGGGCTTTGAACTTGTTCTTCCCAGGTCAATCATGTCTGAGGAAATGACACCAGAACAGACTTGAATCTTTAAAATGTGGGTGAACTGGAATCATAACCAAAACGGGAAAAATCATGAAGATGAAGTCTGGCTAGAAACTTAATCTGCTGCTTAGAAAATAAGAGCAGAGTATGTGTTGCATAGCAACCAAATCTCCTGCCTATTGGATTCTGCTCAGAGTTGGAAACAGTGGTGCCCAGCTCGTAGATGGCAGCCAACCACAGTGCTTTGAGTAGGTACAGTTCTCAGTCCTGGCACAGATCCAATCTCGAGCATCAGGATGATGAAGGGACTTACTGTATCTCTTCCAGCTTGCCCATTCCAAGACTTTGACTCAAATACTTTTCCTGTTTCAGTCATGGTTCCACATCACCCAAGTTAAAAAAAAAAAAAAATCCTATCTCTCATGGTTTTACTTCATCAATTATGAACAAACCAGTCTGAACTATCTCCAAGCCCTTATATTAGCAACTAGAAATAACAAAAATCTATAGCTTAAAATTGCAAAGGTGTATTTCTTGTCCACACTGTCTGCTCATTGTGGGTTAGCAGACACTCAGGAACTGGACTCCAAAGTTGCTCGAAGCCAAGCCAGAAGGGAAACAAGACAGCAGAACACCCCCAGCCTCTGAGGACGAAACACAGCACTTCCATTCAACGTTCACTAGAGTGTTGCATGGCCATTACTAGATTCAAATGGGCAGGAAGAGTAATTCCTCCATGCTCCCAAGAGAGGAGAGTCAGAATGTTTACAAGTAGCCTTAAAAACTGTCATGAGGCATGTGCATAAGAACAAAAGTAGGAACAAGCTTGAGACACAGTGAAAAATGCAACAGGAGGGAAGCTAAAAAGACTGTTAGAAAAACAGTCATGAAAAACCTTGCATGCTGTGCTATCTGGAATTGACTCTGCAAGTACAGACAGCCAAAAAACGCTTCTGAGCCAAGGAATGATGTGATTATATTTGTCTGAGGCAGCTGGTAATTAGCCATTAAAATCCAACAAATCAGCACAGCTGTCTCCATGGCTGTCTCTGCTGGAGAAATTCGCAGACAGCCTTGATGGGCTCCTACTTAAGACATACTTCATAAGAAGAAAACATGAACTTGAGTTCTTGATGGGGCAGCATAATTTTCTTTTCTAATTTTGTAACAGGGAGAGCAGAGTGTCGGGCACTCTGAGGTGGGCGCTTTGCATTGTCACAGACGTCTTCAAGGCCACTCAGGTTCTGGTGGTACATCCACCGTGATGGATGCACTGTCCCCATCCACTGACCAGAGTGCTATTTCCAGGCTCTGCAGGAAAGCAGCCCTGGCAGAGTTATTTATAATTTGTCATCCTGGCTCACCATCCAGCAGCTAGGTCAAAACAGCCTGCACCTGTGGCTGTGATTCCAAAGGACGCAGGGACTTGCAGCTTGAAGCCTGCTGCCCGAGAGCCGTTCCCAGTTCACCCACTACACCACAGTCTTACTGTCTTGAGGTGGCCAAGGGCAAAGTTCAAAGCTAGCAGAGCAACCTGAAGGTGAGAAAGTGTAATAGTTTCCTCCAGCTGCTGTAACAAATTACCTCAAACTTCATGGCTTCTAACAATAGAGAAGTGTTCTTTCAGAGTTCTGCCAGCCAGAAAGAAGTCTGCCACAGAAGCGGCAGCAGGGCCCAGGCTTTCTCTGATGGCTCTAGGGAGAAGCCACTTCTTGCCTCTTCCGGCTCCTGGTGGCTCCAGGCTTTCCTTAGCTTGTTGTCATATCCCTCTGATTCCCAGCTAATGGTCACTGCCTCCTCCTTGTATGTATGTCTGCTATGTGCACCTGTTCGTAAACTCCCTCTGCCTTTCCCTTACAGACACACGTGCTTCCCTTTAGGCCTAGCCAGACGATCTTGGATAAGGTCCTCCTCTCAAGATTCTTAGTCACATCTTTTGCCTTATAAGGTAGCATTCACAACAGTATAGACATATCTCTTCAGAGGTTACCATTCCACCCACCAAACAGAGGAAATGTTGGCGTAAGGAGAAGTTGAGTTGAAGAGGAGTTGAGTTGAGGTGAAGAGGAGCTGAGCCCCTAAATCTGCATTTAAAATACGTTCAAAGCTTTAACTAATGACCAAACTACCCACATAATGGAGAGACCCAAGAGAGCTTGGTAAAAATGTAGTACCTAGAAGCTGAAAAGAACTGAGTGGATATTTCACTTATTGCCAGTTGAAAGAAAAATAGTTTGAAATTTGACTCTAGCTAAATTAGTTCCTGGCTGGAAAGAAGCACTACTCTTCAGAGGAACATAACAGCATCTAAAGTCTCTACCAAGGAGTCGTCTTCTGCCTGAAATCCCGTGTGAGACCTTTCAAGCTGGACTACTGGCAACTACCAAGGCTTTCTCTGGCAGACTTCACGAGGGACAGGCACCCTCCCCACGTGAAATCTGGTGCATGGCCAGCGCATGGTGGACTCTGAATAGACTAGCAGCCACCGACTCAGCCCGCCCCGCCGGGCATTCCTTTATGCTTATCTGCATTTCTAATCTCCACTGAGAAACTTTCTTGGCGGAGACAGCCTTCAGGTGCCTCTGTTAAGGCTTCCTTATGAGAAGACCTTGAAGGTACTTTCCTACCTTCTGAGTCACTACTTCTCTACCCTTCTTCTCCCTGACCCCAAGTTCCAGAAAACAGCAGGACCCTTTTGTTCAGGGTTCACTTGGCAGGAAGACAATCTCCCCTTCTGTGCTGATCTAACAGGTCTGTCAGGTGCCAGGCATTGGGAAAGGGGGACACTGGGGGAACTAGGACTCGTCTTTCGGTTTGGCCCATTGTTTTTACACTGTAACAAACAAACAAACAAAAAAGCCCCAAAACTTACTGCTGTCAAGTCAGTCCTAACTCATAGCGACCCTATAGGGAAGAGTAGAACTGTTCTACAAAGTTTCCAAGGACTGTCCGGCAGATTCAGATTGACCATATTTTGGTTAGCAGACGTAGTACTTTAACCACTACACCTCCAGAGTTTTCCACGCTATCACAGTAAGTGAATAAAGACTTATTACTTTCAATTTGGTTTGCTCTCTCAACTGACCACCCCAATACCTGGCAGTGTCAATATCTATGGCACACAGTTTCTAATGTCCATTTTTCAATAATAATTCATGATATGTGTGAAGAAACATAAAAATTATGGCCATACTCAAAAAGAAAAGTACACTATGACGACAAAGGAGGAGAGGGAGAATAAAATGGAAACCAGCCCCAAGATCACCTGGCTGCTGCAATTAACAGACAATGACTTTAAAAGAGCTGTCATAAATGCGTTCAAGGACTTAAATGGAAATACATACATAATTAATAAACAAGTGGAGAAGCTCAGCAGAGAATCAGAAACAATCTTTAAGAACCAAAGCATAAATCCTGAAAATGCTAATAGACCAGTGGTAACTTGGGTGGGGGGTGAGACAGTACACAGTGGGGGGAAGCCAACACAGCTTGTACAGGCAAGGCCATGGCCAAGGCCAAACTTCCCAAGGGACTGAATTTCTGGGCTGAGGGCTGTGGTGACGATGGCTTCGGGGACCATCTAGCTCAATTGGTATAACACAGTTTATAAAGAAAACGTTCTGCATTCTACTTTGGTAAGTAGCATCTGAAGTCTGAAAAGCTTGTGAGAAGCCATTTAGGGCGTTCCACTGGTGTCACCCCTTCAGGAGCAAGGAATAATGAAGAAAACTAAAGACACAGGAGAAAGATTAATCCAAAGGACTCATGGGCCACATCCACAACGGCCCCCACCCACTGGGTCCAATACAACTGGATGAAGTGTGACTACCACCACTGACTGTGTTGCTAAGGCTCACAGCAGAGGGTTCTGGACTAACTAGAATAGGACTGCACTGTTATCCCTAGGGTAACTTGTTCCATTGATCAACAAATTGGGTCAGTGGATGAGCTGAGTACTTTGGCTTGTGGAGTCTAGGTCTATGTCATCCAGAAGTTTTTTTTTTTTTTTTTTTTTTTTTTTTTACTCAAAAAGCAAGTAGCAGCCAAGGACTCAGGGCCCCCAGGCTAGGGATGCCATTGTACTCATCTGCATTTCTAACCTCCAAAATTCTTACTCAAAAGGAAAGACCAGACTTGTTGGCCTGACACAGATTGGAGAACACTTGTGTGGTCCCTGGACACATTTTCAACTTAGTAATGAAGTCACTGCTGAAGTTCATCCTTTAGCCAAAGATTGAACAGGCTCATAGAACAGAACAAGACTAAAGGAGCATGCCAGCCCAGGGGCAAGGACTAGAAAGCAGGGGGCACAGGAAAACCGGCAATAGAGAACCCAAGGTCAAGAAAAGAGAGTGTTGACATGTTGGAAGTTGTTCACTGATGTCATAAAGTAATACGTGGACTAACCAGCTGCTGAAAGAGAAACTGGTTTGTTCCGTAAACTGTCATCTAAAGTATAATTAACAATACATAAATCCTAAAGCTGAAAAATAAAGTTATTTAAATAAAATACTAATTGTATTGCCTTAACTATAGATTAAAAATAGCAGAAGAGCCACTGAATTTGAAAACAGATTAACAGAAATGATCTAATCTGAAGAACAGAGAGAAAAAGAATAAATCAAAATAAACAGAGCTCCTCAGAGACACAGGAATCCTTTATAAAGCAGTTTGATGTATACACAGTTGGAGTTCTAGAAAGAGGAAAGAGAAATAAGATAACAGAAAAAAATACTTAAAGAAATAACGAGTAGAATGCAGGAAGGATATCAATTTAGTGATCCAAATTCCCCACTATCTGAAGTGGCATCAATGCAAAGAAAATCACATCCATACACATCATAGTCAAATTAATAAAATCTCAAAAGGACATTTTGAAAGCAGCCAGAGAAAAATAATGCATTACATACAGTGGAACAATTTTCAGAAACAATAGAGAATAGAAGATAATACCTACTTCCACTGAGTCAGTTCTGACTCTTAGCTTTCTGACAGGACAGAGAGGACCTGCCCCATAGAGTTTCCAAGGAGTGCTTAGTGGATTTGAACTGCCAGACTTTTTATTAGCAGCTGTAGCGCTAAATCACCACACCACCAGTTTCTGGAAGATAATAGCTTCTATTATACTTCGATAATGTTAGAAACAATAGCTAGTAGATAGAAATATGCTTTAATCAACCATACAAATGATCTATGACCATATTTCCCATTATTGGAATATTGGGGCAAACGTGCAATTTCCTGAAAGTGGCCAGTGAAATACTAGGCTTGAAAAAAGGCACAGCAATTCCAGTCCATTTATAGGCAGGTGAGAGAGACATTTGATCCAAGCAATCAAGTAGGAGGGTTATTTAATACAATGATATAAGAAATGTCAGCTAAATACTGATGGCAGTGTGAAACCCTTGTCTCTGCAGGTCATCAGCCTTCTGGGGTCATTCTTCTGTACCATGCAAATAAAATAGCTTAAGCCCCTATTTCATTCAAAGGGGTTTTGTGTGCTCACAGTCACTTCTTTTTCTAATTCCCTGTGTTCACTGAACTCTTTGTATTTATTCTCTGTCTCACCTCTAATACTTACTGCCCTCTCTCTTCTCATAACTTCAAGGGTTGAAACAATTTCTCCCTATTTATTCCTGCAAAAGGTTACTAACACAAAGCTACTGTAAGGAACAGCTTTACTCAAGACAGTAGAAATGAATTCTAAATAAACTGGTAATGCTGAGCATCGGGTTTGTATTCCTAGAAATTCATCCACCAGTCCCCCTGACAAAGGAATTTCAGATGGACCTTGTGCTTACCTAAGCTCCTTTATCCTAACAGTTCACTTAGGTTCCAGATTCTTCCTCTTGCATTTATCCTTTGCTGGGAATTCCCTGAGGCCCCATCCTTCCACCCTTTGTCTACAGCTGCCAGGGGCAACTCCCAAATTTCTGTTAGTTTAAGCATGGAATGATCAAATACGATCTAATTCTTTTTTTTTGTTTGTTTCACTATCACTTTCTTTCAAGATCAGTTCAGAAACTTAAACTTTTGCAACAACAAACCATCAAGCCAGTTACCTGATTATAAAGCAAACATTTCCTAAAAAGAATTCTTTCCCTCTATAACAGTGTTTTTTCAAGATGTGGACCTGGATCACGTATCAGTCAGAGTCCCAACGGAAACCAATTATGAAATAGGATCATTGGAGCAGAGTTTGATTAAGGGACTCTTTTGGAAATGCTGGTGCTGTGGTGGTTAAGTGCTATGGCTGCTAACCCCAAAGTCAGCAGTTCAGACCCACCAGGTGCTCCTTAGAAATGCAGCAGGGCCGTTCTACTCTGTCCTGTAGGGTCTCTATGAATCACAATCAACTCAATGGCAACCAGTCTGGCTTTTGAGGTTTCTTTTGGTGAAAACGCCTAACAGGCTTGACAGCTAACTGAATACAGCCAGAGACATCTCAGAAGAGAAGCCTGGTGGCTTACTCCCCTGAAAACCAGCCGCTGAGCACCCTGTGACACACGCCCTGCTCTGCTACATGCGGGCTTGCCCTAAGTGAGGCTTAACAGGGTGGTTTTTGTCTTGTTTCGTGTACGAGTGCATAGGAGGGGCACAGAGAAGCCGCTCTGCAAACTGAGGCCAGATGCAGAGAACTGCCACCGCCGTCGAGCCTGAAAGGACAAGCGGATAATGAGGTCACTACCAGCAAGAACAGACGCCGCGGTGGCTCTGTGGTTGAGAGCTATGGCTGCTAACCGAAAGGATGGCGGTTTGAACCCACGAGGTGCTCCTTGGAAACCATATAAAGTTGTTCTACCCTGTTCTATAGGTTTGCTATGAGTTGGAATTGACTTGGTGTCAGAGACTATGACACAAAGAAGGAGAATGACATAGAGATGGTCAACTTGAGAGATGAGGGGTCTTCCGTTGAGGGCCACAGCCGCCCAAGGCAGACCAGCTGCATAAAACTGGGGGAACAAACGCTCTATCCTCTCCCTCTTTCACCCCTCTAATTTTCTGCTAGGGCTCCTCATTGGATGAACTCATCCAGAAAAGCAAAGTAGCCCTTTGAGGTGCTGTAGGTGGGTCAAACCCCAAAGAGGAGAAGGCTGGAGGGAGAACCCCCAGGAGCAAACGAAGGGTGCTTGGCAGAGACTGTATCACAGTCGCTGTTGGTGACAGTACAGAAAGCGGGATTTCTCCTGGTAAAGGATGTGGCTGCCTGCCTTTTCGATATATTCCCCAGATGTCTCTGTTTTTGTTTTTCAACTTTTTACTTCAGGTAGAAAAAAGTCCAAAGCTCTTCAAAAACTGGAAGAATAGCGAACATCTGTGATCCTCTCTCTAGATTCACCAGTTTGCCCCAGTTACCCGGGTGCTCTCTCTCTCTTGCTCTCTCTTAGTCTTTTCTTGCTGAGTCATAAAGGAAAAAGTTGTAGACATCAGGATATTTTACATGTATCTTTGGCATGCATCTTCTTAAAACAAGATTATTTCTTAAATACCCACAATATAATTGTCATATTCAGGGAATATAACATTAACACAACATAATTGCATAAATATCCACAATAGGCAAATTCAGGAAATGTAACATTGGTACAACAATATTTTTAATGTGGAGT
Source organism: Heterohyrax brucei (assembly GCA_028571685.1). NCBI lineage: Eukaryota > Metazoa > Chordata > Mammalia > Hyracoidea > Procaviidae > Heterohyrax > Heterohyrax brucei. The sequence goes on along the minus strand of CM053162.1, from coordinate 70,671,147 downwards.
TTATCCTCAAATCTCACCAGTTGTTCCAGTAAAGGCCTTTAGAACATTCTTTCCCTGAGTCCAGGATGCAGCCCAGGATTAGGCATTGCACTGAGTTGTTAGGTCTCCTATTTTCCTTTCATCTGAAGTTGTACCTTTGTCTTTCATGACACTGATATTTCTGAAAGAACACCAGCCATTCTTCCGGTCCAGTGTCTCGCCATTTGAGCTTTTCTAGTTTTTTCCTTAAGGTTTGATTCAGAGGATGTATTCTTGGCAGTTGCACCATATAACTGGGATTAGATCCTTGCTAATATCTTTTAGGCACCCAAGTTTTGTAATCATTGTCAAGGAGCTCAAATTACAACCAGGCTTTAAAATATTTGTTTTTCTTCAACATTATAAAAAGCAATTATTATTCAGCTTTGACCATAAACAGAGATGGATCCCAGACCTCGTGTGCTGTGTCTTTAAATTTCACAGCAGCACTATAAAGTCATTACTATTACTCAAGCTTAAAAAATGAGGAAGCAGAAGCTGTGAAAAGTGAAGCAGTTTTCTACAAATCGTATAGCCAACACACGCAGAGACAAGAGTCATACTCAGCTCTACGTAACTCCGATGTTCACACATAATCCATGAACTACACTAGGAAAAAGGTTATTCCGCAAACCTGTCTGGAACAAGGCAGGAGAGGACAAGCTTGCAGATAGGGAAGAAAGGAGTAAAGCAAGTATCTGGGCTAGGGCTGTGCTCCCTGCTGGGACTTCAGTGCTCTTGGGATACAGTGGGTTGGAGCAAAGACACGCGCGGAAGTCATATATAAAATGAATAATCAAGGCCTGAGGTTTCCTGAAACATATTCAGGAAGGGTGGCTTCTCCCTGTCTTAGTCATCTAGTGCTACTCTAACAGAAATGTCACAAGTGGGTGGCTTTACCAACCGGAAGTTTATTCTCTCACAGCCTGATAGACTAGAAGTCCGAATTCAGGGCACCAGCTCCAGGAAGAGGTTTTCTCCTTCTCTGGGCTCTGGAGGAAGGTCCTGTGATGCCTGTCTTCCCGTGGTCTGCGAGCATCTCAGTGTGGGAACCTCAGGTCCAAAGGCTACGCTGTGCTCCCGGCACTGCTGTCTTGCTGGTGTGATCAGAGAGGAGGTTCTGCAGTTGTCCCAGGTCAAAGGTAGAGAGAATAACTTTATCAACAGTGCCTAGATAGTTCAGTCCTCAAGGCATGAGGTTTACTGTGGGTGTCGAGATGGAACAGTGTGTTCCTACAAATCGGTGTGGTCCTTCTGTAGGGAAGCAAGGCCACCCACTGCCTACTACCCACTACCCGCTGCTGTCAAATTGGCTCTGACTTGTAGTGACCCTGTGGCACAGAGTAGAACTGCCCCATGAAATTTCCAAGGAAAGCCTGGCAGATGTGAACGGCTGACTTTCTGGTTAGCCAGTGCAGTGCTAACCACTACACCTCTGGGGTTTCCTGTGCTTAAAGACCTAGATATGAATACAGAATCTAACAAAGCCTTCTTCTAGCTGCAAGGCTGTGGGAGTGGCTGAAGTTTCTGTGCCTTAGCAAGAGGGGCAACTGTCTTGGGAAGAAACTTGGGCAAAAGGGGCTGGTGGTAAGGCTCAGACCTGCAGGGAGCTGCGCTTTGGGAAAGCTTGGGGTCTAGGGATCGGAGCAGGAGCAGCATTTCAGATTTAGGCTAAAAGTGGCTTAGTCCGTAACTGGAGGGAGAGGCTTTAGCTGTTCAATTCCACTGACTTTCAGGTTAAGAGTGGTCTTGGGGACTGCAGCTGGAGAGAGCAGCAAAGCAGGAATCCTTGTCCAGGTGCTGTTGGAAGTGGGGTGTCTGGACATATTAGCGTAGATTGAGGACAGTGGTGTGAATCCTGTCATTTCTCGCTCAAGTGGTCTCCTCGCTTTTCTCTTTTCCCCAGAGCTTCTTTGTGCTGCTTCTCCTGTGCTGTCGGTGCTTTATTTGTAAGCATCAAGTCCAACAGTCCCACTGAAGGAATAATTACGAAGTCTTAGATTGACAGTTTTTACCCAAGGTATTATACTTTGAAATGACATTAAAAACAAAAAGAATACAGTATTTGGAGAAAGACGCAAAGTGGCTTCTTCATAAAAACAAAGAAAACTCTGGGCTTTGCCTTGGAGTGTGACTCAGGTTCCTTGGTTGGTGTCACCCAAGACCCGAACAGGAGGATCCCTGCTCTGTCCAGCATTTTGCATGTCACGAACACCGCGACATAAATTTGAAGGAGAACTAGATTGTTTTGTCGGAGTCTGGCAGCGGCGCCTGCGGAGTCCTGCCCGCAGCTGCCAACACTGGCTCCTGTGACCCACAGCTCTCAGGCCCCAGGGAAAGGCTGGCCTGCGTTTTTTGCCGTGTGTTGTCAAAATAGAAAGTAACTGATTGCAAACGCTGTAGCTTTGTGGATTGTGCTGGGGGGCTGCCGCGGATACACACTGCTTTGAAGTGCAAGAGAACTCAGGCAGGGGAAACCACTCCTACAAAATTAAGTGACTTATCTAATTCTCACTCTTACGACAGCGGGAAGGCACCAAATTCTTGTGTAACCAGTACTGTTTCTCCATAATAAACCCCAGCCCACTGCTGAAGCGTATAATCACTATGCCACCAGGGTTTCCTTCTCCATAATACTGAGTATCTATTTTCTTCTCTTCAAATTCGTGTTTTCGGAATTTCGGAATTCCCAACAGGGACAGACAGGCTGCAGTCGTCAATGATGGTTGAGGAATATTTTGTAATATTCATTCATTCAAAGAGCTCTTAAATTTGCATGTGTACAGATCTAGTTTTAAACACAGAGTTTTGAAATAAAAAAATTGATGTTCAGTAGTTGTATCTCTCTTTTGCCTTTTAATTTTCATAATTTCCACAGCTTAGGAGAAAAAACTGCTTCAAAACAAATTAATTGACTTTTTAATATTTTCTTCAATTTAGGGTTTTGATGAAAAGTATGTACAAATTTTATTAAATTTAAACGGAATTCAATTTCATGGGTTTGTCACTCCTTGGGTCATTACTCTCAATAGAACATGTGGTTTTGCTAGAATGCATCCAAAACAGTGAGCGGAGGGAACAAATACATAACGCACTGTGAATTACGTATGTCTCAGTATTATTATTTTGTTAGACATGGCCAGCCTATTAACAGGCTCCCAGCATATGGCAATCATACCTAAACTTAATCACTTTGATTTTGTTGCTGAACTTTGATTTTGTGAAATACACAGCTTTATAGATTTCTAAATTGTCTTTACGAAGATATATTTGTTAGGGTCAAAGGGAAAAAATTTAAATGGGTGGTTTATAACTTCTGTATATTTAGATATGGAGCTCTGGTGATGCAGTGGTTAAGTGCTCAGTAGCTCAGCTAAAGGTCAGAGGTTCGATCCCACCAGCTGTTCCAGGAAAGAAAGCGGTGGTGCTCTGCTCCTATGACAGCCTTGGAGACTCCACAGGGACAACTGTGCTCTGCCCAGTGGGGTCACTGTCAGCTCTAATTGACTCAATGGTGCTGTGAAATGAGAGTACAGGGTGTTTGCCACAAATTGCTTCTGAGATTGGACTATGAACGCAGCTACCAAGATCCAACATTTTATTCTGTTTTGGGTGCTTTTTTATTGTCGTCTTATTTGGTATCTCAAACACTTGCAGTTTCATCCCCACTATCTAGACGAAAAAGCTGAGGGTCTGGGCTGTGAATTCGTTTGTCCGTCTGTGACCTTTCAGTTAGCTGGCAAGCACTTACCACTGTGCAACCAGGCCTGTTCTTGTTTGCTTGGTGGTTACCTTCCGGGTCATTGTTCTGGAGGGCTGAGTTAGAGTGAAGTCTTCATATATTTATAACTATGTTTTTCCCTCCATATTCATCTCCCTCTATGGATTATTTTGAAGCAAATTCCAGCCGTCATATTAAATTAATAAGTGCACTTTTTTTCCCACCTCAGGCAGTCCTATTACATGAAAACTAACACATTGTAGGGTCTTTGCTGGTGTAGATTTTGGTGCTGATATTAGATGGCATTCATGAGTCTGTATTTCTTCCCTCTCAGCAGGTACTCTGGAAAGGGATTGAGCAGCAGGATGGTAGATTATTGCTCTCTGTTACCAAAACACCGAACAATTGTTAGCTGTGTAATTTCCGTGGGTTTTCTTGCTACTGTTATTACACGCTCTGTGTTACCTATGGATACAATAGCAGAGCCTGCCTGGCCCTGCCATCCCTGCCGAGTATCAGTATTGTCCTACACAGGAGGTTTCACTCTAAATAGTAGCAGGAAAACTCTCGTAAACCAACAAGGCTGATTTGTGTGCATGCATTTCCCAAATGGCAGGGCACAGAACCAATCGAGACTGTCTCCTGCTTCCCAGAGAACCCAGTGTGTGAGTTCCACATTGCTGCTGTGGTATATTATTACAAATTTACCGACTTGAGTTAAAAAAAAAAAAAATCTACTGTTTTACATTTCTGCAGGCCAGGAGAGTGAAGTGGCTCTCAGGGCTGGCTTTTCTGGGTCTCTAGGGAAGAATTGGTCCCTTGCATTTTTTAGAAAACACCTACAGTCCTCCTTGGGGTCCACTGGATAATATAGGATAATCTCCTCAGCACAAAATCCTTAATTTAATCACATCTGCAAAATTCCTTTTGTCACAGATTCACAGGTTCCAGGGATGAGGATGCGAACATCCTTAAAATCTGTTGTCAGTGAGTCGATTCCAACCCACAGTGACCCTACAGAGCAGAGACAGACTGCCCACAAGGCTGCAGTTCTTTACAGAAGCACTCCGCCACGTCCCTCTCCTGTAGAGAGGCTGGGAGGCTGTCATGGCAGACTTGGGGTTCCCAGGGGAGCACTCCACCTCTGGGCCACCAGGGATCCTTTGAACACTCTTGCTGTTTTGTTGTTGCTTAGGTGACAGTGAGTGAGTGCCCCCTCGTAACGACGCCATGCGCAGCAGAGTGAAGCACCGTGCCCCCTCGTATTCCCGCTGTTGCTGCAGCCACTCTGTCGGTCTGCCTTGCTGAGGACCTTCCTCTTCCTCACTGACCCTTTCCCAGGCGTGATGTCCTACTCCAGGGACTGGTCCCTTCTGACGTGTCCAAAGAATGAGATGCCGTCTCACTGCTTGCTTCCGAGGAACACACTGGCTGTACTTCTTCCCGGACGGATCTGTTTGCTATTTTGGTGTTTTGGGGCGTATTTGATGTTCTCCCCAATACCGTAATTCAAAGGTGTCGATCGTCCTTTGGGCTTTTTTATCCCTTGTGCAGCCTTCTCATACAGGGGCATACAAGCCTTGAGAAGACCATGGCTTGGGTCAGGCACATTTTAGTCTTTCAAGTGACAACTTTGTTTTTTAAAGAGGATTTTCTGCCGAGTATTTGCTCAACTCGGTGTGTCATTTGAGTTCCTGAAAACTGCTTCCTTTGGCATTGATTGTGAGTCCAAGTACAATGAAATCCTTGACAACTTCCATGTTTCCTCCACTTACCACAGTGTTTACCGGTCCAGTAATGAGGCTTTTGTTTTCTGTATGTTGAGGTATAATTCATACTGACGGCTGTGGTCTTTGATCTTCATCAGTAAGTGCTTCAAGTCCTCTTCACTTTCAGCAAGCAAGGTTGTGTCATCTGTATAATGTAGGTTGTTAATGAGTCTTCCTGCAATTCTGATGCCTCTTTCTTCTTCAATTATTTGCTCAGCATACAGATTAAGTGCAGTGAAAGAACACAACCCAGACACACAACTTTCCTGACTTTAAACTACACAGTATCCCCATGTTCTATGTGAACGGCTTCCTGTTGATGTGCATACACGTTCCTCACAAGCACAACTAAGTGTTCTGTAATTCTCATTCTTGGTAATGTTATCCACAACATGATCCACACAAATACCTTTGTACAGTTAATAAAACAGAGGTAAACATCTTTTTGCATTTTCTGCTCCTAGCCAACATCCTCAGACCCAAGTGATAGCTCTCATTTCATGTTCTCTTCTGAATCCAGCTTGAACCTCTGGCAGCTCTCGGTCAATGTATTGCTGCAACCACTTTTGAAAGATCTTCAGCAAAATTTTACTTGTGTATGATATTAATGTACTCCTTAACAATTTCCACATTCTGTCGGATCTCCTTTCTTTGCAGTGGGCACAGATATGGATAACTTGCCGTCATTTGGCCGGGTAACTGTCTTCCAAATGTTTGACACAGATGAATGAGCAGCTCCAGGGCTGCGTCTGCTTTTAGAAGCTGTGCTCAGCCAGTTCCCAGAGCCCTATTTTTCCAGTGCCTTCAGCACTGCTTGTATACCCTTCCTGTATGCCACTGGGTCTTGATGATACGTACCTCCTGAAATGGTTGAAAGTTGACCAGCTCTTTTTGGTACAGTGGATTCTGCGTATTCCCTCCATCCCCTTTGGATGCTTCCTGCATCTTTTAATATTGCCCCAGCAGAACCCTTCAATATCACAACTCAAAACTTGAATTTTTTCTTCAGTTCTTCAACTTGAGAAATGCTAAGTATTCTTCTCTTTTGGTTTCCTAACTCCAGGCCTTTTCACATGTCATTATAATACTGTCCAACTTTGTCTTTTGGAGCCATTCTTTAAAACATTCTCTTCCATTTGTTTTAGTTACCCTCTATTCAAGAGTAAGTTCCAGAGTCTCTTCTGACATTCGTTTTGGCCTTTCTTTCCTCTCTTTTTAATAACCTTGTGCTTGTCACCTCTGTGAGGTCCATGATGTCATTCCTCAGCTGCTCTGGTCTTCAGTCGTTATTGTTCAATGCATCAATGGACACCTTAGGGGATCATCGTTTAGTCTATCACACCCAGTCTCTGGTCACTATTCTTCGGGGATCTTCATTCAGTCTACTGCACCCAATCTGGTGGAGGGTAGAAGAAGAAGAAGAAGAAGAAAAAGAAGAAGAAGAAGAAGAAGCAAAGCAAGGCAATAAGAAGAGGCAGCTGGCAGAGAGAGGGCCACAGGTTCCCAGCAGTGCAGACAAGCTGACATAATCGTAAGGGTTTTACTTGTAGGAAGATGGTTTTAGCAGCTGGCAACTTGATAGGTAGAACTTTCTACTGAAGACTGCTGAGGGCTTTAGTAGAATTGAGAAATTGTCACAGAAAAATTTAGAAGTCAGGGTTAGTTTCGTGTTTTTTCTGTGAGTTGGAATTAACTCCAAGACAGCTAGAAAACATACAATTGATACTCATAAACATATCTTTTTACCATGAATCATTATTATAATAATTTAGTCTGAATGTACACCCAAGTTTAGACTGTAAGAACACTAAAATGAAAAGAAAAATGCTACACAGGACATGGAATACTCCAGGCAAAACAACACCCAGAGACAGCACCTGATACTGACAGTGAATGTCAGTCTGTGACAGGGGTAGGGCTGAAGACAGAACCCCCAAACTGGGACAAATGAGGGAGAAGTGGTAACTCCAAACTACGTGGCAAGTTCCCCATGTATAACCTGGCTGCTCGTTTTCCCTAGGGTTGACCTGGCCTAAAAGTAGCAAAGGAGGGTGGCCACCAGGTACATGTCAAGTACAGCACGCTATCTGTCCTTGTGGTCTTAGCAGTATTGGCTTCAGGGTGTCGGGACTTGATTGAGGTGGACACAAGTCACTAACAGAGTTTCATAGATGGTACACAAAGCTATACTCCATGATTCCTCTCAATGGAAAGAGATTGACTTCATTCTATAGAGTTATATGTTTAATAACACAAACATCATTCATATATGATAACTTTAAAATGCCAGATGGAAAGACAAAGATAATTCTAAAATTCAGCCTTCATGTAGACAGGGTTTAGTATTTACTAGGTAATAATTTTAAAAGCATCCATGAGTAAGAGTGCTCTAAGCAGAAGGGACAGCACATGGAAAGTTTCTGAAAAGCTAATGGTTGAGGAATAGGAAGAAGAGCAGACTAATTAAAACATAGGGGACAAGGGGAACAGTGGGGAGGTAATCCATGAGCAGTAGCCAAGGACAGATCATTCAATAATTACAGCAATAGATTGACAGGAAACTGCCAGAAATTCTATCTGTATTTCAGAAGATGAGATGGAACCAGCAATTTCATTGCTAATGTCAGATGGATCCTGACTGAAAGCGGAGAATTCCAGAAAGATGTTTACTAGTGTTTATTGCCTATGCAAAGGCATTCAACTGTGTGGATCATAATAAATTATGGATAGCACTGTGGAGAATGGGAATTTCAGAACAATTATTTGTCCTCGTGAGAAACCTGTACACAGATCAAGACGAGGTTTGAACCGAACCAGGGCATGTGGCATTGTTCGAAGTCAGGAAGGTATGCTTCAGTGATGTGCATTTTTACCACATCTATTCAACCTGTGTGCTGAGCAAGAAATCTACAAAGCTGGCCTATATGATGAAGAGAAGGGGATCAAGATTGGGGGAAGACTCATTAACAACCTGTGTTATACAGATGACACAATATTGCTGCAGAAAGTGAAGACGATCTGAGACACTTACTGATGAAGATCAAAGACCACAGCCTTCAATATGGATTACATTTGAACATCAGGAAAATAAAAATCCTCACAACTGGGCAAGTAGGTTACAGCACGATAAAAAGGTGAAAGGATTGAGGTTGTCAAGGGTTTCATTTTACTTGGATCCCTAATCCACACCCATGGAAGCAGCAGTCAAGAAATCAAAAGACACAGTGCACTAGGGAAATCTGTTGCAAAAGACCTCTTTAAAATGTAGAAAAGCAAAGATGTCACCTGGAAGATTATGGTGCACCTGACCCAAACCATAATGTTTTCAGTCACCTCCTATGCACGTGAACGCTGGACGATACATAAATAAGATGGAGGAGAAACTGACTCCTTTGAATTGTGGTGTCAGAGAAGAGTATCGAGTATACCATTGACTGCCAAAAGAAGGAACACACCTGTCTTGGAAGAAGTACAACCAGAATGTTCTTTAGAAGCAAAGATGGCAGGACTGCATCTCACCTACTTTGGTCATGTTTTCAGGAGAGCTCAGTCCCGAGAGATGGTCGTCATGCTGGGAAAAGCAGAAGGTCAGCAAAAGAGAAGGTTCTCGATGAGACAGAGTGACCCAGGGACTTGAATGAAAGGCTTAAGCGAAACAGCAGTTGTGCGGGTGGCACAGGACCGGGCAAGGGTCTCGTCCAGCTGCATGTGGGGTCACTCTGAGGCGGAGCCTTCTGGGTGGCCACGGAAAACGACAACAACTAGGAGAGATTCTGTAGGGATTTGGGGACCATGGTAAGGATTTTGGATTGTATTTTAAGCAGACAAGTATGCAATTTTCTCTCTGTGTCACCACAAAGCTGAGGAACTAGGCAGAGTCGAGGCATGGGGACTGGTTGGGAGGCTACTGTGCTTGTTGAGGGGGAAGAAGAGGCGGTGTGGACTGGTGCACTGGTGGCAGAGGTGGATTTGGGAGGCGAAGCTGACTGAGCTCACTGCTGTGTTAGACCTGCAACGTGAAGAAGAAAGAGTCAAGGTTATGGCTTTCCATAAGTGTTTCCTTCAAGTGGTTCTAGAGGTTATTGGGCCAAAGATGCCAAAAGTAGACGATGGTGCCGAGTGCCTCCACCACTGAAAAGCAGGGCTGAAGGCCAGGGTCACTGGGCAGGTTATGGGCAATCGGAACAGCCTGTCTCCTCATCAGTACGGAGTCAGACTATTATTTCTCCTCTACATTTGCGTCTTGAAGAACAGAAGGCTGACTGATGGGTTAGGTGGAATTATGCCCACCACAACCATGAGGCAACTTGTTTATTAAGGCTCCAGCAAGAAGATGACCTGATCCCCTGTGCTAGGCTAGTAGATAAAATGGAGAAGTGCGGGGCAGATCATAAGGGGATACGAAATTTTTTGAGAACTTACTCCAAATGGTAAATGGCTCAATTTCAGTTGGGAGGGCTGTTTCTCGTAACCATAGAAACCTGCCCTTTAACTCAGATAAAGAGAGTTTGCTAATTAAGCATGCGTATGACATAAACTGTAAAGGGGAATAACATAAATACCTGAAAAGACAGGATGAGGACACAATAAGGTTGCCATTTGAATGTAGCATGATTGATTTAATGGAGATTCGTGAGCCCAAAATACAAGTGCGGGGAGGCGGGAGCAGGCAGGCACAGCCATAAAGACACAGCGGTTTCCACGTTCAGAGAGACCAATACGAACCTGCAGTGCAAAAGAAACGCTGAAGATGTTAATGCAATCAGCGTCAGATTTGAACATGAGTGGGACAGACTAAAAGCCGTATCTGATAGACGAAAGATTTTGATTGTTTTACTCACTCAACAAGTATTTTCTGTGTGGTTAACACATGTCAGGTGCTGTCACAAGCCCTGAGACTACAGCGGGAAACAAATGCTTAATCTGAAAAAGATGAGACTACACTGAAATGTAGAAGAGAAGTAAGGCGCATGTTGGCTATCCCAAGGTAGATAAAGTGGTTGAGAACTTTAGAGACACTTACTTTTCTTCTCTGCCTCTACAAATTAAACAGCTTTCTGAGAAGGATGGGTGTTTTGGTGCTAGTAAATTCCTGATTATTGGAATGGTTAAGAGGAATCAGAACACCATGGCTTGAATTCTTTTGTTTTTGAGCATTTTACATGCACATGCTAGAAAACTGGAAAAAAATAACTGCAAAAGAAGAAAATGTTACTCATAATCCAACGACTTGGTGATATCCATTATTTCTCTCTCTGTCTGAATATCTCTTTCTATGTTCCAATACACACACACACACACACACACACACACACACACACACACACACACACACCCCACTAATCCTAGGTACCAAAACAAAAAGACATCACTGCCGTCAAGTTGTGTCTGACTCATGGCAACCCTAGAGGTCAGAGTAGAACTGTCCCATAGAGTATCCAAGGAGTGCCTAGAGGATCTGAACTGCTGATCAACAGACTGGGTTAACAGTCTGGGTTAACAGACTAACACTTAGCCCACTAAGCCACTAGGGTTTCCTATCCTATGTACAGTTCAGATAATTACCTTCGTAATACAGTTCTGTCTCTCTTTTTAATTAACGTAAAAATTGTGAGCGTTTCTATGACATTAAGGTTCCTTGTGAATAATCTTTTCAAAGATGGAACAATGTTTTATTTGTATGGATATGCCATGGTTTTTTACAGCATTGCTCTGATACTGGAAACCTATGCTGTTTCTTCTCTTTTTTTTGTCCTAAATGATTCTGTGCTGAGTATCTTTGTGCTGTCTCTGCCCTCTTTTCTGATCATTAACTTGGGATAGAGTTCAGAAAGTGTAATTACTATGGAAAAAACTGTGGAAATTTTTAAGACTTGGGATGGATATTGTAAAATTAATTTCAGAAAGGTCAAGCATAGTCACATGCCTATTACCATAAGAATGCCAGTCTTTTCTCATTCGTAGCCAATGTATTATCATGTTTTTATTCTTCACTAATTTCATGGGCAAAAATTGGTGTTGCATTCAAATCTATTTTTCTTACATGACTAGGTTGAACATGTATTTCATGTGCTTTTTAACTATTTGGAAACCCTAGTAGGTGTAGCACTGTGACTGCTAATCAATAGGCTGGAAGTTCAAATTCACCAGGCGCTCCTTGGAAACTCTATGGGGCAGCTCTGTGCTGCCTTATAGGGTTCTTGTGAGTCAGAATTGACTCAATGGCAGTGGGTTTGGGGCTTGGATTAACTATTAGTCTTTCTTGTAAGTTGTGTTTTCCTACGCTTTACTCAGTGCTCCAATTGCATTGCAAAGTTTTTCTTTTATTGACTGGAACATGCTTTCTAGACCTTAAGAATACTACTTCTAAATCTTTATTATGTCTTATGGCAGCTAATTTGTCCTCATTGCTTTTATACTTTAGCTGTGTTAATTATTTTGTATAACAGAAAATAAAGTTGAATTTGCTTACACAAAATTAAATGTTTGGCATATTATAAAGTGATGCAACAGTAGAATTTGTAAATCTAGAAAATAATCTTATCAGATGATTCCAACTTATATGCTTAATATATAAAGAGTTCAAGTTCATTAAAAAAATCTAAAATACATAATAAATGGGCAAAAGGGATAATAAACTCAAGAAGAACTGACCTCACTGGCAGTAAATTAACAAATCAAATTACTTGATAAATACATTAAATAATTTAAAGATCTGTGATTAAATTTTATCCATTATATGATTAGAGGTTAAAATAAATTGTAATAATAATATTGTTTGTGTGATGATACTGACACATAAGGATAACTAGAAATCAATTCAGTAATGTGCTATATGTTAAGAGCTTAAAAATATTCATATTCTTTGTCCCAGTGAAAACATTTTAAGGAAGTTCTATGGAACCTTTTAAATATGTAGCTGTGGATACATCAGCAGGCGTATGTTCTGCAGTGCCATCTATTTTAAGCATTTGGGAGAAATTTTGGTGTTGCTGTTAGGTGTGGTCAAGCTGGCTCTGACTCCCAATGTTCACACACACCTGGATGAAACGTGCCTTGTCCTGTGCCAGCCTCACGGTCCCCGCAGTGTTTGAGCACGTTGTTGCAGCCCCTGTGTCAATCCCAAGTAGGTGAGACCAAGTCTACCCACCCTCATTTCCAGGGGGCATTTTGGGAATTCTTCCTCCAAAACAGACTGGGTCATTCGGCTGTATATTCCATATTTTCAGTATTTTTCACTCACACTACAATTCCAAGGCACTGATTTTCCTTCGGTCTTCCCTATTCCTTGTCTAGCTTTGGCATGCATACAAAGTGACTGAAAATATTATGGTTTGGATTAGGCATACCTTAGTTCTCAAGGCGACGTCTTTGTTTTGCAACACTTTAAAGAGGACTTTTGCAGCAGATTTGTCCAACACAATGCATCTTTCAATTTTTGATGGCTGCTTCCATGGGTGTTGATTGCGGATCCAGGTAAAATGAAATCTTTGACAATCTCAGTCTCTGTCTATTTATCCTGATGTTGCTTATCGGCCCAGTATTAAGAATTTTTGTTTTCTTTATGCTAAAGTCTAACCCAGTAAGTCCTTCAAGTCCTCCTCACTTTCAGGAAGCAAAGTTTTGTCATCTGCATAATGCAGGTTGTTAATGAGTCTTCCTCCAGTCCTGATGCTTTGTTGTTCTTCATCTAGTCCAGCTTCGCTGATTACTTGCTCAGTGTACAGACTGAATAAATATGGTGAAAGGATATAACTCGTTCCTCTTTCCTGATTTTCAACCATGCAGCATCCTGTTGCTCTGTTTAGAACACCTGTCTCCTGGTCTATATACAACTTCTGCACAGGTACGGTGAACATTCTTCCCTATGAAGAATGTGAAGAAGAAACCAAAATGCTTGCTATCAGGAGACCACTGGAGGATATTACATTCTATTCATAAAGTGTGATAGGATAATGCACATTTATATACCTACAAAGTTAATAAAAGCAAATTTATTTATGTGTGGAGTAATGTATTGTTTTCTCTTTATATTTGCATGAATTTTTAATATCTGCCATAAAAAGTACGTAGTACTCTATGGCTGTCCCAAAAAATGCAAAAAAGAAAAAAATTGCACAAAATGAAACAGATAGATAGGGACAGTCATGGGTTCAGCCTACACGTAACTACTTGTTTATGTAGTATAAACGGGCACAGGGCTGTCCCTCTTCCATAGACAATCACCCTGGAAAATACTAGAAAGGGAAATGTTCAAGAGTCAAACGTGTCATGAGGGAGAACCCTGATCCGAGGAACTGAAGCTGTTTCAACTTTTCAATTTCCTGTCTCTGTTGTTACAAGAGCAGCCACCTGCTTCAGGTCCAGATGCGCAGGCGGGTACAGACAACAGCTCCTCAGGACGGGTGAGATGCTTGGCCTTCCCCAGTCATTAAATCTGTACCTAGACGCATTACATCCAAGGGGAAGGGATGCAGAGGAGTGGGCTCCTCGGTCACTACAGACAGACCCGAGAGCAGCCTCAGTTGTCCCTTCCCTCCAGCTCGCACGGGTTCAGGCTATGCTCAGAAATCTGAAGCCTAGAACCCCTAATTCTGGAGACTTTTTGACCCGTTTGTTGTAGAGTGACCCACTGTCCTGGTTAGCTTGGGCTTGTGGGGTTTCCTAAGGCTTTTGGTGCTAACCCTGGGATGCCTCAGGCAGACAGGGATGAGTCAGGTGCCCTAGCTGCAGAGGTTGGTAGGGAAGAGGTTGGTAGCTGCAGTAGTGGGAGATGTGAGTCGTGAACACCTCTGATGGATGCACAAGGCTGCACTGTGAACACCCTCAGGTCTTTCCCACGGGGATGCTGGTCTTTCCCTGGTCTTTCCTACAGTGATGCTGGCTGGCAGACAGGAACCTCGGTACAAGAGTGTGAAATCACTTTCCTTCAGGTGAGCTGTGAGTGAGAGTACAGCCAATGTGAGAGGCGAGGATGAAGGGATGCACCTCAGGGTGCCTGCAGGGCAGGGAGACTGTTCCTCACCACGCTGCAATGGTGGACACGTGACACCACGTCTTGTTCAACACCCATGTGCTTGTCCTCTGCAAAGGAGCCCCAGTGCGTAAACTATTATTTTGAGTTAATAATGACGTATCATTATTGCTTCATGAATTGTTATAAAGTTATCACACTGAGGCAGGACGTTAATAAGAGAGGAAGCTGCGGGAGGGGGTAGGCAGGGGTAAATGGGAACTCTGTATGGCCAGATCTTTGGGTGTTTCATAGAATGCCAGAAAGCTGGGTTTTAATATGGAAAACTAGTTCCAAAAACATGTAAACACTGGGAAGTGTTTCAGAACTCATGTCTGTGAGGAGTATGATGCATGATTTCTGCCAAAGCAAGACTTAGCTAGCACCTAGCCTTTAATCCTAAGGATTCACCAGGTGACAGAGAAGATGCCTGGGAGGAAATGGAAACTTTCCACAGGGCTCATACTCGGCTCGACTGCTTTGCAATTCTGGATCTCTAGTTTTTTGTGTCTAGGTGTGCTGATTGCTCCCCGAGCCCACAAGTGACCCTCCATATCCACCTGCAGAGTCCTTGGGTGTGTTTCTTTGCCCTTTTGGCATCTCCCAGGACCGCATCCACCAGAAACCCTGCTGGTGCAGTGCGTTAAGTGCCACATCTGCTGACCAAAAGGTTGGCAGTTCAAATCTGCCAGCCGGTCCTTGGAAACTCTATGGGCAGTTCTACTACAAGCCCTAGGGTTGCTCTAAGTCAGACATGACTTGGCGGCAGCAGGTGGGTGTAAAGGGGCACATGGCTTTAGGGTAACCAGGAAAGCCTGACTCTGTGGGTTCATTATCAGTATCTGGTATTGTAGAAACTCTTGCTTCCAAGAGTTAAATTCCCTGGGCTCCTGTTAGGCCCTTAAACCATTCAGCACTGAAGGGCAGTGTCTCAGCCAAGGCTTGGTAATAGGAAGGGACAAGTCCCCACAGCTGTTGCAGTTTGACAGTGGCCACATGCTATGACTCCTAATTAGTGTCACAGGCTTTAATCAATTAATTTTTTCCCCTGATTAAGGTTGTCTTCATAAATTAATAAATGTATGCCTTGTGGCATACCAGTGAAGGATAAAAAAAAAAACCAAACCAGCCAACCATGAACTGCCAAGCCCTGGCAACCCTGAACCTCTCCAATAGTCCAAAAAGTTGGTTCCTAAGGACAGAGACCCTCCAAGTGTCATCTGAACGTCTCTAAGGCCCAGAGCTCAGCTTAGCAGGCTCCCCCATGGTTTTCAGGAGCACTGGGTGACAGGACCCGTTGCCATATGCCTCTCTTCAGGTTTCTAGGAAGCCACCAACAGGACCTCAGATTTTAGGTTGGGGAAGCAGGAGGAGGTCAGCCTGGCTTGCCTGTTGATGGGATAAAAAAAAGTCTAATGACTAGAATGAGAGAGTATGAATGAGGAGGCAGTAACCACTCATCTGAGGACAGGGGAACGATTTCTGAAATGAGGGCAATTTTCAAAAAGCCACTTATGAAAGGTGTCAGCCTGATCTCATAACAGAAAGGGCTCCTGAAAGGAAGATAGGTTTATTTAGAATGTAAGTCATGCCAGGCACCTCGCTAGCAATGCCATTCACTTCTGCAACAGCAACTAGTATGTGTGTGTGTGTGTATGTGTGTGTGAGATGTATACATGCGCGCGCACGCGCACACACACACCTACACAAACACACACACACGGTCTGACAATTAAGTCTGTGAACTGACTTGTTCTAGACACTGCACACCTCACTGATGAATCTCCCTAGGTCACCCTTGAAGCCCTCCCCTTGGGAAGCTGAGCACTGACACCAGTGCCTAGTCCAGCCTCAAAGCCATTTTGGAACTCTGTCTCCGGAATGGCAATTAGAGCCGTGGTCGTCTTACCCTTCACGTGCTGAATGTCGCCAAAGTGTCTTCCTTTCAATGTTCCCTTTATCTTCAGGTAAAGAACAAGTCACCGGGGGCCAGATCAGGTGAGCAGGGAAGGTGTTCCAATACAGTGATTTGTTTACTGGCTAAAGGCTGCCTCACAGATAGTGCTGTGGGAGCTGGTGTGTCGCCGTGATGTGAGAGGCACGCGTTGGGGAAGAGCTGAGGTCACTTTCGTTTCAATTTTTCACACCACCTTCTCAGCACTTCCAAACTTAGTTCACTGTTTGTCTAGTTGGTACAGATTCATCATGAACAATCCCTCTGATATCAAAAAAGGTTAGCAACATCACTGTGACTCTTGATTGGGACTGACAGAACTTTCTCGGTCATGCAGAATTGGCTGACTTCCATTGTGCACCCTGACACTTTGTTTCGGGGTCGTACTGGTACACCCATGTTTCATCCCTGGTGATAATAGGACCAGAGCACCTCCTTGCCTCTCACAAAGGTCCTGGCCAGCTTTGAGTGTCCTTTGCTGTTGTTCATCAGTGAGCTCCTTCGGGACCATTTTTGCACACACCTCTCTCATGCCAAGATTTTCAGTTAAGATTTTCCTAGCTGTTTCTCACTGTCAGCCAGTGATTTTGACTCACAATTTGATGAATTTTTGCAGGGTTTTTGTCAGTTCTGCTCATAACCAGTTGCTCCGACCTCTCTTCATCAATGATGCTCTCTCTCCTCAGAAAAACATTCATGACATTTGTGCACTGCCATTTTCTTTGTGACATTTTTGCCATAAACTTGCAGTAACATAGCCCTGATTTCACTTCCAATCTTGCCAAGTTTAACAAGAAATTTTATGTTTGTTCACTGCTCTAACTGAAGCTCTGACATTCTTGCAATGGTGCACAAAAATGTGCTACAAAAATAACGAACCCCAAGCAGCGAGACAGCATCGCATGCTGACACAGGTGCAGCTCAGAGACACTTGACATATCAAGGTTATGAAACCTTACTGAGTCATTTGTATGAGTGTACAGTTTGTACACTCAGTACAGTGTATTGAATTGTACGACAATGTAAGCACATGATGGCAAGTTCGCAATTTAATTGTTGGAACTCGGGGTGCATATGTGCATGTATGTGTGTGTGTGTAAAACAAAAAAAAGAAACCCACCGCTGTTGAGTCAATTCCAACTCATAGCAACCCTATAAATAGAGTAGAGCTGCCCTGTAGAGTTTCCAAGGAGCACCTGGTGGATTTGAACTGCTGGCCTTTTGGTTAGCAGATGTAGCTTTTAACCACTACACCACCAAGTTTTCATGCACACATGCACACACTCGTATTTATCAGTCAAAGAAAAATTCAAGCCAAGAGCCATTAAATGACCTATGTGACCAGTAGCTATGGAGGCCCTTCCCACTCAGGGCCCCCCCACCACGGAGCAGAGCAGAACCAGGCTCCCTGGAGTTTTCAAGGCTGTGAACATTCAGAAGCAATTCCCCGGCCTTGTTTTCAGGGTGCCTCTGTGTGGACTTCAATCAGCAACCTTTCAGTTAGTAGTTAGAATGCTTAAATGTTTGTGCCACCCAGAGACTCCAGAAAGAATCTGTAAGGTTATTTCATATCAATAACATGCGTATTGCACATGCACTTGTAACACTCGTTATACTTTTGGACTAATAGCATACAAGGTCAGTAATAGAAAATATAAAACTAAGTAGAAGTGAAATAGGGACAGGCTTTACAGCAGCAAGTACATAGAACTTAATGTTAGAGACTCTTGATAATGTGACTAGTGAGCCGAAGTTAATAGATACATAGCAGAGTATATAACCTGAAACACACTATCTCTGTGTGCCCTCAAATATTGACACTGCGCATAGGCACATCTTTTCCCCCCAAGGGCAGCTTGATAACATGTACAAGTTCAATAACATGTATCAAGACTTTGAAATATGTATATATTTCTAGATGTTATATCTAGAAATTGATACTATGGATAAGAACGTGTGGATGAAGATGATAAACAAAGCAGATAAATACCAAGAAAGGAGAAGGAGTTAAAACAGTTGGTGCCTTTGCTGTGTTTTATCAGTGTAGCTGTTGGTCCAGCTGACACTGCAAAGCATGGTTTGGGAAACTCAGGGTGGCCCTGGGCAGCTGTTCCCATGGGAATGGGCCCGAGGGCAGGGTCCCAGAGCCTCGTGTCTTCCACAGAGGTCAAAACATACTATGAGTGATAGTGGGAGCCCCGGGGTCAGCAGAGGGTCCAGACCCCAGATGGTAGCGTTAATGGGGCTCCGACTGGAGATACGGACGTCTCCAAGTTTGCATCGCAGTGGGCGGCCAGATGTCGGACGAGGAGAGATCCGTAGGAGCCGGAGTGTTCAGTTATACATCCAGACTCAGACCTGCCTCCATTCCCCAGCATCACAAAGGCCTACGTCAGACCGAGGACCTCAGGTCACATCGGGCGTAAGCTGCTGGCTGAAGGGTCACCAGTTCAGCCCCACCCGCGAAATCACAGCCTGCAAAGCTCGACTCTGTCACATGGGCTCACTAGGAGTTGGAAAAGGCTCAGTGGCAACAACAGTAGCCTTGTTTTAGTTATCCAGTGCTGCTGTAACGGAAATACCACAGGCGGATGGCTTTAAAAAAGAGAATTTTTTTTCCTCACAGTAAAGTAGACTGAAATCCAAATTCAGGGCATCGGCTGCAGGGGGAGGCTTTCTCTTTTGGCTCTGGAGGAAGGTTCTTGTTGTCAGTCTTCCCCTGGACTGGGAGTTCTGTGGTACAGGGACCCCAGGTCCTTTCCAAAGGACATGCTGTGCTCCCGGCACTGCTTCTTGGTGGTTTGAGGTCCCCAAATCTCTGCTGGCCTTCATTTCCTATATATCTTAAGAGATTGCTTCAGGACACAACGCGGTCTCACACATCGAGCCTCACCCCACGAACACAACTGTTAGCGATCCTCCCGCGTCAACGCCACAGAGGCAGGATTTGCAGCGTGGAGGAACATCACACAATACTAGGAATCACAGTACAGCCAAATCGCTACACACAGTTTTGGGGGGACATTATTCAATTGATGACAAACCTAAAGCGACTGGCGCAAAGGAGGACCAAGGAGAAAAGTCCTAAATTTGACTGAGTTGATCCAAATGTTAGCAGATCAAGCTGTCTGCATCAGACACTGTGGGGGTTTAAGACAGTTCATTTACAAGAAAAATTAAGATTTCATTTTTGCACAACTGAGTATGTGAATTAAATAGTTGTGAAATTTCCACTTATTTAACCTAGAGAAATTGTTCACATGGCATACCCCAAGGGAGAAGAGAATTTTCTCTAGCAGCATATGGTTATATTTGGATGGATGAGCTTGGCAGGAGATACAGTGTATTGGATAAGAAGCCAAGTTTTGGGGTCAGACTTTCTGGGTTCAAATCCCAGCTTTGTCACTCGGTAGTTATACGGCCTTGGGCAAATCACCTAGCCTGCCTTAGCTGTCCTAACTACAGAATGGTCAGCATTTACCTATTGTGTAGGGCTGCGGTGAAGATGAAATTAAACCATCTTGTGTAAACAGCTAGCCTAGTGTCTGATGCATCAAGCCCAATCTCATTGTCTTGAAGTTGATTTTGGCTCATAGCAACCCTGTAAGACAGGGCAAAACTGCCCCGTGGGGTTTCTGTGGGGTGGCTGGTGGATTTGGACTGCCTACCTTTTGATTAGCAGCTGAGGTCTTAACCACTGCACCACCTGGGCTGTCTCTGATACACAGTAAATGCTTTATAAATGTTTATAAATGTTTTCTATCACTATTGCTCACATTAAAAAAATAAATCTGTGAGTAGTTGTCTACATGGAATATGCATCAGTTTTGCGATTAGAAAAGAGAGAGAAGCCAAATATAACTACTATCATGCTAGGTTATGAAATTATTGCTTTTTTCTTAGTCCTTCATGATCTTTCCAAAATATTTACTATGGCCACATTCTACTTGTACAATAAGAATTTGAAAAAGCTGCTTGTAAAACTTCCCCGCTGGTCCCTCCACCCTCCTTTAACACAGGACGTCTCCGTCGCCAGCACTATCCAGCAGGCACCGGTCGCTTGGCCTCCAACCATTAGCCGTTTCGAAAAACTCCCAACGCTGACACGTGTAAGAGCCTTCCAGGTCAGCTTCCTGCCCCACCCCCAGACAGGCTGCCGTGGCTGCCCTGCGATTCCGCTTGGCAGTGGGCTGGCTCCAGGCGCGATGTGAAGGCCCCCGGGTCAGTAAGCAGGCGCCCTCCAGCTTGGCTGAAGACAGGGAGTAAACTACCTTTAAACAGCAGGTTTGATGTTGTCTGTCTTCTGGTTTAGGGGCAGCAGCCCCCACTGCTACAACAAGAACAGGGTGCTCTGCTTTGGGGCTGGTGGCCTACGAGCTCTCCAAAGGGTCTATTCACCTGGCAGATCTTTTAGTGGTCCTTCTGTGTAATCTATATCATTCCGTCACAGATCTGTATATGTATATGTATGTGTGCGTATCCTTCTATATGTCCTCAACCATTCCTCCCCAGGTATGTGTGTGTGAGCGTGTGTGTCCTTCTGTGTAGTCCCCATCATTTCACCACAGGTCCATGTTTGTATGTGTGCATTAGGGGAGGTTGGTTCAGAGGGGCTCGTCGTTGTTGTTGTTGTTAGGTGCCGTCGAGTTGGTTCTGACTCACAGCGATCCTATGAACAGCAGAACAGAACACTGCCCAGTCCTGTGCCATGTCCACAGTTGTTTTCATGCTTAAGCCCACTGTTGTGGCCACTGTGTTGATCCATCTCGTTGAGGGTCTTCCTCTTTTGCACTTACCCTCCCCTCTACCAAGCATGATGTCCTTCTCCGGGGTCTGATCTTTCCTGACAACATGTCCAAAGTATGTAAGATGCAGTCTTGCCATCTTTGCTTCCAAGGAGCACTCTGGTTGGACTTATTCCAGAACATTCAACATTCAACATTCTTCTCCAACACCACAATTCAAAGCCATCAGTTCTTCTGTCTTCTTTGTGCATAGTCCAGCTTTCACATGCATACGATGCAGCTGAGAATACCACGGCTTGGGTCAGGTGTGTTTTAGTCTTCAAGGTAACATCCTCACTTCTGATTACTTTGAAGAGGTCCTTTGCAGCAGATTTTCCCAGTATGATGCGTCTTTTGATTTCTTGACTGCTGCTTCCCTTGACTGTGGGCCCAAGTAAAATGATATGTTTGATAACCTCAATCCTTTCTCCATTATGACAACACTGCTTACTGGTCCAGTTGTGAGGACTTTTGTTTTCCTGCTGTTGAGGTGCAATCCATACTGAAGTTTGTGGTCCTTGACCTTCATCAGTAAATGCCTTAAATCTTCTTAATTTCCAACAAGTAAGGTGGTGGTGTCTGCATAACACAGGTTGTTAATGAGTTGTCCTCCAATCCTGATGCCTTGTTCTTCTTCGTATAATCCAGCTTCTTGCATTATTTGCTCCGCATACAGATTAAAAAGGTATGGTGAAAGGATACAACCCCGATACATGCCTTTCCTGACCTTAAACCATGCAGTGTCCCCTTGTTCTGTTTGCATGACTGCCTCTTGATCCATACACAGGTTCCTTCAGAGCACAGTTAGGTGTTCTAGAATTCCCATTCTCCTCAATGTTAGCCGTAGTTTAGTGTGATCCACACAGTCAAATGCTTCTGCATAGTCATTAAAACATGAGTAAACATCTGGCTGGTATTCTTTGCTTCCAGCCAAGATCCATAACATCAGTGGTGATATCCCTGGTTCCATGTCATTTTCTGAACCCAGCCTGTGTTTCTGGCAGTTCCTTGTCAATATATTGTTGTAGTCTCTTTTGAGTGATCTTGATCAGAATTTTACTTGCATGTGATATTAACAATATTGTTCAGTAATTTCCACATTTGGTTGAATCACCTTCTTTGGAATAGGCATAAATATGGATCTCTTCCAGTCAGTTGGCCAGGTAGCTGTCCTCCAAACTTCTTGGCATAGCCAAGCGAGTACTTCCAGTGCTGCATCTGTTTGTTGAAATATCTCAGCTGATATTCCATCAGTTTCATGAGCCTTGTTTTTTGCCATTGCCTTCAATTCAGCTAAGACTTCTTCCTTCAGTACTGCTGGCTCCCGATCACATGCTGCCTGTTCAAATGGCTGAACATCAACTAGTTCTTTTTGGTATAATGACCGTGTATTCCTTCCATCTTCTTTCTTTT
The DNA here is from genome assembly GCA_028571685.1 of Heterohyrax brucei. Classification (NCBI taxonomy): domain Eukaryota; kingdom Metazoa; phylum Chordata; class Mammalia; order Hyracoidea; family Procaviidae; genus Heterohyrax; species Heterohyrax brucei. Next base: position 70,648,475 of record CM053162.1, on the reverse strand, counting down.
GATGTTCTCTGAGTCTTTTAACAGTTTCACTGTAGAATCCTTCACTATTGCAGCTAGAGGTTTGAATTTTTTCTTCAGTTCTTTCAGCTTGAGAAATGCAGAATGTGTTTTTCCCTTCTGACTTTCCATTTCCAGCTCTTTGCACATGTCATCATAATGCTTTCTTTTGTCTTCTCGAGCTGCTCTCTGAAATGTTCTATTTAGGTCCTTTATTTTGTCATTCGCTCCTTTTGCTTTAGCTGCTCAACGTTCAAGAGCAAGTTTCCCAAAGTCTCCTCTTACATCCAATTTGGTCTCTTCTTTCTTTCCTGTTGAAGTCTTTAGTGTCATTCCATCTGGTCTGGTCTTTGGTCATTAGTGATCAACACATCAAATCTGTTCTTGAGACGGTCTTGAAACTCAGGAGGGATACACTCAAGGCCTTACTTTGGCTGTCGTAAATTTGTTCTAATTTTCTTCAGTTTCGTTTTGAATTTGCACATGAGTAATTTATGATCTGTGCCACAGTAAGCACTTGGTCTTGTTCAGACTACTGATATGGAGATTTTCCAATGCCTTTTTCCACAGATGTAGTCAATTTGGTTCCTGTGTATGCCATCTGGCGAGGTCCGTGTTTACAGTCACTGTTTGTATTGCTTAAAAAAGGTATTTGCAATGAAAAAGTCATTAGTCTTGCAAAATCCTATCATATGATTGGCATTACTTTTGTCACTGAGGCCGTCTTTTCCAACTGTTGATCCTTCTTCTTTGTTTCCAACTTCTACATTCCAGTCACCAGTTATTATCAATGCATCCTGACTGCATGTTCGACCAATTTCAGACTGCAGAAGCTGATAAAAGTCTTCAACTCCTTCATCTTTGGTCTCAGTGGTTGGTGTGTAAATTTGAGTAATAGTTGTTTTAACTGGCAGTCCTTGTAGGCATATGGGTATTATCCTATCACTGACAGCATTGTACTTCAGGGTAGATCTTGAAATGTTCTTTTTGATGATGAACCCAACACTGTTCCTCTTCAAATTTTTGTTCCCAGCATAGTTGACTATATGAGTGTCAGATTCAGAATGGCCCAGACCAGTCCATTTCAGCTCACTAATGCCCAGGATGTCAATGTTTATGCATTCCATTTCATTTTTGACAATTTCCAGTTTTCCTAGATTCACACTTCATACATTCCATGTTCCTATTATTAGTGGATGTTTTCAGCTGTTTCTTCTCATTTTAAGTCATGCCATATCAACAAATGAAGGTCCCAGAGGCCTTACTCTACCCATGTCTTTAAGATCGACTGTACTTTGAGAAGGGAACTCTTTCCCAGTAGTCTTCCGAGTGTCTTCCAACCTGGGGGGTGCGGGGAGGTTCACTTTTGGGCATGGCCTGCCAAAAAAGCCAACATATCTATTCTAGAAGAAGTCTAACCTGAGTGCTCCTTGGAAGCACAGATGGCAAGACTGCATCTTACATACTTTGGACATATTGTCAGGAAAGATCAATCTCCAGAGAACGACATCATGCTTGGTAGACAGTCAATGCAAAAGACAAAGACCCTCTATGAGATAGATCGACATAGTGGCCATAACAATGGGCTTAAGCATAAAAACAAGTGTGGACATGGTGCAAGACCAGGCAGTGTTTCACATTGTTAGTTATAGGGTTGCTATGAGTTGGAACCAACTCAATGGCAGCTAACAACAACAACAATTCCTTTCAGAAGTAGACTGCTGTATCCTTCTCCCTAGTCTGTCTTAGTCTGGAATTTCAGCTGAAAGTTATCTACTGTGGTTGACCCTGCTGGTACCTAAATACCAGTGGCATAGCTTCCTGCATCACAGCACCAAGCAAGCCTCCACTGACAGACAAGTGGGGGCTGCTCACTCCCTCCTTACCTGATGGTGTCACCCCGCGTATCTGATGCTATTATCCTCCCCACTCAGTGCTGTTACTCTCCTTACCGGATGCTCTTACCCTCCTCACCTAATGCTGTTACCCTCTCTACCCGATGCTGTGATCTGCCTTACCCGATGCTGTTACCTTTGTTACCTGATGCTGTTATCTGCCATACCAGATGCTGTTGCCCTCCTTCTTTACTTGGATTCGCAATCATCACTCAAGGAAGCATCACTCTAGAAATCAAAAGATGTGTTACATTTGGAAAATTGTTTAGAAAAGACCTCTTTAAAGTATTGAAAAGAAAAGATGTCACCTTGAAAACTAAAATGAAACTGACTCAAGTTATAGAGTTTTCAATTGCCACATATGTATGTTAAAGCTGGACATGGATAAGGAAGGCCAAAGAAAAAGCGATGCCTCTGAATTACAGTGTTGGAGAAGAATGCTGAATATACAGTGGACTGTGAAAAGAGTAAACAAAGCTGTCTCGGAAGAAGTACAGTCAGAATGCTCCTTGGAAGCGAGGACGATGAGACTGTGTCTTCCGTACGTTGGACGTGTTATCCATAGAGATTGGTCCCTGGAGATGGACGTCATTCCCAGCTGAGTGGAGGCTCAGAGGAAAGGAGGCGGGCTCTCGGTGGGATGCATCAATTCGGTGGCTGCAACAACGGGCTAAGAATAACAATGGCTGCGAGGACAGTGCGGGACCAGGCCGTGTTTTGCTCTGTTGCAAGTGGGGTCACTATGTGTCGGAATCAACTTGTTGCACCTAGTGACAACAAGAGTCCCTGTACTCCTTGTCCAGAAGACAGCTCCTTTTAGAATTTTCAAGCCCCACAGCACCTTGGCTCCATATCCCTGTTCAAAGTCAGTGGGGGGAACTACAGCAGAGAACTGGGTACTCTGCCTTGCTGTGGTCACAGGGTATGAAACTGGACAAGAGTCCTGAGCTACACCCAGGGGACACCCTTGTTCCAAGGGTCACTACTACGATTTCTCATTTGCACCCCACCAAGGGACACTGGTGGACAAAGCTGAGTAACTGATCTGGACAGTAACAGGAATGCAGGAGGAAGCAGTGTGCAACCTGTAGGCACAGCCATGACGGTCCCCTGTATGGCCGAGGTGGAGTCAGGAGGGAGGTATGAAATGCACTGTGTTCACGTGAGCAGGGCCCTCTCACTGAGGGGGAGGGCCAAGTGGTTCAGGTGACAGAAATAAGAATATACCCCAGAGAAGGAGGCCTAGTGGCCTTCTTGAAGGATTTCATGCTTCCATAGAAACTTTATATAAATCACACCACGTGTTTGGCTAACATACCAAACCCCTGTCATCACATCAACTCCCACTCATGACCACTCTGTGTGTTGCAGAGAAGAACGGCTCTGTGGAGTTTTCTTCACTGTAATCTTTACAGAAGTGGATTACTAGGCCTTCCTTCTGCAGACCACTGGATAGGTTTGAACTGCCAATCTCCAGGTTAGTAATGACAACAAAAAACAGCGCTTTGTGGTTGAGTCAATTCTGACTCGCAGTGATCCCACAGAACAGGATAAAACTGCCCCAAGGAATGTCTGGGAATTTGAACTGCCAGTTTTTTAGTTAGCAGCGGTAGCATTGAATCATTGCACCAGTAGGGTTAAAACCTAAATAAAACCCACTGCCTTTGGGCTGATTCCAACTCGTGGTGACTTTATAAGGTTAGTCAAGTCCGAATCATTTGTACCACCAGGGGACGCTCTGATCAACATACTGAATTTAATTTAGTGTTGTAATAGAAGAAAGAAAATACATGTGAATTCAGAGGGCACTTTGCTAAAGTCATTAGATTAAGATGAATGTCTTTCACACCTTGTTGTGCTGACTGTACAAATGAGTGAATCAAATGCCTGGATCAAGGAAGACCTAATCTATGCATCATTATTATTTTTAACCAAACAATGAAGTTTAAACAAGTTATTTATTCTCAGTCATAAATAAAATACAGATTTCAATTTCTCTATGATTGAAGGATGATTATTTCCGCAGACTTATTTTATATTGGTCTGACATCATTCAGTCCAGTACAATAAACAGAACTGAAATTTCATTTACAGAAATTAATGGGATCTGCCTATACACAATGTTTTGTAGCTGAGATGCATGTTTGGTGAAAAGAGTAAGATTCTTCCAGTTTAAACCACTAATGGAGCTAAGTCTCTCCTGTCGTGTCTTCTAGAAACTAGCTTTTTGATGTTAGAACTCTATTACAGCATCAGGTCTTGGCTGTAAACAAGCCACGGCCCAGAACCCACTACTGTCGAGTGGGGTCCAACTCATAGTGAAACTAGAGCCAGGTCAATCTGGATGGAAATAGAAGGAACACCTATACCTGGGGATACTTATACTCAGGGACATGTCATGGAAAGGACAGTCCAGGGAAGTGTAGGTCATCTGTGGAAATCCCAGGCAAAAGAAGACATACGTTTACCTGGAAGAAGAGCTAAGACTGAATGGGTTACATCTAAAACATAAAGGATAAAGCCAGCCAAGTGCCGATAAAGGAATAATTTAAAATGGTTGATTTAGGCAGCTCAGGACCTAACATCATAGACATTAAACCTGTCATGGTGTTGCTTTATGTGTAGCCTGGGACGTCTTACTGGAACTGAGTTCAGCAAGGAGGGAGGTAGAACAACCCATTTTGCTTGTGTGGATCTAACTAGTACATCATGGCTTCTGAGCCAACTTCTTTGGCCACAGCAACTTGGTCCCCAGTTAGAGCTCAAGTGGTGTGTAATCCTGGAGTCAGTGGATTCCTGATTCACCAACTTGCTAATGAAGGCACAGGTAGTAGGTCCTTTAGTCAGTTTTGTTTCAAAAAAGTTATTCCTGAGACCCAGGCCTCTTCTGAAAATTGGGAAGAACCTAACTTATTATACCTCTTCCTATTTATGTGCCACTAGGGGCTGGCTCACAGTACAGATTTCCTATTCGACCAGTTTTTCTAGACAATCTTTCTGATGCTAAGAAGTCAAAATCAATTTGTCCTAGAACAGAAACACATGAGGTCTGACAATTAAGTTCATGAACTTGCCACTGTGCACTTAAGTTGGTGGCACTGTACATAAAACTCAGTAAGGTTTCATAGCCTTGATATGTCAATGTCTCACAGCTGTGTTTGTGTCAAAACATGGCAGTGTCTTGCCGAGTGGCATTTATTATTGTTTGGTGTGTTTTTGTGTGCCATCACAAGAAAATTTGAGCTTAAATTAGAGCAATCAGCAAATGTTAAGCAAGACTGGAAGTGAAATCAGGAACATGTTAGTGCAAGTTTATGGGAATACTGCCATGAAGAAAACAGCAGTGTACAAATGGATTAAACGTTTTTCTGAGGGGAGAGAAAGCATCACTGACAAAAAGAAGTCAGGGTGGCTAGTAATTAACAGAATTGATGAAAACATCTCAAAAATTCATCAAATTGCATGCCAGAATCATCAGCAGACTGTCAGAATTGTAGCCAACCAAGTGAACATCAATAGAGACCCAGGGAAATCTTAAATGAAGATCTTGGCATGAGAAAGGTATGTGCAAAAATGGTCCTGAAGGAGCTCACCAATGAACCTATCAAGGAGAGCTGAAGTTTGCCAAGACTTTTTGGAGAGGCAAGATCATGTTCTGGGCTGTGTTATCACTAGTGATGAAACATGGATGTATCAATACAACCCTGAAACAAAGCATCAAAATGTACAATGGAAGTCATCCAACTCTCCACTACCAAAAAATTTCTGTTAGTCCAGATCAAGAGTCAGGATGATGTTGCCAACCTTTTCTGATATTGGGGGGATTGTTCACTTGGAGTTTGTACCAATCGGAAGTGCTGAAAAGGTTGTGTGAAAATGCTAGAAAAAAATGACTTGAACTTCTTGGCGACTCATGGCTCTTGGGTTGTGACAGTGTACCAGCTCACACAACACTGTCTGTGAGGAAGTTTTTAGCCAGTAAACAAATAAATGTATGGGAACATCCTGCCTACTCACCTGACCTGGCCCCTGAAGATAAAGAAAACATTGAAAGGAAGACGTTTGGATGACATTTGCAACATTGAAGGTAATACAACAACAGCTCTGATAGTGATTCCAGAAAAAAGAGTTCCAAGATTGCTTCAAAGGGTGGACTAGGTCCCGGTGTCAGTACGCAGCTTCCCAAGGGGAGGACTTCGAAGGTGACTGTAGTGATATTCAGCAAGGAGGTGTGTAGCACTTTGTCTAGAATAAGTTTGTGAACTGAATTGTTGCACCTTGTACACTGAGTTTTGAATAAGTATCTTTTCCCTGACTCAAACTCCATCCTCTGTTCAGGCTTCAGCAGCTTTGTGCCCGAAGAGCACCCATAAGAGGCAAACATATGATGAATGAAGAGCAGTTTTCTTGACTTTTGGGTTCATAATCAGATTCGCAAATCTTTGGTGGAAGGCATGGCTGTAAAGGCCAACGTACTACTGATTTACAAGAGCTGGGTCTTAGGAGAAAGGCTATTTCTGTTTGGGAATTGGGACTTTCAGGGTTGAGGGGAGGAGTGTGCTATCACAGGGTGGAGAGAACAGCTAGGAAATGTAATGGGGTGTGTATAAGTTTTTGTTTGAGAGACTGACTTGAACTGTAAACTTTCACTTGAAATACAATAAATAAATAAATATACAGTTTCTGCTCTGAATTCCCAAAAGTCTCAGCCCGGCAGATACCAGGGTCAAGTGCAGAGAGCTGAGAGTAAATACTGAGTTAAAAAGAAAAGTCCGATCTTATTGAGTGTCCCTCATATCACTCCTCATATGGGATGGCACTGGGGAGCCATGGATTGTTGGGGATTCGTCTAGAAGACCCTTCCAACTAGGTGTGCTGGGATATGTTTATGACAGTTTGCAGTCAGTTCCTTGATGAGTCACTGCAGTACAGAAACAGCTACTAGGAATACTCTCAGTAACTGAAAAAACCCCAACTCATCTGTGGTCATAATATGAAGATGAAGGTTTCAAGGTCATGTTTCAGTATGGACATACCCAGTGGTGTCAAGTTCTGGAAATATGTGGTTAGTATAAGAGAAACTGGGAAACTCTGGTGGTATAGTGGTTAAGTGATACAGCTGTTAACCAAAAGGTTGGCAGTTTAAACCTACCAGAAGCTCCTTGGAAACTCTTCAGGGAAGTACTACTCTGTCCTATAGGGTCTCTATGAGTTGGAATTGACTCAGTGGCAGTGAATTTGGTTTTGGCTTGGTACTGAGCTCAGAAGTAATGAGAGCCTGCTTCAGGTTTACAGCAAACAGATTTCAAGGCTTCACGTGTCTTTGAGGACAAGGTCCTGAATCAGGGGATTCCACACACTGACTGGGGCCTAGTTTTAATCCATGTGGAAATTCACTGAAGATGACTGTCCAGTGCTCAGCAGCCTTTTGTTCAAAGACCACTACCAAATAATTCAGCAAGAGAAAACACATTATCAATGCATTCTCTGCTAATAAAATCTTAATAAACTGGAATATTCAAAATAAATTATAATAATTGGCTTAGAAATAGTAGAACATTGAGTGAGCAATGATGAAGAAGTGTTTGAAGTTTGAGAATGCTTCAAACCCTAACAACAATGTCCTTTAATCCTTTCAACGTAAGGAAAAATTTCCAAAAATATCCTAAAATATACACTAAGGTGGAAAGCTATTTAATTCATTGTACTGTGTAAGAATAGTTTCTGCTTCTAAAACAAAAAATATAGCACAGATGCACAGAAGACCAGGCATAAGAAATATCCCTTATGCTAACACATTTATAAGTCTCAGTAAAAGAATGGCTGGTAGTTGAAAGTAGCCTCTGTCACATCAAGGTGGTGTCTTCATCAAACCACCCTACCTGACCCCCTAGAGAGATGGGCTTCATTAGGGAACATAGATTTGATCCAGAATGTTATGTGATATTTCACAAGTGGGGCTACAGCTACCAGAACTCTGTGGACACTCAGTTTTGATTCCGTTTTCTGCAGCTGCTAACTCTGTACAGCTTAGAAAAATACCCCAAGCCAACCAAACAACAACAACAAAAACCTCATAGCCATAGAGTCGATTCTGACTCATAATGACCCTATAGGACAGAGTAGAACTGCCTCATAGAGTATCCAAGGAGCTCCTGATTGAGCTGATGGCCTTTCGGCTAGCAGGCGTAGCACTTGGCCACTAAGTGACCAGGGTTGTCCTTAGTAGGACAGTGGAGGAACAAAGAGCAGGAAGGAAAGAAGGCAGAGGACTCAGGCCACCTCAGAAACCCCTTGACCCTGACACACACATGCATCAGCTGATAGAGGAGAACCTGGGTGGCGCTACAGTAAATACACCGCTGAATGGCGGGCTGGAGACTTACGTCCACCCAGGGCTGTCCTTCAAAGACGGGCTTGTGGTTTCCTTCTGAAAAATCAGCCACTGAAAAGCCTGTGGCCCATAGCTGTCCTCAGACACAGAGGGTCTGCCATAAGTTGAAATCACGCCAGTGACACCTGGTTTGTTTTTGTGGTTTAGGGTTTCAGGACTTGGTTCTGAGACCAGGAGCAAATTGTGGGCAGTACAGCCTGCCTGCTTGTTTTCACAGTGACCCTGTGTAATGGGGTGAGGCTTTCATTTTGATAAGGAGCACTAAAAATTGAAGACATTTGACAGAATTAAAGTGTTCCTTGGAAACTCGATGGGGCAGTTCTATGCTGCCCTACAGGGTCCCTGTGAGTTGGAATTGACTCAACAGCACTGTTTCTTTTTTCTTTTAAGGCATTGAACTAAAGCATAAACCCAGCTGACCCTTTGGTTTCAGGGGACCCCTGCAGATCTGTCATTTCTGTAAGGAGGGGCCCTGACGTCTGTGACCTAGACAGGAGCAGTTCTGCAAAAAGATGCCATTTCCTCCCCTCCACCTTATTCTACATGTCCAGAAGTTCCAGGGCGATGAGCTTCTGGCTAGAAATGGTCCAGGTGAAGAGACCAGTATTCGTTACAGGGAACAAACTCTGGTTAAGTTTCTGAGAGAAGCGCTTATGGATACGATAACCTGCTGTGAAATGGAGACATGCCTGTCACTTTTCTGCATCAAATCCTTCTTCCTCCCTTGAGCATAAAGATGCTTAGCACTGTCACCTGTGCCTGTTTCCTTCTTCCAGAACACCTGGGCCTTCCCCAGCGTGACACAGCTCCAGGCCCGCCATTGCTCTCCTGACCATTTGTCAGCGATCATTTCCACCTCGCTGACCTCAGAAGTGAGGCCTCGGGTGTCTAGATGACCCAAAGTGCCAGGAAACAGGTGACTTTGGTGGTTGACTGACTCTCTGAAGACGCATCTAGGCAGCCCCTTTACTTGTTACAATTCTGACTCACAACAACCCTGTAGGACAGAGTAGAACCCCATAGAACCCCCATAGGGTTTTTCCAAGGAATATTAGTCTACTCAAACTGCTGATCTTTGGATTAGCAGCTGAGATCTTAATCCCTGTGCCACCAAGCTTCTCCCTGTTCCCTTTACAGCACCCTGTAGCTGTAGTTTAAAATTGCTTCTTAAAACTTTTGGTCAGGAAAAATCCTGTGACCTAGAGTCACCCTTGCAAAGAAGGTCAACCCCTGCGAAGATAGCCAACCAAGACACTGCCACCTGCAACGTTGTAAATATTAATCCATCAGAAACACCCCAGCTATGCCCCTACCTCGTGTGGCAGCGCGGGCCTCTGTTAACTTCTGTCACCCTGTAGCTCCTTTGAGCACTTGGTTGGATTCCTCCCATTTGGAGAAACTTTTGTTCACTGGAATAAAACTCTTATGTTGAATTTTAAACAGACTGATAGTTCTTTCACCATGAAATTCATTTGCTTTGTTTTAAATATTAATTATGTGTCAACTGCCTTGGGATTAATTAAAATTCCTCCAAGATTTTGAGAACTGCCTGCCCACTCCATTGACTTTTTGGTGGGCTGCGTCCTTTCGAGTTTCTTTCACTGCTCTTTCCCATGCAAAGTTTGCAAGAGCCTAGAGGAACTGCTTTCCAGGTGCCATCTTGAAGTGGAGGCCACAGGATCTGTCATCAACGCTCATCAAAGCCACTTGTTTGTTGGGGCTCTGCTCTGACATCAGAGGCTGTGGTCCCCTGACCTGCCAGCCTGCGCTCCCTACCCTTAACAGGAGCCTGGCGGTTCCCATCCTTTCTGATTTCCAAGTTGGTGGTATTTTCTGAACTCGGCTTATTGAATCTTTGTTTTCCTTCCCTTCCTACAAATTCGGTACAAAGGCTCCAAAGGAGATGACTAATAAGCTGCTTGGAGCTAGAAACTTGTCCTCCAGCAAAAATGTCACAAAGGGTTCCTTTGTGTCAGCTGCAAAATAAACATGTCTCCAAGCTGCAGAGAGAAAAAGGTCAGCTTTCTGTTTCCTAGAAAGAGCAGAACCCTTGGGCAAAATGAAGCCAGCATGTCGCTGCTGACACTTTTCATTAGGAAGAAAGAGCCCAAGTGCAGCTTATTTGCAAGAGCAAGATTAGCAGAGATGCCAAGAGCCTTAATAACACTCGGGACATTGTTCAGGAGAAAGGTGAGACCTCCTTACTTGGGGCTGACCCTGGTAGTAAACACACTCTTCTCAGGAGAGCCAGTAGCAAAGAAGAATTTGCAGCCCACCAGAGCGAAAGGCGCCTCTTTCTGACAGACTTGGGTGCTGCACCTGCTGTGAATGGACCAGAAAAGGCCTTGCTCCCCAGCCCCTCCTCCAGTCTGCCTTTGCTTTACAGCCAGAGGCCACTCAGCAGATGATCAGTGGCATCGCTGGCTGCCTGCTGGGTGGTCCTCCAGGCCTGAGCAGCCTTCAGCATCACTAAGTGCTCAGCTAACAACGGCAGGCATTTGTCCCCAGGTTGTTTCCTTCACTGGAGGCTGTGCCAGCCTGTCCTGCCACTCACACCCTCAGGAGCTCTTCCTTGATGTATAGGAAAAGCCCCCTTCTGGCATCGGCACTCTTTCCTGGGGTGCCTCTGTACTGAGAGGACCGGCAAGCAGCACAGCGGTAGGATGCCCGTTATTCCGGGCTGTGTGCGCTCCTCCTGCTCTGTGTTCCTCCTGGCCCCTCGGCCTTGCTCTCTCCAGAACTCACTATTTCTAAAACGCCAGGTCCAATAGGTTGGCCTTTGCTGCTGCTGCTTCTTTTAAATTATTTTAAGCGAAGCCAAGTGCCGTCGAATCAGATCCGACTGATTTTACTGTATCTTTAATGAAAGCACACGTGGCGAAACTGGTTCAGGTTCAATAGCATCTGCATGTGCTGTTAGCGACATTTGTTGCCTTCTTCGCATGGTGTTAGCATTCTCGCTATTTCCTGTCTAGGTAGTTCGATGGCCTTTGCTTCTTGTTTGTAAAATGGGATCCCAGTCTGCACAGAGGAAATGTGGTGTGGTATGTTTGGTGCCCTGGCGGTACAGAGGTTTAGCTCTTGGCTGCTGACAGAAAGGTCCGTGGTTTGAACCTCATACAGAGGTCCCCAGGTTGCAGAAAATTCCATGGCAGCTGGCTTGGGGGACCTTGCCATTGCAAATTCCATTGCTTGGCTGGCTTGGCAATCTATGTCAGAATTGCAGACCCTTTGCTTGGCTTGTCTGTGAAAATCCTGGTGCCTGCAGTGTGTGTTAAGAACGGTGTAACTTGTAGGAATGCCCTACATGTGAACTCCTTAAAAGGAACCATTTTTCCCCTTTCCATCCTGAAGCACTCCCGGCGGCAGTAGCGTCAGCAGCTCCCTTCCCTGTGCAATGAAATAAAAGCACCTTTACACTCTCCCAGAAACCTTGGTGGGAGAATGGTTAGCGGCTACGGCTGCTAACCAAAAGGTTGGCAGTTCAAATCTACCAGGTGTTCCTTGAAAACTCGATAGATGAATTCTACTTTGACCTAGAGGGTCGCCATGCGTCGGGACCTACTCAACAGAAACAGGTTTTTTGTTTTACTCTTTTGCACCGTGGCCTCTCGTTTATCAGCTGATATGAGTCATGCTGCACAAAGGCTGGAATTTCTACATGGTAACTAACCCACCAGCTTTTCCTTGGGAAAAAGCTGTAGCCATCTGCTTCTGTGAAGATTACTATCTTGGCAACCCCATGGGATTGTGTCTCACAGGGTCACTCTGAGGGGGGATTGACTGGATGACAACGGGTTTTTGTTTGGTAAACTGGAAAATCAGCACAAGGAGCTGGACTCGCATGACGGTGCGACAATGGGCGCAGCCATGCCAGTGGTCATACGGTGGTGCAGGTCATGCAACACTGGGCTCTGTTATGTGTACAGCCACCGTGAGCTGGAGCTAATTTGATAACAACTGACAACAGTGACCAATGGGCAAGGTACACAGCTTTCGGAAGCATCAGAAATGGGTTCAGATCTGGCCAATCATCCACTGACAGAATTGGGAGGAAGGTTACAGACAAGAAAACTATGGATCAGTCTTACTCTGTTTCTGCCGCTTGGGGTCACTATGAGTTGAAAACAACTTGAAGGCACAGAAGAACTACATCATATTCACTGGAGCAACTTTACTATCAGGGAAGTCTGGGTATATGACTTCTATAAATATAATAGCAAGTTTAATACTACCCTGGCCCCTAGGGTCGCCATGAGTCGGGTCTGACTCGATGGCACTTGGCTTGGCTATTGAATACTTACTATAGGGAACTGCACGTTTGTATGGGTCTCTCTGACCATTCTGTTGATAGCTATAAGGAGCCCAGAGACTAAATTGTTCAGTGCTTGGCTGCTAACCAAAAGCTTGGTGATTGGAAACCAACTAATCACCCAGCGCTCTGTGGGTGAAAGACTTGACTGCCTGCTTCCAGCACCTAGCAGAAACAGAGATTGCTAATTAAGGATTCAGGGTTATTTTATGTGGTATTCCCCTCCCCCTTTCGGTTGCAAGTGAAGGAAACTGAACTCTTATATACATGGTATGACAAGTCTGTGAACTTAATTGTTCTAAATGCTGCATACCTCATTGCTGAACATCACTACAGCCACCTTTGAAGTCTTCCCCTTGGGAAGCTGCGCATTGATGCCTGCACCTAGTTCAAACCTTCAAAGCAGTTTTGGAGCTTTTTCTGGAATGGCGCCGTAGAGTTGTCTGTGGGAGAGCCTTTAGCTAGTAAACAAATAACTGTATCAGAACACCCTCCTACTAACCTGAGCTGGCCGCCGATGACTTTTTTCTTTACCCAAAGATAAAAAAAATATTGAAAGGAACATATTTTGATGACATTCAGGACATCAAGGGTAATATGACGACAGCTCTGAAGGCCATTCTGGAAAAAGAGCTCCAAAATTGCTTTGAAGGGTGGACTGGGTGCTTGTAACAGTGCACAGCTTCCTAGGGGGAGGACTTTGAAGGTGATCATAGTGATATTCAACAATGAGGTATGCGGCTCTTTTTCTACAATGAATTCATGAACTTAATTGGCAGTCCTCATATATAACCTTCCATCTATAGTTCTAAATACCTTCATAGATATTTAGTAATGTAATTGTGTTGCCATTGTTAAGTGCTGTCAAGTCAGTTCAGACTTACAGCAACCCTTTGTACAACAGAATGAAACAACCCCTAGTCTGTATATAATTACATAATTTGTAAGTGCATAGAAATATCTAAAAACAAATATGCAAGTATATATAGATGTATACTCATCTATCTCTATGTATATATTTGTGTAGAGACAGAGATAACTGGCAAAAATGTTGGAAAGCAGTACCTAGGGCCTTGGGGTCTGAAAATGGGACTTAGCATACTAGTGCTGTCGTTGTCTAGCTCTTAGCCGTCTCTGTGATGAGGAATATGGTCATTGGCTGTGGTAGCCAAGCTGTGATCAGAAGGAGGAAGCCTGTTTCTCCTGGTGTCTGCTTAGGCCATGTCCACCTCCTCCAACTAATCACTTCATAGGACCAGGGGGCTCATGACCGCCAGACCTGACCTCACTGGCCACTGTGGTTGCCAAAGGAGCAGGAACTCTTGTTAGAAAAAGAGGAAGGGACGCTTGCTAGGCAGATAAAATGCAGCTATTGTAATCTCTTATAATCACCTTCATAGCAGCTCATGACATGTATTATAGTGACTTTTATTCTTACGCTCAGAATTTCAGAATTATCAGTGTCATAGATTGAATTGTATCCCCCCAAAAATGTGTGTAGCAATTTGGCTAGGCCATGATTCCAGGTATTGTGTCATATTCCTTTATGTTGTCAATCCTGCTTCTATGATAGTAATGAGAGTGAATGAGTGGCAGTCGTGTTGGTGGGGCAGGACTCAGTGTGTGAGGCAGTTTTGTGCCGTAAGGCAATCTCTTGGGATATAAAGGAAAGAGAAGCAAGTAGAGAGTTGTGGACCTCTTGTTTCCAAGAAAGCAATGCCAGGAGAAGAAGGGTGTCTTTTGGGCCCTGGAGTCCCTGTGTCTCACAAGCCCCTAGTCCAGGGGAAGACTGACAACAAGGACCTTCCTCCAGAGCCAACAAAGAAATGTTTCCCGTGAACTGGTGCCCTGAATTTGGTCTTGTAGCCTACTGGACTGTGACAGAAAACAAATTTTTCTTTGTTAAAGACATTTACTTGGATTTCTGTCATACCAGCACTAGATAACTAAAACATCCAGTATAACACGACGATCCCATGTGAAATCCTGTATGCACTACAACCACACCCCTCAAAGGGAGACCCCAAATCATACCCAGTAGCACATCAGCCTCCAAGATGAAGACCCTGGGGTGACAGGCATCTGGGTGTGGCTTCTTAGAGTCTGTCAACCTATGACTAACTGAAAAATGCAGCCACCACAACACACTGAATACTCAGCAGTAGAGTGGAAACAGGGAAACCAAAATAGGACTTTTATTTAAAAGGGGGGAAAAGTGAAAACATACGAGGCATTCATGGTCTCTAGCCCACATCCTCCGCTTTTCCAGTGGTGGGGTTGTTGTTTGGCCAGGCTGGTTCCCTGGTTCTCTTGCTTGGGGGTCTTCTCGTATTTGTTAGCCACCTGGGCAATGACTGAGGAGAAGGCAGGGACGACCACTCTTCAGAGAGTTGCTTTACCAGCCCACGTTCTATGGACATGACTTTGGAGCCTGGGAACTGTTACAGGTATTAAGCATCATGGACCTTTTCTTTTGGGGACTGGGCTAGGATTTCTTCACCAGTATGACGTCCTTAAAACCCCACAGTGCTGCCTAATCTATTCAGTTCCTGGGGAAATTTATAGACAATAACCGAAGTAGTAAGTTTTCAAAATCATGATCCTTTACTCTAGATCGTACCCCATACCCCTGGAGTTTCCTTCCCCAGGAATGGGTGTGCCGCTGTACCCATTGGACCACACCTTTGCCTGGCACGGCCTTGGTGCAATTTAAAGTATTAGGCCTGGGCAGAGAGGCAAAGTTGCCTCCTCCTCACCTCATCATGTAACCAAGTGGAGAGTATTTAAACAGGGGGAAGCTTAATGCCTTTGGCAGGCAAGACTTACACAGCCAGAAATGTTTGGAGGGGGTTCCTCATTTCTGCGCAGTCCCCAGAGTACAGTCATGCGGAGAGTATCAGAAAGAAAAGACACAGCAGGAGGAGTTTTTGGTGGGAAGAAGGTCGCCGGGACCATACTTTTCCCCGTTCTGATGACTCTCCCGTGTCTCGGTCTCGTATACACTCTGCTTCTTGTCTCCTTACCTCTGCTCACTGTCTTAGTTTCCTAGTGTTGCTGTAATAGAAAGACTATCAGTGGGTGGCTTTAATGAACTGATATGTATTTTCTGACAGCTCTAGAGGCTAAAGGTCCGAATCACAATCTTGGTCTTATTCATTACTTCTGTGTCGGTAGCCCTGGGTGCTGCTCAGTTCCTTGTTTTACAGATGACCCTCACACAGCATCTGGCTTCCCATGTGTGTGTGTGTCTATGCTGTTCTTTATGTAACTCAGAAGTGATGAAGTTTAGAATCTACATTAAACTAATATGCCCTCAGTTAGTTGATTTGTTTGATTATATTACATTAGATTACATCCACAGGTGTGGGGGCTGAGATTCCAACACGTATTTTGGGAAGACACTATTCAGTTCATAGCATTCACCCAGTGACTTTAGCACTCACCCTCAGAGATCTTGGACTACCAGTCATAGGAGAAAGGTCAGCTGCATTCTGTTCTTTCTGCTTCCATCACATGGACCAAGCTGGGCAAGAGTTTTGTTTCTCTCTCTGCACTTTCATGAAAGCCAGAGTGATATTTAGCCAGTTCACATCTACCTTAGTCATCCGGTGCTACTCTACTGGAAACACCGTGAATGCACAGCTTTAACAGTCCGGGAAGCTATAAGTCCAAATTCAGAGTGCCTCTGTAGGGGAAGGCTTTCCCTCTGTGTTGCCCCTGGGGGAAGTCCTTGTATTGTATCAGCTGTTGGGCAGGGAGCATCTTGGTGCAGGAACTTTAGGTGTGAAGGACAAACTCTGGTCTTGGTGCTGTTTTCTTGATGGTATGAGGCCTCCAATTCTCTGCTTGCTTCCTTTTCCTTTTATCTCTTGTAGGATAAAAGGGTAAAAGGTGGTGCAAACCACATTTCATGGAAACTATCTTAGTCACGGTGTTGCAGTCACATGCTAATCCTCTTTTAACACAAACCTGTCTATGAACCACAGACAGAGATTAGGATTTACAGCATAGGAAAATCACAAAATGGAGGACAGTCACACAATACTGGGAATCATCAGCCAGTCAATCCCTATGCACACCTTTGAGGGGCTATAATTCAATCTGTGATAACATCTGTATGGTCAAAACTGCTGTTTCAGTAAAATAGTGAGAGAACGGCTACCTTGACCCTCTTTTAGTTTCTTTGCTACCTTCCAGCCTTGCCAGAGCCTCTTAGAGAGTTCCACAACCAACAATGAAAGGTCAGTGCACACTGATGGGGGAAGGGAGCAGAGGATCCAATATCCACTTTGATCTGTGAGTGAATATCGCTCCTGCTGAATGGCATTATAATCAACGTCCTTTCATGATCTGACACTTTCTGCCAAGTTCCTGAGGTTCCATGGAGGATATATGGACTGAACCTCAAAAAACAAATAACTGTTTAGTAATTTTTTTTCTGTGTCACAGAAAACGTATCTGAGAAGCAGTTGTCCAAGACGGCAGGGTATTCAGGCACTTCCTGTGATCCCTCTAACAACAAAGACTCCAAAGAACAAATGAATTGATTATATCTGACATTCTAGAAACCCTGAACATCAAAGGAAAAGTTGAGAAATTGGATTGAACCATTGGGAAGGGAGAGTAGGTTGAGGCAGACTTGACCCTTTGGTTAAGCGAATGGAACAGTGGCATTCAAGGAAGGAGGAGGTATCTTTCTCAGCAGGAAAGATGGAGCAGAGAGTACACTGGCACCTCTAGAAACAGTGAAAAGTGGTACTCAATCATCAAAAGCTGAGTGGCTTGTGTCTAAACTACCTGGGCAGTTATAAAACTATCTTTAAAGATAAACCTCTGTCTCTTTTCCCAGTGCTTCAGCCTCCCTTCCTTGCACTGCACCTGGCTGTGGAATCTGATGCCATTACCTGAGCCCGAAGTAGGACTTCTAATGTGTACCCTGAGCCATTCTCCCAGACTCAGAGATGGAACAATTTAACAAATGGTGTAAGTGGGGGGAAACAATCTACTGACTTCCCTGTGCTAGAAATTCAGGACAGAACAGTTCATTCAGGACAGGCATGAGGGGAAATGTCTTCCTCAAAGACACTCAAGGGACAGCTGTCAGCCTCGTCTTCCTCAATGCCTAGAGCCAGATACTCTTGCATACATTGTTCACCCCTGCCCATCTAGGACAGCAGGGAGAGCCTACACCACGCACTTGGTCAGTGACTACCTGAACACCTGCACTGTATCCATACAAGAAATGAAAGTGGGCTCCTAGGCTCACATGTCTAGTAACAGCTCTAATCACCTGGTGAGAGGGATGTTAGAGCTTCAAAGTCACAAGTAACCAAACTAGCACACATGACCAGCCCACAATAGGTGACGTAAAATAAATAAATACAACAACTTATGGATGGCTCAGAGACAACAGTCAATATCAAATCATTTAAAAAGGTAGACCATGATGGCTTCAGAAAATTCCCCGAACAAAGAATCAAGACATTGTCCAGACAAAGAGAACTTCCTGGGATTATCAGAGGTAGAATACAGAAGACTAATACTTAGAACTCTTCAAGAGATCAGGAAGGATATTAGGCAAAATGCAACAGAGCATAATGACAAATTGAATAGGCTGCAAGAAAGCATACAAAGACAGGAGGTAGAAATCCAGAAGATTAGTAATAAAATTTCAGAATCAGATAACTCAACAGAAAGTCAAAGGAACAGAACTGAGGCAATTAAAGGCTGAATTAGTGAGACTGAAGATAAAGCATGCAACATCAGCATACCTGAGGAAAAAGCAGATAAAAGAATTTAAAAAAATGAAGAAACACTAAGAATTATGTGGGACTGTATCAAGAGGAATAATCTGTGAGTGACTGGAATACCAGAAAGGGGAAAATAACAGAAAATACAGATTTGTTGACAGAAAACTTCCCTGATATAATGAAATATGAGAAGATATCTATCCAAGATGCTCACTGAACTCTATACAAGGTAGACTACAAAAGAAAGACACCCAGATATATTATTATCAAACTTACCAAATAAGGAGACAATTTTAAAACTGATTAGAAAAAAACAATAAGTAACCGACTCAACAGCACTTGGCAATCTAGAAAGGAGAGTCTGTAAGACTAAGCTTAAACTACTGAGCAGAAACCACGCAGCCAAGAAGGCAATGGGATAACATATATGAAGTCTTGAAGGAAAAAAGAAACACCAAGAATTACATATCTAGCAAAAGTGTCTCTCAGATGTGATGGTGAAATTAGGACATTTCCAGATAAACAGAAATTTGAAAAGAAAAACAAACAAAAGTGACAAGAAATGCTAAAGGGAGATCAATGTTATTCATATCCAGTTAGAAAAATCAATAGTATCAGATAGCAATCCAAGACTAGAACACAGAACTGAGCAACTGGATAGCAACCCCGACAGGGAAATTACAAAAACACATCAAAGGTAAAACACTGAAAATAGAGAAACGGAGATGTCCTTATCTAAAGGATGACAACATTATAACAGAAAAGAGGTACTTAAAAAATGTAGTCATAGATCTTTCATATGGAGAGGAGGTCAAAGTGATACAAAGAAACTAAAGACCAATTTAAACTTAGAAAAACAGGGGTAAATATTAAGGTAACCCAAAGGAATTAACAACTGTACCCATAAAATAAAATGGATCTGAACCATGATAGAGGGAACCAAGGGTCGTGACTCCCTGCCTCCAGATGGACAAGATTTATGTTTAAGTCATATTTTCAAGTCTGTAACCTGAACACCTCACTTCAGATTTCAATTTTGTACTGCAATGTAAGCCAACTCTAATGCAGGCAAAAAGCAATATTTGTTGAAAGAATGTTGGGAGTTCTGAGAGGGATGAACACCAAAATGACCAGGTTTTAATAAACGTGCATATAATGAAAATATGTATTCAAGTGAAGTTGCACTTTAGTGTGGGCCTTTGAAAGACTTAGCATTTATTCCAGCCACACTATCCCTGCTCAGACTTCTTTTCTTTTCATTTTGACTGTCTGACTTTGAAATGCTTTCAGAACTTTCATTGCATTTTTTTAGTATACCCACGTTATGTCAGAATCTTGCCCTTTGAAGGTAGATTTGATTTTCTTAGAAAATCGTTTGAAAATCACGTAGAGTGAATGAGGTAACTTATCAAGGTGAATGATGCTGGCTGGGTACCAGTGTATTTTTAGTTTCTCTTGTGATGGTGTCTGGAAGCTGAGGACAATTGTTTCTTTCCTGAGCATCACCTACGGTTTCTCCTCTCTTCGCCAGTGAATTGCTAACGGCCTGATGATAATGGGTTAGTAATTTGCAGATAATTGCCTGCCACTTGTGGCTGGCCCAACAGAGACTGTGTGCCAAGCCAAGTGTGTGTTTTAGAGGACAGACTCAAACAGGCACGGGTGCAGCTAACAGCCCCCGGAGAGTTAGGGGAGGGAGCCGTGCGGAAAATAATCAAAGACTGCGATTCCACCCAAAAGATCAATTTAACCACAATATAGAGAAGTAGTAGAGAAAACCAGTGACTCCCAGGAGTGTATTGTTTTGAGACATTATGGGTACACAGAAAGGACTCTGGAGTAAGGTGAACCTGAGTTGAAATGCTGGCTTGTCCACGGGAACTTGTGCTGGCCATATCGCATTCTTGAATGTCGTTTGCCTAACCTACAAAGTGGAGACTGTCACACTTACCTTGTGGGTCGTCAGAAGAATCACACGTGTACCCTTATTAGCCTGGTGTGATGCTTGATACAAAATAAATACACCTCATGACTGCTACCTCATCTCAAGGCAGAAGTGCAGGAGTATGTTAACGTCCTGTCCTATCCAGGCCTCAGCCTCAGGACAGGAGGACTGAGGAAACATTATGTTACAACACAGTGGGATAAAGAATCCCCAGCCAGGAAGCCATATAAAGATATGTTCATGAAGTTTAATATTCTGTGCAGTCTGAGGTCAATAAAAATGTGTCTGAAGTATGAGACGTGTGAGGAGACAAAAAAAGCGATTGCTTCCTGTGCAGACAGCTCTGCTCCCAGTCCTCTGCTTTTCTTTCCCCTGGCTGCCCACCACTGCCTCTGCTGACTTCCCTTTGAAAGCTCAGCTCACGATGGTTGTCAGACCTTGATGTTACATCTGCCTTCCAGCTAGACAGGTCCAACTGCAAGGAGCCCAGCAGGGGTTTTGTCCCCATGGAGTGTTCAAGGAGAACGCTGCTGAAGACCTGGAGTGTTGGAGCCCAACCTCCAACCTCTGGGTGCCTCTGGTTTGTCAATGAAGACTCAAGCAGATACACACACACACACAGTTTTCTTCTATCAAACAATTTTCAAAGTTTTACTCTTCTTGCATCTTCAAATAGTTTTCCTTCCCTGGATTTTTTCTTAGCTCTCATATTTCCTTATTATTATATTATTGTTATAGCTAGCCCATACTTGAGTTAAGGAGCTCCGGTGGTGCCACTGGGAAACACTTGGCAGCTAACCAAAAGGTCGACAGTTCAAATCTACCAGCAGTTCTGTAGGAGGAAAGACCTGGCAGTCTGCTCTGGTGAACAGTTTGGCCTGGAAAACCCTATGGGGCAGTTTTACTCTGTCTTACAGGGTCCCTTTGAGCAAGAATCAATTCAACGACAGAAGACAACAATGCTTTAGCTAGCGAAGAGCCACCACGGCTGACGCTTATCCACAGAGATTTGGAGCCTACCTTATCCTCACTCCTACCTACTAGGGTGCAGCAGCTCCCCCTTTCAACCTGAACAGAGGAGAAATTTTCATGAGTAGTGTTTCTGACGAGGAGCTCCAGTGGCAGAACGAGGAAGCACTCAGCTGTTAACCAGAAGGCCGGTGGCTTGCACCTATCGGGAACTCTGCTAAAGAAGGACATGGCAGTCTACTTCCAGAAAGACTTAAAGCCCAAGGAGCTTTCCGGGGAGGCTCCACTTTGTGCTGTACGATCCTGGTGGGGCTGGAATCATCTTGGTGGCAGCTGGCTTTCATGGAGTGTTTCCGACAGATCCCTGGGTGATGCAAGGTGGGCAATATACACCCACCCGGACGCACTGTAGGAGAAAAGCCTCCATAAAGGTCACCACCAAGAAAACGCTATGGAACAGTTCTACCCTGGGACACGCGGGGTCTCCAGGAGTCTGAGTCAGCTTGATCGCAAGAGGTTTTTGTTTGTTTGATAGGTGGGATGATTCAGAAAACCTCTGAACTCACACTGAATTTGTTGTTAAAAGAAAGGGAGGTGATATACATAATGAAATGACTCGTGTCCTCTAGGCGAGCCACCGGATGTTAGCACTGGAGAGCTACCTTGCTCCTTTGAAACCAGGCGTGCGCTAGTTTGTGGATGATAAAGAGTTTTTTACACAAGCATCCTGCTGCCTTCTCCCTGTTCACCTCCCAAGCTCTGCCTGAGAACACGACCCAGCGTCTCAGTGATTACCAGCGGCTTCTGGCTCACTTTTATTTCAGCTAACATGACCCAAACTTCAGATATCTGAGTATTTTTTAGAGATACCTGTGGTTTATCCACACTATCACATGGTTGACAACAAGCACCGTTCATTACAGAAACGATGTTTTGCTCTAGATAATTATAGCACACAGGCTGGGCAGGCACTTATCAGACAAGCCAGGAGACTTTTTCAATTGATCTGTTTGGTCTAACGCATTTGGGGACAGATGAGTCCTAAAAATTGCATCCATGAACTCATGATAAAGCAGTCTCAGTATTCCTCTTGCCAGTTTTGTTGATCTTCAGATTACACATGCACATTTGAAACTCACATCACTCTTGGTTATGAAGTAGTTTTCTTCTAGGAAAGCCCCCTCCGATTTTATCACGCACAGGCTCCTTTTCCTGCTCTCTGCATGAAAAAATGAGCTGAGCATCCAAGGATCAATTGAGCACCTTCACATTGGTCCGCGCCAATCTGCAGGCTGCAGGGATCAACCCAGCCCCACAGGAGCCGTCATGAGATGGTCATCAAATCCCTGGCAACAGAGGAGGCCATCTGGCAGGGAGACTGGTGATTAGAGTCCATCCAAATTTGCCTTTTCATCAACACCACCGCCATCATCTCCCTCCCCTTGTCATCAATCATGAAACCCTAGAGGAAAAAGAGAGATTCAAAGCAAACAGAATGGTCTTTCAGGTTTTTTGTTTCTTTTTTGTTGTTTTTAAGTTGAGAGCACCTAGTCACACTCATCTTTGAGGTAAAACCAGTGTGACTTATAGGAAGTCCTTGATCAGTGCAGACCACCCTCTCAGCTCACAGTCTCCTGTGAGCTATTCTGTGCCCTCCCGGCGGGAAGCATCCCAAGGCTGAAGATAACATGGTTCAACACACAGTCCATGGAAGAACCTTTTCTTAAGTGCATTTAGTGGACTGTGAGGCATTCTCGTGCCCGCAGAAAGTGGTGAGCACTGCCAAGTGATGCCTGAGGAGTGATACATCAGAGCTGTATTCCTGTAAAAATACTTGGCTCTGGTCACATAGCTCAACGACATGAACATGAAGCAGTGTTCTCAACCTTGGCTGCATGCTGGGTGCCCAGTGCCTGGTGCCATACCAAGAGGCTATTTCTCCATGTAGTTCTATTATGCAGCTATAGACTGCTCAATGCCTAGCTAGCAGGCTGTAACCATCACATGGGAGCTTGTTAGAAATGCAGAATCTCGGTCCCATCCCAGCCCTAAGGAACAAGAACCTGCCTTGGATGACTCCTGAGGGCTTTGCATGCATGCTTGCTGCTGTTGGATGCACCAATGCTGAACTTCAGAATCGTGGAGAAGCCTGGACTTACGACATCAGACTTTCCAAGGCCAGGGCCTACCAATCTCTAGCCAGATCTGCTAAGGTGCTTCATCTTCTGCCAACCTGGCGCAAGTTCGTAGACAGCAGCTTAATGTCTCGAAATGCCCTTGATGTTAAGAATCCTGGGCCATTTCCCAGAAATTCTGTTTCATTTGAGGCTGAGGGAAGGCATGAGATTCTGCTTCTCCATCTATTTCCTGTACCCTGAGTGCGTCTTGAGAAATTTGGAAAACACAGGAAAATCGTAAAATGGAAGTCAATCACAGTCATGGAAGTCATGGCCCAGTCAAGTTGTTAAGGACATTTGAGGGGGTGGGGAGTGCAGGTCAATCCATTGTGATGTTCTTAGCTGTATCATGGGTGGTGGGCATGATCTCTGAATTCCAGCCCTATCAGGGATTTTGTTTTGATTGGGGCAGAGGACAGAAAGCAAAGAATTGAAATCAGAATGTTGTTGCAGTCGGTTTCATCAGAAGACCAGCATACAGGTAAGAGGTGTTCCACCAGATGATTCTGTCAGAATCTTCTGGGAAGTTTCTGCAATCAGATGACACCTCCAGAGGGGAGAGTATTCCAGAATTGTCTGTGTGGAAGGATGTGTAGTTGAAGCAGCCCCGGGATGACCGTGCCAGTCCTCTACACCCGTTTGTCGAGAACCACTGACACAGAGGATGTTAGAATTCAGGGGTGCGAATTCAAATGCCCATGTGGGCCAGGAGGCCATCGGTGGGACGGGTGGATGTCTTCAATTTTCTTCTCTTCACATAGAGCCAATATGTTTGCTTATTAAATATGTGGATATATTTTTCATTTGAGTTTTTAAAAAAAATATATTTTGGGGGGTTAGAAAAATGAGTTATCATCTGCCTTTCAGTTTTCCACTTTGGAGATGTAACATTTCACTATTTACTAAGAAATGCAGCAGCCCCAGTATGACACTAAATGACAAGTGGAATTCCACATCAGGGAAGGCAGTGATGGAGAAGCATTCATTGCTAGGCCACTGGGATTTTGGGCAAACCATTTTCTCACCTGATAAAATCTTGTTCTGCTTTTTCAAGAAAGCTGGAAATGGACATTTTACATGAGATCACCTGTGATTTAAATTTGGCTCAATTATTCTACCACTCAACTCTGGTGGCATAGTGGTTCAGCATTACAGCTGCTAACCAAGAGGCTGGCAGTTCAAATCCACCAGGTGCTTCTTGGAAACTCTATGGAGCAGTTTTACTCTGTCCCATATGGTCTCTATGAGTTGGAATTGACGGCACTGAGTTTATTTTTTTGGTTTGAGATGGTCAAATAAGCACGTCTGATGGGCTGGGTAGGGACCAGATGCTGCCAGATTTGCAACCTTGACATTGGAGTGTTACTTGCAAACTAGGTAATTAGCACCAGTTCCAGTTCTTGCTAAAGTCCCCAAATTGTCCCTCACCCAAACACACCAATGGCAGCATCCCATCAACACCGCTGTCCTCTATTCCCACCCATAGTTCATCATTTTCACAGCAGAACTTGAAATTGCTCAATAACTCATTAGGAGGCAAAAATGACTCACAGAAATGCTCACGATCTCCTTATCAATGATAAACTCAGTCTCTCTTTCCATTCCCTTTTCCCTCATAAAAATGAATGATTATAAGTCTTCTGCAGAAAAGGTGAGAATTCTACCATTATTAGTGCCTCAAAAGAAAAACCAACCAACCAACCAAACTCATTGCCATCAAGTCAATTCAGACTCGTAACCACTTTATAGGACAGATTAGAACTGTCCCATAGTGTTTCCAAGGCTGCAATCCTTATGAAAACAGGGGAATCTGAAAAAATCAGTTTTCTTCACCTGAGGTCCGTAGAATAGGTAGGAAGGGAAATAAATAATTGATCATATATTACTATGAAATCCACAAAGACAAAGCAGGCTTTAGGGGTAAGGATTCTACCGACTCACCAAGACCCATCATTTCACTCCGATTGCTGGGAAACCTGAGTTCTATAGTCCAGTGTTTCCTTCAGATCTCAGGGCTCTGTTGTTACTCTGACCCCCAAACTTTATACTCTAAAGGAAGACTAGCCAATCCAGCCAAGTGTCGTCGAGTCAGATCCGACTCATGGCAAGAAGCCTGTTAAAAATCACTTCTGTGAAAAACTTTGAAATAAGACACCTCTGGGTAATTGGAGAGCTTTGTAAACTGTCCAACTACGTGTAGACGCACACACACGCACACACACACAAATTTATTTGTTCTGTTATTTTTCCTCCTTCAAACATAAGAATTTTATTCAAAAAGTAGTATTGTTAACACGGCTGGATTTATTCTAAGATTTTTCTGGGATGTATGCTCATAAGGACTTAGTTTGCTATAATGCTCTCACATTTTATGGGACGTTAATTCCACTTAAAAATAATTTTTATCATTTTCTTATATTGTGTGTGTCATGCAAATTTTGT
Source organism: Heterohyrax brucei (assembly GCA_028571685.1). NCBI lineage: Eukaryota > Metazoa > Chordata > Mammalia > Hyracoidea > Procaviidae > Heterohyrax > Heterohyrax brucei. The sequence goes on along the minus strand of CM053162.1, from coordinate 70,622,594 downwards.
ATATTGTGAAAATAATGACTGCTTTGGAATCAACCACTGAAAATGCTGACTTCTTTTACTTGCAGAGAAAAATACAATCCAGTGGCTAGCCAGATGCAGGAGGGAAAGCATGGGTTTGGGCATTGGCTGGTTGTTTCTTAGTAGTCACTAAATACACTTGTATGTCCCATTTTTTAATTTTAAAATAAGTTTCTACCCGTCATTTTTCAAACCAGACAACTCTCTGTAAAGTCTATTTAACCCATTAAGGTGTGCCACTTTTTTCAGGTCGCCACCTGTGGTCTGACTCGCTCCATTGTGGAATGGCAGCTCGCAGGACAGCTGACTTAGACTCGTCTCGGAGTTAGTACTCAGCTTGGGCTGCATCCCACAACTGGCGTGCCTGTCTTACCAAAATAGCTGGCAAAGTGAGGCGTATCAGTGATTTTTTTTTAAAGGAACGTGTAATCTGTAGCCAAATGATCTATGTCCTAAATTTTATCAAAAATGGATACAGAATTTGCAGTTGCCAATCATTCTCCACGTTAAAGAAAAGACGTCTCCGGTTTTATGTTTCCTGAGTCCTTGGCTTTACTCGGAACCAGTAGACTCCCATCTGAGCAGGAACAGTGGAGTTGTTGCAGTTGGTTGGAGAGTAGAGAGAAAAGATGGAAACATCTTGAAGTCTTTTTCTTGAACTTTTTCTACAGATGTTGAAAGGCCCTAAGATTTGTCGTCTTTTTGGAATCAACTTGAGTTAGACAAGAGTGAGTCTGAGAGGAGGAGGTGGGTGGCTTGCTGAGATTAATATCTTTTGGTAGGATGCCTGCCTAAAATTGATATCCTGGGCAAAATGGCTCATTCATTAAGCCATACTTGGACAGATTACATGTTCCTTTTAAAAAAAATCACTGATACGCCTCACTTTGCCAGCTATTTCGGTAAGACAGGCACGCCAGTTGTGGGGTGCAGCCCAAGCTGAGTACTAACTCCGAGACGAGTCTAAGTCAGCTGTCCTGCGAGCTGCCATTCCACAATGGAGTGAGTCAGACCACAGGTGGCGACCTGAAAAAAGTGGCACACCTTAATGGGTTAAATAGACTTTACAGAGAGTTGTCTGGTTTGAAAAATGACGGGTAGAAACTTATTTTAAAATTAAAAAATGGGACATACAAGTGTATTTATAGTAAATTAGTTGGTCTTCATTTAAAACTATCAGATGAATGTGTGTATATAAGAAAGGCTTTCTCATACATCCTCAAAGTATAACAGTGGGTTTCACAGGGTCACTCTAGCCAAGGAACAGCAGACTCCCCTAACCCTGGTCTGCAGCAAGGCCACTGGGAAGCTCGCAAGACAGAGGTCTGTGTGCACAGCTGGAGTTCACCACAGGGACCCTGACCTCCAGCACATGAAGACAGCAGGTCCAGGCAGCCAAGTGGGAACCAAAGCCTGTTGATGACTAGGTACTGAAAATGGTGGGCCAGTGGAAGCTGGGTCTGATCACTCTTAGAATCATGTCTGTTTGAGAGCATTGGTTGGCCAAGCATTCGACTTTTGTGAGGTTTAAAGATGAAAAGACTATAAAAACTTTTAGAAACTACGAGAAATAAAAAGATGGTAATGAAACTGTAGAGGTGACTCCAAAGAAATTAGCGTAAAATGACATTCTAAGACAGCAAAGGTAGACTTAAGACATTAATGACTGCTTGGAACTGTGGTAGGTCTAACTGAAAACAAAGAGACCCGGAGGTCAGTTGTCACCACCATGCTGCCATCGGCACTGAAGACAAGACAGAAACTCATGGGCAGAGCAAGTAGTGAGGGAGGTGACCTTGGAGAGGCCTTCAGATTTGGTGGGCTTCCTGCTCAGAGCAGACCAGCGCACTGCCTGCTTTGCTTTCCCAATGACCATCACATCACACAGGCTGACCTGGGACAGAATCGGAGGAAACCTGTCATTGAAATGAACTGTCTACTCTGTAGTGTCCTTTCAAGAGCTATCACTGGCTTCATTGAGGGTTGTGACTGACGAAAACAAGGTTAGTCGTACAATGAAACACATACACATACACTTATGTAGAGAGAAAAGGAGTTTGTGGGTGATGTAAATAGTTGCCCTGTTCAACTGCTAACCAAAACACCGGTGATTGGGAGTCTACCCGGAGTCACCACGGAAGAAGGACCTGGAATTCTTTTTGGAAAATGGATCACTGACAGGCCAGTGGGGCAGTTCTACTCTGACACACACGGTGTCATCAAGAGTCAGAACTGACTTGATGGCAATTGGTACACGTGTGCGTGTGTATCTTTTTTTCATATAACTTATTGATATATTTTTAAGAGCTGATCAGCTCAGCCAGAATGGATTATGCACACCAGGAAGAGCTAATGCAGAGCATATGGCTTGGGGGGCACCATATCATCAGCCCATCTGGGCAGCCATGTGGGACCCTGATGGCTTAGAGGTTAAGAGCTATGTCTACTAGTCAAAAGATCAGTGGTTCGAGTCCACCAGGACCTCCTTGGAAACCCTGTGTGGCAGTCTACTCTGTTCTATAGGGTTTCTATGAGTCAGAATTGACTCCATGGCAGTGAGTTTGGTTTTTTTGGTTGGGTGTTCATGAATTGTGTTGCTGTAGTCTGTGCTAACTTTCTTTCCAACTCCTTCCACCTATCTTTCATCTGCCATCGTAATTCGACTAATCAAACCTTCAGGCTCCATTTTCTGTGTGCCCTGTCACTTCTGTGTCAAAGTTTTACCTGTGTTCCCCCTCTTTTTGCAGGCTGTTGGACCCCCAACCAGGTGGCACACATCTAGGTTCCTAAAGCAAAGGCTGTCTTGGGCAAAAGGAAAAGAGGAAAAAGAAGTGAAAAAAGGTTTTGAATACAAGGCTTCTGGAGCTGTAAGACCCCAGAAACTGGGCTGTTTGTGGAGCTCGGATATTACGGGTTCATCAGCGACTTCTTGTTTAAACTGATGTTTTCTTTATTTGGAAGAACTGGGGGCACAGTGGTGAAGTATCACAGATGCTCACCAAAAGGTCGGCTGTTCAAATCCTCCAGGTGCTCCTTGGAAACTCTAAAGGGCAGTTCTAGTCTGTCCTATAGGGTTGCTATTAGTCAGAAGTGACTCGATGGTAGTGGATTCCTATATATATATATATTTAATTAAGCTCCCCCCCCTCATTAAACTGTGATAGCTCTCTGTGAAAACTGAATGGGAAAGAAGAGCACATAATGGACCATTTCATAGAGATATTTTCCCGTCTCTCTGGACTTGGATAGGAGTTCAGTACAAAATCCTACAGTGACAGTATTTCAGACCAAAGATCAGAATTTTTGTTAGCCATCTACAGTGAAGAAAGCCAAAAAGCGTGTGAGATGAAGGTACCTCAGCACCTGCTCATGCACTCATGGGTAACTTGACCAGTGCTAGATCAAGAGGCCAACCTTTGCTCTTGGTTGTGCAAGATGAGAATGGAAAGACTGGACGTAAAAATGTAGGGAAAAAAACTTTTAATATTAGCAAGCCTCTAAAACCTGTCACCATCAAGTCAATTCTGACTCAGAGTGACCCTGTGGGACAGCGTAGGACTGCCCCGTAGAGTTTCCAAGCAGCACCTGCTGGATTCGAACTGCCTACTTTCTGGATAGCAGCCATAGCTCTTAACCACTGTATCACCAGGGTTTCCAGCAACCCTTTGGGAATCTAAAAAAGAAAAAATATATATATGTATGATTATTATGCTTCCAAATGTCACAGGCTGCTGCTTGGTTTTTTGTTTTTTTGAGTTTTTTTTTTGACCCACAAGCTCATTTCTAAGCCTCTTAGCATTTTTACTCCTCTTCTATATCGGAGACTCTGTTTGCAAAACAAAAAGTTTGATTCATTGTAGAGCCTTCTTTTTTAATTACTCTTATATAGAATAAATAATATTCAAGATGAAGCTGTTACCTTTCATTTTGCCATAGCTTCCAGCAGCTTGGTATTTGTTACATTTTATGGAGATTTACAACATTTTCAGTGCAATAAAATAATTTTTCAACCTCAACAAGAGTTTATAATAGTAATAAAGCTCAATGCTTAAATAGATTCTTACTGGAATTGGATTCCGAACTTATTCTTAGATCTTTCACTCTTGGTTGTATCCCCCTAAAACTAAATTCATTGCTGTTGAGTCGATTCCAACTTACAACAACCTGACAGATTGGAGCAGAGCTGCCCCCATAGAGTTTTCAAGAAGCACCTGGTAGATTTAAACAGCTGACTTTTGGCTTAGCAGCTGTAGCACTTAATCACGGCACCACTAGGGGTTTCCTTTGGTACTGCAGAGGAGAACAGTTATTTCCTTTGGCCACGGGAAGAGCAATTCTTTCTTCACTCCTCAAATTCATCTCATCTAAGTTAGGGTTGAAGCCATCTGCCGGCATGGTGCCTTCTGCTGCCACTTTTCCATGGTCATAGGGAAAGGTAGGAAGCAGGGACTAGCACAAAAACAACCCACCCCATGAGTCCTTGTACAGTATGAAGGATTGACCTAAAACAAAGCAAGTAAATTTCTACACTTGTATTTGGGGCCCTGAAATCTCTGGGTGGTGCACATAGTTAGCGCTTTCAGTTGAAAACCAAAAGATTGGAAGTTTAAGTCCCCCTAGAGATACCTCGAAGAAAGACCTGATGAAATCTGCTTCCAAAGAAACCAGCCACTGGAAACCCTGTGAAGCGCTATTCAAACACACATCGGGTCCCCAAAAGTCAGAGTCAACTCAATGTCAACTGGTTAGTTGTGGGTATTCAGGGCCCTGCCTTATTGCTCTAGGGGAGCAACCATCACGTGGTTGCTGGTTTGAAGCCATCGGCGGGCTCCCCAAGAGAAGGATGTAGTGACCCAGTCCCATAAAGGAGCCTAGGGAGCCCTGCTGAGCTGTTCTACCCTGGCATGTGGAGTTGCTAATGATGGAACTGACCGGACAGCACACAGTAACAGCCTGACCGCCACATTCTACTCTAGTGGTTTTCCTACAAACCTAATTCTAGGCCCTATCTTCAGGTCACTGCGGTTGTGTCAAACATCCCACCCAGATCTGATTTTATAGCAGAATGCTGTGATCAACCATAGTTCTCCTTTCCGAGATGGGTCATCACCTAATGAAAGCCAGCCACTATGGTGATTAGTTATAAGATGTTGATGTCCCCTGAAGGGATTTGATTTTTAATATATATTCATGCTCTCAAAATGAAGAAATTGAAGTTTTTTTTTTTTTTTTACCAGCTTCTGCAGTCTGAAATTAATCTAACATGCAGCTGGGATGCACTGATAATTACTGGTGATTGAAACATGAAAGCTGGAAAAAAGAAGAGGGGTTGGCACTTGGAAACTGTGGTCTTTGTGAAGATGATGGCGATCACATGATATAATTTTACAAGGTCAATGATTGCTTCTTTGCAAATACCTTTTTTCACCAACATAAACAGTGACATACATGTGGACCTCATTGGACCAAATATACAGAAATGAAATTGACTACATCTGTGAGAAAAGACAAGAGAAGAGCTCAATATGATCATTCATAACAAGTCCAGGAATTGACTATGGAACAGACCGCCAATTACTCCTATGCAAGTTCAAGTTGAAGCTGAAGAAAACCAGAAAAAGTCTAAGAGAACCAAAGTGTGCCGTGAGTATACCCCACCTGAATTTAAAGACCGTCTCAAGAACAGGTTTGACGCACTGAACAATAATGACAGCAACCAGGCGAATTGTGGGATGACACCAAGGATGTCATCTGCGACGAAAGCAAGAGGTCGTTAAAAGACAGGAAAGAGAGAAAAGACCAAATCGGGTGTCCGAAGAGATTCTGAAAACTGCTCTTGAATGTTGAGTACCTAAAGCAAAAGGAAGAAATGACGAAGTGAAAGAGATGAACAGAAGATTTCAAAGGGCTGCTCGAGAAGACAAAGTATTATCATGACATGTGCAAAAACCTGGAGTTAGAAATCTAAAGAGGAGGAAAACACTTGGCATTTTGCAAACTGAAAGCGCTAGAGATCTTTTAAGCCTCAAGTTGCAGTACTGAAGGATTCTGCTAGGAAAATATTATACAACACAGTAAGCATCAAAAGAAGATGGAAAGAAGACGCTGAGTCACTCTACCAAACAGAATTAGTTCAACCGCTTCAGAAAGTAGTGTGTAATCAGGAGCCGATGCTACTAACGGAAGCAGCCCAAGCGTCACCAAAAGCATTGGCGAAAAAGGAGGCTCCGGGAAGTGACAGAATGCCAAGCGAGGTGTTGGCACAAGTGGAGGCAGCACTGCGGTGACCCCTCAGCTCTGCCAACAAATCTGGAAGAGAGCCCGCTGGCCAGCCAACCGCAAGAGACTCGCTTTCATGCCTGTTCCCGAGAAAGGTAATCCCACTGAAGGTGGAAATTGTCAAATAATACCATTAACTTCACATGCAAGTAAAATTTTGCTGAAGATCATTCAAAAGCCACTGTAGCAGTGCATGAGCAGGGAACTGCCGGCACTCAAGCCGGATTTGGAAGACATGGAACAAGGGATATCATTCCTGGTATCAAACAGATCCCAGCAGAAAACAGTGGTTACCAGAAAAATGTTTACCAGTGTTTCACTGACTGTGCACAGCCGTTTGACTTTGTGGAATGTAACAAATTGTGGATAACATAAAAAAGAAGGGGACTCACAAATCGATTACTAGTGATTGTGAGGAACCTATACATATAGATCAAGAGGTGGTTGTTCAAACAGAACAAGTTGACACTGTGTGCCTAAAGTCAGGTACACCAGAGTTGTATCTTTTCACCACACTTAATCTGTTTGCTGAGCAAATAATCAGAAAAGCTGGACTACATAAAGAGGAATGCAGCATCAGGCCTGGTGGAAGATTGATACAACTTGCAATATGCAGATGACACAAGCTTATTTGCTGAGAGTGAAGAAGACTTGGAACACTTACTGATGAAGATCAAAGATCACAGCCTTCAACATAAAGAAAGCAAAAATCCCCACAGCTGGATCAACAAGCAACAGCGTAACAGAGAAAAGACTCAAGTTTTCAAGGATTTGGTTTTACTTGGTATCCACAATCAACACCCGCGGAAACAGTAAATCAGAAGGTGCATTGCGATGGGTGAATCTGCTGCAAAAGACTCGCTCAATGTGTGAAATAAGAAATATTTTCAGTATTTTTGCATGCATGTGAAAGCTGGACAATTAATAAGGAAGACTGGAGGGCAGCTGACACCTTTGAATTACGGTGCTGGTGAGGAATATTGACTATACCAAGGATTGCTAGAGGAATGCGTAAATTTGTCTTGGAAGAAGTACAGTCAGAACGCTCCTTAGAAGCAAGAGTGGTGAGATTTTATCTCCTACGCTTTGGCCGTGTGATTGGGAGGGACCAGTTTCTGGAGAAGGACACCATGACTTGTGAAGTACAAGATGGACAAAAAAGAGGAAGACCCTCAACGAGGCGGGCTGACACAGGGGCTGTGGCGGTGGGCTCCGGCACGGGGACGAGCGCCGCGGGGTCAGGCAGCGCTGCGCTCTGTGCACACGGGGTTGCGGTGGGCGGGAAGCTACCAAGGCCTGACGGGAGCAGCACTGTTCGCTTGTTCTCATTGTGGTCAGATACAGACAACATAAAATTTACGATTTTGTCTATTTTTGAGTGTACACTTTAGTGATATTAAGTACATTCACCATGTGACACCATGACCAGTACTGTTTCTAGGTCTTCTTTTGTCCCAAACAGAAAGTCTGTACTAAGTAAACCCTAACTGCCTACTTGCTGTGAGCGGGAACCAACTTGATGACAGCTAACAACAGCAACAACAAGTCTGTACGCACTCCAGTGGAGCTGGAGAGGTCAGCCTCTCTTCAGGGATGCAGAAGAGCCCTTTATGATGCTTTCCAAGAACCCCAAGAACTGAAAGCGTGCTTGTCTAGTACTGACCCTTGGCAAGCATCCTGGCATCTAGAGTGGGTGACAAGCCTTTCTTGGGTGTCTCGGTCCCTTGCTGGGAGACTTCCTCCTCTGACCCTCCCTGCCGACAGTCATAGAACGGCTCCTCCAGCAGGCAGGCAACCCTGTACCTTCGACCCAGCTCACATCAGGACCTGTCGGTCACCGGGGATGGACTGTAGATGGCCTCAGGGGGTTGGTCAGCTAGCACAAAGGACGTGAGGCAATGTGCTGAGTACTGTAAATAGCTTGGACAAGATCTTCATTGTGTCTGGAGAAGTTAGGGGACGTGTCCCTGGGAAGCTGGCACTGACTGCTTCACTCTTGTCTGTTTGATTTATGCCAGTCTCGTCTTCCCAAAGTCTCCGGGTGGCACACGTGGGTTGCATGAGCCTACTCACCAAAAGATTGGTGGTGCCATGGAAGAAGGTCCCGGCAATCAGCTTCCATAAAGATTGTCACTGTAGTTTGTTGCCACTGAGCTGGTTCTGTTTCGCAGTGACCCTGTATGTGTGGCATCAGACTGGCAGCAGTAGGTGTGATTTTTTTTTTTGGCTCCTAGGTCAGAGGCCCTGGTGGTGCCAGCAGTTAAGCGTTTGACCATGACCCGACAGGCCGCCAGCTCCAATCTGCCTTGGAGGACACTTGGGAGAAAGACCTGCCTCTCTGCTTGTGGAAAGGCAGAGTCTTGAAAACCCTGTGGAGCTCAGTTCTGCTCTGCACCCACCGGTTTGCCATGAACTGGAATTGACTTCACAGCAGTTTTGTGTGTGTGTGTGTGTATTTATGCATTGTTTTGTCTTTTAAGTGGACTGCAGGCTTCCACATTGTCCCTCAGGCTCCCTAGCAGAACGTGTCATAGGTGCCAGGCATTCAGTTCATGCTGGCTTATAGACCAGCGACAATGGACATCACTTTGGCCTTGTGTTTCATTAGCCATCTCTCGGGAACCCAGCGCTAACGAAGAAGAGAAGCCCCCAAGTGGCAGTCTGGCTGTGACTTCCACCCCAGCCTTCCCTAACTCAACGATTCTGTTTTGACAGCTCCTCATGTGGCGCCACCCACCCACCTACACTACCCACCCACCCACACTACCCACCACACGTGTCTCCACACAACCACAACGCGCGCACACACAGTTCTGACGTGCTGGAATGTGGAGCAACCTGAAAATGAGGAAACTGCGTCTCGAGTCTAAATATATAAAACCCAGTCTCATCACTCTGCCTTCCTTGATACAGCTCCCCCAGGGGTGCCTCTCTGATGTTTGTCATAAACAGAATGGAGGTCATTAAAGTCTGGCAAAACCTAACAACGTATCCAATTATAGGTTTGAAATCACACAGCCAAGCAGTTGCCGTGGGGCATGCTGTGTTCAGCTACTTCTGAAAGCCCTGTATTGCGTTGCTTGGGTAACTCACATTCTGTACTTAATGTGGAGACTCTGTGCGAGGTCTCCGAAGAGGCGGTCGGTAGGACAGTGTCCTCAGGCAGAAGTAAGTTTTTAAAATGTGCTAAATGGACTCATTAATGCATGGAATGGAAAGTGCAACCCCTGCCAGCAAACTCTGTATGTGTGTGTGTGTGTATACATATGCAGCCCACTGCTGTTGAGTCAGGTCCGACTCCTAGCGACCCTAGAGGTCAGAATAGCACTGCCCCATAGAGTTTCCAAGGAGCACCTGGCAGATTTGAACTGCCGACCTTTTGGTGAGCAGATGTAGCATTTAACTCACTACGCCACCCGGGTTTCCCCCCATATGTCTACGTATAATTCCAAAATTCTCCTCTTGGAATTTTGGCTACAAAATATTATCATACATAAAAATTAATTTGGGGAACGTCATTCTCTTTATAAAATTAATCTTTTTCCTGTTTCTTTTTTATACTTTTCTTTTGTTCCCAAATCTTTCTGTCTTTTTGTTTTTGGTTCTGACTTCGTTCATACAGGGACTGTACCATTCTAACTATGTTTATTTCTGAGTATTACGATTTTGATATTGGAATTGTTCTTTCCTTTTAATAACCCACCTGTCACTGTTGTGCTGCCCGCATTACTCAAACAACAAGCAATCAGTTGTCAGACCAGGAGTTTTCAAGCTGATTCCAACTCGTGGTGGCCCCGTGTAGGTGAAGGCAGAACTGTGCTCCGTAGGGTTTTCAATGATTGATTTTCCAAAAGTCTCGTGTTTTTACGCAAACGGTGTACACCTTCTACATTTGTTTGACAACTGCACCTTCTCCCCTGCCTCCTGCAGGTATTTTTGTGAGTGCTCTGTGGCTTGTTAGGGCGCAGTGGCACTTAGGAAAATACCGCACGGGTGGAGGGCAGTTGGCCAGCAACTGCAGAAGGCGTGCATTATTTGCATAAAAATATGGTAGATCTCCAGGTCTTTCTTCCTAGGCACCACGGTGTGATCTAGAATCTCCAGCATCCTCGCTACCAGCTGAGTGCATTGACTTCTCGAGCAACATCGCTGCTATGTGCTGCTGAGTTGATTATACCTCATGACGACCCTAAAGGACAGAGCAGAACTGTCTCACAGGCTTTCCAAGGCTATAATCTTTATGGGCCACTCATCATCGGTCAGTCTGTTGTACTGTGGCGGCTCTCGTTGTGCTGTGATGTTGGACGTTTGCCACCAGTATTTCAAATACCAGCAGCGTCACTCTTGGTGGACAGGATTCAGTGATGTTTCCAGACTCAGACAGACAAGGAAGAAGGATCTGGGAGCCTACCTCTGAAACAGTTGCCCAGTGAACAACTGAGCTATTTCAACCAATGATACAGGGCTGGAGGTGCTCACTGTGTATGCCAAGAAGTTTGTAAGACAGACACGCGGCCAACCGGATGGAAGAGGTCCGTATCTGTACTCATTACAAATAACAACGATCCTACAGAGTGCAGACATTATCAAATAATATCGTTAATATCACGCACCAGTGAAATTTTGCTGACGCTCCCTCACAGAGCTGCCACAGCAGTGTATCGACAGGGAGCTGTCAGAGGCTGAAGGCAGAAGCAGAGGAGAATCTTGGCTGAAAGCAGAGAATTCTGGAAAGATGCTGCCTGTGTTTTCCTGACTACACAGAGGCATTTAACTTTGTGGATCATAATAGATAATGGATAGCATTGGGAAAGATGCAAACCCTAGAATACTTAATTGTGCTCATAAAGAACTTATTCTTTGAGTAAGAGGAAGTTACTCGAACAGAACTAGGGGACAGTCTGTGGTTTAAAGTCAAGAAAAGTGTGTGTCAGGGTTGTATCTTTTCAATATATGCCATCAATCTGCACACTGAGCAAATAGACTGAGAAACTGGACTATATGAAGAAGAAGGAGGCATCAGGATTGGGAGAAGACTCATTTACAATCTGCAATACGCAGATGACACAGCCTCACTTGCTGAAAGTGAAAAAGACTCGAAGTACTTACTGATGAAGATCAGAGACCACAGTCTTCGGTATGAATTACATACACCTCAACATAAAGAAAACGAAAATCCACACAACTGGATCAATAAACAATACTGTGACAAACAGAGAGAAGACTGAAGTGTTTGCGGATTTCATGTTACGTGGTTCCACAGTCAACACCCACGGAAGCAGCTGTTAAAAAATCAATTGACACATCGCACTGGGTAAGTCTGCTGCAAACAGCAATGACGTTACGCTGTAAGGACTAAGGTGCCTGATTCAGACCCTGGTGCCTTTGATTGCCTCATATGCATGTGAAAGCTGGAGAATGAATAAGGAAGACAGAAGAAAAATTGGGGCCTTTGAATTATGCTATTCAGCAAAGAATATTCAATATACCAGGAACTGTCAGAAGACTGAACACATCTATCTTTGAAAAAGTACAGCCAGAATGTTCCTTAGAACGAAGGATGGTGAGACTTTGTCTCCCACACTTTGGGTGTATTATCGAGAGGGACAAGTCCTTGGAGAAGGACATCATGCTTGATAAAGTGGAGGGCCAGCAAAAAGGAGGAATGCTCTCAAGGAGACGGGTTGACGCAGTGCCTACACCAGCGGGCTCCCGCATAACCGTGACTGTGAGAATTGGGCGGGACCAGGCGGTGTTGCGTTCTGTGTACACAGCGTTGCTGTGAGTCTGGAAAAGGCTCTACAGCACTCAACAACAGATCTGTACAGAAGCACATTGCTGTGGCTTTCTCCTGAGGAGCTGCTACTGGGTGAGACCTGCCCACCTGTCGGCCAGCAGGCGAGCGCTTGAACCACTCTCACCGAGAACATTAAGGGTGGTGAATAAATTCTCCTGCTTCTCGCCCGGGAGCCCGCTAGATAGCCACGCTCATTGCAAGAAGCGCTTTGACCACAAATTAGTGCCTGTAACAAGAAAAGTTGGCCCTGTAACTTCTGATCCGGGCGCTTGCTAAAAATCACTATTTATCTTGTTTTCTTTTTGTTGATAAATATCTTTTCTTTATTACTATTCTTTTACTACCCATGACACGTTTCTCCTATTGGACTGTGATGGCCAGGATTGCATGTCACCTTGGCCAGACCCTGATTCTCGGTGTTTACTTGTGACCACCCCCCTGAGTAGCCAATCACCTGAAAGGGAGTTTCATTGGACATGTGGCCTGTTTCTGAGTATGTGAGGCTTGACAGTGAAGTCCACAAACTTAATTGTTCTAAGTGCTGCACACCTCATTGCTGAGTATCACTACAGTCACCTTCAAAGTACACCTCTTGGGAAGCTGTGCACGGACACCAGGGCCTAGTCCACTCTTCAAAGCAATTTTGGAACTCTTTCTGGAATGGCCACTGCACACGGTGGCATGGTGGCAAGTTTACAAACTTAATTGTACGGTTGTCTGTGAGGGAGTTTTTAGCCAATGAACACATAACTGTATTGGAAAACTTCTCCTACTCACCTGATATGACTGGCCCCCAGTTACTTTTTTTTCTTTACCCAAAGATAAAGGAAACATTGAAAGAAAGACATGACATTCAGGACATCAAGGGTAATAGGGCTACAGCTCTGATGGCCATTCCAGAAAAAGAGTTCCACAATTGCTTTGAACGGTAGAGTAGGCTCTGGCACCATGGCGTAGCTTCCCAAGGGCAGTTCTTCTAAGGTGACTATAGTGATTTTCAGCAATGAGGTATGGAGCATTTTTTCCAGGGCGAGCTTGCGAACACATTTTTCAGACCTTCAAGTGGATGTTTTGGCCTTTGCCTGCTCTGGGTCCTGACCTGCTTGCCAGTCCTTGGGAACTGAGCTAGCAGCTTATCTGCCAATCTGGCTGTTCCTGGGTCTTCACAGCCTGTAAACTAAATCCCTGCTCTCTAACACGCCAACCTTGGGTTCACCAGCCCCTGCAGCTACATGAAGCCTCTATCGTGGACTTGGGGCATTCTAACCTCTAAACTGTGTGAGCTATTTCCTTGATATAAATCTCTCCCTATATGTATTTATGCACCTTACTGGTTTTACTTCTCTGGAGAATCCAGCCTAGGACACATACAACTCTCATACTTCTGTTTTGGTTTTTGTAGAAAATATTTCCCATCTCTTTGAGATGCATTCTTGAGACACCCAAATCAAATTTGTTCTTGCCCCAAAGTTTGCATGTAAAGCCGGACAACCCAAATATTAAGGCTTTAAATTTAATGTAAATCTTACCATCTGTTTTCATGAGATGTAATCATAAATAGAAACTTACTTTTCTATTTTATTTACTATATATTCATAAGTAAAATTTGTTTGTAATTTTTTTTGTGGGTGTCTGTTGGATTTGCTCTTTGTTAATCTAGTTTCACATTGTAGACTGCATACATTTCTGTCATTCTGAAACAACGTATGTAATGTCCAAAGGCCAAGTGCTGTGGAGTCAGATCCGACTCATGACGACCCTAGGGGTCAGAGTAGAACTGGCCCCTAGAGTATTCACAGAGCACCTGGTGGATGTAACGTGGTAGATGTTAATTCCTTGGGAGTTCAAAATGAAACTCTCATGAAAAGTCATTTAAACATCATACTTTGCCACCTGTACTAATTCTTCTCGGTCCTTCATTCAATTTGTTCAAAGCCTGCTCTGCCAGAAATCGTGTTTGGTGTATTTGAATTTCTACTCATTCTTGATTCAATATGGAGTAATTATTTTGTCCCCTAGATTCATCAACTTCATTGTGATATTCCAATTAAAGTTGTGTATGATATTCTTTCATAATTTTTGAATCTCTTTTAATTTCAGTTCTATAACTGTGTTTTCTCTTTTTGATCGGACTCATCATATTTGTGCATTTCACTGCTTATACTTAGAAAACTTGACCCGAATATCTCAATATCACTTTTTCATCCTGTTTTTAAGTGTGTTAGTTTCTGATCTCATTATTTCCATCTTTCTTGTACCTCCAGACTTTTCTTTTTCTCCTTTTTAAAGTTTAATTCTTAGTTAATCCATTTTCATTCTTTTCTTCAACAATGAATGTCCCTACTGCAATGAATTTGTCTTTAGGAACTGCTCTGGCTAGATTCCCACACATTCTTTTGTATAATGTTTTATAAATAGTCTGTACCTGCGTTTTTAAATGTATTTTTATTGTAAACTTAATATATATCCAGCCATCTTATATCCCTCAAAAAAAATAGGCACATTTAAGCAAGTAAAAACTTCTCTACAGAGCATCTTGTGCATTTTGGCTTGAAATATGATGATTGCTTCAAATATTTTAAAACATCTGATTAAAATTAAGATATGCACACTTACTACAGAAATACATCCAACCTGTTTGATTTTTAAGAATCTTCTCTTACTGGCTTTGTTTTCTCATTGTGTACTCTATGAAGGCAATGTTACACTTTATTTATATTTTTATTCTCAGGAACTTGCATAGTAACAGTCTCACCTACCTACCCACTGCCATTGAGTCGATTCTGACTCGCAGTGACCCCATAAGGTAGAGTAGAACCGCTCCATAGAGCTTCTAGGGAACACCTGGCAGATCTGGCCAGCCTTTTGGTTAGCAGATGTAGCACTTAACCACTACACCACCAGGGCTTCTAACAGGCACACAGTAGGGCTAAAACATTTTTATTAAATACATAAAAGCAGTCAGTAGTTAATATAATCCTCAACTCTGAGAACCTAAGTTATCTTTGAAAACATCTGCATTGTATTAATCAGGCCACCTGCTGTTAGAGGTAACAGAAATTCAACTCAAAGTGGTTTAAGAAAATTAAGTGTGGTTTTGCTTGGAGTCTGTGAGCTGCGTGGGTGACAGGCAAACATGGACCAGGAGCACAAGGGTCTTGCAGGACGCTGCTGCTCTTGCTTCATCTTTGGGATCTGCTTTCTTATCTGCTGGCTTTATTCTCTGTCAGGCCTTCGCCCCGGGGGGTGGGAAAGACACCAGTGACAGCCATAAGCTTCCGTGACGTCTTGTTGTCATGTGCCACTGAATATGTTCCGACTCACGGCAACCCTCTATGACATAGTAGGACTGCCCCGTAGGGTTTCAAAGTCTGTGATCTTCATGGAAGCAGATTGTGGGGTCTTTTCTCTCCCAGAAGTGTTGGTGGGTTCAAATCCCCAAACGACGAGTGTCATCCAAGCACTTATGCATCTCTTTATCCCACAACACAACCTTCTATTGCACCGCCACGGCTCCTTTATGCTTCCCAGCAGCTAGCACCTCCCTGGAATAAGGACTTCTCTCCCAAGTAAAGAAGCCGGGAAGGTTCTGTTCACCCCCTGTCTGAACCTGTCCCTGAAGGTGGGGAGTGACGTTGTGAGATTCGGGGGGCGTATTCACAACCTTGGGGTCAGAACATGACGGGGCAGCCCTCCTGCTCCACCTGGGATGGTGCCCAGCCGGTAGAAAGGTCATTTCAGAGGAAGGGACTGAAGGCTGGGACAGAAAAGGTGTGTGCACGAAGCCATCACTCTCAAGTTCGGAGTGTCCTGTAACCTCAGTTATGACAAGTTCATCAGACATCAGGCCACAGCTCTGAGTTCCCTGCAGAGCCCCCACAGGTGGATTCCTTACCTCTCCTTTAGCCAGGGGCTTTAGTGAGCTCCGCCTCTAAGTTGTGAGGGAAGCTTTCGTCTGACTCCCGACAGCTGGGGAAAAGTCAGAAACAAAAGCAGGTCTGCCCGCTGCGTGATGGTCCTTTTTTAATCAGAGGAGAGCAATTTCCCCCCAAAGGATACTGCTTCACATTGCCTGTTTGGCTTCTAGATGCTGTCTGATTAATTACTTACATTTACATAAAATTACTCTCCTCTCTAGCAATTTAGCAGGCTTCCAGCCATTTTTTTCTCCTCTCCTCATCAGCCCGGCAGAACATCCTTGCTGCTGAGAGGTCCAGAACCAAATGGGTAATACATAGATTGTGAAAACATTTTTAAAAAATAATCATAAGATGGAGGTTTTAAGCAAAGCTACAAATGATGTATGAGTATTTACATTTATTTCCTATCCCTTAGGGGGACAGCTGAGAAAAACGCCAGCTCTGCGCCATTTGTTTTGGGTTGTGTGTGATACGGATGGTGTTTTGCCTCTGCCTGGAACTCCCAACCTCAAATTCTTTACCAGAATCTGACGCATTCATCAAAACTCAGCTCCATATCACCTCCCTTGTTGACAACCTCCCGGTGCCTCCTGGTCTAACAAATGACACCTCCATCGCAATTCACCTCGCGGGAGTAGCAGTTTAGATGACAGTTTTTCATTCCTTCGTCATTCAACAGACCCTGAGCTCTTCCAAGGCTCATCCCTGGGCTCAGGGCTGAGAGGCCCACGATGATGGAAACACAGTCCCTACTCCCACAAAACCCATCGTGCTGAAGCCTGTGCAAGACACAGTGAGGACACAAAGGAGGAATCAGCCAGAAGAGGACACTTGGCTGGACCTTGAGGAGTAAGTTCTCCCCCGCAAGCAAGGAAGACAGCTGGAAGTCCTGTCCCCAGATGGCACGAGAGGCCCCGGCTCCTTTCCCTGTACTTTCAAGGTCCCGCTGCCCGCTCCTGTGTTTCCTCACTTTCTTAATCAAGTTCCCAGAACCCCAGAGCTCCCTGGCTGAACATACCCAAACTCTTCTCCGGCTGGAATCTTCCCTGGGACCGGTCTCCGGAAGGCAGAATGTGCTGACAGTGTTGGTACCCCTACGTTTGAGGAGTCTTGAGGGTTGATTCTGAGAAGTGTGGACACTCAAACTAAGCTGCCTGTGTATTGTACATGAAGCCTGTCGTACGGAAGTCAGCGTTGGAAAGTGAAGGCAGGCCAGGGTCCGCTGGCCAGTGATGGGGGTCAGCACTTCTATGCCACTAGGTTACAGCACAAAAATCCAAGAAGCATGAAAATTCTAAATTCGAACCTGGCCTTTGGGTCATTATGAAGATACACTTGTCAAGGAAGGAGGATAGAACACATTTCAAGTAATAATTTATTATCTTGATTTATAACTTTTAAATAAGTATTCATGTTATAGGTGTGCCTCCATTTTTTCTCTTGCCATAGAAATATTATGGCTGGAGCCTGCTGTGGTTTGAATTGTGTAGAAATATGTGTGGCTGTTTTGCTGGGCCATGGTTCCTGGCATCTTGTGATCTTCCTTTGTTGTAAACACTCCTCTGTGCTGTTAACGGCGGAGGACAGGCTGCAAGCGCATCGGTGGGGCAGGACTCAAAGTGTGCGGCTGCGTCGTGGTGGGGGAGCCTCCTGAGACACAAGGGAAAGGGAGGCAAGGGGAGCACTGGGGACCCCCATGCCACCAAGAAAGAAAGCAGTGTGGGGAGCAGAGTGCATCCTTTTGAAAGGGCCCAGGTCCTGGCGCCTCAGACACCTCCACGCCAGGCACAGATTAACCTCAAGGACCTTCCTCCAGAACCAGCAGAGAAAGCCTTCCCCGGAGCTAACACCCTGAACTTGAACTTTTAGCTTACTGGACTGTGATGAGTTAAAATTTCTCTTTTTAAAGCCATCCGCTTGTGGTAATCCTCTTAGAGTAACACTAAATGCCTGTGACAGACCTGGAAGTTGGAGACGGGGCAGAAGGCATTCTGAGTAGAGGAAAACAGAGACCAAAAGACACAATTTAGGAACCCATAAGCAGACTAGTGTCACTGACTACAGGATTCTTGGAGAATCAAACCAAAACCAAACCCACTGCCGTCAAGTCTATTCTGACTCACAGAGACCCTATAGCACAGAGTAGAATTGCCCCATAGAGTTTCCAAGGAGCTCTGACAGGTTCGAACTGCTGACCTTTTGGTTAGCAGACATAGCCCTTAATCATTACACCACCAGGGTTTCCACTTGGAGAACAGTTACTGTTATCAGCAGCTGTCAAGCCGGTGTCGACTCACAGCAACCCCGTGTACAACAGGCTGAAGCACGTGCTGGTCCTGCAATTCACGCGGCAATCCGTCTCACCGAGGGGCTCCCCCTTTCTCACTGATGTTCTACTTTAGTAAACACGGCGTCCTCCTGCAGGGTCCCTCCTGATCGCATGTTCAAAATCCCTAGGACAGAGTCTGTCCGTTCTTCCTCCTCAGGAGTATTCTGTCTGTATTTCTCCCAAAGATGAATTTGTTTATTCTGGCAGCCCACAGTGTATTCAATAGTCTTCACTGACACCATAATTCAAAGGTCCCAATTTTTCTTAGGTCTTCTTTATTCATTGTCCAACTTTCATGTACACATTAAAAAAAAAAAATCAAACCCACTGCTGTGGAGTTGATTCTGACACCCACTGACCCTAGAGGACACAGGAGAACTGCTCCATGGCGTTTCCAAGGACAGCCTGTGGACTCAAACTACTGACCTTTTAGTTAGTAGATGTGGCCCTTAACCGATACACCACCAGTTTCCATATGAGATGATTGAAAATATTATGGCTTGGGTCAGTAGCACCTTTGTCCTCAAGGTGATATCTTTGCTTTTCAACACTTGAAAGAAGTCTTTTGCAGCAGATTTTCCCAATGCATTGTGTTGTTTGACTTCTTGACTGCTGCTTCCATGGGCCTTGTTTTCAAATCCGAGGAAAATGGAACCCAGTATTTTTTCTGTTTATCGTGACGGTTATCGGTCCAGTTGTGAGGATTTCTATTTTCTTTATGTTGACGTGATCCATGCTGAAGTCTTTGATCTTCGTCAGTGCTTCAAGTCCTCCTTGCTGTTAGCAAGCAGGATTGTGTCATCTGCATACCACAGGTTGTTAATGAGTCTTCCTTCAGTTGTGATGCCACTTCTTTGCATAGTCCAATTTCTTGGACTATTTGCTCAGCATATAGATTGAACAAGTGTGGTAAAACATGCAAACGTTTCCGGATTTTAAACTATACAGTATCACCTTGTTCTGTTTGAGCGGTTGCCTCTTGGTCTGTGTACAGTTCCATGAGGGTAAAATGAAGTGTTCTGGCATTCTTAGTCTTCAAAATGTTATCTACAATTTGTTCTAATCCAATAGAATTTCTTCTTTTTGCTATTCTCTGCTCTTAGCCAAGACCTATGTGACATCAGCAATATCTCTCATTCCGTCTCCTCTTCTGGATCTGACTTGAGAACAGTTAGTTGTGCCAAGATCTGTCTTCCCTACCAGACTAAAGTTTTGAGGTCCAATGCCATGGGATGTTTATTTCTGTGCCTAGCGGAACATTTCTACAGAACAGATGCTCAGCTCATGGGAGATGGAGTCACACTGAACAAATGGGAGAACACACATCAGCCGGGGATGCCACAAACACACATCTCACCATTTACAGTAAGACATCTATAAATCAATGATGAGTAAACTGTGGTTTTGTGTCAACAAAAGTGTGTCATGTATGGACCAGTTTTATGCTACTGTGATCCAATCCCAAATAACTAGTAATAATAAGAAACATTGAAAATAGCTAGTCTGAAATTGCTGTGCCTCAATTCACTTTTCTAGGAAGTAATTATTTGACATTAAGTCAGTTTCTACTCATGGTGACCCCACACACGTCAGAGTAAAACCGTGCTCCATGGGGTTTGCAATGGCTGTTTTTTTTTCCTCAGAAGCAGATCTTCAAGACTTGCTTCAAAGGTGCCTCTGGGTAGATTCTGTCAACATGTCGGTTAACAGCGAAACACATTTATCTACAGCACTGACACGATGGGGACAGCTCTGTTAGCCTGGGTGGCTGCTGGCAGCAATGCAGGGATGTACTGAGTACCCTGAGGCGCAGGCATTACATTGGCTGCAACACCCATGCCGATGTGGCATACCTGATCCTCCAACTTATCTGCAGATCCTGAACACCCTCTTGATCAAGCACAGAGTCTTTCCCAGGTAGCACGGAAAGGATCGCCAATGACTTTGTTCTCCCTTGGTCTTCTCTTCTCTTGCAGCCACAAGAAGGCCAGACAGGACACACTGATGGCATCTGCCACCTTGCCCACCGCTTCTCCCACAATCTTACCTACATCCCTGCAGAATGTAGTCTTCAGAGGTGGAGTTTCAGTTCTGTTGCCGAAGTGACTGACAGGAGTCCCAGTCGACAGACAAAGGTGAAAGAAGGGACATAGAGGAAAGAGTGGAGTGGACAAGTAAACCGCAGCAGGTGGCAGTCTTGTAAATGGCTGAGGATGCCCCAGGAACACACACCTCTGCATTTCTGTTTTGGCCTTCTGGGTTCTGCTCTGTACGCCTCACTCCATCACCCCTGCCTACCTCTCTCACACCCTCCTGCGCAATGTGGTTTTGGTCAGCTCCGAAGCTTTGGACACGAGGCTACCTCTTCCTGACCTTCTCATCCTCCACCTGCCTCTTCTGATGGCTCTCACTGCCCCCTCCAGGCCAGTCACAGCGCCCAGGCCAACGAGACGACAGGTAACAGCACCACCGCCATCCCGGTAATGATGCCCATCCTCCCACGCTGAATTAAAACAACAATCAATACTATAATCAATCGTGCAGTGAGTATAAGGATGTCCAGCAGAATTTGTACACTTTTCCCAGTGACGGTAGTGTTTTTGTGGAATCACCCTTCAGTCTTGTCTTTCTTCTTTTCGTTAGTGCCAAATCCTTGCTGCGGCCTTAGAATGCGCTTTGCTCACCTGCTGAGAACCTAACACTGACTCTTAACTGGCTGAGTTTGCAGGCGCCAGTCTGCTGATGGACCTGGGCGAAAGGACGGGAACTTTAAAGCAACAAGTGTCTCTCCTGACAGGACTGCTGACAGCTGGGCCGCAGACCTCCAGGGCGCCGTTCCCAAAGCTGGCTCAGAACGAGCTCTGACGCCCACCTCACCGGGATCTGCTCTCTGCCCCAGAATTAACATGTAGACTCCTGATTTTTTTTTCCTTGACTCCAAACCTGGTTCTTCTTCATCCCACCTCAGCTTAGCTCCTGGTCCGCTCACCTGCTGAGTAAAGGCAGGAGCGTTGGCAGCACGCTTCGCCTCCTCCTTTTCCTTTACCTCCATCGTCAGGTCCATCTTCCAGTTCTGCCACCAAAATGTGGACTGAACCTCTACTGTCATCTGTCAGCCTCGCGCTGTCCACTGCCACCTCCCGCCCGCCTGCCCGCCCGCCTGCCAGCCAGCCTGCCAGCCTGTTCCACGTCACAGCACCCTACGACAGCGGCCTCTTAAATGATCTCCCCACTACCACTCTTGCCCCTGTGCGGCAGCCTCATAGATCCTTTTTTAAAAAAACAAAAGAGATTATGTCATCCTAAGCTTTAAAAGTTTCAGCACCTGCACAGGGCATTTAGAACAAAACTATAAGTGTTGCTTGAGCTGCTCATCAGAGCCCCTCAGGCCCTGTCACTCCCAGCCTTCCTCTGGAACCACCATCCTCCTCAAACACACTCACATGGCCATCAGCAAGGGGCCATTGTACAAGTCCTCCAAGTGCCCAGTGGATATACACGTTCACACACTTTACACACGGACGCAGAATATTCCACGGCTGACTGTTCTCTTTCAGGTTATTTAGCATCTCCGCAGAGAAGTCTTTCCTTACCACTTATGATGGCTAGTCTAATTAAATTTTCTGAATGACACCAAAAAGAAAAATAAAACAAACCCGTTGCTGTCAAGTTGATTCTGACTCTTTGTGACACTATAGGACAGAGCAGAGCTGCCCTACAGGGTTTCCAAAGAGCAGCTGGTGGATTTGAACTGCTGGCCTCTTGTCTGGCAGCTCAGCTCTTAATTAACCACTGCACCACCAGGACTCTGGCAACGTGCAGTTATTTGATTAAACACTAACACAGTGCTGCTGTGGCAATGTCTTGTAGATGTGTTACCATCCAGTCAGATGACTCGTAATGAGGGACTTGCCTCTCATACAGTGTGGGTGGCCTTATCCAAGAAGCTGAAGACCTTAAGAGCAAAACCTGAGATTTTCCAGAGAAGAAGTCAGTCTGTCTCAAGACTGCAGCATAAAACCTTGCCTGAGTTTCTAGCTTGCCACCGTGCCCTGCAGATTACAAGCTCAAGACTGCGATCTCCACTCCTGCCTGAGTCTCAATCTGCCGGCTGCCCACCCTACAAATGTCAGACTCGCTGGCCCTGACAATTTCGTGAGTCAATTATTTAGGTCTCTCTCTCTCTCACATGTGTGCTGGTCTCCTATTAGTTAGTTTCTCTCTGGAGAACCCTGACTGAGAACCCTGACTGATATACTGCTCTACTGAAAATAGTCTTCCATCCTCAGATTGTCTATTACAGGACTCTGTCTGTTTCTTTCCTGGTCTGTTGTGGTCTGATTTAATTATGTATCTATCTATCAACTCATCAGTTAATTAACTCTGGGTCTTACACTGTCACTAGTATGCAAGCCCTAAGAGAGCAGAAACCGATCTGCCGTGTTCACCACTGCACCCGTGCAATGCCTACTAGTGTGTCTGCCGTGTGATTGTGCTCAGTAAGTATTTGTGGAATAAATAAATTTCAGGAAACCACTACTTCCTGGCAATCTTTTTGCAAAACTTGGTTAGTTCTCTCAGTATTGTTTCTTATTTCCCATGGAGTATATGCCAATCTGTGTTATTTCTCTGAGTCATTCCCCAAACCTTGCTCCTACCCACTCCTGTGATGGTCTCGCCTGTTATCTTGCAGAAAGTCGAAGGTCTTGTACATCAGCTGCCTCTATCTTCTGCAAACGAGTGTATGTGTCTGTACCAACTCTTTCTCAGGTAAGAAAGTTTAAGTTGCAAGAAGAAAAAGTCCAACTCAGACTACCTTAAACAGTAAATGGAATTTATTGACTCCTGTAACTGAAATGGAAACCCTGGGTGGCGTGGGGCAGTGGTTCAGTGCTATGGCTACTAACCAGAAGGTCAGCAGTTCGAGTGTGCCAGATGCTCCTTGGAAACTCAATAGGACAGTTCTACTCTGTGAGTCAGAATCAACTCAATGGCAGTGAATTTGTTTTTATGTGTGTGTGTGTATATATTATATATATATACATATAAACCAAAATGGAAACTCCGGCGGCACAGTGGTTAAGTGCTATATCTGCTAACCAAAAGACTGGCGCTTCAAATCTGCCAGGTGCTCCTTGGAAACTTTAGGGGGCAATTGTAGTCTGTCTATAGGGTTGCTATGAGTCAGAATAAACTTGACAGCAGTGGGCTTGGTTTGGGTGTACTAAAATGCCTAGAGGTAGCAAGTGCTTCTAGTTCTATTTCGTCTGAATCCTGGCTCTGTTTCTCTGTGATCCTCTCAGGTCTGCCCTCTGCTGTGTGTCTCTGTCGTCTTCACAGTGGCTGGCCTCAAGGCCGGCCAGATGCTAGCCAGAGCTCTCAGCCTCGTATCCAGGTCATACATCATCAAGAAGAATCAGTTTTCCTTTCCCAACCGTGGAGCACAAGCCCAGGATGCATCATAGGTGAACTGGTTCAGTCATATGCCTACTGCTGATCCAACCAAAGCCCTGTGATGAGGAATGTAGTTCTGTCTGAGTTGCACAGATCCATCATTTTGGCCAAACAGACAGAGCAAGGAGGGTGGGGTCAGTCCTACCCAAACTGTGACTGGGCCAGAAAGGAGGAAGCTTGGAATGGCTGCTCAGGAAGCTGATTAACACTTCCTATTCTTCTGCCCCAGAAAGAAAGGGCTCCTTTTCTGGTTCACAGGAATCAGCTCTAGAGTCCAGAATCATCTCTCCCTACCTCCTCCAAAACTTCGTTGGATCCAGCATTCCTTTTTTATTCCATGATTCTCTGTGTCTTCAACATTGCCTTCTCTTCTGACTCCTTTGCTTTAGTATATCCTACAACTCACCGGTCTCACTGAAGGTTCTCAAGAAAGAAGAACCAGTGAAATAGAGAGGGGGTGGATTTCTTTTTGAGGAAATGGTTCGTGCAGTTGTGGGAAATGACAAATCCAAAATCAGACTCCAGGCTGCAGTGGTACCTCAAGACAGTGAAAATCTTTATCAGAAGACCAATAAATGGTATCAGGATAAATGGTGAAGAATTGGAAGGTGTCAAATTCTTGAGGAATTGGTTAATGCAGTGTGGGAGGCCACAAATCCAAAAGTCAGACCACAGGCTGGAAATTCCAGCAGTCTTGTGTCCCCAAATACAAACGCTAAGAGACAGGCTGGCTATTCTGCAGCCTTGTATGTTCCTGTATCGGCAGGTCAGGTGGAGGGAGAGTGAAAGAAATTCTAGCAAGCTAGCTATTTACAGCTTGCAGGCAGAATACTCCCTTGGGAAACCCCCCTTTTTCTTCTTAAGGCCTTAAATTGATTTGATGAGGCCCTCCACATTATGGAAAGCAATCTGCTTTACTTAAGGGTGACTGAGCTATTCACCTGTTAACAATAATTCACAACAACATCTAGACTAGTGTTTGACCGAACAACTGGGCACCACAGTCTAGCCAAGTTGGCATGGAAAATTAACTATCAAATCTCCCAGCTTTAAAAATTCATTCCTTGTAGAATCCTCGGCAATGGTCAGCACTTTCTCCCTCCAGCCCACTCACTGCCACTTTTCTCAAAAGAATCCTCTCTGCATTCATTTCTATTCTGACTCCATGCAGTAATTGGGGTTCTGTCCCCTTCCCTTGATTGAAACCGCTCTTTGTTATGTTAATTTTTGTGACATTGCAGCATATGGACATTATCTGACTTCTCAATTGTACTTTATCCATTCCCGGCAACTTGAATCCATGTCCTGCAGAGCTTCTGAGACGACATTTTCTCTTGCTTCTTCCTCTACCTCTTGAAATGCTCCGTCTCAGTCCCCAGTGTGGGCTCTTCCCTGCAGGTCTGCACACCCTGAACTGGTAGCAGTTTTCTCCTTGATGTTTCTGGTCTCCTTTGACACCAGAAGCTCTGCAGGATGTGGATTCAAGTTGCCGGGAATGGATAAAGTACAATTGAGAAGTCAGAGAATGTCCCCCAAAGTGCTCTGTGTATGTGTATGTGTGTGCTCACACAAGTAAAGAACAGTCATGCCCTTAGGAGTAAACTGTGCAAAGTTTTTCTGAGTTCTTACTCTGGAAGTAAAGAAAGAAAGCCTCTGGCATGATCAACAGAAATGTTTTTTCCATTCGGTATGTCGATAGATTCAGGCCTTGTCTTGAATGGAATCTTAAGAAAGTGAAAATCCTTACAAGTGGACCAGTCAATAGTTATCAGGATAAATGGTGAGGAATCTGAAGATGTCAACAACTTCATTCTTTTTAGATTAGTGATCAAGGACCACAAAAGTGGCAAAGAGGAAATCAAGGTATTTATTACACAGGGCAAATCTGCTCCAGGGATCTCTTTAAAGTGCTAAGAGGCAAAAGAGTCACTTTGATGACTAAGGTGTGCTTGACTCAAGTCTTTGCATTTTGAATTCACCTCATACTCATGCAAAATATGACAATGACAAAGGAAGACCAAAGAAGAACAGATGCATTTGAATTTGGGTGCTGGCAAAGAATGCGGAGGATACCACAGACAGCCAGAAGAATGAATAAACCTGTCTTGGAAAAAATACAGTCAGAATGCTCCTTAGAAACAAGGAGGATGAGACTCTGGATGTATCGTCCGAGGGACCAATCCTTGGAGAAGGAATCGTGTTTTGTAAAAACAAGGAAGAGCCTCAGGGGATGGAACGACATGCAAGCTGCAGCCCAGTCTGCTCAAACATAGCAATGGTTGTGAGGATGGTGCAGAACTGGGCGACTTCTGTTCCTGGGGCCAACTTGATGACATCTAATAACAATAGCTAAGTCGGCAAGACTGGACTGAAGTAGAGTTTAAAACCCCCAACTCAAACCCATTGCCATTGATCAATTCAGACTAATAGCAACCCTGTAGGACAGAGTAGAACTGTGGAGTGCCTGGCAAATTCGAACTGGCAACCTTCTGGTTAGCAGCTGTAGCACTTAACTATTGTACCCCCAAGGATTCCAAAGTCGAGTCTAGGACCATGCAAAAGTAGTGTCAAGACCACTAAGGGGGTCATGAGTCTCTGTTTACATCTTGAGGTACAAGAGCGGGCCGAAGAAGCAGTGCGGATCACACCCGAGTGTCTGGAGTTTTTTCCAAGTGAAAAGCTGAGCTGGGATCCGCACAGGTAGAGCCACATTGCAGACAAATTTAGGGAGAAGACGATTAGGCACTAGTCTGCTCTGTGAATGCTATGAAAAATTTTATTGGTCCAATTGTATGTATGATGGTTCTTACCCTGGGGAAGAAAAAGGCAAGTTTAAACTTAATAACTGCTATTTGCTGGACATTAGTCCCTGCATGGAACCCTGGTGGCATAGCGGATGAGAAATAGGTCTGCTAACCCAAAGGTCCCTAGCCACTTCTTGGAAACCCTAGTGGCCAGTCCTGCTCTGTCCCATAGGGCGACTAGGGATTAGAACTGACTTAGCGGCAGAGGGTTTCATCTTATTTCCTAGGTGGTACAGACAGTTGAGCAAGGGACTTCTTACCTGAAGGACAGAGGTTCAGAACCACACAGAGGCGCCTCAGGAGTTGGGCCTGCTGGTCTGCTTTCAAAGAGTCACAGCCTTGAAAACCCCACAGAGCGGTTCTACTCTGACACATGGATTTGCCGTGAATCTGAAGGGTCTCGATGACAACTCACAGCAATAACATGACACTGACTTGCATGCACTACCTCCTCCAGTCCTCATACCAACCCCGAGGCGGCATTTATTGACACTGCACCTGTGAGGACACGGAGGCCCAAAGGACGAGGAAGACATGTTGTGCCTGAGATCACACAGCCAGCGCATTTTAGACTTAGGACTAGACTTTAAGGCGGCTTCTTACCAGTCTGTCATGTTGTTTTCCGAGGACGGACACCATAAAGGTGTCATATGACTTCTGACAGCTGGAACCTGTGGCCAGGTTCCAGGAGAGGGAAGATGAGGATGTGAACTGAAGGAGCACCTAGATTCCAGAACTTTGTGTAGGATAGAGACTGGATCGGTGATTCTAATACAATGTTCATTCATTCATTCATTCACTCACTCCTTCCAGCATACGCTGAGTTCTACTACATGCCAGACCTTGTGCTTAGTAGGCCCCGGGAACATAAACATGAATGCGACTTGGTTTCTCTACTCAGTGGACTCAGTCTAGTAAAGCAATCAATTAAAACAAATAATGATTATACAACATCACCAAGTCTTTATATTCTCTTTTTAGTCTCTCTATCCATTTCTCCTTTTTCATCCTCACTGACATGTGGCCCCCAGACCTCCCCCCTCTCACCTCGTCCTGTAGCCATCTCGCACCTCGTCTCCTTGTGTAGCATTACATACAACGGAGGCTGAACACTCACGATTTTGTGCTTTCTCATTCCACTGATAACGCAACCACAGATTTCATTGTTTACTCAAAAAGCTTACACAGTACATTTTTAATAATAGCACATTAATCATTTACATAACCCCTTTGTTTTGAATACTGTGTCAAGCTGTGAGCAGGCACTAGTGACACCTTGTGACTCCCGCTGACATGCAGTCTCTTTAAGAACACTTTTAAAGAGAGGAACAGACAAGTAAATAGGCAATACAGTGTTGCAAGTATAAATGCAAAGATGGATATCGTGGAGCAAGGCCAGCAGACTGCAGGAAGGGCGTTCCACTCGGCCTGAAGGAGTCAGATGGAAAAGGGAACATTTAAAGAAAAGATTAAATGAATGCGTATGTCTGAAATACTACACAATATAGAACGCTATGCCCTACACAAAATGACTTTTGAGAGCACTTTTTTTGCAGCATATATGGAGCTAAAAATATTAAAGAAACACTTGGGTCGTTTATTTTTTTCTGGAACATAACTAAGCCAAGCCAAGTGGAAGATGGAAGATGTTCCCTTACTAACAGCTTTAATGAAAAGCTCAAAACCTACTTGTGAAGCCTAATACTCGGGGGCATGTTCCAAGGGAACCAACTGAACTGCGTACATCTTGTCATTTTCTCAGTCACCCTTCGTCCTTCTCATCCTCTCCATTGAAAGGACTGTCAAAGGGCTGCCTTCCTGCCCTAGAGTTTAGGCTGATAAATGAAAAGATGATTTCTATTGGAATACTGATAGGCTACAGGCCTTGACTCTTGGATTCTGAAAGAGGATGGTACTTTTGTTAATAGAAATTCAGAAGTATTTTGAACACAGTGATTCAATGGTTTCCTACATCTGGGGTCAAAGGGTGCCTATATTTGTTGGCAGAAGGCACTGACTAGAATCAAATCAACAGAGACCTTAAGACCATCAGAAATCAAGACCTTCTTAAAGAGACAGTACTTCCCCAGAGTCTGACATGACTGTGAGGTTGCCATTGGAGATCAAAGAATCTATCTCGGCTACCTTCCCCCCCGATCATGAATCTGCTAGCATCAGTTTCCAGTTCACTAATGGGTCTGATGCCAAGGGCTCCAGTCCGCTGGGATAAGACCATGATTCCCACCAGCCCTCCCCAGTGGAGATTCAGACGCTGTCTCTCATGTACCAGTTCTGGGAATCCCAGGATGAAATCCTGCTTCCAGTAGACTGATCAACAAAATCTCTAATGTCATAATATTACTGTTTACCATTCTTCCTGTATTGCCTATCATAAGTACTTCCCCATTCCATGTTTTGAATTTATTTTACATATATATACACACACACACATAAATATAATACCATATGATGTTTTATATAAAATATGAAATCTTGTTTAGTTCTCATAACAACTACATGATAGACAATTTTATACCTGTTTTATAGGTGGTGAAATGGAAGTTGAACAGTAGTTAAATATCTTGGAAAAGTGTACATATTGCCGCAGTTGGACCTAGAATTCAAACTTGAGATGTCCGCCTAAGTTATCTAGTGCTGCTACAATAGAGCTACCACAGGCAGGTGGCTTTAACAAAGAGAGCTTTATTCCCTCAGCATCTAGGAGACTAGAGGTCAGAACTCAGTGTGCCCGCTCTGGGGGACCTCTGTCTCTGTTGGCTCCAGAGGAAGTGCCATGCTGTCTGTTGTCTCTTGGTCTGCCAGCTTCTCAACAAAGGACCCCGAAGTGCGAAGGACACATCAGCCTCCTGGCTCTTCATTCTGGGTGGTAGGAGGTCTTCTTGTCCCTCGGCTCGCTTCTGTCTCTTGTATCTCAAAAAAGACTCCCTCAAGGTGTGACCTGATCTCATAGATTGAGTCCTGCTTCATTGACATAACTGCCTCTAATCCCACCTCGTTATTATTACGGATGTGAGGATTTAAGCACATAAGATAATGACGTCAGGTCACAAAATGGCAGACAACCTTGCAACGTCGGGAATCATGGCCTGGGCAAGAGGATGCACGTTTTGGGGGGAGACACAATTCAACTCATAACAGTGTCCATCTGAATCCACAGCCTGTACGCTGACTCAGCCACTCACGTCCAAGGTTGACCAGCCAGCCCGACAAGTCTAGTTCAGTGAGTTCACAGCGATGTTTCAGATGAAACCAGCAAGTAGGCTCGGCAGCAGTCAGCAATTAGCTCACTTCAGACTATTGGTTGTTTTTATAATTTTTTATTGTGGCTAAGTGTAATTTTACAATCCAAATAAATTTGCCATATGAAATCCTGAACACACACCTCTCCGCCACTTGACCTGCTCTCCTCAC
Organism: Heterohyrax brucei; assembly: GCA_028571685.1. Lineage (NCBI taxonomy): Eukaryota > Metazoa > Chordata > Mammalia > Hyracoidea > Procaviidae > Heterohyrax > Heterohyrax brucei. The sequence goes on along the minus strand of CM053162.1, from coordinate 70,592,561 downwards.
CCTGTGACAGCAGGCTTTTCTTTTTCACTCTTCCAGTGTGATGGTCAGGATTATGCCAACTTGGCTACTCCACATTTGGCTGCTGTATCAAGAGGCGGGGTGGGGTGGGGCATGGGATGGGGTGGCTTCCCTCCCCTCAGCTCTCGTCTCTCTGTCTTCCACCACCTACTGCCTGTCTGCTCACATAGCCAGCAGCTCCTGCTCTCTTTTGGGTCTGGTTCCAGGACTTGAACTGTAGCTATTGCATTCATCAACCCTTATAGCCCTTGAGAGTCCTGTTCCCTGACCGCTGACCATGAGTTTCCTAGCCTCTGCAGCTCCGTTTCCCCGCCAACTTGGGATCCACTGAACTACACAACTGATGACCTAGAACTCTGGTCTCTGACCTGCTGATCTTGGCTTCACCAGCTGCCGTGGCCACGTGAGGCTTGTGCCAGGACTTGGGACATCCAGCTGCTGCAGTTGTGTGAGCTATTTCCTTATACATAAATCTTTTCTTGTACATATACATGTTACTGGTTTTGCTTTCCTAGAAAACCCAGCCCAAGACATCCAGCATCCACTCAGCCAACACTTGTCCGCTTCTCTCCGTCCTCTCCTCTCCCCTCTGAGACGAAGCCAGTACCACAGCCTCATAGACACATGAAGCCATAAAGCACATACACCACCTGCGTCACTCTGTGTCCTGAAGTCCAGCCCATTCTGTATATCAGACTAGCGGTTTTGTAATGTTTTTGTAATATGTAGAAGTAACTGGCTCAGTGTAATTTTTCAGTTTCTACTTTTTTGTTTGCTTTCCATAAAGAGGAAACCCTGGTAGTATAATGGTTAAGTGCTACGACTGCTAACCAGAAGGTTGGCAGCTCAGATCTGCCAGGCACTTCTTGGAGACTCTATGGGGCAGTTCTATTCTGTCTGTAGGGTTGCTGTGAGTTTGAATCAACCTGAGGGCCATGGGTTTAGTTTGGGGTTTTGTTCCATAGAGAACTAAAGTCACTCATGCTTTTTTTTTTCAGTCATTAGTTATTAAAGAAGAGGGGATAAGTGGTGCAGAGACAGCAGGAATATTATTTCATGCCATTGCTCTTCTAGTGGCTGTCAATCTTTAATCCTTTGTGGACCTGGGGAATACAGTATCACAACCCCTTTCTGTGCCCCTGGAGTTCTTTGGGAGTACACTTTCCCTACTGAAAGTATTGACTGTCTTTCAGTGGGGACTTGTGTAATGGCGAAAGGCAGAAGAAATGTTATTTGAAGCAAAATAGCTGGAGTATGAGGTTTGCAAGTAAGGAAATGTGACTGGGTCAAACACTGGTCTTTGGGCTTTTGTACTCCTAAGCAAGCCTTGTAAACATAGTTACGGTTGTGTGACAGTTAGGGAGTCCTAGATAGTTAGGGAGCCCTAGAAATTCTCTGCCTCATTTAGGGCATCATATTTGCATCATATTTAGAAAACCAAAGATTCCCCATGTAACCTAACAGAAGGTGTGATACCATATTTTCAGCAATCAAGGGTTATTGGGACAGACAGTAGCCTGTTAATCAGCAAGATTGAGAACACAAAAAGTTCAGCGGCAACCATGTACTTCCACATAATGTTTCTCAAAATTCGTATTACCAACTGAAAATGTAAACACAGCTATGACTCAGCATACTTCCATTAATGAAAATGTATTTTTAAAAAAACCCAGTGACATTGCATCGGGTCCGACTCAAAGCGACCCTGTAGTTCAGAGTAGAATTGCCCCATAGAGTTTACAAGGAGTGCCAGGCTGATGTGAAAACATATCGCATCAAAAAAAAGGAACTCAAAACAGAAAATGGAAGGGTTATTAAAAAGTTTTAAGAACGAATTCCCCCTCCCAGGCTTTTGGCTAGTAGATAGATAGTTGCCACTGAACTGAGATTTTCAGACACAGTCACTGTGATGAGAAAGCCCAACCAGAGTCTGTTTGACGATGATCTTCCAGATGGCTGACTAGATGGCCGTTGGTCATACGGAAAGACAGATGAGAGCAATCAGAGGAAGAGTCAGGTAGACAATGGCATTTAACCTTTGTGACTGGGGTGAGTTTAAGAGTCAGTTTAGGAAAAAGAGAAACAGGAAGAAGTTTCTCTGTCTTCTCTCTCTGTCTCTTTCCTCTCTCTTCTTATGACATCTAAGAATCTCAGTCCCAGATATTTTAGGACCCAGCAATTCTCTGGGCTTCAAAATCACTCTAAACCTTGGGGAAATCATTTGAGATGCCCTGAACTTACCCTGAACTTTCCAGAGGACTCTGTAGACAAGAAAACATGACTAGCACTTGACATTGTACAGTCTGGCCGTAAGACAGTACCCAGGTTCCTAAGTCATTTTGGTATCCCCTCTAACCTCCATTTCAGTCAATGAGAAGAGAGAGAAGCACAATCCAGACAGATCTTTGAAATAAGACAATTAGATTTTTGTCTTCTCTTGCTGACAGACTATAAGCGGGGGCAAGAGAAAGGAACCTCTTCCCTACATTCTGGAGCACTAAACCAAAATACTGAATGCTTGCTGAACAGAGAAGAGGGCTCTAAAGTCAAACCAGTTGATGATTCAATCAAAATGCTACCGCAACGGGAGGCAGAACGAGCAGAGATAAGAGAAGCAAAGAGAAGACGATCAGCTAGACTGCTATCATGGATTGAGTAGTGTCCCCCAGTATGTGTCAACTTGGCTAGGCTGTGATTCTCAGTGTTCGTGATTGTCCTCATTTTGTGATCTGATTGAATTTTCCTATGTGCTGTAAATCCTAACAGCTGCCTGTAGTGAACAAGGCAAGACCAGGTTACGCTGAAGAGGAGTTGAGTGGGATGCAGCACCCTTACCTGGGTCCCAGCCCTGATCCAATGGGAGGATAGTTTTTCTGGAGTGCTGCCTGCATCACCTTTTATCTAACAAGAGATAAAAGGAGAGAGAAGCTGCAGAGAGATGGAGACTTTAAGCTACCAAGAAACAAATGCTGGGTGCAATGCATATCCTTTGGACCTGAGGTGCCTGGGCTGAGAAACAACTAGACCAAGGAAAGGCTGATTTCAAGGGTCTTTCCCTAGAACCAACACAGAGAGAAAGCCTTCCTCCTGGCACCCTAAATTAGGACTTCTAGTGTCTTAGACTATAAGAGAGTAAGTTTCTGTCTGGTAAGGCCATTCAATAGTGGTATTTCTGTTATAGCAGTGCTGGCTAACTAAGACAGATGCCAAATTTAGAAAGTCTGGAATGAAAGATTAAAAAGCTGGGGTGAACATTTGATGTAGACTCTCAGTTTTGTTGTTATCAGGTGCCTTGAGTCAGTTCTGACTCACAGTGACACTGTGCACACCTGCCCAGTCCTGTGCAATCCTCACAATCGTTGTTATAGTTGGGCCCCTTGTTGCAGCCACTGTGTCAGTCCAGCTTGCTGAAGGTCTTCCTCTTTTTCACTGACTCTTTACTTTACCAAGCGTGATGTCCTTCTTCGGGGAGCTCTCAATCTTGGTGAACATAAAGTCACCCGAGAATGTTTATTAAAAACCCTGTATGCGAATGCATAGAGTGACTTTATTAGTGATTGCTGAACAATGAGCAAAAAACAAAATAACCCTTAGCTGGAACATGGATAAAGAAACTATGGTACGTCCATACAGTGAAACACTACGTAACAATACAAGTAAATAAAGTAGTGACATATCCAGTAACATGGATGAATTTCAAATACATTCTGCTAATTAAAAAATCAGGCTGCCAACTGAGCAATTCCACTTATAAGACGTTATAGAAAATGTGAAATTCTAGGAGAAAAACATATTAGAGGTTGCCAGGGGCTGGCAACTGGAGGGATGGGGGATCGACTATAAAGTGGGTGGGGGAAGTTTGGGGAGTGACAGGAATTCTTTATTTACTGTAGTAGTTGTTGTTACATGATTGCGTGTGTTCATCAAAGTCACAGAACTGTACAAAGTGTGAATTGTATACTATGTAAATTATGCCTAACAGAAAACAATAACCTGAGGAATTTCATGAATATCAGTGCTCACCACATAAAAAAGGTGATCTTTTTCTAGGTAGAATTTCGATAAAAAAGGGCAAATATTCACTTCATTAGAGGCTTAGCAGATCTGAGTTTCCTCTTCTCAGCATGTGCTTTTATCAAATTACTCAAACCAGACCACTGTCTTTTTTTCTTTATTTGCCAAAAATAGCAGAATTTAAAGCTTAGGTAACAGCACAGCTCATCCTTTAAGTGCACTTGAATTTCTCATTTTATGTGGATAATCTTATAATACTAGGCATCTCTCCTCGTGGACATTGTTTGGGTAAATAAACAGTTTGTGACATTGTTCATTTCTGTCTGAGATTATGCTTCCATTAGAGAAAGTGTCTTTGACCCTGTTGAACTGCTCTCACTTCTGATTCCCACACTGATGACGATCTGGGTTGGCGACGCTGTGTTAGACGGGCTCTTCACCGAACTGCCCTCTGCTTCTGCAGTCTGCTTTCCTCTCATGGTCACTCAGTGCAGAATTAGATAAGATGCTTCTAAGTGTGCTGCAGATCAATCTCTCACACATTAAAACAAACAAACAAACACTTCTCTATATATGGTACAGAGGAATCTGAGTGACCTAAGTGGTTTGCAATGGATCTGTAACCCAAAGGTTGGCGGCTGTCAGGGAAGACAGACCCAGTGAATTGCTTTTGAAGACTACAGTCAAGAAAATTCTATGGAGTAACTCTACTCTGTAACACTTGATGTCTTCGTGAGCTGGAGTTAAACTTGATGGCAGCCAACAACAACACCAGCATGTAACAAGGTCCTCTCTGTGGCTGCCTACGCCTTCGCAGGCGGCAGTGTCATTGTGATGATGAACTGAGTGCTTACTCTATGGTCAAAACCGAGTCCATTCTGACTCATAGCAAACCCATAGAGTACAGTAGAACTGATCCATAGGGTATCCAAGGAGCGCCTGGTGGATTTGAACTGCTGACTGTACGGTTAGCAGACATAGCACTTAACCACTACACCACCAGGGTTTCCTCTCTGCTACACATTGTGCTAAGAGCCCTGCAAGTGTAACTGTGTCCCTCCCACGTGCGCTTCTCTCCTTGGTACTTTTTTTAGCATCAACAGACGCGTAACTGTCGTTTTGTGATGTCAATAGCAATGATAATAATTTCCTCGATCTATTAATTTATTAAGAGTTAGATAAAGCTGACATGGTCTAATTGTACCATTTTTTTTTCACTTATTATCTGCAATACTTTTATAAAGAAAAATTGTCTCCTGACTAATTCAGTGTTTCATTTAGGTTCTGAAAGATGCCGTTTGTAGTGGAAGGGCAAAATAAATACTTGATTTCTGCCTGCTGTTTTTCTGTTTTCATGTATACGGGACCAATAAGGTTTTTGTTGTCATTGCTTTTAGTATTATTGTCAACTCGTGTATTTTAAATAGATTTGACGTGTTTTAATCTATTGCTGTTGTTATCCTTATTGAAGTTCAAACTGTCCCAACTATGGCCAATGAGATTTCTTCAAGTAAGTTCTCAATTCTTTTTTTTTTTCAAACATATTTCCCTTGCTATCTGGTATGAGAAGATGTTCCAGAATCATATCGTAGTTCTCACAGCCACCTTTACGCAGTTTGCAAGAGGCAATGAAAGTTTACAAAAAGCTGCAGTGACAGGGTGAAAGACAAATGTATTATGAAAACACACACCAAACAACAGCAGCAACAACAAAAAAAGTGGTGTAGCTGTACTAAAGTCAGATCAATTAGGTTTAAGGACAAACAGTAATTTGAAAAATAAAGATGCACATTTTATAATGATAAAATGGCACTGCGTCAGTCACATGTAACCACAAAAAATGTTCAAGCATCTAATATCATAGCTTCAGAATAAAGAAAGCAGATCTAATGGAAATGAAAAGAGAAATAGAAAAATTTACAACATGGTAGGAATGTTAACACTTGACTAACCAATAAAACAAGCTAAAACCACATCAGTGGTGATGTAGGTTTAAATAACCCCATTAACCAGCTTGACATAACTATCATATATAGGACAATGTACTCAATGGCTATAAACTACATATATTTTTCAAGCCCATATAAAACATTTAACAAAAACCAAGCAAATTCTGGACCTTTAAGCAAATATCAAAAAAATTCAAAGGATGAAATTACGCCTGGTGTATCTTCCTAGAAATATTTTTTGTTTGTTTTCAAATAACTAGTGGACAAATAAGACTATTTGAAAACAAGAAAGTATTCCCAGAAAACATGCTATACATCAACAAAACAAAGATAGTTAAATAATCCTTCAGTGTTTAAAATTTCACTTTATAGATATGGTAAGTCAATGAAGAAACCAATATGGAAATGAGAAAATATTTTGAACTAAATGTCTTAGGCTGGGTTCTCTAAAGAAAGAAAATTGGTGAAGCATCTATGCATATATGTGTATATATGTGTATATATGTGTATATACATGTATACGTATATACACAGAGAGAGAGGTGGGGAGGGAAGGAGGGAGGAAGAAACAGAGGAAGAGCAATTTATATCATGGAAATGGCTCACATGGCCAGAGAGGCTGGAAACCTCAAGTCCATGGGCCAGGCAGGAGGCTTCTCCTGCCTCACACAGCTGCAAGGCTGACAAACCCGGGAGTGACAGGCCTCTGGCTCATGAACTGAGGAGGCTGATGAGTTCCAAGATCGACGGGTAATGGACAGGCCCATAAAACAAACATTAACACAGGTAGCTCAGCCATATGTGTGAGAGTGAATTTTGCACACTAGCCCAGAGGCAAGGATGAGAAGGCAGAAGTAACAGGACAGTGAGATAAGTGGAAATGGGGCACCAAAAGTCCAGAAGGAGAGGATGTTGACAGGTCGCAAGGTTAGCAACCGGTATCACAAAACACTATGTCTACTAATTGTTTAATGACAAATTAATTTGCTCTGCAGACTTTCCCCTAAAGCATCTTAAAAAGAAAAAAGTAAAAAAATTCTTTGCAGAATGATAGAGACAGGAAAGAAAAGACCGGCTGATAAGCTACTAGCTGAAATCTCAAGAACCAGTGGTCAGATGACAAGCTAGGTACAGGGTCCAGAGTGAGCAAAAGCCAGTGAGCTTTGCCCCAAAGTCCATGTATTGGATGTAGGCCACATCCCCAAAGATACTGCCTTTCAACGGACAGGCTGCTCGTAGAGATCGCCTCCTGGAGGTGCTCACGGTACTGCAGATCTCGTCCCGGAGGCACAGCATCACGCAGCTACCAAACTACATCATAGCTGTCAAACCACTGGCAGTCGTGGCCCAGCTAAGTCAACACACAAGCTTAGCCACCACAGTCTACCTCTTACGTCTTGGTTGTCCAGTGCTGCTGTAACAGAAGTACTGCTGTGGATGGCTTTACCAAAAGGAAGTTTACTCTCTCCCGGTCCAGCAGGTTACAAGTCCAAATTCAAGGTGTCAGCATCAGGGGAATGTTTTCTCTCTCTGCCAGATTTGGAGTAAGGTCCTCGTGATTCACAATCTTCCCCTGGTCTGAAAGTATCTCTTATTGGACAGAGTGGAACTGCCCCATAGAGTGTGCTGGGAGCAGCTGGTAGTTTCGAACTGCTGACGTTTTATTAGCAGCCAAATGCTTAACCACTGTGCCAGTTTGGCTCCCATCTCCACTTATTCAAACAGTCCTATAGGTTCTGCTGTCAAGGCATTTGGCATCTGTGACTAAGGTCCCAAATCAACTGACTTTGTTAAAGGGAGACGTGCTAGGTGGTGTGAGCAGGTCTGAGTCGTTCCGTCGAAGAACTGATTAAAAGCAGAACCAAAGATTAAAAAGGCAGAATTCAGGTTTCTCTGATGAACATAAACTGCATTTGCAAGAATTGCTGGTGGCCAAACTCCTTTATATGGTATCTACCTGGTTTCCTTTTGGTAGTCAGGAACAATCGCACCAGCCAATGCAGTAACTCCCTTCTTTGCTTGTTGATCCAGAGACCTGAGGGCCCCAGACTGACTGCGTGGCGTTCTTAACTTCCAGTTCAATGGCATCATTATTGGGTTTCCTGGTGGGAGCATTTCCTAGACCACTAGACTCTCAGAGCATAGAGTCACAGGGGTAGGAAGCAAACACTTTGTGAGTGAAACACCAGTGCTAATAGCAAGTGGTACCATTCCCATTTATACCCTTTGATTCCTGGGCCCCTGAATCCTGGCTACAGAGAAACAGTGCCATGTACTGGATGCTGGTTTACAGCCCATGCAGCCTCTTGGGGAACACTACCCCAACCTTGCAGGGCACTGTGTCCTGGCTAGCACTGCAACTCTGTCTTTAGAAGGCTATTCTATCGTTTCGTCAAACTGCTGCCTCAGGATGACGGGGAATAGGAGACCAGTGAATGCCAGCAACGTGCGCCTGTTGCTGTGCTTCAGCTGCTTTGAAGTGAGTCCACTTATCTGTAGTGATGCTGGGGTACCGTGAGGATGGAGAAGGCACCTGCAAGTCCACGCATGATAGTTTTGGCAGAAGAACTGTGTGCAAGGAAAGCAAATCTGTATCCAGAATAAGTGTCTATTCCAGCTAGGACAAAATGCTGCTCTTAACATGATGGAAGTGGTCCAATATAATCGACCTGCCACTCGAATTACTGGCTGATCATCTCAAGGCACGTCCTCATACTGAAAACTCAGTGATGGTCTCTGCTTCTGGTACACTGGGCAATCAACAGTGACTGTTGCCAAGTCAGCCTTGGTGAGTAGAAGTTTGTGTTATTGAGCCCATATATAAGCTCTATACTGGTACCCTGGCCACTGTGTCCAGTAGTCTGTTGGACAATGACAGGAGCGACTAGGGAAAAATAACTGGTTTCTATACTAAGACAATAAATAATAACAATAATAATAAGACATATCCAAACTTGTGGATAAAGCTGAGAAGGTGCTTAGAGGAAAACATACAGCCTGAAACATACATGCACAAAAAAACTGAAAATCAGTTATTTAAGTATGAAATCAAGAAGTTAGAAAAAACAGTAAAATCAAGAAATAACAAAGTGGATAAAAAGAAATAATAAAAAAGCATGAAATAGAGAAAAGTGACAAATGGCACTTATTATACAAAAGGATTAATAAAATTGAGAAACCACTAGTAAGGTTGGTTGGGTTAAATAACTATAACGCACAAACTTCCACTCTAAATTTATCACAATGGATCCTAAAGACAATAAGAGGATGTTATGGATAACTTAATGTCACTGTATGCCAATATTTCATCTAGATGAAATTGACAAATTCCTTGAGAAATTCCAACTTATATAGATGGTGAAAGAAAACATAAAATCTGACTAGTTCTATGTCTATTAAAGAAATCAAGTCTATAATTAAAAAAAAAAAAAACTTCCCTGCAGAGAAAATTCCAGACTCACAAAAACTAGTCCAGAGGGTAGAAAAACAGAAAAGAAAAGGATTTTATAGGGTTAGTGTAACCTTGACGCCAAGACCTGCTGACAACTTTATAAGGAACGAAAATTCAGGTCAACTGTAAATTGTAAATACGAACTAACAAAATCCATTCATATATAAAACAACAATATACCATGGCCAAGTCGAGTTTATTATAGGAATACAGGAAACCCTGATCATACAATGGGCAAGAGCTATGGTTCCTAACCAAAAGATCAGCAGTTGAATCTACTGGGTGCTTCTTAGAAACCCTATGGGGCAGTTATACTCTGTCCTATAGGGTTGCTATGAGTCAAAACCAACTCGATGGCAATGAATTTTATTGCAGCAATGTAACACTGATTAAACACTCAAACAGTACTTACTACATTAATGGAATGAAGTACAAAAATTATATGATCATTTTAATAGATCCGGAAAAGGTAGTTGATAAAATTAAACAGCTGTCAGTGATAAAACATTTAGCAAATTAGGAATAGAAGGAATTTTTCTTTATCTAAAATAATGCTGAGTCATGATATCTAATGGTGAAATACTGAAAGCATTTCTCCTGAGATTAGGAATAAGGAAAAGGTGCTCACTCTCATCACTTCTATTGAATGCGTTGCATTTTGCCACGCCAGCCAGCCGGCCAACTGCCGTCGAGTTGGATTCAACTTGTGGTTGCCATGCAGTAAGGCACAAAAAAGAAGTGAGGGTTATTAGGACCCAGCTGGGTGAACAGTCCACGAAGGTATTTAATTCATTTGTATAGTTAAAAAAAAAAAATCAACTCTAGATCTGGCCAACAGAGGTCTGACTTGAGCTGTGATAATGGAGATACAGTTTCCCACCCAGTTCTCAGACCTGTGTCGGTTCAGACACCCATAGCCCTTTAATTGAGAGGCTGAATATATTCGACGTAATAGCAAGCTCGCATCCTAATTTTCTATTTGTATTTCCCCTCTCTAAAGGTTCTCTGGCCGCTTACAAGAGTAATTATATGTTGGGGGAAGGAAAATACCCATATCTTCTGAGAATTATAGAACTCCATTTGAGCTAAATACTCAACTCCTGGGGACTCACAATGCCACTACAGTCTACCAGTAGTGTAAACGGTGAAAAATGTTTAAATTTTGTCCAGAATCAATATAATAGTGGTTTCTGTCCCTTTGTCTAGTTCCTGAATGTCTACTCAGGAAAAGTTTATTAAAAATTAACAGAAGAGCCATTGTTAGCTACCTGATCCATGCTAAAATTATAAATGGAAAGTAATAACACAACCCCGAGAGAGCAAAGAAATCAGAGATACTGTTAATGGTGACTGTATACTTGGACCTCACCAGATGGGATACACAGGAACCAAATCGACTACATCTGTGGAAAAAGATGATGGAAAAGCTCCGTATCAGCAGTCAGAACAAGACCAGGTGCTGACTGTGGCACACATCATCAATTGTTCTTGTGCAAATTCAAATTGAAACTGAAGAAAATTGGAACAAGTCCATGAGAGCCAAAGTATGACTTTGAGTATATCTCTCCTGAGTTTGAAGACCAGTTCAAGAACAGATCTGATGTGTTGATCTGTAATGACTGAAGACCAGACGAATTGTGATATGACATCAAAGATATCATCTATGAAGAGAGCAAGAGGTCATTAAAAAGACAGGAAAGAAAAGACAGAAAAGACCAAACTGGATGTCAGATGAGACTCCGAAACTTGCTGTTGAACGTCAACAGCTAAAGCAAAAGGAAGGAATGGTGAAGTAAAAGTCCTAAACAGGAGATTTCAAAGAGCAGTTTGAGAAGACAAAAGAAAGAATCAAAATGACGTGTGCAAAGAGCTGGAAATGCAAAACCAGAAGGGAAGAACACGTTCTGCATTTCTCAAGCTGTAAGAATTGAAGAAAAAATTCAAGCCTGGAGTTGGAATAGGATGGATTCCATAGGTAAATATTAAATGACTCAGATCATCAAAGAAGATGGAAGGAATTACACAGAGTCTTTGTACCAGGAAGAGCTGGCTGATGTTCAGCCGTTTGAAGAGACATCATGTCATCTGGAACCAATCACACTAAAGAAAGAAGTTGAAGGTGCATTGCAGACACTGACAAAAAGCAAGGCTCCAGGATTTGATGGAATATCAATTGAAATATTTCAACAAAGAGATGCAGTGTTGGAAGTGCTTACTTATCCATGCCAAGAAATTTGGAGGACAGCTACCTGGTCAACTGACTGAAAGAGATCCATGTTTACTCCCATTTCAAAGAAAGGTGGTTCAGCTGAATATGGAAATTGCCAAACGACATCATTAGTATCACATGCAAGCAAAGTTTTGCTCAAGATCATTCAAAAGTGACTGCAACAGTATATTGACAAGGAACTGCCAGAAATTCAACCTTGATTCCGAAGAGGGCGCAGAACCAGGGATGTCATTGCTGATGTCGGATGGATCTTGGCTGAAAGCAGGAACACCAGAAAGACGCTTACCTGTGCTACATCGACTATGCAAAGGCATTCCACTGTGTGGACCATAATAAATTATGGCTAACGTTGTGGAGAATGGGAATTCCAGAACACCTAGCTGTGCTCTTAAGAAATCTGTATATGGATCAAGAGGCAGTCGTACAAATGGAACAAGGGGACACTGCATGGTTTAAAGTCAGGAAAAGTGTGTGTCTGGGTTGTATATTTTCACCATACCATTTCTTTTCTTTCTTTTTTTTTTTTTGCAAACTTTTATTATTATTATTGAGTGAAAATGTATATTCCCATGTAAATTTGCATGCCAACCTACATGCATGTCCCACTGCTCTCCCTGCCCAGTGACAGCACACTCTTCCTCTCCACTCCGTATGTGTCTTATCCTCCTAACAATCTCCTATCCCCTCCTCTCCACCCACTCCGCTGCCTTCAGTAGGAGTTCAGCAGGACAACATCCTATAGAGGCACAGAACCATAAAATGTACACATGATATGGTCACTCTGTGTCACCAAGTCCAATCCATTCCTGTCTGAAGAGTTGACTTCCATTATGATTTATGTACAGGGGCAGCATCAGGGCCAGGGGCCATGCTCCCAGGGGAACCTCGAGGCCTCCAGACCATCAACTGTGGTCTTTTAGTGGAAATTTCAGGGTGCACCCCTTCCTTATTCTTGTGTTGCAAGTGAGGCTCAACTTTGTGAACTCTATCACGGCTATCACTGGTGGTGGCCTGGCACCATCTGGTTCTTCTGGTTGCAAGTTGATGTAGTTACCCACTTACACGGGTCTCTCTGTCTTCTGGGTTCTCTTACCCCCATGTTGTTTTGGTCCTTGGTGATCATCTGTTCCTGTTGAGTTGGGATCATTTGTTGTGCCTTCAGATGGCAGCTTGGCAGCTTTTAGGACCCCAGATGCCACTCACCAATGTGGGGTGTAGAAGATTGTCTTAGCAAAACACTAGTTGTGCCAATTTGACCTTGATTTCCCCTGAGAGCATGGTCTCCGGCCCCCCACCCCAGCTACTCTGTCCTTGCATTACTGGGTTAAGATGGGAGGAGTAATCATGTTATGGTGAAGTCCGTTTAATATTGATCTTCTTTCTAATGTGTGCTGTCACAGATTTCACCCAACCAAATTTTTATCAACTACCTAATTTAAACTGTCCTCCCTCTCCCTGCCTCTTTCCCCACCCTTCCAGCCCTCAAAGAGTCTTTTCTTCTATGCATTAGTCTGTTTTTAAGTTCTTATTGTAGAGGTCTCATACAATATTTGTTCTTTTGTTGCTGACTGCTTTCACTCAGCATAATGTCCTCTAATTGAAAACAGGTTATGAGATGTTTCCTAAAATCATCATTGTTCTTTGTCATTGGAGAAGAAGGTGTAGTTGTCTGCTGATGGATAGAAAGTTCTGTATATGTCGATGATGACTAGTTGGTTAATTGTGGCAATGAGGTCTTCTGTGTCTTTACTGAGCTTTTTTCTAGATTATCTCTCCAGTATTGGTAGTGGAGTGTTGAAGTCTCCCACTATAACTGTGAAGTGATCTATCTCATTTTTGAGTGTAGTCAGTATTTCTTCGATGTATTTAGGTGCTCTAACATTAGGTGCATAAGTATTTAACATTGTTAAGTCCTACTTGTGTATTGAATCTTTCAGAAATAAATAGTGTCCATCCTTGTCCACGATGGTGGATTTTACATTAAAATTGATTTTATCTGAGATTAGAATTGCCACACCTGCTCTTCTTTGTTCATTGTTAGCTTCATACATATTCTTCCATCCTTTAATTTTCAGTTTGTTCTTGTCTTTAAGGTGAGTTTCCTGTAGGCAATATATGGAAAGGTTATGTTTTTTGATCCAAGATGTCACTCGATGTCTCTTTCAGTCCATTCACATTCAATGTAATTATTGATAGGTATGTGTTCAGTGCTGTCACTGTGATACATTTATTTTTCTGTTGATGTTTTCTCTGTTGTTCTTATTAATCTGTTCTAGGACATTCTTCTTTGTGAGTTGATTTTTCACCTTTTTCAGGGTTGGTTTTGTGTTTGTTGAGCCTCCTGTATTACGTTTCTTGATTTGATATGCTACATCTTTATTGTGCTTTATGGCTGCCCTATGATCCCTTTTAATAAACTATGCATAAACCCGATTTTAACTGCTGCCAGTCTTACTAACTTCCTCTCCGTCTGGAAGGACTATAACGATTGTAGTACATCCCTCTTTTTAATATAATGGCATCATAGTTTTCATGATATGATCACTGGATCATTTCTTTCACTATTATATCTTTTATTGAGTTTGGAGACTTCCCTAATTGAGTAGGTTTCTGGGTGATGTGTCCTGCCTTTGCTTCTAAAATATAAAGTTAGTGGTTTTGTTCTTCTAAGCCAAGAGATTCTTTTGGTATTTCTTGTAGCTTTGGTTTGGTTTTTACAAAGTCTCTGAGTTTCTGTTTATCTGTGAATGTTTTATTTCCATTTTCATATTTGAAAGGTAATTTTGCGGGATATATAATTCTTGGTTGGAAGTTCTTCTCCTTCAATGCTTTGAGTGTATCATGCCACTGTCTCCATGCCGGCATTGCTTCTGCTGAGAAATTCGATGAAAGCCTATAGGGTTTCCTTCTGAATGTTAGCTTGGCTTTGAGTCTTGCTGTCTTTAAGAGTTTCTGCTTATGTTTCATTTTATTAAGCTTGATTATAATATGTCTTGGAGTTTTTCTTTTGAGACCTACATTGAGTGGTGTTCGATATGTATCTTGGATATCTATATTCTCTTCTTTCATAATTTCTGGAAAGTTTTCTGTCAGCAGATCAGCAACAGTACTTTCTGTGTTCTCAGATGTCTCACCCTGTTCAGGAACTCCAATTAACCACAGATTGTTCCTCTTAATAGAGTCCCACATACTTCTTAATGTTACTTCATTTTTCTTGTTTCTTTTTGCTGATTTCTCCTCATAGATGCTGGAGTAGGTAGCTCTGTCTTCCAAGTCAGAAAGTCTGTTTTCCATTTGTTCCATTCTGTTTTCTTGGCTTTGAATTGAAGTTTCTATCTCTTTGATTTTATTCTTGATCTGTTGGATTTCAGAGTACTGGTGTTCCATCAGATTGAACAGCTTGCTTAATTTTTCATTTTGCTCTGCTGCATTTTGTATAAGGTCTAGAAGGGCTCCCTATATAATCCTTTTGTATTCACCTCCTGATAGTTTCAGAAAGGTTTCTACATCAGGGAAGTTCTTTGTTTCATTGTTTTGAGGTCCTTCTGAAGCCATGGGTGATTTCTTCGTTAAACTTTTATAGAGAGTATGTCGCTTTTGGGGCATTATGTGAGTCAGAAGAGGCTGGGAGACATACTGTGAGGATGGACCTCAGTTATTTCTCTAGGCCATCTTAAAATGAAAAGTAAAAGGTATCTGACAGCTTCCAAAGTCAGTCAGATTTTCAGGTGTACAGGTCCCTCTTCCCAGCTCGCAAAGTAAACACCTCTATATCCAACCCCAGATATTATAAACTAGTTCAGACTACAGAAAGGCTACTGCCCTGCTGGCCTCTGCTGCTGGGCTCCAGCTGTAGGTGATACTGTGTAGAATCCTGCTTTTCTGCTGGAAAAGTGCTCTCCTCTGGCCAGGCACTCCCTCTCAGCCTAGGAATTAGATCCAGTTGAGGGCTCTGTATCAATATATCCACCTCCCAGTGGAACAAGATGGCATCCAGCACAAGCTTGCCACCTGCCACAGCACCAGTCACTCATTGGCGGAGGCAGAAAGAGGGCAAAGATGCCAAGATACACAGAGTCCAAAGCCAAGCTCTCAAAGTGTGGCCATTTTGCCTGCCGGTCCCACCAGCAGTGTACCTGACACCAGCTGCCAGTCAAGTCCAGCTCTGCCTGCTGGCCAAGATAGAGAAAAAAAGTTAAAATGGCAAGTTACCCTCGATCCATGAAAGCCAGCACTCATGAAGAGTGAGGATCAGTGAAGGACAGGAAGTTTTCTGTTCAGTGGCATGAAGTCCAAATTAACAGCCCTATGCCATGTCCTAGAGCTCACTAGGTATCCAGAAGGCTCCGTTTAGTTATCCGTTCAGGTCTTTGTTTCCAGAGGGATTTAAGGAGACATGTGTTTAGTCTGCCATCTTGACTCCACCTAGGAGTCAGCTTAGGAATTAGGTTCACCCGAGGCCTCCATATGGGCAATCCACTTCCCCCTCCTTACCATAGCTTTTCAATCTGTATGCTGACCAAATAATCTGAGGAGCTGGATTCTATGAAAAAGTAAAAGTTATCAGGATTGGGAAACAACTCACTAGCAACCTGTGTTACGTGGACACCACAACTTTATTTGTTGGAACTGAAGAAGATTTGAAATACTGATGAAGATCAATTACTACGACCTTCAGTATGGATTGCACCTCAACATCAAGAAAACAAAAATTCTCACAACTGGACCAGTAAGCAACATCATCATAAATGGAGAAAGGATTGAGGTTGTCAAAGATTTCACTTTACTTGGGTCCACAATCAACACTCAAGAGATACCATATGATCTGGAACCAATGGCACTAAAGAAAGAAGTCAAAGGTGAATTGAAGGCATTGAAGCAGCAGTCAAAAAATCAAAAGCGGCATTGCACTGGGAAAACGTGCTTTCAAGGACCTCTTTAAAGTATTGGAAAGTAAAGACTTCACCTTGAAGATTAAAGTGCACATGACCCAAGACATGATATTTTCAACCACATACACATGTGAAAGCTGCACAATGAACAAAGAAGACAGAAGAAGAATTGATGTCTTTGAATTGTGGTGTTGGAGAAGACCGTTGAATGTACCGCAGGCCACCAAAAGAACAAACAGATCTGTTCTGCAAGAGGTACAACCAGAATGCTCCTTGGAAGCAAAGATGGCAAGAATGTGTCTTACATATTTTGGATGTGTTATCAGGAAGGATCAGTCTCTGGAGAAGGAAGGACATCATGCTTGTTAGAGTGGAGGGTCAGCAAAAAAGAGGAAGATTCTCGATGAGATGGATTGACACAGGGGCCGCAACAATGGGCTTAAACATATAAATGTTTGTGGACATGGCATAAGGCCGGGCAGTGTTTCATTCTGTTGTTCATACCGTCACTATGAGTTGGAACTGACTTGACAGCAGCTAACAACAACAAAAACAACAGTAATGGCCTGAAAGATTTAAGGGTGATGATTCCTATCACAGCCCTATTTATTCCAGACCGTCAATCAGAAACTATGAGGGTATTCTCTAGCAGTCCGTGCTTTAACAAACCATTGAGGTGATTCTGGTGTACATTTAAGGTTTGAGAATAAAAGATATAGAGAGTACTTATTGGTTTAAACAGGAGAGAATATCAGAAGTACACTTCTTCACCCTGGAAGGGACAGCAGTACACCCACCATCGAGCTCAGAGTTGTATCAGTTCTTCAGATTGTTAACACTATTCAGTCCACCGTGTCATCTCAGCATCACCAAGTGACATCAACTGATCTCTCTTGGTGACCTCATGCTTAGATGAACTACAGCAAGATATTATGGTACTGTAGGTAAAGTTCAAGGAGCCCAACATGGTGGCACAGTGGTTAGGAGTTTGGCTGCTAACCAAAAGGACGCAGTTCAAATTCACTGGCTGCTTCTTGGAAACAGTTCTACGATGTCCTACAGGGTTGCTATGAATTGGAACCAACACAAGGGCAATGGCTTTGGTGTGGCTTATTTTTTGGTTTCGCAATGGTTAGGTGTTCTGCTGTTAGCCTAAAGGTTAGCAGTTGAACCTATCCAGCAGCTCTGAGGAATGAAGAGCTGACTATCAGGTCCCATAAAGATTGTTGTTAAGTGCCACTGAGTCAGTTCTGACTCATGGTGGCCTTGTTTACAACAGAACAAAACACTGCCTGATCCTGCACCATCCTCACAATTGTTGGCCTTGTGGTAGCCACTGCATCAATCCATCTTGTAGAGGGTCTTTGTCTGTTCTCTCCCACCCTTTACATCACCAAACATGGTGTCCTCTGGGAACTGGTCTCTCCCGATGACATGTCCAAAGTACTTGAGATGAAGTCTCAGCATCATTTGTACACCATCACCATCATAAAGATCACAGCCTAGACATCCTTACGGGGGCAGTTCTACTCTGTCACTTGGGGCCATCAGAGTTGAAAATTAACTTGACAACACACAACAATGACTGGTATTTTTAAGATATGTGTGTATCAGAAGAGGAAACATACTTCCTATGAAAACATAACCTTGAGCCTCCACAGTGGAATTTGTGGGAATCAGTAGTCTGGGGACATTGTGGAGCTCCTGTCCAAATGGAAAAACAGCTCGCTATATTTTTGTATATCCTCACCCCAGTGGTCTGGTAGTAAGAGCTCAATTTGTAACCAAAAGATCCAGAGTTGCTATGAGTTGAAATTGACCCAATGGCAACACTTTTTTTTTTTGATCCCTAAAAACAGCTAATATAAAAGCATAATTGTTACCAAGTCTCTGGGTTTTGAAATTAATGACATAGTTGTGTGGGCTGTTCCAACCTGTTTACTAAGGGAATCAAAACCCTGGGAACTCCGAGTCAGGCTCAGAGGAAGAGGAGTGCACCCAACTGTCACGTACTGAAATGGGTCCCTCCAAAAAGATACGCTGAAGTCTTAATGTCTGCGCTGGTACCTTGTTTGATAACCTTGCAGATGCCGTCAGTTAGCAAAGTCACCTCAGGGTAGGGTGCATCCTAATTCAAATCTTTTCTTTTAAAAGAGTAGGACAGACGTGGAAGCAGGTACACAGAGGTAAGGCACCATAGCCAGCCAAATAAGGCACCATGTGAAGACACACTTCCAGGCAGTCAGGGAATGCTGAGAATTGCCAGCCTGCATTATTGGTTGCTGTGTTGTTGTTCAATTCATAGAGACCCCATGTGCATCAGAGTAGAACAGTGCTCTGCAGAACTACCAAGGCTGTGACCTTTCAGAAGGTCTGTCTTCTGGTCACCTTTGGGTACGTTCAAACGACTAACTTTTTGGCTGGTAGACAAGTGCTGAGCCATTTGCATGCCACCCAGGGATACCAACAGCCACCAGAAACTAGAAGACAAGCATGGAGTTGGTCTCTCTCAAAGCTCCCAGAAGGAGATGACATAATCAGGACCATAATTTGGACTTACAGCCTCTAAAACTGTGAGAAAGTTAATTCCTATTCTGAAAGTCACATATTTATGGTCTACCATCTACCTGTCAGCTTGTCATAATGGGGTGGCTTGTCCATTGCTATGACACTAGAAGCTATGCTGCTGGTATTTCAAACACTAACAAGGTCACCTGCAGTCAACAGGTTTCAGTGGCACTTCCAGCCTAAGACAGATGAGGAAGAAATCCCAGAGATCTACTCCAGAAAATTAGCTACTGAAAACTCTGCGGGCTGGAAGAGAAGACTGTCTTGTACAGCGATAGAAGGGGAGCCCCCTAGGTTGGACGGCACACAGAATACTCAGCAACGACAACAACGGGTCCAAGCACACCAACAACTGAAAAGATGATGCAGACCGAGCGACACTGGTTCTGTTGTATATAGGTTTGCCATGAGACAGGGCCAACTCCGCAGTAACCAGACACAACCAAGGCGCTTCGCCATGGCAGCCCCGGGAAGCTAAAGCATCCACAGGTCCAAACGGACATTTGGTGCTCAGGACTCAACAGGTAATCTGTGAGTGATCAATATATTAAATGGGGTCTTTCCAATTCCAAAATGTGAAAATCAAAGCAGACTTTGATTTTCCAAGTGTAGGTTAGGGTGTATGTTCTTAGTTGGGTAGCTATATTCCTTTGGACAAAGAGCTACTAGGTTTCTTCCGGCCCTTGGTAGAGGCTGAGTGTTGAACCATGAAACACTTGGTGATCATACACTCTGAACTGCCCATCATGTTTTGGATTTTATGTGATTCATCATGTCATACAAAGTCTGACTAATAAGTTTGCAAACTTAATTGTTCTAAGTACTACATACATCATTGCTGAATATCACTGTGGTCATCTTTGAAGTGCTCCACTTGGGAAGCTATGCACCGATGCCAGTGCCTAGTCCACCTTTCAAAGCAGTACTTCTGGAATGGCCATTGCTCACAGTGGCACAGTGGCAAATTTGCAAACTTAATTGTATTGTTGCATGTGTGGGGAGTTCAGCTAGTAAAACACTAACTGTGTCAGAACACTCTCCCTACTCACTTGATCTGGCCTCCAGTGACTTTTTCCTTTACCGAAAGATAAAAAAAAGATTGAAAGGAAGACATTTTGATGACATTCAGGATGTCAAGCGTAACATGACAACAGCTCTGATGGCCATTCTAGAAAAGGACTTCCCAAATTGCTTTGAAGGGTGGACTAGGCCCTGGCGGTGCTACACAATTTCCCAAGCAGAGTACTTTGAAGATGATCTCATTCAGCAAGGAGGTATGTGGCACTGTTTCTAGGATGAGTTCGTGAACTTAATTGCAGACCTCATATTTTAGCTGTAATGAGGGAATGTTGTATTATGCTGGGATCTGAGCATTTGTTAAGTGTAAGAATAAGAGGAAGGCTACACTTTGTCTTTGCAAAGCCCAAGAAATGAGACAGTGTTTTGTTGTTGTCATTGCTTTTTATCTTCCTGACCTCCCAACATCTGGAACACTCTCTTATGTTTGAGGAATTCTTTCACCTCACGAATGTGGGTGCTCCAAAGTTACATGCCATTTCCCAGCCTGCCTTGCAACTAGGACATGGACATATGACTTAGGCCACCTTACAGGATTGCACCCTACTCGGGAATCTGGAGGTGATGGTAATAAGAAACACCACAAAATTTCTAGGACAGGGCAGTAATGGGCATAAGAGTAGTGACAGCGGTGACAGCGATGGGTCCAGTGTCTAGGGAGAGTGGGGGTGGGGCAGCACCACTGGCAACATCTGGGCTTTTCCTATGGCAGCAGTCCTGTTCTCACTGGACTCATTTGTGGGTTTTGCTGTAGTTCCTGACTGTGTAGTTGTGAAACCAATCCCCTTACAATTCTAGACACTAAACCTTCATTAAAGGCATTAATTTTCTTCTGAAGTGAACCACACTTGATTTCCATTAATTGTACTTAAGGACCCTGATTGATGCAGAGCAAACTGGAGAGGTTTCCTAGAGAATTTTATGTCTGAGCTGTTTCTGAAAAAGGTTACATTTGCAAAGAAAAGAACAGAAAGGGGTGCTAGGTGGGAAGAATGACGCGCATTTGGATGTTGACGGAACAGGAATTTCAAGACAAAGAGTTACCAGAGATGAGGCTGGAGGGGTCAGCAGGAGACAGGTAACGCAGGATCCTACATGCTACGTTAAGGAGCCTGAACCTTATCCTATAGCTGATGGAATTCCATTAAAGTCTCCAGCAGGGCAACGACATGGTCTCATTTGCATTTTAAGTAGATGACACCGGCAGCTGCATGAAGAATGGGATTGACTGGGATAGAGTTGAAAGCAGCTGGAGCTGAGAGCAGGTTCTGTCAGAAGCTCAGGAGAGAGATGATGAGGGCCAAGACAGAACCATTTTCCTCTAGATGTGAATGGAAAGACAAATTTAAGAGACAGTTAAGAGGTAAAAATCACCAAGACTGAAGGTAAAGGAGTCAGGGAAATACCAGGAAGAATTCTAAATTTCCCCAGCTGGGTATTGTTCCTGTCAACTAAAATGAAATGTATCAGAAGGTGGCTGTCTTTAGGAAAAAGGTGATATAGTCTTTTGAATCATGTTGAGACTGGGGTGTCTGTGAGTTGTCCAATGATTATCCAGGTGGGTAACTCCCACTGAAGGATGGATAACTGGGCTTGATCTGTTGCACAATACATTAGTAGCACACAGAAGCTGGGCTATATGGAAAACAGGGCATCGGGATTGAAGAAGAGTCATTCACAATCTGTGAAAAAACCATGCTTGCTGAGAAGTAAGAGGGCTTGAAGCACTTACCATAATGATCACAGACTACAGCCTTCGGTCTGGATTACAATGTGATGTAAAGCAAACAGCCGGACCAGTAAGCAACACCATGATAAATTGAAAAAAGATTGATGTTTTCTAAGGTTTCATTTCACTTGGATTCAAAATCAATGCTCACAGAAGCAGCAGTCAAGAAAGTAAAAGATGAATTGTTTTGGGCAAATCTGATGTGAAGGACCATTTTAAGGGTTAAAAAGCAGAGCCATCACCTCTGAGGACTAAGGTGCACCTATTTCTAGCTATGGTATTTTCAATCGAATCACATGCGTGTGAAAGCTGGACAACAGATAAGGAAGACTGAAGAATTAACGACTTTGAATTACGGCGTTAGCAAAGAACACTGAATACACGAAGGACTTCCAACAGCAGCAACAAGTGTGTCCAGGAAGAACTACAGCCAGAATGCTTCTTAGAAATGAAGACAGCAAGACTTCATCTCACATATTTTGGACATGTTATCAGGAAGGACCAGTCTTTGGAGGAGGACATCACGCTTGGTAGAGGATCAGCAAAAAAGAGGAAAACCCTCAACAAGATGGACTGACACGGTGGCTGCAACAAGGGGATCAAACATAGCTAAGACGGTGAGGGCGATGCAGGACCTGACACTGCTTCACCCTGTTGTACCTGGGTGGCTCTGAGTTGGAACTGACTTACTGGCACCTCACAGCAAGGACAGCTGTCCGAAAGTTGGCTATTTCAACCCACCCAGAGACCTGCAGAGGAAAGGTCTGGAGATCTGTTTCTGTAAACCCTACGGAGTTGTTCTAGTCGATGACACATGGGTAATCTGAATAGAACTGATTGGCCAGCAAAACATTCTCCATTTTCACTGCCAGTGTATACCTGTTTTCTCCTTATGAATTTTGATTTTGCTATTGGTTGCATAGATACTGATAGCTATCAGATCTTCATTGCAAAATTTGCCCTGTATTATCACTGTTGCTGTGAGCAGTTGAGTTGATTCAATCTGACAGTGGCCCTATAGGACAGAACAGAACTGTCTCATGGGATTCCCAAGTCCGTACATCTTTACGGAAGCAGATTGCTACATCTTTCTTCCCTGGGACTGTCAGTGGGTCCCAACTACTGATCTTTTAGTTAGCGGCAGGACACTTAACCACTGTGTCCCTGGGACTCCTTTAAAGCATCGTGATTACATGCATGCATGTGCGCATTATATGCGTATATTACAGTGTATGTTCTACATTACGTAATATGCATATGTTGTGTACAATACATATTTTATCTATAATAAACATAGAGATAAAGTATGTACATAATATGCATACAATTGCTGTGTAAGTTACTCCATGTGTTCCTGAGTAGAACAACTCCATGGGGTCTATAGAAGCCGAGCTCCACACCTCACTGCACTGCCTCACTGACCGTTTTCCCCTGTGTCCAGCACTGAGGACTGGTTTCCTTGTCAACTGCAGTTTCCTTCTATACACTAAGAGGCCCTGGTGGGACAGCGGTTAAGAACTCCACTACTAACCGTGAGGTCAGCAGTTCTAATCCACCAGCTGCTCTGGTGAAGAAGGTAGTGGCAGTCTGCTTCCGTGAAGGTTTACAGGCTTGGAAACTTAAAGAAAAATCCATTGCCGTTGAGTTAGTTCTGACTCATACAGACTCTGTTAGGAGTTTCCGAGAATGCCTAGATTTGAACTGCTGACCTCTCGGTTAGCACCGCAGAGCAGTTAACCACTATACTACCTGGGAACCCTATATATTAAAAAAACAAAACAAAAAGAACCCAAATCTGCTGCCGTCGAGTTGATTCCAACTCACAGAGACCCTACAGGGTTAGGTAGAACTGCCTCATAGAGTTTCCGAGGAGCGCCTAGAGGATTCAAACTGCAGACCTTATTGTTAGCAGTCACAGTGCTTAACCCTCATGCCACCAGGGTTTCCTGAGAACCCCAGAGGACAGTTCCATTATGTACTGAAGGGTCGCGGTGAGCCAGAATTGATTGGATGGCAGGTTTTTTGTTTGTTTGTTTTTAATATACTGCTTTTCCTTGTATGTAGCTTGGCTTGGCTCTAAGAACCTTTTTCTTTTTGAGGAAGGGATTCTGCGTGATTGCACTGACGTAACAGAATGGAAACCACGGCGCCATGGCGCTCCTTGGAAACTCTTTGGGGCAGTTCTACTCTGGCCTATAGGATTGCTATGAGTCAGAATTGATTCGACAGCACTGGCTTTGTTTTGTTTTTGGTTAACAGATAGATTAGCCTTTCATTCTGTGTCTTTCATTCTGTGTCTTTCCCTCTGTGCCCTGTGTATTTGCGTGCCGTCAATTCTGGTCATTTGGACAGTTGATACTCTGTGCTGGGTTCTTGGGTTTTTTTCTCTAAGTACATGTTTGTGTATTTTTCAGATGAGCTCTATCACATCTGACACACTCTTGCCTTCCATTTCCTCTCCCACCCTAGTCTAAGTTCATCCAGTGTTTATTTTTATGCTTCTAGATGTACTACTGGTGGCTCTGTTAACCGCCTCACAAACATCTGGTTTTAAAGCATAAGTCATCTCCGTAAGAGTATTTACATTACCTTGCACATTCTTTCCAACAAAACCTTCCAAGTTGTTAGTTTTATCATTTCTAAATTATTATAGTTCATAATGTTCACATTTCTTATTCCAACTGTCATGCCCATAGTTGTTTTAATGTTGGCCATGCGTCATAGTTGTTCTACAGTTAGCCTTGCAATTAAATGGATTTAAAACTCACTGCTAGTCTTCTTACCCATTTCTTCATTTCTCTGTTTATTGGCTGAAGTCCATCCAACGAGTGCTTTCTCCAAGAAACCCTTCTGTAAGCAACATATGTCTTTCCACTTGAACTGCAGTTAGCAGGATGGAAAATTCTTAGGCCATACTGTTTTGTCCTTTCAAACCAGAAGATTTTGTCAACTCCAGTATTTTTTAACACTGAGTGCTGCTTGGAGAAATCTGAGACCAGACTCACTCTTTTTCCTCTTTTAAGGTACTTGGTATTTTTTGCCTGGATTCCCAAGGGCTTTCTTGGTTATTTCGAGGCCTCATAACTGTACTAGGACTTGTACCAGTGATAATCATTCTGCATGATATTCTTATATACGTATTTTTCCAAAAGCGGGAGCCCTCTCATCTGAGGACTTGCCCTCTAAAGTCTTCTTACTTGTGTAGGGGATTTTCTTTAATCTTGTCTGTGAAGTTTTTCTGTTCCATTTGTTTTATTCTCTCCCTTAAGAATCCTCGCTACATATACGTTGCCTTTCATAACAGCTTCATCCTCCTTTCAAATCTGTTATTATTATTATTTTTCCCTAGTTCCTCTACTTTGCCCTCTGGGCTTTTCATTTCCACTACATTTTCCTCCTTTTTTCCAATTCTACCCTCTCTGTCCCTTACTGTGCTTTCAATCTTATTGTTCTTCCTGCTTCTAACTTAGGTTCCATTTCCGCACTTCCGTTTTTCTCTTCAGCTTTTTCCACCAAGCTCTGCCCTCCTTCCCAGTTGTCTCCTCACTCTGTTCCTGAGCTTCTGTACTGCTGCTCTGAGCTCTCATTTGAAAAGCCATCACTTTGCATGAATATTTTTTATGTCTTGGATCAGAATTTCATTTATAACATGGAAATGTTTTTCACGTGTGTGTTCTTTGCCTATCATGGGTTTTGTCTTTCTGTTACTTCATAGTATTTTTTTTATTGTGTTTTAGGCGAAAGTTTACAGTACGATTAGCTTGTCATTCAAAAATTAATATGTGAATCAGTGACACTAATTGTGATTTCTGCAGTGTGTCTCCGTGTTCGTTTATTGATGGGCACTTAGGTTGTTTCCATCCTTTTGCTATTGTGGGTAACGCTTCCGTGAACGTATGTGTGCAGATATCTAGCTGTGTAATGGATCTTATCTCTCTAGGGTACATTCCTAGGAGTAGTGATAAAGGGCGTCCTCGTCATGTTCCCATTCTCTTTCAATCTGTCTCCTTTGTGAATGATCTTGGCCGCTGGTCTTGTGTAGATGGCTTTTCTCATGTAAAGAAATTTCCCTTCTATTCCTAGTTTATTGAGAGTTTTAAAAAGGAATGGGTGTTGAACTTTCTCAGACGCCTTTATCAGTAAGATTGCTGGACCATACGCTATTTCTGCTTCTAGCTTTTTAAGGAGGCGCCATATTGTTTTCCACAGTGGTTGGATCACTTTACATTCCCATCAGCAGTACCTAAAAGTTTTGATTTTCCACAGTCTCTTCATTGTAGAGTTGCTATGAGTCAGAACTGACTCAGTGGTGGTGGGCTTGTTTGTGTTTGTTGCTCCAATATTTATTATTCTGTTGTTTTGATTCTTGCCATTATTATTGGGATGGGATGGTGTCTCAGTGTAGTTTTAATCTACAGTCCTCTAATGGCTAATGCTACCGCTGTACCACCCTGAGTGTTCCTGACCTGGCGTGATCTCAGGAGCGGAGTGGGTTTGGGCCTGGTTAGTACTTGGATGGGAGACTGCCTGGGAATACTTTGTGCTATAGGCTTGGAAAACCTGGTGGTGTAGTGCGTAAGTGCTATGGCAGCTAACCAGTAGATCAGCAGTTCAAACCCACAGGGTGCTCCTTGGGAACTCTCTGGGGCAGTTCTACTCTCTATTTTAGGGTCACTATGAGTTGTAATCGACTCCATGGCATTTGTGTGGGTGTGTGTGTTTTGTTTTTGTTTTTTTTAATGGCTAGTGATACAGGTTCTCTGTGAGTGAGAATCAACTAAACAGCAACAGGTTATTTCTCTTTCTTGCCTTATTGCTCTAATTAGGACTTCCAGCACAGTATTAAATAGGAGTGGTGATAAAGGGCGTCCTCGTCATGTTCCCATTCTCTTTCAATCTATCTCCATTGTGAATGATCTTGGCTGTTGGTCTTGTATAGGTGGCTTTTGTCACATAAAGAAATTTCCCTTCTATTCCTAGTTTCTTGAGAGTTTTAAAAGGGAATGGGTGTTGGACTTTATCAGATGCCCTTTAAGTGTCTATTAAGATAATCATGGGATTCTTTTCCCGTGTTCTATTAATGTGATATTATTATATTCATTAATTTTCTAATGTTGAACCATCTTTGTATACCTGGTATGAATTCCATTTTATTGTAGTGTACTATTATTATTTTGATATGCTGAATTCTGTCAGTTAGAATTTTGTTGAAAATTTTTCATCTATGTTCACCAGAGATGTTGTTGTTAGGTGCCGTCGAGTCGATTCCGACCCATAGTGAACCTATGAAAAACAGAACTTAACACTGCCCGGTCTTGCGCTATGTCTACAATCATTTTTATGCTTAAGCCTATTATTGCGGATACTGTGTCAATCTATCTTGCTGAGGATTTTCCTCTTTTTTGATGACCCTCCACTCTACCAAGCATGTGGGACTGATCCCACCTGACAACGTGTCTGAAGTTTGTGAGAGGCAGTCTTGCTATCTTTGCTTCCAAGGAGCACTCTGGTTGGACTTCCTCCAGAACAGATCTGTTGGTTCTTTTGGTGGTCCATGGTACATTCAACATTCTTCTCTAACACCACAGTACAAAGACATGAATTCTTCCTCTGTCTTCTTTGTTCATAGTCCAGCTTTCTCATGCATATGATGGGATTGGAAATACCGTGGCTTGGATCAGGTGTATTTTAGTTTTCAAGGTGACATCTGTGCTTTTGAACACTTTAAAGGGATCCTTTGCAGCACATTTTCCCAGTGAAATGCATCATTTGATTTCTTGACTGCTGCTTCCATGGACATAGATTGTAGCCCCAAATAAAATGAAATCCTTGACAACCTCAATCTTTTCTCCATTTATGACAATGTTGCTTACTGGTCCAGTTGTGAGGATTTTTGCTTTCTTCATGAGAAATACTGGTCTGTAATTTTGTTTATTTTTGTAATCTCTTTGTCTGGTTTTGGTATCAGGGTTATGGTATCTTCAAAGGATGAATTTAGGAGTATTCTTTCCTTTTCTGTGCTCTGAAATAGGATGCTGCTAGCGTGAGCTCTTCCCTGAATGTTTAGTAGACTTCTCCAGTGAAGCTGTCTGGGTCAGGGCTTTTTGTTTTGTTATTGCTGTGATTTTTTATTATTATTACCTCTTAATCTCTTCTGTATTAGTCTGTTCAGATTTTTACCTTGGGTGTTGTACATTTGGAGAGGCAGTGTGTTTGTAGAGCTTTGTTCACTTTCCCTAAGTTTTCAAATGTCTTGTAATGTAATTTTTCATATTACTGTGTCATCTTTTTTATTTTATTTGGATCTGTTTTACTGTCCTCTGTCTCATTGATTATTGATGTTATTTACACTGTTCAATGTTTTTCTTTTACATCTTGGCCAATAGTTTGCTGATTTATTGATCTTTTCAAAGACCTAACTTTTGGTCTTATGCTTTCTATTGTTTTTCTGTTCTCTATTTCATGTGTTTGTGGTCTAATCTTTATTATTTTCTTTCTTCTGATGCCTATGAACTCCTTTTGCTGTTCTCTTTCTTTGTTCAAATTGTAGGGCTAACTTCTGCTTTTGGTCTGTTCTTTCGTGATCTGTGAATTTATTGCTACAAGTTGACCTCTGAAGTTCTACTCTTCCATTGTCACAAAGATTTGATAGGCATTTTTATTCTTATTTGAGTCTAGAATTTTTTTTCTTCTATTTCTTCTTTGAGTTCTTCTATTTACTCAGCTGTTTTAAAGCTGGGTGTTATTCCATTTCCGTGTATTTGATACTTTCTTTTTCTCCTTGCTCTACTTGTCAGTGATTTCTACCTTTCTAATATGGTGATCAGAGAGAATGTCTTGTATGTTTTGATGTTTTTGATTTTATTGAAGGTTGCTTCATAGCCTAAAATGTGCTCTATTCCATATGTGTTGGCAAGAATGCAAACTTTGCTGTTACGAGGTATCCATGAAACCAAACCTATTGCCATCAACAACTGCGACTCATAGCATAAAGTGTTCTACGCATGTCTATGAGGTTAAACAGCTTGATTGTGCTCTTTAGAGCTTTTGTATCTTTGTTGAATGTCTTTCTGGGTGTTTTGCCCTTTACAGAAAATGGTGTGTTGAGGTCTACTACTATTAGAGTGGAACTGTCAGTTTCTCTTTCATTGCTATTAGAGTTTATGTATTTTGGAGCCCTTGTTATTGGGTACACAGATAAATATTAAGGCTATGTCCCTTTAGTCATTGTATAAAGTTCTTTCTTGTCTTTTATAGTTGACTTTGCCTTAACATTTATTCTATCTGAGGTTAGTATTGTCATTCCTTCTCCTTTTGGTCACTATTCACTTTATATCTCTTTTTTTCCCCCATCCTTTAATTTTTAATATACACATGTGTTTGTGTCTGAAGTGCGTTTCTGGTAGTGAGCAATGATGGGTTGTATTTTTGTTGTTGTTCTTCATTTATTTGGTTTTGCATCCATACTCCTACCCTGTCTTTACAGGTGTGTTTAAGGCACTTACTTTCAGAGTGATTACTGAGAGGGATGAGTTTACTGTTGGGATTTTTTTGTGATGCTGATGCTCTTACTGTCCTGTGCTGAATTCCTTTTGTCTGTGGATTTTCTTTTATTTTTATAGATTTTGTGGTATGTCCTTGTGTTTTTCTGTTTTGTTTTCATGAGTTTTCTTAACATTCTTTGTAGTTACTTTGAAATTTATCCTCACATTCCTAAGTTTGAACTAGTCTTTTATTATTTCGTATTACGTTGACTTCTTCTGTGTCTGAAAGTGCTATACCTATAGCATTTATTCTCTGTTTCTCTGTTTCAAGTCTTTTAGATTTGTTTTATTATTGAGAGTTCTTTGTCTGAGTTGCTATCTGGCTATGCTGTTTAATGTTTTTGATTCTTTGACCAAATGAGTCCCTGTAGCACTTCTTTTAAGTTTTGCTTGGTGTTTATAAAGTCCCTTAATTTATGTTTATCTGGAAATGACCTAATTTCACCATCATACTTGAGAGTTTTACAAGATAAATTATTATAACTTGGCAGCTTTATTTTTTTTCTTTCAAGTTTTTATGTATGTTATCCCATTGCTTTCTTTCTTCCATGGTATCTGCAAAGTAATTAGAATTTAGTCTTATTGTTTCCTCTTTATACATGATTATTTTTTCTTGAGTTGCTCTCAGATGTCTTCCTTTGTCTTTAGTTTTGGCAAGTGTGCTTATGATACATCTTTGTGACTTTCTTTTGAGGTCTACCCTATATACTGTTCACAGAGTTTCTTAGATGGTCAGTTTTTGTCTTTTATGATTTTGAAAGCTTTGTGTCAGCAAATCTTCAACAGTCTTCTCTTTTATTTTCTCCCCCTGTTCTGTAACTCCAGTCACACACAAATTTTTCGTCTTGATTGTGTCCCACATAATTCTTAGGTTTTCTTCATTCTTTCCTCTGATTTTTCCTCAAGTGGTATCCAGGGATTTGTCTTCTTCTTGCTGATTCTGTCTTCCATTGTTTCAAATCTGCTCCTAAAACTTTCTATTGAGCTGTCCATTTCTTAAAACTTGTTGGATTTCTGGCTGCTGTTGTTATATGATTTGTAATTGTTTATTTGTTTTAGACATTTTGCTCTTGCATTATTTTTCTGAATTCTTCTATGGCTTTGTCTATACTTTCCTTAATTATGGCTATGCTTCCCTTGGTTTCATCTGTGTTTTCACTGATCTCTTGGAGAGTTCTAAATATTAGTTTTTTTAATTTCACATCTGATAGTTTCACTGCCTTTTATTCTACCAGAAGGTTATCTGGTTCTTTATACTGGTCACTTGCCAGAGCTGTCTTGTCCTGCTTTTTAAAAAATATGCTTTTACATTGTCTGCTGTCTCCAAGATATTCAGGTATTGTTTTCTTTATTTATTGATTGTATGTTCATTTGGTTTGTCCTGAATTTTTATTTTGTTTTGATATGTCAAGGCAGATGGGTTGGTTCTGCTTTCTGCTTGGTCATCTGTGGGCATGATAGTTCTCACCACCTTGTTTGGGTGGGCAGGGAAGAAGCAGGTATAGACAATCCACTTTGCTGTACACTGCTTTGATGGACTGACAAAGGGTGGAGTGGCTAAGGCACTGACTGTCTCCTGATGTTGGTCTCATGGTGCAGGAATATTCCAGCACCATTCCAGCTGGGCAGGGGTGTCATACAGGGAGTGATGTGGGCTTGTTTCACACTGTTCAGTGGTATCAAGTGGGAGGAAGGGAGAGGTGATGTGGGCTCAATGAAATAGTGGGCCTAAATGCCAGGGACACTTTAGCTGCAGTGGCGTGGTGGTAGGAAGAGGGGGAAGTGGCATATGGTGCTGGGTGGGAGGGAGAAAGAAAATAAGAGAGAAAGTAGTCTGAAAAAGGGGGGTAGCTGGTAGGCAGATGTGGGACAGGCCTGGTGGTTAGGGAGAACAGGGGGAGGTGGCATACAAGGCAGAAAGTTGAGGCATGGGCAAGTGTGTTTTTCTGGTTGCTGTTTGCTTTCTCTCCTGTTAGAAGCTCAGTGAAGACGTCTACCCGTGCTCCCTGCTCAGTGTTGTTGCTGACTGTGCTTCAAGATGCTGACTCTGTGCTGTGTTACCTGGCAGAGACCTCTACTCTGTGTCGCTCTTCTTTATGTTTTCTATCAGTTTTTTCTTTGATTCAGTGTTTGACCTAGTTCTTTATCCCTCCATTTGATGCTGAAGTTTCTAGGCTTGACATTTATCTCTGTTTCACTTCGTTATTTTGGTCTTTGCCACACAGGGACAGCATGGTGTTAGGTTGGTTCCACCATTGTTAGTTAATTATTATTATTACCCATCTTTACATGAAGTGAGTTATTCCAAGAATTAATGCAGCACTTTAGTTTAGTCAGTCTTGCAGTAAATGTTGCATGACAGTTGGGTCAGGGTTGTGTGTTTAACTGGCTTTCTCTTTTCAATAGAGATTAGCAGTTGCAAAGCATGATCTTGCTGTTTTGTCTGCATGCTGCTTGACTAAAAGTTTGTTTCTTGCATACATGCTGCGTCGTATCTCTGCATTAAGTCCTGCATTCTAAACCATTTTCTAATACAAATATATCCAGGGAAGCTCTCACATCTGTACCTCACATCCTGATCACTTTGGCCTAAGCAAGGGTATGTTGTTTCTGATCTGTTCCTTGTCTGTAGAGAATTCTGTCCCCTAATGGTTCTTCCTGAGAACTGTAGCAACTTTGTCTTACACATTTTATCTAGGCTTCCAGGCAATTAGATCTTTTGACCCAGTAGAGTAAATCTATTAAATTCCTTATTGCTGTACGAGCACATCAAAGAATGTATAACGAAATGGGGTGTGCCACTTTATCTTGTGTATCATATTACAATACTTTAATGGTTCTGAAACTTTTTTGTCACACACTAAGATCTCTACAGTTCATGTGAATAGGTGACTACATCGACATGTGCTGGAGGAACCAGATGGTTCCCAGCCATCACCAGTGACAGCTGTGCTAGGGCTTACAAAGTTGAGACTCACTGGCAACACGAGAATAAAAAGGGGTGCACCTTAAGAACTCCACTACCTCAACTGATGGTCCAGGAGCCTCAGGGTTCCTCTAGAAGCATGATCCCTAGTCCTGATGCTGCCCTTGTCCATAAATCATTACTGAGGTCAACTCTTCAGACAGGAATGAGTTGGACTTGGTAACACAGAGTGACCATATCATGAGTGTACCTTATGGTTCTGTGCGTCTATAGGATGTCGTCTTACTGGCCTCTTACTAGAAGGGAGGGAGAGGGTGAAGAGGGGACAGGAGCTTGCTAAGAGGATATGACATATATAGAACAGACAGGAGGAGTGTTCTTTCACTGGACAAGGAGAGCAGTAGGACCTGCACATAAGCAGGCATGCAAATTTAAATTGGATTGTACACTTTCACTCAATCACAACCAATAAATTTTTAAAAAACATGCTCTCTGCAACTGTTGCTAGCTGCTGTTGAATGGACTCTGACTCATGATGAACAAAATATTGCTGGCCCTGTGCTATACACACAATTGCCGGTGTGTTCAAGTTCATCATTGCAATTATTATGCCAATCCACCTCACAGAGAGTATCCCACACCCTCACTGGCCTTCCACTTCACCAAACTCAAAGCCATCTTCTAGGGATTGACCCTTCCTGATGGTGTGTTGAAAGTGAATTGAACAATGTTGTGATGTAAGGCATTTTCCTCAGCTAGTTTTCAAAAGTAGATTGCCCAGCTTTTTGTCTTAGTCCGTCTTAGTTTGAAAGCTCCCTTGAAACTTTCCCAGTGATCTACTGGTATTTGAAATACTGGCGACTTAGCTTCCAGCATCACAACAACACGCAAGCCATCACAGTACTACAGACTGACAGACAGGTGGTGTTCTTGGAAATTAGGGTGTCTTATAATCAATGGCATCATACAGGTGCTGTCAATATTGACATGATTGACATTGGCTATACTAGGAAATTGATCATAGCTGTTGATACTGACACCATTTCAGTAGAGTTGTGTGCATTGTTGATGCTCTGTATTTTTCATTTAATTGACACATAAAGAGTCCTCAAAAAGAATACATTTTCATTTGGCATTGAAACAAACTGTTATTAAATATACAGAAATGTAGGAATCCAGAGTACACCGCAGCATAAATCTGATGTTGTTGTTGTTAGGTGCCATTGAGTCAGCTCCAACTCACAGCGACCCTATGTCCAACAGAATGAACCCCTGCCTGGTCTGGCAGTATCCTCACAACTGTTGTTATGCTGAAGCCCCTCACTGTAGCCGGGGTAACGATCCATCTCATCGAGGGGTCTCCCTCTTCTTCACGGACATTAGTGATGCAAAACTTAACATTAGTGAGGCAAATATTTATTGTCGAAGGGTTAACAGGAATTCCATATTTTCTTATAAAGCAACAACCGAATGCTTTACAGGAAATAGGGAGGGTGGTACCTGTGTTATATTTTATTATTAAGATATATGTAAAAGGATTGCCTACCACTGGCCAAGAAGTGCAACTGCAGTCAGGAAAAATTGCCAAATCCTTCCAAATAGATGAAAGAAATTTCAAAGCGGCGAGAGGCCTTGTGACCCATGGAAGCTTTCTGTAGGACTGTTATTTTAAGGCACGAAACACCAATCTGGTAGAAGCTTCCTGCTGTCACCATCTTTAATGGCACAATTTCCCTGTACTAAACCCTGCTGGCACAGTGGGTTGAGTGCTACATCTGCTAACCGAAAAGATCGGTAGTTCAGCTCTGTCAGGTGCTCCTTGGAAACTCTATGGGGCAGTTCTGCTCTAACCTATAGGGTCTCTGTGAATTGGACTCGACTCAATGACAGTGGGTTTGGTTGGGTGTGGTTTAGACAGCTAAAGGACTTCCATCTGTCATGAACCATTCTTCTCTGTCTCCTGGGATAGGGACTCTTTTCAGCCTAGGGTATGTTCTTCACTTTTTTCACCCAGGTCATGGCTCTTTCTCTTCAATGTGTCTTCCTCCTTCTTGCAAATACTCTTTATCCTGGTTTAAATGACGTTTCTTTTAGCAATCTACTCTGGACTTCACACATGTTATTGTTAACATGGTAGTATAATTACATATACACACACAAAAAACACCTGTTGCCATCAAGTCAACTTCAACTCATGGCAACCTTACAGAACAGAGTAGAACTGCCCCTTAGAGTTTGCAAGGACTGGCTGATGAATTTGAACTGCCAACCTTTATGGTTAACAGACCAGCCATTAACCCCCATGCCTCTGGGGCTCCAGTATAATTATGGAGAGTTATTATTAAACTAGGCAAACTTGAGTGTGCTAACTGAAAGGCTGGCAGTTCCAGTGCCCCCAGGGGCACCTCATAAGAGAGGCCTTGTGACCAGCTCCCACAAAGGTCTAGTCTCAAAACCCTTGGCAGTATGTTTTTGCTCTGACTCACATGGTGTCACCACGAGTTGGAATAAACTGACAGCAACCAAGAAATTATTGACATAAAATCTAATAAACTATAAACAAGTAGAAGAATGTGAGACTCTCCCTCACCTGTCCTCTGTTGATTTCCAAGGATTTTGACGTCAAGTAGAATCATTGTGGTTATTGTCTGCATATAGACTTTCCCTTTTACTTTCAGTGTTTCTAGACAATTGTTTCAGAATAGCCCTATTAATTCTCATGTCTTTCATCAGTGTATCCTTTTGGCTTCTATAAAAACTCACATAATATTTCACCATAGGGATCATAGAAGGAGATGACAATCTTGGTCTCAGAAAAGCTGGTATGTGTCTTTGCAATTTTGCATCAGTGTAAACTCAGGTCAGAATGACACCCTGTGAGATGAACTTGAGTTTCTGTTGTCTTTTTCCAAGGGATCTCTGGTCTTTACGATGATAATGAATTTTCCAAGTGACTTAATATAACTTTGCTTTGTCTCTTCTAACTACCCCAGGATCCTAAAGGCATTACACATATTACAGGAGATTCTGATGATTGTCACCATTCCCTGACAGCTTTCCCGTTGTATTTTCTGAGAGCTTAGCACCTACTCCTGCCCCTGTGGGGTTTCTCTTCTAAGACGCATTACCATCTTTTATCCTACTGAAGTCCTCACAAAACACATCTGCCCTTTTACTCCTGGAGCCCCGGTAGGGCAGGGTTAAGAGCTTGGCTGCTAACAAAAAGGACAGCAATTTAAATCTACCAGCTGCTTCTTGGAAATCCACAGGGCAGTCCTAGTCTCTCCTGTGGGGCTGCTGTGAGTCAGAATCTCCTCAACAGCGATCGGTTCTTTGATCTTACTATGTGGAGAGTCTGCTTAAACTCACAATAGCAGGAACCCGTGAAAGGTAGCTCAGCCCTTCACACAGCGTGCATCCTTACGGAAAGACTCAGTAGGCTAAGAGTTAAGCAGATTTCAAAAGCTCTTCACCTCTTTCCCATATATTTCAGGTATTTTCATAGCATACAGAAGAACCTTTAGAAGTTACATCTGCATAAATGTACACAACATTTAATACATTGCCTTTTTGTCTTCTTCATCTACTTTCGGTACTAACAATTCATTTTCACCTGCCCTTACATCATAAAGATTTATGTACTGAGAATCACAGTAGAGTGGTTACATGGTTCACTACTCTGATGGAAATGGGCTTTCAGTGTATTAGAGCTCCTCATTCCTTATCTCCAGGCCCAGAGAACTCCTTCCATTGGCAGCACTCTGGTCCACATACCAGCCCCTTTCATAATCTCCTTTTTTTATTTACATGTCTCGTTGAATTTTCTAAAATTACATAAACATCCTATTGGTTAAAGAATGCTACTCTCTCAGCTACAGTATTACAGCCCAAAATTATTATTATTATTATTTTTACAGCCTCTTTGGAAAGTAGTCTGGTGCTTCCTTAAAAAACTGGGATCGTGTAATCCACTGCTTGGAATTTATCCTTCAGAAATGAAGGTTGTCACACGAACAGACACATGGTACACAACTGTTTGTTGTGGGAATTCTCATCACATAACTGCAGCCATCTTGTCTGCTGTACTGCTACTTCAACTCTGTATAACCTCTTGTACTGTAATCAATCACTTTGACTCTACCTTGTGTATGGTAACCTAGAGGCAAGCTAGGAAAATCTCCAAATGCTTAGACGCCTACCCCCCGCAACAATTTTACAACAGGTATTGTATACTCTTAATTTTTTAAACATCCCTCAGATCTCTACAATTTCAGCTGCTGAGGCCCATTGGTCTCATATGTTCAATTCTCCAAAAATCCCAAGACAACCTATATGGTGGAAAGATATATCAACTAGTTGGGGAAAAGGTTTTGCTTGTGTTTCTCCAGGTTCTGAGATCAACCCTATTTGGGTCCCATCACAAAGAATTCGCCCAAGATACAGAACACCCAGCAGAGCTGATGGCGAGGATGAAGATGAGGAGGACCTCAGCGACAACCTCCCACACAGGAGAAGTTCACCTACCAGCCTGAGGGCAGTTGAAGAAGATGACACAAAAAACGAAGATTCTACCCCCTAATGCTCACCTTCCTTATTCCTCCATATCTCTTTTCCTTGCCACAATCACAATTACTGATTCTAACTACATGTTTAAAATTGTCTTTCCAGTTTAAAATACTTTATATTCTGGCTGTGTAGAGGTTAATGCCTCCAAGGGGCTGACACCATGTACTCGATTAAAAAAGAAATCTGGTCTCCCCAAAACCTGTGATGGCAGCCAAGGGCCCTGGCTGCTGTTGGGCATGGAAACCATAGGGCATAGGCTACAAAGGAGACATAAAACTTCTACTCATTGCCTCATGTCACCTTGTGTGGCCCCAGAGAATGGCTGGTAGCCAAAGATGGGTAAGATTCCTCTAGGAGGGACAACGTAAGACAGGCACAGCCACAAGAGGGCCATATGGAAAGTGACTGGTTAGCCAATGATGGGTAAGGGTCCTCATGGGAGGAACGACCTAAGCCAAGCACAGTCACAAAGAGGCTACTCGAAAAATACCTTCTGGTGAAACTTGAGTCTTCACCCCAAAGTCTCCTGGAAAAAAGTCTCTTGTCCTCATGACTGTTTAATATGAAAACCAAGTAACAAAAACACGACAAACAGCAGTCGCCCTGGCCATGCTAATAACTTGTTCTCTTCTACTTCTCTCTGTCTCCACTTGATACCTTAACAATATACTTCATTTTAAAAAATAAAAAGGGGGAAGATGTGGGAATTCTCTTGACATAACTGCAGCCACCTTGGCTGCTGTACTGTTACTTCAACACTGTATAACCTCTTGTACTGTAATCAATCACTTTGACTCTACCTTGTGTATGGTAACCTAGAGGCAATCTGGGAACATCTCCAAATGCTTAGACCAGACATGTAGAACAATGGATAACTGAAACCATAAACAACTAGCTTAGTTACTGGATGCTTCAGTTCCTTGTTTTCTGGGATACCAACTGATTTGGTGAAGGGTATAAATACTTTAATAAAACTTGATTCTGGGCTCTCAGCTGGGGAAGGCTGTTAGCCCCCTGATCCCAAACTGTTGTCTGTCTGTCCTTTCTCAACCTCGGCGTTGCTTCTCCTCCACCTGTGTTCATTGGAGAACTCTCTGACTCCAACAGTTTGTTGCAGCACAGTCCACAATAGCAAAAAGTTGGACTCAACCCCTATAGCAAAAAGTTGGAATCAACCCTTATGCCCATCCACAGATGAATGGATAAACAAACTATGGTACATATACTCAGTGGAACACCACGCTATGGTAAAAATCCAATCACGATTTTAGAAAACATCTCATAACACGGTCTCATTTGGAAGAGATCATGCTGAGTGAAATCAATCAGGGTCAAAAGGACAAATTTGGTGTGAGACCCCTGTTATAAGGACTTAAAAAGAGAATTATTCACAGAATAAAATGACTATAGGCTACAAGACTGGGTGGTGGGCTGAGGGTGTATCGTAGATGAGACAATTGCTAGATGTTAGAAATTGTGTTCTTTTACTGTAATTAATAAAAAAGTAAAAATTTTAAAAAGAAAACAGTGACATGAAATTGTCACGTCTTCTCCACTTTAATGGGAGGTGTCAAGTGACATGACATATCGTGACTGATTGTGGTACCAACGAAATAAAATGAACAAACTACAGCCAACTCTAAAAATAGAAGTCTGGTTTATTTTAAATGTGAAAATATTTGTAATTGTTCTCAGAGGGCCAGTTTTAATTTCAATACCCCAGCAGTGCGGTGATTAAAAGCCATAGCTGCTAACTGAAACGTCAGCAGTTAAAGTCTGCCGGGTGTTATGGCAGTTGTACTTGGTCCTGTAGGGCTGCTGTGCATTGGAATCGACTTAATGGCAGTGGGTTTGGTTTGATAACGTGGTAAGGTGACACATGAAATACAGTATGAGAAAAACAAAAAATACCAACCCAATAAAACACCCAGTGTACTCAGTAAACTGAAGACAAGCAACATCCAGTGGAAATAGAAGCTGTCATACACCTATGAAGTGATTCTGAGGTTTAACAAAGGTTAAAATCAAAAGACTGTCATCTGGGAGAATGGAGAAAGGTGGGGGAGGGGGAGGATCCAGGGAGAAGAGAGGGATCTGGAAGAAAGGGACGAAAATACTTTTTAAAGGACTGAGAAGTAAGATCTTAAATCAGAACAACAATAAACACTGAACTATTACCTTTGGACCTTTATAAGACAAAGGATGATTCAGAGCAAAAATGTCACTTCTACAATTTTTTTTAATAAAGAGGGAGGGACCAAATAGTATCACTTTTCTTAAGAGTCTGACAGTGAGTGATTGGCTCTCCATTCAACTTTAAAAGTGTTACCCAGTTGGTTGGACACTCCCAAGTATGGGAGGGACTTGTTGATTTGTAGGTTTCCTTACAATGGGATGGGAGTCTGACCATTGCATTGGGGGAGGACACCCTAAATAATAGTATTTTTATGCATTTGTCTGTTGCCGCACCAATCAGTTGCCCAGAGAGGAACTCTGTGGTCTTCTATCTGGTGTGGGGAGAGCAGATGGCAGTGGGGGCACAAGTTGGATCTCCAGATTACTGGGAGTCGGAGGAGGTCTCACTGCTCCACCTGTTGACTTTGTTAGCCCTCAGGTCTCCAGGGTGGCCTTCCACTCCAACCTTAGCTGAAAACTGAGATCTCCCGTTCTAGCCACTTCTCTTGTGAAAACATGATCAGGAGAGGGGTTCTGATTGACTACCAGTCCATCTTACTGACTTTAGGAAACACAGTGGTTTCCTGCACCCTTAGCTTTTGTCTTCAGCAGTGGCCTCTGCTGGCTTCTTTTCGGCTCTCCTCTGCTGTCTCCAACCCCCGGCATTCCTCTCTGTCACACCCAGGACGTGGCTTTCAGCTTTCTCTGGTCTCTTTAGTTGCCCAGGGCCCATTGGTCCTCTTTTTATCTTCCAAATTTTTGTCCATCTTTCTAATTTCCCGTGGCTTCTCTTTCCCCTTCTTTTTTATTTACTGGCTGGTAGTACATTTGTATTCTTTGTCAGTTCTGCGGAAGTGAGGCAGGAACTAGAAACAAACATTTATTCCATCCTTGTTTAACTGGAAATTTCAACCAAGTGGCTAAAAGACACAGATCCACATTTTGAGAAGGCATTTGCCAAGGCGTACTCAAGATGAAGCAGGTCATGTCCTATGAAATAGGGGACAGGTGTCACGGGTAACAGCAGTAGTGATCTCTGTTCATGGAGTGGTTTCATCAAGACTGTGTAGACTTGCAAGAACACTTTAGTTGACAGTTTATAACCCCGGAGGCTTAGTGGTTAAGTGCTATGTATGCTAACCAAAACATCAGCAGTTCACAACTGCCAGGTGCTCCTTCAGAACTCTATGGAGCAGTTCTACTCTGTCCTACAGGGTCGCTATGAATCAGCACTGACTCCATGGCAGTGGGTTTGGTTTTTCTTTTTTTTGGTTTGCAGAACACATAAGTCTGTGATGTCACTTTACGTAGAGGCATACAAAGGGCACAGCGGCTACAGGCTCGACGTTAGGGCCCCTCATGTAAAAGGAACCCTCGTTAATTCCTGGGGCATTGTGTACCCTCTTTGAGCTTTAGTTCCTTATTTATAAATAAGATCATTTTGTATACTTCATGGCATCATTATTAACATTTAATAAGACAATGTGCATGAAACCACTCAGTACAGTGGAGCTCCACCAGTGAGTATAACAAAGAAAACCTAAGCCAACTGCTGCAGAGTCAACTCTGCCTCACGGAGGCCTTTCAGAGGTGGATCACCAGGCCTTTCTCCTGAGGCACTTCTGAGTCTCTGCTCAGAAGACATCAAATCAGTTTCTGTATTACATTTGGGGGGTACCTTATTCTATCTGTGAGCAGCCGTATGTGTGGAAGGCTCGTTTATACTTCAAGCTTGTTTTAGGATTTCCTTCAGCTTGAATGAGTAAGGTGGGCAATGAACACAATCAAACCAGTCCCTGCCATCAGGAACTTACAGTTAACATTGAAATACAGTATTTCCACCCTTTCCTCATCCTGATTTATGACTTTAATTTCTGGAAGTTACTGTGTCAAAATGAATGTGAAAACAGTGAAACAGACTGGTTACAGTTTGAAGGGTCATCCTTAAAGGCTGAATGCGGGTCTTGATCATAAAATGAGGGAACAAGAAACATGATATAGTTCTCAATTGCCACTCTACCAAATTACCACAAACTTAGTTGATTAAACCACGCAAAGTGATTACCTTATCTGCAGGTTAGAAGTCTGACATGGGTTTCATTGGGTTAAAATCAAGGTGTGAGGCAGGGATACA
The DNA here is from genome assembly GCA_028571685.1 of Heterohyrax brucei. Taxonomy (NCBI): domain Eukaryota; kingdom Metazoa; phylum Chordata; class Mammalia; order Hyracoidea; family Procaviidae; genus Heterohyrax; species Heterohyrax brucei. The sequence goes on along the minus strand of CM053162.1, from coordinate 70,551,288 downwards.
TTCCCTTCCAAAGGCTCCTGGAAGGAAGCTGTTTCTTTGATCTTTCCAGCTTTGGAGACCACCTGTGGGCCTTGGTTCCTGGCTTCATCTTCCATCTTCCAATTAGCAAGGCCTGGCTGAGTCCTTCTCAAATCAAATCACATCAGCTGAACTCTCGTGTTATCACATCTCTCTGCGTGACTTCTTCTGCTTCCCTTGCCCATTTTTAGGTGACAGGCAGGGCACCGGGCCCCAGGAGAAACAGACTAGAACTCACAGTAGAGCTCCAGTTAGAGGGAACAAATGAGACGTAAATTCAGAGCTATAAGAGGGGTATACCACGTGGGCCACAGAACTCACAGGGGGAATCTGAGGAAATATTTACAGAGGTAGGAGTAATGACAGAGATTTGCGCTTTTTCTACCTCATTGTGTTCTGCTTTTAGACGTCCCCCCCCCCTGCTTAGTTCTGATCCGCTAATAACACGCAGCCTGGCTGCATATTAGGGGCTTCCGTGCTAATATGCGAGTGGAGTTTAGAAGCAGTTTTCTACGATCTGCTCTCAAGGACAAAACTCGTGGAGCACCAAAGCATCCTTAGCAATCTGTGACAATTTAGGTAGAATCTTCCCAAGTCCATATTCCACACTCCAGACACCGGGGCAAGGCAGAGCAGCTTTCTCCCTCCCTCAGCGGCACCCCTTCCGGCAGCGCCGCCCTGCTGGGTCTCGTTAATGGTCCCGTCGCACTGGCTTCCAGTTAATGACTCTGACTGCACCTACCACCAAACAATGCTTAGTCTCCAAAACCCCAAAGCATTGCATTCTCTTTGTCACTGCAGACTGGGCTCCTCCTTAGACAGTAAGGAATGCTGGACTTGGACTTGAGGTCTGTCCTGTTCTCTGGGATGCCTTTTCTAAGGATTGCTGGCTTCTCCTGTTCCAAGGTAAGGACCTATAACTTTTTCACTTCTCTCTGGCTTGTATGGCAGTACCTTTGGTGGTTTAATAATTGGCTGAATGTCCATTCCTAAAAGGAAGTTTCTGATTGCAGTAAAGTAGGTCTTGGCTCAGCAAATTTTTGTTTTTTTAATTGTTTCTCTTTGCAAACAGCAGAAAGCTAAAACAATGACAAATATGTTGAATGTCAAAATTATAATCATGAAAGGTCCTACTGCATGAAGATAATTGGCTGGTCTAACAAGATGAAATTTACTAAAGATTCATGTAATGTTTTTCCCCTCAGTCAAAAAAAGAGATCCTTGCAATATAAATATCAAAATCAATAAACCAAACCCATTGCCATCAAGTTGATTCTGATGCACAGCAAAGCTACAGGACAGAGTAGAGCGACCCAGTGTGATTTCTGAGGTTATAGAATCTTTGCAGAAGCAGACTGCCGTATCTTTCTCCTGTACAGCAGCTGGTGGGTTTGAACTACTGGCCTTCTGGTTAGCAGCCGAGGGCTTTAACCACCATGCTAGCAGAGCTCCAAGTGTAAGTACAAGACGGAGTAAACTATAATTTATCTGTAGCTTGCATGACAAGCACTCAGGGCCTATGGTCACCAGAGAACTCCTGTACATTTAGTGCAGAGTGGCTTCCAGGAAACCCCAGCCCAAGGGAAGAAGTGGTGCCTCCGTAGGCTTTACCAGTCTCATAAGTTGTTACTTGCCTGGAACTCAATTTTGAAAGAACCCGATAACTCTTCTGACCTCATTATTTCTGTGTGGCCCTAAGAGCCCGAAGCCTATAAGCAGAAACCTCGTAACAACAAATTTGTAACAGTGGAAACACCTGGTAAACCCCAAACCCTGTTGCTGTTGATTCCAACTGCTAGTGGCCTTGTAGGACAAAGCAGAACTGCCCCATAGGGTTTCCCGTGAGCTCCAGGTGGGTTCAAACTGCTGACTTCTTGGTTAGCAACCGTAGCTTTTAACCGGTACGCCGCTAAGACAAAACATAACCCCCTGCTGCTGAATTGATTCCTTCTCAGAGCATCCCAGTAAGACAGAATCAAACTGCCCAGAGGATTTCCAAGGCTGTAAATCATTATGGAAGCAGATGCCAAGTCTGTTTGTGGCAGACCTGCCGGTGGCTTTGCTGACTTTCTGGTTAGCACCCAAGTGCTTAACCACTGCACTTAGAAAACCTGTTGCCACTGAGTCAATTCTAACTCAAAGTGACTCTATGGGACAGAGTGGGACTCCAAGGAGTGGCAGCTGAGCACCCAACCACCGTGCAACCAGGGCTCCATCTAGGAACTCGGGGTGTCCAACTCTCGACTGGTCTGTCTCAGAAGACTGTGAGTTCTTCAGCGTTAGAGGACATATGGCAAAGTCACTAGAAGAAGAGCTACGCTACAGACAGGAGGCTACCTAGGTGACTGTGAGATCACTAACGTCCGTGAACGCTTCAGTTCAGTGACACTCAGACAGTTTCAGCCCTAGTCAAAATTATAAAGAAGACCACATTTGTGTTTGAAATCCCTTGTCTGCTCTCCTGATGTGATCTTTCTATGTTCACTGGCTCAGCATTTCTCATGGTACTCAGTGTCCTCCGTGCTGTTGGCCCTCCGCAGGCAAGCTCTAAGACGACCCTCTTATATTGAATCAAATGCTAAGATGTCTCTTTAAACGTCATCTATGCATCTCTTGACCCCGTTGAGGACCTGTCTCTATGTTCACCTTTCCTCTCCCGTCTTTGTGTGGCTACTGACTGTGACTGTGGCCTGTGACTACGCAATGACAGCACCCTTTTCAACTGCACCATGTATCTCTTGCTTCCTGCCTGAGCCTCTCTGCCACCACCTCCTGGAAGCCCACGGAAACGTGTTCAGCCCTTCCAAACTTTGAGCAAACCTGGAAGTGAGAAGGACTTAACACTCCACAGAGGCACTGGCCAGTGCGGGACAGACATTGTTTGGTAAACCAACTTTTGTATCTCAGAGTGAATACTTCCAGTATGAACTATAAATGGCTCCTCTGAGGTTCCCACATGGGCTGAGCTTCGGTTGCCCAAACGGTGGGGAGTTTAGCTAACACACACTTGGGTTATTTTTCCCTCCTTTGCCTCTCTCTTCCTGGTCCTTTGCTGCTGTTTCTTGAGATCTCTCAAAATAAAGGAAAATAAGCAAACTACATGCAGCCTCCTGTCCTAAATTAGCACCATTTTGAGGAAACTTAGATTAAGACAATTTCTATTTCTGAAAGACTTTACCTATTTTTTGAAAAAGAAATGTCAGATGTTAAAGATCAGATGAGGAAAATTGTACTTCAAATTTAGCTGCTTAATCTGTTTGTAAGACCAATCTACCTACAGACTCTGTGCTTAAAAGAACAGTGTTAATGAGAAGGCAGTGTCGCCCTCTCCCCTTGGCTCTGCTGCGTTACAGGAAACAGCCTAATGAAATAAGCAGGGCGCTTTGTCTTGACCGAATCCGAAAGCACATGACACAGTCTCCCTGGGAAATTCTTGTAGTTTAGGGAGGAAAGTTTGTAGAAGAGCCAAGAAATAAAGCTGATTTAAAGTTTGAAAGAGGCTGAACTCATTGGCAAGACACTTACTCCCCCAAATTTCAAAGACAAAAAAGAAAAATGTTTGTCTTAAAAATCTCATATCATAAGCCAGATGTCAGTAATTTATGCATTTATAATATTCTACATCCTAAATGAGATTTCAAAGCCCCTCGTTCAAGAGAAACAAGCCTTGGAATAATTTTGCTCTAAAGTCCCTAAGTAACATAAAATTCAATTCACAGAATCACATTATTACCGGGAGAATCAATTTTTTTTTTCTTACGACAAATGAGTTTAACCAAAAGATTTAATTTAATCTCTAAGTTTCTGACTCAACGGCACTTGGCTTGGCTGGCAAGTTTCTGAGGGGAATACTCGCTTGTTTCCTGCAATGATTATCATATTTATTTCAGGTTAACTGCATGAATAATATCATCTAAGCTACTTCTAATGATTGATCTGTGTAATAAAAGAAATTCCCATATACGCCATTCCTTGGAAGAAATTAAAGAACTTTGCCAGCCTAAGTCACAGTCTACATCTGTACCGTGTACTGCTTCGAGCTGTCAGCTTGGGATCCCCAACAGAGCTCAAGTTGTGCAAAAACCCCAACTCTGTAGGAGGCATGGATGCACGAACCAAAGCAGAGTCCTCGCCACTGAGTCAATTCTGTCTCACAGTGACCCTCTGGGACAGAGGAGAACTGCTCCATGGAGTTTCCAAGAAGCGCCTGGCAGTTTTGAACTGCTGCTCTTCTGAGTAGCAGACAGAGTATTAACCACCATGCCACCAGGGTTTTGAAGGAGGTAAAGTGGGCCGAAGTTTTCTCTAAGACTTTCTTACCTCTCTTTCCTATCCCCAGATGCTCCCATTGCCCACACCCGCTGGCTCTCCAGTCTCAGAATGCTACCACTCCTCCTTAAGGAGGGCTCCTCTGCCCGCTTCCCTCCTCCCTGTTCCACCCTTCGGTAGCTCTTGTTTTTAAGGAGTCCTGGCGGCCCAGTGGCTCAGAGCTTGGCAGCTAACCAAAGGGTCAGCTATTCAAATCTAACAGCTGCTCCTTGGAAACCCTGAGGAGCAGTTTATTCTGTCCTATGGCATCACTGTGAGTTGGAATTGACTCAACAGCAGCTGATGTTCGGGGTTTTGTGTGTGTGTGCCGTGGCTGTTGGCATAAACTGCTTTGTGCTGGTGGGCAATCGGTTGAAAGGGGCCAGTTCCTCCTTCCAGCTAGAAGTTGGAAACCCTGGTGGTGCAGTGGGTAAGTGTTATGTCTGCTAAACAAGAGATAGGTAGTTCAAACCTGCCAAGCACTCCTTGGAAACTGTATGAGGCAGTTCTACTCTGACCTCCAGGGTTGCTATGAGTCGGACCTGACTCAATGGCAGTGGTTTTATTTTTTTTTTTGTAAATGAGAAATTAAACGAAACCTACTACCACTGAGTTAATCCAACTCATACAATCGTATAAGATGGGTAGAACTGCTTCAGTAGGCTTTCAAGCTGAGAAATCTTCACGGTCGCCAACTACTCCACCTTTCTGCCGAGGTACAGTCGTGGGGTCTGACCACCAACTTTTCAGTTAGTGCCAAAAAAAAAGGAAAGAAACAGAGAGAAAAAAAAAAAAGAAGAAGAAGTTAAATCTTCTACCTTCTGAGTTGACCCTGACTCATAGTGCTGCTACAAGCAGAATAGAACTACCCCAAGGGGTTTCTGGAGCAGCTGATAGATTTGAACTACTGAACTTTAGGGTTAGGAGCTGATCTCTTGGCCAGTACACCACCAGAGCTTTACAACTGAGAGTGACTGAGGTGAGATTAGGAAATTAAATGAATTAAAACCAAAATTAAGGTAAACACCCATGACCCCAAGATCAGTATTGAAGAAAACACTACTCTGGCCCCAAACCAGTGTCAGAATTTGCTGGTAAGGCTGTTTAGGAGTTTTCTGGGTGAATCTGGGACATACTCAGTCTGAATACACTTATATTTTTTGTCAGGTCTACCGCTTGTCTAAGCAGCTGTAAGAATACGTGCCCCCCAGGGAAATGACGGAGCACGAGGCTGTAGACAGCAGAGCTGACGTCTTCCATCATTTCCTTCTTGACATCACAGCCCATGGCTGTGGAAGAAAAGTGACTGCAATTTGAAAGCTCTCTCTTTTGTTTTTTTCCACTCTGCTAAACATTAACCAAGGCAAATACTCTCAGAGCAGAAATAAAAAAGCAAGCTCCAGGTCTCCAATATTGGGAAGACAAACTTATTTATTTGAGTTGAATAGCTGCCCTACATTACTAACAGCAAAGCATCACTCTTCCTCCTGACAGATATAAAGTTTTGGCATTTGGGATGGAATTGAGTTACTGGCTCCGTTTGTACGGATTTCCTGCTCATGGGGATGCTTAACAATGGCCAGTGGCTTGGCAATCTCCAACTCACTTTTATTATTGCAAAAATACATAATCTGCTCTTACATTTTAAAAATAAATCTTTTGAAAAACCAACCATGTTTTTAAATTCACATGGGAATCCAAATATGTGAAGCACAGGGAAAATCCTCAGAAATATCTAATCACTCCTGTATGATACAGCTGGGAAAACAGAGACCCCGAAAAACCGACTCCCCTGAATTCATGGAGCTAGACCTGGACCCCCTCCTCTCGAAACACATAGGTTTTAGAGGTCCCTCTGCATTTAACGGCATCTCCGTGAATACCTGCTGCCTCTCTCTTGGGTATAAAATCTTAGTGGAAACGTTGGGAACATTTTAATAACTGTCCGCCCATCCAGTGACAGTCCCTGACATCCAGATATCCTTAACCCTTCCCCTCGTCTCTAAAACATCTCCACATCTCTATAAAGTCTGTTATTTGGGCCGTTTACTGGCATACTGGGATGGTAAGAATTGGCCTTTAGATTATGAGGTGGCCTCTATGGCCTCATTTCTTCCTTTATACAATAAAGTCCACTCTGTGCTTGGTGCTCCCCGAGGATGTGGAGAGAGACCTAACGAGATGATTGTCGTTGATCTTCGGGTTCCTGGACACTAGTCAGGATTATCTCTATGTAAATAAGTAATTGTAATACCGCAGAATAAGTGCTGCATGGCGACAGACTTATCAGTACCATGGAAATCACAGCTTTCCTCCTCTTGACTTTCTCATCCTAAGGAGTTGTTGTTATATTACTTAGAACTATACTCAGAGTCACTGGCCAAAAGCTAGCCAGCTTAACTTTGAAGGAAATGGAGTTTGTTCTTTTTATTTTAAGGAGTAAAAAACTATGTTTTCAACTAAACCCAGTTGCCATCGAGTCAACCCTAACTAACGATGACCCCATGTGTATCAGAGTATAACTGTGCTGCATAGGGTTTTCAATGGCCGATTTTTCAAAACTAGATTTCCGAAGCCTTTCATCTGCGGTTCCCTTGGGTGGACTCTAACTTCCAAACTTTCGGTTAGCAACCAAGTGCACTAACTATTTCCACCATCCAGGGACTCCCTTTTCAAAATGTATTAATAAAAATGCTTTGGTTTTTGTGAGGCAGGGGGCTAGGTCCTGTTCCTACACAATATGGTCTCTGAAACTGCATCATTTCTTCCTGTTTCTTCATTTAAATTTCTATAGACTATCAAGAAAAATTTTGCTCAAACAATTGGAGTGTAGACAAATATAAAAATCTACTAAAAACAGAAAAAAACTAGGATCAAATGGCCTAATCTTACCATTCAATAAAATACTAAGAACTGGCAAATGAAATACAAATAAATTTGAATTAGTATCCACTTCCACTTTTTATGTTTTATTCTAGTTACGCAAGGTATTTTAGGTTTTAGAATACTGAGAAACATAAATCATGATTCCAGTGAGTCTAATATGAAAACTTCTGTGAAAATCTCCAGGGATGCTGAGAAGTATCTAAAAACTTCAACATACATTTTTGAGGAAAAAATACCTCTTAGAAAACTATAAAATATAATTCTCCAGCATAATTTTTAAAAGAGATATTTTAGCAGACATGTTAGAAAGACGTCTACTAAAATCAGAAACAAGAAGATTATACTCATCATCATCATCACTTAGAAGTGACTATGAAAAATTATGCTTCTAGAAGTTACTGTTGATTGAACAAAGCATGAAACAAAAGCAAAAGTGTGTCTTTCCGTTGTAGCAATCACCACATCTATAAGTAAATAATACATCAGTAATCACTTATTATCTCCTCTGATAAAACAGAAGATCCACAAGGAGAGGAACTAGGTCTGTGTTATTTATTAAATATCCCCAGTGCTGAGCAAAATGCTTTGTATAATGAAATAGCTAACAGATACTAATTGGATATTGAAGCAGAACTTCAGGATATGGCTGGGTAAGAGTTGTGTAAATTCTTTCCCCCAAAAGTAACTGTAAAGATGGACAAAAACAACCATTTCTGTATTCTAGAAACCAGTCAAAGGCATACAACAATTTGAGAATCGTTTATGGATGAAAAATTATGGAATTGTAAAGAGGCGTGGGAGTCTATGATGTTCTTGTCTGGGACTACTCCTATTCCCCTCTCCCAGCGTGGTAGTCATGGATGTTCTGCCAACAAGACAAGCTGTGTCAGCCAGCAGTTTTGCTGTGTGGTCATACTGGGCATGTTGGGTTTGGCGAGGTGGGCCATGCCCTTGCAGTGTTGTCAGTGGGAGTGACAATTTTAGCAGTGGATCAGAGCAAAGGGCTGATGACTCTACTAGCTTCAGGTTGCAGATGGGATAAGGACAGTCTCAGCAAAGCCTGCACATGTCTACAATCAAGAGCAGAGAAGAGCCCAGCTTCCATGTACTCTTGGTCAACACTGGAGGCTGTGTGTGCACAGAAGAGACACAGAAGGGTCCAGTGGGAAGTAAAATCTGCAGAAGTAGTGAAAACAGTCTAGACTTTGAATGTGATCCCCTCATTACAGGGAGCTCAATCAGCAGAGAGCAGAAGCCTTACTGGCTCAAGCATTCAAGCACATTCTCTATTCAATCATCGGCTAACTACTAAGTTACTGAGAAACAAGAGCGACCCCTAACAAGTCAGGTTTAAAAGTAAAAAAAAGAACTTAAGAAAAGGAGCTATAGAGGAGGTTAATTTCACAGAGTTAGTTCAGGCAAGTTACTAAGCAAAACAAAGAAACAAAACAACAACAGTGTATGTCAGTAGATAAAATTATAATCCAGAGTTGCTGAAATATATTACCTAAAATGTCTAGATTTTCTTTTTTTTATAATTGATTTTATTTTTGTTGTTGCTGGAGATACACCTGGCAGAACACACACCAATTTAACAGTGTCTCCACGCAAAATTCAGTGACACTGATGACATTCTTCTGGTCGTGCAGCCATTCTCACCCTCATTATTTGAGGTGTTCCTCCTCCATTAACATGAAATCCAAAGCCAAAAGCCACTTCCGTCAAGTCAATTCCAACACACAGCAACCCTGTGGGTCAGAGTAGAACTGCCCATAGAGTTTCCAAAGAGCATCAGTGGATTTGAACTGCTGACCTTGTGGTTAGCAGACATAGCACTTAACCACTACATCATCAGGGTTTCCAGCATGAACTTGTTGCCCCTTTATGTCCTATCTAAGTTTTAAACTGCTGTTGTCAATTAGATCCCATATAGATAAATGTTATAAGAACACAATTCTCAAGGCAGATGGTACTCACTAATTAAGTTAAAGTAATATTAAATTTTAAGAAGACTTCAAGAGATAGTTTTGGTTTAAGATTTAAAGTTTCTCTCAGGGCAGTAGTTTTAGGGGTTCACCAGCCTCCATGATTCCAGGAAATCTGTATTCCATGATATTTTAAAATTATGTTCTATAGTATCCCCCTTTTGATCAGAATCTTTCCATGGAATCACTGATCAAAACTATTAGTAATGTTAGCCAGTCACCTTTTGGTTCTTCTGATCTTGTGGGAGAGGAAGCAATTGTTAGTAATTGGTAGAACAGAAGCAGTATACACATCATTAGGCCAATTACAATTATGTCCCAGCAAACCATGACCCTAAACCTCTAAGCCAAGTAACGAAATCCCATGCAGAGCTTGATTGTACATAAGCAGCACCAACAGCTTCTTTTTTTGGTCATTGTTATAAATACATCTAAATGTCTAGCTTTGAACAAAATATTTTGAAATATATAAATGAAAGTATGACATATATCTGCAAGTTAAAAAAGATCAATAGAAAGTGTCTGTCTCCAGATACTAATTTAGTAGATAAAGATTCCAAAGCAGCTATTAAAAATGTGTGCCAATAACTAAAGGAGATCATAGTTATATCAACAAGAATTTAACAGTTAGAATATCTAACTAAGGAAATATAAATTATTAACAGAAAAAGAACCAAAGAAATTTTGAGTTGAAAACTATAAGTGAAATGAAAAAAATTTGGGGGGGGGCAGTTCAACAACAGATCTGAAATAGCATCAGTGAAAACATGAACGGAATAGCCAGATTAACGGGAATTATGCAATCTTAGAAACAGAGGGAAAAAAGATGGAAGACAACAGAACAGAAACTCAGAGATTGGTAGCGTATTGTCAGAGTATCATCAATGAACATAGATGTGATGGAGTTTACAGAAGTGGAGGAGAACGAGCAAGGGGCAGAAACAAATAGTTGGAGAAAGGACAGCCAAAGCGTATCAATTTTGATGAAAAACATTAACGTGTACATTGAAGAACCTCAGTGAACTCCGACTAAATCAAACACAAAGAAATCCACAACCACATCCATTGTGGCCAAACTGTTGAAAGACAAAGAGAAAATCTTGGGAAGTGTCAAGAGAAAAATGACTCATACAGAAAGAAGCATAAATATGAATAAAAACTGAGTTTTCTTCTGAAACAATGCAAGCTGGAAAATATGAAAATGACATTTTCAATGTACTGAAAGAAAAATGGGCAAGAAGGAACCCTATATTCAGAAAAAGTATCCTTCAAAAAATAAAAGTGAAATGCATTGTCAGATAAATAAAATCTGAGAGAATACATTGCCAGCAGATCTGTCTTATAAGATACCCTATTAAACACTACCTCAACCTGAAAGGAAATGACAAGAGGTGGTAGCTAGAATCCCAAGAAGAAATGAAGAACACAGGAAATAGTAAACCTGTGGATTGATACACAATTTTTCCTTGAAAACATTATGTTAAACAAAAAGAATGAGATGCGAAAGACTACATATTAAATGATTCCATTGCTATGAAATATCTAGAAAAGGCAAACTTGTAGAAGCAGAAATCAGATAAGCGGTTGCCTAGGGCTCAGGATGCAAATGGAAATTTCAAAGAAACGTGAGGGACATTTGGGGATGACAGAAATATTCCCATACTTAATCTTGTGATGGTGGCACAATTCTATCATTTTACTAAAAATCTCTGGACTGTACACTTGAAATAGATGAATTTGTGCTATGTAAGTTATACCTCAATAAAACTGTTGTAAAAGCATTGATGAATAAATCATAGAAAACAGAGACAGTTGTCATTATTTGCAGATGATATGATAGTTTAATGAAGTTCTAAATATTAATCATAGTAATAATAAAATGGTTAACGTTTACTTAACACCTACTATGTTCCCCATGGAAACCCGAGTGGCACAATGGTTAAGAACTACAGCTGTTACCCAAGAGGTTGGCAGCTCAGATCTGCCAGGTGCTCCTTGGAAACTATGGGGCAGTTCTCTGTCTGTAGGGTTGCTATGAGTTGGAATTGACTTGACGGCAGTGGGTTTGGTTTTGGTTATGCCCATCATCCTGTGCCTAATGTACTATTTCGTTGAAGCTTTATAACAAATCTATGCAACAGGTATTTGTTTCATCTTTATTTTTCAGTTGAAGAAACAGAAAATGCAGTGGTGAGTAACTTACCCTAAACACACAGCCAGGCGTTAGCAGAGCTGGGAGTTAGGGTCAGGATGCTGTCACACACAGGGTCTGAATCTTGGCAGCTATGCAAAAAAGAGAAATTATTTTTTAAATGTCAATGAGAAAATAAATCAACTGCTCTTTTACATACCAACACTACCCAGTGACTTTCGAACCACATTTGTTTGTCCTCTTTCTAGGATCCTAGGAATGTGTATCTGGTGATACACTAATATGTATCAATTTTGAAGGAAGTACAAGACTGCTCCTTAGAAGCAAGGATAGCAAGATGTCATCTTGCTTTATGGTGGACATATCACCAGGAAAGTCCAATTGCTAAAAAGGGCATCTTTTGAAAAGCTGAGAATAGGACCCACCCTACACTGGTGTGACCTTACATTAACTGACAAAATCTTCAAAGATTATTTCCAAACGAGATCACCTTCATAGATACCAGGGGTTAGGACTTCAACATGTCTTCTGGGGAGCAGAGAAGGCGGCACAATTCATTCCGTAACACTTTCATTAGTCCGAGTCACAGAACCTCACTCAACGTGAGAAGTGAAAGAATGAGTAAGGTCTTGTGTCAGAAGTTGGGTAAAGGTAAGTCACACCCTTTAATGACTCATTTTTAAAGATCCAGGAGGTGATTTCCAAGACTTTAAACCCCTGAAACGTCCATGTGAGTCATCACAGGAGGACATGAAGAAGCAGAGACAGAATTAAGGAAGTAGCCATACAAGTCTGTAGGATTTTCTATTGAAGCCCCTGCACAGAAGCATGGCCGCAATCCAGGACCTACAACCTACCCTGAAAGCACTTAGGGTTAACAAGAGAAAGAATAAAAAAAACCTGGGTAATGTTGGCCTCAGGGGGGCTGTGTAAAAGCAGGAATATAATTCGCTCCCACTTTAGTTCCCTCTTCAGCCTGCCCTGAGAAGGTGTCTGCAAAACAGCTTTAACCTAAAGCCATTTGGGAACATGTTCTCGTGAGGAGAGCTTTCAAGGGGCTTAAAGGATTTGGAGATTCTGGTCAACTGCACGGAAGTCTGCTTATTTCAGTTCTTGTATTCTATGCTGTTAATTACTTTCTCGGAGTATAGAATTCTAGTTATTTTTTTTCAATACTGAAAGATGTCATTCCATTATCTTCTGGTTGCCTTGGCAGCCGGCCACTGTCTTCAGATAGAGAGTTTTTGTGTTTCATCTGGCTTTCCTTGTCGTTTCTGGCAGGAACATTGATCTATAGTGACTGACTGTATCGTAGCGGCCGGGCCAAGTCTCTGCTCTTCATTAGTGGGGACTTACATACTCACTGTCTAGCACTTCCAGTCCCCTGCACCAGGACACTTTTCCAAATCTGATGTCATTACTGCCTACCTACCTACAGAAACTTTCGCATCTCCTGTACCACGCCCTCCCTCCTCCCACCTGTTACTAATTTCACCAGATGTATAAATTTATGTGGAGAGAACTGACACCTTTATGACGTTGAGTTTTCTTTATTCAGAAACATGGTATGTCTCTTTATTTAAGTTCCAGTTTTACTTATTTTCTAGATTTTTTCAGTGAGTCTTTAATATTTCTTAGTAAGTTTAGTTCTAAGTATTATTTTTAATTGCCACTGTTAACAGACACTTTCCAGAGTTACACGAGGATGTTTCACCTTTTTAAATTTAGTGCTGTGGCGCAGCAGCTGACAGCTCGGCTGCTACCCAACAAGTTGGCAGTTCAAACCCACCACCTGCTCTTTGGAAACCCTCTGAGGCAGTTCTGCTCCATCCTATAGGTTCATCAGAAGTCAAAACGGACTTGACAGCAATGGGTTGGTCCTGTCGGGCTGTTTTCCACTGGACGTGTTATTAAACTTCTATTCGTTCATTTTCCTTGGTTGTCCAGCCAGCTAGGCAGGGCTCAGCTTCACTGTGTAGTTTTCAGTAGTTAACTAACAAAACGCTATTTATTTCTTTATTTATTTTTGCTTGTTGTTTTTTGCTATAGCTTTCAGAAAAGTTGAGTGATAGGGACAACAATATTTATTCCTTCTTCTGTGCTTGTCTTTACTGGGCATTCTTCAGTATTTTACAATAGTGTGTGTATCTTTCCTGTGTTTTATACATACACGTTTTTATCCTATATATATATATAAGATACATAAAAATCGTATGTAAGTATATGTAAATTATTTCACAATTATTTATTTCACATTATTTATTATTTCACACTATTTATACACACAAATATATACTATATAACAATAGTATATATAAAAATATATATTTATATATAAGTTATATATAATAAAAAGCTAGACACAAAAGACTATCGTATGATTCCATTTATGTGAAAATTTATATGTGTAATAAATTATATAAAAATATGTGCTATATTTAAAATATATATATATAGGATCAGAATATGTATGTACATGTAAAACACAGGAAAGGTACACTATTGTAAAATAGGATCCTCTTATATAGGATCATTGACCATCCTTTTCTACCCATTTTTCCTTGCATTACTCTATGCTACAGACTGGGAAACAAGACTAGTCAATTTCTCAGGCTCCTTTATAACTAGGAATGGCCATGTAGCTTGATTGTGTGTTTCACAAAAAGAAACAAAGACCATCCTACTTCTAAAAAGGATTTTGTCAGGAATTAATGTTGAATTACATGGATGCTTACTTGGCATCTGTTTAAAAAAAAACAACACCATTTTTCTGTTTTGATCTATTATGTGACAGAATGCATTTATAAAACCATTGTTGCATTCTTGGAATAAAGCCAGCTTGCTCATGGCGCTTAATTTTATATTACATTTCTGGATTTGATTTATTAGTTTTATCAAGGATTTTAGCTTCTGTATTTACTACCAAGATAGGTTTAGTGGTTTTCTTTTTTTATCTGCAGGTGATAGATAATAAAATTTGGATCACTGAACGTCCTTTTCAACCGCTTCTGCCTTGCCTCACTCTATGCTACAGACTGGGAACAAGACTAGTTAATTTTTCAGCCCCCTTTATAACCAGAAATATGGTTTTGACACAGAAGCAGCAGTCCGTGAGAGATTTCTGGACATTTTCCTTTCCTACTGCATATGCCTTCCTTCTCTTCCTCTCTTCTATCGTCCTGTCCCTGTGCCACTTGCTTGTATCTCCCTGGAGCGTACTGGCCATCTTGTGACCGTACAAGAAAGGCCAGTTTGAGAAGCAGGGTCAGTTCCTCAAGGAAGTTAAACATTCTCACAATCAAAAGAACTTCCATTGCTATTGAGTCGATTCTGGCTCGTAGCAACCCTATAGGACAGAGTAGAATTTCCTGATAGGGTCTCTAAGGAGTGGCTGGTAGAGTCAAACTGCTTACCCTTTGGTTAGTAGCCAAGCTCTTAACCACTAAGCCACAACTCTGCAGTTCTACTCTGAGACAGAATTGGAAAGCATCCAAGAGATTTGAAATTGTCTGTGTAAATAAACTGTTTAGAGAAGCACTGCTCACAGAAGCCAAAGAAGTAGGAACACCCTAAATGCGCTTCAACTGATGGAAGAATAAAGCAAAGTGTGGTGTAGCTACACAATGCAATATTATTCAGCCGTGAAAAGGAATAGTGAGTGCTGCAATGTGGATGAACCCTCACACGCTAAGTGAGAGAAGCCAAACACAAAGACTGCTGTACAATTCCATTTATGTGAAAAGTCCAGAATAGGCAAATCCATAAAGACAGAAAGATGAGTGGTTCCGAGGGGATGGCAATTGGCAGTTCAAATCCTCCAGGTGCTCCTTGGAAACTCTATGGGGCAGCTCTTGTACGTCTACAGGGTCACTATGAATGAGAATCGACTCAGTAGAGGTGGGTTTTGTATTTGGTTGGGGGTGAGATGGAAGGGGAGGGGACTGCAGGGGCTGCTAATGAATACGGCGCTTCTTTTTGTGGCAATACCTTTTGTAGTAACAGAAATATTTTGAAATTAGGTAGTGGTGATGGTTGCACAACTTTGTGACTACATATGCTAGGAAACACTGAATTGTACACTTCAAGTGGGTAATTTTTTGTTTTAAGAAGAACCCACAAAGCATTGCCAAGATGTGTTTTGGGAAGGAGTGATTTCTCCCACTCACGGTGGTCAGAGGCTCTCAGTGGCAAATCATACATCAGAGCTTTGGGGGAAGAAGTGGGTGACTTTTATGACGTGTGAATTTTCTCAATAAAAAAGAAGAACCTGAAAACTCAAATAGACCAATATTCTAAATATTTAAAATATGAAAAAAAGAAATGGAAAAACTAGTTGATGATCTATTTTCTTCATAAAAGGCACCAATCTACTAGTTTGTGGGTGTGTTTTACCAAATCTCAAAGTAATCAGTAATTTTCTTGTCATAAATTGTTGTTTCACAATAATAAAAGAAAGTGTCTCATTTAATTACACCGGGTAAGTACATGCCTGATAGAAGACTAAAGAGGAACAACAAAAGAGAAAAAATATTGACTAAATTACTATCAAAATGTCAAATAAAACATTAGCAAGTACAGTTGACAAAAAACAACTGAAGGATCGCTTGAGATTCTGTTAAAATAATGGGTGACCTTCACTGGTCAAATGAAGAAATGAAGACACACTATACCATCATTTCATTATACGCCAAAACACTGAAAATTTCCAGAGCATAACATGGGTGAGTATTAGGAGATGGCAGGTAGAACTGTCAACCAAGGAAAGACAGGCAGCCTAATGCTTTAAGGAAAATACAGGATGAAGGGAAGGAAAGTGTGTGTGTGTTTTCAAGGTACACTACCCTTGTAAGACAGAGTCTTGAGGCTGTGGAAAATTCCACTATCTCAAAAAGCTTTGCATTAGAATCTCATTTAGCAGTTAAGTGTTACTGCTGCTAACCAAAAGTTTGGCAGCTCGAATCCAGGCCCTTCTTGGAAACTGTATGGGGCAGTTCTATGCTGTCCTATAGGATCACTGTAAGTCGGAATCAAACTCCACACCAGTGGGTTTGGTTTGGGTCTTTGCTTGGCTTCCTCCTCCCACAGCTTTGCATTAGAATCCTGTTTTGTTTGCTTGAAAGTTATATGTAAATCCCATTGCACCTGCATAGTATAGGTAAGAATGTTGCTGATACAACTTGTATGAGCTCCCTATTTGTAAACCCCTTAAAAGTAACTTTTCCCCTCACTCTTAGGGAACGGTCTTGGTGGATGCAACTCTCACTGGCTCCTTTCTTTACATAATGAAATAAAGGTGCTTTTCTGCCTTCCAACTTCAGTCTTTCCCTCGTTGGTCAATACAAGTCATGCCAAGTGTTTTAATCATCTGTCTGGTACCGCTCCAACAGAAATACCACGAGTTGATGGCATTAACATGGAAAAGCTCATTCTTACACAGTCCAGTAGGCTACAAGTTCGAATTCAGGGTGTCTGCTCCAGGGGAAGGCTTTCCTTCTGTCAGCTCTGGAGGAAAGTCCAGTATTGCATCAAGGTTTGTTCAGGGAGCATTTTGGCATGGGAACCTCAGGTCTGAAGGATGCACTCTCCTCCTAGTGCTGCTCTCTTGGTGGTGTGAGGTTCCCAACTCTCTGCTTGCTTCTCTTTGAGTCAGATCCAAGTCGATGGCACTTGGCTTGGCAGGATAAAAGGTAGTACAAGCCATACTCAAGAGAAACTCCCTTTACAGTGGAGCAGGGAGGTGACCTCATGAAGGGTTTTATGGTCCAACCCTAATCCCCTTTAACATAACCCTCTCGATTAGCCACAATCAGAGATGAGGAAATGCAGCACAGGGAAATCACAGAACGGAGGTCATCATCCAACATTAGGGAACATGGCCCAGCCGAATTACCACACACATTGTGGCGGGAACACAACTGAATCCACAACACCGAATGAGAATCTGAGGTTTTCATTCGGTAACATTTGAACTGTTCATAGAGCGACTTGGAAGGAGTCAAGGAAAAAATTCTAGAGGATATGGAAGGAAGGGAATAGTATCAAGACTAGAGATTTGAAAAACCCCTGGGCTCACTTCCGGGGGAAGCCAGGAAGTGCTTGGGGACAGTGAGTTGAGAAAGTTCAAGCTTGTTCATGTCTATTTTCTCTATGAAGCAGAAGGGAAAAATCAGATGTTACAGAGAGCAGGTAAGAAGGGGCTCAAAGTTAGGAGGCTGAATTGGGCTGTTAGGAATTCATTGGTGACCGTAGAGATTCGCTGCAATTGAGTGGTGGCCCAGAACACACGGGGCGAAGGCGGGGTAGGAGGGTGAGGAGGTGGCAGTGAGTGCACAAGTTCCTTTCAAAGATGAAGACTGAAAAGAGAAGAGAGAACTAGAGAGACAGCTAGACGGCAAAAGAAAATCTTTCAAATTGTAAAACAATTTCTCTGTATTCAAGCATCACCATATACTATGGGATAGGATATATCATTAACTGACATGTGATGCAATTTTGTTGTTTTGTTTCTTAACGAGACACCAGGCACTGCATTATAAATGCACAATCAACTACAAATTACCTATCTCTCATCTAAAGGAGAAAAATTGGCACTAAAACTCCGCTGAGTACATAAATGCAAAAGCTGAGGATTTCTCCGTTTTCTACTCAACATTTCTTTTTTCTGAAGAGATAAGTACTGAATGCAGCGCCTCATTTTCTATAATCATTACTTCTCGTCAGCTCTGTTCTACAATCCATAAAATGGGCTTGTCTGAATAGACAAACTTGGGAAGGGGAGGGAACTTAAGAGAACAAAACAGACTTCGGAAAGCGACAGCTAGAAGTGTCATTTTAGCACACTACCCGGCTAGAAGGCTCAAATGCCACCTTATTCAACTGTCCACTAAAATACCTATGAAGACACAGTGAGAAAAAGGCCAAAATTTCACCAGCTAGGTTTGAGAATTCTTCTATTACAAAGATTTTTGAAGAGTAGAATTTGGTGGGGCTGCATTTGGTGTTTCTCCTCTCCATCCCTTGGTGCGAGAGCTCAGAGCGAGCCTCAGAAAAGAGTGCTGCTCTGCAGGGCAGGGAGGACTCTTGAGACACCTCTAACATGGTGTTTTCCCTAGCCTCACACTGCCTCCTACCAGTAAATAGTGGCTTTCTCAGTTAATCCACTTAGAAGCCCTAATTCCCTGAAAACAGTCTGAATGTATGACAAGTCTACTCATGGCAATGACATCATGGAAGGTAGGTCCGCAAAAGCCAACTGAAAATGTAAAAGTCCCTGAGAAAGGTCTGTTGGAAGGCTTTTGAAAGGATTCCCTGGGTGACATAAAGAGTCAAGCCCTTGAGTCCAAACCTATCAGGGGCACCTTGGAAGAAAGACCTGGTGATCAGCTTCCAAAAGCTACAGCCTTGAAAATACTAAGGAACATAGTTCGACTTTGTCCCGTGTTGGGTTGCAATAAGTCAGAGTTAACTCAACGTCAGCTGGTAATGGGCAAGGCAGTAAGAGTTTCCCTTAGTCCATCAGAGATACACTAAAAAAACAAACAACTCCTGCAAGTCAATTCTAACTCATAGCAACCTTATAGGACAGAGTAGAAATGCCCATAGGGTTTCCAAAGAGAGCCTAGTAGATTCAAACTGCTGACATTTTGGTTAGCAGACATTGCATTTAAGTACTACACCACCATGGTTTCCAGAGATACACTGGATCAGATAGTCGTGCTGAGAGCTGATCCCTTAAGGCGCTCTCCAGTGTAGGCCTTGGGAAGGGTTGATCCCAGCACGCAAACTGAGGAAAGGGACTAGGACAGCGAAGGTCAGAATATGGGAAGACATGCCTAGATGGCCGAGGAACACCGCTGGGCTGTGATATGCCACTCTTACGGGCTGCATTAGAGGGACTGCGGGAGGCAGGGGCCTGAGACAGCATTTCTGTCTGTGGAAGAGGAGGCCAGCTGCAGTAAGTGAACTGCCCGTTGAATGAAAAAAATCCACCACTGAGTTTGAAAACATCTCCTGGCTACCAAGGACGCAGCTCTGACAAAACACTGGGAACCATTCACAAGGCTCGATGTGTGTCCTCCACAGTTCACTGTGGTCCCTACTGTACCTAGAGACCTGGCCGCTTGTTGCAGTAGCCTCAGCAATAACACACTGGTGGCGTTGTGGACCTTGGGACACAAAGCAGCTTAGCTGACCTGGCAATGAGCTGAGCCAGGAGCAGTCTGTAGACCTCAGAAGGTGGGGAGGGCTGATCCTGCTGTTCCTGAATCCCTCAAGGCACACGTGCTGTCAGGTGAGCAAGTCTGTCTGTCTGTCCCACTGTGAGGTGGCCACTTTGTACTCCACGGCATCCATTTCTACAAGTAAAACAGATGCTGGCTGATTTCTATCTCAATCTCAACTCTTTTTTCAAAATTCACCTTGTATTTTAACTACAAATGCATACATGCTAACTACTAAAACTTGGGAGGCACAGAAAAACATAAAGAAGCTATGCCTTTGGGAAGCCCACCACTGACCACCTTTCCACTCGCTGTGCCCACGCTTGTCTCTCTCCCTTCCAAAATACAGGCTCCCCAGTGCTGTTGGCATACAGTGCTGAAAGGACTTCCAAACAAGAACTTCCCTCTACCCTAGTCTGTGCAGCTCTAATTTTCTTAATTAAAGTATATTGATAAGATTCTCCCAGCATGCCCCACTTCCTCAAGTAGGAAGCGTGCATAATGGCTCTTGGTAGTTTCCTCAGCCTCATCTGTCTGCGCCAGGCTGTTGCAAGGTGCTGTCTAGTTGGTTCTGACTCAGCAGCGCTCTGCAAACAGAAGGAACACTGCTCAGCCCAGTGCCATCCTCATAATAATCTCTCTTCCAGAGCCCATTGTCACAGCCACTGTGTCAATGCCTCTCTTTAAGAGTCTGTCACCATTTCACTCACCCTATAACATGTGCTATACACCCACTTCTACTGATTTGATTCTGACTCATAGCAACCCTATAGGACAGAGTAGAACAGCCCCACAGAGTTTCCAAGGACTCAAACTGCTGTGAGTGGGGAAATTCCTTTTTTATTAACTAATATTAAGGCACGTCTTCCCCTTTATCTTTACTTATCTCAGGTGGAAAGAATAGCATAGAGACATAGTGGTGTGAAAAACATGGTGTTTGAAGAATGAAGAGCAATTTGGTACAGAGAAACTACAGGGCATTGTTACATATTATATTGTGTCCCTCTAAAACTATGTTGAAGCCTTAACCCCTTATTTGTAAATTTGTAAATATGATCTTATTTAGAAATAGGGCTTTTGTTACATTAGTGAGATCATGCAGTGTTTAAATTATATGGCTGCTAACCAAAAGATTGGCAGTTTGAATTCACCAGATGCTCCTTGGAAATTCTATGGGCCAATTCTACTCTGTCCTATAAAGCTTCTATGAGTTGGAATTGACTTGATGGCAGTAGTTTCTTCTTTTTTTTACAGGAGTAGGGTAGGTTCTAAACCTAAGCCTTTCTGATTAGTGCTTATCAAAAGACCAGAATAGACACAGGGACACAAAGGGAAGAGAGACATTGTGTGACAACAGAAACAGACGCATAGACAAGTCAGGAATGCCAAGGGTGGCCAGCATCTTGGACAAGCTGAAAGAGACAAAGAAGAACCTTCCTCTAAGGCCAGGGTCCTAATTTGGACTTCTCCAGAACTCTGAGTAAATATACTTCTGTTCTTTAAAGCAACTTACTTTGTGGTATTTTGTTGTGGCAACCTTAAGACACTAAGATAGGTATGCAAAGAAATGAACAAAGTAGAAGGAAATGTAAATTAAAGTGAGGGTTGAAATCAAGCAGAGAATAATTGTGAAGACCATACGTTTTGGTTACCTTCTGCTGCTGTAACGTATTACTACAAATCTGGTGGCTCAAAAAAATGCAGATTCATTATTTCACAGTTATGGGAGACAGAAGTCCAAAATGGGTCTTATGCACCAACTTCTCTGAAAGGGAACACAGTAGAGGGTCCCAGACAGAGTTGGAGAAAAATGTAGAACAAAATTCCAACTCACCAAAAAAAGACCAGATTGTATGGTATATGAATCGCTGCCTCTCAAACCTGCTCCAGAAGACAAGTGGCATTCCTTGAGTTGGAACGTTTAAAAATAGCAACCTTTGCTCAGTAGTCAAAAATCAAACAAACAAAATTTTCTCAATTTAAATTTTTTATCCGGTAAATATTTCTTACATCTGTGGAACCTGTTTCTGTTGCTAATCATGAGCCTTGTTTTTTCTTTTAGGTGCTGTCAATTCTGACTCACAGCAACCCTCCGTACAACAGAAAGAAACACTGCCCAGTTTGGCTAGACTGTAAGGTAGCTCTCTTTCTAGTTTTTTGAGGAAGTATCCAACTGGTTTCCACAGTGCTTGCACCATTTTGTAGTCTTCCGTAAGTTTTTCAATGAAGCCATTGAAAGTAGATTTTTTTGAAAGCAGATCGCCAGGACTTCCTGGGTGGGCTTGAACCCCACAGCCTTTCAGTTAGTATCTAAGCTCATGACTATACATGTCATCCAGGCAAATAAAGACAACTGGCTTGAATTCTAATTCTGGACCCAAGCTCAGGACTCCAATGAGGCCGGTGAGGCCCCTGGCACCAAAGGCAAGGAAGCATTCAGTTCTTGAGAGGCACTTGCATGGCCCTGAGAAAGAGGACTTCCTTTAATTTTTGACCCAGTGACTTTGTTTGCTTCATCCTAGTACCAGCATGGTCCAGCTGGGTCATCTACCGTCCTCCTCCCCTGAAGGAAGGTCGTCTACCTTCCTTCAGCAGGGCTGAGCCGAGGTGGAAGAATCTGAAGTGAGAACATGTTCCTCTAGTTCTTCACAGGGGGAGGTTATCCACCAGGCAAGGTAAGCACACTGCTTATCTTGCTTATTGGATCATCTGTGATGAAAGTCACGTGCAGTTGTCCACCACAGGCAGCAAGTAAATACCAGTCAGCCTGTGCTTATCTTGCTTACTGGGCCATCACCCCCGGCGGGGACTGTAAATTTGAAAAGAGACTTTGATTCTGATGCTGTGGGGTTGGGAGAGAAACATGTGCCAGTCATACTGAGAAGCAGACTCTTTGATGTGGTGGAAAAAAGTGAGACTGTTCACCACAGACGGTCTGGTAAGCAAGGTAAGCACCACACTTAACTTGCCTGTTGGGTAATCCACTCCCAGCTCCCCATAGGCACACCCGAGGCTGAGTCTCACTTGCCAGTCTCTCCTCACCAAACATTCTCTCTTACAACTTAGCCACTCACTGCTCATTTGGCTCCATCATGTTCCATGTTGTGGACGATGAAGCCCGTCTTTGCCAGGTGTGCTTCAGCCCAAAGAAAGTTGCTGGGAAAAGTCCCGGGGATCCATGCCCAATCTCATCATCATACAACCCTGGCTATGTCAAAATCTTCGTATCTTTCTGAGGAGACAGCAGTAGGAAGTACTTGACCTAAGATCCCTTCCCAGTGGGCACACTCAAGATCCATGTTACCACAGCCCCACTGGAACTGAATCCTCCTGCATTCCTCTCCTCACTTATGTCTCACCCACACAGCTGACTCCGAAACCACCTCACTTGAACCTCCCCAAGAATGCAATCACTTGGCTATTCATGGTGCTTCGGATCCCAGTGAGAAGTGGTTTTGTGAGAGGCACCTTCCTTTCACACATGGAGATGCTTCCCATACACGGCTGTGAACACCTCCAAGCCCACTGCCAATTGGGCCCCCAGCAGTGCCCCCTCTCCAGGCCTTGATGTCTATCATCCATGAAGCTGAGCCCAGGAGACACACAGGTGCAATTTCAATAGGGGCTCATGGGGGACAATAGCTTCTGATTGGGATGTGAGCCCACCCACGTCAGAAATCAGTGGCAGCATAATCAACAACTTTGTATTAAATGACAGCATCACTCACAGTTACCCTATGTTCTGAAAGAATCCATTGACTGCAGAAAACATAAGCTAGGAAGCTTGAAAAACTAACATATTCCACCTGATTCTCAGAAATAATATTCCACCCGGAGTCAGAATGAGAAGCCGCAGCACCAAACACAGCCTGAAGAGATGTCACTAGGGTAGGGAGTGTATCGCAACCTGGCTGTCATTTCAAGCCTTTCGCCTGCACTGGTTACCCATCACAGACTGTCCAGCACCATTCTGCTTCACTTCTTTTCCATCCCAGTGGGGATCGTACTCACCACGGGGTGCTGCTACCACAGTAGTGGTTGCTGGGATCCCAGGAGGACTAGGCGGATGTTCAGCACAGCACTTTAAACGCACATTGTCGCATCCAGCCATTGTGACAACGCTGTGAGGAGGGTAGTATTGTCAGTACATAGACGACATGGCTGAGGCACAGACAGCTTCAGTAACATGCACCCCATCACAGTGTTAGAAAGTAGAGAGTCAAAGTCTGCATCCAGGCCACCTCGCTCCAGAATCCCTCTTCTATATTAAGGAGACATCTTTCAGCAGGGTAGAAAAAGATAGGACATGATTCTGCCTTGTGTATTATGATAAATAAGTGAATAAAATGCCAATATAAAAGAAACAAATAGAATAGAAAGTCTGTACTGGAAAGGGAAGAGCATAAATTATACAGAGGTAGAGAAAGCTCTGGGGGTCAGTTCTACCCTGGCCCCTAGGGTCGCCATGAGTCGGATCCGACTCGACGGCACTTGGCTGGCTTGGAAGAGAAAGCCATCAAGTGGGAGCTCCATTTTTAAAGAGGGTGTCTTGTTGCTAATCCGTCTTGTGATCTAAGCAAGAGAGAACAGATTATAAGACTTGGACCTGAAACTAAACCCAACTCAGGGGGTGGGGGAAGCTATGGGGTTCAGATCCAGATGGGTATTAAAACAAACAAACATGTTGCCATTGAGTTGATTGCTGCTCATGGCAACCCCACAGGAGAGAGTAGAGCTGCCCCAGAGAATTTCCAAGGAGCTCCTGCTGGATTCTTGGTTAGCAGCTACAGCACTGAACCACTACGCAACCAGGGTTTCCAGATGAGGATAAGTAGGCAAACTACGGCATTTAGATGAAAGGATAGAGCCAGGCAAGCTTAAGTCTCAGAGAAGTGCAGCCCGAGGCAGCAAGGTGTCCTGACGGGAGGTCGGGGCTTCACAAAGGGTAAATGGAGACGGGAAGTTTCTTTGCCATTTGGCGGAGGGGGATCATAAAGTGGTTAAAACGACAGGCTGGACCCCAGCTTTATGAACTATAAGCTGTGTGATTTTAGACAAGTTAGCTAGCCCTGGACTCAGCTTCCTCACTTGTAAATTGGAGATAATAATGGCGTTGAAGCCGCCAAGTTGTGAGGAAGGTTAAAATAACAGCAGATAGAAAGCGCTTAGCACAGTGTCTGAGACAGGGTAAATGCTCAATCAGGGTTTGCTGTTATTTCAGCCATCTACAACTCTTTGCTGTTGAGTTTATTCCAACTCGTAGCAACCTGATAGGACAAAGTAGAACTGCTTGCTCCCTAGGGTTTAGAGGGAGCAGTTGGTGGATTTGAACTGCCTACCCTTTTGGTTAGCAGCAGCAGTTCTTAACCACTGTGCCACCAAGGCTCCTGTCAACCATGTAGAGGACACAGCAAAAAGTGTTAGAAGGTGGAAGTGAGAGCTGTCCGGGATGACAGAGCAGACAGAGATGGAAGCCTGGGAAAAGCTGGTGCCCGTGGGGTGTGCCTTGGGCAGGGGTCACAGGGATGAGACACTGAGAAGGAAAATAATAACTAAGCCTTCAACATGTTTCGTTCTAAGAACTCACACGTCAACATTCAGAGTGCTGTTGTTGTTAGGTGCCATGCAGTCCGTTGTGACTCACAGTGAGCCTAGGTCCAAGAGGACAAAGTACCATCCAGTCCTGTGCCACCCCCCATCACTGTATAGGATCGCTACAGTCCGTATCATATAGGTCACTGCATAGCCCCATTTGACAAATGAAAAAACTGAGTCTCAGAGATAGAAAGTAATTTGCGTAAGGCCATATGGTTAATAGTGAAATTGGAATTAAATGAGACATCAAATTATTTAATTACTGTTCTCACATTTTTGTTAAGTCCTAGATGCAGCATTAACTTGGTGCCTACACAAGGTAATGGAGAGGACTGTGATCATATCCGGATTCTGAACTAGGCTGTCTTTAAACACTAACAATACCAGCTACCCAGTGAAATGTCATTTCTCGTGCCAGGATACATTTGCTCTAATCTCACTTTATGTATGTAGATTAATATCATTTCCACACATTTTATTCATCTCAATCATTTTTCATTCAATTTCTTATTCAACCAATACTTGTTATAAAGGTCTTTCCTACATTTTAGATACTACTGTAGACCTTAGGAACTCAAAAACTGAATCAGATACAGAGGCAGAGAAGTAGGTAAATAAATAATGTCAAAATATTCTGAAGTATGCTATGGTAGAAACACTAAAAGAGTTGGGGGGGGGGCTGTGGGTGGGAGGTGGCAAGAGCCAAAAGTTAAAAGGAGTGAACCATTTAACTGCTGAAATCTAGGTTTCCAAGATAAACTCCTGGACTCTCCCACCCCACCTGCATCTCTTCTGTCTCTACTTGCTCAATGCTCAGCCCATCTCATCATCCTCCACACCTCACACTGCTGGCAGCACCACCCCAATCATCTGGAATTCTTCTGACCACATAATGCTTAAATTCACTAGTCAGTACTGAAGTTGAGACCTCTCTCTTTCCCCAAAGTCAGATATTGGAAAATAAAGAACACAGAGAAGAAAAACTAACTCTTAATGGCCAGAGGGAAACACGGGGGGGTATAGTGGGTAAGTGTTTCATTTGCTGACTCAAAGGTCAGCAGTTCTAATTTGCCAGGTGCTCCTTGGAAACCACGGAGCAGTTCTCCTCTGCCCCACGAGGTCTCTATGAGTTGGAGCCAAGTCGGCAGCACTGGGGTGTTTTCTTCTTCCTGGTAATGGGCGGAGACCTGGCAGTGTTCTCTTCTGTGGTGCGTAGGGTCGCTATGAATCAGAACCAACTCGATGGCACCTAACAATGACAACAACAAGTGGGGGAAGGGAAGAACTAGAGCAGAACAAGTCCCTACATCTTGCTCTAAGTTAAAAGGCTTTTCCAAGTCTTTCTGCCTTCTTCACAACAATGAAGAACACGCAAGTTACTTTCCACCAACAAAAACATCTTTCCAAAGACACTCAAGCAGCAGGTGATCACAATGACTAGGGAGAGGTTTACTGAAAAATAGAAAGAGAGCGATCTCTCTGCCTTTTTTATTAATTTGTCGCTACAGAGAGCTGTATTCCTCAGCCATGTCTGCAGAACGTTCCTTTATGTAAGAAAGATGTGGGAGGTGAGGGCGTGGAGAGCCTGGCAATTTCCTTGGCTCAGGAGTGCTAACTGATGCACAAATTGATGATACTGGCAACTAGCATCTCAGTGCCAGGTTTCCCCCACAGATTTGGCACTTGGACAGACAGAGCTGAGAGAATAATTCTCAGTCTAAACTCACTGTCTTTCTGTTTCTTACTGTCTCTATAAAATGATGTATGAGATCTGACAATTATGTCCATGAATTTAATTGTTCTAACTACTACGTATCTCGCTGCTGAGTATCCCTACAGTCACCTTGGAAGTACTCACCTTGGGAAGCTTTGCACCAACACTTTCTGGAGTGCCCTTTACACATGGTGGAACGGTGGCAAGTCTGTGAACTTAAACGTACAGTTGTCTGTGATGGAGGTTTTAGCTAGTAAATAAATAAATGTATTGGAACACCCTACCTACTCACCTGATCTATCCTCCAGTGACTTTTTTACTTTACCCAAAGATAAAGGAAATATTGAAAGGAAGACATTTTGATGACACAGGACATCGAGGGTAATACAACGACAGCTCTGGTGTCCTTTCCAGAAAAAGAGTTCCAAAGTTGCTTTGAAGGGTGAACTAGGCTTTGGCGCTGGTGCATAGCTTCCCCAGGGGAGCATGTGGGAAGTGATCGCAGTGATATTCAGCAATGAGTTATCTAGAACTTTTTCTAGGAGGAGTTCGCAAATTTGTCAGACCTCGCCGTTTACTTTTGTGTAACAGATTATCCCAAAACTTAGTGGCTAAAAACAATAAACATTTATTATCTTACAGTTTCTGTAAGTAGAGAATATGTGGGCATTTTAGGGGATAGTCTGGCTCAGGTGTCTCACAGAATTGCAGGCATGTGAGGGCTTGACTGGGGTGGAGGATGTACTTCCAAACTTCCAAGCGTTGGGCCTACTCACCCAACAGTCCTTTGTCGGCTCTTGGCTAGAGATCATAGCACCTCACTTCATGGTCCTCTTCACAGGGCTGACTTCTCATCTCCACATGACTTCTGGCTTCCCTCATGGCTTCTGGATTTCCCCAAAGCAAGTGACGGAAGGGGGAGAAGTGAAGCAAGAGTGCAGTGTTCTCTACGACCTCACCTCAGGAGTTACATACCAGCACTCAGGCCATAGTCTATAGGTCACGTGACACAGTTGTGATACAACATGGCAAGAAGACCACACAAGAGCGTGAGTACCAGCAAGTAAGATTCTTTGGGGGGTCATCTTGGAGGATGGTTAGCATCTTGTCATGAATTGAATTGCGTCCCTCCCCCCTAAAATGTATGTGTTGATTTGATTTGGCTATGAGTCTGAATATGGTGCCCTTCCTCCCATGTGTTGTGAATCCTGCCTCTGTGAGACTGGTGGTGGAGAATGGGCAACAGTTGTGTTAGTGAGGCGGGTCTCAAGCTGCAAGCTTGTGGGTCATAAGGGAGAGAAGTGAGGTGAGGAAGCTGGGAGCCTCATCCCACCAAGAGAGAAGCACTGAGAGCAGAGCAGGTCCTTTGGACCCGAGGTTCCTGTGCCGAGACGCTCTCACTCGACTTATCCTACTGGATTGCGGTGATTTCTCTTATTGAATGGACTTGTAACTTGTTAACAGATTTGCAGCTTACCAGACCGTGACAATAAAATCTCCTTATGAAACCTTCCACTCGTGGTATTTTCTGTTAGAGCAGTACCAGGTGACTAACACACATATGAACTGTTCAACATGTGTCAAAGTGTTCCTTAATACTTCATTTTCAAGTCAGCTAACTATGGGGATAAATGTTAAACTCACTGGCCCGTTGTTCTGTTGTGCCATCTCCTACAACCAACTAAGGAAATAGGTGAGCTTTCTGATTTACTGATTTCAGACTCAAATTTAGACTAGTTACTGCTGTCTCCTCCTAGGTTTTCCCCAATGTCTATTCTAAACTTTTGTTGTTTCTATGGCAGATATCTAGCAACGATAAAACCCAGCGTAGTACACTATTCTCGATAATTCTGAAGTTAGTAGATGTTTAAGTATTTGCAGAATATCAGAGAAACAGCACATTCCCCATGAAAGTCCTGAACTAATTAAGAGAAAAGACAAAAATACAAGTATAACATATTGGCAGCCATGTATTTTATTTCTGAGAAGTTGATGGGGAAAATGTTACTCATATATTAAGACAAGAAGCTTTTCTAATGCCGAATCCCAGCATTGGAAAGACTTATCCCTGGAGCCCCAGGTAGCTCTGGACCATGGACTTCTGTGTGGTTTGCCTCGTCAGAAGGCATAAAGGAACAGAGAAGAAGCTATGCTCTCTCCCAAGAGGAAAAAGAAGGAAGAGGTGAACTGAGCTATTATGTTCAGTTTCTCCATCCACATTTCTCCAGTAAAGTCACAACATCTTCCCTAAGATGAAGAAGGGTGGAGAATATTCAGGGGTTTATTCTAACAGATGCCCATTCACGTGATAGGAAACATCAGTTCCTGCTTGTGGTACAGAAGAGTAAGCTCTCACCAGGCCAGTCCTTCCTCAGATATCAACTGTATTGGACACTGTGGACAAAATGCAAATAACAACTACAGAAGGTAATGGCATGTAAGTAAAAGCAAGAATATTCTGAAATATCAAATCAAAATTTGGAAGAAGGACCAACATTATGTGTTTCCTCTTATTACAGGTTTTTTAGCTTGAATTCACCTCCAACTCATGGCAATCCCATGTACTTCAGATTAGAATTGTGCTTAATTGGATTTCCAATTACTGACTTTTGGGAAGCAGAGTGTCAGGTCTTTCTTCCAAGCCACCTCTGAATGGACTCAAACCTCCACCCTTCAATGAGCAGCTGAACACGTTAATCATTTGCATTACCAGCCAAGCCAAGTGCCGTCGAGTTGGATCCGACTCATGGTGACCCACCAGGGAACTCATATATTTGAAAAAATAATGGCCCCAAAAATTCTGCAAATTGCCAAGAGGTATAAATTTGCAGATTAAAAAAATTTAGTGAAATAGTAACAAAACAAATACAAAGAAGGAAAAAAAATTACATCTTGCTACCTCATAGTCAAACGGTGAAAATCAAACAGAAGATTTTGAAAGCAGGCAGAAAAAAGTGCCCCATTACCTACAAGGGAATGACAATTTTAAAAAGGACTAACTTCACATCATAAACTACAGATGACAGATAATACCTTGAAAATGCTGAAATAAATTTAAAAAAACAAGAGCAATAGCAAGAAACATCAACCTAGCAGGAAAATATTTTTAAAGAAAAAAGAACCGAAAAGAAAAAGAGAGAGAAAACGAGATAAAAGGAAGCCGAGGGTATTCATGCCAGTAGTCTTGCGCTAAGAGAAACGTCAAAGAAAACTCTTACAGTTGAAGGTAAATTATGGAATGGAAATCCATATCCTCTGCAAAAAACTGAAGAGCCTCAGAAATGATAAATATTTACCATAGATACATGATAAACTACCCAAACAAATGTAAAAAAATTTTCTGATGATTTCTTTAAGACACATGTGTTTGTTTAAACCAGAGATTGCACTATACTTTGGATTTTAAAATTTACATAGGTGTAATACATAACTATACAGAACTATAGCGTAAAGGAAGTGAACATATTACCTTCAGTTAAACTGAAAAATGTTTGTAATTTCGACTTTAATATCTGAGACACCCCTAAAAAACAAACTACAAAGAAGTACAGACTATAAAGCCAATAAAAAATTTTAAATAAAATTCTAAAATTATTCAAATAACTTAAGAAGATAGAAACAACAAAAAGAACAATAAAATATAAATAACAATGTGATAGAACTATATACAACAAAAATGGTGAACTGAATATATTATACTAATACATGAAAGAATTCTATTAAAAGACAAGTTCGATAGACTTTTTAAAATGAAGATGTAATTACATGCTGATTATGAGAGATGCAATTTAAATACAAAGGAAAAAACAGGTTGAAAGTAAATGCATGAAAAACTACATATACCGTGTAAACAGTAAATATTTTTAAAAATTGGATTGTTCCATTAATGACAGATAAAATAGACTTTGAGACAAAGATTAGTACCAGAGATAAAAGACATTTTACAATGATGAAAGAGACGGTTCAGCTAGAAGACAAAACAATCACAAATGTGTATGCACCTAATAAAAAGCCTCTAAATACACGGATCAAAACTGACAGAATTAAAGAAAAGTCAGAATCCTAGCTGGATGTTTTAGTGTCCCTTTGTCAGCAATTAGTAGAACTAGACAAAAATTTTAGTAAAGCTATAAATGACTTAAGCAGCACTATCTATCACTGACCTAAAATACAGGTGACATTATACCACATAACTATAATATTTTCAAGTAGACTTGATATGTTCATCCTGATGGGCCATATTCTGGGGCATAAAACTGTCTCTGTAAATTTGAAAGGACTGAAATCGTAGACAGCATACTTTTTAAAACATAGAATGAAATCATATAACAATAACATAAATATGTCTAGAACACTCCAAATATTTGGTAATTAAACAACACACTAATAAATAACTCACAGATTAAAGAAGAAATTCATGAAGGCCTTATAGAAAATGACTCATAAGATGATATATTTAAGCCTAATCAAATCAATAATCACACTAAAGGCAAATGGTCTAAAGAATCTGATTAACCCTTCCATACACTGATTTTCTGCTTTGAATTTTTGTTGTTGTTGATGATCTGTGTTTTCATTGATGGAACGAAGTTAAATCACTGAGTATGTCTGAAGTTTTGGAGTTGTTGGGGTTTTTTCCCCCCCCTTGACCCTTCCCACTGACCTACCCTCAGACACCCATGAGACATAAGAATTATATAATGTCCCACTGATTAGAACCCCAGATTCTCTGCAGAGTTCACTGGGATGTATGTGCCCCAGATAAAAACTTTCAAAATTTCTCTTCTTTCCTGCCAAAAATGCAGAAATCTCATAAAATATGCTGTAAGAGTAATTTGAGGCACAAGTCCATTTCTTCAGTTTGAAACAGTCAAACTGTGTCCCCCTGTCTTGTGGCAGTGTGTGCTATAACTTGGAAAGCAGATGCCCCCAAAATCGAAGAATCCAAACATGTTTAAGGGCACATTCTGTTTCATTACATGCAAAAGAGTTACAAGGCAGAGAGTGTTAAATTTACTGTAAAAGGAACACCAAAACATATGCTGCAAACAAGAAATCAACCTTAAAAACACAAATGATTTAAAGTAAGATAAAAATATGTACCAGCTAATACTAGTCAAAAGGAAGCTAAAATGAATATATTACTATCAAAATATTTACAGTAAAAAATGAGAGTAAAAAAAATATCAGGGATAAGGAAGGCCATTTTATAATGATAAAGGGGACATTCATTAAAAGAATCTAATAATCTAAAATATTTGTATGGCTACTAACACAGCTTTGAAATTCACAAGGCAAAAACTGCTAAAACTGAAATGAGAAGTAGAAGCTCCACATTTCAATATCTGTCTCTCAATAATCAACAGGAAAAGTAAACAGAAAATCAATAATGCTATAGAATATTTTAACAGCAGTATCAAAAGACTTGACAAAATTGACATTGACAGAACGTGTCACTGAACAACAGCAGGATGCACATTCCTTCCAAGGGTACAGGGAACCTTCATCGTGATCAGTCGTGTTCTGAGCCACAAAACAAGCCTCAGAAAATGTGAAAGGATTCAAGTCATGGAGATTATGTTCACTGTCCATTAAAATTTAAATTAGGCATCCATAATAGAAACATAGATTTAAAAATCCCCAAAGATTTGGAAACTAAATAACTCATTTCTAACTAACCGAAGCATCAAAGAAGAAATTGAGAGATGAACTAGAAAGTATTCTAAACTGCACGGAAATCAAAGAACAACATATCAGAATCTTTGAGATGCCACTAAACGTGTGTAGAATTAGAACACACGACCATAAACAGTGACACTAAAGATAGGAGGCAGTAAATGAAATACGTGAAGTGGTAAATGCGCTCATCTGTGCTAGACAGTCAGAAATCAAGACTACCTGCTGTCATCACTAGGGTCACCACTCAAAATAGTGAAAGCATGTGTCACCACTGCCTGAAACCCTATTCTGGAGTTCCCAGCCAATGCAATCAGATGAGCATAGAGCTAGTTTATAACTCTATAGAGGAGAAAAAATATCTCATTTTTTTCAGATAATGTGATTTCTTAGCTGGATCATCAAAACTGAAAAACTGTTAGAATTAATAGCACCATTCATTCCCATTAAACCCGATCTGACTCACAGTGAGTGATCCTTTAGGACAGAGCACAAGTGCCCCATAAGGTCTCTAACACTATAAATATTTACAGAAACAGACTTCTATATGTTTCTTCCATGCAGTGGCTGGTGGGTTCGAACTGCTGACCTTTCAGTCACCAGTTAAGTGCTTCACCACTGTTCCACCAGGATTTAAAATAAATACACAAACATTCCACAGCACTGCTATTTAATAAATATATAATACAAACCATATATTTAATTTTACATTATGCATAAACTGAGCACACAACATGCTAGATCTATATGAAAGAACACTTACAGTTTATTAAATCATAGAATATTAAAAATGCCAGTAAATTAAGAGTCACAGCATATTCCTGGATGAGAAGACTGTTAAAAAGATTTCCAATATCACTACAATAATCCATAAATTCAAATTTATCCTACTCAAAATCTCAAAGGACTCAGTGTTGCACACTGGAAGAGAGAATGTTTAATAATTGTCAAGGCACAGAAAACTACGTATGGTACACTTCAATCTATATTAAAACATCAACAACCAAGTAATACAAGACAAACGTCTAATATACTGACTACTCCCACTTACGAATGGACTGTGATAAAGCCTATTACATTAAAAGTTTGAGTTGAAGACATACAATAGCTCAAAATGATAAAAACATCCACTACTTTGTGATGTTTATGAAAATATTGCATTATGGATCTGACTCGATGGCACTTGGCTGGCTGGCTTAAATGTTTTACAGGCACATTGTTGTTAAGTTTTGTTGAGTCGGTTCTGACTCACCACAGAGACTTTATATACAACAGAGCCAAACATTACCCAGTTTGGAGTTATCTTCACAGTAGTTGCTATTTTTGAGCCCATTTTTGCAAACACTGTTTCAGTTGATCTTCTTGAGGGTCTTCCTCTTTTTTGCTGACCCTCTATCTTACCAGACATGAGGTCCTTCTCCAGATTGGTCCCTCCTGATAAGATGTCCAAAGCACATGAGACCAAGTCTCATCATCCTCACATCCAAGGAGCACTCTGGCTATCCTTCTGCCGAGGCAGACTTGTTCATTCTTCTGGAGGTCTATGGTACATTCAGTATTCTCCACCAATATCATAATTCAAAGGCATTGATTCTTCTTCAGTCTTCCTTGTTGATTGTATAGCTTTCCCATGTATATGAGGTGATTGAAAATATCATAGCTTGGGTCAGGCACATCTTGATCCTTAAAATGACTGCTTTGCTTTTCAATATTTTATATGTATACTACAAAAACAAAACTAAATACCATACAGTAGATTCCGACTTACAGCAACACTATAGGTCTCAGTAAAACTTTCCCATAGAGTTTCCAAGGAGTGCCTGGAAGATCTAAACTGCCAATCTTTCAGTTAGCAGACATGGCACTTAAACACTATGCACTTAAACTATGCACATAGCACTTAAACACTATGGACTGTGATAAAGCCTATTACATTAAAAGTTGAGTTGATTCCAATTCACAGTAACCCTGTAGACAGAGTAGAACTGGCCTATAGAGTTTCCAAGGAGTGCCTGATGGTTTTGAATTGCCAACCTTTTGGTTAGCAGCTATAGCACTTAACCACTAGGCCACCAGGGTTTGCATAGAAGGGTAAAATATACACATATGCTAAGACAAACATTTAACCAACTGATGTTAAATAAGAACTGTATGTACCTGTTCCAACTTAACTAAAAAGTTGGACTTAAAGGTAGTCTTAGAAATGGATCTTGTTTGTAATCCAGGGACTGCCTATATGTGTTTAAAGATTTGAGCATTTAAACACATAGAGAAAGGTCTGAAAGTCTATACTGGACAATGGAGAGTGATTACACCTTGGTAGGGGTTGGAGGGTATAGATTGTGCTCCGTGTCTCCTCTCCACTTGGACCAATTATGTGTATGTTATACTTTCTCATCATGTCCTATATACTTTTATTTTGTGTTGCTGTTTTCACTATATGTGTTTTACTCTTTATTTTAAACTAATTTTGGACTTTCAGAAATGTGACAAAAAAAAAAACCTATACAGCATCTCATATATGCTTCACCCATGTTTCTCTACAGCTAACATTTTATATAACTACAGCATAATTTAAGACCAATAAATTAATATTTTTACAATGATATAAATTCCAGATGTTACTGGAAATTCACCAAGTTTTCTAATGATGTACTTTTTCTATTTTAGGATCCAATCCATTATCTTACATGACATTTAAGTTTCTTTCTGTGATAGTTGCTCAAGCTTTCCTTGACTTTCATACTCTTGACACTTTTGAACTGGGTAGTTATTTTTTAGAATGGCCCTCAAGTTGGGTGTGTCTATTGTTTCCTTATGATTAGATTGGGCTTGTACATTTTTAGAAAGTATCCCAGAAGAGAGGTGCTTTGGAAGCAGGGCTAAGATGGTGGACTAGACACATGTCTCCTTGATTCCCTCTGAGGACTAAGGCCTAGAACAACAATTAAAAGGAGCAGGGTATACATTCTAGGAGCTCCAAGATCAGGCATAGGGTTGTGAGATTGGACTGTGCAACAGGAAGGGAGAAAATATCTCGTTGGTGGCAAGACAGCAGCGCAGTTCACACCACGTCCACTGGCACAGTGCCTGGGAGGATTACCTAGGAACAAATCTAACCAGAGAAGTAGGAGACCCACTCGGTCTACACGTAAGTGGAGAAACTTACCTTGCTCATGGATAGGAAGATTTAACATTGTTAAAATGTCTATTTTATTCAAAGTGATCTACATATAAAATGCAATCCCTATACAAATTCCAGCATAATTTTTTAATGAGTTGGAGTAACATCACCAACTTTGTTTGGAAAGGTAAGAAACCCCAGATAAGTAAAGGACTACAGTAGGAGGCCTCACACTAGCCACCCTTAAGAACCTATTATGCCACCACTGTAGTCAAAACAGCCTGGTACTGGTACAAAAACAAACACATAGACCAGTGGAACAGAACTAATACCCCAGAAATATCACCATCCTCTTATGAACAACTGATATTAGACAAAGGTCCAGAGGTTTTAAACTGGGGTTAAAACAGACTCTTTAGCAAATGGTGTTGGCAAAATTGGATATCCATCTGCCAAAAACTGAAACAAGACTCATTTCTCACATCTTACACAAAAACTAACCCAAAATGGATCAAAGACCTAAATATCAAACCTAAAACTATAAAGATCATGCAAAAAAAAACTAGGTCAACAATGGAAGTTCTAACGTACGGCTTAGACAAAGTACAAAATCTGACCAACAATGCACAAACAACAGATAAGAAAGTTGCTAAATGGGAAATACTAAAAGCCAAACATGTTCATCCAAAGACTTTATCTTGAAAGTTAAAAGACTACCTACAGAATGAGAAAAAATATTTGACAACTACATGTTGGATCAACATCTGATTTTTTAATCTACAAGGTACTGCGAAATGCCAACAAGAAAAAGTTAAATAACCCAATTAAACAATGGGCAAAGGAGATGGACAGACACTTGACCAAAGAAGGCATTCAGGCAGCCAAAAGACACATGAGGAAATGCTCACAATCATTAACTATTAGAGAAATCCAAATCAAAACTACAATGAGATACCATCTCATCCCAACAAGATTGGCATTAATTAAAAAAAAAAAAAAAAAAAAACAAATGCTGGAGAGGTTGCAGAGAGATTGGAACTCTACTACACTGCTGGTGGGAATGCAAAATGTTACAACTTCTTTGGAAAGCAATTTGGCACTTTCTTAAAAAGCTAGAAATAGAAAAGCCATAAGATCCAGTAATCCCACTACTCAGAATACATCCTACAGAAATAAAGACATTCACACAAACAGATATGTGCACATGAGCGTTTATTGCAGCACTGTCCACAACAGCAAATTTTTCATCTAAAATGTCAAATTTTTCATCCACAGATGAATGGATAAACAAACTATGGTACATATGTTCAATGGAACATTATGCAATGATAAAAAACAACGATGACTTTAGGATGCATCTCATAACCTGGTTTCAACTAGTGGACATCATGCTGTGTGAAATCGGTCAGCTGTATAAAGACAAGTATTGTATGAGACCTCTGCTGTAACGACTTAAAAATAGATTTATGTACAGAAGAAAACACTCTGATGGCTACAAGAGTGGGGAGGGAGGGAGAGGTTGGTCATAGATTAGATAGTTGATAGGAATTTGACTAGGTGAAAGGAGTGACAGCAGACAGCAGAGAGCAGATCAACACAAATGGAGTACACCATAAACTGAAAGGCTTTCTAAACTGAACCCAACGTTTCAAAGGATAGAGTAACAGGGACAAGAGTCTGGGGACCACGTTTTCATGAGACATCGAGATCAAATGACCTAACTAGCCTTTTGCTAAGAGAGTCTTCTGCACCCCACATTGATGACTGGAGCCTGGGGTCTTAAAAGCTAGCAAGCTGCCATCTGAGGTACACCAAATGGTCCCAACCTATCTGGAGTAGATGATGACTGAGAACAACAAAGATTTGAGGGAAAAAGAGTCCAGGAGACAGAAGGATCCATAACAGTGAGAGACTTTCAACATGAGGCCAGAAGAAGCAGATGGTGCCTGGTCACCACCAAAGACAGACATGGCGGGGGACACAGTGTAGAGTCCCTGAGACAACATGAGAAAAAGAGGTGCACAGCTCAAGAACTCTACTAAAAGACCAGAACTGATGGTCCGACAGCCTGGGGGGTCCCCTGGGAACATGGCCCCTAGACATGCTGCTGGCCTTGATTGGAAACCAGTACTGAGGTCAACTCTTCAGACAAGAATGGACTGGACTTGGGAACACAGTGTGATCATAAAGTGTGTGTACTTTATAGTTTTGTATATTTATAGGAGGATGTCCTACTGGTTTCTTTCTAGATGGGAAAGAAGAGGGTGGAGAGCAGGGGACAGGTGCTTGTTAAGAGGATATCAGAAATTTAGAGTGAAAAACAGGACTGTGTTGTCACCACGTGGGGCGAGCAGATGGAGCTGCAGATAGGCAGGCATGCAAAATTCATTTGGATTATATACTTTCACTTAACTGCAGTTAGAAAGAAAAGTGAAGTGTTTCTCCCAATGTATCATTTCATAGGATATATGTCACCAGTATGTCTTGTTACCGATAATATTAATTTGGATCACTTGACTAAAGTGGTTTCTCCCCGGAAAAGTTACTATTTTTCCATTTATAACTAATAAATATCTCAGGAGGTGTGTTTTAAGACTGTGCAATTATGTTGTTTCTCGTCAATTTTTTCACCTACTAATCTGTGAATCTTGATTATCACAATCATTACTGTGTTGTTCTAACTGTAATTTTCTATTTCCTTCATTGCACCAACATTTATTCATTGGCATTAGGGAAGAGTTGGCCTGTCTCATTCATTTATAAGGTTCTCTCCCCAAAACTTGCTGGAAGCTCACACCTCCGCTCTGGTTACAAGTTGATGCACCGGCTAGGGAAATCATGTCAACCATGCATATCATCCACTTCCCGTTTCTTTGTTAAGAAAAAGATATAGAGCCTTACTGTGTGTTACATTGATCACAGAGGGTGAGACAGCCATTGCTGCTGATCAGGTGATAAAGAGCGCTGTGACATCAGAAAGTGAATTCTCTCTTGCCCCGCTTCAGCGAATTCATACGGAGAGCTTTCAGTAACTCTTCATCTGCTTCCCTGCTCAGCGGCAGCTAAGCTTCAGAATTAATCATAGTGAATCTACCACTCTAATAAAATGAAACAACGTGAGAAGGCTTAAGAGTATTGTTAAGTTTTAAGATTCCCTCATCAGAATATCTCAAAAGTATTTTCAGTGTATTCGCTATTTAAAGTTAAGGCCATAAATATCTATCCAATCTCTATATCTTATCAAATTATTATTTTAGTTGCTTATCAAGGATAATGTGACTTTGTGCTCCGTCACACACTGTCAGTTATAAAAATCCTTTAAAGAAGAGTTTGTGCCTCATTCCAATTTATGTCTTCCTTACTGTTTTGCCTAAAGTAGGTGATCAAAAGTGTTGAACTTATGAGTACAATATTCTTGGATTTTTATTGTCATTTTATTTTTTAAATTATGAAGTTAATACAAAACAAAACCCAGTGCCACTGACTTGATTCCAACTCACAGCAACCCTATAGGACAGAGTAGAACTGCTCCATAGAATTTCCAAGAAGTACCTGGAGGATTTGAACTTCTGACCTTCTGGTTAGCAACCATAGCACTTCTTCACTATACCACCAGGGTTTCCAGTAAAAAGAAAGGAACTGTTAATACATACATCAAGTTGGGTTAATCTCAAGGTCACTGTACTCATTGAAAGAAGACAGTCTCTAAAGGCTCTATCCTGAGTGATTCTGTTTCTATGACATTCTTGAAAAGACAAAGCTATAATGATGGTGAGCATATCAGTGGTTGCCAGGAGACATGCTGGAGTAGGCTGTCACAGTCAAGATATTTTATGACAGAGTTTGGGGGGTGATGGAACCTTTCTGAGTCCTGATTGTGGTGGTAGTGATACAAATACATACATGTATTAAAATTCATAATTTTTTTCGGAAGAAAAAGTTAATTTTATTGTATTGTACTTCTTTAAATAGAAATTTTAAACTTAAAAAAAACACTGTTCTTACCTACTTGGGATGGTCAAAAGGAAGCAGGTAAGGCTGATCTATAAAGACAGAGAACAGAGAAACCTGATACCGGTGAAAAGGCGGGAAATGAGATGACCCAGGACTTTGTTGGGTCCAGTTACTGCAGGAGCAGTTGCAGTCTTGTCCTTGGACTTCATGGGACAAGGTTAGACTCTTCCAACAAGTTCCCCTTTGTGTATACACTGTTTAGCCAGGCGAGTTGTTAGTGAGCCAGAATTCTAACTAATTTAGTGAGGAATTGTTGGCTCTGTTTCACTTTGGTTGCTCTGGTGCTAGAGGGTAGCTTTCCTCTTTATAAGCCTAATAATGAAAGGATAGCTACTTTGCAGATAATATCGTCTCAGAATTTATGGGTTTTACCACGTGTATCATAAAACTCACATTCCAAGTTCTTGATACACTATGTCCTAATCTTTGCTAAGGAGTCTCTCTCCCTAAGGTTGCCAGATAATACTGTGAGTACTCATTAAGTATTAGAAATGTGTAAATGGCATTTATTGTCACACATGGTTTAGCCGGCCTTATGGGGTAGTTTCCACAAAGCATGCCAGGAAAAGTCTCATGTTTCTTCTCTGCTGGCATAGTTTCCTTTCCATTGTGGGGGAGGGAACTTCAGTGTAGAGATCAGCCATTCTTCCTTTGTGACCCCGTAGTGACAAACACCTGGGGTATCCAGCAGGCTTATTTTATTGGTCTTCATGGAGACCTAGTCTATCTCCTCACTTCCTTGGGGCCAGATCTTGCAAACATCTCATCTATTCAGGACTGAAATTTTCCCCATTGATGCAAAGGTTGTTGTAGAGTGGGTTCTCTAGAGAAGCAAAGCCAGTCAAGCATACAAATATACATACAGAGAGATTTATACCAATGAAATGGCTCATGTGGTTGTAAAGGCTGGAATGTCTCAAGTCTGTGGGTCGGGATAGAAGCTTCTCCTGATTAGCATAGTGACAAGGGCTGGAAAACACAAGATTGGTGGGTCAGAGATCAAGGCTATTGCACGTAGGCTATGACGATTGATGAATCCCAAGATGGGCAGGCAAAATGACAGGTAAGCTGCTAGCTCAAGTCCAAAGAACCAGAGGCCAGATGAACAAGGGCCAGCTGCAGGATCCAAAAAGATCAAAGCCCCCAAGCCTTGCCAGAACTCAACCCAGGCTGCATGCTCTTCAACTGACTGGGTACTCACAGCAGATCCATCAAGAGGGGGATCACACGTCAGATTTCAACACTACTTCTAAAACATTGAAATCATGACCCAGCCAAGTTGACATGCAATTTTAACCATCACAAGGGGTATAAGAAGGAACTGTACTTTCATTCATATGTTTATTCATTTAAATACCAACAATTAAGAATTCTCTAGCTTCCTTCAGTATGGCAGGTGGTTTGTGAGGATACAAACCTGAGTGAGACAGTGTTCACAGTCAAGGAGCTCACAGGTCCGTAGGAGAAACAGACCTCCCAATAAATGTCTGTACAATGGAGGTGACTCAATATTCAGAAATGGAACCGAGGAAGGAGGGAAAAACAAAGGTGGAATGGGGTGCCTACTTAGGGGAGCTGACACAGAGGTCATAAAGGATGAAGAGTTTGCTGTGTCTACAGGCGGGGAAGGGGTCAGAGCAGGAGGAACTTAAACTGTGCAGTGGGTCTGGGAGACTCAAAGGACTCTGGTGCAGTGTAGAGGGGGCCTAAAGGAGTGAGCAGAAGTGAGGCAAAATCTTGGATCTTGTCTTGACAGGGATGAGCAGCTGGGGTGTGTTTTAAACAAAAAAGTGACACATAAATTTGCATTTTAGAAATATCACTTTGGAGGCAATGTGAATAGCTCATCACAGATGGCCTGGATTTAGAGGCAGAGTGATCAGTTAAGAACACAAAGCTTTAATAAACCAGGTGAAAGAATTAAGAGGCAGCGAGGGCAAAAGCGAGAGGATAAACTGAGAAGGGAGAGTTGATACTACTTGCTGACTAACTGGGTGCAGGGTTGGAAAAAGAAACAGACAAGGAGGCTGCTCATGTTTATGACTTGTGATCATGACGGGGGGTGGGATGATGGTGTCAGGAGGAAGAGGGCAGAGAGATAGAAGCAGCAGCTGGGAGCTGGGTCAGGTGGAAGTGAGAAGAATTAAATTCAAGAGAGAGGCTTTCTTTTCTCTATGAAGAAGACAAAACAAATCAGAAAGCAGCCCTGTCTAGTAGCATTGCCCCACATATCTTGTTTTTATCTCTTTCAGTACCTGCAGAAGAAGTCTGGAGATGCAGGATGAGGAACCTGAGGAATTTTTACCAGACTTGGAAGGACTCGTGGCTGCTAATCACAAAGGCAGCAGTTCAAATCCATCGGATGCTCCTTGGAAGCCCTATGGGGCAACTCTACT
Organism: Heterohyrax brucei; assembly: GCA_028571685.1. Classification (NCBI taxonomy): domain Eukaryota; kingdom Metazoa; phylum Chordata; class Mammalia; order Hyracoidea; family Procaviidae; genus Heterohyrax; species Heterohyrax brucei. The sequence continues at coordinate 70,509,201 of CM053162.1, read as the reverse complement.
CTTTCCTATACAGTTATGATGTGTTGGAGCCAAATTGTCAGCAAGGGGTTTTGTTTTCTCAGAATTGAAGACCTTACTTGGTGAACGCAAAGAGAATTTGAAGTATTTATCGAGGAAGATCAAAAACTATACTCTTCAGTATGGATTGCACCTCAATATAAAGAAAACAAAAATCCTCACAACTGAACAAATAAACAACATCATGATAAACACTGATGTTGCCAAGGATTTAATTTTACTTGGATCTATAATCAATGCCCATGGAAGCAGCAGTCAAGGAATGAAACGAAGTGCTGCATCGAGCAGCTCTGCTGCAAAAGACCTCTTCAAAGCATTTAAAAGCAAAGGTGTCACTTTGAGGACCAAGGTGGTGAGCTTGACCCAAGCCATTATATTTTTAAATGCCTCATATGCATGTGGAAGCTGAATAAGGAACAAAGAAGACTAAAGAAAAATTGATGTCTTTGAATTATGGTGTTGGCAAATAATATTGAATACACAAGAACTGCCAAAAGAACGAACAAATCTGTCTTGGAAGACAGTTAGCCAGAGGCTCTTTAGAAGTGAGTGGGATGGCAAGACTTGTCTCATATACTTTGGATATATTATCAGGAAGGACCGGTCCCCTAGAGAAGGCTATCATGCTTGGTAAATTAGCCAGGTAGAAGGTCAGGAAACAACAGGAGTATGTTTAATGAGGTGGACTGATAAAATGGCTGCAGCAGTTGGCTCAGGCATAACAACTGTGGGGTGTTGCTCCGTGGTATGTGGGGTCTGTATGAGTTGGAACTGACTCGACGGCAGCTAACAACAACAACACGTCTGAAACACTCATGGCCAACCACTGAGTGATAAAGGGAGGAATTACTTTGATGATGAGCAGCCCACAAGGCTGAACACAAACACCAAACAGGCCAGTGATGCCAAGCTCAGTGAAGTGATGTCACACCTGAGCAATCTCGTCACTGTCTGCGCATCCGATTAGATGCAGTGAAAGTGAAAACATTTCAGAAGCTGTGAGAGAGGCATAGGTCTTTGTAACTGTGAAAGTCACTCTCGGTCGCTAGGAGTTTAAGATCAGCGCTTTAACATGGAATTCTAACTTTTTATTTGCTGACTGAGAAAGACGTGTCTGTGCACACTTTATTGCTCTTCAATAAAAAAAAAGGCAGAGACAGCAATCCTATTTCTCTCAGAGATCAGGTGTTTGATTTTACAGATTGATTTTATGAAGCAGAATGGATGATTTCAAAGCAATCATCACTATGTTTGTATTCACAAAGCTTACAATACAGTAGAGGTTCTCTCAAAATAGTCTCAACTAATCAACACATGAACTGATATTCCCCATTTTCCCGTGGCCCAGTTACTTTTAAGAAAGCCCAGGTCTTTGCACCTGCAAGATGAGCTGTGTACCTACCAAGAGGGAGCTCTGTTTGTTCCTCTTTTAACTCAGTTTGTTGTTTTATATGCACTGTGGTTAAATATTCCATAATCTGATAAAATACGATTGCAAAAAGAGAGTTGAATGCTTTTGAAAACTGTAATAAAGACAAATTGCTTTGAAAACATGCTGTTGAATTCTCTTGGGTGAAACAACTATGAATGACCGAAAGGAAAAGTATCTAGAGGAAATAGATACTGAGATTTTCATTTTTTTTTTTTTTTTTTTTTGGCAAGTGTCTTTTGGTGCTCACTCCGCTCTACATAAACCAAAGCCAGATAATAGGTCTAGAATCACAGATTAAGTGCCAGCTAAGCAAGAAACACCACTAGAAAGCCCATCATTGTATCTTTCATTTCAAACCATAATGTTATATAAAAGATTATCATGTGAATGTATTTGTTTGAAACCCTGGTGGCATGTCATTGTGGTTAAGTGCCACATCTGCTAACCAAAAGGTCGGCACTTCAAATCCACCAGGCACTCTTTGGAAAAGCTATGGGGCAGTTCTACTCTGTCTGTAGGGTCGCTATGAGTCAGAATCGACTCCACAGCAGTGGGCTGCATTTGGTTTTACATTCTTTTTGAGTTTACATCGAGCTTTTATCTTTTTACACAAAAACGTGTCCCTTCCGCCCTTACTTTAACAAAAATATTGATTACCTGTCTGCCTGCTGGTCTCTGTAACAGCTGATGAGAGAGCATCTTCTATACTCTGCCCACCTACTGACGTCATTTCAGTTTCATCAGTGAAGTACTGAAGCCTCCCAAATCTGCCGCCCGGCTCTCTAGGATGGATCACTGCCCTAACTTAAGAACCACTGGTTGTTGTTGTTACTAGTTGTCCAATCACGGCAGCCCGGCTGACAACAGAGGGTCATACTGTCAGTGCACACCCTCCGCAGGGCCACTCGCTACCACTACGCAGACCACTTGTGACCTGCTGGGTTTTCCTCAGCTGATCTTTGGAAGCTGATCACCAGGGCTTCCTCCTGTTTGTCTCAGCCTGGGAACTCTGCCAAAACCTAGTCAGCATTATGGCTTCGCTCTGGCCTTCGTAGATGGACAGACAGACAGTGGCCGCGTGTGAGGGGCTTGACAGGAATCAGACCTGGGTTTCCTGCACTGAAGGTGAGAATTCTACCACTGGACCACCACTGCCTCTAGATTCATTAATCGGAAAAAAAAAAAATCTAATTCCAACATCCAAAACCACATCCATTTCATCCTCCCCTCTTCCTACCTAAAGCCTCCCCCTTTTCCTGTATCTCTTAACTCACTGGGCCCAAAGCAACCCAAATGCAGGCTTCCCCATTGATTTCTTCCTGGCCCACTATCCCTGCATCTGATCAGTTGCTAAGCAGTGTGTGCGTAAGACCATGGCTGTAAACTCTTACCTCTGAGATGCCCGCATATCTGTGCAGTTCTCTCCAAACACACTGCCGCTTCTGCTCCGGGTCACTGCAATTCCCCACTGCAGCAAGCTTCAAGTTTGTTCCAATTCAGCCATTCTCTTTATTGCAAAGTGACCTTTCCAAAATGTAAGCAGAATCCTGCAAATCTCTTAATGATAAATGTCTTGTTTAAAATTCTATCATTTCTAGGAAATTATGCTGAGTGAAATATGTCAATTGCAGAACAACAAATACGGTATAAGAGTCGAATCCGACTCGACGGCACTTGGCTGGCTTGGCTTCATTGTGATTAAGTGACGGTTTACAATCCAAGTCAATTAGCCATACAAAATCCCATCCACACACGTCTATGCAGCTCTAGCTGCCCTCTCAAGCCTGTGACAGCACACGCCTGCTTCCTATCCTGTGCTTCTCGTATTAATTTAACCAACTCCGGTCCCTTCCTCTCCACTCTCCCATCTCACTCTATAGAGGAGCTGCTTCAGCAGCCTCAGGCCTTATAGTTCGGTGAGAATGCTATTACAAAGAAATAAGAAAATGTTTGAAAAGAAAACCAAACCCACTCTAAGTTGATTCCAACTTAGAGAAACCCTGCAAGACAGAGCAGAAGAGCCCCAACAGAGTTTCCAAGGAGCCTCTATTGAATTCAAACCATTGACCTGTCAATTAGCAGCCATAGCACTAACCCCTACCCTACCAGGGTTTCCAGACGGTAAAACACACACACACGTATATATACACGTGTGTGTGTAAATATAAATATATACTCATACATTTGATGGTTAGCAGGGGTAGGAGGAGCAAGAAGGAAAATTAGCAAACAGAAGACACGTGTTCATACTGGCAAAGGGAAAGGCAGCACACAACATGGCAGATGTCAGCACATGACCAAGGCGTGGGAGGACAGTGAGAGGAACACAAGACCAGAGGGTGACGTGGTGATCACCACAGCGCGGACAATCCTGCAACAACGGCATTAACAAACACTAATTTACAGATGGTATTTAGGCATACAGAAACACCAAGAGGTGTGAGATCCAAATAGGTGTGAGACAGCACAAAGGAGCACACCCACCCGCAGGTACGGATTTCACGGCAGGTGGTCTAGGTACCCGACTGTAGGTGCCGCGTACAGACTCACATGGGCAATAGCGCATACGCAGGGCCCCCGTCAGGGCAGCTTCTGAGACACAACAAAATATTTTGCAGGATGAAGCTCCTAGGCTCAAAGGCAAAGGAGCACAGTCTCAGGGAGAACATCTAAGTCAGCTGACACAACATACTTCCTAAAGACCAAGTTCTGCATCCTACTCTGGTGACTAGCATTTGAGGTCGTGAACGCTTGCAAACAGCATCTGAGATACAGCTACTCGTTTCTTTCCATCTGGAGCGAAGGAGAGTGAAGAAAACCGAAGACTCAAGGGGGGCAGTGGGGCAAAGGACTAACGGACCACGTAAACCAGAGCCTATGTGACCCAAGGCTGTAAGAACTAGATGGCGCCCAGCTGGGTGTCATGACCTGCTGCTCTGACTGATACCACAGCAGAGAGTCCCAGACAGAGTGGGAGAAAAGCTGTAGGGCTGAAAGACTTACTGGTCTAACAGAGCCTGAAGGAACGCTTGCGATGGGGGCCCTAAGAAACCCTGACGAACTGGAACTGAAGCCGTTCGTGGAGACCACCCTTCAGTCAAACCATAGACAGACCCATGAAAAGTAACGCCTGAGAGGAATGTGGTTCTTAGAATCATCAATTATGGGAGATCAAAAGGGCAACATTTGCCTAAAAGCAAAGATGAGGAGGCCGGAAGAGTTGGAAAACCAGGACAAAAGGAAATGGGGACAATGCCGAGACGCTGTAAGGAATGAAACCAGCAGGACATTTTAGGTACAGCTACTGAGTGGGCAAGGAATTGGCTCTGCAAACTGCCATTTACTGTGCAATCAGAAAAACAAGTCCACATGTTAGTCCCAAGATTAGACAGGTCTGTAAACAACAGCACAGGTGAGGGGCACGCCTCTTGGCTCTGTCCACACGTGAGCCCGACACCCGCCCCAGAGTAAAGGCGAGAGGGCAGGAAGGGACAGGAAATTCGAGCAAGCGGACACGAGAGACTCAGGATGGAAAGAGAAAGCGGAGAGTGCTGTCTCATGGTGGGAATTACAACTAACGTCACAGGACAACTTGTGTATAAAGTTTTGAATGAGAAGCTAATTTGGGCTGTGAATTTCCACCTAAAACACAATGAAATTTAAAAAAAGAATCAGTGATTTTCCTTTGTTCTTTTAATAAAGTCCAAACTGTTTAGATTAACAGAGTTTACCAGGCCCAAGAGGGGCCATCAACTAATCCTGTAGGGCCGCTGTGAGTTGGAATCAACTTGCTAGCAGTGGGCTTGGTTTGGTTTGATAATGTGTGCATAACCATTGGTCCACAATGAGACAAAAAAAGGTTCCATCGTAATTGGGCTGTTTTCTGTAGGTTGTAAATAATTTTCAGTTGTCATCCGTTTGGTACCAAGTCATGGTGACCCATGTATGACCGAGCAGAACACTGCCTGGACCTCCGCCATCCTCACGGTCTCTGGCAAGTCTGAGTTCATTCTTGCAGCTGTCGTGTGAGTCCCTTGGCGAGCGTTTCCCTCTGGGTCGGGCAGGAGACACTGGGGAGAAACTCAAGTGTTTTCTGCCAGACCAGGAGCTCAGACCAGCCCTCAGTTCTCACCATGCTGAAAATCCACCTGCAAGGAAACTAACCAGCTAGATGGTAACCCCAGAGACAAAACAGAGTCAAGTTCTACCAAGCTCCTTGTCACTCGTCTATTTATATGTTATTGACTTGTACCATCAGGTAACCTAACGAGCCCAGCGCTGTCAGGTCGACGCTGACTCACGGTGAGCCTAGAGGACAGAGCACACCTGCCCCACGGGATGGCCGAGGGATGGCTGATGGATTCAAGCTGCCGACCTGTTGGTGAGCAGCCAGGCTCTTCACCGCTACTCCACCAAGGCTCCATCCTAAACTGAGGGGTGGTTGTTTTAATTAATTTCCAATGTTTAAAATGTACATCTACAGATTTATTTGAAAAAAAAAATCATCTGCACATTGGCTGAGTAGAATTGTGGGTACCCCTTTTGAAAGTGTCAGATTCTCTCCCGTCCCCACTCAGCTGCTTCATTCACTTCCTCCCAGAGGTGATGTCCCCTGCAGGCTTTTAAGATGTGACCTCTGACTCAGCACAAAGACTAAACCTTTACCTTAAAAGGCTCATTCCCAGTGTAGGCAGCTCAGCTCTCCAGCATCACTTCTTCTGCACCTCTCTGTTCCATTTCTGAGCTAGGGAAAGAAGTCCCTACATAAGGGGCTCTGGTGATACCATAGTTAAAGCGCTCAGCTGATAACAAAAAGCTTGGTGGTCCTGTCCCTCAGCCACTCCTCAGGAGAAAGGCGGGGCAGCCTGCTTCTGTAAAGACGGACAGTCCTGGAAACCCTAGTGGCAGCTCTACTCTGTCCCATGGGGTCCCCACGAGTCGCGATGGACTCGGCGGCAGTGGGTTTTTGTTCTTATGTCTCTGCCCATGAACAAGCGATTCCACTGGCCTGTCCAACGCCTGCTTAGCAAGAATAAAGGTCGCGGGGAGCAGGTGCTGAGGACGAGCTGTGGCGCGGCTGCGGCTGTCCTCCTAGAGGGGACCTCCCGGACCGCTCGGCCTCGGGGAGCTGCCCAAGTCCTCAGGCTGCAGGAGGACCTGGTGCGCACCCGAGGGCGCTGCCATCCAGCTGGCTTTGGCATCGATTGCTCCCGTTAGTAGGCAAGTTCAGGGCACTGCGGCCCTGCCTGCCACCTCTGCCTCAGTTGTGCCGCATCACAACTCAAATAGTGACAGCAGTCTGGTGGCGTTTTTGTCATGTCATTACCGGTGGGTGGGAAGGAGCTGGCGTGGGGCGGTGCTCACAGCAACATCCACCTGTGTGCTTTGGACAAAGGACAAAAAAAATCAGACAAGAAGCAGGGACTTGTTGACAATGTCTTCTGGCAAAGGGATTGTATTAGGCCATTTTTCCTCACCAAAAAAAAAACAAAAAAAGAAATTATTTTCCTTTTCAACACGTAATGTACAAAATACCTTTTTCCCCCTTCTAAGTGTGGGCAGCAGTTGTGTGTATGCTCAGTGGAGAGAAATCTCTTACTTGCTTACAAAGATAATGTTGGTTACACAAGTAATGTTCATAATAATAGGGAGAAAAATGAGAACAAGAACTTGAAAAGTGGCTTAACAGAAAACCGTGCTAACTGGGCATGGTGGATTAAATCATATCCCCTAAAAATGTGTGTAGTGATTTGGCTAGCCCATAATCCCTGGCATTGTATGATGTTCCTATGTTGTAAACCCTGCCCCGATGGTGCTAGCAAGGGAGAATGGGCAGCAGCTGAGCAGGTGGGTCAGGATTCCGTGTGTCAGACCGTATTGTGCCTTGAGGCAATCTCTTGGGATGTAAAGGAAAGGGAAACAAGCAGAGAGTTGGAGACCTCATATCGCCAAGAAGCAGTGCCTGGAGCAGAGTGCATCCTTTCAAAACCACCTGGTGTCCCTGTGCCACAACAGCTTCCAGTCCAGGGGAAGATTGAGGACAAGGACCTTCTTCTAGGCCCAACAGAGAAAGACTTCCCTTGGAGCTGCTGCCCTGAATTTGGACCTGTAGTCTACTGGATTGTGACAGAACAAATTTATCTTTGTTAAAGCCATTCACATCTGGTATTTCTGTTATGACTAAGACACTGGAGTGAGGGGTGATGTAGCAGACAGAAAAGTGGAGGAGAGTATAAACAGATACTAAAGTCTTAGACACCTGACAGAGTTCTCTTTGGTTCAGACTCTGGGTCACAGAAGGGTGTAAAGCACTAGCCTAGTCTGGGGGCAGCACATGGAGTGAAAGATCCAGGTCTCCACCTTAAGAAGTCCCAGTTCAAGAGATACTGAGGATGCCTACATTATAAGGTGGAGGTGGTCAATGGTATTATTTTGTACAGAATACGTCCCGTTAGTAAATATTTTGAGAGAGCATTTTGACAGAATCCAGAATGCTGAACCCCACACACCACATCCAATACACAGAGGGACACAAGCAAATGCAGCTTCTTTTCTGCGTCACGACCAGCATCTGACTACTTTGCTGTGGTCTCCTGCTAAAGGAAGCCGACTTCACGGAGCCCAGAACCAACACTTGAGTACAAGCAGGACTGTTAACTTGCCTAGTCCATTCCCCTAAAGACCTTAACCCTAATTTCAGCCCTCTAATTGTTGCTTCTCTGATCAAGGATAAACACTGAGCCCCATGAAAAATAAACCCAAGGAAAAACCACACTCTGAGCAGTACGAAAGCTGGGGCAGTGCTGATCTAAGCCATTAGATACCGTAGACAGAGTGTGTGGGGCCTACTGGGCTTTTACAGGGCTGAGAAACAAGTGTTTGAAAGCCAAAAAAAAAGTTTCTGGGCTCTAAAATATGACAGCTACAAAATAAAAGCAACAATATTAGTAAATGCATATTAAAAAAAACTATTGAGTTGATTCCAACTCGTAGAGACCCTATAGGACAGAGCAGAACTTTTCCATCTCCAAGGCTGTAAATCTTTACGGAAGCAGACCACCACACCTTTCTCCTGAGGAACGCCTAGTGGGTGTGAACTGCTGAGCTTTCGGCCAGCAGCTGAGTGCTTTAGCCACTGCACTACCAGGGCACCAAACACCTATATGTTGTTGTTAGGTGCTGCGGAGTCAACTCCAGCTCACAGTGACTCTATACAACAGAACAAACAACCGCTGGCCCTGTGCCAGCCTCACATTTTTAATGCTTGAGCCTCTTGTAGCCTCTGTGTCCATCCATGTCCTTGAGAGTCTTCCTCTTTTTCCCCAACCCTCTACTTTACCAAGCATGATGTCTTCCTCCAGAGACTAATCTCTCCTGATAATATAGCCTAAGAATATGAAATGTGGTCTTGTCATCCTTGCTTCCAAGGAGCATTGTGTTTGCACAGTCTTCAGGACAGATTTGTTCATTCTTTTGGCAGTCCATGGTATATACAATACTCTTCACCAATGCTACAGCTCAAAGGCATCAATTCTCCTTTGGTCTTCCTTATTCATCATCCAACTTGAAATACCCATATACTACTTGCTCTTCCCCAGGCTCTGTTCTGAGAGCTTCTCTCATACTAACTCACTGGCTCCCCAACATCCTTCTGCCACTAGTAGTACCATCTCCATGCTACAGTTGGGGAAACGGAGGCGCAGAATAGCTAAGTAATTTGACCAAGGTCATTCTGCTAGTAAGTGGCAGAGCCAGGATTTGAACTTCAGGGTCTGGTTTTAAGTCCTTGACCCTTGGCCTGTAAACTAGGATACCTCTCTAAGTAATACACTTTTAATCTCAATATTTACAGCATGTAATGTTCTGTCAATAAGCAAATTGTACTCCAACTCAGCTCTTATAGTGGAAAGCAAATTGTTTTGTTGAGGAATGTGATACATTTTAATCAAGTTTGTTGAAGTTGGAGCAGGAGAGGTTAGGTATGCTTGGTACTGTAGTAGATCCGACCTCAAGCCCTCAGAGCCCCAGGAGCCTCCTTGGAGAACTAGAGAAGAAAGGGGCAGAAAGATTCAAGGGACAGAGCTCATTGCTCAGACTATAAGTTTCTGTGAAAGTATTGATTTAGGAGATAGAATCTGAATCATTATTCCCTGGCCTTGGGCATAAACAGCATGAGCTAACTAGAGCTGGACTTACAAGGACACATCAACCAGGCCCTGAGGTATAAAGACAATATCCCTTCCTTTGAGTCAGAAGACTCATAGCAACTCTATAGACCAGATGACAACTGCCCCATAGTTTCTGAGGAATGCCTGGTGGATTCCAGGTGATGACCTTTTTTGTTAATAGCTGTCATGGATTGAATTTTGTTTCCCCAGAAACGTGTGTGGTGGTTTGGCCAGGCTGATTCCAGGTACTGTGTGACGTTCTTCCCGGTTGTGGCTCCTGCCTCTGTGATGTTAATGAGGGAGGAGGGGCAGCCGTGGTGCTGGGGCCGGACTCGGAGGGTAAGACCGCACTGTGCCTTGAGGTGCTCTCCTGAGACAAAGGAATGAAGCTAGCAGGGAGATCTGGGGACCTCAAACCACCGAGAAGCAGTGCTGGGCACTGGGTGCATCTGGGAGCCCTGTGTCTCAGAAGCTCCCAGGCCAGAGGAAGCCTGACAAGAAGGACCTTTCTCCAGAGCAAGCAGAGTGGACTTGCCCTGGGGCTGACACCATGAGTTTGGACTTCTACACTACCACATTGTGACGAAATTTTATTTTTTATTTTTATTTTTAAAGCAATCCACTTGTGGTATTTCTGTTAAAGCAGCACTAGCGGACTAAGACAACAACCATAGCTCTTAACCACTACACCACCAGGGTTTCCATAAAGCCAATGTATAGGACAATCTTGGGCAATGTCTTTGGGGAATCTTTCACGTAAACTAATCAAAAGGAGCACAAAAGACCTGCAGGCTTTGCACTCTTACTTTTGCCTGTTAGCATTTAGTAAACAGGAAGGCTTGTTGGACCAACGAAGACCCTCCTGACTGTTGCTGTTGAAACCTGCACCAGTGACGACGAAGACGTGACTCAAGACATAGAATCACCGTGACTTAGCAGTTCTCAGCCAGTCTGTGAAAAGGTGAAGCTTTCGGTGATTTTCCCATTTGTGATGTTAATATATTCTGATGATGCTGTAATTTCCTCTGACTCAGGCAGATACCGCTCCAGCAGCAAACTTGTCCATCTGCCACTTTTTGCCTCTTGAAACATTTGCTGGATAAAACTTTTTTTGCTTTACTGTAAATTTGTGGCAATTTTACCCTAGGACAGTACCATTCCATACACAGTGGCCAATAACATTGCTGACAGCCCTGTAGACAAAGGGTTGGAACCATTTCTGTAAAGATCCGGACAGTGGCTGTCTTAGCCTTTGGAACCTGTGCAGTGTTGCCACCTCTCAGCTCAGCCACTGTAGCAAGAAAACAACGATCGACAGTAAGCAAACCAATGGAAGTGGCTCTGTTCTGCACTTTTATGTGTCTTCTAAATGTCACAAAACATTATTCTTCTTTAGATTTGCCTTGGCCAATAAAAAATTAAAAAACACTCTCAGCTACCAGGCTACAGAATAACAGACAGCCAGGACTTGGCTGGAGGGCCATAGGGAATCAGCAAGAGCAGAGTGGTTGGTGTGGGATGGAGAAGCGTGAGTGTCACCTACGAACCAGGGAAACTTCTGTCTTTCCTATAATAACGAATCACTGTGGTCAGGTAGGAGTCCCTCTTAACATGCTCAGCTGCTAACCTGCTAATCAAAAGTCAGCAGTTCAAGTTCACCCAGAGCTGCCTCAGAAGACAGGTATGGTCATCTATGTCTGAAAAAACCAACCATTGAAAACCTGCAAAGTACAGCTGTGCTCTGACACATGCAGTCGCCGTGAATAGAAATCAACTCCACGGCAAATGATTGTTGTTGTGTTGTCTAGTCTTAGAGAAGCTAAACAACCTAGTAGAATGGCCCCCAAACCTGGTGACACAACAGAATTGTGAAGGGTCTTTGTTAAACATACACACGTTGAGGTTTGGCCTCCGTAAATTCTGGGTTACTTACTCTTCTTGTGGTGCAGGGAATCCATTGTTTTAAAAGCAACTGATTGAACTAGGGTAAGAGGTCTTTAAAATGGGGTTTCACACTCAGAAAACATGGAAGTATCCATCAAAGTGTGAAAAAGAAATAACAGAACTGCTTTCCATACTATTTAGGAAGACAATTAACCTTTATAAATATCTAACATATGAATTGACGTCAGCCTCCTCACTTGGTCTAGATACTAAATGTCATGTGTCACGTGTCATGAGCAGTGTGTGAAGTTTCCTGGGAGAAGAGTAGACATCTCCAACTTAGACAAACTGACAAAAGTCCTGTCACTCCCTTAGCTACTCTCACTGCTCTGCATAAACCAGAGCACAGGACCGAGAACTGCAGAGATAGTTTTGAAGAAAAAAAACAAGAAAGTCAATATACCATATCTCAAAACTTCTTATAAATCTGTGTGAGTTACTTGTTGTAAGGGTCCAGGAATGAACAAAGAGCTCAAAAGAATGAAGTAGACGGTGTGAGAAAGAACTGATGTGATACAGAGACGGTCCTGCAGAGCAATGGGAAAGGGAATGGACTGTTCCGATAAATGATAATGCGGTAATCTGTTATCCCAAATGGAAACCCTGGTCATGTAGAGCTCCACCTGCTCATCAAGAGGTCAGCAGTTCAAATCTACCAGGTGTCCCTTGAAGCTCTATGTGGCAATTCTGCTCTGTACACAGGGTCACTATGAGTCAGGGTCAACTCAACAGTAACAGGCTTGGTTTGGGGAAAAGTGAAATTAGATCCCTAATTCACTTCATCAATAAAAATCAATTCCAGGAGGGATAAATACTTAAGTATGAAACAGAACAAAGTGTATTTTTTGTTTGTTTGTTTGTTTTTAACTTTTAGAAGAAAATATAGGAGAATGACTTTTTGATTTCAGGGTAGGATAGAATTTCTTATGTAAGACACACACAGAAAAAAAATAGTTGGAAAGACTGATAAATTCAATTCTGCTAGAATAAAAATTGGTGTTCAACAAGACACTGCCAAGAAAATTATAATTAAAGCCACAGACCAAGAGATTTACCAAGTATATGACCAACACAGGGTTGTGTGCAGAATTTGTAAAGAATCACCACAAATCAGCAAGAACAAAACAACCCAGCAGTAAAAAGGGGCAAAGGGTATGAATAGACAATCCACGCAGGGAGAAATACTCGAGTCATAATAATACATGAAAAGATGCTGAAAATCTCTAGTGCTCAGGAAATGCAATTTCAAATCACAAGGTACCATTTCGAATACCTGAGTGACAAAATTACGATAGCTAATAATATCATGTGTTGGCAAGGATGATGTCACCGACTGAGTTGTTTCCCCCTAAAATATCTGTTGAGTGCCCAACCGTCTGTTTCTGTGGGTGCAATCTCATTTGGGAATGGGATTTTCTTTATTATATTACTGAGGTCATATCAGCACGGACGTGGATGGAGTGTGCTCGTGCACACACACACACACAAACACACACACCAGACCCACTACCATTTAGTCAATTTCAACTCATAGAGACCATACAGGACAGACAGGAACTGCCCCACAGTTTCCAAGAAGCACAGGGTGGCTTCCAGCTGCCAATCTTTCTGTGAACAGCCATAGCCCTTAATTACCACACCACCAGGATTTCCATGTCATGGTGGAGGTGATTTAAAAGAATAGTGCTTGACATTGGGTCACAAACGAGAATGTCCACATTTTTGGTGTGTGAGAGAAGAGAAAGTCACAGATAGATTTTGCCACTTATCCATAGATTCAAAGAACAAGGGCTGTTTGTGAGTGGCAGATGCTTAAGAGAAATAATACGGTCGACATCTCAGTTTTCCCCAGATGGGCTCGGTGTGTGCTTCTGGCCCTGGGTGACTATCAGAGGGCTCCCTTTTGTTTCCAAAGACTCCTGGTGTTACAGTGGGGAAGCACTCAGCTGCTGACCTAAAAGCCAGTGATCCACTCCCACTAGTTGCTCTGCTGGAGACCAGAGGGGCAATCTTCTTCTGTAAAGATCACAGCCTCACAAACCCTGTAGGGCAGTTCTGTTTTGTCCTGTAATGCCACTGTGAGTTGAAATCGACCCAATGACACTGTTTTCTTTATTTACTTTTGTCTTTCATTTCAAAAGTGTCCAAGTTTGGAAGCTCAATTACTTGAATGCTGGATGATCAATAAGGAAGAAAGAAGAACTGCTGTCTTTGAACTCTGGTATTTCAAAGAACATTGAACATATCAGGAAAACAATATGATTTACAGTAACTCTCAAAAAGATAAAACACTTAGGAACAAATATAACCAGTGACACCAAAGACTTAAATAGAAAACTAAAACACTACTACAAGAAATCAAAAGAGACCTACAGAAACAGAAAGAAAATACCGTGCTCACTGATAGGAAGACAGCATCATGTAAATCAATACTATATAAAGCAATCTACAAATATAATGTAATCTCAATCCAAATTCGAACAACATTCTTCAGTGAGATGGAAAAACTAATCATCAACTCTATGCGGAAGGCAAAGCGGCCCTGGATGACCAGTGCATTACTGAAGAAGAAGAGCAAAGTAGGAGGCCGCACACTCCCCGTCTCAGAACCTACTATTCAGCAACCCTTTGCCATCATAGCAGCTCTATAGAACACAACAGCACTGCCCTGTAGGGTTTCCAAGAAGCAGCTGGTAGATTCAAACTGCTGATCTTTTGGTTAGCAGACAAGTTGTTAACCACCTGGCCAGCAGGCTCCACTGTACAACAGTGAGAGTCAAAACAGCCTGGTATTGGCATCATGACAGATGTGCGGGCCAACAGAATAGACCTCAGAACCTAGAAGTAAATCCTGCAACCTGTGTACATCTGGTCTCTGACAAAGAGTTGAAGTCTACTACGTGGGGAAGAGAAAGTCTCATAAATAAATAGTGCTAGGAAACTTTTGCAGAGAAACAAAACAAGACACATACTACACACTACACACAAAACCTACCTCAAAGTTAATCAAAGACCTAAATATTAAGCCTAAAACTACAAATATCATGGAAGGAAAAACAGGGACAGCACTAGAAGCCCTAATATATGGCATAAATAGAGTACCAAATATACCTAGAAATGCATAAACATCAGAAGATAAATAAGACAACCGGGATCTCCCAAATATTAAACAGGTTCATTAGAAGACTTCACCAAAAGAGTAAAAAAAAGAACCTATAGGCTGGAAAAAATTTTGAATATGATATCTCCTGCAAGGGTCTAATCTCTAAAATTTACAGAAGAATTCAACACCTCAATAGCAAAAAAGACAACCAATCCAATTAAAAAATGGACAAAGGACAGGCACAGACATGTCACCAGAGAAGGCATTCAGGTGGCTAACAAACACAAGCAGCGTTGCTCGAGATCATTATCCACTAGAGAGATGAACATCAAAATCATGAAGAGGTGCCATTTCACCCCAGAACACTGATGAGGGTACGGGGAGACTGCAACTCTGATGCACTGCTGGTAGGAGTGTCCAACGGTACAACCACTACGGGAAACAGTTGGGAGCTTCCTTAAAAAGCTAGAAATAGAATTGCGTTAGGATCCAGCAATCCCACTCCTGGGACTATACCCAAGAGAAAGAAGAGTTATAACAGGAATAGACACATGTGCACTCACAGTGCGCACTTGTAGTCATTGCAGCACTAGCCAAACAGCAAAAATATAACACACACAATGTAACACACACAGTGGAATGTATACAATGATAAAGAATAGTGATGGATCTGGGAAACATCTCACAATATGGATGAACGTGGAGAACATTATACTGAGTGCAGTAAGTCAGTTAAAAAAAGGCTAAATGTTGTATGAGAGCACTTTTATAAAAAATCAGAATAGGTTTACGTGCAGAAAGAAACATTCTTTGATTGTTACCAAATATGGAAGGGAAAGAGAGAGTCACTAACGAGACAGACACAGACAAGTGTCAATTCTGATGAAGACAGAGGCAGTGCACAACATGGGAGAAGTTGGCACAACATGACCAAGGCAAAAGAAGACACCGAGAGAGAAGTATGCAGGAATAAAGGGCTACTATGGCATATACTGGAAACGCTGGTGGCATAGTGGCTAAGTGGTATAGCTGCTAACCAAAATGTCAGCAGTTCTAATCCACCAGCTGCTCCTTGGAAACTCTATGTGGCAATTCTACTCTGTCCTATAGGGTCACTGTGAGTCAGGATTGACTTGATGGCAGTGAGTTTGGTTTTTCGGTCTACAGTAAATACTGCAACACATAGAATCCTGCAACAACAGTAACAACACACAATAATTTGTAAGTACATGCATAGGCTAAATAGGTGAGGGGCGCTGTACAGAAGTACACCTGTGTACATTTATAGACATGCTTGTAGTGTTTCTATGTATGTATCTGTAAATGCTGCATGTATGCTCAGATATATAATGGAGAACATAGGGGGCACAGATTTAGAAATTGCTCAGACATCAGGATTGAACTACTGGAATTGAAGGAATAAGGACCGTAGTCTCAGGGGACATCTAGGTCAATGGGCAAAAAAAGGTTCATAAATATAATGTTCTATATCCTAGTCTGGTAACCAGTGTCTGAGTTCTAAAAAGCTCACCATCAGCCATCTAAGAAGCAACTATTGTTCTCTTCCCACCTGGAGCAAAGGAGAACAAAGAAGACCAAAATACTCAAGGAAGCAATTAATCCAAAGGACTATTGGTCTGCATGAACTACAGCCTCCTCCAGCCTGAGACCAGAAGAAATAGATGGTGCCCAGCTAACAATATTGACCACTCTGGCTGGGATCACAATAGACGGTCTCAATTAGAATGGGTAAAAATGTAGAACAATTTCTTTTTTTTAAAAAAAGAAAAAACACAAAAAACAGACTTACTGGTATGAAAGAGAATGGAGGAACTCCCAAGACTAATGTTGTGAGACAACCTTCTAATCTTAATCTGAAGATATTTCCAGAGACTAATTAAGCCAAATTACAGACTGGGCTATAACATAAACTATAATACCTGTGAAGAATGTGCTCTCTAGTATGATTAAAAGAGCACCATATGTCCAAAACCAAAGATGAGAAGGCAGGGAGTGGCAGAAAAACCTGATGAATGGAAATGAAGACCCCAGGGAGAAGAGGGGGAGAGTGTTAACACATTGCAGGGACTGAAACCAGTATCATAGAACAATTTTTGTAAGAATCATTGATTGTAAAACTAAGTTTCTATGTAAACTTTCACCTCAATCTCAATAAAATATTCAAAAGGACAAAAACCATCCTGGTGGACATGAAGATGGTGGGAGCCTGGGCAATGTTTCCTTCTGTTCTGCCTAAGTTCACCCTGAGTTATAGCCAACTTGCTGCAACTAACAACAACAACAACGCCAAAGGAAGCGGAAGCACAGAGAAGCAAGACAATTGCTCACAGTTATGCACCAAGAAGCAGAGGAACCACCATCAGAGCAGGGCAGCGCTGATTCCTTGGAGGTCTACTGCCTCTGGCTAGGTACTGGCCCTCATCTCAGCTGTCCAGCAGGAACTTGTCTGCTGGGAGTGAAGCAAGATGGACTGGGGAATCTGAAAAATATTTGAATAAGTGGATGAAGGCTTAGTGAAAAAGAGCTAGAGAGCTAACCAGTGTAGGTTAAAAAGATTGTGTCAGAAAGACAACTAATGTGATCAACCACATAAATAACACAAAGGATAAGAATCACCTGATTTTGTCAACTGATGCAGAAAAGGCATTTGACAAAATCTACTACTGACACACATTAAAAAAAACTCCCAGTAAAAGAGGAACAGAAGAGAAATTCCTCTATGCAATATGGGGCATCTATGCAAAGCCAGCTGCCAACATCATCCTGAATGGAGAAAGACTAAAAGAATTTCCCCTGAAAACAGGAACTAGACAAGGATGCCCACTGTCACCACTGCTATTCAGTATTGTGCTAGAGGTCCTGGCCAGAGCAATCAGACAAGACAAAGAAATAAAGGGCATCCACGTCAGTAAAGAAGGAGTAAAAATCTCCCTATTTGCAGATGATGTGATTGTATATACAGAGAACCCTAAAGAATCCATAAATAAATCACTGGAACTAATAGAAGAGTTCAGCAAAGTATCAGGATGTAAGATAAACATAAATAAATCAGTAGGATTCCTTTACATGAAAAAGGAGATCATCAAAAAGCAAATCACCAAATCAATACCATTTACAATAACCCCCAAGAAGATAAAATACCTAGGAATAAATCTAACCAAAGAAGTAAGAGACCTACACAGAGAAAATTACAAAACCTTGTTTCAAGAAACCAAAGGAGACATACATAAGTGGAGAAACCTACCTTGCTCATGGATAGGAAGATTTAACACTGTGAAAATATCTTTTTTTTTTTTCCCAAAGTGAGCTACACATACAGTGCCATCCGAATACAAATTCCAGTGTCATTTTTCAATGAAATGGAGAAACAAATCACCATCTTCGGAAAGGGAAGAAACCCTAGATACGTAAAGCTCTACTGAAAAAGAGGAATGCTGTGGGAGTCTTCACACTGCCAGACCTTAGAACCTACTACACTGCCATGGTAGTCAAAACACACACATAGACCAGTGGAACAGAAGAGAGGATCCAGAAATATTGCCATCCTCCTATGAACAGTTGATGTTTGACAAAGGCCCGGTGGTTGTAAACTAGAGTAAAACAGTTTCTTTAACAAATGGTGTTGGCAAAATTGGATATCCTTCTGCCACAAACTGAAACAAGACCCATTTCTCACACCTTACACAAAAACTAACTCAAAATAGATCAAAGACCTAAATATCAAACCTGAAATGATAAAGATCATGCAAGAAAAAAGTAGGGAAAACAATGGGTGTTCTAATACATGGCTTAGACAAACTATACAATCTGACCAACAGTGCACAAACAACAGAAGAGACAACAGATAAATGGGAACTACTAAAAACCAAACATTTACGCTTACCCAAAGACTTTATGAAGACAGAAGGGGAAAAGTATTTGGCAACTACTGGACATCCTACTTCCATAATCTACAAGGTACTGCAAAGTATCAACAAGGAAAAGCAAACAATGCAATTAAACAATGGGCAAAGGAGATTCACAGACACTTCACAAAAGAAGACATCCCGGCAGCCAAAAAATGTGAGGAAATGCTCACAATCATTGGCTGTTAGAGAAATCTAAGTCAAAACTACCATCAGATAACATCTTACCCCAGTGAGGGTGGCAATAATCCAAATAACACAAAACAACAAATGTTGGAGAGGACGTGGAGAAATCAGAATCCTCTTACACTGCTGGTGGGAATGCAAAATGGTAAAACTTCTTTGGAAGGCAATTTGGCACTTTATTAAAAAGCTAGAAATAGAAATGCCATATGACCCCATAATCCCACTGCTTGGAATATATTCCACAGAAATAAAGGTAGTCACATGAACAGATACATGCACACAAATGTTTATTGCAGCACTGTCCACAATAGCAAAACAATGGAGTTAACCTAGGTGCCCATCCACAGATGAATGGATAAACAAACTACGGTATATATACTCAATGGAACATTATGCAGTGATAAAGAATAATGATAGTTTTAGGAAGCATCTCATATAGCAGACATTATGCTGAGTGAAATCAGTCAGCTGCAAAAAGACAAGTATTTTGTGAGACTTCTGCTATGAGGACTTAAAAATGGACTTATGCACAGAAGAAAAGACACTTTGATGGCTACAAGGGTTGGGGAGGGAGCGAGAGAGATTCACAGATTAGATAGTTGATAGAAATTTGGTTAGGTGAAGAGGGTAACAGCACATAGTAGACGACACATCAGTGCATCTGGGCTATAGCATACACTGAAAGGTTTTCTAAACCCAACCCAATATTTCAAAAGGATAGAGTCGCAGGGACAGGAGTCTGGGAACCATGTTTTCAAGAGACATCAAGGTCAATTGGCATAACCAGTCTTTCACTAAGAGAGTCTTCTGCACCCTACATTGGTGAGTGGAGTTGGGGTCTTAAATGTTAGCAAGCTGCCATCTGAGGAACACCAAATTGTCACAACCCATCTGGAACAGACAACAACTGAGAATATCAAAGAGACAAGGAAAAATGAGGCCAGAACACAGAATGAAAGGCAGACTGCATCGGCACGAGACCAGAAGAGTCAAATGGTGGCCAGCCACCACCAAAGGCAACTGTGATGGGGGTCACAATGTAGAGTCCCTGATGTAGCATGAGAAAAAGAGGTAAGCAGACCAAGAACTCTACGAAAAGATCAGAATTGGTGGTCTGACAGCCTGGAGGGTTCCCTGGGGACAAGGGCCCTAGACTTGCTGCTGCTCCAGACCTGAAACCAGTGGTAAGGTTAGCTTTTCAGTCAAGAATGGACTGGACTCGGGGACACAGTGTGAGCGTGTGGTGTGTGCACTTTATGGTTTTATACATTTACGTTTGTACATTTTGTACATTTGCAGGAGGCTGTCCTACTGGTTTCTTTCTAGATGGGAGAGGAGAGGGTGGAGGGGAGGAGACAGATGTTAGTTAAGAGAATACTAGACATAAAGAGTGAAAAGGAGGAATGTACTGTCACAGGTTGAGGAGAGCAAATGGAGTTGCAGATAGGCAAACATGCAAAATTGATTTGGATTATGTATTTTCACTTATCATAATTTTTTTTTAAAAAAGAAAAAAGGATTGTGGGGCAGCATTGGCAAGCAGTGTTTTGTTGAAGCATCAGGATGCATACTTGCATAATTTTTTTTTAAATCAATTGACTTCTAAGTTGAGGCAAAATGATGAAGAGTTGGATTCCTCCAGCCTGAGGTGTCTTCCTGATAAAAGCGTATCCAGATAGCATCCAACTTAGAGAAGATGAAGCTTTTATATGAGGATGGAGAATGGTTTTAAAGAAGCAGTGGGGAATGCAAATGAAAACCACACGGAGATACAGATTCACTCTCACTAATATGGCTAAAAACAAAAAAATAGAAAATAACAAATGTTGGCAAAGATGTGGAGAAACCCAAACACTCACCCAATGCAGCTACGAGTACACGCTGGCGCTGCTCCTCTGGATAATGGTCCGGTGGTTCCTCCCAGGTGAAATATGAAGCCGCTATACCCAACCCCCAAACTCAAACCCACTGCCTCTGAGTTACTTCGGACTTACAGCGACCCCATAGGACAGAGCTAGCACCCATAGGGTTTCCACGGAGTGGCAGGTAAATTCAAACCGCCAACCGTTTTGTCAGTGGCTGAAAATAAGACCCAACAATTCCACTCTTGGGTAGAATTTGAAAGTGGTGACACAAATAGACATTATGTATACCAAAGTTCACTGTCGTTCTAGTCACAATAGCTGAAGGGTGGAAACAAGCCAAATGTCCACCTAGAGATGATGGATAAACAAAACGTTGCTGTTATTAGGTGTTGTTGAGTCAGTTCCAAATTAGAAACCCTATACACAACAGAAGGAAACACGGCCTGGTCCGGTGACATCCTCACAATGTCATCGCTATGTCTGTGCCCGTTTTTGCAGCCGCTGTATCAATCCTCTTGTTTCAGGTCTTCCTCTTTTTCGCTGACCCTCTATTTTACCAAGCATGATGTCCTTCCTTCTCCAGGGACTGGTCCTTCACGACCACATGTCCAAAGTACATGAAGTCTCACCATCCTCACTCCTAAGGGGCCTTCTGGCTGCCCTTCTTTGTTTGTTCTTCTGGAGTTCTGTAGTATATTCAATATTTTTTGCCAACACCATAATTCGAAACTCAAAACAGTACAATTAATACTACCACTTTCTATAGAAAAAACCAAACAAACAAATCTGTTGCCGTCCAGGTGATTCCAGCTCATTGTGACCCTATAGGACAGAGTGGAACTGCTCCATAAGGATTCCAAAGAGTACCTGTTGGACTTGAACTGCTGACCTTTTCGTTAGCAGTCATAGCTTTTAACCACTACACCACCAGGCTTCCCAGCAACAGTGACTCTAAAATTGCATGTGAATTGTGGAACAGTTTAGCATTCTTAAACTGAACAATCATTCACGCAGTACGTGTTTCCTGAGCACATACTAAGGTTTGAACATTGTGCTCAGTGTACTGAGTGAGACAGATTTATCAACTACATTGAACACAGTCTAGTAGGGAATATAGACAAGGAAGGAACTGCCTGCCCTTTAAACACTGGGTACAGAAGAGCAGTCAAAGTCAATTAATAAATGGCCTGCCTCTCCACTTACAACTTGTTGAGGTTCAACTGTGGGCTCTGTTTCCCTCCCAACCAGGGAGCATCAGTGTTCCCAGCATCCTTCGTACTCTGAGAGTTTGGCAAAGGGGCAGAGTTGAGCATCCTCATCATAGAAGAGGTCTTCAGTAACACCTGTTGCCTTCCTGGTCCCTAGAGAGGTCCTTACCTTCTGATACCCATCACCCAGAATGCACTGGTGATGGTGGGCAGCTGACATGTTGGAAAGAGGAGTATTCTGGGCCATTATACCCGCATGCAAGCTGATGCATAATGGTCAAAAATCTACTCAGTGGATTGGGGAGAACCGTCAAAAGTAGCTTTCAATTTTCATGTTTTTGTATTCACATTTTAGAAATAATCTACAATTTTAGAGTCCATTCCAGTCTGGATCCCAATTTCTGACATAACCTTAGGAATTCCATGTACTGACACCTCTTCCAAGACTAGAATGCAATCAGCACTCATTCCAGATTTGAATTTTAATCAGCATTATGCATTAAGCCTAAATGATTGAAAGAGGTTCTTTCCAAACTGTTCTATGGACCCCTAGTTCCAAGGGATGGTAATTGATGATCTACAGAGCACCATGTGAGAAGGTTGTCTAAGAGATACTGGTTTGCTCAGTGAATGGTTTCTGAAATAAGCAGAATTTTGAACTCTAAGCACTGTCTATATCTATGACAACTGGTTACCAAGGATACCATCATGAGCAAATTATAATTGAGCAGATGGATTATTAGTTTGAGGGAGAAAAATCCATCTAAACTTAAGAGGCAAGTGGAGATAAATATTCTGATTGCAAAGGAAGTCACAGGGTTTACATGGCAGCTATTAAAGCACACTCATATACTTTGAAGACATCTCTTCCTGTCTTCTGCCAACAGGGTGTCATCTGTTTACAGGATGACATCTGGCAGAGGCCATTCAGAACCTGAGGCTAGCTAATGCAGTCACGCCTCCAACTCCAAGCCTTCCATCCTCTGCCTCCCTTTCTCCTTTAGCTACTTTTCACTCGGCAATTCTCCCATTCCTGACTGAGCCTGCAGCTGAGCTCCTCATGGGGTGCCTTCTCTGAGTACTTTCTAACACCACAGCTCTGTGAGCAGCTATAGCTCCTACACTCTGAGTTTTCCTCCAACCTACTTTCTACTCAACTTGCCTATCTGAACTCACTATATTTTCTAGTGAAGCCAGACTTCAACAGCTCTTCCAGCCCTAGGTGCCAGGATGCAGCTTATGCATTTCTCTCCCCTCACACAAAGTGCAGTGTGGCTTTTCCTGGTCAGTGATTAATGTCTTAGTTCCTTGGTGGTGTTATAACAGAAATACCACAGATGAGTGACTTTAAAGACCAGGAATTTGTTTCCTCACAGTTCTGGAGCCTGAAGGTCCAAATCAGATGTAGTCCTTGTCAACGTCTTCCTTGCAGGGCCCACTGACCCGTGATTCCATGGCTCATGGATGACGCCCACACGGTGACTGTCTTCTCCATTTGTGCACTCCTGTGTTTGATCTGAGGAGTCCAGGTGGCACGGTGGTTAAGTACTCAGCTGCTAACCAAAAGATAGGTCATTTGAATCCCCTAGTTGCTCCATGGGACAAAGACGTGGTCATCCACTTCCATAAAGGAGACAGCCTTGGAAACTCCCATAGAGCAGTTCTGCTCTATCCTACAGGGTCCTTATGAATAGAAATTGACTCAACAGCAACAAGTTTTGTTTTCTTGATTTGCGTCTCATTTTTCTTTTTAATAACTCAAAAGTGATTCAGTTTAGAATGTACTCTATTTAGGTATCACCTCATTAACACAATATAGACAACCTTATTTCTGAACAGGATTACAACCACAGGTTCAAGTGTTACAATTCTAACACATATTTGGGGAGTACAGAATTCAACCATAACAGTAACCTTTTGTTTGTTCACTCAGATACCTAGGATCCTCCCATTTTGTGACCCTATCACCCCCTCAGGGTTCTGGATCATCTTGTTCCAGCCAGCAGACTGGTGGAGAAGAGTGAAAAGAAAGCTTTATGGGTCCAGCTTAAAAAAAAACAGCAAAAGAGGGGGCAGAGTCAAGATGGTGGACTAAACACACTTCTCCCTAAATCCCTCTGGAAACCAAAACCTGAAATGATAATTAAATGGAGCCTTCTAGATACCTAGTGAACCCTAGGACGTGGCATAGGGCTGTTACTTTGGACTTCATGCCACTGAACACAAAACCACCTCTGTTTCGCTGACCCCACTCTTGGCGAGTGTGGGCTTGCACTGACTGAAGGCAACTCACTGTTTTGATGTATGTGTATTTTTGTCTTGGCTGGCAGGCGGAGCTGGGACTTGACTAGCTACTGGTCTTGGATGCACTGCTGGTGGGATCAATAAGTGCAATTGCCATGTTCTGAGAGCCTGGCTTTGGACTCTGTGCATTTTAGCTCCTTTGGCCTATCTTTCTACCTCCGCCATGTTGGTAGCCATACAGATGTGGTGGCGAGCTTGTGAGAGATGCCTCAGCTGGATTTCATTCTTAGGTCAGGAGGCGGCACCTGCTGGGGGGAGAGTGCTTCTCCAGCAGAGAGGCAGTGTTTTGCAGTGTCACCTGAGGCTGGGGCACCGCAACAGAGGCTGTGGACTCTAGCCATCTTTGCACTTTTGGCCTCTCTTTCTGCCAGTAGCCTGGTCCCAGCCAGGTGATGAGCTTGTGCAGGATGACATCTTGTTCTGCTGGGTGGCTTAACATCTAACCTCTTAACCTCTGCCCTACCGGGCCTCCTCAGCAGACTGTCTAAGGCTGGGTTCTCTAGGGAAGCAAAACCAGTAAACCATATTTAAATATACAGAGATTTATATGAAGGAAACAGCTCATGCAATGGTAGATGCTGAAATGTCCCAAGTCCTGGATTGGTATATAAGCATCATACAGCCACAGAAGTTGGTAAACTGTGGGCCATCAGCAGGTTGAAGAGTAGTGTTCCCGCTCGCAGTCTGTGGAGGTCAGTGAATCCCAAGGTGATGGGCAAGATGACAAGGTTTCTCCTGATTCAAGCAGCTGCAGGGGCTTGCAAGCCCAGGATCAGCAGGTCAAGGGACAGGACTCTTACTTGCAGGCTGTGCAGATCAAGAATTCCCAAGACTGCCAGGCCGGTTGCTACCTCCTGTCTCAAGAACAGCACATCAGAAGACAAGAGAGCTGCAGCTACTGGATCCAGGACTCAAAAACCTTAACAAGGTGAGCAGGCATAAGCAAGCTGCAGAAAGCGACAAGATGAAGGCTGAGGCTGCACAGGCCTTGCCCCCAGGGGTACCACAGCCCATTTCATCATGGTGGTGACCACATTACACAACTGCCAAAATGCTGAGAATCGTGGCTTAGCCCAGCTGACACGCAGTCTTAGCCATTACATGTTAACTGAAAGCCTAGGATAACAGGACAGTGCCCACAGTTGTGGGCTAAAAACACAAGGGCTCAGAGACCCTGACTTAACAAGATTTTTGGTACTTCATACTAGCCAATGAGGCCACCCAAAATGAAGCCTGCACAGATAGTTTCAACAAATTTTACTGCCTTGTTGGCAAACAAATTTGTGACTGTTCAGTTTTTAAGACAATCATCTAACCTATGTAACAGTGGTGGGTTACTAAAGCAATAGAGACCCCACCAGAGAGACAGGCTCCTCAGCATCCTTGTAGGCATGGTCATGCAGTCAATGGACAAGGGGAGGTTCTAGCATCCAAGCAGGCTGAACAGGAACTTACTCTATGGGAAGGGGAGAGCCAGTAGACAGATCTGATTATGTCTGTTTATGAGTCTGCATGATGTCACGTCCTCCTTGCTAACCATTTCTAAATGTGGCCCAGCCTTGTCACTTCTCCTTCCCTGCCAACTTTCTAATTCCATAAATGAGCCACCCTCTTATTTCTAGCCTTAGGTAAGTCTTCCATTCTTTCATCTGCCTGTTAACCATACAACTATACTGCCACCACAACATACAACATATAGAGAATGGAAAGGCCCAGTCACATGGGCTACTTTTCTCCACTCTTGTCCTTAAAGGGCCTGATAAAAAAAAAAAAAAAAAAAAAAAACCCTACTCCATGAGTTGATTCTGACTCATGGAGATCCTATAGAAGAGAGTAGAATTGCCCCATGGTATTTCCAAAGAGTGCCTGGTGGATTTGAACTGTCATTCTTTCTGTTAGCAGCCATACCTTTTAACCACTACGCCACCAGGGTTTCTGCAGAAGACCACAATCACCTACCTAAAGGGGCTGTTATTTGAGTTAGGAAAAAAACCTCACAGAAACAGACATGTAATAAAGATCTTATGTAACACTTATCTTTTTATTCCACCATGATTTAGACTTTATTTTTTACTTTTTCCAATTCCTATTGCTGTCTTGGAAATTCAAAGTTATTTGTGTTTTTATACATAACATTTAAAATCATCTTTATCTGGAATTACAGCCCAAACTGTCCTTCTCCAAAAGGGGAGCATTTTGAAATATACACATTAATATATATTTTTAATAAACTATTTAAAATAAAACCCTTCATCCTTTGAGGTGATGGACATTTTATAATTCACTGACACTTCTCTCTTAATAGAATAATTCTATTCATTTTCATGAATCAGGTGGGGAAATACACTACAAAATAGGATTTTAATCCCTGAGGTGTCAGTTTAAATCGACAAGGTTGCCATTGCAACACAAGATTTAAAAAATTAGCTATAAATAATAAGCATGGATCATGCTATCTGGATCAAAATTACCTCCAGGGCATGGAGTCATTTAGAAAATTGCCTTTACTGGGTTAAGTTCACCCTGCTATTCCTAGCCCTCTTGCTACAAGCATCTTTGCTTCTTCAAAGGAATAAAATATAGCAATGAAATCTGCAGAAACTTCAGAGAGCCTCAGCAATCCAAGGCATTCTCTCGTCTCCATCCATATTGTTGGAGACAGTTTGCCAGCACCTTTGCAAGACTTGGAAAGCTGGATAAACTAACCTAATTTTTCTATTTCTTCATATCTTCAGTCAAAAAGAAGCAGAAATCAGGCTTTCAGGCTAGAAAATGGGTTGTCCTGCTTTTCTCTGCAGCCCTAAATAAAAAGCCAGGCCTTCTTCCTCTTCCATCTACTTGTGACTTGTAGCATTCAGTCCCCCACACCCTCCCAGTCTCTCCTGGGCAACTCCCAGCAGCTCAGGCTGGGTGAATGCTGGCTCCTGCCCAGCTCCCTAGTAGTAACGGTTCAGGCTCCTGGTCCCGGGCACCTCAGGCTGGCCATTCATCCAGATCTCCCTGATGATGCGTTCCCGCTCCTCCAGTCTCTGTGCCCGCTCCAGCTCCTCTGCAGAGGTGAAGACGTTCTTGTTCAAAGTCCTCTCGAAGCGGCGATGTCTCCGGACTGAGAGGTCAGACGCAGTGTCAGAGCTGCCATCGTCACTGTCGCTGCTTTCACCACTGCTCTCTTGGTCCTGCAGGAACTTCCTCCTGGGGGGGTGCCGCCTACAGTCCGTGTGGCAAGAGATTCTCATCACCAGGGCAACCAGTGTGAGGACCAGGCCAATGCACACGCCAGAAACAAAATACAGGGCTGCTCGCTCTGGATTTTCTGCAGGAGAATGAGGAAGAAGAAAATAGTTGAGAGATGCAACTCCATATAAATGAATCCAGCCAGTGTCACAAACCACCTGGCAAACCCCAAAGCATTGATGGTTATAAATTCTGCCCTCCCATAGGACAAATTTCCTTAATGCATTCAAAATAAAATCATTGACCAACACTGCATCTGGTCCTTGACATATGGGGTTCTTTTCTTATTCCTGCAACTCTATGTCGCAATTATTTCAAATCGAAAAGTGAAAAGAAAGAAAAATACTGTTATTTGCCAACTGTGCTTAAGGATCATTTGTTTCATTTGATGACCCATGGGACACCTGGTATCCCAATCACTTCTTACATCTCTGGAGTTCTTTGGGAAGCAAGTAGCCCTGTTTAAACACACTTAGCCTCAAGGGGGCGGCCTCTTGAAAGGCACAGACTCAAGAACGCTGAGTTGTAGGCTCATTTTCGTGTAGACTGAACACTGTCTTAGGTGATAACTTCGTGGTTTGTAAATTTTCTAAATTTGACAGGTTTGCCTTTATTTCTGTGAAATAAGCCTATGTTTCCCAGTTAAAATGCTCTTGTGAGAATATACTTACCATGAGAAAAAGCTCTTCTGGGTTTTCGCTCAGTCATAGTGGCCGTTTTCTCCTTGCCATCACTGACTGTTTCCTGGCGTTACCAGCTCCCTCCTTTTCTAGCTTCTGAACAGTCAATCACACCTTTGCCATTAGGAATAAGGCATTACAGTGGTAGTTTCCAAGATACTCGAAGCCCTGTGAGTTACTCTTGCCCCTCATTAAACCCTAGGGCCCACCCACTGCTTCCACGTGTAGCTGTTAGGGCTGCTTTGCTACACAAGGACTACACAGTGGGGTAATTCTCCTGAGACTGACGCTTGTTTAGTTTTATTTACCTGGCCTGTAAGCACTACTTTTGTGCCCGTGCAGAACGAACTGTGGTAGTCATTTTACAGAGATCAGAAATCCCCTGGATCTATTTGGGCTGTAAGTGCTACTTTTGTGGTAAAAAAGAATGCAATGTAACATGTTTTTTAAAGTTCTATAATTTACCTCATGTTTTGAAGATTTTCAAGAAATAAAAGTTAAAAAAAAAAATTGTCCTTGACTCATACTGCCAGTGTTTACTATGTCCCGAGTCTGCTGAGCCAATGGGATCCCGCATAAGGAATATCAAAATCTATAACTCACAACAAAAATTCTGAGTTGGTCTTTTAATCAGCATGTCTTCTTTGGGGGAAATACACAGTATCAACAAAAAATACAAAGAAAATAATTGAGTCTTGAAAGGGATTTTTTTTTTTAATTGTGATCAAGTGAAAATATACAGTCCAAATCCATTGTGCATGCCCACCTTTCTGCAGCTCCTTCTGCTCTCCTTGCCTGCTGACAGCACACTCCTTCTTTTCAGTCTATACTTGTATTCTCCCAACAACCTCCTGTCCCCTCTCCACCCTCGTCTCTCCCATCTAGAAAGAGACCAGTGGGACAGCATTCCATAAATGCACAGACCATATGGTCACATGTGTCCCCAAGGCCAGTTCATATTTATCTAAGAGCTGACCTCAGCAGTGTTTTCTGGGCAGGGGCAGCACCAGGTCGAGAGGCCACAGACCCCGGGACCCCCGGCAGTCGGGCCGTCGGTTGTGGACTTGTGGCAGAGTCCTTGAGCTGCACCCTCTTTTGCTCGAGTTGCCACAGGTATCAGCATCGTGCCCCGTCCCGCTGTCTCTGGTGGCGCCGGACACCATCTGGTTCTTGTGGTCACATGTTGATACACTCTCCCATTCGCATGGGCCTTTCTGTCTCCTGGGCTCTTTTTTCCTCATGTCTTTGTTGTTCTCCATGATCATCTGTTCTGGATGAATTGGGACCAATTGGTGTACCGTAGGTCGCAGTTTGTTAGCTTTTAAGACCCCAGATGCCACTCACCAATATAGGGTGCATAAGGCTCTCTAGCAGTAGGCTAGTTATGCCAATTTGCCTCGAAGTGTCAAGAGCACAGTCCCCAGACCCTGCCCCTGCAACTCTATCCTTATGGTATTGGATTGCGATCAGAAGAATGTTCAGTTATGGTGAAGTCCAGTTAAGTTGATCAACTTTCTATTGTGTGCTGTCACTGCTTTCACCTAACCAAACTTCTATCAACTATGTAACCTACAACCAGCCATTTCCCTCCCTCCCTCCCCTTCCTTGTAGCTGTCAGAGTCTTTTCTTGAAAGTACTGTATTTCTAAAGCTCCTTTTTACTTGTAACAGAAATTTTTACTTCTGAGTTTGCTCACACAACCCTTGGAAGAATCTGTTACTCACAGTAGTAGGCAGCTTCTAAAATGACCCCAACAGTCCCTGCCTGTAGGTATCCATGTCTCATCTCTGCTTGAGTCCATGCCAGACCCAGTGTCTTCTAACAAAGAGACTACGGCAAAAGTGATGGGATGTCACTTCCAAGATTAGGCCACACAGACCTTGAGTTCCACCTTGCTCACTCTATCTCTGCATCTTCTTGCTTGCTCTGGTGAAGAAGTCGGCAGCCACGTTGTGAGATCCCTGAAGCACGGTTCACACAGCCAGAACCTAAGTAAGGGCCGCCTCTGGGCCTCGGCCTTGGAGAAACTGAATCCTGCCAACAACTACGTGTATGAGTGTGGACATGGGCCATCCCCTAATTGAGCCTTGAGAGGGCCACAGTCCTGGCTGTCACCTCACTGTAGCCTTGTGAGAGACTTTGAATCAGAGAACCCAGACAAGTTATACTTGGATGCCTGATCCACAGAAATTGAGAGATAACAAGCCACTGAGTTTTGGGATAACTAGTTATACAGCAATAGATAACTTGCACAATCACTCACACATTTAAAGCTGATGCAGAATTTAGGAACGACTTCACCGTGTTACATGAGAGAGCTGGAGGGGACCAGAGCGCTTCTTCGGGGGGGGAAGATCACCATGTAAGTGACGAGCAACATGCCTGAGGGACTCAGTGGTGGCACCTGCAAGGTGTCACCCAGCAAATGAAAGCCTTCGGGTGAACAGCTTTCCTTTTCTAGGGATTTGTGACAACACAGGGACACAGCTGACCCTGAGTCACAGAGTGTGGTCAGTGGGGCAGCACCCAAGACAGACATCAGTTTTCCAAAATCTATATTCACTTTTGGAGGCCCGGTGCCACGGTGGTTAAGACCTCAGCTGCTAACTGAAAGGTCAGTAATTCATATCTATCAGTATCTCCTTGGAAACCCTCAGGAACAGTTCTCCTCCACCCTACAGGGTCTCAATGAGTCAGAATCAACATGATAGCAACGGGGTTGGGTTTGTATTAATTTTTAAGTAAGACTCCAAGCATATAATTTTTTTTAAGAATATAAGTGGTATAAAGAATGATAGATTTGCCTTTTAATTTCAAAATACTTCAAAGGGAGTTTTCCAGATCTGTGCTTGTAAGTCAACAGTATTCTTTTTGATAGTTGCACAGTGTTCTGTATATGTAGGCCTATCTAAGTTTATTAGCTATTTCCTCATTGATGACATTATATAGTTCCATTTTTTTCTTTGAGTATATAGTTTTTTCTCCTTCCTTTTTAAAATTGTTTTAAGTGAAAGTTTACAGTCTGAGTCAGTTTCTCATACAAAAACTTACACACACTTTTGTTATGTGACCCCTGGTCTCCCCATGCTGTGACAACACACTTCTATCCACCCCAAATTTCCCAAGTCCACTCAACCAGCTCCTGTCCTCTCTGCCTTCAGAGAGGAGCTGTCCAAGTTAGTCTCCTGTGTCTGTTTAAGCCATGATGGCCACCCTATACCGGCATCACTGTATGTCTCAGAGACCAGCTCAGTCTTTGTCTGAGAAGTCAGCTTTTACAATGGTTTCTGCTCTGAGCTAACAGAGGCCAGGGTCATGTCTTCCAGGAACCCTCCAGTCTGTCAGATCATCAGGTCTGGTCTTTTTACTAGAGTTTGAGTTGTGCATCCCACATTCCTTCCACTCCATCAGCGACTCTTAGTTGAGTTTCCTATGAGTGGAGTCATTGGTGGTAGTCTGGCATCAGCTAGTTCCTCCAGTCTCATGTTGATGTAGTTTCTGGTCTATGTAGACCTTTCTGTCTGTAGAGTCACTATGAGTTGAAACTGACTTGATGGCATTGGGTTTTTTTTTTTTGGTTCTGTCTGTTGGACTCACAGTTCCCTTATGTCTTTAAATTCTTCATTCTCTTTTCACAATCTTTTAACTACAGCAATAATGCTAGTGTCAATGCCCCTGTACCTTTGTATACATCTCTTTATGCTCAAACAAGTATTTATACAAGTTAATTATATACAAACAGAAGGGCTGGGCCAAATGATATAGCTATTTTAAAGTTCTATGCATTGTGTTAAATTGCATCCAGTGAAACAGTTTAAACCTGGCTGTTTATGAATCTGTGTCCCTCTGAAAGCTCCACTCACATGACAGGGCTGTAAACAAAACAAACACAAATTCCAGGGACAAAGAGGAGAGTGAAGAAGAAAACAGGAAACAAGAATATTCAATAGAAGAAAAGTCAACAAAGAGAAGGAAGTGCAGCGAAGGAGGCTGAAATTCTGTCCTGTTCAATTTAAATTCACCAGATACCAAGAGCAGTGGGAAAGCCCCTGCCTTAAGGGATTGACAGTGGGTAGTGAAATACCCTATTTCAGTACAAAAGGGCATAGTTACAGTGACAGCATCAGGAGTGTCCTCAGGAAACACAAATGTAGGTAGGAAAATTAACTACAGATATGGGGGTCTGCTAGGGTTTTCCAGAAAGATAAATTCTGCGCCAAGATTTGAAGACTAAGATGGGTTGGCCATTTGAAGAAGATCAAGAATAGTGCTCCAGACACAAGGAAAAGCATGTGTACAGGTAGACAAATGTGAAACAGCATGTGAATGTGGAAAGTACAAGTGGTTTGGAATGATCTACAGAAAGACATTAAATTCCTCTTTGCCATATTGCTCTGTAAATAATTGTTAATGGCTGCCTTAGTCATCTAGTGCTGTTAATACAGAAATACCACAAGTGGAAGCCTTCAACAAAGAGAAGCGTATTCTCTCACGGTCTAGTCAGCTACAAGTCCAAATTCAGGGCATCAGCTCTGATGGGCTTTCTCTTTCTGTCAGTTCTGCAGGAAGGTCATTATCACCCATCTCTCCTGGTCTAGGAGATTATCAGTGAGGGGACCACAGATCCAAAGGACATGTGCTCCCAGTTTTCCTTGCTGGGTGGTAATAAGGTGCCCCTGTCTCTCTGCTAGCTTGTCTCTTACATATCTCAAAAGAGTTTGACTTAAAACACAACCCAATCTTGTAGATAGAGTACTGTCTCACTAACAAAACTGCCACTAACTCCACCTCATTAACATCAGACAGATAGGATTTACCAACACAAAAGAAAATCACAGCAGGTGACAAAATGGTAGACAATGGCTAATTAATATTTAACTATTCACAGTCATTCTTCTCAACATCATAATATTCTAGCACAGAAAATAATGGAACCATAGCCTACCTTATTATAGATACTGGCTTTCTAAGCATAATCATAAAGCCCTAAATAATATCTTTATAGCCAAATCACTGTGTCTTCTTTCACTGAACTTATTGTCACCTAAACCCCGTTAAGTCTTTAACAAAGGCAATAGCATTAAAGCTTATCTTCTGTTTAAAAATGTTATCCATTAGGATTTTTTTTTTTTTAATTCAGTACAAAACCTTCATCTTGTTAAGGTGGGATCATTTTTCCCAATTGTTGAGGTCTTTTATAATCTTGATTTTATCATTGAAGATAGTCTCTTATTGCCATGTTACACATGTTGGCTTTGGCCAGCCAGCAAACTGAACTTGTATGATGCTACCCAAGACAATGTAAAAATACAGAAGAGGAGAGTAATTTTCCATAAGCTACTAGGGGAATGAGCATGAACAGCATGTGTCTGTGGGTCCCCAAACCAGCTGCTGTCAATTCTAACTTATGGTGGCAATGTGTGTAAGTACAACTGTGTTCCATAGGGTTTCCAGTGGCTGAGTTTTTGAAAGCAGATAGCTAGACCTTTCTTTCAAGACACCTCTGGATGAACTCGAATGCTGAACCTTTCAATTAGCAGCTAAGCACATTAACTACACTCTGTTTGTAGATCAGAGTAGAGAATGGTGTGTCTGGATTGTCTGGATAAGGGGGTCCTAGGCAGGAGTTTAGTGAGGGAGACTGGAATCAGATTACTGACAGCTTTCAGAGAGTTTTTGTTTTTAATTTAAAGAAAAATAACAAGTCACATACTAGGAGTCACATTTAAAAATGTTACATTGGCATCAATGTGCAAAGTGAGTTGCAGGTGAGAAAATTATTGCAGATCACGATGGTCTGAGCAACAACCAGTCATGGGGCTGGCATGGGACCAGAACTCATTTCGTTCTGTTGTGCATGGGGTCACCAAGAGTCAGGGGTTGACTCCACAGCAGCTGACGAGTATAACTAAGCCATAGCCACTCTGAGGAGAACGGATTCAGCTGCTGAGAGAAGTATAGGCTCACTTCTGATACAGCATCTTTGAAGAAGAGGCACCAATGGGGACATGGCTCTGCTCTGAGGGGCAGGAGAAGGGACTCCACAGGAGGATTCAGTAGTCAGATCCACGGACTGACTGCCCGGCTCCACCAAAGATCCCATCCCTTTCCTTTAGCACCACTGCCTAGCACTAAAGGAACTTAGTTTACTCAATCCATGTAGCTAGGCAAGAAACACCTTGGAAAGAGGCTGCCTTTTCAGACTCCCCTCTGCAGCTCAAGGGTATGCTGAGGTAGCAAACATAGTCTCCTCTCCCCTGCAGCACAAGTACCAAGCTCTGTGATTCTCTCTCCATTTCCCACAGATTCACCTAAACTCCCTGTAAGGATTTTCAGACCATTAGCGTTTCCAGCATAATCTTCCTGGCCACTCACATGTAATTAAATTCAAGAGAGGCACACCAAGGCTGCAGGGACACAGCAGAAGAGCTCTCCCCCACTTCACGGCCCTGTCACATGAGGAATTCCTTTATGAAGCCTTTTCCCATCTCTCAGTCTAAGAGTTTCAAAATACATACAGATGTACATACTACACACATACTGCTATGGACTGAATGGTATCGCCCAAAAAGACAGGCTGAAGTCCTAGCCACAGCATCTGAGAATGCAATCTTGTTTAGAAAATAGATTCTCTGAAGACATTATCATTTAGGCTGACATGAAGTCATACCGAAGTAGGGTGGGCACTCTAATCTTCTGTGACTGTTCTCCCTATAAAGAGGGAAAAGACACATAGGTACAGAAGAAGGAATACCACATGACGCTCCAGGTCCACGCCAAGGGATGCCAGGAGCTATCAGGAGCAGGAGCCAGGAGCCAGGCATGAAAGAGCTTCTCCCTCAGAGCCTCAGAAGGAATCAGCATACCAACACCGATCCTGGACCGCCAGCCTCTGAAACTGTGAGTAGGCAAGTTTTTATTCTTATGACATAGGGGAAGGATGGAGGGAGAGATGGGAAAAGACAGGAAGGAAGGAGAGAGAGATGGAGATAGGTAGATAGGTAGGGATAGATGGAGGGAGGGAGGGAGGGAGGGAGGGAGGGAGGAAGGGAGGGAGGGAGGGAGGGAGGGAGGGAGGGAGGGAGGGAGGGAGGGAGGCATGGATGCATGCATGGACAGACGGACGGACGGATGATGCACCGATGGATGGCTGGATAGAAGGATGGACGGATGGATGGGTGGATAGACAGACGGATGGATGGATGAACGAGCGGGTAGAGGAAATGAGCAAGTTGTCATTTACTGAATGTATCTATATGCCAGGATCGGCACTAGCTCTAAACATGACCACAGTGCAGCAGAGTAGGTCAGGTCACGCTACCGTTGTTTGAAAGAGAGGCTTATCATAGGGAGGCTTCAACAGCAGGGCTACCTGCTTCCAGAGTCTATGTTGTGACCAGGATGATACTTGATACTAAATGTAGAAAAAGAAACTTTTGGTGCTCACCCTGTCTCCTCAGCCCACCTTTCACCTGGGCCTGTCTGCAGATTACGTGCAACTTAGTCCTGGAACTGACCCTTCTCCCCTGAGTATAACTCATCTATCCCCTTGGGTTCCCAGATCAGAGAACATCCTTTCTGCCTCCAGCCACCACACACGGATTGTCACAAGGGCAACGGGACTCAGGAGTCCCGAGCAGGTGCTGCGGGCTAACTCTCACAGCTGATACCACCTGGGCCATTCACTTTCACCATCCTGCCAACATCAGAAGCGGGACTCTCCGGTGGTTGTTTTTTCTCTTCTCGAATAGCTTCTGCTTCAGGTCACTTCCTCTTGGCCAAAGATCCACTCTGGCCTTGACCCGATCCAGACAGCTGTTAATTACCCAGGAAACCAAGTGCAGAGAGCTCCTGTGGGTTGTTTTCCCTTAATAAATAAAAATAAATGTATTGCTATATCTTATTTCCTGCAGGGTCATTGTTTTCACGGGAAGGAAGAAGTCCTACGAGGAGGTCCTGGGCTAATTACATTTGCACCCTGTGAGGTCAGATCAGGCCCAACAGACTGTGCGGGAAAGGACAGCACTATGGGACCAGAAGAGCCAGACAGCAGTCTCTATGCCAGGTGTCACCTTTCCGTGCCTGGGCTCTTTTGTGGGCCTCCAAACTCCCAACCTCTTGAAGGGAAAGGACAAGGTTTCAAAAATAGGCTTTAAAGAGAGTAATAGGGTGGTGTGGAATCAGGGACCACGCACTGTCCTCTCTCAGAACTCCCCATGTATTACAAAGCTGTTTATGAGATTCTGCCCTGCCCTACAGAGATGGGAAGACAGAGATGTCTGTCCTCTCTGAAATTCTAGAGGAAGCTTCTCTACTTCTCCTTGCCCTTGCAGACCTGCTGCCTCTCAGGAAAGAGAGTAGAGCGTCACCGGTCCCACTGGGCTGCCTCTGGTTGTGTTCTTCACCTTCACACCTTCCATTCCTATCGCAGTGAGCAGCTCAAGGGAGCCTGCCAGCGCCCTGGCTCTCATGCTACTCCACCCACCAGTTTCTTCAGCTGTGTTAAGGACTCCGGGTTCCCCAGGTGGCCCATTGTACCCCTGCTTCCAGATACTACATCAATGCTCTTCTGGCTCTTGACCGAGAAAGGGAGGAAGAATATGGCCGATGAGCCCCTCCGATCTGGGCAGGGCTTGTTCTGCCGGTAGTGTAACTAGCTAGGTAACTAGCAAGGTAACTAATCAGCTAGGTAACCACTGTGCGCCCACACAGCTGTGGGTAACCTGTGGGCAGAACCCATGGGATTCACTTTGGATTTCAAGAGAATCCAGTACAGAGCCCCACTCAGCAAGTGTCTCATAAGCATCTACTGAATTAAAACACGAATATCCAAGTCCTAAAAGCTTAGTTACTAACATTTTACATGAAGATACATACACATGCTTACAGGTAGCCCAAGCTCACAACAACGGGGTTCTAGTCTGACAACTCCACCTTGAGTTGGTTCTCAGTTCTCTTTGCTATTGCCTTTTATTACAAATATCTATATAAATTCAGTCTTTAACAACAACAACAAAAAGAACCCAAACCTGTTGCTGTTGAGTCCAACTCACAGGGACACTGTAAGACAGAGTAGAACCGCCCCACGTTTCCAAGGAGCAGCTGGTAGATTTGAACTGCCAGCCTTTTGGTTAGCGGCCAAACTCTTGTCATCACCAAGACTCCATATGATCTTTATTCATACTTAAATTGCTATCTGCATAAAACGCATGGCTTCCCTTCCTAGAGGCACTGTTGCAGGTATAAGCGGTACAGGTGTTACAGTTAGAGAAACTTAACTCAGCCTCAAACTAACGACTGACGCTTCTTCTGGTGCAAAATGTGGAGTAAGATCACATGAGAAGCCTGGTCTGCGGTGAGGCTGCCGAAGTGTCAACAACGGAGCTGGAGCCATGACCACTACTGGGCATGTGTGCAGTTCAATGGCCTTATGTCATTACAGTTGGACATTGCCCAACTTTTTATCGTCATGATTTCCAGTACTGACACCAACTTCATTCTAGATCAGGCCACAGCTTTGGGGCAGTAAATCATAAAACTGGACGTCGGCAAGTAAACACCTGAGAACCATGATACCAGAAGATTATGCACTGCACTACAGCACTCACTGTGTATTACTAATGAAAGAGGTAAAAAAAAATTAATAATTAAAACCAGAGTGGTCGTAACTGTGGTTTGTTGTAACTCGAATACACCATAAGCCGAGGACTGCTGTTGTTGGTTCTGTCTCATAGCGACTCTGTGCACAACAGAATGAAACACTGCCCAGTCCTGGCCACACCCACAATCATCTTAATGCTTAAGTCCACTGTCACAGACACAAGTGGGAAACTACATGCATATACATATATACACATACATGTAAACAGAGAGTGCACCCGAGTGGTGCAAACGGTTAATGAACTTGGCTGCTAATCGGAAGGATGGAGGTTTGAATTTACCCAGAGATAACTGGGAAGAAAGGCCTGGCTGTTGACTTCTGAATAGTCAGCCGCTGAAAGCCCATGCAGCACAATTCCACTCCGACGGATGTGGGGTCACTGAGACAGTCAACTTGAATGAAACCGTTTATGTTTTTGTATATAGGTGTATGTCTGTCTACATGTACATGTGTGTATATATATACATATAGTGGACACACACAGAGTAAAATCTGTGAAAGCTGGAACCTATGACGTAGGAGACCAGTCAGAGAAAGAACCAAATGTTTTCCATTATCAGAAAATGGCAGAAAAGTGTTAAGAGTGCACACTGTCAGAGGCCAACGACTCTTGAGACCTAGGAGAACAAGGCAGGTTTGCTGTGTTCCAACACTCACAAGTTTTACTAATACGTTAAGCACTAACAGAATAGGGAATAGAAAAATCCTGAATTAACTGCCCACTAATTACCGACTGAAGTTTTTTTCCCTTGGCATCTCTCTGGTAAATATTTATGTATTTACTCAGTTATACTCAGGGTATGTATAATATTTACTCAGTTATACTCAGGGTATATATAGTATTTACTCAGTTATACTCACAGTTAGACTCAGGGTATGTATAATATTTACTCAGTTACAATCAGGGCACATATAATATTTATGCATTGTTCACCAGACACATATTTCATACAGTGCAGAACATTTGACGTTTCTCTTCATGCTGCTGTAGTCTCCCTGGCAATCATTACAATGACAGTTACCTGATACTGTCTTCAGTGAAGGTACTAGGTACTACAGTTTACGACGACAGCTTCCTGTCTCTGGATATTTAGACTGTAGCTTTTTTTGTTTGTTTGTTTTGTTACTATTCAAAGTAACGCTGGGAAGAATACCTCTGGGCTTCACCTTATTTCCTCTGTGTGTGTGCTTCTTTGTTTTGCTTCTTGTCTTATGAGGGATTCTCAAAAAGGATTCTGGGTGTCAAAGAGGATACACATTTGTAAAGCTCTGATACGGAATGACAACTGACTTTTCGAAAGTCTTACATTAATCTTCTGGCCATTACCAGAGTCTGCAAGTACCACTCTCACCAAACTCTGTTCAGGAAGAGATACTCTGTTAACATTTTTACCAGTTTTAAAAGTTGACAAACGGTTATTTTCCTTATTTGACAAAAATTTCCTGAGAG
The DNA here is from genome assembly GCA_028571685.1 of Heterohyrax brucei. Lineage (NCBI taxonomy): Eukaryota > Metazoa > Chordata > Mammalia > Hyracoidea > Procaviidae > Heterohyrax > Heterohyrax brucei. The sequence continues at coordinate 70,470,022 of CM053162.1, read as the reverse complement.
GCTGTCAATGGGTGGAGGTAAAAACCGTCCACAGTTTCACAGGGGAATCATGAAAAACAGAACTGCAATCCTTTCTCAACTCCCCAAATTTGTGACTGTCACCAACTGCCTGTGGTGGACAAAGGCCACTAGCGAGCGGTCACCTCCATCATGAGAGCTCAGAGGAAAGATAATCCCCGTGAAATGCTCTGTGGCCAACACGGTGCACTTGGGATACAGTTTGGCACTCAGAGAGTACTGTTTAAGTATAATCCTGGCACAAAGACATGATCTGGAGTAAAATATGATTACACAATACATCCGAACATACAAATAAGTGAGATACACCACATATGGCACGTGGAAACAGGCTCCGTTCACTTCACGGCACGTCACGTACATTAACTGTTAACAGAGCTTAACTATTAACAGCCTGCTTCCACGAATAGTCACTGTTTTTTAAGTTTTTACTGGCATCCACAATTCTGAGGTCAGTCACCCTCAAGTAAAACTTTTGACCTCATCTCTAGCTATTCCCTTCAGAAAAAGCCCTGGAAGTGGGGTGACTGGCCAAATGCTACGTGTCTTCAAAGCTTTTGATGGACTGTGAGCAATTCTCTAGACATTTTGGAGCATGGACAATCAGACGGCATTTATGTCCCTACACTTTATGCAAAGTGAGTTACATTATCATCCAAATCACTGAAGATTATCTAAAATAAAAAAAAATAATAATAACCCTCACTGCTGTTTCATTTTGCATTTGTTAAACTGCTATAAATTCAGTCATTTATGTTTTATTGGCAATTTGTATTTCCTCTCTGACAACTTGCTGATTCCTGTCCTTCATCTGTTTTTCTTTGGGGACACTTATCTTTCATTTGATTTGCAAGAGCTATGTTACAAATGTTAGTCCTTCCTCACAAATGCCACAATTTTTTTTTCTGAATTTGTCATTTACTCTCAGGGTCTATTTCGACTGAAAGATATATAAGTTCGGAGGATTAGTCAAAGTTTCAAATAACTGTTTTTAAAAATAAAGAAGCAAATACAAAACCAAACAGAAGAACGCATAAGTTCAATCTGCAAATCTGGAGCAGCACTGGGTTGCCTGGTGCCGAGGAGGCAGAGGGAGAGGTAGGGGACTCAGCTGGGTTTTCACCTGGTGAGATAGGCAGGAGGGCAGAGGAGGAAACCCCGGTGGCGCAGTGGCTAACGGCTACAGCTGCTGACCGGAAAGCTGGCAGTTCAAATCCACCAGCTGCTCCTTGGAAACTCTACGGGGCAGCTCTACGCTGTCTGCAGGGTTGCTGCGAGTCGGAATCAACTAGAAGGCAGTGGTTTGGGGCAAAGGAATAAGGAAGCTGCGTGTATTAGCTAACCGTTTCCGGGCGGTGTGAACACGTGCCTGCTGCTAACCGGAAGGCCAGTATCTGAGGCTCACTCGGGCACCTGGGAAGGACAGCCTGGTGACCCGCTTCTGAAAAATCAGCCTGGAAAACGCTACGGAGTACTTTCTACTTTGATGCGTACGGGTTCACTGAGAGTCGGCAAGGACCGCACTGCCCCTGGTTTGTTTCCATTTTGTCTTGTTTTGTTTCTGGTGTGCACTAGCACGTGTGTTGCTGAAATGATGGACCACACACATGGACAGGACGAGAGGCAACAGGCACACTGGGACAAAGCAGGAGGCGCTGGGTCCTCTGCGTGGTTAAGACCAGTCACAGGAGAACGAGAATAGGCGACAGCTAGAAGGTGGAGACATTTTCCACAACTTTCTCCCACTTTTTATCATCACTTCTGATACATTCCTTTGATTTTCTTCTTTAAAGATGGTGTTTATTTACATCTGCACTGAACCCCAGGACAGCCCGAACTTGAGAGGACTGCCGTGATTCCTAGGCCCTGGAAGTTGTCCACCGTGGACAGGGTGCAGTCTTAGGACTTTTCTGTGATTCCTTGGAGTAGAAAAGCTCGCGTGTTCCTTCTCCGCCAGGTTTCCGCCTCCCACAGGTCCCGCTTAGGCTGGGTTTACTGCATTACGTCTACTCTCCTATTTTAAGTTTCTTTACTCATTAACTTTTTAATCAGAAGGAGCTTCACGTCTCAGAACCCATCCCAGCGGTTAACCCCACTGACTGGATGGGACACTCATCTGAGCCACTCTGCCCTCCAGCGCCTGCGGGTTCTCCTCCGGCCTCAGCCGGCGCTTCCTGAAAAGAAGGATTTCTTCCTGTGTCCCAGGCGGTATTTTAATTACAGCTTATGAAACAGGAGGGAGGACGCTTGAAAGAGACAGACAAGCAGGGCCACGCACCCTTTAGATCACAAGGCCCAGTAAACAGCAGACTCCCCACTGAGTTGCCTCGTTCGCTCAGAGGTCACAGCTGCGGGTCACGCTGACGGCAGTGGAAAACCACCGGGGCCTTCCGAGCCCGGCAGAGCACCAAAGTCCAGGGCCCTGCTGGCTCTGCCCCAAGGACATTTTCTTGCAACAGGTACTTTGTGGGCGCCCTGTAAGCCTTCGGAAACTGGCGCCCACCCTGGCCCCCCACTTCATTTTTTTGTTACTAGCTGCCAGCACCTTGGCCTCCTACTCACGGCGGCCCCAGTCCCCAAAGGACAACACGCGGCACGGTTACTGGCTGGGGACGGCTGTGCCCACACGGTTCTCACCGACTGCGTTCAGAAGGAGAGCGCCAGGCCTTTCCTCCTACTGCGTCTCACTCTGGAAGCCCTCTGCTCAGCGTCACAGGAGCCTCCAGGGACGACACCTCGGGGTAGCTGCCCGTGGGTGCACTGGCCGGCAATCAGGCCGCGTGTCCCGGGTGGACGGCAAGAATCCTGCCGTCGAACTATCGCTGCCTCTGACTTCCTTTTAGGGACCCCTTTATCACAGACTCCAGGGAATTACTATTCAATACCTTGTGAAAACACGATGCCAGAGTTTCAAACTTCTTCTGCCAGTTCAGGTGCCATTCCTTCCTAGCTTCCAATTAAAAACAGGTAAAATGTGTCCGGCCCGACTGAGCCACTGTTAACATGGCCCGGGCCTTCACGGACTGGGGAAACCAGAGCCTCTGGCCTCAAGGGATGCTTCCTCTGATTGGAGGAAGCGGGATCGTGGCCTGCAATAAGGCCCTCGCTGATTGGAGGAGAAGGCAGAACTTCAGGACAGTGCCTTCTGATTGGAGGAGGCAAAAAAAGCTTGCGCTTAAGGCAGTACCTTTGCTGATTGGAGAAGGAGGACCTCTGGCGTTGAGGCAGTGCCTTCTCTGATTGGATGAGGCGGAACACGGCCTTGAGCAATGCCTTTGCTGATTGGACAAGGTGGAACACTGGTCTTGAAGCAGTGCCTTCTCTGATTAGGCGAGGAGGAACGTGGCCTTGAGCAGAGCCTTTGCTGATTGGATAAGGCAGAACACCGGCCTTGCGTAGAGCCTTCGCTGATTGGGTAAGGCGGAACCTGGACCCTGAGCATGGCCTTCTCTGATTGGATAAGGCAGAACACCCCCCCTTGAGCAGGGCCTTCGCTGATTGGAGCGGCAGAATCTCGGGCTTGAGGCAGTGCCGACGCCTCCGAGGTGTGGCCGAATAGTAGGGGCGCGCGTCCAGGGCAGCCCCGAGCAGCGCCCCTTTTGGGATTCACACTGCACGGCATCCAGGGTCCCGTCACAGAGAGAAGCCGTGGGCCGCTCTGCCTCAGCCTTGGAGCAGAGCTGCCATCACAGACATAAATGTCATGGTTGTGTCTGAACTCTCAGGTCACCGCACAGCAAACCTGGCCAGAGGTTTCCAAAGTAAAACCAGTCCTTTGTGGAGGGAAATCTAATCAGAAGCTCAGGCTGTTCCATTTTACACAACATCCAGAGACAGCAGACAAAACGAAAGAAAAACTATTAACGATAACAAAAAAAAAACATGCAAGCAGCAGAATCTCAGCGTTTGGTCTCTCCAACCATAGGGCGTTTTCATTATTTCAAAACACTTGTTTTTGTCTGAACAGAAATGATCTTCAGGAAGCCAGCCATCTTCCTGAAAGGGCGGAACGCGGAACCAGGCCGGGGGCAAGCAAGGCGACCGACTCGGGGAATCTTCACAAGTTACACCCAGCTTCCGTCTCCGATTCTCCCCGAAGGTATCGAACGTCTCACACGCCCCGCTGTGCTCGCCCCCGCGTGCACACCCACCCGCACGCACGCACGTGCACGCACACGTCACGTGCACGCACGCGCACACACGCAGCCTGGGTGGAGGCTGAGAACGCCTGCACGGAAATCCCGGGGCCGGCGACGCCTCGCCAGCCCTGGCCCCCGTCGGAGGGCATCGTGCGACAGAGGCTGACAGGTGCCCCGGGCGACTGCAGGCTGTCCCTGAGCTGTCGGGCAGTCACCCATTATCCTCAGTGGAGGCCCCTGGACCCCCACCTGCCGGGTGAGAGGGTGCAGAGCTCGCCTCCCCGACAAGAAGACCTCCCCCTGAAAGCTGAGCACCGCAGCGCCCCGGCTGCCTGCCGTGCGCACGGTCAGGGAGGGCCACCGGAGAGAGACCAGGCCCCGGTCCCGGGCCACAGCCCGGGCTCAGGGAAGACTGGACACCTGCCTGAGACAAAGGAACAGGCCGCGAGGATGTTGCTGAGTAAAGCCATCTCCATGCGCTGTGGCGGCAGCCTCGGCGTGTCACCTCCAGGGGACGCTTCAGGAGGATGGCAGTACCCCCGTCCCTTTCTTCTCTCCTGTTGGAGAACAGAAAGCGGGTGATGAGAGGACATTCTGCTGTCCTGGGGCCATGTTCCAGGTAGCCTGGGCTCAGGAACCAAGAGCCAACTTCCTAAATGCCAGCTGCTATCCCCAGCTGGGGGCCACGAAGACCTCAGGTCCCATCCTGTTTGTTCAAGTCACCTTTCTAGCTTTCAAGAGGAGCAACCTACACCTGTTTTTCTTAGTCTGGCTCCTTTCTTTTCCCCACCTCCTCCCAACTACCTACTTTAGCTTTTCTCCCTTCCCTGTCCCCATTTCATTTCACCCTTCCCAGCCCACTGCTGAGGCCCAGCCCGGCAGGTGCCAACCATAGTCACCTCAGCTACCGCACTGTAACCACAAGCGACAGCCCACTCTTCTCCTGGCTCTGCTTTCCCCGACGCCTGCACTGATGGGACTTGTGTACCTTGATCAGCCTGCCTCGGCCCACAGGTCACCAAAGCCAAGTACCTGGCGCTGGCTCAGAGCTGGTTGTTCTAGAGCTGCCAAATCTGTTCCAGCTCCAAAGTGCCAGGAGCATCTGAGACAGCAAGCCTGTCCCCTGCCTCCTCTTGCCCAGGTCTGTGACCCACTGGTGACTAGGATGGGCTAACCAGGCGAGGCACTGCCCACAGACTGCCCTCCGGCAGAACTGTCCCCTGGGGTTCAGGGCAGGGAACCGTGGAATCTTCGGTCAGTAGCCTGGCCTCGTCCCAGCTGCTGCAGCTCAGCCCCAGCGGCCGTCTCACCCAGTCCGCTCAGTGAGGCCGCCACAGGGGCTCCCCGAGGACGGCGGGGAGAGCAGTGGGAGGGACGGTTGTGACTGCTGAGTGCCGGTGCGGCACTGGGAGTTGGGAGGGCTGTCAGGCTCGGGGAGGGCTGGACAGGCTGAAGGCTCCGGTCCGGGGGAGGAAACTCGGGTTCCCAGGTGGGCATGGATGTTGGCGACATGGGCCACATTTCAAGGCCTGACTGGGAGAGCTGCAGTTCCACAAGTGGATGGAAGGGCTGACAACAGACAGTCCTTACTCTGCTGAGTCACAGGACATGGCCTTCAACAGTCATCTGAGTCCCTAAAAGCCAGGTGACACAGGCCTATAGTTGGCATCAGCACCCTGAGCTCAGAGTCGGTCCTGCAGGTCTGAGGACTTCAGGACCCAAGAAGACAGCAGAGCACTGGACTGCGTCTGCGTGGACAGTGAGACTAGGCCCTTCTGGTTTGTTTCCTCCCATTGCCCGAAGAGAGGTCAAGTCTCGTCACTTCATTTCTGGGAAGTTCTGCAACACGCTTGTACCTGTCCTTCGGCTAATACTTTTTGCTAAAACTAGCACTTGTTGTCACCACAGTTCTCCTGCTAAAGTACACATCTGATTGCATCAGCCCACAGAACACAGACCTTCAACAAACCTTACTAAACTGTTAAACACAGCACACACTGAGCTCCACAATATTTGACCCCTGCCTTCACTCCGGCCTCATTTCCTACCCTTGTCTAAACTCACACACACTCACACTCAGATGCACTAAGACACAAGCTTGCCTCACACTCCAAGAACAACGGATGACCTTTCGTTCTCCAAACACACCAACCTCTTTTCTCTTTCCAGGCTTTGTGTATGTTTTCTCCTTTGCCAAAACACCCCTCCACCTCCCTCTAGCTTTCTGGCAAATGTTTCTTCTGATCAGAAGTTCTAACACAGAGAAGCTCCGTGTAAATCCTCCCAACTCTCTTCCTGGGCTGTCTCAGAGTCCAGATGGTCTTCCAGCACTGCACCTATGTTACTGGGTCATGAATTACAACCTTGTATGGCCATTTCCTAGACCTAAAGAAAATAACCAAATCAAATCCAGTGTCATCGAGTTGATGCCAACTCATAGCGGCCCTATAGAGGTATCTTGTAAATCCTTGTTATCAAGCCTGGTGGAAGAAGCTTCTCAATAAACGTTGGATGGCTTAGTGGCTGAATGAAAAAAGAATTAGGCATGAGCTTTATATTCATAAGTCTCAGACAGCATTTCTGAGCATGCCAGAGGGTTAGCCACTTTAGAGACACAAAGGACACCAGGGTTGACTGTGGCTCTGGAGGAGAAGCCCAGGAGAGCACTGCTTTCTCAGGACAGTGAGGGGCCACGAGCAAGACGGAAGCTTTCCTGTGGATCAGAGGTCTTCCTGCACGATTCCTCACGCCTGGCTCTCTAATGGAGAGGGTTTAGTAGCTGAGCAAGAGGAGGACAGAAAAGGGTGTCAGGGCAAGACTCTGGAAAACAACTCTGGGTGGCCCATCCTGGAGAAAGGCCCAGATCAACCAGGAAGAAGCCCCATGGTCCACATGGCAGAAGTTGGCCTGGGTCAGGAGTCAGGACACTGTTCTGTATAGGGCTTAAACATATGTTAGGCACTGGGGACTACATAGTCTCTGTCTTAACTGTTCAATTTGGTCATTCCAGCACAGCAACAACCATAGACAATACGTAAGTGAACAAATATGTCTGTGCATCAGTAAAAATGTAGTTATAAAAACAGGTGGTAGGCTGTATTTGGCCCATGGGCTGTACTTTGCCAGTCCCTGGCCTGGTCCTCAAGACTCAGAGTATGGTTGAGGCACTGGTAGCAGCAGTGTTAGGTGGGGTCTTGGCAGATACATGAGGACTGACAAGTTCACAAACTCATCCTAGGACAAAAGCTACATACTTCCCTGCTGAATATCACCATGGTCACCTTCGAAGTCCCCACCTTGGAAAGCTACACACTGATGCCAGAGCCTGGCCCACCCTTCCGAGTAGTTTTGGAACTCTTTTCGGGAATGGCCATCAGAGCTGTCATTGTATTACACCTGATGTCCTGAATGTCATCAAAATGACTTCCTTTCAATAGTTCCTTTATCTTCAGATGAAAAAAAAAAAAGTCACTGGGAGCCCGAGCAGGTGAGGAGGCAGGGTGTTCCAATACACTGACTTGTTTACTGACTAAAAACTCCCTCACAACACAACTACGCCATTAAGTTTGCAAACTTGCCACTGTGCCACCACGTGCAATGGCCATTCCAGAAAGAGGTCCAAAATTGCTTTTGAAGGGTGGACTAGGCACTGGCATTGGTGCATAACTTCCCAAGGGGAGGACTTAGAAGGTGACCATAGTGATAGTTAGCAACGAAGTATGTAGCACTTAGAACAAGTAAGTTCAGGGACTTAACTGTCAGACCTGTAATCTTGAGCACCTAATGAAAACAAAGTCCCCATTTTATCAGACCCTTGGGGGAGTCTGTGAACTGCTGCTCCACATGACTTAGCTGAGTCCCTTCAGCCTAGCACTGTGACATCTGTGCAACAGCCCAGGCTGAAGAGGAGTTTCACTAGTGTCATCTTTGTCAGCCTAACCCTGTAGGGACGCTGACATACAGCCCATGCTCCATGGGCTTGCAGAGTACCGTGAAACCAAAGCAGCCAAGCTGGGTGGCAGGACGCGGCAGAGGAGATTTTGTTCAGGGCAGCTGTTAGTGATACAAGGTCTGAAGAGTTTAGAGAGGTGATGAGCCTCAGAGTCAAATCCTGCTCTCAGCTTCCACTTCCCGATTCCTCCTTTAGCAGGGGTGGACAGCTCAAGGTGGCTCTGGACATTCTTCACTGGTGGCTTACCCAATAATCAAAATATCTCAGCATCTTCTACCAGCAGAAAGGTAAAGAGTGTGAAGGACTTATCTACCCCCATGTGCAATCTTGGGTTTTCTTCAAGAAGGGGGCTTCTCAACTGGAGCGAGTTTCCACTGCTACCACCCCACCACTCTGAGAGGCATCTATCAATGTCTGGAGAAATTTTTGGTGGCAGTTGAATGTCATGAGTAGGGGCCAGGGTTGCCGTTAAACATCCTATAATGCATGGACAGCACCCCACAGCAAAGAACAAGCTGGACGCAAACTTAATAGGGCTGAGGTTGAGGAGACCCTGTTCCAGAACAAATATCACTGTTTATAGACCACCCTAGCAATTTCGGTGTCTGTGCTTCTCACGTGCATCATAAATACAATCAGAAAGGTATCAAAGAGAGGTGCTTCTTGGAGTTCCCAGTAGCCTTGTCAAAGTATCAGAAGTCCATGTCCTGGGTCAACAATTCAGTGTTCCCATGAGCAGAAGTAACTGGACTCTTGGACAATGAATCACATTAATCACCCCCTCCAAAACCGAAAACTCAATTGCCATGGAGTGGATTTCAACTCAAAGTGACTCTGTAGTTCAGAGGAGAACTGTTCCATAGGGCTTCCCAATAGTGGCTGCTAGATTCAGACTGTCCACCTCTGAGTTAGCAGCTGAGCTCTTAACCACTGTGCCACCAGGGCTCCAAACCAAAACCATTGCCATTGAGTCCATTGTGACTCATTGCAACCTTATAATAACCCAACCAACCCTTCAGGAGAACTCAGTTACTGTGAGCTAGTGTTATCTCATGTGTGACCCAAAGCTCCTACACCTTATTACTAACAAACCACAGCACAGTTGAGGGGAGGGAACTTACTCCCCCACCACTTGCATCTGGACTCTTCATGAGCACACGTCAGTCTCCTGACGAAGAGGACAAAACACCCAACCTCATGAGCACCATCCCTTCGACTGGATGGCCCATGGCAGGCACTGTGCGCTGCTTTCACTAGCTCCCATTTGCAGCCAGTGCTGCAAATTCATATGCTCTGGAGGCTTCATTTGGTATTCAGTGTAATCTCTGAATGGCCAAGTTCAAAATGAGACGTACTGATGCTAGTGCATGGCATCTCCAGCAGCAGCAGTGAGCATCTCGTACGTAAGGCCCTGTGCAGGAGACCATCTCCTCCTACGCTCTTTGGGAGGTGATGCTGTAACTATTTTAGCTACCTGGGCACAGATGTGCTGTCAGGAACAGAGAAGCATCTCGTACGAAGAGTTCATCCTTGATGATAGTGGTATCAAGCAGTACGGACTTTAAAACTCATTTGGCCCTGGATAGTGTCTCAGGATCTGAAAGAAAAGACAACAGCACACAAATCAAAGAAAATAATCACACGGCTGGAGATGACATCATCTCATGGACCTGATGTCATCCACAAGTCAGGAGAGATACCTTGGGTCTATCTGTCTGGTTCTGTGGAAAGATAGAGCAGCTCCTCCCCCAAGGATGAAGCCCATTGCCAGGGTCTCATCAGCCATTTAGACCAGACAGACAGACTAGGCAACTTCCCCAGGTCACGGCAGAAAGTCAACACGAGGTAAAAGATTAAAGACACGTGCAGCCTCTTTCCCCCTCGTCAGCCCAAACCCACAATGCAGCCAAAGCACATGTGTCCGTCTGGTCTGCCACCAGTGAAGTGTGCAGGCCAGCCTCACCGGGACGGGAAGGGAGCGACGTCTATTCCTGCTAGCGATGCTAAACGGGCTATGAATTGAAGTCTCATGTAGCTATGTGTGGGCACCAAAACCATGGAGGAGGATATGTGGATTCCCACAGGCAGCACGTCCATCCAGAAGTTATAAGCTCAGCCAGGGAAGCTGGTGGGGGCCTGTGAAAGACCCGGACCCCAGACGGCTCCTTTATGCTGCTTGCTTCCTTTAGGAGTGTATACAAAAAGTGCAATCAGACACGGAGCTCTGTCAGCACAGGGTGGTCCCTCAGCTCCACGTAGACACACTCCTTCGTCTGCCATCCCAGCAGCGTGGAAACTGCAGAGTTCTGCTTGTTTATTAATGTCTTTATGGCTACTACCCTTCGGCCTCTGGCCCACAGGATGTGGGGTATCCTCCTATCTCCACTTGCTGGTGAAGAAATTAAGGAAAAGAAAGACAAAGAAATTTAGAAACAGGACTGGTGTGCACTAGAGCCCACAAGCAGGTCTCTGCGGGCTGCTGACCCTCCTCTCTCCACAATGAAAAACATGGACAGGCTGACCCTGGCCTGTTGCCCAGAGTCTGAGGTACTAACACATGACTGGCCAAGTAACTCCTACATCACAGGCCGGGAGAGGATACACATGGACCCAGAGAAATGAATGAGCAGTAGGGGCCCCCCTTTTTCCAGTGGGCTGAAAGACACCTGTGGATGACACACTCAGCGTGCTAGCCTGACAGCTGCTTGGCTTCCTGCATTCCAACAACCTTCACCTCCAAGCCACGGCAACAAACTACTTCCAGGGACATATCCCCGAATTTATCATCACTTAGAAAGGCTCTGCTTCTGAAATGTGTGCAAAGTCTTTCTCTCTCAAATCTTTCCTCTCTCCCAATCATTCTGTCTTTCATTGCAGCAGTCTTACCTATTCATCGTATGAACTCTCTCAGTTGTCACCCACCTTAAAGGACTTCCCTTTATTTGGCCTTCCCTCTAGTTATTGTTACTCACTCCCCTTCCCAGTCAAACATCTTCCTATACACTTACATTTCGTCTCTCCATTCCTTCTCCATCGTTCAATCCCTGGCCCATACAAAGCTGTGTCATATCCAGCCTGTCTACCAAAGCACCCTTTGGTAGCATAGATTTGATCAAACCATCAGGCTAGCGTGTTTTAATAGCAACCTCAGGGTGGAACTACGAATCTTGGCTGTTCAGGGCCCTCCTGCCCCATTAATCTTCACTCCTGCTGTCTTGTACAGTGTCTGACACATCAGTGTTTTAAAACTAATTCTGACACAGAGCTGGGAATCAAGGACTAGGGTATGGGTGGCCAAGATGAACAGACACAGGCTTCGAAACAGAATGAACAGCTTGTGAGCCACCAGTGACATTTCTGTGGCTCCTGTGACCTCGACAAGGAGCTCTGTAATGAGTTACATGGGAGGGCTGAGTTACTGAACCAGGGATCGGATCAGCTGTGGCCACAGACAGGACTCACACAATGGTCACAGACCATGAGGGTTCCTAGTGACGCTGTTATAGCAGGTGTCTGATAAAAGTCTCTCTGGGCCCTTCATTTAGGATTAGGTGGGTGAGCACTATGGAGTACTCATCAAGTTTCTAACACACTCTGCTGTCTTTATAACCTAGAGGCAGATGACCCTCCTGTGTCAAGGCACCACTCGATGGTCTTCATTCAATAAACATTGAATTTATTCACTGTTAAGCCCTTGGAAATCCTGGTGGCATAGTGATTAAGTGCTACATCTTCTAACCAAAAGGCTGAATTTCAAAGCCTCCAGGTTCTCTTTGGGGGCAGTTCTACTCTCCTCTACAGATTGGAATCAACTCGATGGCAGTGACTGTGGCTAATGGCTAGTGGAACCATTTATTTAGCAAAGCAGTCTATTGTTGCTGAGGGACTGAGAACTCTATGAAGGGAGATCCATGTCTTAGTCTCCTGTGTGCTCAATGCTTGACTCACAGTAAGTGCTACCTGTTGGATGAATGACTCTAGAAATATGCGAGACATGACAAGTGAGAGAGATCTGCAATCTAGCCACCTACAACACAAGACCAATGAGTTACAAAGTCATGGTAAGCTATAGTGACAGGTAGGAAAGAGGAATTAAGTCTAACAGTGGGACAGCAGTGGGGAGGGCTCACAAAGACTTTATAGCAAGCTAACATCTGATTGAACCTTGAACTACTGAGTATTATTTTAATAAGATTATACCAATCACTCACGTGCACTGGGAACTTCCTCTGTAACCAGGCAATGTGCTAGGGGCTTTATATAAAATATTTAAGCTTTAGATAACCTTGTCAGACAGATGCTACTATTTCTTCATCTTTCAGATGGAAAAACTGGGGCATGAAAAGGTAAGGTTGCTCAATACTGCCCAGTTAGAAAATGGTAACATGCCTTCAAACAAAAAAGAGACTACACATTCTTTTCAACTGCTTATGGAGTATATATACCAAGAAAGGTACAAGACAGGTGGTAACCTGCTTATATCAGAGATGAGGAAATGTTTCAAATTAAAAATCTAAGCTTCTATCTCAAAAAACTATAAAAAAAGGAGGCAGGGCCAAGATGGAAGAGACCAATGCTTCCCATGACCACTCTAACAACAAAGACCCGAAAGAACAAATGAATCCAGTATATATGAAATTCTAAGAGCCCTGAACATCAAAGGGAAAGCTGAGAAATTGGACTGTGAAAGGGGGGAAGGAGGATAATATCACAAGAACATAGGATGCCAAGAACCTGAACTGCTGGGAAGCAGCTGCTGCCACCATGTGATGATCCCAGCATGGAGGCTGGTGGCCATTCCTCTCTCTGGGGGTGATTGTTTGGAGTGTTGTCTTGTACCTCTGGAGCCAGTAAAGGACAGCGCCAGATTACTGAAAGCCAAGTCATTGCGCATAAACTACCAAGCACAGATCTGAATCTTTCTTTCCATATAGGCCTGTCTCCTTTATCCCGACACCCTCCCCTCCTTTCTCTGAACTGAGTCCAGCACTAGAACCTGGTGCCACTAACTGAGCCTGAAGTAGGACTCCTTGAGCCTCCCCTGAGCTATTCTCCACTTAGAAGGGGAAGGCTTTAGCAAACTTGGAGAGAAGGAACAAAGAATATACACATATATTTTTCTGCTAGAAAAATCAGGTCAGAAACTATTGCTTTACCTAGATTCAGACATGAGGGGATACGCCAACCTCACAGACACTCAGAGATGGCTGTTAGCTCCCTGCCTTTCTCAGTGGCCGCAGCGAGACACCTGTGACTATATAAATCACCCCATCTAGGACAGTAGGTGGGAGCCTGTATTACACACTTGGTGGCTGACCACTGGGGCACCAGAGCTGGATGCACATAAGAAGACTAAACTGTACATTTTAAAACAAGAAGTTAGAACATAGTGGGCAAACATAAAATAAATAACTACAACTTACTGATGTGTCAGAAATAGTAGTTCATATCAAAGCATTCAAAAGGGTGGACCAAAACAAAAAATCAAATTTTCCAGAGGAAGAAAACTTTCTGGGCTTATCAGAGGTGGAATACAATAGATTAATTGTTAGAAATCTTTAAGAGATAAAGAAGGAGATGAGGCAAAATGCAGCAGAGCATAAAGACAAATTGAATTTGCTGCAAGAAAGCAAGAGCATCAAGAATTAGAAATTCAGACATTTAATAATAAGAATACAGAACAAAGCAAATCAACAGAAAGTCATAGGAGGAAGACTGAAGCAATGGAAGCCCAGATTAGTGAGACTGAAGATAAAGCATGTGACATACCCACTATGTCACCACCCATCAATAATCATGTTGAATGTGAGTAGACTAAATGTACTGATAAAGAGATGCAGAGTGGCAAACTGGATAAAAAAGCATGATCCATCTATAAGCTGACTATAGGAGACACACCTTAAACTCAAAGACAGAAACAAACTACAACTCGAAGGATAGAAAAAATACATGTATCAGGGTAACATCACTCAAAAGAGAGCAGGAGTGACAATATTAATCTCTGATAAAATAGACTTTAAAGTAAAATTCATGACAATGGATAAGGGAGGGCATTATATAATGATTAAAGGATAAGTATTCTAGGAGGACATAGCCATATTCAATACCCATACGCTCAATGACAGGGCTCCAAAATACATAGGACAAACACTAACAAACAGAAACAGACTGCTCTACGATAACAGTAGGAGACTTATGAGCAGCTGATATTTAACAAAGTTCCAAAGTCCATAAACTGGGGAAAATACAGTCTCTTTAATAAATGATGTTGGCATAACTGGCTATCCATCTGCAAAAAAACAGAAACAAGACCCATATCTCACATCATGCACAAAAGCTAACTCAAAATGGATCAAAGACCTAAATACAAAATCTAAAACAATAAAGATGATGGAAAAAAAAATGGAAACAATACTGGGAATCCTAATACACAACATAAACAGACTACAAAATATTACCAACAATGCACATACAGAATCCAAAGCCAAGTGCCGTCGAGTTGGATCCGCATATACAGAAGAGAAAAATAGACAACTGAGAACTCCTAAAAATCAGACACTTAAGCTCATTCAAACACTTCACCAAAAGAAAAAAAAGACTACCTAGAGAGTAGGAAATAATTTTTGGCTACCAAAAGTCCAATCAGTGTCTAATCTGCATAAGCTACAAGATTGTAAAACCTCAATAAGTAAAAGACAAATTACTCAACTAAAAAATGGGCAAAGGAGACGAACAGGCACTTTACCAAAGAAGACATCCAGAACATTAACAGATACATGAGGAAGTGCTCACAATCACTAGCCATTAGAGAAATCCAAATCAAACCTACAATGAGATACCATCTCACCAACAAACAACACAAAATAATAAATGTTGGTGAGGTTGTAGAGAGACTGGAACTCTTCTTTGCTGCTGTTAGGAATGTAACATGGTACAAATACTTAGGAAATCAATTTGGCATGTTCTTAAAAAGCTAGAAATAGAAATTCTATATGTCCAGTAATCTCACTGCTTGGAATATATCCTAGAGAAATAAGAACTGTCACGTGAACAGATACATGCACACCAATGTTTATTGCAGCACAGTCCATAACAGCAAAAAGACGGAATGAACTTATGTGCCCATCAATAAGTGAACGGACAAACTGTCACATAGTCACACAACAGAACACTACGCAATGATAAAGAACCACAGTGATTTCACGAAACACCTCCCAACAGAGTCATCTGGAAGACATTGTGCTGAATGAAATTATTCTGATGCAATAGGACAAATATTGTATGAGACCATTATTATAAGGACTGAGGAAAATTTTAAGCACTGAAGAAAATAATCTTTGATGGTTACAAGGGTGGGAGAGAGGAGAGGGATATTCATAGATTAGATAGTAGATAGGAACTGAGCTGGGTGAAGGGAGTGACAGCAGGCAGTAGAAGGGAGGTTAGCACAACCGGACTACACCCAAATCTAAAAGGTTTTCTAAATACAACCCAACATTTCCAAAGACAGAGTAGCACAGACAGCCATCTGGGGACCACAGTTTCAGTGGAATCTAGGCTAACTGGCATAACTAAGTTGTTTTTTTTTCCTTAAGAAAATGTTCTGCATACCACTTTGGTAAGCGGAGTCCAGAGTCTTAAAAGCTGGCAAACAGCCATTTAAGTATCATCAATTAGTCTCAATCTATGTGGAGCAGAGGAGAACAAAGGACATCAAAGACATGAGGAAAACATGAGCCCAGCAGATAGAAGGTGCCATATGATTCAGAGACTACATCTGCATGAGCCCAGCCACCACTAGTGATTGCCCTGACGGAAAACACAATGCACAGTCCCTGACACACCGGGAGAAAAATGGGTATGCAGAACTGGAACCCTATTAAAAGACCACACCTGATAGTTCATCAGACTGGAGAGTCCCCTGAGGAACTGGCTCCCAGATACCCTATTAGCCCACAACCAAAACTAGTATGAAAGCCAACTCTTCACACAAAGATTGAACTGAACTATAAAAGACAGCGATGCTGGGGAAGACTATGCTTCTTGCCTTAAACACTTATGTGAGGTTGCCTAAACAGCTCCTCTCTAGCGGTGAAATAAGGGGCTGGAGGGAGACAGGAGTTGGCTGAATGTTATGGGAAGTATAGGATGGAAAGGAGGAGTGTGCTGTCACAAGGGGCCGGGGAGCAGTTCTAGTAGCATAGCGGTGTATGTTTGGAGTTTGATATGGCAAATTGATCCATACTGCAAATTTACTTAAAGCACAATAAAATATATATTTTTTAAAAAAAACTAGAAAAAGAGCAATGTAAACCTAAAGCAAGCAGAAGGAAACATAATGACAAAGACAAAACCATTCATCAATAAAACTGTAACAGAAAAACAATAGAGAAAAAGCAATGAAATAAAGGGCTGGTAATTTGAAGAGATCAGTAAAATGAATGACCCTCTAGTGAGACTGACAGAGATGAATAAGAAAGAGACCTTAGTGACCAGTATCAGGAATGAAAGAAAGGATTGCTACAGACCTTACGAACACCAAAAAGATAATAAAGGAATGGTAGGAACAATTCTACACATGGAAATTAGACAACATATATGAAATGGACCAATTCCTCAAAAAATATAAACTATCACAACCCACCCAATAGGAAATAGATCATTTGAACAGTCCCATAGCTACTCGTATTAAGGATATTGAATCCATAATTTAAGAACTCCCCCCAAAAGTAGTCTCCGGCCTTAATGGTTTTGCTACTCTATAAAACATTTAAAGAAGAATTTGTACCAATTATATACAATCTCTTCCAAAAAATACAAAAGGAGTGGAATACTTCCTAATGTATTTTATCAGATAGCATTACCCTGGTAACAAAAGCAGACAAAGACAGTAAGAAGCAGAAGCAAGCAAGAGAACTAGAGACTAATATCTAATATCCCTCATGAATAAACATTATGACCACATGGGATGTATTTCAAGTATGCAAGGATTTCTCACATTCAAAAAATCTTTCACTATAATTCACTGTATTCATCCTTTCAAGACCAATTCTTTTCTGCTTTGAATCTTTGTGGATAAATGTGCTCATGTTTTCAGTAGTGGAATGCATGCTCAGACACTGAGTGTGTTTAAAGTTTTACCTGGTGATAAGGGTTTTGAGAAATACTACGAGAATATATATGACTTGTGGGAGCCCATCTGGCCCACTGGTCTTGGGTTGCAGGCTTTACAGCAGGGTACCACTCATTTGGACACATACGGCACCTCTGGTTTTGCCCGATACTCAAGCTATTTTGCTTCACTGCTTCTTTGGTCTTTCGTTGTTACACAAGTACTCAGTGGAGCAGTGCAAATACTTTCAGTGGGAAAAGTGTCCTTCCAAAGAACTCCAGAGGCATAAAAAGTGGGTGGGATAATGTATCCTCTGTGAATCATCAAAGGGTTAACAGGCTAAAGGAGAAAAATCCTATCAATTAATGTAGAAACAGCATTTGAAAAAATGTAAAACACATTCATGCTAAAAGGAGTCTCTGGGGACGGCTGTGCAAACCATTCACGGTGGTGCAAGTAGTTAATGTGTTCCGTTAGGCACTGAAATGCAGATCGGAGTCCACTAAGAGGCCCTCAGAAGAGAAGTCTAGCAATCAACTGCCAAGTACCCACTGAAAACCCCACAGAGCACGCTTCTGCTGACACGTAAGGAGTCGCCCTGGGAGTGAACCAACTCAGTGGCAACTGGGGCTGGTGTCATGATGAATAGTCTCAGAAAAATAGAAACGGAAGGAACTTCTGCAACTTGAGAAAGAGTATTTGGGAAAAACCTCTAAGTAACATTACACCTAACGGTAAAAGACTGAATGTTTTCCCTTTAAGACTGGGAACCAGACAGAGATGTCTACTCTCACTGTTCCTGTTAAACATAGTGCTAGACATTCTAATTACTGTAATAAAGCAAGAAAAGGAAATGAAAAGCATACATATCAAAGAAAAGAATTGTCTGTGTAGATGACATAATTGTCTCTGTAGACAGACGACATAATTGTGTATGCAGAACAGCTAAAACAAAATATACTGGCAAATACAGAACATGCTAGCAAGGAAGTGAAGAAAGTGGATCACTCGTTGCCAATGCAGATATAAAATGGTACAGATACTTTGGGAAATTGCTCAGTGATTTCTCAAAAGCTAAACTTGCAACTACCATGCTCTTCTGGACATCTATCCCAGAGAAATGAAGACTTATGTTCCCACAAGAACCTGTATACAAATATTTGTAGCAGCTTTATTGGTAATATCCCCAAACAGGAAAGCGGCAGGTGTATCTCAGGGGGTGAATGTCTCAATCAGCTGTGATGGATCCACACCAAGGAATATTACTCAGCAATAAAAGGTGAATATTTTCAGCAACAACAAAATAAATAGTTTTTAAAAAATGGAAAAAGAAGAGAATGAGTTACTGATACATGCAACAACCTGCACAAATCTCCAGAGAATTATGCTAAGAAGAGAGAAAGAAAAAAAAAAGCCAATCCCCAAAAGTTGCATACTGCGTGATTCCATTTATACAACAGTTTTAAAGTGACAAAATTGCAGGATTGGGAAACAAATCGGTAGCTGCGAGAGGTTCTGGAAGAAGGTGCAGGTGGGAGGGAAGCGGGTGTGGCTCTAAAGGGCAACATGAAGGACCTTGATCGTGATGGAAATGTTCTGTGTCTGGATGTATCAAGGTCAACAGGCTGGTCATGACACTGTCCTAGAATCTAAAAGATGTCACCACTGGGGGAAACTGGGTAAAGGGTATGGGATCCCTCTGTATTCTTTCTGACAACTGCATGCCAGTCTACAATTATCTCAAAAGCAACTGAGGAATTGCTTTTTGATACCAGCAGGTCTCTGTGCCTCATTCCTTGCAGTCTCATGGCTACCTGGGAGTTTGTGATCCAGTCTGTCTGTCTGTGTAGTGCAGACAGAAAGACAGACACAGGCATACTCGTGCACCCAGGTTTAAACTTGGAAACCCTGGTGGTGTAGTAGTTCAGTGCTGCGGCTGCTGACCCAAATGCTGGCAGTTTGACTCTGCCAGGCGCTCCTTGGAAACTCCATGGGGAGGTTCTACTCTGTCCTATGGGGTCACCATGAGTAGGAATCGACTCTATGGCAATGAGGTTTTAATGACTTAGCATTAAACCTGAGCTCCTTCCCTTCCTATCTTGAAGTCTGGACCATTTAGTTAACCTCTCTGACTCCCTATCCCTTCACCTTTAAAGTGACTCTTCTCTGACTCCATCAGTTAGAACTTAAGGAGAACAACAAAGCCTTCTAGAAGTACTTACAACAGAGAGGATTTAGGTGGGGAATTGGTAACAGGTGATAGAACAGGTCAGAGGAGAGCTGAAATGTGAAAACTGCCATGACAGATGACAAAGGCAAGAGTTTGAAGATGTTTTCAAGCTTCCATGACTTTCAAAAGATGAAATGAGTGTTGGCGAAGATGGGGAGAAACTGGCCCCCTCATCCACTGTTGGCAGGGAACATAAAACGGTGTAGCTGCTGTGGGAAGCATTGAGGGTTCCTCAGAAAGTGACACAAAGAATTAGCTTGTGCACAGCAATTCCACTCCTAGACATATCCCCAAAGAACTGAAAGCAGGAGGGCAAACAAACGCTTGTGTACCCGTGGGCGTTGCCGTGTCACCCGCAACAGCCCAAAGGTAGAAACAGCCTAAAGGCCCATCAGCAGATGAAGGGTAAATGACACACGGCGTGTGCCTGCAGTGGAACACGGCTCAGCCACAACCTGAAGGCCCATCAGCAGACGTGTGTGCGCCTGCAGTGGACACGGCTCAGCCACAGAGAGCAGTTCTGAAGACCGCTCTAACGTGAATGAGCTAGAAAACACGACGCTAAGCGAAATAATTCAGTCACAAAAAGACAACTCTTGTACGATGCCACATATATGTGATATCTAGAAAACGTGAAGAGCCCAAAGTGCATTCACCGTCAGCAGAGTGGAGCCGGAGAGGCGCGGGGCAGTTTCTTGCCTAGAGGGTGTTGACCTCCCGGGAGAGGGGGTGGGAAACCCGGAAACAGCTGTGCGGCCTGACGGATGTGATTCATGTCACTGAATTGTACATGTAAAAAAAGGGCCAAATGGCAAATGATTTCATATATGTGTTTTATCACAGTAAAAAAGTAGATATTAAAAAATAAGTATATATTACATTCTAAGTTTTAAAAAAAGATTTCAAAATAACATGAACAGTATGTTTCAATTTCTGTTAATGTCGTAGGAGCTGCACTTGGAAAGAAAGGTAACAGGGACTTCTTCTTTCCCTTTTTTGCATTACATCCATTGCAATAAACAGGGAGAAAGAGAGAGAGGCAGAGAGAGAAAAAGAGAAAAAACCGTCATCAGGTGTCAAAAAAAAAAGCAAGAAAAACCAAAAAAGACAAAATGAGTTGGAACAAATTCCTACAGGTGACCCGCGGTGACCTGGAGATTAGCAGCAAAGGCAGCAGGCACTTAAAGCCCTAAAGAGACAAAGAGAGGAGGTGGTGTCACAGAAGCCAGGCGCCAGGGACATCAGACACAATCTGGAACTGTGGAGGACACGCCAAGTGGAAGCTGGAGCCACAGTGCAGAGGCACCCACGGCGGCAGAGGAGCCGGAGCGAGAAGCCGGGCACACTCTGACTTCCTTCCTCTGGCCGCCCTCGAGCCTCGCGTGGCTGCCTCCTCGGTCAAACCCTGCAGGAAGCCGGAGGACCTTTGAGCCTGGGAAAGGCAGCCACAGGGGTGGGCCCTGCTAACCACACAGAGCAGGGATCAGAGAGCCAATTCACGGGGTTTTGTGAGGGTGCAGAAGATCTAAGACACCCAGCACAAAGTAGCTGCTCAGGAAATGCTGGACGGAACATTTACATGGCCGTGTTATGCAATGGCACCCACAACCACACTTTCTGTCTGAATAGATGGAAGCCCCAGCTGCGGCTAGCTGGCTCCTGCTACACAGCCTTTGCCAAGAGTGCTGTTTTTCCCCCACAAACGAGCAGCGCCCCTGAGAAATGTGGAAAGCAGGCCTGTGCTGAAGTTTCATTGTACAAAGACACATTGAATTTCCACAGCTGCTGACTTCGCCTACCCAGAGGAGCAGTTTTAGTGAAATACGAAGCTCTCAGAAAACCACACTGTGTAAGACCACACTGTAAGTCAAACAGCATGTACACAATTTATTTCGTGTCTGGCCAGGTATGGTCTGAATTACATGAAGTTCTCAGAACAGCGAGAAGAAAGTGATTGAAGACGTCAGACTACATCAGTCACAGAGGTTCTGACGTTCCCGGGTCTCTGCCCAGTTTCACTTTAATTCTGCTGTCACCAAACCAGGAACACAAAGGAAGCTCCCAGGAACTGAAAGATGACATCATCAGAACCAAGATGCACACTGCAGCAAAAACAGCCAGGCTGGGGCATGTGGGCCTCAGTTGTCCAACGACCTCCCACGTAGTATGGAAGTCAGGCATCAAGTCGTGAGTGGACAACCAGGTGACGAGTGGGGCGAGAACCCACACAAGTTTCCACATCTGGGAGGAAGAATGCAAGACGCCTTCACCCAGCATCAAAGTGGGTGTGAGGTCCACAGGGTGGACATCTGAACTTCCTGAGAGCTGCTGTCTCAGTGTGCCGGCGGTCTTGAAGTAGCACCAAGGTGGGGAGAAGCCAGAACCCATCTCTGACGACGACACAGTGCCAGGGACTAGGTCTTGCTTACAGGAGGTTAAGGCAGTCCTGTGGGGCTTAAAAAAATGGTCGAGAACCAGAAGCTGCAAGGTGTTGAACAGGCTGGAAGAAGAGACAGAAAACCCAGAACATTCTTCTTAGAGATAAGCTTTCAGCCCCCAGGTTCTGTTCGTGATATCAGGATCCTGACGCCTGACTGGGAACAAAGGTTTCTGTCTCAAGTGGGTCCAGAGGAGTAGGACTCTTGGACTGTGGCTAGGCTAGGACTTGACAAAGCAAGCCCAGCACCTCGGTGGCAGATACACAGCAGGTTCTCCCGACGAGCCCCAGGTCAGCCCGGCAGAAAAGCAGCCCTGAGGTCCACCATGCAGGCACTACCTTAGCTGGGTGCTGCTGCCTCTAACCGGACAAGCCTGGGCACCAAGGCAGTGTTGGTCCCATCTAAGAGGAATGGTGGAAGCGCCCGACTGTGCTGGCTTCAAAGCGAGGTCAGAGTCTCAGGTGGCTGGGTTCAGGGGAGAATCCCCAGCATATGCTAGAGGTACCTGCAGTCTCGATGCCCTAAATTCAGTCCCCTAACCTGCCTCCTTCTTTTTCTCATGTCCGTATTATCCTGACCTTCCCACTCACTCAGGTCTTCAAGGGCTCTTCTTCTCTCTTGCCCTGAAAATTCTACCTCCTATTCTTTTAACCTCCCTTCCCCCACTGCCACTGCCCTAACTCAGGAACCGTTCCCTTTCCACAGTGCAGCACCAGTCTGAGGATTCTGCAGCCGTGTACCCCTAACTCTGTCTCTCTGTTCTACAGCTGTCAAGGGAGCTGCCCCTGCTGCAGAGGAAAACCAAACCGGGAGCCTGTCAATCAAAGCCCTTGGTGAGGTCTTCCCAGCTGACCCTAAACACAGCCCAATGACGGCCAGCCAACCAGAACCAGTTCCTTCTCCATTCACTTCCCCTCCAGCGGGGGCTCTGGAATTTGCCCTGCTTGGAATGCACATCTCTGCATCACCCCATTTCTGGGTCCTAGACATCCCTGGAGGTCTCTGTCACATCGTCCCCTGAGAGAACACTATCGTCCTCCTCTGCACCAGCACGCATAACCACTCCCTCTTTCAGACTCTCGGAACCCTGTGTGCCAGCCTTTTCCATACAGTAAAGAATGTGCCTTTCATATTTTGTAATTAGGCTGTAAGCTTTCTGAAAATAGGGGTCACGAATCAGATTCTCCCTCACCAAGGAGCTGTAGAGAGACTCAACGCCGTGGAGTTTGGCAGCTTGTAAGGACTGTGGGAAGCAGCCGGGAGGAGTAACATTGGCAAGACAGACTGGGCTACATTGTGACCTCAGAAGTGACAGATGAAGTCATCTGAGAGTCATCAGCTAAGGTATGACAACAGAGGAGGTAACCCTGAGACAGAACAGCAAGTGCGAAGGGAGAAGACCACGGCCGGAACCCCAGGGAAAATGGCCCGCCAGGACTGAGTGGAGAAAAAACGCCTGCGGAGACGTGGGAGGGAAAGAGAAGAGCACCCCAACGCCCGCACCACAGCGGGCACGGAGCGCAGCTCAGCACTGTCGGTCAGTCACACCAACATGTACTTCAGTAACTATGACTCGATTCCGTGGGACCTGTCCCTCCAGATCACAAGGCGAGACAGACTGACAAACCTGGGGATCCTTAACTCAGGCCATTACAAAGGTGCTCTGCTTCCCACCACTTAACTCCTAATCAGCATTTCGTAAGCACAGGCTTCAGCCTACTGCCGTTGGTGCTTCCTAGGCCCAGACCTATTGCCACTGAGCCGATTCTGGCTCACAGTGATTGCTATAGAACACAGCAGAGCTGCTCCATAGTTTCCAAGGAGTACAGGGAGGATGTGAACTGCTGACCTTTGGTTAGCAGACGTAGCACTTAACCACTGCACCACCAGTGTATCTGAGGAGTCTGCAATGAAGAACAACTCACAGAAGTAATGCCCCACCAAAGAACACACAGTTGGAAACTGGAAGCATCCCTGATCACGTAAGTCTCTGTGGTTTGGGCCTCCCTATCCCAAAGATGACTCCTAAATCCACCACAGGACCTTACAGAAGTCAGCAGCATGGGCCTAAATCCTGATGACAGGGGTCTGGAAGCCCAGGACAGCCCCTTAGGGAGTTGGATGAAGGGACAGGAACTCTAGGTAGACAGGATGTACCACCCTCCCTTGGCAGGACTGTGGGGAGGCCCTCATGGTGTGTAGCGGATTCTTTGGGGTGGTTCCTCTTCAGGGGACTAGCACCCACATCCCCATGGAATTTCCTCTGTGCCAACTCCATTCAACACAAACCAATGAGCTTCCAGGCGGGTGAAGGCTGTGAGCAGAGCAGACAGTTACTGGGTCACAAGAGTGAGAGTCCCCCAAGGGGGCCATGAAACAACCCGGCCCTGGGCTCCCTCAACTCACAGCTGCCTTACTTAGGTCTGACTTTCAGGGAAGTCAACCTGTTTGTCAGAAACCCTGGTGACACAGTGGTTAGGAGTTACATCTGCTAACCAAAAGGTCAGGAGTTTGAACCCTCGAGGTGCCCCTTGGAAATTCTATGGGGCAGTTCTAGTCTGTCATATAGGGTCGCTCTGTGTCAGAATTGATGAAATTGACTCAGTGCAAGAGATTTGTTTTTACAGATTTTGTTCCAAGGGTTATGTCAAGATTTGATTCAAATTATATTTTAAAAAGTGTTTTACACCATAGACACGCATGAACAGTCAAGAGTGTGATGCACCAAAAGTGAACAATTGCAGACTCCAGGGGTTTACATGAGCTGCAGGCTAAGACAGCTAAGCTCCTTTCAGAATAAAGGTTCTCCCGTCCAAACCACATTCACACTGAACGCATGGAGATGTGGCATTAATTAGGAAAGGTGCAGTTCCAGAAAGTCTTCTAACAGTGCAGATCCATGCAAGTCTGCTCATGCTGCAAAAGTGCCTGAGCAAATACAGTTCCCCCACCCTTGCTCACGTACGCTGGGCTCAATTAAATGGCAGGCAAGACACAGGGACAGACGCAGAGGGCACGCTTCCGTACAGACGAAAGTCTAAGGAGAGAAGAGTAACCTGTACAATCATAAATAACCACTTAACATGCAGCGTCCTGGTCAAGAGCACTGGTCGGGTTAGCGCCTGTCGGAAGCTGGGTTGTTTCGCCATGCTCTCACCTCTGTCCCAAGCAGAGACAAGGTCACTGATGAAACTGACAAACTGCAGTTTGGGCTCCACAAGTCAATGTAAATATTTTTGATGTGTTCAGGGCTTTAACAGATTACTAGAGAAAATGGGCACTGAAGTTTATTTTTCATGGCACGGTTAACTCTCCATAACGGCACAGGATGCCTGTGGGTACCATTTTCTGCCCCAGCTATAAACTGGTGAAGAGCGTGTTTAGCTATTTCTTTCGCTACGGTCCCTACAATGAAGAAATGCAGACAACTGTTACATGACCTTGGCCAATCAACACTAAAAAATTTTCCCTCTATTCCTTTTTGAAGTGCCTGGACTCTTTTTGTCAGAAGCACCTGAATCTGCGTGGTAGCCTGTTTAAAAGTACCGTCATTTCCAGAGTCTAGGCCTCCCACGGTTCTCTGGGCTGCACAGTCAATACGAGCACAGGGCAGCATTTGATGGGGAGATGCCGGGAGGTTCCTGCTCTCACTCAGACTCACAGTTTCAAACTCACTCATCATAAAGTCTTGTTGTTTTCATCAATTAACTCTATATTATAAATGATAATCATCAAATATAATGAGAATACACAATAAAACAGCATTTTCTCTTGTCTTGCTCATTGATGTCCCATGTCATTTAAAGAGTTCTGATGTAAAAAAAGTTGCTTGAAAATCACTGTTACTACATTTGTTTTTCCTTAATGTGTTTATTTTTTTGGATGGTGTGTTTTCAGGATTGGAATGCATGCTTACTAATTGAGTGTGTTTAGATTTGGGGTTGGGAATGTGGATCTTGAGAACTATGATCTGGCAATGTAAGCCATCAAAGAGTCGCGGGGCTCTGTGTCGCACCTACTCTGGTGGTGACAATATATGCATGAAAACCAAAAACACTCTACCTGTTGGCTTTGAGTTGACTACAACTCGCAGTGACTTCGGATGAAACAGAACTGCCCAAAGGGGTTTCTAGGGAGGGGCTAGTGGATTCCAACCGCCAACCTTCCAGCTAGCAGCTATAGCTCTTAACCACTGCACCACCAGGGCTGAAGTGAGCTCTGTAAATAATGGATTGTGGGTGTCCCTGAGGTTATACGGGGTACCTCTAATTTGCCAAGTATGACACAGAAACACTAAAACAAATCCTTAACAGCTCCCTACCTATCACAGAGGAGAGCCGTAACTTTGCCTGAAAGCCTCATCTACAGAAACAAATGGGGGGAAAACACAAAAGTTTATTAAAACTAACACATCCAGGAAACATCGTTCAACAGAATGCTCAGTCTATCAGCCAAGGAGGACCCCCCCCAGTCTGCTGAGCTTCACACATCTCAAAAGGGACCCACTGGACATCAAATGCATGAAAGCCAGAATAACCCCTTACCTCTGAGGCCCACCGTCCTAACAAGTGGCTGATGTATCATTAACCCAATGGTTACAAAAGTTTTACTATATAGGGAAAACCTAATGTAGTAAACAGAGAAACAAATCTTTTGGGTTAGGAAGGCAAAAGAGATAAGAGTTAGCATGCTTCAAGCAGAGCCCCTGCTATACGGTTGGCATTCAAAAAGCAAACAAATACTTGTTGAATTAATCAGGGCAGCAGAAGAGTGTGTCCCTCACTCCCGGAATTGCAACAGTGCAAAACTTTGGAAATAGAGAACAGGGCAGCAGCTTTGGTTTTCCTACGAGAACCATCTTTCCAGAGGCTGAGGATGTATGTGCAGGGGTTATACATTCGGACAGATTGTCTGTGCAGAAAGACAAGATCGGGGAGCAAGGACTATGCAGCCAGGGAACTGCACGCGGATCCAGACGGCTAAATGTACAGAGTGTGCACACTCCATGACCCAAGCTCAAGCCCACCAAGTGTGCGCGCTCCATAACCCAAGATCATGCGACCTTCTCCAGACAGTAACATGTACAAATCATTGGGTTAAAAACACAGACCTGCATCTGAATGTTGCTACCTGTCCTCGTCAAACACAGAAAAATAACCTCATGCCCAATCCAACTAAAAAGGTCCAGCTTCCACAGCTTTGCAGATAAGCCAGTTCTTGCTACACCAGAAGCTAACTGAGAACCTTAAAGGGCCCCGTGGAAACCCTGGTTGGCGTAGTGACTACGTAGGAGACTAACTGCTACTTCTGCTGACTGAAAGGTTGGCAGTTCAAATCCACCATGCTCTCCTTGGAAACCCTATGGGGCAGTTCTCTGTCCTATAGGGCTGCTATGAGTCAGAATCGACTGGACAGTGGTAGGTTAAAGGATCAGATGGGTCTACGAATTGACAGAGAGGGAAAAGCATATGGTGCACTGCACAGGCTTATGGAATGGGCTTCATGTCATGCCCTCAGAAGAGGGAGATGACTCTGCATTTTAGGAATAACTTGGACACTAGACGTGGACATAATCTCAGGGCCACCATTTACCAGCTACTTGACTGAGCAAATGATTTACCATTTCTAAACTTCAGTTTGTAAGATAAGAAGTACAACTTAAATTGTATTTTTAATAAGTCTTAATAATCTACATAATGCACCAAGCATACTGTCTGGCGACCAGCAGGTGACCTTCCAGGATACACGCATGGTCTGAGTCACACATCTAGAACGTCAGTGATTTTTGTTTCTTTACTGAAAGAGTCAGTACACTAAGCATCCACCAAACATGTCCCTTCCAAATCGGTCACCTGGTCCCATCATTTTTACCTTGTAGCTTGTCACAAACCATCTTCTCCTCGCTGTCTCTATTGCCCCTGAATGGATCCACTGGTCCCTATCTAGCCTCCCCCCACTTCATTCTCTCCACACCCACCAAACCAGCTTCCACGGAGCCACCGGAATTCTCATTCCAGAGCAGGGGTTGGCACAGGACAGCTCATGGGGAAACCTGATCCACTGACTGTTTTGTACATTAAGTTTACCTGGAACACTGCTACACTCATTTATTTATATATTATCTATGGATTCTTCTATGAAAGAGACTGTATAACCCATAAAACTAAAATATTTACTATCAGGCTTTTTATAGAAAAAGTTTGCCAACCTGTTCTGGAATGCTGTCCTTGGAAACAGGACACTCACTCCCGCGACTTCCCACTAACATAAAGATCTGTGAGGCAGAATCGACTTGACAGCAGTGTGCTTGGTTTTCAGAAGCTGCGTTAGCTGGTCCTGGTCTACTTCTCCCACCTCTTCCCTCACTGCTCCCCTGAATGCAGCCCAAACTCCATCTTCACTGCGTGAGAGTCTCCAAAGCAAACCATACTCTCACCACCCAGATCATACTCCTGCCTTTACACATGGAAAAGTCCTATCCTTCAAAGTTCTTCTTGAATGCCACTCCCACTATGAAACCTTTTAGAAGTAACCCCTCAGCCCTAACCAGGGAACCCTAGGAAAGGGTGTCCCCTACTTGCTGTTAGTGGCTGTTGAGTCAACAGTGGCCCATGGTGACCCCACATACGTACGGTACAACTGTGCTTCATAGGCTCTTCAAGGCTGTGGTCTTTCCAAAGGGCTGTCTTCTGAGTGTCTCTGGGGAGGATCCAAATAGAGGATGTCTAAATGTTTCTTTCTCTTACTCTTTCCTATTCTTCTCCAGCACAGCACTTATCACAGTCTGTCGTCATGGGATGAGCTGCATGTTTATTTCTTTAATGCCTGCCTCCTAATGACACACCCCAAGAAGCAGGAACTCAAGCCGTTGGGTTCATCACTCCACCAGGAGCTGGTCATGTCCCTGTTGCTCAGTCTCTGTTTGGTTTTTCTTAAATGAAAGAATGATTAAACACTCAACAAAATATAATCTAGGACCAGACGGCTTCACAGTGAATTCTAGTAAGCATTTAAAGAGTTAACAGTGATCCTTCTCAAATGCTTCTGAAAAGCCTAAGAGGAGGAGACATGTTCTAACTTACTCTACGAGGCCAGCATTACTCCGATAGCAAAGTCAGATGAAGACACTACAAGCAAAACAAACTACAGACTAATATCCCTCATGAATATAGATGCAACAGCCATCGACAAAATGTTTGCAAACCAGATCCAAAAATGTATTAAAGGGTTTATACACCATGACCAAGTAGCATTTATCCCAGGAATGCCAGAGTGGCTCAACCTAAGAAAATCAATCAGTGCTACCCACACATTAACAGAACAACAGAAAAGGACACAAAAGCATCTCTACTGACACACAAAAAAAAAAACATGTGGAAAAGTCAGGCACCCTTTAATGGTAACAACACTCTGTATACCAGGAATAGAAGGGAAGCTCCCCAACAGGGCAAGTGGCATTGACGAAAAACCCACAGCTGACACTATATGCAATGGAAGAAGATGGAGGGCTTCCCACTTAAGATCAAGGACAAAACAAGGGTACCCACTTTTATCACTGGTATTTAGTATAGTACTAGAAGTCTTAGCCAGAACATCTAGCAAGGAAAAAGATGAAAACATATCAAAATTAAGAAACGAAAGCAAAACTATCCCTCTTTGCAGATGACGTGATTCTACATAAAGAACACCCCAAAGAATCCATGAGGAAGTTATTAGACCTAGTAAACAAATTCCACAGAGTTGCAGGGTACAAGATTAATGAAGAAAAAAATCAGTTACGTTTCTACATACCAACAATGAACAATCTAAAAAGGAGATTAAGAAAACAATTACATTTATAATAACATCTAAAAAAATAAAACTTAACCAAGGATATGCAAGATTTGTACACTAAAAACTACAAAAAGATTGCTGAAAGAAATTAAAGAAGCCCCCAAATAAATGTAAAGACATTTCATGCTCATGGATTAAAATACTTACCATTAGGATGTCAATACTACCCAAAGCAATCTATACATTTAATACAATCTCTAATAACTGTCTCTGTAGAAATTAAAAAGCCAATCCTTAAATTCATATGGAATTGTAAGAGGCCTCAAATAGCCAAAACCATCTTTAAAAAGAAGAATAAAGTGGGTAGACTCACACTTCCTTATTTTAAAGCATACTATAATGCTACAATAATCAAAACAGTATGGTACCTGTATAAAGACTGAGATACAGACCAATAGAATAGAATTGAGAGTTCAGAAATAAAATCACACATCTACAGCCCAGTGATTTTTAACAAGGGTGCTAAGTCCCTTCAACGAGGAAAGAATAGTCTCTCCAAAAAATAGTACTGAGACAACTGTACCTCTAGATGCAAAGAATGAAGTTGGACTCATACCATAGATGAAAATAAACTGAAAATGGAGCAGCAATATAAACATAAGAAGCAAAATAATAGGACTCTGAAAACCAAACATAGGAGTAAAAACCTGAAGACCTTGTTTCTTATGCAGATTCTTACATAGGACATCAAAAATCACAAGCAACAAAAAACAGAGAAATTAGAGTTCATAAAAATTAAAGATGTTTGTGCATCAAAGGACTTTACCAAGAAAATAAAGCGACAACCTTCAGAATGGGAGAAATTTGGTGGGAATCATATATCTGATACAGGTTTAATATCTGGAGTAAATAAAGAACAACTACAACTTCAATAGCAAAAAGACAAATAAACCAATTTAAAAATAAAAGACTCTCCAGGGACTGGTCCCTCCTGATAACGTGCCCAAAGCACATGAGACAAAATCCCACCATCCTTGCTTCTAAGGAGCATTCTGGCTGCATTTCTTCCAAGGCAGATGCATTTATTTTCCTGGTAGGTATATTTAATATTCTCCACCAACACCATAATTCAAAGACATTAATTTTTCATTGATCTTCCTGATGCATTGTTCAAATTCCACATACATATGAGGTGACTGAGAATACCATAGCTTGGGTCACATACACTGTCGTCCTTGTCATGAATTCAACTGTGTCCCCCCAAAATATCAATTTGGCTAGGCCATGATTCCCAGTATTGTGTGACTGTCCATCCTTTTGTCATCTGACATGTTATAAATTCTAATCTCTGCTTGTGGTTAATGAGGCCAGGTTAGATTATGGGAAAGAGGATGACAGTGGGATTGTCACACCATAACTGAGATCATCTCCCTGGTCCCACATAAAGGGGCTTACTCTTGGGTGAGGCCTGCACCACCTTTAACCAACAAGAGAAAAAAGGAAAAGAAAGTGGACAGAGAGTTGGGGACCTCAAACTGCCAAGAAAGATGCCCCAGGAAGACAGCACACCCAATGGACCCAGGGGTCCTGCACAGAGAAGCCCCTAGTCCAGGGGAAAACTGATGACAAGCCTCTTCCTATAGAGCCAACAGAGACAGAAAGCCTTTCCCTGGAGCTGAGGCCCTGAATTTGGACTTTTAGCGTACCAGACTGAGAGAATAAACTTCTGTTTGTTGAAGCTGCTCACCTGTGGTATTTCTGTTATAGCAGCATTAGATAACTAAGCCAGTCCTCAAAGTGACATCTTTGCTTTTCAATACCTTAAAGAGGTCTTTTACAGCAGATATGCCTGATGCAATACATCGTTTGATTTCTGGACTGCTGCTTCCATAGGTGTTGAGCATGAATCCAAGTAAAATGAAATACTTGACAACTTCAATCTTTTCACATGTATCATGATGTTGCTTACTGGTCCATTTGTGAGGATTTTCATTTCTTTTATTTTGAAGGGCAATTCCTGCTGCAGACTGTGGTCTTTGCTCTTCATCCATAAGTGCTTCAAATCCTCTTCCCTTCCAACAAGCAAAGGTTGTGTCATGTGCGTATCTCAGGCTGTTAATGAGTCTTTCTCCAATCCCGATGCCCTGTTCTTCTTCATACAGTCCAGATTCTCAGGTTTTATGGTCAGCATACAGACTGAATAAGTATGGTGAAACATAAAACCCTTACGCATACCGTTACTGACTTCAAATCTCCCAGTCTCCCCTTGTTCTGTTTGAAAGATTCCCTTTTGGAAAAATATCACACAATCCAGCAATTCCTTTTAAGTCCAAACAACTTGAAAGCAGGGACGCCAACAGATATTTGTACATCAGTGTCTACTGCAGCGTTATTCACAATACCCCCAAAGAGGAGACGACCCAACTGCCCAACAACACAAGTGGGTAAACACAGCACAGTATATCCATACAATGGAATATTACTGTTACAAAGATAAACAAAGTTCTTATAACAAGCTATGGCATAAATGAATCTTGAAAAGTTATACTGAATGAAATAAGACACTAAAGAACAAATATTGCATCATCCAACTAGTATGAAATATCTAGAAGGCAATGCATATAGACAAGCATATTAGCAGCTACCAGGGACTGTGGCAACAGACTTGGAGCTATTGCTGAAGGGGTACTGAGTCTCTGTTTAGGGAGGTGAAAAGTGGAAATAGATGGTGATGTCACATGACATGGCAAATGTAACTAATGTCACTAAATTGTGCACTTAAAATGGCAAATACATTTATATGTTTTATATATATGTTGCATACATAGACTATATATAGTGTATATATATTTGATTATATATATACACAATCACAATTTGACTTAAGAAGGTAAAGCATTTCCATAAAATACTTTTTTAAAAATAGATCAATGAAAAAATTATTTTAATGATAAATCAAATACAGAGAAAAGGATGTAAGATGTCAAAGCTGTTACTTTCTAAGCATACCATGACTGCTTCTCCGACCTTTCTGTCACCCCAACGTTCAGAAGGTTGGCCAGTGGAAGACTCCCTGAGAGCCGTGACTTGGATGTTTGGGGCACACATACAGCTCCACACTCATTCTTAGGATCCACATGGAACACGTATATAGACCTTTCCCATCAGAGCAAACGCAGATGCTGTGAAATCCATATAAAGTCACATGCAGGATTATGTAACTTCATTGAGTACACACGTGCACTGAGCCATGTTGTATCCAGGCCACACTCTCCAGAGAAGGACATCCTCCACCCCTCCCTATTGAGGAAAGGTCAGGCAAGACTTAGTGTCATTCTGTAGCCAAGGAGAGTGTCTGTAAGTCTGCCACACTCATACCCAGTCAAACACGCTGTCAGCCACACACGACAGGCCCACGCAGTCAATGCACTGTGCACTGTGCCCACAGGGAGGTGAAAGACCCGGGTGGGCGGGCTGGGGAGGAGGATCTCTCAGGGAGGGAGCCCTCCTTCCTGGGCAACCTTCAGCTTGAACCGTGGCCGTGCTCTGGAAGGGTGCAGCACTCCCTTCTCCCGCTATCTGCAGGCTCGAGACAAAGCAGATGATTACCTGGCTCACTGCTTCACATGGGAAAAAACATCCCGAGGCCATCTCTCGTGTGGCCTTTCCAATCCTGAACAGTGCATCCTCGGAGAGCCTAGAACACAGCCCTGTCTATAAAGGCCCTCTGTGAAGGCGAGTGCATTTCACTGAGATGTCTCCCAGAAGAGCAAAGACGCCATTTCAGCCACAGCCAATGTAGGAAGTTGGCAGCCAAACCCTAATTCAAGTCTTGAGCCTCAGGGATGCCAGCACCATCAACCCCGGTGAAGCTGAATTTCTCCTTCATGCAAGCTGTTGGCCTCAACAGTATCTGCTTCTGGTGTGAACAACAAAGGAATCCTATGTATTAAAACAGAGAGATTGATCTTCGGCAGGAGATGCATACAGCCCCTCCAAGTCTATTCAATCTGTGTCCTCTCAGCCAGGGAAGAAAGCACGTGTCGGGAAATGACAGCCCTTGCCATTAAGAAGAACGTAAAACAGCATCCAGGGTCCTCGCAAGGAGAGGAATTCCTACAGCAAAGTTCTCTGCAACATGCGCATCATGCAAGTCCCTACGAGACGCAGTCAACACTCTCAGCTGCTGAACAAAATGTTGCTGCTTCGAGTCCACCCACCTCAGAGAGAAGTCCTGGCCATCTACTTCTGCAAAAGCAACCACTGAAAACCCTACGGGACACCATTCAACTCTAACACACGTGGCATCACCATGGGTCAAAGTTGACTTGATGGCGGCAGTTTGATTTGGGTTTGGAGTTTACAGAGCTGACATCTATTTGCTACGTATGATATGGAGCCCCAGGGCACTGTGCTCCTCAGAGAATATTCCAGAAATCAATTCAGTGGATGATGTATTGCAGATTTAACAATATGTGATGATTCACATCAGGCATTGAGAAAGAAAATTTCTGTTTCTTTTAATAAAAGCTGAAGATCTGAAGCAGCGATTAGAGACATCTTTAATGATGTCTGGTAATCTTGGTTGCACAGTGGTTAGGTGCGATGACTGTTAACCTAAATGTCAGCAATTTGAACCGTCCAGGTGCTCCTTGGAAACTCTATGGGATAGTATTCCTCTGTCCTACAGAGTCACCATGAGTCAGAATCAACTCAACGGCAGTGGGCAGGGGGTTAATGATTTCTAACCATCAACACAACAGATGTGGAGGACATGGGAAGACAATCTACGTGGAGAAGGCAAAGGAGAGAGAGATGCTTCTACCAGCCCACACAGGCTGTTTGTGGACAGGGCTTTTCCATCGCTAAAACTCTCTCTCTACTTAGTGTCTTTAGCTACTATCCTCTCTGTTTTGTTACTGTCCTAGACAAGCTACTGGAAAGAGTGGACTGCACTTACTATTTCCACTTCTTCCCATCCTATCCGTCCTTCAACTCACTTCATCTCTTAAACTCCCTTCAAAAAGTCAGCCATCAACAGCTTCCCAATTCCCACATTGACACGAGTTCCACTCACTTGCTGAGTGACGTCCACAATATTTGGTACAGTGGATCCCTTCCTCTTAGAAATTCTTCGTGCCCCAAACGCCCATGTCCTCCTGTCTCCCCAGCACACCTCCCCCATGAGGCTTCCCTGGACCCCCTCTCCTCTCCCCAAGAGGTCAGTGTCAGTTACTTGCACCCTAAGTCCTCCATCGGCCGAAGCAATTGGGTACAGACCTTACTAGCACAAGTCCTGGATCCTGACTCTCTGGGCTAAAACTCGAG
The DNA here is from genome assembly GCA_028571685.1 of Heterohyrax brucei. Classification (NCBI taxonomy): domain Eukaryota; kingdom Metazoa; phylum Chordata; class Mammalia; order Hyracoidea; family Procaviidae; genus Heterohyrax; species Heterohyrax brucei. The sequence goes on along the minus strand of CM053162.1, from coordinate 70,435,032 downwards.
GTCTGTCACTAAACCCTGTGTAATATTTAGGAAGCTACTTTTACCTTTGTGCCTCAGTTACTCACCTGTAAAACAGGCACAATAACAGCCTTCCCTGGCAATGGCTGTTGAGAGGACTAACGGACATAAAAAGACACACCCTGGTGGTGTAGTGGGTTAAGTGCTGTATCTGCTAGCCAAAAGGCTGGCAGTTTAAATCTGCCAGATGCTCCTTGGAAACCCCGTGGGGCAGTGCTACTCTGACCTGTAGGGTCACTATGAGTTGGAATCAACTTGACGGCACTAGGTTCTGGGTTTATGAGTCAGAATCAACCCAATGGCAATGGGTTTGGGTTTTGGTTGTTTTCTTAAGATTGCGCTTCCCAAGCTCTCTGAGTAACTGGTCCACACTATGACTTAACCCTTGTTAAAACTTCGCTCTTGAGTCGTCTTTGAAACTTTGTCCCTGAACATCAAACCTACAAAACCACCTGCCTGCGAAGCATCTCTCCATGGCCATCGCTCAGATGTCTCTGACTTATCGAGTTGGAAACCGAGCTCTTCTCCTGTAAGTGCTGCCCCCTCCTCCATCCCCTTTCCCAGTGAAAGCACACTCTCCTTCTTGTCAGCTGCCCAGAGGACAATCCGGAGTCATTCTAGATTCTTGCCCTTCCCTGACACCCCCATCCAATCAGTCATCAAATCTTGTCCATGTTATTGCCAGAGTATTTCTTGAGCCCATGCCCACTTCCCCACCCCTATTACCACTGGTTCAGGTAGAACCTCACTATTGCTCACCTAGATGATAAGAAGTCACGACAGTGCAATTAACCTTATTGGCCACGATTACTAAAAGCCAATTATTGATAAATCACTGTAGAAGACACTTCACCTACTTGATCAGACACAATCCTCTCTACCATCACGTAAGGAAGGGAACACTGACCTGTTTTCAGATGAGAAGACAGAGACTTAGGGACATTTGATAAGTAGCCCAAGTTACCCAGATGCCATGGGGTTGGGATGTAGACTGAGGTTGGCCTACCTGACTCCAAAGCCCAGGTGTTTCCTAACTGGTCCCCTGCCATCACCATCTTATTGCTCTTGGATATTCATCTATTCTATTTCCAGAAAGGTCTATTAAATGATGAAACTGATGCAGTCCTTCTGTGTGAAATGCTTCAGCAGTTACCCAGGGCCTTCAGAATCAAGTTCAAGTTCTCCAGGAAGGCCCTTCCAGGTGTGATTTCTTTGCATCTTTACAGACTCCCTGGCCTTCCCCCAGCCACACGGCCTTCCTTCCTCTCTGGGAGCCTAGCACACCTGCTCAGCTGGCCACATGCCATTTCTTGCTTGTCCCACTGCCCAGGGTGTCTTTTCTTCCTGAGCCAGGATGCCTTTCCTCAGCCTACCTCTGGATCTACGTGCTGTCCCCACTAAGCTGAATTCAGGTCACCCTTCTCTGGATACCCACAGAACTCCATGTTGCCTCTAGCACCCTATTTTATGGAGGGACTACACACATGGATCAAGCACGTATTGTACGTAGGGTTTCAGACAGGATCTGGTGATTCAGGAATCTACAAGAGAGTTTTCTTGTTTTCAAAGAATTTACCATAATGCGAAGGGAACAGTTAGAGGCTATGCTGCTATCTCTGCTTCTCTAGTCCATCTCCGCAGTGTATCTTGAGTTCCTCAGGAAGGAAGGGTCCCTTGTTCATCTATAAGTCCCCAGGGCCTGGAGCTGCCACATAGGGGTGTCAGTAAACACAACAGCCTGAGCTGAGCTGAGCTGACTGACAAAGGCCACCAAGCCATCTCTTTGAGCACACAAGCTCAGCCAGCAGAGGTGCTCATGTGTGTCTTTTGTAGGCTCTGAGCACCCAAGTCACTGCTGTATTTTCAGGAAGGTGCTCACAGCATGGCCTGCTCAAACACGCAGAGGGTCTCACGCTGTAGAATCCCCAGGCCACCCTTCCTTCCTTTGAGTAACTGACCTGCTAAGAAATTAAGGGACTGAGTCTTCACAGCAGGCAAGTAACAGTGCTGACTCTGCTTCCACTGAGGCAGACAGGCAGGGTCAGATGTTGCCTGGTCAAGTGTACACAAGACAGGGAGCTTCAGGGCAGGACTCTGCAAGACTTCCAGGAAGAGCCCTCTCTACTGGGGCCCCTGTGCTGTGTGGCCTGTCTTGTCCCAAAAAGCTGAGTGAGTGAAAGGACAGACAACCGAGTCTGTGTAGGCGCCTAGTAGAAGGCAGCTCTAGGCAGCCTTGTTGTCTGGGTTCGCCTGCAGAAACCAGATCCTCTACCGTCCTGTTCTGTGACTGCCACCCCCTATCTGAGTGATCTGGGCACGGGGGTACAGGGCGATAGGGCAGAGGCTTCAGTTACAGCAGGTGTTTTGTGAAAAGCCTTCTTTTCCTTTCAAGTTTATAGTCACTTTTCTTCTGAGCAGCATTTCCGCCTTCTGTCACCATGAAGGACAAAGTACAGGCTGCCTCAGTGATCAAAGAGAGGAGACGCTCTAAGTCAATGACCAGAGATGTTCTCCCGCCCGAGCCATGCCTCAGAGATCAGGTGGGAGACGGCAGAGGCAAAAACCAGGCAGAAAACAGCCAGGCAGCCCACTCCTCTTCCCTTTCCTTTCCTCTTCTGAAAGCAGATCTGATGATAATGTGGCTGCCCACTGAGAGGTGCCCATGTCGTGGGTAAGGGAAGCTGCCTTTCAGCTGTGGGTGGAACACGGCTTTTTCCTCTCATCCCAGCCTCAGGGGCTTTGTGAGAATCAACACAATCAACACTCTGAAAGTCCTTAACACAGGGGCTGGCACACAGCCTGGGTGTTGGATGCCAGCTATGGTCATGATGCACCAGTAGGAGCCAGTGCAAAACATTTTCCCTGCAGGGAGGACGCTCCACTCCCGGCTGGACCCAGACAGACAGACGGGATGCTGTTGTGACGTCAGTCTGTCTCCCCGTTCAGCCTATGAGCATCTTGACAGATGGCACCTGTTTTTCACACTAAGACTTTTTGTTCACTCGCTTATCACCAGCTAATGACCTCTGGGAAATCCTGGCGGCTCAGTGGTTGACAGCTTGGCTGCTAAACCAAATGCTGGCAATTCAAATTTACCAGCTGCTCCTTGGAAACTCCATGGGGGCAGTCCTACTCTGTCCTGCAGGGCCACTATCAACTCCACAGCAAAGAGTTTTTGTTTAAGTGCCTCTGAAACGTTCTGGTGGTCCAGTGGATACCCATGGACAGCTGCTGACCAAAAGGTAGGTGGTTCAAACTCGACAGCTGCTCCATAGAACAAAGATGCTTCTACAGGGTTTACAGCCTTGTAAACCCTATGGGGCAGTTCTACACTGTCTTAAAGGATCATGATAACTTGAGATTGACTCAGTGGCACTAATGGTTTTTTTAAGTGCCTCTGAGGAGCCCTGGTGGTGCAGTGGTTAAAGTTATCAGCTGCTCACTGAAAGGCTGCAGATTTGAACCCACCAGGCACCTACTGCCAAGGCAGAAAGATGTGGCAGCCTGCTTCTGTACAGGTTCACAGCCTTTGGTTTGGGGTCTGAAAACCTCACAAGCTGCCATCTAAGGAGCACCAATTGGTCCCAGTCTACCTGGGGCAGGGGATCAGCACATTAAAGACAGGAAGAAAACATAAGCCCAGGAGACAGAAGGTGTCATATGACTCAGTGACTAAATCAACATGAGGCCAGAAGAACTAGATGGTGCCCGGCTACCACCAAAGACTGCCTTGACAGGGAACTCAACGTAGACTCCTGTTATAATGGGAGGAACACTGGGGTACAGATCTAGAATTTTATTAAAAGACCAGACCTGATTGTCAGGCATCTTAGAGGGTCCCCAGAGAACATGGGCCCTACCCTAATTGTCCAGAGCTGAAACAACTCATCAGACAAAAACCAGACTAGACTGTAAGACATGAGGCTGCTGGAGCAGCTCCCCTGCAGAAAAGAAACAGGAGAGTGGAGAGGACGGCACAGGAGTTGGCTGAATGAACTACAAGAGATATACCTATGAGTCGGACCCTACTCGACGGCAGTGGCTTTATAGCATGGAAAGCAGAAGTGTGCTGTCACAGGGTTGGGAGAACAGCTACAGTTGTGCAGAGGTGTGTATACAGGTTTTGTATGGCTAATTGACTTGGATTGTAAGCTTTCACTTAATCACAATAAAATACTGTTTTAAAAGAGATTAACGGGGCGGAGTCAAGATGGCGGACTAAACACATGCCTCCCTAAATCGCTCTGGAAACCAAGGCCTGAACTGATAAATAAATGGTGCCTTCTGGACACCTAGTGAGCCCTTGGACACAGCATAGAGCTGTTAATTTGGACTTCATACCACTGAATGGAAAGCTTCCTCTCTTTCGCTGACCCCACCTCTTGGTAAGTGCTAGCTTTCATAGACCGAAGGTGACTCGCCATTTCAACTTCTTTTTCTCTCTCTTGACTGTTGGGTGTAGCTGTGACTTGACTGGCAGCTAATCTCAGACACACTGCTGGTGGAATCAGCAGGCAAACTGCCATATTTTGGGAGCATGGCTTTGGACCCTGTACATCTCTGCATCTGTGGCCTCTCTTTCCACCTCTATCACTGACTAGCCTGTGCCAAAACAGGCAGGGAGCTTGTGCGGGACACCATCTTGTTCCACTGGGAGGCAGATATACCCATATGAAGGCCTCAGTGGGACCTAATTCCTAGGCTAGGAGGCAGCACCTGCCCAGGAGAGAATACTTTTCTGGCAGTAAAGCAACATTCTACACAGTGTCACTTGTGGCTGGGACCCAACAGCAGAGTCCAGCAGGGCAGTAGCCTTTCTGTATTTTGAACTAGTTTATAACATCTGGGGTTGGATATAGAGATGCTTACTTTGCCAGCTGGGAAGAGGGACCTGTATACCTAAAACCTGACTGACTTTGGAAGTTTTCAGATACCTTTTACCTTTCATTTTAAGACAGCCTAGAGAAACAACTGCAGTCCATCCTCACAGCATCTCTCTCAGTCTCTACTGACACACATGATGCCCCAAAGCAATAAACTCTGAATAAAAGCGTAAACTAAGAAATCACCTATGGCTTCAGAAGGCCCCCCAAACAAACAACCAAAGAACTTCCCAGATGAAGAAACTTTTCTGAAACTATTGGAAGGTGAATACAAAAGGATTATATATAGAACCCTCTGAGACCCTGTACAAAATGCAACAGAGCAAAACGAAAAATTAAGCAAGCTGTTCAATCTGATGGAACACCAGTACTCTGAAATCCAACAGAGCAAGAACAAAATTAAAGACATAAAAACTTCAATTCAAAGCCAAGAAAACAGAATGGAACAAATGGAAAATAGACTTTGTGATTTGGAAGACAGAACTACTGACTCCAGCATCTATGAGGAGAAATCAGAAAAAAAGAAACAAGAAAAAGGTAGAAGGATTAAGAAGCATGTGGGACTCTATTAAGAGGAACAACCTATGATCAACTGGAGTTTCTGAACAGGCGAGACACCGGAGAACACAGAGAGTATTGCTGCTGAGCTGGTGACAGAAAACTTCTCAGAAATTAGGAAAGAAAGAGAATATAGATATCCAAGATGCATATTGAATGTTACTCAATATAGATCTCAAAAGAAAGACCCCAAGACATATTCTAATCAAGCTTAACAAAACGAAACATAAGCAGAAACTCTTAAAGGCAGTATGACTCAAAGCAAAGCTAACATTTAGAGGGAAACTCCATAGGCTTTTGTCACACTTCACAGCAGAAACAATGCCAGCACAGAAACAGTGGCATAACACACTCAAAGCCCTGAAGGAGAATAACTTTCAACCAAGAATTATATATCTTGCAAAACTATCTTTCAAATATGAAGATGAAATCAAGACATTCACAGATAAACAGAAATTCAGAGAATTTGTAATAACCAAAACAAAGCTACAAGAAATACTGAAAGAATCTCTTGGCTCAGAAGAACAAAACCACTAACTTTATATTTTAGAAGCAAGTACAGGTCACGTCACCTAGAAACCTACTCAGTTAGAGAAGGCTCCAAACTCAATCAAAGCTATAATAATGAAAGCAATGATTCAGTGATCATACCATGAAAACTATGATGTCATCATATTAAAAAGAGGGATGTACTACAGTCATTATAGTCCTTCCAGATGGAGAGGAAGTTAATAAGACTGGTAGTAATTGAAATTGGGTTTATACATAGTTTATTAAGGGGGATCATAGGGACAGCCGTAAAGCACACTAAAGATGAGACATATTAAACCAAGAAACGTAATACAGGAGTCTCAACAACCACAAAAACAACCCTGAAAAAGGTGAAAAATCACAAAGAATGCCCCAGAACAGATCAATAAGAACAACAGAGAAAACATCAACACAAAAATAAACATATCACAATGACAGCACTAAACACATACCTATCAATAATTACATTGAATGTGAATGGACTGAACGCTCCAGTAAAGAGACATTGAGTGGCATCTTGGATCAAAAGACACAACCCATCCATATGTTGTCTACAGGAAACTCACCTTTGACTTAAAGACACAAACAAACTGAAAATTAAGCTTGGAAGAATATATATCAAGCTAACAATGAACAAAGAACAAGAAGAGCACTTCTAATCTCAGATAAAATAGACTTTAATGTAAAATCCACCATCGTGGACAAGGATGGACACTATTTATTGCTGAAAGGTTCAATATCTTTGTTTTGGTTGTTACAAATTCTCTGTTACAAAGCTCCTCCTTGGAAACTCTATGGGGGCAGTCCTACTCTGTCCTGCAGGGCCACTATCAACTCCACAGCAAAGAGTTTTTGTTTAAGTGCCTCTGAAGGGTTCTGGTGGTCCAGTGGATACCCATGGACAGCTTCTGACCAAAAGGTAGGTGGTTCAAACTCGACAGCTGCTCCATAGGACAAAGATGCTTCTATAGGGTTTATAGCCTTGTAAACCCTATGGGGCAGTTCTACACTGTCTTAAAGGATCACAACAACTTGAGATTGACTGAGTGGTACTGAGGGTTTCATTAAGGGGGATCATAGGGACAGCTGTAAAGCACACTAAAGATGCAACATGTCAAACCAAGAAACGTAATACAGGAGTCTCAACAACCACAAAACCAACCCTGAAAAAGGTGAAAAATCAACTCACAAAGAAGAATGTCCCAGAACAGATTAACCAAACACGACTTAACAATATTAAATATTTATGCACCTAATATTAGAGCCATGAGTCGGATCCGACTCGACGGCACTTGGCACTTGGCTAATATTAGAGCACCTAAATACATCAAAGAAACACTGACTACACTCAAAAAGGAGATAGATCACTCCACAATACCAGTGGGAGACTTCAACACTCCACTCTCAATACTGGACAGATCATTTAGAGAAAAGCTCAATAAAGACAAAAAAAGACCTTACTGACACAATTAACCAACTAGACCACATGGACATATGCAGAACTTTCTATCCATCAGTGGACAACTACGCCTTCTTCTCCAGTGCACATGGAACATTCTCCAAAATAGACCTTGTGCTGGCACATAAAGCAATTCTCAACAGAAGCCATGCCATTTAATTAATGCAAAGCATCTTCTTAGATCATAAAGCCATAAAAGTTGAAATCAATAGCAGAAAAAAAATAGATAGAAAGTAGAACTCATGGAAACTGAACAACATCTTAGTAAAAAACCCATGGCTTATAGAAGAAATCAAGGATGAAATCAAGAAATTTATGGATTCCAACAAGAATGAAAACACTTTCTACCAGAACCTACGGGATACAGCTAAAGCAGTACACAGAAGTCAGTTATTTCCATAAATGCACACATCTGGAAGGAAGAAAGAAACCAAACCAAACCAAAGAACTAACCCTACAGCTTGAAAAAGTAGAGAGAGAAAAACCCCTCCAGGCACCAGAAGAAAACAGATCATAAAGATTAGAGCAGAACTAAACAAATTAGAGACTAGAAAAAAAAACTGAAAAAATTGAAAAAACAAAAAGTTGGTTTTTTGAAAAGACCAACAAAATTGACAAACCATTGGCTAAACTTACTAAAGAAAAACAGGAAAGGAAACAAATGACCCAAATAAGAAATGAGAGGGGAGTTGTTGCAACGGACCAAACAGAAATCAAAACTATCATAACAGAATACTCTGAAAGATTGTACTCTAACAAATTTGAAAATCTAGAGGAAATGGACAAATTCTTTGATTCATATCACCTATCCAAATTATCACAAGGTGAAGTAGAACAACTTAATAAACCCATCACAAAGAGAGAGATTGAAAAAGCCATCCAAAAACTACCAACCAAAATAAGCCAGGGCTCAGATGGCTTCACTGCAGAATTCTACCAAGCTTTAGAGAAGAGTTGTCTCCAATACTACTGAAACTATTTCACAGCATAGAAAGGGATGAAATGCTCCCAAATTTATTCCACGAAGCCAGCATAACCCTGATACCAATGCTAGGGAAAGACCCAACCAAAAAGGAGAACTACAGACCAATATTACTTGTGAATCTAGATGAAAAAATTTTCAACAAAATTCTTGCTGATAGAATACAACAACATATCCAAAAGATAATCCATCATGACAAAGTTGGATTCATACCAGGGATGCAAGGCTGGTTCAACATTAGAAAAAAAATTAATGGGATCAACCACATAAATAACACAAAAGACAAGAATCACCTGATTTTATCTATTGATGCAGAAAAGGCATTTGATAAAGTCTAACACCCATTTATGCTAAAAACTCTCAGTAAAATAGGAATAGACGACAAATTTCTCATTGCAATAAGGGCCATTTATACAAAGCAAACTGCCTACGTCATCCTGAATGGAGAGAGACTGAAACAATTTTCCTTGAGAACGGGAACTAGACAAGGATGCCCACTCTCATCTCTCCTATTCAACACTGCCAGAGCATTTAAACAAGACCAAGAAATAAAGGGCATCTGCATCGGCAAAGAAGTAAAAATCTCCCTATTTGCAGATTATATGATTGTATACACAGAGAATCCTAAAGAATTCATAAGTAAACTACTCAAACTGATAGAAGAGTTCAGCAAAGTCTCAAGATACAAGATAAACATAGGTAAATGAGAAGGATTCCTTTATACCAACAATTATTACTAGGATCATTAAGTAAGAAATCACCAAATTAACCATTTACTACAGCCCCTAAGAAGATAAAGTATCTAGGAATAAATCTAACCAGAGAAAGAACAGAACTTTACAAAGAGAACTACATTCCTTACTACAAGAAACTAAGAGAGACTTAGATAAATGGAGAAACCTACCCTGCTCATGGATAGGAAGACTTAACGTGGTGAAAATGTCTATTTTACCCAAAGCAATCCACTTACATAATGCAATCCCAATACAAATTCCAGTGACATTTTTTAAGGACATGGAAAAACGAATCACCAACTTTGTTTGGAAAGGGTAGAAGACCCAGATAAGGAGAGCACTACTGAAGAAGAACACACTGGGAGGACTCTCACTACTCAACTTTAGAACCTATTACACTGCCACAGTAGTCAAAACAGTCTGGTACTGGTACAAAAAGAGACAGATCAATGAAATAGAATTGAGATCCTAGAGATGACACCATCTTCCTATGAACAGTTGATATTCAACAAAGGCCCTAAGACATTAAACTGGGGTAAAAACAATCTCTTCAACAAATGGCCCTGGCAAAATCTGATATCCATCCACAAAAAATTGAAGCTAGACCATCTCTTACACCTTATACAAAAACCATCTCATACTGGATCAAAGACCTGAATATCAAATCTAAAATGATAAAGCTCATCCAAAAAAAAAGTAGGAACAACAATGGAAGGTCTAATACACAATGTAGACAGACTTCAAAATCTGTCAAACAAACCACAAACAACAGAAGAGAAAATAGATACATGGGAACTACTAAGATTCAAACACTTTTGCTCATCCAAAGTCTTTATTAATAGACTTAGAAGGCCACCTACAGAAGGGGAAAAAATATTTGGCAACTATATGTCAGACCGACACCTGATCTCCATAATCTATAAGGTACTACAAAATATCAATAAGGAAAAGATAAGCCATCCAATTAAGCGATGGGCAAAGGAGATGGACAGACACTTCTCTAAAGAGGAGATCCAGGCAGCCAAAAACCACAAGTGGACATGCTCACAATCATCAGCTATTAAAGAAATTCAAGTGAAAACTACAATGAGATACCATCTCACCCCAACAAGATTGGCCATGATCTAAAAAACACAAAACAACAAATGCTGGAGAGGCTGTGGAGAAATTGGAACTCTCCTGCACTCTTAGTGGGATTGCAAAATGGTGCAACCTCTTTGGAAAGCAATCTGGTGTTTCCTAAAAAAGCTGGATCTCATTTGACCCAGTAATTCCACTGTTTGGAATATATCCTACAGAATCAAGGCCATTCACACCAACTGACACATGCACACGAATATTTATCACAGCACAGTCCACAATAGCAAAAAAAAGGAATCAACACAGCTGCCCAACAACAGAGGAATGGATAGGTAAACTATGGTATATATACTCAGTGGAACACTATGCAGTGACAAAGAACAACGATGATTTTAGGAAACATCTCATAATCTGGTTTCAATTGGAGGACATTATGCTGAAAGTAGTCAGTGACAAAAGGACAAATATTGTATGAAACCCCTACAATAAAAACTTAAAAACAGACTCATGCATAGAAGAACAGACTCTTTGATGGCTGCAAGGATGAGGAGGAGGGAGGGAGGGCGAGGAGGGGAGAGTTTAGATTAGGTAGTTGATAGAAACTTGTCTGGGTGAAATCTGGGACAGCACACATTAGAAAGAAGATCAATATTAACTGGACTTCAACATAACATGATTACTCCTCCCATCTTAACCCAATATTGCAAGGACAGAGTAGCTTGGGCAGAGGGCCAGGGACCATGCTCTCACAGCAAATGGAGGGCAATTGGCACAACCAGCATTTTGCTAAGAGAGCTCTCTGCACCCCACTTTGGTGAGTGGCATCTGGGGTCTTAAAAGCTGCCATGCTGCCATCTGAGGGCACAGCAAATGGTCTCAACTCAGCACCAATGGATGATCACCAAGGGTCAAAACAACATGGGGGAAAGAGAATCCAGAAGACAGAGAGACCCATGTGAGTGGGTGATCAGAAGAACTGGATGGTGGCCGGCCACCACCAGCGGTAGCTGTGATGGAGCTCACAATGTTGAGTCTCACTGGCAACACACTAAAAAGGAGTGCACCTTGAGACCTCCACTAAAAGACTGCAATTAATGGTCCAGGGGCCTCGGAGTTCCCCTGGGAGCATGGCCCTGGCCCTGATGCTGCCCCTGTCCATAAATCATAATGAAGGCCTACTCTTCAGACAGGAGTGGACTGGACTTGGCGACACAGAGTGGCCGTATCACATGGGCACTTTAAGGTTCTATGCCTCTATAGGATGTCGTCCTGCTGACCTCTTACTGGAGGCGGGGGAGTGGGTGGAGAGGAAGGGATAGGAGATTGTTGGGAGGATAAGACATGTATGGAGCGGAGAGGAAGACTGAGCTGTCACCGGGCAGGGAGAACAGTGGGAGCTGCATATAGGTGGGCATGCAAATTTATATGTGAATGCACATTTTCATTCAATCATAATAAAAAAAAGAAAAAAGACTGACAGTCTTGGAAACCCTTTGGGGCAGTTCCACTTTGTCCAGTACTGTCTCTATAAGTTGCAATCGACTGGATAGCAATAGGTTCGTTTTTTGATTGACTCTGATGTTCCTGGCAGCCAATAATCGGTGAGAGAAATGAATTAATGAAAGCTGGGGATCAGAGAGTGAATGAACGAAACCCGCAGAAGCACCGTCACCCTCCTCCAATCAACAAGCACGTGTCTGCATCAGCTGCGTGGGCCCCCGGCAGTCGGTGTGCTCAAAGTCCCTGGACCCAAAGAGCAGGACTGTGCATGCGAACTCGATCCCCTGGAAATGTGTCAGTCCTGCTGGGTCACTGACTGGGTTGTACATAAAATAGGTCTCAGCCCTGAGCATCTCTGGGTCTGCTTGTCTGTCTCTCTCTTTCTCTAGATCCCAGAAAACTTTGCAATTCATGCAGACGTGGACGCTCTAAAGGGAAAATGCCAGCACAAAAATAAAAAATAGAGAGAGAGGGCGAAACAAACAGAAGCCATTACCATCACGTCAATTCTGAGTCACGGTGACCATATGGGACAGCGTAGAACCGTGGATTTGAACGGCCCACCTTCCCAGCTGAACTCCTAACCAGGGCACCACCAGCATTTCAGATGGGGGGTGGGGGTAGGGAAGGGAGCAGCGACTCATTCACAGGCCCAGACCCCAGAGGGGCCATTCTCATAGCTGGTCAGCCAGGGCTTAGAAACGAGAACAGAACAACTCCCAGAGGCACTGAGCCCAGCTTTGTTTCTAACTGTGGTTTCTCTGCTTACCGGAGACAGTGTTCCTCAGCTGGCTGCTGAGGATGGCCAGGGACGGGTCCCACTGCCCCCAGGGGACACAAGACCAGCAGAGACAAAGAGCTCTGCACACCTGATTTTAAATCCCCACTCTTCTGTCTCCAACAGCAAAGAAACAGACTCGTGGGTTGTTGAAAAGTCAGTCACCTCCACAGCCCCCCAACTCCCACCGTATCTCTCTGCGTATGCCAGGCTCCTTCTAGACTCTGCACTAGGACACGGGGTTCTGTCTCAATGCCCCCTGACCGCCAGCCTGTCACTCCCACTGCAGACCTAGCATGCTCCCGCTCAGCCACCGAGACCCCGTTCACACACGCTCTTCCCTCTGCAGCCTTTCACGAGTCGTCTCAGGAGAAGGCCGGCTCCTGTTCCACTCAGCATTCTGATGGTCTGTTTGCACGTCCAGTGTGCTAAGGAGAATGTGACCTCCTAAATGGCATAGTCCACATCTTCTAGCACCCAGCACACAGCTGCTAATGACACCCCTATTCCAAGAGCATCCCAACGCCTCATATCAGATCTCACAATCACATCCCCACTCAGACCCTAGTCCGAGAGCAGAATGCCCCTTACAGCCCCAAACATGTTTCCACATCAAGTCGAGGAGCAGAGGTGCCTTTCACAGAGAACACAGCCTAAGACCTAGACAGGCAGGGGTGTCTCTTGCTAGAACCAGCCACACAAAATAGGAACCAGCCTCATAAGGTATCTGCCTGCTATTCAGTTAAGACGTGCTAGCCAAGACGGCAGCCAGCAAGGTGTGGTGTCAGAGACTGGTCCGAGCCTGGGACATTCTGCCCCGGGCTAGTCCACCTTCTGGGGTCGGGCTGAAAAAGCTTCAGTGAAAAAATAGGCCGCACCCAAGGGTGTCAGGTCTGACTTTTACCTTAGGCATTAAGCCCTTGGGAAATCTGTTTCTCAGATGTGCCTGCTGGTGACACAGGAGAGGGCAAAATGCCAGAAGGTGGTGGGAGCTCAGCAGTAAGAAGGAAGAAGGGACTATTACTCAGGACCTGAAGGGTCTGTGGTGTCTCAGTAGGCAGGAAAGTTTCCACCCTGTCCCCATGCTCAGAAGCAGCCTTTAGCATTTTTCTGGCCCCTAACAAAATCTTGGGTCCTGTCACATACCAGGTGACCTCATCCCATTGAAGTTTGGGGGACAAGCAGCCAGAATAAGCAAACTAAAGGAAGAATTACAGCTGTACAGGGCAGCTGTGGCGAAAGCCAGAGTATGGGCATACGAAGCTACTCTGCAATGCTGTCTGGCCAGCAGAGCAAGTGGCCAAGGGACAGCAGGGGGCCAAGGGAGCAGGGGCTCAGCTGTCAAAGCCAGAGCTGCTGTATTCAGGGAGATGACGATTCCAAGGTGGGGAAGTGATCAGCTGTCTCCCAGCATCTGATGTCACACAGGGAATCAGGTTCTAAATCGGTTCCCCAACCCCAACCCCGACCCACCTCCCGATCCCTCTGCATGGTTCATTAAACTCCCTCCAGGATTGTAGCCTGTAACAGAGATAACAGAGAAATGACCCTGCTCTCCCTGGGCGCACGAATGCCCCGCATCTGATCCAGTGACAGACTGACAGTTCTTCACCCCCACTGCTTGTCTCTTGATTTCACCGATATTTGGTGCTGGCTCTGTACTGCAAGGGGCAGGTGCTTCCGAAGGACAAGGCTGGGGTCAGGCTGTCTCTGCCCCCAGTCCGTTCTTCTTCTCTAGCCAGCGGAGGTAAAATCGCTACCTGACCCCGTCCATGAGCGGGGTTTTCTTCAGTCAGGAGCATTTAGGACCCAGAGCATTTAGCAAGACAATTGGTGCTGACCGGTCACCATGACTAGAGGTGGACCCTCAGATGTCCTGTCCCTTTGTGACGACTGGCAGCTGACCCTGACGCCCTGCCCTTTTGTGATGGGGGAGGGGCAAGGCAAGGAGGATGGGAAGAGAGGCCATCGCACAGTCTTAGGTCCCGAGTGGGGTACCGACTGGGAACCCAGGGGCCCATGGCTCTGTCAGATGCACTGCACACACCTCCGCTCACCTTTCTGGGCACTTCCTGTCTGCTGGGCACTGAGCTCAGTGTCCACCTGCGAGCTGCGACGGGGCGAGCCCTGCAGGGCAACCATAGGGATGCACCCTGCCCCACCCCTGCTGGCTGTGTGCCCTTGGGCAAATGGCTTGGCCTCCCTGTGCCTCCATTTCTCTACCTGGAAGAAAGGGGGAACAGAGGCACTGTCTTTAACGGGTTGTTAGGAGAACCCGATGACTAACCACATAAAATGCTGAGTGTAAACCAGAGGCTGCCACCCAGGTAACCAGCTGCTGTGGCGCTGACTCCAAGTCACAGGGCCCACGGGTGTCAGGGTCTCCCTCTTCTCTGTCGTGTTGTCACTGGCTGATTTTCTGAAGTCAGTCACCACACGCACCACTCAGCTACTCCGGCATGGAGCAAGCACTCAACGCGAAGACGGACGATTGCTGCCCATGAGTTTGTCATGTGAATCCACAGGAAAGGTGCCATGTTCTGTCTGGCCAAGGAAGCTTGGAGAGACTGTCACCTTGCTCAAGGTCACAATCACCTAGTGGCAGAGCCAGGATTTGAAAGCAGGCAGCCCGACTCCCTAGCCCTTACATGAACCTAGCACGGCACTAGGTTCAAGGAACACAGAGACCCATGGACAGACAAACACGGAATCTCTCTAGAGTGCAGTCACTGCTACAGAAGAGACACACAGACAGCGACTAAGTGCTGGCAGGGAGCAACAGAAGTCTGCAAGAACTGATGAATGCCGTGCTCAGAAGGGGACTTGAACGCTAGTGCCGAATGATGATGCGGAACATGGCAGCTTCGGAGAAGGAAGGACACTCCCAAAAAACAGGACCTGGAATGCCAAGTGGATCTGAGTTGTGCATTAGCCCAGGAGTGTGGTGAGGGGCCTAAGGGGAGGTTTGAGGGGAGGGGGTGGCCAATCGGGAAGAGCCTCTGGGTAAATGTCAGAGGGTAGACTTTGTGGTGTAAGACAGTGATTCCTAACTCTCTCAAGACCTCATTACTTTCTCCTTTAATTTTTCACTGACACTATATGCTTTTACTAATGAAGGCACACGATTAAAGGATCAATTCAGAATTTTTGCTAGGAGTTTTGGATTTTGATATCCATAATCTGGGATCCAGTGTGTCCCAGGGGAGCCGGGTGATGTAATGGCTGCCAATATGAGTCAATGATAAAATCAGGGTTTTTTTAAACTTTTTTCTCGAAAATGCACAAAGCACAAGGTAAAATGTGAAGAAGGCACCTGGCAGTGACTGCACAGGTGTCTTATTCCAGTCTCCTTCCTGTCCTTTTAGCTCTTTCATGAAAGTTTTCAAACATACTACAGTGCATTCTGCCCTACTGCAAAAAGCAGTACTTACAGCCCAAATAAATAAAACTAAAGGAATTTGAATCTCGGGAAAATTATCACTATTCTGTATTCTTCCTTATAACCAAAACAGTACTAACAGCTAAGATGCAGAAACAGCTGCCCTGGAATACTGCAGAACTGCTCACAGAGGCATGTGCCACAGGCCACCTGTGGAAGAATAAGTGAGCCTTTAGATTGAATGCAGGGTAGGAATAGTGTATAGGAGTTCCAGTCTCTTGAAAAGCACCCCTATAATGCATTACTTCTTATGGCAAAGGCGTTAGTTACTGTTCAGAAGCTGGGGAGTCAGTAACACCTAGCAGCAATGGTGTCCAGGAGGAAACGGCCACTGTGACTGAGGAGTCCTGGTGGTGCAGTGGATAAGCGCTCTGCTGCTAACCGAATGTCAGTGGTTCAGATCCATTGCCTGTTCCTTGGAAACTCTACAGAGCAGTTCTGCTCTGTCATACAGGGTTACCATAAGTCTCAACAGGCTGGCTTGAGTTTTGTATGACTGAACGAAGACTGACAATCACTTATGCTTGCTGTAACTAATATTCTTGCAAGAACATCATAACTGGGAAATGTAGTGAGGAAACTTATCTCACAGAAATATAGGCAAATCTGTGGGAAATAAGAAAACGCACACATCCAGGAGGCATCACCTAAGATAACATACTCGATCTACACAAAAATCAAGCTCCAACTTGGGATTCTAGAGTTTCACTTCTCCTACCTCCCCCAAAAGGCACTGACCGACCTTGAGGCTAAGGATGTTAAAAGCAGGCTGCCTCCTTCTCAGAGAACTCTAGGAGCATAAAAAGTATTGGGGCACCCCATGTCCCGTGAGTTTTGAAATTCAACTTTAATCTGCAAGTAAATTGCCTTGGTGTTTGTAAAACCTGCAGAGGTTCCTGCCCCGGTAGTAATAGTGGGGCATCAACAAGGACGCCAAGGTCGTAGAGTAGCATGACCTGCGGTGGTTTGGTCAACAGAATTCTGGCATTGGAATGAGGGCAAAAATGAGGACAGAGGCTGGCATAATTGGCCAAGCTGGAGAAGATGAAGGAAACCCTGGTGGCAAAGTTGTTAAATCTACGGCTGCTAACCAAAGGGTCAGCGGTTCAAACCGACCAGGCACTGAAAACCTGGGGCAGTAGTATTACTCCATCCTATAGGATCACTGTGAGGCAGAACTGACTTGACAGCAATGTGTCTGGTTTTCCTGGCTTTGGAGAAGAGGACGAGAACTGGAGATAAAGGCATCCTTCATGAACTGGTGCAGTGAGTTCTCAATTCGGAAACTGTTCACAGTTTGGGCTGCAGAATGGGGGTGATTCTTCACTGATCCTGTCCTGTGCGTGGCAGGATGTTAAGCAGCATCCCTGGCTTCTACTCACCAGACGCAACAGAATTCTTGTTGCATTCCCCCTCATGTGGTGACAATCAAAATGGTCTCTAGATATTGCCAAGTGTCCCCGGGGGTAGAATCACACACACCTCCCACCTTGAGAACCATGCTGAACATGCGCATTTTACGGATGAGGAAATCAGCCACTGAAAGGCGCACTTGCCTGCCACGGCCCAGAGTGACATCTGCCAGCCTAAGTGCACCCCCTGGGCTCTTGGTCACCAGGCTCAGCTGCCTTTCAGGGAAAAGAGAGAGGCCAGCCTTCTGCGGCAGAATTACAGGTGCAGCGACAGGTTAGACAACCGGGAGGCCAGGAAACTGTAGCTTAGTACCGCCCTGGGGACCCCGTACCTGTCCAAGTACAGCTATGCTCCATAGAGTTCTCAGTGGCTGATTTTTTTGGAAGGAGATTGCCAGACCTTTCTGCTGAGGGACCTGCAGATGGACTGAACCTCCAAACTGGGCTACTAGCCAAGTGTCAACAGCATTTAAGCATTTACACCACCCAAGAACCCCAAACTGGGGGCATACCTACAGCCGTGGAACCGATTCCAGCTCTCAGCGACGTACAGGTCAGGGTAGAACTGCCCCATAGAGTTCTGAAGGAGCGTCTGGTGGATTTGAACTGCTGAGCTTCGGGTGAGCAGACACAGCACTAAGCCACTATGCCATCAGGGTTTTCTAAACTGGGAGCGCAGTAGTGTTCAACAGTTTAGATTTGAACAGAATCAAGATGTCAGTTGCTCAAAAAGAAAAAAAAAAAAAGGCCTATCTCTGGTAGGAGCCAGCAGGTTCCTGTTCAGCATGGGCCGCGGAATCGTGGTAGGCCTGGATGTGGGGTGCCTGATACGACCCCCGGTCCCAGCTCCTGATGAAGACCCTACTTTCTGTGTAGTCCTAGGCTTGTTCCTTCACCTCTCTGGATCTCTTCTGCCCTTTTGTAAACTAGGGATACAAGTCCTTACTCACAGGCTTGACGTGAAAGCTCACCCCATTTATAACAAGTTAATAAAAATGCCGAGCGAGTGCGTTGCGGTTTGCTCTGCTCCGGAGCTGCCGTCGCCACCTCTGCGTCCATGCAGAGATTCAGTGTCTCCCCACCCTCACTCCGGTTGGAACAGAAATGGAGTGAGAAGAAGGAGACTGTCCCTCTCTCCACCAGTTAAGAGTCCCAAAGACGCTTTAGGGGGCGCCTTAGACAACTACACTCCCCCATTACGTTCTGATTTTAGGGCCCTAGGGGTCACCTACGAAAATCCTGGTGGTATAGTGAGTTAAGTGCTAAGTCTGCTAACCAAAAGGTCAGCAGTTCAAATCTACCAGGTGCTCCTTGGAAACTCTATGGGGCAGTTCTACTCTGACCTCTAGGGTCGCTAGGAGTCGGACCGACCCGAGGGCGGTGGATATCAGTGAGTGGGGGTCGCCGATGCGCGTGGGGAGCGGGTGCTAACGAAATGAGTCGGGCGCGGAGCTCCGCGCGCTAAGCGAACTCGCGGGAAGCGCGCCCCAGCGGCCCGGGGTCGGAGCAGGCAGCGCCGGGCGCCCTCCCGCGCGGCAACTGCTCCGAGAAGAACGTGGGGGACCACGATTTGCCGGGGACCTGGGCTCCACAGCCGGGCTGCGGAGGTGGAGGTTGAGAGTTGTCTGATCCAGAGGAAGGAGCACGGGTCGGGGAATTCAGGGGAAAGTGGGAGGACGAGGAGGAGAAGGCAGCCCCGGGAAGCGGAGCACGGGGCAGGGGAGGGGCACAGCCCACCGCGCCGGGGCAGAGGTCGGGAGCGCGGCGTCGGCGTCTGGTCGGCAGCCAGGTCGCGGGCACAGCGGCCCCGCGGGGAGAGCGGGCCCGCTCGGGGGACCCTGGCCCGCGGGGCACCCTGCGCCCCGGGCGCGCTCCCGGCGCCGCTTACCTTCTCCGGGGCGGCGGCGCGCACTTCCGGGGGCTGCGCTCGGGGGCTCCGCCGCGGCAGCCGGAGCCGATCGCCGAGGGCAGCGCGGGGCAGAACGCGGCCGCGGGCGCTGCGCGGGGGCCGGCGCCCCGGAGAGACGTCCCCGCGGGTGGGCGCGAGGCTGCGGCGCGCGGGGCCCGGGTCCCCGGCTCGGCGCTCCCCGCGGGCCACGCCGAGCCCGAGTCGGCGGGAGCGAGAGCGCGTCTGTCTCCGCCGGCCTCCCCTCCTCCGCCCCGCGGCCCCGGACCTGCCCTCCCTCTCCCCCGCCCCCCTTCCGAGCCCTAGCGGGCGCTCGGGCGGCTGGAAACCTGGAAGGCTGTGGCTCGCGCGCCTCCTTCGGTGCCAACTTACTTGGCGCTTGGGAACTCCCGCCTGCCTCCCCGAGCGCGGACAGCCTCCGGGCTGGGGGAGGTTCCCCGTAGGCTGTGCCCACCCTGCCCTGGAGCCCCCGCGGTCCCCGCTGCCCTGCCCGCCTAGCTCAGGTTGAACAGCGGACTGCCAGGCCACTGCCAGCGTCCATCCTCTCTTTCCCGTCCCTTAGCCTGCTTTGAGCCTTTATTAAACCAGCGACGCCGGACAGGAAATAAGCACTTAACTTTGTTAAATCTGATCAACTTTTTTTGCCTCCGGTGGGAAGTTTAAAGCCCCGTGCATAATCTCTGAGGAATGTTTATTTTGATCGATTGGGAAGGGAGCCGCGGAGGGCTTTGTTGGGCCTTGCATGGTTTAGGTTAGGATTTGTTCAGTTCAACAAGTATTTACGGAGAGCCTGATGGGGCTGATGGGTGCTGAGCTGGGTGCTGGGCTCAAATAAATGAACCAGAAGTGCCTCTTGCTCTCAGACATAAAGTGACCAGCACAGGGAGGGAGGAGATCCACTGAGGCCTTCAGGGCTGTGGGTCAGGAGTGGGAGAGCTTTCAATGTAATAAAAGCGGCAGAACTAAGACGGCCTGAGACAGCCCCAGCGGAGAAGACAAGGGGGTGACGAGCGACGGCTGCAGAGCAGAGAAGAGCATGCTGGGCCACTTTGGCCAAGAGATGGCAGGAGCTGCTGGGGAAGTGCGGCTTAGCGGCTCAGGGCTAGGGCTGGTCATCAAAAGGTCCTCAGTTTAAATCTGCCAGGTGGTCCTTGGAAACTATGGGACAGTTCTCCTCTGTCCTGTTGGCTTCCTGTAAATTGGAATCACTCAATGGCAAGGGGTTTGGTTTGGTTTCTCAGGGAGCTGTCGAATGGAATTGACAAATCTCCAAGAGGAGACCTTGACAAGACCCGGTGAGCCATGACGGGAGGGCCTAGTGATGAGGAGATGCTGAATGGCGGGGAGAGCCCCCAGGCCTCTGGCCAGAGTGACCAGTGACTGAAAGGAGGGCTGCAATCCAAGACTGACTTCTAGAGCTATGACTCCAAGTGTGGTCCAAGGGCTGACCGCCTCAGCATCAGACGGGAGCTGGCAGGAACTGCAGGGTCTGCTTAGTAAGGCAGAATCCTGCTGGAAACGCTGAGCCTCAGGCCTCCCTTGCCCTGTAACTCAGAGTCTACATTTGTATAAGATCCTCAGGGGATTCAAGTCCATGGTCAAATTTCAGAATCACTGCTCTCTAAACCACAAATTCTCAGCCCTATGTATTTATTAGAAACATCTGGAGAGCTTTGAAAACACACACACACACACACACAAAGCCCCAGGAGGCCCCCACAAATGCGCATTTAATTGGTCTAGGGTGGGGCTCTGGCTCAGAATTTCAGGATGCTGTCCAGATGATCTCACACAGCTGGAGTGGGGAACCACTGTTCTAGACTTGCTCGAGAGCTGCTTCACTGACCTTCGAGATGTAGCTTTTCAGAAAGAGAACACCTCATACACGTGGGTGGAAACATCAAGCCACCTGCCCGGATACAGAGGCCGCTGTGCTGGTGAAAGAGCCCCTGTCTCCTGAATGAATCAGGGAGCCCGGGTTCTGGCCTCCAAAGGCCGCCCTGTTCCTGTCTGAACTTGGACAAAGATGTCACTCCCTGGCCTGGGCTTCCTCCTCTGTGAAATAGAAACCACCACTGGCTGACTCCCAAATTCCTCACCTGGCATGCAAGGTGCCGTCATGGGCAAGCCCCCTACATCTCCAGCTTTATCAGCAGGCAGATGGAGAGGTGGTGTTGAGAGGCGGGTTTTGTGGGCACGATGCTGTGTAGGTCAGCTCAGACCACAACCATGCATGAATACCAGAGATCAGATGATCATACACCAAGCACAAGGCCACACATGCGGTGCGCAATAAATGTGTGTGGAATAACTGAAGCCCAATGTCAGGAGCTGGGCAGAGACTTTCCGTTAACTCTTTGGCCCTTACCCGGAGCCTACTCCCTTGCCCACCAGGCTAGAGGAAGGGTTTCAGATTTCAATTGGCCACTTGTAAGAACTGTTAATGTCTCTTGAATGCTTATAGGCACCGGACTCAGGGATTGTTTGTTTTGTTACAATGAAGAAGATACTGATGAACCCGTGCATGTCAACTGGTTCAAGGAATCCCAGGCACACAGGGACCAGAGCCACCACCTCAAGCAGTTTTGGCCTCTGGTTGTACAGCAGGACATAGGTCAGTCACCCATTGCTTGTCAGAGGGTCTCCCGGAGGTCCTTCAGGACATTCCAGAATATGTGACCTTATGTGGAGACAAACCTTGAGGGAAGAGACTGGGAGTGACAGCTTGGGGTCCCATGGAAACTCCTGGTTACCATCTCAGGGGACCTGGAGGCTCAGATTGAGCCCTGAAAAGGAACTCTTGGGAGTTATCAGCTTTGTGGTTGTGTGTGTCAACTGGATGTGTGCGAGTGCGTGTACACGTGTGTACGTGCACACTTCCCTTTAATGAGAGCCCCGATGGTGCCATCCCTGTGGTCAGACCTTCCTCCAAAGCCTTACGGCGTCCTCATAGCTGGGTTCTGCCACTTCCTTACTTTATAGCCGAGACAATAGAGACATCATGAAGTGAAGACGAGTTTGTCCCTGAAGTCCAAGTGCCTTGGGTAGTACAGTGTACTGCCACCATTGCCCGTGACCTCTATCCCTGGGGCACCTGCCCGTGCTGTGGAAAAGAGTCTTCACTTCAAATACCATTCACTTGAGTGACAAGACACCAAAACTGCTTGTGCCACCTGTCTGTGACCATGTTTTCAGGGGACATCAAGGTCAGTTGGCATAACTAGTCTTTTTCTAAAAGAGTCTTCTGTACCCCATATTGGTGAGTGGCACCTGGGGTCTTACAAGCCAGCAAGCTGCCATCTGAGGACCGTCAACTGGTCCCAACTCACTTGGAACAGATGAAAACTGAGAACATCAGACATGAGGAAAAATGAGGCCAGGAGACAGAGGGACCCAGGTGGTGGGGAGATGATAGCAGCAGGAGAGCAGAAGAACCTGACAGTGCCTGCCCACCACCAAAGACAGCCCTGACAGGGGACACAACGTAGAGTGCCTGACATGGCATGAGAAAAAGGGGTGTGCAGATCAAGAACTCTGCTAAACACCAGACATGATGGTCCGATAACCTGGAGGGTCCCCTAAGAACGTAACTCCTTGGCTTGCAGCTAGCTCAGGGCTGAAACCAGTACGGAAGCCGACACTGCAGACAAAGAAAGGACGAGACCTGGGGCCACAGACTGATCAGGTGGTGTGTGCATTTCACAGTTTAATGCATATATGAGGCTGTCCAAGTGGTTCCTTTCTAGAGGGCAGAGGAGAAAAGAGGGGACAAGTGTTGGTGAGTGGATACTGGAGGTAAAGAGTGGAGAGGAAGAATGTGTTGTCACAGGGTGAGGAGGGCAGAGAGTGGCAGAGAGGCAGGTGCTTGAAGTTTCATGTGCAAAGTTGACTTGGATGGTAAACTTGCATTTCATCACAATAAAAAAATTAAAGCAACTCCCTGTGCCTCCAACTAGATGGTGCGCAGTTACCAGCGCTGACTGCTCTGACAGGGACCAACAATAGAGGATTCTAGACCGAGCTGGAGAGAAACGGAGAACAAAACACAAACTCACAAAAAAAAAAAAAAAAAAAAAGACCGGTTACTGTTCTGACAAGGACTGGAGAAGCCTGCAGGGATGGCCCAAGGACTCCCTTTTAGCTCAGTACTGAAGTTACTCCTTGGGTTCACCCAGCCAAAGATTAGACAGGCCCATAAAACAAGCAATATCGTAAGCAGCTCAGCCAACGCAGATGAGGGTAAATGGGCACATCAGCCCAAGAAAGCAGGAGGGGACAGGAAAACTGGAAGAATGGAAACCGGGAACCCAAGGTAGAGAAAGGGAGAGTGTGGACACGTCTCAACGTCAGCAACCAATATCACAAAACAATATATGCACTGTCAAATGAGAAACTAATTTGCTCTGTAAGCTTTACCTAAAGCACAAAAACAACAAACTTCCTGTGCTTCATTTTCCCCACCTGTAAAATGGGTTGTCCTTGATTGACTCTTGACTAGGGCACTGGGTATGGCTTGACATGCCCTAGCCTGAAACAGCCCACAGGGCAGCCCATGATTCCTTCTGCATCACACAGGGTTGCTATGAGTCAGAACCGACTCAGAGGCACTCACCTAACCACCTAACACTGACAACACATAGACTTTGAAGAGAAACTGAAAACACATGGGTGATTTGTCCCTGAGACCAGAGGGTTTCGGACTTCACTAATGGCGAACCAGTCGCTCTCGGTCAGCGTTGATTCACGACAGGGTTTTTAAGGTCCTGACCCTCCGGGGCAGATCGCCAGGCCTTTCCTGGGAGGTGTCCTTGGGTGGGTTCAGAGCCAGTCTTTCAGTTAGCTGCAGAGTGTTTAACCGTAACCATGTCTGCTGCTGGAGACTCCTGTTAACGTCTCTGCTGCTGTTTGTCTCTGCTCCAGGGGTTTGTATTTGAAGAACAGCCCTAAATATCAATGAAGACTTTTGATCAGGCGGGAGCAAAGGGCCTTGAATGGCTGTGTGAGGCTGCGTACCCTCTGTAGGCTCAGCAGCTGCCTTGTGATGCCCCAGAATTGGCCCCTACCCAGGGTAGCCTGGGCTGGCTGCAGACTGGGGGCTGGGGGGGGGGCGGCAAAAGAAGAAGGGTTGGGATCTAGAAGGCGAGCAGAAGCAGAGGCGGGTGGGAGGGTCTGTGCGCGGGCAGGGGTGCGGTGCCAGTTCTAGCCAGGGGTCGGAGATCAGAAGAAGAAAGGATGCCTTCCAGGGCGTATAGCTCAGGGTGCGAATGAGTGCTCCACCCCTGGGTCCAGGCTCAGAGAGAGGCCCGGGTCTCCCCCTGCGAGCACCTTGCTGCGGTGGGCAGGTGATGCCTGCGGGCCTGGGCCTCCCTGCACAGCCTGGCAGGCCCCACCAGTGCTTGTCCCTACACTGATGTCTGGGTCGGTGGCACATCATGCTAATGGAAGAAGTCTTACCTCCTCAGACAGTTTCAGTCTGTGCAAAGAAGACACAGTGGCTCTATTCCCTAGGGAAGGGCACTGTGGCATTTCCCCAGAAGCGTGAATGTCCCCAGGCCACCACAGGACAAAGGACCCCTACCTACCTGTGTTGCAGAGTCCCCTCCACCAGCCAAGTTTTGACAGGGACTTTTGCCATGTTCCCGCTACTTCTACCTCTGAAAGAGCGATCTGTACTCACACAACAGCAAGTCGACAACTTCACACAGAGTCCTTAGAGGCCAAGTTCCCTGGATTTTGCCACAGACAAAAATTCAACCTCCAACTACATTATTTCTGTTTCACTGATGTGGAAGTGAAGGCATGAAACCCAAAGGCGGACAACAAAACCAAGCTACCAGCTGAAATAACACGAACACTTTAGATCCCTACAGTTTTACCTCTCAAGGCAACCCTGTATGTCAGAGGAGAACTGGGCTCCATAGGGTTTTTAAGACTTTGAGCTTTTGGAAACCTTTGCCAAGTCTTTCTTGCACAGTGCCTCTGGGTGAGTGCCAAGGAAGAGTTCCAGCTGGTCCATTCTGGGGGGCAGAACGCCGGCTGAGAATCTGCATTGCTAACAATACTGGCTGGAGACCAGTTCTGAGGACTGCTAATGAAACCAAACCTATTGCCTTGTTAAATATTGAGTGTGCCGTAGACCGCCAAAAAAACCAACAGGACTGCTCTGGGAGACGTACAACCAGAGAGCTGCTTGGAAGCAGAGTCGGCAAGATTGCATTTTACGTATGTTGGACATGTTCTCAGGAAGGATCAGTCCCTGGAGAAGGACATCACGCTTGGTAGAGTGGAGGGTCAGTGAAAAGAGGAAGACCCTTGACAAGATGGACTGACACAGTGGCTGCAGCGATGGGCTTAAGCAGAAAAACAATTGTGGCCGTGGCACAAGACCGGGCAGTGTTTCGTTCTGTCGTGCACAGTGTCGCTAAGAGTTGAAACTGACCTGACAGCACCTCACAACATTTCTTTGGAATCGATTCCAACTCATAACGGCCCTACGGACTGAGCAGAAGTGCCCCATAGAGCTTCCGAGGAGCACCTGGTGGATCTGAACCGTCGGCCTTTCGGTCAGCAGTCACAGCTCTTAACCACTGTGCCACCAGGGTTTCCAAAACCATTGACAGAGCCAGCCAGCACCTGGTGATGCTGAGTAGCTTCCGACTCACAGCAGCCCTATGGACAGAGTACAACTGCTGCACGGGGTGCTCAAGGAGCGGCTGGTGAGTCGAACAGCAGACCTTGTGAGGGGCAGCTGAGCTCTCAGCCGCTGTGTCACCGGGGCTCCGGTCACGCAGCCCCCCAGTTCCTACACTTCATCATGTGTAAGAATTGCCGGGATCGTGTTCAACCGTGGATCCTGCTCAGCGTATCTGGAAATGCAAAGTCTCAGCAGGGCTTCCAACTGCCTGCCTTTCAGTTAGGGACCCGGAGTTTCACCATTTACACCACAGCTGCCACTGACTGGCCACACCGGGTCGCTTTTTTGGCTTTACCTCTAAATGTTGTGCTGTGGAAGGCGCCCCAAGAGGACAGCAGCCAGGCCCGTCCAGCCCCATGGTCACCCAGAGTGCTCTGGCACCCCCTCATCTGCTTAGCTGTCAGCCCGTTTCATTTAACTGTCACTTCCTGGAGGCTGCCCTTGACGGGGACTTGTCCTGGGCACTGAGGGCAGCCTTGCGGCACGCTGCACTCACCTAGCCAGTTTTGTCCCAAGTCACAAGCTGGGCCCCAGACCAGGCGGCTGGGAGCAGAATCCCCAGGGTGGGGCTGAATTTCTTCTTTTTTTTTTTTTCAATCCTCCCTGGTAATTAAATTTGCATCCAGGGTTGAGAACTCTTTCTCTAGGAAAAGCAAAGACAAAAGCTAGATCCCAGAGCTGAGTTTACTAAGCAGTGAGGAGTTTGGTCTGGTGGGTGATCTCTGAACGCCCCCTGGAACAGGAGGACGTGGGAATCCCGCTGCTGGCGAGGCCCGTGAAGACAGTGCCACACGGACAGACGGCCCTGGGCTTACCAAGTTATCACCACGAGCTCCAGGGGCAGGAAGTCTGGGTCCGGCCCAGAAAGTACAAAGGCTTGAAAGCAGAATCCTTGCCCTCCCCCTGCCTGGCAATGCTGTTTACAAGAAGCCCTCAAACACCCAGCTCTGATGACTCCCAGAAGTCAGCCGCGGTTCTCCAGGAGAGCTGGGGCAAGGCTGTCATGTGGACTGAATCACGACAGACAAAGGAAATTGCCTTGTGGCCAGAGGAGAGGCTCATGGGCGTGCAGACGGAGACACCAATCTGTCACCACTGATGATGTCACTTTAGGACAATCAAAAGCCTGAGAATTTGCTCTTCTTTTTTTTTTTTAATGCTTGCCCTACAGTGGTTTCAAATCTATTCATCATGGCCAAAGTGAACTCAAAAAGAAAATACGGACTTGTTTAGAATGTTAGATTGGCAGAAAACAGGACAATTTCTTTCTTCTTTTTCTCTTTTTTAACCCACTTTCTCATTTTAGCATCACGCTGCTTAGCAGAGTTCCAGGGTTTCTGTTCTGGCCCATGGGCAGTCATTTCAGTTCCACGAAAGCCTGCTGAATGCAGACTAGTCATGTGATGGTATTAGGTACTCAGGCTCCCTAGGCCCTGAAGGTCTAAGGCTGCAGGACCACAGCCTTCCAGGCGAGCCTTCCACCAGCTTTTACTGTGGCTAATAGATAACCTCTAATCCCTAAATAAATCGCTGTTGACAGTCACGCCTCCTTCCAACTTCTAGTTTCCAGATGTAGACAACGGAATTGTAAAACCTCACTCCCTATACCTTCTCTTGCTTTTTGGAAGAAGTTTTACCTGTAAGAGGAAGAGGAAGATATGCTGGGACATCATTCTGCATAGAAGAAACACTCTCACAGAACTGAAAATCCAGGGGACGGAAGTGGCCTAGCTGAGTCCACCCTGTATTCCAATGACTTGCTGCACCTTTCTGAAAATGGATGGGGTGATGAGGAAGAACCATTAATTACATAATGTCTTTGTCTGTTCCGTTGTGACATGGAGTCTTAGCTCTCACTGAATTATTTCCTCGTGCCTCCAACCAGAACTGAGATTTAAGTGCTCTCGGCTGAACCTCTCTGTCTTGCCTCGGATAAGAAAGTAGAAATCAAAATATTTCTCTATCCAGTTGCTGCTGCTATTTAAAACCTCTGATTAATCCTAGGTTTGAAATCAAAACGCATTAGCCGGTGAAAGCATAAACCTAGTTTAGGATGAACTGGGCTTCTTCTCTCTCCTCCTGCCCCCATTTTTTGTAGAGACATGTTGCTGCCTCAGATAGACTCTCCTTTTTTTTGTCCTGGTTTCCAAGGTTAGATTAGCACAAGCAGAATCTTAATCAATCATTCATACAAATACTCTTTTTAATGAACAGAAAACTACTGTAAAACCGAGGGGACTAAATGGTAAGAAATGAGACAGCAGAGCTGTGAAACATACCTAGTGAAATCGCTAATACAGTGACTGTCCTCAAAGGACATGCAGAGTAGGTCTGTAGGCATAATATACATAAAAATAGATACTTGCCATCAAGCTGGACTCTGACTCAGGGTGACCCTGTGTGTGTCGAAGGAGGGTTTTCAGTTATTTATTTTTCAAAAGCAAGTCACCAGGCCTTTGTTCCAAGTCCCCTCTGGGGGGACTCAAATCTCCAATCTGTCAGTCCATAGCCCATCCCAGTAACCATTTAAACCACCCAGGAACTCTGTACTATACACAGTCCTGAAAAGGGGTCTAGAAGATAAACATTTATGCCTGTTTTAAAATGAAAATGCCATTGATTCTCAGTACAAAATTGAGGCACCCCTGATGGGTAGTTTTGTCCCATGACTGGAAACTCTGGTGGGATAGTAGTTCAGTGGTGGGCGAATCAAATCCACCAGGCATTCCTTGGAAGCTTTATAGAGCAGTCCTGCTCTGTCCTATAGGATCGTCATGGATCAGAATCAACAGCTATAGGTGTGGTTGGTTTTGGTCCTATGACTACTAAAAAAATCATGCTTCATATTTAACAAACTATTCAAAGTCATGTTCGTAGAGGAGAAAGACATTAAAGCTCTAAATAACGTATAAAATCGGACCTCCCAGCTTAGGGCTGCCCATGTACCTGGACCGGACACGCTGTCCCACCTGGTGCTGTTAGGAGACTGCCCGAAATGCTTCCAGATCCCTCAGAGACCTGTTGCCCGTAGCTCTGTGAAAGGTATCAGCTTGGAGAAGTGGGTAGGGTGATTTGGTCTGACAGATGAATGCCAGTGCGCACAGAACAGGCGACAAACCCTACCAGACTCAACTGCCGTGAAGAATGTCCCCTCCCAGGGAGGTGAGGGGCCCTGACTGTCCGATGTAAGCATTCAGTGTGTTCTCGGACTAGCAACTTGACGGCAGCAAGTTCTAGAACGCTGGGTCTGGGACCCAGCTGAGGTGGGTCTAATCAGACCAAGCGGACGGCAGCCTGCTCATCACCCTTGGCCCCAGCAGAAGTGATATCCATTTCTAAACGGGTGCCTGCACCCGGCAAACCAGCGGCTTCCTGTGAGTGCACACATCCGATAGACCCCGGTCTCTACTTGATGCTACCTCTACGGAAGGTTCTAGGATCGTAGCCCTGACAACAGTGCAGGTAATAAAGTCTTACTCATGTTTATCACCAAGGAGCCCACACTCAGAATCAGCAGCAAGTTTAATTAGTTTATTAATAGTTTGATCCACTGGATTTAATGAATAAGGAAGACCAAAGAAGAATTGATGCATTTTAATAACCACATTGGAGAAGAATATTGAATATACACCATGGATTGCAAGACAAAGGAAAGAACTAGGCTAGCTTTTAAGACCCCTACACACCACTCACTAAAGTGGATACAGAACGTTTTCTTAATAAGCTTAAGAGCCTCCAGGTTGCAGAGTCCAGCAGAGTCCTCTGTGTTTGTCTTCTTGACGCCGTGCTGGATTCCGTGCGGTGGCTCCTCCTTCCCACGTGCGTTCCTCCTTCACTCTGGACGTCCCCACTGTTCTGCTTCCCCTCCTCCTTTTGTGGCCAGTCCTACTCTGTGACCTCCGGAACAGTCATATTTGTTCACGTGACTCCCTTGCCTAACGTCCCCTACCTTGTGTAGGAGAGAGTCTGAGCTACTTAGCCCGTGTTGTGGGTAGAATTGCGTTCCCCACAAATATGGGTATCAATTTGGCTGGGCTGTAATGGCCTCCATTGTGTGTTGTAATTTTCTTATATGTTGTAAATCCTAATCTGCTGTGCTTAATACAGCAAGATTGGATCATGTTTAAGAGGATTAGGGTGGGACTGTAACAGCCTTGCTAAGGACATTCCTGACCCCATATAAAGGGAGTCTCCCCGGGGTGTGGCCTGCGCCACCTTTTATCTCTCAAGAGATAAAAGGAATGAGAAGTGAACAGAGAGCCGGGAACCTTGTACCACCAAGAAGGCAGTGTGGGGAGCACAGCACATCCTTTGGACCTGAGGTTGCCGAGACGACAATCCTCCCAGACCCAGTGAAGACTGAGGTATCACAAGGACCTCCCCCCAGAGCTGAGAGAGAGAAAACCTTCTCCTGGAGCTGACACCCTAAACTTGCACTTGTAGCCTATCTGACTGTAAAGACACAAACTTCTCTTTGTTGAAGCAATCCGTTGATGGTGTTTCTGTTCCAGTGGCACTAGGTGACAAATAAACCCTGGTGACACAGTGGTTAGTGCCGAGGCTGCTCGCCAAAAGGGTGGCAGCTTGAATCCACTAGGTGCTCCTTAGAAACTCTATGGGGCAGTTCTACTCTGTCCTATAGGGTCTCTAGGAGTCAGCATCTACTTGACAGCAGTGTTGTTATTTATTTACTTGTTTTCAATGACAAGGACAGCATGGCCGCAAAGCTCTTCAAGCCACGCCTGCCTGCCTCTCATGCTCACCCAGCAGCCACCGTCTTACACTGCAGACACATCTCCCTTCTTCCACTGCCTCAAACACGTCAGGCCGCTTCATGCTTCTGTACCTTTGTACAGAATGCAGGGTTCGCTACCCCCACGCTGTCCTCTCTGAGGAATTCCAGCTCATCTTGTAAGACTCAGGATGAAGGAAAGGCTTCCCTGTAACCCACAGAGATGATAAGCCTGTGTTCCCACCCTCTAGTGTGTCTTTGTTGCGAAACTCTGAGCTCCCTTGGCCAGCTGGATCCAGAGTTGGGCACCGTGTCTGGCCTCTAGGAGACGCCACTACGTGGTTCACCAAAGCCAAACCGCTGCCATGGAGTCCTTTAGGACTCTCAGCAACCCTACAGGAAAGAGCAGAACTCCTCCACAGAGTTTCCAAGGAATGTCTGGCAGATTTGAACGACCAGCTTTTCCGTTAGCATATGAAGCACCTAACCACTATGCCACCAGGGTTTCCTGTACGTGATTAGAGTGCGAAAACCATCACCCTTCTTCGGTTCTCTACACTGTATTCACGCTACGCTCTCAACTCCCTCTCCTGGGAAGTTCTGTTCCGGTCATTACAGGGTATGCCCCTTCCCAAAGGTCAGGTGAAGATCCTTGCTGACTTAGATGATAAGAAGCTCCTCCAGGTTCTGCGACACTCGACACCACCTCTGGGCTCATTGGCCAAGCCTGTGTGGAGCCAGGAGGCAGGTTCTGCAGAGGGCTGGGCCTGAGGATTTTATCATGAGGTTCCCCAAATTTAGTCTTTTCTACCCCAGCCCCTCAGCCCCTCTCAGCAGCCTCCATTATTGGGTGCTGTGTGTCAGCAGGGGCTGGGGACTTACACTTCATGAAGCAACCAAACCCACTACCGTCGAGTCTATTCTGACTCATAGTGGCCTTATAGAACGCAGTACAACTGCCCCAATAGAGTTTCCAAGGAGCGCCTAGTGGAGCTGAACTACTGAGCTCTTGGTTAGCAGGCATGGCACTTAACCACTACACCACCCGAGTTTCCACCAGGATTCATAAGTTCCCCAGTTTTCCTGTGCTTTCTCTCATGTTCGGAGGCTCCCTTAGCCTCCTGTCAGAGTGCATACCCAGCCCCTTCCCGGGCTCCAAGCACAGAGCAGCACTGTCCCCCTCCACAAACACAGGTGACTCAGATAGAAAGAGGAACAGGGCTGTCTTCTCCTTACTAGACAGTCTACTTTCTACTCTGCGATACGAAAGCCACTAGGGACAAGGAAGGGCATGGAGGGTCCTTGCTGCCTTCGTGGGACAGAGGAGAAAAAAGGCCCTACAACGCAGAGAACAAGACACATGAGAATATGGTAATCAGTTATCCCGCCAGGTAGACACCCAAGCCTCTGCTCACTGAATGACTTCATCAAAGCTGAAACGCCCCAGAAAAACATGAGTGAAACTGTTCACTGAAGGAAAGACACCTCCACCAGGAAGCCCTTCTCACTGAGCGCATTCCTCCTTCCGGCTCCTCTCTAAGGAGAGAGGCTGCCAGGGTCTGGGATACTCCTGTCTGTGCCCAGGGCCGCAGCTCACGAGGCCAAGTGCACCAGCTGCTGACTCAGGCTGCTGACGCTGGAGGTCTGCGGTGGCTGCACTACCCACTTTCTCTCCTGGGTGATGGTCATCTCGGTCATGTCGGCCTGGCCTGTGAGAACACTGAAAGGCTGGTGGAAGGGAAGGGGGAGAGCCGAGTGGTAGCTAAACCCCCGGGGGAGGAAGCAAGCATGTGTGTAATCCTTTCAGGAAAACAAGAATTACTGCAGAGGAGATATCTGCCAGTGGGACTTTGTTCCAAAAATAAATAGCACATTTTTCTCCACTGTTTGCTTTTCTCTCTCGGATCCCCTTGAAGTCCCCTGCAGAAAGCAGACTGGCCAGCAATTTCCTCCCCTCTCGAGAAGGGGAGAAGGAGCCACGGGGCCTTCTTGAAGAGCCCTCCAGTGCAGGCCTGAGAGGAGGCTCCTGGCCGTGCTGGAGCCCTGCGGCCTGTGGAAGCCACAGATCCAGGCACTCTCGTGCCGTGTCCTCCCAACAAAGAGGCCACGTGTTCCCAGACGGGCTGTCGGCGTGCCCAGATGCTATTGAAAAGGCAGTCACAATGGCTGGGCTCTATTTGACCAAAGTCACCAGGAACCGTGGGAGTTAGGAAAGCAGAAAGGAAAGGCCAAGCTCAAGTGGGTTAATATTTAGCTTTGGGCCCAGGCAGTGGTGCGTGCCTGCACAAAGAGAAGCCGACGCAAGTGTGCCCTGGGCCTTGAGAGTTCACAGTTCACAGGCTCTGGGAACCACAGCCTGTCCTCACATCACTTCCCGCTCTGTGTCCCAGGCCACTTCATTCCAAGGGTGCTTTAGTCAGGGCGACGTCGGTGAAAGGGGAAGGCCTTAACATCCAACAGTTAAACACTCAGTTCTGCTTCTCTCATTTGCTTGTGTGGGGTCAGTTAGGACTTGGTTTCCTCATCCATAAGACAGGAACACAAAACTTCTTACAAGACAGTCATGGAGAGGAACCGGACGGTGATGCAAACGCCTAGACCACACCTGACGCCAAGTGTGCAGTGTTCCCATCCACCGCTGCATCCCCACAGCGTGTTACTCAAGACGGGAACCACCCACCTGCTCACGGTCAATGGGCATCAACTTGACCATTGCTGCCCGGTGGTCCTGTGCTCAGCGGAATGTGACACTACCCAATCGCGCCCCATTCCCAGGGTGACTGGCGGATCGACCCTTTCTGCTCCACGAGGTTTTCAACAACAGGTTTGCAGAAGTAGATGGCCAGGCCCTTTTTCCTTGTCCACCTGAGTCAGGAAGTTCTGCGGAAACCCCTTCAGCATCCTGGCCTCACGCAGCCACCACGGACAGAGGGGTGGGGGCTGGGCGTGAGATGCCTTGGCTGGGAGCCAAACCCGGCCTCCCACGTCACCCACACCCAGAACACCCACTGCTGCTGAGTTGATTCCACAAGTGGCAGCTCTACCACTGACCCGCTAGTGGCTCATGACGATACTTACCTAGCCCGGACTGGCGGGAAGAGCTGCACAAGGGTTTGGGCAGGAAACCTCACAACAGGACCTCACTTGAGAACTGAATACTCAAGGTGGCAGGTGGCAGAGAGCAGTCACAAGTGATATTGTGACATATCACAGGAGGCACTGGCAAAGGCTAGATCTGGAGACCCTCGGTGTCCCCGGAAGGAAGAGGTCTCTGACGGAAGGCTTTAGGGAGAGAAGTGGGCTGGCTCTGAACAGAGGCCAGAAAGAACTAGGTGTGTTTGGGAAAAGCTAGTTGATTTCCCTGACTTAAGCAGAATTTCCTTTGGGCTGTGTAGGGGGCTGTCTAGAAAAAGAACGAGAAAATGGGAAAGATGAAAGATGACGGCCAGTTCCTCACGCTTTCAGAGTTCCTGGTTGCTTCTCCTCTCCCCAAATGTGGGCCGTGCAGCGACTGCTCAACAAATAGGACAGAGTAGATGCCACGCTGTGCCAGCTGAAGGCTGCACTGTCAAGAGAATCAGCAGCTTTTGCTTCCTGCTTCCTGCCCTTTCCCTGTACTGCTTCTTGGAAGCCAGCCATCGTGCTGGGAGAAGCCAAAAGCACGTGGAGAAGCCATGTGTACATGGTAGGCTTTTTGCTTCCCAGCCCCATGTGAGCTCCCAGCCAGCCGATGTGTGAGTGAGCCGTGTTACACAGTCCGGCATCTCCAAGCCCTGAGAGGGCTGCAGTCCCACGGGTGCACAGGAGGCAGAAGAACCACCCAGCTGATCCCCGTCACCCCAGAGACCTGTGAAACGCCATAAAGTGGTCTCAGCATTAAGCTGGAGACCCTGGTGGCATAGCGTTTAAGTGCTGCAGCTGCTAACCAAAAGGTTATCAGTTTGAACCCAACAGGTGCTCCTCAGAAACTGTGTAGGGCAGTCCTATGGTGTCCTGTAGGATCACCATGAGTTGGAATTGACTTGATGGCAGCGGGTTTTTCGGTTTTGTGTTAAGCCAAGGATTTTGGAGGTTGTGGCATGCTGGTTGAGCACTCACATGCTAACTGAAGGGTTGGTGATTTGAACTCACCAGGGACTCCACGGGGAAAGATGTGACATTCAGCTTCCATAAAGATGACAGCCTTGGAAACTCTATAGGGTAGTTCTGCTCTGTCCTATAGAGTCACAGAGAGGCAGAACCAACTTATGCAATGATAGATGACTAAAGCAAGAGGGGACTTGTGGGAGGCCTTGAACACCGAACAATAATGTCTACACTTCATCGTCATTGTCATCGTCATCACACCCCAAAGCATCCACTGCCATCGAGTTGATTTCAACGCATGATGAGCCTATGGGACAGAGTCGAAATGCCCCACAGTTCCCAAAGAGCACCTGGTGGATTCAAACAGCTACAGCTGCTAACCACTACACCACCAGGGTTTCTTTTTCCAGCAAAGAAGGTTACCGCAGCTGAGACCACCACTTCTGGCTGGGGCTTGGTCAAGTGGAGTCCCTGTGGGCCTCCTCCAAGCGGCCCGTTCACTTGTCTCTGCCGCTAGTTTGTCAACCCTTCCCATTCTCAATAAGAAAAGGCCCTTTGGTGGTTTACCTACTCACTGAATATTAGCTTTACCTTTTTAAACCCCTAAACAAATGCATTGAATAGATTTGCCCACATACTTTAGGAACATTTTTGCTCCCTGTGTTTCTTCCATCCCAAGTCTTCCACGTGAGTTTCTATCTCCTCCTAATCTACATCCTTTAGGGGATTGAATTGTGTTTTCCGAAAGACACACTGAAGTCCCACCCCCTGCCTTGGTGCGCATAGCCTTGTTTGGGGTCATCGGCTTTTTTCGTTGCAGATGTTATGCTTAACAAAATCATGACAGAGTAGGGGTGGATTCTAATCTTAATCCCTTCTGCATGTTGTTTTATAAAAGACAAGGACTGGCATGAAACAGAGCCCTGGTTGCCTAGTGGTTAAGGTCTTGGCCGCTAACCAAAAGGTCAGCAGTTTCAATCTAGCAGGTGTTCCTTGGAAACTCTCTAAGTATGTGGCAGTTCTACTCAGTCCTATAGGTTCAACTGTGAGTTGAAATGACTCAGTGGTGACTAGTTTTGTTTACTTGTTAGTTTGTTGGCACTAAACAGAGTCACACATGAAGGCATCCATCTATAACACGAAGAACTCCAGTGACCAGGGCCACCAGAAGTTGAAAGAAACCAGAAAAGCTCTTCCCCTGGAGCTGACGGAGAGAGAGTACAGAGTTGCCAAAGCCCTACTTCAGACTTCTTAGCCTCCATAACTGTGAGAAAATAAATTTGTGTTGTGTAAAGCCACCTGCATTAGGGTATTTTGTTACAGTAGCCCTAGCAAACTAAGACCAACTCTCCAAGTATACCTATAAAAGCTAAATACTTATATTTTCATATTTCTAAAAATGTGTTCACCCTTCCACTCTCAGACAGGTATAGGCTTCTAGGTTAACAATTTATAACTTTGAAGACGGCTGTCTCCTGGCAGCTACTGTTACTAATGAATTTTTTTTTCCAATCTAAGTGTTGTTTCTTTTTCTAAGGATTTTTCTTTATTGTTGCTCTACAGTTCCCAGTATTATGCCTAGTTATGAGTTTGTTTCTCTCATCCTGCTCAGCACCTTGAATGTTCTTACAGTCTTAAAGCTCACGCTTGCCTTTAGTTTTGAAAAATTCTGTTACTATTGTTTCTAACGGTGGTGCCCTTGGCTGCTGACAGGAAGGTTGGCGGCTCCATGACAGAAAGATCTGGTGATCTACCTCCGTGAAGGGTGTAAGCCAGGAAGCACTATGGGTCAGTGCTGTTCTGTCACATGGGGTCACTGTGAGTCAGAATCAACTCAGTGGCACCCAATCCCAACAACAACGTTGCTTGTCTGCCCCAGGCAATGTCTTGCATTTCCTGATTTTTTATTTCTTATTTATGTTGGAACCTTTCTGTCTGCCTTTCACGTCATCTCATTCATCATTTTGACTGTTTAGTTCTCTACAACATTCTTTAAGATTTTCACAGTGAAGAAACCGAAACCTATCACTGTTGAGTGGATTCAGACTCATAGCAATCCTGTCACACTGAGTGGAACTGCCCCACGGGATTGCTAAGGCTGCAGATGTTTGCAGACGCAGACTGCCACATCTCCGCCCCACAGAGCAGTTGGTGACCAGTTGACCTTTCAGTTAGCTGTCAAATGCTTTTAACCATTGCACCATCAAGGTTCTTGGATTTCCATGGTCTACACCCCATTTGCCAGTTATCTAAAGAGTTCCCAATATATAATTTATCCTACATAATGACTTTCACTTTAAATTCCAGAGCTTATATTGACATTTCCAAGAATTCTGTGATTCTTTTCTTTTCCTGTGTGTCAACAATTTTTCATGTTCCAGATTCACATCTAGCTTGTTTTTGCTTCACAATTCCTTGTTCTTTGTCTTGAATATTAATCTGTCCCTTAACTTCTTAAGTATCTTATTCACTTATTTAATGGCCTATATTTTATAGGACTTACCATGTACCATGTATGCGAATTCCTTGTGAAAGTTACCTAAAGATACCCTTGTTATCCCCATTTGACAGAACAGAAAGATGCATCAAGAGGGGAAGACAGGAAGGTAGAGAAGGGTGGACCAAGAAGTGAAATGGAAGATATCTGGCACAGTCTTCTTGTCATATTAACCTGTAAATTCTATGCAATCCTAGTCACAATCTTAATAGACTTTGTTATTGACATAATCAAATTAATTGTAAATTTACATGAAAGAACAAAGGGTCAAGATCTACATCAAGATAATCCTGAAAAAGATTAACAAAGAGCCTACCCTACAAGCATCAAAGACTTACTATGAAACCCACTGCCATGGAGTCAATTTCGTAGCGACCCTATGGGACAGAATAGAACTGCCCCATGGAGTTTCCAAGAAGCACCTGGTAGAGTGGAAGAGCTGGCCTTTTGGTTAGCAGCCTAGCACTTAACTACTACGCCACCAAGGTTTCTGTAAAGTCAGGTAATAAGTAAAATAGTAAGACAGCAACATCCTTGAAATGAGAAAGCCAATCAACGAAGCAGAATAAAGCACCCACACACAGACCCAAGGATAAGTGAGTCTTTCTTATAAAATAGATACTGAAAACTAACTAAACCTGTTGTTGTGTTGTGAATTCCAACTCATACCAACCCTACAGCACAGAGCAGAACTGACCCATTGGATTTCCAAGGAGTGACCGGTAGATTCACACTGAATGGCCAAGTTCTTAACCAGAGCGCCACAAAACCCCAAACTAAACCTGTTGACATCTAGTCTATTCTGACTCAGTGACTCAACAGGACACAGCATAACTGCCCCATAGAGTTTCCAAGGATTCCTGTTGGACTTAAACTGCCAGTCTTCAGGTTAGCAGCTGTAAAACTTAACCACTACGTCCCCAGGGTTTCCACTGTACCACCAGGGCTCCATAAAATAGATGACGTGTGGGAAAGACAGACTAGTATGTGTAACCGGGACAATTGGATTCCCATATGGAGATAATAGCAACATGTGGGAAAGCGGTGGGCTGTCACACACTGTGGGAACCATAACCCAGCCAAGCCCACTCACAGTTTTGGGAGGGGGCACAACTCAATCCATAGTGGATAGTGTGTAAAAATTACAAACAAACCTGCATTATTTATGAATACAACATATTGGTACTTCTATCTGACAAATTCATGGTGTGCCTTCTGGGGAAGGAAGGAGATCAGTAGATTTCAGAAGGTGAGCAAGGTGATATTTAAAACAAAATAAAGAAATATGATAAAATGTTGACAGTTATTGATATTGAGGTTTGGGTGTGTTGATATGTTTTCTCTGTAGCTCTACACTTTCTTGAATTAAAACCGAAGAATGATTGCTCTTTCAATCAGGGCACATGAGCCCCTGAAAATGAAACACTGCTTAACATTTTCCCAGGTTTAAAGAACTCTAGAAGGAGCCAAGCACAATGGTTAAGAGCTTGGCTGCTAACCAGAAGATCGGTGGTTCCAGCCCACCAGCTACTCTAAAGAAGACAGATGCAGTAATCTGCTTTTGTAAAGATTACAGCCTAGAAACCCCATGGGGCGGTTCTACTCTGCCCTGTTGGATTGCTGTGACTCAGAATCAACTTGATGACAACGGATTTAGTTTGGTGTTTGATTTAAGATGCACTAACGGTCTGAGATCCTGAGTGTGCAGCTAATGCGTTCAGCTACTAGCCAAAAGGTTAGAGTTCAAGTCTACCCAAAGGCACCTTTGAAGTAAGGCCTGGAGATCTATTTCCAAAAAATTAGCCACTGAAGACCCTATGGAGCACAGTTTTGCACTGACACATGTGGGGTCTCTGTGAGTCAAAGTCACCTCTGGCAAGTGCCAAGCAGAAACTGGGCTCACCTCAAAGCCCCTGGGGTCCTAAAAAAAAAGCTATGATGGAGTTGGAGGGCCAGAGCTGGTCCGAGGGGCCAGTATCCTGTAAGATCCTGACTGCATGCCGCCAGCCTGCCCTCCTCAGTGGCCTTAGAGAGGTCCTCTTCACCCCAGAGACTTCTGGCTCACCTGCTAGCCATGGCCAGGTCACCCCACGTGTAAAACTTAGGAAAACCTGTCCAGGGCAGCACAGGAAAGAGCCAGCCAACTCATAAAATCTGCAGCCTGCTGACTCAGATGAAAGTAAACACTTACCGGGAGAATTCCCAGATCACTGGGATCAGTCAGGGGGATGCTTCTGCTCCAGGAAAGGACCAGCTCTCAAGGATGTCATGACCTAATCTGGATGGCACCCTGAATCCTTCTATCCTGTACTATATCCGTCACGGAGTGGGCAGTGTTAAGCAGGTACCCATGGAGGGAAGCTAAATCTTCAAGCTCACATCTCTAATACACCAGCTTCCTGGGATCCCTGCAAACAGAGGAACCACTGACCACCTTCTCCATCACGTCCGTGAAACAACACCCAGAGGTGCCTGAGGAAGTGGTCAGAACTTCTCAAGAATAAGAGACTGTGGAGACTGACGAAATGATACCAAAACACTGAAGGAGTGGGAAAGGGGGATGCAGGAAATACGTACCAACCTGATGGAGTATCTTAGTTTCCTGACAAAAGAAAACACCATAAAGTGGGTAGCTTTAAAAAACAGAAATTATTGTTTCACAGTGCTGGAGGCTAAAAGACCAGATGCAGGGCTTCTGGGGTATGGATTCAGTCTCAGGGCTTTGAGACAACACTCTTTGGTGCGTCTCTCCCAGGCTCCAGCAGCTCCCCGCAATCCTTAGCGTTCCTTCACTGCTTACAAAGGCACCTTCAAGTGGCCTCTGCATTTTGCCTGTGCATGACTCTGTTTCTGTGTCTGTCCTGTGTTATTAGACACTACATAGAAAGGATCAGGACTAGGACCCTCCCGCTCTGGAGTCACCTCGTCTCATCTAACTGATAACAAAAGAAGACCTGGATTTACCCTAAACAAGACCACAGCCACAGGTACAGGAGTTAGGATTTAGATACATTTTTTGAGGGTATAGCATTCAATCCGTGACATGGAGTATAAAGCAAAAAACCAAACCCACTGCCATCAAGTTGATTCTGACTCACAGCAACCATATAGGTCAGAGTAGAACTGCCCCATGGTGTTTCCAAGGAGTGCTTGGTGGATTTGAACTGCCGGCCTTCTGGTTAGCAGCCCCAGCATTTAACCATTACACCACCCGAGTTTCCACATGGAGTATGGAACACCTCCATGGAGACAGAGGTGTGAAGGTTGAGTCAGGGTTCCCTGGGGGGAATATGGCCCACAGGTTTGGGAGTCAGCAGGCCTTGCAGGCCTTGAGAGAAACACGGCCTTGAAAATTTGCTTCCCCTTCTGGAGCTTCAGTTTTCTCTTCTCTAAAAATACGGATGTGAATATTTCCTTCACAGGATATTTTATGAGGATAAATAGCAGTGTGGCGTACCAGGCAGCCCAAATGGTTAGTGCTCGACTGTCAGCTAAAAGGTTGGCAGTTCAAATCCACCTGGAGATGTCTCCAAAGACAGGCCTCTAAAGGCGTCAGAGCCTTGGAAACTCTTGGAAGCCGTTCTGTTCTACACAAATAGGGTCACCATTGGTCAAAACCAACTCAACAGCAACCAACAATAATTAGCTGCAGAGCACAGATTTCAACATAAAACTGGCTACCCGAAAAGCAGTAAACAATGCAAGACATTTAGCATTGAACCTGTACATACCAGTTGCTCAATAAAAGGTAGTGCTAATGATGACGTTGGTGACAGCGGTGGGATTTATAAACACTGAGAGAGAACATGATGACCACCAGGGAGCGGTCACAATTTATTAACAGTTGTTCCAGGCTAATGCTGTTTATTATTTCATGTAGTTTATTGAATTGGAAAATCAAGAAGATACCATCAGCCCTAATCTATCTTCATTTCTTAAAGCATTTAATAGACTCTTTCACTACGTGATAGTTTTGGGGGTGAGGGCACAGAATGGTGTGCTATGTATGATGAGGAGTCCTTAGGTCTTTGTATAATTATAGGAAGCCACCAACTCTGTGTCAAGTTTGAGCCAAAGTGCTGTGGCCAAGGCACTTCCTTGTTTCTTATGTTTGTGGGTGGTTACGGTGAACACATAAGCATACCAAACACACCACGGACCGCCGAAAGAACAAGGAAATCCATCCTGGGAGAAGTACGAGTGCCCCTTAGAATCAAGGACGGTGGGACTGCATCTTCTGTAGGTTGGACTTGCTGTCAGGAGGGTTCAGTCCCGGACAAGGACATCACACTTGGTAAAGTGGGGGATTCGTGACGAAGAGAAAGACCCTCAGCAAGACGGAGCGACATCGTGTCTGCAACAATTGGCTTCAGCATAAAAATGACTGTAGGCTTGGCGCAAGACTGGGTGGGGTTTTGTCCTGTCGTCCACAGGACTGCTGTGAGTCAGAACCAACCCCACGGCACCTAACCACCACAACAAGACCGATGCCCAATAAGGGTACATGTTTACGCTTCCATGACCCAAACCAAACCCACCATCATCGACTCAATTCTGACTCCCAGTGACCCTGTAGGAAGAGCAGAACTGCTCTGTGGGCTTTCCAAGGAGGAGCTGGTAAATGCGGACTGACGGCACTTGGTTTGGCTTGGCTTTTAACCTTTTGGTTAACAGCCGCGGCTCCTAACCACTGAGCCATCGGGGCTCCTAAGCCTCCATAAGATCGAAATTATTTTTTCAGATTGGAACAATCTGTATTTTGTTAAAGCTAACTGCATAACTTTTACTGCAGGGACAAGAGAAAATAGGATTTAATTTTTCCCTAATGAGATACATTAATACAAAGAGTAAGATGTTACTTCGTTGAGCTGAGCTTTGGAGAGCTGTGGGCCCTTGTACAGAAAACACAAACCCCCTGCCGTCAGGACAATTCTGACTCATAGTGCCCTATAGGGGAGAGTAGAACTGTTGCATAGAGTTTCCAAGGATTGCCTGGCCCATTCCAACCCTGACCTTTGTTAGCAGAAGTAGCACTTAACCACTGTCACCGGGGTTTCTGTCGACGCATGCAGTGTCTGAGGTGTGTTCCCTTTTCTTCCTCTTGTGGTGTTATCAGCCCCATTGAGAATGCAGGGTGAAGATAGCCTAGATTAGGGTTCTAAAGATCCGAAGGTTTGGTGTGCAGAGACGTAGGATGTGAGTCAGCAGAGACTCACAGGGGAAGGGTTGTAGCTGCTAAAGCTAAGCGCGGGAGCTGGAGGCATCAGGACTCTAATGCGCTTTGTGTTGGTGAGGCTTCTGGAGTTCTGAGTCCAGTTTTAGGCAGCAAGCCATCAGGAAGGTTTTGAGAAGCTGCGAGCAATTCAGATGTGAAGGTCTAACTAAACTACTTTTCAGCATGTTCTGAAGACTGAACCCCAAAGGCAGTGCTGTGTCCTGGGTTGCATTCTGACACATAAAAAGTGTGTTCATGAAAAATTGGAGAGACTCAAACAAAAGTCTACACCTATGTCAACTGCTTAGTTTTAGATGAGTGAACATAGCTATATAAGTGCTTTTTCAGATTTTTCTGTTTTACTTCCTTTGAGTACTTGAGCTTTGTGTCGGTGAGAGTTCTCCTGAGTCTAGGGTCCAGCTCTAGGTACCAAACTACCAGCCTGGGGAAATATTTGTAAATACATTTTTAAAAGCCATATGAACAAAGATGTTCATTACAGCATTACGTACAATAGTAAAAATTTAGAAAAAAAATTAAAGTTTTCAATTATATGTGAGCTGTTCAGTTATGGTACAGCTCCACGATGAAACAGCTTGACATCATTAAAAATGTCAACAAAGTTTGTAGTAACATGATGAGATGCTGATTAATATGCAGTAAAATTAAACACTGGAAGAACAGCTGAGATGGCACCCGAACAGCCATGCTATTGAAACAAACGAAGGATTAGAAGACACCCAAAAGCTAATATATAGTTTCTCCAGATACTGCCACTCCTTTTCTTTTTATTTTTCTCTGTTTTCTAGTTTTCTCAAATAAGCATGTGCTACTTTCATAATCTGAACAAGATTTGAGCTAGTCTCCTTACATCAACAGTTGAGGGGTGATCATAAACCCCTTTCTTCCCTCACTAAAGGCTCAGACTCTTTGCTGGCAACAGTCCAATAAATGTCTGAAGAGAGGACAATAGAAAATAACTCATAATTTTATTTAGTTAGTTAGTTATTGCCCAGAACACGGACTATGTCT
Source organism: Heterohyrax brucei (assembly GCA_028571685.1). Taxonomy (NCBI): domain Eukaryota; kingdom Metazoa; phylum Chordata; class Mammalia; order Hyracoidea; family Procaviidae; genus Heterohyrax; species Heterohyrax brucei. The sequence goes on along the minus strand of CM053162.1, from coordinate 70,391,496 downwards.
GAATCTATTAGCCCTGGAAAGGAACCATCTATGTGCCTCTCAAGAGTTACAGACGGCTCAGAGGTAAGAGGGCCAGTAAGACAGCCCAGAGTACCAAAGGTATCTCCCCCGGAGAAGAGTTCATGCCCACGGAGGCTGAAAACAAAGCCAGCGGCTGAGGCATTAGAATCTGTAACAGGGCCTGGACAAGAAACCAAAATTACAGCTTAGTGCAGACAAGTACTCATAAAGTCAGTGTGGCAGTCACCCAGGCTTAGAAGCACTTATACCTAGTGACGGCATGCATCCAGAGCCAAGATTCCAGTCTCCTTACCAAGAATGCTTCATGTAACCATCAAACACATGGCAGAGAAAATATGAGCCAGGGGCTTGAGGTGCTGCAAGCAAAACACAGAATGGGAGGCACGCATGGATCGCACGGCACCGTGGAATGCCTTGGCTTGAACGGACCACTCATTCTCACCTCACTCCTCGCAGGATGCTAATGAAGACAGAAACCCACGCACAGACATAGGGCTCCACACTGTGCAGCTGGGGAAAACACAGGCTGGCCGAAGGGTACCCGCACCTGCACACCCCCCCGCCTTCCCCATGTGACGTCCCCAGTAGGGGTGGCACACACAGCCTGTGCATGTCTTGGCAGTGAGCTTCTGAGCGGATTACAGCCAAGAAACCCCTATGGGGTGGAGCAGTTCTACTGCATAACAACAGAGTTGCCACAAGTCATAATCAACTTGAAGCAATGTTTTTATAAAAGACCAGATACTGTTACAGTCCCCAGGTGTGTGTCAGAAATCCTCCAGGGAACTTCATTGAGCTGGACATTCTATTTTTCCAGCAATAGGCCATATGTACGTATGGACTATATATGCAACTTTTATTCAGAGTCTGTTTGCTACCAGAAATATGAATTTATGTATTTCTTTTTTAGCACCAACACCAAAACAGACCAAAGCCTGTTTTTACAAATCTTTCTTCCATGAGATCATGAGCCTCTTACCAGCTTCAGTTCAACTTTGCTCTTGTTAATCATGGAGCTGGTATCAACAGGCTAAATTGTTCTTGAAACTATGGAATATAGTCGGTTTAGTCTAGCATACACATCCCTTGTCTCCAAAATGTCAAGGTCATGGCTTCTTCTCGGTAGATATCACACATGTTTAACCCAAACCATTCCTCTGACAGTAGGCACAGCCTGGTAGGACCAATGGTAAGCATTTTGAATATCTTGAGGTTTTCAACCCAAGGGCAGTCACAGAAACTCCAAGTATGACTCCTATGCAATAAAAAATATGGAACTTTTCTTCTGATACTGTGATTTCATCCTTATCAAATATCTATAGTGCCCACAAGTCTGCATTCCCAACTAACTCAGTAAAATTTGATCCAAGAAAACCCACCATTGTGAATCTAAGTACCTTGACTTCCTTACATAAATAAGAAGACCCTGCACTGTTTCCCCTACAGTTTCAAGGTCAATGTGCTCACATGTTGTGTTTCATCACTAAAGATAGAAAATTTTCTGAGCCACTAAGAGCTTGGTAGAGGGAGTCAGTCTGTGGCGGTTTATTGATTCATTACTAGTATCCTTGGTCTGGGCACACAATTCAACAAAACTCCCCTAGCTGCATTCAGAAGCCATAAGCTTCCATTCTCTGCTTCAACTTGTTCAAATAAACCCCAGACTGGTGACGGGTAAGGTCATTCAGTCTTGCACACTCTCTCTGTATCATTGTGTAAGGAACTTGGCACAAACATTCAGAGGAGGAAAAGGCATGATAGATTAATGGAAGCCAGGGTCCTCTGTCATCTCTGTTAGTATGAATGTAGACACTCGCTCTACTTTTAGTTGGAGTGTCCCATCTGCAGATGTGAACTAAGTGTTCCCGTGGTATTGTGTCTATTGGTATAAGCCAAAAGGCCACTGCTGCCACAACAATCCTACAGAACAGGGTAAAACTGCCCCATAGAGTTTCCAAGGAGCACCTGGTGGATTTGAACTGCCAACCCTCTGATTAGCAGATACAGCACTTAACTAGTACACCACTAGGTTTTCTTCTCTATTGATAGGGAAGTGCAAAGTGTCAGTAGGTGTTACCCAGAATTAAATAACACATTGAGCAGAACTCACTGATTGAGATATGAAGAACTAATCCTCTTGACCTTTACCCATTCTCACAGGTAAGAGAAGGAAACACAGCTTTGGTTTCTTGACATGAGGAAGACAGAAAGACAGGATGGGTGACCATACTTCAAGGTCCATGGTTCCAGCACAAGGTGTCTCCTGACTCTTTGGAGCAAAGCCTACTCAAGGAGAAATTGCAAGTCCTTGTATTTGTCACAAGCATGGGTAACTTAGGAAAACACTGAAGCACAAACCACAAGCCAAGATCGTTCGGTGTGACTTCCGGGCTGTGTGTTTCTGCCGAACTCAGCTTGGTTTGTTAGAGTAAGGCTTTATTCCCAGAGGCCCTGTTAGTGACTGATGGCCGCAGAAGGGTTGCAACTTGAAAACTGACTGGGATATGAATACATAAATTATATTCAAACCCTCTCTGCACACACAGCTCACAAATCAGGGTGAGGCTTTTGGGGGAGACTCCAGTAGATGACACTGTCAAAGATTTATTTGAAGACACATTTGTCACCTAGTCTAGGTTCCTTCCTCCCTGTTATTTATCCTCTTCCGTTTATATAAATTATCGGTCAAGCACAACTATGCCTAGGTGAGAATATTTACATGAATGAAGCAAACCTTCTAAACTCCATCTTTCCTCTCCTGCTCAAAAGAAGCATTTAGGATTTCAGAAGCATCACATTGAGTTCTTGCTGTTAGTTGCCGTGGTGGCAATGCTATCTAAGTCATGGTGACCTCGTGTGTGCAGGATAGAACTGCTCCCTAAGGTGTTCAATGCTACGATGCCTCAGAGGCAGATCACTAGGCCTGTCTTCTAACATGCCTCCGAATGTGTTCCATCTGCCAACCTTTGGGCTAGTAGTCAAGCACGTAACCATCCACGTCACCCAGAGACTCCTTCAGACAACAGAATACAATACAAACCAGGTATGACGACTTCTGGTTCAAGATGATGAACAAATCACACGTGGCAGCGTCTCCCATCTGGTGCCAATTCTTAGGAAGGATAATCCACTCCAGAAAACAAAGCCAACCCTCAGTTGAACAGAAATAGAGAAGAATCACTTTGAAAAATGAAATACAGGTAGGATCGACTTGAAGGAGAAAAGCATGGCCTACATTCACACAGGAGAGGCAGCTACGAAATGGTGAGCCACACCTGGCTCAAACGAAATGATGAACTAGAGGAGTAGGGAGCCTGGGCGTCACTATCAGGGTCACAACTCAGGGTTCCATATTCCACGTAACTGAAGGTGTCCGATAGAAGAACCAACCTAGGAACAAGTGGAAGTTGAGAAAAATGAAACAGAATACTTGAAGACAGACATCAAGTCTGACAATTAAATTGGTGAACTCATCCTAGAAAAACTGTTGTATACTTCATTGCTGAGTATCACTACAGTCACCTTCGAAGTCCTCCCCTTGGGAAGCTATGCACAGATGCCAGCACCCAATCCACTCTTCAAAGCAATTTTGGAGCTCTCTGGAATGCCCATCAGAGCTGTCATCGTATTGTCCTTGATAGCCTGAATGTCATCCAAATGTCTTCTTTCAATATTTCATTTATCCTCAGGTAAAGAAAAAAGTCATTGAGGGCCAGATCAGGTGAGGATGGAGGGTGCTGCAATGCAGTCATTTGTTTGTTGGCTAAAAACTCCCCCACAGAGAGTGCGATGTGAGCTGGTGCATTGTCGTGATGCAAGAGCCATGAGTTGTTGGCCAAAAATTCAGGTCATTTTCATCTAACTCTTTCATGCAATCTTTTCAGCACTTACAAATAGTAAGTACAAATTTATAATGAACAATCTCTCTGATGCCAAAAAAGATCAACAATGTTGTTTTGACACTTGATTTGGACTGGTGGAGCTTTTTGCTGACTTTCCTGTGCACTTTGACCATTTGTTTCAGGGTTGTATAGGTACAACGAAACAAGTACACCCGTGTTTCATCACCAGTGATCACATGGCCCAAAATATTATCTCGCATCTCCAAAAGGTCCTGGCGAACTTCAACTTTCATTTGCTCCTGTTCATTGGTGAGCTCCTTTGGGATAATTCTGCACACATCTTTTTCGTGCCAAGATTTTCAATTAAGATTTTCTTAATTGTTTCCCCATTGATGTTCACTTGGTCTGTTATGTTTCTCACAGCCAGCCAATGATTCTGAAGCACAAATCTGACAAATTTTTGCAACGTTTTCATCACTTCTGCTCATTACTAGCCTCCCTGACCTCTCTTCATCAGTGATGCTTTCTCTTCCCTCAGAAAAATGTTTAATCCATCTGCATACTCCTGCATGGCATTATCCCCATAAACATGGACTAACATGTCCCTGATTTCATTTCCATTTTTGCCAAGTTTAACAAGAAATTTAATGTTTGGTCATTGCTCTAATTCAAGTTCCAACATTCTTGCAATAGCACACAAAAACACACAACAACCGTAATGATCGTCACTCAGTAAGACACTGCCACATGTCAACATGAGCACAGCTGTTGGACACTGATGTACCAAGATTATGAAACCTTACTGAGTCATTTGTACAGTGCTGACAATGTAAGTGCACAGTGGTAAGTTTATCAACTTAATTACCAGACCTGATATCATAGGTAACAGTGAGCTGAAATGGACTGGTATTGGCCACTATGAATCAAACACTTGTATGGTTTACCATCAAAGAAGAAATTAGTCTACAGAAATAATAGGCCACCTGAACTATAGCCTCTTCTGACCCAAGACCCAAAGAACCAGATGGTGCCTGCCTACCGCTGCCAACGGTTCTGACCAGGGACGCAAGAGAAATGCTGGAGTGAGTGGAAGAAAAATATAGAATAAAATTCAAATTCCTGAAAAAGGCCAGACATGGACTCACAGATACTCAAGGACCCCCTGAGACTGTCACCCTAAAGTGCCCTGTGAATTTGGAACTGAAACTATTTCAGAGGGCCACATTTTAGCCAAATAATTAACTGACTTGTAATATCAACAACATCATCCATCAGTAATGGGCTTCCTTAAGCTGTCAACTAACTGAGACCAAGTCAGCAGTTACCCAAAAGCAAAGAGGAGGCAGCCAGGGGAAGAGAAGCTAGGTTAACGGACTTGATGACAGAATGGAAGCAATGAGAACACTGACATACTGTGAAAATTATAATCAAGGTAATGGAAACAGTTGCATAAATGTTGTTTAATACGAACCTAATTTGTTGTGTGAATTTTCACCCAAAATACAATATTATTTAAGAAAAGAAAAATCATGAACCATGACTTGCAACACAGCCATCTAAAAAGACAGTAGTTCACATAGTGTTTTGAACAACGTTGAGCAGAATTTTCTTTAAATTAGTTTATGCCCTAACACTTATAATGATAAGAAACTCATGAGATAGGTAAACAAAATCCAGTTCCTTTCGGCTGGTGACATTATGTTCTCAGCACTTACTGACAGTTCTGAGAATACTAACAGGCCCCTGACAAGTTTTCAGGAAGAAAAGTGTTTATTCACGCAAAAATGAAGATAGAACTTTATGATTAAGAAGTCTTTGAAGCAGAAAAAAGTATCCAAATTGGTTACAGGCACAGCCCTGCCATCGTCTCTACTCAAAAGGTAATGAAAGACGAGCAGGCTTCAGAGTGATGACACTTTGCACTTAACAAGCCAAGAGCATGGCAGCAGATTAGGCTCAGGGTACATTGGCTGTATCTGGCTGCATCAGTCAAGCGTGGCTGGAATGCGAGGCCTGCCAATTAAGTTCTTGAACTCATCCTAGCAAAAGCGCTCCTTACCTCACTGCTGACTATCACTATGGTCACCTCCAAAGTGCTCCCTTAGACAGCTAGGCACCAACGCCAGCGCATAGTCCACCCTTCAAAACAATTTTTCAAATGTTTCTGGAATGGCCATCAGAGCTGTTGTCATGTTACCCTCAATGTCCTGAATGTCATCAAAATGTCTTCTTTTCAATACTTCCTTTATCTTCAGGTAAGGAAAAAAGTCACTGTGTGCCAGATCAGGTGAGCAGGGAGGATGTTCCAATACACTTATTTGTTTACTGGCTAAAAACTTCCTCACAGACAGCTAGATGATTGAGTTCGTGAACTTGCTACCATGTCAGACCATGTGCAGTGGCCATTCTAGAAAGAGTTCCAAAATTGCTTCGATGGGTGGACAAGGCGCTGGTGTCAGTGCATTCGAAGGTGACCGTAATGATATTCAGCAGTGAGATGCGTAGCACTTAGAACTATCGAGTTCTTGGACTTAAGTGTCAGACCTCGTCTACTGCAGCAACCAGCAGCCCCCAAACCTCAGAGGCTTCAAACTATGAAAATTCCTTTTTTGCTAATGTCACATGTCCATGGTCGGCCACCAAGGAGGCCCTGTCTCTTGATCACTCAGTAATCCGCGCTGCTAGAGCCACCACCATCTGCAACATTGCCACTAATGATTCCATGTGAAACAGAAGTCTGCAGGGACTTGTGCTGGGAGTCAAGTGCGCTGGCCCAGGAACACACCTCTCTTCCGCTCACAACTCATTGGCCTGGTGGAGTTAATGGTCCCACTCGATTACAGGGTACCAGGAAATGTAATCTTCTCACATTTTCAAAGGAAGAGACCCATAAATACTCACCAGCAGCACCAGTGACTATCACACTGGGCTGATCCAAGTGGCCCAGAGATACCCACACTGCAGATCCCAAGCCAGCACCAGGTTAAATGAAGGGTAAGCATGAGAACAACCTGCGGGCTCTAGGTTGGCTCCACTCATCCCACCCAGGAATCTGAACATAAATGGAAACTTTCCAGTAGTGCCTAGTTTAGGGTAATCTTTAGTTGCAAGTAGCGCTGAGACATTTTACCCAAGTGGTCACAAATGATTTATGGTCAGTGGTTTCCAAAACTGACTGATTCACCAAAGTCACCTGGAAAGGTTTAAAAACAAAAGCTCAGCAATGTCTGCATCCCATTTCTGAGGATGCCAATTTCATATGGGACTAAGTGGGTCCTAAGACTCCTTTGATTTACCACCTCCCCAAAAGGATTTTTGTGATCATCACATTTGGAGACTTCTGTTGAAGACATCTGGTCAGTTCTCATACAGGCTAATGCCCTAGCTTTCCCAGAGCCCTGAGATTGGTGAGTGACAAGGGGACCCAAAGGGAGCTACTAGGCACCAGTACAACAGAGGGACAGCAACACTGGCTGAAAATCGTGACACCTACAGCTTGGTCCTTGTTCTTGGTGTTGACTGCTGCATCGCCAACTGCTCCATAACTTGGTGTCTTACAAAAGCAATAACTGTTTAATTTGTGCATGCACGTGTGTTGGAGCAGAGCTCTGCAGAGAGGTTGCTCTCGCTCTGTATGCTGTCAGAAGGGCAGACTGGCTGAACCTGGAGGATCCACTCCCACTTCCAAGATGGCTTCGTCAAGTCGAGTACCAGCAGAGGTTATTGGCTAGAGACCTCCATTTGTCTCCACAGGTGCCTCCACGGAGCTACTTGGGCTTCCTCTCAGTATGGCCGCTGGGTTCTAAGCATCTATATTCCCAGAGTAGGAAGTGGAAGCTGCTGGTCTCTTAAGGCTGGTGCCCAGGAACTGGCACAGTGCCACTTAGGCCACTGTGTTGGTTGAATGTCACAGAGCGAGCCTGCCTGACTCAAGGGAGGGAAATAGTTCCCACATCCCGATGGTAGCAAGGACAAAAATGTGTGACCATCTTTAATGTACCATAGTTCCTACTCTACCTGTAACCTGTGGACTTGAGCTTCTCACCTGTGAAATCACAAAGGCCTCTGGCAAGTCCCAAAGGCTATGAATCACTGGTTCTGGTTTATAATCTGCTGCCTGACAAAGAGGCTGATCCAAGAATCCATGTCCTGCACTTGGTGATAGCAAAACACTCCTGGAAAACATGAAGAGCTTATGGGGGCACAGGTGATCCCAGATGCTGGGCGCCCAGGCTCCTCTGTATTTTGCCTCTAAACCCACTGCTATTTTTCTTCCCAAAGCCAAAGTTACGGTCTGGTTCCTAAAACCTGATAGTAGCTGCTCTGAAGACTTCCTAATCTTCCGTACCATGCATGTCCCTTCTCTTGGACAATAATGTACAAGCTAAAAGTGTACCACGTGGGTAAGAACTGTCAACGAGAGATTAGCAGAGCTCCTGTGCATGCAGCGAAGCATTTAACAAGTGGGATTGGGGTTCAGCCCACCTGGTTCCGAGTCCCCCCAATCCTGCATTCTAGCTGTAAAAGGAACTTCGCTTCTTAAAATTTCATTTTTCCATGGTTTAAATAGAGATGTAAGGAGCACCTACCTTACAGAATTGTTGTAAGGCTTATGTGAGACCATCCTGCATAGACAGTGCTTGGCACAAGGCCCTATCTGTAACAAGCACTCGATAAATGTAAGCCATCGTTTTTAAGTCATAATTTGGAAGTGACTCTGAGTTTATTTTGCCTGTGTCGCCCAAAGCCAGAGAGAGCAGACCTTGCTGGAACAAGCACTGAGAGGCCCAAGGCTACCACAGCGGCCTAGCTGGGCACTGCCTGCTGGCCTCCCCGGAGAGAAAAGTCAGCCCTCTAAGGATCACATTCCTTGAATTAGTTTCCTAGGGCTGCCACCAAACCAGTGGCTTAAAACAACAGAATTTTATTGTCTCACTGTTTTGTAGACTAGAAGTCCAAACTCAAGGTATCAGCAAGGCTTGTTTTCTCTGAAGGCTCAGGAGAAATCCTGTCTTGCCTATTGCTAGCTTCTGGTGATTTCCAGTAATCCTTGGCTTTCCCTGGCTTGTAAATGTAACACCCCACTGTCTTCTTCCATCTTCATGTGGCCAGTTTCCTTCTGTGTCTCTTCTCTTTTCCTAATGAGTCACAATGAATTAAGATGGAGCCCTGCTGGTGTGGTGGTTTAAAGTTTGGCTGTTAACGCAAAGATCAGCAGTTTGAGTCCATCAGCCACTTCTTGGAAACCCATGGGGCATTTCACCTCTGTCCTATAGGGTTGCTATGAGTCAGAATTGTTTGATGGAGATGGTTTGGTTTTTCGGTTGGTTTTCTACTGCAGGATGACCTCATGTTAGCTTAAGTGATAAGACCTTCAGAGATCCTACTTCCAAACAAGCTTAAGTTCACACATACAGGCGATTTGGACTTCGGCATGTACTCGGGAGGACATCATTCTACCTCTAACACTCCTGCTCTGCTTCTCTCACCCAGGCAGCCCAGAGACTGGCTGCTGCGGCCACAGCAGTGAGCCAGCCAGCCCAGAGCCCGACCCTCACAGAGAGCTGTCCCTGTTCTCTCCTCTTAGAAAGACACCTCTCCCCAAGTCCAGAGGCAGCTTGGCTGACGCGCTGCCACTCTGACCTTCAGTCTCACGTTCTGGAGTCTGCAGCTTTCTCTGATACCTGACAGCTGGCTTTGCAGCCACTTTCGGGGTTAGGGGACTATGATCAGAGAGGCAATAAGGTATGGGCTGTAGATAACAGCGTCATGGCCTCGAGGGGACATGAATTCCACTCAAGTGGAATTCCTCAATGTTATTGTAAGACCGTCAGCTCATTTCTGAAGAAATACAGAACATAAACAGGCCAGCCTTGTTTGCTTTGTCAATGGCACACTGGCACTGTAGAGCAGAGGTCAGGGAGGCAGTGGCTCAGCAGCCTCTTAGAATTCCCTGCTGACTCCTCCAGGAGATGAGTCAGGGCCCCAACCTCCCTGAGTCGGGGAGAAACAGCTGTGCAGGCTCTGGGAAGACATTCAGACCTAAAAGAGCCAGGCACCGGGAAGCAACGTCTGGCCTCGGTGGGACTGGTCACGGATAAGCGAAGGTTTGCTCACGGGGGACGATGGCAGCCAGCGTGAGGCTCTGCCACACACAGAGCCCCTCCCAGGCATTCACACTGTGGTTAGCCTTCACTGTCGCCTCCTGCGTCGGATATTCAGCCACTTCACCGTGACTGTCCTCCCCCAGGTGTCTCCTCTAGGACCACTGGCAGGCTGTCATCTCCCACTCTGTCGTCTCTTTGCTGGACTTCGTCTTTGCTAAGGAGCCCTAGTGGTGCAGTGGTTAAGAGCTCAGGCTGCTAACTAAAAGGCTGGTGGTTCAAATCCATCAGCCGCCTCTTAGAAACCCTACAAGGCAGTTCTACTCTGTTGTCTAGGGTTTCTCTGAGTTGGAATCCACTCACAGGCAATGGGAAAAAAAAAATCTTTGCTAAATCAAGATATTCAGCCCCAGAGTGTTCCCTCCATCAACCCGGCAGCCTCCTGGACATCTCCACTGAGGTCTCAATGGCTCTTCAAACTTGGGGAGACCCAAACCAAGTTCACCCTTCACTACCTACTCAGACTTGCTTGTCTACTGGCGTCCCTCTTAATAAATGAAACACTGGTCCCAATCAGAGACCTTCAGGTGCCCCCAACTCTCTCCCGCCTCCACCACATGCCATCAAGCACCATGTCAACTACACGTCATTTGCTCTTCCTGACCTTCTGCTCCTTCCGGCCCAGTGTTCTGTCCCGGGTCAGCCTCAATAACTTCTCCAGTACCAGACTGTAATCACTTCCATTTTGCACGCTCCTTGCCAATCTGTATTCAGCTGACGTGGTCTCCTGTGACCATGCTAACGTCTTCTAGATTTTCTAAAACCCCACATCACAGTCCTGCATGACTTTCCTCATAGTTCCCTCACATCTACACTCCGTCGGAGTCCCTGGGTGGTACAAATGCTTACCATGCTTGTCTACTGACTGAAAGGTTAGAAGTTCAAGTTAATCCAGAGGCACCTCAGAAGAAAGGCCTGCTGATCTATGTCAGAAAACTCACCATCTGGAGCACAGTGAAAAACCATCCGGAGCACAGTTGTACTTAGACACTCACGGTATTGCTAAATGAGTTGGAAGTTGACTAGATGACAGCTGGCTCAAGTTAACCTCAGCACAAGCTCAGAACTCCTGAGTATTGTCTGCAGGGCCCTGCATGAGTAATTTGGTTCCCACAGAGTTGCCCTCACTTATTACCCACCCTTTGCTCCTTTCCCAAGCCTTGAGCTTGGTACTCAAGCAAGACTAAGTCTCTTGAGGTTTTCAGACTAGGCGGTTCTCTCCCCTTCCTTAGTTCCCTCATGGGGGATAGTCCTTGTGCCCAAAACATCACTTGGTCCTCTTATTTTCCCGACAAATGTCTCTTTATCCTTCAAGCATCCAATACGCTTCCTTGTTTGTGACACCGTCCAGATTTTCCCTGGGCAGTATTGGATAGTGTGCATTCCCAGCATCCTCTGTTGGTAACCATCTTCTGCTCTTGGAACTTCATGCCTCAGAAGTGTACATCCGCCGTGCCACTGCAGAGCTGAAGGGCACAGATGGTGTTTTCTTCTTTGTATCTCTAAGGCTTGGTACTCATTCATTTACCTCTTTCTCCTTTTCTTTACTCATTCAATAAACATAGACGGTATTTGGCACCTATGATAAAGTCAGCCAAGTCACTGGGGCCACCATAAATACAACTCCTGCCCTCTTGGAACTTATGATCTACTGGGGGACAAAGCCAAGTGAAGAGACGATGACAGCAGAGGCCAGTGATGCCACAAGGGAGAAGGTACAAGGTGCTATAGGGACGGGTAGGGGTCCTCGCCCAGCCTTGGGGATTCTCAGAGAAGCGAGGTGGAGGTGGAGGGAAGAGCCACATGGTGTCCAGACGGCCGTTGGCATGATGTCGCAGGCTCTGCGGAGGTTAAGAGGAGGCCACATGGTGTCCAGACGGCCGTTGGCATGATGTCCCAGGCTCTGCGGAGGCTAGGGCCCACACAGCTGGAGAACAAAGAAGGAAATGGGTAGAATAAAGGTGTCAGACAAAGAAACCAGGTCCCAAGGGCCTTGCAAGACACCTGAAAGAGAATGGGCTTTGTCCCAAGGGCCCGAGTGAGTCAGAGAATTGTTTTAAGCAATTTTTTCCCTTCTCCCCCTTTAAACTTGCCTTTATTCAATAGCTTTTGATTAAAACAGGAAAAAAGACTTCTGTAATAAGGAAAACAGCCAAAACCACAGAAGTAAGAAGTTAGACGTCATCTTCCCTGTGCCTACTGTCCTCCGATAACCTGAGTGACCAGGCACAGCTTTCCATGCTGGTGTAAAGACATGTAGACGCAGTACAGGCCTCTGTGCTGGAGTCACTTCCACTTCTCTGACTGTTTTACAGAACGGGAATCTGAGCGTAGACATTGCCTGAAACTTGCTTTCAGGGCTTCCTACAGTACCCCACCTCTATGTGACTCTACTGATCCATCTACACATTTTTCTTCTTTGTGATAGTGCCGTAGTATTTCATAGCATGGTGGTTCCACGCTTTTGGCCATTTTGTTATTTATTGACGAGCACTTGTGTCCTCGTGCATTTTTCAGTGTTTTGTTGAAACCACCAGTGTTTCTGTAAACAGCTTCATTCATATATATATATTCTGAAGTACTGGCTGATCCTATGGTCTTTCGTCTCCAGAAATGCTTGCTGGGCCAATAAGTGTGCGTGTCACACTGTGCCAGACGCTGCCATGCTATTGTCCCCCAGCGTGAGAAGTTCCCACTCCAACCAGCAAGTAGGAAAGTGTTCATTTTGCTGCATCCTGTTACCTGTCTGACAGTCCTGTCTTTTTAATTCTTGTAAATCTGATGGATAAATCACTTAATTTGCATCCTCCTCTTCTCTGTGTATCTTAAAATCCATATTTCCTCATATTTTGTCCTATATTACTATTTAAAAAAAAAAAAAACTTGTAGGAGCTTTGGATAAACTGGAAGCCCTGGTTGTGCAGTGATTAAGTGCTCCATCTGCTAACCCCAAGGTCGGCAGTTCAAGTCAACCCAGCACTCCTCGAGAATACTATGGGGCAGTTCTAGTCTGTCCCATAGGATCACTATGAGTCACTAACTCAATAGCAATAAATTTTTTGGTTTGGGATCGATTACAGAAAATCTTCTTCCCTGTGTACAACAACATTTCTCTAAGTCTAAAGTTTGTGTTCTCCGTTTTCATAAGGTGGATTTTTTGGTTATAATTTTAAAAATGATATGTAAGAAAATGTCTTTTTTTTCCTTCTTGTATTTTGTGATTCTTGCCATTATTAAAAATATCTTCTTTACTACCCAAACTATCCCAATTCTCCACCTAATTGCCTTCAAATACTTAATGTATGTGCTTATTTATGTACATGTAGCACTTTAAAACACATGCATGTAGACTTCCTCTTTGCATATGATGAGGCAGTCAGTGGCAGCTATGAATTGAATTGTGTCTCCCAAAACTATGAGTTGAAATGCTAATCCCTGTACCTGGAAATGGTGCGAATGGTCAATGAGCTAAACTGCTAACTGAGAGGGTGGCCATTCCAGCCCACCACGGGGGGCCTCAGAAGACAGTTCTGGGGATCCACCTATAATAAAAGACGGAATCGCCACAGAGACACACACAGGAGAAGGTGTCATGGGAAGAAGGCACACATGGCCCACCCACCTACAAAGCCATGAGCGTCCAGGACCGCCAGCTGTCGGGAGCTGAACTAGAGAATGTTTGCTTCTAGACCCATGGGCCCGAATCTGACTTCTAGCCTCCTGAACTGTGAGAAAACAAACTCCCCTTCTTCAAAGCTTCCCATCGGTGGCACTGCCGCTGTACCAGCGCGTGGTCACTAAGCCAGGCATCCAGCTCAACAAAGAGCCTCGGCGGCAGTGCCGCTGCTGCAACGAATCGTGATTTCCCTGCTGAACTGAAATGTCACCTTTACCAGAGATGAAATGTGCAAATATCCTCATCTCCGTTTTGAATTATAACCTGTTCCAGGACAGTAATTATTCACTGCCAAGAAACATATTCTTTTGATGACAGTCACTTTATTCTAAATTTTAATATTTCAAAAAGCAAATGTCTCCCGTTTTCTTTCTCATGATTATCTGTCAAAGTCTACAAGTGCAATATTAAGTTCCTCCACTCTAATTCTACCTTTTAATTAAATTAATCTTGCATTTCAAAGAGGAGGCCGTTAGGAGAACCTGCCTGCACTGAAATTCAAGCCCCGACTAGCAGCTCAGGGAGCGCCACTTCACTGAGGGAGCTGATGTGGGTGTAGGGGGTGGCTCCCAGGTCCCTCGGTTCTGAGGGGTCTCTGGGAGCTAAGGAAGGAGGGGAAATGCCGCAGGTGACTCTAGCTGGAAAATCGGTTCTGAACAGGAGAGGGGAGAAAGATGACTCAGCCGTCCAGAGAGACTGGAAATCTGAAAGAGGGCTTCAGACACTGAGGAGAAAGACCCTCTTGGGAGCACACAAGAGGAGACGAAGAAAAACTGGGTGGCGGGGGAAACGCGTGCGGTCACCCAGGCCCCTTCCCGCCTCACACACACAGTCCCTGCGCACCAGGCTGCCCGGAACTCTGCCCCCGACTGCTGTCTCTTCTCTTCCTTAATTCCCAAGGGTTACCTCACTCGGATCTGGGGACCTTCTGTCCCCTGCCTACCACTGGCAACTCTCACCCAGGGTCAATGGCTGCCCGCCTCCCCGGGCATTTCCTCCCCTTTGGGTTCCTGGTAGCTGCCAGGGTAAAGAATGGGGTAAAGAACCCAGTCTCTGGGCCCGGTCACCACTCCCCTGTGCTCCAGAAATGACTTGGCGCTTCCACGCACCACACCAGCCTCCAGCATCAGCCCCTTCCTTCCGGTAGTGGTCCACCCTTCACTTTGGGTTCTCTGGGGTACTACTGCTCTTGGTGCTCTTGACACAGCCTGGGCACCAGTGTCCTGCTTACAGACACTGCTGATGGTAGTAGTCCCAAGAGAAGACCCCACTCCGATGAAGGTGGGTTGCTTTCTGCCACTTGAACAAGCCTTCTCTCTGGTCCTTCCCTGGTGGTGTGGGAAGTTCCACCGGAGCAATGCTCTGAGTTGACCTGTAAAGCTTAAACCAAAAATATCCCCTGAAATCTTCTTAAAACCAAAAAATAGTTCAGCTTAACTAGTCAAGAAGGACTGAGTTGAGCGTTGTCCTCTGCCAGGATCAGTCTGTGAGAGAGCAAACTGACCCCAGCAACGCTAGAAGGATGAGACAGGAATCTCAGGGGGCCATGCATTTGTCAGAGAAGGAGAACAGCTCAGAAAAGGAGGGTGACAGCGTATAACCAGTGTCACTGGACTGTGCCCACAGAAGCTGCTGAGCTGGCAGGAGAGTAAGAATGTGTGTGGCTTCAAGGGTATGATCAGTGTCACCAAGGCTGCTGAGCTGGTTCTGCTGTGCACGTTCTCAGCAACAACAAAATAAAAACAGTGACACATTGTTGGAAACATGGTTTTGGCCACTGCAACAACGGCCTCAAGAACGTTGGCCCTCTCCTGGTACACGGCCGGGCTCGGGGCCCCTCAGGCTGCCTGTGGCCACCCGCGGCCTGGTACCCCCCACCCCACACAGCAAGAAGCCGGCTGAGAGCTCTCCCCCACGGTGGGGACAAGGGCTGGGGACCCAAGCTTCAGGGATTTCACAGGCAACCAGCAGCCAATCCTCACAGCACTGGGTCCCTAAGCATGACAGACTGAGGGTCCTAGAGCTCAGCTCCTGTTTCCTCCCTCACGGTCTGTCGTCTCCTGCCAGCAGGGAGGCTCTCTCTGCCGCCATGGCCTGTGGCGTCCACTGCGACTGGGTTCAGTCCCTCCTCCCAGGGCCCCTGCTGCCACGGCCTGTGGCGTCCACTGCGACTGGGTTTAGTCCCTCCTCCCAGGGCCCCAGGGCCCAGCCCAGTGTCAGCCTAAGAGTAGAGAGGACCGGAAGAAAAAATCACACTGCTATCAGGTCGATTCCAACTCATGGCGATCCTGTAGGACAGACTAGGACTGCCCCATGGGGTTTCCAAGGACTGCCTGGCGGATTTGAACCACTGATCTTTTGGTGAGCAGATGCAGCACCTAACCACTGTGCCACCCAACCAACCAACGATGAAACCAAACCCAGTGCCATTGAGTCAATTCCGACTCACAGTGACCCTTTAGGACAGAGTAGAACTGTCTCATTGAGTTTCCAAGGAACACCTGGTGGATTTGAACTGCTGACCTTTTGGTTAGCAGACATAGCACCTCACCACTGCACCACTGGGGTTTCTGGGAGAGGTGCAGTACCTGTTCATTCATGAACAGGTGGACAAACAAAGACCGGGTTGCCCAGTGGTTAAGCATTTGGCTCCCAACCAGGAGGCCGGCAGTTTGAGTCCCCCTGGCGCTCCTTGGAAACCCTCTGGGGCCCTTCTGCTCTGTCCCCGTAGGGTCTCTGTGAGTTGGAACAGACTCAGCAGCAGCAGGTCTAGCAGAGAGTTCGGGCTAGCCTTTCACCGGGGCAAGAAGTGATCCAGCAAAGTTACTGTGGGATCGTGACCAAGAGGTGCCGAGTGTCTACAGAATCCTGTTCTTGAGATGCCACTGCTGTATTCTGTCTCCTTCTGTCTGGCCAGAGAGAGCCCCAAGCACCAGCCACCAGGCCAGGCTTCCAAGTTTCCTCCCCCTTGTCCTTCTCCTGGCGCTCCCGATGATTGGCTCCACACAAGGTGGGTTGGGACAGCCGCTGGCAAGTCTCCCTGAGAGTCACAACCGGTCTCCCCACCCCCAAACCCATCCAGAGTGCCTGGCAAAGTGGAGGGGTGCCCTGCGTTTAAAACTCAACCCTTTCCTGGCGGCTTCAGCCCCTTCTTCTTTTTGGAAAGTACATGTGCACCCTGAAACAATCGTCTTGGGGAAGGCATGTGAAGGAAAATGCAAAACACAACAGAGGCCTCTGTGTCACCACATCCCAGAAACTTCCACTGATGGCAATCGTCTGAGGTGGGCAGCTGCCAGATCTGGGGACAGACTGTGAGAGAAGCTGCCAGGAGCGGGGGAGCCAGAAATGGCCAGAAAGCTGCCCTAAGCTTCAGCCCCACCTGGCTCTTAAAGAGAACCCCACCACTCATTAACCAGCCCTACAACCCATAACGGAGAAAGAAATGAGCTCATTAAGTCCTACAGGATGGAAGGCCTGAGGCTTAACCGAGGAAATTCCCAGCATCCAATTAGGAGAACAGGATGGTGCTGGGTACGAGCAGAACCACAGCCAGGAGTGGGGCCTGCCCCCAGACAGGGAGGGGTCATGTCACTCTGCCCCAGCCTGCAGGGGCTCAGCCGGTTCCAGCTCTGCCAGAAGTTGTCCAGAAAGGAAAGTGTTGCTGGCTGAGGGCTGGCCAAGCCGGCAAAGGCCGGTGCTGTTTAGCCCTCTGAGAGGTCCAGGCCCTCAGCCCAGCTCCGGGAAGTCAGTTGGGAAACACAGTGGTAAATTCAGGGTCATGCAGACGTCTTGGGAGAATCAGGACTTGAGTCGAGACTGCACGGTCACCGCCCGCAGCCACACGGCCTGGGGTTTCCCTCACGAAGGTCATTCATCACACCTGAGCTGTTCCTTTTCTGTGGTCACCGGCTCACTGAGCCCCTCTGTTTGTTGGCCTGGGCGGGATGCTGGGCCTTCAGGCTCGCCTCACTAGTGCTGCCTGCCATCACCCTCTGGGGTCAATGGCTCCAGCCCCCAGCTTTACCCCCTCAGGGTCTGGGGCTCGGCGCAGTTCCTTCTTGGCTTCTGGATCTCCTTCTTGCATGATGGGTTTCTTTCATTCCTGGCAGCTGCTTTGTGTTGGTAGCAGACCCTGTCCCCCCAGCCCAGAAGCCCCAGGCCCCAGCAAACAGTGGCTGCACTGGGGCAGAGCACTGCGGCCTGATGTTGGGACCAGACAGTGGGATGCAAAGGAGAGAGGCCTGTCCCCTTCTCTGTGTTGGGGACAAGATTTCAGGGACAGAAAGCTTGAGAAGAGAGGACAAGTCCTACTTTCTTGAAGTGGAGTGAGGACCGGGGTGACAGGCAGATGCCTCACCCAGATGGAGGGAACAGCAGGGCCTGAGACACAGAGAACAGCAAGGGCGTGCCAAGGTAACGGGAACCCCACCCCTCACTGCCAAGGAAAAGAAGTGGCCAGGTTTATCCTGTGCCCCTGGCTCCCATCCGCTGGTTGGCTTCTGGCTGGACTGTTGGCCGGAGCAATTCCCCCAGCCAACTCACAGACAGAATGGTCACTTGTCTAAACTTGAACTCTCACAGGGAGCCCCACAATGTGGGCGATCCGTTCTCCAATGTTCTCTCCTCCCCACCCTCTTACATTCTTGAGAGGTGACAATAGGCTTACAGAGAGAATGAATCTTAGGGTGCTACAATCTGGGCTCGAATCACAGCTCCGCTGACAACTCCCTGGGTGACAGTGGGCTGTCATTTAATCTCTGAGTCTCACTTCCCTCATTTGCCAAATAGGAGAATGACATATACCAGTGAGACTGACACAGGGCTGGCTCAGGGACAGCTAGCAACGACAATAACACAAACCACATACAGTGGTCATGGTTGCAAGTGACAGTCACAAAGTGTCCAGAAAAATGCTCTGCCTACTCTGGGCGTTTTGTATGTATTCACAGACGGCGGCTACTGTGGTTCTGGGTTGTGGGGTGCGTTGTCTTGCCCCCAAAGTCCTGAGTGGCTAAACTCTAATCAGTAAAGCAGAAACGGGGCTGCAGACCTGGCATAAGATCCAGCCCTCTCTGTGGCTTCCAAAGACGATGAAAACACTGGGCCCCGTGCAGCAGCTCCACGGAGCCTGCTGTCTGCTCTTCGAAGCCTGGAAAACTAATTGGCAGGCACGGACAAGCCCTGGAATCCAAAGTCACTTCCCCAGCAGTCAGAGGGGTCAAAGGCTGCAGGTCTTCCCAGTACATTCCTGGAGGTCCCCTCTGAAGGTCACAACCACCAGTTCTTCTAGATCTGAAAGCCAGCTGGACACATTGGACTGGCTTTGCGGCAGAGGGTCTTACAAGAAAGGAACGTGCAAAATAATAAAAGATTTAAAGTTGCAGTGTTTTCCATTTCCTTTGGTGTGAGGAAGTGCCCAGGACTTTACCGGGCAGACCAGGACAATCCATCAAAGCAGCCTCCTTGGAGGTCGTAACCTTGGGTGGGGCTGGAACGATCTGGAGCTGACTGTGCGGGGGACTTTGCTCAGAAGGCTAGGTGGATGAGGAGCAGCCCCGGTTCCCAGGTAGAGTGCTGATAACAGGCTGCTTTGCGTTTTCAATAGAAAACACAGCACGGTTGGGATCTGCAGAGCGCCTGGGAGCGCCTGGCATCGGGAAGGTGGCCACGCAAGGACTCTGGCAGCACAACTCAGCTAAGTAGCAGCCTTATGAGCTCAAGGGAGGGTCACCCCTGGCTGGAGTTACCCCTAAGGGATTGGGGTCATCGTCCCTGAGAACCCGAAGGCTGGCCGGCGGGACAAAAGCCCCTTTGTGGAAGGCGAAGAGCTGCTCGCCCGCGCCACCGTGTGGCAGTGCCGGGCAGCGGCGGAGAGAGCACGGACTGCAGGACCCTTGTCCCTGCCTTTTGGGACGAGAGAGACAGGCTGCTGTAGGAGGTGCTGGGTTCCTGCTAGTAGGGCAGTTAGAGGCTATCTGCTATCTGTCATGGATTGAATCGCAGACACCCCAAAATGTGTATATCAGTTTGGCTGGGCCATGATTACCCGTGTTGGCTGGTGTTTCTATTTCTTGTAAATCCTGCCTCAGTGATGTTCACAAGGGAAGGTGGGAGGCAGTTGTGTTGGTGAGACAGGACTTAGTCTGCACGCTTGGGTTGGTTCTTCAGGCAGTCTCTTAAGACGGAAGAGACAGCAGCAAGCAGAGAGACGGGGAGACCTCATAATCAAGAATGCAGTGCTGGTAGCAGAGAGCACCCTCTGAGGCCAGGGTCCCTGGGCCTGAGAAGCTCCGTGGCCAGGGGAAGACTGAGGACAGGGACCTTCCTCCAGAGCTAACAGACAGAAAAGGCCTTCCCTTGGAGCTGATGCCCTGAATTTGAACTGTCAGCCTACTTGATTGTGACAAACTAAATTTCTCTTTGTTAAAGCCATCCACTTGTGGTGTTTCTGTCACAGCAGCGCTAGACAACTGGAAAAACGAGAGCCACCCACACGTGCGCAGCAGTCTGCACCTCGTCCAGACTCTCGGCTGAGTTAGCCCCAAGTGGCTGAGTGCGAGCCAATTCAAACGGAATGGAATAGCAGCTGAGGTCCCTGAGATGTGTCCGGATTGCTGCACTGTGTGGGACTGAGGGAGCTGCAGAGGGGTGAGGGAATCCCCCTGTGCCTCCCCCCCGGGAGTGCTTCCAGGCCGACAGCAGGTACCTGCTCCACGGGGACTCCCGACGCCTCGGCCTCAGCTGTGCACATCAGCTCGCGGGATGCAGGATGCGCAGAGCAGGTCTCTCCTCACTGCTTCTCCATCTCGGAGCCCTGCCTTCCACTTGAGAATAGAAACCATTTTCTACGGAATTGATTCCAACTCACGGAGACTCCACATGTGTCGGAGGAGGGCTGTGTTCCCGGGGATTTTCAGTGGCTGATGCTCTGGAAGTGTTACTACCAGACCCTTCTTCTAAGGCTCCTCTGAGAATACAGAAGGCTCTATCTAAGTACACAGGAGCCTGGTTGCTCAGTGGTTAAGCCCTCGGCTGCTAACCAAAAGGTCAGGCTTTTAAGCCCACCCAGCCGCCCTTGGGGAGAAAGATAGGGAGGATTTCAGCTATAAAGAGGACTAGAGCTTGGAAGCCCGATAAGGCAGGTCTACTGTGTTCTACAGAGCCACTCCGAGTCCAAATCGCCTCTACAGCAAGGTTTTGTTTCTTAACGTTACTTCTACAGAGGTCCCTGGATGGTCAGATGGCTTGTGCCCGACTGTGGGTAGTACTGGAAACCCTGGTGGTGTAGCGGTTGAGTGCTGTGTCTACTAACCAAAAGGTCAGCAGTTTGAATCTGCTGGGTGCTCCTTGGAAAGTCTATAGAGAAGTTCTGCTGTGTCCTGTAAGGTTGCTATGAGTTGGAATCGACTCAATGGCACTGAGGTTTTTTTTTTTTTTTTTTTCTTTTTTAATGGGTGGCATAGTGGTTAAGTGCTATAGCTCCTAACCAAATGGTCAGCAGTTTGAATCCGCCAGATGCACCTTGGGAACTCAGTGGGTGCAATTCTCCTCCATCCACAGTGCTGGTGTGAGTTAAAATCAACTAAGTGGCAAGGAGACTGGTTTTTTTGGGGGGGGGTTACTCACAGAAAGGTGGAAACCCTGGTGGCATAGCAGTGAGTAGTTACAGCTGCTAAGCCGCAGGTCGGCAGTTCACACCCGCCAGGTGCTCCTTGGAAACCTCAGGGGGCAGGTTCCACTCTGTCTCATAGGGTTGCTATGGGTTGGAACCAACTCAGTGGCAATGGGTTTGGTTTTCCTAACAGAAAGGTTGGAGGTTCAAAGCCACCTAGTGTCACCACAGGAGAAGGGTGGCCTGCTTGAGAAAACCCAAAGGCGCACTTCTACTCTGTCAAACGTGGGGCTGTCGTGAGCTAGAGTCAGCCTAACAGCCATGGGCTTTGTTCTGTTTGGGTCTGACTGGCGTGTAGAGAAGAGGGAGAAGATATAAGGAGGTTTCTCAGGAGTCGCTGTTGCCATGTGGAGTCCTGATCCTCTTTCCAGGAGTGCTGAGGGGTGACCTCCTCCACGTAGACCTCGTGTGGGCGCTTCACTGGGAGCAGGGAGACCTGTCACGCTGTGTTCCTGCAGGCTGGGGCACCAGAGCCGGTGCGCGACTCACTCTGAGCTGCCAAGGCTGCCTGGCAGCTGGAGGGAGGAGGCTGCACGCTCAGGATTCACCGGAGCGAAGATGTGTGGGTGCTTCCCGGGCCACAGAGAGTCACCAGTCCTGCTTGGAAGCAGAGTCTGGGAGGCTGGGGGGCCTCCAACAGGACAGTCTGTGCAGAACAGGCCATCAGTGAGCCAGGGCTCGGGGCGAGGGTACCCCAAACTCACTCCCTATGTCCTAGCACCTGCGGTAAAAGGAGCAACAGGGGGCCTCTGAAGAGCTCACAAATGCACCCCAAGTCAAAGACTCAGCGCAGGTGCCTCCCGAGGCCACCTCTGGTGGAATGGCCCAGTCACAGGGGACCTGGCCCTTGTCCCCCAGCTACCTCACCCAGCTATGAATGTTGTTCACCAAGTTGCAGGTTGAGGGCATGAGCTGGGAGACGCTGTCGCCCCCCACGTGGTCCCTCTCATACAGCAGGTTTTCACCTGCCTCTGCCCCAGCCTGGATGAGGGACACATCTGAATGCTGATCTTTTTAATTTTTATGATTGCACAAGACTGGCATTTCTAATTACTCAATTGAGACTGTTTTCAGCGAAAGTGACTGCAAGACTGTCATTACCTGGGCATTAGCAGAGAAGCCAAGGACCCAGGACAAATGCACTTTAAAAGGTTGGGCTCTTTGGGAGACCAAAAATAAAGATGTATTTGGATTACTTCCCATGTAACTTTCCTCAGTACTCAACCAATCTGTACACTGTGCTCCCTGTGCGCCACACCATGCCAAGGATTAGGAGGGTGTAAGGACAGAAGACAGAGCTGTTACCCTCAGGGGACCCCCAGTCATTGGAGAGAAACATCTAGCCACCTCCCTGCCCCCAACACACAACACCCTCAGGACAGACAGGAGTCCAGGGCCCGAGACCACTGCAGACTGTGTGTCCTTGAGCCCAGCAATCAAGGTGGTAGCAGGTGATCTTTCCCGTTCATTGAGAACTCTGGAGTGAAGGCCGGCTTGAAGCCACTGCCCAGCTCTCAGGGGATACCACCTTCCCTGGTGACACCCCTCAGGGCCCAAGGAAGGACTGTGGTGGAAGTGCCAGGCTTGAACCACCCTGATTCTCCCAGGTGACAGCTGGTACTTCCTGTCCCCAACCACCACCGTCCTCCAACCATCTCCCCAGTGCCAGGTCATCTGCCGTCCTTGTTCTGCCGGTGACCTAGTGCCAAAACCCTTCATTCCCTGCTGTGGCCAGGCTTATAGCCCCAATTGGTAGGACTATTGTCTCAAGTCCTCCTCAGGTCCTGGCCCTGGCTGGAGGTAGGACCACACCAATACCCTCCCTCTGCAGATGAACGAG
This sequence comes from Heterohyrax brucei, assembly GCA_028571685.1. Classification (NCBI taxonomy): domain Eukaryota; kingdom Metazoa; phylum Chordata; class Mammalia; order Hyracoidea; family Procaviidae; genus Heterohyrax; species Heterohyrax brucei. The sequence continues at coordinate 70,368,278 of CM053162.1, read as the reverse complement.
CCCAAACTGCGGTGGTTCAGTGACTTGTGGGTGCTGAGGAGCAGCTTCAGGACTGGGAGGCGCATCTTTGATCCGTTTACTTGGAGAAAGTGCGCATTTCTGTCTTAAACCTCCTCCAGGCTTAATTTCCTGCATCACCGTGGTACTTCTCAGCTGTGGCCACTCCTCCCTTTTTCTCACGTCCAGCTCCTGGTGCTAACGGTCTTAGAACAGTGGGCCAGGGCCTGCAGTGAGCACTTCAGGCATCGGCCCTGTCATGGTTGGAATTGTGTCCCCCCAAAAATGTGTGCAGCCACATGGCTGGGATATGGTTCCCAGTGTCTTGGGACTGTCCTCCATTGTGTGGTTTTGCTAACCTGTATGTTAAAGGATTAGGGTGGGGCTGTGAATTCCTGCTGTGGGGAGAGTTTCCCTGGAGCATGGCTTGCCCCACCCTTAATGCTTTTAGCTTGCAAGGAATAAAAGGAAAAAGAAACAAAGGACAGTTTGAGAACCTCGCTACCATCAAGCAAGCAGCACTGGAAGCAGATCGCATCCTTCAGACCAGAGGTTCTTGCGTGAGGACGCTCCCTGGACAAAGACTGATACAATACCGGACTTTCCTCCAGAGCCGACAAGGGGAAAGCTTTCCCCTGGAGCAGACACCCTGAATATGGACTTGCAACCTACCGGACTGTGTAAGAATAAATCTTTCTTTGTTAAAGCTATCCACTCTGTGGTATTTCTGTTAGAGCAGCCCTAGCTGACTAAAACAGGCCCTATGACAGAACTGAACAGGGAAGGACAAGGAACCAAGGGCCTCTCCCCAAAAGTCTCCCAGGACCCCTGTGGCACTCCTGCTCCTGAGCCCTAGTGGACAGCCCGACTTCACCACCCAGGGCCCCACGCCAGGAACCGGGGTCCCCCTGACTGCCAGCTCCGCCCCCTCCACCCCATGTCAAGTCAGTCACTAGAGCTCTTCATTCTCTCTCCGCAGCATCTCAGGATTGTCTCCCTTCCTCTCCATTTCCAGTACGTCTGCCTCACCTGGAGTCTTACCACCCATCACTGGGGCAGTTGCAGTAACTCCCCAGATGGCCTCTGTGCCTCAAGTCTCTGCCCACCAATCAGGCTGTCCACTCTCCAGACAGCATCCTCCCAAGCATCCATCACTGAGCCCCCCTATAGGCCAGGCACTGTGGGCACCAGTATCCAGGCCAGAATGCAGATTCCATGCCTGGCAGTCTCACAGAGAGAACCGAGTACAGAGAACTAGTTATCCCATGGCAGGGAGAGCCGAAAAGCCAAGCAGAGAGCAAAAGCCTGAGGAGGTGGTGTCAGCAGAAGCGGGGGTCACCAGGCAGGAGCTTGAACCACAGAGATTGGAGTGGTCCAGTGGGAGCTGGGGACGTGGAGAACACTAGCCATTGCCAGTGACACGGCTCAAAGCAGAGCAGGGAGAAATACCCTGGCCTTTCCTTTTCTGCCACTGGTGCCTCCCATTGGCCCAATGTGGCAGGAGAACAGCTGGCAAGGGATGCTGGGAAATGTAGTTTGAAGGGGACAACCCCTGGGACGCAGAGCCAGAAAACCACAAGGATCTGAAAGCAAGAAGTGAAATTCCATCCAGCACAGGCTCTGTGCTAAGCACCAGGCATGTCAAAGCGAAACCCAGTTTCGGGACAGGCAGACAATGGACATGACACTATGCATTTGTCACAACCCGCCAGACTAGGCAACACAAAGAGAGAACGCTGATCTGAGTAACAGACTTCAGTTAATGATATGACAGTGCGAACTCACCAGTTGTAACAAACGTACCGCAAGAACACAAGACGCTGGTGACAGCAGAAGCTGTGCCGGGGACTGTTCATGTACGGGACAGCTCTGTGAACCTAAGACTAAAGTCTATTTTAAAACACCAAATTCAACAATGACAGTCTGCAAGACCCTCATTTAAAAAAAAAAAACAAAAAAACCTGTCCCCATGGAGTCTATTCCAACTGATAGTGACCCTGTGGAACAGAGGAACACAGCCCCACAGAGTTTCCAAGAAGCACTGGGTGGTTTTGAACTTTGGTTAGCAACTGAGCTCTTCATTGCTGTGCCCAGGGCTTCCATGAAACCAAAAACCAAACCCACAGCCGTTCAGTCGATTCTGACTCACAGCGACCCTTCAGACAGAGGAGAACTGCCCTATAGAGTTTCCAAGGAGCGCCTGGTGAACTCAAACTGCCGGCCTTTTGGTTAGCAGTCATAGCCCCTAACCACTACACCACCAGGGTTTACAGGTCTCCCATGGCCACGCCAATAGCTGTCATGCACAGCAGTAAGCACGTGGTCTCTTGGAGTGCTGGGCAGGGTGTCCAGGTCCACCCTGTGAGCTTGTCAGGGGTACATGAAGACTCTGGAAGGAGGTGATATTTGAGCTAAAACTTGAAGCATGAATCAAAGTCAGCCACTCAAAAGAGAGTTGACATTGGGAAGGCCATTTCAGAGTACAGGGGGCTTGAAGGAATTGAGCAAGATCACGACCGATCACTTCTCCTTGTGCGGCCAGTCATTGTTTCGGGGAGAAAAGTTAGACCCCGCTCCATGTGATACGAGACCCTGCTCACCCAGCAGCCTCGTTGTCAGCCACGCTGCAGCACGGCCGCAGAACTTCCAGAGCGCGGTGCTTCTCTCTCTGGGGGCAGGCCTTGTATTTTCACCCTCAGGGCCTTTATGCAGTGGCCCCTGGGAGTGCAATACACTGTCATCTGCTGAAACAAAGGTTGAAGCTTGGAGTCCACCAGAGGTGGCCTGGAAGAAAGCCCTGACAATCGGCTTCTGAAAAATCAGCTCCTGGGGACCTGTCCCAGTCATCTGTGCTGCTGTAACTGAGATCCCACAAGGAACGGCTTTAACAAACAAAGCTGTCTTCTGATAGCCTCGCAGGCTAGAAGTTCAAATTCAGGTGCCAGCTCCAGGGGTAGACTCTCTCTGTCTGTTCTGGGGAAAGGTCCTTTTCCGTAATCTTCTCCAGTCTAGGAGCTTCTTGGGCACAGGGACCCCAGGTCCTGAGGATGTGCTTTGCTCTCAGTGCTGCTGTCTTGGTGGTCTGAGGTCCCGCTGTCTCTCTGCGGGCTTCTCTCTTTCGGATCTCTAAGGAGACTGGCCTAAGACACAACCGCATCATGCGGATTGAGCCCGCCTCTTGAACACAATTGCCTCCACCGCTGTCTCATCGCCGTCAGAGAGGCAGGATTCACAGCACAGAGGGAAATCAGATCAGATGACAAAACAGACAATCACAAAATACTGGGGATCCTGTCATAGCCAAGTTGACACACACCTCAGGGGGACATAATTCAATCCATGACAGACCCCTTGGGGCACAGTTCCACACAGGGGTCACCAGGAGTCCTAGCTGTCTGCATGGAAAGCAGTTAGCCTTTGTATAAGCCTTTCCTGGCAAGATTCAGCTCAAACATCAGCTATTTTGTGAACTCCTCTGACCTCCCTGGACAGAGATAAACACTTATTGGGACCTACTCACAAAGCTCTTAAACATGTATTTGTGGATTTGTTTCTATAGCCAATACCTCCAATAGACGGAATAAGTCTGCACAAGTAACCCCTGAACGCTTCCACCACACACCCTGTTCTGCTGTGTGCATGGTGCTCGCACAAAGGAGGCACTCAGCAGACTGGGAGAGGGGGGAGGAGGGAGAAGAAGCCGAGGTGTGTTGAGTTCAAGGTCACCACACAAGGCTCTTTAAAGCACTTGTGTTTGTGTTGGAACTCAGTGAATATGTTGTTTTCATTAGGAGAGATGCAGATCACACTTCTGTGGACAGAAATTACAAGCAAGACTGTGAGATACAGAAATATATTTCCTTCCTCCCCAGGGGGAAAAAGATCCTGCTAGCATAGTGGCTATGTGATAGGGCTGCTAACTGAACGGTCGGCAGCTGAAGTCCACCAGGCGCTCCTTGGAACCTCTATGGGGCAGTTCTACTTTCCCCTACAGGCTCGCTGTGATTTGGAATTGACTTGATGGCAGCAACTTTTTTTTTTTTTTGGTTAAGGTTCTCTTGCATTTCAGAACCTTCCCCTATAATGAACTCCATCCTCAGGAAAAGGAAGTTCAGTGTTTCCCACCTGCAGCTGCTCGCTCGCCACGGCACCAAGGCGCTGGGATTTTACTGCGCACCACCCACTCGGCTTTCAGAAAGGGCCCCTACCTACCTGGTTTTCATCAAAGCACCCCCATCAGCTTCCAGGTCTGCAGCTAATCTTTGCCTCATCTCCAGTGAGAACGAAGACCTCGCTCAGCATCCAGGTGGTCGACATTCCAGAAAACGTTGACATCACTCTGAAGGGACACACAGTCGCTGTGAAGGGCCCCAGAAGAACCTTGCAGACGGACATCAGTCACAACCATGTAGAACTCAGTGTCCGCGGTCACAGTGACCAACAGTGGGTAAGCAGGAGGGAACGGGCTCCAGCTGGCACTGCCATCTGCAGTCATGTCAGAACAGGACCAAGGGTGTTACCGGGGGCTTCTGTTATGAGGTGCTCCCTTCCCCACCAAGACTGTTGTTCAGAGGACTGGATCTCTCACTGAAACTTCCTGGGTGAAAACCACATCCACAGAGTTTGGATGCGGCCAGGTGTTGCTTGTATCTCAAGCCCAGAGAGATGAGTTAATTCTTGAAGGAGACAACATTGAGCTAGGATCAAATTTAGCTGCTTCCTTTCACCAAGCCACGACAGTTAAAAACAAGGGTATCCAAATTTGGGGGGGATCGTCTCTATATCTCTGTAAGAGGACTCATTCAGCAGGCTGATGAGTCAGACCTATGACTTTCCAGCAATGGAAACAAGTCTCGCTGATTGCTAAGACCTATGGACAGTATTTTAAGATGCAATAAAATTCACCTATTCAACAGTGTGCAGGAGAAGTGAGGTCAGCAAAGCTGGACTAAACCAAAAGCTAAGGGGTTTCCTAAACATAACACAAGACTGGAAAGGACAGAGTAGCAGGTGCCTGGTTCTCGGAATCATGGTTTCAGGGGACATCCAGGTCAATGGGCATGACAAAGTTTTTTTCAGAAAATGTTCTACATTTCACTTTGGTGAATGGCACAAATTGATCCTGTAATGGAAAATTCTAACAAGCCCGAACTGGTCTTTGTTTCAGAGAGCAACCTTTTCCCGCCACAGAGAACAACCCTTCCCCACAACGTCCTGAGTTCTCAAAGATGTTACAGGCTACTGAGTGAAGGTCCCGCCTACAAATTTAGCCCTTAAATACCCAACCCAGCCCGCTGCTCCGGGTGCCAGCTCTCGGAAGCTGGGCCCCAGTGCGCTGGTTCTTTCAATAAAGCCTCTTGCTGTTTGCATCAAGCTGCGGACTTCGGGACTGATTGGGGTTTACATCGTCGCCTGTGAATCGAGGAGGGGTCCCCCCCTCTCGGGAACCTTTCCATCCCAACCCTCCCGGAGCAGAGGAGAAAGAAAGACACAAGGAAAACATGCCCAAGAGACAGATAGGGCCATATATCCAGAGACTACATCAGCATGGAACCGGAAGAACTAGATGGTGCCCAGCACCACGACTGAGTGCCCTGCAGGGTATGCAATGAAGAGTTCCTGACACAGTGGGAGAAAAGCGAGTGTGCAGAATGCAAACTCTTAAAAGGACCAGACTTGATGATCTGACAGACTGGAGGATCCCTGGAAGACGGGGCCCCCCGACTCTCTGTTAGCCCAGAACTAAAACCATTCTGGGAGACAACTCTTCAAAGACTGGATTGTATTTTCTGACATAAAATAATGCCGGCAAAGAATGTCCTTCTTGGCTTAGGTAGATACACAAGTGTCATGGATTGAATTGTGTCCCCACAAAATTTATGTGTTGATTTGACTTGGTTAAGAATTCTGATATGGTGCCCTTCCTCCCATTTGTTGGGAATCCTGCCTCTGTGATACTGATGATGGAGAATGGTTTGCAGTTGTGTTAGTGAGGCAGGACCGAAGCTTGTGGAATATAAGGGAAGAAGGGGGCTGAGGAAGTTGGGAGCCTCGTACCACCGAGAGAGAAGCACCGAGAGCAGAGCACGTCCTTTGGAGCCGAGGCTCCTGTGCCGAGATGCTCTCACTGGATGTGGACTCAGCCTACTGGACTGTGACCATTTTTCATGTTGAAGGGACTTGTAGCTTATGAACGGATTTGTGGCTCACTGCACTGTGACAATAAAAGCTTCTCCTCATGAAACCTTCCACTCAGTGTTCTCTGTTAGAGCAGAACCCGGTGACTGAGACAGCGAGGCTAACTGGGCAACTGTTGACTGGGGGCGAGGTGAGAGGGTGGAGGGAAGCGGGAGCCGGCTGAATGAGCCTGGGAAATATGCGGGGGGAAAGAGAGTGGCAGCTAGAGTTACAGAGCAGTGTGTGTGCAAGTTTTTGCATGACAAATTGACTTGAATTGTAAACATTCACTTAAAGCACAATAAAATATATTTTTAAAAATCACCAAACCATACCCAAGGTCTTTTTCCAATTTAAAATGCTCACCAAAAAAAAAAAGTTGGTCTGCACTGTACTGTTACCATGCTGCATTTCTAAACAAAGTCAGTCATAAAATTCTCCCCGCGGGGTCTGCTCCCGCATTCCTCGGCCCACCCCACCCCACCCACTGCAGTAAGTAATGCTCCATTTAAGGACATCAAAGTGGCAGCATTGTGAAATGCCTATCTCAGTCACCATCTCTGCCAGGAAGATTTTTCTTCTCCTTCCTGGAAGGGATGGTGGCCCAGACAGGCCTTACTCTGGCATTTTTCAAGCCCGGGAAGTGTCTCTCTCTTTGAGGTTGCTTCCTTAATGGCTGCTGGACTGCTGCTCTCTCCCGTTTCTTTCTCCCCTGCTGTCAAGGCTAGCTAGGGAACTTGATCTTTGCCACCACATACCGACATGTGGTACTCCAGAATCTAACATGTTCTAGGGATGACAAAGGTCGTGGTTTGCATTCTCGAACACACACAGTATTGATAAGGTTGCGGAGGGAACCTAATCTGCCACACATCAACAGTTTTTCCTGGCAGTTCATGGTGCAGATAGGGGTTCTTTCCGGCAGTTGTGGTGCAAACACAACAATCCCTCCTGGTGGTTGTGAAGTGGCCACAGGAACCTCCAACCGAATCCAAAACCGAGTTACCACCTCCTCTCCCACCTAGGACCTCCGCCCCTGCTTTTGACGACAAAACCGCTGCCCTTTGAATCAATTCCTACTCCTAGCGACCCTAGAGGTCAGAGTGGAACTGCCAGCAAAAAGCACCTCCACAATCTAGGCTGGGTCTTTTTCCACTCGCGGAGAATGACTCGTTCCCTCTTTTAATAAGCTTTTGTGTCATCTGCTACCCAGAAGGACACATCCTCGTGTGCTCTGAGTGAGGGGAGCCCAGTTTGCCACCTGTCGGGAGATCAACCCGGTTAGCTGGATCTCTGGAACCTGGAGCAGGTCACTCGGGGTCTGATCCGATGCACGACCTTGACACTGATAGCTTCTGTGCTCCCCCGGGGGGGCCCCATGGGAACTCTGCCCCTGTGGCATGGTACACGGTCCCTCTCCTGAGGACAGCTCCCTGCCAATGTTTGGGGCCTCTGGGGACTGGAAACTTTTACAAGGCTATGAGGATTGTCAACTCATCCTACTAATTACTACCTACCTCATTTCTGAACATTACTATGGTCACCTCTGAAGTCTTCCCCTTGGGAAGCTACACACCAATGCCAGTGTCTACTCCCACCTTTAAAGAGATTGTTGCACTCTTTTTCTGGAGTGGCCATCAGAGCTGTCATCATATTACCCTTGATGTCCTGAATGTCATCCAAATGTCTTCCTTTATATATTGCCTGTATCTTCAGATCAAGAAAAAAGTCATTGGGGGCCAACCAGGTAAGTAGCGAGGGTGTTCCAACGCAGCTATTTGTGTAATGGCTGAGAACTCGCTCACAGACAACTATACAATTACATATGCAAACTTGCCACCGTGCTACTGTGTGCAATGGCCATTCCAGAAAGAATTCCAAAATTGCTTTGAAGGGTGGACTAGGCACTAGGGTCTGTGCACAGCTTCCCATGGGGAGTGTTTAAAAGGCGACCGTAGTGATAGTCAGCAACGCGGTATGTAGCACTTAGAACAATGCAGTTCACGGACTTAATTGTCAGGTCTGATATCTGCAGCTGCCGAGACTGGCCCCATGGCCATTCCTTTCCAGAATCTTACCAACTCCTCAGACTTGAGCACCAGACTTCCCTCCCTCACACCCATTGGAAGCTTAATTGACATTTAGGAATTCTGACTCAGAAACACTCCTCTGTTGAGATGTGAACCCTCGTGGGCATCTAAGACCATCTCTGTGATAAATCCAGGCTTTCCCCAGCAATGCCAACTGTTCTCCCCTGTCAGCATCCTTTCCTGAGGCGACGAATTACAAAGGTGTGGTCTTTTGAATGGAAGTGGTTGAAGTGAGAGAAGGCTTAAAAAATGATCAAAGGAAATACGCTGGTGAGAAAAAAAATCAGTTACTACCTCTCAGTTCAAATCCCTGTGTTTAGCTGTACCACCTCGGAAGCAGGCCTTGGGTCTCTAGTCCAGAGGGCTCCACTGCACCCTGGACTCGTAGATTAACCACCACACACCATCTCCACTTAGATATCTAGGAAATGCAATATCACAGAAGCTGAAAAAAACAAACTCACTGCTGTTGAGTTGATTCCTACTAGTAGTGACCCGATGGAGCCAATGGAGTAGTTTTCAAGGAGCTCCTGGCAGATTTGAACTGTCTACCTTTTGGTTAGCAGACGTAGCACTTAACCACTGCGCCACCAGGGTTCCCAGCTTCATAGAAGTTTTGGTATTTTGAGCTTTAAAAATTGTCATTGACAATGAACCCCTGCCACAAAATAGGATTAGAAATGACCTCAAATAGAGTCCCTGGTGGAGTGGGAGAGATGTGGGGTGCAGACCTGGAACTCTACTGAAAAGATCAGACTCGGTGGGCTAACAGACTCGAGGGTCCCGGATAGACACGACCCGGACTCTCTGGAGGCCAGCTCCTCACACAGACTGAATCGTCTGTAAGACATACAATGACTGGTGAAGAGGTGTGTGTTTCTTGGCTTAAGGAGATACAGGAGACTAAGTGGGCAGCTCCCGCTGGGAGGAGAGATAGGAAGAAAAAAGGGGACAGGAGCTGACGGGACAGACGGGAAATTCAGGGTGGAAAGGAGCGTGCTGTCACAGTGTTGGGAGAGCAGTTAGGGTCATGTAACAAAGTGTGTGCAAAGTTTAGTAAGAGAAACTGATTTGAATTGTAAACTTTCGCTTGAAACACTGCAAAAATAAATACAAATTTGAAAAATAAAGAAATAAACCTCAAATACACATTTAAACCTATCTGGTGTCCACCAGTGGATGGTAACAGCTTTGTGGTGTGTCCTCTCCACCAGAAAGCCCCCCGCCAGCTGGGAATCTGGGATCTTGTGTGTCTGGGTGTCCCAGGACAGACGGAGGACTGGTAGCATAGAGACAGCAGTGTCATCAGCTGGATGAGAATGGCTGCTGGTGTTGCTACTGGAGTCTTGGTAGCCTGTGCTTCAGAGTTCGGCTGCTCATCAGAAGGTTAGCAGTTCAAATCCACCAGCTGCTCCTTGGAAACCCTCTAGGGCAGTTCTAGTCTGTCCTGTAGGGTCGCTGTGAGTGGAAACTGACTGTATGGCAATTTTTTTTTTTTTAAACGGGTACTAGGCTAATTAGAAACTTCGTGATTTCGAATTTCTTGAAGAAATAATACCTACTGGAGTCCAAAGCGTTAAGTCTGCAAAGCGCAATTGTAACACACACGTTTTTCTAAAGGGTAGTCAGTGAGTAGTTCGTGGCACTGTCTTGAGCGTTCTGCTACTAACCAAAAGGTAGGCAGTTCAAATCCACCAGCTGCTTCTCGGGAGACGCGTGGGTCAGTCCCACTCTGTCCAGTAGGGTTTCTACGGGGTAGAATCCACTCGACAGGAATGGGTTTGGTTTGGGGTTTTCATATCACAACCACCTGTCAGCAAAACAGAAGTGGCCTTCCTACTCCCAAGAGAGGCGAGGGACAGAAGTCCAAGACTATGCCTTCGGGGGACATTTCTAGGGTACATCCCTGCAGAAGTGGTTCTAAAGATGTAGGGCGTTGGGGACAACAACGGTGAGCTGTCGTGCTGTCTGCTGAGCCCGAGATTGGTAAGTGGTGCCACCTGGTGGTGTGTCTGGCTTATTACGGCTGAGCCTTTCAAAATCCCGCAAGCTCCAGGCAGCATTTCTTTCTTTTAAAAATTGTGGTTTAGGTGCAAGCTGATAGCTCAAGCCAATGTCTCACACAGAAATTCATACATATTTTATTATGCGACACAAGTTGCAATCCCTATAACGTGACAGCACAGTACCCCTTTCCAACCAAGTTTCCCAGTCCATCCAAGAAGCTCCTGTCCCTTCCTGCCTTCTCATCCAGGATCCAGACGAGGCCCGACTGTTTGGTCTCCCGTGTCTGCGTGAACTCAGAAGCGTGCTCTTCATGAGTGTTATTCTCTGCTTCACAGTGCAGTCTAATCTTTGAAGAGTAGGCTCCGGGAATGGTTTCAGTTATAAGTCAATGGAGAGTCTGGGGGCACGTCTTCTGGGGTTCTCCAGTTTCAGTCAGATCACTCCGTTAAGTTTGCTCTTGTTACATGAATTGGGGTTCTGCACCTCACTTTTCTCTTGCTCCATCAGGGGTTGTCTGTTGGGTTTCCATCAGAGCAGTTCTGGATGCTGGCAGGGCACCATCTAGTACCTCTGGTCTCAGGCAGACAGTCTTCGGTTTATGCAGCCCTTTTGTCTCGTCAGCTAATATTTCCCTTGCGTCTTTGATGTTCTTCATTTTCCTTTGCTCCAGGTGGGTTGGGACCAACTGATTCACGTTAGAAGGCCGCTCACAAGCTTTTATGACCCCAGACACCACCCACCACAGTGGGGTGCAGAACATTTTCACAGTTAAGTTTGTTGTGCCAGTTGACCTAGACATTCCCCTGAAACCATGGTCCCCAGCCCCAAGCCCCTGCTACTCCATGAAGGGAAGGACTTCGCATGTGATTGTTTGCCTTTTGTTTCTTCAGTATTGTTTATTTCTTTCACTTTTCAGTAGTAAACGGAAAGAGTAGTATCTGGTATCTTTCTTTAACTTTCTTATGGCAATATTAAGGATGGATGTCTTTCATAATAAAACTCTCAAAAAAGATAAAACAAAGATTGAACTCCTTCTTAGCTACCCACATTTTACCAAAAACTTCATTTCTTTGGTGAAGCCATTTGTCTTTTATCTTTGTTTTTAGATGTTCTCCTAACAATGTGTGATACCATTTCATGTTTGAACCTGTGTCTTCTCACTGAACGCTCTCACCCATGCATACATATCTAATATTTAACAGTTCAGAAGTACCTTAAAATACGAATGTTCCGGAGGACATCACCATGTTTGGTCAATTAGAGGATCAAAAAAAAAATGAGGAAGACTCTCACGGAGATGGATGGACACAGCTGCTACGACGACGGGTTCACGCATAACAACGATTGTGGGCACGGCACAGGGCCAGGCGGTGTTTCGTTCTGTTGTGCACCTAACAACACAGTTTGCTGCGTCACCAGTGTGCCACAGCACAGTCAGCCATTTATGGAGGTGGATGCTGCTTCTCACTCTTCGCTGTAACAAGCAGGATTGCAGTGCACATCCTCGGGCACTTCTGTGTTTTCTCTGGGGACAGATAAAATGTGGAACTGCTGAGTCAAACAGCCTGTTTGCTTTAAATTCCAGCCAGCTGCCACATCGCCCTCTGATCTGTCACTGACGTCTTCACCCCATCCTCACTACTTGCAGAAATAACTTGTCTCCTCACCTGTGTTTTCTCTCTCCAGTTTCCCTTTGGAAAAAAGAAAAAGTGCTGGTCTACTTTTAACTCCCCTGATTGCCATCAAGACTGAAATAACTTTCATATTTCATGAAGATTCATTTTTTTCTTCCGTGAGTAACTATGAACATGTTTCACGGGGCGAGAGTGGCTATGGGGAGCAGCTGGGGGACATTTAAATCAGCTTAACTTCAGATGTTCTGGAAATTAATCCAGAATTGTACCTGTGTCTTTTATTCCTGTGCAAGAGTTCTTTGTCTGCTCCAGAGACAAATCCTGTGCTGTAACAGGGGTCTGGTCTCTAATTTTGTTTCTGCTGCTCTGTGTCACACCAGTCAGATTTAACAATTTTCACTTCTATGGCTTTGAATTTATGTGTTAACAGGACTTTTACATTTTCTTCTAAGGCTTTATAAAATTTACATTGATTTATTTATCCATCAGGAGTATACATCTATAAATGGCTCAAGGATTTAGCTGAACTTTTTTCCCACTTGTATGAGCACTCTTTGTTGAGAGGTTTGCCTTTCTAAACTGATTTGAAAAGCCACTTATTTCATAGGGTAAATTTCCATAATAGACAGGTGTCTCAAGCTCAGAGGCGATGTCTTGACTAGAGAGGAAACTTTGGGAGAAATTAGCATTTGTATGACAGTTGAAGCTTGCAACGATATCCTCACTGTCTCTGAAATAAGTATCCCTACATGTAGAGAGAGAAGAGGAAGACAAAGGAAATCAAAGTCCAAACTGGAGGAGGAGAATAGATGAGGAAGAGAGAGTATTTCTGCTGCAGCCTTGATCCCTGGGGAGCTGCATTCCTATCCTACAGGGTACAGAAGCCCCAGCCGGAGCAGATTTGGTCCAGGTCATACCCTGAGAGCTCTGGACCCATAACTTCCCTAGGTCTTTGGCCAACAATTAGGCCCTTGCCAGCATCCCTTGTGGGAAGAAAAGTTAACTAGTTAACTAGCCTCACAGCTCTTGACATCCCAGGCATGCTGGTATGGAGGTTAACAACTGCCGGATGCTAGAACCACACTTCACAAATCTATATTGTCCTTTTCAAAAGGCCAATAGCACCTCCTTGGATGGACATCAGAAGAGCAACTGGTGAGCCAGCTATTACAAGTGTACGGGAGAAACGATGAAGCTTTGAACTACAGCAGCAATCGAGGATTCATCCAGAGGAGAGCAGGTAGAGGAGGACCATTGATAACACGAAAGAAGCCAGGCTGGGCGTTGACTGGATTATCTGATGACTGGATTATCCGGCGTGAGTGAGGGGGAAGCATTGATGATGGTCTCCAATGCCATGGGTTGGCTGGGATGCTGAGGACTTTACTCATCACAAGAGAAATACAGGAGGAGGCCTGGGTAAGTAGAGAACGATCCATTCAGTTTGGGACACGGTGACTTTGAGGAAGCTATGTGAGACCATGGAGGGACGCCCAGCAGGCCAAAGCTCTCTGATCATGTAAGAAGGAAGCTGGAAACACAGCCTACACAGGAGACTGAGACGGAGCGGCCAGGTCAGGATGACTCACGGGCTACGCGTCCGCTTGGACTAAGAGCAGCTGGGGAGCAGCAACACGGACAGGCATGGGCATCCAAAGCCAGCAGTGCTGCTGGGACTGCCCCCTCTGGGCCCACGTTTCCTCCCCAGTGAAACCCGATGGCACAGGAAGAGCCTTCCAGGGACAGCCTGGGGACCACCCTGACTCTCTGGGGGCCTTTCTCAGGCCCCTGGCTGGGTCAGGCACTGCCATTCCTTCCTGACATGGAGCTGAGCTAAACCTTGGCAAGCTGAGCGTAAATTCCATCCAACCAGAGACCTGGTGTCCTCCGTATCTCGTGGAAGAAACAGCAGGATCGAGGCCACACTAGACCACCTGGTGGCAGAGGAAGAACTAGTGAACGAGTTTTATCTGGTTTTAGTGGCTGTGGGGAGGTTCTGGGGGGACACTGAAACCACGACCCACCTCTCCCTGATCTCCATCAAGAGATACATTGGAGGCGGGTCACAGTTTTTCTGCTTTAATGCTATCAATAGTAAGCCACACTTGTTGCCACCAAGTCAATTTTGGCTCAAGTGACCCTCCAGAACAGAGCAGGACTGCCCTACAGGTTGTCCAAAAAGAAGATAGGGGATTTGAACCACCAGACTTCTGGCTAGTAGCCATGTTCTTAACCACTCTGTCACCAGAGCTTCCTGCTCTGTCTGCTCCCAACCAAAGCAAACTGGCTGCGTCCTGTCAACCCAATTCATGGTGACCTCATAGGGTGTCCAAGGCTGCAAATCTCTGCAGAGGCAGACTCCCATGATTTGCTCCCACAGAGCCACTGATGATCGTCAACAGTGACCTTCTGGTTAGCAGTCAACCACAACTGTGCCTCCAGGGGTCCTTACACGACGTCAAACTCTCAACAAATACAGCTTCAAACTCTTCCAGCAAACTGCAAACTCTTCCATCAAGGAAAATGTGGGGCTTCCGCTAATCCAGCATTTTGCTGATTTAGATCCAGGAAACTAAAATTTTCTTGAAGAAATACTCATCAGTGGAGGCTACGGCTTTTTTTCTTAAAAACTGAATTATTCAAAGCGTTGACTAGAAGAGCATATTGCCATAGTTTTTTCAACAAGTCAATGGAGTAACAATTTTTTGTTGTGTGCTGTGGGAATGATTCTGACTAACACCACCAGCAAAAAGTGAGTGTTTTCTACAGCTAACACATGCAGGTGAGAGTGAGAAGTCTGTGATACGTGGGATTATTTTAGACCATGCTACTGGAGTATTTCTGGACTCGTGCAACAACGGGTAGTAATGACTAGAGTGCTGACCATCCACAGCTGGGCCAGCCTCTGTTGTCACCTGACTAACTGAACTCCTCCTGGGACAGTGACAGGGACCGAGCACAACCCAAACTGCTGTCCTCTTAGATCGGACTGTAGCTTCTCTAGCTAGGTGCTCCATTTGGACCTTCTCTTTCTTTTTATCAGAACATCAGGTCACCGGTTGATGTTCTCTTGTATAATTTTTTAGAAAATACTTTATCATGCTTTAAGTGAAAGTTTATAAGGTCAGTTTGTCCTACAAAAGCCTGCATACACACTGCTGTGTTAACTCTCACTGCTCTCCGCACCCTGTGACAGCACACTCCTGCTTTCCACCCTGTATTTCCCACGTCTATTCAGCCAGCTCCTGTCCCCCTCCACCCTCTCATCTCCCCTCTGGACAGGAGCTGCCCAGTTAGTCCCATGTATCTACTGTATAATTTCTTTTAAGTTCATTTTGCTGTCTCATTTTTAAAATTCTAAGTCTATCTTTGCTAATAATTTCAAAGCAAATAAATTCTGTAGTTTTTTTTTTTTTTTTTCAGGTAGGCTACCCAGACTACGTGATTACGTTTCCAACACATTTAATTTTTAATGGTAATAGGGGGTCTTGTTTGGCTATTTTTCAAAAAACAAACACAACAGAGTTGACTTTCCTAGTGGTGGACATTTGGTTTGTTTCCACACAACATTCCACTGTTTATACAGACAGACCTGTACTCAGCGTCTCAGGTTCAGTGCCCGGAGAGCAGAAATGGGAATCTGCGTTGCCTAGCAGACTTCCCAGTCTACCTGTTGCTGTCAGTGCTGTTGAGTTGGTTCCGATTCCCAGTGGCCCTGTGCACAGCACGATGGAACACTGCCCACTGCTGTGCCATGTCCACGATCGTTTTCATGCTCAAACCATTGTCGCAGGCATGTTATCTGTCCATCTTCTTCTGGATCTTCCTCTTTTTGCTGACTCTCCACTCTACTAAGCACGATGTCCTTCTCCAGGGACTGATCCCTCCTGATGCCATGTCCAAAGTATGTAAGATGTAGTCTAATCACGCTCACTTCCAAGGAGCACTCTGGTTGCACTCCTTCCAGAACAAGTGTGTTGGTTCTTTTGGCGGTCCGTGGTACATTCAATACTCTTCTCCAGCACCACAATTCAAAGGCATCAACCCTTCTGTCTTCCTTATTCATTGACCATCTTTCACACACGTATGATATGAGTGAAAACGGTCATCTGATCTTTGGTCACAGTGTTCACCTGGTCTAGTAACCACTCAATACGTGTTTAGTGAGTTGAAGGAAGAAAGGGTAAGTAAGGAGTCCTGGGGGGAAAGCGTCAAGACTGTTGGCACGTGGCCCACACTGAGAAACACAGTGTCCTGAACTCAGAGCTGAGGACCGCCTGCTGGGCAGAATGGTCTCAGTCTGACCTGCTCTCTGTGACTCGCTCATGTTTGGTAATACGCTAGGGAAGGGACAAGAGCTTCCAAGTCAACAATCTTCAGCATACTCTGCCAGGAAACTCCACTGGGTTCAGAGACAGAACGTATCCGCACTAATTCTGGAGCTCCTGGAGGACAATCCCTGAGAATATGGGGACTGGAAGAGGGGTCCCTCAATGACCCCCAGTCTCAAGTAGGGAATCTAAAGATGTTTGAGGAACTCTGTCTGCCCCTGGTAGGAGGATCTGCTTCCCAGTTTCAAAAATAGAGTCACCTGAAGGAGAAAAGGGGTCTCGTTGCTCAGGGGACACTGAGCTCCTATTAAAGGTGATGGAAAAATTTAGAAATGGATAACAGTGTTAGTTGCATGACATAAGAAATACAAGTCATGTCACTGAATTGTCCATGGGAACACGGAAATGAGAGCTTTCTGTTGTGTATCTGTTTACTGAAGTACATTCACCCAAATGTTATGTCACTTCAGCAGCTGCCCACAAGACTTGCTCAACTCAGGATCCAGTTTGCTGGTTTAATTAACAACGGATTGACTGGGAAATGTAAGTAGGAGGTAGGTTTGCTTTTCATTAGTTTCTACAGTAAATATTGTCAGGAGTGATGATTCTGCACAGTTTTGTTTTCTGCTCCTACGTGTCTTGTTGGGTGTGCCAAGAATTTAAGACTCAGACCGCGCGTTAGTCAGGCCATGTCTCGTGGGTTAGCTTGCAGTGAGCACTGTTGAAGGATGAAGTCATGTCTCACTCCAGGGCAAAGAACAGGCTTGTTCACTGCTATCAAAAACTGTGGCTCCCCTAAATTCAGTAACGAGGCAAACTCCATGCCCTCATGGACCCGTCTGATTTCACCATCACTGATATGGGGCCTGAAACTCTATGGAGCAGTTCTACTCTGACCTATAGGGTCACTATGAGTTGGAATCAAATCAACAGCAGTAGGTTTTGAAGTGGGGAACAATCAAACTTCCAGGCCCAGATGCCTGTTACTTTTATGACAGAAAACCCAGAGATGCCTAGCAGTGCAAACTATTTGTGAGGCAATCAACTCCTGTTCTTTACAGCTGCTCGTTGGCGTTATGTTTTGTTACGGCAGCACGGGGAAGTTGGGAGAACACCATCCTGTGTCTGCGTTCCAGCCAGAGTCTCATTTTTGTGTCTGCATGTACGTGTAGGGATGATGGTGTCGATGCCATCCTCTGGTTCGTCTTTTCTGACTTCTTCAGTCACATGTACTCTGAACAAGTTTCCTTCCTTCTGAAACCTTCCCAGCAGCCCCAGCCTGGGAAGATGCACCCCACCTGCCCTGACCACCCACAGTACACTTCTCCACCCCAACGGTCATGTTTCTGTATTGGTGCAACTTCTGTACAGTGTAGTTCTCTGCGCCCGTCTCTAGGACATGAAAACCTTGGTGCCTTAGTGGTGAAGAACTATGGCTGCTCACCAAAAGGTCAGCAGTTCAAATCCACCAGGTGCTCCTTGGAAACTCTATGAGGCAGTTCTACTGGTTCAGGGTTGCTCTGTCCTACAGGGTTGGAATTGATCCAATGGCATTTTTTTTTTTACACCGCTATGATAGTTCATAGGAGGTGCACCCTATTCAAGTGCAGACTGCATGAACCACCCAGCACCTGCACTCTGTGACGGTAGGAAAGTCACTGCTTTTCTGTGTGCCTCGTTGGTCTCATCATTGCGGGATAATGTCAGCCTACAGAATTGTGGTTAGGATTTGCCGGGTACTTCAGCAACACGAAAAGGATTATTGAACCAAGAGCTCTTTGGCACCTCGGAACACTGTATTTATGCTCCATTATTTTCCTCTAGCATATGTAGTGGAGTGTTTGCAGAGGGCACCGGGCGGTCAATTGCAGACAGACAAGGATTTTCCAAGGTTCCCTTTCCCAAAGCTCCCCAGGACCACTAACTTCCAGCCTTGCTGTGTGGCGCTGTGCCCACCAGGGGGCAAACTGTGCTCTCACCCTGTGCTCCACCACGTGGCCCGGGACAGTTGATGGGTTCTGCCTTCATTGGCTCTGAGAATTGCAGTTTTCCACGTTGCTGGGAAACAACTTTCTTTTTCTTTTTTTTTTTTTTATTTAACATGACTGAGTGAAAATGTACATTCCCATATAAATTTACATGCCCACCTATATGCAGCTTCCACTGCTCTCCCTGTCCGGTGATTGCACACTGTTCCTCTCTGCTCCATACATGTCTCATCCTCCCAACAGCCTCCTTTCCCCTCCTCTCCACCCACTCTCCTTCCTCCAGCCAGAGGTCAGCAGGATGATATCCTATAGATGTACAGAACCATAAAGTGCTTCCAATATATAGTCACTCTGCATCGCCAAGTCCAATCCATTCCTGTCCAAAGAGTGGACCTTTGTTATAATTTATGGGTAAGGGCAGTGTCAGGGCTGGAGGCCATGTTCTCAGGGGAACCCCGAAACCGCTGGACCATCAATTGATGGTCTCTTTTAGTGGAGATCTCAGGACGCACCCTTTTTTATTCTTGTGTTGCCAGTGAGATTCAACCTAGTGAGCTCCATCGTGGCTATCACTGGTGGTGGCCGGGCACCATCCGGTTCTTCTGGTTCCAAGTCGATGAAGGCACCCACTCTTGTGGGTCTCTCTGTCTTCTAGGTTGTCTTTACCGCATGTCATAGGAAATAACTTTCTATAAATAAATCATAAAATACATTATCTCCTATTAGATAAGTAGACCGTTATAACTTTTCCAGTGAGCTACCCTCATCTTTTCCTGTCATTATAGATATTAGCTTAATAAGAACCTCCATTCACCCTCCACTTGCAGAACAGACAAACAGAAAGACAGACAAACACCCATTGGGCTCCAGTCAATTCTGACTCCTAGTGATCCTACAGGATAGGGTAGAAGTGCCCCCTAAAGGGTTTCCAAGGAATACCCACTGGATTCAAACAGCTGACCTTTAGGTTAACACTTAACCACTATGCCACCAGGGTTTCCCAGTACGAAACCAGCATAGCTTTATAATCGTGGGGGAAAAAAATAACTGTATAAGGAAGTAAGAACTGGTCACTGTCTGTGCATTGATGTTATAAAAATAACATTGATTGTTTTTCCACTATAGAGCCAAAACATGCTTAGCATAGAAAGTGTGGATGGAAGGATTTAAAAAGTGGGTGATCTCCTCAGTCCTCATACGTGGTGTGCACTTTCTTTAAGTTATTCATGAGAGCTACACAGAGACACCAGAAAGGACTGTAAATCCAGTGCTGTCGAGTTCATTTCAACTCATAGTGGCCCTATAAATCAGAGTAGAACTTCCCCATAGAGTTTCCAAGGAGTGCCTGGCAGACGTGAACTGTCGATCTTTCGGTTAGCAGACTATAGACATCACTAAAATCAACAGTCCACATTCAGAGGACATTTCTAAGACTGCAAATCAGAAAGACTTATGTTCCCATTACATACTGGGCCATGTGATCCTGTAACTCGCTGGAGGCTGTCATGGATTGAATTGTGTCCCCCCCAAAAATAGGTGTAGCCATGTGGCCATGATTCCCAATATCTTGTGACATCCTCCATTTTGTGATTTTCCTATGCTGTGTGTGAAAGGATTAGGGTGGGACTGTAAATCCCTTCACAGGATCACCTCCCTGCTCCACTGTAAAGGGAGTTTCCTTGCAGTATGGCTTGTCCCACCCTTAATCCTTTCATCCTACAAGAGATAAAAGGAAGGAGAAGCAGGCTGAGCATTGGGACCCTCACAGCATCAAGCAAGCAGCACTGGGAGAAGAGCGCGTGCTTCAGCCCTGAGGTTCCTGTGGCAAAGTGCTCCCTGGACAAAGACTGATGAAATACTGGACTTTCCTCCAGAGCCGACAAGTGGAAAGCCTTCCCCTGGAGCAGACATCCTGAATTTGGACCTGTAGCCTACCATACTGTGCAAGAATAAACCTTCCTTTGTTAAAGTCATCCACTCTGTGGTGTTTCTGTTAGAGCAGCCCTAGCTGACTAAAACAGGCTGGCGAGTCAATCCCCTTCCCTTCCCATGTGCACAGCACGGGCTGTCATTCGGAATCAGTCTGTCTGGTCCCTGAGAGGGTTCTCTCTCGGAACCTACAGAGATTCGTGTCTAAGCTTTCTCTCATCAAGCTCCCAAACCAGAATAGATCAGCTGATATTCCTGGGGTGACATACAGCACGCAGAGCCCACTACCTCCTGGCTGCTTGGATGGCTTCTGGGCCGGCCCTACGCCCAATCGGCACTGGTTTACCTAGCAGCTTCTCTACGCTGGCAGTCGGGGTACCATGAAAGAGAAGCAAACCCTGGTGCCCTGCTGGTTAAGTACTGTGGCTGCTAACTAAAACCTCAGCAGCTCGAATCCACCGGCGCTTCTTGGGAACTCTATGGGGAAGTTCTGCTCTGTCCTGTGGGGTCACTATGAGTCAGAATTGACTAAATGGCAATGGGTATGAATGAGTGTGAAAGAGCTCGTTAGCTGAAGAGCTCATTAGAGAAGACAATAATTACAGCAAGGCCAAAACGTGAAGCGTAGTGGGCAGAGGAAACTACAAATCACACCGCTGACACGAGCTGGTGAGGTGGGGTGAGGGAGCCAGCTGAGGGCAGGGAGATGAGCTCTACTGGGGAACGGAGCTTGACCACCACAGAGAGCCCCGAAGACCTAGGGTTTTCTCTAGGGCACAAAATACCTCTCTTTTTGTAACTGTCATCCATTCGGTGGGTTATTTTGCCCCTCTGCCTATACTTCCAGAAACCCTGGTTCCCACAGTAAGTGTGATGGCTGTTAACCAGAAGGCTGTCAGTTTGAATCCACTAGGCAAGCCGTGGAAACTCTATGGGGCAGATTTATTCATCCCCTAGGGTCGTGGTGAGTCAGAATCAACTCACAGCAGTGGGTTTCATTTTTCATTATGGTGGTCTATACTTTTCAATAGCTAGGGCATTCTAGGCTCCGTGCTGGACCCAGAAGTACAAAGCTAAATACCTTGTGACGGAAAATCAGCAAAAAAAAGTTTTGTTTTGTTTTTCTTTTTAAAGCTAGAATAAAGTTGTTGTCATGTTTGGAACATTTTACTGGACAAAATACTGATAAACTAAGAAGAAAAGGACTCAGTTGTTGTCTCAGTTGTCTGGCACTGTTCTAATGGGATTACAAAGTTCAGTAGGCTAGAAGTCCAAGTTCAGGCTGCCAGCTCCAGGGAAGGCACTCTGTGTCAGCTCTGGAGGAAGGTCTTGTGCTGCTTCAGGCTTTCTTTGCTCTGAGAGTATGTCAGCCCCCAAACCTCAGCTCTCTGCTCTCAGTGCTGCTTTCTTGATGGTATGAGGCCCCCAAACCACTACTGGCTTCCCTTTCCTTTTATCTCTTGTACAATCAAAGATGGTGCAAGTCACACTCCAGGGAAACTCCCTTAGTAAGGGTGTTACAGTCCCACCCTAATCCTTTTGAATATAACCCAGTCTATTAACCACAGGCAGAGATTAGGATTTACAGCAGAGGAAAATCAGAGAATAGAGGCCAATAACACAGGGCTAGGAATCACGGCCCAGCCAAATTGCTTCGTACATTTTTGGGGGGCCACAATTCAATCCGTGATGGTAGTCAAGATCATATGCAGGTGATAACCAGTCGGTTTGCATTCTCTCCCTCTTCTTCCAAGGATGCAGAATAAAACCAGCCATGATGAACAGCGGCTTCCCCAAAGGCAGTGGCACGCTCAGTCAAGTGCTCTCTGCCCTTAGCACACCAGTGCTCGAGGGAGGCCAGCACACTCTTCTGGTGGAGGAAGAACTGGGAAGACTTTGAACATGTTCAGTCACCCAGGCCATTTCCACCACCTCTCATTGTCTTCAGGCTACTCTCTAAGTGGTGGACACTGAGAGTGATACCCGGGGCTTTTGTCCACAGGAAATCAAACAGTGTGGGTACAATGCAGTGGTCATGCTGTGTCATCTGTCTGTACGTTCACTTTAGCACTAGTCACGTACTTGGAAAATGTGACCAGAAACACTGTCAGAGAACACAGCCCACTCTGTGGCTGACAAAAGCCCACTTGCATTGGGAATGCACGCTCTCCTGATAGAGAAATTTCATTTTCACTGTTTTGTCTTATTTACAGAGGGGCTCATGAGCTCTGCAAAATGACTGTTTCAAATAGCAAAGATCAACCAAGTATTATGAATACTGTTGGAACTAGTTCGTGGGTCCTTAAAAAAAAACCAAACCCATTTTTGTCAAGTTGATTCTAACTCCTAAACTTTCAGTGTTAATTAAGGCAAATTGATCAGTCACTTTATGGTTTTTAGATTTCTTCATTTCTTTTAAGAAGACATTACAATTTATTTTTTCTTACAATACCTTGCAGGATTTTTTACTTTGACACAGATATTTCTTTCTACCTTCCAAAATTTTTCATCTTTCAGATTTCAACTTACAGATAAGATAATTACATTTACAGGATTTATAAAACCCAGTGCCGTCAAGTTGATTCTGACTCATAGTGATCCTATAGGACAGAATAAAACTGCCCCATAGAGTTTCCAGCACCTGATGGATTTGAACTGCCAACCTTTTGGTTAGCAGAGGTAGCACTTAACCACTACGCCACCAGGGTTTCCAAAGGGTTTATAATCAAACAAAATAAAAATGTATATGAAGACAGCCCCCATTCAGTGCTGTTTCCTCCTTTTCCTACAACCTCCCTGTCCCGCCCAAGGTAAGTGCTTTCATTAGCTTTTGTGGGTTTCTCCCACCACCACCCCTGCCTCTCTCTCCCATGCAGCTGTGACCCCTCTGTCAACAGAGGCGTAGGTGTTGCTCTGGTGCTGCCAAGGGGTCAGCAGAGCTTCCTGATTAACACAGACTGACTCCTTCCCAAACCAGACCGCGAGAAAAGCCCTAAGGATCACAAGAGCCTGATCCCCAGTCCACCGCAGGGAGGACTCAAGACCAGGCCGTGTTTTGTTCATGACTCGGGGAGACTCAGTGGTCACCACTAACATGATGACAGTACTGTTCTTCCAGAAGTCCATCTGCACACCAAGTACACAGAAAAACGAGACACTGCTTTTCGAGAAGTATGAGTTTTGAATCAACCATAACTTTTTCCCACTAGGTCTCCACTGGTCTGGGTACCATCTGATTTCCCCATTCACTTGAAACACCTGCTCTTTCACGGCGTAACTTCTCATATGGATATGCAACTGTTTTGGACTCTGCTGTTTACTTGGGTTTTTGTTACTTTTATTTCTTTGCTTTGTTTCTCTGTGCCAACAGAATAATTTTTTCCTTGCTTTCCAATTTTAAGGAAATCACGTGTCCTGAACTAAAAATGGTTACTGTTTAAGAGAGTTCGTAGGACAAAAAATGTCCTCCCATCTCTGACTAATACCTAATCTCTCAGAACCTTTGGCTAGAAACAAGCAATGTGAATTTCCTTTGTATTCTTCCAGCCTAACACATACAAACAAAGAAAGGTCATTGTCAGGTGCCCTGAAGTCAGTTCTGACTCATAGTGACCCTCTGCACAACAGAACAAAACACTGCCTAGTCTTGTACCGTGCCCACAGTCATTTTTATGCTTAAGCCCATTGTTGCAGCCACTGTGTCAACCCACATCCTGTTGAGGGTCTTCCTCTTTTTCGCTGACCCTCCACTCTACCATGCGTGACGCCCTTCTCCAGAGACTGGTCCCTCCCGACAACATGTACAAAGCCTGTAAAACGCAGGCTTGTTGTCCTTGCCTCTGAGCAGCGCTCTGGTTGTGCTCAGAAAGGGAGCGTGGGAAAACCACAGCTTTGAGACCTGTTCTTTTGTAACTTGACAATACCTTTTGGAGATACACAGTGAGAACAAGTCAACTCACCAATTCATTTAAGTTTTTGATAATATTCCACGGTATAAAAAAACCCACCCACTGCTGTCAAGTCGTATACTTTTATGTAATTGTTGGTTTTACTGTCCCATACTAATGGCTTCTTTCCCGCAGTGTTGCAAGTATATCTTCTTTTTTTTTTTTTTAAGAAAAGGAAAAAAAAAAAGCAAGAAAATTCTAATAATGGAATTGTTTCAAGACACAATATTAAAACCAGAGTGAGGGTGCTTCAAGCACCCATTTTCAAAGAGGAGATCGAAGTAGACAGTGAGGACTAATTCTTTAATTGTTTTTCTTAAAATTCCTGGCTTCCTAGCACTATCAGGCCCAGGAAATCACATAATAACTTGCAGAAGTCTCTGAGATAAAATCTGTGCAGCTTTTTGCAGCTTTTTCTTAAGAACATCAAATGAGTGGAGAGGCCAGTGCAAGCGCCGAATGCAAGGTGCCAGTGGGGACTCGTGCCTCAGGTGACAACTGAGAGCTTCCTGGGCTTCAGTGTGGATGCGTGTCTACCCGGAGGCCTGCTCTGGATGGACGCCTCTCCTCAGATTGTCTACATTGTTCTCTGCATCTGCAGGTACCCTCTCCCTTTAAGTACCCTTGGCCTTGCCTGATAGCCAGACAGGCTTCGGGAATGAAAATGCTACCTGTCCCGTGTTGCTGGCAGACAGAAAATAAAACTTTTGATCATTCACCAATAGCTCCTGTCTCAGTGACTGAGTTTGGTGGCACAAACTCTGGAGCTTTCTCCAGTAACATTTCCATGGTGAATACTGATGAAGGAGCCTTTGAAGATGCTGTGGTAGCCCAGGAGGTGCCCACGCTGACCTCCCTTCAGGACAGAACCTCCTGCAAGCCATGCAGTTGACTGGGGGCCTCCAGTTGCTGCACCTTCAGAGTCTCCTGCAGAGCAGTGCTGTCCAGGGCAGCTCTCAGCCAGTAACTGAACACCAGTGGTGACAGAGACGGGCCAGCCCTGTCCAGGCACACCGCCTTTGGCAGGTATGTTTTGCTCTGGGGCTTTCTGTCAGCCTGGCTAAGATTTCCTGGGCTGCACTTGAGTCTGAGGCTGTTTCTAAGCAATACTCCTTCTCTCTCTCTCTGTCTGCTCCACTGTGATTTAGAGGTTCTCTTTGTCTCCTCCTGCTTCATCACCTCTAGTGTCTTTCTTAGGCATTTCTCCCAGTAAAGCTGGAATTCTAATTCAGTCTTAGCATCTCCTTCCTGAGAACGTGCAGTGACACAAATGCGGCTGTGATTTATACTCCCTACTTGCAGCACACAGAAGTGAGAACACTGTCAATACAGTTGTATTGCCAAAGGGATTATGTATTCTGACACATTTTTAAAAAATACTTCTATTGTGATTAAGTGAAAATTTATACTCCAAGTCCATCTGCTATACAAAACTGCGAGCACCCACCTCTGTGCAACTCTGTCTGCTCTTCTCATCCTGCGAGAGCACACTCACCCCCTCCACTCTTTACCTCCAGTATTCCCTCAACAACACCTGTCCCCTTCTCCAACCTTTCCTCTCCCCTCTAAAAAGAAGTCAGTTGGACAGCCCCATGCATACACTGAACCATAAAGTACCTGCACCACCTGCATCATTCTGTGTCCCATAGTCCAGTGTTTGTCTGAAGTGGTGACCTCAGTACTGCTCTTAGCTCTGGGCCAGCAGCAAGTCCAGGCGCCACATTCTGAGGGCACCTTCCAAGCCGTCAGACCATCAAGTCTGTTTTTTTAATAGAGTTCTTGATCTGCACATCCCTTTTTCTCGTGCCACGTCAGGAACTCTACACTGTGTTCCCTGACAGGGCTGAATTCCAATACATTTTTGATGAGTTAAATCTAGGGAAGTCAGCTGTATCTGAAAACTATTGATTCCTGCAAGATGATCTTTTCTCTTTTCCTTTTTTTTTTCCCCCAGAGCAGTTGGCCAGAAATTTACTATGAATTCTATTAATTTGTCCCATGACTCCTCTGGATTATGAGGAAATAGTAGGAGAAACCAAGAAAGACTAGTAGGGAGGACACAAGGTATGTGTTGACCTTTACTGAAGTTTTAACACATGCAAAAGAATACCCATTTCCCCTTTATAATTTGCTACAAGAATGTGCAGGTAAGGAGACTACTCTGTCCGCTGTCTCCCCTTCAGTTTCCCAGATGAAAGAGAGCAGCCTCTGAAGTGAAGGGTCCCCTGCCAAAAGGGCACACCACATGCCAGCCTTACACCTGAGGCCTACAGTTCATCACCACAGCTTCACACCAAGAGTGCTTTCCCAATGGCTATACAAGGTAACATGTTTCTGTAGTGTGTGAGAAACAGCTGACAGAAGGCTACTTTCCAAAATGTGATAAAAACTCATATCCCCACTTTCCCGTTTCATCTTCCTGACACCAGCCACCCACATGGCATTTCCTCTCTGGCGCTAACCACCCAGGGTTGGGTCTCCACAAGTCAGGACCCTGTCCTTCCAGCTCCTGACAAATAGGCAAACACCAGACTCCCTGTAGGCCCTTACTGCCCCCACTGAGTTCAATAACTCACTAGAGTGACACACAGAACTTGTCCCAATGACTTTTTATTTATCCAAAGATAAAGGAAATATTGAAAGGAAGACATTTTGATGACATTGAGGACATAAAGGGTAATACAATGAGAGCTCTGATGGCCATTCCACAGAAAGTGTTCCAAAACTGCCCTGAAGCGTGGACTAGGCACTGGTGTTGGTGCATAGCTTCCCAAGGGAAGTACTTCAAAGGTGACCATAGTGACATTTAGTAATGAGGTATGTAGCACTTTTCCCAAGATGAGTTCACAAACTTTATAGTCAGACCTAGTATTTATAACATGTTTAAGGGTGATCTGGCTGTTTTAGAAAGTCAAAAAGAAAAGAAAACCACTAAACCAAATGCCACTGAGTTGATTCCAACTCATAGCAACCCTGTAGGACAGAGGAGAACTGCCCCACAGAGTTTCCAAGGAGTGTGTAGTGGCTCTGAACTGAACACCTTTTGGTGAGCAGCCATAACGCTGAACCACTACAACTCCTACGTTTCCTTGGCAAGTCAAAGGTCACCTTCATTGAAGACAAAAGATCAAACCAACTTACAGAGTGACACCCGTGGTGTGATGGAAAGAGAGTGGAGGAAGCCGCATGGAAACAAGACTGGGAGACTTGTAAAGAAGATAGGGTGGCTGGTGCCTTAGAGTCGCATTTGCTCTTCCATGGACTCCTCGATCTGGACCGACTTCTAAGCTAGTAACTGATCGATAATTGTACAGCACGTGTGTCCTGCGGATCGTTTCACGTTCAGGTCAAATGTCGCCTCAGCAGTTCCCATTCTCCCCCTCCACCGTCTTCCCACCACAGGCAGCACTTCTGTCTCCCCGTGTTATGAGGAGAGTGGTTATACTGACCGTGGTTTAAGGTGTCTCCCCTCCACTGTAACCTTCTATTATGAGACCACTCATATTATCCAGCTTGTATCTCCAGAGCCTAGTCCAGCACCTGACCATGGTGGGACAGCAGATACAGAGCCAACGTCCATCCCTGATGAGGGCCCCAAATCCAAATTCAGGTAAAAGCTGTTCACTAGGAAAAAGGGAAACTAGAAATTTTTTACTAAGTTGAAGATGAAGCTGCAGTGTGTCAGCTCACAGATTTTCAGAGTATTTAGTAGTGCCTTCAGCACACACACACACACACACACACACACACAGAGTTGCTGCCAAATCAATTCCAACTCATAGCGACCCGTAGGACAGAGTAGAACTCCCCCAGAGGGTTTCCAAGGAGCAGCTGGTGGATTTGAACTGTCAGCTTCTTCATTAGCAGCTGAGCTGTTAACCACTGTGTCACCAGGGCTCCAGTGACTAAATGGTGACACTGGAGAAAGGCTGGCAAATAGTAACTCTTAGGACACTTGTTTAACGTCCCTTGCACTGCAATCTTGAGGAGATTATGGAAGATAAATGTTATATTTTTGCATATTTGAATATGAAAAAAACCATAGGGTAGGCAGCTTCTCATACGGCCCCCGTTATCCCTGGTCCTGGTACCCACGACCGTGTGCAATCCTGCCCCCTTGGGTGTCAGCTGGACTTTGTGACTCTCTTCTAATGAACAGAACATGTTAACACTGACAGGAAGTCACCTCCAAGGTGACAGAAAGACCACAGTTTCTGTCTTGCTCTCTCTCTTGCTCTCTTGCTGGCTTGCCCTGAAGGAAGCTGGCTGCCGTGATCTGGGCTCCCCCATGAAAAGGCGCAAGTGACTAGGAATTGTCCTCTCTGGTCACCAGCCCACGGCCTGCCAGCAGCCACGTGAATGAGTGTGGAAGCCAGCAGGAAGCCTTGGGATGCCTCCAGCTCGTCTGACTGCAGCTTTTGAGAGACCTTGAGCCAGAATCACTCGGCTAAGCCACCCCTGGATTGTTGGCCCATGAAATTGTCACATAGGCTTCTGTGTTTTAAGCTGCTAAACTCTGGAGTAATTTGTTACACAGCAATAGATAACTAGCACAGGTGGCGTGTGTGTTTGTGTGTGCGTGCCTGTGTGTGTGTGTGTGTGTGGCCCAGCAGGCAGTATCAAGGCACTTTATCCAGGTAGAATGCGTGCTATGAAGCCACACACACACACACACACACACACACACACACACACACACACACACACTTCATCTTGGAGAACTGGTCACAGTCCTGGATCTGCTCTTATCTCTGGAAGCCTGGAAGCTGATTGGTCAGTCCAGTGTGCAACAGACTCATGTTTCAGGGCAGAGACACGTGAACAAAATTTGTGAGACTGTTTCCCAGAAATCAAATGGTAGATTATTAAATTATAACAAAACAAGAAATAATCATGCTGGCCAGAATGCCAGAATACTCAAGTCTCTGTGATTAGTGCTTTCTCTCTCTGAGGGCAATATTTAATTTCAAAGTCATGGAGGTTGCCTGATAGACATTCATTCAGAACGAAGGAAGGTGAATACAGGTTTCCAGTGTTTAGTGGCAGCTGGCTTCAGACATCTGTCGGATCTGATTCCCTGCGTTTGTCTCTGTCTCACGATGGGCTCATCAATAGGCCTGGCAATTTTCCACATAATTTGGCTAAGGCTTCCTTTCCTGTGTATTAACCCCTTAGTATTTCATGTTGGGGCTCTGTTTTGCTAAATACTGTGAATGACCAACCCCTCTTTAGCAGGAGAGATACTTTCCTTTGGTGTGTTAATACATGGGTCAGGTTCTATAGTCTCCTACTGATGGCCTAGGTGTCATTTTGCATTTTGAAGTTTAGTTTAGTAATGCTGTTGTTGCCAGCTGCTGTCAAGCTGGTTCCAACTCATAGCATCCTGTGCACAGTAGAACAAAACACCGCCCGGTCCTGCACCGCCCTCACAGTCCACTTTACACTTAAGCCTATCACTGCAGCCACTGCATCAATCAATCTCATTGAGGACCCTCCTCTTTGTCGCTGACCCTCCACTCTACCAAGCATGATGTCCTTCTCCGGGGACTCATCTCTCCTGACAACCCGTCCAAAGTATGTAAGATACAGTCTTGCCATCTTTGCTTCCAAGGAGCACTCTGGTTGTACTTCTTCCAGGACAGATCTGTTCATGCAGTCCATGGTACACACAATACTATTTATTTAGAGCTTAATATGATTCAAACATCTATCAAAGAGCTTCATTCACACATTATCTCCTTTAAGTCCTTCCAACAAACACACTGAGGTAGGTACATTAGTAGCTTATTACCAAGAAGGAAACTAAGACAAAGGAAAGTCAAGAAACCCTCTCTAAGTCTCCCAGGTGATACAGGCCCCAGAATCTGGGTGGCCCGAGTCAGCCACCCTAACACATCTCCTAACCATCCTTCCCTCTCTCCATTGTCTGTACCCCAGTGGCTCTCAAACTGGAGTGACGCCAGACTCACCTGGAGAGTATAAGTGCAGATGTGAGGGGTCCGCCCCAAGGGCTCTGATCCAGTACTTCTAGGGCGGGTCCTGAGGACGTGTATTTCTGCCATGTTCCCAGGTAGTGCCCGCCAACGCAACCAGTCCAGCGTCCACATGGTGAGAACCGCTGTGCTACCTAGCTCGGGGCAGCGATGTCTCCCTCTTGGGGTATTCTAAACGTTTTCTGGCCCCAATCCAGTTTTTAAATTGCAGCTGGGGTGATCTTTCTAAAATCACTTGAGAATATTTACTGAGTGCTAGGCATTCCCCTAGACAGAGGATGCAATAATGCGTAAAACAGATGAGAATCCTGACGTCTCAACACCGCAAAGTGGGGGTTGGCTGGAACACTCTCTTCCCGTGGCTGACCACCATGTGCCGATGGCCGTGCTCCCTCACAAGGACTGTAAACCAGAAAAGTGATGTAATTAAATGGCTTTCCTGTCACCAGCTCGCAAAATGGTGGAACCTGTTCTGCTACCAAGTTGTTGGTGTAATGATGAAAACTTCAGACTGTCCTTCACTCTCAGGTAAGGTCTGAGCGGCCAGAAGAAAGCTGGGTAAGCAGAAATAGGGGTGAAACTGAGATAAAATTCCTTGGGCTTGTTCTTCCAGTTTTATAAAACTCCATAAAACCATTCCCTCATCCTTAGGAAGGCTGGAAGCAGGGAGGACTTGAAAGCTGTTCGCTAAGTCCTGTTTTCCCGTGCAGGCCTGTCGCGTCCTTTGCTGCCCTGTTCCTGTTCCACGGGACCACAGGAGCCTTGGGGTGCGCTGGTTAAGTGCACAGCTGCTAACAAAAGGACGGGTGGTTCAATCCTCCCAGCTGCTCTGAGGGAGAAAGATACGGCAGCCTGCTCCACGAACATGACAGCCTTGGTGACCCCATGGTACAGTGGCACTCTGTTCTTCAGGGTTGTTGCGAGTCTGGCTTCTAGTTGTCCCTCATGCCCCACCACCACCCACTGCATGGACCTGGCAAAAATGAGAATGAGGATCGTGCCACCCCGGACACAGTTGGTGCCCAAGAATCCTCACCAGCCAGTCACAGGAACTTTGTCTTTTGTCCCCTTCTCCCTTTCATCAAAGATTTGAAGTCTACCTGTGGAGTGGATAGAAAAAGTCTAAGATTTCAGTAATCTGAATTCTTGTTTGTGTAACTTCTTGTTGTTGTGGGATAAATTCTGGTTCTAATCAAAGTAACCAGAGTTAAAATAGGAGGTCCTGTCTCTGCTCACTGGGCTCTGGGCTCTGTCCTCAAAAACACAGTCCTGCATTCTGCCTCATCAAAATTTAAAAAAACTGCTCTGCATCAGAGGACTTCATGAACCAAGTGAAGACACAACCTGCAGAATGTGAGAAAATATTTGGGAGCTATATATCTGATAAGGATTTAATATCCAGAATATGTAAAGGATTCCTACAACTCAGCAACTAAAAGGGAGACAATCCAACCAAAAAGTGGGCAAAGAACTTAAATAGTCATTTGTAGAAATGGCATAGGGGTGGTTTGTGACCTCTTCTAACTTCACAAAGAGGAAAGAGACTCAAGATCCGTAGCTCAAGGCTGCATCACATGAGGCAGAGGTCAGAGGTGACTCCTCTCCTGTCAGCTTTACCAGTTCTGACACCAATGGTATTCATTATTTAAACAAAGAAAAAGAAAAATCAGCCAAAGCCCATTGCTGTGACGTCAACTCCAACTCACAGTGACCCTACACAGCACAGCAGAACTGCTCCAGGGAGTTCTTAAATAGCATCTGGTGGGTCTGAACTGCTGGAGTTTTAGTTAGCAGCCATAGGACTTAACCACTAGACCACCAGGATTTCCTTGGTTATCTCGTCCTGCAATATGGATGGCTTTAAGAGAGAGAAATTTATTCTCTAACAATCCAGTAGGGTACAGGTCCAAATCACAGGCATCAGCTCCGGAGGAAGGCTTTCTCTCTCTGTTGGCCTTCTCATCAACTTTCCCTAGACTAGGAGCTTCTCTGTGCAGGGACCCCAGATCCAAAGGATGCGTGCTATTCCCAGCACTGCCCTCTTGGTGTTATCAAGTTCCCAAGTCTCTCTGCTTGCTTCCCTTTCCTCTCTCGTAAGATAAAAGGTGGTACAGGCCACACCCTAGGAAAAATTCCTTTACACTGGATCAAGGATGTGATTTAGCAAGGAGGTTACAGTCCTACCGTAATCCTCTTTAACATAATCCAGTGTAGCCCCCATTAACCACAAGCAGAGAGTAGGATTTACAACACATAGGAAAATTACAATGACACAATACTAGGAATTCTGGCCCAGCCACACAGATACACACATTTTTGGAGGGGCATAATTCAGTCCTTGACACTAAGTGTCCCTCCCACAGTGCTCTCTCCTTCTCTATTGGGTTCAACAACTCATTGCAATGGCCACACAGAATTCACAGACAAAATCTATAATTATGGGGTTTATTAGGGAAGTGACATGCTACAGGTCAGGCTCAGAGACTCTGAGGATGTAATTCCTCCATCAGGACAGCCTCCTCCCAGCTGTGCTGTCCGCCCACCTCTCTGGCCCTCAGTCTCCACCCTGCGGGCCTGCAAGTGTTAGGTCTTTCAGCTCTGCCCTTCAGGGCCCGGAAGATCCCGCCCAAAGACACTCAGCTTTCTAGCCCTGTGGCCAGGAAGCCACCATGCCTTCTCCTTCCAACATTTCTCTGCCACAGGTTCCCAGGCTTCCTCTCTCTCTCTCTCTCCTGGTTCCAGCAGCTTCTCAGAACAAGGATTCCCAGTACAAAGGGGATGCTCTCTCTTTCGTACCTCTGGGGTGGTTCGTTTCAAGCCCAGAGCTGTCCTCATATTACCCTTGATGTCCTGAATGCCATCAAAATGCCTTCCTTTCAATATTTCCTTTATCTTTGGCTAAAAAAAAAGTCACTGGGGGCCAGAGCAGGTGAGTAGGGAGGGTGTTCCAATACAGTTATTTGTTTACTGGCTGAAAACTCCTTCACAGACAACTAGACAATTAAGTTCGCAAACTTGCCACCATGGGCAATGGCCATTCCAGAAAGAGTTCCCAAATTGATTTGAAGGGTGTGGACGAGGCACCGGTGTTGCTGCACAGTGTCCCATGGGGAGTACTTCAGAGGTGACTGTAGTGATACTCAGCAATGACGTATGTAGCACTCAGAACAACTGAGTTTATGGGCTTCTTTGTTGGATCTTGTACACAAACATTGACCACACTGTGCTCAGTGAAATAGCCAGACACAAAAGGACAAGAACTGCATGATGCCACTTACACGAACGACTTAGAAGAGGCAAATTTATACAGCAACCTATTTAGCAGTAAGCAGGGTAACTAGGGATGCAGGGGAATTCACTGCCTGGTGGGCACTGAGTTTCTGTTAAAGCTGATTAGAAAAAAAAATTGGAAACAGATGTCATGGTCACACAACGTGGTGAACGTAATTAATGTCCCTGCAACTCTAAGCGTAAAAATGGTTGAAATGGTAAATACGTATGTATTTTCCTATAATAAAATTTTCAAAAATAGAACGGTAACAGTAAATAAACAACCCTGGTCCTGTTTCTGAGGAGATGGCACAGTTCTCTTCAGGATGAGGAGCTCGACTACGAGGGAGAGGTTGCAGAGGGAGGGGACACTGCGGAGAGACGGGCTGCTATCCCACGGCCTGGGGGAGACACGGACGAGGGGCACGGCTTCCTGCCGTCTTTCGGGGGCTGAGCGGAAAGGCTGGAGGGAACTGAGGGGAGACGTCCACGGGCAGACAGGTGCCGCGACCGCCAGGACCCTGCAGATAACGGCGGCAGCCTGGATGCGAGACGTGAGGAGGGGGAGGAGGAAGTCTCGGGGTTCCAGAGATGCTGGTGGTGCCCGATGTCATTATAGGACCTTTACCCAGGGAGAGACAAGGAAAGGTCAAAAGAGGACACTGAGATTTAGGGCTCAGGCAACACAGCGGGCGCAGAGCCACTTCCTGAGACAGCCCACGACGGGCAGGGATGCTTCACGGTGAACGGGACAGCCGGTGCCCACAGGGTGGCTATGAGAGAGCACCCACTGGACGGCAGCGGGTGGGCTTGTTTATATGGATATTAATCCAGATGAAATGACCAGTAATAAACAGCCACGTGTTTCCTCCAGGGCACCCCTGAAGAGACTTGGCCCCCCAACTATTCCCTTAGCAGCTGGATGCATGAACTGTTTTCACCACCGAGGGACTCTGGAATGACCAGGAAAAAAATTACTCATTCCCATCAAGTTGATTCCAACTCACAAGGATCCTAAAGGACAGAAGTGAACTGTTCCCACAGAGTTTTCGGGGAGCTCCTGGCGGACTTGAACCGGACACCTTTTGGTTAGCAGAGGTTGCACCTAACCGTGACGTCGCGAGAAGAAAACCAACCGCAAAACACTTGGTTGTTCTGACCCACGGCAGCCACCGTCAGACAGCAGGCGGCCCCCGACCTCGTCGCACTGACCGTCGGGAGTTGTAGTCTCGAGCAGAGGCGCGGACATGGCAGCTTGCATCGCTGGGGCCCGTGGGCCGGCGGTGGGCCTGGCCCGGGGCGTGAGGGCCGCCGGGGTCCGGCTCCCGGCGCCAGCCTCTGCCGCCAGCGGTAAGCCGCGGGAGGGGCTCGGGGCCAGCTCGGGGTCCCCTCGGCGGAGCCCCCGGTGGGGTGGCGGGGTCGCGGAGACGGCGCGGGCGCCCGAGCGCCACTGACCTCCGTTGTCGGGTCCCGCAGGTGCCCACGTGGGGCCAGGCCGGGCGCAGAGTACCGGGCCGCCGGGCTCCGGCACGTTCCAGCCGCCGCCCAAGCCTGTCATCGTGGACAAGCGCCAACCCCAGCGCCAGGAGAGGAGGTGAGACCCCGGCCTGGGGGTTCTGGTTCTGAGGCGGAGGGGCCTGCAGGGCTGTTGTGGTCCCTCGCCTCCGTCCGGAGGTAGTGCTGGCACGCTCACGCCAGGGCTGGTGCGTAGGGTGCATGGGCTGCTGTGTCTGTGTATGGGCTGGTGTGTAGGGTGCATGGGCTGCTGTGTCTGTGTATGGGCTGGTGTGTAGGGTGCATGGGCTGCTGTGTTTGTGTATGGGCTGGTGTGTAGGGTGCATGGGCTGCTGTGCGTGTGTATGGGCTGGTGTGTAGGGTGCATGGGCTGCTGTGCGTGTGTATGGGCTGGTGTGTAGGGTGCATGGGTTGTGTGTGGTGTATGGGCTGGTGTGTGGGTGCATGGGTTGTGCATGGTGTTGGACTGGTGTGTAGCATGCATGTGTTGTGTAGGGTGTGTGGGCTGGTGTGTAGGGTGCATGGGTTGTTGGTATAGGGTGCATGGGCTCCACGTTAAAGTGCACCCAACTCGAGTTTGTATCCTCTCTTGCTCCTCAGGCAGCCTTGAACATTCTCTCCATTCTCAGTAAATAAGTTGTAAAAATAGAGGTTTCCCCAGATTCGAAGCTCTTTCAACTCTGGCATTTAGCCGGTACCAACCCCGACCCACCCACTGCTGTTGAATCAAGTCTGACTCATAGCGACCCTAGAAATCAGAGTAGAGCTGCCCCCTAGAGTTTCTGAGGAACGCCTGGCAGATTTGAACTGCCAACCTTTTGGTTAGCAGCTGTAGCACTTAACCCACCGTGCCACCAGGGTCTCCAGAGATTGTTTTTTTGTGACTCTTCATGTTCGTACCTGGAGCCCACCTGTTCTG
Organism: Heterohyrax brucei; assembly: GCA_028571685.1. Classification (NCBI taxonomy): domain Eukaryota; kingdom Metazoa; phylum Chordata; class Mammalia; order Hyracoidea; family Procaviidae; genus Heterohyrax; species Heterohyrax brucei. The sequence continues at coordinate 70,332,481 of CM053162.1, read as the reverse complement.
GCTTAGGACTCCTTACCCTGATGGGAGTGGGCAGGCCACGACTCACAGTGTTGGGGGATGTTCCAGGCAGACAGGACAGAGGAGGCCAACGTCCATGCCCACGGGTGGCTGAAAATTGTTCTTCAGAGCAGCCTACGTGAAAGCTTAGTTCACAGAAATGAACCCGGGTAACCTCGGAGCTATGTGTAAATTCAGATGAGCAAGGATTTGTAGCAAGTGTTCTCTATAGAGACCTTTTAAAAAGTATGTCTTCTGAGAGAATTCTGGATTGATATGGATCATCATGGGTTTTAACATTTCAAATATTCTAGAGTTCTAACTTGAAATAAATTTTAATTCACAGAACTTGCAGACCCTGGTGGTTCAGTGGTTAAGTGCTATGTCTGTTAACCAGAAGGTCGGCGGTTCGAATCCACCAGGCACTCCTCAGAAACGCGACCGGGCAGCTCTGTCCTGCCTTGTGGGGTCGCTGTGGTTTGAAATCAACTCGATGCCAGTGTTTTTTTTTTTTTAATAGACTTGGATGAATGCAACTTTTTCTTTTTTTTTTAAGTTAGAAAAAAATGTCTCTCCTCTTAAAGAGCAACATATAGTAGAGCTTCAATGGGAGTGTAAAGTGTGGAAGTGTCCAGAAGACACGTGGGCAGAACTTTGTAAGCTACACGTACCTCTACCCAGAAGGTCTGAGACCTCAAGAAACTGTCACACATCATATACAAGGAGACACTGACATGTGTGTACAGGAAGACACTGACGTGTGTACAGGGAGGCACTGATGTGTGTGTACAGGGAGACACTCATATGTGTGTACAGGGAGACACATGTATGTACAAGGAGACACGTATGTACAGGGAGACACTCACATGTGTGTACAGGGAGACACATGTATGTATAAGGAGATCCCTGAATCAACACACTGGTGTTGTTTGTGGAGCCCTGGCAGCATGGGGGTTCAGAGCTGGTCTGCTAACCCAGAGGTGGGCTGTTCACACCCACCGGCTGCTCCTTGGAAACCCTGTAACAGGGTAGTTCTGCTCTGTCGGTAGGGCACTGTAAGTCAGAGTTGACTCAATGGCGCCTAACAACAACACTGTGTGTAACAAACCAGATTTTAGAATAGAAGCCCCAGAAACATACATCATCAAGTCAATAGGCAAATACTTTCATATAATTAGGATACAGCACTGAAAAAAATCATGGACTAGAGCTAACTTCCAAACCTGGATGACTTGCACAAACGTCATGTGCAGGGAGAAAGCAGCCTGCATGATAATTGGTATACTTTTTTCATGAAGCTTGAAAAACCGCAATAAACCAAAGCAAACCCATTGCCTTCAAGTCACTTCTAACACATTCTTCTCATTGTGTAGGGAAGGACAGACTGCTTCCTGGGGTTTCCAAGGCTGTGGTCTTTACAGACTGCAAACCGCTGACCTTTTGGTGAGGTACCAAGTGCTTTTAACCACTGCACTGCACCATGAAGGCACCTTTAAAACCACCACAAACGGTGTTCTGTATTGCTCAGACATATATGTGTGCGTGAAACGTCTGAAGCTCGAAGAGCGCGGGGGGACCTTCTGCACCCTGGTCATGTAATCAGCCCTGGCCCTAGCAGGAGCCTTGCACGTCGGCACTGTGTCTCTCCTGCTGTGATACAGTTAGACGTTCAGCCATCACTTCTGTAATATTGACCCAAAATGTTGATGAACTTCAGCCTGGCCATGTGGAAAGAGTGAAACAAATCCAGAGATGGTCTCTAACAGAGTAGACCCCTTAAAAAAAAAAAAGAAAAACCAAGCTAATCTTCCAAAACTAGAAAGAAGGGATGGGACTAATTTGAGAGACTACAGGTAGATACAGTGTGAAGCCTGATCTTGTCTTAGACTGAGCAACAAACAGCTATCAGGCCTTTTTCCAGGACAACTATACATGAAAATGTACTGTATGTTAGATTATATTATTAAATTAATGCTCACTTTCTGGAGTGTCATTAAGATGTTTTTTTTTGTGTGTGTGTGATCATGTAGAATGTCCTTGTTTGTAGCATATTCTTTCTGAAGGATACTTTCTGAGGGATGAAATGCACTGCTATTTGACATTTTCAAAGGGTGTAGAAAAAAGCTGTGTGTATTTATAAAGCAAATAAACTACCATGTTAACAGTTGGTGAGGTGAGAGGAGAGATGTATTTGAGGTCACTGGGTTCTGGAGCTGATGGATTTGCACCGAAGGTCCTTCATGCTGGGTGGGGGTGGACAGGCCAGACCCGCTGAGCTCTCGGTGAGCATTCCTGGTGGACGCGATGCCGTGCTGGAAATCTCCGCCAACTTGCGTCTAAAACGTACTCAGCCTTTTAGGAGCTGTGACAGTTTTCAAAGTGGAAAGTTGAGGAAACGTAAGAAACTCTGGGGCATACTCACCAGGTTTATGATGGTGATGAACTCTAGGGACTAGAGGAGGTTGCTCAACGTGTCCCCATTAATGACAGCTCATTTAAAGGCACAATAGAGAAGTGACTGTTGACTGTCATGGCATTTATTCTTTTTTCTGTAGCTTAAATATTTCATAACAAGTTTAGAGTCAGGTCACAGGATGATTGTGGCAGTCCCTGGGTGGCACACACTGTTGAGTGCTTGACTGCTAGCCAAACCCACCCAGAGGAGCCCCAGAAGATGGGCCTGGCCACCTGCTTCATGGAGGTCACAGCCTTGAAAACTCTATGGAGCAGGTCTTCTGTGCACACACCGTGTCACCTGGAGCTGGAGTCGACTCAGGGACAACTTAACTGCAAGATAGGATGATTATTTTAAAAGAGTACACTGGAGATGTAAATGTTTCTTTGCCCACATAACTGAACATGACACATCAGTGGTGAGGGCTGTGGTTACGGTCACAGGCCTCGGAGTCTGACAGACATAGCTGCGTGTCACTCCTGCCGTGACAGGTGGGCAGCTGATGTCTAACGATGGTTTAATTACCTACCGCCTCCAGCCCTCACCTGTCTTCACCTGAACAGAGATGGTGAGAGCAGACCCCCTCGGTGTACAAAGTGTTAATTTACGTCGGGGTCGGGGAAGCTTCACACCCTCCGGGGAGGGCCTGCAGGTATCAGTAGTGTTCGTGAGCTTTGACGGCAGTTTCACACGGTCACCCTTTTTTTATTTAGAAGTGGAAGAATGAAAACATCAATGTATTCTTTCCATTTCTTTGTAAAACAACACACTGTTCCTTCTAATAGTCTTTTTATTTTTTTCTCACTATTTTTCACAGGTTTTTGAGTCCTGAATTCATTCCTCCCCGAGGAAGAACAGACCCTCTGAAATTTCACTTAGAAAGAAAGGACATGCTGGCAAGGAGGGCGGTGCTCCACATCCCGGAGTTCTACGTCGGTCAGTGAGTGCGGGGCGCCTTGGGCTGGGTCTTAAGTGGCACTTAGTGAACAGAAACTTAGCTTCTTACAGTTGAGGAGGCTCGCGGCCTGAATTCCAGCTGCCAGCTCTTGGGGAAGGTGCTGTCTGTGTGCCAGCTCTGTGGGAAAGTCCTTGTCTCAGCTTTCCTAGCTTGTGCACTGTACTGTCGGGTTGTCCCCTGTGTCTCTGTGGCTGCTCACCAAGAGGCCAGCGGCTGGAAGGCACCCGATGCTCCATGGAAACTGGGGAGCTCTGTACTCTGCGGTTTGAATCAACTCCACGGCAGTGGCTTTGGTTTTGGCTGATCTGCTTTTTACATCTCAAAAGCAACTGGTTTAAAACACACCCTACTTGGGTAAGACTCACTAGCACAGCAAAAGAAACCCCATTATCAAATGAGATACTAGCCACAGGAGTGGGGTTAAGGTTCTGTGCGTACTTTGTGGGGACACTGTTATATCTATGACAATTTAGCTTTCTTGGCATAAAGGAAATTGTTTATCACATACCTGCGTTTTGCACATATAAACACTCCTAATATTTGACTCAACGGCACTTGGCTGGCTTGGCAATATTGTATTGGAATGTTTGGCAAGTTAGGAAGTTACCTGGAAATGCTGTATTTTGTTCTTGCTTCTCATGTAACCCTTCCCTTCTCTGTTGAACGTGTAGGAAGCATACTGCGTGTGACAACTGCAGACCCGTACGCCAGTGGGAAACTCAGCCAGTTTCTGGGGATCTGCATCCAGAGGTCAGGAAGTGGAATGGGGGCGACGTTTATCCTCAGGAATATTATTGAAGGGCAAGGTGAGTGTCATGGTGTTATTTTCATTTTCTAGAAAACGTCATGCCAAGATTCTTTAGTTTTCATTGTAGGGTAAAACTCACACCCACTACCATCTTGCTGGCCTGACTCTTAGAGACCCCTTGAAACCTGAAAGTGAAAGGGAACTCTAGGGGAGGACACTGCAGTGCTGTTCGCTAGTCTGTGGCCTTAGAATAGCGTGACAGCTGGTTACTGACCAAATCCGCTTGGCTAGCTTGCTCGTGGAGGCTTCTTCACTGCAGGGATGGCAGTTGTTAAGGCAGACGCCTCAGACCACGGCAGCACCGAGAAAGGAGACCAGTGGCTGCAGAGCAGCGTGGGGACTGCCCTTCTGAGGCCGAGTAACCTGTGCGGATGCTGAGATGAACAGGAGTTATTTACTGGACTGCATTCCCCCATTCTGCTCTATGTTCGGAAACAAAACAGGCCCCGCAGGCCCCGCCCCTCCACAGGCACCGCCCACCCCACCACAGGCACCGCCCACCCCACCACAGGCACCGCCCCTCACAGGCACCGCCCACCCCACCACAGGCACCGCCCACCCACCACAGGCACCGCCCCTCACAGGCACCGCCCACCCACCACAGGCACCGCCCCTCACAGGCACCGCCCACCCCACCACAGGCACCACCCCATTTTATAGGACTTGGAGGTGCTGAAAAGCAAGGGCAAACTTGGATCTGCAGGTCATGGCTGATGAGGTGGAGAAACAAGAGTAAACAGTGAGAGGTGGTGGCAGAACCTTCCCGTTTCTGTAGTTAACGTCTTTAGCCCAGCGGTGGTGTGTGGCACTATTCAGAGAGACTGAGCGCTGGGGGCAGCTGCTGCCTGTCGCGCCCTGCGATGACTGGTGAGGCTGTGCGGGACCGGGGCCCAGCGGGACTGGCCTGAGGACAGAAATGCATGCCCGCAGTCAGGTGGCGTCCCTGGACAAGCCTTCTTAGAGAAAGCAGTGTGCTTAGATGCGAGTCAGACAGACCAGGGTTTGCGTTTCTTCTTTAAATGGAGACGGCGGTAGTTCCTGCCTCAGAGGTTGCAGGCATTGGCTGACACAGCGGTGAATTGTGTGGGCAACACTGGACACACAGCACCCTCACAGTACTTAGCCCCCTCTTATCCCTGACTGCCGTGTGCTCTGACCATTGCGACCTGCCTTGCCCCTCCCTGTCGGTCCTCTCTGCTGTGGAGGTTCTTTCTTGTCAGTGGCCTTAAATACCACCCATGCGATGGTAACCCCTCAGCTTCCACCGATAGGCCTCACCCGCTGTTAGCTCCAGATTTGCTCACATGAGCACTGCCCATTCAGTTCACCAAGTCAGCCTAGAAAAAGTGCTACATCATGCTGAATATCACTGTGGTCACCTTTCAAGGACTCCTCTTGGGGAGCTACACACTGACACCAGCACCTAGTCCACTCTTCAGAGCAATTTTGGGATTTATAGGTGTGTGTCAGGGTTGTAGCTTTTCTGTATCAATCTGCATGTTGAACAAATAATCGGAGAAGCTGGATTATACAAAGAACAAGGCATCGGGATCAGAGGATGATTTATTACCAAGCTGCATTACGTAGACGATGCCACCTCACTTGGTGAAACTGAAGAAGGTTTGAAATACTTACTGATGACGATCAAAGACCACAGCCTTCACTCTGGATTGCACCTGAACATCAAGAAAGCAAAAATCCTCCCAACTGGACCAGGAAGCAACTAAATAGAGAACGGACTGAGGTTGTCAAGGATTTCATTTTGCCTGGTTCCACAGTCAACACCCGTGGAAGCAGGCAGTCAAGACATCAAAAGACCCACTGCTTTGGGAAAACCTGTCAAGGACCTCTTCAAAGTATTGAAAACTAAAGATGTCACCTTGAAGACTAAGGTGCACCTGACCCAAGCCATGGTCTTTTTCAGTCACATCACATGCATGTGAAAGCTGGACGGTGAACAAAGGAAACAGAAGACAACTTGAAGCCTTTGAATTGTGGTGTTGGAGAAGAATGTTGAATGTACGATGAACTGCCGAAAGAACCAACAGATCTGTTCTGGAAGAAATACAACCAGAGTGCTCCTTGGAAGCAAAGATGGCAAGACTGCATCGTATACACTTTGGACTTATTGTCAGGAAGGATTGGTCCCTGGAGAAGGACATCATGCTTGGTAGAGGGGAGGGTCAGCGAGAAAGAGGCAGACCTTTGATGAGACGGATTGACGCAGTGGCTGCAGCAGTGGGTTTAAGCATAAAAGTGATTGTGGACGTGGCGCAAGGCCGGGCAGTGTTTCGTTCTCATGTTCACAGGGTCGCTGTGAGTCAGAACAGAGTCGATGGCACCTGACAACAGCAACAACAACAACATTCTGGAATGGCCATCAGAGCTGTCTTTACATTACCCTGAATGTCCTGAATGCCATCAAAATGTCTTCCTTTCAACATTTTCTTTATCTTCTGGTAAAGAAAAAAGTCACTGGGGCCAGATCAGGTGAGTAGGGAGGGTGTTCCAATACAGTGATTTGTTTACTGGCTAAAAACTCCCTCACAGACAACTATACTGTTAAGTTTGTGAACTTGACGCTAGGCCACCGTGCACGATGGCCATTCCAGAGTTCCAAGATTGCTTTGAAGGGTGGACTAGGTGCTGGTGTCGGTGCATAGCTCCCAGGGGAGGCCTTTGAAGGTGACCTTCGTGATGCTCAGCAGTGAGGTCTGTAGCACTTAGAACAGCTGAGTTGGCGGATTTAGCAGTCAGACCTTGTGCAGCCGTCCTGTTGGGCATCCCCACCTGGAGAGCTTAGGAGCGTTCCTAAGTTGAAACGAGAACTCCCGCACAACCTGGTTCTATTTCCAGGACCGGCCGGCACCCGTCTGCTGACTCACCCCAAAGCCTAGAGTGCATCTAGTTCTGATGCACGCAGCACTTCGCCGATACGTTTCCTTGCTCATTCCCCAGAACACGTCCTGGTTCTGTCTCCGGTTCCATCTCCTTTGTAGTCTCCCTTGTCCATGCCACCGTCTTCTGCTGAATGTCACTGTCTAGTATCTCTCGGTTTGTCTTCCTGGGCCACTGAGTTACTGTGCCAGCTGCCCAGTGGGCTGTGTCCTGGTCCAGCTTGGCCAACTGGCTCACACCCTCGGCCTTTGCATCTGCTGCTCTTTCTGCCTGGAACATTCTTGGCTCTTTTATGATATTCAAGTATCGATTCTCAGCGAGGTCAGACTTGACTGTGAGGTCATCCCCTCCCAGCTAGTGTCACACCCTGTCTGACCTTCAGTCTTTGAAATGACATTGTCACTTTGTTTTGTCATCTGTCGCGCTGGAATGTCAGCTTCAGGAGAGGAGGGTCTTCTGTTTGGGTTTGGCTGTGGGCACAGTTAGGTCGATGCCTGGGACAGAATAGGTGTACCATAAATGCTGGATGAAACCCTGCTATTAAAGACTAGATGCCACTGTGGATTGTAAGTAACAGGATTTGTGTTTCTCTTGAGATTGTTCCAGGAAACCTCAGAAAATACTTGCCCTTAAGTGTTGACTGATACAGCTGGTTGTATTCAACTGTTGCTGGTAGCATCTGGGTACCACTTAAAGGGGTCCTCAGCTCCCCTCTCCTGGGGGGCCCAAGTGTGTGAACAGACCTAGGCTACCCTTCAGAGGGGCTTCCAGACTCAAGTTAGAGCTTCAAAGTGAACTTTTTCTGCATCATTAATCCTGTTGCTTTTAATATGGGAGGTTGATTTTAATTCATGTAATTGGCAAATAAACAGACTACCACCGAGTGAAAGTTACTTGACTTTCACCAACAAGTTAATACTGTCAGAACTGAGAGAGAAATGATTAGTTGTAGAGACTTATTTTCACGCTATCCTTCTAATGCAGATTTCCTACTTTTGAGTGGATTTTAGTTTATTTCTTTATGAATTTATGCCATGTTTCCTGTGCAAAACCTGAGCTGCTTCCTGCGTATAGAGCCCCAAGCCGCTTCCTGTGTGCAGAGTCCTGAGCTGGTTCTCATAAAAGCACTTCTCAGTGTCATGTGAGAGGTATGCAGGAATCTGGAATCACACTAAGAGTAGATTTTCTTCTCCTTTTTAAGGTGTTGAGATTTGCTTTCAGCTTTATAATCCACGAATTCAGGAGATCCAGGTGATCAGACTGGAGAAGCGGCTGGACGACAGCCTGCTGTACCTGAGAGATGCCCTTCCTGAGTACAGCACTTTCGATGTGACCATGAAGCCAGTGGTGCTGGAGTCTGACCAGGAAGTCCCTGTCAATAAGGTACAGGGTGTGCATTTGGAATGGGGAACTCAAAGATAAAATAAGAGTTACTCTTGATGAAAAGGGAGCAAGATTTTTACTTCCATTGCCCAGCCCAATTCTTCCTTCTCTGTCCTTTAGTTGAAGGTCAAAATGAAGCCGAAGCCCTGGTCCAAACGTTGGGAACGACCACAGTTTAACATCAAAGGGATCCGATTCGATCTCTGTTTAACCGAAGAGCAGATGCAGGCGGCTCAGAAGTGGGCTCAGCCATGGCTGGAGTTTGATATGATGCGGGAATACGACACTTCCAAAATTGAAGCTGCCATATGGGAGGAGATTGAAGCCTCCAAGAAGAAGTCCTGAGCCCGGAGCTGACGTGGGCAGTCTGGAGGGAGTCGGCAGAAGGTGCAGCTGAGGCCGGCTTCACGTTGCTCATGGGAGCACAGCTGTGAAATTCATTAAGCATTTGCGATCCCAGTACTTTACCAAAAAATGAAGCTGCCTGTATTTTACATCCCTGCCATGTGGTCCAAATGCTCCTTCTCTTCCTGTAGGCAGAGTGACGTCACCAGGACGCACTGCAGTGAGCGGGGACTCTGAGCAGGGGGAGTCGGGAGGTGGTTCTTCAAAGCTGGGAAATAAATACAGAGCATGAATCCGTGTGCTTCAAAGAAGACTTAAGAAATAAATAGCTCACGGAGTGTATCTGAGAAGATGCTCTGAGTCCTGGCTGCAGTCCTTCCCCTCCCAGGTGTGGGCACCTCCCCACCTGGTGGGACCATTCCCTTGCTTTACTTTTTCATTGTGAAAAACCTATTAGCAGGGATAAAACAGCAAAATTCTCATCCTTCCATTGAAGGTTTCAGGGAGAACAAGACAAGAGTCTTGGGGTCAGTCTGGCTTCAGCTTCGCTAGGAATTCACAGAAGCCACTTGGAGGGAAGTCTGAACAGACACTCACTGCAGTCAGGGCATCTGCCCGGTGTGGACTGGGGCACGGGTGTCCGGGAGAAGCATGGTCAGGACGTCAGCCGTCAGGCGGTCAGAGCACTAGCAGTGTCCTTGTTGGTCCCTGAGCTAGTTGTGGAGTGACAGCTGGGACAGAACCACGTGGTGCGGACAAGCCTGGAGATCACGTGGACCAGGAATGCCTGACACCAGGTGCTGGCTGGCCCTGTCCTAGTGTGGTCCTGTCTTCTTACTTGTAGCATAATTTCATGGCCATTTGCGTAATTCACCTGACAGATCAGTACATTCAGCTATTTTTCCAGTAATAGATTTTTCCTCCAAAAGAAATTTTTGGGTAATTAGCCATTGGTGTTCTCACCACGCAGCTGCTTCCTTGGTCTTTCTCACTCACTGTCACACAGCCATCTCCTGAGTGTCAGCAGACAGCAGGCTGTTGTTCCTCACTCAGATAACCTGTAGAGACCACCCGTCAAAAGTTCTAAAGCCGCAGCGAATACGAGGACGGGCGCCTCTGACACCACCCAGCCGTCATGCCTGTCACTCTGTAGTGGCTGTCTTTAAAGCAGGAACAAACCAAACCTTGATGCATTTAACATGTCATTTTAAGCCTTTCTCTACTGTTGTGACAGGACAGCCAGCAGCTTAAAGGAAATGACCCCTGAGCCTTGCACAGTTCAGTGTTAAAAATGTTCCAGGTTTTTCCCACTGGAAGGATGATGCTCTTTCTGGCATAGGCTGTTGTGCTCCATCAGAAGGACTGCTGTGTCCCAGACACCACAAGGACGGTGACACTGCAGCATTGACAGCAGCCTGGCAAGACAGGTGCCCCACCTGTGTCTGCAGAGAGCTCCCAGGGGTAAGCTCCTTCTCAGGTGGCACAGGCTGGCAGCTGGGTGGCCAGGCTGATGTTAAATCTCAGCTCTTAAAACTCCTCAAGTTAGTTTTAAGGGCTGCAGACAAAGGGGAGTCCTGGGGGAGTGAGGGGTGGGTATTAGTGTTTTTGAAAGTCTCCCCATCTGACTCATACAGCTGGAGTTGAGAACCAGTGCACCTCACATATGGCCCCTGGGGGCTCAGGGGTTAACCCCTAGGCTGCTGACTGAACAGCCAGCTGTGTGAACCCACCAGCTGCTCCCAGGGAGGAAGATGTGGCCATCTGCATCCACAGTGGTGACAGACTTGGAACCGTATGGGCAGGTCACAGTCCACTGGAATTGATGGTTGGAGCGGATGGACAGCAGTGGGGCTGGTCTAGGCACTGGACTTGCTGTCTGCTACAGGGACAGCAGAGCGGGGGTGAAATTCCACACAGGTCATTTTGCTCCACATAGCTAAACCAGAAACCCCATCGACTCCAGCTCTGACTCTGTAGGGCACGGCGGCGCTGCCTTGCGGGGTCTCCAGGGTGGTCACATGGGTGGAAGTGGACAGCCACCTCCTTCTCCCCCGGGGCCGCTGGCAGGGTCAAGCTCCTGACCTCTGGGTCAGCAGCCGAGCGCTTTCACCCCTGTACCGCCAGGGCTCCGAGCTAAACAGGGTGCCAAGGAAGTGGGGTTCCATCAGGGCAGGAGGGTGACCAGTGTGTTGGCTGGGGACTTCAGCACTGAAACCCTTCCAGGAAAACCTGTTAGTCCTGGGCAAACCTGGGCAGCTGGTAACTTTACTAGGCAGTTACGTCAGCAATGACCATGATTAGCTTTTTATTATTTTTAAATTCTAGATGCGTTCCGAAAATTCTGCCACAGCAGGGGATTGTTAGGACTTCACCCTGGATGCTTACAGGAGCATTCTGTTTTTCCCGTTCAGTCTGTGTCAGTGGTTCTGAGTTCACAGAGCCCTGAGTTTGCTGAAATTGTCATGGGCACCCATTAAGCCAAAGGAAACGTAACAGTTTGTTTCGGCCTCTTGTGCTGCTCCAACAGAAGTACCACGAGTGGGTGGCTTTAGCAAAGGAAGGTTTATTCTTACACAGTCCAGTACACTATGAGTCCAAATTCAGGATGCCCGCTCCAGGGGAAGGCCTTCCCCTTGTCAGCTCTGGAGGAAAGTCTGGTATGGCATCAGTCTGTCCAGGGAGCGTCTTGGCGCAGGAACCTCAGCTCTGAAGGACGCGCTCTGCTCCCGGTGCTGCTTGCTTGATGGTGGAAATTCCCCGTTCTCTGTCTGCTTCCCTTTCCTTTATCTCTTGCAGGATGGAAGGATTAGGGGTGGGGCCAGTCACACTCCGGGGAAACTCCCTTCACAGTGGAGCAGGGAGGTGATCCTATGAAGGGTTTACAGCCTCACCCTAATCCTCTAACTTACAGAATAGGAAAATTACAAACTGGAGGACAGTCAGAAGATAGGGGAACCATGGCCCAGCCACATGGCTATGCGTATTTTGGGGGGACACAATTCAATCCGTGACACAGTTCCATGTGTTGAGCACTTAGGTCTAGGTAATGTTATAAAATAATGCCCACAATTGGAAAGCACCCTTAAGTCACGGTCACCAGTGGGACGTGCGTTCCTGCTGGTTGCCACACGGCTTGTGAAATCTTGGGTTCAGGTTGGCTGCCCCTCACACCCTGCTCCGCGTGGGGCAGCCCACGCGTGTTGTCCCTCCAGCACACGGAAAAAGACTGCCGAGTAGGTCAGCCAGGTGTCTGGGACAGCAAACCGTCTTGCTGGCTGACGGCATTACCACTGGTCTGTGCACCATTTCATTTCTCTGAAAGCCTCATACACAGGTGATACTGGAGAAACAGCCAGTATCTGATTCCTGTCCACTGATGGGTGGGTGGCTGCAGGGGGCAATCTAATGTCCAGAACTAGTGGTAACAGGAAGGAACTTGTCTTTTTTTTTTTTTTTTAAGAATGTGAAGTAAACCATCATAATGGACTCTTTAGCGCGTTCTCCATGTGTGCAGGGTGCTGGCTGATTTCTCGGCACACCTGTGGCCCGCTTGGGTGGTGCCCGGGGTGGCATCTTCACCGAGGCCAGCCTCACTTGCCTCCCGCAGTGTTCCCACGGCTGTGCACTGGAAGTGCAGATCTGCTTTGACGACCTGATGGTTTCTCACAACAGATGCTGGAAAGGAGGTTGGCCAATCAAAATATTAGGTGCTATCTAAATCCACACAGGGCCACAGTCGCAGGCTGTGACGATGCGGTTTCTTCACCCCTGCAGTAGAGGGCGCCCCGTGAGCGGTTTCTGAAGCCAGGCGCTTCTTGGGAGCTGCACTCCCTGGGGCCTGTGGGCAGTGGGTTTTGTACCCGCCGTGGGTTGGAGACCTCCCCACTCCCACCCTCTGGCTAGAGCTTGGCCTGCTAGACGTCCAGCATAGGCAAGAACCACCGACGGCATCTGTGAACCCACCAAACAAGATGCAGAGCATCTCCAGCACCTCAGCTCGCGTAGGTCCCTGTCCAGCCCCTGTCACCTTAGTGAAAAACAAAAAAAGTCACCAAAAAACCCAAACCTGTTGCCATCAAGGCGATTGTCACTCACAGTGACTCTATAGGACAGACTAGAACTGGCCCCTAGAGTTTCCAGGGGGTGACCGGTGGATTCAAACTGCCGACCTTTTGCTACCAGATGTCGCTCTGAACCACAAGCCACCAGGGTTTCTACCTGAGCTAAGCCTCCTCTTATATTTAATAGAAATGGACTGATACATTTTGTTACAAACTTGTTTCATTTACCTTGTTTCACTTTGAGGTTGTTTCATGTTACACACATTTATAAAACCACACACTTTAAAAAACCAGTTGTGTTGATGGGTTCTCTATGCCAGAGCAGAAATGCTCCACAGGATCTTGAAAGGGGACTTTCTGAAAGCAGGTCACCAGGACTCCCTTCCAAGGTCCCTCTGGACACGCTCAAACCCCGACCCTGGTCAGCAGTGAGCTTGCTGACTGCCTGCACCACCGCAGGACTTCCCCAGCACAACTTTGGGTGTTCTAGGGCTTTTGGGTTTCCTCAAATATTTTAAAACATCACCGGCTTTTTTTTTTTTTCCTTCAAAAGAAGCTAATGGAATTCTGAGAGAAACTGCACTGAATCTGTAAATCAATTTAGGGAGAAAAGACTCTTAGCAAAAACTGAAGTTTCCAATTTATGAAAACACAGTTTTCAGTAAATTAAGATTTTCTTAGCAAGGTTTTATAGTTTTCGGCATGGAGGCTTTACACATCATTCTAAATTTGATCCTGGTGATTGGTTTTTTTTTGATATTACTGAAAATGTATTTCATTGTGCTTTAAGTGCAAGTTTGCAACTCAAGTCAGCTTGTCATACAAAAACTCACAGGCACGTTGTTAAGCAACACTAGTTGCTCTCCCCACACTGAGACAGCATAATTCTCCTCCCCAGGCTGTATTTCCTGTTCCTGTCTGCCCTCTCATCTCACCTCTGGACAGGAGCCGCCCAGTTCAACTCATGGATCTACTTAAGCCAAGAAGCACACTCTTCCACCAGTATCATTTTATGTCTTACTATCTAGTCCAAACTTTGTCTGAAGAGCTGGCGTCAGGGATGGTTTCAACTCTGGTCTCTAAGAGAGTCTGCGGACTGTGTCTCCCAGAAACCCCCCAGTCTATTGGACCATGAGGTTTAGTTTTTTTAGTCTGAGTTCTGTATCCCACTTGTTTCCTGCTCACTCAGAGACTCTGCTGTGTTCCGTCAGTACAGTCAGTGGTGGCCAGGCACCATTCAGTTCTTCTAGTCTCACGCTGATGTAGCCTCTGAATGCTGGGGCCTTTCGGTCTCCTGGAAACACTGGTGGTGTAGTTGTTAAGTACTATGGCTGTTAACCAAAAAGTCGGCAGTCTGAATCCACCAGATGCTCCTTGGAAACTCGATGGGGCAGTTCTGCTCTGTCCTACCGAGTAGCTATGAACAGGGACCGACTCAATGGCCACGGTTTTGCTTTTGGTTTTTCAGCCTCTTAGGCTCATATTGAAAATGGAATTGATTTTAAAGTTTAAGTTCCCAAGGAGATGAAGAGCATGCATTTGGCTTTGATTTTTGTACCCTATGACCTTCACTGATGAATTTAGATTTCCTTTCTTGGGGGGTGAAGCTATGTAGACAACGTTGTCACTGTGGAGAATGACTTTTACTGTTGTATTTCAACTTTTACGCCTTTTGTGTGCCTCTCTGCATGACAGGGACCTCGGAAGAAGGCTGAATAGAAATGATGTGAGCAGACATCCCTGCTTTTCCTCTGCTACTAGGGAAAAGGACTTAGTTTCACCACTATTAGGCATCACTGTCTCAGACAGATGCCCTTTATCACATGAGGACCTTACATGCCTAGTTTGCTGAGTGTGTTGTCATGACGGGGTGGGGAATCTTGTGAAATGCTTTTTATGCATCTATTGAGATGACTGTCAGCGGTTTTTCCCCTTGATTCTCACATGGTGAGCTCGACTGTCACTCACGTGTGCGACCAACCTCACCTCCTGGAACGACTTCTTTTTCATGTTGTTGGGTTCCATTTGCTGGTATTTTGTTGAAAGGCATTTCTTTGTTCATGAGGGACATTCATGTGTCCTTTTCTTGCAATATGCTTCTCAGGTTTTGCAGGCATGTATTTCTTAGGGCCTCATACAGATACGGGTCATTTTGTTAAGGGCTGAAAAAATACGCACACACAACTCCACGATGAGGTGCTTTCTCAGGGCCAATCTGAGGTTACCTAACAGCCATTATGGAGAACAAAGGCCCTGTTTTCAGCTTTCCCTGGAAAGTAGCCTGTGATTACAGAGGCTGGGACACCCCATGGCTACACAACAGGATGGAAACCTCTCTCAACTCACATGGCTGCAGGGGCTGGATGGCTGCCTGGAGAGATCCAGGAATCCCAAGATCCACAGATAAGCCAACAGCTCAAGTCCTAAGAACCAGTGGTCAGATGAGCAGGCGGCCGCAGGATCTGGTGCTAGCAAAGAGCCAGAACGTCTGCTTATATTCAGATGTGGACCACACCCCCGAAGAAACCGCCTCTCAACTGACTGGCTGCTCACAGCAGATCCCTTCATGGAAGTGATCACTGCACACCCGAGAAACACGGCCCATCACACCAACCGCCACCTCCAAAACCACCCCACAAAAAGTCATCTGATTCTGTAAAAACTTCTCATTATTTATGGGAACAAAAACCTGACACAATCCAGGCAAGGAAGTGGGATGTGAGACGGGCTGCCAGTGCCAGGTTGGATTCCGGCAACGGTGCGCCTTTATTCATTTCACAGTAACAAACAACAGCTACAGAAGAATCCTGCACTAAGGACTGGGCAAGTTTCAAAAATGTTTTTAAGCCTCCTCAAGTCGAGGGTAAAACCCAAACCCACACCCGCTGCCTTCAAGCTGATGCCGACCCACAGTGGCCCGATGGGACAGTACAAGTGCCCCGGCGGGTTTCCACAGAGCACTGGGTGGATCTGAGCTGCCGACCTTTCCATGACCTGCTGTAGCATGTAACTCTAGTTTGTGACAGGTAAAAACCTTGACATTCAAGCTCCAAGAATACGGAAAGTTAATTAAAAACTACAAGAGTAGTTTAAATCACTTTGTAGAACTGAAAGCAGTTATACTTTCCAATTTAAGAAAACAAGTCTCTCCACTCTACTTAAGAAACCTAACGAATGCATCCAACATATCCTTAATTAAAAATGCAAGAGTCAGAGATTTCAAATGTGTACTTTAATGATACAAAAATACAAATTTCATATACAGTCACATATCTGCCATTTATGGGAAAAATACAGAACTATAGTGCATACACCTGTACACACACACATAGACATACACGTAATTTCAGAAACCAAAAAGGTGGGAAAACATCACAGGAAATGCCAACAGTCGGGCCTGAGGACAACAGCCGCAAGGGAGCATCAAGTGCCCCTCAGCAGGGGGTCATGTTTTCCAGAGGCGATGCTATTCCTCTGGAATGTATGGATTAAAATAAATGAAAAAAGAAATGCTTCACACTGGTGAATCACAAGCCTTCACCAAAGCAAAATAACGAAGGGTCAAACTGTCCAAGTTCAAGCCGCTAAGGTCAGAGGCCACTGGCTCAAACCCTGCAGCACCAGTTCTCTCCTCAGCCTGGTGGCCCAGTGGTTAAGAGCGGCACCTGCTAACTACAGACGTCAGCAGTTGACACCCGCCGGGGACTCCTGGGAAACTCTACCTGGCAGTTCTACTCCCTCCTCTATGGCTGTGATTCAGAGCTGCCGCGATGACAGTGGGTTTTTGGTTCATCTTGGGAGGGAGATGCAAAAATTTGCCAAATAAATATTTAGAGTTACCCCTCAATTATTTAACAAATAAATTTAAGAAAAAATACCAGTGTTCTTTTCATCTTAAAAAGTTTGATTTCTTTGCCTCAGACATCCTCAGTCACATAACCATTCTAGCAGAAAATGAATCCCATACTCTAAGAATCTCAAGTACCTGTTTCCTTTCCAAGCCTACCACCAATGATGCACTTTCTATCAAAATCTGCAGTAAATTTTAAAAAAAGAAAGAGAACGTCACTGCTGGTAGGAGTTCATTGGTACTCTCTTACATGTGGGTTTGGCAAAATAAAGTGATACAAATTTCTGATGGACAATTTGACAATCATTAGTTATCAAGAGCCCTAACTGCTTTATAGTCAGAAGGCTTTGTAACAAATTCATTTCAGTTAAAATACTCATTTCAAAGTTTTTTGTTTTTGTTTTTAAATACAGGCTAAAATGAAAAGAATTCAAACAGTTTCTGTGGTCAGGGCATTACATTTATTATTAGCACGCTGACCTAAAGCAGGTACAAGTTGTTTTAATTCCTTTTGTAAACTGGAAAGGAATCCCTAAGAATCCAGGGGAGATGTGCTGCTGCTTTACATATGATTGTCCCTGAAGCCTCGGCCTCCCTTCTCCTGACAGCCAGGGGCAGCGTGCAGAGGCTGGGGACGCAGGGATGGGGCCAGCCTGCCACTCCACATCAGAATAAAACAGGGACAACAGCTTTCCAAGCCAGAAACCGACTGTGATGGTACTAAAATCCCACGTGGGGTGTTGTTTTACAATATTTATTCAAACTTCTGTAACTAGTGATTTGAGGTGGTCTAGGTGGTGGTCTTCTATGAAGGACTCTGCTTGATCCAAAGCTTTTATTTTCACCAGAATAAGAATTATTTCTTTCACTTCATCCCTAAAAAACAAAAGTGTGAAGGCAGAGCAGTCAGTTCAGAACCTAATCATCGATCAATTAAAAACAAACCCAATGCTGTCAAGTCAATTCTAACTGAAAAGCGACCCTAGAGGACAGAGTAGAACTGCCCCATAAAGTTTCCCAGGAGCGCCTGGTGGATTTGAACTGCTGACCTTTTGGACAGCAGCTACAGCTCTCACCACTGGGCCACCAGGGTTTCCAAGCTAATCTAAAACAAAAGCTTTACCTTAAGCTAACAGCTAAAAACAGCACACAGGGATGCTGCCTTCTCCACATTAGGTTCAAGGAACAAACCATTAATGGCTATACTCTGGCCAGTTTCAGTGTAAAGGACTGTGGAAAGCAGAAAAGCAGCGAAATGTAAGCTGTGCTGTGCTGGGACAGGATTGCAGACACCACTACAGAAGGAACCACGCAGTGGGTGTGCACACCACAGACACCAGCGACCACTCCAGGTCCACTCCCCCACTGCACCCCAGGGGTACATCACTACACAGAAGTCCCTAAACATCTGGCACTTTTCAGTAAGGTGCTGTTCTGTCTTATACATTTAATTTTGTTCCTTGTTCTGTTACTGATTTCTAGGTTTACAGTGTTATGATCAGGGAAGATGCCCTGTATTTTGATGTTTTGAATTTATTGGGGTTTTGCTTTCTGGTCTAATACACGGTCTCTGTGTGTGCTGGAGAAGCACATGGACTGTGCTGCTCCTGGGTGATGTGATCTGTGCATGTCTGTGAGGTCGAGTTGGTTGAGTGTGTTCCTTTTTGTTGGGAACTGTGGTCACACAGTGGCTAAGTGCTATGGCTGCTAACCGAAAAGTTGGAGGTTTGCATCTACCAGACACGCCCTGGAAACTCTCTGGGGCAGTTCTACTGTCCTCTAGGGTAGCTGAGTTGGAGTCAACTCGACGTCAGCAGGTTTGGTTTTCTGGTTTGGTACTTTTTTGTTGAGTTTCCTTCTGGTTGTTCTGTCCGTCATTGAAAGTGGTGTGTTAAAGCCTCTTACTATTACTGTAAAACTATTTTTCAATTCTGTTAGAGTTTGTTTTGCGTATTTTGGAGCTCTGTCTTTGGGTACGTAAATATTTATTGTTATATCCTCCTGAAAACTGACCATTTAGTCATTATGTAATGTCCTTCTTTGTACCCTGTAATGAATTTTGATTTACAGTCTATCTGATCTAAGGTTATTACTGCCATTCCTTCTGTTTTGGTCACTGTTTGCTTCCTTTATTTTTTTCTACCCTTTTATTTTTTCAATAACGTCTTACTGAGTTTTGGGTGAGAGTTTACACTGCGAGTCGAGTCCACTTGAGAATTTCCACATCAAGTGTTCAGTGCCATTAGTGACATTTAACACAATGTGTCAACATTCTGTGTCCAGTTTGTTCCCTTTCCAATACTCTATTTTCTTGGCTCCCTTACCTTCTCATTTTTCCTTTCGACTGCTGATATGCTGGCCTCATACTGACAGTTTTTAAGTAGGGCACCAATCTTACAGGTAATATCCTTTATTTTGTGTACTGCTCTGCTGTTTCACTAAAAGATGATCTCAGGGAACAGGTTCAGTTCTAGGCTTGCAGAATGTGTTAAGGAATCCTCTGTTCACTACTGCTCCAGTTTGTCTGATTTCTTTCTTTTCTGTTTTTGAATAAGTTCTGATCTGTATTTTCCTCCCGCTCTATTTGGGACCAATTACTGTGACCCTGGTCAGAGTGGTCAATGGTGGTAGCTGGGCACCATCTAGTTCTTCTGGTCTCAAGGCAGATGAGGTCTCAGCTCCTGCAGAGCTTGAGCTTCTGGTTACCTTCTCAGTTTTTCTCCTGGCACACAGAGACCTGTAGTTGTGTCTCAGACAGCTGTTGCTAAGAACCCAGATGCTGCTCACCTCACTAGGAAGCAGATCATGATTTCTGTGAACTGCTGCTATGACTCAGACCCCACTGGATGGCACTGGGTTCGGTTTGGTTTTGGTGTTATGTCAAGTGACTCAGCTGTCCTGTAGCATGAGGGTTCTAAGCCTCAAACCCAGAAAACCAGTGTGGGAAAGTATCTGCTTAGGTCTGCAGGGGTACCTGTATTTGTCTCCCCAATGAATACATGTGCCTCCACCCACACAACTGTATGCCCATGTCTCTACAGATATTTCTCTGTTCTCACCTATGTATACACTTGTGTTTACCCCTGTACCAACCAATTTGGCTATATTCATTAGCATGCACTCCAAATCTTTTTACTTGGTTGAGCTTGGCTCCCTACATACATGCTCAATGCCACTTACCCCACCAGAAATAACTCGCCTCTGTAGCACAGTACAGAGCACATCACCCCCCTTCTCTCCTCTCCCTGGTAACCACCGATGAACGCTGGTCTGTCTGTTCTTTTCTTATAAAAGAGGGGTCGCAGAGTACTTGTCCTGAGGTGTTTGGCTGATTTCACCTAGCATCGTGCCCTCCAGGTTCATCCCTGTCACGTTTCCTGGACTCGTCACTGTTCTTCACGGCTGTGTAGCGCTACCCTCCATGTACCGCAGACTGCTCATCCATTCATCTGCTGACGGGCAGTTTGGTGGTTTCCGTTACTTTGCGGTTGTGAATAAAGCGGCAATGAACACAGGGGTGTGTGTGTGTCTGTCCCTGTCATCATGTTTAGGTCTCTACGGCGTACACCAGAAACCCTGGTGGCGTAGTGGTTGAGCACTGTGGTTTGCTCACCAAAAGGCTGGCAGTTCAAATCCACCAGGCACTCCCTGGAAACTCTAGTGGACACCTCTACTCCATTTTACAGGGTTCCTGTGAGTCACAATCAACACAATCAACTGTTTTTTTTTAGTGGTTTAGGGTATATACCTAGCAGTGGGATTGCTGGATCCTAAGGCAGTTCTATTTCTAGTTTTTTGAGAAAGTGCCACACCCTTCGTCACAGTGGCTGTACCATTATACAGCCCCACCAGCAACAGATGAGGACTCCAATCTCCCTAAATCCTCACCAACCTTTTTTTTTTAATTTAAATCAGTGCAGTTTCAGCCAGAGTGACGGTGTCTCATTTTCTTCTTGATTCGCATCCCTCTCATGACTAACGACTGAGAACATCTTTTCCTGTGTTCACTGGCTGCCTGGATGTTCTCCTTGGTGAAGGTTCTGGGCTTGTCCTTTGTCCATGTTGTAACTGGGCTGTTTGTCTGTCTGTCAGTGAGCTGTTGCAGTTTTCCACAGATTTTAGAGATTATACTTGTACGGGATAAGCTGTTTCCCAATAATGAAGTCTTCTGATGAGTGTTAGTTTTTAATTTTTATAAGCTTCCATTTATGTGCTTGTATCAACTGATGCGTTTGTTGGAATGTTTCTTTTCCTATTTTTATAGACGATGAGGCACCACTGTTTTCTCCCTATGTTGCCTTCCACGAGTTTTACAGCTTTCACACTTCAGTCCCTGGTCCACCTTGAGTTAGTTCCTGTGTTTTGTGGGAGGCATGGGCCCTGCTTCCTTTTCCTGCAGGCGGATAACAGGTTTTGCCAACACTATTTATTAAAGAGACTGTCTGATCCTTTGTCAAAAATCAGCTGTCCATGGATGGCTGGGCTTCACTCTGAGTGAACTTACCTGTCTCGTGGTCTGTCAGGGAGCTTTTGGTCAGTAAACAAACAACTGCATCAGAACCCGTCCCCTGCTCACCTGATCGGGTCCCCAGTGACTTTCTTCTTTACCCAAAGATAAGAAAATATTGAAAGGAAGACATGTGGATGACATTCAGGACATCAAGGGTCATTAGACAACTGCCGACCACTTGGTTAGCAGACGTAGCACTTAACCTCTATGCCAGCAGGGTTTCAGAGTCTACCAGAATCCCTGAGTTATGCTCATGAAGATAAAAACAAAGTACGTATTACCTGAGTTCGCTTCTACATAACGTAAGTGCAGACTGCAGCAAAAACTGGATGAAGTTTTCTAGCTGGGAGACAGAAGTCCTCATGGCAGGATTTTCAAACCATTTTTCTGGGAGACAGGAAGCTACCTGTTAATGAAAACGGCTGGTTGGTTTACGACCCTCGGTCATCACCCGAGGACTTCCGCCGACGTCATCTCCCGCAGCACTGCAGGTGATCACGCAAGCTGAGCGCTGCTCCTCCCGCTTTAGAGTTTATAGCTAAATGCATTTTCAGGGGTTTCTGTACCTGGTTTGCTAAGGGTTACATACTTTAAACAAAAGCCACACTTTCAGGGTAAGAGCCTAAAATACATTTCATGAATACTCTCAAGTTTTACTTTTGTTTCTTGCCCTCTCTTATACTTCTAAGCCATCAGATCTGTCTAATCATTCATTCACAACTTTCAAATACACCATCAAATACATACATTTCAGCATTGCTTCACAGTAAGAAAGTGGTTCTCTGGTATGTTATTTATGCACAAGGTTAAGGAGTCCAGTACCTGATTCTGAGACACAGAGCATAAAACAATTTTCACCTTCTACTGACTTCAGCAGTTGTGGGCCTGGCACAGGGCTGGGTGGTGTTCCATTCTATTGTGCCTAGGGTTGCCAGGAGTCAGAACTAACTTGACAGCCCGAATCTCCACCACCGAACAAACACAGAGCCTGCGATGTCCACAGCAGCTTGAGACACAGTGTGCAGTCAGTTTTTATTTTTGCAAAAATGAACGTTTCATCTGATCATCAGCTAATACATGACTTTGTAGAAATTTTGAGGACAAACAGAAAAATATTACGGGGGAAAAAAACACCTCCTTCGTAATGGAAAGAAGGAAAATATAAGTGCAAAAGAAGAGAGGGAAAGAAAACTAGGAGATCACATCCCACTCCCTGAAATCTCGGTCAGTCACAGGTCATGCTGCAGTGGACAAACTCAATACGGCACTCCAAATACAAAGTTGAGAAACAAAAAGTAAAAATATCCTAAATACATACAACTTTTATTTAATTTGGAAACCCTGGTGGCATAGTGGGTTAAGTGCTACATCTGCTCACCAAAAGGTCGGCAGTTCAAATCCGCCAGGTACTGCTTGGAAATTACAGAGTTTCCAACTTAGAGGGTCTCTGTGAGTCTGACCTGACTCGACGGCAGCGGGCTGTTTTGGGTTTTATTTTATCAAATACATTAAAGATTAAGGTTGTGGAATGTATTATTTCTAAAATAAATCTGATTAGTCATCATTTAAAACATGTTGGAGGAAAAAAGGTTTCTATTCCTGAGTCCCTTTTTCAATCATTCAGCTAAAACAGTGGGATCGCCTAAAGCAGAAGGTATCACACATTTTGTAATACAAACTGTGTCTCTTTTAAAAAATTTTACAACCATCAGCTGCTTTCCCTGTTTTTATCTCAAATCTCAATATGATTCGCAGGGAACCACCTATCCCTTCCATAAATGACCCAGGATTTAAAACTTCATTTTCCTGTCTTGCTTTTCTCACCATGTAGAGGGTGACATGCGAATCCTCCTTCTGCCCCTCACAGCCAAGGGACAAAATTGAGCCCTAAACACACAACATGGACTATTTGTAATTTCTGGTATTAAACAAAACCAACCCACACTGCCAATTCTGACACATAGCAACCCTACAGGACACAGCAGAACTGCCTCCATAGTTTCCAAGGAGCACCTGATGGATTAGTACTGCTGACAGTTTGGTTAGCAGATACAGCACTTAACCACTATACCACCAGGGATACAATGTTTAAAACTGGATGGTATTTCAAAAAACAACTCCAGCCAGAACAGCCAGAACAATCACTATTAACAGTAGATGCATACACTTCTCATGCTGTTTTTTCCAAACTTAGCATTAGGAAATATTTTCCTACATTCTTAAAGTTTCTTCAACATGACTTTTATGAATAGATCACAACACTTTTTTTGGACATTTGGCTGGTTTCCAACTCCTAGGAGTGAAGGGCTCAGGCAGAACACTCTCCAGGGCCGCTGCGCTCCCTCTGTCGCTGTGGTGGGCCGCTTCCAGGTGGCAGCACCGCCCATCGGGTGGACAGGGCTCCCTCCGGAGGACCGACGCCCTACAGACACTCGTGGGGCTCTGGCCTTTAAATTCCATGAGCACTGGGACTTATAATTTTTAATAGAAGAATCTCTGCCAACACAGCAGGTAAGTACTCATTACATAATTTGTTTCTGTTAGTAGCAGCACTGCTCACTTTTTTGCATGTTCATTTTTACTCACCCCTTTGAAAATTGCTATTTTACTGTGTTTATGGTGAAAAATGTGCAGAGTCAATCAGGTTCCCACTGAACACTTTATACTCAGGTTACGCAATGCTGACCGGCTCAGTTTTTCAGATACCCGGGTTAGGAGGTGCTGCCCGGCTCCGTGTTTCAGAGTGAGGCCCCTTTGCGTCGACTCTGCTCTGGACACACCATTTCCAGCACTCTTGTTCCCTTGCCCTCCTCAGCTTCTCAGTTTTGTTTCTGGGTCATTTTTGACCATCTAGTCTTCTACAGGTGATATTTGAAAAAGTAGTTTATTACTCACAGGTGATATTCTGTATCAGCCAATATGATATTCAGCTAAAGCGTGACCTCAAGGGACAATTCTGGTTTTAGTTTTACAGAGTATCTCAGGGGTCAAGTCTCCAGGAGTCCTCTAGTCTCAACTGGTCCAGTGAGCGTGGACTTCGCAGGGGTCTGACTGCTGCCCCTTGTGTCCCTCCCGTCCTACCAGGACCCACCTATTGTGGCCCTGATGACAAGGGTCGGCCGTGGCACTAGGGCACCATTTAGCTCTCCTAGTCAGGGCAGGGTGAGGCGGTGATTTCTGTAGACTGTCAGTCCTGTACACGGCTTTCTTCTCTGAGACTGGTTTCCTACTTTCTCTCGTGTTCCAGTCAAGTAGAGACCAAGAGTTGTATCTCCGATGGGTGCTCGTGAGCTTTTAAGCACCCAGACAGACTCTACCACCATTTTCTCAGAAACAACCCATGTAGTAGACTTTTTCTGCCAACTGTGCCTTCCCCGTGAGGTATTTTTGTGAGCACCCTATGCTATACATATATAAATACATACACACATATATTTATATATAAAAAACATGTTGCTATGAAAAAATTAGCATAGCACCCTTACAGAAATATCTTGCGGGGAAGAGGAGGGGGAGGTTGGCAAAAAAGCAAAAGCCACGTGTTCTTTGTATAGCGATATGGTACTCAGCACGCTGGGATGTGGACCATCCACTTGATGAACTACGATGCCAGTTCAGGGAGCTGTCCCTCAGCACCAGGGTCATAAGCCTTGACACACAGCAGGCCAACTTGTGGGGTGTCTGGCTGTGTCTGAGACACATCTACAACTGTGTCCCCACACATATCCTGTTTTGTTGAACTGCCTGTTCTAGGGCTTTTGGTCATTTTTAGTTGCAGTATTTGAACTGTCTGCTGATTTGTAAAGGGCTTTTGATATTGTTTAGTGATTATAATCCTGCAAATTCTAGTTTTTTATTTTCAGTTTCTCAACTCTTTCTTTTAAATTCTTCACTATAGGAAATTTCAGACGTGTACAACAGCTGAAGGGACAGCATGGTGAGCCCCGTGAACCCACTCCCTGGCTTTAACAATCACCAACTGATCTCGACACACTTCTGATTTGTGTTTCATCCACCCAAGGTTTACTCTTTCATTAAATCTATTAATTCTTTTCTTTTCAGATAT
Source organism: Heterohyrax brucei (assembly GCA_028571685.1). NCBI lineage: Eukaryota > Metazoa > Chordata > Mammalia > Hyracoidea > Procaviidae > Heterohyrax > Heterohyrax brucei. The sequence continues at coordinate 70,307,150 of CM053162.1, read as the reverse complement.
GGTAATTTATCTTCTTAAAACAGTATTCTGAAGTTTTCTTTTTCACACTTCACTCTTTATTTCACCTGAAATTTTTCTTATACAGTGAGAGGTCTGGATCTAACATATTTCCATATAAACTACTAGCAGCATTATGGAATCATGTTTCACTTCTGTACTGGTGAAGTTTCAAACCCGTATGCTGAACTCTTAGAATCCACTGAGTGGCACAGTGGCTGAAGCCTGAGTCTACCCATGGGCATCTCAGCCCACAGGCCTGACGACGACTTCCAGGAATCAGCCAGTGAGAACCCGTTATGGGGCACAGCTCTTCCCTGGTGCCCACGGGCTGCCACAAGTCTCAGTTGCCTCGAGGACAGCTGTCACCGGTGCACCCGTCCCTGCATGCAGACGGGCCACCTCCGCACCCCAACTCAGTCATTTTGTTTTAAAATACACTTTAACAACTAACTTTTAGAAATTGATACAATTAGGACCAGCTCCTGCACAGCTCACCTCCCTGCACCTGTGAACCACATCTGCCCCGGGCACGGCACCGAGCAGCGCTGGGATCAGGGAACAGCTCACCTCCCTGCACCTGTGAACCACATCTGGCCCGGGCACAGCACCAAGCAGCGCTGGGATCAGGGAACAGCTCACCTCCCTGCACCTGTGAACCACATCTGGCCCGGGCATGGCACCGAGCAGCGCTGGGATCAGGGAACAGCTGGCCTCCCTGCACCTGTGAACCACATCTGGCCCGGGCAGGGCACTGAGCAGCGCTGGGATCAGGGAACAGCTCACCTCCTTGTACTTGTGAACCACATCTGGCCCAGGCAGGGCACTGAGCAGCGCTGGGATCAGGGAACAGCTCACCTCCCTGCACCTGTGAACCACATCTGGCCCGGGCACGGCACCGAGCAGCGCTGGGATCAGGGAACAGCTCACCTCCTTGCACTTGTGAACCACATCTGGCCCAGGCACGGCACAGAGCAGCGCTGTGATGAGGTAGCGATTCAGCAGCTTCCCCAGGCCCAGCTCCTTCAAGGCCTCATCTGGGAGGAGTCCAGCCCAAAGAAGAATATTGCGGAAGAGCTGAAAGGAAACCAGGAATGAATATGTGTCCTTTCCCAAAGGGCACATCAACTTCCAGAAAACTTGGTCATCGGTCAAACACTTTGATATTCTCACTGAAATTAGCCCTGGTGTAACCGACAAGTTTTACAACCAACACAAGAATATTTCTGAACAAAGACCTACTTCTTCCTGAGACTCATGTATTTTCTCGTCTTCTTTCAGTTTTGTAGAATAACCGGAGTTACCCATCTCTACCAACTTTATGGGAGGCTTTCCTGATCAACACTTTTTGTCCTGTAATCCATCCTCTCCCAGAGCCCAGGGCCACCGGGTACAAGATCAAAAGACCCAAGAACTCACAAAGGGCTGCCACCAGCAAAGCCTGTCCCACTGCTACCAGTGTGTGACCCTGAGAAGTCAGTCGAGGTTATGGCTTTCACATCTTCAGTACATACTCAGTAACCACCTGTGAGTCTGGATCTATCCGGGGTAAAGTACTCAGAATCAACTCTAATAAACACTGCTTGCCTTTCCCTCCTCTAAACCCAGAACTTTCTGTATCTCTGATGGTATCTCCCCTCTCCCAGAACCGTCCTTCTCAGTGCTGAGCTATATCCGCTTTCTGAACCGGCGACTCTTCTCCCCACCTCCAGTCACTTGGTGCTGGTGGTCTGACATCCTGAACAGCCTTTTCCCGGACTTAGCCACAGAGCGAACTCCCATTCACCCCTCTGAAAATACTCGACTTAACTGGAGCCGCCTGTGATCTCCCACATGTCAAATATCACAAAAGTTTTCAGCCTCTCTCTTCCTCTTTGGTGACACCTGCACTGTGGTCTTCAGCTTCCCTGAAGCTACTCTCGTGTTACCATTCTGTGGGGTCTCTGAAGATCCCACCTTCTCTGCCCACCTCTCACACCCCTGTTCCCCTTCCTTCTTGGCCCCCTTCTCCTGCGTCACCCAGGATCCTCACAGGCTGTCACTTGTGTCTGTGGCCCCAGACCCTGACTGAGCGGGCTGACTCCCAAATCTGCAGCTCACATCTCCTCCCTGAAATTCAGGTTCATGTATCTGATTGATTCCTAGACCTCCGCACTTACATACCCCATATATATCTTCAACACACGATGTCCTTCCCTTTCCTCCCAGCTGTTTTCTTCTTCCTGTACTCCTCCCCAAGTCCTCAGCGAGTACCACTGGGAGCTGCGCTGGCGAGCACCCTACACCCCTCCTGTGTAACTCGTCAGTCATCAAGTCTTTTCACGCCTTCACCCTAAGCATCTTTGGTGTCCATCTTCTTCTCACCCCAGTGCCACTAGCTCAGTTGGCGACGTTACCTGGCAGACCAGCGCTGGGCCAGCGCCGGCCTGTGCGCCACGTGCCTGCTGCCCACGAGCAAAACCTCACTTTTAAATGTCTGAGTGGCTGGGAAAAAAATACTTTGTCACATATGAAAATGCTGTGACGTTCACATCCATGAACACAATTTTACTGGGACACAGCCCTGGGCATCTGTTTCTAGCCTCTTGTTCTCTATGGCACCAGAGAGCTGAGGGACAGTGACAGAGGCAGTGTGGCCCACAGAGCCTAAAACGTTCCCTGTCTGGCCTTTACTTTGGAAAACATCTGCCGACTTCCGCACCATAATAAGCTGAATTCCATGAAAATTTGCTTTCGACTGTTGTGACTGCTGTGTTCTTCTTACCTTTAGACCTGACCAGAACTGTCTTTCTTGGAACTTTGAATGCGGTGATGTTTTGTCTTCTACAACACTAATTTGAAAACAAAAAGAAAAATGCAAACAATGATTACTCCTTGCAAGAATTATAAAGTTGAGATTTTTTGTTTTAAGCGACCAAATAGCCTTAACAGAACTTAAACGAAGGTGCCAGTGATACCCCCGGAAACAACACACGCAAGTGCATTTCACACACTGGTCACATGGCTGAGACTGCCCTCCGTGGACTGGCCTGCACACACACAGCAATGTCTGCACAGATCCTGCCTGGCATCACTGTTGGTAACGGAAGCCACCGAGATGCTCATCCATTACCTCGCTGTACGCTCATCGCCAGCAACCCTGCAGGACAGGGAACTGCTTCACAAGGTGCCCAAGGCCACTGTCCACAGGAGCACACTGCCACAGCTTCCTCCCATGCAGCACGAGTGGCTCAAACCACTGAGCTTTTGGTTGGCAGCCGAGCACTGACCGCTGGTGCCTGATCTGCTGGAGTACCTCTGTGCTGTATGAAAGAGGATGCAGCTTAAAAAGGCAAAAGCTACTGAGAAATCGGAGAAGCTTTCAAAGACTAAGTGAAAAAAGGTGCAAAATACTGGTCCATTCCTTTACGACAGACATCTTTTTCCACAGACAAAAAAAAAAAAAAACCCCACTGCCGTCAAGTGGGATCCATAGACAAGCAACAGAAAAAGACAATTCCAGCAATGATCACCAGTGACTTGTATTTGCATGAAGAAATCCTAAAGGATGAAACCCAGGGGTGACCCCTGCCCGTGCACAGATGTCCACAGGGGAAGGGCAGAGACGCGGCTCGAGGAGGGCAGGGGCAGGGAGAGTGAGGCTTTTCATGTTAAGTACAAATAAAAAAGAAACGCACATGTTTGAGCCATGGCATTGTATTTTTTATCTAAACAATGCAAACAAGTACCAAACACACCTTACCAGAATTTTTACTTACAGACTTCTCTTTGTGATTTATGATGTTGTATCTATCTACCCTACTGACGAAGGTCACCAGCTGCCATCCCAGCAGCTGACTCCTGCCGCCCTGTTGTGTGGCAGAGAAGACAACACTTTGCGCGACAGGGCACTCAGTGGATGACCTGGGGGAGGAAGTCACCAGCCTTCCATTGGACGCACCTCTGGACACACCCTAATTTAACTGGATACAGAATTCACGGATGCCATTCCTGGGCAGCCGGCCCCTCAGTGAGCTTCTGGCCCTTAATAAAGCTGGGCCTTCTCTGGGCTGGGCCTGTTCTGCTCAGAACCCACCTTCACACTCCCAACAGCCTGGAAGGGAAGCGCTAATTTTATCTCCATTTATGGAGGAGGACCTGACGCATACAGAGGTGCGAGGCCACAGAAAAGATTCAGTCTCCACAGCCTGCGTTCCTGGCTGTTCTGGTACGCCACGCTTATCTTCCCAGGACACAGTACAAAAAGTACGTCCACCAAGTGCTCCTGGCTTACAGCTGACACTGGACAAATCACTGCTGAGGTCCCAGCTTGCACCTTAATAGCATACGTGCATATACACTTTGAAAACACTTCAAAGGTTTCTTTTCATTATATTTGCATTCAAATCTGTATTATGTAATTAGCTCTGCCAACCAATCTGAAAACTGACAGCTCTCACCTCTTTGGATACAGAGGAATAAAAACATCATCTTCTATTGCCTTCTTTATTCTTGAAGCAATGGATTTCAGGAAGCCCTAGACAGGAAAATTGAAAAGCATTGATGATGGTCACAGGCAAAAATACGTTTCATAAAACCCAGTAATTCTAATGGGTACGAGCCTGTACCTGCTCACAGACTCCGGTTTTACAGTAACTGTTACCTGGTGCAGAGCAAGAAATTGCTTTCACACTGCTCTTCTACCACGGACTTGTGAGTTCTATAAAAGGACGGGGCTGCCCACGAATCCTGAATGTCCCAGGGATGCGAGGGGAATGAACAAACCTGTCCTGGAAGAGCGACAACCAGAGTTCTCATCAGAAGCAAGGAGGGTGAGACTTGGTCTCACACACTTGGGACATGTCATCGGGAGGGACCACTGCCTGGAGATGGACACCACGCTGGTCAAGTGAAGGGTCAGCAGAGAGGACGGCCCGCGGCAAGACGGAATTACACAGTGCCCGCAACAGTGAGCTCACGCCCAACTAACGACTGTGGGCACGGCGCAGGACCGGGCAGGGTTGTGCTGTTGTGCACAGGTCGCTATGAGTCAGAACGCACTCGATGGCACCTAACAACAACAACATATGAAACACACACTTTGCCAGTGAAGAACCAAGAGGTGAAGTCACTGTGATGGTGAACAGCCCATAAGGCTGAATGCAAAGTGCTCAAAGGGGCCAAGAAGGCCAGACTTAGTGATTTAACAATGTAGCAATCTCACCACCATCTGCACCCCAGATTCAATTCAGGGAAAGTTCAAAACATTTTAGCAACTGTGAGACAGGCACAGGTCCTTCTCACTGGGAGCTGCTCTCCATCACCAGGACAACACGCAACAACGCGCAAACAAGGTCCCGGTGGCATCTGAAGGGGACTGGGCCACATGCTGATACTGCAAATGAGGTAGGTGGAGTCCTTGGGAAGGCGCCACCATGCAGAGGAGACGTACAGACCCCTAACAGGGGGCTGGTTAGTCCTGCTCTCCTGCTAAGCTGGAAAGACGTCCAATCCCAGAGCACAGAGGGGACCTCCCTACCACCAAGACAAACCAGGAGCGGAACCAGGGGCCTCGTGCTGAGAACCACGTGGATTCAGAAGACAGAAGGCTAGGCGACTGGAGACGGCACAAGGCAGTGACAAGCCGTGGCAGCAAAACCAGGTGACCAGTGTGAAGCCACAGAGCACAGTGGCTACCGTGAGTGTGCTGTCCCACAGAGAGCTGAGTGCCTTCGGGCTGAGGCTCACTAGTGGAGCAGGGTGCTTCTGGGCAGTGACTGGCAAAGCTACAGAGCTCTGTAACATCTGCCCAAGCAAGGCAGAGACGAGGGCCAGAGAGACAGGCAGATGTGCAGACATGGAGAAGCAGCCGGCGGAGGGACCCCGAGCTGTTCCTGATCCTGGATTGTGACCTGTCATTTCCCTAATAAACCCCATACTGGGGAGTGTTGCCTGTGAGTTTTGCATGGCCACTGCAATACACAAAGTGCCCGGGAAGGGACAGCTGGTGTCAGAGGGGTGAAATGGTTGCAGAGTGGGGGCAGGCCTGACCTCTGCCTCACCAGGCCCAGCCTTGGGGAGTGATCTTGATTCTCTTCCTCCCCAAGAAGCTTTGACAACTGGGTACGAGAGAACTTTCTGTTGTAGCACATGGCTGTAGTCTGCTATCTTCACAGCCGCACAGCGTTCTGCTGCATGACTCTCCTGACAGGGTGTTCAGTACTTACAGTTCAGAGGCGCCCACAGATAATGCTGTTACAAACCCTCGCATACACCGTCTGTTAGTACTTATGGCCGTATGTTTCTCACGGGCATACACACAGGAAGAGAATGGCTAGGCCACAGGATGTGTCTGTAGGTTCAACTTTATTGAAAATGACCAACTGTTTTTTAAAGCAGTGGCACCCTGCTGATAACCCCACCAACAGTGTACAAGAAATCCCATTTCTGCACTTCCTGGTGAAAATTTGGTGTATATATTTTTAATGTCTGCAGTTGTGATGGGTTGTAGTCACATCTCGTATTTAGTTTTCATTGTTCAGTAATGTAAAGCCCGGAATCTTCTCCTTCTTATTTGTTATGTGGACACGGCTTTCTGTAGTGTGTATTAATTAAGCTCCTTGCCTGTTTTATTAACATCTTGTATTCGTTTTTGACTTTTTCTTACTGATCTGTACGTCTTCCATAGTTATGGCTCCTCTATGTTCTCTGACACTGACTTTGACAAATCCATTTTGTTTGTATAGTAAAAACTAGAAATAACCAAATACTCCCATGGCGCCATGTATCACTTTTACAGGGCCTTTCTGGCCACAGTCTTGTTAACTCCCACCATAACAGTAGGCAGGGCTATGCAAATATAGTGCTGCTGGCCCACCAAGGGATTGGACACCTTGTTAACAGCACAAATATGGTGCACAGTACCCTTGTAGGGCTGAGATCATGCAAATACAGCATGTGAAACCCCACCGAAGGGACTGGTCGGTTTTGTCATCCTGCTAGGCTGAACGTGAGCCACCCAGAGGCAGAAAAGTGGGACGTGACCACCAGCAAGAAGAGACAGGAAGAGTGTCAACCTTTGGACTTGGACTCCCTGCACTGGGACCCGCCGAGGCCCAGGAGGCAAAGATAGTGGGAGACGCTGGTGCAGCAGTCGCAGCAGGTGACAAAGGCATGAGATGGCAGGGACCTGGAGACTGGCATGTGACGGCTGAGGCTGGGCTTGCCTATCCAAGGGCCACGGCTGTCAACCCCTGCCTGGGAAGGACCCCAGCAGGGCCTGATGGCACAGCAGGGCCGAGCAGCAGTGAGGGAAAAGCTCCTGATCAAGGAACCCTAATCTGAGTGGCTCCTGTCATTTCCAAATGGACACTGGTCCTGAGCATGCCAAGTTACTTCCCCAGCTGACCAGTTAACTGTAAGGAGGGCTCCTGAGTTCTGTGAGACACTTCTTCTGGAGAGGACTGGAGTCCCTGTGCCCCAGAAGCTTCCAGTCTAGGGGAGGACTGATGACAAGAACCAGATATAGCAAGGAGAGCCTTCCCCTGGGGCTGACACCTTGAAGATGGACCTTTTGCCTACTGAACTGTGACAAAATAAAATTTCTCTTTTTAAAGCCACCCGCTTGTGGTACCTCTGTTAAAACAGGAGGTACAATCTACTAGTTTCCATGCATCTACCCAGTTGCAACTGCTGAGTTTCTTTTTCCCCATCTGATCTGTGACAACATAAGCGAAATACGCTATTTATTGTAGCTGTATTATACACCCCTTGTTTATCGCTGAGTGTGACATGATACTTGAGAATTTGCTTTGATAAACCCACATTAAGTATCACCTGTATTTCACAACCGTCAACGTGAGACCCAGTAACACCAGCTTTCTCTCCTGAAGTGTCCCTAACCAGCCTCTCTCCTTCAGGATCTCTGGACCCCTCCCCAGAACCCAAGCCAGGTGTCAGCTCCAGAAGGCACTCGCTTCTCGCTTTTGAACACCAGAACCCTAATGCCCGACCCCATCCACTCTTCCAGAACCTTTCTCATTCTTTTTAATTCCTTACACACCACTGAAAAACACAGTGATTTGAGCAGCAAACTGTCTTGGCGGCCTAGAATGTCACACGGCCCACTGATTCTCAGCTGAGGATGCGAGTCCCCAGTGAGGAGGCTGGGTCTTGAGACAGGATTGGAGAGATACCGGACATCTAGCAGATAGAGGCCAGGGTACTTCTACCTGTTTTGAAACACACGGACCACTCTCCTTACTCTATCACAAAGACCCATGTAGTCCCAGTATCTACAGAGCACCAAGGCTGACAATCCAATGTAGTTCAGCCTCCTGCTGGGGCTAAAGACCCCCTTCATTTGGATTGGGAGGGCTTCCAGAACAAAAAATTCCAGTATAAAAACTTCCTGGGTCAGTCTGTCACACCGCTGAGTGGCTTCAGTAATTAACAAGTGTCAGGCCTGACACCTAGTATCCAAAGGATCTTTTACAAGTGACTTGGCCCTTCTGGGCCCCAGCTCCTTCATCTATAGAAAGTAGTTGAACACATTTCACAAGGCTGCAAGGATCAAATGAAAAAAACTCAGCGTTTTATAAACGGTCAGGCACTACTGACATTTAAGTCTGGCAGAGACAGCAAGCACAGGACTCTGTGGCTGCCTCCCGACACCTCTCGTATCTACAGGCTGGCTCTATGCTCTGCAGTGACACACGGTAGGTCTGTTCCTTCTCTGGGTATAAACAGTCTCCCTACGAGTCTCCTGTCTGGAATTTCTCCAGCAGGGCTCCTGCAGCTTTCCCGGTCTGCATCCTGCTGCAGAGAGGGGCACAGCGCTCCCCCTCCGTCACCGGCCCTGTGCGCACCTCAGACCTGGGTGCCGCCTCCCGCATGCACCCCGCCCTCACTGCCACGGGGGAGGGGCCCTCTCCTGCCTCTTTCCTCAAGTTTCACAGCACTTTGTGCTGCTCACGGGGAGACACTGCGCTCAGAGATGAGCTTGGGAACACACTGTGATCAGAGATGAATCAGGACCAACCAAGGCTCATATTCTAGTTCTGAGCCAGGGTGTCACCGTGAACAGGTTTTCAAGACTCAGCAACTGCATCTGTAAAACGAGGCGACTCCTCACTCTGCACAGCCCTGCTGGGGTTCCGTGAAGCATGACCCAGAGTGGGTGCTGACTGGCACGGCCGGTGCCCTGCAGAAAGGCAGTACCCAAGCGCCCCCTGTCTCCTCGCCTCTCCTTCTCACGGCTCTCATTTCCTATTTTACAGTCCAGCTTCTGCACAGGCCTTATTTCCCCTGCAGTTCCATGCTTCTGGAAGGCACAATCAGGCCAGGCCCTCCCGCCCCTATGAACACGACACGCCTCCTGGACTTGCCACCACTTTGGTCCTTCTACTTGGGGACCCTCCGACTGCCAGGCTGTCTTTATGTCTCCTTAAAGCCCAACATGACAGCATCACTTACGGAACTGTACAAGTCCACACCATTTTCAACAACAAACAGAAGGACACCCAGCAGAGCCCACAGGGTTCGGAGACCTCTCAGCTGGCCCTCCGGATCAAGCTTGCCTTTGTCTCGTGTTCAGCACACTCAGCTCCAGATCACCATCAGACGAAGCCTACCCTCCTGAACTGTGAACTCGCGAAGAGATTATAGCTTCTCACTGTGGCAGAAGACAAATAACTAGTTCATGTGAGGAATGTTAGCCCAATTTTGAAATCATTTTTAAAGCAGGGAAGGCTACAGCATCGCTGAAATTTTGCCCACAGAACAAAAGATGGTGAGGTTTTTCCTGGAAGGGACAAACATGCACCATGCATCTCTGCCTGTCCATCTCTGTGGAGCCAACGCGTACTCATAACCCTGAATGACGGCTGGCTGGGTTGGAGACACACATCCGAGACTGTCCAGCAGACAGAAATGAGCCACTTGGAGTCGAAGTAGCCAGCTGGCTCTTACCACACGTGTGTCGATCCTTGCATTCTTAACAAGTCACTGTTCAGAAGTATCAAGGCTTAACCCAAACCTACAACCGCTGAGTCGATTGTGACTCACAGTGACCCCATGGGACAGAGTAGAACTGCCCTATTAAGTTCCCAAGGACTGCCTGGTGGGTGTGAACTGCTGACCTTCTGGTGAGCAGCCACAGCCACTACGCCACTGGGGTTTCCGTACAAGGCTTACTCTTCTTTTATTACAATGAAAAGGAAAACGGGGTCAAGCACGGTTTGATCCACCAGATATAAACCTAGTTCCCTTTAAATGTACTTCTTCTGTATCTTCTATTAAGAAAGACTTGTCACAGAAATAAGTCACAAGTCAACCACGAGACCCTGACCCCGGCCCACTCCCTGTACTCACTTCGGCCCCACCGGGGGGCTGCTCCTCAAGAAGGCCCCTGCAGTGCGCGATCAAACTGGTCGTCTGGGAGGTGGACAGAGGGTCCCAGAGGAGCTCCACGAAGTCTGCAACAAGGATTTCAGGTGACGCACACCTCCTTTACCACACTGTTGTGCCTGTTGTGTGCTTCTGACAAGACGACGCCTCCCATCCCTGAAGACACCACGCCGTGGGGCTCCCCTTATCACGCTTCTCAGACACGTCCGTGCCGGCGGCACAGGCGACCACCCAGCCACGCCCGCCTGCCCTGGACTTTCTTGGGAACACCGTCCTGCCTGACCCACCTCCTCACCTCCCACCCTGAGCCCCTGCTGTGCTGTCTGGAGACGGACCCCCGTTTGCTCAGCTTCAGCTTGTGCACCCCCTTGGCCTCTGGACCCCAGGTGGAGCTGCGTCTTCTGCTGTGACAGACACGCTTCCTGTGCTGCGTCCCCCAGAAGTAATTACCCCACATCCTCCCCACTTAGACGGGAGGTACGTGGCTTCGTTACTGCTCATCTCTTCCTTTCTAAAACAATGGGGTCTGTAATCTCCCATTAGCATGCTATGACGTAATACCCACCCTCCTGAAGCAGGGTGGCACTCCCTTCCAATCCCTGAGGAGTCTCAACCCCGGGACACTGCCACTTGCGCCAACACAATTCCTAGAATGATCCCAGTCATTTCAACCCCACGCAGTTAACTGTTCCGTTCTCTGGCCTCTCAGGAGCTTTTCCAATAACCCTGCGCCCTCCCCAGCAGCTGATTCCCACGATGGGCTGCTCCCACACCTTGTCTTTACCAACAGCTGACCCCCCTGCAGCCCCCAGCTCATGCACCCTACTCAACAACTGCCCCATCGTCCCAGCGTACTCTCTAGCACGCCTACTCTAACAAGACCTCTGCCTCACCAGGCCCTGCAATCTGGGCATCCCACTGTCACCTCACAGCCCTCGCTTCCAGGGTCCCCTCCTTCCCCTGCTTTCCTTCCAAATCCATCCCTGTCATGACAGTGATGTAATTTGCATACACCTGGAACCCTTGCCTCTCTGGGGCTTTCGTGACCTTGCTTAGCCACGAGCTTCATGCAATCCATCCCGTCACTGAACGTGCACCTGCACACGTACATCTGAAGTGCGGCCGGAGGAACACATACTCTAAATGCATCACAATATGGTGTGTGTGCTTTATGGATCTATGTATTTACAGGAGGCTGTCCTAGTGGTTTCTTTCTAGACAGGAGACAAAAAGGTGGAGATGGGGGACAGGTGCTCCTTAAGGGGATGCCAGAGGTATTGTGTGAAAGAAAGCAGTGTGCTGTTTCAGGGTGGGGAGACTGGACAAAGCTGCTGACAGGCGGGCATGCAGAACTGATTTGGATTGTATACTTTCAATCATAATTTTAAAAAAATGGCAAAAAAAAAAAATCACCACCATGATTGTCAAGGGACTCCTTCCTGTTGCCCAGTGCTCACATTCTGTCTCCCCTTCACTGGGTCTCCCCCGGCCTCTTCACTGGGTCTCTGTGGCCCCCTTGACTCCCCTCTCACTCGGTGATTACCATCTCCTACTTTCCCCCGCCTCCCTGCTGCACTCCCCACTGACAGACTCTTCTAGAAGGTTCACGCATTCTCCTTCCTCACTCCCTCCCCACTGACCCCTTTACTGCCTAACTGGGTAAGAACACATAAGCCACCAGAAGAGAAGCTCCACGGCTCTGCCCAACAACTCTGTGCCCCCTGCTATGCCCACGTGCTGCCAGCTAAAGCCAAGCCTTTCCTGGGGCAAGAGATGCCCACCTGCTCTGCCCCCAGCACCTCCACATCCCCTGCTGTATGCACATTCCCCCGCCCCTGCAGTGCCCACGTTCCCCTGCTGTGCCCAGGGGCAGGAGAGTCCCACCTCTTGGCCTCCGGGAAGGCCAGGTGCCAGCAGCAGCCCCCTCACTCCGCAGTACCATCGTCACTTCTACCAGAGCCTCCCTGTCAGCCTGCAAGTGGGCTACTCTCTCTAAGTGAAAAAACAAAACAATTCCCCTCTTAGCTCTGACTCCCCGATTCTACCACTCTCGTCTCATTTCTCTCCTTCCTTTTATAGGAAAATTTAACAAAACACACACATGATACCAACCAACCAAAAACATGTCTAAACACGTCCTCCCCCATTTCTCTTACTCCGTGAATTCCTTTCCATCAGGCCGTGTCTCTACTACTGTTCTCAGCCCGCTGTTGGCATGATGTCACAGATGACCTTCACACTGCAAAACCCAACGGTTCCTTCTGGTCCTCATTCCATGTGACTGACCAGGAACAACTCCCACAGCGGATCCGAGTTCTCTCCTCCCAGGAACCCTTTCCGCCCTTGGCTTCTTGGACACACTTCTCTGGCTTCCTGCCTACCTCTGTCTCCTTTGCTGGCTTCTGGTCAGCTCTGAGATCTTTAAAGGCTGCAGTGTCCCAACTCACGCCACACACTTCCTTTCCCATTTCTTCCACTTCCTTAGCATTTGAAGTCTGCCTGTGGTGCTACCTGTCACACACACGCTGACAGGTACCATGTCTGCACCTGCAGCCTGGGCCTCCCTTCAGACCCGTGCACTCAACAGCCTGCTTGATGTGCGTTCCACATGGACGAGCGACACCTCAGAGCTCGTACGTCCCAAACCGCACTGACACACCTCCCTGCCCTCCACCTGCTCTTCTCCACGTCTTTTCCATTTCAGAAAATGGCCCATCTGTTCTTCTAAGACCTCAGGACATATCAGGGAGTCACCTGTGATTCCTGTCTCTCTTGCCCCACATATAAGCAATCCATCACACATCTTGTTACCGCGGCCTTCACGGTACAGCCAGACCTCTACTAGCTCCTACTAGCTCCACTTTAACATACTAGCCCACGAAGGCCCTCGTCTGTTGCTGGGCTTACAGCCGAAGCTTCCTAGCTTCCTAACTGGTCTCCTGGGAGTCCGCTTGCTACAGAGCAGCCAGAGTGACCCCGTCACAATGTCAAGGTGTGTCACGTCACTTCTCTGCCCAGGACACAGGGAGAGGCTAACCAACAGCCAGTGAGGTCTTGTCAGGCTGCTGCTGGTGAGCTCACTAAGGCTGGTGTCAGTGTATGTGGGGACAGAAGGCAGACCACTGCACCCCATCTCAGCACCACAGTGGCCCTGCAGCCTCAGCGGCACTGCCTGCTTGTCACATCCGTCCTAAGGGCTGGCAACAGTGCAGCCAGACGCAGCTTCTCAGGAGGAACTTTTAGTCACCAAAAATAAAAAGATTAAGTTATGTGAAGTTACCTACAGGAAAACTAAGGCAGGATATTATTATTTCTTTATTGTATCTTGGATGGAGGTTTACAGCAGCAGCTAGCTTATTACCAAAGAGTAGACACAGTGTCTGACGACAGTGGTTAGCAACCCTACAACGTGCTGACAGTCCCTTCTCAGCCTTGATTCCTGTCACCAGCTTTCCCGTCCTTGCTCCTGGCCTAGTGTGTCCCTTTAGTCTCACTTGGCTACACAAACCTGTCCAGTCTCTGGCCGGAGGGCGAACTTCAGGAGTGTCTTCAGTTACTGAGCTACACGGAGGCCGGGGGTTGTACTCGGGAGGCTTCTCCGGTCTCCGTCACGTCAGCCAGTCCGGTACCCTTCTGTGAGTTACAGCCTTCTCCCTCTCTCTGGCTCTCTGGGACCCTCCATCACGATCCCTCGAGCAGTCCCTGGTGGTAGCCGGGCCCCACCCGCCTGGACCGGACTCAGTCTGACAGAGGCCACAGCCGATCCGGCCCATCCGTCCTCTAGACTAACCTCTCCCTCGGATCTTTAGCTTTCTTCATTCGCCCTTGCTCCGGAAGGGGTGACCCCGGTGGAGAATCCCAGACGGCCACCCACAGGCCTGTGAGACTCCAGATGCGTGCTACTCACCAAACTAGAACGTAGAACATTTTCTGTATAAACTGCTAAGCCAACTGAGCTAGATGTTCCCTGAGCCCACGGTCCCCATGGCCCTCAGCAGTTTGGTCCCTCAGGGAGCCTGGATGTGCCTGTGGAGCTTCCCTGACCACCTTGGATGGACTGGTGGCTTCCCCCGTATGACGTGCTGTCTTACCCACAGTCACCACTATTTAGTGGTTTTCAGCCACACCACCCCTCTTGCTGGTGACAATCAAAGCTTGTTTCTTCCACGTGCAAACCTTTCCGTGAGTTTGTAAGGTGGCCTCCCACAACACATGCCCTCCGTGGCTGACTCACTTCACGCGGCACGATGCCTCCCAGGTGCAGCCGCGCTCTTTCCTGAGCGGCTCCGCGGCGCGCGCCAGCTGGGTTATCCCGTCTGCTGACGGGCATCTGGGCTGCTTCTGGCTGTTTGCTACGTGAACACCGCTGCGGTGGACACTGGCGTGCACGTCTGTGTCTTATTTCTCTAAGATACAGTCCTGGGAGAGGGGCTGCTGTGGCTCACACGAAGTTTGAGCTTTCTAAGGAAGCACTGTGTTGTTTTCCAAAAGGGTTTTCTCAACCAGCAAATGCATGAGCTCCAATCTCCCTGAAGCCTCTCCAACATTTGTTATTTTCTGTTTTTTTCATTCGTGCCAGTAATGCAGGGGTGTGATGCTATCTTTCGGTGGTTTGATTTGGATTTCTTGAATGGCTAGTGATCACCGGCATTTCCTCACATGTCTGTTGGCAGCTTGAATGTCTTCTTTGCTGAAAGTGTCTGTTCATTTCTTTTGCCCATATTTTAATTGCGTTGTCTTTTTGCTACAGAGCTGTAGGACTTTCTCACAGATTTTAGAGAACAGACTTTTGCCTGATTTGTACTAGCCAATTTTTTCCCCCCGTCTTTTTATTTTTTTGAAAAAATCTTTTGATGAGTAACGTATTTAATTTTTAGAAGACCCCCAGCTACCTACCTTTTCTTCTGGAGTTTGTATGTCACTGGTTATGGTTTGTATCCTGTTAATATTGTGTATCAGGTCCTCCTATGTTGACCCTATGTTTTCTTCTATGATATTTATGATTTTTGGTTTTATATTTAAGTTTTTGATCTATATGTAAGTAGTTTTTCTATACGGTGTGAGGTATGGGTCCTCTTTCACCTTTTTGTAGACGGACATACAATTTTGCCAGCACCATTTCTTAAAAAAAGACTATCTTTTCTCCAGTTGATGGACTTGGGGCCCTTGGTGAAGACCAGGTGACCACGGGAGGCCAATTTTACATCAGGGTTCTTAATTCTGCTCTACTGCTCAGTGTGTCTGCTGCTGCAGCAGTGCCAGGCTGCTCTGACTACTGCAGCGGTGCAGCAGGTTCGGAGGTCAGGCAAGGGGGGTCCTCCTACTTTATTCTTCCTCTTCCGCAGTGCTTTACTTATCTGAGGCCTTTCCCCACCCTCTATAAAGTCTTTAAAGAGATTTTTCTATCTCTTTAAAAGAATACTATTGGTATCTAGATGGAGACTCTATTTGTTACCCACTTTGGATGGAACTGTCATTTTCACAATGTTGAGTCTACCTATCTACGAGTGTGTCATGTTTTTCCATTTACACAAATCTGTTGTGGTTTTTTACAAGTGTTTTGTAGTTTCGTATAGTTCTTCTACATCCCTGGTTAGATCTATTCCTAAACATTTTATTTTCTTAAAGGCTATTATAAATGGTATTGTCCTGATTTTCTGTTCATCTATCTCTTTCTTGGTGTACAGGAATTCAATTGATTTTTGTATGTTTATCTTGTATCCTGCTACTGTGCTGTATCTTTCTATAAGTTTTAGTACTTTCCTTGCAGTATTTTTTATTATGACTGAGTGAAAATGTACATTCCCATATAAATTTACATGCCCACCTATATGCAGCTTCCACTGCTCTCCCTGCCCGGTGACAGCACACTATTCCTCTCTGCTCCATGTGTGTCTCATCCCTCCAACAGTCTCCTTTCCCTCCTCTCCACTCGCTCTCCTTCCTCCAGCCAGAGGTCAGCAGGATGATACCCTATAGATGCATAGAACCATAAAATGCATCTAATATATGGTCAATCTGCATCGCCAAGGACACGAGTGGATCTTTGTTATGATTTATGGGCAAGGGCAGCTTCAGGGCCACAGGCCGTGCTCCCAGGGGAACCACTGGAACCATCAACTGCGGTCTTTTAGTGGAGACCTCAGGGTGCCTGCAGTATCTTTTGAGTTTTCTGTGTACAGTATCATATCATCCAGACTGGGACACTGTAACTACTTCATGACCAATCTGGATGCCCTTTCTTTATTTTTCTTGGCTTACTACCTTTGTTAGTACTTCCAGGAATGTTAAATAGTAGTGGTGATAAAGGACATGCCTGTCTTGTTTTCAAGGAAATGTTTTCAGTCTGTTTCCATTAAGAATGATGTCTGCTGTTGGTTTTGCATTGATGTCCTTAACGATGTTGAGAAATTTTCCCCTTCTGTACCCATTTTTGGAAGCCCTGGTGGTGTAGAGGTTAAGTGCTATGTCCACTAACCAGAAGGTCAGCAGTTCAAATCCACCAAGTGCTCCTTGGAAACTATGGGACAGTTCTACTTGGTCCTACAGGGTCACTATGAGTCAGCGTTGGCACGTCAGCACTGAGGTTTAATACCTATTTTATTGAGCGCTTTTATCAGGAATGGGTGTTGAACTCTGTCAATGCCTTTTCTGTGATGATTGAGATGATCATGTGAGTCTTTTCTTTCATTTGTGTGGATTATGCTGATTTTCTAATGTTAAACCATCCCTGCATATCATGCACTGTTTTTGATATGCTGCTGATTCTACTGGCTACAATTTTGCTGAGGATTTCTGCATCTTGTACTCTAAGATAATGGTCTGTAATTTTCTTTTTTTATGGTCTTTCTCTGGTTTTGGTATCAGGGTTACGTTGATTTCAAAGAATGAATTCACAAGTACCATTCCTTTTCTGTGTTTTGAAGTAGTCTGAGAAATACTGGTACAAGCTCTTCTCCAAATGTTTGGTGGAATTTTCCAGTGAAGCCATCTGGACCAGAAGTTTTTTTGTTCAAAGTTTTATTACCTTTTCAGTCTTTTCTCTTGTTACGGGACTGTTCATATTTTCACCATCATTCTGTGCAAAATGGGTAGGTAGTGTGTTTCCAGAAATTTGTCCATGTGTTATACATTTAAGATAGATATGACTATCAATCAGGTTTTATTCAACACTAATGAAGGGGCTTTATTTAACTTATCAAGAAAACTTGGTTCTCCGGCAACATCCACAGTGACAGAGGACAAATAACAAAGGCACTAAACAACGTGATGTAATAATGTTTCCGTGGATTCAAATTATTTCTTTGACTGTAAAGGTACAGTAAGTAGTAAGTCTATACTAAGTTCTCATAATGCTACTACTTCTGGGACCGTTCAACTGTAAGCATTTGGGTTTTTCAGAATAATATTCAAATGATGAAAATACACTCTGTACTCTTACTAGCAGGGCCAGCTCAAAGTGGCAGCTCTCTAATGCACCCCACATCCCCAGAGGCCACCACAAGCTGCACCACAGCTTTAAATTGAGGCTGAATCACACTGGCGACGGGGGCACCGAAAGCTGAGCGACTGAGTCTTTAAAAAGGAGCGCCGTCAGTTCTCCTGTCAGAAACCCCTCCCTGGCGGTACGGTGCGCAACAGAGCCTCACCACATACATGTGGGTCACACACGCATGTCCAGACTTTCATGTTAAGGTCTTCTAACTGCCAGGGGCAGATGTGACAGAAATGTCATGATTTCTCTTTAAAGAAAGGGACAAGAGATGACCAGCAGAAACAGAAGATGGGGGAGAGGAAGGTGACACGTGTGGTAAGGACAGCTAGGTGCCACTAACACATGACTCAGGTGCCACAATCCAGTGATACTGTCACAAACACTAAAGGCTCCGATTATCAGCAGGTGGTAGCCAGTTACACAAAAAAATGCTTATTAATATTAACTGGCCAAAATTATGACCTCGGCTGATACCTTCTACTACATATAATATTGCCATGTGCTCAAAAACTTAAAAAAAAAAAAGAACTGGGACAGCACATGAGCTAGCGACCTTATCCTCTAAGACGAAATTAAATTTATCAAGTTAACAAAGCAATACCTGTAAGTCGAGGAAAAACTGTTTTTTCGATAATGGCATCCAAGATGTTTTTATCAGAACGACCTTCCTTGCTTGAACCTTCGATACTGCTATCCACAAACTCTTCCACAGATGTAAACCAAGGCATTTGCTTCAAACTTATGGAATCCAGCTTATTTAAATAAAAAAGTTACAGAGGTTATAAATGAATTCTTAAATATTCCATTATTTTAAAACAGTTAACTCTTTCAATGATCCCAAGAGCTTTCCTGAGGCCCAAAGGAGAACAATTCCATGTGCGAACACTACGTATGTGGCACTGGCCAGGACAACACGAGTAAGACTGGGAGTCTAGTGACATCAGAAGCTGTGTTTCATGCATTCCTCCACTGGACAGATGCTCAGTGGGTGTCCACTGTGTTCTAGGACTCTCGGAGCCTGTCACAGGGCATGCACTAGACGAGGAGCAAAATACCCATTTATTACAATCCCAAAATGAAAAACTTGTTTCTGCTGAGTCAATCGCAACTCATGGCTACCCTATGTTCACAATGTTCATAAAAATTCATCTGCCTTGCACAAAACTCACCTCGGGCTCCGCAATTTTCAAAGCACAAACACAATTTGCCTGTGGTTTAGCTTCCAAGGCCAACAGCAGGTGCCCACCAGCTGTTTGGCGAATGATCAGCACTCTGCCAGGCCGGACAGAATGCCTGAGAGCTTGCACCAAACCACTAGCACTTACCAGGACAGAACTACATGGTCTCTCTCCTCCTGTGTGGAACTGCCACGGACCCTTTAAAGCCTCCTTCAAAGTCCCCCTCCTCTGTATAGCCTTCCTAGTCAACACTTTCCACATGTAACTGCTAGCTTCAGAACCCTTGGAACAAGGTTCCTAAGACTAACTCCTCACACAGGCTGTAATACTCTTGGGATATAGTACTATCATATACTTTTCTAGGGGACCCCAAAGTTAGCAGAGAATAAGTTAAAAAAAAAATAGTATTTACTAATGTTTAGTTCCCCTGAGTCTAAAAAATCACTTGAGGAACATCGCACCAGAACACTAGTCCCCAGCTCCCATTCCAAGCGTGACGTCTTCCACAGCTAATCCAACAGCAAGGGAATTCAAGAGACTAATGGGATCAGGATTATTTCTTCACACATTATGCGTAATTACCTTAAGAGGATTCCAATCGATCAACTGAATTCGTATTAGGGGATTTAAAAGCTTCGGTATATACAAACTAATGAAAGCTTCATGGTAAGAATCAGGAAATTTTTCTCGCCATTGCTGAAATTTCGACAAAATATTCTGAGTGTTACAAAAGTCATCATGCACATCTTCAAAAATCTTCTCACGAGCCTGTAAAATGTCCCCTGTAAACAAAGTAAGCTTTTTATATCATGCATTTGAAGAGTGATTTTTAAGTCTGCTTCCTCATAAATAATCCCATATAGATGACACCATCAATCCATGTGAAAACTGCCTTTGCTAGTAACACACAAATTTGGTTTTATTAGAAAACCAACTTAGTAATAGTAGTATCAATACCAATAACATGTACCACTTACTGAGTTCGTTACATGTCAAAGCGCTATGAATACGTTATCTCATATCATCCCTGCAACTATCCGCCCTGTAAGATGTCACTGTCCTATTCAGAGGCAAAAAAAGGAAAAGAAACAAAAACCCAACTGTCGCTGCCTAACTGTCCGCCAGCGGAAAGAAGACAGGACACACGGATTCGAGCCGCTTGCAATGCTTCTTTATTCTTCTCTTTCTTTATTCTTCTCCCTCTCTCTCCTCTCTCTCTCTCCTCTCTCTCTCTCTCCTCCTCCTCCTCCTCCTCCTCCTACTACTCAGGGGTGGGTTTTTCTCCTGTATATATACTCATGCTCTCCTCCAATCCCATTCAGCCACGCTCAGACGCGCACTCCTCCCGGATGGAATCGGCGATTGGACACCATCTCACGGCTCTAGTGCAGGCATGCGCTGTGCCAGCCCAAGGTTGGATAAACAGGAAATGACAGGGTGCGGTCCGGCTTTGTCCAAGGGCCCAGGCGCCATCTTGGGCCCCTTTCCGCCTTCCACACCAAACAAATAGTAACGTGGTCACACAGAGAGACGACAAGAAATTTGCCTAAGACCACACAACAGGCCCCTCAGAAAACCCACGTCGTCTGACCCCCAAGCCAACAGTGCTCCAGTGACACACATCTCAGCATCCCAGGATGCTACAGTGGTCTCACCACACTCAGTTGCCTTCCGTTAAAAACAATCGTATAGCGGCTGTGGGGTGCTCAAAGGAAAACCGGAAAGGCCGAAGGGAAAACCCAGAGATCCAGAAATACCCACAATGCTCCCTCTCGTTTTATTAATTTTTTTCCAGAGGCAGTAAATGAGTCTCAAGGTGAAAAAACTGTTTCCTTTTTCCCCCCAATTTTCCCAACTGCTCTACAGAGTGAATGTGTGTAAGAACAAAAACAAAACTATAGCAAAGCTCTTCCCACAATTTCAGGACTTTGAATCATGACCCATCACAAACTTGGTGGCTGACCTTGGAGTTTTTGACAGTCAATCACCTGTGCGGAGGGCAGTTCCTCGTCACTAGACGTCCCTTCGTGATGATTACAACTCCCAGAAAGCACCCTCGCTTGTCTTCTTTGTGCCCTGTATTTTCAATTAACCAAAAATAAATTAAAAGTAAACAGCTCTAGCTGAAAATAATGCTTTAAAACAAAAACTAGTCAAAATGCCCAGACCCAGACCATCCGATCAGCACAGTCGCCACTGGCATGTGAGAAATCACCGCGGCGTCGGCCCACACTGGCCACAGCATCAGTCCACACTGGCAGCTCCCCTGCTGTCACAAGACAGTCCCGTGGGCTGATCAGAATTTCAAGGTGTTTTCCTAGGACCAGCAGTTCGCAGACTGATCAACCTCATTTCACCCATTCTTTTCAACTGATGCAAACACGCCAGTATGTCTTTCAACTCTGGGGCTGCAAACTAGTTACCATAATTTTGGTTTTGCATTCCTCTCAGGAACATCAAGTTATGGCTAATTATCCCACTGGGCTAATCGTGCTGAAACAGGCACCCTCGCTCAGCGATGCTGTCCCTGTTCACATAGGTACCTTCGGGATTCCATCTCTTCTAAAATCCATTGTGTTTTCTCATCTGC
The DNA here is from genome assembly GCA_028571685.1 of Heterohyrax brucei. Taxonomy (NCBI): domain Eukaryota; kingdom Metazoa; phylum Chordata; class Mammalia; order Hyracoidea; family Procaviidae; genus Heterohyrax; species Heterohyrax brucei. The sequence continues at coordinate 70,285,504 of CM053162.1, read as the reverse complement.
AGCCACACTTCCATCTGTTGGGGTCTCAGCCTTGCCTGTTAATGAACAAAACTGATTTCATACCGTCAATTCTCCAAAAAAAGTGAAATACTATACAAATGAAAGTAGAATGTGTATACACCCACTTGTGTACATCAATACACTCGCACACGATATGCCTCACTGCCCATGACATCACGCAGCGCCAACTCCTTGTCACAGTGCTGGTGAGCTTCCGCCGGCCTGCCTGTGACAGCACGCCGTGCCTGCGCAGACCAGGCCAGCACTGGGAAGCAGCCACAAAGCTCAACTCTAGTTCCCTTCCTGTGAAATTTTCTCATCAGTTTTCACCAATTTTTTCTGTTCCTGGAGCAAATGCTGAAAATAACTGTATCGCCAACATGTTATTCATATTAATTCTGCCTGAACAACTATAACATCAAACCCACTTCTGTCACGCTGATCTGCCTGACAGTGACCCTAAAGGGCAGGGCAGAACTGCCCCCAAGGTTTTTGAGGCTGCAGTCTTGACAGAAGCAGACTGCCCCATCTGCTGTGGGGTTCAAATCCCTGAGCTTCCAGCTAGCAGCTGAGCGCTCAAGCATGGCAACACCAGGCCACCTTCCTACTTTCTCAGGTACAAGTAACTTCTGACCAATGAGCTGTCACGTGGTTGAAAGTCACTCTCCCTTTACTGGCCATTTGTTTATGTGCTCTCCGTCTCTGCTGGCAATACTTTCAGCAGAAGACGACACGTTTAAAAACACAAAACCAGCGTGAGAATGCCAAGGAAGCATCCGAGACTCCCACGAGCCCTTACTCCGTGTCTACACTAAAGGCCGTCCGTTTTCTTTCACCTCCCGGCCAATCGTGGAAGGCTCTAGAAACCTCCTACAGTTTGTCTCTGACATGGCGGCCCACAGCTTTATGCGAGCTATCTCAGAATCACTAGCAGATGGGTCCTACAAATGTTGTGTCTTTCTGAAATGCTAAATGATTAAAAGCTGTAATTTTTCTTTTTTAATCTTAGGATTGATTATGACATTTGAACCCTTAGCTTTAAATGTTTCGAGTTTTTGGAAGAGAGTGTGTGAACGGTCAGGGGAAAAGTACGCAAAAAGCATTTTTTAGAATGGGAATAAAAAATTTAAAATTTCTAGGTGATGTAACTTAGAGAATAACAAATTGGCCAAGAAAAATACTAACATGACAGCTGCTGCAGATACGCCGACTCGTGTTTTAATTCTTCTTGCCTGCGTTTCATGAAGGTCACAGCTTGTTTTAAATGGAGGGCATGTATGGACGACTCTATTTCTTGAATGCTGGCAATCTGAAACACACACATCAGCAATGTTTTTCAGGTCACAAATAACGAGCTATATACAAGTGTAGAAAAGGACGGCACGGAACCGAGCAGTGTTCCTGTGGTACACAGGTCCACTGTCAGTCACAACTGACCAGACAGCACTTTACAACAACGTAAGTAATAGTTAGAAAACATACACATGTGTACATGTAAATGTATGTGTGTATGTATTTATATGTGGTCTATATTTAAATGCACCTATATACACATACATGTGTCTACACATCTATGGAAACCCTGGTGCAGTGGGAGTTAACTGCCACAGCTGCTAATCAAAAGGCTGGCAGTTCAAACCCTCCAGGCACCCCATGGACACTCCATGGGGCAGTTTCGCTCTGTTCTACAGGGTCACTGTGAGTCAGAGTCAGCTCAATGGCAACGCGTTTCATTTTTGGTTTTATATTTTTATTTATATATGTGTATGCATGTGCGTATACATAGAAAGATACACATGTATACACACATCGAGCTCTGGTGACATTGTGGTTTAAGGACTAGGCTGCTAACCAAATAGCTAGCAATTCAAACGCACCCGCTGCTCTGTAGGAGACCAACGTGACAGTTTCCGTGAAGATGCAGGGCCTGGGGACCCCGCACGGTAGCTCTCCTCTGTCCTACAGGGGCATCACAGTCTCATGGCAGTGGGTCCGGTAGTCTGGTTTTATGTATTTACGTGTGTGTGTGTACATTTAATTCTTGCATAAAAGAAACATCTTCAATACAACCACATCTCAATTATAAAACACTGAGTAACAAACCTAACTGCCAATACATTTTAATATTAAGAAACAGAAAATCAACTTATAGTACTTGAGCAGTTATAAACATCATCAATACTGAACCCAGTGAGATGAGGCCAGGGAGGGAGAGGCCTCAGAGGAGAGGAATAACTCATCTCCTCTGCGACAGGTCTGCAGGAGAAATGACGGGCACAGCTATCAGCTGAAGGATGACATTAACGTGCCAGTGGAAGAGATTCTATCAGCTTAATTCACTGAAAAAGGAAAATTACATTGTAATAAATCAAAGTAACTACCAAATGATATTAGAAGGTAGTCAATTTAAACCAGCAACAGAGGAGAAAGCATCTGATTGTGTAGCAATATTTAAATCTAAATAAATAAATACAGAAAGTGCAGTGTAACTCATTTTAAAAACAGCTAGTCTACTTGTAAAAATGAAAAAAAAAAAGACAACGGAAGATACCAATGGAAGGACTTAGGATGTGTGGAACAAAACCAGAAACTGCATGTCAAAAAACCATCACAAAATCCAAAGATGAAATAAACTGGGAAGTTTACCTACATCAAATTGGATAAAGTATTAAAAATCTTAAAAAAAAAAATCTTTAAGCTATAAAAAATGTTTAATCACTTTTTAAAAAATTAAATAAAATAGAAAAAATGTCCACCACTAATCAAAGACATGACAGTGCAAAAGCAATGGATGAAAACGTCACCAAAAACCTGTGGGCAACTAATAAAACGGGGGGTCTGTTTGACATCAGAATGAAAACAAAATCTATTTTTAAAATTTAGTACATAAAACTGATGCAATCTTTCTGGAAGACAATTTGGTAGTACGTTTTATAAGCCTTAAAAACATCTAGATTTTTTTAATGATCCACTTTTTCGGGATTTTCATTATACGGGTGAATTTTAGACACATAAATTATATACAAAGTTGTCTGCAGTCCTATTTCTAATAGCAACAGATCTTCGGAACTGTCAATATCCTTCATTAGGGGAATACTTTATTATCTTAATATGTCAAAAATGTGCAAGAAAAAACAATACAGAAAGTATTTAGTTGTATTCAGATTTTTTTTAAGGGGTATGGCAAAGGAGATTGTTTAGAAACAGAAAATAATATAAATAAACATAGAGATGTACCTTTTCATTAAGACAGTCAATTAAATTTTCCACATAAATTTTCATGCTTTTATAGAATTTATAGTCCAGAGCCTGATGTGAGGAATTCTCTAGGTTCTGGATTGCACTCTTTGAGCTCGTGACGTCTTCCATGTATTTTTCATATTCCCTCAGGTGCGCACGGTGAGTGTCCTGTAACAACGCTAATCTAAACAGAGAAAACAGAGACAAGTCCTGGTTTCTTTTCCGACCTCTAGTTCCTACTGCGATAAGCAGCAACCTAACGGAACACTTGCAACGTTCCTCGGTGGAGCCCGCTGAGCAAGCGGCTGATCCCACCGCCCTAGGTTCATCCCACCTGCTGAGTCAAGGACAGCACCTCAGGAGACAGGGCTCTGAGGGGGTGTGGGGAAGGACACTGAGACCCCACCTGGGTAGTCCGAGAAGGCGCTAGTAACTGCTGCCAGGCTGGGACCGGTGGGGGTTACCAGAACAGTCAGCGCTCCTGTGTTTGAAATTAGACTCTGTCCGTGGTCTCCTTTGGAACACGGGGATCTGAACCAGCAGGTGCTAAAAAGCCTTCGGTATGTTGTGGTTTGGTACAAGTGACCTGTTATACGATTTACGCTTTTATTTTTCAGAACATGCTGCTCCTTAGGAGCACTCCACTTCCCCCTTCGCCGCCGTAGCCCCCACGTGCGCCCTCACAGACCTCCTCCCTTCGGCTTTTGTGAGCACTGCACGCATCAAGTGCTACCACAGGAAAAACAGCCCAGCAGGATTCAGTCCCCTTCACGTTTTAAAACACGGTTCCCGCTTAGGTATGCGTGGAAACAGAGGGAGCAGCTGCACTGTTTCCTTGGAAACATCTGGAAGGCATTTCCCACTGGTATCGGACTCTGTGAGAGCCTTACGACAGAACCAGGGGCACTGATAGCTAGCCAACAGAATCAAGAACAGCGATAACCCAGAGTCCACACACCGGTAAACCTCAAGTTTTCCAATATCTACCTCACTACCAAAAGTTACATAATATCCCTTTCTATATCAAATCTTCACTGAAATGAGTGACAGCAAGTATATCTCAGTTGCAGTATGATTAAAGAATGAGGTTACTTCAAAGCTGATTTGTAGAATCTATTTTCAGGTATTAGAAGAAAACAAGTATTGCCACAAACACAATGTTCTCTGGGAATGCTTGCTTTGGCAGGAGAACCAGACTCTCCTTGTGCCAGCCGTGTGCAGCACAGGTAGACTCTGGCCATTGTACGTGCTCCTTCACATGCCTGAGGAGACCTGCTAGACCCTGAGCAGCACAATGGAAAATGTCAGTATTTTCAATAACCGGTGATGGGGTTGCATGGTGGTTAGTGCTACAGCCACTACCCAAAAGGTCACTGTCCCAATCCAGCAGGCGCTCCTTGGAAACACTACAGGGCAGTCCTTCTCTGACCTATAAGGCTCACTGTGAGCCAGAACTGACCCGATAGCAACGGACCTGGTTCTGGTGTTTTGTGGTGTCTGCCTTGCTTTTAGTACAGAGGCCATTTATACTACGAGCAACAGCATCTCAGCGGTAAGTACTAACACTAGTAGAACGAAAGACGGTAACACGGAGCCCTGGTCAGGCACCCGGCGGCTGACGGGTGGTCCAAATCCACCACGAGGCCCCACGCGAAACAGAGCTGGCACCCCGCTCTTGTACCGACTCCAGCAGCTCTACGCCATTGCACGGGGTCAGGAGGCCCCCAAACGGGCTCGGCAGTATCCGACAACAGCAAGAAATGCCAGCCAGGCTTGAGGAAGGCAGTCTGTCTCCACAGTCATGAAACGACGCAGAGCCACTGCCCAGGTCAACCTCCTGCAGACACTGAAGGAGTCATCTCAGGGGCTACAAGACCGACAGGAACACAGTGTTCACCGTCTGTAGCATTAGGCATAAATGAGAAAATTTCAAAATCAAAACGTCTACCAGAGAAATCCTTAAGGAAATTACGGTATCTCAACCATACGTTTAAAACACTAAAGGCTATTTAACAAAGTAGAAAAACATGATCATGTTAAGTAAAAGGAAACAATTTATGATTACCAGTTTTTAACTACATAACATATATCACAAACACCAAAAACAAAAAAAGAAAAACCACCCAGTGTCGTCGATTCAACTCAGACGCATAGCGACCACCCAGTGCACAGCAGAGCTGCCCCGCAGAGTCTCCGGGGAGCGCCTGGCGATTCAGACTGCTGACCTCCTGGTGAGCAGACGTGGCACCTAACCACCGCACCACCAGGGTTTCCAAAGACTGAAAACACTCATGCAAAGATGAAACTAACGTGTGGGATGGTAGGGCAAGAGCTGCTGTTTTTTCCTATTATTTCTATTTAAGAATTAAAAAAGAGCACAGTTAATTTATTACTAAATGCCTAGAACAAATGTAAATTTCAAAAGGAACATTACTTACCTAGTATTTAATTGCTTCTTCACAATTTCTAAATTTACTGGTGGAAATGAAATGGATGTATCAAATTTCTTCACATTCTGAGATTCACTGCCATGAGATAGGTCTATGTCTCTTCCCTAGAAACAACGTGGAAATTTATATATTTTTAAACATTTAATTTACCTTGTAAATGTTAACAGCATGAGGTGACTGAGCACAAGGTCCCTGCCACCCTGAGAGCCGCATGCCCACGCGACCCTTCAGAAGCCCTGGGGGTGCAGTGGCCATGCCCTGGGCTGCTTACCAAGCGGTGGACCCAAGCAGTCAACACTTCTGAACCAGCAGTGTCTCCCTGGGACTCTCTGGGGCCGTTCTACTCCCTCTTACAGGGTCCCTATGAGTCAGAAGCAACTGGACTACACTGGCTTTGGTGTTTCTGGTGTTTAGGCAACTCTTCATAAAAACAAAATGTTTTTAAAATCCCCAGTTTTTAAAATTTGTTAGGTGCTGTCTGGTCAGTCCCTACTTACAGTGACTACACAAGCCAACACCGCGCCGCCCTGTCCCACCCTCACAGGTGCGGCGGGGTTTGAACCCTGACAGCACGTCCGACGACGTGGGACAAAGTCTCACCATCCTCACTTCCAAGGAGCGTAAACAGCTGTACTTCTTCCAGGACAGACATACTCACTCCTCTGGCAGTCCGCGGTACATTCAGTGTTCTTACCCCGCACCACAGTTCAAAGCCGTCAGCTTTCTTCAGTCCCTCGTACTCATGTCCCGCTTTCGCACGCACCTGAGGACTCTGGAAACACCATGGCTGGGGTCAGGTGCACCTCAGTTCTCCCAGTTACATCTCTGCTTTCCGACACCCCGCAGAGGTCTTCTGCAGCGGATCTGCCCAGTGCAGCGATGCAGTGATCTCTAGACTCTGTGACGGCTGCTTCCCTGAGCACCGAGTGCGGATCTACACAAAACAAAACCCGTGACCACCTTGATACCTTCGCCACTGATCATGATGCTACTCACTGGCCCAGCCGTGAGGATTTCTGTTTTCTTTACGTTGGGGTAATCCACACTGAAGGCCACAGTCTTCGTCTTCATCAGTAGGTGCTTCCGGTACTTCTTTCCTTCGGCAAGCCAGGCTGTGCGACCTGCACATCACACGCTGTTCATGAGTCCTCCTCTAATCCTGAAGCCCTCTTCTGCATATAATTCAGCTTCTGGGATTAACTGTTCAACATACAGATTGAATAACTGTGGTGAGAGTACACAGCCCTGATTCTAAGCCACTATGCCCGTGTTCTGTTCAAATGACTGCCTCTGGGTATTTAGATGGCTTCCACATGAGCACAATTAAATGTTCTGAATTTCCCACTCTTCGCAATGTTATCCGTAATTTACTATGATCCACATGGTCAAATGCCTTTGTGTACTAATACGCACGTAAACATGTTTCTGGTATTCTCTGATTTCAATCAAGATCCATCTGACATCAGCAATGGTATCTGTCATGGATCGAACTGTTTTTCCCACAAATGTCTGTCAACCTAGCTGAGCCATGAGTCCCCCTAATGTGGCTGGGTTTTCTCTATGTGTTGTATATCCAATCAAATGGATGAAATGAGAAGGATTAGCAGCAATTATATTGATGAGATATACAAGATTAACACCTTAGGACAGTCTCTTTGAGATGTAAAAGAAGTGAGCAGAAAGCCACCGGCACTCCACCAAGACAGCAGTGCTGGGAGCAGACCACATCCTCTGGACCTCAGGCTTCCGCACTGTGATGTGTCCCAACCACGAAGAACTCATGGCAAGGACCTTTCTTCACTGCCAACACGACAGAAAAGGCTTCCCCTAAGGATGACTCTGGATTTGTAGTCCACTAGATTCTGAGAAAATAAATGTCTTTTTGTTACAGCCATCCACTTGGGGTATCACTGTCACAGCAGCACTAGATGACCGCGACAGTACTCCTCCTTACACGTCCTCTTTGAATCCAGCCTGAATTTCTGGCAGTCCCTGTCAGTGCACTGTTACAACCGTATCTCACTTATCTTCGGTAAGATTGTACTTGTAAGTGATACTACTCACACCGCTGGGGAACTTTTACACTTTGCTGCAACATCTTTCTTTGGAACAGGCACAAACACAGACCTCTTCCACCAGCTGTCTTTCAAATTTCTGGACACAGACACATGAGCACTTTCAGCGCTGCATCAGTTTGCTGAAATATCTCAACTGGTTTTCCACCAGTTCCTGAAGACTGGTTTTGGCCGGAGCATTTGGTGCAGCTTGGGCTACTTCCCTCAGTACCACAGCTTCTTGATCAGATGCTGTAACTGCAGGTCTCTGAACACTTTACTATAATACTTGATCTTCTCGAGCCACCCTTTGAAATCTTTGGTTTAGCTGTTTTACTTCAGCATTTCTTCCACTCACTCTAGCTACACTAAGTTTAAGGCATGTTGCAGAGTCTCTTTTTTTGACATCCACTTTGGTCTTTTCTTTCCTTCCTGTCTTTTAACGACCTTTGCTTTCTTCATGTATGGTGTCCCCAGTCTGTAGCCATTAATATTCCGTGCATCAAATCTACTCTTCAGACGGTCTCTAAATTCAGGTGGAATATACTCAAAATCACACTGTGGTTCACTTGGACTTGCTCTAATTTTCATCAGCTTCAACGTGAACTCGCACATACTCAGTTGAGAGTCTATTCTGCAGTCAGACCCTGGCCTTGTGACTGATGATAATGAGCTTTTCCATCATTTCTTTCCACAGATGTGGTTGATTTGATCTCTGTTTTTTCCATCTGGTGAGGTCCAAGTGTACAGTCATCCATCACGTTGTTGAAAAAAGGTATTTCCAACGAGTAAGTCACTTGTCTTGCAAAATACTATCATAATGCACATCAAAATACTATCATAACTCATAACAGGCAAATTAAAAATCTTATATTTTTTAAAAAAACTTCGCTCTCAAAGTTTTTAAAGATAGTTTGGTTTCATAATGTCAAATAATCTTTGTCATGTAGTTTTTGAAGAATCAACAGCCCTTGGTGAATGTTACTTTGGGTGGTAGGCACAGTTACCTGGCTTAAACAACACCTATTTCCTAAAAGCTAACTCCTAGTTTTCCATAACTAAAATAGCCACAGATTCATTCAGGTCAACGAAAAGTAAATGGAAGGCTACTAGATGGTTTCTAGATAAAGCCCTCACTTTAGTGTAAAACACTGTTTTTGAGTTTTCTGTGACTTGCAGAGGAACAAATTCCTAACTAACTTGTCTTGTGAGACAGTACAGTTCACATTACTGTCCTCTGTCTAATGACAGCTTACCATCATCATGTTTGGAACGTTCAAAAGCTCCCAGAGGACCTCTGTTTACACAAGGACATATCCAGAGGTGGACCACGTATTTAGCCAACTCACTGGCTTAATGATCCTTAGTACGCTTTCCATAAGGCTTCATCACCTCTCACCTCAACTTTGTAAGTCTCTTGTTCAGCTCCAGCCACACCTGCAAATCCCCAAACTAACCAGACCATTTCAGACCTGTACACTTTTACTCCTGATCCTTTTGTCTCAAATTTCTCTCATCATAAACATTTTTCAATGATGTATTCACATGTCACCACTCTGGCAAGGGACCCCTCATCTGCTCCTTTGTGCCATCTCAGGAACTGCCTGAGAACCTGGGATGTCATACTCCCCTTATTTTGTTGAGCTGCTTCTTCCCTGGTAAAGACTGCGTATCTCAGTGCCTATCACCGTACGTGCAACTCTGGTGGCAGTGTGGCTGAGTGCTACAGCTGCCAACAATACAGGTTGGCAGTTCAAGTCTACTAGGTACTTCTTGGAAACGCTCTGGGGCAGTCCTATTCAGTCCTATAGGGTCACTCGCAGTCAGAGTCGACTGGACAGCAGTGAGCTTGGTTTTGGACTGAAGTGGAGCCCTGATGGTGCAGCGGTTAAGGGCTTGGCCGCTAACCAAAAGGTAAGCAGTTCAAATCCACCAGGCGCTCCCCAGAATTGTACGGGCAGTTCTACTGTCCTACAGGGTTGCTGGGAGTTGGAATCCACTCATCGGGCAGTGGGTATCATGATAGGCACTTATCTTAAGGTAGTAACTCAGAAAGACATTTGAATAAAAGGAGGGAAGAAGGGAAAAAGATAATAAAATATTTACTGCTTTTATTAACAGGAAAGAAAAATCAGATTAGAAACAACCTGAAGTGGTTGCCAAAAGGTGGAACAGTTAAGAAAATTATGATCCACTGGACTCCAATGAACATCACAAAGGTACCAGAAGTGTGTTGTCGCGTTATCATGTAAAAACAGGAACGTGTCAAGTATAGAAATCCGAATTAAAATTTCAACACATAGTACAGGTCTGAAACCAAGGCATCCCAGTGCACTCAAAGGTGCTGGGGGACATCTGACATGCTTTAGGAAAACAGCAATACTCGCATCTGTTGGAATGCTAGTTCTCGTTAGTTCAAGTTAAAACATCAGATCGTATTTAACATTACTTTTGATGATACTGTATTTGTGAAGCTGGGATTTTGGCAGATGGTGAAGTTGAGGATCTCTATTCAGCTTTGAAAGCTAAACAGAAAATTTCAAAGAGTGGCTTAGGAAGACAAAGTACTGTGTGGTAACATGTACAAAGGCCTGGAGACAGAAAACCCGGAGGGCAGAACATGCTCTGCCTTTCTCAAGCTGAAATAACAGATGAAATATTCAAGCTTCGAGTTGCAACCCTGAAGGATTCCACAGGGAAAATATTAAATGACGTAGGAAGCATCGGAAGAAGACGGAAGAAAACACCGTCACCACACCAAAAGAGACGGTGGCTGTCCCACCGCTTCAGGAGGCAGCACCCAGTCAGAAGCAGTGCCGAAGCAAGAGAGCCAAGTGGCACCCAAGGCCAAACAAGGTGCAAGACAAGGCTCTGTGAGTTCACGGAGCACCAGCCGAGCCACTCCACGCACAGCAGGCAGCACGGGAAGGGCTCCCTCGTGTACACCAGGGAAGGTGGAGGGCAGGTGCTTGGCAAGCCAACTGGAAAAAACCCACATTTATGCCTATTCCCAAGAAAGGTAATCCAACCAAACACGGAAACTATCAAACACCATCACTAATACTATATGTAAGCAAAATTTCGCAGAAAATTACTCAAAAGTGGCAGCGGCAATGTATCAAGAGACAACTGTCAGAAGTTCAGGCCAGATTCAAAACAGGACAGAGAACAGGGATATCACTGCTGAGGGCACAGGGACCTTGCTGAAAGCACACAATACCAGAAAGATGTTTATCTGTGTTTTATTCACTATGCAGAGGCATTCGACCGTGTGGATCATAACAAGAAATGAACAACACTGCAGGAAATGGGAATTCCAGCACATTTAATTGTGCTTGTGAGGAATCTTGGGCATACATCAAGAGGCAGTTGTTTGAACAGAACAAGGAGACACCTCACAGTTTCAAGTCAGGAACACGTGTGTCAGGGTTGTACCCCCTCACCAATCTGTATGCTGAGCAAATAATCTGAGAAGCTGGATTACATGAAGAAGAAAAGAGTGGGGTGCTAGGATCAGGGAGAGACTCATTAAGAACCCGCATTAGGCAGATGACACATCCTTGCTTGCTCAAAGTGAAGAAGACTTGAAGCACTTACTGATGAAGATTCAAGACCACAGCCTCAGTATGGATTATACCTCAACACAAAGAAAACAGAATTTCTTACAACTGGACCAATAAGCAACACTATGATAAATGGAGAAAAAGACTGACATTATTAAGGATTTCATTTCACTTGGATCTACAATCAACACCCCTGGGAAGCAGCAGTCAAGAAATCAAAAGATGCACTCCACTAGGCAAACTGGCTGCAAGAGATCTCTTTAAGCTGAGTGTTGAAAAAACAAAAACGTCACTTTGTGGATTGAGACGCGCCTGACGCAAGCCATGGTGTCTTCAACTGCCTCATATGCATGTGAGAGCTGAAGAATGAATAAGGAAGACCAAAGAACTGATTCTTTCCAATTGTAGTGCCGGAGAAGAAGATTTAATATACTATGGACCACCAAAAGAATGAACAGATCTATCTTGCAAGAAGTTTAGCCAGAATTCTTGGGAACCCGGATGTCCAGCCTGCATCTCCCACAATGCGGACACGTTGTCAGGAAGGGTCAGTTCCTGGACAAGAACGTCATGCTTGACAGGGCCGAGGGTCAGTGAACAGAGGAAGACCCTAAGTGGGACACGCTGATCGAGGGGCTGCGACAGTGGGCTCGAGCCCAGCCGCAGTGGGGAGGCTGACGCGTGACCAGCAGTGCTCTGTCATGTTGTGCAGAGGGTTGCTGAGTGAGAACCGACCTGAGGACACCTCAAACCCTGACAATGAAGTAGGTGGTCAGCGACAAAGAGGAAGGCTCGCAAGGGGACAGTGACAGAGTGGCTGGAACCATGTGCCTGAGGGCAAGCGTGAGGACGGTGTGAGACGGGGCAGGGCCTCCTTCTTGTACGCAGGGTAGGGTCCCTGCGAGCTGGAACCAACCCAGTAGCACCGAACACACACGTGATAACACGGTAACAAGCCAAGCGCTACGTGGACACCGGTGCAGAGCAGAAGGTAACGCTGGCGGCGGCTAACCGGATTCCACGGGTGGAGACGTCACGCAAGGCCCAACAAGCGCACTGACCCCATCTGTAACTGTCATCACTGGAAAATAAAACTCAAACAAGATGTACTTCTTTGACTTTTCTGTGTTATTTTACCTAAATGTCTACTGAGTTGTTACAAGATAAATCTTACTAAATTCCCTAAAATGAACTAAGTAACAAAGAGAGTTCTTTGGCAATCTCTTTCAGCCTAGGGGCACAATGGTAACATTGGCACAATGGTAACATTAGCAAAACACTTGGGCTCCAGGATGAGCATGCTTGGGAACCCCTGAAATCAATTCCCGGTTGTAGCCGTCCCAGGAAACGAACACACAGGGTATTAAAAACCACTACCTCTACGATTTTCACTGCTTTCCTCATCTGCTGCTGCTCCCACAGATCCTCATTCTCATCTTCCTGACTTTCTTCGCTTGTTTCATTTCTGGTTGCTGCAAAACGAACAAAAAGTTCCTGAATAAATCTTCAGTAGTCTCCCATCCCACTGGCAGCAGCTAACACTCTGGGGGCTGACACTGTAGGTTTAGTGGCACCTAACACGTATCACCATATTTCTCTGTAAGTAACCCATGCCTTCTACGTTTGCTTCTCAATGGCCCCTCCCCAGGAGTGCTGCAAGGCCCAGTTGTGGGCATGCTGCTGAGGGGGGAAAAGTACAGCACGCCTACGTGCTGTGGTCATAACTGTGAGCAGAGCACTTACAAACAATCCTCGTAGGGCAGAGGGTACAACTGACAGACATGTGCAGAAGGGCACCTTATTTGTGTAAAAATATGGTAACTCATCCTTCACCACTACCTGGGGAGAAGGCAATCTGATCTTCATTTCTACGATGAGGAAATCCACAAACAGGCTAAATAACTTGTCTGAGGACTGCATGGAAGGCGGGAAATGCATTCTGCAATCTGACTGCAGTACCTGCACCACTGTCACCCAACTGTCCCCTCTAACACACTACAGCCCGATGGCTGGAGCACATGAAGACAGACGGAAACGCTCGATTTCCCTTATGAGAGGAACTCTCAGTCCTGAGCTGAGAATCCAAACATTTTAAGTAATAATTTCTAGGTTGTAAGAAAACAATTTTCTCATTCTAGAAAAAGCATTACTGAAGATGACAAAACCTTAGTAAATGTGTATTACTGTTTACCAAAGAGAAATGTGAGAACAGTTGAGACTTATGGATTACTAATAGAGGAAAGTTTTCAGTGGAGTACAGAAAATTTTAACAGATAACACCTAAAATCTGTAGACGCTTCTATGTTGAAAGAAAAATCTTCAGGAGGTAACAACGATGGTTTTCAAAGTTTCAACAAGAAGACAATACACAACGTATGTTTTTAACTTTTCAAAAAGTCAGGGACAGCATACATTACTCATACCCACAGACACGACTTTCAGAGGTCATAATGTCATTGACCAAACTGATAGGAACCAAAAATCAACACTGACACAACGTGACACTCATCTATGCCTGTATGGGGATTTCATCATAATACAGTGTAATAGGAATGTCTCTGTCTTCATGTACTGATGATAAATAAATACATACTTGTTTCTTCAGCCATTCTCTGACTCAGTGTCTGAGGCTTTGGGGTAAACGGTATTCTTTCTTCATGGTTGTCAGGTTCGCTATCGGGATCCTCGTCACTGTCCTTCTTTATGCCAGAGATGCTGGACTTCTGTCTTACATCCAAAGAAATATAGTCCTCTCGGGCCCTGGCCAGCTCCCGTGTCCTGCGGGCGGCCTGGATGGAAGCTGCGTCGGGGACCCTAACTGAAAGGACAAAGAAGACACTGACAACCGAACACCACACACACGTTCCCTGCACTCCAACAGAGACAGAAGCACCATTCTCCCAATGGTTTCGGTTTTGATATATGCATGTAACTTAATCAGTGGCCAAAATATACATAAGAAACTAAATCTATTGTGATTCAATTTACAAGAATGAATCAAATCTACAAGTATCAGAAAATACACTAAAACATTCCCATTTATCTTTAACTGCCAGTCACCAGAGGCTGTAATGATTTTTGGTTGAAGCCCAGCTATCTTTCATTCCAGAAGCTCAGAGACAATCAGGAAACGGATGTGGAGAGGGCTAAGTACAGAGGCCCTCAGGAAGAGAACGGTACATGTCCGAAGGATCTGGCGACACAGCAGTCTACCCTAGCAGTAGGGGACCACCAGGCAGGTCTTCCCTGACTTGCAACAATCCAGTTACAATGAGGCGCACTTACAACCTTCACTGTTTCCAGAACATGGCAGCATCCTGGAGGAAGTGATGGAAAAAATGCATGTGGGGACAGGGGAAAACTGCTGAGTGAACACACTGAAAGGATCTGATCAGGATGATCCAATGGAAGAGGGCAGTGGGAAAATCGACATTATGGAAAGAACGCTGATTTCAGAACTTGATGCCCACGTGGGACATCACATAGATCCTGAGGACGAGGAAATGACAGACCAGGACCTAGATTTTGAAGAGGAAAGACATGCTGCAGAGAAAAAAACAAGGAGAAAGGGAGAGAAGCTGTCAAAAAATTTTATATTCCAAGAATCAGTTTTTCTAAATTAGATCGAGGATTTCAGCTGCTTGAAAACATGGACCAAAACGTTGCTGATTGCCTTGCTCAAGTTGACAAAGACAGATTTGGCAATCAGTGAGCTGTGACCAGGTAACATGGGTCCTGACAACTATGTACATGAACTTAACTTTCTAAGTGTTACATACTTCATTGTTGAATATCACTTGGAAAGCTATGCCCTGATGCCAGCACCTAGTCCACTCTTCAAGGCAATTTCAGAACTCTTTCTGGAATGGCCACTGAGCACAGTACCGAGACGGCAAGTTCAGGAACTTAAACTGTATAGCTGTCTATGAGGGGGTCTAGTAAACAAATAAGTACTGGAATACCCTCCCTACTCACCTGACCTGGCCCCCAGTAACTTGATTTTTTTCCTTTACCTGAAGATAAAAGAAATATGGAAAGGAAGACATTTCGATGACATTCAGGACATCAAGGGTAACACAATGACAGGTCTGATGGCCATTCCATAAAAAGAGTTCCAAAATTGCTCTGAAGGGTAGACTAGGCGCTGGCATCAGTGCATAGCTTCCCAAGGGGAGGACTCTGAAGGTGACCATGGTGATATTCAGCAATGATGTATGCAGCACTTTTTTTTCTAAGATGAGTTCATGAATTGAACTGGCAGGCCTTGTGTATGAAAACAAGACAAGGATGACACAGACAAGTCTCACTAATTTTCTGACTAGAAATGGCATCCTCGTTCCCGGGCGTTTCCATATGATCTGAAACTGTCCAGAGGGGAAGTTATCACTGCAACAGACAAAATGCCACCATTGTCCAGCTCCTCTTCATTGTCAGAGTTAACTTTTATGATTTATGAATCTTTTCATGGTCGCCATGAGCCAGATCCGACTCGACAGCACTTGGCTGGCTTGGCTTCATGATGTGTGTGGTAAAATACAGCTGCAACTTTACATGTTTAATGTTTCTAACTCCCAAGTTAAAGACTAGATTTATAAAGATACTGATAATAAATGCAATAATGGAACCCCCCACAAAAAAGACCTATGTGATTTATGTCTGAACCAACTTATGATGGAGTTGTTGGAAGGAAACCCTACAGCAGGGAGTACCTATCCTATGGCCTGCACTTCTCCTGCTAACACCCAGGAATATAGCCCATTGCAACTGAGTTGACTGCAACTCACAGTGACCTGATAGGACACAAGTGAACTGTGCCATTGGCTTTCCAAGGGTTGGCTGCTGGATTCAGACTGCTGGCCTCTTGGCTAGCAGCCGAGCTCTTAAACACCGCACCACCAGAGCTCCATCCCGGGAC
This sequence comes from Heterohyrax brucei, assembly GCA_028571685.1. Lineage (NCBI taxonomy): Eukaryota > Metazoa > Chordata > Mammalia > Hyracoidea > Procaviidae > Heterohyrax > Heterohyrax brucei. The sequence continues at coordinate 70,269,282 of CM053162.1, read as the reverse complement.
ACAGGGAAGGAGCAGCGGTCCATAACTGGAGCACCACCAAGCCTCCCAGATCCTAGATGTCCCATGGAACAATGTTAGCAGTCTAGATGCAGCAATTTTCAGGTGCTCTCTCTCTCTGTGTCCTACAGGGAGGACAAACCGCTCCCCTACCTTGGTATTTCACTTGTAGTTGCACTTGGAAGATCGAGACTAACAAGTTACTTGCCTCACACATCACTAGAGTTTGTTACGTCATCAGTAACAGGAACCACCAGTAGAGGAAATACTGACATCAGAAAAATCACTAACCAAATTACAGGCATGACCAACCTGCTGAAGAAAATTCATTTTCTCCTGGAGAGCGAGAACTACTTGAAGACAAGCTCGGATCACTCCTACTTTCTGAGGCGTCACGGGTCCCATCCTCTTCATCAGTCGAGAGGTCACTTGTTTGGGATTCCAAGGCATTTCCTGAATCTAACAAAGAAGCAGCACAATACTGGAATGAATAATTGAGATTATGAACAACAAATGACTGGGGTATGGTATGGCATTTTAATCCTACTCCGTATCTGAAGTAAACATAACTTTTTCTAACTTCTAGGCTTTCTGAAACCAATGAATGGTGTAATAAATGTATGAAAAATCCTCTTTGTATGATGCACTTGTCTAATGAAATATTCACAAAGAAAGCAATGAAAGCGGGGAAGAGAACGTTAAGAGGGAAAACGAAAAGCACAGCATGTGAGTGACTGAGACAGAAAAGAGGAACCGTGGCCTGAGCCAGGAGAAAAAAGTTTTCATGTATACTTAGTGGTGTCAGTTACAAGAGAAACCTGTTCCACGGTTTACTGCATTTAGTAGTGACAATTCTACAAAGCAGGTATGATCACTGATGAGAACGCTAAGAATGAGAGGGGTTATGCAACGTGCCCACAAGTCACAAAGTTAGTAATCAAAGAATACAGGTTTCAAAACCAACTCCACCCCATCCAGGCTCTTGTTACACTGTATTTTTATCACTGGTGGTCAGAGGTAATGAACACTCTGATCTTGACTCAAACCAAGGGAAGGTCCTTGACTCTGTTAGTCTCAATTAATTTAGTCAATAAACATTAAGGGATAACATCCACAAGGCTGTTATGTGGATTTAATGAGCATGATGCAAAGGAATTCTTGGCATTAATGACAAGGAAAGATGTGTTAGCTCAAAATTAGAAAAATAACCTCACATCATAAGATTACATAAATGTATTTTTTTTTGTCTTTAATTCTTAAGTAGGACACATCCCTCTAGTTCTAAACAATTGTTACCAGCTTTGCTCTACACTTTGCTCTTAACCTCTCCAGGACCGTGTGTTGTGTCCCTGGTCAGACCGGCTGGCAGTGGGTGCTGGGCACCGCCTAGTTCTTCTGATCCCAAGTTAGAAGATGCTGCGGTTCATGGGGGCTATTAGTTCCACGGCCTCATTTCTTTTGGGGGTGTTTGATGCCCTTCCTTCTCTTTTGCTCCATACAAGCAGAGACCAGTGGTTGTTTCCTAGATGGCTGCTCACAAGCTTTTAAAATCCCAGATGCTACTTGCCAAGCTGGGTTGCAGAACACGATCTTTGTGAACTATGTTATGCTGTTGTCTCCTGAGACTATGGTTCCAAGCCCCCTGACCAGTCCTGACATTCTACATATGCGTTGAGTCTCCATGACTGTGCCCATGGGATCTGTTATACACATGAATACATATGCAGCAAACACAGATATGTACACACACAGGCTTATTAAAAACAAAACAAAACAAAACACAGAGCTGCTGAGTCAATTCTGACTTACAGTGACCCTACAGGACAGAGGAGAAATGCCCCATAGAGTTTCCAAGGAGCGCCTGGTGGATTTGAACTGCTGACCTTTTGTCTAGCAGACACAGCACTCAACTACTACACCATTATAGGTATGCCTACGTGTAAAAGCAGGTTTACTCGACAATGCCTCTCTAAAATACGTATGTATCCGTATTGACCTATGTCACTACTTTTTGGCTTTTACTGTTGTTGGCAAATATTACATATTACAGCATTTCCTGAGACTGTCCTTGCAGCTCATGGACCTCCTCAGGGTCTTTATCTACCTTGGTGACGTGCTGACTTCACTCATATTTGGGACTGCCTTTACCATCAAGAAAAGTAACAAGGGTCTGCCATCTGGAAAGTGACTGCCCCTTCCATCACAGGTAACCATCCAAGAAATTTGTCTTCTGAGTGCTCATCAATTCTTGACCTTTGTAACAGCAGGACCATACAATACTTGTCTTTTTTGTAATCAACCTATTTCATTCAGTATAATGCTGTCCAGATTCATCCATGTTAGATTTCAGTCTCCTCAGTATTCTTCACAGTTGCACAGTATTCCACTTTGTAGGTACCCTAAGTTATTTATCCAGTCATCCACTGAAGGGCTTTTGGTTGATTCCTTTTGTGTGTATTGTGAATAACGCAGCAAAGTCACTGTTCTTCTGTCTCCAAGATACGAATCTAGAAGTGGGATTGCAGGATCACAAGATATTCCTAGCATCTTCTACAGTGGTTGTACCACTTTCAATCCCACCAACACTGCCTATGAGTTCTATTCTCTCCACAACCGCACCACCATTTGTTGTTTTCTGTTTTACTATTATTATTATCATTTTTACAGGGGTGAGATGCTATCTTATAGTTTCCATTTGCATCTCTCTAATGGTGATGTAGGGTCACTGTGAGTCAGAACTGACTTAACGGCATGGGATTAACAGTGATGTGGAAACCCTGGTAACACAGTGGTTAAGTGGTATGCTTGTTAACCAAAAGGTCAGCAGTTCAAATCCGCCAGGCACCTTCAGAAATGTTTAAGGCAGTTCTACTCTGTCCCAGGGGGTCACTCACAAGTTGGGATCAGCCCAATGGCAGTGATTTTTTTTTTTCCTTTTTTAAAGGTGATGTTGAAATCCTGGTAGCCTAGTGACTAAGTGCTACATCTGCTAACCAAAAGGTTGGCCATTCATATCTACCAGGCACAACTTAGAAGCTCTATGGGGCCATTCTACTCTGACCAACAGACTACTACTAAGAGTTGGAATTAACTAAGTGGCAGTGACTTAATGGTGGCGTGGAAACGCTGGTGGCATAGCAGTTATGTGCTACAGCTGCTAACTGAAAGGTCAATGATTTGAATCCACCAGGGGCTCCTTGGAAACTCGATGGGGCAGTTCTACTCTGTTTTATAGCATTGCTGTGACTTGGAGTGAACTTGATGGCAATTTTTTTTTTAAATGGTGGTGCAGTGGCTAACAGATGGTGGCTAACAAAGATCAGCAGTTCATATTTATCAGGCACTCCTCGGAAACCTTACAGGGCACTTCTGTTCTATCCTGCAGGATGGCTCTAAGAATCCACTAGAGGGCAATGAGTTTGGTTTTTTTATAACCAAAAAGAAACAGCCCTGGTGGTACCACAGTGAAACGCTGAACTGACTGAAAGGTGTCAGTTCAACTTCATCAAGTTCGCTGTGGGACAAAGATGTTGCAAGGATCACAACCTTGGAAACACTATAAGGCAGTTGTATTCCATCATACAGGACCACTGGGTTGGAATGTTTGGAGGAGAACTGATTTAGGTAAAACTCGAAGCTAGCAAATCACTGCTTGAGAAGGCAAGAAAAACCAACCTGGCCTCAGATCTTTCTGGTGAAGTTTAACTGAATGACTTACATGTTTTAGAGTACAAAAACAAATACAAAAAGTCATCAAAACCTCTATCACCAAATACAAGGCCCCAGCACTGACAAAACACCAAGATGGCCTTAATAGACAAATGATAAAACAAAAAAAACCCAAACCCACTGCCATCAAGTCAATTCCAACTTATAGCAACCCTGCAAGCCAGAGAAAACTGCCCCATAGAGTCCCTAAGGAGCACCTGGTGGAGTCAAACTGTCAAATTTGTGGTTAACAGCTGTAGCAATTAACCACTACGCCACTAGGTTTTCCAGGACTAGTAACAGCAGGGATAAATTTTTTTTACCTCAAGATCAACCAAAAACTGTATTATTAAACTCCAACTCAAATGTATTATGAGCACATAGTATGTGAACTTCTGTGCTGCTTGGTTCTCATATCAAGAACTCAAAGGTGCTTCAAAATTATTACAATATTAACCTTATTAGTGGTTAGGCTACCTTGTTACCATTATTTTTATCCTAGTTTTTGCAAAGAACTGATGAAAACAGACAACAGGCCAGGACAACGTACCTAAACCAGGACTTTGGATTCTTCTACCATTCATTCTGTTTTCCAAAACATAAAGACTCCACTCTTGGTTGACAAGTGTCTAAAAGGCACACCTAACCTCCCCGCTTACTGCGGCAGACGGGGATACGGAAACCCTGGCGGTGGGGCGGTCAAGCGCTACGGCTGCCCGCCGAAAGCCGGCAGCTGGCATCCACCCGGCGCCCCCGGGAACTCTGCCGGGCGTTCCCACACGCGGCCCGAGGAGTCGGAATCTGGAGCAGTGGGTTCCCCCCCTTTTGGTTTTTCCTGATTTAGGCTCTCCACCAGCACCACGCGCTGTCCCCCAGCTCTAAGCAGTGAGGGTCACCTAGGGATGCACACAGAGGAGCCAGCCCCCTGGGGAGAACTCCTCTCGCCACGCAAAGGAGCCCACCACCCCGGGGACGCAGGCGGCGGGCCGCGCTCACGGGCCAGGGCTGTCGCTCGCCGCCTCCACCCCGACGGCGGCCACGGGTCGGCGGCGCCCACCCGAACTTCCGGGGAGGCGCTGGCTACCGCGGACCACCTCCCCGCGCCCCTACCGTCACTCCGGGCGCCCTCATCGCTCTCGCCGTCCCCTCGGTCGCCGGGCTCGTCGCCCGCGCCGGGGGTCGCTCTCGGGGCGCGCCGGGAACTCGCCCAGACGCGGCGCCGGCCCCCGAGCGGCCGTCTCGCCGCCTCTGCAGGCGGCCTGTTCGCCACAGGACCCGGGACCGCTGGCTCACTCCGCGCCCCCGGCTCTGAAGACGAGCCCTGGCCGCCGTCGCTGTCGCTGGAATCGGCCCGGCGCTGCCGGAAAGTCCTCTTCGGCCTCTGAGCCATCACAACTTCCGGGGACCCCGCGCTTCCGCCGTCCCCGCCGAGCGCTGGGCGTCCGGCGTGCGCGCCCCCGCCGGGCCGCTGCGTGCGCGCCCTCGTCTGGCCGCTGCGTGCGCGCTCCCGGCCCTCGCCGCGCCGCCTCCCTTTTCCTCGCGGCCCACGGGAGTGCGCATGAGTGTTTCGAGGTCCCTGCACCCAAGTGTGGGTATGCAAAGCACTCCTTGCAAACTGAGGTTTCTTGGGCGGTAGCTGAGCGGCCTTAGAGCCGCCTCGAGTTGAATCCCACCGAGAGAAGCATCCACAAGCTCTCTGTGCAGACTGCGTGGGAGTCAGGCACTCTGTATTACCAATTATTTATTATTTAATAATGGCTTATTGCAAAGAGCTCCTTTTCGCCTTAAATCCAAATAAATCATTTTCAGGACACTAGGAGTTTTGTTTTTATTTTTTATTTTTTTGGTTAGGATGATGGTATGTGGTGCGAAAATGATCCTGTAACTAAAAAAAATGTTTGCTATTAAGCCCATGCTTGGCTGGCATTAAGCCTATGCAGACACAATGACCCTATAGGACAAAGCAGCACTGTCCCCCACTGGTTTCAAAGGTGGTAGTCTTTGCAGAAGCAGACTGCCACATCTGTCTCCTGTGGCTTGGCCCACTGCTTTAACCATGGTGCCAGCGGGGCTCAGAGGTACTTGTGATACCTGGAATGGCACTGTCCCGCGGTGGACTAAGCGCTCCTTACATAGCTGGGCGGAGTTCTGAAGACTAGCTGCTGGAACAGAAGGAGGTGCTCAAAGGGTGTTCCACGTGGCCCAGTGCTTTCAGTCTACCAGCTGTCCACGCAGAATGCCCACGTCCTGTGATGAGTGTCTTCAAGTCACTCCACAAAGCAGTTAATGAAAAGGCAAACAGTAGAAAATGATTTTAAAATGGTGAGGAAAACTGAGGAAGATGAACATAAACATGATTAGAGAGAAATTCTATGTTCTTTCATGCACTACATAAAGAAGCGGTGGTACATTATTCAATTCAGCCACCATTTATAAAGCATCTAGTAGCCCAGGCACCATACGAAGCCCTGGACCAGTGCTCAGGTCTGATGTTCTTCAAATCACCTGCAGGCAGTGTGGAAATGGCAGATACTGACTCAGTAGGTCCCTGATGGGGCTAAGAGTCTTCCTTACTAGCAAGCTCCCAGGTGAAGCCAGGATTCTGGTCTGAGGATGAAACTTCAACTAGCAAGATACTAGAGCACTTATAAGATAAATCAGCCAACCTTAAGAAGTTTAAAGCAAAAAACGTGTTTCTAGTAACTTCATCGTGATAAACGTCACATCAGATTGTTAAAGCACCAAGTGCCACTGTGTACCTCCCAAACTGGAAACCCTGTTGGCATAGTGGTTAAGGGATTCCTCTGCTAATCAAACTCGATGGCACTTGGCTGGCTCTGCTAATCAAAAGATTTCAGTTTGAATTCACCAGTTGCTCCTTGGAAACTTCAGTTCTACTCTGTCCTGTAGGGTCTCCGTGAGTCAGAATCAACTTGATGGCAGTGAGTTTGGGTTTAATCCGGAAACAAGAGCAAAGCTAGTGAGAACCTATTTACAAGTGATTAAGGTTATGTAACTGTGGAAGTTATTCCCCACAAGGGGAAATCTGTCCATACCTTCTTGAGAGGGTTCTCCACAAGCCTCCCAAATTGTGGTAGATGTTTGAGTTTGAAAGGTTGGCAGTAGCACAGAACTCACTCTTAGACTCGCTCACAAAGGGAGCAGTTTACTTAGGGATAAACCAAGTGTAAACATGGGTGTTCCAGAAAACTTATTCTCTCCCTTTGAAAATTACCCACTCACGGTGCACATCCACCTCCAATATGAAAACAGAGGCAGACGTCATCCTTTGTAGCTGGGCTTACAGCCACTGGCTGGTGTGGGATTGTTGCTCACTCCCTCACTTTCAGCTACACTGTCTGTAGGGACAAGGCCTCTCTTCATGCATTCCTACTCACATAGTGTCTAGTTCCTAGTCACTGAATTCATGTGAACACAACGAACTAACTTCATGGAGGGGCAACTCTGAAACATGTACATCCATAACCACAGTGATGAAATCTGGAAACAAAGCACTCTCACTTCTTAGATGCAAATGTGTTGACAAGTAATACACTGAAAAAAAACCAGACATCAAACTCATCGCTGTTGAGTGGCTTCTGACTCACAGTGACCCCAGAGGACACAGTAGAAGTGCTCCCCCGCCCCCAGGTTTTCCAAGGAGCACTGGGTGGACGGAACGGCTGACCTTTCGCTTAGCCATGGCTCTTAACTGCTATACTACCAGGGATCCAGGTAATCAACAACTGAGAGAGAAACCAAACTGGGGTTTAAAACATAAAGCAAATCCTCATTCTAAGGGAGACAGGTGAGTGAGAACAGTGAGTTTCCCTGGGCATACTTTGAATGGGAGAGGATGAGAGAGAGATCACTTGCTCAATAGGGGAGGGGGTGGATTTTGGAATGCCTGCTCTAGTTTTAAGGAAAGCAGAGTGAAGACTCTGGGGGAGTAGTGACGAATTTAGAGAGAAAAAAAACAAAGATTCCCAGCTAAATTTGAATTTTAAAGGAATAAGAAGTAACTTTCTAGGTATAAGGATGACCCCTGCAGTATCTGGGACCGGCTTGCACGGAACACACTGCACTCAAGTCTGGGGTGAAGAGGGGTGTGAAGAATTTCAGAGGTGGTGAAAGGCTTCCCGGAGTCTAAGGAAAACAATGGCCAGCGAGGTGTTCCCAGGAACGGGGCTGCCATGGACTGAATTGTATCCCCCAAAATATCTGTCAACTTGGCTAGGTCTCAGTTCCCAGTACTGTGTGGCTGGCTACCATTTTGTCACCTGATTTGAGTCCCTTGTGCTTCATGAATCCCATAATTAGGATGTAATGTGACGGAATGGTGGCAGTTATATTGACAAGATCTTCAAGGTTACATGGTCTCTTAAGCCAATCCTCTTGGGATATAAAAGAGAGAAGCGAGCAGAGAGACGTGGGTTCTTACACTGCCAAGAAAGAAGCACTGGGAGCAGAGCACATCCTTGGGACCCAGGGTCCCGGCACTGAGACGCTCCTAGTGCACAGAGAGATTGAAGAGAAGGATCTTCCTGTAGAAACAACAGCGAGACAAAGCCTTACCCTGGAGCTGAGCCCTGAATTCAGACTTCCAGCGTTCTGGACTGTGGGAGGATAGATTTCTGTTTGTTAGAATCATTGTTTTGTGGTATTTCTGCTACGGCAGCACTAGATGACTAAAGCAAGAGGTGAAGGGGACAGGGGACTTTTAAAAATGTGGTGTCATCTCCTGTAATCCTTGAGTAAAACTGTGCTGCACTGCACACCTAATAAACTCAACTAAACGTGTTGCGGGCGAGTTGCCTCCGACTCAGAGCAATCCCACAGGACGGCGTGGAGCTGCCTCATAGAATCTCCAAGGAGGGCCCGGTGCATCGGAACGGCCAGCCCTTGTCCGCAGCCACAGCAGGGAGCCACGACGCCACCAAGGTTCCCACACCCCGCACAGTCTCGGGGTGGCACGGCTGCTGGGAACGCAGGAGGCGGCATCGAGGGCGAGGGAGGTGGTGGCCCCTGCCCGCCGAGGACGGGACGGCAGTGCCACAGCTCCCGAGCCCCGAGCACTGCGGGAAACCCGCGGGCGACAGGCTGCCGGGGACACTGGCCCGGCGGGGCCGCGATCCCGCGCCTGCGCCGAACGCCCCCGCGGTGGTGGCTCTCTAGGGGCGCGGAGACTCCCCGGCTACCTCGGGACACCGCGACATCCTGACAGCCGCAACTGCGGGGTACTGCTGGTTCCTGCTTACCAATACCAGAACTCTGCAAGAATGTAAAGACAATCCGTATCTATTATTTGCTTACAATAGTTCGTAACTTTGCATCATTTGTGTACAAGTTAGAATTACAGAAGATAATAATTTTTTTTGGCATACAGGAAAAATTCTGTGTCCCATATACCCAAACATGCTGTTTTTTACCCTAAACAGGTGAAACGGAATCAACTCAAAGGCCATGGATTTGGTTTTTTGGGTCTTGCAACTCATTGGTGTGCTCTGAGCGCCCCCTCGTGAGCAATCTGCTCGTTACATCAAGATAGTGCAAAAGATCTTGCAGAAACTGGCTTTCCTTTCATAAAGCTATCTTTAAAAGAAATTCCCTTGTTAAAAACAATACATTTTCATTTTTATGCCAACCTACTTAAAAATTTCCAAGAATAAAGGCTTTTGGGGAATTACGTTTGCAACTAAAATAACATTCTCTTTTAAGATTAAAAAAATCCTTGTGGAAGTACATTCGATTCAAGTATAAACCCACCACGCGCAATAACAACAACTATGCTTTCAGTTTCCAGTGTCCATTTTTGAAGACTTCAGTCTTCTGTGTGTTTGTCGTGATGTTGCTCATCGGTCCAGTTGTGAGGATTTTTATTTTCTTTATGTTGAGCTGTAATCCACACTGACCGTTGTGATCTTCAATCTTTGCCCGTAAGTGCTTCAAGTTTTCCTGACTTTCAGCAATCAAGGTTGTGTTGTCCGCATGTTGCAGGTCGTTGACGAATCTTCCTGCAGTCTGGTGCTGCATTTTTATTAATCTATTTCAGCTTCTCAGACTACGCAACATAGAGATTAAATAAGTATGGTGAAAGGATACAACACTGACACACATATTTCCTAGTTTTAAACCACACAGTGTCCCCTTTCTTTCTTTGGGTGACTTCATTTTCCAACTACTGTGCTTTTTCCTTTGCTTCCAACTTTCTCATTCCAATACTGGTAACTAACAATGCATCTTGATTGGAGGTTGAATCAGTTTCATATTGCAGAAGTTGGTGAAAATTGTTAATTTCTTCACTTTTACATTAGTGGTTAGTGCATCAACTTTAATAATAGTGATATTAACTGATCCTCCTTGTAGACATATGGATGTTATCTTATCACTGACAGCATTGTATTTCAGGACAGATTTTGAAATGTTCTTTTAGATCATGAGTGTGTCACCATTCCTCTTCCATTTGTCAATCCCAGCATCATTGACCATGTGATTGTCCAGTTCTGGATTACCAATACCAGTCCATTTCACCTCACTAATTCCTACGGTCCTGATCTTCAAATGTGCCATTTCACTCCTGGTGACTTCCAATTTTTTTTTGATTCATACTTCGTACCCTCCATGTTCTTGTTACTAGTGGATGTTTTCAGCTGTTTCTTCCCATTTTGAGTCATTCCACATCAGTATACACCCTGCAAGGCTTACTCCGTTTACGTCAGGAAGGTCAATTCTATTTTGGGAAGTTTGCATTTTTCGCACCTGCCAGCCTGAGAGTCTCATCTTCTGGCCCCATATCAGACAATGTTCCACTGCTGTCTATAGGATTTTCATTGGCTATTTTTTTCTTCCTTTGGAAGTAGACCACCAAAAAAACCTAATGATACACAGAAAATACTGAAAATTTCTAAGATTTCATTTTGCTTCGATCAACCATCAGTGCCCACAGAAGCATCAGTCACGATATGCTGTTTTGGGCAAATCTGCTGCAAACAGCTTTTTTAAAATGTTAAAAACCGAAGACGTCATTCTGATGATTGAGGTGCCCCTGACCCAATCTGTGGCATTTGAAATCTAGTCACCAGCAGGCAGAAATTAGACAATAGACAAGAAAGACCGAAGAACAGATGCCTTTGGTGAAGAATATCGAATACAGCAAGGACTGCCAGAAGAAGGAACGAATCTGTCTTGGGAGAAGCGCAGCCAGAATGCTCTTTAGAAGCAAAGATGGCGAGACTTTATTTTGCTTACTTTGGACATTTTATCAGGAAGGACCAGTCCCTGGAGAAGGACATCATGCTTAGCAGAGGGTGAGAGGAAAAGGGCGCAATTCTCAAGAGATGGAGGAACAGCGGCTGCACCAATCCAGGGACAATTGTCAGGGTGGTGCAGGACCTGGCAACACTTTGTCCTGTTACACATTGGGTCGCTAGGAGTTGAAAGTGACTTGACGGCACCTAGCAACACTTTTCTAGCATTGCCTCTGCCTCAGAATCTCCACTGTCATTATCCACAACTTCAGGAAAACTCTGGAATTTTAAAACTGTAACTATCAGAGTATTTGGGAACCTCAAATTTCCATAATTTGAGATTTCTGAGATTTCTAGATTACTGATACTCACCTAGAAAGTCATAAAATCCATCCTCCTCTTTAAGTTACCTCCTGCTAAGTTAAAAACATGCTGCCTCATGCCTGGAGGCATTACTGCCGGTCCTAGATTTTCTCTGATTACAAGCTGAGATGGTAGAACATTGCAAGAGATTCCTATGATGAAACCAACTTTGTGATTCCATTAGTGTTCTAGAACTGCTGTCACAAAATACTACTAACTGGAGGTGGCAAGAACAGAAGGTTGCTGTCTCCCAGTTCTGGAGCTGGCAATCTGAGTTCAGGTGTCAGCTGAGTTGAGAGACAGTCTGTTGAGGCCTCTCTCCCGGCTCCTGGCAGCTCCAGGTGTCCCTTGGCCTGCAGCTGCAGTGTAACCTGGCACCCTTCCTGTCTCCCTGGCTCTGTTGACTTTTCCATTTTCGTAAGGACATCTGTCACATAGTATTACAACTCATCCTATTGTTAGGGACTGAATTGTGTTCCCCGTAAACATACGTTGAAGTCCTGATCCATAGATCTGTGACTGTGACCTGGGAAGTGGAAATAGGGCTTTTATATTAAATGCGGGTCTCACTAGAATAGTGTCTTGCGAATGTGGAACAGGTGTGGAAACAGTCACCCCAGGGGAAGACGTGCAAAGGCCTGCCTATAGTCCAAGGGGTGCTCAGAAAGGAGCGTTCATTAAAGAGACAAGGGAGGATTTCCCCACAGTAAACAGGGAGCGAGAGAGCGAGGGAGCAGAGTGCTGCTCTGAGTGCAGACTTCTAGCCTCCGGAACTGGGAACAAATAAATTTCCATTTCTCAAAGTCCCTGTGTTTGTACAAGGTCGCATTCACTGGAAAAGTTAGAATGTCAACATGCTGTATTTCTACAACACGTATGTGAGTGGACTCTGCATGGGCTGAGTATTTGGTCTTCTAAAGGCACAGAGAAGGGCGGCGCCTGAGCCTTGAGCAGCAAACCTTACCTGGCTCTGTTCACAACTGCCGCACCGGCAAAAATCTGAAATGCCAGCCCTAACTTAAAAGACGTATTGCACTTTCTTCTGACTACTGCCTGTTTGATTCAGAGATTTGAAACTCAGTGTTCTTAGAAATTGTCCAGAAGCCCCTGACTACAAAAATGGAGAGCTTCTGTCTGCCCAAGGTGAGGCAATAAATTGCTGACTATAGAAAAAGTATCTTCTGTCAAGGAGTATGAAACAAGAGTCACTTTCTGAATCTTCATTGTCTTTATTCTTTCTTTCCCTCTACACCTAATCTTGCCTGTTGTCTTTGCCGTGAGTCTTATTTTGATATCTTTTATTAAATGAGTTCTCAATATTAAAGGCCCTGGGTAGCACCAATGGTTTGCACACATCTGTAGCTGAAGATTGACTGTTCAAATCCACTTAATGTCACTGCGGAAGAAATGCTTGGTGACGGGCTTCTGCAAAGACTACAGTCGGGAGAACCTCCCGAGCAGCTCGAGTCTGGCACAAGGCGTGGGCACGGTCAGGATTGACTCAATGGCACCAGACTTGGTGTGGTTTTAGGATCTCCATTCTGTTGCTGTTGATTTTGTATGCTCTTTGGCTACTTAAAGGGGGGAATAAAAAGACTTTATTATCATCATTATTTAGATCATAGCTACTCCTGTGGATGTAACTGCTGCAAAATTTAATAACTGTTCCTTGAAGCACGCCAAAAGGTATATCCTCTTTTACAGGATCTTCTGTAAATTAAATTTCCATCACATCGTTAATCCCAACCTTTGTTGAGTCCTATAAAAATTAGAACTTGACCTCACATCAGCAAATGCTTTGCGAACTCATCGTATTTGTTTCTGTGAAACCTAGCCTTTCAAGAAGGAAAGTTAATGTTTGGGACATCCGGGGTATGGGTACAAGAGTTGGTTTTGTTCTTTTTGGAGACACTTCATGCCACTTTATAGGCACTCTTTAACTCCATGCAAGGAATCTGCCCAACTTGAGAGACAAAACGTCTCCTTGTCCCCGCTGCAGTTGACTGTACAGGTGCACTGAGTAACAGCTCCAGCTTACTAAATCACAGTCTTTACTGTTGAGTTGACTCTGATTCATAGCAGCTCAAAAAGATAGAGTAGAATTGGTTCCATAGAGTTTCCAAGGAGCAGCTGGTGGATTGGAACTGCTGATCTTTTGGTCAGCAGCTACACCTCTTAAGCACTATGCCACGGGGTTCCCAGCCTACCTTGCAAGAGTGCCATTAAGTAACCATTAGGCTTACACTTGCCTCCCACATCTAACCTACCCGTGTATGCAGTGTAACAACTCGAAATTTTCAGCTATTTAAAATTACCAAGGAATCTTGTTTCCCTGAAAAGTATGTCCAGAAATCTCCAGAGAATGACAAGTGCAGGTTACTTGGAAAAATTCCCAGGAGGGAAAAATGGACTCTTCATCTTTTCAGTCTCCGCACTAAAACAAGCACAACTTGTAAAAGGAGGGCAGAAACTTGTCTTTCAACATAGCAGCCCGCCAAATGCCGTTGGAAAAAGCATAAATTATATAATTTCTTCTCTGGAAGCCCAAGAAACCAGTTTAAATTTAAGTTCATTAGCTAGGGTTTTAATGGATAATCACACAGCCTTTGAATTATTGACAGCCAGCCAAGGAGAAATTTGTGCTATAAAATCACTTCTTGTTGTGCAGATATTCCAGAGGATAAGTAGAACAGTTCATAACTAGGCCCAAAGAAAGAGCCACCTGGCCTTCTAAAACAGACCCAGCAGAATTCTGGAACATGCTGTCATAGATAGTTTTATCCCAGGCACATGGCTTTGATATTCATTGCAAACCAACATAGAGCTATCGAGTGTGGTCTGACTCATAGCAACTCGATAGGTCAGAGCAGAGCTGCCCCATAGAGTTTCCAAGGAGTGCCTGGAATTTATTTCAATTACGGTAATTGCTTTTTTGCATCTGGCCAGCGTGTCCTGTCTAGAGTCCTAAATGTTATTGTGCAGCCGTTGTCCTGTGAGAGGATTCAACAACTCACCCTAGGACAAGAGGACAACAGAATAATCCCAGTCCAGCTATAGATTCTGTTCCTAGACATTGTCCTGATCTCGATCAGCACTATCTCAGCAACCACAACCTGAGACCTGATGAATGTCTTAGCTATCTAGAGCAGCTATGACAGAAATATCACAGGTGAATGGCTTTACCAAACACAAGTTTGTTGTCTCATAGTTCAGGAGGATGGAAGTCTGAATTCAGGGCAGGGAAGTCTGAATTCAGCAGCTCCAGAGGAAGGCTTTCTCTCCATCACTGTGGAGCAAAGTGTATATCAGCAGTTCCCTCTGAGTCTAGGAGCTTCTCAGAGTAGGAACGTGGAGTCCAAAGTCTGTACTGCTCTCCAGGCACTTCTTTCTTGGTGACACGAGGTCTCTAACTCTGCTCACTTCTCTCTACTCTTATCTCTTGTAAAATAAAAAAGTGATGCAAGCCTCACCCTTGGGAAACTCCTCTTACGTTGGATCAGGGCAGTGATCTCAGTAAGTGGCTTGTGTCCCACCCAAATCCTCTTTACTATAACTGAATCTTGAACCACAAGTAGAGGTTAAGATTTACCACACATGAAAAAATTACATCGAATCGCAAGATGGGGACCTAAACCCAAACCTGTTGCCAGCGAGTCGATTCTGACTCACAGTGACCCCATGGGGCAGAGTAGAACCATCCCACAGGATTTCCAAGGAGTGGCTGGCGGATTCCAGCTACCCACTTTTTGGTTAGTGGCCGAGCTCTTAACCACGGTGTCACCAGAGTTCCAAAACGGAGGACAGTCTCACAATACTGGGAAAGATGGCCTAGCCGAGTCAACACACATTTTGGGAGGACATAGTTTAATCCATAGCAGCAGATGTTATCTACTCATGGCCAAAAATGGGCTGAGAAAAAGAAAAGCAGTCTGCGACAGACAGAAGCAAGCTAACACCACCAACAAGCCAGATGTTGCTAAGAGCGATCCTGGCACTCACCTGCCAAGCATCACTGATTTCACAGCACACTAACACCAGGGAAGATCCTCCCGTGACAAGGAGGTAACAGGACAAAAACAAGACAGCTGTCTAATCATATCCAAATATAGACAAGACACGACCGTTGTCTAAACCATGAAAATGAACAATTGCCCGTTAACCTGGTGTGATGGGTTATAACGTGGCCCTCCACAAAGTGGAAATCCTAAGCTCTGCCAATGAAGTTCATGAACTCATCTTAGAAAAAGTGCTACGTATCTCGTTGCTGAATATGACTACGGTTGCGTCCCAAATACTCCCTTTGGGAGGCTATGCACAGATGCCAGTGCCAGGTCCACGCTTCAAAGCAATTTTGAAACTTTTTTTTCTGGAATGGCCATCAGAGCTGTCATTGTATTATCTTTGATGTCCCGAATGCCACCCAAATGTCTTCCTTTCAATATTTCCTGTCTCTTCAGGTAAAGAAAAAATTCACTGGAGGGCCAGATCAAGTGAGCAAGGAAGGTGTCCCAATACACACTGATTTGTTTACTGGCTAAAAACTCCCTCACAGATAGCTAGACAGTTAAGTTCATGAACTCTCTCCATGACACTGTGCGCAATGGCCATTCCAGAAAGCATTCCAAAATTGCTGTGAAGGGTAGACCAGGCACTGGTGTCTGTGCAGAGCTCCCTAAGGGGATGCCTTGAAGCTGACTGTAGTGATGTCCAGCAGTGAGGTAGGTAGCACCTAGAACAATTAAGTTCGCTGACTTAACTGCTGGACCTCTTACGACCTGTTTGGAAACAGGGGCATTTGTTACACTAATGAAGTCGTAGCAAAGTAGGAAAACAAAAAACTGATTTCCAATGAGTTAATTTTGACCCATAGCAACCTTATAGTACACAGTAGAACTTCCCTGTAAGATCTGTAAGGAGAGGCTGGTGGATTTGAACTGTGGATCTTTTGGTTAACAGCCAAATACTTAACCACTGCACCACCAAGGATACTATCAAAACTGAACTAAAAACCAAAAGCTAACTCACTGTCATTGAGTGGATTCGGACTCACAGTGACCCTATTGATAGAGTAGAACTGTCCTATAGAGTTTCCAAGGGCACCTGGTGGCTTGAACTGTTGACTTTTTGGTCAGCAGTCGTAGCACTTAACGGCGATGCCATCAGGTTTTCCATACTACAGTGGAAAGAGTCCTAAACCTAACCTCTTCTGAGTGATGTCTCACACACACACACACACACACACACAGACACACACACAGAGGGGAGACCATGTGAAGAACTGTCTATGACCCAAGGGACGCCTAGGGCTACCAACCAGGAGGACCTCTTCTAGAGCTGATGCCTTAATTTGAACTTCTACCCTCAAAACTGAGAAAGAAATTTAAGTTCTTAAAAGCTACTCATTTGTGGTATTTTTGTTACGGCAGCCCTAGGTAATTAGGACATCTGACTACTATGAATGATTATCGCCTGTTTGTCAATGGCAGCTTCAGCTTTCCTCTAGTCTTCCCTCTTTCTAGATAAGATTTACTAATATACCTTATCATACAGTTGCTCAGCTTCCTGACTGTACCCAATCTAGAGAAAAGCTCTGCTTCTCTGAGTGTCTCCCACCCGCATCACATAAGACAAGCCCAAATGCTGTGCTTCCTAAGACCTTCCTGCAGAGACATCCCACAGTCTCCCACTGTGAGTATTCTCCATAAGTGCAACAAGCAATAATGCCAGCTTTCTGGAGGGCATCGACAAGATGAATAAAATAAAATTGCCATTTTTGTAAGTCAACAATGATTGCACATTGGCCATTTTGTATGGTTCAACTTAATAAAACAAACGAGGTTGTTTTGAGGGTCTGTCTTTGCAAGTCAGTGACGATGCTAAGACAGAAACTCCTACTACTAACAGACTGCAGCTAGGAGTCCATAGGAAAATGCAGCAGGAACAGTAGACTGGTTTTTAAATTAATTTTCTCTGGAGAGAGAGATAGGAGGTAACAAGATATTGGACAGGCTTGAGAGAGTTTAATACACCAAGGGGGAGATGCAATGGAGAAGGAAAGTTGAAAATACTGCAGAGGGAGAATAATTACCGGAATTCTGGAAGCGTGGAAAGGTTTGAGACTTAGTCCTTGGGGAGGAATAAAGCCAGGAAATAATAATAGCAAACAGTAATACGCTTCCTATGGATCAGGCATAGTGCTAAAACTTTAACAACTTGAACCCTGAGATCATTACGCTAAGTGAAAGAAGCCAGTCACGAAAGATCACATATTGTGTGGTTCTATTTCCATAAACTGTCCAGGAGAGGCAAAGCCATAGAGACAGAAAGGAAATGAGGAGCTGTCAGGGGCTGGAGGGCGAGGGGAGCGGGAAGTGACTTCCGAGTACAGAGTTTTTTGGGGGGTACTAAAAATGTTCTAAACTTCGATTGTAGTGATGGTTGTACCAGTCTGTGAGTTTAATAAAAACAAGTGAAGTCATATATGTCAATATGTGAATTTCATGGTATGTGAATTATGTTTTAGTGAAGGTATTTTTAGAAAGTTTTACAATTATTTGGAAACCCTAGTGGTGTAGTGACTGAGTGCTATGTCTTCTAACCATGAGGCTGGCAGTTCAAATCGGCCAGGTGCTCCTTGGAATCTCTATGGAGCAGCTCTGCTCTGTCCTATAGAGTCACTAGGAGTTGGAATCAACTCTACAGTAGTGGGGTTGGCTTTGGTTTTTGGTTTACAAGTATTTACTTAATGTATTAATTTATTAATAACTTATTTAATACTCACAAACATCCCATGAGGCTAGTATTGTCATCCCTATTCTACAGAGAAAGATATCGAGGGACAGAAAAGAAAGGAGCAAGGAACAAAGACAATTCTGTTGTTCAAACGACAAGATGAAGTGTATACAAATACACTGAGTTACTGGCCGTCAAGAAGTTGACAAGATGTCTCTGCATGTGGGGTCCTACTTTAATTTGTATTCTCATGCGGTATAAGGGGAAGTGACAAGCAGAGAGAGAGAGAGAGAGAGAGAGAGAGAGAGAGAGAGAGTGTGTGTGTGTGTGTGTGTGTGTGTGTGTGTAAGGGCTGCTGTGGTTGTTGGGCACTGTCCAGTAGATCCCGACTCATGGAGTAGAACTGCCTGTTGGTTTTTCTACACTGCGGTCTGCTGAGAAATCTCGGGGGTGTAGGGGTTAAGTGCTGCATCTGCTAACCAAGAAGCCTGCAGTTCAAATCTGCCAGGTGCTCCTTGGAAGCTACGGGGCAGTTTTACTCTGACCTCTAGGGTTGCTATGAGTCAGACCCAACTCAAGGGCAGCGGGTTTGGTTTCTTTTTCCTTTTTTTTGGTCGTTGCCAAGTTCTTTCTCCAGTTCATGGTGAACTTCAGGAAAGCGGATGCGCTCAGGAGGGCTAGGTTGCTGACGGGAGTAAAGCTGCTCAAGCCCAAGTAAGTAAACACCCAAGAAGCATGCGGGGCCAGCCTTCTTCCCCAGATCTGGATGTCTGAAACACTGGAGGAGGCGGGGATTGTCTCAGTGGTGCTTGGATGCCACCCCATAGGAGGCAGGGGAAGACGGCACAGCTTTCGTGGTTTCCTGGTTGGGCGATTTTAGACAGAGTAGGTTCTAGGTTGCTGAGTGTGCAAGCAACAGAATAGTCTTGTGAGTCAGGAATTATTCCCAGCTGGATGGGAGTAGCGTGAGGTCTGGAGAGAGCTGCCAGGCAGGACAGACAGGGCCAGAAGGACAGGAGTGAGGGTCTCCAGCTGGTGAGGAGAAAACTAGCACCAGTAAGAGAGAGCAAGCTTCAGGAACAGAAGACTAAATAGCAGGAAAACTGGTGTGCCAGTAAACATTTAACAGCTGGCTCTCCAAGGAAAAGAAACCCTAATTTGTAGGGTTTGTTGATTTCCGTATGCTACATACTGTCACACTTAACTAGCTGGTAGGCGCTCTGACACCAGGCGCCGGGCAGCCGCTGAGCCGGGAGGGAGCTCCCGTCGGGGCAGCCGGGATCCGTCTCCTCGGCCTGCCGCCGGGCCTGCCCTCCGAGAGGCCTCTCGCACACCCACACGCGCTCTTCCTTCGGGAAACCGAACCCGGGCCCTGTGCCCAGCGCCCCCACACCACTGCTACCTCCGTTGGCAGAGGGAAAATCCCTGGCGAGCTTGCTTTGCCCTGCTGCTGTCCCCTCGGGGCTGGCTGTGCCTTAGGATCTAGTGGAAATAAGTGCCTCCTCAAAAGAAAAGAAGAAAAGCCAGGTACTCGTGGGTAGATTCTGACTCATAGCAACCCTGTGTGTTGGGGTGTAGACCCTGCCCCATTGGGTTTTCAAGGCTGTGACCTTTGGGGAGCAGACTGCCAGGTTTTTTCCTCCAGGAAACCTCAGGGTGTGTTCAACAGCCAACCTTCTCGGTCAGCAGCCGAGTGCATGCTTAGCAAAGGGTGAATAATTGGCACCTGTCTTAGTCATCTGGTGTTGCTATAACGAGTATCACCAGTGGATGGCTTTAACACTGATTTTCTCATGGTCTGGTAGGCTGGAACTTGAAATTCAGAGCCTCGGCTCCAGAGGAAGGCGTTTTCTCTCTGTTGGCTATGGAGGAAGTCCCTTCTCTTCAGTCTTCCCCTGGACAAGGGGCTTCTCCATGCAGGAACCCCGGGTGCTAGCGCTGCTTTCTGGGCAGTGTGAGGCCTGCTGTCTCTCTGCTGGCTTCCTTTCTTTCTATTTGAAAAAGACTGACTGAACACACCGTCTGACTGTGTACGATTCATCAGTTTAACTGCCACGTCTCATTACACCCTGGCAATAAGCCTCAGTACACATGGGGAGAGCCTATCAGACCACCAAATGGTAGTATTGGGAATTATGAGCTAGCCATTTTGACAGATATTTTGGGGGGACACAATTCTCCTTCAGAGACCTTTTTCTTTCCTTTTCTTCTCTCTGTATTTCTGTCTTCCCTCCACCTATCTGCTCCCTTTTTCTTGTAGTGGGAGCAGGAACAATGATTTGTCTGTGATTCGATAGCAGCGGGTTTGGTTTGGATTTTAAGAGAAGCCCGGGTGGAGCAGTAGTTAAGCACTTGGCTGCGAGCCTAAAGCTTGATGGTTCAGACGCGTCAGCTGCTCTGAGGAAAAGGACTTGACAGTCTGGAGGTCCCAGTCTGCATCCATAGAAATGACAGCATTTGGTCCCCTACGGGGCAGTTCTACTCTGTCGTACAGGGCTGCTGTGAGCTGGAAATGACTCGACAGGCACAAGTTTGGCTTTGATCTTTAGATGTATTTACCTCCTTCTTTACAGTAAAAACTGTTGGCAGGTTTTGCTGAAATCCAGAGAACTTCTTGGATTTAAATTTTATATGCTAAAATGCATCTTTGGCTTCTTGCACATGGTGCCCTGTCATTAAATGTTTGACTACAAAATTATAGCGTCTCGGTCTGCGGGAGACTGTCAGCTGGCTGCCTGGGGTGGGTTGATGGAGTGTGACTTTCCTCTTGCATATTTCTGACAAACATTCATCAGCCATAGGTCATCCTTAGCAGTTTCTGTTTTTTAAACCCTCTTTCCCCACAGGAGGGCACTGTCCCCTTTGGCTGAGACAATTCACTTCCCCTTTTCCAGCTGTGTAAGGATTTCTTTCTCATTTTGCTCAGAGACGTTGCAGTTCCCTGTCTAGATCCGCTGAGCCCTGCTGCACCTACAAAGGAAATCCTGTTGGCACAGTGGTTAAGAGCCGCGGCTGCTAACCAAAAGGTGGGCAGTTCTAATCCACCAGGTGCTTCTTAGAAGTCACCTGGGGCAGTTCTACTCTGTTCTGTAGGGTCGTTATAAGTTGGAATTGTCTCATGGCTTTTTTTTTGGTCATGTAGAAATGCCAGACGGCAGTGTGAGATGGGAGCCGAGCATAGAGTGGTCCCTTGCCTGGTAGAAAAAGAGAAGTGGGTATTGTCTCTCCTCCAGCTTTTGTCCATTGTTAGAGAAAGCCTGGGCCTCTAATGTGAGCCCAACAATCTGCTGGGTGGTCTGTCATGGAAGAGATGCTCAACTGTGCCAGTGACAGACCCCAGCGGGACTCAGGTGACTGGGGACATCTATGGGCCAGCTCTCTGGGTAAAGTACCAGCCGTGGTTTCTGAGACCATACATATTTTTGAATATAGACGTATCCCCCGGCAAATCGGACCCTGTCTACTTCTCAGTATGGCTGGTGTCTTGGGACCTGTGCCTTGTCTGTTCTAATTGCTGCAAAGCTGGGTGCTGTGAACAGCACGGTGGCCAGGTCTCTTCTCCCAGCAGAGCTGGAACTGGGGATGGCTATTTATCCTGTGGATGGACACTTGCCACTCCTGACCTTATTAGCACAGCCTGGGTCCTGGCCAGAGGAAGAGACACTTCCCGAAACTCTGGCTGGTGGGTGCTTGCCTTTGCTGGGTAATGAAGATGGGTCCATCGATCCAGGACCGGGGCAGGTTTTCATTTTTCTTTTCTTTTCCCTGTTGTGGTAAATATATAGGTAACAAAACATTTGCCATTTCAACGATTTTCACATGTGCAGTTTACTGATAAAAAAACATTTCTCACATTGTCCAATGGTCCCCTTTAGCCACTCATGAATTTTCTTGTCACTGTTAACAGAAGCTCGGCAGTCCCCCAGCACTGTGTGTTCCTTTACCCTCCCTCCCACCCACCTGGGCAGCTTTTGGACCCCAGGAGCTTGGGCCACGTCTCCAGGAAGGCAGAAGGCAGCCACATTTGAGTGAGCGGTCACTCACGGCTTGTTGTTAGGTGCCACTGAGTCAGTTCCTACTCATGGCGACCCCGCATACCACAGAAGTAAACGCCGCCTGATCTTGCGCCCTCTTCACGGTCACTGCTCAGGCCGAGCCCGTCGTTGCGTCGACTGTGTGAATCCGTCTTACTGACAACTTTCTCCTTTTTCACTGACTCTGTGCCTGACCGAGCATGATGTCCTCCTCCAAGGACTGGTCCTTCCTGAGAACCTGTCCGAAGTGTATAAGACTAAGTCTCTCCATCCTCGCTTCCAAGGAGCACTCTGGCTACACTTCTTTCAGGACAGACTTGTTCATTTTTCTGGTAGTTCAGTTTATATGTAATATTCTTTGCCAGCCACAGAATTCAAAGGCATCAATTCTTCATTGTCTTTCCTACTCATTCTCCAGCTTTTGTAGTATATGTACAAGGCAATTGAGAATATCAGCCCTTAGATCAGGCTTGCCTTCATCCTTAAAGTGATGTCTTTGCTTTTCAACACTTTAAAAAGGTCTTCCGCAGCAGATTTGCCCAAAGAAATACTTTGTTCAATTTCTTGCCTGCTGCTTCCTTGGGCATTGATTATGGATCCCAGTAAGATGAACTCTTTGACAATGCTAGTCTTTTCTCCGTTTATCATGAGGCTGCTTATTAGTCCACTTGTGATGATTTTTGTTTTCTTGATGTTTAGGTGTAATCCATATGAAGGTTGTGCTCTTTGATCTTCTTTTCTTCTTTAAGTGATTAAAGATGTCTTCATTTCAGCAAGCAAGGTTGTAACCTGTGTATCATAGGTTCTTCTTCATATAGTACAGAGTCTCAGATTATTTCCTCAGCATACAAGTTAAATAAGTATGGTGAAAGAATACAACCCCGACACATCCCTTTCCTGATTTTAAACCACTCGGTATCCCCTGGTTCTGTTTGAATGACTGCCTCTTGGTCTATGTACAGTTTCCCCATGGGCACAGTGAAGTGTTTTAGAATTCCCATTCTTCACAATGGTATTCGTAATTTGTTATGATCCAAACAGTCCAGTTCCTTTGTGTAGCTAATAAAACGTAGGTAAACACCTCTCTGGTACTCCCCGCATTCAGCCGAGGCCTGTCTGTGTAAATACAGTGGTGAACGGGCAGTGTCTGACCTTCTCTAGATTTATGAGGGAGAAGAATCAACATCAGAGGCCAAGTGCTGACTGCCGAGAGCTGAAAGTCAGACGCGCCTCCTTCCTCCGCCGTCTGTACCAGTTCTAACACCAACTGGCCCTCTCCCAGCACTTGTACTTCTGTGCTTGGTCTGACAGCATAGTGCAATGGTCACACAGAACTCAGAAAATACTTGTGAACATGGGATTTCTTAAGGAAGTAACAGATCACAATTCTGGTTCCAGAACATTCAGAGTACAGTCTTCCATCAGGACAGCCTTTTCCCAGTGGTGTGGCAGACACGCTTGCCTTTGGTATCTTGGTCTCTGCCCTGCTCAGGTAAACATTACAAAGATCTTTTAGCCCCTGCCGGTAAGTTCCTGGAGGCACCCCACCGCACCCGCAGGCGTCTTGCCCAAAGGTACTCAGGTTTCTTGCTCCAGGGCACAGGACGCCTACCGCACTGCCTCCTGCTGATCTCTCCTGCTGCTTCTCTCCCACAGCCTCTCACCATCTTCAGCGTTACAGCTTGCTGTCTCTCTCCTTCTGTCTCCTCGTCCTAGGAGCTTCTCAGCACAGTGATCCTGGTTTCCAAAGGATGTGCTCCACTCTTGGTGATTTTTCTCTGGTATGGGTCGAACCTTCTTTCTCGCCTCTGGGATGGATCATTTCAGGCCCGGTAGGATGGCAAAATGACCAGCCTCTTGGTGGCTATGATTAACTGATTTGCACAATCCCACCCAAGCACTTGGTCGGGAGTTATAAGACCATTATGAGAAAACCACACAAAAGCAATCCACTGCCCCACAATCTTGTGTCAAGCAATGATGTCCCTCATTGCATGTCCTCTTCTGAATCAGGGTTCATTTTACAGAAGTTCTCTGTTGATGTAGTACTACAACTATTTTTTAATTATCTTTGGGAAAACTTTACATGTGTGTGATATTACTGATAATGTTTGATAACTTTTGCATTGTGTTTGATCACCGTTCTTTGAAATAGGCTCAGATATGGATCTTACCCAAGTAGGGATCCTCCAAATTTCTTGGCACAGATGGGTGAGCACCTACACGGTTTTCTTGGAGCCCTGTTTCACATCAGCATCTTCAGTGAAGCCTAGACTTTTTCCTTCAATACCGTCAGTTCTTGATCGTGTGCTACGTCCAGAAATCATAGAAAGTTGACTGTTTCTCTTTAGAACAGAAATTCTGTGAATTCTTTTCGTCTTTGGATGCTGTTTGTGTTGTTTAGTATTTTGCTCATAGAATCCTTCAGCACTGTAGTTTGAGGCTTGAACCTTTAACTCAGTTCTTTTGTCTTAAGAAATGCTAAGTTTCTTCTTCTCTTTTGATTTTCTAACTTGAGGTCTAAGTCATTGTTTTCTTCACTTACTTATTTCGTTACTTGTTATAAAATATAAGAAGTAATTGGAGCAATTGTATTTTCAGTTGTGAGCATGTTAGTTCTATCACGTTAGGTATGACTTTATAATTGTCTTTAGAGATTATGCGTAGTTTAAGGAGATACGTACAGGTGCCCAGTTGACTAGTGGTGGGCTGTGATGATTAAGGTTATGTGATAACTTGGCTGGGTCATGAGTGTCAGTGAGTAAGCGGGTATTACGTAATAATCCTCCCTTTTGTGATCTTACATGAGCAACCAATCAGGTGAAAGGAGTGTTTTCTTGGGGTGTGGCCTGCATCAGTACGTGTGAACGTTCTGGCAAAGCTCACCCTCCCTTGATCCTGCATCTTACTCATCAGCCTCTGATCCCTGCTTCCTGAGACATGAGCTAGTAGTCTGCCCCTGACCTGGAGAGCTCAGTATTCGCCAGATCCCACAGCGCAGGAGCCAGCAGCCTGTCACCTGAACTGTTGATTTTGAGTTCATCGGCCTCTGCAGCCACAGAAGTCATGGGAAGCCTCTGGCCTGACACCTGACCCAAGGTCTGGGGACTTGCCATCTTCCACAACTGTTAAGCCATTTTCTTGAGATAAATCACTTTCTCTCTCTATATACACATAAACATGCTTCACTGGATTTGCTCCTCTAGAAAACCCAGCCTGAGACAAACCCCAACACCTAAAAGCTTGGCTGCATGCCCTTGACTTGGTCTCACCTTACAGGATGCCTTTTTTCATTTTCTCATTCATGTCATGTTTTGGGAGTGATGCAAAGATGGCACATTTACTTCTTCTGCACTTATTTCCACAGGTGTTCTGATCTCATCCTGTCATCTGCTTTCTGGGCTGCCAATCTCCTTGGCCTTGGATGAAACTATTAGACTGTGATGTGATTTTGAAGAGAATCATACCAGACTCACCATCTGAAGACAAATAATTAAGTAGGACAAATCATTGGAGTACTTAGTTTGTATACGTCAGGCAAAAAAGTACTTACCACATATTGGTTGCTTGGCAAGAAATGCCATCTGGAAACTGAGAACTAATTAGGGAGATGCCGAGGAAGAGAAGACAACTTTCAGGATGAGAGAACAGCAAGGTCCCTTAGGTGGGGAGGGCACTGTGTACTCAGGGAGTTCCTAATGCTCTCTGTGGCTGGAGTGCGGACAGCCAGGGGCAGACGCTGGGGAGGTGAAGCGGTGACAGAGCACATGGTCTTAACCACAGGCTCTGATGAAGATGATGGACTTCGTCCTGAAAGCAGCAACACTCAAGAATAGCTTCCACTTTTATGGCTGCTACTGCTAATACTTTCTTCTTGTTGTTAGGGCCTTTCAAGTTGATTTCAGCTAGGAGTGACCTACATAACAGAGCAGCACTACCCCATAAGGCTTCCTGGGCTGTAATCTCTGCAGGAGTAGGTTGTTAGGGACTTTTCCCACAGAGCTGCTGGGGGGTTGAAACCACTGACGTTTTGGTTAACAGCCAAGGACTTAACTGCGGTGCTACCAGGGCTCCTGTGCTACTACAGTAGAATTTTTATCTGGGATGGGAAGGGAAAATTGTTGTTTTCAGCTAAAATGGACTGTAGCAACTTTTGTCTTAACAGGATAGGGGTATAATTGTCTCAGGGAAGTTGTTTTTACCTTTTGTGTAAGAAAACACCAAATTAAAAAAAAATACAAAATTTAAAACACTGAAAAGTAAAGATGTCACCTTGAAGACTAATGTGCGCCTGGTCCAAGGCTTGGTATTCTCTGTCTCATCATAGGCATGTGAAAGCTGGGCGATGAACAAAGAAGACAGAAGAAGAAATGAGGTCTTTGAATTGTGGTGTTGGAGAAGAATGTTGAATGTACCAGGGACTGCCAAAAGAACAAATGGCTCTGTCTTGGAAGAAGTACGAACAGAGTGCTCCTTGGAAGCAAAGATGGCAAGACTGTGCCTTACATATTTTGGACATGTTGTCAGGAAGGATCGGTCCCTGGAGAAGGACATCATGCTTGGTAGAGTGGGGGGTCAGGGAGAAGGAGGAAGATTCTCAGTAAGATGGATTGACATAGCGGCCACAATGATGGTTTTAAGCATAAAAATGATTGTGGACACTGCTCGGGACTGGGCAGTGTTTCATCCTGTTGTGCGCTGTGTCACGATGAGTGAGAACCAATCACACAGCACCTAACCACAACAACATAAGAAAACACCATGATGTGGCTTGATCTATTCTGGGGTTAAGGCATTACAGCATTCTCTGGGCCTACCCTGAAGGAATAAAAGTAACAAGAAAAGAGGTCTCCATTGGTCTGCGTGAAAGAAATGAAAGGCATTGGGGAAATATAAGCCAAAGGGACAGAAAGGGCCATGTGATCCAGAGCCGACACAATATGAGACCAGAAGAGCCAGATGGTGCCCAGCCACCACTGCCCCGACAGGGAACACAACACAGAGTTTCTGACATAGCATCAGAAAAATGGGTGTGCAGAACTCAAATTCTCTTTAAAAAGGCCAGACTTGATAGTCCAACAGATGGGAGATCTTCAGAGGACATGGTCCCTGGACTCTCCGTTAGCCCAGAACTGAGATGATTCCTGAAGCCAACGCTTCGAAGATTAGACTGGACTCTAAGACATAAAATGATACTGGTGAAAAGTGTGCTTCTTGGCTTAAGTAGATGTGCGAGACTAATTGGGCAGCTCCTGCCCAGAGGCAAGGTGAGAGGATAGAGGGGGACAGGAGCTGGTTGAATGGACACAGGAGATACAGGGTGGAAAAGAGGAGTGTGCGGTCCCGGGGTGGGGAGAGCAGCTAGGGTTGCAGTTTTTGTGACTGGGATTACAAACTTTCACTTAAAGCATAATACATTGAAAATAGGTAAATAAATAAATTGGCCCATGTAATAACCAAGAAGAGTTTCTCAAAGATGTTGGCCCTAAGTGTGATTGCTGGGAGACACGGCCACTCCCCTCTGTCCTTGTTGCTCTGTATTCTCACTTGTCCCTCAATCATCAAACTCTAAATTTTATTAGTCTGGTGAGTGTGAATGTTATCACTTTAATTTGCACTTGTTTGATCACTGGTAAGGTTGAGTACTTATTCATGTTTAATAATCATTTGTGTTTTTTTTTTTTTCTGCATGCTCCCGCCTCCCAATAGTCTTTGTTCATTTTTCCATTGGATTATTTTGTCTTTTGCTTAGTGATCGTTGGAGATTCCTTGTGTGTTCCTCATCTATTCCTTTTCATTACAAGTGTCTTCTCTCAGACTGCTCATTGTTCTTAAAATTTGTTTATAGGGTGTTTTCTGCTTTATGGAACTTTTAAATTTTCAAGTTTCATTTCTTAGTTAGGTTTTTAAACCATCGGAATACATTTTTCTTAGAGTGTGAAAACTTAGATAATTTTTTATCTTCATTATAGTCTCAGTTATCTAGTGCCCCTTTAACATAAATACGGCAGGCGGATGGCTTTAAAGAGAGAAATTTTATTTGTCACGGTCCAGTAAGCTGAAGGTCTAAATTCAGGGTGTCAGCTCCAGGGGAAGGCTTTCTCTTGTGGGCTCTGGAAGAAGGTCCTCGTCATCAGTCTTCCCTTGGAATGAAAGCTTCCGATGCACAGGGACCCTGGCCTTTCCAAAGGATGTACTCTGATGCCCGTGCTACTTTCTTGGTCGTTTGAGGTCTCCAGATCTCAGCTTGCCTCCCTTTGCTTCACATCCCAAGACACTGCCTCAACACAGCATGGTTCTACACGTTGAGTCCTGCCCCAACAACACAACTGCCTCCTGTCCTCCCTCATTAATATCATAGAGGCAGGACTTACAACAAGAAGGAACATCACACAATACAGGGAATCAGGGCCCAGCCAAATTGCTGCACACATTGCTACACACATTTTGTTGGGAACACAGCTCAATCCATGACAATTACAGCCAATCAACTGTCCTAGCACCATAGATAGGCCAGTATATTCTTGTCGTCTGTTTGCAATGCAGGTCTTGTCCCATGCCATGTTCTTTATATTGTTCTGTTACTCTATTTGTCTACTGCTGGGCCAATGTCACACCATTGTAATTAGCATAGCTTTAGAATAACTTAATATCTTGTGCAAATTCTACTACTTGTTTTCAAATTGTCTTGGGTATTCTTGGTTTTGGTGTTTCTCATACAAATTTTACACGATGTTTTAAATAGCTTTTTCACTTATTTTACTAGTGTGATTATTTTACAATTGTTTTCTAATATTGCCATCTGGTTTGGTATCAGAGCTTTCTAAGCCCCATTAAATGTGTTGGGCAGTTTCATCTCTTATTACACGAAGCAGCTTTTCTAAAATAGAAACTACAGTTGAACTGCACTGTTCCCTATGAGAATTGCTAGCTACATGTGGCTTCTGAACACTTGAGACATTTCTAGCGTGCATTGAAAGATACTGTAAATGCAAAATATACACCGGTTTTCAAAGATTTGATATGAAATATATATGTAAGGTATCTCATTAATACTTAAAAAATGACACGTTTAGGATCATTCACTGAAATTTTGATATTTTGAATACATTAAATACATCAAAAATCACTGCACTTTTAATGTTGCTGCTAGCAAACATAAAGTAACATACAAGGTCTGACAATTAAGTCCACAAACTTAAAGGCTGTTGAACCCGGTGGCAAGATGGTGAGTTAGCAAACTTAATTAATTATATAGTTGTCTGTGAGGGAGTTTTCAGCCAGTAAACAAATAACTGTATTGGAGCACCCTCTCCACTCACTTGGTCTGGCCACCAATGACTTTTTTCTTTGTCTGAAGATGAAGGAAATACTGAAGACATTATGACATTCAGGACGTTAAGGGTAACATGACGACAGGGCAATATTTCAAAGGTGACAATAGTGACATTCAGCAATGAGGTATGGAGCACTTTTTCTAGGGTGAGTTCACAGACTCAACTGGCAGTCCTCATTTGCAACAAAACATTTGCTATTTCCACCATTTTTACATGTACAATGCCGTGACCTTAATTATTATGTACCACCTTGTATAGCCATAACCATTATTACTTTCTAAATTTATTTATTTACTTTTTAGTTTCTATTTTTATCACAGTGATACAGGGTACAATAGTCTGTGATGCTTGTTACAAAAAATAGCAATGCCTGCTTTGTCTCCCTTTTGATAATTCTTGAGGGTATTTCTCTCCACCTCCACATTACTGTTGCATGTTCTTAAGTCACTTCTGGCTCATAAACATCCCATGAGACAGGGGAGAACCATCCCAGAGGGCCTCCTCGGGTGTAATCGTAACGAGAACAGATCATCAGGTTTTTACTCCTGTGGAACTGAGGGTGGGTTTGATTCACTGACGTTTTAGTTAGCAGCCAAATGCTTAACTGTCCGCTTCACCAGGGCTCCTTTCCACTTCTACGGTATACCATCTCCACTTGTAAATAAAATTAGCGATTAATACCTTACTATGGAAAAATGATAGCAAACTTAGGAAACACCTATTTTGTGTGTGAGGTGTATCTGACCCAAGCTGTGGTCTTTGTAATTGTCTCAAATACACGAGAAAGTTGGACAGTGGAAAACAAAAACAGAAGAATTGATACACTCAAATTGCACTGTTAGTGAAGAAATGGTTGGCCGAAAGAGCAAGCAAGTCTTTTTGAGAACTGCAACCAGAATGCTCCTTTAGAAGAGAGGATGGTGAGGGCTGAGTTTGTTTACACTGGCCACATCTTCAGGAAAGGCCAGTCCCTGGGCAAGGGTGTCACGGTTGGTAAAGGACAGAATCAGTGGACAGGAGGGAAACCTTCAGCGTGTCAGATTAACGCAATAGCTGCAATAATGGTCTCAAACACAGCCATGATGATGACAATGACACAGGACCTGGGAGCCTTTTGTTATGTTACACAGGAAGTTGCCCTGAGTTGGGCCAACTTAATGGTATCTGGCAAATTGTTTCAGGTTTGTCTCTTGAAGTTTTATATATATGACTCACACAGTTCTCAGAACAATCCTATCAGGGCACCTGAGGAATGACTTCTTAAACATTTTCAGTCTTTCTGTGTTCAATATAATTTTCATCACTTTGTCTTTGTTCTGAAGATTCCAGCTTCCACCAAATCCGAGGCCTGGTGAGTCTGCAGTGTATGTCAGCTCCCTTGGTTTCCTTAGGACTAGATAACTCAACTTTTCAGGATGCTTCTACTTTACAGCTTTTCAAATGTTACCGGTATGTCTCGTTTCCCATTTTCTTTATTTTTGTAGTCTTAGGCTTTGAAGACGTTTATGGCCATTTTCATAGGGTTTCAGAATGGAGTAAAAGTAAGTGCATGCGTTCAGTTTGTCACTTTGTACTTTCAGGTCAGCTTTTTCCTAGTCCTTCGTGCTTTCCTGGGAACCCCGGTGGCCTTGTAGTTACGTGCCATGGCTGCTATTCAAAAGGTTGGCAGTTCGAATCCACTGGCTGCTCCTCAGAAACTGAATGGGGCAGTTCTACTCTGTCTTACAAGATTCCTATTAGTTGGAATCAACTCAGTAGAATGGGTTTTTCTTGTTTGTTTTAGTGCCTCATAGCAAAAAATATGACAAAGTGGGATGCTTTAAAGAACAGGAGTGTGTTGTCTCACAGTTTTGGAGGTGAGAAGTCTGAACAACTGTTGGCCGTGTTGATCCCTTTTGAGGGCCCTGAGACAAACTGTTCTAGCCTCTCTTCTGGTGTTTGGTGACTGCTTCCTTCTTCCTGTTATTCTGTCTTTGTGTCTCCCTTCCTAAGACATCGCTTAGAGGAAGTAGAGCCCACCTGACCTCGGAGTGACTGTGTTACATTCCTGATAACATCTTCCGAGAAAGAACTCATTTCTAGACAAGGTTGCCTTCACAGGCACAAGGTTAGGGCTTCAGCGTAACTTTTTCGGGACACAGTTGACCAGTAACCATCTGTAATACTTAGCGTTGTTTTGTGAGGCCAACACGCTGTCTACTGCCCTGAGGTTCTCACCTAAGTCATTTTCAAGGTCTCCTCTTTCCTTCTTGAGATAAATGTGTATCTTGGATATAAAGTTAGATTTATAAAAAACAGCATGCTTCTGCCAATTAACAGGGCATTTAACTTGCTTCCATTCATTATGGGTTATTTCTATGGTTTTATTATGTGTTTTCACTCTCCTTTCTCCCTTTTCCTCTATATTTTGAAATATAAAACTTAACCATGTTCTCCTCCTTGTTTTTTCCCAGTGACAGTTTGGAACCTGTAGGTAGACTTTCCAGTCTTTTAGTGCTTCTTCTTAAATACTGAACACACACTTGTTCAAAGCCTGTATCCAGCTCTTCAGCTAGACAAAGGTCACATCAACACTCTTGTCACCACTCTTCTTTTGTTGTCTAGAGTTTCGGTGCTATGTTTTTAAGCATGAAAAATTGTTATCTAGTTTTTTTTATTTGATCATTATATTTATCAACATAGTTTATCAATTTGCACAGCACCATTCTTTTGTATTTTGGGGCTTACTTAGATATCTTTGGGTAACCTTTTTCCTTAAGCACACATGTAGCTTTTTTAGACTAGTCACTGGTGTTGCTTACGTGACTTTTGTTGGAGGTGGTTGTATTTGAAGTGCATGGCCTTTTGTGTGTGTATGTTCTGGGCCTTTCTTCTGGTTTTCCTTTTCTTCTTATCGAAGCATTCTTCAGAAGCTCCTTCTGTGAGAGTCTATGGCTGGTAAACTCCTATAGTCTGTGTTCATTTGAAAAAGCCTTGATTTTCCTCCATAGTGAATTATAGTACATTTTTATTCTTTCTTCCTTCCTTTTTAAAAAACAAATATTATCGTGGTCTGCTAGAGCTGACATGTGCCAGCTCAGGTTAGTCGATTGTGCCTACCACTTCCAACTCAAGGTTCAATGATATTGGCTTAAAATTAGCCAGGTTGAGAGTGCATGCTCTCTGGAAAGTGACAAATATTTCAAGTCAAGGGTAGGTTTTGTTTTTGTTAGGAGAGCTGGCTATTAAGCATTTCTCAGCTGCCACCATCTGTCGAGTGCCTACAATTTGCTAGGTGCTGTTTCAGGTGTAGTCAGGGAACAGAAGAGATAAAAGTCCTTACCTCTTGGGACTTATATTCTAGCAGGCACAGATGGTCAATAAGCAAATAAGCAATAATATTTCTGATGGTGTTGATTGCTATGGTAAAGATACAAAGTGAAGCCGGGGATAATGAATGCGGTGGTGAGCAGATTTGTAAAGGAAGGCCTCAATGAGAAAGTGACATTTGAGCAAAGCTCTGGAGAAGTGAAGAGGCAAGCTCTGCAGATAATCTGATGGAAGAATATTCAGAGCAGAGGAAACTCTGAGCAGAGGTAGGAAGGCTGTGATCTATTCAGAGAGTAACAGCAAGGTGTCAGCTTTGTCTGGGCCAGGGTGGAGACAGAGTATTGAGAAGGCTAGTCCAAGGTGTAGTCAAAGAAGAATGAGAGCCAGGCTCTGTAAAGTCCTGTCATTCCCTGTGAGGGTCTTGGTTTTTATTCTGAATGATATGGGAAATCACTGGAGGCTTCTGGG
Source organism: Heterohyrax brucei (assembly GCA_028571685.1). Classification (NCBI taxonomy): domain Eukaryota; kingdom Metazoa; phylum Chordata; class Mammalia; order Hyracoidea; family Procaviidae; genus Heterohyrax; species Heterohyrax brucei. Next base: position 70,236,087 of record CM053162.1, on the reverse strand, counting down.
AAAAGAAGTAACATGAAATGACATGGCAACTCTGTTGAAAATAGACTCTGGGAATCTAAGGGCAGAGGCAGGGCGGTCAGTCAGGAGACGATTGCAGGCACGTAGGCGACAGGACACGGTTGTTTTGGAGCAGGGCTGTGTTGTGGGAGCACTGAGAATGGTCCAATTCTGGTTTTGTGTTGAAAATAGAGCCAACAGGATTCATTGATGGATTGGATATAGGGTGTGACGGTGAGGACTCAAGGATGATTGCCAAGTTTTTGGCTGGATACACTGGAAGAACGAGGCTGGTTTTTCTGGAGATTAAGAAGACAGTGAGAGGAATAGATTTTTGTTGTTGAGGTGAGTATGAAAATATCAGGAACTTGATTTGGACTGTGTTTTAGTCAGCTGGAGCTGCTCTAACAGAAATACCACAGAGTGGATGGCTTTAACAAAGGAAGGTTTATTCTTACACAGTGTGGTAGGCTACAAGTCCAAATTCAGGATGTCTGCTCTAGGGGAAGGCATTCCCCCTTGTCAGCTCTGCAAGAAAGTCCGATTATGCATCAGTCTTTGTCCAGGGAGTATCTTGGCGCAGGAACCTCAGGTCTGAAGGATGTGCTCTTCTGGTGCTGCTTGCTTGATGGTGTGAGATTCCCAGTTCTCTGCCTTCTTCCCTTTCCTTTAATTTCTTCCAGGATGAAAGGATTAAGGGTGGGGCAAGCCACACTCTAGGGAAACTCCCTTTGTAGTAGAACAGGGAGGTGATCTTACAAAGGGATTTACAGTCCAACTCTAATTCTTTAACATACAGTATAGCAAAAGGACAAAATGGAGGACAATCATAGAATACGGGAAATCATGGTCACATGGCTACACCTATTTTTGGGAGAACACAATTCAACCCATGACAGGGCACATTAAATTAAATATCAGCCATGTGGGAAAATCAAATAGGCAGTTGTATATACGAGCCTCAAATTCAAGGGACAGGTCAAGGCTTGAGATAAAAAGTGGAAGTTGCCATAGCTTGTCTCCAGAATGTACCATCAAAGTGCTGCCTCCACGTCTGTACACATTATGCTCTCGTAGAGAGGTGGATTTCAGTCTGCTCTCTCTCTGAATCCAGGCTGCTGTTAGTGACTTATCTAACTAACAGAACATGACAAAGCAAAGTTCTAACACTTTCAAGGTCTGGTGCTGAGGAGCCTTGAAACTTCTGCCTAGTCTCGTGAATGTTCACTCTGGGAGGAGTCAGTCTCCGTATAAGGTGTCTTAGACGTCGGGGGGAGGTTCTTGTCGTCAGTCTTCCCCTGAACTCGGAGCTTCTGAGGCTCAGAGACCCTGGGTCCTTTCCAAAGGACGTGCTCTGCTCCTGGCACTGCTTCATGGTGGTAGAAGGTACCCAACTCTCTTGCTTCCCTTTCCTTTATGGCCCAAGACATGGCCTCAAGGCACGATGTAATCTCACACACTGAGTCCTGCCTCACTCAGCACACCCACTGCCCATTCTGCCTCATTTTCAGCATAGAGGCAGGGTTTACAACATACAGGAGCATCACACAGTACCAGGAATCATGACCTAGCTAAATTGCTACATATATTTTTTGGGGGACACAATTCAGTCCATGACAGAAGACCTACCATCCTGAGACTGCTCTGTTGTGAGGAAATCAAAACTCTTCTTGAGACAGAGTTACCTAACTGGTGGTCAGCTGTTCTAGTGACCCTAGTCCAGGCACCCAGCATGGAAGTGAGGAAGCTTTCACGTGTCTCCAGTCTGAGCCATCAGCTGACTGCAGCCATACTGGGGACCCTGAGGGGCGATAATGGCTCAGTGTCAGGATTCTCGTCTTCCATGTGGGGGACTGTGTTCCGTTCCTGGCTCCTTATGCATAGCTACACCCCATCTGTCAATGGAGGCTTGCATGTTACCAGGATGCTAAACAGATTTCTGTGGTGCTTCCGGATTAACACAAAAAGTCCTGGCAGTTTACTTGTAAAAATTAGCCAGCGAAAATCTTAGGGATCGTGACGGCCCGGTCCCCAGTGGATCATGGAGCTACTGTGAGAGTGGGTGGCATTTTGTTCTGTTGTGCATAGGGTCAGCCTTGAGTTGGGGGCAGCTGGACAATCGTACCTACAATGACAGCAATCAACACGCACCCCGCTGAGCCTGTTACCCCCCAGAACACTGAAAGCTAATAACGAATTTGTTTCCAACCACTACGCATGCAGGAGTTTTGTTATGGAGCAACATAAAACTGCAAATGAATTCATCATCATGTTGTGTTGTTAGGTGTGATGGAGTTGGTGTCATGGATTGAATTGTGTCCCATCAAAAATATGTATCAAAATTTGGCTGGGCTGTGATTCCCAGTACTGCGTGATCATCCATCATTTTTGACTTTTCTAGGCTGTAAATCCTCATCTCTGCTGGTGGGTAATAGATAAGATTATATTAAAAGAAGATTTGGGTAGGGTTGCAACACTGTTACTAAGGGAGTTTCCCTGGAGTGTGGCTTGTACCACCTTTTATCCTTTTATTCTACAAGGGACAAAAGGAAAGGGAAGCAAGCAGAGAATTGGAGACCTCGTACCATCGAGAAAGCGGCACTGGGAGAAGAGCACATCCTTTAGACTTGCGGTTCCTGAGCCAAGATGCTCTCTGAACAAAGACTGGTAGAACACACGGAGAATTCGGACTTGTAGCCTACTGGGCAGTGTAAAATTAAAGTTTTCTTTGTCAGTTGTCCACTCTTGGTATCTCTGATAGGGCAGGACCAGGTGACGAAAACAGTTGGCTCTGACTTCTAGTGGCCTTTTATGTGACAGAAAAATAAAGCACTGCATTGTTAATCAGTTATTCTCCACTCTTGATGCCATGTTCTTCCTTTAGCCCAACCTCTCAGATAACTTTTTCAGTCTGTCAGTTGAATAAGAAAGGTAAAAGAATAAAGAATTTCCATATACTTTTTTCCGACATGTGTATAGGTGATACTTAAAGCTGTGAGACTGAATGAACTCATGAGGGGATGACTAGAGATAAAGAAGACATCCGAGAGTAAATCACAGGAGACTTTTACGTTTAGATATTGAAGAGATTGTAAAGCTCTAACAAGCAAACAAGAGGCAAGATTGATAGTGATTATCCTCAGTGCTTTTAAGAGTTGACTTCATTATCTTTTTGGCATCTTTTTGCAGAAGAGAAAACTGCTGCCAATCTTAATGTTCTTTTAAAATAATGCACTTTTTTTCTATGGTAGTCTATGAGATACTCTCTTTGACCTTGACATTCTATAATTTCACTCTGATGTACCTTAGTATCCATTTATCGTTATTTATTCTGTCCAGTAGCTGGAGCACACTTCACTCTGAGGGTGTAGGCTTTGTCATTTCTGGAAAAATTTCAGCCATTAAATTTTCAAATGTTGCTTCTCTACTCTTCCCTCTAGTCTAGTGGAATTCCTTTTAAACACATAATGCCATGTTCCAATTTTTTTCTCTCCACGTCTCTTATTGCTTTATCACATACCATGTGTGCGCTGGTGTATATCTGTATATATTTCTGTCTTAACTACTGTATTTTTGGTGAGTGCTCAGAGTATCTTCTGATTCATAAATTCTCCCTTCAACAGTGCTCTTTCCACATCTTATCTCCTTGATGTTTTTTATTTCAATGATCATATATATTTTCAAAGATTTTGAATGAGCCCTTACCCTGCGTGAGTCACTTGTCCTGTCAATTTTTTTGCTTGCTTCTATTGCTTGGCTATTTTATAACTTTTTTTTTGTATTTACTTCATCAAAGGGCCTAAAGTACTTGCCTTAAAGTCTTGGTAAAACTTTTCTATATGATTAATTTCATCTGGCATAGATTCAAACATATATTAAGTTTGTGGAGCATCTTTCATAGCATTAGATAGCATCTTAGTCTTCTAGTGCTGCCATAACAGAAATACCACAAGTGGATGGCTTTAATAAAGAGAAATTTTATTCTGTCGCAGTCCAGTAGGCTAAAAGTCCAATTTCAGGGTGTGAGCTCCAGGGGAAGTCTTTCTGTGTAGGTTCTGGAGGAAGGTCCTTGTCATCAGTCTTCACCTCGTCTGGGAGATTCTGAGGCACAGGGACACTGAGTCTTTTCCAAAGGACAGGCTTTGTTCCTGGCACTGTTTCTTGCTGGTACCCAAAACAACAAACTCACTGCCTTTGAGTTGATTTTGAGAATAGAACTACTCCATCGAGTTTCCAAGGACTGCCTGATGGATTCGAATTGCCAATCTTTTGGTTAGCAGATGTAGGAGTTAACCATTATACCATTAGGGTTTATTCCCAAAATAGCTGCTTGCTTCCCTTTCTTTTATATCCCAAAAGATTGCCTCAAGACACAATACGTCCCTCACGTAGAGTTCTGTATCCCCAATACAACTGCTGCCCATTGTCCTTCATTAACATCATGGAGGTGAATTTACAACATATAGGAACATGACACCATACTAGGGAATCATGGCCTTGCCAAATTGATACACACAGTTTTGGGGGGACACAATTCAATCCGTGACATAGAGTTTGGCTTCCTGTGGGTCTTCTGGCCAGTCCGTGGCTCCCATTTTCTGCAGTCACAGGCAGAGGTAGAGGGAGTTTCCTTCCTTCTTCTTTCATGGGTTAGAGATCCTGCCCAAAGCCCTGGGTAGGTGGTGGCTCTTGTGCTGATCTTCTGTCCCTAGGGGATCTTGTTTAGTCTTTATACCACATGAATGATGTTCTGCTTGTTCTTGGTAACTTCCTTCCTGAGACCTGTTCCCGTTTTATGGTGGTTTCCACATCTCCACCATGTAGGTGTTTCTGTCTTTTGAATGCAGCTTTAACATTTTGTTATGGTTAGTTCATTTTCCTTCATGGTTTTTGTATCATTACCGCATATTTAAAGCAAAAGGGGTCCTTCAAAGTGTGGATTTACTGCTCTCTTTCTCTTAAGTTCTTGCTTTATATGATTTGCTTGGAGGTTTAGTTAAGTGGGTTGCCTGTAGCTGTTGTTGTGTGCTGTGGAGTTGTTGTTGTGTGCTGTGGAGTTGTTGTTGTGTGCTGTGGAGCTGAATCTCACTGCTACCAACTGCCTCTCCTTCCTACTTGGGTTCTTGCAGAGAAAGTGGAGGCCCAAAGAATGGAGTCAAGGAGTGCACAGTGCTAAAGTATGACTCTGTGAAGCAGAGCCAGACCGGAGAACACTGTGGGCCTCTTCTTTCCAGTTTGGATATGAGGACCCAATAACTCTGACTTTCTATTGGCCATCCCCACTCCATCCCACTTACAGGACAGGAGGCTTTAAACAGAAGTCACTCCTCACTAGAGTCCCTGACCTGGTGGTCTTACTTTAATCACTAAGTGGCCCAAGAGTTCAAGAGATGGTGTGACCTTTACTGAAACCATATGAGGCCAGGGAGTTATCCTGATTCCCTGATCATACCAGGAACCTCACCTTCCTGTGTGGAAGTCAGCTTCAGGATCATCACAGGGCTCACAGATGTTTGCAGCAGACTCTTTATTCCCTGTGAAGACGTGTGAACTAAGAAAATAAGCATTCTCTTAGTACTTCATGTACTGAGGGATCCTACTTGACAGCAGTTGGCTGGCGTGGCTTGGCACTTCTGTTCCAGCAGTATTATTTCTAGAAACTAAATTTAAGGAAACAATCAGAGATGTCATTTTCTCTATTGCATTTCACATGCAGACAGGCTATGCCCCAAACTGCCAGGCAGTCATGGGGCCACTAAGAATGAGGCATATACCCTGACTGGCATTAACCGATCTCTGGGCGCTACATTCTGAGTCGCACACAGGAGACACACCGTGTCAGCCGAGTAAAAGTCGTTCTCTTATTTACGGACAGCAAACAATGTTCGATAGCAACAGATTCCTCAAGAGGAAATACTTAACCTTCCCCAAATTACTCATGCCCATTCTTGTGTCATTGAGCAGAGGCACCACCGCTTCTGTTAGATCCAATGTTCATGCCACTGCTACCTGGAGCCAGCACCTCCTTCTCACTAGGCTTCTGCTCTGCCACTTGGCCTTGCTGGCCTCTCCTGCTGGTTCCTTTTATGTCACCCCAACACTAGTCACCTAGGCAGGGAGGCAGGTGACTCCTGCACCAGGCACGCTCATACTTTTCTTGCCCTGTGCAAACAAGTGTTACAGGTCTCTCAGCAGTTCTGGTGCTCAACTCCTGATCTGTGGGCTGGTGAGCGAATCTGGCTGTCTTCACTGCCTTTGGTGTTCGAGCTCTTTCTTTTGGGTCTAGGAGGTTCTCAGTGCAGGAACTCTGGGTACTTGACCAGGAGGATGTGCTCTGCTCCAGACCCTTCTTAACGGTAGCCAGGTCCCCTGCATTTCTGTGGAATTAGCCTTTATATAAGAAACCTCTTGTCAGTTTCAAGACGCGACCTCACACTCTGATCATGAAGTGAACAACCCCACTGATGGAGTACAAGTACTTGATTTACATAACAAAGTGGCCAATCCCTGGCTAGACTGTGGTGCAGCCAACCATTTTAGAGGAATTAGAAGGCTACAGCTAGAAAGTCCATATAAAAGCAATTCACTGCACCGTAGCTGTGGTCAAGATTTACGCACGAGTATGTTTGCTTTACTTTTACCTTTAACAGAGAAAAATTGTGGGAAAAAAACCTTAAGGTCCAAAAATTATAGTCAATTTATACAAAATATTATGTCGTACTTATTTTTAGAATAGCTGGTGACACTGGGTGTACCCACAATACAATGTGAAGCAGAAAAAACAGGATTAAATACTACAGCATATACTATAATTCTAATTTTTCAAAACAAGATAAGAAACACAGAAAAAATTCTTAGAAAAAAACTGTGAGAAAATAATCAACATATTAATAGCTTTCTCGTCTGTATTTTCAAAGATCAGTCTCATATAACTATGTATTACTTTTACAATAAGAAAAAATGTCGTTAAATTAAAATCCATCCATCTTCTGAAATAGATAGTGACTGCAGACAACATGTTTTGGTACAGAGTGACGTGCCCGAAAATTGGAGGATAAGCTAATATCCAAATGCCTGGTGTTACAAATGAGTTCTACTATATGTCATTACACACAACTTTATATACTAGCCAGATGATGCAGAGATATGGAAAGGAACATGAGTTGTCAGGTATAATGTTTAAATTTTGCTTGTAGACATTTAAAAAAAAATCTCTAAGAGAAAATAAGATCACACACAATCTTTATAGCAGGGTGACAAATGTCTCATTAGGGAAAGTGCATGCTGGCATAAAAATGAATGTAATTTATATTTGAATTTTTTGGCTAATCAAATGACATATGTTTTATTGTCTTGCAGTTATATTAATGAGCAATATTTAATTAAAAGCTAATTGAATATTCCAGGCAGCAATTATCTTGCAATAGAGATGCCAGGTCGGACACAAGCAGGCAGGTGAGCAGAAAGCCGAACTTGGGTAATTAGTCTTCCGGGAGCCGGAAAAGGAGGAGCCACACCAGGCAGGGCCAGAGTGAGAGATGTGTGGAGATTCAGCCCTAGACCACACTGTGTCCCGGGTAAAATCTTGTTTAGGGGTTCCTTTTCCAGTTGACTGTAGTCCAACCAAAGAGAATGCAGCAAGTGTGTGTGAAATCATCAGCGTGATTCCACGGCTCTCTTTCGAGCTCACCTCAGCGAAAGGAGAGGGAGCCTGGTACTACGGACCCCGATTGTGTGTGAGGCAGCCAGGCCAGGCATGCTTCAGCATATGGGGTAGAAGATTAAAAAAAGAAAAAAAGAAAAAGAACAAAAAACAAACGCTCTTCTGTAAAATCAGAGGAAATCTGGGCAGAATCCATTGGCTGAATTTATCTGAATTTTTTTGAAAAATTTCAAAAACTTTAGATATATATATAAACAAAACCCACAAAAACCAAACCTACTGCTGCTGAGTCGATTCTGACTTATAGCGACCCTATAGGTTAGAGTAGAACTTCCCCATAGAGTTTCCAAGAAGCTCCTGGTAGGTTTGAACTGCTGATCTTTTGGTTAGCAGATATAACACTTAACTACCATGCCAAAAGGGTTTGCAAATACATACAGTAATGGAAATTTGAAAATCAACCATTTGAAATAAAGTCAATTTTCTATTTTTGTACTTGAAAAAAAATAGGTCTATTTTGAGTCTACTGAAATTTTTTTACCCAAAGCCTACCCTGGCGAAAGATCTCAGTACTTTGCCACCTAGTTCATTTTATGACCCCTAAAGTTTTAGAAACCGTGGTGCTGTAGTGGTTAAGTGCTACCACTGCTATCACAAAGGTTGGCAGTTTGAGTCTATCAGGTGCTCCTTGGGAACTCTCTGGGGCAGTTCTCCTAAGTCCTAGAGTGTCACCATCAGTCAGAATTGAGTTGGTGGGATTTTTTTTTTTTTAAAGTTGCAGTTAACTGTTCAAGTTTATTGTCCAAGGACAATAAAATATCAGTTATCTGGAGTTACATGAACTGTTTGACAGATTACCAGTGGTAAATATTATGGTGATACGTCTGGAGAAAATCTTAAATACCCATCAATCAGCAAAAACAAGCAAAGAAACAAAATCACAAAAACCTGTGCCCACTAGAAGCCCTTCACTAGTGGGCATCACTATGCAACTAGGGGACCCTTTGTTTGTAGACTTCCTTATGGGAGTCTCGAATCCCCACTTCTCTGAGGGCTGCAGGAAGTGGTGGCCAGATTAGCTGTTTGGCTGGTGTCCTAGGTCTCTCAGGGGAAAATATTACTGTGTTTTGAAAAAAAAAAAAAGATATACAGTAATCTGAAAGATTATTTCATTTAACAGCTTTTAATGCTTAATTTTTTTATTGGTTATTAAATGGAGAAAGGAAATTAGATAAAATAAATTATGGAAAACTACTTAACACTAAAACTCAAAACTTGTCTGAAAAGACCTCAGGACATGACAATAACAGAACTCCTCTTAAACTTGATCTGGACTAGAGACACATGTCACACAAATCTCAGAAGACACTGTAAAGAGCAGAAGAAAATTTTGCAAGGTTCTGGCATGAAGGAAGGGGGTTATGGGACTTTGAGTGAATGGTTTGAGTGTGTTGTGTATAAACCGTGGCTTCAGAGCTCTGGACAGATGCTTGATGGAGAGGCAGGGAGTGAGGGGCCATCAGGACACACCGGGTAAGTGTCCATTTCCTGCTGGAACTAGAGATGAAATGTTTAGTAGGTGAGAAAGACAGGTTGCACCGTGACAAACTGATGTTGCATTCATATTAATTTAATGTTCAATATGAAAATCCTAAAATTAAGAGACTATGGTCTTGGGGAACACCTAGTTTAATTGGCATAGCATAGTTGATACTCTACTTTGGTGAGTAATGTCTGGGGTTTTAAAATCCTGTGAGCAGCCATCTAAAATACTCGATTGATCTCACCCTTTCGGGAGAAAGGGAGAACGAAGAAAACTAAACATACAAGGGACAGGTTATTCCAGAAGAGTAATAGGCCACATCAACACAGTATCCACCAGCTGAGTCCAGACCAACCAGATGATGGCTGGCTACCACTACTGACTGCTCTGACGGGGATCGCAACAGTGGATTCGGGACAGAGCTAGAGAAAAATGTAGACCAAAACTCTAACTCACAGAGAAAGACTAGACTTCCTGACCTGACAGACTGGAGAGACTCTGTGAGTATGGCCCCGTGGACAGCACTTTAGCTCAGTACTGACGTCACTCCTGAGGTTCACCCTTCAGCCAAAGATTAGACAGGTGCGTCAAACAAAATGAGATTAAAGGGGCATGGCAGCCCAGGGACAAGGACTAGAGAGCAGGAGGGGACAGGAAGTAAAAGGGAATCCAGGGGTGAGAAGGGAGAGTGTTAACATGTCGTGAGACTGTTAACTGATGTCGTGAAACAGAATGTAGACTACGTCTTCAACGAGAAACTGCTGTGTTCGATAAATCTTTATCGGAGTGACAATAGACACAGAAGTCCTAAAATAAAGAAACAAAGAAAGAAACACAAAAATAAAGCTCAGCTAATAAGCATTGTTAAGCCTAGAAAGCTGGCTTTGGAAGCCCTGTCAAACAAACGAGCCAGTGTACTTATGTTGTCTCACAGACAAGGGAAATAACTGCCGAGAACAGAGTCTTGCTTTACTTTTACCTATAATAGAGAAAAATTGTAGGAAAAAACCTTAACGTCCAAAAATTATAGTGAATCTCTACAAAATATTGTGTTGCACCTTTGTCTCAGGGTGTCTTGAAAAAAGAACCTATTCATAAGATTTTCCACTGCTGTTCACAGAGTCTTCACTGGCTCACTCTTTTCAGAGGTAGATTACTGGGTCCTTCGTCCTAGGCTTAGTCTGGAAGCTCAGCTGAAACCTGTCCACCGTGGGTGACCCTCCTGCTATCTGAGGGCTGGTGGCATGGCTTCCAGCATCCTAGCAATACACAAGCCCGCACAGTATAACACAGCGACAGACACACAGCGGTGCCGATGAGGAAGTGGAACCAGGGTCATCACTACATGTCAGAGGCATACTAGCTGAAAGCAGGAAATACCAGAAAGCTGTTCATCTGTGCTTTATTGACTATGCAAAGGCATTCAACTATGTGGATCATAACAAATTATGGATAACACTGTGGAGAATGGGAAGCCCAGAACACTTAACTGTGCTCATGAGGAATCTGTGCGTGGACCCAGAGACAGTCATTCAAATAGAACAATGGGATATCACATGGTTTAAGGTCAAGAAAGGTGTGCACCAGATTTGTATCCTTTTACTATACCTATACAGTTTGTATGCTGAGCAAATAATCTGAGAAGCTAGACTATTTGAAAAAGAACAGGGTGTCGGACTGGAGGAAGACTCATCAACAAACAGCGCTATGCAGATAGCACAACCTTGCTGAAAGTGAAGGGGACTTGGAGCATTCACTGATGAAGACCAAAGACCACAGCCTTCAGTGTTGGTTACACCTCAACATCAAGAAAACAAACATCCTCATGACTGGACCAGTCAGCAATGCCACGATAAAAGGAGAAACTATTGAGGTAGTCAAGGATTTTGTTTTATTGGGATCTACAATCAACGTCCAAGGAAGCAGCAGTTGAGAAATGAGAACATTTATTCGCCACCTGTTTGTCAGTTTGTCGTACTGGGGGCGGGAACACAAATTAATCCACAGCTGCCGCCTCATCACGGGGTTTCTGATTTCACAAATTTTAATCAAACTGTCTTGTCTACTTTTGCTATTTTTTTAAAAATTAAAAACAGATTAAAAAGTGTTTTCAGTCTCATCTTTCTTATGTGGCATTTATCAATCCTTTTATTATTTACTTGTCCCTGGGCCTTTACTAGATCCATAAACAGTTGAAAATTAATTAATGCATTTTCCTAGATAATTTAGTGCAAACTACATCTGTTATCTCTGTGACTTGAGAAATAACTGCAAATAAAAAATTGTCTCTATTTTGTAGCATGGATAGTCTATCCAAGGAAATTAGCAGCCAAAACAGTGTTCAATGTTTAAATTTGGAAGAGACTCAAGAATTAGATAAGAAAGCTTGTAAAATAGATTAGATTTGCAATCTGAAAACCCACACAGCCAGCTGGGAAAGAAATATTAATGGCGTGCTGAAATGTTGTGTTTGACATTTCTTCTAGTCTTAGAGATGAGTGATGAAAACGCAATTTACAATGAGTTTCAGAGGAGTTTACTGTAAGTTCCAAAATATGAAGAGACATGTAGTCTTTCTATTACCATTCTGTCATTGCTATCATTGGACAAATCTGCTGCAAAGGACTTCTATAAAGTGTTAAAAATGAAAGACGACACCTTCAGGATGAAAGAGCCCTTGACCCTAGCTGTGGTGCCTTCAGGGACCTCATACACACGCAAAGACTGGACAGCGAATAAAGAAGACCCAAGAAGAATTGATGCCTTTGAATTATGGTGTTGGTGAAAAATATCAAATGTACAATGGACTGCAGGAAGAACAAACAAATTTGCCTTGGAAGAAGTACAACAGAATGCCCCTTAGAAGCAAGGAGAAGAAGTTTTGTCTCATGCACTTTGAAGACACGTTGTCATGTGGGAGCAGTCCCTGGAAAAGAACATCGTGTTTGGTAAAGTAGAGGGTCACTAAAAAAGAGGAGGGGCCTCTGTGGGATGGACTGACACTGCGGCTGCAGCAGTGGGCTCACACACGGCAGTAGTGGTGACCATGGCACAGGACAAGGTAGTGTTTTGTTCTGTTGTACGTAAGGTTGCTATGAGCCAGAATCAACTTGATGGCATCGGGCAACAACAGCCATCAGCTTGCAGCAACAGCTGGAGCCACACCATTATCTGCTACTGAAATACCTGGAACTAATTAGATATGAAATGAGTTTGGGGGAAAAAACTGCCCAATTTGTTGCCATTGAGTTGATTTTGACTCATCAACCCTATAGGACAGAGTAGAACTGCCCTGCAGAGTTCCCACAGACCACCTGATGGTTTCCAGTTGCTGACTTTGTGGTCAGCAGCCGTCTCTCTGAACTCCTACACCACCACGGTTTCAGGAACAATACTGGGAGACTGAAAATTTGCATAAATGAGGCCTTCTGAAACCACGAAGATGAGTCATTTGTATGTTTCTGGAATAAACCCAAGACAAGGCAGAAAAGTGAATGACATCAATGAGGTAGACAGAAACTCAAATTCTAGTACTGTGAAAACTTTATAATACTGTGAAATTCAATGGTGGGAAGGACTTCCACAGTTTTTATACAATGACCAGAGGCTCATGTAATAAGATTACTTATAATTTAATCTAAACAACAAAGAAAGTATCAGAAAGTACAGAAAGGTTGTAATAGTCCACGTTTGGTGTTCCTACAACACTTCCTAGGGAAGTTGGTAGGAATCTTTCAAGAGATACTATGCTGCATTTTGGATTATAAAATATAGTGTTGAAACACTCAAGAAGTTAGTATGTTTGTTGTGTTGGTTTAGCTTTCCAGTGGAGTCCCCTGCGCCACCATCTCCTCCTCATCTTTCCCTTCTTCAAAAACGTGTGACGTTTGAGTCACAATTGCTCCCTCACTCTTCCTCCCATTCTCCTTATGTGTTTTCTTCTTTCTGTCCCTGCTGATCCTGTCTCTGTTAATAATCACTACATAAAACAAACCCCAAAGCACACAAAACAAAAACAAAAAAATCCGGACAACTATTTAAACAAAAAGGTCTAATTTATAAATACCTATTCGATGGCACTGGGTTATAGGGTTTATAGGAAACCTTAGCGGTATAGTGGTTGAGTGCTATGGCTGCTAACCAAAAGGCCCTCAGTTTAAATCCATCAGGCATTCCTTGGAAACCCCCTGGGGCAGTTCTCCTCAGTCTATAGGGTTGGTATGACTCAGAGTTGACTCAAGGGCAATGGTTTTTAAATTATGTTGTTGTTGTTGTTAGGTGCCATGGAGTTGGTTCTGACTTACGGTGACCCTACGCACAACAGAATGAAACACTGCCCAGGCCTGCGTCGTGGCCGCAATTGTTTTTAGCCTTAAGCCCTTCGTTGCAGCCACTGTGTCAGTCCTCCTCATTGACGGGCTTCCTGTTTTTCACTTCCACTCTACCAAGCATGATGTCCCTCTCAGGAACCGATCCCTCCTGACAACATGTCCAAAGTATATAAGACCCAGTCTGCCTATCTTGGCTTCCAAGGAGCACTCTGGTTGCACTTCTTCCAGAACAGATCTGTTTCTTCTTCTGATAGTCCATGTACATTCAATATTCTCCAAAACTGCAATTCAAAGGCATCAAATCTTCTTCTGTCTTGCTTACTTACAAATTATAGATAAGTAAATACAGTAATAAGTACTCATACATTTTTAGAGTGATAGAGGTAACTTTACTAAAAAGTTTAAAGACCAGTACTTCAAGGACTTCTCATTCATTTTGTATTAAAGACTTATTTGAAGTGTATTAGAAAGAGCTCAGCCAAGTTCTTGGCGCAGTTGGTCAGTTCCACTTTCTTGCGCTTTATGCCTTACACAAAGTACTTAACTCCTCTGAGGCTTATCTTACTTTAACATGCTAACCTATTAAGCCTTCATTGAATACTATTTTCATGTCCCCTTTCCTTCTATTAAGAATGCAAAGTAGTATAATAGTTGTACTAGTTTTCTATCATTAAGCATTACATAATAAATTATCACTAGTTTAGTGAGGTAAGATAGCACCTATGTATTATCGCATAGTTTCTGTCGGTCAGGAGTTTCGGCACAGCTTACCTGGGTTCTTGGCTTAGAGTCTCACAAGGCTGCAAGCAAGGTATCAGCTTTGGTTGCTGGCAGAATTGTGTGGCCTGGGAAGTTGATTAAAGAATCTCACACCAAATGTTTTTTTTCCAGTTATTTATTTACTTATTTTTCTTTTATGATTGAATGAAAATGTACATTCCTGTATAAATTTGCATGCCTACCTATATGCAGCTCCCACTGCTCTCCCTGCCTGGTGACAGCACACTCTTCCTCTCTGCTCCATACATGTCTTATCCTCCCAACAATCTCCTATCCCCTCTTCTCCACCCACTCCCCTTCCTAAGTGAGCGGTCAGCAGGATGACATCCTATAGTTGCATAGAACCATAAAGTGCACACATGACAGGGTCAGTCTGTGTCATCAAGTCCAATCCATTCCAGTCCAAGAGTTGACCTCCGTTATGATTTATGGATAGGAGCAGCATCAGGGCCAGAGGCCATGCTCCCAGGGGAACTCCGAGGCCCCTGGACCATCAATTGCCATCTTTTAATGGAGATCTCAGGGTGCACTCCTTTTTATTCTTGTGTTGCCAGTGAGACTCGACTTTGTGAGCTCCACACAGCTATCACTGGTGGTGGCCGGGCACCATCTGGTTCTTCGGTCACAAGTCGATGTAGTTACCCACTCACGTGGATCTCTCTGTCTTCTGGGTTCTTTCTCCCATGTCATTTTGGTCCTTGGTGATCATCCGTTCCTGCTGAGTTGGGACCATTTGCTGTACCCTCAGATGGCAGTGTGGCAGCTTTTAAGACCTCAGATACCACTCACCAATGTGGGGTGAAGAGGGCTTTCTTAGCAAAATGTTAGTTGTGCCAATTGGCCTCGATTTCCCCTGAGAGCATTGTCCCCAGCCCACTTTCCCAGCTGCTCTGTCCTTGCAGTATTGAGTTAAGATGGGAGGAGTAATCATGTTATGTTGAAGTCCAGTTAATATTGATCTTCTTTCTAATGTGTGCTGTCACCGATTTCACCCAACCAAATTTCTATTAACTATCTAATCTAAAACCTTCCCCTGTCACCCTTCCTCCTTCCCCACCTGTGCAGCCATCAAAGAGCCTTTTCTTCTATGCATGGGTCATTTTTAAGTTCTTATCGTAGAGGTCTCATGCAGTATTTGTCCTTTTGTCACTGACTACTTTTACTCAATATAATGTCCTCCAGTCGAAACAGGTTATGAGATGTTTCCTAAAATCATCGCTGTTCTTTATCATTGCATAGTGTTCCACTGAGTATGTATACCATAGTTGACCTATCCATTCCTCTGTTGTCCGGCATCTGGGTTGATTCCACCTTTTTGCTATTGTGGACTGTGCTGTGGTAAACATTCATGTGCCTATATCAGTTGGTGTGAATGGCCTTGATTCTGTAGGATATATTCTGAGCACGGGAATTACTGAGCCAAAGGGTATAACTATATCCAACTTTTTAAGGAAGCACTAGATTGCTTTCCAAAGAGGCTACACCATTTTGAAATCCCACCAACAGTGCAGTAGAGTTCCAAATTCTCCATAGCCTCTCCAGCATTTGTTGTTTTGCATTTTCGGATCATGGCTGACATTGTTGGGTGAGATGGTATCTCATTGTAGTTTTGATTTGAATTTCTTTGATAGCTAATGATCACGAGCATGTCCACATGTATTTTTTGGCTCCCTGGATCTCCTCTTTAGAGAAGTGTCTGTCCATCTCCTTTGTCCATCACTTAATTGGATTATTTATCTTTTTCTTATTGATATTTTGTAGTGCCTTATAGATTACAGAGATCAGGTGTCGGTCTGATATATGGTTGCCAAATATTTTTTCCCCATTCTGTAGGTGGCCTTTTAATTCTATTAATAAAGTCTTTGGATGAGCAAAGGTGTTTGATTCCTAATAGATCCCATTTATCTATTTTCTCTTCTGTTGATTGTGGTTTGTTTGACAGATTTTGAAGTCTACATTGTGTATTAAAACTTCCATTCCTTTTTCTTGGATGAGCATTATTGTTTTAGATTTGATATTTAAGTCTTTTATTGAGTTTGAGTTGGTTTTTGTATAAGGTGTAAGATATGAGTTTTGTTTCAATTCATTGCAGATCGATATGCAATGTTGCCAGCACCATTTGTTTAAGAGATTGTTTTTTCCCTAGTTTAATGTCTTAGGGCCTTTGTTGAATAACAACTGTTTATAGGAAGGTGATGTCTTCTCTAGGGTATCAATCCTGTTCCACTGATCTATCTGTCTCTTTTGGTACCACTATCAGGCTGTTTTGACAACCGTGGCAGTGTAATAGGTTCTAAAGTTGGGTAGTGAGAGGCCTCCCAGTGTGTTCTTCAGTAGTGCTTTACTGATCTGGGGCTTCTTCCTTTTCGAAACAAAGTTGGTAATTTGGTTCTCCACCTTATTAAAAAGTGTCACAGGAATTTGTATTGAGATTGCATTATATAAGTAGATTGCTTTGGGTAAAATAGACATTTTCACAATGTTGATTCTACCTATTTGTGGTAGGTTTCTCCATTTATGTAAGTCTCTCTTAGTTTCTTGTAGTAAGGAGTTGTAGTTCTCTTTGTAAAAGTTTGTTATTTCTCTGGTTAGATTTATTCCTAGGTACTTCATCTTCTTGGGGGCTATAGCAGATGGTATTGATTTGGTGATTTA
Source organism: Heterohyrax brucei (assembly GCA_028571685.1). Lineage (NCBI taxonomy): Eukaryota > Metazoa > Chordata > Mammalia > Hyracoidea > Procaviidae > Heterohyrax > Heterohyrax brucei. The sequence goes on along the minus strand of CM053162.1, from coordinate 70,219,118 downwards.
TTCCTTAATAATCTCACTGTTGGTATAAAGGAATCTTACTGATTTACTTATGCTTATCTTGTATCCTGAGACTTTGCTAAACTCTTCTATCAGTTTGAATGGTTAACTTATGGATTCTCTGTGTGTACAATCATATCATCTGCAAATATGGAAATTTTTAGTTCTTCTTTGCCGATGCAGATGCCCTTTATTTTCTGGTCTTGTCTAATTGCTCTGGCTAGAACTTCTAGTATAATGTTGAATGGGAGAGGTGAGAGTGGGCATCCTTGTGTAGTTCCTGTTCTCAAGGGAAACTGTCTTAGTCTCTCTCCATTCAGGATGATGTAGGCAGTTGGCTTTGTATAAATGGCCCTTATCGCATTGAGGAATTGGCCATCAATTCCTATTTTGCTGAGAGTTTTTAGCATGCTTGGGTGTTGGACTTTATCAAATGCCTTTTCTGCATCAACAGACAAGGTAAGGTGATTCTTGTCTTTTGTGTTATTTATGTGGTTGATCCCATTAATTGTTTTTCTGATGTTGAACCAGGCTTGGATCCCTGGTATGAATCCAACTTGGTCATGATGGATTATCTTTTGGATATGTTGTTGTATTCTTTTGGTGAGAACTTTGTTGAAGATTTTTACATCTAGATTCACTAGTGATATCAGTCTGTAGTTCTCCTTTTTGGCTGGGTCTTTCTCTATCTTTGGTATCAGGGTTATACTGGTTTCATAGAATGAATTTCGGAGTATTCCATCCCTTTCTATACTGTGAAACAGTCTCAGTAGTATTGGAGATAACTCTTCTCTGAAAGCTTGGCAGAATTCTGCAGTGACACCTAGGCCCGGGCTTTTTTCGTTGGTAGTTTTTTGGTGACTTTTTCAATCTCTTCCTGTGTGATGGGTTTATTAAGTTGTTCTGCTTCAACTTGTGATAAGTTTGGTAGGTGATATAAATCAAGGAATTTGTCCATTTCCTCTAGGTTTTCAAATTTGTTAGAGTACAGTCTTTCATAGTATTCTGTTATGATATTTTTGATTTCTGTTGGATCTGTTGTGACTACTCCCCTCTCATTTCTTATTTGGGTTATTTGTTTCCTTTCCTGTTTTTCTTTAGTAAGTTTAGCCAGTGATTTGTCAATTTTGTTGATCTTTTGAAAAAACCAGCTTTTGGTCTTTTTGGATTTTTCAATTGTTCTTCTATCCTCTAATTCATTTAGTTCTGCTCTAATCTTTATGATCTATTTTCTTCTGGCGCCTGAGGGGTTCCTCTGCTGTTCTCTCTCTACTTCTTCAAGCTATAGGGTTAGTTCTTTGATTTAGTTTCTTTCTTGCTTCCAGATGTGTGCATTTATGGAGATAAATTGACCTCTGAGTACTGCTTTTGCTGTATCCCAGAGGTTCTGGTAGGAAGTGTTTTCATTCTCATTTCTTTATTTTATCCTTGATTTTTTCTATAACCCATGGCTTTTTGGGCAGGATGTTGTTCAGTTTCCGTGAGTTCCATTTTCTATCTACGCTTTTCCTGCTATTCATTTTGACTTTGATGGCTTTATGATCTGTGAAGATTCTTTGCATTAATTCGATGGTATGGATTTTGTTGAGAACTGCTTTATGTCCTAACACATAGTCTATTCTGGAGAATGTTCCATGGGCACTGGAGAAGAAGGTATAGTATTCTGCTGATGGATAGAAAGTTCTGTATGTGCTGATGAGTTCTAGTCGGTTAATTGCAACACTAAGGTCTTCTGTGTCTTTATTGAGCTTTCTTCTAGATGATCTGTCCAGTATTGAGAGCAGAGTGTTGAAATCTCGCACTATTATTGTGGAGTGATCTGTCTCATTTTTTAGTGTTGTCAGAGTTTCTTTAATGTATTTAGGTGCTGTAATATGAGGGGTATGAATATCAATATTGTTAAGTCCTGTTTGTGTGTTGAATCTTTCAGCAATAAATAATGTCCTTCCTTGTCCATGATGGTCAATTTAACATTCAATCGATTTTATCTGAGATTATCATTGTTAGCTTGATACATATTCTTCCATCCTTTAATTTTCAGTTTGTTCGTATCTTTAAGTGTAAGGTGAGTTTCTTGTAGGCAACATACAGATAAGTGGTGTCTTTTGATCCAAGATGTCACTTTACTGGAGCATTCAGTCCATTCACATTCAGTATGATTATTGATATGTATGTGTTTAGCGCTTCCATTGTGATATGTTTATTTTTGTGTTGATGTTTTCTCTGTTGTTTTATTAATCTGTTCTGGATCATTCTTCTTTGTGAGTTGATTTTTCACCTTTTTCAGAGTTGGTTTTATGGTCATCAAGCCTCCTGTATTACGTTTCTTGATTTGATATGTTGTATCTTTATTGTATTTTAAGGCTGCCCCTATGATCTCCCTTAATAAACTATGTATAAACCCAGTTTCAATTACTACCATTCTTATCAACTTCCTCTCCATCTGGAAGGACTATAATGACTGTAGTACATTCCTCTTTTTAATATGATGACATCATAGTTTTCATGATATGATCACTAGATTGTTTCTTTCACTATTATAGCTTTGATTGAGTTTGGAGACTTCCCTGCCTCACTAGGATTCTGGGTGATGTGTCCCGTATTTGCTTCTAAAGTATAAAGTTAGTGGTTTTGTTCTTCTAAGCCAAGAGATTTTTTCAGTATTTCTTATATCTTTGGTTTGGTTTTAACAAAGTTTCTGAGTTTCTGTTTATCTGTGAATGTCTTAATTTCATTTTCGTATTTGAGAGATAGTTTTGCAGGATATATAATTCTTATTTGGAAGTTCTTCTCCTTCAAGGTTTTGAATGTGTCATGCCACTGTCTCCATGCCAGCATTGTTTCTGCTGAGAAATCTGACGAAAGCCTGAAGAGTTTCCCTCTGAATGTCAGCTTTGCTTTGAGTGTTACTGCCTTTAAGAGTTTCTGCTTATGTTTCATTTTGTTAAGCTTGATTATAATATGTCTTGGAGTCTTTTGGAGCTCTATATTGAGTGGCATTTGATAAGGTATCTGGGATATCTATATTCTCTCCTTTCCTAATTTCTGTTCAGTTTTATACCAGCAGCTCAGCAACAATACACTCTGTGTTATCAGGTGTCTCGCTGTGTTCAAGAATTCCAGTTAGTTGTAGATTATTCCTCTTAATAGAGTCCCACATGCTTCTTACTGCTTCTTCCTTTTTCTTTATTTTTTTCTGATTTCTCCTCATAGATGCTAGAGTCAGTAGTTCTGTCTTCCAAATCAGAAAGTCTATTTTGAATTTGTTCCATTCTGCTTTGTTGGCTTTGAATTGAAGTTTCTATTTCTTTGATTTTGTTCTTGATCTGTTGGGATTCAGAGTACTGATGTTCCATCAGATTGAACAACTTGCTAAATTTTTCATTTTGCTCTGCTGCATTTTGTATAAGGTCTAGGAGGGGTCTGTATGTAATCCTTTTGCATTCACCTTCTGATAGTTTCAGAAAAGCTTCGTCATCTGGAAAGTTGTAAGGTGCTTTCTTTTGGGGGCCTTCTGAAGCCATGGATGATTACTTGGTTACAGTTTTATCCAGAGTCTGTTGCTTTTTGGACATCATGTGAGTCAATAGAGGCTGGGAGAGATGCTGTGAGGAAGGACCACAGTTGTTTCTCTAGGTTATCTTAAAATGAGATGTGAAAAGTATCTGACAACTTCCCAGGTCAGTCAAGTTTTCAGGCGTACAGGTCCCCATTCACAGTTGGCAAAGTAAGTACCTCTATATCAAACCCCAGATGTTATAAACTAGCTCAAAATACAGAAAGGCTACTGCCCTGCTGGTCTCTGCTGTTGGGCACCAGCCTTAGGTGACACTGTGCAGAATAGTCTTTTTCTGCCAGAAAAGCACGCTCCTCCAGGCAGTCGCTGCCTCCTAGCCCAGGAATTAGGTCCAGCTGAGGCTTCTGTATGTGTAATATGCTTCCCAGTGGAACAAGATGGTATCCCTCAGAAGCTCACTGCCTGGCTGGGTCCAGGCTACTGAATGGCTGAGGTGGAAAGAGAGGCCAAACATGCCAAGACGTACCGATTCCATAGCCTCTGTTGCCAGGCCTCAGCCCTAGGCGACACTGTAAAATACTGCTTTTCTGCCAGAAAAACGCTCTTTCCTGGGCAGGTACTGCCTCCCAGCATAGGAGCTAAGTCCAGCTGGGGCCTCCACAAGGGTGTATCTGTCTCCAAATGGATCAAGATGGCGTCCTGCACAAGCTCACCACCTGGCTGGGTCCAGGCTATGGCAGAGGTGGAAAGAGAGCTGAAAGGTGCCGAAATTAACAGAGTCCAAAGCTGGGCTCTCAAAATGTGATAATTTTGCTTGCCGATCCCACCAGCAGTGCAGGTGTGATTAGCAGCTAGTGAAGTCCCAGCTTTGCCCCCCCAGCTAAGACAGAGAAAAAAAAATTAAAATGGTGAGTTACCTTCAGTTGGTGTAAGGCCGTGCTCATAGAGAGTGTGATCAGCAAAAGAGGGAGGTTTTCTGTTCAGTGGTATGAAGTCCAAATGAACAGTCTTGTGCTGCATCCTAGGGCTCGCCAGGTGTCCGAAAGGCTCCATTTAGTTATCAGTTCAGGTCTTGGTTTCCGTCGGGATTTAGGGAGATGTGTGTTTAGTCTGCCATCTTGACTCTACCCCCTCTGACAAAATCTTTGATAGGGAATTTAATTTTCTGTAATTCCACACTCTCAAGTATAAAGGTGCTTCACTGTGGCAAAGACTTGTAGTTGTCCCATGAGATCCATTTTTCTTGTCTTACATGTTAGTTGAACCCCTAACTTTTAGCTGGTCACATGGCCTCTTGGAATGTAGATAGTCTCTCACCTTCCCTTACAGCTAAACTGGCCAAGTGTCTAATTTATTAATTATCCCAAATGGGATGTAAATCAGTATGAATGGTGTGCATGACTTATTGAAAGTGTCTTAAGGGTATGCCTGTCTTCTCTGTTGCCTTATTCTTAGTGGCCAGAGTCTGAATATAATATTTGTAGTTTTAGTGGCTACTTAAAGCCCTGGTGGTGCAGTGGTTAAGAACTACAGCTATTCATCAAAAGGTCAGCAGTTTGAACCCAGCAGCTGCTCCTTACAAACACTATGGGATGGTTCTACTCTCTCATTGGGTTGCAGTGAGGTGGAATTAACAGCAATGGGTTTGTTTGTTGTTTTTTCAAAGGCTATTTAATGATATACATGCCTTGGAAAGGAAAATTACAGGTGGCAGAGCAACAAGATTGAAGGAGACTGGGTGTTGTCACCATGGAATGTCATTCTTATTCAAGACTACTGTATTTCTTTAACTTGAGAAAAAAATTAAACTTTTAAAATCTTTGTTATTTTTAGTCTCTCTGTTACTTGCAGCTGAATCTAATTTTAACTGATACACCTATCTTATAAAGGATCCATAAAAATAACAAGTGACTGAATTCAAGTGTGGAAACCAAAGACATAAAAGGTAATTATATGGCTTTAAATGATTGAGTCAGGATACTATTTTGAAATATTAATTTAGAAGACATTTGTCATTATATTTTGGCATCTCATCACCCAAACTCTTTCCTGTGGCAGGGAACTTTCCATTTTACCAATCTCCATGGGAGGTAGAGTCAGTCTGTTGAAGAGAATAGATTTTTGCTTTCCCAGATTCCCTGACATCCAGGGTAAGAATATATGACCTTGGTCACAGCCCTGAGGAACCTCACCTTTCATCTGATTGGATGACATCATGGAAAATGATTATATCACGTTATTGAAGACCATCCAGGTCAATAACTGCCAAACCACTGAGCATCACTGCCTAGTCAAGTTGACATGTAATGATTGTCATCGGGGAGCTGTCACAGTGTTGCAGGAGACAGTGTGGAGGGTCCAGAGTTACTGGTGCTGGTGACGCCACAGTGTGTGTTTGTTTGGAAGTGATTACAGCCATGTCCTCACTGAAAGACTTTTGTGGCATGATTTTAGAAGTTATACTGGCAGGACTTCCTGAACCTGGTTTCCAACCATCAGATGATTCTGTGAGCTACGTATCTCCAAAGTCAAACCCACTGTTGTCAAGTTGATTCCAACTCATAGCAACACTATAGGACAGAGGAGAACTGTCCAGTAGAATTTCCAAGGAGTACTTGGCTAGAATCCAGTTAGCAGACACAGCATCTAGCCACTAGGCCCAGGGTTTCCTGTGAGCTACACAGTATTCTTTTAATTGGTTGGCTTCCTACCTAAATGTGCTGATTGTTTTCTGTTTTATTTTTTGAGATAGAAAACTCTGATAATTAGTTGACAAGCTTTTATCATTTCTGTGCTCATTTCATTCTTCTATTGTACCCTGAGGCTTCTCTCCACTCCTTTCAACAGAGATAGTGAGATATAGGCCATTCACTGCAGATCCAGAAATATTTAGATCCCTGCTTTTCCTCATTGCAGACCAGGTAAAAGATGCCCCAGGCAGGAAGAGAAGGGGAGGGATTACAAAGACAGGGGACCACGAGAATCTAGTGAGCACTCCATTGTCCTTCTTTTTGCTATCCCGTGAGGACCACTAATCCACAACGACGAGAGCATCACATGACCTGCTGGTCATCCAAAAGGACTGATGCTAGTCTGTATTCGGGACTCACTTGGCATTCCATTCTGTGTTGAATCCTGCATGTTCAATGACTTAAGACATTTGTAAACCTCCCCAGGAATTTACGGTGGGTTCATGAACACTAGACACCTTGTGATGGTGCGAAGGAAATTCCCACATCTCCCCTGTTTTGAATGAGATGAAACTGGATGCTATCTTTCAGTCACCCACTCTAACCCTGGGTTAGGTGGGTCCCCTCCACTTTAACCACGATTCTAAATTTCCTAGCTGTCCCATGTGCCATCTACTTAGTTACTTCCTTACACATTTGTTACTCCAACTCTGCTTCTTTTATGCTACAAAAACCTCAGTGGGGCAAAAGTCCTAGAAACAGGAGGGGATGGCCAGCATATACCACTGCTCTTCAGGAAGCGGGCTAGGCTAGCGGGAACTGAAATTGTTTGTTCCCGTGTAAACCAGTTGCCACTGACCCGACTCTGACTAACGGTGACCCACGTGTAGCAGAGCAGAATTGTGCTCCCCAGAGTTTAGAATGGTTGCTTTTTCTGAAGTGGAACTCCCGGCCTTTCTCCTGGTGTATTGCTGGGTGGACTCAGACCTCCAACCTCTTTGGTTGGCAGCTGGACTCATTAACCATTTATGAGACCCAGGGACTCTGTTCTCAGAGCCAAAAACCCCAAATCCACTGCCATCGAGTTGGTTTTGATCCACAGCGACCCTATAGGACAGAGCAGAACTGCCCCATAGAATCTTCAAGGAGCACCTGATGTGTTTGAACTGATGACCTTTTTGTTAGGAGTTGTAGTGTTTAACCACTGCACCACCAGGTTTTCTGTTCTCAGGTAGGAGAGTGGAAAAGTAGGGACTGAAGGATGAGAGAAAGCTTTTATTTATGTAACATTGGTGAGAAAGTCCTTCTGGGCACAGGAAGAAACAAATATACCCTACATAAAAACAGCGGTTAATATGACTATATAAATAAATCCTCTTCATGTTTAAAAAATTAAGTAAAACTAAGAGTGAAAAGAGAAAATGAAAAAGCTATCTGCAACCTATATGAGACAAAGAGTTGATGAACCTGAAAGAGTTATGGGTGTATTTATAAGGAAAGAAGGATGCTGTGGGTTAAACTGTGTCCTTCCAAAAGATGTGTTAGACCCCAAGAATCACTGACGGACACCACAAATTAGGAGAAAGCCCCACAGGAGGAAGTGACAAGACAAGCATCCTGATCTGAACTTTTAGCCTACAGAATTGTGAGAAAATAAACTTCTGTTCTTTAAAGCCACCCACTTGTGGTATTTCTGTCATGGTAGCACTAGTAACTAAGACAGAGAAACATTCTGACTTAAAATGGTTAGAAGACATGAATAGGCAATTCTTAAAAAAAGAACTTCCATCGCTCAGTCAACAGATGGGAAGATGCTCAACTTTTCTAACTGTGAAATGTCCAGGAGCAATTTTTAGTTTATAACTGGGAATGATGAAAAAGCATGATAATATCCAGAAGTGAGAAGAATGCTGTGAAGTCGATCCAGGGGCATATAAATTGGTACACCATTTCTGGAGGAAATTTTGACAGCATGTATGAAAAGTACTGTGCATACCATTTGCAATTTATATTTGGAAATTACCATTAGTGTAGACAAAGGCATATGTGTAATATACTCATCACAATGTGATTCATAATACTAAGAAATAACCTTAAGGCCTCAAATCAATGAATCTTAAAAATAACATTTGATGTACTCATATCACAAAATATCAAACAGAAATTAAGTATTTGACTTGGAAATACTTGAAAAAGATTCATGATGTTTTGTGTCATTGAAAAAATGAGCTTCAAGACACTTGATCGAGCATCATTGCATTTATTCACAGCAGCATATTTCTCAGGGAAGGGGAAAGGCTCACAACATGTAACTAAATGCTTCACAAAACCTGTAGCCGCTGAGTTGATTCCGACCCATAACGACCATATAGGGTAAAACCTTTCTGCCCCACAGCGTTTCCAAGGAGTAGCTGTTGCATTCATACTGCCCACCTTTGGGTTAGCAGCCAAGATCTGAGCCCCAGTGCCCACAGTGCTCCAAAGAAATGCCTAGTACTGCTTATTGTTCGGGGATTACATAACAGAAAATTTCTGTCTTTATTTCACTTATTCTTGGTGACATCTCTGAAGTTTTTTGCTTTGAGCATGTGTTGCTCCCATGATTAGAAAAAAAAAGCACAGCAAATGCTATTTTAAAAAGAATTAAATGTAAAAACCAAAGTTACAAAAGAACTAGAGGGGAACATAGATGAATATTTATTGTATTTCTATCCAGCACAAAAGTTTTCAATGCTTTTTAAAGTAAAAGACAAGCAAAGGAGAAATTCAAAATGTTCAAATCTTGAGAGGTTTGTCATTAAAGAAACAGATGTACAGCAGAAAAAAGAAGATAGAAAAGACAAAATAAGTAAATTTAAAAGACCTGGAAAATATTTGCAAATGCATCAGCAGGGATGGACTACATTGTGCTGAAGTAACAAATCAAAACCAAACAAACCAAGTAGGATGCTATTAATTCCAGCTCGTAGAGACCCTACAGGACAGCATAGAGCTACCCCACAGAGTTCCGAAGGGGCAAGCAGCTGATGGATTCAAACTGATGACCTCTTGGTTAGCAGCTGAGTCCTTAACCACTGACCACCAGGACTCTGGAATAACAGAGCACCATCCAAACATGAAGGACTGAACACGACAGGTGTTTGCCTCTTGTTCAAGGAACATGGTTGATGTGGGGCAGTGGGAGACTTCTACCAAATGTAGCTGCCCAGAACCCCAGGCCACTGGAGGTTCCTACCTGATTGCTGAAATTAAAAAAAATATATAATAAAACATAGTGTTGGGAACTGTGTAAAGAAATACCCTGGGGAGTGTAGTGTGGATTATAAATTTTCTGGAGTGAAGAGTCCATCAGTGTATAATCATCTAAATCCACAGTAATGGCTATTTATTAAGTAAGGTGGTGTGCCCAAATGCCACAATAGCACACAATTACTAAAAATGTTATTTGGAGAGGTTATTTGGACATATGAGAATGTGGTGCCTGTGTACTGGCCAGGGTAATATATGGTTTTCAATGCCATCATTAGGCCAATTTGTGTCTCACATAACATGCTACCTCAGCACCGTTAATTCCTCCTGGTTTCCCTTTCACCTAGTTTCTGACACCGCTGTTCCTGCCTCTTCACCCCATCTCTCAACAGCTGTGGCCGCCTGGCCACCTGGCCGTCCTGGCTGGGCCACACAGCCTTTCCCGTGATAGACTCTATTGCCCGTGTGTAATGGTCTCTTAATGGCCGATGCCACTCCTGGTCATGCCCCATGTAACTCCTTATAATGAAAATTTCCCCTGTTTCCTCGTTGATGCCCTGGGAACTTTTAACTTGACCAGTAAGATTTCAGTGTCTGATAGCCCTGAATAACATACAAGAATCCTGTGGGTCCAACTGGTTCTTATCTTCTCCCTGGGTACCACTGCCTGAGTGGCCCTGTGTGGAGGTGTGTTATTATTTCCTCTTTGAGACCTGTGAGTCTGAATTCTGTTTGCCTTTTGGTATTCCTGGGTGAGTCTCACTGTCTCCTGCCACATCCGACAGACTGTCCTCAGCACCCACAAATGCCTTTGGGTCAAACTTAAGACAAATGTGGCATATACACATACATGTTACTGTGGGGTCGATTCAGACTCACAGAGACCCTACAGGACAGAAGAGAACCAACTGCCCCGCAGGGTTTCCAAGGAGTGCCTAGTAGGTACGAACCGCCTACCTTTTGGTAAACAGCTGCAGCTCTTAACAACTACACCACCAGCTCAGCATATACAGATGTGTAAATTCACAGTAATTGGTTTGCATAGAAAAGTGTCTATAGAGAAAAATGATTGGAATGAAGCACAACCAGATATTTTTGATAGTAAATATTTCGGGATTGTTGGTTCTTATTAATTCTACATGATTTCTGTTTTCACCTTTTTAAAAATACATATGTACATATACATTTTTCTTGGCTGTCTCCTTGAGTGTATTTGGAAGGAAAGGATTAGCAGCCAGCCTGAATCTATTCTGTCACTCTCTGGGGGAAGGGCTGGAGGAAGCTTTTCCTGGTCAGGTCTGTTTGTGTGCACACTGATAATAACCTTCCAGCAAACGGGTGAATGGTGTTTAATATTGGGAGAGTGCTTATCTGCGACGTGCCTTTAGCAAGAAATACCTTGTCTGTTTAGAGCTGCTTATAGTATCTGAGCCTAAACTAACACCCTTTCTCGTTAATGCTAGCTGCACCCATCCAGTACGTGCTCTGTACATCACTCTCTGCCAAATACGTCCTAACTCAGAGACAGGGCAGTCAGGGCATGTCATGGGCAGTTATGGACTTTTGGACACTCTGTCCCTCATTATTCCTTAAATTCTTGGAGTAAGTCTTGAAGCTGGATGTCCGTGTCTACCTGGTGACCATCTGATCCTCCATGTTAGCACATATTACACTCACCACTGGAAAAATAAATATGTTTAACAGTATACTCACTCACTGTTGTTGAGCTGTTTCCCTCTCCTAATGACCCTATAGACAGTTTAGAACTGTTCTGTAGAGTTTCCAAGGAGCTCTTAGTGGACTCGAACTGCTGATCTTTTGATTAGCCAGCATACATTTAATCACTATGCCACCATGGATTCCTTAAAAGTGCATGCAACAGGAAATAAATTCATAGGAATGCGAGATACATGCTGGAGTCAAGAAAATATAATCACTGCAATGGCTTACTTTCTTGGCTTCTACATTTATGAAAAGTTTTGAGGCACAGGACTGAATGCAGTATTCTCCAGAGAGCTGACAATCTGTGATCTGCATGACTATGATTACCAGCCATGTCACTGTAATCTTTAAGAATATTGACCTATCCCAGAAACATCCTATTGTGTCTTAAATTGCATCACTTAGTCAGTTGGCTGCATGAAACACTGGACTTAGTGAGAATTATTGTTATTTACCTTCAGCTGGGAAAGGCTTCCTCCATACCCCTGATGAGCAAGTCAGCCGAGCCAGGGAACGCAGCCGAGTGGTGTATTGGGCTCTGGGCTTAAGGTACCTGGGAGTGAAACTAGGTACAGAATTTACCAACTCTATGACTTAAAATTCGCTAGCCTCGGCTTACATGTTTGTAAATTAAAGATAATCGTAGTCTTTCCTTCGCATAGTGGATGTGAGAAGTGAAAGCATGTAGATGCCCGCACTCTACCTGCCCAGAGGCGATGTGTTGTTGTCAGGTGCCGTCAGTCTATTCCAACACATCGCTACCCTGAGTACAACAGTGTGAAACCTGCCCACGCCTGCGTCACTCTCGCAATCAGCGTTCCTCTTGAGCCCGTGTATTGAGGGGCTTCCTCTTCTTCGCCAGCCCTCCTCTCCCACAAGCACGATGTCCTTTTCTAGAGACCAATTACTCTTGGTAACACGACCAAAGTACGCAAAATGAAGTCTTACCATCTTCGCTTCAAAGGAACATTCTGGCAGTACTTCTCCAACCGCTCATCTGTCAGTTGGTTGTACTATGGTGGCTCGTGTGCTGCTGTGACACTAGGAGTCAGGTCACTGCTGTTTCCAATACCAGGAGAGCCCCCGTAGTGGACGCGTTACAGGGCAGCTTCTGGGCTAAGACAGACGAGGGAGGATTTGTGATCTACTTCCAAAACGTATTGGCCATAGTCTTTCAAAAGAGGTGTAATTATTCATTTCTCTGAGCAACTGAATATTCTCTAAATACCTAGATAATTACTTGCCTGCCCTCACCATAAGGCAAAACAACAAACAAATGAACAAAAAACCACATTGCCGTCCCATTGATTCTGACTCATGGCAACGCCGCTTGTTACAGAGCAGAACCGCCCCGTTGGCTGTCCTTGGATGTAGGCTTTATAGAAACAAGCAGGTGGGTCTTTACTTAGCAGCAGGTGGGTTCCAGTTGGCCAGACTTCAGGTTAGAAGCCAATAGCAAGCAGCTTGCACTGCCACCCAGGGACCTCAAGGAGAAAACTTCTTCATAAATCCCTGTAAGTTCCTCCACATTTTCCTAGGCCTCTTGGCACATGGCCTTTCTTGTGACCAGTTGAAAGCCTACAGGTAAGAGTACAAATGAAAATTAAACCAGGACAACCAACCAACCCACCTTCATTGAAATATTTTCAAGAGAAGGAAAGGAAAAGTGAAGTCATCATATGTGTTGTGTCATGGACTGAATTGTGTCCCCAAAATGAGTGTAAAAATTTGGCTGTGTCATGGATTCCAGTATTTTGTGATTGTCCTCCATTTTGTGGTTTTCCTGTGCTATAAATGCTGATCTCTCCCTGTGGTTAATAGGCTGGATTATGTTAAAGGAGATTAGGGTGGGACTGTATCACTCTTGCTAAGGGCATTTCCTTGGAATGTGGTTTGTGACACCTTTTATCCTACAAAAGATGAAAGGCAAGGGGAGCAAGCAGAGAGGTGGGGACCTCATCTTATCAAGAAAGTGGTAATGGGAGCAGAATGAGTTCTTCAGATCTGAGGTTCCTGTGCCAGGATGCTCTCAGACCAAAGACAGCCTGATGCAACACAGGGACCTTCCTCCAGAGCTGATAGAGTGTCCCCCGGGAGCTGGGACTCTGAATTCAGACTTGCAGCCTACTTCACTGTGTGAGAATCAACTTCTCTTTGTTAAAGTCATCAACTTGTGGCATTTCTGTAACAGCATCACCAGAGGACTAAGACATGTCGGTTGGATGTTTTTCTTTCAAGAACGTGACCCAAGATATGTTTGGGCTCACACTAAGATGGCAGTTGTGGGTGTTGAATACTTACCTAGGTTAGTTCTGTCTGATGGTTTCACCGTCCTCTCCTGTTTTCAGAAAGCTCTGCAGTGGCCAAGACCCTTGTGGAGCTCTCACTGAGCTACTACAGAGCTGGGCAGAAGCCCAATGCTGCCAACGAAAACTCTTCAGCTTTCGTCTTAGCTCTGTGTCTTTCTTTTATACTCTGCTTGTCAAAGATGATGGGATTCTACTGGCCCAGTTCCTGTCTGCAAGCCCACGAGTGACATTTCTCATTTCTACAAACACTCTGGTACAGGAGAAATAAAAATTCTCAATGATTTCGTCCTAAATAGTTTTCCCCACCTTGGAGCGGCTCATCCTTCACTGGTTAATAGAAGGCGGCAAGCCTAGTTCTCACGGGTGCCCGGGATCAGGGCTGTGAAGGGGAACCGTCGATTCGGTCCGGCTCTGTACAACTCACGGAATCCCTCTTTCTCCCAGCAGGTGCCCAGGCTTGGCGGCAGAAAGGAGCCCTGTCACATTCTGTGTGGATGTCACGGAACTCCGAGCATTCAACAGTAATGATTCTGAAGTCACATTTCTTTTCAATGGCTTCATCTTCTGAAATTCATCTTTCTAATTCCTGCTGTTCTGAAGCCCAGCAGAGTTATGATGAGCTGAAGTGTTCATCAATTAATGTCAAAGCTCAGTGTAACACCTTCCGAACTGCCTTTGACAGCCACTAGAATACGAAATGAATTCACTAATGATCGGGCTCGGAGCAGACGGAGGCTGAGGAATTTGTGACGATGGGACATTTAGGCTCAATTCATAAAATATGCATGGATATCTGAAATGAGAAGTTTTAGAGATATGAGCACAGGGTAGAATAAGGGCACAAAGAGTAGTCTATATGATACGAGAACCCTGAAACTTTTTTCTGTTCAAATTAAGAACTTTTCTTTTGGTCACTAGACCTGCACCTGTCTTTCCAGTCTCCTGCTGCCCCCCGCCTACCACCATGAGGACGGTGCAGGACAGGCAACACTTTGTTCTATGTGACAGGACAATTCAGTTTGTGACCTCATCCTAGAAAAGGTGCTCCATACTTCACTGCTGGACATTGGGATGGTTACCTTCAAGGCACTCCTTTTGGGAAGCCGTACACTGATGCCAGCTCCTAGTTGACCCTTCAGAGCAATTTTGGAACTCTTTTTCTGGAATGGCCTTCAGAACTGGTGGTGCGTGTGGTTTGACAATCAAGTTTGTGAGTTCATCGTAGAAAAAGGGCTGCATTTCTCACTGCTGAATACCCCTGTGGTCACCTTCAAAGTACCCCCTCTGGGGAGCCATGCATAGGTGCCAGTGCGTAGTCCACCCTTCAAAGCAATTTTTTCTAAGATGAGTTCATGAACTTAATTATCAGACTGTGTATGACAACAGCTCTGATGGCCCTTCCAGGAAAAGAGTGGACTAGGTGCTGGCATTGGTGCACAGCTTCCAACAAGTGGAACATGTCCAAGGTGACCGCAGTGATACTCAGCAATGAGGTATGCAGCCTTTTTTTCTGGGATGAATTGGTGAATTTAATTGTCAGACTTCATAGGCATGGTCACCATGAGTTGGGTCTCAAACGACAGCAGCTAACAAATCCCATCTACCCTCATTGTGAATTCTGACTCTAGACCTTGTGATCTGCCTCAACTTTCCGAGCAAAACCATGTTCTTGCTTTTACACTTTCAATCTTTCTCCATGCTGTTTCCCTTGTGTGCACTTGACCTCCTCGTCTTCCTGAAATAATCTTTCTCAGTGTTATGCAAAGTCAGGTTCTTCGTCCTCTGTGCTCCAGCAGCACCTCATGATCTCTTACAGACTTTATGATGTTTTGTTCAAGTCACTTGTTTTCACATCTGACTGCTGAATCAGCTCGTTAACCCACTCTGAGGGCCCAGGAATGAAACCAGTGCCTCGTAACAGCTCAGTAACCCCAAACCAAACCAGTTACCATCAAGTCACCTCTGACTCATGGTGGTTCTGTGTGTGTCAGAATAGGACTGGGCTCCAGGGTTTTCAAGGGCTGATTTTTCAGAAGTATATCACTAGATCATTTGTGTTTTAGAAGCAAGGATGGTGAGACTTTGCATACTTGGGGCATGTTCTCATGCAAGATAAGTCACTGGAGAGGGACATCATGCTTGGTGGACTGGAGGGGTGGCAAGGAAGAGGACAGTCCTCCAAAGGTGAAATGACACGGCGGATGCAATAATGGCCTCAAGCACAGCAGCGACTGGGAGGGCGGCGCAGGGTAGGGCAGTTTTGCCTTCTGTCGTACGTGGGGTCCCTGTGAGTGGGACCGACTCTACAGCACCTACAGCACCAACATAGCACCGGACCTTTCTTCTGAGGTGCCTCTGAATGGGCTAGGACCTTCAACTGTTCCGTTGGCAGAGGTCCCATTAATTGTTTCACATCAGTTGTTTCAGCAGGCAGGGCTCCCAAGAGCCCAGTGCGTGTCTCTCGAATGAATGAATGAACAAACAGTTGAATGACTGGATGGCTGAGAGCTGGTTTCCTCTCTTCCTTGCTCCCCGCTCTTCCCACCCCCACCCCATTGTATGTCTAAGTTCGCAAGGCAAATTAGATTCTTGAGGAGCTAATCCAAATCCACAGACTCTTAGGGAGACTTCCACGTGTTGCCTCTCCTTTTTGGTCCCCAGGTTGGCTTCATTCTCTTTTTTGACCCTCCCTCTCTGTGACTTCTCCACTCTCTTTACGAGGTAATTCTGTGACAATCCCACCTTCATTCTCTTCCTAAGATCTGACTTTTCCCTAGGTTTCCTCTTGCTATGCAAACACTGCTATTGGAGCGTCCTTAGCCTCTAAGGGCTGGCTGTGGGCAGAGATACTCCCCGCAAGGAAGGCAAATGCCCATTGTTTGTGTACTGACATCCCTCTCTGGCTCTGGTGTTTCTGCCTTACCTGCTACACGGAGGCAGACCCTGGGCAAAACAACAGGTGGAGTGCCAGGAGATTTGTGTGACTGATCCCTTCCCTCTAGCTCAAGATACACTTTTCATTTTTGAGCCCTGTAGACTCTATCCCACGATTAAAAAGCTTTTCTTTTTCAGAAGTAGTGAGTTTCTCTTATTTCCCCTTTTTATTTTGAAATCTTAGTGATCCTTCAGGGCTCATTACACATCATCTGGGAGACACCTCTGATCTCGCAGTCAGAAGGAATCACTCCTCTCTGCCCTCAGGGCCCTTGGTTTCTGCACCTTCGAAACCCTCACCTCACTGTGATCTGCCTGGCTGGTTGAAAAAAAACAAGTGAAAAACCAAATTTGTTGCTGTTGAGTAGACTGGAACTCATAGCAACCTTATAGGTCAGAGTAGAACTACCCCATAGGTTTACCAAGGAGTAGCTGGTGGATTCAAACCACCAACCTTTTGGTTAGCAGCTGTCTTGGTCGTGTAGTGCTGTTGTGACAGGAATACCACACGTGGTTGGTTTTAACAAAGAAAAATTTATTCCCTCACGGTCTGATATACTTCAGGTTCATATTCAGGGCATGAGTTCCAGGGGGAGGCTTTCTCTGTCAGCCCTGGAGAAAGGCCGTGTCATCAATCTTCTCTCGGTCTAGGAGCTTCTCTATGCAAGGAACCTCAGGTCCAAAGGACATGCTTTGCTCCCAGCACTGCTGTCCATGTGGTACGAAGTCACCTGATTTCTCTGCTCTCTTCTCTCCCTCTCTCTTTTTTAAAATCTCGGAAGTGATTGGTTGAAGACAATCTCTCATCTGGCAGATCTCATCAATATAACTTGCTAATCCATTTCATTGCATCATAGTAATAGGATTTATAACACGTAGGGAAATTATATCAGATGACAAAATGATAGCCATACAGTCCTGGGAATTATGACCCCTAGCCAAGCTGACAGATATTTGGGTGGGGGCACACAATTCAAACCATGACAGCAGCCAAGCTCTTAAACATTGGGCTGCATGGCAGATAGACATAATTTTTAGTGTTATTCTCCTCTGCTGAACCATGAGAGATGTCCCCTTGAAGACTAAAGTATACCTGACCCAAGGCATGTATTTTCAATTGCATCATATGCATGTGAAAGCTGGATGATGAATAAGGAAGAGAGAAGAATTCATATCTTTTAATTGTGGTGTTGGAGAAGATACTCAATACACCATGGAATGTCAAAAGGACAGACAGATCTGTCTTGAAAGAAGTGCAACCAGAGTGATCCTTAGAAGCGAGGATGGTGAGACTATGTGTTACACTCCTTGGACATGTCAGCAGGAGAGATCGGTCCCTCGAGAAGGATATCCTGCTTGGTAAAGTAGAGGGTCAGTGACAAAGAGGAAGACCCTAAGTGGGATAGATTGATGTGACGGTCCCAACAGTGGGCCCAAGCTTGGCTGTCAGTGTGGCACGGGACAAGACCGTGTTTCGTTCTGCCGTACATCGGGTCGCTATGAGCTGGAAATGACTCACTGCTATCTAACAACAAGTGCTAACTGGCAGTTCCTTGAGGATATCCTTTTATGTTCAAATCTGCGGCAATTAATTCAGCCAGGCATTTCGGAAAGACTAATGATTCTCAAAGTGCAGCAGCTGAAAGCCTGGGTACTCCAATGGACAACAGCCAGACCATGTATGAGAACAGAACTCTAATCCACATTTGCTGGAGAGCCGACCACAACACCGGCAACAACTGGTCCAAAGTAATCAGTATTCAATCAATGAGTAGCAGCTTTGCTCATGTGTGCCTCCCTTGCTGCCCTATACTGATCTACTCTACGGTAAGGAGTTTGATTCTTTTGATTCTTCCAGCTGGAGACAGCCAAATATGCTCCCTAAACAAATCACACAGAACACAGCATCTTCAGGTTCCCACACCCACGGTCTCTAATCCAGGCATACCTGAGGCCCGCCTGGATTTTTTCATCAGCAAGCATTCCCACCGCCCTGCCTGAACTTGAGTTTCTGTCAGTGCAAGTCGTGGTGGCTGACTCCCTTGCTACGGCAAGGTCTGAATAAAGGGCCCCTGCCTGCTCCCAGTTGGGCGGTCTTCACTGGGCTAAGGCTCACCTGGGGGTCTAATTAATCTACAGATCACTGGGCCTTATCCTAGAGATCCCATTTCACATGGTAAGGGATGAGGTCTGAGAGTCTGTGTTTTATTCAGCCCCCATTTGACTTTGGTTAGCCTGAGAGAGAGTGACCAAATGAAGGGATGCTATGATGAAAGATGTATCTGTGTTTCCTCACCCTAGATACTGTCTTTCCTTTTGCCTTTCCTCCATTCACCTAGCCAGGCAATGCTGAGTTTCATGATTGGGAGAAAATCAGGCGAGTGGGAAGGAAACAAAGACTCGAGACTTCCCCCCCGCCCCCTGGCTTGTGCTTTACACAAATACAGACTTTGTTGTTGCTGCTGTTGTGGTTGTAGGACAGTGTTTCTCAATTCAGGACAACTTTTCCTTTAAGGGGCATTTGGCGTTTCTGGTTGTCATAACTGGGGGTGCTGTTGGCATCTAGTAGGTATGTAGGATGCTGCTCAGCATCCCATAATGCACGGGACAACCTTCCTAACAGAGAATTATCTCGATAGTTAATGGTAATGAGGTTAAGAAACTCTGGTGCAGAGAATACAGAGGTGCCGGCGGCGTGTTACAGAGCTGTCAGTTTGAGGTAAGGAACAGGTTTCCCCTGTTCACTTCTTCCCAAGCTTCTGGGCGGCAGGAATGGGAGCAAAGAGAGCAGGATGGAGATGAGAGCAGAGCTGTGTGCATGCCTGCGTCGTTTCCTGACGTAGACGGTCCTGGTGCCGAATTTCTTAGGAAATCTCTGGAGAAGGAGAAAGACCTAGAGGGGAAGAGCTGCAAGGGGAGTCCGGATCAAGATGGACAGTTGGCCAGCCTCGTGGCGATGACTACGTGTAACCCAAAGCTGCTGTTATTCTTGTGCCCCAAGCGTGGAAGTGAGAGAGAGGTGGGGGGGAGAGAGAGGGACCCCTGACCAGAACGAGGACCAGATGCTAGGAGGAAGGTGTCTTGGGGGTAAACAATGAGTTGATGACAAAAGTTTAAGGTTTCCTTGGAGGACAGACTTCACAGAGATGCAGAAATAATGTCCTCATTCTGTCTGGCTTTCTGCTTTGTAAGCCCCCCGAATCCAGGTGCAGCCCTGGGAAATGTGGAACAAAGGAACTTAATGGGCTGAGATGAATTTTCCAGCATAATCAGGGAATGTGGGGACATAAATCTTCCCTATGTTTCTTGGAGTTCCTGGATAATCTGCTCTGCTCCAGAACCATATGTGTGCCTTCAGGATATTAATAAACATGAATATTAAAAATGTAACAGGACCTCAAATAGTAAATAAGCTGAGATATAGAAAAATAAAGAGAATATTTTCTGCACATTTGAGTTTCGGCCTGAGTTGCTGAGAATTCAGAGACCTAGTGGCGTGGTCAAGTGCTGTGGCTGCTAACCAAAAGTTCAGCAGTTTCTGCAGGGTGCTCTTTGGAAACGATGAGGGAGTTCTGCTCGGTCCTATAGTGTCATTGTGAGTTGGAATTGGCTTGACAGCATGGGGTTTGTTTTGGTTGGCTGAGAAGTCACACCCTTCACCCTCGCACTAGCCTGGACGCTGAGCATAGACAGCAGCCGCGCTGTCCATGTTACTCTGACTTTGTGCTACTCTTTTGCCTTCATCGCCATAAATTTAGCAGTCGGGCAAATGGTCTGATGGTTCTTTATAGAAACTTGTCTTTCACCTGGGCTTTCTCATTTCTCCCAGGCTCCCCCTTACTCGGCACAGATGTTGTTTCTTTAATATTCCCTCGGTGACTGCAGAGGCGGTCCATCCTGTGTCTGGAGGCAAGGAAGTGATGGCCAGGCAGAAACAGCGAGTTCCATTTGCAGGGTCCTGGATCCCACCGGATGCTCTGGGGCTCCCGTTGCAGCTGACAGGGTTTGCTGAGGCCGCGATCTCACTGGAGCGACCAGTTCTGCTGGGTGAGTATCCCATCTGTGTAAGAAAAACAAGGGCTTCAGTGGAAAGCTGTGTGTTTCCTAGAGCAAGTCCTCCAGACAGCATGCTGGGTGAAGCAGAGGGCCTGGGAGGATGAGGAAGGCCTCAGAAGGAGGTCGGCTGGCCCAGTGGCTGGAACAATGGGCTCTAGCACAGCAGTGCCTTCGAGGATGGTGAGGAACCGGGCAGCGTTTCTTTCCGTTGTAGGCAAGGTTACTGCTGTAAGTTGGACGTGACTGTAGGGCACCCAACAACAGCAGCAGCAGCAATGACAACAACTTTCTCAGGATTATCTGTCTTTCTACATTTCTGAGTCATTTTACAATGCTGTAGGTTACAGATAACTGATGAAAATGCAAAACTATTTTTGTTTACCCAAACCAAAAAATCCAAACCTGTTGTTTCTGACTCACAGCAGCCCTATAGACGCAGTAGAGCTGGCCCATGGAGTTTCCAACGAGCAAACGCCTGCTGGATTCAAACTGCTGACCTTTAGATCAGCAGCCATAGCACTTACCCACTATATAGATATGCAAATTCTATTTTTTCCAGTAGATGTTCAACTGACGCCTCTCCCCCACTGTACATTTGTACATTCCTTTGAATACTCCTGATCTATAAATATGTTTGCTCTTTAAATTTTCCTTTGAATGCATTTTCCCATCTTACTGATCCTCATATTGAGTAATAAGTTAAATAAAATCCTTAACATGTATGTGTATATCTACATGATAGTCAGGACTTGAACATTTTTGAAAATTACCCTTTAAAACCTGGCACAAATTCAGCCTCATCAAGAGCAAAAATAAAACCAGTTGCCATGGAGTCAGTGCTGACTCACATCAACTCAGTGTGTGTCAGAGTAGACCTGTGCTCTGTAGGGTTTTCTGGGGCTAATGTTTGGGAAACAGATAGCCAGGCCTTTCTTCTGTGATACCTCTGGGTAAACTGAAACCTCCAACCTTTTGATTAGCTGCTGAGTTTGTTAACTGTTTGTGCCACCCAGGGACTATAATTAAACCAAAATACAAGCCCATTGAGTTGAGTCAATTCCAAATCATAGTGACTCCATAGGACAGAGTAGAACTGCCCCATGGGGTTTCCAAGGAGCTGTGATGGATCTGAACTTCTGCCCCTTTGGTTAGAAGCCAGAGTTCCTTTTTTTTTTCTTCTTTTTAATTGTGAATAAGTGAAAGGATACAATCCAAATTAATTCTGCATGCCTGCCTATCTACAGCTCCTCTGCCCTCCCAGCACCATGACAGCACACTCCTCCTTCCCATTCTATATGCTCTGTATCATCCTGACCCCTTCTCCCCACCCTCTTCTCTCCCATCTAAAAAGAGACCAGTAGGACAGCATCCTAAAATTTCATAGAACCATAAAGTACACAAACCATATAGTCACATTATATCCCCAAGTCCAGTCCATTTTTGTCCAAACAGTTGATTTCAGTAGTGCTTTCTGGACAGGGGCAGCAACAGGTCTAGTGGCCATGCTCCCAGGGGATCCCCTGGACTGTCAGACCATCGGTTGTGGTCTTTTCATAGAGTTCTTGAGCTATACCCCACTTTTCAGAAGCCTGAATCCTTGACCACTGCACTCCCAGGAACCTCCAGGGATTTCAAGAATCCCCAAATTTCATTCTCAGTTCTCAACTTGACTGTATGTCTTTGGTGTGATTCTTGTTAAAAATTGACAAGCTTTTTCAAGTGCCAGTTAGGAAGACTTAGTGGAAATGGACACTGCCCAGGAGTGGAGACTGGCCATATGTCTCTGGCAGTGCACAGGTCACCGCTGTGTAACTTGGCTGATCTGGCCAGGACAGTGGGGTTTTGCTGGTCTGTCTTTCCTCAGTAGTCCTTTGTGCCCTTTGCACTTGATGGGCAGCCTTTGATTTGTGTGATGCACTGCATCCTCCTATTCAAGGGGAAGATAATATTTGTTCATCTTCTTGCTATATAATGTTATGGGTTGTTTGCTTTTTACTGTTCTCAAAATGGCATCAGGATTTATGGTACGATTCTTCTGGTTCAGTGAACCTCCTGTCTCCCGTCACTGGCAGAGCTCCAATGCCTGGAGCTTCAGCAGAGCCCAGTAATAATAATAATGGTAATAATGATTTTCCCAGGCACTGTAAGATGCTGTACATGATGTGAGGAGTTGTTTTTTCTGATACCTTCAAAGGACAACCATTTGATCTGGAGCGTGAGATGTGATGAACTCAGCCGTGTAATCTTTGAGAACGAATTCCGTGCTCTTGTCCTTTGGCTCCTCGTCACCAGAGCTCTGACATCCCAGGGCACTTGACTCCTATCTTGTAGGTTGCAGGCGGCGTTGCCTGAGGCTATGTTGGTTAATCTCTGCGTGTGTCGGGGTACCTTTTTATCAGGGGGGGTTAAGGCTGGTACCCACCTCACGAAGTCCTTGCTCAAGCTCTTGTGTCACCTGCCCTGCTAGGCCTCCCGCTGGGGGCCTGGAGGATACCTCTCAGGGCTCTGCTCAAATGTGCTTCCTCATGGAAGGTTTACCTTCTCTTTCCTTCGGCTATACTCTCACAGATCATCTTAAAGTTGTTTTTTTTTTTTTAAGTCACACTGTTACCTTGCTGTTGCTAGCTTTTAGCCACTGCCAAGTGGGCCTCCCACTCAGGGTGGCCCAGGCCCAGCGGGACGAGAACCTGCCTGGTCTTGTGGCACCCCCACCACTGGTGGCACACTGGACGACTGAGGTGCACAGGGTTTTCACTAGCTGACTTTCAGAAGTAGATCTTTTTCCCGTCAGCTAGTGCTGTTGTAACAGAAATACCACAGAGTGGATGGCTGTAACAAAAGGAAGTTTGTTCTTACACAGTCTGGTGGGCTACAAGTCTAAATTCAGGATGTCTGCTCCAGGGGAAGGCTTTCTCCCTTGTCAGCTCCGGAGGAAGGTCCGGTATTGCACTAGTCTTCATTCAGGGAGCGTCTTGGCACAGGAACCTCAGATCTGAAGGATGTGCACTTCTCCCAGTGTGGCTTTCTTGATGGCGTGAGGTTCCCAACTCCCTGCTTGCTTCTCTTTCCTTTTATCTCTTTCGGATGAAAGGATTAAGGCTGGGGAAAGCCATACTCCAGGGAAATTCCCTTTACAGTGGAGCAGGGAGGTGATCCTACGAAAGGATTTACAGTCCCACCTGAATCCTTTAACCTACAGCATAGGAAAAATCCCAAATGGAGGACAGTCATAAAATATTGGGCATCATGGCCCAGCCATATGGTTCCACATATTTTTGGGGGACACAATTCAACCCACAACAAGTCCTTCTTGCTCGTCTGTCTTAATCTGGGAGCTCTCCTGAATCCCGTTCACCATCAGAGCCGCACACCAGCCACCCCAGACAGACCACTGAGGGCTGAGTTTGAGACTGATAGGGCAGGAATGGAACCCTGGTCTCCCGAATGCGGAAAGCAAGACTTCTGCCACTGAACCACCACTGACCCCTACACTGTGACAGTTTGTGATACCATATGGATAAGTGTTTTTATTTCAATTTCCCATTTTCCTTCCAGGATGTCTTGTCCCTGATGTCTGGGGGTGGTGTAAGTTCTTCACTCTAGGCTTAGCACTTTGTAGCATCCCAGGCAAGTCACTGGTGCTCAGCTCAACGACCTCTTGTTGAATGAATAAATGAAACAAACATTTTAGAAAAGTACTTGAGATAGAAGACTCTTGATAGATGCTAACCACCATCGCTGCCGCATTCAGAGGAAGCTGTTTCGGGGCATTTAAAACGCAGGCGCTGAAAGTGGCCTCTTGGATATTCAGATGAATGCGGGGCATCATTTAGCATAAACTTATTTTGCATGATATGTGTTCTCTATTTCCCACGACCTTTTAAAAAGTATGTTCCACCGCAGAAGGCTCAGAAATGCTCATTAACGTTCTGCCTCGTCACCTCATTTCCTATGCCACGTACCAAGCATCTCATGTGCGTCTGGTATCTGGTTGATCACCAAATGAATTTTTATCAAATGTTGCAAAGGCAATTGAAGTTATTTCTTGACTGAGATTAGGAAAGCTTGATGCCAGGGTGCTACTAATTCTGTAGATTCCATTTACAGAAAGCCAGTAAAAGTGAATTTTTAAATAATTCTGCATTCTCTCCTGCTGTCTGGTGTTGTCAAGGTGGTTATCCTGCAATGGCAGCCACCGCACAGTGAGAAGAGAGATACTGGGAAACCAGGACGGCCTTTTCCATGCTTTGACTCATCATTTTGAGGGAACTAGTTCACCAAAAACAAGGTTCCTAATTGTATCCCCCACCATGAGGTGACATGGAAGTGTCCTCAGGGAGACAATGAAATTGGGGTATTTTATTCCTTGCAAAATCAAATTCTGTGAGTCCAAAAGGTAAGTATTAAGTTGTAGTCTGCACTGCTTTTTTTTTTCTATTATGTTTATTTTTGATTCCCGGTGAAGGTTTCCGAAGCCCAGCCACAGCTCTCCTCAGTGTTGACGTGTGCACGCAGGGGCCACTGTTCTGATGGGAATCTTGAGGGTGCGACTGGCTTGGATCTGCAGGTAGGAGCTGGGCGTTGCAACGCACAGGCTTGGCACGGGGTTCTGCCATCCAGTGGAGCTGCACGGAAAGCTTTGAACCTGCCTGTGTTTCTAATGACATTCTGAAATGGCGCTTTCTACTGTCTCTGCCCACTCGACATGAAGCTTTCAGGCCACTGCTGAGTCTAAGCCCTAGAACAGAAAAGTCAATTGGGAGATTATTCATCCCAAACCCCTTATTTGAGAAATAAAAGGTGTGGTTTCCAGGGATTAAACACCCTGCCCCCTGGGATACAGGCATGCTGGGGGGCGACCTCCAGCTCCTAATTCCTGGGCTGCAGTTCTTGTGCACAGCACCTACCGCACTCAAAAACGCAGCCGAGAGGTCGTCTTCTGCGCTTACTTAGTTTGTCACTGCTTAGTGTCTGGAGTTTGGGGCCCATGGGTAGGAATGTCTGCACTTGCAACCTTCACACCCTTTCACTTTACTTAGTCCCTCAGTCTCTTACCACACAGCCTGACGAAGGTCCTTGCAAAGTGGCTAAGGTTCCTGAAGCCAAGATGTGAGAGAAAAATCGGAATCTTTTCACCAAAATATTTGTCCCTGCTCCTGGTGCTTGATCCTTTTCAAAAACTCGAATGAAAACTGCTGAAGTATCCTTTAAAGTTTCATGTCATTAGTGTTATCTGAAGTGAGGAATTTAGTGTAATCATGAAGAATTTCCAGAGGACTTATTAAGCCTCATGTTTCCGTATGCTGGCCTTTCTGAAATTATTATTTTTCTTTCCTTATTATGGTGATTTCTTGTCGGACTCTGTTGTAAACTGAGTTGTGTCCCCCCAAAGTGTGCACTGGCATCTTAACCCCCCTAACTACCAACATGACCCTGTTTGGAAATACAGGGTTTCTTTGGTTACATCAGAAACCCTAGTGGTGTGATTAAGTGCTATGGCTGCTAATCAAAAGGCTGGCAGTTCAGATCTGCTGGGCACTATTAGAAACTCATGGAGCAGCTCTGTTCTGTCCTATAGGGTCATTATGAATTGGAAATCCACTGCTCATTGGGGTTTGGGTTTTATTATGTTAGTGAGGTCACAGGAGACTGCGTGGGATTAAACCTAATCACTTTGAGTTCTAAAAAGAACACAGCAGATACAGAGAGACCCAGGGCGAAGACACTAAGCATGAGTGCACGCGCGCCCACACACACACACACACACACACACGCACGC
Source organism: Heterohyrax brucei (assembly GCA_028571685.1). Taxonomy (NCBI): domain Eukaryota; kingdom Metazoa; phylum Chordata; class Mammalia; order Hyracoidea; family Procaviidae; genus Heterohyrax; species Heterohyrax brucei. Next base: position 70,192,865 of record CM053162.1, on the reverse strand, counting down.
ACGCACGCACGCACGCACGCACGCATGCACACACACACACACACGCAGCACCTGCCTCTCTGAGCCCTGGAACAACAAAGAGTGCTGGCTACCGGAAGCTGAAATAGGCAAAGAAGGACCTTCGTCTAGAGCCAATCCTCTGAATTTGGACTTGTAGCCTCTCAAACTATGAGAAAATACATTTCTCTTCCTCATAGCTGCCTTCTCGGGATATTTTTTGTTACAGCAGCACTACGTGACTCATACAGGCTCTTCTGTCCGCTGTTATGCCTACGAATGCTGTGAACGGAACAGCTTCTACGCCACACAATGGGTGACCTGCTTTGGGAAAGCCGTCCGGTCTCCCCTTTTCCACTCACAGTGTCGTCATAACCCTGGCTCACATAAGCAGGCCTTCTGACAAACTGCCTGTAACTTAGCCCTTTCGGGCAGACTGAACCTTCTGCATTCTCAAAAACCACCATGCACACAGCTTGTAGAATCCTGGCTTATTTAAAAGCACACTAGAAATATACGGATTTCTGCAGTAGGCTGGAGAGTTGATTTCTTTTCTTAGAAAATTCATCAGAGGTAGCCAAACTTGCAGAGAACCCTCCAGGTAGCCCAGGAGGCCTACACACTGAAGACAGTGAAGTGAGTAACTTTCATTGATCCCTTAAATTTGGGAGTATATCCACCTTCTTTTCTCAGATCCTTTTGATACTTAGATTTGTCTCATGTGGTATTTTGATTTGCGGAAGGAACCCCAATGTTTTTGCTTTCCAGAACCAAAGTCTTAGATCAAACAAAGGCTGTGCATATCCCTTAACCAAAGACATTTTAAATTTCTGTCCACAGCAGTCTTCTGAAGATCAAGATGAAGGAAAGGAATTCTACTGCCTAAGCTGGATGAGATTGATAAATATGACTACTCTGAAAACATAGATTTTTTAAAATTTCTTGCTTGTGTTTCTATTCACGGTCATGAAAGGGGTCAAACATCTCATTCTTCACTCCAGTTTATCTCTGTTTATGCTCTAAACTCACTCACATCTAAAATATCTTCCTAAAGCACCAGGCTACTGGTATCTCTTCCACTCCTTATGTGTCTCTTCTTAAGTTACGTTGGGGCCTTTTCTCCTAGCTTTCTGAATCCCAGGACTCCAAGATTGTCAGAATATTGCCAGAATATAAACCACCTGACTCCTATTAGAAGAGGAAGATGACTGACTTCCTTGGTGCCGTGTCCTTACTTTTCCTCAAGTTTCTCCTAATTATAATGGAAACGTCTGCCTTGTGCCTGACCCACCACTGGACTTTAGAAGCAGGTAACTTGTATTCTAGATTTCACAGATGAAGAGGGATCTTGCAGACGACAAGAGTTTGGACTTGGAGTTGATTTAAGATTCTGACTAATGTATGATGATGTCAATGTCTTTTACACATGGCAAGGACATGAATTTTTGAAGGCCAGAGGATAAATTGTTAGGGATTGAATTGTGTCACTTAAAAATGTGTGTCAACCCAACTCAGCAGGAATGGATGCTCACCGAGGACCAAAATGACATGCAGTAAAGACAACCGAGAAGACAGAGAGACCCACAAGAGTGGGTGCCTACATCGACTTGGGACTGGAAGAACTGGATGGTGCCCGGCCACCACCAGTGATAGCCATGATGGAGCTCACAGAGAGAAGTCTCACTGGCAACACAAGAATAAAAAGGGGTGCATCATGAGATCTCCGCTAAAAGACCTCAACTGATGGTCCAGCAGTTTTGGGGTTCCTCTGAGAGCATGGCCCCCGGCCTGATGCTGCCCTTTCCCATAAATTATAACAAAGGTCCACTCTTTGGACAGGAATGGATTGGACTTGGCGATGCAGAGTGACCATATATTGGTTGCACTTTATGGTTCTATACATCTATATGATGTCATCCTGCTGACCTGGCTGGAGGAAGGAGAGTGGGTGGAGAGGAGGGGAAAGGAGGCTGTTGGGAGGATGAGACACGTATGGAGCAGAGAGGAATAGTGTGCTGTCACCGGGCAGGGAGAGCAGTGGAAGCTGCATATAGGTGGGCATGTAAATTTATACGTGAATGTACATTTTCACTCAGTTATGTTAAATAAAAATAAAAAAAGAAAACAGCAAAAAAAATGTGTGTGAACTTGGCTAGGCCATGATCACTCTCTGTGCTGTAAACCCTGACCTCTGTTATTTCCTGTGTTAGAGATGCTAACCTCTGCATTAGCAGGATAAAATTAGAGGTAGTTATGTTAGTATTCAGGATTCAATCTATAAGGTTAGATGGAAAAGGGAGAATCCAATAGAGAGGAAAGGGACATCACGCCACCAAGGAAGAAGCACCAGGAGCAGAGTGTGTCCTTTGAGACCTGGGGTTCCTGCACTGAGAGGCTCCTAGATTAGGTGAAGACTGATGGTAAGACCTTTCCCAAGAAATGACAGACAGAGAAAGTCTTCTCTGGGAGTTGGTGCCCTGGGCTTGGACTTCCGGCTTCCTAGACTGTGAAAAAAGAAAAAAAAATTTTTTTATTGCTAAAGACATCCACTTGTGATATTTCTATTACACCAATACTACATAACTAAGACAGTAGGCCTTTCCAGTCTTAAGGCTGGCTGTTCCTTGCACAAGTCCCTCTGGCAAGATTCTCCCTCTTACAGCTCGTCACACATGGCTTGATTTCTTGTCATCCTCTGAATCTTGTCCTCAGCGTCTCCTCCTCGGAGAGGGGCTGTGGTAGACAGGATCACCTCCCCGCCAACATCTGTGTTACTGCTGTCATAAGGGATGGTTCGTTTTTGCTGAGACATGGCTGGTCAGGCAGAGACCACCTTTCCCAGTTCCCTTGTTCCTGGATGGAGCCAGGTGACTATTATTCCCCAATAGAATGTATGCAGAAGTGATATATTTCATTTTTTTGTGTTAAAGGAATTAAATGTGACCTTCCTTTTTCTACATTATCTGTCTCTGTCTACTGGGTGCAAACAAATGACTCTGAGCTTCTAGGGGAGGCCAGGAACCCACGACAGAAGAAGCCTGGATCTCTGAACTGCTATGTCAAGGGTTGCCCACTAAACAATGAGTTGACTTTATGTGATCAATAAATCACATTCTATTGTGTTAAGCCACTGAAACTTTGGGATTTATCTGCTATAGCAGACAGTATTACCGTGAACTAGAACTGAGGTCTTCCATCTTCCCTAAACACCTGACCTAGATGGGCATCTCTGTCTTCTTTCGTATTACTGAGCCTGACGCATTTTCTTCACAGGTTATATGACAAGTCATATTTTTCTTTGTCAGTTGTCTTCCTTTGTCTTTTCCTGTAGCCTGTATATTCTCAATGGTCAGGTAAGGGATCTGTATCCAGCTTTGAATACAGTGCCTGCACAGTAACAGGAACTCCATAAGTATCAGCTGAATAAGTTAATCAACGAGTGAGAAAAATGAAAGTGATATGAAAGCTAAAGAGAAAAGTTACAGGTGTAAAGAGAACAGGTGCTGCTCCTCCGGCCAAGGGCAGAAGCTCTAAGGGTTAGGTGGAAGCTGTGGAGGTCAAGACACCCTACTCCTTAGTCTGGAAACCCTGGTGGCACAGTGGTTAAGTCCTGTGACAGCTAACCTCAAGGTCAGAAGTTGGAATCCACCGAATGCTCCTTGGAGACTTTATGGGGCAGCTCTACTCTGTCCTATAGGACTGCTATGCATCAGAATTGACTTGATATGACTTTTCTTTTGGGTTAGTTTGTAGACCGCCAGCAACGGAGTGCCTTATTCTTGTAACATTATGAGTGATCCCATAGAATGTAGAATCACCTAAACATGATCATAATAGCCCTGGCTTGCACAATTCACTATTGCTAAGAGATAAACTTCATAAACAGTGGTCACTCAAAACTGGACTATTGTCAGACTAGATGTGTTGTGGTAAAGGTAAACACTCTCATATTTTTAAATGCTTCTCTTATTCATTGTGTGAGGACTGAGAGAACCTGCGTGGGGAGCCCAAGGAGACTCCCCCGATGAGAAGAGCTAACCCTGAGGTGTTCATGTTAAGCCGTCGGCTGAACATCTAGGCCACGGTTAGTCACGAATTTTTGAGCCTCAGCTTTACAAATAAACATATTTTGGCAAGGCCTCTAAGTGTTTTATGGAGGTCACAGGTGCCGCATAGAGAGAGTCCATAAACGCTTCCCAGCGCTGGGGAGATTTACGTGGACGCCGCCGTTAGCAGCCCTCTGGGTACTGTCTTGTTCTCGTTTGATGCACTGGTTGCCTTGTGCTGAATCGGATCTCTCTGCCCAACCTTTTTGCCTTGATGCCTCAGAGAGACTCGTTTCTTGGCTCTTAGTCTCACCCTGAACACAGCCCTCGGTATGACCTTGCAGCTTTAGGCCCCTGAGGATCCATATTCGCAACAGCCCGATCTCATCACCTCAGCTATGCGTAGCTGGCAGAGAGACAGGACCTAGTTTTGTTTGTCATAGAGAAAAATGCAGCAATTTTATACTTACTATAGAAGGAACCAAATTGAATTAGATTAGTGGAAGACTATAATTATAGATCATTTATACAAAAAAAGTCTTATTAATTTGAGGCTTGCAAAATGAATAGCAAAATCAGTGCGTTGGTGATGCCATGTCTAGGCAGAGAGCTGTCAAGAACTGAAAATACCGGGTTTTTATGGCTCTGTACAAGCACTGAGGTACTTTTCATATCTAAAGGGTAGTCACAGAGATGTTTTCTGCTCTTTGACAGTGAACTTGAGTTTTAGCAAGTTGTGAAACACAGTGATAACCTTGAGGAAATGAAGAAAGGAGTCGTAAATTTTATCCCTGAAGCAGCATCTGGTTAGTGTGTCAATTCCATGCTTGTCTCCCTTCTCTGTTACTTTCACGTGCTGTATAAGTAGAGACCTTACCTGTTTCTTATGGAAAAGACACATCAACACTGCTTCTAGTGACAGGAGACAGACAAGCTTGCTAAAGCTTAAAATAGCCATTGAAGCTTTCTTATAAAGGTGTGATATTTGACCTTTAAGCTTGCTTTGGAGAAGCACCCTTGTCTCAAGTGTTCAAAGAACACAGATTTGTCTTAAGAAAATTGGTAGGAATCTGACGATGTAAAGTTAAGTAAGTCTAGGATAGATGAGAAATTAACTGTAACATAGTTGCCGTTTAACATATAAGTTCAGGTTAAACCACTGTGGCCCTCTCTTTAGACAAGCTTCGTAAATTTCCAGAGCTAATAAACTCCAAGATCCTAAATACCCAAGGCAAAGAAAGTAAAAGAACTAACATAGTTACAAGGTCCTACAGGAAGCTAAGTAGATTATTAACATTCATAAGAAAATTTTCAAATTAATGACCTAGAGAGAATAATATTTAGGTTTAATGATTCTAACAAAAGACATGTCTCTAATAATGAGTAAATAATGTCCGCTTGATTTTGACCTTGTGGTGGAGCTGGGCTGTGGTGATGGTGTGCAAAGTAGTGAACCCCTTTTATCACCTTGGAGCAGCCTCATTAGACCTGACTTTAATTTCTAAGACTTTGTGGACTCAAATGCTGAAAAACAGCCATAGTATAATTGTATGTATTATTGTGATCTTTGACTCATAAATCAGAATTTCTGATAGAACTGAAACGTGAAAAATTAATTTAAGCAGCTGTGTTTTTGTCAATACAAGAAGGAGCTGGCTTTCATCTCTTCTAAACCCTCTACTAATCAGACAAACCAAGTTCATCTCTGTTTCTTTGGGTGGCTCTGGTAGTCCAGGGGATAATTCTTTTTCAAATTCGGTGAAGGATTTTGGCTTTCTGTGCATGAGAAACCAATCACCCTTGATTGATTTGGTGTGACAGATAAGAGCTCACCTGTGAACTGAAAGGTTAGGAGATCAAACTCTACAGCTTCTCTGTTGAGGAGAAGACCTGGTGAACTGTTCCGACAAAGCTCTCATCCCAGAAAACCCTATGGGGAAGTTTTACTCTGCCCTTTAGGGTCTCTACCAGGCAGAACCAGCTGTGTGGCACACAATAGCTGCGACATGAAAGAGACCCAGGTTGGATTCCTGGCCCCCACACCATTTGTGCAGACACCACCTGTCTGTCACCAGAGGCTTGTGTGTTGCTTAAATGCTGAACAAGTTGTAGCTGAGCTTTCAGATAAGACTAGGAAGAAAGGTCTGGAGATCTACTTCTGAAAATCAGCCAGTGGGAACCCTATGGATCCCAAAGGTCTGACCTGTGACCTACCATGTGGGTGGCACAGGCCCCAGCAGCCTTTTGTTCTGCTTCCACAACAACAAAGCCATTGTCTATAACGTGAACCAATTAAAACAGAACTGCAAGTTATATCTCCTATAATCTGATGCCATTCCTAACTGTATGGGAGATGATCTTCACCTCCTTTATAGCTGATACTAGTAATTCTTTGTCTTTGGACTTCATTATGCTTTAAAAGATAAAGTCTTAGCCAACGACCCCACAGAGATCCAGAGACAATCACTAGTACATCAGTCCAGACGGTGGTGTAACTTAGAGGTCTGAATTTGGGGACGTACAAGCAGGAAAACCATTTTTCTCCATCCACTGTTTTAAACATCTTTTTTTTTTTATTGTGATAAATACATATTGAACAAATCAATTTCCTTTTAAACATTCTTCGCAATTGAGTGGCTTCAGTGATGTTTACGGAGTGGCACAGCGGTTAGGCCCTCGATTCCTAAGGGAAGGTTTGGCAGCGCAGACTGACCAGCGGCTCCGCGGGAGGAAGACGTGAGCAGTCCGCTTCCCTGAAGACTGCCAGCTCGGATACCCGACGAGGAAGTTTTATTTTGTCTTACAGGGTCGCTGTTGTCACTATTGACTCCATGGCAGCGGGTTTGGGTTTTTGTTATGTTTATCACGTTGTTCAACCATTATCATGATCTGTTCCACGTTTTCCTGTCACATGTAACAGAAGCCCAGTGTCCTCGAAGCAGTGAGTGCCCTCTTCTTTCTCTTCTGCCTCTGGTAAAAGCAAAACCAAACTCACTGCCACCAGGTCAATTCTGACTCCCGGCCCCCATGGTAATCATGAACAAACCTGGGGCTCTATACCCTTGCCTAGGTATTTCATGTAAGTAGAATCCTATGAGGTCTGACAATTAAGTCCATAGACTCGGTTGTTCTAAGTGCTACATAGGTCATTGGTGGGGATCACTACATTCACCCTCGAAGTCCTCCCCTTAGGAAGCTACACACTAACATGAGCCCCTAGCCCACCCTCCAGAGCAATTTTGGAACTCTTTCTGAAATGGCCACTGTGCACGCTGGCACAGTCGCTAGTTCATGAACTTAGTTGTCCAGTTGTCTGTGAGGGAGTTTTTAGCCAGTAGACAAACAACTGTATTGGAACACCCTCCCTGCTCACCTGATCTGGCCCCCAAGGACTTTTTTCTTTACCTGAAGATAAAGAAAATACTGAAAGGAAGACATTTGGATGACATTCAAGACATCAAAGGTAATGTGATGAAAGTTCTGATGGCCTCTCCAGAAAAGCAGTTGCAAAATCGCAGTGAAGGGTGGACTAGGCCCTGACATCAGCGCGTAGCTCCCCAAGGGGACACTTCGAAGGTGACCATAGTGCTGTTCAGCAATGAGGTGTGTAGCACTTTTTCTAGCGTGAATTTATGAACTTAGTTGGCAGTCCTTGTGTGATATTTGTGGTTTTAGGCCTGACTTATTTCACTCAGCATCATGTTTTCAAGACTCATCCCTGCTGTAGCACGTACCTGCTGTTTTGAGTCATGTTCTCTTGCATCTCTCTCGTCTCCCCATCTCTTAATGACTTCTTTGGTGTGTGTAGATACTAAAACACAACCCAGCCCAAGCGCTCGTCTCGCCTCGTCTCCAGCTCTCAGCGTATGCCTGACCTGTGGCTGGATAGCGGAGAGGCGAGGGGCCGAGATCCTTCCCTTGGCTCAGCCACAGAGTGGGACGAAAGGGTGGGGGCCTTTGTGCTTAACTGTCTTGTCACTGGACCTTTCTGACACGCTGCAGCTTCCCAGGGAGCAATGACGGATAGCTAACTATTCTTTGTGTGAGCACAGCAGTGCTGTTCTCCCCAGGGACCTCTGTGCAGGTTCCTCAGAAGGTCTCCAAGCTGCACAATGCCACCATAGGAGATGTGGCTTTTCCATCTCCTGTTCTATCCCCCTGTCCTGTTCCTGTCTCCCAGCTACCTCCTCCCCATTTTTTGATTCTGGTTCTCTTTTGTCCAATAGGCTGTCTTATTGGCTCCGCTACCTGGTGGGATGCCCGTTGGCAGTGACACCTCTCTGACAGCAGCGGGTGGAGCTGCAGCCTTGCGCCTGTTGCTCCCTCTGGTCCTGCCACCTCCCACCAATTCTCACCTTCTGTAGCTCAAACAGACAGAGTGTTTATCAGCAAGTCTGCTACCAAACAGACCCCATGAAATGTGCCAGTCTCTCCTTCGTGTGCGTCTCCAGGTCTCTGTGAGCCAGACTCTGGGTGCTCTCCTTTGGAGCTGTGGGGAGAGGGTCCCTTCCTTTCTCCGTTCAATGAAACCAGAGGGAAAACTGGAAACTCTTCTCTCTAATTCCGCTGCTCACAGCTCTGGGGAATATTTTGTTTATAGTCACTTGCTTACAGAGCCACGAGGTGGAGACGGAGACGGGAGACAGATGGAGTCAAGGTGGCCGCCTCTTGACATTCCTGAGGATGGATCCATCCCCAATAGTTCTTCTTCTTTTATTTTACTGTGTTTTAAGTAAAAGTTCCCAAGTGAAGACAGTTTCTCATGCAAAGATGGACACACGTGTTATGTGACCCCACTTGCTCTCCCCTCCCTGTGACAGCACGCTCTTCCTCTCTACCCTGAATTTCCCATGTCCATTCAACTAGCTCCTGTCTCCTTCTTTCTTCTCACCTTTCCCAGCTTGTGGGAAATAGGTCTTCTCATGAGACAGTCAGAGAAATAAAACAGCCCCACCAAGAAGAGACCTTTCACACTGATACAGAACAGGAGAGATCATAATTTTAATGCTTTGTATATATGGTCAGAATTACATGCCTGCAAAGCAGCAGATCAAAACCCTGGTGATATAGTGGTCAAGTGCTACACCTGCTCACTGAAAGGTTGGCAGTTTGAGTCTACTAGGAACTCCTTGCAAACTCTATGGAGCAGTTCTGCTCTGTCCTGTAGGGTTACTATGAGTAATATGGGTTTAGGCAGCTTTTAAAGTAGCAAGTAGAATTTCAAGCCAATTTAAACAGGAACGTAAAAGAGATGACAATCAACACTTCTCCCATCTCCTTGAGAGACATGAGGACACACTCTGTGGTTGTCTCATGTGTGCGTACACCTTGTGAGAGGCTCCAGACGTTATTCCAGGTGCAAGAACTCATCGTTCCAAAGGCCAGAAGGCCCATAAATGTGAACTGTGTCATTTAAAGATGGAGCAGTTTTATCAGATCCACGGTGGAGATGCTGGTGACATAGTCGTTAAGTGCTGCTGCTGCTGGTGCTAACCAAAAGGTAGGCAGTTCAAATCTGCTAAGTGCTCCGTAAAAATTCTATGAGGGAGTTCTGTTCTGACTTATAGGGTTGCTATGAGTCAGAATGGTCTTGAAGACAGCGGGTTTGGTTTTGGTTTTATGGTGGCACAGACAGTTAAATGTTTGGCTAACAACCAAAAGGCTGTGGGCTGGCGTCCACCCGGGGGCTCTGGTGGTCTGCTTCCAAAAGACCTCAGCCACTGAAGTTCCCAAGGAACGCAGTCCTGCCCTAGGACACACAGCACTGCTGTGGGTTGAAATCAACTTGACAGCAGTGGGTTTGGTTTTTATTATGTTTTCAAGGAGATCCCCAAAACAGGAGGTTCTGATGAGCCTACCAATTGATGGTTGCAGTGCTAGCCGTCAGTTTGTGGTGCATAAAAAAACTTAAAACACATTCACATGCTTTGATGTCATAATTTAAGTTCTTGAAATCATTCTGTAAAAAGATCACATTTTTCTGCTTTGTATATGAGGGAGTTCATTTCAGAATAATGCGGAGCAACAGGACAGTACGTGCTGGCTAAATTCCCTGTGGTGCAGTCACAGGATGACCTTGAGAATTCTGACTGACATGAGGAGGTGCTCCAAACATGTTATCAGGTAAAAACAAACAAGCAAAAGCACGGGACCAAATCTTCTGTGTATATGATCTAATCCTTTTACACAGATACACACAAGAAACAGACAAAAATATTAATAGAGTTAATATCTAAGGAATGTATGACACATAACTGACAGTTTACTTTTTTGTCTGTATTTTCTACAGTTAAAAATTTCCATAACATTCAGAAAAAAGAATATTATCAAAAAATACGTTTCAGTGAGCTCTTCAAGGATGTCTAATCATTAAATAAAAGACATTTTGTTGCACTTGAAGTAGAAGTTGACAACCCAAGTCTATTTGCCTCATAAGACCCAGAACAGACACCACTGTACAGCCCTGACTGCTCTGTCCTCCCACAGGACACCCCCTGACAGCACACTTCTCCTTTCTACTCTGTACTTCAAGGGTGTCTAATTCGAGACTCCAGTGGAGTAGTGGTTGTTAAGAGCTATGACTGTAACCGAAAGGTCAGCAGTTCGTATCTACCAGGTGCTCCTTGGAAACTCTACGGGGCAGCTCTACCCTGTCCTCTAGGGTCCCTATGAGTTGGAACCGACTCAGCAGCAATGAGTCTTTGAGCAGGGATTTCAAGAGAACTTCCTTTGGCACTTTCCACTGGTGCGGACGAAGGGATGTGTGTTGCGACAGCTTCCCGACTGTGTTTCGTGTGTACCCATCTTCCCCAAGCGCCCTGAGTCAGCTTCTACACGCTCCCTTCTGCCCCAGCCCCTCTGGACTTGGAAGAAGCTTCAGACCTGCAGCTGGAAACAGAAATTGTGGACCTCACTCAGTTACACTCTGTCAGCGGGTCTCTAGACATGTTCTTCATTGCTGCCTGCCCTATTTTGTCTGTTGTTACACAGCAAACAAATGAAAAAACAATGAAACACCATTGCCATTGAGTTGATCCCGACTCCTGGTGACACGAAATGTGCCAGAGGACAACTAGGCTCCAGAGGGTTAAAAGTAACTGATTTTTGGAAGGAAGATCCCCAGACCAGTCCTCCAGGTGCCTCTGTGTGCATTTAAATGGCAAACATTTTGGCTAGTAGTTGAGTGTCTAAATATTTGCACCACCCAGAGACTCCTAACCGGCAAATAGATAAACCAAAAAACTAAATCCACTGCTGTGGAATCAATTCAGACTCATAGCAAGCGTAAAGGCAGTAGAACTGCCCCACAGAGTTTCCAAGGAGCACCTGGTAGATTCAAGCTGCTAACCTGTTGGTGAACAATCATATCACTGAACCACTATGGCACCAGGGATTCTAGATACAAATCCCAAACCCCAAATGCTGCCATTGAGTCAATTCCCCAAATCAGATGAGCACACAGCCAGATTCCCCTAAGTGCAGACGGCGTCAGTAGAGTGGAAACGAGGCGGGAGAAGATTCTTAAGGCTTCCACTGGCGGGAAGAGAGGCCAAGCTTCGTTTGTGCCCTTCTGTCCCCTCTCCAAGGAAGAGGAAGCAAACAGAGGCTCTTTCATCTCTAGGGAACTAAAGGCCAAGTAGTCAGTCCTCTCCATAAAGGCAGAAAGGGTAGAGCTGTCAAAACAAGTAGAAAACAGTGACCAGAGGCACACAGAAAGGCTAAGCTACTTTTAAAGGTTGAAAATACTTTTCCAATATAAATGAAAATTACGCTGAGTGCTGTATCCTGGGAAAACTCTCCTTATAAAGGCTCTGTCGCAAGCTTTTTGATTGTTGCAGAATTTACAAGAGGATTTTTGAAAAGACTTGCTCAAACTGATATTCAGATCTGCTTGAAAAAAGTATTCAAAATTTTTGAATATTGATGATTCATTTATATATGTTAGCTATGGTGATTTTCAGGCAAAGAAATCATCCCATCGCCTGGAGGCTGTCCTGGATAACTTACATTTCACTGCCTTTTTCTGAAGGTTAACCACTAGATGGCACTTAGAATCCACCGGACTCACAGTGCGAGCTTAAACGAGAAGGCCAGGAAAGACAGGAAATAAGTTGAGTTCTCAGAACAGTATTATCTACTTGGCAGCAGCAGCAGAAACGTAGAGTCAGGATTATTTCGAGACAATTGGAGAATCCCATTTCCATTGCCATCCAGCCACCTGACTCACAGAGACCCCACAGGACAGAGTAGAACTGCCCTTCGACCTCTACGGCTGTCATCTTCAGGGAAGCAGACCGTGCACCTTTGTCCTGCAGAGCCCCTGGTGGGTTCTGGCTGCTGACCTTTGGGTTAGCGGCTGGATGTTTAACCACTCGGCCACCGGGGCTCCTTCACTGGAGAGCAGGAGTCTTCAAGTGAACGTATAAATGTTAGGGTGTTTCTCTTTCGATACAATTTCCCGTCAGCAGGTTTTCCCTATTAGGACAACAGACTTTGGGGCTAGTGAGGAGTCCTTGTAAACAGCTGAGGGTCGTGTGTGCTCTCTGAAGAGGCCTGGAGCCCACAGGGAATCTGCACGTGAGGTCTCAGTAGGCCCGGCTCTCCTGTCGGGCACCAGGCTAACTGCTCTTTTCCCTGCAGTTTCCTGGATTTGTGGTTCCCTTGTACATCGGGGTGTAAGGGACAGGGACACACAAGATGGAGTGACAGAGTATAACTGGACAGGGACGAGGCAGCCGCTGACCAGTCACCTGCTGTGACAATATGGATGGAGTGCAGGGGGCGTTGAGGGGCAGCAAGCTGCTCATTTGCAACCCAGCCGTACACAGTGTCGTCAGGGCGAGCGCACAGAGCAGCGAATGACAAGCAGGCCTGCAGTCCTGGTCCCCAGGCAGTGTGCGTGGTGGTGGCCCAGAGAAGGCAGCTAGATTTGGTCAGGACAAAGAGTTTGGCCCAGACTCTCTGTGCAGCTACCTGTGTGACTTTGGGCAAGTGACAGCATCTCTGGGCTGCTGTGGATTCCCTTATCAATGGAAGGGTCGAGCTTATGTGACTCTGAGGTTTCTCAGTGACTCTTCAGTTCACATCAGCACTTTGTGTTGCCACGGAGCCGTCCCGACAGTCCGGAGCTGGCGGCAGAGCAGAGGCTTTCTTCTTCTCCCGAGAGCGTCGCTGCTGAGAAGGTTCTGGCCTGTGTCTAGCCACAGTCTGCTCTTACTCCTCTGGCTGGGCCTCACATCCCATGGACTCCACTTGGAAACCTGCAGGGAACGCACGGGACACAGTGAGTTGTCCCCAGGCAGTTCACGAACACCGAGAGTTCAAGAAACACTGTGTTAATCCAGTCACTCTCCCTGCTGGGTCCTCGGTCTGTCTGCCCTAGATGGCCTGTCTTAACGTCTTTTTCCCTTTGATTGATGAAAGCGTCACTTAACGTATTGCTGTTATGTCAATTCTGACTCACAGTGACCCTATAGGACAGAGTATAACTGTCCCATAGGGTTTCTGAGGAGCAGGTAGTGGATTTGAACCACTGGCCTTTTGAATAACAGTCGAGCTCTTCATCAAAGTGCATCAGGGCTCCATTATTTAACTGAAGGGTAGGATTTATCCATTCATTCAACTAGTATTTGGTAACTACCTACTCTAAGTCAGGAACTCCTCGAGACTCTGGAGTCACTGGGAGGAACAAGTAAGCAAAGATCTGCTTCCATCCTCTGGGAGAAGTGAAGCAATCCCCTGGAGGTCCTCTTTATCTTCCTCTTGTTCTCTTATTTCAGACTGACAGCAGTTGTCCGTGCCAAGACTGAAGTCTGCTGTTGCTTGGAGCCTTAGCTGAGGGTCTTTTCCGAGTTTCTAAACATCGGAGGTAGAGGTTCTTAAGTGACACGACATTTGGGGTCATACAATTCCTTGCGAGGAAGGGTGTCCCGAGCACCACACGATGTTTACCAGCCTCCCTGGCCTCTACCCACTAGAAGCCAGTAGCATCTCCTTGTCACTAGCAAGGAAAACCTAAAATGTCTCCAGACTTTGTCAAATGCCCTTGGAAGCAATGCTGCACCCAGCTGAGAAGCCCTGATCAAAGCTGGGGGAGTATGGTCAGGAAAAGAGGCAGCGTGTGGTCAATTAACCCAGACCGAGCAGGTACAAAGCTTTCAGGAAAAGGAGGTAAATGGGAGTTTAAGTTTGCTTGCTTTCTCACTATCAGCCCTCCTCCATGGTAACAAAGCAGTTTCAGAGCAGATTTATGCAGAATTAAGTAGCACCCTGGCACTTTATCTTCTGTAGAATTGTCTCTTTTGGCCACGAAGTAGAGTAGCGGGGGAGAAATCTTTCTTCTTGTTGCCCAGACCTATGAGCATTCTCTGACATTAATCAGATTTTTTTCCCTCTGGATAGCTTACAGTCAAGATTATTTGTGTCTATTTTTTTTTTTCCTTCTTTTTAAGGTGGCAAACTTCAGGTATTGCATATCACACATTGGGCCAACTAGAGGATTCATAGCAGTAGATAAAATCAGATTTGCATTTCACAGTGGATCCCCAGACAACCAGGCACACTTTCCCACTTCGGAGGCCATAGGGTTCAGACAACATGCCCAGAAGATTCCTTGACTACTATTATTGTCAGCCAAGCAACAGGCTAAATTTACAGGTGGGAGAAGACATACTTCTGAAGTGGTTTTCGTACAAATAAATACCACTGGAGTGTAACGAGAGCATTGCTTTTGGACAAAAGCCAGGCAGAGAGCATGGCACAAACCCTCTGTGCTCCAGCACAGGGAGTGGAGGGAGAGCTAACCTTTCCGCGGTTCTGTGTAAATTCCAGAAAGCTTGTCTTTCTTGACACGATTGTAGCTTGACCTCTGTCCCGTAGGGACAAGAATTGACTTCCTGAAATCCCTTATCAAATGAAAAGTCTGATCTCTGGGCTCATTTGTTTAACCCCGTGACACATGTTGAAGCTGCCGCCTTTTGCAGACTGCAGGATGCTGAAGACAGGCTCAGGGGTAGTGAGGCACATTTGTCCCCCACACGGCCTTTCTCCCCACTGGCAATGAGAAGTGCATCATTGAAAAAGCCTGGCAGCTCCAGGCATCGTTTGGCTCTCTATCTTGGCAACAGTAAGCAGCAAACTGTAGGGAAACTCTTCCCTCATCTGCTGGCACCTTCTACCTTGGTGAAATACAACACGCAGCCTGTGGCGCACTGATCCCCACAAAGTGAAGAAATGACTGGGAGTAATTTCTCCGTTACCATGTTTGCAGGCATCTTTGCCAATTGCAGAGAAGAGAGGTTCCCTGTTACTGTGATCCATAAGAACGTTTTCCTCTGTGAGCACTGAGGGTAAGGTGCCAGTAGAAAACAGATGAGGATGAGAGGCATGATAACCTACTTGTGAAAATTAGCCAGTGAAAATGTATGCATCACAACAGGTGATTGTCCAACTGGCTTTGTGTTGGATAGGTCATTGGAGGGGATCAATGGAGCGGAGCGTTAAAGTGAGGGTGGTGGAGACTCTCGGTCAGAAGGCCTGACTCAGTAGCTGCAACAATAGACTTGAACGTGCTGGTGGTGGTGAGGGTGGTACACAACCGGTCAATATTTCATTTAGCTGTACCTAAGACTGCTGGGAATCAGAGTTGACTCCATGGCAGTTAACAACAATAACAGCAACTTGGGACAGACAGAAGAAGGTGCTAAGTGGCAGGACAGCCTTCAGGCAAGTCAGCGTATGCTTTGTTGCGAGGAGAAGAGTGCTTTGAAGGCCAGTCAACATCACCTGGGAGCTTGCAAGAAAAGCAGAGCCTTGGGCCCGTGCCTCCCCAGATCTTTTGAATCAAGACCTGTTCTAAATGACTCCACATATATGTCCATTTCTTGTGCTGTGATGGTTTGCTTGTTACTGTGATGCTGGACGTTTTGCCACAGGTATTCACATACCAGTGGGGTCAACCATGGTGAACAGGTTTCATCTGGGCTTCCAGATCAAGACAGACTAGGAAGAAGGACCTGGCCATCTACTTAGGAAAAAAGTTAGCCCGTGCAAACTCTCTGAAGAGCAGCAGGACACTGTCTGATGTGGCTCCAGAGATGAGCCCCTTAGTTTGGACGGCACTCAGTATATGGCTAGAGAGAGCTGCCGCCTCAAAGTCGAGTCAACTGAAATGGCATGAGTCATGCTTTCGGACCTTTATTTGCTCATTTAGCATTCTCAAAACGAGCAGAAGAGCTGCAAGTATTCACTAATCATCTGAACATGGAACGCATGAAGTATGAATCTGGAAAAAGTGGCCATCCTCAAAAATTCAAAGGGACACATACAGATTGGTATCCCAGGCACCGGTGAGCTGAGGTGAACTGATACCGGCAATTTTGAATTGGGCAGTCACACGGTCTACTACGCCAGGAGTGACAAACTGCAGAGGGATGGCACTGTATTCATCATCAGAAAGAACACTTCAAGATCTGCCCTGAAATAAACTGTCGAAAAACAACAACAAAAACCACCATAACCAGATGTGTTGCCATGA
Organism: Heterohyrax brucei; assembly: GCA_028571685.1. Lineage (NCBI taxonomy): Eukaryota > Metazoa > Chordata > Mammalia > Hyracoidea > Procaviidae > Heterohyrax > Heterohyrax brucei. The sequence goes on along the minus strand of CM053162.1, from coordinate 70,176,287 downwards.
AGTTGATTCCACCTCATAATAACCCTATAAGACAGAGTAGAACTGCCCTATAGAGTGTCCAAGGAGCACCTAGTGGATTTAAACTGCCAGCCTTCTGGTTACCAGCTGTTACACTTGACGATTATGTCAGCGGGGTTTCCAAATGCTGTCAGCATTAAGCTAAATCCACACACCTACAAGGAAGACGAGTTACGGTGACTGTTATTCAAAGTTGCACACAAACTACTGAAGTCAAAGATGAAGATGCTGAAGGCTTTTACCAACACCTGCAGTCTGAAATTGATCAAACATGCAACCACGATGCACTGATAATATGGGTGACTGGAATGCAAACACTGGAAACCAAGAAGGACCGGTAGTTGGAAAACACGGCCTCGGTGACAGAGATCACATGACAGAATTTTGCGAGACCGACAGCTAAATCATTGCAGGTGGTTTTTTCCCGGTGGAGTACATGGCTCCCATTCACATGGATCTTCCTCGGTGGAATGCCCAAGAATCAAAGCAACTATGTTTGCGGAAAGAGACAGTGGAGATGCTCTATCACCAGTCAGAGCAAGGCCTGGGTCCACGTGGGTCAGAGCCCTACCCTGACACACATGGTTTGCTGTGAGTCCGAATGACCTCCACGGTGACTGATGTCGGGAGGGCAGTGAGCAGTTGAGCAGTGGGGTTCCTGCTCTCAGCGTGCGAGGCCTGGGTTCCACCGCCAGCTGGTCCACCTCCGGCGCAGCCACCGCCCGTCTGCCGCTGGAGGCGTTTGTGATGCTGTGATGCTGGATCGGTCTCAGTGGAGCTCCCAGACCGACTAAGAAGAAAGGCCCAGCGATCTCCTTGTGAACACCAGTCAATAAAAACCCATGGATCATAACAGAGGAAACTTGGTGGCACAGCGGTTAAAGCGCTCAGCTGACAACCAAAAGGTGGGTGGTTTGAGCCCATCAGCTACTCTGTGGGAGAAAGATGTGGCAATCTGCTTCCGTAAAGCTTTACAGCCTTGGAAAAAGTAAGCATTAATTTTATGTGGAAAAGAAAGAGGCCCTGGATGAGTAAAGCGTTACTGGACAAGAAGAACAAAGCAGGAGGCTTCATGCCACCTGACCTTAGAACCTGCTATACGGCTACAGTAGGAAGATAGCCTGGGACTGTTACAATGACGGACACATCGGCCAGTGGAATAGAATCAAGAATCCAGATGTAAATCCATCCACTTATGGTCACCTGATTTTTGACAAAGGCTGGGAGTCCATTACATGAGGAAAAGACAGTCTTTTTTTAACAAATGATGTTGGCAAAACCAGATGTCTATTTGTAGAAAACTGAAACAGAGCCCATACCTCACCGCATACACAAAAACGAATTCAAAATGGATCGAAGACCTAACTATAAAAACAAAAAACTATAAGATTATGGAAGACAAAATAAGGTCAGTGCTAGAGGTCCTAATATACGGCATGAATAGGATACAAAGTGTGGCTAACACTACATAAACACCAGAAGATAAGCTATGTAACTGGAATCTTCTAAAAATTAAACACTTAATGCTCATCAAGACTTCACCAAAAGGGTAAACAAAGAACCTACAGACCAGGAAAAATATTTTGTCTGTGGCAAATCCAACAAAGGTCTAGTTTCTAAAATCTATAGGGAAATCCACCACAAAAAGGCAATACTCTACAACAGAAAGGCAAGTGATCTAATTAAAAATGAGCAAAGGAACAGACACTTCACCGAAGAAGACATTCAGGCAGCTAACAGACACATGAGGAAACGCAGGACATCACTTGTCATTAGAGAAAAACAAGGTCTGACAATGAAGTCCATGAACTTTATTCTGCTAAGTGCTCCATCCCTGCTGCTGATGTCACTCTGCTCATCTTGACCGCACACCCCTTGGGGAGCTGGGACCTGATGGCAGCACCTAGTCTGCCCTTCTAAGCAACTCCGGAACTCTTTCTGGAATGGCCATTGTGCACGGTGGCAGGGTGGCAAGTTAACGAACTTAATTGTGTAGTTGTCTGTGAGGGAGTTTTTAGCCAGTAAACAAATAACTGCATTGGAACACCCACTCTACTCACCTGATCTGGTCCCTAGTGACTTTTTTCTTTACCAAAAGTTAAAGGGAATATCGAAAGGAAGGCATTTGACGACATTCAGAACATCCAGGGTAACATGACAACAGCTCTGATGGCCTTTCCAGAAAAGAGTTCCAAAATTTCTTTGAAGGGTGGACTGGGTGCTGGTGTGGGTGCGAAGCTTCCCAAGGGGAGTACTTTGAAGATGACCATAGCGATATGCAGCCATAATATATGTAGCACTTGGTCTTTGTTCTGCCAATGTCACTCTGACATTACTGACATGAATTAAAAAAAAAAAAGCATAGAAAACAAATGTTGGAGGGGCTACAGGATACTGGAACTCTTAAGCACTGCTGGTGGGAATGCAAAATATGCAACCGCTTTGGCAAACAGCATGGTTCCCCCTTCAAAGGTGAGAAGTAGAAATACCTTAATCCAACAGTTCCTCTTCTAGGAACATTTCCTAGAGAAATAAGAGCTGTCACATTAATCTGCTGCATTATTTACAACAGCGAAAAGGTGGAAACAACCTACATGCCCATTAACAGATAGACTCCGACATGTATATACAATGGAGTATTATGAAACTGTAAGGAACAGTGATGAATCTGCAAAACATCTCACAACACAGATGAAGCTGGAGGGCATTATGTTGAGTGAAATAAGTCAATCAATCATGAGACCAATATTATAAAAACATGAAAAGGTTTACACATGAAGACAAGCAATCTTTGATGGTTATGAAGGAGGGGACAGTTGGGGAGAGAAAATACTAACTAGAAAACAGACAAGTGGCAATTTTGGTGACACGCAAGACGGTAAATAATACCAGGCAAGTCAGCACCCTTGGCCAAGGGAAGGTCATGGACGCTTCACAGAGGCCGAAGACCGGAGACCACAGTCCCTGGGGAACATCTAACTTAACCGGCATAAACCAGTTTATAAAGAAAGGGTTCTCTATCCTGTTTTGGTGTGTGGCACCCGGCCTCTTAAAAGCTTGTGAGGAGCCATCTAAGATACTGCACTGGTCCCACTTTGTCTGGAGCAGAAGAGAATGAAGAAGACCAAAGACCCAGAGGACTCACGGGCCACGACCACAACACCCGCCAGACTGAGTCCAGCACAACCACTCAGCCGCCACCATCCGCTTCTCTGGCAACCATCCCAATGTCAGGTTCTGTACAGAGCTGGAGAAAAATGTGGAAGAAAATATTAACTCACGCACACACAAAGCTAAATAAATAAAAAAGACCAGACTTACTTGTCTAACAGAGACTGGAGAAATCTTGAGAGTATGGGCCCCAGATTCCCTTTTAACTCAGTACTAAAGTAACTCCTAAGCAGCACCTTTCAGCCAAAGACTAGACAGGTGTATAAAACAGACCACGATACACATAGTTCAACCATGTATATGAGACCGAATGCCCATACCAGCCCAGGGGCCAGGATAAGGCAGGAGGCGATAGGAAAGCTGTCTGAATAAAATGAGGAAACCGAGGTTGAGAAAGGGGGAGTGTGGACACACTGCCAAGATGGGTAACTGATATCACAGGACAATATATGCATTAGTAGTTCACCGAGAGAACAGTTTGCTCTGTAAACTTTCACCTAAAGAACAATTTAAAAAAAGGAAATGACAGCCTTGGAAACCCTGTGGGACAGTTCTCCCCTGTTCTATGGGATCACTACGAGTCTGAATCCTCTAGACAGCAGTGGGTTTGGTTTGAGCGGGATGGTGATGAGCCAACACACAACGCATCCACTCTGCAGGGTTGCCGTTAGCTGGGGTCCACTGGACAGCAGCTACGCCACATGTGAGGCTCTAGCCACCGTGCTAGAGTGAGTGCTGGGTAAGATAAGTAGCATGTTCCCTGTTGTCCCTGTGCCTTTCAGCCATCCATTGCTGGAGCTGGCAGGAGTTTCTCTCTCCTTGAAATGAATGGAGGACCTCTGTTCATGCAGTTCTGTGGATCAAGGTTCATCAAATAACAACCATGACCCAGTCTGCTCCCCAACAGAAACAGGAAGGTACAGAGCATCCCCTGAGCCTGGAGAAACCTACTTAATAATGAAATAAGACTTTATTTCATCAAACATTTCTTTTCTTAGACGTGAGGTCATGCATGTGCAAGCTAATGATCCCACGAGGGAAGCAGACAGTGATTGACAGAAACTGAAGGAACAAATGAGCCTGCGCCCCAATCATTCATTTCGTTGCTGCGCAGTGGTGCAGATGTACCATGTGCTCTTCACTGTGCAGAGATTTATTTTCCTTCTGGAAGTACAAGGCTTTTCTTAAGGTATTTTTGGTTGTTTAATTCAATAATAACATACAGTATCACATTCTCTTTATCCAGCCCAGAGCCTCTAAAGCTTTGACAATGCTTTCTCATCATTTATATTGTGAGAGAGAGCGGTACCTTTTATCAGTAAGGTATTATCACACTTAAAATCATAAAAGTGAGAGCGTAAGATGCAATCATTATCTGGTGATGCCTGGCATTCAAAGAGAACCCAGGAAATTTTTGTTAAATAAGTTAATAAAGTAGAACTATGGGAGAGTTTGGTGGTGTAGTGGTTAAGTGCTATGGCTGCTAACCAAAAGGTTGACAGCTCGAATCTGACAGGCACTCCTTGGAAGCTCTGTGGGGCAGTTGTATTCTGTGTATAGGGTCACTGTGTGTTGGATTAGACTCAACAGCAGTGCGTTTGATTTTTCGTTTATAGGAAGCTGTCAAGAAAAAAAGCGTAGGATCAGTTACACTTGGTTGGAGATTTGGGAAATTCTATTTTATTTTCAACAGAATTTCATTTTTGAACAGAGTTTTATTTGATTTATCTGTGTTCCCCAATTCTCAAAAAATCAAGCCACTTTTGCATAGAGTCAGAGAAAAAGTTGGAAACCTGCTATGTGCTAAACATTTTCACCTCTCTTGTCTTCCTTGCACTCTTGTCATATTGCTACCTGGTCCCATTTTGAAGATGAGAACAGAGCCCAGTAAACTGAATTAACTTGATCGAGGTCATATGACCATAAGCAGTAGAGTTAAGACTTGAACCCAGAACTAGCAGTAAGATTTACAGAATTTTTGCAGTACCTAGCCCATCTTTTCACCTTTATTTCCCATGGATTGCATGTCTAGCATTTGTAAGATCTGTGTTAGGAAGGCCGTGTTGGTGTATTAGCCAAAATCTTATCCTCATTCAGTCATCATGTTTCTATCAGCCTCTGGTCTAATATGCATCTCCTCTTACCTCATCGCTGCTAAGAAGGCCCGATGACTTAATTGGTCAAGGAACCTTGCTAAATTATAGCTCTGGATGCATATACCCAAATATAACACGGCAGACCTGTGAGACGTCTCAAATTTTATATTCCTGTTGAGGTTGGTCTTTGAAAGAAATGCAAAATATGTAGTTCATAGTTATTCAGCCATGCAGTCAACACAAGTGTGTGGGGCATCTAATGTGGCAGGCACAGTTCTGGGTACTGAGGACACAGCTGTGAACCAAACAGACAATGGCCCTCTCATGGCACATACGTTCTAGTGGTAGGTTAGGGGAGCAGCTAATGAATAAATGAGTCCAGGTATAAGGTGTCAGATGATAGCATGTGTTGGGCAAAGAGATGGACAATGATAGATCAGAGGAGAGAGTGGTGTGGTGCTATTTTATTCTGGATGGTGACCCTTGAAAGAGGTAAGGGAGGCAGACGTATGTGTATCTGGGTGTTACAGGAGGAGATACCAGTGCACGTGAGGGGTTTGGAGGAGGAGCACGAAGGAGAACTTCTCAGGAGCCGCAGGGAAGCCAGAGGAGAGAGAACAGTGCGGGAAAGAGGCAGAGGACCAGGGCAGGTGTGACGAGTTGGAGGGCAGGCCGTGTGGCGCCTGTGTACAAAAGTCACCCTGGTATTTCCAGACACCTAGAGGCCATGTGGTAAGGTGCTTCAGCTCAGAATCCGTAACCAGACTGTATGAGCTCAGGTCTTGATTCTTGCACGTGAAACTGGGCAAGTTAGTCAGCCTTTCCAAGTCTGTTTAGCCACATGACGAATGGAGATGAAGACAGTGCCAACGTATATAACAGCTTCTGCATGACAGGGCCATTTTAAGGTCACTTGACCTTTGTAGAAGGCCCATAGAACAGTGCCCGGCATGCAATAAGATGCAGACTGTTCTTCACGGCGAGGGCGGCGATCTGCCAAAGACAAGGACAACGCCCAGTGTATTGTTCCTTCCAAGGAACTTTTACTTTTAAGAGATGATGTTCTGAGACAATTTTCATGACAGGAATCCCAGGCATGAAAGGCACCTTGCTAAGGGAGAGATTTTTCATGAGGAAAGGCTTCCTGGCACACCTCCTACAGCATGACATCAGAAATGACTGTCGCCTACAGATAGACAAATTCTCCCCTGCACCACAATTCTTAAGAGGGTTCTGGCTCTTTGATGTTTTTCTTTGATGCAATGTACTCGTGGTTTACAGCAACAAAGCCTCCAGTTTTGTTTTATGTTAGGTTGTAGATGGTAGGCATCCAAGGAGCCACACTTGCATAAGAACCAGAGCCATCTCTCCACGGTGACTCAGAAAGGAGACATGGCTCCAAGCTGCGGGACAGACAGTTCCTGTTCACATCTGAGAGTAAGAGGCGATGGAGGGCTGAGCTGTAAGGGGAGGACCACTGTAGTGTGTGCTCATGAACAGTGAATCTGACATATCGCTATGCAAATGAACACAGCAAGCTCTGAGCTGAAGCTTGGTCTCATCACTTATCCAAAGCCTCTTGTGTTCGGCACCTGATGGTGCTCACGGTGGCAAGGGAACAAAGCAATCCAGTTGCTGTACTTGGGATGGAGAAGGTTGGCGTGACGAAGATTGGGATCTGAGACGGTTCTGGGTGCAGACTCTGAAGGTAAACTGAAGGTGAGCAGACTCCTGGAGGAAACGTATGCTTGGTGGCCTAAAAAATCAACACGTCTGATAGTTCATCAAGGCGCAGAGTGACAATCATCACTGACACTGAGGATAATGGCTAAAGACCAGTTACGGGCTCACTGTAATCCAATGCTTTTGGTGTTCTTCACCTTTCATTCTGTGAACTTGCATGGAACAGACACCGCAATCGGTTTTATTCCTTGGGGGCAGCTCTCTGTACCCCAGGAGCCTGGAATTGACCTTTGAGTGTTTGTAGGTTACTTTTCTAATTCCAGTGTCATAAAACACTGCAATTATAGAGAGAAGAGGAATTTGGATCAAAAAGGCATCTGGATTTGTTCACTCTTTGTTTACAGGGATAACCTTCATTTCTGCCTCTCAACTCAGAAAATAACTTAAAAATAAATAAATAGATAGATAAATAACAAATAGAACAACCAAACCTGTTGCCGTCAAGTTTATTCTGTCTGATGGTAAGTTTCTAACGATGGAGGGACTCTTGGGTCCCCAGGTGGTTGTCTTAGTGCTGCTACAACAGAGATATCACAACTGGATGGCTTTAAAAAGAGAAATGTTATTTTGTCACAGTTCAGTAAGCTAAAATTTGAACTTCAGGAGAAGGCATTCTCTGCCGGCTCTGGAGGTAGGTCCTTGTTGTCAAGCTTCCCCCGGACTGCAAGTTTCTGAGGTTGAGGGACCCCAGTCCTTTCCAAAGGATGTGCCTGGGTATCAGCACTGCTTTTCGGGGGTATGAGGTTCCCCTACCCTCTGCTTGCCTCCCTTTCCCTTCTGTCCCAAAAGGGTGCCCCAAGGCACGATACCACCCCACACACTGAGTCCTGCCCCACCAACACAACTGACACCCATCCTCCTCATTAACGTTGTAGAGGAGGCTTCATCACATAAAGGAACATTACACAATACCTGGAGTCATGGCCCAGCCAGGGTACCGCACATAGTTCTACACTCATGTTTTGGGGAGCACAGTTGAATCCACGACAGTGGAGCAAATGGCTTTGCTCAACTACTAACTTAAGGGTTGGCAGTGTAAGCCCACTGTAGAAGAGGAGCCTGGCTGTCTGCTTCCCTGCAGATTACAGACAAGAGAACCAGAAAATCCTGCGGCGTACTTCCACTCTGTAACTTGTGGGGTCGCCATGAGTTGGAATTAGTGGGTTTAGTTTTTTTGTTGTTGTTGTTTTGGAGGGACTCTTAATCTCTACTATTGATTAGGATTGCAGTGTGAACCCACAGCATTACAGAGGACGTGGGCCTAGCAGCTGGCCACCTAAACAGCTGCAGAAGATGAGATGACTCAGTTTTGTTTTTATAAGCTCTGCAGAGCAAGATTTCGTATTTTGCTCCTGTTACACAGCTATTTCCTAACACTGACAGGAAAGTCTTTCTTGTATTGAAGTCAAATCTAAATTGATCTCAATACAATAATACGAAAAAATATTCTATGTCAGCACTGAGAAATAGGAAACATTGTCACCCATATGCCAAAGGCTATGAGGGATTTCTGCAAGAGGAGGCTGAATGGAGAAAACAATCCAATAACCCGTGACTCGCTCAGGCTCCACATGAGGATCACCGGAGGAGGAATGACAGGCCCAGGCCTCACTCCCCGGTGATTTGGTTATTACTGGTCTGGATGAGGCCTAGGCATTGCTGAAAATGCTCCTCGGATGGTTAGGAAGTGCAGCTGGTGGGGTGAGCTCTAGCCCAGAGAGGAAGGGGTCCAGGCTGGAAGGTGGAGTGGGCTGAGGGGAAGGGCATGGAAATATCGGTCAAGGGGTACACAAAGGGCTCAGGTGACCTGGAATGGGGACTGGCTAGTGCTGGCTTTCTCATCCAGCACTCAGTAGGGATAGAAACATCTCCTCCTTTGACATTCGGAAGTAAGACTAGAAGAAACTTCACCTGAAAGCACTGTGGGTGCAAATCCAAAATGGGCAGATTCTTTGAATTCCAAGTGACGGGAGTTCGATATTGGGGAGTTCAGGATTGGGGAGTGAGGGGGCGCGGTGGGCCTGCTAAGGCCCAGATGTGAACAGGGAGGGTTCCCCCAGGCAGCAGAGGGATTTTCACTGGATCTGGCACCTGGAGCTGCCACTGCATCAGACAAAGGGACATTTGCTTCAGGGTTACTCCAAACCCAGACCCCCTGCTGTCCCTTTTGTGATGCTAGATCATGGGAAAGGCAACTTGGGCTTGGTCTGCAGATCCCCCAAGGGTGTCTGTCTGCAAGACAGCTGCAAACTTTGTGAATTTAAACAAGTGTAACTTGAGCTCCAATTGTACAGCAATTCTACCCCAGGCCACTATCTCAGCTCTTTTCCTCATGGCCTCTTGGAGAGCTGTCTGGCTGGGCCAGTTACTTTTCCATGACAGGAACTCCTCTGATGACCGAGAGTCTCGAAGCAGCCTTGTTTCAGGTCTGGGCCACAGGCAACACCTCACCCAGTGCTTTTCCTGTGTCTTCTCTCTGTTGGCTCCTCCAACTGCACTGCAAGCCCAGGGAGCGAGAGCAGGCCAGGGCCTGCCAGACTGGCGTGGCCATGATTTGGTGCCCACCCGCCTGGCAGATGTTGAAAGCCAACACTTGTGTATAGGATCACTTGTGAACTTAGGCTTCTTGGAGATTTCCCCAGGGAACACTCTACCGCACCTTCTGGAATGAGGGCAGCGCTGCTCCCTCACTGTCTGGTTCTAGCTCTTCCACATCAAAAACTCTTTAAGAGATCTCCCCGAAATGCCAATCTAACCCTAGAGAAAGTTACCAAATTCTGACTTGCTTCTCAGTGGCTACGAGTTCAATCTTTTTATACATTTTAGGTAGGTGAGGAATTGATACTTGAAAGTCCAGTTTATAGACATTTTCTTCTAAGTTCTATTTGGTGGCCCTATCCCACGCTTCATGATGTCAGAGTCCTTGCCGCAGGGCTGCCTTCATGGACTGTCTCAGAGCAGTGGAGTACCAGTCGCACAAGTTGTCTTGCTCCAGAGGGTCGTAGGTTTAGTGTAGTGCTCTGCTGTTGGTATCCTGAAATTCTTTATAACTTGTGAAGAAGGGGCCCCACATTGCTACCTTGTGCTGGGCCCCGCAAATTGTGTACATGTCCTGAATACCGCTGTTGAATTAGAGGCTTTAGCTGAAACTGTGACTCAGTCTCATTTTTAGCATCTTATTTAACTTGTTTCTAGTGGAGATTCTAGGCCTGCAAAGAAAGTTTATTTCTGAGTATGAATAAACTGGAGGAAAATCTTCACACATCAATTTTGAGCCTATGAAAATATTCTAAAGCATAAGAGAAGAATAGAGCCCACAGGAGGCAAAGGAAGAAGATACTCAAAAAAAGATTTACCGTAGGAAACAAAAGTAATTTAGGACAGCATCTGTTGTACTTTCACTAAAATTCAATTAAGCCTAGATTCTATGAAACATGAGATTAAAGATGAGATAAGCCAGTAAATATCAAAAGAAAGCTTACTTACAGGAAGGCAAGAATTAAAAAAGAAGCCAGATAGGAACAAAAATAATGCCTTTGAAATAACAGATGAGTTGGCAGAATCTTATAATGTATTAGAAGCAGTAAGAAGTACAAAGGACCCTGTGGGTACCTGTATCACTAATAGGGAGCACTGTTGTTGTTAGGCAACTCACAGCCGCTCTGCATACAGCAGAACACAATAGTGCTGGTCCTGCCCATCCTCACGAAAGTTGCTATGTTTGAGCCCGTTGTTGGAGACACTGTGTCAGTTCATCTCATTGAGGGTCTTTCTTTTTTTTTCTTTGTGATCCTCTACTTTAACAAGCATGATGTCCTCCCTTAGGGACTGGAGTCTCTTGACAACATGTCCAAAGCACTTGAAATGAAGTCTCACCGCCTTCGCTTCTAAGGAGCACTCTTCCTGTACTTCCGAAACACGTTGTTCATTCTCCTGGCAGTTCGTGGTGCGTTCAGTGTTCTTTGCCAATCCCATGATTCAAATGCATCGGTTCTTCTTCGGGCTCCTGAGTTCATTGTCCAGTGTTCACGTGCACATAAAGCTTATGGATCTCTTCTAGCAGTTGGTCAGGTAGCCAGCCTTCCTCCAGTTTCCGGGCAGAGATGACTAAGCTCTTCCAGAGCTGCATTGGTTTATTGAACCATCTCGATCAGCATTCTGTCTGTTTCTCAATACTTTCTTTTTGCTAATGGCTTCAGTGCAGCCTGGACTTCTTCTTTCAGTACCATTGGTTACTGATCATATGCTACGTCATGAAAAGGTTGAATGCCAACCAGTTCTTTTTTGTACGGTGACTTTGTATTCTTTCCCTCTTCTTTTGATGCTTCCTATGTGTTTTAGTCAGCTAGTGTTGCTTTAATAGAAATACCACAGAGTGGATGGCTTTAACAAAGGAAAGTTTATTCTTACACAGTCCAGTAGGTTACAAGTCCAAATTCAGGATGTCCACTCCAGTGGAAGGCTATCCCCCTTGTCAGTTCTGGAGGAAAGTCCGATTTGGCATCAATCTTTGTCCAGGTAGCATCTTCGTGCAGGAACCTCAGGTCTGAAGGACATACTCTTCTCCTGGCTGGTTCCTTGATGGTGTGAGGTTCCCTATTCTCAGCCTGCTTGCCTTTCCATATCTTGCAGGATGAAAGGATTAAGGGTGGGACAAGTCATACTCCAGGGAAACTCCCTTTACAGTGAAGCAGGGAGGTGATCTTATAAAGGGCTTTGCAGTCCCACCCTAATCCTTTAACACACAGCATAGAAAAACCACAAAACAGAGGACAGTCATAAGAAACTGGGAATCATGGCCCAGCCACATGGCTACACCTATTTTTGGGAGGACACAATCTAATCCATGATACTATGTCATTCATTGTTTTGGTAACAGAGCTCGATATTGTAACCCGAGGCTGAGATTTTTTTCTTCACTTCTTTAAACTTGAGAAACGCCAAGCATGTTCTTCCCTGTTGGTTTTCTAACTTCAGGTCTATGCACATTTCATTCTACTACTTTGTCTTCTCTAGTCCCTCTGTGAAATCTTCTGTTTAGCTCTTTGAGTTTACGATTTCAGGGGCAATCACTGAAGTACGTGACAACTAGTTCTCTAAAGAGTGATAATGGAAGCTCCACCACTGCTGTTAACCATCCCCAGACTCTCAGTGGAACTTCTTTGCTAGTCAGTTGCTATCACTACAGTTCCACTTACACCTTCACGTGCCCTTAGATCCTGCTGACGTTCAGCTACTTGGCCTTCAAAGGCAAGTTTCAGAGACTTCTGACACCCACTTTGGCCTTTTCCCCACCTTTTCTGTCTTTTTAATGATGTTTTGCTTTGCATATGTGATGTTCTTGATGTCACCTCCCAACTCATCCACTCTTTGGTCATTAGGGTACCTGGAGTCAAATCTATTCTTAAAATGGTTTCTGAATTCAGGTAGGTTAGGCCTGAGGTTCTATCTTGTCTCCCATGAACTTGTCCCGATTGTCTTTGGTTCAGCTTGAACCTACAGACGAGCAGCTGATGGTCCGCTCCACTATCATCCCTGGCCTTGTTCTCGCTGGTGATGTGCAGCTTTTCTACCATCTCTTTCCACAGATGAAGTCAACTTGATTTTTGTATATTGCAACTGTTGAGGGCCATTGTGCAAAGATGTCATTTATGCTGTTAAACAAGGAATTTCCAATGAATTAATAGATGGTCTCGCAAAATTCTGTCATGTGATCTGTGGGGTTGTTTCTGCCACTAAGACCATATTTTCTAACTACCAATCCTTCTTTGTTTCTAATTTTCAAATTCTAGTCACCAGTAGCTATCAACGAATCTCGAATGAATGTTTGATCGATTTCAGACTACAGAAGTGATAAAAATCTTTAATTTTTTCATCTTTGGCATTAGTGGTTGGTGTATAAGTTTGAATAGTAGTGGTATTAACCAGTCTTCCTTGTAGGTACATGGACATTATCCAGTCATTGATAGTGTTGTACTTCTGGAAAGATCTTGAAATCTTCAGGCATCTTAGAATGTGCTGCCACTCCTCTCGGTCATTCCTGACCTATTAGTGTACACCGCCTGCAGGCAATGTTGCTCACTGTCATGACTTGAATGCCTGTCTGTGCTGCAGTGGCTTTCAAAGCCTGTATCCTATGATGGCTTCTCAGTTCGGTATCATGTACAAGCTCTGACAATTTAATTTTCTAAGTACTACATATTCATTGCTGAATATCACTCTGGTCACCTTCCAAGTACTGAGTATCACTATGGTCACCTTCCAAGTACTGAGTATCACTATGGTCACCTTCCAAGTACTGAATATCACTATGGTCACCTTCCAAGTACTCTCCTTAGGAAGCTATGCACTCATGCCAGCACCTAGTCCTGCCTTTAAAGCAATTTTGGAACTTCTTCTGGAATGGCCATTGCTCATAGTGGCACAGTGGCAAGTTTGCAAATTTAATTGTATAGTTGTCAGTGAGGGACTTTTTAGCTGGAAAAGAAATAAGTGTACGGGAACACCCTCCCTACTTACCTAATCTGACCCTCAGTGATTTTTTTCTTTACCCAAAGATAAAGGAACTATTGAAAAGTTGATTACCTTTAGGACATCCAGGGTAACGTGATGACAGCTCTGATGGCCATTGCAGAAAGAGTTCCAAAATGTTTTGAAGGGTGGACTAGGCACTGGCATCAGTGTAACTTCTCAAGGGGAGTATTTTGACGGTGACTGTAATGATATTCAGCAATGAGGTATGAGGTTTGACAATTAAGTTTGTGTACTCATCCTGGAAAGAGTGCTACATGCCTCATTGCTGAATATCACTATGGTCACTGTAATGGATTGAATTGTGTCCCCTCAAAAATATGTGTAGCGACGTGGCTGGGCCATGATATGCTGTAAACCCTGCCTCAGTGATGTTGATGAGGGTGGATGGGCAGTGGTTGTGTTAGTGAGGCCAGACTCAGTCCATAAGATTGTACTGTGCTGTAAGACGGTCTTTGGGGTGTAAAGGAAAGCTTAGCAAGTAGAGAGCTGGGGACCCCATGTCACCAAGAAGCAGTGCCAGGAGCAGAAAGCGTCCTTTGAAAAGGACTTGAGGTCCCTGTGCCCCAGAAGCTCCTAGGCCAGGGGAAGCCTGATGAGAAGAACTTTCCTCCAGTGTCAACCGAGAAAACCTTTCCTGCAGCTGATGCCCTGAATTTGGACTTGTAGCCTACTGGACTGTGACAGGGGAGGATTTTTCTTTGTTAAAGCCATTCACTTGTGGCATTTCTGTTAGAGAAGCACTCAATGACTAAGTCACAACCATTTCCTGGGGTACCTTTATACTTCCACTGCCAGGTGCCTTTCCAGTGCCTGGGGTCTGAGTTGTGTGCACGGCAGCCCTCAACAGGTGTTGTGCCTGCTGACTGAAATGCCACACGGTGTGATGTGTGCCCAGGTGAGCCCCACTGCCATGCTTTTCTCGTCCTTTTAAAATTAAAAACAAACACATACATGTACATACCCCATGTTATTTTGTAAGGATTCCCTGCTCTGCAAAGTGTCAGTCTGACAGCCACTGTACTCTCTCAGTGCCAGGAGCTTGCATGGTGCTAGGAAGGCTCCCCTAGGGGCTCCTTAAATTCTCTGCCGGTGTCACCTGCCTGAAACAGAAGTCTAGTGCCTTCTGTCACCAGGCAAAACACTTCCAACGCTTCACGTGAGCACAGAGTTTCATCCTTTGCAATGAAATTTAAAACTGCATCTGCTGTAAGGTGTTTGGAATTCAGCCTAATTGTCAAATGAATCTCATCTCAATAGTGGCAAAATTGTGAAGTCAGTAAACTTTGCCTTTGGTGCTTCCAGATAACTTCTTCCACCACTGTTGTCACTGCTACTGCTACTAATTTCTAATAAAATCAACTAACTGCCACCACCACCACCACCACAATAGCTGACTTCTACTGTTCTGGCCATTGTAGGCCCACCACCCCATTTAATCCTCTTAATAGCTTTATGAAATAGGTACTGTGACTCCTGTTTATTTTTTCTTTCTTTTTTTTTGTTGTTGTTAAACGCTGTTAAGTCAGTTGTAACTCGCAGACACTTTATGTAGAACAGAACAAAACACTACCCCCACCCTGCACCACCTTCAGACCGTGGCTGTGTCTGAGCCCAGAGAGGCCCTCAATCAAGCCATCTCATTGAATGTTTTCTTCTTTGTCGCTGACCTTGAACCTAACCTAGCGTGATGTCTTTTTCCAGGGATTGGTCCCTCCTGATGTCTGGTCTAAAGTGAGACAAACTTTCATCATCCTCCCCTCTAAGGACTATTCTGGATCTACTTCTTCCGAAGCAGGTCTGTTCGGTCTTCCAGCAGTTGATACTTTTTGCCAACCCCTCAACTCAGCTGTATCAATTCTTTAGTCTTCCTTAATAAATGATGTCTTTCACATGTGTGTGAGGTAATTGAAAACACCATGGCTTATTTTATGTGCCCCTTAGTCCTCTAGATGACATTTTTGCTTTTTAACACTACAGTGTTTGCTTTCTTCTCCAGCAGATCTGCTAATATAATACATCCTGTGATTTTTTTTGACTGCTGCTTCCATGAACATTGATTATGGATCCAATAAAGTAAACTCCTTCAGTGTTGTTCTGTTTACCACGATGTCGTTATTTGGCCCAGTTGTGAGGATTTTGGAGCTCTGGTGGCACAGTGGTTAAGAGCTCAGTGGCTTATCAGAAGGTTGGTAGTTCTAATTCACCTCAGAAACTCGGTGAATGACAGCTCTACTCTGTCTTACAGGTCACCATGAATCAGAATAGGGTTGACAACAGTGGGTTTGGTGTTGGTTTGGGGAAGATTTTTGCTTTCTTTGTGTTGAGTTGTAATTGATACCACAGGTTACAGTCTTTGGTCTTCATCAGTAAGTGGTTAAAGACCACGCATCACTTTCAGCAAGCAAAGTTATGATCTGCATAGTATAGGTTATTAACTGAATCTTCCTCCAACCCTGATGCCACATTCTTCTTTACAAAATTTAGTTTCTCAGATTATTTTCTCGAGACATGGAATGAGTAAGTATGGTGAAAGGACACAACCCAGAAACACATTTGTCCTGATTTTAAACCACTCAGCATCCCCTTTTTCTATTTGAGTCATTGTCTCTAGGTCTACATGCAGGTTCCACACGAGGACAATTAAGTATTTTGGAATTCCCCTTCTTTACAATGTTGTCCACAATTTGCTATGACCCACATAGTTGAATGCCTTCACATAGTTTGTAAAATACAGGTAAATACCGTCCCGATATTCTTACTTTCAGCCAAGATCCATTTGACATCATCGATGGTATAGCTCTATCCACACTGTCTTCTAAATCTAGCTTTATTTTCTGTCAGTTCTTTATTGATATACTGCTGCAGTTGTCTTTGAATGATCTTCAGCAAAATTTTACTTGCCTGTGATATTAATGATATTGTCTGATAATCTATGCCTTCTGTTGGATCACCTTTCTATGGAATAGGGGCACATAGGAATAGTGTCCAGTCCTTTGGCCTGACAGCTGTCTTCCAAATTTCTGGGTGTAGATGAATGGGAGCTTCCAGCACTGCATCTCTTTGTTGAACTATTGCAGCTGGTATTTCATCAGTTTCTGGAGCCTTCTTTTTTCACAAATCCCTTCAGTGCATCTTGGACTTCTTCCTTCAGTACCATCATTTGTTGACTGTGTGCTGCCTCCTGAAATGGTCAGATGTAGACCAATTCTCTTTGATACTGTGACTCTGTATATTCATCCCATCCTCCTTTGATGTTTCCTGTATCTTTTACTTTCTTGCCCATAGAATCCTTCAATATTGCAACTCAAGGCTCAGATTATCTCTTCAGTTCTTTCAGTTTGGGAAATGCCAGAAGTGTTCTTTCCTTTTAGTTTTCTGACTTCAGATTTTTGCACACTTCATTGTAATATTTTGTCTTCTTGAGCTGTGCTTTGAAATCGTCTGTTCAGCTCTTTTACTTCATCATTTCCTGCATTCACTTCAGCTACTCTATGTTCAAGTGCAAGTTGCAGAGTACTTTCTGACATCCATTTTGGTCTTGTCTTTCTTTCTTGTCTTTTTCAGTAACCTTTTGCTTTCTTTGTGTGTAATACCCTTGATGACATCCTACAACTCATCTGGTCTTTTGTCATTAGTGTTCAAAGAATCAAATTTATTCTCGAGATGTTCTCTAAATTCAGGTGGGAAATAGTCAAGATTGTACTTTGCCTGTCATGGACTTATTTAGATTTTCTTCAGCTTTAGCTTTAACTTGTATATAGCAATCAATGGTCTGTTCCTCATTTGGCACCTGGCCGGGTTCTAACTGATGATATCAAGCTTCTCCTTCACCTCTTTCCACAGACATATCCAATTTGAGTCCTCTGTAGTCCATCAGGCAAGGTGCACATGTGAAGCTGCTGTTTGTGTTGTTGAAAAAGGACATTTCCAATGAAGAAGTCATGGACCTTGTAACATTCCATCATGTGATCTCAGGCATTATTTCTATCACCAAAGCCATATCTTCCAACTGCAGATCCTCCTTCTTTTCTCCTGACTTTTGTATTTCAATCGCCAGTAATTGTCAGTCCACCTTGACTGCATATTTGATCAATTTCAGACTGCAGATGTGGGTAAACACCTTCGGTTTCTTCATCTCTGTTGTTAGTGGTTGGGGCATACATTTGAATAATAGCTGTATTAACTGGCCTTCTGGCTATTATTCTGTCACTGACAGCATTGTACTTCAGCATGTATCTTGAAATGTTCTTTTTAATGATGAGTGAGCTGTCATTTCTCTTCCATCTGTCCTTGCAGGTATACTAGACCGTGTGATTCTGATTTAAAATGGCCAGTACCAGTCCATTTCATTTCAGTAATGCCTAGAACATCTGTCTTCAAGCACTCCATTTCATTTCTGGCAACTTCTGATTTTACTTGATTCATACCTCGCACATTCTATATTTCCATTACTAGTGGATTGTTGTAGCTTTTGTTCTCATTTTGAATAATGTGATTTTGTGGAGGAGAAAGTAGAAATGCAGAGAAAGAAATCATGTGCCCATATAACTGGACTTGTTGAGATCCAAATTTATTTCTTCTTTCCTGAGTCTAGATTTTCAGCCACTATCATGTACTGTATGTAAGACTTTCTGTTCTTCTGTTTTGCCCATTTATTCATTTGTTGCACTAAAGTCTTTCTTTCCATTTTGTCTTCCCATTTATCATCTATAGAAAATTCTCTAAGGATAAGAAGATTCTGACAGGACATTGTTGTAGAATAAAGAGGAGAAACTATTTATTAAGGGCCTGCTCTGTAGCCACCACAGAGAATTTTTTTCCATACTACTTCCTGTTGTTATTTTGCAAATAAGTAACTGAAAATCCCTTAGGTTGGGCTTCCCAGAAGGAAAGTCTGAGATGAGGACACCTATGGGAAGTCCTCACTAGGAAAAGTTCACAGCAGGGGAGGAGGTGGGTCTGGGAAGAGGAAAAGGCCAAACAGAGACTCTTACATTTGGTTCAATGCCATGGCAGCTCTGTGGTCACGGCAAGGGGCCAAGGTGACTGAGAAATTGATACCTCTGTGCATATCGATTGTTAGCTAAGGGGTATGTGTATACCAGATAGTCTGTGCCTGACAGCACCCTAAGGGTAGGTGTAGGCCTTTGAGAAGGAAGCACACTGAAACGCTATGCTTGCATAAAAATAGAAAGGGATCAGAATGGACAGAGTCCTGGCAGTGTTTTCCAGAGGCCTAAGAGAAGGCTGTGAGGCTCTCAGAAGGGGCAGAGCTGCCGCTAAAATTAGGATCTAATTGGTCTCAAAGTCTGTGCCATCATCTTTCCAGTTACAGGTAATACCAAATTGTTCTTGGTTCATTTGCAAGAGACACAGAGGTTTTCCTTGGCCCTTGAAACCACAACCCCAGGAAGCTGTTTCTGTCTGCTCCTACCTGAAACCAGTCATGTTGCTATGACTCAGCAGGAATTGTGCTTTGGGTTCTTAAGGAAGTTCTTGTATTAACTTTCCTTAATTTTTCATCCTTCTCTCCGCCTGGCTCCCTTTTTTCTTTCCTTCCTCCTCCCTCTCTGTTCCCTTTCTTTCTCTCTCTTTCCTCCTCCCTCTTTTCTCTTCTTCCTTTTATTCTAGTTTGAATATTTTGTTGTTAACAGTTTTATTGAGATGTAATTCACGTATCAATGTGTCTATTGAAAGTGTGAAATTTAATGGCTGAATCATACAATAAGTGTATTTAACTGAACTGTCAAACCATTTTTCAAGGTGGATGCATCATTTTGCAACAGAACATAGCATAAGGATTCCAGTTTCTCCACCTATCACCAACACTTGTTAATGTCTATGGTTTTGAGTATAAACGTCCTAGTGGGTGTGAGGAAAACCTGGTGGTGCGGTGGTTAAGTGCTATAGCTGCTAACCAAAAGGTTGACAGTTTGAATCCATCAGACATTCCTTGGAAACTGTGGACTAGTTGTACTCTGTCTTGCTGGGTCACTGTGAGTCAGAATCGACTTGACTGCAATACCTTCCTTCCTTCTTTCTCCCTACCTTCCTTTGCTCTCTCTCTGTCTCTCTCCCCTTCCCTCCATCCTTCCCTCCTTCCTTTCTTTCTTTCTTTAAAGTGGGTGTGAAAGGAGCGCTCGTGGCTCAGTGGTTGAGAACTTGACTGGTAACAGAAAGTTTGGTAGTTTGAACCCACCACTGGGGCTCCCAGGTAGAAAAGACCTGAGAATCCACTTATGTAAAAGTTTCAGCCAAAGAAATCATATGCGGTAGTTCTACTCTGTCCTACAGTGTCACTATGAGTCAATAGCACACAACAACAGTGTGTGTGATATGGTTTTCCTTTGCATTTCATTGCTGACTAATGATGTTAAGCATCTTTTCTTGGGCTTATTGGCCATTTGTATGTCTTCATGGAAGAGCTACCTGCTAAGGGTTTTTGCTTATTTTTTAATGGAGTTATTTATCTTTTTATTATTGAGTTTTAATCTTAGTTCTTTATATTTCCTAGATGTAAGTCTTAAATCACAGTGTGCTTTACAAAAGTTTTCTACTATTTCATGGGTTTTCGTTTTCTTGACTGTGTGCTTTAAATCACTTTTTTTTTTCTTTCATTTTGATGCTGTCAGGTTTATCTGATTTTTCCTTTAGTTACTTGTGTTTTTGGTGTCGTATTGAAGAAACCATTGCCCAATCTTAGGTCACGAAAATTTGCACATATGTTTTCTTCTAAAAGTTTTATAGTATTAGCTCTTACATTTAGGTTTTTGATCCATGAGTTAGTTTTTGCATATGGTGTGAGGTAGAGGTATAACTTCATTCTTTTCCTTGTAGCTACCCAGTTCACTTGTACTTTATTGATTGAGGCACAGTCAGTTTCACTTCCTCCTTCTTTCTACCTGGACTAAAGATGTGATCACTGGAGGTGCTGAAGAAAGCTTATGTCTGTAAGGAAAAAGCCAATGCAGTTTTGGAGACTCTTGAATTTGGAGACCATTTTAAGAATATATTTGGCTTGACTCATCGAACACTAATGACCAAAGACCAGAAGAATTGCGGGATGACATCAAGGACATCAGATGTGAAGAAAGCAAAAGGCCATTACAAAGATAGGAAAGAAATAAAAGACCAGAAGGGGTATCAGAAGAGATTTTGAAGCTTGCTTTTGAATGTTGAGTCACTGAAGTGAAAGGAAGAAATGATGACATAAAAGAGCTGGATGGATGACTTCAAGGGCATCTAGGGAGAGAAAGTGAGGTGTGAAATGTGCAGTCTTGAACCAGAAGGAAAGAGTACACTTAGCACTTTTCAAAGTGAAAGAACTGAAGAGAAAATTCAAGTCCTGAGATGTAGTACTGATAGATTCTATGGACAAAATGTTGAAGGATTCAGGAAGCATCAAAAGAAGATGTAGGGAATACACAGTGTCACCATACCAAAAAGAATTGGTCCACAACGATCCATTTCAGAAGGTAGGGTATTTTTTTTAGTCATCTAGTACTGCTCTGACAGAAATACCACAAAGTGGATGGCTTTAAAAAGAGATATGTTTCTTCCTACACAGTCTAGTAGGCGACAAGTCCAAATTCAAGAAGTCTGCTCCAGGGGAAGGCTTTCCCTCTTTGTCCACTCTAGAGGAAGGCCCTTGTGTTGCATCAGTCTTTGGTTAGGGAGCTTCGCGGCGCATGAACCTGAGGTGTGAAGGATGTGCTCTACTCTCAGTGCTGCTTTCTTGATGGTATGAGGTTCCCAGTTCTCTGCTTGATTCTTTCATTTTTTAATCTCCTGTAGGATGAAAAGATAAAGGGTAGTACAAGTCATACCCAAGGGAAACTCTCTTAGCAAGGGCTAAGGGAGCAGTCCCACCCTAATTGTCTTTTAATATAATTACCCTATCTGTTAGCTATAGGCAGAGATTATGATGTATAGCACAGGAAAATCACAAAATACTGGAATGACGGTCCAGTCAAATGGCTACTCACATTTTTGGAGGACACAATTCAATCTATGGCAGATATGATAAAAACAAACAAACAAACTCATGGCACTGAAGAAAGAAGTCCAAGCTGCAAGGAAGGCAGAAGAAAACAAACAAACCAAAAAACAAACAATCAGAAACAGAAAACAAGACTCCAGAATTTGTGGAACACCAGTTGAGATGTTTCAGTGAAAGGACCCAGTGCTGGTGGTGCCTACCCATCTACGATAAGAAATTTGCAAGGTGGTAACGTGGCCAGCTGAATGGAGGAAATGCTTGTTTGTGCCTACTCCAAAGGAAAGCAATTCCACAGAATGAATTAATTATCAAATAATATCATTAACCTTATACACAAGTAAAATTTTGCTGAAGATAATTCAAAAAAGTTGCAGGAGTACAATGACAGGGAATTTCCAGAAAATCAAGATGGCTTCAAAAGAGAACACGGAATGAGGGGTATCATTGCTGATGCCTGATGTATCTTGGCAGAAAGCAGAAAATATCAGAGATATATTTACCTGTGTTTTCTTGATGATTCAAAGGTATTTGATTGTGTGACTCATAACAAATTACACATTGTGAAGAATGGGAATTCTACAATACTTAACTCTGCTCATGAGAAACCTTTACATAGATCAACAGGTGGTCATTCCAACCAAACAAGGGGATACTGTGTGATTTAAAATTAGGAAAGTCGTTCTTTAGGGTTATACCGTTTCATCATGCTTCTTCAACCAGTATGCTAAGCAAATAATCTGAGAACCCAGACGATATGAAGAATGGTACATCAGGGTTGAAGGGAGACTCACTAACGTGCAACATGCTGATGACCTGAATTTGCTTGCTGAAAGCAAAGAGGACTTCAAGCCCTGACTGAAGCGGATTGAAGACTGCAGTTTGTAGTATGGGTTATAGCTGGGTTAAAAGAAAACAAAAATCCTCATACTGGCCCACAGAGCAGCATCGTGACAAATGGAGAAAAGATTGAAGTTGTCAAGTGTTTCGTTTTCCTTGGATCTGCAGTTAAAGACCATGGAAGTAGCAGTCACGAAATGAGATGACACAGTGTGCTGGGCAAATCTGCCGCAAGGTACCTCTTTCAAGTGTTGCAAAGCAAAGATACTACTTTGATGACTAAGGGGGTTCTGACCCAAGCCATGGTATTTTCAATTCTCTCATAAGCATGTTAATACTGGGCAACGATGCCTTTGCATTATGGGACAAGCTAATGATATTGAATATATCATGGATTGCCAGAAGCATGAACAAATCTGTTTTGGAAGCAGTACAGCCAGAGAGCCCCTTAGAGAGAAGTTTGTGAGACTACATTCCAGGGACTTCGGACGTGCTATCAGGTAGGCCCCGTCCTCGGAGGAGGACATCATGCTGGGTAAAGGGCAAGGTCAGAGGAAGACAGTCAATGAGGTGGGTGGTCACAGCATCTGCAGCAGTGGGCCTCAACATAGCAAGGGTTGTAAGGATGACACAGCACTGGGCAGGATATTGTTCTGTTGGAAGAGAGTCCGCCACACCCTACAAAAACACAGGGCAGGACTCGCCGAAAGTGAGCCAATCAGATCCTTTCTATCAGAAACATGGAAGATTACACTGAGAGAAAGCTGGTTTTTTGTTTTTTTTTTCCTAGCTGAAGCCACAGTGGCCTCTTTCTTTTTGCTTCTGTATTTCTTGGATTCTGTGCAACAGCCCCTCTACCTCAACTACATCAACATTTTATTTTTGTTTAGTATGTGTTTGAAGGAGAAAGGTTTGGTTTGTCTTACACGGGATCAAAATAACTGCAACAAGACACTGGTTACTTGTCGTGGCCCCATTCTTTATCTATCCAGATGGCCATTCATGCAGGTACTTGGTGATTATTTCTCCTCATGGAGTTGGTATATGAGGTGCTAAATCACTAACTGCCCCCAGGAAGCTCAAAAATCACGTTATTTTTTTCTTTCACAAATGTGAAATAAATATTGTTTCAAAAAAGGCCTCCACTCTCCCCTATTTCAGCCATAGGCAACTTAAGAACAAAAGCAAAATCCAGAGCATCTTGGAATCCTCATGAGCTTATACATTCACTATACGTATATATCTATATAGATACATCTCTATGTACTGAGTATATGTATATAATGAATACATACAGTAAATTTATGTGTATAGGAGCCGACTCGACGGCACTTGGCTTGGCTTATATGTATAGTGAATACACATAGTGGACAGTCGGATCTGACTTGATGGCACTTGGCTCTGGCTTATATATAACAACCACAAAAAAAAAAAACAAACCCACTGCTGTTGAGTTAGGTCTGACTCATAGCGACTCTAAAGATCAGAGTAGAACTGCCCCATTGAGTTTTCAAGGAGAGCCTGGTGGATTTGAACTGTGGACCTATTGGTTAGCAGCACTTAACCACTATACATGGTGAATATATATATATATATATATATATATATATATATATATATATATACTATGAGAGTCCATAATATTTTTCCTTCGGGTCACCTGCTATCTGTAGAACTCCAGAATAGCAGTCATTTCTTCACTTAGGGATAGACTGATGGAAGACTCAGGACTCAGGCTTGTGGACGTTGACTGCAGCAGGTTTGAAATACCTGGCAACTTCCTCTCAAAGATCCACGGGATACAAGGCAGAGACCTTCAGAAACCTTGGTTCCAAAGACAGCAAAACACCTTTAAAGTCCAAGTTGTCATTGGCTATCTTAGGTTCAATTGTGACTATAGTTTTACACTTGTTAGGTTGAATCGAAACTTCTGAGGTCATGGTTAGGGTTCTTCCATTGGAAGTTTTGGTTCCCATGCTGTCACCTTTATAACAGACTTTCACTTTTACATCATTTAGTGTCCCGTGAACACCAGGCATTATGCTAGCTGCTAGTAATATGAATACAAATCAGGTAAGCAGTCTGTTTGTAGAGCTTTTATGTCTTCTACCTGCCTGTTACATGGTAGAGGGAAATCTGCCACACACAGCTTGCAGAAATGGTATCATCTCTTCCAGGCCTTCCTCTTTTGGCCTCTATAGCTGCATCCGTCCATCCATCCATCCATCCATCTCTTCCATGCATGCATCTGTCCATCCCTAATGGTTAGTACAGGCTAGGTTATGCCATGGTAGCCAAAAACTCTAATATCTCAGTGGCTTTAAGCAGCATCAGTTTATTTTTTGGGGGGACACCAAGTTAGCCGAAGACTTGATGGGAGAGAGGGCTCTTCTCTAAGTGGTTCTCCCTCAAAAGTCCACCCAGGTTGTTGGAGACTTCCCAACCTGATCTTTGCAGTAATCTGAAGGGAGACCTGACGGAGGCTGCACTGGCCAAGGGTCTGCTGCAGAAGTGATGCCCATCTCTCTTGCCTATAACCCAGTACTAGACTCGTCAGACAGCCACCCCGAACTGAGGGCCAGGGAGTCCTGCGCACCTGGGGGAGCACTAAGCCCTGCACACACCAGCTGGCTCGCTCTCTCTCCTGCTCCTCCCATCACTCCTTTTCTTCCTCTTCCTCATTTTCTTCTTCATCTGTCTATTTCTTCTTCATCTGTCTTTATCTTTCTGGATCAATTTTCTAATATCATTCAATAAAATACAATAGTTTAAAAATTCTTATTGTGAGATGTAACAAGGAGGCAGGAGTGTTTCCCTTATTGGCAGAGAGCCTGACGTCCTGGGGCCAATTTGTGTGAATACTATCAAAAGGAAAGATAAAAGTAAACAAATGAAAAACAAAATAAAACACAAAAAACCATGTATCCCGTCAGCAACATGGAAACAGAGGATTTGATAAGGAGTTGTACTAATTTCTGTTGGCTACCATAACAAAGCACCTCACCCTTGGTGCCTTCAGACAACAGAAAATAGAAGGAATTGCTTCTAGCAATTAGCATACTTCGTTTACTGTTCTGCACATCAGAAATCTGAAATTAGGACCACCGAGCCCAGACAGGGGGTCAGCAGGGATGGGCTCCCTTCAGAGACTCGAGGAGCAGCTCCATTTTCTTGCCTTTTTCAACTTCCAGAGCTCTGGTGGTACAGTGGTTAAATCTCATCTGCTAACTGAGAGGTTAGCAATCGGAACTCACCAGGTGCTCTAGGAGAGAAAGATGTGGCCAACTGCCTCTGTAAAGACCTTGGCTTTGGAAACCCAGTGGGACAGTTCTACCCTGTCTTACAGAGTCTTGAGTCAAAATCGGCTGGGTGGCAGTGGGCTGGTTTGGTTGGTAGAGCTGCCTTCCTAGGCTGATGGCCCGGTTCCTCCATCTGCAGAGACAGTCATGTCGCATCTTCGAATCTCTCTTTGATTCTCCATCACATCCTCTTCTTCTTTTCTGTCTGCACAGTCCAATCTCTCCCTACCTGCTGCGGAGGACTGAATTGTGTCCCCCCCGAAACGTGTGTAGCCTCATGGCTGGGCCATGATTCCCAGTGTTTTGTGACTGTCCTCCATTTTGTGATTTTCCTATGCTGTATATTAGAGGATTAGGGTGGGACTGTAAATCCCTTCAGAAGATCACCTCCCAGCTCCACTGTCAAGGGAGTTGCCCTAGAGTATTCCTTGCCCCCACTTAATCCTTTCATCCTACAAGAGATAAAAGGAAAGGGAAGCAGGCAGAGAATTGGGAACCTCACACTATCAAGAAGGTAGCATTGGGAGAAGAGCACATCCTTCAGACCTGAGGTTCCGCACCAAGATGTTCCTTGGACAAAGACTGATGCAATACTGGACTTGCTTCCAGAGCCGATGAGGGGAAAGCCTTCCCCTGGAGCAGATGTCATGAATCTGGACTTGTAGCCTACTGGACTGTGTAAGAATCAAATTTCCCTCGTTAAAGCCATCCACCCTGTGGTATTTCTGTTAGAGCAGCACTAGCTGACTAAAACACCTCCCTTTTGTAAGGACTCATGATTACACTTAGGATTCACCTAGATGATCCGAGATAATTGTCCCCGTTTCAAAATCTTTAACTCAATTCAATTGACATATACCATATACCACTCATAGGTTCTGAGAATTGGGACCTGAATATTTTGGGGCAGCTATTATTAGTTACATGAAAAACCAACCAACCAACCTGTGAAACTACATTTCTAATGTTGGAGACAAAGATTAAAAATATTATTTATTGATCCACCTCTGTACTTAATTTTCATAGTCATTACCGGAGCAGAACTTACTAGGAAAGAAATCCAGAAGAATATAATAATTTATGATTGTTGATCATTTCCTATTGTTGCTCTTACCATTTTTTTTTAAATGCTGATTTTGGAATTTGCTGCAGCTAGAGATTACATTTCATATTCTGAATCTAAATTCAGTTTGTTTTATAAATATAATGACTGGATTTGCTGCATTTAGCAGAGAATTCATTGCTTATCCCTCTAAAGTGAAGCTCCCAGGAAACATTTTGTACATATGGGGCTAAGAATTACGATGTTCCCTTTACAAGGTATTTGCAAGTCAGAAAAGGGAAATCATTGCTTTCCTGGTCCTCACTTCTTTGGGAAGGCAGCAGTGAATCTCATCTGTCGGCAGGCTGGAAACTCTGTCTCAGACACAAGCAAACTTGTGCAGCCACTTAAAATCAAATATTAGACGCTCACAAATGTCACACACATCTAAAAACGATGGAGCCTAAATTGCGTGTTAATGAGTAAGGTAAACAACATCGCCCCCAGAAATGCTCTCATGACTTATAAGAACAAGCCTTCTTTTCCCACTTGGTTTTGAAAATAGCTGTCCATGAGGTGGTTAAGTGAGTCCTGGGATCCTGATATATTTTTCCAGGATGACTGTGGACTCTCGAACAAATAATTTGTTCCATATTGCTGAATTCTTAAGAAATAAAATTGTTCACCCTAAAAAAAGCCTTTCCAGGGGTAATTTCTGCCTGGTGTGTTCAGTGCCTTTTACCCTCGTCTTTCAGCTATTAGCCTCTTACTGAGCTAATGCAATAATTCCTCGGCACTTTTCTCTTGCAGCTGCTGACAGGTGAACTTTTCCTTGGGCCCGTGCTGCCTGGCTGTCAGGTGGACTGAAACTGCTTTCACATTTTCAGTCATTAACAGAAGCAAAGTGGGAATACTTCAGTGTTTCCCGTGGCTTCCCTTGAATCTTTGAGGTGCTATGGACCTGATCTCATCAGAATTAATGGCTTATGGTCCTTCACACTATTACCGCTAATGGGGCTGAGCTCACATTATCCCCTGCGGAAATGGTGCTTATTTGGGACTTGTGATACGCACAGTCTGGGAGTACAGTCGACCAAGTCTCTGACCACCCTGGACAGGAAGAATTTGGAACATCTAGCAAAGACAGGATGCAAAATGAGCATTTCTGCAAATTGCTGTTATTACTCCAGCTGGTTGTTATTATGTAGTGAAAAAAGACTAATGATGCTTCAGTATGTGTTAAAAATATGCCCTGGTGTTAATGAAACAAAAGCTACACTTCACTCACTGTAAGGACAGGGAAATTGTGTGTATGTGTGTGTGTATGTGCACACACCCGTGTGTGTTAAGTATGTTGGAAACCCTGGTGCTATGGTGGTTAAATGCTACGTCTGCTACCCAAAAAGTCAGTAGTTTGAATCCACAAGGTGCTCCTTGGAAACTCTATGGGCAGTTCTACTCTGTCCTATAGGGTTGCTATGAGTTAGAATCTGCTTGATGGCAGTGGGTTCTGGTTTTGTTGTGGCTAGCTGCCTTTGAGTAGACCCCCAGCTTGTGGCGAGTTTCAGTACATAACTTGGTCAGCTTTCCGCTCTTTCTGTTTATTCTTAAACGTTTTCCAAGTAACACAGTAATGGCCTTGACTGAAGCCCCTAAGATTCTGGCCACAGTTCTGCTCTTAGCCTGCATTTATGCCAAAGCACTATGGGAGGAGCAATGCCAAGGGCATTTTCTGGGCAGAGGTATCGGGGAATGTTAGCTTCCCACTGGGCTAGTACACTAACGAAGGTCTGGAACCTCTTTGTTTCTACACGGAGTCATCCTGTCCAGGCAAGACTGAGCAATGGCACGGCCAATTGCTCTCTCCTTTCTCTCTGTGTGTGTCTCTTCTCACAGCAGAGCGGTGAGATTTAGAGGGCTGAAGTACATCTGTGGGTCCCAGTCGAAAGGGAAAGACAATCCCATAGCAAACCTTTGGCTCAGGCAGATGGACTCAGAGAGACAGCCCAGCCCAATCTGGCAAGGGAGTCCTGCCTTGGCACACGGAGTGAGAACCTCAGAGTGTCCACATTCCTGGCCTTGATCTTTAGACAGCTCTCTTTCAGAGCCCTCTGCACTTGGTTATTGAGAGGTGGGGTTTCTCCTTTCCTTGCTGTCTCAGAAGCAGCAGACCCAGGTCTACGGCAGGATGTGGGGTCCTGAACCGGGAGTGAGGAGAGCTAGGATGCTGCAGTGGGAAGCGGGCAGGTAGAAGGTGTTTACACAGACCCGGGAGGGAGGACCCCCCAGCTCACCTGGACTGGCTCCAGGAGGAAGGCGGGGAGGGAAGAGGCAGCACGGCGGGCCCTCATCCAGGCAACTGGCGGGTCAGGCATCAGGGTGTGTGGTAAGGCAGAGACAGTCAAGTTTGTTTCCTTAAACAATGAGAGGTATTCTCAAGGAAGAGGCAGTGAAGAGAAGTTCAGGGAGGCACAGAAGAGAGGTCCGATTTCAGTTCAAAGTGGGCACTGACTGCAGTTCTTGTTCAGACGAGAGCTTTGACCACTTTTCGAAGAGTGTGCATACTGGTTGCAGGGAACAGAAACACTTCTACTTGTCCAGAGATAGGTTCAGAACTCAGGATTTATTGGGATCGTGCAAAGAATTCACTTTGAAGACTCAGGTGCTCCCGACTGAAGCTCTGCTATTTTCACTTGCCTCACATGCATGTGAAAGTAGGAGTGCAAATGAGGGGGATGAAAGCAGAACTGACGCCTTTGAATCGCAGTGTTGGTGAAGATTGCTGAACACACCACGGACCGCCCAAACAACAAACAAATCTGTTTTGGAAGAAGTACAGCCAGAGTGCTTCTTAGGAGCTGGGATGGTAGGACTATGTCTTACGTATTTAGACATGTTGTCAAAAGGGGCCAGTCCTTGGAGGAGGGCATTACACTTGGTAACGGAGAGGGCCAGTGGAAGGGAGCAAGGCCCTCCACCAGGTAGACCGACACAGCGGCTGCAACAAGAGGCTCCAGCGCGACAATCATTGTGGGCACGGTACGAGACAGGGCAGTGCTTTGTTCTGTTGTACTCGGGCTCGTTATGAGTGGGAGCCACCTTGAGGCACCCAGCAACAGCAAAAGCAATGCGTGGTCACTCACGTGTCTACTTGGAAGTATGACTACTTTTATGAGGCTCTCTAGTGTTATCTAGAATTTGTTAGAAACCTGTAAGTCATTAGAACGTTTCTTAGAAACCTTCTGACTTCAGCCAGAGAAGCCCGTGAAGCACGTGAACAGTGCAGTAGACACCCTGCCGACGGGGCTGCCTGTGACCGGGCGTGCTCTCAGAAAGCAGCGTGACTGTCCTTGTCAGCTAGCCTTGAGACACGAGTCTAAGCAACCTCACTAATCTCTGACTTTGAAGAAAAAATGTGACATTTGGCAAATCTCTAACACTGGAGCAAATGCATAACATTCCAGTGTTTAATGTCATACTCACTCTCACTGGGTAAGTCCAAGGTGAGAATTTCCCATACAAACCGTGAATTCCTGCTCACTCACTGAAAGGAGTCAAAGGCATCTTTTCTAATCTCTTGCTTTCTTAAAACTTGAGAGCCTGCTGAGCCTCTGCCTGCGGCCTCCAACTTGGACCTCTGTTACCGGGCACGTCCACCGAGTCTGAGCCCTGGGAAGTCTTCCTGCTGAGACTTCTCTTAAAAGCCTTAGGCCTAAAGATTTGGATTGCAACCTTTGGGACTAACAATGAACTGTAATTGTTAATTCAGATTGTCTGATGCTAAATTAGTGTTGTGAAGTCTCACTTGCGTGCTTTGCTGTGACTACCTTGCAATACACTAGTTTATGCATGACAAATCTCTGTATCTCTCTATTAATTTTCTAAAGACAAATCCTGTACAACAGGTAGGGAAAATTGAAACTTAATACCCTGAAGATTCAGGCTCAATAGTCTCACAATGTACAGTTGTCCACTTAAAATATTTTCAGGATAGTCCTCTGAACCTCATATCGATGAGTGGTATCTGGGGTCTTGAAAGCCACCAAGCTGCCATCTGGGGAACATCAGTTGTTCCCAACCCACCTGGAACTGGCGACATCCAAGAACATCAAAGACACGAGGGAAAATGAGCCCAGGAGACAGAACCCACATGACTGGGAGACTACATCAGCACGAGGTCAGAAGAAGCAGACAGTCCCTGGCCACCACCAAAGACAGCCCTGACAGGGAACACAAGGTAGAGACCCTGACACGTCTTGAGAAAAAAGAGATGTGCAAATCAAGAACTCTATTAAAATGCCAGCCCTGATGGTCTGACCGCCTGGAGGGTCCCCTACTACTGGTCCAGACTTGGCATCAGTACTGAAGCCAAGACTTCAGACCAATGATGGATGGGACGTGGGGACACATAGTGACGCATGTGATGTGTGTACTTTAGGGTTTTCTGTATCTGTCTGTCTGTCTGTCTGTCTATGAGGCTGCCCTACTGGTTTCTTTCTAGAAGGGAGAACAGAGGATAGAGGGGAGGGAAAAAGTGTTGATTGAATGGGTAGTGGAGATAAAGAGTAGCCAAGGTGAGTGTGCTGTCACAGGGGGAGGAGAGCAGGTAGGGGTGCAGAGAGGCAGGTATGAAAAGTTGACTCACACTGTAAAATTCATCACAATAAAAAAACTAAAAAGAAATTTTCAGCATACATATTCATTGTAAAAAGGAATTAAAAATAAATCAGAGCGGGACAAAGGGTAGAACTAGAATCATCTGGTGTCACATGGATGATGGGACCACCTCCCACCTGACAGCACCGGGTGTGGGGAGCAAGGTCTGCTAGGCACACGATGGGACTTTCTCTGGAGAGCAGGGCAGGTGTCAACCCTTTCAGGCTGCTTGAGCAAAGCAGAGACCATGAGTTCAAACTTTCCAGCAGCCAGGCGCTGGAAGCTTTCAGGATTTGAGCCTCCTGCTGACATGGAAAAACGGATTGCCAGGAAAGAGGAGTGGGGGCCCTAAATATTATCTTTAGTCAAATATCAAAAAAGGGGTTAGCCTTTTTGTTGCTGTTAAAAAAAAACCCAAACTAAACCTGGCTATGAAGTTGATTCCAACTCATGGTGACCCGAAGAACAGAGTAGAACCATTCCAATGAAGTTTCCAAGGAGTGCCTGGCAGATTCAAACTGCTGAACTTTTGGTTAGCGACTGCAGCACTGAACCACTGTGCCACCAGGATTTTACTGCCATAGATGATTACAAAGGCAGGCAATGCTAAGGAGACGAACAATCATTTAGAGGGAGTTTTTTAGTTATTCGTGAAGCATTGGTGAGTCAGTAGGGGAATTCGCAGAGACTGGGTTTGATTCCCCGGCTGTGCACCCAACGTGCAGCCACCACCCACCTGCCAGCGAAGGCTTGTGTGTTTCTCTAATGCTGAGAGGATTTCAGTGGAGTCTCTAGAATAAGGATGGAAAGCCTGGGGATCTCCATCCTGCAATCAGCCAGCGAAAGTCCTGGGAATCACAGTGGTCCTATGGGCACCGAGAATGGGGACCATGCAGGACCTGAAGGCAGCTGGTTCGGTTGAGTTGCCACGAGTTGGGGGAGGGTGGCCGGAGGGCAGCTACCCACAGTTATTTAGGTGTTTGGATGAGTGTGACCAGGGAGGGCTGTTTTGAGCAGTTGATGTACCAATTGAGAGTTTAAGGGCAAGAGAGACCAATCAGGTAAAAGCCTGGGAGTGAAGCTTGTGAAAGGTTGGGGTTGTACAACACGAAAAAAGAATTTGCCACATCCTGGGAGGACAGCGAGAGTGAGGGAGCAGGCAGCGTGATGAGACTGTCGAGGTGGGATAGGAGACGATCCTGCCATCTGGGAAACACTGTGAAGACATTTGCCTTCTATTCTGAGTGCGGAAGGAGGAGTCTTTGAACACGAACAGCGCATTCACGCGACCTGATTTGGTTTTCAGGAAGCCCTCCATATGGGTCAATCCATAGGGGTCAAATGTGGCAGTTTAGAGAATAATCAGGAATTTACTGCTGTGGACCGGGAGAGAGACAGTGGTGGTGGGTAAGGGGGTAACATGGGGGGGTTGAGAGGTGGCAAGGCAGTAAAAATAGAGCAAAGTAAATGACATAAAAAAAATCTGAAAAGAAACTTTAGGCAGTAAGTGATTAGGACTTTTTAGCTAAACAGAAGAGGGAGAAGAAAATCTGTGAGCTAACGCCAAGTCTTCTGGCTTGAGCAGTTGGTTAGAAGCTGGTGCCGTTTACCGTGACCGGACCAGTAGTGGGGATGACAGTTTTGGAGGGAGAGTGAGTGGCAGAGTTTGGGCATGGGATGGATTCAGGTGTTCAAGTTTCAGCAAGTTAGCTTTGTTAGGCTTGTGAGACATCCGGGTGGAGATCTCAAAGGTAAGAGTTGAGCTCAGAGGAGAGGTTTGGAATAGAGGAGCAAATCTGAGCGTTGTTACCATATAGATGACCTTTAAAGCAAGAGACTGGTCACAATCGCTAAGGAAGAGGGTGCAGAGAGAATGGGACTGAAGGAGGGACTGACAGGGAAAAGACAAGGTCTCTGGGAGCAGTATGCTGAAGGGGTTTGCAGACCAGCAGGAGTGACATGAGGAGAACGTGGTGTCGTGGAAGCGGGAGGGACAGGACAGCTGTGAGGACCGAGGGGGGACCTTAGTTAGATGTCTCCGAGAGTCAGGGTGAGGGCAGCACGTCTAGGGGCCCGTGGGTGCGCAGCAGGGGGTTACTGGTGCCTTTGAGGAGCTGTACAGCAGTGCGTTTAAGAGCTGGGGCAACGACGCAGGTGGCCTGGCTTCAGTGCTGGCACCCCACTGCTGTGGCTGTGCGACAGCTCGGACGACTGGGTTCACTTCTGTGCTTTAATGCCCTTGTTTGTAAAACGGGGATGGTGCTAATAACTGCCTATCTCACCGGGCAGTGTGAGGATTGAACAGCGTTTGCAAAGTCCTTAGAACAAAACCTGCCAGGGAGTAAGTGGCATGTAAATATTTATTAAGTAAAATGAATGTAAAATACAACACGGCTGCCAGACAAAATATCAGCGATTTGAAGCCACCGGTCACTCTGCTGGAGAAAGGTGTGACAGTCTGCTTTGGTAACGATGGCAGCTTTGGAAACTCTGTGGGGAAGTTCCCTGCTGTCCTGTAGGGCTGCCGTGTCAGAATAGACCTGACAGCAAAGGGTTAAAAGATTATAAATAAGATTTCTATGAAATAGAGTATGCATGTTTTACAGTCTTTAGCAACACAGAAATTTCTTTTCACAAAAGGTCTTCAACCTACATGTTGCTTAAAGTGAGTAAGAAGGTAAGCCTACTGGACATCTTTACTGACGTGAGGAATAGGTGTGGAAGTCACTTCACTTTGCAAGGCAAAGAAAAGAAAAGACAGCTGACTTACTCAAAATTGCCTTTTTGGATTACTAGTGAGAAGGAACATTTTCAAAACATTGTTGGTGAGTGCTCCATTAAAACAAAAAAACCTATATAAGACCAAAATGTCAACAGTCACTGTAAAGCAAAACTAAGAAGATAAGGGTATAGGGAAACTAGAATGCTGGAGACAGAACAACCAGAATGCAATGAAGAAGAATATTAAGACGTGAAAGACGTGATGAATGTCACTGAACAATTTGTGAAGAAATTGTCAAATGAGAACTTAATTTGCTGTGAGAACTTTCACTGAGAATACAAAAAATATTATTAAAAAAATATAGTTGGAAATTAATTGTTTTTCTTAAGTAAATTGTTTTTGTTCAGTTTATTTCTCTGTTGGAATACTTTACATTTCTGTATTGCTTTTAAAGAACTATTAAGGTATAGTTCATAAAACTGGCATTTTTTCCCATTTTGTTGTTTGACTTTTAAGTGGAGGTTTTGGGACAACAAATAAATCTTTAACTTATTTGTAGCTATATCTATAATAAATATATTAATGAAATATGCATCAATTATATATCATTAAAATATATTAATCATATATTAATGTATCATATATTATTATATGTAGTAAATATTATTATATATTATATAACTATTTAGCTACAAATAAGTTAAAGATTTATTTGTTGTCCCCAAACCGCCACTTGAAAGTCAAATAACAAAATGGGAAAAAATGCCAGTTTTATGACTGATACCTTAATAGTTCTTTAAAAGTAATGTGGAAAAGTAAAGTATTCCAACAGAAAGATAAACTGGACAAAAACAGTTCACTTAAGAAAAACAATTAATTTCCAACTATCTTTTTTTCAATAATATTTTTTTGTATTTTCTGTGAAAGTTCTCACAGCAAATAATAATACAGATAATATATATAGCAAAAAATATATTTTTGCTTACTCAGAAGTGAGATGTTCCTCCTCATATTTTTAGAGTTTTATTTTTAGAATTACATTTATATCCAAGCATAAATTATTTTAGTGCATAGTATGAAGTAAGATATAATAATACTTTTACACACATAATTATCCAGCTTTACAAATACCATTTACTAAATAACCTATTCTTCCATCATTGATTAGACAGAAACCCTTTATCATACGCTATAATCTATAACTTTGGACCTGGGTCTCCTCTGTTGTATTTCATTCTTCTATTTCTGTTACAATGATCTGTTCCCTGTATTTCTATTTAAATACATTTGAATTTTCAATTACAAAGTACATTATAAATTTCAGTTATAATGACTTTGCAATAGACAATTCAAATATAATCCATAAATATAATCTTATATCTGACAGTGTAATGCCCATTACATTTTTTTCTTTTTCAAAATTGATTACTTATTCCTGTCTTCTCATTATTTTTTGTTTTGAAAATTTAAAATGTTTAAACTTAAAACTCAAAATGTTTAAAATTCCTCTTAAACATGTAGGGGAAACCCTGGTGGCATAGTGGGTTAAGCGCTACATCTGCTAACCAAAAGTTCAGCAGTTCAAATCCTCCAGGTGCTCCTTGGAAACTTTATGTGGCAGTTCTACCCTGATCGCTAGGGTCACTATGAGTCGGACCCGACTCGATGGCAGTGGGTTTGGTTTTGGTTTTAAACATGCTGGTAACATTTTGATGAAATGTACACTATCCCTATGAAATAATTCAGGAGCATTAAGACTCCACGATATGGTCTTGTGATGGGCAGAATTCTAAATTACCCAGTAACAGTCCTGCCTCCTGGTGTGTACACCCTTAAACAGAGGACGCTTCCTGAATGCAGGCAGGGTCTGAGAATACGACTGGCCCCATGATTACATCACTGAGTACTGCTTGGTTGACTTTTGAGTGAATCAAAACAGAAATTACCTAAGTGGCCCTAACCTAGTCAGGTAAGCCCTTGAAAGATCCTGGTTCTTTCAGAAAGGAAGTTAAAACCATGAGGGTACTTTGAGTTGTTGGAGTTGAAGCAATGAAGATTAAGTGAGTCAGTATTTTCTGACTTTGAAAGTAGAGAAGGGTCAAGTGGCAAGTACTAGGGAATGGCTTCTCGGTGCTGACAGCACCCAGTGGCCACCAGTCAGAAAGGAACTGAATTCAGTCATCTCCCTAAATAAGTGTGGTCGGGCATCCTGAGCCCCAGAGGAGAACCCATTCTGCTTGCACTTTGACTTGAACCTTGTGAGACCCTGAGTGAGATTTGAGTCATACTGGGCCTGGACTTCGCCAGCAGAACGGTGAGCTAGAAAGTGGGTGATGTTTCACGATGCCAATTTTGTGGCGATTTATGACACAGCAGCAAAAACAAAAAACAACAGTTTCCTTTAGTAACGTCTCCGTTTTAGCAAACCTTGGAAAGGCTTTATAGTGCAAGCCCTACATTTGAGGTCTGACAATTAAGCCTGTGCACTGAATCGTTCTAAGTGCTACATACCTCACTGCTGAATATCACTGTGGTCGCCTTTGAAGTCTTCCTCTTGGGGAGCTGTGCACCCATGCTGGCACCTTGTCCACCCTTCCAAGCGATTTTGGATCTCCTTTTGGTGTGGCCATTGTGCACAGTGGCATAGGTGGTAAGCTGACAAACTTCGTTGTCTAGTTGTCTGTGAGGGCGTTTATAGCCAGTGAACAAACACTGTATTGGAACACCCTCCTTACTAACCTGATTTGGCCTCTAATGACTTCTTTCTTTACCTGGAGAGAAAGGAAATATTGAAAGGATGTCATTTGGATGACATTCGGAACATCAAGTATAATATAGCTGCTCTGACAGCTATTCCAGAAAAAGAGTTCCAAAATTGCTTTGAAGGGCAGAGTAGATGGTGGCGTCAGTGCATAGCTTCCCGAGGAGAGTACTTCAAAGGTGACCATGGTAATATTCAGAAATGAGGTATGTAACACTTTTTCTAGGATGAGTTTGTGAATTTAGTTGGCAGTCCTCATATGCATTGGTAAATGTATTCCTGGGAATATTGATTAAGGCTCTTCCTTGCAGACAAAAAGCCATCCAGATAGTCGAAACAGAAGAGGGGTTACTAACTGAAAAAACAAAAGTGACATTGGGTGGTTGACAGTCTGGCAAAGATGGAGCCGTAGGCTTGGAGGCCAAATGGTCAGGAGCAGAGCAGCCAGGGGGAACTGTTTGGCCCCAGGTGGGACTGCTTGCCGGAAGAGCTGGCTCTCCTGCGGCGGCTCCCACTTTTTGTGCTGACTTCTGCCCCTACGTTTTCTACAGGTTCTTCTGTGGGATGAAAACCCGGCCATAAGGCAAACCTTTCCTGCAATGGTACTTGGGACACGTAGTTTGAAGGCTTCCAACTTCTGTAGCGTAGGAAGCAAGGGAGAAGGAGCAGGGAGCGGGGCTCAGGGAGCGGGCTCACAGCCTCCGTCCTTCCACGCCTTTCTGCTGCCATTCTAAAAACCGTCATTTACTCTGAAACTTTAAAAATGGTGTATAAAACATAGGACGGCTATTAATTTTCTTGACATTATCTTGTGATCTTGTACCTTGTTAAACTCGCTGCTAACTCGCATGTGTTCTCCATTCAGTCTCTTGAGTTTTCTAATCGTAATGCGGGCAGACAGTAATACTTTTTTCATTTGCAGTGTATAGGCAGGGCTTGCTTTGCTTGGCTTAGATCTGCATGAATTTCAGTTCCCGTGGTTTAGACCAGTTCCCAACAACACAGTTGAAATTTCAGTTACCATCAGATATTAGCAGTTGCATAAAGCACAGTCTTTGCGGCCAGTTCTTCGGCTCCCAAATCTCTTATCACGATTACCGGTCAATCCCACCACTTATTCCAAAGTCTGTTGGTGATCTGTCACTTAACATCTGTCACTGAGCTCACACGTGGAAAGTAACGCATGTAGTTAGTTGTGTTCTTATCTCTCAGTGATAAAACCCACGTGAAATTTTATAAGATTAGTTGGTCCAAAGAAGGAATGGGTCAACAAAAACGAAATGCAAACAGTGGTAACAGTAGAAGGAAAATCTGAGTTGACTGTAACTGGAATTGTTGCAGAAAGAGCTGTGTGTGGGCCTGCTGGCCTGCTGCTGTTCTGGGGACTGTACACGAGCAGCTGGGACTTGGCGAAGACCACTCAACAACGTCAACGAGTGGCTGTGACGAAAGGGTGACGAGGGTCCAGACGCCGTGATGGTGGCAAAACCCTCTACATCACAGGGACCCTTGCAGAGATTTTATGACATCGAACATGTGAAGAAGCAAGTGTTGGAAGATGATTCAAGTTTAGGAAGAGTATGACAGTTTACCAAGGTGCAGAAAAAATGCTCGCTTTCTCTTACGAAAGGATGTGACCCGCAGGGGGAGGCCGGCACTGTTCAATCTAGTTAAAGGTTTTTGCTGTTGTTGTTTTCAAAACCAAAAACAATTCTCAGTGTTTATAAAGCTTTAAACTGTGGTTGCTGTGTGCCAGAGAGTTTATTCCGGCTCACAGCGACCCCGGAAGACGAAGTGCAACTGCCCCGCGGGGTTTCCAAGGCTGGAATCTCCTCAGGAGCGGATTGCAGCTGGTGGGTTTGAAATCGCAACCTTTCAGTCACCAGCTGACTGTGTCACCACCACTGGACCACCAGAGCTCCTCATGTTTCAAATTACAGTGCACCCAATAAATAATTTTACCATTTTTCATTTCCCTATATATTTGTAGAAATTGAAGTCAGCAACCGCACTGTGCTGGGGTCCACAATCCATGCCTGCGGAAGCAGTAGTCTAGAAATCAATGTATTACAATCGCCAAATGTGCTGTAAAAAAACCTCTTAGAGCTTTTGAAAAACAAGTATGTCCTTGTGATGACTAAGGAACCCACCGGACCCCAGTCACGATCTTTTCAATAGTCTCATATGTGCGATAAAGCTGAAGAATGAAGCAGACAGATGAACGGATGCAGTCAAATTGTGCTGTTGATGAACAATATTGAATCTTACCACAAACATGCAGAAAGGAGAACCGGTCCATCCTAGGGGAAATAAAACCGGTCTGCTCCTTGAGAAGCAAGGCTGGTGAGACTTCAGTTTGCTTACTCTGCGCCTGTCATCAGGAAAGAGCAGTCAGTAAGGAAAGAACACCGTGTTTGGTGAAATGAAGCATCAGTGGAGACAAAGGAAGCTTCAGTGAGCTGGACTGACGCAACGGCCCCAACAGGGGACACAAATGTGCCAGCGATCAGGAAGAGGGCACAGGACTGGGCGACCTGTTCAAGTTGCCATTAATGGGAACTGACTCTGCTATGGCAGCTAACAATGGCAACAGCGCAGTGGTAGCCGTCGGTTGGAGTTCTTCGTCCTCAGCAATCATCTCTTTGCAGACTCTCAGCTTCTGCGGTCATTTTCATCGTCCTGCAGCACTGTGCAGAATGAGAACCGTATCTTCTCACACTGGCTGAAAACTTCACAACAAAGACAAATGACCTTGGTGGCAGATGACATCACTTAAAGGATGACCCACTCACATACTCCCATAGCTGTTGAGTTGATTCTGACTACCAGCAATCCCATAAGGCAGAATATAATTAGTTATAGGCTAGACCTCACTAGATACCGTACCTTTGGGATGCAACAATTTTTTAAACATTTGCACCCTTCTGGAACTTAGAGCTGTAGCAGAGATGCTCAAGGCCAGCCTGTTGTTCTTGTCTTTGATGGATTTTTGTTTTAAAATTCTATATTTCTACATTTTTTTAAGGAATACTTGTGAGCTTAAAGAGGAGTGCACCTCTTACACTTCATGGCCTGCCCTTACCTTCAAAGCTGGATTGTTCAAATTAAGGCTGTTTGTTGTGGTGTGTTGCAAGGATATCTTCTTGCTTCCAGCAAAATATACAAACTCTTTCAGGCAGGACATCTGTGAGTTGACCTCACCTCAGATAGACTCTTCTCCTGGATAACAAAGCTAACTGGAGGACTTTTCCTTTTTCCTTTCTTGCTTTTAAATTGTGGTAAGGATACAGGTAACGGAAAGTTTGCTGTGTCTACCGTCTTCACACGTCAGCTCGGTCACACTGATGACGTCCGTCACATTGTTAACCTGTCACCATTAGCCAGTCCTGGAGTTTCTTCAGGACTCTTTTTCTTAAAATTCTCCTGTGCTACACTGGAATATTTAAGCTTTAAAGCAAACCTAAGAGGAGAGTGTTGTTCACAACATTTTTATCTAATAGTTTAGTCTGTGACTTCACCATGGGGAAAGGTGTTGGAATTTAAAAAGTTCAGTCAGATAATATATTTAGGAGGCTGAATTATCTACATTAATTTTTCTCAGTTATGGATTTCATTTGGTCTAGCCTTTATTATGTGCTGAAGAAACCAAACATGAGAAAAAGGAGATTAAAGACACTGAAGAATTATATTTCATTTTTG
Organism: Heterohyrax brucei; assembly: GCA_028571685.1. Lineage (NCBI taxonomy): Eukaryota > Metazoa > Chordata > Mammalia > Hyracoidea > Procaviidae > Heterohyrax > Heterohyrax brucei. Next base: position 70,135,710 of record CM053162.1, on the reverse strand, counting down.
TTGACTGTTTTACCTTGTCCAGTACTTAAACTGTTATCATAAGTTATAGGAATTCCATACCCAGAACATCTAAATGTGATAAGAAATGGCTCATTAGTGCAATGACGGCCACTGAAAAATTCATAGCGTTGGCTTTGAATGAAAACAACTTTACTCCCAGCGTAGATCACTGGGTACTTGCATTATTAAAACTGGCTAAACTAGCATGCAGATCCTTAAAATGTCTGATAAAAAATGTGAATATTAACTGACTTGGACTTCTAACTTGGAGCAACATTTACATAATTTAGATTGTGCCAGGAGATGCATGGAGTTATATCAAATATTGGCTTTTTTGGGCAATGATCAAAGTTGAGCTCTAAGCTTCTTTACTCAAGTCCCCTCCTGCTTTGCTTCTCTCCACTGCTTAGCGTGATTTTTCATTTTTGTCTTTTCTTTGCTGTAGTTTTTTTACTTTAATACCTTCTCTGCCAAATGATGTGGATCAATTGCCTTCATGAACATACAGTGAAAACTACCTTGTGACTGTCTCTTGAGAAAATGATTTTAATTTGTGATATGAAGGTACTGGTCGGCAAATAAAACTCGGGTAACGTCATGACTGGTACCATAATTATATTGCTCGTGATAACAGAACAAGACTACTTTGTCTCTTTCTTCGTACGGCCATGTCACTCAACATAGATGTAAAGACATTTCAGTTATATGGAGACTTTGTATCAATGTATAAGTTGTTAAATATGTAATACTCTAAGCTTTCAAACAGACTATGTCAGTGCTATATTTTTTTTAAGCATGTCTTTTCCTAGAGAAATGAATGATTACAGATAAGCTAAAGACAGGCTAAGGGGAAAAGGATCCAGCCATATGCTAAATACAAATGAAGGTGCTGTTGTCATCAGGTGCCACTGAGTTGAGTCTAGCTCACAGCAACCCTATGACCAACAGAGCAAATCGCTGACTCATCCTGCGCCATCCGTAACATCCTTCCTATGTCTGAGCCTGTTGTCATAGTTACCGGGTCAGTCTATCTCACTGAGCATCTTCTGCTTTTTTGTTGACTCTCTATCAAGTGTCATGCCCTTCTCCAGGGAATGGTCCTTCCTGATAACGTGACCCAGTGCGTGAGAAGCCTTACCATCCTGTCTTATAAGGAGTATTCTGGTTCTACTTTTTCTGAGACAGATTTGTTTGTTCTTCTGGCTGTCCATGGTATATAGCTCACTATTATGGCCATTTTTAAACTACTGCACCAAACCAAACAAAACCTGTTTCCGCTGAGTCAATTCTGAGTTGTAGTGACCCTATATAACAGAGTAGAACTGCCCCATAGAGTTTCCACGGAGTGCCTGGTGGATTCAAACTGCTCACCTTCTGGTTAGCAGGTGGACTCTTAACCACTGTGCCAGCAGGACTCCAACTACTACTTGATTATTTTTAGTTCAGAATTTATTATTAGTTTAATTTATAAATTAATTTATGTACTTAGACATGTATGCTAACTATTCAATGAGAAACTAGTTTGTTCTGTAAATCTTCATCTAAAGTGTAATAAAAAAGAGAGAGAAATATATGGCATGATCTTATTTTTGTGAGAAAAGGAGGGGCATCTTCACCTGGTAGAGTGCATTCCAGAATGATCAAAAGAACTATGGGAATGAGAGAGTTACTTTAGAACTACGACAATGGAAGGGGTTGTTTGGATAGGTCTACTTTGTGTATTCTTATAATTTATTTTTACTTACAAAATTTTACTTATAAATTCCTTGTGGTATTTATGTACTATGTGCTTTCTTATATGAAGACTGACAATTAAGTGTGAGAATGCAGTTGTTCCAAGTGCTACATATGTTATTGCTGAATATCACTATGGTTACCTCCAAAGTCCTCCCCTTGGGGAGGTATGCACTGATGCCAGAGCTTAGCCTACCCTTTAAAGCAATTTTGGTATCTTTCTGGAATGGCCATTGAACATGGCTTCACGGTGGCAATTTGCAAACTTAATTGTATGGTTGTCTGTGAAGGAGGTTTTAGCCAATAAACAAAAAACTGTATGGGAACATCCTCCCTACTCACCTGATCTGGCCCCCAATGACTTTTTTCTTTACCTGAAGATAAAGGAAATATTGAAAGGAAGACATTTTGATGACTTTCAGGACATCAAGGGTAATATGATGACGGTTCTGATGGCTGTTCCAGAAACAGAGTTCCAAAATTGCTTTGAAGGATGGAATAGGTGCTGGTGTTAGTGCTTAGCTTCCCAAGGGGAATACTTTGAAGGTGATTCTAGTGATATTCAGCAATGAGGTATGTAGCACTTTCTCTAGGATGAGTTCACGGACTTGTCAGATCTTGGACTATATAAATAATACACGTACTTTAGAGAAAATGAGAACATATAGATTAGCACAAGCCAAAGCAAACCAAACCCTCTCGTTCCCATAGTTCTGAGGTAACCCTTTGGAATGCACTCTATCAGACGAAGGTGTCCCCTCTTTCCTCACAAAAAGGCAGTCACACCTTACATCATGGATTGAATTATATCCTTCAAAAATATGTGTATCAGTTTGGTGAGGTCATGATTCCAAATACTGTACAATTGTACATCGTTTTGTCATCTGATGTGATTTCTCTGTGTGTTGTAAACCCTACCACTATGATGTAATGAGATGAATTGGTGGCAGTTTAGTTGTATCGAGACCTACAAGATTAATAATGTTTTCAGCTAGTCTCTCTTAGGGTATAAAAGAGAGAAGAAAGCAGAGAGATGTAGGGACTTCATACCATCAAGAAAGCAAAGCCAGGGTCCCTGTATTCAGAAGCTGAGAAGCTCCTTGAGCAGGAAAGACTGATGAAAAGATTGATGGAAAGGACCTTCCTTCAGAGCTGACAGAGAAAGGAAGGCTTCCCATGGAACTGATGCCCTGAACTTGGACTTGTTGCCTACTGGGCTGTGAGAAAAGAAATTTCTCTTTGTTGATGCCATCCACTTGTGGTATTTCTGCTATAGCAGCACAAGATAACCAAGACAGTGCTCAACATAGGTGAGGAGAATTCTCACCTTTCTCTCCATTATCTCACATTGTCTCCCCTTGGCAGAATCTAATTGGAGTCCAGTTGGCAAATAGGCCATCGAAGTGTTATTTCAGTGCCCTGATCCCTGGTGGTACAGTGGCTGAGAGCTGCTCCTTGGAAACCCTATGGGGCAAGTTTTTTTTTTTTTTTTTTTTTTTTGATTAGCATAAGAGAGAAGGGGAGGGTTAGGAGCTCAGAGCAAGGAATGGCTGATGAAGACCCTACACGTGCTAGAAGAAAGAGCTGCCTGTTCCTGAGCCATCTTCACTGAGCCATCTTCACGATCGTCTGTAGTTTGGACTCTGAAGACCCAGAGGGTTTTCATTGTCTGATTTTTGGAAGTAGATCACCAGACCTTTCTTCTAAGTCTATTTAAATTCACTCTCAGTTTCATCAGTTGGTTCCAGTTGGTTCCTGTTTGATTTCAGGGTCTGTCTCTTTTCGATTAGGGCACAAACATCCCATATTAGTTATCAGTTCAAAACATACACCACATATCCCCTCAAGCTTGTAGGCAACGTAACTGAGCCGTCAGTAGGCTAATCTATGCTGTTGTATGTAATTGGATGCTGAGAAGCTGTGGTATGCTTGTTGATTATCTTTATATGATTTCATTGCTGCACATTTCTGATGTAAACAGCCTTTTGGTGAGAATCAATGCTGTGTAGGATATCATTTTAACACATAAGACAGTAGTATGGTGAATAAGTGAGGACGGGAGAAGTCCAATGACATTAGTCTGTCACTAAGTATCTGTTGGATATCACAATGAAAAATTCCCATGGTGCCTTTAGCAGATAGAAAATTCAGAAGTTGTGGTAATTTGACCAGCCGAATGAACAGAAGTCCATGTTGTTGGGCCCACCTTATTTTTAGTATGTTCATGTCATATGTCACGTAAATAATGTGGTGGCTGATAGAAAGAGCTAGCTTACACCCACAGAAAGTGCAATGGGACTTGTCTGCTGACTGAGTGCTTCCTTTATAGTGGATACTCTTTGATGAATATATACACGAAACTCACGTTTCCTTTTGCTTAGTGCTCATTCTGAGTTATAGCCCACGTGCCTGCTTCTAAGACTTCATCGTTTCCACTCCAGCGATCTAGGATCTTTCATATCTTTGACCAACTGGCTGAAGCAAGGCGCTGCCTATGATTCAGTAAAGACAGCATGTCAGACCTTTTCTCTGGCCTTGTAGAGTGGACAACAAGATATATTTCATCAAGTCCCACCCACTGTCTTTCAAGGACCATAACGCTGTGGCAACGCAGTCCAGCAAGTGCCAGAATACCATGTAGGTCCATCTGTAAGCCAGACCCAGTGTTTTTCTTCTTTACCCAATGGGCAGCATGGCCTTTCTTTTAAGGCAGTATTTGTGGGTTAGAAGGGTAGTAGCAATGCAATAGGAGAAGGCACCGAGAGAATTGATTGTGTTAGGGTGTCAGGGTCTGTCCAGTCTCAGTCTCAGTTCCATTTGATGAAGGAATTCTGCTGCGCACATCCCAAAATAAACCCACTGCTGTAGAGTCAATTCCTACTCACAGTGACGCTATAGGACAGATAGAATTGCCCACAGGGTTTCCAAGGCTGATAATCTTTATGAAAGCAGACTGCTACATTGTTCTGTTACCCAATGACTATTGGACTTCGGCCACCAACCTTCTGATTAGCACCTGAGAACTTTAATCATTGCACCCCCAGGGCTTCTTGAACATGTCCATGGGTTTATTGCACACCCTCTGACATACGTATTTTTATTACGATATCACAATATTTGCTGCTTGATGCTAACATTTTCCAAATAACATGTTGCTGTCAGTGTTCCAGAGCAATACGATATTCAGTGAGGCTTCAAACCGATCAAGTTTCCTGAGTCAGAAAGCTACAAAGCTGACAGAACTCAGGGCAAAATCATTGAGAGTGTGCTGCCGTTCCTGCCAGGTAAACCGAATTACTTTTAGTAGTTTATGATAACTGGTATAGATAACTAAACATTTGTTCTGTTGATTTATTCCAGCAAATAAACCACATCTCTTTTAGTAGCTAAAATTGGAATCACAACTTGATTCCATTTATGATAATCCACAGTCATTGTCTGAAACTAATTCACCTTCATATGCAGAAAAGAAGAACTCACTGAAGAGGTAACAAAACTCATACAATGTAGTCTTTCAAATTTTTGAAGGTGGCACTTGTCCCTGCAATTCCCTCATGGATGCACGATTGTTTTGGGTTTACTCTTCTGGTAGGTATGGGCAGATGCAGGCTCTCCATTTGTCCTTCATAGGATAATAGCCATTGTTCTCATTCTACTATTTAGGAAACAAACAGAAGATTTTGCTAATTGATGTATACAGCTTTTTCAATTATGCAATCAGGAACTAGGAAAGTAACCGTAGGGTGGTATATAGACCCCTTGGCGTGCTGTTAGAGAGGCCAAGGTCAAGGACCCTGTATCACCTGACCTCCATAAGTGCCTGTACAGTCAGACGAGCAACAGAAATATTTTAGTTCTCTGAGATTGGCATCAACTCAGAGTTAGTGTACAGTAATTTACAAATTACCAGGTTATTTCCTCTTATCCAGCGTGTTATCAACATGGTAGATGGCTTCAGATGCCTTTTAGGGGAAAATTTCAAGGAACATTTGCTGACTATACTTTGCAACAATGTAGAAGGGCCTTCCCTACCAGGTACCATCCTCCACTTCAGTCTAAGAGCTCTGGGTCTTCCAGTCAGTTTAGGAAAGAGAATAATCTATTTCATTCCTAGAAACATCATGCTATGTTAATTATTCCCGAAGATCCCCACATAACAAAGGTTCTGATTGCCATCCTGTTCTACTTTTTTTCTCAACTTCTTTTTTTTTTTCCAAATTGTGCTTTAGTTGAAGGTTTGCAGAGCAAATTAGCTTCTCATTACACAGTACATATGTTGTTCTATGACAATGGTTACCAACTCCAGGACATGTCAACAGTCTCCCTTCTTGACCTTGGGTTCTATATTATTGACTTTCCTGTCCACTCCTGTCTTCCAGTCCTTGCCCCGGACTGGTGTGACTCTTTAATCTCATTTTATTTTACGAGCCTGTCTAATTTTTGGCCAAAGGATTAACCTTAGAAGGGACTTCATTACTGAATTAAAAGGATATCCAGGGGCCATACTCTTGGGGTTGCTCTAGTCCTGTCACGCCAGTAACTAGTTTGGTCTTTTTTGTTAATTGGAACTTTGTTCTACATTTTTCTTCTGCTCTGTCTGGGACCCTCTGTTGTGACGCCTGTCAGAGAAGTCAGTGGTAGTAGTCACGCATCTCCTGGTTGTGCTGAACTCAGCCTGGTAGAGGCTGTGGTAGCTGTGGTTCATTAGTCCTTTGTACAATCTTTCCTCCGATTGTTATTCTGTTCTTGCTGTCTTTTAGGGTAATTGTGCCTACCTTGTCTATGCCCCTCAAGCAACCACACCTGGCTCCATTGAAGTCAGAGGTCCAGGGCAATATTAACATCTTCCACTGGTTTTCACTCTTGACACAGCAAAAACAGTTGCCACAAAGCTTTTCAAGAATACTTGGGCCCCCCTCACTCATGTATTACTGACCGTTCTAGGGAAAAAATACCCTCTGGACCCTGTTGGGTAATAGAACATATGGAATCATTTCTGTAAACTATGTCAGAGAAGATATTGAATCTCAAAAACAATGTAGAGTTTGAATTTTAGTCAGTTATTCATAAAAATGGTTATAACAACTTCTGATATTTCAAATAAGGCATTGAATGCACTGGTATTTGAAAGACCAGAAGTACACAAGTACAGAGAATAAAGACAGGAGGGAAAAAAAGGTAGCATTCAGAGAGGGGCCCTGACAGTGTGGCGGTTGAGCACTCGGCTGCTATCAGAGGTTGTGGTCCACACGCATCAGACACTCTTCAAGAGAAAGATGACAGTCTGCCTCTGTAAGGACAATGGCCTTAGGAATCCTACAGGCATCTCTACACAGCCCTATAGAGTCACTGTGAGTCAGAATTGACTCAGTGGCAGTGGGAAAATTCATAGACCAGAAACAGCTATCACCCTTAGTGGAAGCCCATGAACCTGCACTTGGCACTGTATTACTCCAGGTTCTGGGGCGCTTGATTTTGGATCTACCTACAAAGTACTTCAGTAAACATGAGTAAAGTAGGACACCGATGCTTTGCCTGTTGCTGCTATCAATATAATCACAGACACCATTGTCTGCATTTTTGCCTCTCGAAGTCAGGGCAGCCCTCATTAAGGACGTAACACCTGCCCTAGGTCTTGAGGAAGGGATAAGACTCTTTCAGGTACTTTTTCCACGTAGGCAAAAATTGATCAAAATTTTGTCCATGTGCTATAAACAAACTTTGGAAAGGGGGCTAAGACATCCAGGATGATGTTTAGCAAATTATGGTCCACGAACCACATGTCTGTGTTGGAGTGTCCCAGAGATGAATTAGAATTTTCCCAGTGGGACCTACTGATCCGTCTGTTTTAACACACACGGGTACTTACGTACAACAAAGTTTGAGCGAACTAAAGTTTCAGAATTTCAGCAATTATTCAGTCAACTAATTATGACTCAAGTGATGGAAACAGCAAGAAGTTTCTCCACCCACATATGCATTTGGCTTTAGCTTAATATATCTGTCTTTGTGTAGATAACATGATTCTCAGCAGTAGAGATATATACATGGAGCTTTTTGTCTGCATTTTTTACTTAAGAGGGCTTATACATATGCAAGTATGTGGGCCATTTTATGTTGAATTAAAGAAAAATAACGGTAACCAAATGCTCCTTATGATTTTGGCAGACAGAAGCATCAACCTTTGGAAATGAGGGACTCTGTAGATGGAACTTCTCTAAAAACGTCCAAAAGCAATTTTTCTTACTACCTTATTCTATGTGCCAAGAAAAAAAAATCCACAACAAGGAACATAAATGGCTTATTGATAAAGGAAAGTGCATTTAATTATGTCACTTTCTGGAGCTGTTTTTTCTAAATTTCCTTTAAAAGTTGAGGTAAAAAGACAATGACTGCTTGTTATTTTTATCAGAAGTTAGGAGATTTTTCTTTGAGGCTCTCAGAACAGAAAGAAACAGTGCTATTCTATTTAAGGCATTGAAGTAGTAGTTGCAGAGAAATTTGTCTACAAGTGATTTTAACTGAGTAACAAAAACTCAATATGTGGAAAGGCCTAGTGACAATTGGCTGACAGCAAAGGGGTAACACAAATATCAAGGGTGCTGACTTTCCACTACACTAAGAAAAATGAAATTTCATAACATATCTTGATTTTTCACATGACTCTGATAGAAGAATGGTTTCTAAGTCTTTAAAGGTCAAGGCTTTACAAGGCAAAATTTATACAGTGTTCATGTCTTATTTAGCATGGTAGCATCGTTTTTCCCTTTGGTCTATTCATTTAAGTTTGAATTTCCTTCAAAAACAAGATCTCAAGCAAGCAATTTGTAGAAGGATGTTCATAGTTAATCCTCAGTTCATAGAGGTTCTGTTAGAGCTAAATATTTATCCATAGGCCAGGTGTACCGAATGTGTTGAATGAAGACTTGCTGCTAAAGAGGGAAACGTAATTAAATTGACAAAAAAATTACTAAATTTGTTCTACTTGTAAAACGCACTGATTTACTTGATCTCACTCTGTCAGTTTTTAAAAGCATGATTATAATTGCAAATTCTAACGCATCAGTTGTCCAAATGACAAGATTGTCTTTCAAGATGATAGGGGAGAAAACTTAAGACATTTAGAAAAAAGAGAACCCATTTATCTTTCTGCCTCATTTTGCTTTCTTTAGAGGTACTGGGAAATTTTGTATAGATCACAAGAAGCACATAAGCTCCCTGAAAGCATTATAGAATCAAAAGTTTCAAAAGGAAGTTGCAGAAGGTTGTAAACTGAACAAAGAGAGAACTGAGTTAAACCCAAAATACTGGTTAAAAAGAGTTAGGGAGAAGCAGTAAGTGATGAAGATCACACTATTTGATGGGAGTCACAAGTGGCTTTCTTCAAGGCACCCTTGTTGGCAAGACCCATATTTGACTATCAATTCCTAGGGACAATAGTATCCTACCATTTCGAGGGACTGGAGTTGGCACTGAGAAGCATGACGTGCATGTACTCTAGGCTCTCAGTTTTGTCATATTTCTCATTTCAATTCCACCACACACTGCAAAATGAATCTCTTGGCCTATGACACCTACTTAGGACAGAAAGGTAAGACCGTTTGTCACATACAAAGTGACAAACCAGTTTAAAGTAGAAGATTGGACATTCAGTAAAAACTTGAAATATTAAGTGAGATTATAGGTCTGTTCCAGTTTGTTGCCAACTGTGAAAAAATCATAAAAAGTTAGGCAAGGTATGGTAGCAATGCAGAGACTGCTATCAGAAGTACATGAGTTAATATATATGTAGACATTAAGTCCATGCCTGGCAAATTGTTATTGTTAGTGGTCATTGGGTTGGCTCTGCCTCAGGTTAACCCCATGTCTAGCTACTGTTGTTCAAATATACCATCCATTAAATAGATTTTCACAGATCAGACAAAGAACCCGGTTATGTAGCATTGTATCATGGGAGAAAGGTAAAAAAATGGTCCTCAAAGTGAAATTTTAGCATGTGGTTTGAGTGTGCAACTGAGACCACTGAACAGGTATTTAGATGCTATCATGACTCGCAGCTGCTGGAGGGAAGCCTTCAGCATAGCATTGCCGTTGAGTTTTGGGAGACACCAGGCTTTAGCAGACGGAGCCCTGTCTTTTCTATCAGGCGCATGTGAGTTAAAAATCTTAGTCTTATCACACTTTTAGAGAGGAGGGAATACCAACGCTACTGAAGCTGTTTCACAGCATAGAAAAGATGGAACACTCCCAGATTTATTGTATGAAGCCGGCATAACCCTGATACCAAAGCTGGGTAAAGATAGCATACAAAAAAGAAAATTACAGACCAATATCTCTCATAAATCTAGATTAAGATATCCTCAGCAAAATCCTAGCCAACAGAATGCAACAACATATCAAAATAAAATAAAATAATTTACCATGACCGAGTAGGATTCATACCAGGGATGCAGGATTGGTTCAATATCAGAAAAGCAATTAATGTAATCAACCACATAAATAAAATAAAAGACTCACTTGATTTTTATCAACTGATGCAGAAGAAGCATTTGACAAAGTCTAACACCCATTCACATTAAAAACTTTCAGCAAAATGGAAATAGAAGGGAATTTCCTCCATGTAGTAAGGGGAAACTGTGAGAAACCAACAGCCAGCATGATCCTGAATTGAGAGAAACTGAGAGAATTCCTTCTAAGAATGGAAACTACACAAGGACAGGGCTGTTGTCATCTCTTCTATTCAACATTGTGCTGGAGGTTCTAGCTAGAGCAATTAGACAAGACAAAGAAACAAGGGGCATCCACATTGGTAAAGAAGTAAAAGTATCTCTTTTTGCAGACAATATGATCTTTTACACAGAGAACCCTAAAGAATCTATAAATAAACTACTGGAACAAATGGAAGCATTCAGCAAAGAGACCATCAAAGAGGAAATCACCAAGTCAATAGCCTCCAAGAAGATAAAATATCTAGGAATAAATCTAACCAGAAGTGCAAGAGACCTATACAAAGAAAATTACAAGACTCTACAGCAAGAAACCAAAAGAGACTTATATAAGTAGAGAAACCTACCTTGCTCATGGATATCAACAACAACAAACCCACTGCCATCAAGTCAAGTCCAACTCACAGTGACCATAGAGGTCAGAGTAGACCTGATCCATAGAGTTTCCAAGGAGTGTCTCACTGATTCGAACTGCCAACCTTTTGGTTAGCAAATGTAGCACTTAACCCACTGTGCCACCAGCGTTTCCTGCTTCTGGATAGGTAGGCTTAATGCTATGAGATTACATATTCTACCCAAAATGCTCTACATGTACAATGGAACCCCCATACTAATTCCAGTGTCATTTTTTAATGAGATGGAGAAACAAATCACCAAGTCCATCTGGAAAGGGAAGAAACCTTGGATAAGTAAAGCACTACTGAAGAACAGGAACACAGTAGGAGGCCTCATACTAACTGATCTTAAAACCTATTACACTGCCAAGGTAGTCAAAATAGCCTGGTACTGGAACAAAAAAATATATAAACCAACGAAACAAATAGAGAATCCGGAAATAACACCATCTGCCTCTGAACAGCTGATATTTGACAGAGATCCAAGGGCTGTGAACTGGGGGAAAAATAGTCTCTTTAAAGAATGATGTTGGCAAAATTAGATATCTATCTGCAAAAAAACTAAAACAAGATCCATATCTCACACCTTACACAAAAACTAACTCAAAATGGATCAAAGAAGTAAATATCAAATCTAAAGCAATAAAGATTATGGTGGAAAAAATAGGAACAACACTGTGTTTTTGTTGTTAGGTGCTACTGAGTCAGCTCTGACTCATAGCAACTCTGTAAACAACAGAATGAAACACTGCCTGGTCTTGTGAGGTGTGCACAATCATGCCTAAGCCCATCATTACGGCCACTGTGTCGATCCCTCTTGTTGAGAGTCTTCCTCATTTTTGCTGACCCTTCACTCCACCAAGCATGATGTCCTTCTCCGGGGACTGGTCCCTTCTGACAACATGCCCAAGGTATATAAAATGCTGTCTTGACATCTTTGCTTCCAAGGAGTGCTCTAGTTGTACTTCTTCCAGAACAGATCTGTTGGCTCTTTTGGCAGTCCACGGTATATTCAATATTCTTCTCCAACATTACAGTTTGAAGGCATCAATTCTTCTGCTACCTTCCTTATTTGTTGTCCAGCTTCTGCATTCATATGATGTGAACGAAAAAAATATCATGGCTTGGATCAGGTGCACCTTGGTCTTCAAGGTGACATCTATACTTTTCAATACTTAAAGAGATATTTTCAGCAGATTTTCCCAACTCAATGCGTCTTTTGATTTCTTGACTGCTGCTTCCATGGGCATTGATTGTAGACTCCAGTAAAATGAACTTCTTGACAACCTCAATCCTTTCTCTATCGTGGTGTTTCTTACTAGTCTACTTGTGAGGATTTTTGTTTCCTTGATTTTCAGATATAATCCATACTGAAGGCTGTGGTCTTTGATCTTCATCAGTAGGTGTTTCAAATCGTATTCAGCAGGTAAGGTGATGTCATCTGTGTAACCCCAGTTATTAATAAGTTGTCCTCCAAACCTGATGCCTTGTTCTTCTTCATGTAATCCAGCTTATTGGATTATTTGCACAACATACAGCTTGAAAAAGTATGGTGGAAAGATATAACCGTAATACACACCTTTTCTGACTTTAAGCCATGCAGTGTCTTCTTGTTCTGTTTGCATGATTGCCTCTTGATCTGTGTACAGACTCCTTATGAGCACAATTAAGTGTTCTGGAATTCCCATTTACACAATGTTAGCCATAATTTGTTTTGATCCATAGAGTCTAATGCTTTTGCATAGTCAATGAAACATAGGTAAACATCTTTCTGGTTTTCTTTCAGCCAAGATCCATCTGACACCAGCAGTGTTATCCCTGGTTCCATGTCCTCTTCTGAATCCAGCTTGAATTTTTGACAGTTTCTTGTCAGTATACTGTTACAGTCTCTTTGAATGATCGTTAGCAAAGTTTTACTTGTGTATGATATTAATGATATTGTTTGATAATGTCCACATTCAGTTGGATCACCTTTCTTTGGAATGGTCATAAATACAGATCTCTTCCAGTCAGTTGGCCAGGTAGCTATCTTCTAAGAGAATAAAGGCAGAGCAGGCAGGCTAGGAAGATTGAGTCAAGGGAGAAAGATCAGGCTAGGAAGATTGAATAATATCCATACGCCTACAGGGAAGGCCAGTTAATACGACTGTTATTCAAATTACGCATCAACCACTAAGCCCAAAGATGAAGAAATGGAAAGTTTTTACCAGCTTCTGCAGTCCAAAAACGATTGCACATTCAATCAGAATGCACTGATAATTACTGGTGATTGGAATGCAAAAATCAGAAACAAAGAAGGATCAATAGTTGGAAAATATGGCCTTGGTGATAGAAACTATGTGGAAGATCTCATGATAGAATTTTGGAAGACTAACAACTACTTCACTGCAAATACCTTTTTTATCTAATACAATCAGTGACTGTACATAAGAACCTTACCAGATGGAATACACAGGAATCAGATTGACTACATCTGTGGAAAAAGATGATGAAAAAACTCCATATGAGCAGTTAGAACAAGACCAGGTTCTGACTTTGGCACGGATCATCAATTGCTCATATGCAAATTCAAACTGAAACTGAAGAAAATTAGAACATGTCCACGAGAGCCAAAGTATGATCTTAAGTGTATCTCACCTGAACTTAGAGACCATATCAAGAACAGATTTGACGTGCTGAAGTCTAATGACTGAAAACCAGATGAATTGTGTGATTACATTGAAGACGTCTTCCATGAAGAACGGAAGAGGTCATTAAAAGGACAGGAAAGAAAAAGAAGACCAAACTGGATGTCAGAAGAGACTGAAACTTACTCTTAAACGTCAAGCAGCTAAAGCAAAAGGGAGGAATGATGAAGTAAAAGAACTGAACAGAAGATTTCAAAGTGCAGCTCAAGAAGACAAAATAAATTATTATAATGACATATGCAAAGAGCTGGAAATAGGAAACCAAAAAGAAAGAACATATTCTGCATTTCTGAAACTGAAAGAACTGAAGAATAAATTCAAGTCTTGAGTTTCAGTAGTGTTGCACTCTACAGGGAAAATATTAAGTGACTCTGGGAACATCATAAAAAGATGGAAGACACAACAGTAGAAGCTCTAATCCACAGCTTAAACAGACCACAAAATATTATCAACAAAGCTCAAATAGCAGAAGGAAAAACAGATAAGTGGGAACTGCTAAAATTTAAACCGTTACGCTCGTCTGAAGACCTTATCAAGAGACTAAAAAAACGCCTACAGAATGGGAAAAATATTTGACAACCATGTACAGGATGAATGTCTGATCTCCATAATCTACAGGGTACTTCAAAATAACAACAAGAAAAAGATAAATACTCAATTAAACAGTAGGCAAAGAATACGGACAGACACTTCTCCAAAAAAGAAGTCCAGGCAGCCAAAAGACACATGAGGAAATGCTCATGATCATTAGTGACTAGAGAAATCCAAATCAAAACTATAATGAGGTACCATCTCACCCCAACAAGGTTGGCACTAATCCAAAGAGCACAAAACAACAAACATTGGACAGCCTGTGGAGAGACTGAAACTCTTCTACACTGCTGGTGGGAGTGTAAAATGGTGCAACCTCTTTGCAAAGCAATTTGACTTTCTTGAAAAGCTAAAAATAGAAAAACCGTATGATCCAGCAGTCCCACCGCTTGGAATATGAGTATATCCTACAGAAATAAGGGTTGTTACAGGAACAGATACATGCACATGAATGTTTCTTGAAGTACTGTCCACAACAGCAAAAAGATAGAATCGACCTTGATGCTCATCAACAGAGGAATGGATAAACAAACCTGGGTGCATATACACAATGGAACACTATGCGACGGTAAAGAACAATGATGATTTTAGGAATCAACTGGAAGACATTATGCTGAGGGAAATCAGCCAGCTGCAAAAGAACAAGTGTTGTACGAGACCATTATTATAAGGACTTAACAAGACTTATGCACAGAAGGAAATATTCTTTGACGGCTACCAGGGTGGGGAAGGAGAGAGGATTATTCATAGATTAGATAGTCGATGGGACTTTGATTAGGTGAAGGAAGTGACAGCATGCAGTAAAAGGCAGGTCAGCTGGTTTACTCCGTGAACGAATTCAGTCCAACATTCCATAGGACAGAGTAGCAGGTATAGGGTTCTGGGGACCATTGAGGTCAATTGGCATAACTAGTCTAAGAGTTTTTTGCACTGCACATTGGTGAGTGGCATCTGGGTTTTTAACAGCCTGCAAACTGCCATCTGAGGAACATCAACTGGTCCCAATCCACCTGGAACAGATGAAAACTGAGAACATCAATGACATAAGGAAAAATGAGCCCAGGAGACAGAAGAACCTGCATGACTGGGAGACTATGTCAGCTGGATGGTACCCGGCCACCACCGAAGACTGCCCTGACAGGGAACATAATGCAGAGTCCCTGACATAGCATGAGAGAAAGGGGGGTGCAGATCCAGAACTCTATCAAAAGACCAGACTTGATGGTCTGACATCCTCGAGGGTGCCCTGAGAATGTAGCCCCTAGTCTTGCTGCTGGCCCAGAGCAGAAACCAGTACAGAAGCCAACACTTTAGACAAAGAATGGACTCGACTCGGGGATACAGAGCAATGCAGGTGGTATGTGCACTTTATGGTTCAACATGTATACTTGGCTGACCTACTGGTTTCTCTTTGGAAGGGAGAGGAGAGGGTGGAGAACAGGGGACAACTGTTGACTGAGTGGATACTGGCAGTAAAGAGTGGAAAAGAAGAGTATGCTGTCACAGTGGGAAGAGAGCAAATAGAACTGCAGAGTGGAAAGGTGCTCGAGGTTTCATATGACAAAGTGACCTGGGTTGTAAATTTTCACTTGATCACAATAAAAAATAAATAAATTACGTTATAGCCATAAAAAAAAATCTTAGTCTCCCACTTATTGGCCAGGTGATCTTGACCAAGCTGCTTAGACTCTTTCAGCCTCACCATGTAAATCTATTTTTTTTTTTTTTTAAAAAAAGGAAGGCTTGTGGATGAATGGATAAGCAAAGTGGTGTATACTAAGAAAGGACTTACTAGTTAACCATAAAGAGAAATGGAGTTCTGATGCACTCTGTGACACAGATGAACCTGGAAAACACTACACTGAGTGAAACAAGTCGGTCACAAAAGGACAAATGCTCCGTGGTCTCACTTACAGGAAGTAGGCAAATACGTAGGACCAAGGCTTGTTAGTAGTCAGTAGAGATGGGTGAGGAGTGGTGGGGGTGGTGGGTTAGAAAATTATTGGCTTTGGGGACACTGATTTGATGTTAACGGTGGTGAAATTAGAAAAGGAGAGTGACAACGGCCATGCCACACGAAGTTTATCATCAAGTCACTGAAGTATCTACATAAAAAATATGAATTGGCTAAAAAAAGAATGCAGGTTGTAATGTGTATGAAATAGATAAACTTTGAGTAATTCCAGGCAGACAGTAGGTGCTGTTAACACATGTGCTTTCTCTTTGGTCCTAATTGTCTCAGTTTGCTCTACGAGTTAAGAATATGAAGAATTTGTGTAAGAAACGAAAAAAAAAGCATGCCAACTCATTTAAAACAACGAAGACTAGCTGATGCAAAGGAGATGTTTAATTTTCCAAGTACAGTTAGATTGTTTCTTTGGACTCCTTGTTAGCAGTTCTCTTTCTTTGCTCACCCTTCACTTGGTATGACACACTGAGAATCCCTTAAAACTCATCTTTGCTAACAGTTACAGATGTTTGGCTTTATTTAATTTCCTTGGCTTTCAAAATGTAATTCCCTCTCACCGACAATAATTGGTCAAATCTGAGTCCATGTAAACCATCCCTCCTCATTTTGGTGGTGGGGGGAATAAAACCCTCTAAAGAAAGATCCAGTGATTTTGTTTTAATAGGGGCAAAGTTTACTTCTGTAGTCTTGATTTTAGCCAACCTCCCTCTGGTTAAATTTCTCTTTGGGAAGATTCCCAGCCAACAGAGGTCTCGACAAGAGACCACTTACCTGTCCCTTTCGCACCTTCCACAGTGGAAGCACAGAAACTCTGGATCATGCACTCAGTCCATACAAAATGAAAATCTGAGCACTCATGGAAGTTCGTGTGTTTTCTTGGTTTTTCGTTTTACACAGCATGTTAGCACGCACTGCGCTGCCTGTGGAAACCATCGTGGTGTCATGCGCGCTGTGGTTGTGCTGAAGAGCGGTAGTTGCTAACCAAAAAGGTCAGCAATCTGAGTCCTCCAGCTGCTCCTTGGAAATCCTATGGGGCGGTATTAGGCTGTCCTCTCTGTAGGGTTGCTATGAGTCAGAACCAAGTTGATGGCAGTGTTTTTTTGTTTTTCTTGTATAGAGGGCTATGAGTTGGAACCAATTCTATGATTGTGGGTTTGTTTTTTTTTTTTGTATTGAAATTAAGTACATTATAAAATGTGCTACAAAGCAAAAATAAAATAGAAGGAGGTAAATATAAACTAAACTGTGTTTTCTTACTATTTTGGTAAGCACGATGGTTTCACACTATTGCAATTTTCTGATTTCTTATGGCACAACATACACACAGAGTGACTTCCATCAGAGATGGCTGAGGTTGCCAATTTGTGTTTGAAATAGCCTTCTTGAAACTTCTGACTGATTAGGTTGACTTTTTGTCAAACTTGTTTAGATTGTCATTATTTTTACTTAGTATCATAGCTGATGAGGGATGGAAAGTGTCATCTCTGCTGTTTCCTTGTTATGCACTTGTGTTTGCATGATTAGAATTCTATTTGTTGCTTCTTTGCTGGAATATTTTACAGTGACTATTTTGTCAGGATTGGTCTGGATCAGCTCAAATAGTCACACAGAAACCCTGGTGGTGTAGGAGTCGAGTACTACATCTGCAGGAAATTCAAATCCACCAGGTGCTCCTTGGAAACTCTGTGGTGCAGTTCTACTCTGGCCTATAGGATTGCTATGAGTTGGAATTGACTTAACACTCACGAGTTTGGTTTTTTGGTTTAACTAGTTGCACACAAACTGTACCAGGTCACTATGCTTTCAGTGAATGAGTGAGGGTGTAAGCTGGGACTGACCCCTCTCTCCTGTGGGAGCTTGCTCTTTCTCTAAGATACTTCACCCAAAGTATGTAAATGTGCCTATCTGACAGGCGGAGTGGGAGGGAAGTTCCTGGTCAATCCTTGCGTCAAATAGGTGTCATTTCTTCTTCCTCCTCTCTTGCAAGAAAAGAGAAGCAGAAACAGAACCATCAATGTTTTACTTCCGCTTTTCAGGGCATTTCCTTTTCAACTCCCAGATTGCATTGGGATAACCTCTGAACTATAGCATGTGCTGGATAGCTTTCTGTGACGGGCCAGATAGTGTTTTCAGCTTTGTGAGGGAGATGGTCCCTGTTGCAATGGTCTCTGTTCAATTCTGCCATTGCAGTGCAAAAGGAGCCGTAGACAACGCACATGTAAGCCAGCTGACGTGTCAATAAAACTTTATTTACAAAGCAGACATTCTACCGAATTTGGACTGCAGGCTGTAGTTTGCCAGCCCCTGATTCTTTACAGTTTTTGAACGTGCTCAATACTGGTAAGATTTATGAAGAAACTGCCTGAAAAATCTTCCTTTAAAGTGAATGGCTTGGCTTAACTCCCAACTGCTTTACAAATCCCTTTGGACTGTAGAACATTTAGGAGACTAACTGATGAATTGGTAGAGCCAGCTCTGTGTCTTGGATTCTCTCTGTCTCTCTTTCTCCTTTTCTCTCTCACACATACTAATGAGGCAGCTGCATCAGGGAGAAGACGTAAAGACAGGTTCCAGTGTCCTCCGATTGATCGACGTAGTAATAACTTTATGGCATGAGAAGTCCAAGCGCTTTCCAAAGTTGACAAGGCCTCCCCTTTCTTTTGGCGTCTCTCAAAAGCTTTGGCCGGTCATGAGAGCTGCAAGGAAGCGTAGACAATATTGAAGGAGGGCAAAAAAGTATCTGAAAGAACCAATTACAGTGAAAGGGAATTAACGAAGATGATTCTTTACACAGCGGGCAGGAGGGGATCTCTGTCAAATAGACGCCAACATTTCACTGACATGCTTGCTTCAGCTCCACCCCTCCGGTTGTGGTTCCTGACAGCCTTTGCTGGTCCTTCAGGCCTGTTCCTAATTAGAGTCTCCAAGACATCCAGAATTCCCTACAAAGGAATGCCAATTTGATCAGTTTTGCCCGCAAATTACACCCACAGCTCGCTCATCTCTGCTGTTTTTTTCCTCATTAAGCAGGAGGAAACAGAGGCAGTAGCAACTATTCCTAGGTGTGAAATCACTGGCTACAGCACAGCAGACACTGGGCTGGACTAAGGAATGGCAAGAGAAACTGGAGGTACAGAGATTTTTGATACAGGAGGCAGAACAACTTTCCAGTGGGTTCAGGCAAGCCTGATGAACTGGCCACCTTACCTTATCACTTGGGGTTTAGTTGATGATTTAAATGAGTGTTTCTAGTAACAGCAGCAGCCTACACTGTAGCATTTTAATAGAACAAGTCGTTCCGGGAATGAACTTCTCATATTAATAAAGTTGACCCTTTAATGGGAAATGAAGAAAACTGATATTATTATTACTTTTTGTGCTTGAGGTGAAAGCTCACAACTTGTTAGTTTCTCACACAGACATTTATACACACACTGTTGTGTGACCTTAGTTGCTCTCTCTATAACGTGACTGGACATTCCTCCTTACCAACCCAGATTTTCCGAGTCCATTCAACCAGTTCTCATCTCTCTCTGCCTTATCGTCTGGCCTCTGGATGGGAGCTGCCCGTTTGCTCTTGCGTATCTAAGAAGAATTATGTGTCTTGAACCAAGAAGCACACTCTTCACAGGTATCATCTTATGTCTTACACTCCAGTCTGTTCTTCTTCTGCAGAACTGGCTTTGGAAGTGGGTTTAATTCTGGGTTAATATGCAGACTAGGGGAAATGTCTTGAGTTCCTGCAGTATCAGTCAGACCATTAAGTCTGGTCTTTTACTAGAATTTGAGTTCCATACCCCAGTTTTCTCCTGCTCTGTCAGGGACTGTGTGTTGTGTTCCCTAGCAGAGTGGTCATTGGTGGTAGGTTCTTCTGCTGTCAATTCTAGTGGAGTCTCTCGACAACACACAACATTGTGTGTTACTTGCCATGCATAATAAACCTTGATATATTTAATTCTTCTAAATGTAAGAACTAAGCAGTAATATGCTAACTTTACAGAAAAGGAGCTGGAGTTCAGAGAGGTTAAGCAACTGTCCAAGATTATAGCGGAGGAAGGGGCAGAACTCCATCCAAGTCGGAGTCCACCTCCACCATCTGGTGCAACTTTTCTTGATTTGGGCATTTTGTGTTGCACTATGTACATGTATTATCACAAACTTTCCTCCCTCAGTGGAGGATATTAAATCTATTTCAAGCTGTTCTTGATAATCCAGTGTTGTCATATGAATCATAGCCCCTCAGGGACTATGAAGCATGAAGGATATTTGTCCTACAGCCCCATCTGTAGTGATTTTGAGTTTCTGTGTCTATTTTTGCTCAGTTTTTGATCTTCACACTCAAAAACAGGCTTCCAGGCAGCTGTCACTTCTCATTCTTCTTTCCATGATTGTCTTTCCCAAACTAGCTACCGTTACCCTTTTCTGATTTTTGAAGTCTAATGTTCTGATGGCTACAAAACCAAACAACTAAGCCTGCTAGCACTATATGTAAAAGCAGTGTTTTTAGGAACAGGGTGAGGGTCAAAGAGCACAGAGCATAAGACACTTATTTCAGCTGGTCATAGGCATTTTTGCTTGCTTTCTCTTACTTCTTAACTGTGATCTATTTGATTGAGATCCCCAAATAAGTGAGCTGGAGAATTGAAACTTCATCACCTCTATTTTAGAAAAAAAAAAAATCATAGCCTAAGTTTCCCTCTTACTTTTTTAAGATTTGATTAGCTTAACTTGTATTTTTTTCCCCCTCCACTTTTCCGTGTATTTCATGTACAGTAACATTCCTCTGTGTCTGAGGAATGTAGACAAATACGGGTTGAACAGAGTGCTGTCTGTGAGGGAAGATGGAGAAGTCCTAGTATGGGGAAAATGTAGCCTTGATTTCCTTTTTGCGGCTTACACGAGAGTCAGGTGTGTGGCCTAGCATTCGTTAAGAGACCAGTGTTACACCAAACCCCCTGCTGTCAATTCTGACTCATCGTGATCCTATAGGATGGAGTAGAACTGCTCCACAGAGTGTGGAGCTATTGGGATAATTAATTATTTGGCAAAGGAGCTAGCACATTGTAATACTTACTCAAAACTGCGCAGCATTGAATATAATTGGGAAAATATTATGACCTTAATTTAATATCAGAACTTTCTCTGGGGAAGGAAACTGCCCATTTCTACCATTTCTTTTTTTTCCTGAATCCATAGTTTTTCATGGCAGAAAAGTCTGTATGTATGAGAGTTGTGGAATGTGACTGGACACAGGGCTATTGACTTAGATGGTTTGTGAACTGGAGGCCCTCAGTGGGTATTGGGGGACTGGAAAGCCAGTGACATCTCACTTCCTTCTGTGTCTCCACAGCACAGCACAGTGCTCACCTCGTGGCTGGTACATGATGGGTGCTTTTTGAATGAATGGATGGGTGGTTGGGTGTAAATGATAAATGACAGTGCCAGAAACCAAAGGTACTGAAGAAAATCATTCTTTTTTAAAGAAGCTTTTCCGGGGTCACGACATGCCAATAATGGGTTTAAGTGTGTTCAGTGAAGATACTTAGCGCCTCATTGACGTCCTCCGACTTGCATTAGAATCCATGGTGGAATCTACCCTCTTTCTTTCATTGTTGAAATTTATTTTTATTACTTTCAGGTCATTTCTCCAAAACACAAATGCCATAAGCCCTTCCTATAAAGGAGACTCTTGTAGATCGACACACAGAGCTGCCTAGTTGCAGCCCCCAAATCCTAAAAGGGACATACAATAAAAGCCAAATAAACTGACCTGAGGCTAGTGCGTGTTCTGTCCCTCTACCCTAGAATTGTAGAAGATTTTCCTAGAATTATCTTCACAAACTTCTCTGCAACAGAGGAGTTAAGTACCAGTAAAAGAGACTGATGCGAATAAGGTTTTATTTTATGATTTTTATCTACATAGTAAATGAGAAATATTTTATTACTTCTTCCAGACAGAACATTTTACTAGATGCCACCCTCTTCTCGTGGTATGACCTTTATAAACTTAATAAACTCATACAAAGTTGAAGTCATTAAAATAGCTTAATAATTCCTAGGATGTGTATGTATCTACAGTGTTTAGATTACCCATAATGAGATCTAGAAACACCACAGAAGTTCACGATCATAGTAAACATTTTTATTTGGAGGCAGATATCGTTTTACGACAGTCTATGTTTGTTTTTTTCTTTTATTATTTCCTTTAAACCTTGAAACCTTTTGAAAATTAGTGGGTTAGACAAACGTAGCAACTCAGGCAGTGACCTGCCCACAATCCATTTTCTTTCCCATGCTTCCTTGCTAGGAGAGCCTCAGTCGTATTTCAGGTGATAGTGTGCCCCGTCAGCCACTCACCGTCTGTCCTTGTACCTAAAGGTCCACATGAACCAGCTCTTACCAATGAGACTGAGTGTTCCTGGTTACGGTTTTACCTTCCTGAAAGACAGAGTAATCAAGATCACGGCTGTCCCTTTGCTCACTACTTTTTTCTGCTTTGAATACAGATGTGATGTCCAGAGGTGCAGCAGACTGTCTTAGTCTTTTAGTGCTGCTCCAACAGAAATACCATAAGTGGATGGTTCAACAAAGAAAAATTTATTCTCCCACAGTCCAGTAGACTAGAAGTCTGAATCAGGGCATCGGCTCCAGGGGAGGGGCTTCTCTCACTGTTGGCTCTGGAGGAAGGTCCCTGTCATCAGTCTTCCCTTGGTCTGGGAGCATCTCAGCCCAGGAAGCACAGGTCCAAAGCACACATTCTGCTTCCAGCGCTGCTCTCTTGGTGGTATGGGGTCCTGAAATCTCCGCTTGCTTCCCTTTCTTATCTTCTCCTATAGGATAAAATGTGGTGCCATCCACACCTCAGGGGAACTCCCTTTACCTTGGATCAGGAAGGTGACCTTAGTAAATATATTGCAGTCCCACCCTAGTCCTTTTTAACCAGTCTTGCCATATTGACCACAGGCAGGGATTAAGATTTACAACAAGAAAATCACAAAAAGGAGGACAACCACATAATAGTAGAAATCATGACCCAGCCAAATTATTTCACATATTTTTGGGGGGACGTGATTCAATTCGTGATGCAGGTTATTTTCTAATCATAAGGTGATGAGTTTAAGATAAAAGGCCAGCCTGTTAAGCATTGAAGAGCAGAAAACCAGGAAGAACTTGGCTCCTTGATGACATGTTTGAGCAGCTGAACCACCATGTGGGGACCATTTACCTTCAGACTACTTGTTCTTAGGAAAAGGAAATCTTGAATTGTTTAAACAATTGTGAATTGGGGTTTCTGCTTTTTGCAGCATAACCAAGGCTAAGCAGTGCAGCATAAAGCTTTTATAAAAATAAGACATGGCTATGGTTCATAAATAGTCAACTTCTCTGTATCCAGGTAGACTGAGTCCTCAATTACCAACATGGTTGGTTTCTAAAGACTAAGTCAATATGTGAAAATTGGTGTTATGCCAAAAAGGAGAATCACTGTATCAGAAGAAGGAGGTTAACTACATCATTACACAACTGCCAAATGATATAACCATGTAACTGTCGAACCATGAGCATCATGGCCCAGCCAAATTGGACACAGCCTTAACCATCGCATCCAACATGACCCTCACTTTGCACCTAGGTGGTGATTACTACTGGACTTACATCATTAATTTGCAAAATAGTTGGACAGTAGATTTTTTTTTACTACTACTAAGTGGGAAATGTTGGATAATGAGATAGTCACTGTGTGAGGAGTAGATGTAGTTTGTTCAATTTGTGTTTCTAAAGTTTTCAGAAAGCAGTTGGAAGTAATACAAGGGGTTGAATGATTAAGTTCATGAACTTATCCTAGAAAAAGTAAAAGTGCTAGATACCTCATTGCAGAATATCACTGCTATCGCCTTGGAAGTACTCTCCTTGGGAAGCTATGCCCTGACACTGGTACCTAGTCCACCTTTAAAGCACTTTTTCTAGGATGAGTTCACGAACTTAATTGTCAGATCTCATTTCAAATAGGAGCATCTTTATTACATGAATCTTCTCAACAGATAAATTCTTGAAGGTGTAACTAGGAAGAATATGACCTACTGACATTGTAAAGAAAAATATTTCCTAAGGAACTTCTCTTATCTGAAGAAATCACAGAATTTAGTGATAACCTTTACAGTATCTTTTCTTTTTGAGTGTACACATTTTTGTCCACTTATTTGCAGTTTCTGCAGATGATATTACTGTGAAAACACGCTTTTATAAGCACCTGGAAGGCTGTATTTTTAGGCCACTTTCAACCATGGTGAATAGTCCATTTCTGTAATGAACTAAAATGATTGGGTTGGATTCTTTGGTTGCTTTGAAGGGTCAGACTTAAGGTGTCTGGAAATACAGTCTGAATGTTTGCATTTATTTCTACATTATTTGTCCCAGTCACTGGAGGGCTTTGTTTCATCAACTTCTTTGCCTCCCGGAGCACTTACGAAAGTGATCACTCTTCTGAAGATGACATTTGCATATCTATTTGTTCACAGGGTCTTTTACTTTCAGAGATTGGAATGTTCTTGATAAGTGTTGCTTATTTGTAACATCCCCTTGACTTAGCTGGGGCATCTTACATTTCATAAATAACTGTGTCATGCTGGGTATAGTTGGTGGCGTAGTGAATTAAGTGTTACATCTGCTAAACAAAAGGTTGGCAGTTCAAGTCCACCAGGCATTCCTTCGAAACTCAATGGGCAGTTCTACTCTGACCTGTTGGGGTCACTGTGAGTTGGACCCTACTCAATAGCAGTGGGTTTGGCTTGGAAGCTGTTTGAGAGTTTGACTTTTTACTCTTTTTTGGTTGCAATGGAGTTAGTATTTTCTGAGACGCAAGTACTCAAATTGTCAAGCTATTAGATTAAATACTTCAGATACTTACTAGTGAGGCCGGAGGGCTCTAGAGAACTATTCAACAAATAACACGAACCAACTGACCCTACAAAACCCTCTGGCTTAAGCAGAGAACAAGTCTAAGGCAATATTACAGAACAGAATGAGTTTGTTGTCAACATCTTTCTTGTTCCCTATTTTGCTTTTGTCCTTTCATAAAAGTGCCCAACTCAGTTGTCCAGTCCTTTCACATTGTGTGTGACATTATGCTCTGGATCTCTGTACACATTTTGCTGCTGTTTAAGCAAACATGCCTTAAACTCTATCCTTTTGGTGTTTCTCTCTCAGAAAGGAAGGGATGTGTCATTTTCAGTAACGTCTTAAAATATTTATCTTCTAAACATCCTTGTTCTCCATGAGTGAGACCCAACTGGACGGCACTTGGTAAACATATTTGAATCCTAAAAGGATACAGTCCCACATCCCAGAGAATGTGTACTGGTGGCAAGTACTAGTGTGAGGAATTAATAGAGGCTCATAAGTACTGGAAGTATTTGGGCTATGAGGGAAAGACAGTTATGTTTTCTTGTAATCATTAGAAGTCACCTTAAAAATGGTTAACTTTAATTATTTCACATAGCTCCTGACCAGTGGGAGAAATAAAATTATGAAGCCAATTTTTTAAAATGACAGACTGAGCTGTACAGCTTCTCATTTTTTCCAGTGTCACACAATGACTTGTTGGTAAGGATGGAGGTGAATTTACCCCATTTTCAATCTAGCCTGCTGTCTGTAAATAATCACAGCCTTCACGGTTCTGTTACCTTGCCATGAACAATATTTATTATGAAATAGTCAAGGTCAAGTTGTCAATTCTATCAGTGAGCCATTGCTTGGAAACCAACCGAATTGCCTAAGAGGTGAGCCATCAGAAGCAGCCTCGAACAGTTAGACTGACCGTGCAAGAATTTCCTTCTAAATGTGATCATCCATAGGCCGGCTCCTGATCGGTATCAATCAGTGTTGATTAAAGAGCATCCTGAAAGGACACTCGGGCCATCTTCTAAAAACATCCAACTTTAGTTACAGCTCTAACTGGATGATCACACAGTCCGAAAAACAAAGACTGTTTGAAGACTTGTTGAAGGTCCTGGTCTGCCACAGGGATTCGTCTGAGCTCACATAACAGACACACTTTACTTCTTTTTTCAAAATCTCCTTCCAACTGTTAGCCAGTTAAAGAGAAAATAATTGTAAGTTACTGTCTCAAGCAATCTCTCGGAGAGTAGGTGGACAGGGGAAGGGTGACTCGCCAGCTTTGAGTGGGGTGCCTGCCGCTGCCATTCCAATACAGCTGTCCCCACTTCCACGGCTGCGGGAAAGAAAGCCAAGTGCGTGCCTCTGTCACCACCTGGAGAAAATCTGAAAGGGTTTTCTAAACAGCAACCTGTCAAAGGAAAAATTATTTCATTTACAAAAGGGAAACCTATTAAGTAGGCATACACTATTTCTTTGAAGGCTGAAAAATCCAGTTGGTTCAACTTTTCTGATATATAAACCTCTATAATTCCTCTCTTCAAATGTTTCTTTTGAGTTGGATCTATTGAGAACATCTTTAGGTTATCAAGACTTGTCAGCAGGGACAAAATGCTTGTAAACTGCTTTAAAATGAGTAAATTATTCCTCTGAATACTGTGTTTGTCTGAAGCTGAGGTTCGCGAAGAGAAGAAAGGCTCCAAAGACCTCGGTGCTTAACTTTTATCCCCTGTGGTGACAGCACGGAGACAACATGCATTTAACTTAGCGCCACACTGATTTTGTCAGCTCTGCTCTTGTCTGATCAGTAGGTTCTGTGTTGTTGTTGTGAGCTGGCTCTGAATCAGTTCTGACTTACAGTTGTCTCATGTACACAGAATTACAACTGCTCCATTTAGGGTCTTCAAGGCTGTGACCTTTCAGACATAGATTGCCAGTTCTGTTATATCTGAGGTACCTCTTGGTAGCTTTGAACTGCTGACTTTTCCACTAGAAGTTGGGTGCTTAACTATTTGTACCACCCAGGGTCCCCTAGTAGGTTCTGTAAAGGAATCCTTATCACATGTCATTGCTTTCAAACTCCAGAAATAAACATCAATTGGCTTTTATTTTCTCTCCTTATTGTCATAAAAAGTGGAAGCCACTTCGAAGAACAGTTTTCTCTTAGCAGGATTATTCAGCATTCTGGAAGTTGCTTGCCGTACACAATAGGGTTTGAGTATGTTCTGTATTTCCTGATTAGGATTTCTGATTAGGACATAGATAATCATCTGAAATAAGCACTGCTGGATATTTTTGGACTTCACATAAATATGCATGAATGTGGCTGGCAGGAAAATAGTAAATAACAAAGCCACACTGAGTGATTAGAGTCTAATACGTTGTTGTCAGGGAAGAAATGTGGGCTCAATTTCCTGTTGTAGCCTCTTATAACTCACCTGGATCTCAGTGCCACAGGGGCTGACCCTGTACAAATGTGTGTTTGTTGTTTTGCTCCCAAATCAGAAAAAAAAGCCAGATTTCTAATTCCAGAATTATCCTT
Organism: Heterohyrax brucei; assembly: GCA_028571685.1. Lineage (NCBI taxonomy): Eukaryota > Metazoa > Chordata > Mammalia > Hyracoidea > Procaviidae > Heterohyrax > Heterohyrax brucei. The sequence continues at coordinate 70,108,174 of CM053162.1, read as the reverse complement.
GCCCTTCAACGGTCATTTGTGTTTTGAAGGACGTGATCAATTACACTGATGCATTTCTATACACTTGGATGTTTTTAAAGGTATTTCTCAGAAGAAAGAAAGAAGGAAAAACAATACACAAACGAATAAAAATATATTGAGCTCATCAGACTGAGACATCAATCATCTGGAAACTTGGTGAGCAAACATTTTAAAAATTTCTCTTCCTTTTAATCCGTCTTTACCCCAGGTGGTGAGCAGTACTCCATTGGCTTGTGAGTGTCTATGACCGTGCTTGCTCAAGATGTCTTTGCTGGCGTAAGTGGCCTTGCTCTCTCACAGACTGTGCCCGCCCGTCTCTGGACAGATGTTCCCCTGCAGGTGGCATTGGAGACTGGACTGTGCATTCCTCTCTTTACTTTACGGGTGGTGAGGCTGAGATGCTGAGATGAAGACATCGGCCTTGAGTTACGGCCTGACTCAACGCCAAAGACAAGATCTCAGGACTTTCTAATCCCCAATCTTGTGCAACACCAGCTTTTATTTTCTCTTCATCCCTGTTTCATAGTGTCTGCTGTAAATCAGGCCCAGTGGCCTTACCAGGAGCACTGACTTCCCAAGAGGTGCCCGTAACGCCTGTAAGCGGCCTGTCAGGATGCTCAGGACCAAAGTCTAAAACAAACGACCTGAAGCCTGTTTCAAGAATGCACACTGATCCACGGACTTAATTTCCAGTTTCCTTCCAAAGGCCATGGATGTAGTCAAAGAACTTAAAAACATGGAAAAATCCATGAGAGCGGCCCAGGGAGGAAACGTCCCCTCCCGCTGCCGGAGGAGTCCTGCTCAGGTGCACTGGACGTGCCACCAGCTCGCGGAAGGGCTCTGGTCGCCGCCACCGGCTGCGGAGGGGCTGAGGCTGGCATTGGGAGCAAGTGGCTGTGCCCCTAAGGAAAGTCCCCTCTGCGGGAGCCCGGAGCGTGAGGGCAGGGCAGGGGCCGGGTCCCAGGTCTTCCCAGAGCTGTGGGGACGTGCCGGGGTCGGCGGGCTGGGCCTGGCCTCTGTCTGCAGAGCACCGGCGTCTGACGCAGAGGGGCGAGCTGTGGAAGGGAGCTGGCATCGGGATGTTTCCCTCTTGGGGTACACAATGAACCCAATTCCTTTAATAAAATGGAGTGAAGTTGCAGGACCTGAAATTAGATACTTTCTACAAGTTTCCACACACACTTGCTTTTCTTGCTAAATCGGCTGCTACATGGTATGGAGACCACTTCCTTTCCTTGCTGTACTTGGCTTGAAGGTGGGAGACTTGACTTGTCAGAAGCTTCTTGGCTCTGGAGCTGAGTGTCCCCACTGCGCTAGAATGGGTAGCAGTAAGGACAGTAGAGCGGTGTCCAGCACAGATGGCTGAGTCTCAGTGGTTTGGACCAGGCCTCTATTCCTGCGAACTGGAAGCTTCCCTCGGACTGTTAGCTCTTTAGCCTGGGGCACAGACAGTGGAGAAGGTGACTTGTAATCTAGCTACAATCTTCTAGAGCTTAATACAGGAAGATCCTTTGTCTTCTTCCTGATAAAATCCTAATACATTTTCCTGTTTGATTTTCACATGGTTTTGTACAGAAGTCCAGCTTCCCTTTCAATTACTAGGGAATCATGGTGACTTCGTGGTTACTGCTGTAGGTACTAACCCATACGTTCTACAGTTCCAATCCGGTGTGTGCTGCTTGGGAATTCTGTGAGGGAGTTTTATTCAGTCCTGTTGGAAACTGTCAGTTGGAATTAGTTCAATGGAAACAGTTTTTTTTTTTTTTTTTTTTTGCAATTAATAAGAAAGTTATCACTATTTCCAGGCTTCTTGATCAAAGATGTGGTGGTGAACATGGGATTTGATATACTGTCTATTCTTTCTTAGTACCTTCATGCACTCCTCTTCCAGGAACCACATTTTACCTCTCCTAGGAACAATAGTTTTTCTATTAAGCATAAAAACATTTTACGGAAAGCAATGCCTTTTTTGTACTTTCCCATAAAGTGGGAAAACCACTCCATGGCTGCCACTAAGGAGAATTTGTGTTTCCATTTGGCGTTTTCCTGGTAGTCCCAAGTGAAAGGGTAAGTACAACAAACATTCCTGCCCATGATTTGCTTCTAAAGACAGAGCCCATGCCTGTTAGGAAGGGGACAGGGAGATACTCATTCCTATGTGGGGACTCAAAGGCAGACTTTGAAAAAAACCTCTTTACCACAGCGGTGATGTCTGTGATCCCTGACCCCAGAACACCTGGCTTCTCTTCCCCTTCTGCCTCCTTGTGGACAAACCAGCTCTGATCTGTGGGACGCAGGCCACTGTCTTCTCCCTATCTGGACCACCAAGAATTTATAAAGAGAATATGGCAATTTTTTGGAAATATCTCCTTTCGCAGATCTGGACAATAGACTGTTTCTTCCCTCCCTCCAACCACTGGCAGCCACGTACACTGTAAAGATGAGCAAACAGAGAAAAAAACACCAGACATATGAAAAGTCTCACTCCTTCATCAGAAAGGGATTTAAAGAATCAGGGTAAAAATCTCCCTATGAAGCAAACTTCCTACTCAGAGCGGGAGAGAACTTTTAGAAAAAAATTTTTCATCGTTTTGAAAAGACTTAAAAGGTGTTGCATCTATGAAAAGAACCCATTTTTAAAGGCAAAGAGTGATAAAAATAAGAGACAAAGAACTACATCTCCATACTTTAATACGTAAAAATGCCACAGTGGATGTTTTCTCTACTGTTGAATTTTATCAGAATAAAAGCATTCTCCTCCCCAGCGTGAATCAGTGGGCAGGTACAGCAACTGTGTGCAATAGAAGAAAGGTCGACTCGAGCCTCAGAACACAGAGGAAGAAGCTGACCCCTCCACAGTGATGTCCGTGAATTAGATGAGAGCCGTGCAGAGCTTCTTCAGGAGACTGAATCTAACGGGAAGTCCAGGGGGGATGGGGAACCCAGGCAGAGAAACAGTGATCAAAGAAATAACAGCACAAAAATTCCCAGCGCCCAAAAGAGATTTCTCGATGCTCGCACCAGTTATGTCATTGAGCAAACTGACGAAAATGACACGTATTAAGAAAATCTTGTTGGAATGTCTGTATCCACGGCAAGCATTCTGCTGGCTGCCATTCAGGCATCTCTTTTGGAAATATCCAGCTCACGATGACGATGAAACAATGCTGCCCAAGTTTGGCTGCTGAAATCAAGACCCCAGTGTTGTCCGTGCTGCCCAAGGTTATTCTTGTACCAGTGCAGTAGAAAGACATTCTCTCACAAAGAAAGCCATGCAGGTGCTGTTCTAGAAATTATAAATCAATGCAATGCTTGTACCTCACTGAGAAAGTGCCCTGGGGGTGCACTGGTTAAGCATTTGACCGCTAAACTGAAAGCCTGGCCGTTTCCACTCAGCCGGCACTCCTCAGGAGAAAGACCTGGCACGTGCGTTCCTAAGGATGCCCGCTGACAAAACCCAGGGCAGCTCTGGTCTGTGATGCCCGGGATCACTGTGGATCAAAAGCCACTCCATGGCACCTAACAAGGACAACTGACAGAGAAAGGCATTTAAATGTAGAACTTATATAGGAGACAGAAGCATACAAAAAAGAAACAGCAGTGAGAAATGACCAGCAAAGCATCCAGATAAACAGCTAAATAATCAATGTTATTATGACTGTAGAGTTATTGGAAAAATTGAAAGATAGAGGAAAAATAGTAATGAAGCCTTGAAAATCCATGCAAGCTAGGAGAAGGGCGTGGCCTGGTGAAGATTGCTCATCACCCACTAAATTCCATTCCGTCCACCTGCCACCGTGATGGAGGTGCAGGCGGGCCTGTGGCAGATCAGCCAGACTCCCTTCCTAGCTCTCACAGATACGGGAACCCTCTGACTTCTTCTGAGTAGAATAGGGACACAAGAGACGGCTCCCACTTACACATCTGGAAGTTAAGATATCAGTCATGCCCTTTGGGACAAGGTAGTGACCCCAGGTTAGACTTGGAGATGACAACCACACCGAAGTGGATGGTGGGACCATGCATGCCTGGGAGGAACTTTGGACCCTAAATTACGTGAGGAGCACAGCAGTTCTGCTGACCTGACCTTTGAAAATAGTCTTTTTTTTTTTTACAGTTAGTTCACCTTACAATTGTACAAATTGCTTTTAAAAATTTTACAGATATTCTTCCATGTCAATATATATAAAAAAACCAAACTTACATATTATTTGTAGCTTTCAAATAGTCATCTAAATTATGGTAGTTTCATAATGTATTTAATCCACTGTCTTCTACTTGGGCATTGTATTTTTTCCTGCTATATAGCCACTACATAAAATCCTGTAGTGAAATGCCTTATATACCCAGGCAAAAATTTTACAACAAGTATTCTAGGAGTGGAATTTCTGATTTAAGGCATGCACATACAAAATGCGGATCAGATGAGTCAGAGACAATGGACTGTAGAGGACCGTCCCCACAGTAGTCTGCCCTACTGGTATTTATGGCTGACTGGAGTACATAGCTTATGTAATACAAGATCTTCTCCCTTGGTTTTTTTGGGACCCAGGTGGATACTTGCTGACGCAGCCTTACTTCAGATCCCATGAGTTGCAGGCCCCTGAGTGAATGCCACAGCCCCCTCAGTCTACTGAGCAGATTTCTCCCCATTGTCTGTGGCAAGGCCACCTTATCTTGCTATTGTAGTCTCGGTGGCACTTCTAGTTATTATTTTACTGAGTGTCTACACTACCTGGGGTTTAAGAGTGATCTGAGAAGACTCAGCAACCCTGGTGGCATGGTGGTTAAGAGCTATGGCTGCTAATCGAACAGTCAGCAGTTTGAATCTAGCAGGTGCTCCTTGCAAACTCTGTGAGGCTGTTCTGCTTTGTCCTATAGGGTTGCTATGAGTTGAAATCAGCTCAAAAGCAATGGGTTTTGGCCTTAAGAAGAGCTAGCTTCCTGAAGATAATTCTGTACCCTCAACCTGCTGTATGGAAACTCTGGTGGCACAGTGGTTAAGAGCTACGGCTTTTTAACCAAAAAGTCAGAAGTTCGACTCTGACAGGCACTCCTTGGCAACCACATGGGTCTGTGCTACTCTGTCCTTTAGGACTGCCATGAATTGGAATTGGCTTGATGGCAATGGATTTGGTTTGGTTTTGGTGAGGTCCATTTATGATGTGTTCTGATTAATGATATTTCTCTGTTGAGTATAAAAAGTATGGTGATAATTAGTTTGGGATGAAATGTAGCATCATTTGGACTTTTAGGAATGGCTTTACAATTCATGTTAGAGAGATCTGGGCCGGATGATAAATTTACAGTCACTCTGATTAGAAAAGTTAATCAGAGACTTAGGGTTTTAATAGGAACAGAGACAATCAAGAAAGAAGCAGAATATAATGGAGCAAAGCATTGTGACAGTCTAATGTCTTGAGTCAAGGTAAAGGAGAAACTACAGCAGATGTTAAGAGAAGAAAACCAATTAAGGGTAAGTTCTTTGTTCAAATTACATATCTTGACTGTGTGATTGGATTTTGTATAAAGGCTGTCTACAACTTGTTTGGCTTTCTATTTCTTCTGTAGTCATTTCAGTCAATGTTAGGCCTCCAGAGGCAATAGATACCCAAGTTAGATCTTTAGCAATGTTGATGTCAGGAACCGTAAATCTACAGTTGTATGACTTAGAATTTAGCAGCAGGATTTATGGCTAAAAGTACCTGAAATAGACGCAAGGCAGACTTTTGTCTATTTGTCTTTCAGTATATTCTGCCTCCACATTGAGTACCATGTGTGAATGTGTCTGGATACTTACAGCTTGCACCTTTTGGGCATGTTTCTGTGATAACAGTTTTTACTAGAGGCTCTCAGAGGGTGAGTCAATCTGTCTCATAGATTTTTCTGTAATAATTACATACAGTAAGAATTTAAGAGATTTTATCATTTAAGTCACATTTTCTTTATAAGATAGTGTAGGGTTAGAAATGTGGACACAGAGAGAGTCAGCTCTTTTAAAAATTTCTGCAGTTTTAGATTTTATTTTTAAAACTATCATGCAGTCACAGTGGCCTTTTTCTTTTTGTGTAGATGTTGAGGTCATGTAACTCATTAGACCCCAAGTGACCTGATCTGAGTTCTGGAGATTGAGCTAGCAAGTTCAGCCTCCGGACGGGTGACAAACTGGGCTTCCCTACCCCAAAGCATAAAAGGATGCATCCTTTTTGGTAGCAGATGATAGAAAAATTTATTAAGAGAAAGTATGTTCCAAAGATGGAACGGTTAAGTCTCCATGAGTGGAAAAAGACCCAGTATAGAATTTGGGGGTGCACTTGGCACTTGGCTTTTGGCAAAAGCAGGGGGCGATGTCATAGATAGGAGATGGAGGTAGTAGCTTGGTTTTTGATTGGGTTTAAGGCTACTACAACCATTTCACGACTGCCTGGAGGAACTTTTATATTTGCAGCACAAACTGCCAGAGAACTGCTGATAGTGGCAGATCAGGTTCCTTTGGTAACCTTATCAATACCAGGGGTGTCCTATAATGTAAACTAAGACCTTCGTTGTCTCTAGAAAATGTTAGATTATGGAGTGAAATACATGGTAGCAGCAATTCGGGTCCCTAGCTAACTGTGTCATAGAGATCTGTGAGTTTCCACAGGTGCATGAGTTCATGTAACCACTACAATCAAGGGGCTGCACAACAGTCTCAGCACTCCAAGTCTCCCTGAGGGAGTATCTTTGTAGTTATACCTTCCTCACACCCTAGACCCTGGTAACTGTTGTTTTGTCTTTTTTTGAGAATGTCACAGATGTGGAATCACAAACTTCATAACCTCTTAAGATTGGCTACTTTCATTCTCTGTTGTGCCTTTGAGATTCATTGATGTGGTTGTATGTATCAGCCATGCATCCATTTCTGCTGTAGAGCCATAGTCCTTGGTGTGAAGGTACCACAATTTGTTATCCATCCACCTGTTAGACGACATTTGAATTATTTTCAGTTTTTGTCACTCGTGGATATATTTGATATAAAAATTTCGGTACAGGTATTTGTGCCAATGTAAGTTTTCATTGCTCTTTGGTAATGGTGGATCATGTATATATTTTATTTTATAAGAAAATACTAATTATTTTCTAGAGTGGTTGTACCTTTTTAAATCTCCTCCAGAGTTCTGTCAGAGTTCCAGTTGCTCTGTATTTTTGCCAGTAATTGGTATTGTTAGTTTTTTAAAAACGTATTTTAGCCATTCAAATAATATGTAGTGATAGCTCATTGTGGTTTTGATTTATATATTTCTGTAATGGTTAATAATTTGAACATTTTTCCCATGTGCTTATTTTTATAGCCTCTTTGTTCTATTCAAATTCTTTGCTCATTTTTAAAATTGCTTTATTTGCTTTTGTATCACTGAGTTTTGAAAATTATATATTCTGGATGCAAATCTTTTATGGAATATGAAATTTACAAATATTTCATCCAGTCTGTAGCCTGTTTTTTCATCCTCTTAACAGCACTGATTACAGCACAAAAGCTTTATTTTTGGTAAAGTCCAATTTATCAATTTGGTCTGTTACGAGTTATGCTTTTAGTGTTATGTAAGAACTTTTTGTCTAGGTCACAAAGATTATTATCTTCTAAAATTTTACAGATGTCTTCTTTTAGAACTAAGATCCATTTTAAATTAAGTTTTGCATAAATTGTGAGAATATACACACTTTCTCTCACTTCCTCATTCAAAGATCAATCTTAGGGGTTGCTGCATAGACATTTTGGGGAATGTAATTAAAGTCCTTAGTTGGTTGATACTCATGGAACCAGCACTCAAGAGATCAAATGATGTGTTGCATTGCACAAATTTTTGGCAAAGGACCAAGGTGTGCCTGACCCAAGTCGTGATATTTTTCAGTCACCTCATATGCAGGCGAGGAAACCCTGGTGGTATAGTGGTTAAGTGTTGCAGCTGCTAATCAAAAAGTTGGCAGTTCAAATCCTTGAAAATGCTCCTTGACAATTCAATGGGACAGTTCTACTCTGTCCCATAGGGTTACTATGAGTACGAATCACCTGGAACACAACAGATTCACATACATGTGAAAGCTGGACAATGAATAAGGAAGACTAAAGAAGAACTGATGCCTTTCCATTATGGTGTTGGCTAAGAATACCGAATATGCCACAGGTGGCAGAACAAACCAATCTGTCTTGGAAGCAGTACAGCTAGAATGCCCCTAAGACACCACCCTGTTTATTTCAGACATACTGTCAGGAAGACCAGCCCCTGGTAAAGTAGCAGGTCAGCAAAAAAGAAGACCCTCAAGGAGATGGGCTGACACAATGGCTGCAACGATGGGCTCAAACATAGTCATCAGGGTGATGAGGACACGACAATGTTTCATTTTGTCCTACACGGGGTCATGATGAGCTGCAATAGACTCAAGGATGCCTAACAACAGCAGTAGCAACTAACTGACTTTAATTGAAAAGGAGATCATCCTGGGCGAGCCCAATTAACTAGGAGCCCTTTAAAACTGGGTGTGAGTTCTCCATGAGATCAGAGACTTAAGGTTGCAGAGAAGAATGAAATTCGTGGAATCTTCTTACACTATGGGTCTCCCACACTCCACTTATTGTCGCTCATCTGCAGAGTCATGTTGTTGGGTGAAAGGGCAGACAGACCTGCGGTGTCTTCCTTTTACCCTGGGTCTTCCTTTAAGTGTCTTAGAGGAATGTGTGTTTAGCTCCATGACAAAGGGCAGTGGTTTCTACAGGATATCTCTGCCACCAAAGTCAAACTGAAATAAACCAAACCCAGTGCTCTCAAATCAATTCCAACTCATAGCGACTCTGTGGGACAGAGTAGAAGTGACCCAAGCAGAGATTCGAAGGAGTGCCTGGTGGATTCCATCTGCTGGCTTCTGGTTAGCAGCCATAGCACTTAACCACTATGACACCAAAGTTTCCTCACTAACATCAGAGGCAACACAAAGGAGCTCAGGTTTCAGCCCATCCTTGGAGGGTTTCTGTTTGAGGGTGTGCTCATGAGGTTCCAGTCTGCATACGATCTTCCCTTTGGGACTTCCTGTGGACTTCAGGCTTCATGAGCCAGTCCCTACAATGGTATCATACTAGTCCTCAGAATAAATCTGAAAGATTAAGAGAGAGAGAGATGATAGATCCATAGACAAATACGCAGACAGAGAGACAGGGAGATAGATCTGCTACTGGGCGTGCTTCTCTGCTTGAACTCTGATTAGTATATGCAGTTATCTTGTTTTCCCATCAAATTACCTTTGCACCTTTGTTAAAAATCAGAAATCATAGTCTGTGGGACAAGATCTTTTCTCCCCCTGGGTAACTTGAGAGACTAAAAACCATTAAGGAGGTCATTCTGTTCTCAAACAGACAGAGTTATCAAGGAAGGCAACTTCAGTTACTGGAGAGTTTTCTGTGAAACTTTGTGGCTTCAGCTGGGGGCATCTGTGGTGCAGCCAAATCCACAGTGGTGTGCTGGCTTCTCTCCTTCGGCACTTTCCTCTTAGTTAAGCCATAGCTCTACTACCTTCCTTTTTGAGAAATAACAGTCCCTAGAAACAAAACTGCAAGCTTTTGATAATTACTTAAGTACCTGAACCCACTGCCGTTGAGTTGATTCCGACTCATAGTGACCCTGCGGGCCAGAGTCGGACTGCTCCGCAGATTCCAAGGAGCGCCTGGTAGATTCGAACTATTGACCAGTTGGTTAGCAGAGGTAACATTTAACCTCTACACCGCCGGGGTTCCCATTTGAGCCTCTAGGCATTGCTAATTAGGTCTTGCATTCCGAAAAGGAGCCTAGAAGGCAAAGGCACAGAAGAGAGCTGAGAAATGTGTTACTTGTTTTCTTGGGTTTCTCTGGAGAGAATGACAACAATTTCTGCTTGTTGGAGTTTACCAGGAGTCAGACTGAAGATGACTGATTCTACCTTCAGTTAGCGAGTCCAGCTGGCAAGTTCTGCTTCCCACACAACCCCTGGCTTCCTCCCGCCACGGGCATGTGCAAAAATTGTTCTCATGCTTCACACCGTGTTGCTACTACAACACAACACACAGTAAGAGCAAAACGTGATCGCTTTGATAATACACAACAAATTAAAATCAAATCGAATCAATGATAAGACAGCTTTTGCATCATCTGGCTTCGTGTCTGATTGTTTTCCAAATGCCTTTTTTAGTGGATGCTGCTGACTGGGTGTCTCCGTTTGCCTCAGCTGTCGCGGTCTCTCCTCCTTCCCACTGCTGATCGTCTTTGGATTTGGAGGGAGAGAAGCTCTAAAGGGGCGCTGACACGCCGACACAGGCAGATGGCTAGTGACACGCCGGTGGATGGTACGCACTCTCACCTCATCTTCCCATACAGATTTTTCCTTTCAGCCTGCGAAGTCTCAGGTAAGGTGTTTCCGCGGATTTCTATTTCAGTATGTTTCCTATGTGGCGACGACTTCTAGAATGAAATTACGTTCTCCCATTCACTCTCTGTCTAGCTATTTTTCCTTCCTTCCTCCTTAAACTCATTCAAATACAGTGGGTGATGACTGATACTTCCTTTTTTGAGAGAAAATTTCACCACTAACATGAGGTAAAACCACTTTTTTTTTTAATCCCCAAGTGCGGATCATTATACAGGATGCATCTTTCCAGGAGATATATTAAAACAATCCATTTAAGATGTTTGTGTAGCATATAGATGATCACCATGTCCTTTAAATACAACTCCATGCCCCTTTCTCTGGGATCATTGGAGTAGAAATCATTGTTGAGATCAAATGCTACTGAATTTTTTTAATGGGCTAAATACGGTAAATAAACCTTCTAATCTAAGCAACCATATAACTAATTCCATTGGGTAGCATATTAATAAAGTTGGATAGGAATTTAGCAAGTCAGAAAGAGTATCATTCTGCTACCGTATAAAAAAGCAGCCATCTCACAAATGTTCTCGGGACTTGAGCTAGTGGCTTATTTTCAGTCTTGCCTGCCAATTCGGGATTTATGGATCTACACAGACTGACAGCAAGGGCCCTGCTCTCTGACTCACTGACCTTAGGTTTGTCAGCTCCGGTGACTACGAGAATGAGGAGAAGTCTCTGTCCAGAACCCATGGACTTGGAATGTTCCAGCCTCTACAACCATGCAAGCCACTTATTTGACACAGATCTCTATATGTGCTTATATACTTTACTGGCTTGGCTTCTCTATAAAACCTAGCCTAAGATAACTATCTATTCAAGTCCTATTCTCTTACTCCAATTTGTCTATTCGGCTTTTTAGTGTTGTAATAATTCTTTATCTATTCTAGACACTTATCAGACATATGATTTGCAAATGTCTGCTTCCAGTCTGTGGGTTGTCTTTTGCTTTTTTGTTTTTTCAAATTGTGCTTTAGGTGAAAGTGTACAGCTCAGGTTAATTCCTCACATAAAAATTTCCGCTCATATTGTTGTGTGACACTAGTTGCTGTCCCTATGTTGGGGCAGCACACTCCCCCTTTGCACTCCAGGTTTCCTGTGTCCCTCCAACCAGCTCCTGTCTTTTTGTGCTTCCCCATCCTGCCTCTGGTTGAAATACATTCATTTTCTGTCTTCCTGATCTGAGAAGCACACTCTTCATGAGAATTAGCTTATGATTTTTAGTCTGGTCTCATCTATGTCTGAGGAATGGGCTTCAGGAATGGTTTTAGTTCTGGGTTAACAGACTGCCCACGGGCTACTCTTTTCTCTTTCTTTATAAAGCCCTTTGAGCACAAATTTTTTATTTTAATGAAATCCACTTCGTCTGTTTTTAGTCCTGTGGTTGTTTGTGCTTCAGGTGTCAAGTCTAAGAATCTGTGGCATAATCCGAATCATAAAGATTTACATTTATGTTTTCTTGTAAGAGTTTTATAATTTTACTTCTTCTATTTAGATTTTAGCTTCAATTTTGTTAATTTTGGGGGGGATATGTGGTGTGAGGTAGGAGATTCCCATTGTTCTTTGCACATAGTCATTTGTTTCAGCTTCAACTGTTGAAGAGACTATTCTTTCCCCAATAAAATTTCATGATGCCCTTGTTGAAAATCAGTTGAATGTGTTACTATTATTGAGGGTCTCTTGTGAGTGACTTGCTTCTGTCTTGCTGCTTTCGAAGTGTTTTATTTGTGCAGATCAAGAATTCTACTAAAAGACCAGAACTGATGGTCCTACAGCCTGAAGGGCCTCCTGGGAACATGACCTGTAGACTTACTGCTGGCCCAGACCGGAAACTAACACTGAGATCGACACTTCAGATAAAGAATGGACTGGACTTGAGGACACAGAGTGAGCATGTAGTGTGTGTGCTTTATGGTTTTACACATTTATAGAATGCTATCCTAGTGCTTTCTTTCTAAAGTGGAGAGGAGATGGTGGAGAGAAGGGGACAGGTGTTTGTTAAGAGGATACTAGAAGTAGACCGTGAAAACGAGGAATGTCCTGTCACAGGGTGATGAAAGAAGATAGAGTTGTAGAGAGGTGGGCATGCAAAATTGATTTGGATTGTATACTTTCACTTAATCATGTTAAAAAAGGTAGAAAAAAATTAGAAAAAAAGCGTATCTGGGGGCCGTTCTTTTGGCCCGCTTTGTATCTTTGTATGTCTCCTAACTTTTTATTCATCACTGGCTATTTTAAACAATACAATGCGGCAACTTTGAAACTGAGATTCTTTGCCCTTACTGAGGGCTTACTGTTGCTGCTTTCTGTTATTTGTTTATGCAGCAATTTTTCTGAACTACTTCTTTAAAGCCTGTGTTCTTTGTCATGTATGGCCACTGAAGATTCTACTTGATTAACCCAATGACTGGACAAAAATTTTCTTAAAGTCCTGGCACCAAGAAGTTTTTCAGTCTTTGTCAGGGGGTTCTGTGTGCATGTTAAGACATGCTTTCAACACTTAAAACTCAATGTCATTGAGATGATTCCAACTCATAGCAACCCTATAGGACAGAGTAGAACTGCTCCATGGAGTTTCCAAGGAGCACCTGGTGGATTTGAACTACCAGTCTGTCGGTGAGCTGTGGTAGCACTTAGTCACTACTTCACCAGTGTTTTCTCCCGCCCTTAGGCAACTGACAATTCCATCTTAGCCTTCACTTCTTGCTTTTATGCACTTCCCATTTAATCAAAGTCAAGATATTAAGGACTTCTCTGATCTTTCCTGTGTATATACCTAGCCCTATGCATGTGCATGGCACCCTAAACACAGGCCATAGCTTTTCAAAGCTTCTGTAGATAGCTTGTTCCCTAGGTTTTCTTTTTAAACTTTTTGATTGGCTGTTGTTTGCTTCAACTGATATCAGCTACTTTAAGACAGCCAAAAATTAAGCAGTTACCTTTAATTTATTTTGACATGGTTTTTGCACTGGGTACGCTCTGAACCAGGTTAAATAAAAACAATCTTGGATGTGCAGTCTCTTAGGGAACGTTCAGACCAATCAAATGCTGACAGCTCTCTGGGAACGAGGCTTTGAAGGAGCTCTCACCTCGGATCACCCCTTTATGTAGCTGCCAGGCTACTAGTTTTCATCATTATTATGGGATATTGGTTTTCAAGGCTACCATGGAGTTAGAAAGATGGGAATCCGAATAGGACAAGTTAAAATGCCACAGAACACACTATTTTTACTGAGACTCAACCATTTTTCTTGAATAAATGCTCTCTGGATTGCTGTTAGAGTTTACAAAGTTCTTAACAAAAATGATTCTGACAATTTTTTGCCAGCTTAAAAAAAATTTACTTATGAGGGACTTTTGGAGGTCCCTGCTTTGCCATTTGTGCTGACGTTCCTTTCTAATTAATTTTTGATTGCTGATTCAGTATACAGACCTTAGGCTATTTAGCCTGATAATATTTATAAAGCAAGTTTTTGCAAAATACTGGTTGCTAGTTCTTTCTCAGTTTCCTTGTGCTGCTGTAGCACATCTGCCACAAGGGGGAGGCTTTAAAGAACAGATATTAATTGTTTCACTGTCCTAGGGGCTGGATATTCAACTTTAGGTGGTAGCTTTAGGAAGAGAGCCTTTCGTGTCTACCTCAGCTTCCACCTGTTATTGTTATGCATCGTTTAGTCAGTTCCAATTCATAGTGACCCTGTGCATGACAGAATGAAACACTGCCCAGTCCTGTGCGATGCCCACAGTCAAATAACAGCAGGACACTGTCAGCTTCCAGGAGCTGCCAACAATCCTTGGAGTTCCTGGGCGTGTGGGTGCCTCTGTCTCCAGGGTCTGTCTTCCTTTTCTCTGTGTCTGTTCTTCTTCTGTTCTGCTCATTTTGCTCAGAAATGATCAGATTTAAAATCCACCTTGCTGGGGTCTGCTCTAGTTAGCATACAAGGGAATATCCTGTTTCCAAATAAAATCATAGTCATACACCCTAATGATTAGAATTCCAACTCATATATGTATTTTTGGCAGGGAGATATTGTGCAAGAGCTGGTCTGTAACAGCTTCAAAAAAATAATAAGACATATATGAAAAGAATAAAAATAAAAATAGCTCCATACATATTATTTAATATACAGATAAGACATGAAATTGTCATTTTTATACATCAAAAGGTGTAGTATTAGTGATTTCTTACAGCTTAGCTTATTATATTCTAAGACCTTCATTTTTCATTCTGTTTTTACCATTCGAAAAAAAGAAGCCTACCAGGAAATTAGTAAAGGTTATAATGAATTCCATACAAAAGCAAACAAAACCCCCAAACACCCAAACTCATTGCTGTGAGTTGATTTTAACTCAGAGTGACCCCAAAGGACCAAGTAGAACTGCCACGTAGGTGCTAATCTTCAGGGAAGATCTTCTTCCTGTGAAGTGGATTTGAACCACTAATCATTCAGCAGCTGGAGCGTTCAACCACGGTGTCACCAAACCCGTTGCTGTTGAATCAATTCCTACTCACAGGAAATAGAAGATTCCCTGTATTCCATGTAGCTCTGTATATAAAAAATAATGGAAGAAACATGCATTTAAGCGGCCATAGTGCAGAGAATGCCATTTGTTCAGCTGTGGTGGAGCTCTCCCTGTGGACACTCATCATACAAGAGGATGTCCACAAGTTCATGTTTAATGCTGCACAGAGGCACAGAGGCCCTG
This sequence comes from Heterohyrax brucei, assembly GCA_028571685.1. Classification (NCBI taxonomy): domain Eukaryota; kingdom Metazoa; phylum Chordata; class Mammalia; order Hyracoidea; family Procaviidae; genus Heterohyrax; species Heterohyrax brucei. Next base: position 70,093,015 of record CM053162.1, on the reverse strand, counting down.
ACCTGTTGCTGCTGAGCACTGTCTGACTCACTGAGAACCGCTGTGACACAGCAGAGCTGCCCTACGAGGCTCTCTTGTCTGTAATCTTGACAGGAGCTGATTGCCATGTTGTTCTCCCACAGAGCAGCGTGGGGATTTGGATAGCTGCCTAACGCTTAAACCATTGCACCACCAGGGATCCCTGTTCTATATGCCAAACCAAAACCAAATGCCTGGCTGCAGCATGGGAGCTAAAGTGCTGAGCTGCTAACCAAAAGGTAGGTAGTTGAAACCAGTCAGTCCCTTCACGGAAGACAGATGCGGCAGTATGCTTCTGTAAAGACTTACAGCCTCACTTTACCAAAGCAGACATGCAGGCAGCCAATAAATTTATAAGGAAATACTCATTAGCCATTAGAGAAATCCAAATCAAAGCTACAACGAGATATCATTTCATCTGAATGCAGCTAGCATTAATCTAAAAAACACAAAATAGTAAATGTTGGAGAGGCTGTGGAGAGACTGAAACATTTATACACTGCTGGTAGGAATGTATAATGGTACAATCACTTTGGAAATAGATTTGGCTTTTCCTTAAAAAGTTAGAAATACAAGTACCACATGATTTGTCAATTCCAATCTTAGGGATATATTCTGAGAAATAAGAGCCATCACAAACCAAAAAGCAAGAATAGACACATGCACAGTCGTTCATTGCAGTAGCATTCACAATAGCAGAAAGATGAAAATAAGCTATGTGTCCATCAACAGATGAATGGATAAACTAATCTTGGAACTCTATGTAATGGTACAGAGCATGATGAATCCGTGAAATGTCTTATAACGTGGAGGAATCTGGAAGGCGTTGCACTGAGTGAAACTAGTTGTCAAAGAACAAATACTGTACGAGACCACTATTATGAAAACTCAAGAAAGGGTTTAAATGCAAATGAAAACATTCTTTGATGGTTACAAGGGTGGAGCGGGAAATGGAAAATTCACTGACTAGGCAGTAGACAGAAATTATCTTCAGTGAAGGGAAAGACAGCACACAACACAAATGAAGTCAGCACCACTCCATCACACCAAAAGCTACCACATATCTTGGAAACAACCAAACACTTCAAGGGACAGAGTAGCAGGGGCTGGGGGTGGGGACTAGTTTCAGGGATATCTGGGTCAATTGTCACAACAAAGTTTATTAAAAAAATGTTCTACATTTCTCTTTTGTGAGGGGTGTTGAAAACTAGGAAGTAGCCATCTAAAATGCATCAACTGGTGCCAACCAACCTGGATCAAAGGAGAATAAAGAACGCCGAAAACACAAGGAAAATAGCCCCAAAGTCCATATAAACCAGAGACCCCATAAGCCTGGGATCAGAAGAATGGTGCCTGGCTACCAGCAATGATCATTCTGAGCAGGAGAAAAGGGGACACAGAACTCAAATTCTAGTAAAAACGTCAGGCCGAGCGGTCTGACTGAGACCGGTGGACCCCGGAAGACATGGTCCCCGGACTCCGTGTTAACCCAGAACTAAAACCTGTCCTGAAGACGAAACTTCAGACAAGTTTTAGACCGGACAATAGGAAATGAAGTAATACTCTTGAAGAGTGTACTTCTTAGTTCAAGGACACATGCGACACTAAATGGGCAGCTCCTGTCTGAAGATGAAATGAGAAAGCAGAAAGGGACAGGAGCTGGCTGAATGGATGTGGCAGACCCAGGGTGGAAAGGAAGAGTGCTCTATCACTTTACAGTGCAGACAACTGGCGTCACATAACAATGTGTGTATAAATTTTTGTATGGGGAATTAACTTGAGCTGTAAACTCTCACTCGAAGCACAATTAAAAAAAAAAAAGATCTATAGCCTTGGGAACCCAGTGGGGCAGTTCTGCTCTGCCCTATGAAGTCTCTATGAGTTGGAATGAAGTCAACAGCTGTGAGTTTGGTTTTTGGATTTAATCTTTATGGAAGCAGACTGCTACATCATCCCGCTGCAGAGCAGCTCGTGGGTTCCATCGGTAGCATCCCCTTTAACAGCTGAGCTGCTTTAACAGCCCTGCCCCCAGAGCTCTCCGAACAAGGGTTAAATGATGCCAGAAGGACTGGGTGAGTAAATGAACACCGTGGGAAACAGATTTGCTCTGAATAAGGGGTTAGTAGAGGCCAATTGGAGTCTGAAGTATAGGAGCAATTTCTTGAACAAAGAAAAGTGAGGAAGAAATCTCCAAAGAGAAGGGATAAAAGAGGAAAAGTCATAACGAGGGGTGAGCTTCTGGAGATTCTGGTAAAAGAGAGCTCGCTGGGCCGGAGCGTACAGTTTTCTCATGTGGTGCTCCATTTTTGAAAAAATTGACATTTTTGCTTTCTACCAGCAAATGTGTATGTTTTGTTTTATAATGTGTTTTAAGAGACCTGGACGAACTGCCTTCCTGGAACAGCAGTGTTATTAGGTTAAGGTCACCTGCAAGGGGGTTCAGTTCTACTACACATGTCGCCAATAATAATGAGGACGTAAAAAACCCTGGAGGAAGAGTTCATTTAATTTTTATTGATTGTCTTATATCTTCTGAATTTCATCAAGCGAAGTGACAACAATCATACAGCCTGTGAACAATCATACAGCTGCGTGAACAAGGATGAATCAGCACAGTAAATAAAGTGTCCCTTTTCTTTTCTTGGTTTGCAACCTCAAGGTCACTGTCAAAAGACATGAGTTGCTCTTGAGGGTTGGTGCTTAAATCTGGGTGCACCTCAGAAACGTCTGGTGAGATTGGGCACGTACAGCTCCCTAGGCCACCACAGACCGAGCGAATCGGAGAGTCAGGATATTTTTTGTTTGAACACACCCAGGGATTCTCCTTCTCAGTCAAGTTTTGTGAGCACTGACCCGAAGGCTTTTGCTTTGCTCAACAGCTCTCCAGCTTTGTTGATGTTCATGATCAGAGAGGCAAATACTGATTTAAGCCAAGCTAATCAACATAAATAACACTGAAGGAATAGTATTTCTTTAAAAAAAGACTGTGTCAGAAATATTTTCCTAATTAGCTCAGGTTAAGAAGGATGGGATTTAAAGAGTTAAGAACACAGGCATGCATCATTTACTAGACTGGGAAGAAGACACTGTGACCACAAGATTATTTACGGAAATCAGTCTCTCAGAAGTCTATACATTTATAGTGATTGCATTTCATGATTTTAACTTAATAATGACATCTGCCATAAAACTGAGAGGATAAGATTAGCAAAACACGTGTTTGTTTGATTCTGACATGCATCTGGGTTTTCCATCATAGGCTGAAGTCACTGGAGAAATAATAAGGAATTAGGGTTTTTTTTTTGGTCTCCTATCACCACCTTTGAACATTCTCTGGCAAATTTCATTCTCTTCCCCTGGAGAAAATCTCTGGCAGTGCTTCTAATTTTTCAGCCACTTTTACAGACGTTACAAGTTCAGCCGAGTTCAATTCAAAGCTTCTCTTTTCACAGCTTGGCCTGAGGTAGAACACGCGCCTTGAAGGGGTGATGGCGTGTGCTGGGGACACGTGTTCCGTGTTCTCCTTCACCACAGCTTTTTCTGCTTTGGGTCATTCCGAGGGAAGTGTAGGGTCCAGTACTCTAGGGATACTGGGCAAGGCTTTTTGTTTTTGAACACTTATTATAAGATGTTTTAAGAAAAAAGAGTATGAATAAATATTTCAGCACTATGTCTTAGCCATCCTGTTTAAGAAATACAGCGTTAGCTGTGTAGACTTACAGTCACTTATCTGAAACCCCTGGGGTTAGATAGGTTTTAAAATTCAGAACATTGGAAGTTTGAAAAAGCAGCACTCTGCATATACCATGCACCGTATAATACTCCCAGCAGTGTCTGGATCCACGGCCTGCAGTCAAATACATTATTTTTCATCAAAATATACCACTATTTAGTCTCAGTGGGTAACTTTGAACTCCAGTCTCCAGGCAGGTTTTGGATTTAGAGAGGGCGACTGTGACTACGGATCTACGTAAGGACAGCACTCTGTGTGTCCCTCCCTGGTCCCGTCTCTTCTACAGAGGTACCTCTCACCCATGTTAGCCAAAAGCCAAGTGCAGTCACCCATATTAAGCAGTTTGCAATTCTCAGCCACTTCTTTACAGCTTCACTAGACATGTTTGGGCTCTCTGTATTGCTTTGTGTTTGAATCATTTGAGAGAAAAATTGTTAGCTGATGAGTCCTATTAGAATCTGTGTAGTGTTGTCCCTTAAGGTTTCTGATGTCCAAATGGTGGCACTTTTGTATTGTGGGTCATATTTATGGGGGACTCTTCAGCTAACTCCCTCAAGGATTTGTCCAGTGCATTCTTCTCTTTGCCAGAAGAGACACCCTCTGACTTTACGTACCCCACTCCCCTGCCTTTCTTAATGCTAGGCTCTGCTTGCCCTAGTCAGAAACCCTGTGGGGCAGGCCCCCGGAGACAGTTCAAACTCAGCTTTTTTTGTAGTGTCTATCAGAGATTCACCCAAGGCCGTCAAGTCCAACGCATGTTACAAATCACTGACCCTTTTCAGATCTTGCTAATTTCAAGCTTCCCCAGCCCACCATCAGCTTCCTCTGGCAAGAAGCAAGTGCTTGTGAACTCCTGGAGATATAGAATGGGTTCTGGAATACACTGTGCTCCCTGGGGCTTAGCAGGAGTCCATTGGTTGAGTGGGAACCATCCCCCGCTGCTCACGGCACCCTCCAGTTAGGTCTCGTGTCACAGGGGGTGCAGAGAGTCTCTACCTTGTTTCTTCCCTAGAAAAGGACAGAAGAAAAGCCACAGTGTTATTTTGCATAATACTATTCAGGAAATCTTTTTTTGAACTTTTGCTGTTTTTTTTTAGCTCCTCCACTCAACTCCAAGTCCTGGTGTCACCATGTACCATGGAACAGAACACTGCCTGGTCCGGTGTCATCCTCATTATCACTGGTGGCTATTGTCTTAACTTGTCTCCGTGAGGGTGTCTCTTGCCCTTGTTGGTTCCCTAGGGCACGCGATGCCCTCTTCCTTTTCCAACAATTGCCCCCTCCTGATAGTGGATCTGTTCTGGACCGAACTGTGTCCCCCTTCTAAACATATGCAAACCCCCGTAAAACCACACCCACCGTCGTCGTCAAGTTGGGTCTGACCAGGTAGGTCAGAGTAGAACTGCCCCATAGAGTTTCCAAGGAGTGCCTGGTGGATTTGAACTGCTGATCTTTCAGTTAGCAGACTAGCACTTAACCCACCAGGCCACCGGGGTTTCTGAAGTATAAATAGTCCGGGGTACTTCCTGTTACTGTGATGTTCCTTTGCGTTGTAAACTCTCTGCCTCTATGATGTTAAGGGAGTGAGAACGGGAGGCAGTTGTGGTGGGGGCGCTGGACTCAATGTGTGGGATTGTGTTGTGCCTTGGAGCAACCTTCTGCACTATAAAAGACAGATAGTCAAGCAGAGAATCGGGGACTTGACACCCCTGTGAAGCAGTTCTAGGAGCTGAGCATATCTTTTGAAAAGGATCTGGAGTCCCTAGCCAGAACCTTCCAGCCCTGGAGAAGACTGAAGACAAGGACTTTCCTCCAGAGCCCGCACAAGACTTTCCCCTGGAGCTGACACACTAGGACTGCCGCTACTATGATGGTATTTCTGTACCAGCAAATGAAATTAGAAAAATATCATGTGCCCCTCTTGAGATGAGAATGGGACTTGGCAGGTATGTATTTCAAACTCACTGTTTATTGTTACTGTCACTTTGAGTCAGTCTTTTAAAGGCGACCTTTGTGATTTAGAAACATCTGACTTCTATAATCCAAGTCTGACCACATCCAGGTAAACTGTAATCACTCAGCCAAGAGAATGCATCTCTCCTGCTTCATAAACAGGGCAGGACTGACAATAATATTTGTCATAAAAATAACAAGATCTTGGTTCATGCCACTAAACATTTTTAAAGACTAGTTAAATAGAGCTGAGAGAACTAAATTCAGGGCATTTTCTTGTTCCATCTATTCATGAATTTTCTGACCTCTAGGGTCACTATTGGCTAGGGTCACTATGAGTCAGGACCAGACTTGATGCAGCGAGTTGGATTTTCATGACTTTTATTCTCAAAGGACCCCAAAGCCGACAAAGGGAACGATAAACTCCCAAAAGAACTCAAGTGCCTTTTTGTGGAACCTGGAAGGTAACAATTTAAAATCATGTGAAGCTGGAGTTTGAAGACAGTGGCTGAGTGAACATTTGGCCGAAGACAATAAATTATGAAGATGATAATCTGTGCACTCACTGGGTGCCGACTGTGTGCTCAGTAACTATGGGAATGTTGTCATTGCCGTTGGATGCCGTCCAGTCAGTGCCAACTCCTCGAGACCCGTGCCTGTCAAACAGAAGGGAGCACTTTCTGTTCCTGTGCGATTCTTCCAGTGGTTGCTCGCTGGGGCGCCTCGTCGCAGCCGCTGTGTCGGTCCATCCCACTGGAAGACTTTTCTTTATTACTGATTCTCTGCCTTACCCAGGGTGTTGTCCTTCTCCAGGGACTAGTCCCTCCTAACAACGCATCCAAAATAAGACAGACGAAGTCTCACCATTTCTGTTTCCAAGGAACACTCTGGCTGTACTTCTTCCAAAACAGACTTGTTCTTCTGGGTAGTCCATGGTGTATTTTGTATTTTTCACCAACGTCATAATTTAAAGGCACTGATTCTTCTTTGGCATTCCTGATTCGTTGTCCAGCTTTCAGATGCACATGAGGCAACTTAAATTTGGCTTGGATTTGATACAGTTGAGTCATTAAAGTGACATCTTTGTTTTTCAATACTTTAAAGAGTTATTATTATCATTATTATTATTTTGGCAGCAGGTCATCCAAAGCAACGCACTGTTTGATTTCTTCACTGCTGCTTTCAAGGGTCCTGCTTGTGGATCCAAGTAAAATGAAACCCTTGACAACCTCAATCTTTTCTCCATTTATCATGATGTTGCTTATTGGTTGAGCTTTCTTTATTCTGAGGAATAATCCGCACTGAAGGCTGTGGTTTTCAATTTTTATCAGTGCTTCAAATCCTTTACAATGACAGCAAGGAAGGTCATATCATCTGCATAACACATTGGTCTTGATGCCTTGTTCTTCTTCACATAGTCCAGGTTCTCGGATTATTTGCTCACCATACAGATTAAATAAGTGGTGAAAACACACAACCCTGATGTACACCTGTCCTGATTTTAAACCATGCAATATCCCCTTGTTCTGTTCAGATGACTGACTGTTGGCCTAAGTACAGGTTTGGCGTAAGCACAGCACGTGTTCTGGAATTTCTATTCTTTTCTATGTTATCCATAATTGTTTATGATTCACAGATTTAAATGTCTTTGCATAGTTGATGAAACACAGGTAGATATCTTTCTGATAGTCTATGTATTATGTATAGGGTCACAAAACTTGCTCTTTGATCAAATTTGGATCCATGCCTGTCAAGTTGCTACCTCTAATACAGATGATGTATTTTAAAAGGAATTCAAATGACCTTTTCCTCTTTCTTTTCACAGAAGTGTTAATTTTGGTTTTCTTCTGTTAAAATAACACTGAGGTATTTCCAGATCCTATGAAGAAGTGATATTTTTTCTATATTTCTGTAGTGATTTATTACATAGTTGAATATCTACTGTGTACAGTATTAAGCACTGAATATTAAACTATAGGCATAAGAAAATAATTGGAAAAGTGTTTGCAACAAAGGAGACTGAAGAAAATATCTTGATGATACAGATAAAAAAGAGAACATTGCCTTTCATACCTTGGGTTTGACTATTTTTCATTCATACATACTCATGACAGATTCATTACAGATAAAACGTACAAAGCAACAAGGGCTAGAAAGCATAAAATAGGTACTAGAGAGGTCTGGAATATCCAGACAGATTCCAGAAGCTTCTCTCAGTGACAAGGTTGGTGCTTGCTTTTCCAGATCAAGAAGCACCAGACATTTTGTTGTCAGAAAAATCCACAGTCTCCTTCAAGCAGAAGCCTCCTAGGATCTGCATAAATAATAAGCAATATTGGCCAGCTGTTACAGACTTGCTTCTTCATTTATTTCATACAATAGCACTACCACATTAATCCCTAGTTAGCATATGGTATCCAGTTTTGGATAAGGATCAGTAGCGTGGCTGCAGACATATCTGGAAATAAACATAAGGCTGTGATAGACCAGTTGAGAACTACAGCACAGCTTATGCACTGTGAATTAGTGGTTTGCATCAGGTTGGGAAAATTCTCCATTACTGTTTCTTAATGTATTACTTCTTGCCCATTTTATCTCTCCTCCCTTTCTGAGACTCCAGTTACACACAGTAGACTTTTCCTCTAGGTTCCATGTGTTTCTTCTGTTCTTTTCTATATTTTTTCTCTCTATAGTCTGAAAATTTTACATTCATACATATCTATGTATCTGTACCTGTACTGAAAGTCCTGGTAGTGTAGTAAGTAGTTAAGAGACACAGCTTCTAACCAAAAGGTTGGCAGTTCAAATCTACCAGATACTCCTAGGAAACTGTATGAGGCAGTTTTGCTCTGTCCAACAGGGTCTTTATGAGTGAGAATTGACTCAAAGGCAGTAAAATTTTTTTAGTTGTTGTTTAATGTCTGTACTCACATCTCTATCTCCTCATCTTTTCCTGTTCATGTAGCTTCTCTTCTTCCCCTCTGTTGGGTATAATTCGTATTATATCCACCTAGTGAATTCTCAATTTCATTTTTTAATCTTATTTTCAATTGAAATTCCTGATCTTGTCAAATCTTTTCTACTATTGAATTTATTAATCACAATTCTTTTTATGGTGGTAAAATATGTTTAACATAAAATTGGCAATTTTAACCATTTTTAAGTGTACAAATTCGTGGTATTAATTATACTTATGGTGATTTGCAACCCTCGCCATTATTTATTTGTAGTTGTTTCAGAAATTGTTCCTCATTAAGCAGTAACTACCATCCCGCTGTCTCTAAGCCCTGAGTAACCTCTCATCGACTTTCTGTCTCTATCGGTTTGCCTATTCCAGATAATTCATGTAAGTGCAATCCTGCAATATTTCTCCCTTTGTGTCTGGATTATTTCACTTTATGTGATGTTTTCATAGCTCATCCATGTTGTAGCATGTTTTAGAACTTCATTCCTTGTTATGGAACAACAATATTTCTTTATGTGCATATGCCACATTTTGCTCTTCCATTTCTACTTTGAACGGACTGCACTTTTTGTTGGCTTGCCTTTTTGTTTTTTGTTGAAAACTAAACATTCAGATACTTTAACGTGGTAGTTCTGGAAATCAGATTCTCTCCGTTCTTCATGGTACCCTCCCTGTTGTTGATTGCTGAAGACTTAACTTGTGTTCAGCCAGGATTTTGTTTTGATGGAAACGTCCTTGAACACTGATAGCTTAAAAATCAAAAGGGACTCTCCCTGGCCGTGGGAATTGTCTCTACGGGGGAAACTTCTTTAATACTCAGTGCCATCTCTGGCTCCAGCTGCCATCTGAGCTATCGACCATTCAGTAGTGGAAGCTCAGTTTCTTCTCACGTCTGAGTGTGCATCCTGTCCTGGGCATACGAATGGCTTTCTAAATTACTCAGCACACTCAAGTGCTTTGGAATACCAGTTCCCCAAAAGGAGGTTTGCAGTTCAAACCCTTACAGAGGTGCCTTGAGAGGAAAGCCTGTCTATTTGCTTCACAACCTTGAAAACTCTACAGAGTGTAGTTCTCTGCACACACAGGCTTACCAGCAGTCAGAATTAACTCAGTGGTGGTTAGCAACAGCAGTTTTGCCAAGAGACTCTCCCTGACTTTCCCTCGATAGCCTACTGGATGTTTCAAGAGTAACCTTTTGCTCCAGGTGGCTATGCATTTTTTGATAGCCTTCCACTATTTCAAGCAATACCAGCTATTTATTTTAGCTCTGTGTGTATTCTGATCCAGGGAAAACAGAGCTGAGGGCCTGTGTCAGGTCTTCTTGTAGTACCTACACCAGTTAGGACAGAAAAACATTGGCATTTGCAAATAAGCTCTGTTTTTCTCCTTTGAGAATGAAGACCTGGAATTCCACAGTTGGGACATTGTCTGCCATTGGAAGACAGGCCTAAGGCAGTGAGGCGGTGGGCCAAGGGCCCGTGAAGACATCACAAAACTTTCCCACCATGTTTAAGTTGCCTTTTTCTCGATCCAGTGTTTACTTGCTTCCTATAAACCTTTGACCGCTTTCCCAAAGTTCTGACGAAGTTAGTGCTGACAGTTTCTTTATTAAAAGTTAAAAGTTATTCTTTCAGTGTTTCTAAGGAGGGTAGATAATTTGAAACTGTCTGCTTTACCAACTTTCTGGCTTTCCTCAGTTCCTATCTCTTATGCTTTGCTTTGGGAAACTCTGTGCAAAGTATTCAAAAGAAGGATGTCACCTTGAAGAGTAAAACGCACCTGACCCGAGCCATGGTATTTTCAGTCTCATCATATACATGCGAAAGCTTGACCATGAACAAAGAAGACAGAAGGAGTATTGATGCCTTTGAACTGTGGTGTTGCCGAAGAATGTTGAAAGTACCATGGACTTAGCAAAGGAACCAACACGTCTGTTCTGGAAGAAGTATAACCAGAGAGTGCTCATTGCAAGCAAAGATGACAAGACTGCGTCTTACATACTTTGGACATGTTGTCAGGAAAGATTAGTCCCTGGAGAAGGACATCATGCTTGGTAGAGTGGAGGGCCAGTGAAAAATAGGAAGACCCTTGATGATATGAATTGACACTGTGGCCGCCACAGTGGGCTTAAGCGTAAAAATGATTGTGGACGTGGCTCAAGGTCGGACAGTGTTTCATTGTGTTGTTCATAGGGTCTCTATGAGTCACAACTGACTCGACGGCACATTTTTTGTGTTTTTTAAATCTCTTATGTCAAGATTTGAGCCATCTTTGAGTCTTTTTCTATTGACTTTTTTTTTTTTTCTCAGTCCTAGTAATTTTTGGTTGAGTACTGCTAACCACAAGGTTGGCAGTTCAAATCCACCAGATGCTCCTTGGATACTCTGGGAGTCAGTTCTTCCCTGGCCCCTAGGGTCACCATGAGTTGGATCTGACTCTATGGCACTTGGCTTGGCTTGGCATCAGACATTTTATATGAAGAAATATAGAGGCTCTGGGTGATAATACCTTCCTCCAGACAGTTGACTTTTTCACCTCACAAGCAGGCAAGGAAGGAACAGATCATATCAGTCCAATCAGATACTGAGGCTATTGAGTTATAGTTTTTGTAACTTTCTATTTATCACCACTTTTTTTTCTGCATTTCTGCTTTAGGCCTCGAGGAGCTCCAGGTGGATTCCAGGCTCCGAGTTCCAGCCCCTTACATCTGTAATGAGGCTTGAGAATTTTGCTCTGCTATTCTAGAATTTTCTTTTTGTCTTTTTTCTTAATTCATCATAAGAATGCTGTTAGTGTCTGCAAGAGAAAATCCCCAGCTGTCTGGTTGACTGCTCGAACTTCCCCTTTCTATTGGAATCTTCACCTCTGAAGTCTTGGCTGTCTTGTCAGTCATGACTTTAAGTTTTGTTCTTTAACCCTATGGAATTTACTAAAGTGATGAAGGAGTTTGGGCTACCTAGCCATAGCCCCATTTATTTAGTCATTGTTTGCTACCAAGATTCTTGCAAAATCTGATTGGAATAAAAAAATGTATCATGTCTCCATTATCACTGTGTTCCTTTTCCTTTGTGATTTTTGGCTTCTTATGATCTGATTGTTTCAATAGTTCTCTGATCTCTTCAAAGTGGTTTTATTTTTTTAACTTTTAAAACTTTTATCTAGCTTTTATCTACAGGAGCATAGGTTCACCTCAAGGAACTCCATAGCCTGAAGCAAAAATCAATTCAATATTTTCTTTTTTCTTCATTTACCAGCAGAGGTACGGAGCATGGGTTGGAGAATAAGGGAACTGCTAAGATGACTTTAGACTAAAGAAAGAGATTCCATATTTTCCCCGTTTCAGAGTTACAGCGTTATTTGAATTTATGATTTACTAATTTTGATTGTCATGATGTGTCCAAATTTCTTACAGTAATGGTGATACATACTATGAAAAATTGAATACTGCATAATTTTCACAGACTTTATTTTTAGAAGAGTTTTAAATTTATAGAGCTGTTTTGCAGAAGGAATAGAGTCCCCACTTTCCTGCTCCCTGATCACTTTTCTCCTGTTAACACCTTATGATCTTATTGTGCATTTGTTACAAATGATGAACCAACTTCAATTCACTCTTTGTGTTGTAGACTACTATGGATGTTGACAAATGCGTGAGGTCACACCTCCAGCCTTCCAGTGTCCCACAGGATCATTTCACTGCCCTAAAAATGCCCTGTGTGCCGTCTGTGTAGCTCCACTCCTTTCCCCATGCACCCCTGGCAACCACTGGTCTCTTGACTGTTTCAGGGTAGTTTTTCCTTTTCCACAATTTCATGTAGTTAAAGTCATAGAGTGTATCTTTTCCAGACTGTGTTTTTTACTTAATAATATACATTTAAGGTTCCTCTGTGTGTTTTTGGTAGCATGAAGATTCATTTTTTTAAAATTGTTGTGTAATACTGTACTGTATGGCTGTACTGCTTTATCCACTTACCTACTGAAGGACGTCTTGATGGTTTCCAATTTGGGGGAGTTATGAATACAGATGTGCAGTGCCGTGAATCACTTTTTTGTGATCGTTGTAGCCACAGTCTTGTAATGCCCACCTAGGTGACCGGGTGGGACACTGCAGATGTGGTAATTGTGGCCCACTGACGGGATTGATCAGCTTTGCCATGCCAATGGCTTTGAAATAAGCAACCGCAGAGGCAGGAAAGAGGGAATACCTCCACCAAGGAAGAACAGCCAGGAGCCAGCACTTCTGTTGGAGCTCAAATTATAGAAACTGAGAATCTCCCAGAAGAAGGACACCAAGAGAGTGAGCTATGATCCTGAAGCTATGAGAAACAGTGACAGGAGACACCCAGCAACAGAGACCTGGCAGTAGGAACTGACCCGGTGAGGCTCCTGTCCCCCGGAGAAAGAAAGCCGAGTGCTTCTGGGCAGAGGTGTGTCTACGAGCACAGCTGGAAGGAGGCTGAATGTTCCTGAGCCTCCACTGTAGCTGCTATTCCCCTAATAAACCCCACGATCATCAGTATGGTCTGTGAGGTCCGTGTGATCATCACAGTCAGTTCTCAAATCCAGAAGAAAGTGCTGTGAGGGAAACGTTGTCAGAACTGGTGAGAACGGTGGTGACAGGTTTGTCTGACCTCTACCTTGGGGGAGTCAACCTTGCCAGGCCCATCTTGAGTTTCCTTTTCTCTTGCAAAGTTTCAGGAAGTCAGATACTACCCTTCACAACGTTTTTACAAGCTGCTATAAATAATCACATTCAGGATTTTATGTGCATGTAAGTTTTTAGCTCACTTCGGTAAATACCTAGGAGCAGGACTGGTGGATCCTATGGGAAGCCGGTTTAGCTTTCTAAGAAACTGCCAGACTGTCTTCCAAAGCACCTAATGCGGTTTTGCATCCCCACCAACAATGAATGAGAGTTGCTATTTCTCTATATTCTGAACAGTAATTGGTGTTTTCAGTGTTTGAGATTTTAGCCATTCTAATGGGTGTGCAGTGGAATCATACTGTTGTTTTAATTTGGAACTCCCTGATAATATACAGGAAACCCTGGTCTCATGGTGATTAAGCACCATAGCTGCTAATCAAAAAGCTCCGCGGTGTGCATCCACCAGAAGCTCCTTGAAAACTCAATGGGACAGTTCTACTCCCTCCTTTAGGGTCGCTGTAAGTCAGAATCGACTCAGGGTTTGGTTTTGGAATAACATATGGGGGACCCTGGTGGCACAGTAGGGAAGACCCACGGCTGTTCACCAGAGGGTTGACAGTTCGCATCCACCAGTCAAGTCCGGGAAACCCCGTGGGGCAATTCTAGTCTGTTCCTGTTGGGTCATGATGACTCAGAATTGACCTGATGGCAATTTTTTTTAACCCTTTAGAAATGACACATGATGATGAGCAGCTTTCCATGGGCTTGTTTTCCACTGATACATTTTCTTTGAAAAGGTGTCTGTTCAAGTCTTTTGTCCATTTTGTAACTGGGTTATTTGTTGGCTTTCGTATTGTGCCACTTTAAGTGTTCTTTCTACATTAAGGATACAAGTGATATGATACAGACATATGTTTTGCAAATATTTTCTGTCGGTCTGTGTTTTGTCTTTTCATTCTTTAAAATAATACAAAAAAAGTGTAAAAAAGGAGATACCACACTGAGCACCACTACTAAACAATACATAAGGTTAGTGTTTAAGTGTATACCCTTATACTCTCTCCCTTTTCAAGGTGCTCTAATGTTGTTGAAATTATACCCCATGGACTTATTTTAAAAATGGTTCGATACAGATAGATTAATTGTTTCTAGGTGGAAACTCTTGAAATGTGATGGAAAAGGTTAGGAAATGTTTCTGGGTAAATATTATTAGTAATTTTCCAGTTAAAAACACCCATAATGAATCAGAGCACTCATTAATAGCTTTGAAAAAGAGAAATACTTGGTCAAGTATCTTAGTTTAAAAACTGACAATTATCCTGCAATTTTGCTTTTGTGGATAAAAAGGGAAAACGTTATTTTTAGCATTGTGACCCAACGAACACTATTTCAGCTCCTAAAGCAAGTGCTTAGTGATTCACAATGGGCAGAGAGTGGGGCTGAGCTTTGGAGTGAAGGCTGGGGCCAAAGAGAATTGTTCCCTCGTATTTGTAAAGAAAACCAGAACAACCTCCAGGACAATGGAATCATTTCAACTATGACAAATTTTTTTGGAAAAATTTTTTTTTTGGAAAAACAGTTGAAACAATGCCTGGAAAATACATAGCTTATAAACACATTGTTAGGGCGAAAGACAGGTAGGACGTGTTGTGGTGGCCGGGTGAACTTTTGTCTACCAGAAGAAAGGGCTGCCTCGTCCAGTGGCCCCTTCATGATCACTGGTGTATCTGAGTGTGTTCTGTCTCTTGTATTAATCCATCTCATTGAAAATTTCCCTCATTTTTTCAAACACCATGTCCTTTTTTAGCAACTGGCCTTTCCTGATGATGAATCCAAAGTAATTGAGCCTAAGCATCTCCATCCTTGCTTCCAAGGGTCGTTCTGGAAGTTTTTCTTTTAAAATTGATTGGTTCATTCTTCTAGCAGTCCACAGTAGATTCAGTATTTTGCACCACCATAGCTTGTATGTATCAACTTCTCTCTGTTCCTTTTTTCACTCTCCAACTTGTATACATATACGAGGTGACTGAAAGAGCATAGCGTGGGCCAGACACATCTTAATTATCAAAATGATGTCTTTTCCAGAATTTTAAAGAGATCTTTTTTGATGGATTTGTCCTATGCAACAAGAAGTTTGATGCTTTGACTGCTGCTTTCATGAATGCTGATTACTGATCCAAGTAGAATGAAATCCTCAACAACTTCAATTTTCTCTCCATTTATCATAAGGTTTTTTATTGGTCCACTTGTGAGGACTTTTGTTTCCTTTACTTTCAGGTGTCCAGAAAATAACTCACTACCGTCCAGTTAATTCAGACTTGTAGTGACCCTATTAGACAGAGCAGAACTGTGTCATAAAGGTTCCCAAGGCTGTCAGTCCTTACGGAGGCGGACTGCTACCTCTTTATTCCACAGAGCTACCTTCAGGTGCAATCCCTACTAATCTCTTACACTCTTAGGTTCATCAGTGTTTCAAGTTGCCTCCATTTCCATTAAGTGAAGTCGTGCCATCTGCATGTCACAGATTGTTGGTGAGTCTTCCTCACTTTTTTTATATAGTTTGACTTTCCTGGTTATTTGTTCAGCATGCAGATTGAATAAGATAAAATTACAGAATTCCAGTGCACACTTTCTCCAGTCTTAAACCGCAAAGTGCCCCCTGGTTCTGTTTGAATGACTGCTTTTTGGTTCACAAATAGGCTCGGAATGAGCACAACGCAGTGTTAGGGAGTCCAGTTTTTGGTAAAGAGATCTAATCTTTCGTTATGGTCCACATAGTTGAGTATCTTTGCACAGTTGATGAAATACCTCTCTGATATTCTCTTCTTTCAGCCAAGATCGTCTGAAATCAACAGTGGGGTCTCTTGTTCTGCACTCTTTTCTGAATCTGGCACTTCCGTGTCAGCTTGTGGCTGCAGTCACTTTTAAACTACCTTTAGTGAAGTTTGCCTAGTATATGATACTAATGAGACTGTTTGGTAATTTCTGTGTTCCCTTAATCCCCTTTGTTTTGAATGGGCACAAATACGAATCTCTTCTAGTCGGTTAGCTTCGCAGCTGTCTTCTTAATCTCTTGACAAGTGAGAAAGTGCTGGCAGCACCACAGCTGTTTGCTGGAGCATCTCAGTTGACACTTCGTCAGTTTCCGGAGCCGTGATTTTCCCCAGGGCCTCAGTATAGCGTGAACATTTTCCTCAGTACCAGCAGATCTTGATCACATGTTACCTCCTAAAACAGTTGAGTGTCAACCAACTCTTTTGGATAGAACGACTGTCTATTCTAGCTTCTTTTGATGAGTCCTGCATCGTTGAATTTTTTCACCCATAGAATCCTTCACTAATTCAATTGGAGGTTTGAATTTTTCTCTTCAGCTTTTTCAGGTTGAGATATGTGAATTGTGTTTTTGTCCTTTGGCTTTCTAACTTCAGATCTCTGAAGTTTTATCATCATACTTACCTTGTCTTTTCAAGGCACTCTTTGAAATCTTTTGTTCACCTCTTTTCCTTTACCATTTCTTCTGTTCATGTGAGCTACTTCGGGTCTGAGAGCAAGTTTCAGAGTCTTTTCTGACATCTGTGTTGGTCTTTTTAATGACCTCTCATTGCTTTTGTATATGATGTCCTTAATGTCTTTCCACAACTTCTCTGATTTTTGGTCATTAGTGTTCAGTGTATCAAATCTATTTTTTACCTGGTGCATAAATCCTGGTGGGATGTATTCAAGGTCATGCTTCAGCTTTTGTAAACTTGTTTGGGTTTTTCAGCTTGAATTTACACTTGGCCAATGTATAGTATGTTCTTTAAACAGCTGTTGGCTTTGTCTTGACTGATGATATTGCGTTCCATTATTGTCTTTTACCAGAGGTTTTTGGAAAGTCCAGTGTCATAGTGATTAAGTGCTACAGCTGTTAACCAAAAGGTCAACAATTCAAATCCGTGAGGCCAACCTTGGAATCTCAATCTCTATGGGGGCAGTTCTACTCTGTCTTATAGGGTTGCTGTGAGTCAGAGTCAACTCAAAGGCAGCAGGCTTGTTTTTTTGGTTTTGGTTATAGTCATTTTAATTTCTGTATAATCCATGTGGTGAGTTACATGTGTATGGTTGTTGAGTGTTCTTGAAAAAAAAAAAGTATTTTCTGATGAATAAGTCCTTGGTGTTACTGAATTCTACCATGCAATCTCAGTTGTTGTTTCTATCACCAAGGCTGTATTCTCCAACACAAATGTGTTTTGGTTCTCTTTTTGCATTCCAGTCATTCAGCACCTATCGGTGCATCTTGACTGAGGGTTTAATTTCAGATTGAAGCACATCATAAAAATTTTCAGTTTCTCCATCTTTGGTACTCATGATTGTTCCACAAAATCAGAATGGCATTTGTTTTAGCTGGTCTTCCTCGTGGGCATATGGATGTTAATGTATCACCAACAGTGTTCTATTTCAGGAGAGATCTTTTAAGTGTTCTTTTTAGGGGTGAATGCAATGCCATTCCTCTTCAACTTTTTGTTACTGACATAAATCAGATTCAAAAATGTCCTGAACCAAGCCTTTTCAGCTCAGTCATGCCTAAGATATTGATCTTCAAGTTTTCCAGTTCATTTTTGATGACTTCCCATTTCCCTTGATTCACACTTTTTACATTACATATTCTGATTTCTGATGGATGTTGGTAGATTAGCTTCTCATTTTGCATCATGCCACATTCACAAATGCTTTTGCATCCTTAAAGGTTATTTTTTGTATTTGCTTTTTCATTTTTTTTTTTTTTTTTGGTTTGGTTTTGTTCTCTGTCTTTAATGCTAAAACTACTCCGCAAATATGAAGTATTCTGTGTCTCTTTATATATGAAAGAGTCAACAAACAGTTGGTTGGAAGCTCTGTTGGTGCACACGGGCCTCATGAGTGGTGGTCACCACAGTGCAGTGAGGCAACAAGAGCTTTGTTCTACCTGCATCATTAATGTTGACTCCATTTTGGCTTGAGGAAATAAGTTTTTCCCCACTAAAATTTTGGGCATCTTTCAACCTGAGAGTCTCATCTTTGCATACTGTCTTGGACAACATTCCTTTGCTATCCATAAGGATTTCATTGGCTGACTTTGGCAGTTGATTACCAATGTTTTTTCCTAGTCCCTGTTAGTCTGGAAGCCCTGAGGAAATCTGTCATGGCTGATTCTGTTTGCACTTGAAACAGTGGTGGTATCACTTCTGTCTCTGTAGCAAAACAGCAGACACCACAGTATGGAAAATTGACACATAGGTGGTGGTACGACACACACATTCAAAATCAGGAGAGAAAACACAATCAAAATTACATAAATAAAAAACACAAGGATACAGCCAGGAAATATGAAAAATGTTAAAAGAACAAAAACATATTACAAAAATAGCAGATATAGGACCAAATATAACAATAAGTTAGATATTTTTTTAACTCAAAAAAGCAAGTCTAACTGGATTTTTCTTACAAAGAAAATGTTCAAAACCAAATGACACAGACTATTTAAATAAGTGGTTACCAAAAATAAGATTGGTAAATGCAAGAAAAACTATTTTAAAATGTAAAATAAAACTTGCAGAAAATGTTAACAGAATACTGAATATTATTTTACAATAAAGAGTAAAATTTATACTAAGTGAAGCATCATCAACCTTTACTTCCTGTATAAGATCACTCTAAAATAGAAACTATTTTGCATACAAGGATAATTTGGCAGTAATGCATTAATTGGGGATACTTTAAAATCTCTTGGAGTCATTACCAGACAATGTAGAAAAAAATAGAATTTGATATAAAGAGTAGAAGTAAGTTTGATGCTAGAACACAGTGGAACAATGTTGTGATGGTCAGGTTAATGTCATATGTCAGCTTGGCTGGACCACAATTCTCAGTGGCTTGGCAGCCACAGGATGCTGTGATCACTTCCACGATGAGATCTAAGAGAATGTAATCAACTCCGTGACGGGATCTGCTGTGAGTCGTCAACCAGATGAAAGGGAGTTTCCTTGGGTGTGTGGCCAGCTTCGAATATAAATGGACACTGTAAACTTAAGTCTTGCATGCTGGTCTTGGGATTCATAGATCTTCAGTGAGAAATTTCAGTGGTTTACTGCTCACTTTATAACCAGAAGACTAATCTCCATAAAACAATAGGCCTGGTTCCAAGAAACAGAACCAGAGAGGCTCTGGACGTCAGGATGCCAAGAATGAGGGAGACTGGGAGAGAGATGTTGTACCAAAAAGCAGAATGGATGTACATTGGTAGGGGTCTCCAGCCTCTCTCTCCCTCTTCTGGCCCCCTCGTGCCTGCCTCTCTTTCTCCAGAGTGTACATAGTGAAGGAGTTCAAGGCCGCCTTCTGTTTCTCCTGCAGGAGAGGGGAGAATTATTCTTCGGAAACACTGAACAGCCTCAGAGGAAGGGCTTACATGTATTGTGTTTGAAAAGTCTCTCAATAAAAAAGCTTGAATTATTGCCTCATTGCACTAGAGTGCCCACCGCTCACAAAGCCGGTTCACACAACAGAGCTGCCAATCATTTATTGACTCATTCATATACAAAGAGACAAACACAGAATATATGTGGGGAGTACTTTTAGCATTAAGGACGGAGAACAAAACAAAAACCAATGAAAAAACCAGTATGGAAAATTATGTTGGCAAATACAAAAGCAAATCAAGAAACACAGGAAACACAGGAAAATTATAGCAAACTTTTAAAGTTAGAACAACCAAACAAAACTCACTTGTATGTTTTGAAGTATGAGAGAAAAAGATTAAATGACAACAACACTGCATTCATGACTAAACAAAAGATTTCATAGAAAGGGACCATTAGAGGATGGTTGTCGGCGTTACTAGGTGCTGTCGAGTCAGCTTCAACTCAGGGTGATCCCATGCACAACAGCGCTCAACACCCGCAAGCCCTGGGCCAGGCCCACCGCTGTCGTGAAGCTTGAGCCCGTTGTTGCAGCCACTGTGCCCATCCGTCTTGGAGGGTCTTCCTCTTTTTGGTTGACCCTCTATTTTACCAAAGCATGATGTCTTTCTCCAAGGATTGATCACTCCTGACAACATGTCCCAAGAATGTAAGACACGGTCTGCTGCTTCCAAGCAGCACTCTGGTTGTACTTCTTCCAGAACAGATCTGTTCTTTTTGTGGTCCCTGGTCCTTTCAACATTCTGCTCCAACAGCACAATTCAAGGTGTTAGTTCTTCTGTCTTTCTTATCCGTTGTCCAGCTTTCACATGCAAACGATGCAATTGAAAACACCGCGCCTTCGGTCAGGCACACTTCAGTCTTCAACATGACGTCTTTGCTTTTCAACACTTTAAAAATGTCTTTTGCAGGAGATTTGTCTAATGTGGTATGTCTTCTTTGTATAATCAAGATTCTCAGATTAGGTTCTTGGCATATGGATTGAATAGGTATGGTGAAAGGATACAACCCAAATGCAGACTTTTCCTGACTTTAAACCATGCAGTGTCCTGTTCTTCCACTTGAGTGACTGCTTCTTGACCCATGTACAGATTCCTTATGAGCACAATTAAGTGTTCTGGAATTCCCATTCTCTGCAGTGTTTTCCATAATTTGTTATGAACCATATAGTTGAATGTCTTCGTATAGTCGATAAAACACAAGTAAAAGTCTCTCTGGTATTCTCTGCTTTCAGATGAGATCCATCTGACATCAGCAGTGATTTCCTTGTTCCATGTCCTTTTCTGAATCCAGCCTGATATTCTGGTAGTTCCCTGTCAATACACTGCTGCGGCCACTTTTGAATGACCTTCAGCAAAATTTTACTTGTGTGTGGCGTTAGTGATATTGTTTAGTAATTTTTACTTCATTTGGGTCACTTTTCTTATGAACAGGCATAAATGTGGACTTCTTCTACTTGGCTGGCCAGGTAGCTGTCTTCTAAATTTCTTGGTATGGGTAATGGATCACTTATAGTGCTGCATCTTTTTGCTGGAAAATCTCAATTGATGTTCCATTAATTCCTGGAACCTTATTTTTTCCCAGTGTCTTCAATGCAGCTTCAGATTCTTCCTTCAGGGCTATTGGTTTCTGACCATATGCTACTTCTAGAAATGGTTGAATGTCAGTCTGTTCTTTTTGGTATTAATGACTCTATGTATTCGTTCCGTCTTCTTTTGATGCTCTTGTGTTATTTCATATCTTCCCTGTAGAATCCTTCACTATTGCAACTTGAGCCTTGAATTTCTTCTTCAGTTCTTCCTGCTTGAGGAATGAAGAGTGTGCTCTTCCCACTTGGTTCTCTATCTCCAGCTCTGTGCCCATGTCATTATAATGCTTCACTTTGTCTTCCTGAGTTATCCTCTGAAATTTTCTTCCTTTACTTCATCATTTCTTCCTTTTGCTTTAGCTACTTGACAGCCAAGAGCAGTTTTCGGGGACTCTTCTGATATCCAGTTTGGTCTTTTCTTTCTATCCTGTCTTTTTAAAGACCTCTTGCCTTCTTCATATATGGTGTCCTTGATGCCATTCCACGACTTGTCTGGTCCTTGGTCATTAATGTTCAACACATCAAATCTGTTCTTGAAGTGGTGTCTAAACTCAGGTGGGGTTCACTCAAGGTCATACGTTAGGTCTTGTGAACTTGTTCTAATTTTCTTCAGTTTCAATTTGACCTCGTATATGAGCAATTGGTGGTCTATGCCAAAGTCAATACCTGGCCTTGTTCTGACTGATGATGGCAGCTTTTAGATACTTAAAAATAGATCAGACTCGATGGCACTTGGCTTGGCTGGCATCAATTTATTGAATGGATGAAATGTAACTCAGGAATTCTCTTAGAAATCAGAACACAGAGCATAGAAATGGACAAACCCAGTGCCTTTGAGTCAATTTTGACTGACAGCGACTCTACAGGACGGGGTAGAACTGCTCCATGGAATTTGCAAGAAGTGCCTGCTGGATTTGGACTGCTGACCTTTGGGTTAGCAGACGTAGCACTTAGTGACTATGCCACCAAGATTTCCCAAGAAGTTGACAATGAGATGGAAAAGAGAAGAAAGTCAGTATAGAAGTGCATAAGGTCTAACACCCAAATAGCAGGTTAATTAAGAAGAGACAACGGAGAAAACAGAGAAGGGCTAGTCAAAGAAATAACATGGAGAAACATTTCCAGAAGCAAATAATCTGGGTCTTTAGCTAGAACTGACCTCTGTGGCCAGTTTAATGCGGGAAAAGTAGAACCTGGAGCATATGTGTTGTCATGACCCTTTACAACACCAGAGGAAAAGAGAAAATCAGAAGTTTTTTATGGAAAGAAACAGAATTACATGTAAAACAATGGTAGCCGGATGACACTGGAATTCTCAACAATATGAGTGAATACAGAGAGACTTGTCAAGCAAAGCCTTCACATCTGAGTGAGTTATTTTTCATGAATAATTGCCTGCTGAGACAAATTAGCCAACCCGTGGCACAGGGTGAGTGTACTAAACAGAATTTACCTCTCATGTACGCTTTTCCAGATGCTACTGAGTTATGCTTTGGCAGTAGGATGTGGTGGGGGCGGAGAGAACACAAAACAGTAACAACAAAAACACGCCAAAATCCAACCCCACTGCTGCTGAGTCAGGAGTTTCCAAGGAACACCTGGTAGATCTCAGCTACCAACCTTTTAGCCAGCAGACATAGCACTTAGTCACCACAGCACCAGGGGTTCTGGGAAGAAGACAGAAGGCAAAAAACTCGGGCACTTATCACAGAGGAGTAATGTGGGAAGTCCACAGACTCACCAGTCCTACAAAAACGCAAGTTGAGTTTTCATACTTAAGCATTGAGAAAAATTATCATGAGATCAACAGGCTCATTGAAAAAATTAGTGAAAAGTACAGAGAAAAACATGCCAATGAAAGTAAAAGTTAGTTTTGAATTGTGGTAAAATATATTTTGTGTTGTGGCGAACACAATGTGTCAGCCTCTTTTACGTGTACTGTTCAGAGCCATTAATGATATTCCTATATTGTACAGACAACACTGTGGCCATTTCACATTTCTCCATCGCCCTTTAAGGAAACTCAGTGAAAACAAACACCAGTTGTTGATAGCAGGAAAAACGGAATTAGAAAGAAAGTGTAATCATGAACACGCTTTGTCTCTCTCACCTACTGTTCACTGAGCCAATGCATTTTGCTATCATTCTGTTGAGAGTTTGGGGACAAGGAGAAGTGGGAGAGTGTGAGACAGTCGCTAGTAGGAACATGACGAAGGCAGAGCAAAATAGTTGAGTAGAGGACTGTTTTATTTCATTATAAGTCCTTTAATATTTTTCTTACATTTTAGTTATAAGTATGCATAAATTCATAAAGGTAAAACATTAAGTTAAAAGAAGAAAATGGATTAAAAAAGTTCTATGGCATCAAAGGTGGAAACCCTCTAATTTATAAAGATAACTTCCTGTTTAATATTCTGACAAAGATAATACAAAATAGGTGACTGCACGTATATCTCAGTAACAGATATGAGATCCCTAAATAAATTATCAACCAACAGCCTTCTAATACTAAAGTAACAATAAACAATGAACAAGGTTAACATTGTGAAAAAGAAAACAAGCACATAAACTCTTCTTAGTAGACATTAGATAAAGCCAAAAGCCGAGTGCCGTTGAGTCGGATCTGACATTAGATAAGATTACACATTTATTGTTAGTAAAAAGGAAAATCTTAGTATGCAGGGAAAAGAGTGATATTTTTGATACTATTTTGATAATTGCTAGTCTAACAAAGAAGTAATCACTCAGATGATACACTGGAAGCAGCTAAAATTAGGCAAAGATGAGTATGATGATTTCCATTGTTCTGGAAGTTTGAGCAAAACAGTAAGGCAAAGAAACATACAAGTTGCATAACTACTAGCAAGATAGGACATTGTTTTATTTGTAGTGACACATCTGCCTGCCTGGAAAACAAAGGAAAGAAACTGAAAAGTGGTTAGAATGTCAAACACGATTTATTAAGATGATCCCCTATACAATAAATAAATAAAAATTAATAACTTTCATATCAGTAATGATAGTGTAAAATGTCCCAATTGCAACAGCAAAAATAAAAGATAAGAATAAGTCTAAAGCAAAGGAAGGCAGAATTATTTAGAGTGCTACCATGTTTCTCCGGAGGATTGGGTCTGATGTTCATGACAACAACAAAAAAAAGCAAAATAAAAGTGACTTAAAATAGCAGGGCGCCAACTTTTGGTTCAGTCCTCTTTACCAGATGTCACACAGGATTCTGCCACAGACAGAGGTGATACACACTGTATTCATTTCCTGCGGCACCCGTAACAATTTACCACAAACTAGGATCCATGCTGGCACAGTGGTCAACAGCTTTAATGAAAAACCTGTTCAGCCAGAGGTCAGCAGTTCAAATCCACCGGCTGCTCCTTGGAAACCCTATAAGGCAGCTCTAGCCGGTCCTACACGGTCACTCTAGAGTTGGAACTGACTCAACAGCACGTAACAACAGCAAGGTGGATTATGATAATAAAATTCAATCTCTCTCAGTTCTGGAAACCAGAAGTCCAAAACCGGTGTGTCAGAATGGCCTCACTCCTTCTGAAGACTTTAGAGATAATCCTTCCTTGCTTCTTCCAGGTTCTGGTGGCTCCAGATGCTATTTGGCTTGTGACTGCAGCACCCCAGTCTCTGCCTCAGCTGTCACGTTGACTCCTTGTCATCTCTGTGTGTCTCTCTTTGGTGATGGCAGACAAGGCCCGCCGTACAGTACAGGATGTCACTCCTCACTGTGGAATCCTGAGCTAAATTACCTTTGCAAAGACCCTGTTTCCCAGGGAAGTCAGCATGAACAAATTCCTGGAATTAAGACTTGATATCTTTGAGTAGTTATTACTCAACCTACTATACATACTTAATGTAGAAAAATCAAGAAGCACTGAAAATTTTTAAAAAAATGTATGTAGAAGGCACAACCGTAAGAGACCCACTTTTAAAATGTAGTGTGTGTGTTTGCGCTCTTTTTTTTAACCTACTTGAATATCTGTAGAGATGCAGAAAAAAAAATTGTGTTTTAACATTGTCGGTGGCAAGCAATTTGCTGACAATTATGGGTAATGCTGGCACAGGTGATTGATACAGCTGGTCTCGCTGCACTGCAGACCTGCAAAAGGGTGAACTGGCAAGTTTTCTTTTCTGCCTATTTAAACAACAGTAAAAAAATACCATCCTGACACATACATTTTATGTCGTTGATACTGAAATAGCAGTGTTTTTTTGGGGAGGACAGAACTTCATGTAATAATCGACAAAAATACTCTAAATTTAGTCTAAAAACTAATCAAATGCAGATAGTCCAAGTAATTCATAAAAAGATGATTAGAATGTATTTTCTCTTATGCTCTTAGACGTCATTGAATCTATTCTGACTCACAGTGCCCCTGTGAACAACAGAATTTGAAACGCTGCTGGGTCTTAAGCTGTGTCCACAATCGCTTGAGCGCATTGTTGCAGCCGCTGTGTCAGTCCTTCTCGTTGAGGGTCTTCCTCTTTTTCGCTGACCCTGCACTCTACCAAGAATGCTGTCCTTCTCCAGAGACTGATCCCTTCTGACAGTATGTCCAAAGTATGTAAGACAGAGTCTTGCCATCTTTGCTTCCAAGGAGCACTCTGGTTAGACTTCTTCCGGAAGAGATCTGTCTGTTCTTTTGGTGGTCCGTGGTACATTCGATATTCTTCTCCAGCACCACAGTTCAAAAGCATCAATTCTTTTCCTGTCTTATTTGTTCATGGTCCAGATTTTGCATGTATATGATGCAATTGAAAATACTGTGGCTTGGGTCAGGCGCATTTTCATCTTCAAGGTGACATCTTCTGAATACCTTAAAGAGGTCCTTTGCAGTGTGTCTTTTGATTTCTTGAGGGCTGCTTCCATGGGTGTTGATTGTGGACCATTTTCTCTTAATGGGTATTAAATTTTTTTAAAAAGTCAGAATAGCTAGTATGAGATATTGTACCAGCACAGGAACAGATGAGTTAATCTCAGTTGAACAGAATAGAGTTTTCAGAAACAGATTACGCAGAAACACAAAGTCCTCTCTCTCCTTCCTTCCTTCTGTCTCTCACATACACACTTACTTACACATATGCATTATTTTACCACAGATTTAATGGCATAAACCAAGACAAATTTATTATCTTAAAGAGACTCTCTGGTTGGTGTAAACAGTTCAGTGTTCTTCTCTAAACGAAAAAGGTGGTGCATTGAACCAACCCTGAGTATCTCAAAAGACAGGTCTGGCAATCTGCTTCTGGAAGGTCACAGTCTTGGCCACTGCAGGGAGCAGATTCTACTCTGCACATGTGGGGTCATCATGACTCGGAATCTTCTCAGTGGTAACTAACCACTGCAACAGTTGCAATTGCCACTGCCATGAATTACCACAAAGTTAATGGCTTGAAACAATACAGATTCATTATCTTGCAGTTCTGTAGGTCAGACCCTGAAAATGGATCAAGAAGGCCATGTTCCCTGTGATGACGGAAGGAAGAAGTCTGCTCCCAGAGTGTCTTTTCCAGACGCTAACAGCCACCTGCGTTGCTTGGGTGATGGCCCGTTGCTCCATCTGTCAAGTGAGCTGTGTGGCATCTTCGAGTCTCCCCCTTCCTCTGACTTCTGCTTCTGTCACCGTGTCTCCTTCTCTGACCCTGACTGTCTGCTTTCTGTCATAAGGACCCTTAGGACCGTAATGAAACCACGTCGGTTACGGTACTCAGCCTTCTGTGCTCACTGGGCTAGGCTGTGCCTGCATTGCCACCAGTGAATTCTGACTCAGTGTGACCTCATACGACAGAATGGAACTTCCTCATAGGGTTTCCTAGGAGCAGCTGGTGCTTTCGAACTGCTGACCTTTTATTAGCAGCCAAATGCTTAACCTCTGGGCCAGTAGGGCTCCTGTCTCCAGTTACTCAAACGCTCATCTAGATGCTGCTCTCAGTGGTTAGTATCTCTGACGAAGGTCCAAAATCAATTGACTTTGTTAAAGGGAGACTGGGCTAGATAGTGTGACTGGGGCTGAGTCATTCAGTTGAAAGATTGATTAAATGCAGTACCAAAGATTAAAAAAGCAGAATTGAGGTTTCTCCATTGAAAACAAACTGTATTTGCAAGAACTGATGGTGGCCAGACTTGGCTTATCGGCTGCAGTTTGCCGACTTGAGGTTCAGACTCCTTTGGTGAGAGATCCCACAGGAAGGTGCCTGCGGGGAATGAATCCAGAGCCCAGAACTAGTAAACTAGTACGGAGTGGGTGATTTGACAGGGGAGCCCTGGGTGCAGGGTGGCAGGTCACGGCCGTTGTAGGTGTGGGGGCCTGTTTCACGGGCTAGGATAATAGGGGGGCTGGGATTTTACTCCCGGACAAGCAGCTTAGAGTGAGGCTTCCCAAACTTGAGTATCTACCAGAATCGTCAGGTGTGCCTTTTACGAAAGGGAAAGTTCTTATTCCCCTGCCTCTCAACTCTTTATGTGTGGGGCAGGATTCGGGAATCTGAGTTTCACACTGCCAGCCCAGTTGATTATGATGTAAGTGGTTTACAGGCCACATCTTGAGAAAAATCTGTATGAACAGCAATTTTGCCATGTGACTGGTGTCACAGCCTGGCTTCTGGATGGCCTGCCCTACAGACTTTACACTTGCCTTGACTAGCCACATGATTGTGTCAGCCAGTTACTTCAATAAATGTCTTAATATGTATCAGCTACTGGTCCTGTGCTTGACTGAGCCCCAGCTGACCTGTGGATAATCCAGGGTACTCTCCCCGTCTCAGAATCCTTAAGTTTATTACATCTGCAGTATCTCTTTTGCCATGGAAGGGGACCCATTCATGGATTTCAGGGATTGGATATGGATATCTTTAGGGGGCTCTTACCCAGGCAGAAACTCTGAAGGCAAGATCTGGCAATTCAACTGTATAAAAACGTAAAATAAATAAGTAGTAAAATAAATTGAGAGAAAACACTAATTAAATATAAAGATAGAGACAAACGGCAACAGCTAACTGGGAAACAATTTTATGAAAAAGCATATTTGTAGTATACATATTAAAGTATGTTATCCTTGACATGCAGTCCTTGGTTGATACAAATGATTAGCACACTTACCTACTAAAAGAAAGGGAGAGTGGAGGTCAAGGCCACCTGGAGGTACCATGGAAGAAAGGTCTGGTTATCTACCTCTGAAAAATCAGCCGTTCAAAACCCTGTGGAGCACAATTCTACTCTGACACCCATGGGACCACTCACCATGAGGCAGAACAGACCCAACTGCAACGGGTTTAGCCTTGACATACAAAAATGCCAACTGACCAGTAGAAAAAAGGACAAAGGCTCACACCTCAATTCATCGAAAGTGACAGGAAAGTTGTCCACTTGAAAAAAGAAAGGAAAAAAAAAAAAGCACAACTGTTTAGCCTCATTAGAATCAAAGACATCCAGATCGAAACAATTATGGTGCTATTTTTTAGGTCAGTGTCTCCAACCCAGCTGGATTAAAGCTGATTAAATTAGAGATTAAATTAGAAAAGATCTCTTAAATTAGAAAAGGTCGCTGCCTCAGTTGACAGCTCTGGTGTTCCCTTCCACACTCACGTTTATGTTTTCCTTCCCTTTCTGGTGGCACGATGGGTGAGAACTCACTGCTTATCGTAAAGTTGACAGTTCAAGTCCACCAGCCACTCCTTGGAAACTCCACAGGGTGGTTCTACTTTGTCACACAGGTCACAATCTGTCAGAACTGACTTGACAATGACAAAGTTTTCTTCCTTGCCTCTGTAATTGCTCTCCTCATCACCGTCTAATCTGCCATGTATTTTATTCGTTTATTTTATTTTTACTCTGTGATTCAAATGCTGGGTTATTAACCAAAAGGTTGGCAGTTCAAACCTGCCAGCTGTTCTGCACAGGAAAGACATAGCAGTCTGCTTCCATAAAGACTTAAGCCTTGGAAACCCTACGAAGTAATTCCACTCCATCCTATAAGGTCGCTGAGTCAGGATCGACTCAGTGGCTGTGGTCTGTCTTGGTTTTGGTCTCTCACCAGAGAGTAGGATCATCAAGGGCAGAGATCTTCAGCTCATCTGACTGGATTTGTTCACCGTCACATCTTTGGCTACGATCAACAGATAATTGTCGAACAAATGAATGAGTGAAGAAACAAAATGCTGTATTTATAAAAGCTAAAAGTTAGAATATGCTCAAATGTTCAACATTAAGAAGTTATATAAATCTTACCAGAGGCAGGGGAGAGAGTGGAGAGGAGGGGACAGGAGATTGTTGGCAGGATATGACAGGTACAGAATGGAAAGGAAGAGGGTGCTGTCACCAGGCAAGGAGACCAGAGGGAACTGCAGATAGGCAGGTGAGCAAATTTAACTTGGTTTGTATGCTACTTTCACTCAGTCACCAAAAAAAAAAAAAAAAGAGGAAGAAGTTAGGTACATTATGGCGCATTTATATAATAGACTGTCATGCAAACAATAGAAATGATGACTCATACCTGTGCTTGCTGCCATCGAGTCATTTCTGACTCATAATGACCCTAGAAGAAAGAGTAGACCTGCCCCATAGGGTTTCCAAGGAGCCACTGGTGAATTTGAACTACCAGCCTTTTGGTTCACAGCCCTAGCACTTAACCACGACACCACCAGGATTCTGATGATGACTTGTTGTTGTATTCATTGACAGGGAACGTTACTTGGCCAAAGGAGCTCACAAAGCACTGTGTGTAGCCTGGTCTCCTGTGCATGGAAATGTGGGTAAATACGCTTAGTGTTACCGGTGGTGACCGCAAGGCTATGAAATTATAGGTCATTCTGACTTCATTATTTTTGTGTATGTGACCGTTCAGCTTGGACTTCAATGTGCAAGTAGAGTTTGTGGAATGGAAAAGACAATTAATAAAAATCGATGTCATGATTGGTTGAAGTCTAACATTTCCCATTTATTCTTTCTGTTATTTTGGATGTGACCTTTCCTCCCTCTGGGTCTTGATTTCACTGGATAAATAATAGCTTTCAAATTGTTAAAGCCATGCGGCTTGATCTTCAAAAGAAGCTTAAGGAGCTAAAACTGACAAAAGGGAATCTTCTCTGGTTGAGGAGTCCCTGGATACGGCAAACAGTTAACATACTTGGGCTGCTGAGCCAAAGTTTGGAGGTTCGAGTCCATCTAGAGGCACCACGGAGGAAAATCCGAGTAATCTACCTCTGAGAAATCAGCCATTGAAAACCAATGGAGCACAGTTCTATTCAGACACCACTGGGTTGCCATGAGTCAGAATTAACTCAATGGTGCCTGATTGGTTCTGTTGCTGAAAAGACAGTAGGAAGCATGGGTTCAGGACCCTGAGAAGCCCATTTGGAAAAGCACAGAAAGACGACCTCTGAGACCCTCTGGCAGAGACAGCTGGCTTCAATGAAAGCCCCTTTCCTGGTGGCACAGTGATTAAGTGTCACGGCTGCAAACCAAAAGGTCAGCAGTTCAAATCCAGCATCTGCTCCTTGGAAACCCTATGGGGCAGTTCCACCGTGACCTTTAGGGTCTCTGTAAGTCAGAATTGACTTGACGGCAGTGGGTTTTATGGGTCTCTAGCATACGAGTCCCTGGCTGCGATGAAAGATTAAGCACCTGACTACTAAATGAAAGGGTAGTGGTTTGACCTCCTGTGTCCCTAAGGTCCCTTGGAAGCAAGTCCTGAAGATCTGCATCTGAAAGTTCACAATTTTGAAAACTCTGTGTAGTATAGTCCTACTCTGACACATGTAGGGACACCAGGTCACCAAGAATGGACTTGATGCTACCCAGCCAACTAAACTCATCGCCAGTGAATTGATCCTGACTCATAGGTTTCCTTTTTCTTTCTAAAGTATAGAGTTGTTGGTGGGGCACAGCTCTTGAGCTACAGACTCCTGTTCTCAGGCCCTATCACCTCTGGATGGGGTGGTGAGACCAGGTGCTAGCTAGAGAAATGAATGGGAGTGGAAGGAGTCAGTATTACTCCCAGGCCCTTCCTGTAACCCGCATCTCTTACCCTGAGACCACTCACATTCGCCTCCCCATTTATTGGGCAGATGTTAACATCCAGGTGTCTTTGGGAGCCAGGCCTTGCTGATGGCAGATGCTTTGTCACCCTGAGGTCCTGCCCTTCATCATGTGACTTCTATAGTATCTGTAATTTCAGAGTTTATCCATTAGATCAGCTGAATTCTTGTTATTAACACTGCACGCCTCCGTTCTTGTTCACAGGTAGTAGCCA
This sequence comes from Heterohyrax brucei, assembly GCA_028571685.1. Lineage (NCBI taxonomy): Eukaryota > Metazoa > Chordata > Mammalia > Hyracoidea > Procaviidae > Heterohyrax > Heterohyrax brucei. The sequence continues at coordinate 70,061,405 of CM053162.1, read as the reverse complement.
ACTTTAAACACAGAATTACGTCTATATTACTCAGGCATTGTTTTCCTCGTGTTGTATAATTTATAGAACAGAAATTGAGAAAATAAATTCAGTAATTCTTATCCCCTCCATGTTTCAAAATACCGCTCTATTATCTGCTACAGTGTTTTTATAAGGCCATCTCAGTTGTTTTCTTTGAATGAATATCTCGTACTTTCTTTTATTGTTCTCATTTGATGTTTTGTTAACGACTGTTTAGTTCAACCAAATTGCATGGCTGCTGTCCTGAGAAAAGGGGCAGCCATCTCTTGGCAGAGAGTCCTGGGAAAAGCGTGAAGTCCAAGGTCTTTCTTGAGGGGTTGTTTTAGTTAGCTAGTGCTGCTGTATCAGAAATACCACAGGGTGGATGGCTTTAACAAAGGAAGGTTTATTCTTACACAATCCGGTAGGCTACATGTCCAGATTCAGGGCATCTGCTCCACTGGATGGTTTCTCCCCTTGTCGGCTCTGGAGGAAAGTCTGGTATTGCACCAGTCTTTGTCCAGGGAGCATCTTGGTGCAGGAACCTCAGGTCTGAAGGACGCACTCTTCTCCTAGTGCTGTTTTCTTGACAGTGTGAGGTTCCCAATTCTATGCTTGCTTCTCTTTCCTTTCATCTCTTGTAGGATGAAAGGATTAAAAGTGGGGCAAGCCACACTCCAGGAAAACTCTGTTTACAGTAGAGCAGGGAGGTGGTCTTCTGAAGGGATTTACAGCCCCACCCTAATCCTTTAACATACAGCACAGTAGAATCACACAATGCAGGGCAATCGCAGAATACAGGGCATCATGGTCACACGGCTACACCTGTTTTTGGGTGGACACAATTCAATCCCTGACAGGGGTGTATCACAACAGCAACAGCAAAACCCTAACCTCTTGCCTTCAAATTGGTTTCCTATGAGATTTCTAAGCAGTGGCTGGTGGATTCAAACTGCCTAACTTTCAGGTAACAGCTGTAGGTCTTAACCACTGCACCACCAGGGTAAAGGGGCGTCTGTAGACTCTGTGAATTTTCTCTTACTTTTTAAGCACAGACATCTTGAAAATGTCCCCCTTGGGCCATTTTGTCTCCTTAAAAGTTTATTTTTTTAATTAAACCAATTTTCTTCTGCATACAAATACATATGGTTGCTTCATCTAGAAGGACTTAAACTAGCAAACAAACAAAAATCCTGGCGATCTACTTTCCCCAAACGAACCCTTGAGAGCTCTGACGAGCATAGTCTTACTCTGACCCACACTGTTTGCCATGAGTCAGAACCAGCTGGAGGGCAGCTGCTGGGTGGGGAGGTCAGAAAGAAGGGGAAGGGGCCGTCTGTGCACCGAGAGCAGCCTCCACTCGTAAACAGCACTCTGCTGCTCCACAGCGCATCTCTTCCGAGTACAGTGTGCACAGAAGTCAGGCCCTGAAAATCCTCTGGAGCACAGTCCTACTCAGGCACATTTGAGCTGCTATGAATTGGGAAACATTGGCTGGTGCTCCTAGGTGACAGGCTTTCCTGGTGGCTGGACCAGTCACGTGAGACGCATGTAAGCATCCTATCTTCACGTCTATCAGGTCACAGTGCCAAACTTCTCCCTGCTTGTCTCCTCAGGCAACTGTCCAGCTGCCAGCTTCTCTAAGTCACTCGATGTTGGCACAAGTACCAACTCCCCTTAAACCACTCCCCTCCAAGAAATGAAAAGAACACGAGGACCCTCGGGCTGTCACCAGTTCAGCACCCTAGGGACGTGCCTGTCTGTGATGTCGCATTCATTTCTGCACACTGGCGCAGTATTTGGAAATTCCCAAACAAAACACACAGAGAAACATGAGATGAATAGCAATGAAGGTGGCAGCATTTGTTTTTCTTTTTTTCGTACATTGCAACCTGAGTTAGGTTTTTTTTTTTTAAAGACCTCTTTGCCAGAATGACTTTAGATTTCAAGACCTGTTTCACCCTTAGTCAGAGTCACTCTGGAAACAGAGGGGAGAGGGTGCTTCCTGGTGATCGCAGATGAAGCCGGAAAGGCAGTCTCTTTCAAACAAAATGAGGTGGACAGTGGAAAATGAAGGCGGTGGCATTCTGCAGAGCAGAGCTCAGCAACGAGGGATGCTGGCGTTTTCTCCTTGACATAAACACAATCACACGGGCAGAAAAGCCTATCAGATGAGAGTGACCCAGGTGCCATATAAACACTTTTCAGACAGGCAGTGGGAACCCCTGGGTAGCTTTAGCTTTTCCAACTCCTGGCAACTTGATTCTTTGTCAGATTCAATACAGCCTTCAAGGGCACTGGAGGAAGAAGAAAGAGAAAACTGTCGGGGGAGGGGAGAGGGAGGGGGAGCCAACAGTCTCCTCTCCTGCCTTTGTCCAAGAAGAAAGGGACTCCACGTGTAAAAATCATTTATTCTCTATCCAGCGGTGCCGGTGTGTTTGACACTGGTTTGCTAAGAGCTTATAGAGAAACTGTTGGCATTTGATTCACATAAGGGTTTTGAATTACATAAGGCTTCTTTGAGATGCGTTGTGGGATATGATCTGAATAGTCAAGCTTGGAGGAAAAAAAATAACACCCAGAGACTCTTAAATGTTCACGTGAAGCCCAGAGTGGAAAGAAAAGATGAAAAAAATATTTGCTTACCCTTAGACACCAACATCATATACCTGTAGCAAAAGCAACATAAAAAAGTGACACTCTGAAAAGGGTATACAAATGACCAGCTTTTTTCTGGGTGCTTTTTACTGCTGTTCTTTAGGACAAGGAGCTGTACAGCCGACTGTGATAACCTAGCAGAACTCTAGGGATTCTGTCCTTCTGCAGACGACATATATTGACACATTGTTGTGTGTGTGTACATATGTGTGTGACAAATGCACAATATCTTTTTATTCATCAATGTATATTTTAATTGCAGCCAAATTAGAAAATACAGACAATGGGAAGAAACAGCCAGCCTTACTTTTCAGAGAGAATGATAGCCAAAATATTATTAATTTTTGTACTTTATTCTATACATATACATGCATCATGCATATGTAGAAATACTATCTACTGCCAGCTGAAAATTGGTGGCCCCAAACCACCGGTGGCTCTGTGGGGGAAAGATGTGGCCATTTGCTTCCACAGAGAGCTATGACCTTGGAAGCCGTAGAAGATTTTTATGAGGTAGAATTCACTGGACAGCAGTGGTCTTGGGTTTTCATTCTATTTAAAGCTCTTTGCAATTTGCTCTGTAAAATATATTATAAACTCATTTTCATGTCATCTTTAATGGTTGAGCAGTATTCCATTGTATGGATGGGCTATAATATGTTTAAGAAATCACTAGATATTGGATATTTAATTGCTTTCTAATTTTTTGGCTGTTTGTTAAAGAGAATCATCTTATTTCTTTATGATACACTTCTAACGGTGAATTTCTGGGTGAAAAATCAGTTCTAATTGCTGGTGCTCTGTTTGCGTTAGTGTATATATTCATAAAATTCTCAACATTTATTTCTGATATGTAATGCTTTATCACAGTATGTGTTTGTTCTAACTTGGTTATTGCTTTTCTTTTATTGGTTGCATTCTTTTTTTCTTTTTTGGAAGTCCTAGTACACACGCACAGACACACACGCACTCACGCATACATGCACACATATGAGGTCTGACAATTAAGTCCATGAACTTAATTGTTCTAAGTGCTCCATACCTCACTGCTGAACATCACTATGGTCACCTTTGAAGTCCTCCCCTTGGGAAGCTATGTGCTGATGCCAGTGCTTAGTCCACACTTCAAAGCAGTTTTGAAACTCTTTCTAGAATGACCGTTGCGCATGGTGGCACAGTGTCAAGTTCATGAACTTAATTGTATAGTTGTATGTGAGGGAGTTTTTAGCCAGTAAACAAGTAACTGTACTGGAACACCACCCCCTACTCACCTGATCTGGTCCCTAATGACTTTTTTCTTTATCTGAAGATAAAGGAAATATTGAAAGGAAGACATTTTGATGACATTCAGGACAACAAGGGTAATATGATGACTGCTTTGATGGCTATTCCAGAAAAAGAGTTCCAAATTGCTTTGTAGAGTGGACTAGGTGCTTCAGTCTGTGCATAGCATCCTGAGAGGAGGACTTGGAAGGTGACCATGGTGCTATTCATCAGTGGGGTATGCAGCACTTTTTCTAGGATGAGTTTGTGAACTTAATAGTCAGTTCTTAGATCTGTAAGATCAAACAAATAAAAGAAAAAATACACACACACCCCCCACACACCTCTATCTATATTCTTAAATCTCACTAATACAAGAAAAATCACCAGATGGAAAAATAGTACACTCTTACAAAAAATGGTGCAGCAGTGTCGGACTTCCTTGTCTAACTGCATGAGGAGGAAGGAGAATCACCATCAACATCAGACCGAAGCTGATTCCTGTGAAGTGCAGACCAGCCAGCCCTCTTCTCCAGCCCTCTCGCCAGTTCCGACACGCCGTCCCTCCCCGGCCACTCTCCACCTTACTGGTCGCTTCAGCTCTTTGTTCGGTGGCCGCCCAGGACTCGCAGATAATGCTCATGATTAAGGGGTCTGTCAGGGAAGTTGTGGTTAGGCGCCATCAAGTTGGTTCTGACTCACAGTGACCCTCTACACAACAGAACGAAACACTGCCTGGTCTGGTGCTTTGTCCGCAGCTGTTTTTATACTTAAGCCCGCATTTGTGGCCACTGTGTCGGTCCACTGTGTTGAGGGTCTTCCTCTTTTTCACCGACCCTCCACTCTACCAAACATGACGTCCTTCTCCAGGGACTGATCCCTCCTGACAACACGTTCAAAGTATGTAAGATGCAGTCTTGCCATCTTTGCTTCCAAGGAGCACTCTGGTTGTATTTCTCCCAGAATAGATCTGTTTACTATTTTTTGCGGTCCATGGTGCCTTCAATATTCTCCAAATCAGAGAAGTAACAAGCTATATACAATTCAGGATCAGGATTAAGTTCTGCAATCAAGACATTTTTTTTTTTTTTTGTCATGCCAGCAGGCAGACCTCTACCCTAGGCCCTCACCCACTGCCTGGGGAAAACTTACAAGGCCATTTAGCCCCACTGATAAGTGTCCAGAGGCACCTCACTCTTCCAGCAAGCCTTCTTCCTGGAGGCACTCAGGTCTGTTTAGCTCCCTGCGTCTGCGTACCCACCGTAGCTCCCTGCTCCGTGGGCTAGGGAGTCTACACAGATGGGAAGCCCACCAACTAGTCTGGTTTCCCTGCCACTGTTCCTCTGCCATGGCATCTCGTCTCTCACCATCTCCTTCACACACCTTATTTGCATGCTCCTGCCCTGTAAGGGTTCCGTGGACCTTATTTACTTTATCAGCAGCCTGTTCCATCCCCTTGGTGAGGTACAAACACCTTATTTGCATATCCCCACCTTATTTGCATAGCCCCAATTGATCATTTTGGGAGCCACAGACCATTCACAGCTACAACCACATTAAATAATTCACTTCACTGCAACTCTGACAAAAATTAAAGTGCAAGGGTGTATTTAAAGTCCTGTGGATGCATAGGAAGAAAGAAAACAAGTCCCTAGCAATCAAATACAATTTGTTCACATACTAAATAAAAATCTATGTATCTATACCCACTTATCTTTCTGTCTCTGTCTCTATTCACCTATCTTTCTGTATGTCTCCTTCTGGATAGCCTATAATTTCCCTCATTTTTATCTCTAAAATAGCACAATACTTTTCTTCCCGAATTCTTGGAGATTTTTAAGTTTTTATTTTCTAAGTTGCTCAATCAATTCCCTGTAATACTCAGTCTTCTGTTTGCTAACTCTCCTGAAATACTGAATTTCACATTTGTGTTACTGATCTCTGAACAATCCTAATCAATATCCAGTTTTCCTTGCTCCATGACTATTTGCCTTTTTTCCATAGACAGAACATTGTTGGGAATCTTTATGAGACTATAAAGTAGACATTTTCCAAAATTTTCCCCTGTTTCTTGTAACAGCTCTGTTTATTATGAAGACAAGTGTTCAAATTCCTAAAACTGGTCCTTTTCTTTTGAGTTGTTGAGTTATATCATACATATGCTACTTTTTTTATTTTGCTCATTAGGGCAGTTCAGTGTTTGGTTATTGGTTTGATTACGTCAGTAATGGTGTGGGTTTCACTATGAGCACTGCAGATCCAGATGAAGGGAGAGAAGAGATGCTTACATGTAGTTCAGTTATACTCACAGATTAGGAGAAGGAGACTGATTGAGCCGCCCACGGCAGTTGCAGTGAGGGAGAACTTCACGTCTGCACGGAGCGATTACATTTCTCCGATTGCTGTGCTGGCCTGAATGCAGTTAGCTTGTCCAAGCTCAGAATCACCTAGCTGCAAGGGCAGTACTTGCAAACGGTCAACCTTGAAGGGGACTCGACTCTACCTTTGTTAGGGATTGAATTGTGTCCCCAAGACTATGTGCTGGAATTCTAACCCTTATACCTGTGGATCCTATAAAAAGAAGATCTTCTTTATTAAATATGCCATATCAGTGCAGGTTGTGTCCTAAACCCAGTAATGTTAGAGTTATAAGGAACAGCATCAATACAGAGAAAAATAGCACACAGGGAGAGGACACGTACCACTTGAAGATTGCCAAAGAATCAAGGAAAGCCTGGGCTACAGGAGCAGAAAGAGACAAGACTTGTTCCCTAGAGCTGGCAAAGAGCCCCTTTCCCCAGAGCAGATACCCTGAATGTGGGTTTCCAGTCTCTTCATCTGTGGAAGGATACATTTTGGTTCTTTAAAACCACCCACTTGTGGTATTTCTGCTACAGAAACGTTAGGAAACCAACTCAATCTCCCTCTACTCTCTGGCATACTGTAGCCAGGGGAGGTACCGCAGATGGAGCCAGACCTTACACTGTTTTAGGTGCTGTCATGGATTGAGCTATGTCCCCCACAAAATGTGTGTAGCAGTGTGGCTGGGCCGTGATTCCCAGTATTTTATGATTGGCCTCCATTTTGTGATTTTCCTATACTGTAGGGTAGAGGATTGGGATGGGACTGTAAATCCCTTCAGAAAATCACCTCCCTGCTCCACTGTAAAGGGAGTTTCCCTGGAGTATGGCTTGCCCCACCCTTAATCCTTTCGTGCTACAAGACATAAAAGGAAAGGGAAGCAAGCAGAGAACTGGGAACCTCACACCATCAAGAAAGCATCACTGGGTGAAGGTCCTTGAGACCTGAGGTTTCCGTGCCAAGATAGTCCCTGAATAAAGACTGATACAACATAAAGACTTTCCTCCAGAGCTGACAGAGGAAAAGGCTTCCTCTGGAGTGGACACCCTGAATCGGGACTTGCGGCCTATCGGACTGTGTAAGAATAAACTTTCCTTTGTTAAAGCCATCTGCTTGTGGTATTTTTATCTGAGCAGTACCAGATGACGAAAACAAGTATCTAGAAGTGCTAATGTGATTTAGTATTTTTTATCTACCTTTTATGTTGGAATGGCACTTGGCTTTATGTTGGAATAAACTTAAATTTACAGAAGTTGCAGACTAATAGAAAATTTCTGTATATTCTTTATCCACCTTGGCCTGATGTTCCTATCTTAAACAGCTGTGATATATTTGTCATCACTAAGAAAGTGACATGGGTATAGTATTGTTACATCATAGTAAGCGGAGAAACTGCTGAAGTTGTCAAGGACTTCATTTTACATGGATCCACAATCTGTGCCCATGGAAACAACAGTCAAGATGACTAAGCAAGTGATCAAGCAAATCTGATGCGAAAAATCTCCCTAAGTGTTCAAATCAAAGATGCCACTTTGAGGACCGGGGTGTGCCCGAGCCAAACTGTGGTCTGTCCGATTGCCTCATAGGCAGGTGAAAGCTGGACAACGAATCATGAAGACCACAGAAGAACTAATGCATCTGAATTATGGTACTGGCCAAGAATATTGCACAAACTATGGACTTCCAGGAAACCAAGAACTCTGTCTTGGAAGAAGTATAGACAGAGTGCTATTCAGAAGTGAGAACAGTGAGACTTGATCTCACATGATTTGGATGTGTTACTGGGAGGAACTAGTCCCTTAGAGAAGGACATCATGCTTGGTAAAGTAGAGAAGACCCTCAATGAGACAGACCAGCACAGTGGCTGCAGCGATGGGCTCCAGTACAGCAGTGACCGTGTGGGTGACGCGGGACCAGCAGTGCTTCGTTCCGTTGTACAGACTGTCCCCATGAGATGGAAAAGGTTCAAAGACACCTAATAGTAACAATGGTATAGTTATACCAATAGTATTTTACGAATTTTATTTGGATTCTATTAGTTTTTCTACTAAGGTCCTTTTTGTACTCCAGGGCCCAGTCTAGAATATCACATTGCGCTGACATAATTGAGTTTGGCCACATCCCTATAACCCTCAAGTCTTTCCTCCCCTTCTGTCCCTTACTGGAAGTCCCTTGAACTTAATTTCCAAATGTATATGACAGAACATGCATACCAAATTTAAGATGGACATATCATCTGTTGACAATCCATGAGTATATCAAGGACCACATGGGACACCCATCTAAAACATGTGTTTGTCAGTGGTGTTAATATCCTAAAGTTAGTCCTGACTCATGGAGACCCTGTGTACCTAAAACATAATGAAAAACAAGACAAGACAGACTATGTATCTGCTCAAACTCCGCAAACCCCAGCAAGCGTGAAGAATTGGTTGTCATAAGCTAGCTACATCTGTGTTGGATGATATTTTTTCTCACTGTAAAATTAATTTTGACTATCTCTTTTCTTATTTTGATACTGCCTTATCTATGTTTGTAGAAAATTTATCAAGTTTCTTGAGAATGTATAGGCCTTTCTCTAGTTTCCTAGGATAATGCAGATTATTTTCTACTTTTACTCCTTTGTGGGTGGGTGAGTGGGGGGAGGGTAAAATTCATGCACCCAAATCATCATTTTAACCTGAACAACAAAACTATCCTTCAAGGACCATTTTCATTTGTGATCACAGTACTGGCATTCTGTCACATATAAAATGCATTATGTGTTTTGGACTCTGAAACAGAATCACTAAATAATTTATTTCTTTTCATATCCAAATGCACTGAACTCAAACTGAAAGTCGTCTTGGTAGAAGGACCTACGCTCCTGCCAAGTTCATTCTGATGAAGGAATTGTAAGACTTCAAATTAAAATACAACTTTGTCCAAACCTTCCTTCCCAAAGCACACTTGAAATTCTTACCGTTCTGAAGACAATGCATCCTTGCTGACTGTGTTGTGATAGTCACATGTCCTGCTGATACCCAGGGCTGTCCTCCCCCACCCATGTGGCTAGCTTACGACAACCAATTCTTCACGCTCACTGGGGTTTGTGGGGTCTGAGCGGATACATGCTCTGCCTTGTCTTGCTTTTTGTTATGTTTTAGGTACACAGGGTCTCCGTGAGTCAGGACTAACTTTATGAAATTTATGCCACCAACAAAAACATGTTTTAGATTGGTGTCTAGTGTGGCCCTTGATTTTTCTCATGGGTTATCAACAGATGAAACGTCCACCTTAAATTTGGTATGTATGTCTGTCATATGCATTTGAACTAACTCCTTCCAGAAACACATATACACACAGAATCGTGGTTTCTTTGGGTTTGTCGCTACTCTGTGAGAGTGCACTACCCATCACCGTTTTGCTCTCCTGTGGCTGAGGGGCTGGTTTGAGGGTCAGCATTATTGTAAATCTCTGTTTCCTTCTTCTTTCTAAGACTTTGCACTCTGACTTGCTATAGCCCTTTAGACAATTTTATATTAAAGTTCATTAAATTATAAACACATTAGACTTCCCGATCTATTTTTGCCTTCATGGAAGACTAATGTGGTTCATAAATGAGAATTAATGTAGAAATGAATCCTGGCGTATATCCTGAACAAGGAGCCTGTCAGGCAATTATGAACCAGTTTTTAATAAACCTTGCTAAGTATCTTATGATCGATTGAATTGGTGTTCACACAATATCTAGCTGATACTATAGCACAGAAAATGCGCAAAAAATTAACAGAAAACCAAATCTTTCCCCCCTCAAGTTACAAAAGATTACAAAGGCACAACGAACTTCCAGTCTTCCTAGAAGGAAAAATAGGAACTTCAGGCAACGACCCAAATCTTGCTCTTGCTCTTGTTTCACGTGGACCAAGAGTTGTGCAAACCGAGTTCCTCCCATCAGACGGTTATATTTTTCAGTTCACTTTTTATTTTTCTCTTCGTTCTGTCATAGGATATTTTATTACTGACCCGTTTTTCCTTTATAAGTCTTATTAGAGAGTTTTCAAACAGTCCTCATTCTTTTCTTTTTTAAAATAAGTTGCATTTAATGGACCCGGGCTATTTTTCAACATAGTTGTGTGCTCTATGTTTCGGGATGAAGTATTACGAGGCCTGACGATGAAGTCTGTGAACTTAATTGTTCTAAATGCTACACGCCTCATGGCTGACTATCACTACAATCACCTTGGAAGTACTTCCCTTAGAAAGGTATTTGCCAACACCAGCACCTAGTCCACCCTTCAAAGCAATTTTGGAACTCTTCCTGGAATGGCCATTGCACACAGTGGCACAGTGGCTAATTCATCAACTCAATTGTCTAGTTGCCTGTGAGGGAGTTTTTAGCCAGTAAACAAATAACTGTATTGAAACTCCCTCCCTACTCACCTGATGTGGCCCCCAGTGACATTTTTTTTTTTTTTTTACCCAAAGATAAATACTGAAAGGAAGATGTTTTGATGACATTCAGGACATCAAGGGTGACACGACAACAGCTCTGATGGCCCTTCCAGAAAAAGAGTTCCAAAATTGCTTTGAAGGATGGACTAGGCACTGGCATCAGCACACAGCTGTCCAAGCAGAGTACTTTGAAGGTGTCCGTAGTGATATTCAGCAACGAGGTATGCAGCACTTTTTCTTGGGTGAGTTCATGAACTTAATTGGCAGGCCTTATATTTTCCCTTCCTGGGTTTCTTGTCCTTTGAAGGAAGGAATCCTATAAAAGTTAAATTCTACGTGCATGAAACATGTGGACCAGTTTCCTGTGTAGGGATTTTCATGGACCAGAATGAACTGGAAAGAGTGGCAGCAACTAAAAGCCACCTTGAAGAGTCCCAGCAATGGCTTGTCTTTGAAACTAACCAACAACTGAGGTCACACCAAAAATAAAATGATTCTTTGTGGAAACTGAGAGTCAACAGAAAAAATTCTAACATGACTCTATTTTCTTAAAGGGTCTTGGGAAAATGTTCTTGCCTCTCTTGGCACTCATGAATACGTGTTTCAGAAGATAAAATGGTAAATCCTTTAACATGAAACTCTTGTAGGTTATAGATGCTTGCAAAGTCTTTGCTCCACTCTCCACTGAGAGGTAGAGCTCTGTTCTCTTGTCCTTGGATCTGGGCTGGCATTCGTAAGTCACTTGACCAACAGAATGTGACAGAAATGCTAGTCTAGAACCCCTGAGGCTGTGTCTTAACTAGCCTTTCAGTCCTGCCCAGCCCTCCTAGAAGCCAGCTGCTGCATGGGAAATGTGACTACATAGCGACCACCAGATTGTGAGAAACCCACGACACACGGAAAGTCCTTGGAAGGAGAAAATGGCATATGGAGCATTGACAGAGGCCAAGGAGTTCCACAGTCTCTGACTCAGAGTGAAAATGCCAACTCAGAAACTGATCCTTAGACCTGACCTCCCCAGCTGATGCCACTTGGTTTGAAGACTAACTGCAACTGTGTCATCTCAGAAATCCTAAACTGTAAATTGTGACCTAAGTTAAACGGTTGTTGTAAAACAATATGAAATTACGAGTAGATAGTTAATGTACCAACCACCAAGCAGAATAAGTTGGACATTATGTACAGACTAATGTATTTATCTGTTTGTTCATTATTTATTTATGCTATCACCTTGCTCACAAAGAACTAAAGCACAAAATTTTGTTAAAACTGAGACAGGAAATGCTAAGCTTTCTGAGATGATCATAGGAGCAGCTGCGATGCAGCCCCAAAGCAGCAGTGTGCGGAGCTCAGCATCCCTGCCCTCCAGGTCCACGCTTGCATTCTGTTAGCTGTTGACCAAAATCGTAACTCCTAGTCAGGCTTCACGTAATCAATACTGGCCACACAAAATCAAACACTAGAATCACAGCCTGTTAATTCTTCAGCATTTCTCATTGAAGTTTACTGCAGTTGTGTGCACATGTTTGTACATTTAGTCCCTGGGTGATGCACAGGGGAATACACTCATCTACTAGCCACAGGCTGGGAGGCCCAAGTCTACCCAGAGGCATGCTGAAGAAAGGCCTGAATTGTCTTTGAGAAATCAGCCACTGCAACTCCCCACAGCAGAGTTCTGTCTTGACACGCCTGGGATTGCCATGAATCAGAGTTGACTGGGTGACAGCTGGTTTTGATTTACAGTTACTCATATGGGTAACATGCACTGTTGGTGTTAAAAAGCACAGATATCACCCTGAAGACCAACGTGCGCCTGACCTAAGCCATGGTATTTTCAGCCACATCGTATGCACACAAAAGCTGGCCAGTGAATGAGGAAGACAGAAGCGGAATTGATGCCTTTGAATTGCGGTGTTGGAGAAGAGTATCAAGTGTACCACGGACCATCAAAAGAACAAACAGATCTGTTCTGGAAGAAGTACAACCAGAGCTCTTCTAGGAAGCAAAGATGGCAACACTGTGTCTTATATACTTTTGACATGTTGTCAGGAGGGATCAGTCACTGGAGAAGGACATCTTGCTTGGTAGGGTGGAGAGTCGGTGAAAAAGAGGAAGACCCTCAATGAGACGGATTGACACAGGGGCTTCAACAGTGGGCGTAAGCATAAAAACGATCGTGGGCAGGACGCAAGACCAGGCAGTGTTTTGTTCTGTTGTGCACAGGGTCGCTGTGAGTCAGAACTGATGGGATGCACACAACAACAGCCTGCACTGTTGGCACCCCAAATCTTAGATTTTACGGTAATTGAATGTCTTCTCTTGAAAGTATCTACTTATTGCTGAAAAGTCTCCACTATTTAATGACCGTCACAAGGAAGTGCCTGAAAGCAGGAGGAAGATACAAAGAATTATGTCAAGTACTGCCCAGTATGAAAAGCCCAGTTCAATTAGATGGTTCTTTCTACTGTTTCATGCTTTTTTTTTTTTTTTTTACAGCATACAGCGATGTCCTTTTTAAAGAGTCACACAAACAGTGTGTAACAATTGACCTTCAATTCCTGCTCAGATGTGACAGCTTCACCTGTGCTTTAAAGGAGCATCCGGATCTTGAGGCTGCGAGAGCACCTAGCTCCAGCTGCCGTCCTGACGGGCTTGGAGAAGAACGCCCACTCACTGGGCAAATAGGTCAGACAAAGCAGATTGCTATTTTTTTGGCTCTTCTCTAAGCACACAGAAAATCCCAGGAAATAGCTGGGTCTCAAACCACGTGCTACACTTTGACAATTTACTCGAGTTAGGGCTTTGGGAAAGTGAGATCTCTTCCCCCAGGCCCTCCATACCACTCCCCCTCCAACAACAGATGCCGAAGCTGTGTGGTCACCTTCATCTCAGGTCTCACATTCTTTTGTGGTTGAAAAATTTATTTCAGCTGAAGACTCATTCTGGTTCGCTTTTGGCATTAGTGGGAAGGCTAGCTCTTTGCTTTTGTGTAGGCGAGGGAAAAACTGTATACATGAAAAGGTAATTAAAAAAGCCAATATCAAACCTGCTGCCATCAAGCTGACTCATAGTGACCCTAAAGGACAGCATAGAACTGCTCCATAGAGCTTGCAAGGAGGGTCTGGTAGACTTGAACAGTTAGCCTTTCAGTTAGCAGACATGGCACTTATACCAGCAGGGTTTCTGAAGAGGTAATTACAGATTAATTATTTGACAGAACAAAAGCGTGCTACAGAAGTGATGCTTTGGGACTCCCAAACCAAGCTTATGTGATTCAGTTGTAGACGTTTGAAAGTCTCTTGATTCCACACTACCTGTGCTGGGTGGAGGTTTGTATTGGTTTGCATTTCCTTATGATGGTCATTAAATAGTGGAGATTTTTCAGAAGAACAAGGGGTAGTAAGATCACTAGTCATAGATAGGTATTTGGAAATGCCGTGTGTTGAGGGGAACACTACCTGTACGTTTGTGGGTGGGTTTGTTCCATTTATCTATAACCATGTAACACACCTTTCCCAAAGTTTAAGAAAAACAACAACCATTTTAATTATGCTCAATATTTTGTGGGTCATGTGTAACTTGGATAGTATGCAGAGGAGATGGCTTCTGTGCCCCACTGTGAGCTAAGGGACTGTAGATGGGGTAGAGACAGCTTGACACTGGCCACAAGATGGCACCTCAGTTCTCCATATCTGAGGGGACTGGGCTGTTCAAGGCAACTTCTGCACTCACTTTAGAAAAATCAGCCATTGAAAACCTTTTCCAGCACAATTCTATACTGACATCCGTGGGGTCACCATGAATTGGAGTTGACTTGATGGCAACTGGCTTCTCCGGGAGAAGTAGCGAACAATACGTGACCATCCTAAATCTACCATAACTTGAAGAGGCGTTGGGAACCCAGATGTAGGAGGGCATGGGGTGACTGTAGAAGAAGGTAGGTGACAGTGAAATGGACTTTTCTTCTCTAGGCGTGCCTCAGAATTTGCAGCCAGAGGACGTGGATGTCATTAGACCCAGTGGTACAACCTGAGGAGACAGCAAATGAACAGTATAAGTAGAGCACGAACTCTTGGACATGGAAGACCTCTCAAGTTCACTGGACTCATTGCCAGAGGAGGTGGGGTAGTGCAATGGAAACATTCCATTTTAGGAAGTTGACTCTAACCACTCCAAAAGTACTTTTGAAAGGTCTGGGAAGGTATTTGACAAGCCAAGTTGTGAAGGAGGTGGATGGTCAAAGTCATCTCCCAGTCAAAACCCCTGCGCTGTGTCATTGGTTCTTACGTCTCTGTTACCAATCAGGAGGCTCATTAAATGTCCCTATGATAGTAACATCTAAATCCTGTGGTTTGTCCTTTTATCCTCGTGAAGCTCAAACTATTAACGTTTTCTATTCAAACAATCACCAAGTTTTTTGTTACATTTTTAGTAAAATATTATGGACCTGGGAAAGCACACTGAAGAGAAGACATTTTACATTATACATGTGAGTATGTGTGTTCTTGGGTGTGTGTGTGTATAATATGAGGTCGGAAAATTAAGTTCATGAACTCATCCTAGAAAAACTGTTACTTAACTCATTGCTGGGTATCACAACAGTCACCTTCAAAGTGCTCCTTGGAAAGCTGTACACTGATGCCAGTGGCTAGACTGCACCTCCAAGAAATTTTGGAACTCTTTCTGGAATGTCCATCAGAGGTTTTGTTGGACAAGGTCTGACAAACTTATTCTAGAAAAAGTGCTACTTACCTCATTGCTGGCTATCACTATGGTCAACTTCGAACTACTCCCCTTGGGAAGTTATGCACTGATGCCAGTGCCTAGTCCGCTTTTCAAAGCACTTTTTCTAGGATGAATTCATGAACCTAATTGTCAGACCTTGTCTGATGACAGCTCTGATGGCCATTCCAGGAAAAGAGTTCCAAAATTACCCTGGAGGGTGGTCTAGGTGGTGACATTGGTGCACAGCTTCCCAAGGGGAGTACTTTGAAGGTGACTGTAGTGGTACTC
Organism: Heterohyrax brucei; assembly: GCA_028571685.1. NCBI lineage: Eukaryota > Metazoa > Chordata > Mammalia > Hyracoidea > Procaviidae > Heterohyrax > Heterohyrax brucei. Next base: position 70,045,676 of record CM053162.1, on the reverse strand, counting down.
AGCAAAGAGGATGAGTTCCTGAACTTACTTGGTCAATGTCGTATATACACAACTGCCACAGAGTCAGTTACAACTCATAGGGACCCTACAGGACAGAGTAGAATTGCCCCATAGAGTTTCTAAGGAACTGCTGGTAAATTTGAACCGCTGACCTTTTGGTTAGTAGTCTTAGTGCATAACTACACACTAACTACTCCTCCAGACAGGGGCCTTGGTGAAACAGTGGTTAATTGCTTGGCTGCTAACTGAAATGCTGGTGGTTTGAACCAAACCAGTGACTTCAGATGAGGAAGACCTGGCAATCTTCTTGCATAAAGATTATAGCCAAGAAAACCTTATGAGGCAGTTCTACCTTGTCATGTGAGTTTGCTAGGAGCCAGAAGCCACTCAATGGCAAATAGCAACACACACATAGGAAGACTGCCAATTAAGTTTGCAGACTCATCCTAGAAAAAGTGCTACATCCCTCATTGATAAATATCACTATGGTCAACTTCCAAGTACTCCCCTTTGGAAGCTGTGAACTGATGCCAGGGCCTAGTCCACCTTCAAAGCAATTTTGGAATTCTTTTTCTGGAATGGCCATCAGAGCTGCCATTGTATTACCCTTGATGTCCTGAATGTCAAAACGTCTTCCTTTCAACATCTCCTTTATCTTCAGGTAAAGAAAAAGTCATTGGGAACCAGATCATGTGAGTAGGGAGGGTGTTAAATACAGCTATTTGTTACTGGCTAAAAACTCCCTCACAGATAGTGTAATGTGAGCTGGTACATTGTTCTGATGCAAGAGCCATGAGTTGCTGGCAAAAAGTTCAGGTCATTTTCATCTACCTTTTAAACACAGCCTTTTCAGCACTTTCAGATAATAAACTTGGTTAACTGTCTGGCTGGGTGCAAATTCTTAATGGACAGTGCCTCTGATATAAAAAATGGTTGGCAACATCATTTTGACTCTTGATTTGAACTGTCAGAAATTTTTTTATTTTTATTTTTTTTATTATGATTGAATGAAAATGTATATTCCCATATAAATTCTCATGTTCACCTATATGCAGCTCCCACTGCTCATCCTGCCTGGTGACAACACATCCTTCCTCTCTGCTCCATACATGTCCTATCCTCCCAACAGTCTCCTATCCCCTCTTCTCCATCCACTCCCCTTCTTCCAGTAGGATGACATCCTATAGATGCATAGAACCATAAAATTCCCACAAGATATGGTCACTCTGTGTCACCAAGTCCAATCCACTGCTGTCCGAAAAATTGACCTTCATTATGATTTATGGACAGGGGCAGCATCAGGGCCAGAGGCCATACTCCTAGGGGAACCCTGAAGCCCCTAGACCATCAACTGCAGTCTTTTATTGGTGATCTCAGGGTGCACTCCTATTTATTCTCTTACAGCCAGTGAGACTCCACTTTGTGAGCTCCATCGTGGCTATCACTGGTGGTGGCTGGGCACCATCTGGTTCTTCTGGTCATAAATTGATGAAGAGACCCACTCACGTGGGTCCCTCTGTCTTATGGGTTCTCTTTTCCCCATGTTGTTCTTGTCCTCAGTGATCATCCGTTCCTGTTGAGTTGGGACCATTTGCTGTACCCTCAGATGGCAGCTTGGAAGATTTTAAGACTCCAGATGCCACTCACCAATGAGGGGTGCAGAGAGTCCTCATTAGCACAATGCTACCTGTGTCAATTGGCCTCGATTTCACCTGAGAGCGTGGTCCCTCGCCCCCTGCCCCGGCTACTCTGTCTTTGCAATATTGGGTTAAGATGTGAGGAATATTCAAACTGTTTTGAAGTCCAGTTATTATTGATCTTCTTTCTAATGTGTGCTGTCACTGATTTCACCCCCCAAAACTATTAACTATCTAACCTAAACCATCCCCCTCACCCTCCCACCCTCCCCACCCTTGCAGCCATCAAAGAGTCTTTTCTTCTATGCATGAGTCTTTTTTTAAGTTCTTATAGTAGGGGTCTCATACAATATTTATCCTTTTGTCGCTGACTGCTTTCACTCAACATAATGTCCTCTAGTTGAAACCAGGTTAAGAGATGTTTCCTGCAATCATCATTGTTCTTTATCACTGCATAGTGTTCCATTGAGTATATATACCATAGTTTACCTATCCATTCCTCTGTTGTCAGGCATCTGGGTTGATTCCATCTTTTTGCTATTGTGGACTGTGCTGTGATGAACATTCATGTGCATGTATCAGTTGGTGTGAATGGCCTTGAGTGTGTAGGGTATATTCCAAGTAGTGGAATTACTGGGCGAAATAGTATATCTAGATCCATTTTCTTAAGGGAGTGCCAGATTGCTTTCCAAAGAGGTCGTACCTTTGCAATCCCACCAACAGTGTAGGAGAGTTCCAATCGCCCCACAGCCTCACCAGCATTTGTTGCTTTGCGTTTTTTGGATCATGGCCAACTTTGTTGGGGTGAGATGGTATCTCATTGTCATTTTGATTTGAATTTCTTTAATAGCTGATGATCGTGAGCATGCCCACATGTGTTTTTTGGCTGCCTTGATCTCCTCTTCAGAGAAGTGTCTGTCCATCTCCTTTGCCCATCACTTAATTGTATGATTTATCTTTTTCTTATCGATATTTAGTAATACCTTATAGATTATGGAGATCAGGCATCGGTCTGACATAGAGTTGCCAAATATTTTTTTCCCATTCTGTAGGTGGCCTTTTACTTCTATGAATAAAGTCTTTGGATGAGCAAAAGTGATTGATTCTTAGTAGTTCCCATTTATCTATTTTCTGATGATTGTGGTTTGTTTGACAGGTTTTGAAGTCTGTCTATGTTGTGTATTAAACCTCCCATTGTTGTTCCTACTTTCTCTTGGATGAGCTTTATTGATTTAGATTTGATATTTAGGTCTTTTATCCAGTTTGAGCTGGTTTTTGTATAAGCTGTAAGATATGGGTCTTGTTGTAATTTAGCTCAGATGGATGTCCAATTTTGCCAGTACCATTTGTTGAAGAGATTGTTTTTACCTCAGTTTAATGTCTTATGGCTTTTGTTGAATATCAACTGTTCATAGGCAGATGGCGTCATTTCTGGGGTCTCGATTCTGTTCCATTGATCTATCGGTCTTTTTCTGTACCAGTACCATGCTCTTTTGACTACTGTGGCAGTGTAATATGTTCTAAGGTTAGGTAATGAGAGGCCTCCCAGTGTGTTCTTCTTCTTTAGTAATACTTTACTTATCCAGGGCTTCTTCCCTTTCCAAAGTTCTTCCATCACACGAGAAAATGTCACTGGAACTTGTATTGGGATTGCATTATGTAAGTAGATTGCTTTGGGTAAAACAGACATTTCCACAATGTTAAGTCTTCTTATCCATGAGCAGGGTAGGTAAATGGTGTTGGTAAATGGTGTTTACTTTGTGGTTTCTTCCTTAGTAACCTCGTTGTGGGTGTAAACGAATCCTACTGATTTACTTATGTTTATCCTGTATCCTGAGACTTTGCCAAACTCTTCTACCAGTTTGAGTAGTTTCCTTGTGGATTCTTTGGGATTCTCGGAATATACAATCATATCATCTGCAAATAGGGAGATTCTTAGTTTTTCTTTGCCGATGCAGATGCCCTTTATTTCTTGGTCTTGACTGTTTGCTCTGGCTAGAACTTCTAGTACAGTGTTGAATAGGAGAGGTGACAGTGGGCATCCTTGTCTAGTTTCCATTCTCAAGGGAAACTGTTTCAGTCTCTCTCCATTCAGGGTGAAGTAGGCAGTTGGCTTTGTATAAATGGCCCTGACTGCACTGAGGAATTGGCTGTCTGTTCCTAGTTTGCTGAGAGTTTTTAGCATGTATGAGTATCGGACTTTATCAAATGCCTTTTCTGCGTCAATAGACAAGATCAGGTAATTCTTATCTTTTGTGATACTTATGTGGTTGATCACATTAATTGTTTTTCTGATATTGAACCAGCCTTGCATCCCTGGTATGAATCCAACTTGGTCATGATGGATTATTTTTTTGATAAGTTGTTGTATTCTATTGGAAAGAATTTTGTTGAAAACTTCTGTATCTAGATTCATGAGTGACATTGGTCTGTAGTTCTTTTTGGTTGGGTCTTTCCCTGGCATTGTTATCAGGGTTATGCTGGCTTCATTGAATGAATTTGGGAGCATTCCATCCCTTTCTATACTGTGAAATAGTCTCAGTAGTACTGGAGACAACTCTTCTCTAAAAGCTTGGTAGAATCCTGCAGTGAAGCCATCTGGGCCCAGGCTTTTTTTGGTTGGCAGTTTTTTGATGATTTTTTTAATCTCTTCCCTTGTGATGGGTTTATTATGTTGTTCTGTTTCACCTTGTGATAATTTTGGTAGGTGATATGAATCAAGGAACTTGTCTGTTTCCTCTAGGTTTTCAAATTTGTTAGATTATAGTCTTTCATAGTATTCAGCTATGATAGTTATGATTTCTGTTAGATCTGTTGTGACAACTCCCCTCTCATTTCTTATTTGGGTTATTTGTTCCCCCTCCTGTTTTTCTTTAGTAAGTTTAGTCAGTGGTTTGTCAACTTTCTTGATCTTATCAAAAAACCAGCTTTTGGTCTTCTCAGTTTTGTCAGTTGTTCTTCTATTCTCTAATTTGTTTAGTTCTGCTCTAATCTTCATGATCCATTTTCTTCTGGTGCATGAGAGGTTCTTCTGTTGTTCTCTCTCTACTTGTTCAAGTTGTAAGGTGATTCTCTGATCTGGTTTCTTTCTTCCTTCCAGATGTGTGCATTTATGGAGACAAACTGACCGCTGAGCACTGCTTTAGCTGTATCCCAGAGGTTCTGGTAGGAAGTATTTTCATTCTCATTGGAATCCATAAATGTCTTTATTTTATCATTGATTTTTTCTATAACCCATGATTTTTTGAGCAAGGTATTGTTCAGTTTCCATGAGTTCCACTTTCTATCTATGTTTTTTTCTGCTATTGACTTCAACTTTTATGGCTTTATGATCTGAGAAGATGCTTTGCATTAATTCATTGGTATGGATTTTGTTGAGAATTGCTTTATGTCCTAACACATGGTCTATTCTGGAGAATGTTTCATGGGCACTAGAGAAGAAGGTGTAGTTGTCCACTGATGGATAGAAAGTTCTGTATATGTCGATGAGGTCTAGTCGGTTAATTGTGGCAATAAGGTCTTCTGTGTCTTTATTGAGCTTTTTTCTAGGTGTTCTGTCCAATACTGATAGTGGAGTGTTGAAGTTTCCTACTTTTATTGTGGAGTGATCTGTCTCCTTTTTGAATGTCATCAGTGTTTCTTTGTCATCTTTAGGTGCTCTGATATTAGGTGCATAGATGTTTAATATTGTCAAGTCCTGCTTTTGTATTGAAACTTTCAGAAATAAATAGTGACCATTCTTGTCCATGATGGTGGATTTTACATTAAAATCGATTTTATCTGTGATTAGAATTGCCAGCCCTGATTTTCTTTGTGTATTGTTAGCTTGATATATACTCTTCTATCCTGGCATTCTTTAATTTTCAGTTTGTTCCTATCTTTAAGTCTAAGGTGAGTTTCTCATAAGCAACATACAGATGGGTCATGTCTTTTGATCAAAGATGTCACTTGATGTTTCTTTGCTGGAGCATTCAGTCCATTCACATTCAGTGTAATTATTGATATATATGTGTTTAGTGCTGCCATTGTGATTTGTTTATTTTTTGTGTTGATGTTTTCTCTGTTCTTATTAATCTGTTCTGCGACCTTCTTTCTGAGTTGATTTTTCACTTTTTTCAGGATTGGTTTAGTGGTTGTTGAGAGTCCTGTATTACATTTCTTTATATGTTATGCTGCTTTTTTATTGTGCTTTACAGCTGACTATATGATCCCCCTCACTAAACCATATATAAACCCAATTTTGATTGCTATCTGTCTTGTCAATTTCCTCTCCAGCTTGAAGGACTATAACAACTGTAGTGCATCCCTCTTTTTAATACAATGATATCACAGTTTACATGATATGATCACTAGATGGTTTCTTTCAATATTATAGCTTTGATTGTGTTTGGAGTCTTTCCTAACTAAGTAGGATTCTGGATGATGTGTCCTTCTAACATATAAAGTTAGTAGTTTTGTTCTTCCAAGCCAAGAAATTCTTTCAGTATTTCTTGTAGCTTTGGTTTGGTTTTTACAAAGTCTCTGAGTTTCTGTTCGTCTGCGAATCTCTTAATTTCACTTTCATATTTGAAAGGTAGTTTTGCAGGATATATAATACTTGGTTGAAAGTTCTTTTCCTTCATGGCTTTGAATATGTCATGCTACTGTATCCATGGCAGCATTGTTTCTGCTGAGAAATCTGATGAAAATCTACAGGGTTTCCCTCTGAATGTAAGCTTTGCTTCGAGTTTTGCTCATTTTAAGAGTTTCTGCTTATGTTTCATTTTGTTGAGTTTGATTATAATATGTCTTCAAGTCTTTCTATTGAGATCTATATTGAGTGGTGTTAGATATATGTCTTGGATATCTATGTTCTCTTCTTTCCTAATTTCTGGGAAGTTTTCTGTCAGCAGCTCAGCAACAATACTCTGTGTCAGCAGCTCAGCAACAATACTCTGTATTCTTAGGTGTCTCGCCCTGTTCAGGAACTCCAATTAATCATAGACTGTTCTTCTTAATAGAGTCCCACATGCTTCTTAATGCTTCTTCATGTTTCTTGTTTCTTTTTTCTGATTTCTCCTTATAGATGCTGGAGGTAGACTGTTCTTCTTAATAGAGTCCCACATGCTTCTTAATGCTTCTTCATGTTTCTTGTTTCTTTTTTCTGATTTCTCCTTATAGATGCTGGAGGAAGTAGCTGTGTCTTCCAAATCAGAAATTCTGTTTTCCATTTGTTCCATTCTGTTTTCTTGGCTTTGAATCGAAGTTTCTATGTCTTTGATTTTGTTCTTGATCTGTTGGATTTCAGAGTACTGATGTTCCATCAGATGAAACAGCTTGCTTAATTTTTCATTTTGCTCTGCTGCATTTTGTATAAGGTCTAGGAGGGCTCCTTTTGTGTTCACCTTCTGATAGTTTCAGAGAAAGCTTCTTTGTCTGGGAAGTTCTGAGGTGGTTTCTTTTGGCTACCTTCTGATGCCATGGGTGATTTCCGGGTTACTGTCTTCTCCAACGTTTGTTCCTTTTTGGGCTTCGTGTGGGTCAATAGAGGCTAGGAGAGATGCTGTGAAGATGGACCACAGTTGTTTCTCTAGGCTGTCTTAAAATGAGAAGTAAAAAGTATTTGACAATTTCCAGTCAGTCAGGTTTTCAGGTGTCTAAGTCCCTCTTCCTGGTTAGCAAAGTAAACAGCTCTATATTGAACCTCAGATGTTATAAACTAGCTCAAAATACAGAAAGGCTACTGTCCTGCTGGTCTCTGCTGTCGGGCCCCAGCTGTAGGTGATACTCTATAGAATTCTGCTTTTCTACTGGAAAAACAGTCTCTTCTGGGTAGGCACTGCCTTCCAGCACAGGAATTAGGTCCAGCTGAGGCTTCTGTATGGATGACTCTGCTTCCTAGTGAAACAAGATCACCTCCCACACAAGCTTGCCCCAGGAGACACTGTGCAAAACACCACCTCCCTGCTGGGAAAGCACTCTCCTCCCAGCAGGCTCCACCTCCCTGCTTAGGAGCCACGTCTGGCTGGGGCCTCTGCCTTGGCTTCTCTGTTTCCCAGTGCATCAAGATGGTGCCCCACGGTGTGTCTGTATGGCTACCACATGGCGGAGGCTGAAAGATAGGCCAGGGGAGCTGAGGTGTAGAGAGTCCAAAGGCAGGTTCTCAGAACCTGGTAATTATGCTTGCTGGTCCCACCAGCAGTGTGTCCAAGACCAGCAGCTAGTCAAGTCCCAGCTCTGTCTGCTGGCCAAGACAGAGGGAAAAAAAAATCAAAATGGTGAGTTACCTGTGGTCCGTAAAGCGTCTGCTTGCCAAGAGTGGGTTCAGTGAAAGAGAGGAGGTTTTGCATTCAGTGGTATGAAGTACAAAGTAACAGCCCTATGCTGCATCCCAGGGCTCACTAGGTGTCCAGAAGGCTCTGTTTAATTATCATTTCAGGTCTTGGTTTCCAGAGGGATCAAGGGAGATGTGCATTTAGTCCACCATCTTGACTCTGCCCCTCCCCCCCGTAGGAAATTTTTGATCATGGAGAGTTGGTGGACTTCCATTGTGCACTTTGTTGCTTTGCTTTGGGGTCGTAATGTACACCCATGTTCCATCACCAGTGATGACATGGCCTAAACATCATCTTGCTTCTCCAAATATCTTGGCAAACTTTGACTCTCCTTTGCTATTGTTCATTGGTAAGCTCCTTTGGGACCATTTTTGCACATACCTTTCTCATGCCAAGATTTTCACCTAAGATTTTCCTGACCATTCCTCTGTGAATGCTAACTTGGTTTGCTATGCTTCTCACAGTCAGCTGATGATTTTGACATACAGTTTGATTAATTTTTGCAATGTTTTTGTCAGTTTTGCTTGTTACTGGACTCTCTGACCTCTTTTCATCAGTGACACTTTCTTTCCCCTTAGAAAAATGTTTAATCCACTTGTACACTGTCATTTTCTTCATGACATTATCCCCATAAACATGGACTAACATTTCCCTGACTTAACTTCCACTATTGCCAAGTTTAACAAGAAATGTAATGTTTGTTCATTGCTCTACTTCAAGCTCCAACATTGTTGTGACAACACACACAAACACGTACGTATACATTGCTACATTTATGTGTGCGTGTGTTGTACACATACATTTAAAGCATTAATGCCAATATCAGTGTGGGTGTGGAATAAAAATTCCTGGAATTTCACACAAATGCTCATTTTTATTTAACATTTTTTGTCAAATAACATATTATTGTAAATATTTCAAGGATGTACGAGGATACATGGCAACAGATTTTCCATTATAACTCCCCTATCTCATCTCTCAGCTCTGCTTTCTTCCCTGAGTTTGTAGTGGACATGTCTAGCCATTTTGGGGACATAATTTCTCCCAGTGGAATGCTTCAATTACCTGTTTAAGGAGACATCTAAATCCTTGGGTAACTAAGTCACTGACACGACACTTGGGCACTAGTTTTTGTACTCAGGCACGTGTAGTCATAAAATTTTATTTGTGGTCATCTTTCTAAAGGACAGAAATTTTACCACGAGTTTCCTAACTCAATACAATAGAAAATAAAATCATGTGCCTATCTACAGAACAGTTTTTATTTGCAGAGTCCTCAATATTAGTCTTACTCTAAATATTTCATATTCATTCTGTTTGCCTTTCACATGAGTAATCCACAAAATTTGGAGTTCCTTTTCTTCCTCAGGTCAAAGGGTGCCTTTGTTCTAAATTTGGGAGGTAATACTTAAACCAGTCAAAAGCAGAGTCTAAAGAGAAGTAAAAGTACACAGGTCTTACAGAATTTTTGGCCATTTGATTTAGGTCTTTACAAGAACAATGTCAAATCTCTAAGCTGGATACTGGAGTCCCCTCATGGCATAAATTGCTAACATGCCCAGCTGCTAACCAAAATGTTTAAGACTTGAGTCTACACAAAACTGCCTCAGAAGAAAAGCCTTGTGATCTACTTACAAAGAACTAGACATTTGAAACCCTCTGAATATTTGATTTCTGAAGATACTTTTTTAGTCAATGGCTCTAATCCTCATTTTTTTGGTAAAGTCTTTTGATGAACTGAAGTTTTCAATTTTATGAAGTCCTATTTATTTTATCTTTTTGTGTCTCTGCTTGTTTTTATATTAGACAGTCAATTGTAAAAAGATAGGCCCAACAGTATTGCTTTTGTGTTTCCTGCCAGGCGTTAAAGAGCTCTTTGGTTTTATTTTGCACTAAATCCATATTGAATTTTTTCTTGTATGTGGTGTGAGGTGTGGCTCCTGTTTCCTTTTTCTGCATATGGAAATCCAATCTTCCCAACACCATTTGTTGAAGAGACTCTTATTTTTGCCACTGAATGGATTTAGCATTCTTGTCAAAAATCAGTTGGCCATGGATGTGTGAGTTTCTATATGGACTCTCACTTCTATTCCATTCACCCATATATCTATAATTATATCGGTACTAGGCTGTTTTGAGTGACCATACAAAGCAAAACAATTGGCCTGCATTTGCTTGGAGTAGCAGGAAGATGTAGAGTTGGGAACAGGAGGAAGAAATGGATACACAACTAATTGCATCCGTAAACAACTGTCTGCTTTGCCATGAGATCAGAAGAACTTGATGGTGCCTGGCTACCATTACTGAATATGTTGATAAAGACCTCTATATAAGAATCCTGATCAAAATGGGAGTGTGCAGAACAGGATTCCCAATTCTTGTGGAATCCAGACTTTTTGGGTAAATGGAGGCTAGAAGAATCTCTGAAAGTATCACCCTGAGATAATCTTTAAACCTTAAGTAAAAAATACCCTCTGAAGTCTTCATAAAATGAGCAGTCTAGCCAAGTGTCGTCGTGTCGTAGCCTAAGTACTAAGTAACACCTGCCTTTAACATGCTCTTTTAAGGTCTATCTAGAAACCCAGATGGTGTAGTGGTTAAATGCCACAGCTGCTAAGCAAAGGGGTGGCACTTCAAATCCACCAGACACTCCTTGGAGGCTCTATGGGACAGTTTTACTGTGTCCTATAGAATCTCTGTGAGTCACAAGTGACTTCACGGCAGTGAGTTTTTTTTTTTGTAGACCCATCTGTGGAATCAAATCGACAACAGCAACTTGAAAGATTATACAGGAACCATAGGCAATAAGTTTATGTTAATGGCAGAGGACAACTCAGAAAAGGAGGGTGAAAGAATGACTTCAGTGTCACTGGACTGTGCATTCAGAGACTATTGGATTGGTGTACATTTTGCTGTGTATATTCTCAACAACAAAAACAGATAAAAAATTATCAAAGACCAAAATAAAACTCTGCAGAGCACAGCTCTACTCTTGACACATCTGGTGTCACCAGGAGTCAGGGCTGACTCAACAGCAGCTGGGTTTTTTAATTGAATACTGTGTCTTCTAAAGCGAGGTCATTCAATTTCACAGCAACTGATAGTGTTTCTCTTTGTTGTATGAAACAACTACCTTTCATGAGGCAACAGGTCCTTTTGGCAATTTACAAGCTCTCTCTGTGGGGGCCGAGACTCTCCCACAAAGGCTAGAAGAATCATTTCCTTGCACTTGACTTCATACAATCGGCTCATAAAGCAATCTTCACACCATCATCTTTGAGGATCCTCTCATTCACCTTGAGACTCTTGGGTTCTCCTTTGACTTAGGTTTCCTTCCTATAAAGAAATAAAGAAAAATGTTACCTGGTCTGAGCACCATTTCTGAGAGTTTTCTACCTCTGTTCTTGTTTCCAGATTTGTAATCTATACTAATTTATCGCCAATCCTAGATCAAATGAATTAGATACTGTTACTTTCTAAGGGGTCATTCTTCTGGAGTAAGTGTTTGAGAGCATTCTTACCCTGATCATGATGCCAAGTTGCTAGCTTTGGTTAAGTGTCTATGAGATTCAAGGTTAGTAAACTGTAACACAACCAACTGGTTACCATCCAGCCAATTACAATTCATGATTGCCCCATGCTTTGCAACATAAAGCAGTGATCCAAGGAGTTTTCAAGGCTGTGGCTTTTCAGAAGCAGATTGCCAGGTCTTTCTTCTGCGGTACCTCTGGGTGAGCTCAAACCTCCCACCTTTCAGTAAGTAGTTGAGGGCTTATCTGTTTGTTCCACTAGGGACCCCCATTAGTAAACTATAGCTGGGCATTAAAATAGAAAAAGCATATAGGTTCAGTAAAGAGGAGAAATTGTTTAACCAAACTCTTCCAACTACATTCATCCAGTTGACGTCCCCAAGTTTCTGGTTCTGGTGATATTTTCAAACCTTCTTGTCTTAATTATATTCCATTGCACATTAGTGGCTTAGCAAGCATAGTTGATCATCTTAAGAATGCTTGTTACATAATATCTTAATAGACAATTTCCTTGACTTGAATCTATAATCTTTGGGGGAAAAAATACTGCAACACTTTCTAATACCTAGAGCTGGTGTTAGCAGTTGCCTGTGCCATACCAATTTCAGCCTATAAACTCATGCTCATAGAACTGACTGATTCTATAATAATTTTCCCTCTGGCTTAGTGGGTACCAAGTAGAGTTTGTCTAAGAATATTATCGAAATGCAGCATCTTTATGGAACCATTGGGATACATATGCATACCCCAACACCTCTCTCTCTCTCTCTCTCACACACACACACACACAGAGTACTGTAGATGAAGATTGTAGAACAAACTAGCTTCTCATTGAACAATTAGTACATACATTGTTTCATGGCATTAATTAACAATCCCATGGCATGTCTACACTATACATTCTTGACTTTGGATTTCCTATTACCAGCTTTGTGACCAGCTCTTGTGTCCCCTCCTGCCTTCTTGTCTTTGTCTCTTGAGTGGTGCTCCCTTTTTGTCTTGCTTTGTTTTATGGGCTTGTCTAACCTTTGGCTGAATGATGAACCTCAGGAGTGACTCTGTACTGAGCTAAGTGGCTGTCAGGGCCCATGCTCCCAGGGTTTCTTTAGTCTCTTTCAGGCCAGTAGGTCTGGTCTTTCTTATAAGTTAGAATTTTGTTCTATATTATCTCTGTCCCTGTCTGGGGTGCTCTACTGTCACCCCTGTCATAGCCATAAGTGGTGGTAGCCAGGTACCATCTAGCTATGTTGAACTCAGTCTGCTGGAAGCTCTGGTAGTCTTGGTCTATTAATCCTTTGGACTAATCTTTTCCTTGTTTCTTTGGTTTTCTTCATTCTCCCTTGCTCCTAAAGCGGTGGGACTATTGGAGTATCTTAGATGGCTACTTACAGGCTTTTAAGACCCAAATGCTACTCACAAAGCAGAATGCAGAACATTTTCTTTGTACACTATGCTTTGCCCATTGAGCTAGATGTTCTCAGAGACCATGGTCTCCAGAGCTTTTAGGCCTGTAGTGTGTTCTTTCAGGGAGTCTGCGTGTGTCTCTTGAGCTTCTGTGACCTTGCCTTGGCCCAGTTGTGCTGGCATCTGTTGGGAGATTTTCTTGTTACTGCTTTTGTCATATCCTGTGATCTGCGGCATGTTGTTGCTGTCAGGTGATGTCAACTTCTTTAGACTCGTAGCAACTCTGTGCAAAACACAATGACATGCTCCCCAGCCCTAAAGCAGCCTCACAACCGTTGCTATTTTTAAGCCTGCTGCTGTAGCCACCGCGGGAGTCCATCTCGTTGAGTTGGAACCAACTCGACGGCAGTGGGCTTGGTTTTTTGGTTCTGCTTTACCAAGCCTGATGTTCTTCCCCAGGAACTCACTCCACCTGATGACATGTCCACAGTCAGAGAGGTGAAGGCTTGCCATCCTTACTTCTAAGTGAGTTTTACTTCTTCCAGGACAGATTTGTTTGTTCTGGCGGGCCATGGTAGTTTAATATTTTTTCCCAATCCCATAACTTAAAGGTCTCAATTCTGCTTTTGTCTTCCTGATTTATCGTCCAGCGTTAGCATGCACATGAGGCCACTAGAGAAGACATGACTTGGGTCCTCAAAGGGACCTCCTGATTTTCAACATTTTGAAGAGGTCTATTGCAGAAGTTTTGCTTAGTGCAATACATCGTTCGATTTCTGGGCTGCTTTCGTGGACACTGATGGTAGATCTAACTGAAGCGAATTCCTTGACATCTTCAATCTTCTCTCCATTTATCATGCTATAACGCATTGGTCCAGTTGTGAGGATTTTTGTTTTCTTTATGTTGAGGTGTAATACACACTTGTCTTCCCTCCTTGTAGCCATTCATTTTTATCCTTGCTATGCAAATACTGAAACATATTTCTCAACAGAAGCCAAACTCCAGCAAGCGCATATAGACTTGGAGTCAAATTTACACTTTATTCCTTTGTTAGTCTTGGCTATGTGAGAACGCCTCAACATTCTGGCATGATACGTAACGAACTGAATAAATGATTAATTATCAAACAATATTTTGTATAGATGAGCTACACAGGAAAAACTTGAGGGAAAGAATTAAATGTCAATCTGTGTTCAATGAGCTTAAGAACTCCCACCTACTCTGAATGTGCTTATATATTTGACAAAAAACACAGCGACTGAGGATTCACTGAATTGCAGAAAAATATTAGAGCTGCCAAATGAAGTATTATGGCATATTCGTGAATACATTTATGTTAGCAAATCTTGATTCAAAAATAGCTTATGAATATGTTGGTAACAGGACTTTGAGAGTCAGAATTTCAAAAACTTGCTAAAAATTTAGATTGTTGGAATTTTGCACTTACTGATACTTAACAATGTTTTAGGTATCATATTTGTGTATGTAATTTAATAATATGTCATTCTCCTGAATGACACCTTACACAAAAAATAACATGGACTTCAAGGTTAGAGTATCTCACCTAACTTTCTTTCCTGAAGCTCTTTAAACATTTTGTATGTACAGGATAAACCTTGGAAATGTTATCTATCAAGGCCTGGACCAGCTCGTGGCTGTTCATACAGTAAGCACTGCTATAAATGACATCTCTAAAGCAATTTTGAATCCTGTGGCTTAAAGGGCAGAGAGCCCCGAAACATTTTCCAAACTTGATGCTGACTGTTGCTTCGCAAGGTATGTCTTCTTAATGAGAGTGTTCAACCTAAGCTTTTATGAAAATTGTTCCAATTAATAGTCTCCTATGATGGATATGGGATTGTGGTTACGAATTTCCATTTCAGTTCACTTTGTGCAAGAGCAATCATCCTTAAAGGCTCATAATTCCTTTTAATTGGATATTTCATTACCAGGCAAGGGTACAGAGAGCAAAACTAATTTTCCTTGCCTTTTATTTAGCTCACTTTATTTGGGAGTGAGTGCTTATGATGTAGGCCTGCAAAGCCTCATTATTCCTGTTTCTAAGATTAATTTGCTGAACAATGGAGAACCAATTATTTTGTGTTCTATGACTCAGTTTCTCTTTTGATAAAACAGAATGTCGACGATTGAATTTCACAAATGAACAATGAGACAGGAAAGTGAATAGAATCTTCCCTACTTAAGGACTGAATATTTTGTTACTTTCATTATAAAAACCTATGCAAATTTCACTACTTTCATCCTCCTGTCTTGTCTGGGGCTGGCTGCAGCTCACTCAGTCAAGTATAAAAATGAAAAAACAAACTCATTGCCATGAAGTTGATCCTGACTGATAGTAACCCTATAGGACAGAGTAGAACTTCCCCACAGGGTGCCCAAGGAGCACCTGCTGGATTCGAACCGCTGACCAAAAGCTATAGCACTTAACCAATGCACCACTAGTGTTTCCAAGCACAGAGTGGTAGAAAACACTGATCAGGATTACAACTTTCAAATTTGCGCTATTTCCACTGTGTATTTGACAATAGAACCTTGGAACCATCAGAGAGCTGCCTCAAGGCTCGATTTCCTCATTTGCCCTTGTTTCTGCTGGCTCTCACCAGGCTTTGCTGTTCTTTAGCCACCGTGCCACCAGGAAAGCATTCTGTCCAAGACAATGCCAAGTTCCACATCCTTCTTAGAGAGACAGCAGCACTAACCCTGCCATGCATCCCAGCCACACTTACTCCAGTCACCGCTATCACCGGGTGGCCTGTGTCATCCCCATCAACCTGGCCCTCATTTCCAGGCTGTCCTACAGTTACCCGGCCTCCCTACTGCCCCCCTGAGAACCCGCATCCTTTGACCCCCCCGTGTTTTTGCTATTCACCGGTACTCCCGTTCTCCAGATCTAACTCCGCTGTACAGCTAGAACTATTCCCTGGCAAACAATCACGGTTCTCTTGTATCTTTTCCCCTCTATTTTATTTTTCAGGAAAAACTCAAACTTTGGGAAAACATTGCTATACATCTTCATATCTGCACCTGGGGGAAAAGCACGTGACTGCAGCTTTGCTGTAAGTTAATCACCTCAGTTCTCCATTTGCATCTAATACAGCCCCAAACCTAGCTACGCGCCTCTAATACGTTCACTTCCTTATTCCTCAAGATGACTTTTATATCTTCTTCCATCTGCTCAGACCTCCAAAACATATTTTCTACTCTCACATTCAACTGTAGGCCTTGCCTCAAACTTTATGAAAAAAAAGAAGAAATTATAAGAAACTCTCACATCTTCCCGTTAGGAACCCTACAGATGTTTTTGAATTCACTTCCATCTTTGTTTTCCTCTCTTCCCCTTCAGAAAGCACTTCTTCCTTGTTTTCTTGATTGAATCATTTATTTTACACGTTGTCAAGTCCTTGGACATGTTTCTGTCTTCATCTTAGTGTACCTGTCCCAGAATTCAATATATCAACCATGCTGCTCTTTTGGAAACACCCTCTTCTCTTGGTGTCCATGTCCCTTCCGCCTTCTGGTTTTCCTTCTACTCCTCTGTGCCTTCCTTCTCGGGCTCCTTGGTTAGCTGACCTTCCTCCACCTCACCTCCACCATGGGGAGTAAGTGGGAGCTCCATTCTGGGCCCTCTGTTTTAGTTTTAGCTTCTCATTAAACAAGCAATGAAACCCTAACAAACCATTTGCCATGGAGTCCAGTCTGGCTCTCGGTGACCCCGGGTGTTTCTGATTAGCACTCTGTTCAGTGGGTTTTTAATGGTCAATTATTTGTAAGCAGATGACCAGAATTCACCTCTGGGTGAATTCTAGCTACTGACCTTCTGGTGAGCAGCCAAGCCCTTAATTTTTGTTCCATCAAGAAAACAAGGAAGAAGTGCTTTCTGAAGGGGAAGGGAGGACAAAAGAAAATGGAAGTGAATTCAGAAACATCTGTAGGGTTCCTAATGGGAAGATATGAGAGTTTGTTTCTCATTCGGTAACTTGGACTTATCTGCCATATTTATATTGCGAACTTCAAATTATCAGCAAGAATTCCAGACTCATATGATCAAATCCCCATTCTTCATCTCAGCTTCTATGTATTAGAGATACCCCTAAGTTAACAAGAACAAAATGAAGCTCGCCCCTTCCATCCTCAACGACCCTGGGACATCACTGTTTTCCTATTGCTCAAACCAAAACCTATGTGCACACTTTGAATGCAAGCCTTCCATAAACACATACTACTCCATCGCTGAAGAGTTTTCATCATCTTCCACAGCACTGGATCAAATCTAACTACCTTGCAGGGTCCAGATAGAAATCCTGGTGGTGCAGTAGTTAGGTGTTACAACGCTAACTCAAAGGCAGGAGTTTTGAAAACATCAGATGCTCTTGGGAAACTCTGTGGGGCAGTTCTGCCCTGACCTGTGGGGTTGTTACGAGTTAGAATCAACTCAATGGCAATAGCTTTGTTTTTTTGGTGATACGGCTCGAACTGATTAGATCCTCAGCTGAACCCCGTGCCGCTCCGTTCTTGTCTTGTTCTGCTCCGGGTGCGCATTCTTTTCCTCCACTCTGTGGATCCTGCTGAATTCTTCCTGACCTCTGGCACGTTCTGTTAATTTGGGGTCCTTCAATCATTTATTTTATGACTAGTCATTTCCCTTCCTTTAGTTCTCGGTTTAGAGAAGCCTTCCCGGAGAGGTATTTTTTGACATCATGTCAGAGCTAAGACACACTCCTTGGCCTTCCTCCTGGGCCTCCAGCTCAGCCTTTCCTTTTCGCTTCTCATGGGAGTCAACACAAGTGTTTAACGGTGATGTCTTAGTCCCTCGATCTACTTACAGTGCACTTTTCCCTCTAGTGTTTGAGCTCCACGAGACATGAGCGTGTTTGTCTCATTCATTCTCTCCTCCTGAGGGTTCAGCTCACATCCTGGAGCATAGTAGGAACTCTATAAATATTCATTAATGAATGAATAGAATGATGAATGAATAGAGAGCCCCACATAAAGTGAACGGAAGGGTCAAATGAATTTATGCAGGACAAATCACCTTTAGAAATATTCAGGTATTCACCTAAGACATTTTATTTCCTTCTGTAGTGGGTGATAGACCTAGGGCTGTTTTCATTCCCCTGTCTCCCAAGCCCCCTCTCTGCCCTCATTCATAAATCTATATGCATTCCATCTTCTGCAGGAAGCCTGCCCAGACCAGGTGGGCTGGGAGAGAATTCTCGCCTCCCTCGCAGGCACAGCAACTGTCTTTCCCATATGTCCAATCATGGCTACAAGATAAGAAAAGTGAACCTCACAGGGAAAAACGCCAAAAATCCTAGTTAACTCTGAAGAAGAAACGGTAAATTTTTGTTTTTCGTTTGTGACTTTTAAGACCCCATCTACCCTGTGATCTTGGTTATTTTAGGATTGTACAGGACGCAGGCTCAGCTACAGACAGCCTTAAATGTTTAATAATAGAGGGCTTTTTCTCCTTGGGTAATTTAAGTGAGAGTAAGCTGTTTTTCTGCCACTCACCTGTCATTCTGTCACACTGTGGCTTGCACATTGCTGTGATGCTGGAAACTGACACCGGTACTTCAAAGACCACCAGGGTCACCCACAGTGGACCCAGGCATTAGAGGAACTTCCAGACTAGGACAAACCAAGAAGAGAGGTCTGGTGATCTTGCTCTGAAATTAGTCAAGAAAATCCCTGTGGATCACACGGAAAATTGCCCAGTATAGTACTGGACGACGAACCCCCGAGGCTGGAAGGTACTCAGACTACCCAGTGGCCTACTCAGGGGCCATGCCAATGGAGCCCAGCAGACCACCAACGGTGCAGATGGCGTGGGACCAGGCAATGTTTCCTCCTGTTGTTTGTGGGGCTGACATGAGTTAACAAGTAATCACAGCCAAAACAACACCACCTTACCTGTGCTCTGCTACAGCTCACATGCTGATTAACATTCTCTCATCATTGCCCCTCATGGAATCAAGTTTGTATTCTGGCATATCACACACAAGGTCCCTTGTGAGCTGGATTCTAAATGTCTATCTATTTCATTTTCACCCCATGTGACTTTCATCTCCATTTCTTCTGGTTACTTTGAAAAATTTTGTTTACTAACCATGAATTTCATACTCTCTTAAGTGTCTACTATTTTGTTCATTCCACATCTTCTTCTTGAGAGTCTTTTATCCCTCTCATCTCTTGGAAAATACCTATCCACCGTTCAGAATCAGCTTAAATTTCACCTCCTCTCTGAAGCATTTTGTATCTCTTCAGAAAGCATTAGGCATTTCCTTTTCTGAGGTCTCTGGATATTCTTTTGGAATCTTCATATCTATCTGGTTCATAAGAAGCCCTGGTTTTGCAGTGGTTAAGCACTTGCCTGTTAACTGAAAGATTAGCAGTTCCATCACGCCAGCCACTCTACAGGAGAAGGATGGGGCAGTCTGCTTCCATAAAGATTACCATCCTACGCAGCAGTTCTACTCTGTCTTACAGGGTCACCATGAGTTGGAATTGACTTGATGGTATAGAAGAGCATTTCATAGTTTCAGGAGGTTCCATCTAATATGTGAGCTTTATTCCTTGGAGTTATGTAGTACACAGCCTTGTTGGCTAGTTGTGGTGAATTCTGTATCATATCTTTAGGTTTTTCTCTTTTTGTATCACAGCTTTTAGACTATAAGCCCATTTGGGACTATCATACCCCTTGTCTCACATTTAAGTCTGATAGGATTTTTTAGAATAACTTTGTGACCTTTCTAACCAACCTCGCTTCAGTCTCCCCAGTAGCTGTTGTTGAGTCAATTCCAACTCATAGAAACCCTATAGGACAGAGTAGAACTGCTCCATAGAGTTTCCAAAGAGCATCCGGTGGATTTGAACTGCCAATCTTTTGTTTACCAACGAATCTCTTAACCACTGTGCAAATGG
Source organism: Heterohyrax brucei (assembly GCA_028571685.1). Classification (NCBI taxonomy): domain Eukaryota; kingdom Metazoa; phylum Chordata; class Mammalia; order Hyracoidea; family Procaviidae; genus Heterohyrax; species Heterohyrax brucei. Next base: position 70,025,848 of record CM053162.1, on the reverse strand, counting down.
GGCTCCCAAATGCAGTATGTGTTACCTGGAAATTGAACCTGGCCAACTTCTGGGTAGGCAGCAACGCTTACCATTATGCTACCAACATTGATTCCATCTTGACTATAAACCTGAAGAGTGGAAGACATTGTTACCAGCAGGTTGAGACCTCGTGAGTAATTGACAGTATTGTAAGAGACTTCTCTAAAACACAAACATGGGTTTAATGGATAAATCCTTATGGTTAAGATTCAAGGCAATCAATGTTAAAACGCAGCAGTTTTGTTAATAAAAGTGTTTCATTTATGCCTACTGTAAACTTTTTGGTTTAGCTTACTCTGCAGTGCTCTGTTTCTTGTTTTCTCATTGAAATATATGTAATTTAAGGTAATAAGAAAAGATTTAAAGTAGATTAAACTGGGTCTAGGAATTGTGATTAGAATTTAGAAAGAGTCTGTAGTTTATTGGAAACTATGTCACTTCTGCTATAAAGGCCAGCAGAGCCCCTTTTATAAATTCAGAAATCAATTGTTTGTTTGTTTGATCTGATTAGTTGAAAATTCTATTTAATAGTCAGCATTATTCTTCTGGGTTTTCAATACTGAAAACATAAAGAGGACAAATTATTTTCTCCATTAATTTGTCTGCTTGGTGTTGCCAGTTAACTAAAGGGCATTGTTAATGAAGGTACAATTACAGGTTTCATGCAAATATCTACTAGCAACTTTGCTCGAGTATACAGCCTCAATTATGCTTTAACCCTGGAGAGTTGACTTACGGTTATGAACCAATTCTCTCAATAAACACTAGAGGGAATGAGAATATATGGATGAAAAATCCATTACCACTAATATGAAAACAGCTCATGGTTCCACTTAACGGAATTTACTCTACCTCTCAACAGATTAGGTGCTCTCAACCAATCCTACAACATTAAGAATGATTTATATGCTGATAATGTTCTAATTTGTGTCTCATTTGACTCCAGTTGCAACTCGTAGATCTGTTGATACCTTTATTGAGCAGCGCTGAAGGGTCTCGACTTTATGATGACCAATAAAACAAAGAAAACTACCAAAAAAAGAAAAGAAAAACAAACAACACAAAAAACACCTCTGCTTTCACTTCTTGCTTAAACCATTTTTCTTCTCCGGTCTTATTCCTCTTAGTCAGTGACAACGCCACCTACCCAGAAGCTCAAAGCCTAAACCTACATGTCATCCTCAAGAAGATTTTGGAGTCACATGAGCTTAGGTTTGGTATCAGGAAATCTATGTTCTACACCTGGCTAAGTTCTGGTTAGTCCTGTGACTATTCTAGGCTTTTCTTTTTGCATCCGTGTTTCTTACAAGTTTGGACTGTTTTGTAGCTGTGTTCTGTTGTTGTTGTTGTGTCCCAACACATCATTTGTGCCTCACAGAGATCCAACATACAACAGAAGGAAACACTGCCTTGTGCTGCACAACCCTCGCGATGCTGCTCTGTTTGGGACCGTTGTCATGGCCACTGTGTCACTCCTTCCTGTTGAAGGTCTTCTGTTTTGCTGACCTTCTGATTAACTAAGCCTAATGTCTTCCACTAGGGTTGCCATGAGTCGGATCTGACTTGATGACACTTGGCTTGGCTAATGTCCTCCAGGGTTCCTGGTTACTCCCAACAACATGTCCAAAGTACATTTGTGGCTACAGACCCCTCTTTTTCCTGGTGAAGTTCTAAGCAGAGGCTTGCATCTAGAAGGGAAATTAGCTGAGGGTCACCAGGAGTCAGGATTGACATGACGACAGAATTGCTGAATCTCCTGATGTCCCTTGGTGCATTCAGCAATTAAAGGTCTTTAAATTCACCCAAAATCCAGCAGTGAGATTTCTATCCATAGGAAGGAATTCAAATGAAAATTTTTTGTATTATCTGAAAATTTCAGCTCGTGGTTTATGCTAAACTAAAGGCGCGGCTACTGCCCTGCCCAGCAGCCAGATATTTTCTGTTCAGGACTTAATGAACGTAAAGACCTGTGTCCAGTGTTGTTAATCCCCATTGCCTTGTCCATGTAAGGAGACATCCAAGAAGTGGGTGGGGTTAGGACGCAAAGCCATGGGCAGTCGTTGGCCTTCAGAGGAGAGCAGCACCATAGTGAGAGTGTTCCTTGCTCCTTGAAGCAGGTGAACGAGAATCGAATAGAATCAGTCATATTGACTGAGAATGTCCCCCAAGTTCAGAGACTGGCTGCTACCCAACGGATGGTCTAAAGCCTGCTCAGGTGCTGCTGTGACCATAGCTGCTATTGTACCCTTTTGAATTGATTTTAACTCATAGTGACCCTATAGGTCACAGTAGAACTACCTCATATGGTTTCCAAAGCTATGATTCTTATGGAGGCAGACTGCCACATCCTTCTCTGGTGGAGCAGCAGGTGGGTTCAAACTCCCAAACTTCTGATTAACAGTGTTCAAACACCTTCTCACCGGTGTCCCTTGTGGTGACAGCAGTGTGGGTTAAAAGGCTCTTCACAGAGCTTCCCGTGAGTCTCCTTCAAGTCTGGAGATAAACGTGATGACAGAGATTGATGCCTGTGCTGCTTCTGACCCAGAGAGAAAGGAAGGAAGAATTTGTCTGGAATATCCCATGGGTCAGAACTTGAAAGCACAGTCATTACCTTGCCCGATCTTCATGGGTCTCAGGTGACGGAACAAAGGACTACAGCAGCTCCAGCAAGCCCTACATACGAAGGAATCTGAAAGTTAGAGGCGGGTCTGAGTCTGGGACTGTCTGGACGGCCGCCCAGGGAAGCAGTGGTTCGCAACTCTAGTGCGAGTGTGGACCTTTGGGAGAACTTTTGGAAGATATACCTAGTTTTCTGAAAATATCTCTGAAGAGGAAGAAAGCTGAGGAGATGCTGGACATCACCCCAAGGAAATCACACGTACTCAGGCAGCGGCCACAGGACCACCTGGGCTAGCAGCGGTGATGGCAGCCAATGCAGCCAGAGGGAGGTGACCCTCCTGTGGCCCATTACACAGACCACCCCGCTCGCCACTGTTTCCTGTCGCTGCCAGGTCAGGAGCACGATGCGGCTGGTGCAGGAGGCTTCTGTGAGCAGTCATGCTCTCCTGCTCGTCTCTCGTCTTTCTAGCTCCATGTCTGCTCTGCAAAGATACGATGCTCAAGTTTCAAATTGAACTGGAGAAGTTTAGTAACTGAATGCAATTATCAATTTATAGAGTTTGAGTCACCATACAAGAAAGGAAAAGGGAATTAGTATAGAATGGGTGAAATTTGTAACTGAAATAAAATTGATACTTACATACCTCAAATAGGAGACTTTCCAAATGAATCTATCTTCCTTCTTCCCTTGCTGTTTATCTCTTTTATTTATCTTTACATATGAAGCTACACCCATCCATCCATCCGTCATGTATCGTGTCTCTGCCTGTCTTGTATCCACGTGTCTTGTCTCTCTCTGCTCTCTCATCACTTTCTCTTCTCTGTTCATCTCACGGGATCTCTGCATCTAAATACTGATGGCTGGAGGTGGCAAGACACATGTCACACACAAGGATTTTGATCTCTACTAGTGATTTCATGGCAGAAATTTTCTTTTTTCACAGATGTTTGATAAAAGACCAAAAGAGCAAGTGATTGTATACTCTTCTCATTATCTTATTTTTGGAAAGACATCCTTAAAGTTTAAGAGGGAAAATCATGGTTTGGATGTGTTAGCCTCAGACAGCTCCATTGTCGAGAATGCAGTTGTAGATATGACATTGGATCGATCTCTCCCCCACCTCCTGGCCCCCAGGGATGTTCTAATCACGGCATCAGTGAGAAAACTTTCCAAGTGTTTCCTCAGAGTGAGACAGGCCAGATGGTTGTCCTGGATCGTGAGTAGAGACTCTTTGCCAGAGTGAAAACGATACATCTGAGCTGGTATCTGCTACCAAATCCGTATGAAATTAAGGCACTGATGGGATCCCTGGTGGCAGAGTAGCTAAGTGCTCTATTGCTAAGCAAGGTCAGTGGTTCAAATCTCCCAGGTTTCCTGGGAGAAAAGAGAAGACAATCTGCTCCCACAAAGAGTATAACCTGTGGAACTCTATGGGCCAACTGCTTTCTGTCCTGTATGGTCACTGTGAGTTAGAATCAACCAATGACAAACAACAACAATTACATTGTTTAGGAGGTGCTTTTCTGCATATTGATGACCCTGGTGATGTGGTGGTTAAAACTTACAGCTGCTAACCAAAAGGTTGGCAGTTCAAATCCACCAGGGCCTCCTTGGAAACTTTCTCTGAGGGCAGCTCTACCCTGTCTTATATGGTCTCTATGAGTTGAAATCAACCTGATGGCAACGGTTTTTCTTCTTCCTCTGTTATACTATTATACCATATGTGGGAAAGATACTGACAAGTTTTGCTCTTTAATGGATCAGGTTGAATTGGAACCCTAGTTTTCTACATCTGACAAATTACAGTTGGTAAATGCAACCATTTAACCTTTTTTTGCTCATTTCCTCATCCCTCAAAATAAGTACAGGGATCAGGTCAGATGGTCTAGCAGAGCTTTCAAAGTCTATAGCCTGTGATTCTCTGAGATGGGTAGTTATGGGAGCAGCAGGAGTGCTTCACAGCCGGGCCAGCCCCATGACCACTCCATTAAATCAACAGGGTAGCAGGCTGGCCTCAGTGCAGTCAAAAGGACTCATGGACTCGGTGGTTTCCTTGTGGGCTTTGGTCACTAATTCTCAAACAAGAAATGACAGCCAAATCATCTCATCATCTTCACAGTAGACAGTTATTATACTTCCTAAATTAGGCTAAAGACTGAGCCATCACGGGGACTGAACTGCCTCTTTAAAGTAGCAGTCGGGGTAAAGGGCATCATCAGAGGAAACACACATCAAGGCTAGTGGAGACCTTCTGAAAGCAGCCATGGGAATACTTTAGTGAAACCACCTTCCTGCCAGTGCCTGAATTTAAGCTCTGCCATTGTCCAGGAAAAGGCTTGACTTGTGCTTCCTACCTACATGCCAACGTAGTAATTTAATTCAGAGGAAATGGGAATTAGTGCTGGCTGGGTCTGTCCCACCCCTCTTCCACCTTTCGCCTGCAGTATGAAGGGACTCAATTGTATGCCAGTGTTCTTAGCAGAAGGAATAACCTGCCTGCAGACGCTCCCTCAGAATTCCATGTGTGCTCTGAACAGTGGCTTGTTGACCAGCATTTCCGTGCAGGCATGTGTATGTGTATTTATTGTTTGCTTCCTGTTCATTGACTGTATCTACAGTTGGCCCCCCAGCTCCTTGAGGGTAAGGACTTGTCTGTTTGCTTTAGTTATTTTATTTTTTCTCCCACATCTGTCTGGTGCCTGGAGCCCCTAGTGGGGCAAACTGTTAACAGCTGGGTTGCTAACTGAAAGGTGCCTCAGAAGAAAGGCCTGGAAACTACTTCTAAAAATCAGGCCCTGAAAACCCTTTGGAAGAGGAGCGCCAAGACAGCGGTGTAGCTGGGTGGGCTGCGCCACTGCTCTATAGCAGAGGCTCCAGAAGCCAAGGACAGCTGCAGACAGTAATCTGGGAACCCCGAACACTGTCAAGGAAGGAGGAGGAACTGAATTAAATACTGACTAGTAGGAAAGATTGCGCGAGCAATGACAGGGGAGTAACACAAGGCCGAGGGGCCCTGCTAGTTGTCCCCACTCAGTGTGGCCATCTCGAGACAAAACCATCAGTGACCCGGGGTGAGGAGCTCAGGAAGGGAACTTCGTGGCATTTCTATAAACAACAGAGAAACTGTATAAACACATGTAGGGAGAAGCAAAGTGAGCAGACCACCATCCAGATCTAAGGAAGGAAAACACAGAAAGGGGGATGAGAATTTCATAAATTGTGCCATCCTTGGAGCTAGGATGGAGCCAGGATCCAGAGTCACCAGCGGCGACCCCTGCACGGTGGATGGCACGCCCGAGGTGCCGGGTCAGTGGGGTGTCAGTGGGAGGTCTCCCTGACCTGACTCCTCACATGTGGTCAGGGGCAGGTCCTCACTGCTGGCTGTACCAGTGCGATATGCTGGGCACCTACAGCTGCACGTCAAAGGAATGCACTCCTTCTGCCTTCACCCTACTGGTCCGAAGGGGCAGAGAGTCCCATTCCTTGGCTACTCTGCCTGACTGGAGACCACAGCGCTGTCACCCACACTTCCCCAACCTGCCTGTCCGCCACCCCATCTACTCACCTGAAGAGCAGCAGCACACGGGCTTTGGAACACTCACCCACCTGCAACCTAGCCATACACCCAGGGGAGTACTGTGAAACATGAAACGGCTCACAACATGGATTAATCTGGAGGACACTGCCCTGAGTGAAATGCATCAGTCACAAGAGGATAAATAGCATAGGAAACCGTTGTTATAAATAGTCAAGAAAAAGAATACGCACAGGAAGCAACACTTTTGGATGGGAATGAAGGGAAAAATCACTAACTAGAGAGTAGACACATGTTACTTTTGGTGGCAGGAAAGGCAGTACACAACACAGGGGGAGTCACCACAACATGACCAAGGCAAGAGGCTGAAAGGCATGCCAAAATGAAAGCTAACAAAGATTAAAAACCAGGAAACCAAACCCAGTGCTGCTGATTCTGACTCATAGAGACCCTAGAGGTCAGACAGGAACTGCCTCACAGAGTTTTCAAAGAGCGCCTGGTGGATTCGAAGTGCCCTCCTTTTGGCTAGCCGTCATAGCATCTAACCACCACAGCACTAGGGTTTCCCAACAAACATAAATACCATCCATAACGTATATAATCCTGCAGTAACGGTAGTGACACACAAGAATTTTTGAGAGGATACATAGGTAGATAAGTATATTGAACAGGGTGGGAAGATGTATAAACATGTACGTGTGTGTGTAAGTTCGGCTGTGGATATTTCTACTTACATACTCGTGTGTACTGCATGTATGTTCACATATACGACAGAGTGCACTGAAGCCACAGTCATGGAAACATTCTAGATGTAAACAGATACCTCATAAGACTGAATTAGTGGGCCTGAAGGCTAAAGATTATAGTCTCAGGGGACATCTTGGTCAACGGCATAACACAGGTCATAAAGACACCTTCTTGCACCCTGCTTCACTTGTTAGCGTTTGGGGTCTTGATGGCTCGCAAGCAGCCGTCTAACGTACAGTTATCCTTCTCTTTCCATCCGGAACAGGGTGTAGTGAAGAACACCAAAGACTCCAGGCAACAATTAGTCCAAATGGCTAGTGGACCACAGGAACCATGCCTTTACTAACCTGAGATCAGAAGAACTAGGTGGTTTTTAGCTACCACTACCAACAACCTCTCTGAACAGGGTCATGATAGAAATTTCCAGTCAGGGTGGGAAAACGAGTAGAACAAAATGCAAACTTATTAAAAGAAGAACAGATTTACTCTACTTAGAAAGACTGGAGGAGGCTCCGGACCATGGCCTTTAGACTCCCTTTTGACATCGAACTGTAGCCATTTCCAGAGATCAACTTTCAGCCAAATGATAGACTTATATAATAAACAATAACACCCTTGAAAAAAGTACTCTTCGGAACAATTGTGTCTGAGACCAAAAGGGCAACATCTTCCCAAAGCAACGACAAAAAGGAGCAGGGGCAGGAACACAGGACAAATGGACATGGGGAAGTCAGGCTGGTAACAGGGACAGTGCTGGCACGTGGCAGGGACTGCAGCCAGTGTCACAGATCAAGAGGTATATAACCTACTGAATGGGAAACTAATCAGCACTGTAAAACTTAACCTCAAGCACATACACACACAAATTTGAAAACGTTATAGAATACCGTTCTACCTTGATGCACATGGGATCACTATTAATCAGGACCAACTCTGTGCCATCTGGTGGTATCCTGTGCAAAGCATAGCCCCTGACACTTATTAAATGTTATTAAATTACTGACACTTATTAAATGTTTGTTACATGATAAGCGATCTTCTCTAGATTGTCAAGAAGTGGCTTTAAAACCAAAAACCCATCCCTGTGATGTGGCCTCTGACTCAGATCAACTTTTCTAGATAAACAGGACATGTTGTAGGCCACACTTCAGCGAGCACTTTCTGTGAAGGGCAAGAGAGTAAATCTCTTCTTCCTTGTGCATCATGTGGCCTGCATCGCAATGACTCAGCTTTACCATTTTACTGCGAAAACAGCCACAAGATGATACATCGATGAATGAGCACAGCTGTCTTCCAATAAACTTCTCTTTACAGAAGCAGAGAGCAGGCTAGATTTGGTTGCCTGACCCCTGTAGCAGGCAGGAAAAAGGGTTTGGAAATTGCCTGGCTGGAGACAAGGAAAATACAGTCAGGTAGATCGTTTCGTCAAGGGCTAACTGCCATCAGGTTGGTTCCAATTCATAGAAACTATAGAAGACAGAGCAGAACTGTCCCCTAGAGTTTCCAAGGAGCACCTGATGGATTTGAACTGCTGACCGTTTTGTTACCAGATGTAGCTCTGAACCACTATGCCGATAAGATTTCATTTCCTGTTTATCACACTTCTGGGAAAATATTTAGGGCCAATGTAAAGCATTCCATAAGCAAGACACAAGATCTTCACATCACAGTCGTGGTATCAACCAATCAGTTGATCAGTCAGTCATTTATTGATTACTTTCAAGTGTTCAGTCCCAACTTTTATTACATTTTTGTAAGGAGATAGACCCTATACTGATGGGGTAAAAAAAATCACATCTAATGAGAATTTTCATTTCCACTGGGGAAAAAACCCCAAGATTTTCATAAAACCATAAGAGCCCAGATTCTTAAGATTTTGTTAAACTTGTTCACAGTTGTGAAGCTCACCTCTTAGAATTATTTTTGAAAAATTCATTTTTTCTTCTGTCAAAAATTAGTATGAAAACAAATGACTCAGATATAGCAATATTTCCAAAACCTGAAATGAAAATGATTTAAAAATAGCGGAATTTGTTATTACTATAAAAATCTATGTAATGCAACTATTGCCAATTTAACACTTCTCATGCATACTGTTTAATGATATCAATTATGCTACTCAATCACGTGGGGCAACCGTCACCAGTATCTATGACCAAATGTCCATCACCATAAACAGAAACTCAATGCTTCCTAATCAGTACCTCTCCTTTTTGCCCTCCTTCCTGCCCTGTTAGCAACTAATAAATTTTTTTGTCTACTCTATTTCATAGGAATGAGATCATACAGCATTTGTCCTCTTGTGACTGACTGACTGCATTCATCATGTTTTCAAGGTTCACCTATACTCTAGCATATATCAAGACTTCATTTTTCTTTATGACTAAGTAATATTGCACTGTGTATATATATATACATATATATGTATATAAAACACACAAAAGAATGGATTTTAGGCTCATTGGAGACTTGCCAACTCACCTTGAATTTAACATCCGAGAATTTTAAACTCCTACGTGCAGAAGGTGGTGTTACAACATGACAAGATATGAGGTAAGGAGAGGGGAAAAGTAGATTCCAAGAGAAACCACAGGGATTCTGTCTCAAAGAGTACTTTCCTCGTTTCCTTTTGTCGTCATGGTAAAGTGAAGAAGGACAGATCAGGGAACGGTGTTGGTACTCTTACACGCTTTGCTGCTCCACATCACCAGAGAGTTAAAAACGGTCTCTACTTACTTTCTGAAGGAAGAATTATGACCATGAAACAATTAAGGAATGGAGACATCACTTTACTTAAAATCATTTTCATCATCTTGAGTGTTACTGACAGCTTTCCATAAAACTTCTCTAATGAGTACTCAGAATACGATACAGAAATGATTACTGAATAGCTGCCATGTACATCCAATAATGACATCATCTAAGCCTTCCTTTTGTACACGAAAGCCTGGAAGCTTTAGCAAAACGATTCTCAACATTTGGAGGTCAGCGTATCTCCTTTTGAGAACCTGATTAGTATCCTCAAGTTCCTTCCCAAAAGATAAATATACACGGCTAATTAGGAAAGATTTTTAGTTGCAAACCATGAAAACTAAACATGCATAATCATAAAAAAGAATTTAATGGCAGAACATTGATTGCTTTATTGAAGCTGTGGATACCTGAGGAAGCAGGTTTTTGTGAAATCAGGGCATCCTGGAGAGCTGGAAAGCATGGCAGTGGTACTGGGGATTAGCACTCTGGTCACAGTGACACTCTTGCGATCTTTGCTTATTGATCCCGTCACCTGCCTTTCATCACTGAATCAAGGGTTTAAGTCCCAGGAGAAAACATTCAATTTGCTAACATTAGGCCATTTGCCGTTGTTTAGATAAAGCCAGGAGGAGCAGAGCAGCCGATATCTTCTGGATGTCCATTGTAGCATCTGGAAACTTCTAGGGACATCTGCTATGAGAACTGCATGTAAACGGGTGGGGAACTGATTCCACCCAACAGAATTCAGGTGCTAATGGAAAGGCCAAGATGCAGAGTAGCCAGATAATGATGAAGACTCTCTGTATTTGTATGTATATCAAACTAACAGAAATTTGGAAACTATTTCAAGACTTTAGACCCCCCCTCCAACTACCCACCAATCCTTCAAAAGAGAAATTTCTTTTGCTTTAACATTCAACTTCAATTTAGCCTAGAGGTTAAACAGTAGGACTCAAAATCAAGTCAGACACAACTCCTGTCCCTAAAGAATTTCGGGTCTGGTATGCAAGAGGAAATTTAAATAAGTTACTAGAATAAAGTACATATTAAATTCTCACATAAAGTATAACAGGATTACTTAAAAGAAAGACGGTATTTCCACTGGAGGATTCAATGCAAACCTAGTGGAGGCAATGGACTTTCAATTGAGTCTTGAAATGGAAATGGAGCCGAAGGGCACTCCAGTCACTAGCTGAGTGAAGAAGGTGGGAAAGTACAGCAGGAGAGCAGCACACTGCAGACTCCGTGAGCCACCTGAGAAGACCTGCTGAGGAGCAGCGATGGGCGTTAGGGCTGTGAGGGGTGGAGCGTGAGCAGGCCAGGGTGACTCTGTGTCAGGCTAGCGATCCCCACCTTCCTACTGACCGTAGTCAAAAGTAGTAAGTGGTCAGTAACAGTGAACAAGCAAAGTAGTGACCTGATTTCAGTGTATTGAAGGAGACTTAATCTGGAACCTCACACAGGATGGACTTAGGTTGGAGAATTGGAAGACATGAAGTTTCTCAAAAACGACACTGCAAAACCAAAACACGTGAGTAACCAAGAACTAAACCAAGGAAGTGTGACCAGAAAGGGGAAGACAGATGTGAAAGCCATTGTGAAGAAAGTGGGTTTCTCTGGGTGATGAAGAAGGAGGTCAGGGTAGAGAGAACACAGCTTGAGGGGCCCTGTGGCTGACTGCTTAGGCAGCCGTCTAACGAGCTTTAGTTCCTGAGGCAAGGCTGCTGAATTTTAGTGATGCTGAGTTTGATGTGCCACAGATGTTTGAAGATTGTTGATGTCTAGTAAACCACAACCAGACCCACTGCCACTGAGTCGATTCTGACTCATAGTGACGCTATAGGTCAGAAGAGAATTGCTCCACAGAGTATCCAGGGAGCGCCTGGTGAATTCCAACTGTCGACCTTTTGTTTAGCCGATGTAGCACGGAACTTCTATGTTACCAGGGTTTACTGATGTCCAGTAGGAAGGTGAAAATGTAGATCTGTAGATACAAAGAGTGATGGAGACTACTGTTTTGTGAGTGAAGTTGTAACTGACAGTCTTGTGTTTCGAATTTCAATTTTCAATATGCAATAGTCTACCCTGATACAGTCAAATGCAGGCCATATTTTTTTAGTTTACTTTTGAAATTTGATTTTTTTGTGAGTATGGAAAATTCTGAATAAGAATAGCTTTTTATCATCAGTGTTTTTCTACTTACGGTGACTGATGTATTTGCAGAATTCCAATGCTTTAGTATCATCTCAGTTTGTTGTCAGGTCCCAGTTCTACTCCAGCTTAGTTTCTTCTGTTTGTGGTTCTTTATTCACAGAGAAAGGCTAGCTACTAAACATCAGATAAAATGTTATCTTATTTTGCATTTTGTTTGAGGAAAAAAGAAAAATAAGATCATAATTTTAGGAATTCAGTCCCATATTCACAGTTTTGAGACTGTCTTTGAGACTGTACTTTCATTTCTGGACACCAATTTCAGAGTAGAAAAGCAGGCCAGGGACTAAGCTGAGAGTTTTCCAAAGTCATAATCTTGTTAGGAAAAAGTAAATGGTGGCGACAGTTTTTGTGTAAGTGCATTTGAACACTGTTCCTCATTTTGAGTCTGTGTCCTGGAGCAGTCGAGCCAACGATCCACGTCAGTAAGAGGAAGAAGGTTTATTAGGAGGTGCTATACTCCCGGAGCACCTGGCAACTCTATGGGGCAGTTCTACTCTGTGCTATAGGGTCACTATGAGTCAGAATTGACTTGACGGCACTGTCCGTACTACCAGAGACTCGACAGCAATGCAGGCTGTTCTCCACGGGGTTTCAAAAGACAATTTTTACATCAGAGTTTATGTATCATTTAGGCAAGGAATACTCCATGTCTTTAAGCAGGTAGCCCAGAGATAATTGTATCTATCACAAAATAACCACAAGAAACTCTTAGTTAAGCTGCAGATAAGTATGTCAGATACCTGGATTCTAATCTGCATTGTTTGTAAAAGACAAAGAAAAAAACATATATAAAAATTCCTCTGCTGCTGAAACTAGCCTGCCAAGTCTACTCTGAGATAAGGAGCAAGAAAGAAAGTTGTGGATTCACAAAATGCCACGCTGCTTCCTAGCTGCTGTGTCGCAGGCTAAAAGCCATTTCTCAGGAGAACAAAGAAGAGGAGGGAGGCCACGGTCACAGGAGCTGGGGTGGCTCTGTGCCCCTCTGGAAAGAGGACAGTGCACAGTCCAGAGCAGCTGGTGCAGTCAAAAACACAGATTATCTAGGGTATCACGACGCCATTAGTTATGTGAAGCTCTCAATTGTGCATTTTGGAAAGGAGAAAACATGTTGCAAGGTATTAGAGTTACAACACCTGTTTAAAAAAATATTTAGGGTTTAGATGCACTGTAATGTCAATCTAACAGAGGAACTCTCGTCCGGCTGGGAACGCCCAGTTAAGGTGCGGATTTCCTTTGGGTGATAAAAGCAATTGAATTTCTTTACACAGAAAAAAATAGGCGTGGCTTCACCTCATCACTAAGCTAGCTACCATCAGGTAGTACAGAATCTAATTCACCAAGCCAAGCAGTAAACTGTGATTCAAACCGTTCATGTGTTAAAACTTCCTGCACGATGGAGTTCACTTTTCACTTCCAGCACCAAGATCCCCGTGGTGAACCAGGCACTAGTGAGGCTTGTACCCTGAACCCTAGGAGCAGGTTGCTACCTTGAATTGAAGTGTTACCATGCCGGTGGCATAGTGGTTAAGTGCTACATCTGCTAGCCAGATGGTCGGCAGTTCTGATCCTCCAGGTGCTCCTTGGAAACTCTGTGGGGCAGTTCTTCTGTCCTGTAGAGTTTCCATGAGTTGGAATTGAGTAGACAGCGGTAGGTTTAGGGTATATGATCTTGACTATTAATTGTAAATAGTCTGACACAAATATATTCCCAACACAGAAAAACAAATCATTTCCTAATGTTATTCGTATCATGGGCACCCTGCCCAAAAGTCTTTCGGTCACATCAAAATTCTCTTTGACATCATGAATAAATATAGCTAACTGGAGGGTATTATTTATATCTGTGCTCTCATTAGCTGCAATAGAAATGCCACAAAAGATTTAACTTTTTCCATGCAATGACTCCTCTAAGTTGTTAGCCAAGTCCACAATGCATTGAACTACAGTACTTCCGGATAGCCATATTTTTGGAATTGATTATTTCTGCTTGATGCACATAATTTCTGATGCACTCAGTAGACAGTTTTTTTGTTTTTTTTTTCTTTTAATAAGCCCACCACCTGCAAAAGGTTTTGAAGCCTGAGGAATATTTTCACTAAATACATAATGGCATTGCACCATAGCAGTGCTTATTTTATTCATGTTTAAAAAGTCTGGAAATTTTCATCCTTTCTTTGAAGTTCAATTATATTTCATCATTCATCTTTTCTGCATAATGATGATAGTTCCTATTATGGTTAATTTTATAATAGTGTATTTAGTCATATTCTTCTGATACTTTCCTGGCAGAGTGAGCAGTTACCATACTTGCATTTTTCTGGAGACACGTGTTCCCGTTGGTTTGCTTCTCCCCTCTCATTTTAGACAGGAACACGATTGTCAAGAAAAGCTGTTTATTCTAAGAAACTGGCAGAGCCAGTAGCATCATGATGAATAGCCACTTGATTCTGGTCTTAGTTCTAACTACAGCAGGGAGTTTGGGAGGCTGTTGCCAATTAGATCTGGAATTTCACATAAAGGGGATTACAAGCATAATTATAACCAGATAAATTTGCCCAGTTATCTGGTAGTTACTGATACCTTGGTTACATGTATTTTGAACAGACAATGTGTTCTGTAAGCTACCAGTCCTTTAACATGTAATGAGACACATGTATGACCCAGTATTTGGAAAACCTTTGTATGTGTTCCACATGTGCTTCAAAATGATGTGTATTCTGCAGGTTGGACACAAACTTGCTGACTTTGTTGTACAAGTTTCTGGTGCTATAGGGTCACTAGAGGATTGCTAGGAGTCAGAAAGAACTCGATGGCAACATGTTTGGTTTGGTTTGTTTTCTTGATCTGCTGATTGCAGAGTGCTGTGTTAAAATCTCTCGTTTTGGGGTGACTGTCTATTTCTGCTTGGGGTTCTGTCCCTGTTGACCTATAGTTTATGTTCAGATGGTGTGCTATTAAGTAGAGCTATAAGTTTAGAACCAGTGAAGCAGGAATTTCATCACATCCTTTAGATCTCTTATAAAACTTTTTACCTGAATCTTTATTTGCCATTCAGACACCTGTATCACGTTGTGTGACTAGTATCTGCCAGATACATCCTCTACTTTCAGCAATTCCATGACTTTGTGATCAGATGTATCCCTTGTAAGTGGTAGACAGCACAGCCTTCAGCTCTAGGGCCCCGTAGATGCCAAAGGGTGTGCAAGTCTCTGCCGTAGAGCGTGGTGGTATTGGCATGTAAACCACACGCACCCTCCTGTATGTTTTAAATCATCTCTACTTTACTCAGAATACCTAATGCAATCTAAATGTTGTGTAAATAATTGCTATACTGCATTGTTTAGGAAATAGTGACAAGACAGAAGGAGAATAATACTGAACCCAGACGTGCTGGAGAGACACTGAGGATCTGCGTGGCTGAGATCCTGTGTGGGAGGCTGTGGCAGAGATGCCCACGAGTCACTGTGCTCCCGAGCATTCAGTGTCCTGCTCTGTGGGTGGCGAATTCAGATTTTGCTTTTTCGAACTTTCTTTTCCTTCCTGAATGTTTTTGATGCACGGCTGGTTGAATCAGTGAATGCAGAACCTGCAGATAGGCAAGGCTGGCCCCACACTACTGTGTAAAGCCTTGTTATTTGCTGCTGTCGCTAGAATTCGTGTTGCCATCTGGCCACTTCATGTTGAAGAAGTGGAGACTGCACATGCTCTGGCTTTCTCTATCTTATCCGGGAACAATTTCAAAGTCACACCAAAGTTGTCAGAACAGTGGAGCACCACTGCGCTCTTCGCTGAGACTCTACCACTGGGCGCTCTTGTTCTCTTGGTCTTTGCTTCTGCCCGTCTGTCAGGTTCACTGGAGACCCTGGTGGCGTAGTGTGTTAAGTGCTAAGTCAGTTAGCCAATAGATCAGCGGTTCAAATCTGCCAGGCACTCCTTGAAAACTGTGGGGCAGTTCTACTCTGATTGGACCCAGCTAGACAGCAGTGGCTTTTTTTTTTTTATCTGTCTCACTACTACTTCTTGTGTCTTCTGTACTGTTTAAGCAAACTTTTTGAACTTGTTGCCTCGTTAATCTTCAGTAGTTCAGTGTGTGTTTTCCTAAAACAAGGACGTTGTCCCACAGGACCGTAGTACACTCCCCACTTCTAGGTGATCAGCTTCAGTATAACACACCCATCACACTC
The DNA here is from genome assembly GCA_028571685.1 of Heterohyrax brucei. NCBI lineage: Eukaryota > Metazoa > Chordata > Mammalia > Hyracoidea > Procaviidae > Heterohyrax > Heterohyrax brucei. The sequence goes on along the minus strand of CM053162.1, from coordinate 70,009,773 downwards.
TTAAACTTCATTCATTTCTTTATGATTATCCCAGCGATGTAATTTATAGCAAGTGGTAAACAAAGAATCAATCAATCAGTTAAAAAAAAAATCCTGCTTCTTTTCCCTTCTGGACCAGCTTTGATTTTAAGATCATGTACTAGGTTTAGTTGTCAAGTCTCCCCAGTCTCCTTTAGAACAATTTCTGTGTCCTTTGCTGTCTTTCCTGGCTTAATATGTTAGAGGAGTAGAGAGCAGTTACCTTACAGAATGTCCTTCTGTATATATTTGTTCTATGCTTCTTTGTCATTTGATTCAGGTTATGAAGTGTTTGCAGAACTATCAGACTTGATACTCTATTCAGCGCAATGTTAGTTTGCCCCTTTACTATTACTACCTATTATCACCTTGTTAAAAAAGAAAGTCAACTGGTGTAGCCCAGGTATCTTCACAATAAAGACACTTACAACTGAATTTTTCCTTATTAATTGTCAAGTATTGCAATGAACATGTTTCTTGGATGCATCCTGTTCCTTATAAAAGTACCCTGTTCCCCATTCAAACTCACACCCACTGGTATTAGCATCCATTTATGATACTTTTTTTTGTGCGTGTGTGTGATTGCGTGAAAGTTTACAATATAATTTAAGTTTTCATGCCCGCCTATCTGCAGCTCCTTCTGCTCTCCTTGCCAGGAGACAGCCCATTCTTCCTTTCTGTACTGTACATGTCATATCCTCTTAACAATCTCCTGTCACTGCCTCTCCATCCTCTTCTTTTTAATTTTGTGACTTAAGGGCAGGGCATACAGACAAAGGTAAATGGTGAGGATTCAAATGAACTTTGCATTTTTGTGTCTAAAAAATGGATGCACTAAGAGTTTGATGCTATTCTTTAGGACACGGCTTCAGCCTGGAGAACACCAGCTGTTAACATCACTTTGGGTGTTGCTTAACCACATCCCACTTGGGAACTACGAATCAGAATTAGATGAGGGATGGGAAGGGGGACCTTGGTTTTTAACAAGTTCCCGGATGACTCCAAAATATAAAGACCCGCTCTAAAAAGAGGTTCCAGTGACTGTCAGAGTAAGAATTTGCCTAACTGCAAATTGTGGACAAAAGATTCTGAATTGCATTTAATCACTGAGTGTAATGGGCTATAAATACTTCATCAGACATGCCGTGGGGACAGGAAGAATTTATTCCACTTAGAACGCTCACCTTCTGGCCAGAAATAGATGAATGTGCAGCAGACCATTGAAGCAGAAGCCTGCTCTGCTCTACAGAATCCAACAAGTGGAGTGGAAAGCAAGATATCTTTACAGTCCTAGGGTCTCCACCGGCAGTTGAAACTTCGTTTCCCTTTTGTTTCGTGACCATCAGGGCACACAGAATTATAGCCCTATCTAGTTTATTGCACACTTCTATCTTCAGCTGCTTATTTCTTCTGCTTTGTAACAGCAAACACTATTATCCATTCAGTTGCTAGGTTCTTTGTCTCTTCAAAACTTCTAGTGCTGTGAATCACAAAAGAAAGCTCTATCTTTGTGTATCACAGCTTTTTAGTGCTGTCTTACCTTGGAAAACATCTCAGAGCCACAATCCCAGGTCTGTTACATCTGGTCACTTCTATTGTAGTTGAAGGCATGAATTGACATCCCATGAATTTTTCACAATTATGGTCCTGTTTCAAATCTACCTCAAATGCCGTGACTTTGCCCACGTGGATCCGTTCACTGCTCTTTAATTAGTTCAGACCGAAATCTTATGAGTACAATGCAGTGTGGGCTCAGTCAGCTTATACTGATGCTAATGCCTTTACCATCCAGGCTTTTATTTTATTTTATTTTTTTAAGTTCAACTGTGAGCTATTTCTTTGCAAGGAAAGTGCTTAAAAAGCAAGGGTTAAAAAAAAAGGCACTCAGTTTTTCCTGGTTTTAGATGGATTAGCATTATTTTTTTAAGTCCTACTTATGTAGTGTAGAAACGCTGGTGGCGCAATGATTAAGTGCTATGGCTGCTGGCCAAAAGGTCAGCAGTTCGAATCCACTAGACGTGCCTTGGGAATTCTGTGGCGCAGTTCTTCTTTGCCTTTTAGGGTCGCTAAGAGTCAGAGTTGGTGTGACGGCAACAGGCTTGGTTTTGTGCTTTTTGGTGTGTAATATGGTAGATTCATAGTTTAGGATTATTTCTCACTTGAAGACTTCTTTACAATTCTGAATAGAAATATGGTCATCTTAAATCAAAACATATAAAGGATAGAAGCGTGAGGAGAATTTCCTGAGAATTTGAAGTTAAGAACTTTAAGCAAATTAAAAAAACAAAAGCTGCAACTTCTTGAATTTGGACCAAAGAACAGGTTAACAAAACAGCGTAAGTTTTATCTTAAACTGACAGTTTATCAGTCTATTAACTGGTTTATCAGTACATTTATTAGTTTACCTAATGTAAACGGGAAACTGTGACCTGACATACGCATCTCATGTTATCTTGACCCAGCTAATTATCCAGAAGAAATTGACACCTTGGGAAGCTAAGTAAATTCTCTTAATATTTAGAAACAGTCTCCTCAGTCTCACTCTGCAGTCATGCCTGTCCTGTGCTCCTGCTCGTTAAGACTAGTATATATCAGGTTAGGAGCAGACGGTGGTCTTTGATGAAGCCAAACAGTACAGATCTCAAACAATTCAAATTAGCTTGATATAAAACAACAACAATGAAACACAAATTACTGCTAGAGTTCCAAGCAAAAAATAAAAAAATAAAATTCCAGATAAAATATTTTCCACTTGTTGCGCAGGAGACTATGATAAGAAAATTGTATTTTTAAGGATTTATAAGCTATAGAATCACTAGAATCAGAACCGACTCAAAGGTTTTTTTTTTTTTGTCTTTTTTTTCGGTGGTCTTAAAAACTGAGTGTGGTTTGAGTTACAGTGGCAAATTATTGGTTGTCTTCCTACTTTCATAATGTTAGCTAAAAGAAAAGTAAAGTAGAATGGCTTTCAGAGTGTTAATATTGCTTTGTTACTACAAAAACCGGAAAACAAACCTTTGTCCTGGAGTTGTTGCTGACTCACAGTGACCCGACGGGACAGAGCAGAACTGCTCCCAAAGCGTTTCTAAGCAGCAGCTGGTGGATTCACACTGCTGGGTTCTTGCTCAGCAGCCACAGTTTCATTATCTATAAATACTAGCATTGGGCATGACCAAATGTCATGCATTGAATTGTGTTGCCCAAAAATGTATGTCAGCTTGACTCGTCCGTGATTCCTGGCATTGTGTGATTGTCCACCGTTATGTCACCTGATGTGATTTTCTGACGTGTTGTAACTCCTCCGGGCACTCCTTGGAAACTCTGTGGAGCAGTTCTACACCAACCTGTAGGGCTGCGGTGAGTAGGAGTCTATTCTATGGCAGTAGGTGGGTTGTAAAACCTGGTTATGTGATGGAGTCCTGGTGATACAATGTCTAAAAGCATGGCTGCTAACCAGAAGGCCAGCAGTTTGAGTCCACTGGCCTCTCCTTGGGAACCCTATGAGGGCAGTTCTGCTCTGCATTCCAGGACACCCACTCAGCGGCTGTTAGTTTGTTTTCCCTTTGATTTTATGATGCTAAGGAGGTGGGCTCAGCTGCAGTTACACTAACGAGGCAGGACTCCATCTAAAACATCAGGTGTGTCTTCTATCAGTCTCTTCTGAGATGTGGATTCAGACTTCCAGCCTTCTAGACGGGGAGCGAATACATTTCTCCTGCGGCTCCTCCGTCATAGCAGCACTAGCTAACTCCGGTACCCAGCGTGTGTATGCCTCCTACTTCTGAACCCAGGTAACTCCTCTGATTTTCTGCTCCTTTCCTTTCCTTTTTTCTCTCCTCTTTGACCTCTTTCCTTCCTCTTCCCTGGTCTTCTCTCTCTTTCTCTTTCCTTCCCACACTCTGTACTACATTTCTGTTTTCTCTTTCATCCTGAGAAATCAATAGCCATCTATATCCCCTCAACTCCTTATAAGAGAGATATATATTTAGTCAGTCTGCCAGGCTTTGACATATAAAAAAACCTTGCTTCGAATTTCACTAAAAATCTTAATTTACTTGACACCTAATTTAACAACAACACTAAATCATTCCAAGAAAAACGCTTTTATTTTAAAATCACCTCTTGCTTTGAGGTTTGAAGGCCTTTTAAACAGAATTAGTTTGTGTTCTTAAGAAAGAAGCAATAGCATGAAATAGACATTAATTTCAGTTGTTCATCCTTATATTTTAATTATGAGAACATACATTTTTTGAGATTGTGAAAGCAGTTTAAGATAATTGTTCACGATCTGAGATTATGGAAAAGCTTATTGCATAAAAGAAAAAGTTTCTGCCGTCCCAAGAAAAAAAGAAACGTATGTTCTTACTACAGGTTTATTTTCTTCTTCTAGCTAATTCTCAGGCCCTCCTAGAATTGGCAGCTAAATAATAAAAGGTGCATTCAGTAGTTCCCACGCCAATCCAACCGAATCAGGTGTCACATTAAAGAGTTCATAACACTCTCTGCTTCTTGTTCCTAGCACAAAGACACTGTAGATGTAGCAGATTTGTTTATTATACATTTCTATCTGAGACACTGACTCTGTCTTCATTATTAACTATCATGGCTACAGATGATAGCAAAATAAAAAATGTAAGCATAAAAAATTTCAGATCACACTGCGTTAGTTTTCTAACCTATTTCAAAGTTACTGTATTAGGAGTATTTTTCTTGTTACTGAGATTTTTCTGAAGCTATATGTGTGTTATTTATCAGTGGACATAGAGAGGCTGTCTGTTTTATGTAGTCCAATGCATTAATCTTTTCCTCGAGTCGGATCCGACTTGACATGGCTTGGCTGATGATTTCTACCCATGTGATTATGAATTACAAGATCTATGCATATGTTAACCAACATTGGTCCCATTATTTTGAGTTTGTTGTTTACACTGAAACTTTTAACTCTCCTAAAAGTCTTTTTATTAAATTTTTCTTATGAAAATGTAGAAAAATAGCCTAATGAGCTCTCTAGCACATATAAGTGAGGTTCACCATTATAAGTTGAGGTCACTCTTGTTTCATCTCTCTCCTCCGTTTAGTCTCATCTTTGAGTACTTGGATGTGGACATCATCTTACTCAGCTGTAAACATTTAAATGGCATGTATCAAAGATAAACCTAGTGACATCAAGTTGATTTCAACTTGTAGTGACACTATAGGACAGAGTAGAAACTGCCCAATAGTGTTTTCATGGTATGTATGGTGGATTTGAGCTGCTAGCCTTTTGGCCAGCAGCCTAATGGTTGGTAACTATACCACCAGAGCACCAAATGTAGTGCTTATCTGAGATCTGGGCCTGGAATCTCTCTCAGAAATCATACCCCTAGCCCACAAGGTGACTATAGAGTCACTATGAGGCAGAATCAACTTGACAGTATTGTGCAATATTCTTTAATACCACATCATTTATGCTATGGCTTAAAAGATAACCTAACCTCAAACCAAACCCACTGCCATTGAGTCAATTCTGACTCACAGGGACCCTCCAGGACAGAATAAAACTGCCTGTGGAGTTTCCAAGTAGCACATTGTGGATTTGAGCTGCTGACTCCATAGCACTTAAATGATAGGCCACCATAAAAGATAAGGGCCCTTTAAAATAATATAACACTACGTATATGATCGTATTTAAAGTAATACAATACTGTCATCCAAGTAAAAACAATGAGCAATTATTCCTGACAGTATTTATGTTCTTTATGATGAATGAGGCAGGAATCGCTATCATTTCCCTCCTGGAATCTTAGCACATCTCATCGCGGTCTATTGAAGGAACCATCCCTTCTCCTTCAGATTTATTATTCTGAGGAGACCTTGGCAGATCACCTTTCTCTGTCTCTCTTTCTCTTTGGCCTGAGTTCAGTTTTTTGGTACACCTCACTTCACCACCTTCTTTGTGCTGATGCTTACTGTTGTTTGTCGGCAGACACAGTTTTTTTGAATTTGGAGCCTTTGAATAATGTGAAGTTGAATTCTAAGTATGTCCTTTTCCTCTGGTACCGTGGACAGCGCTCTTCGGAAGGCGTGATCTTAGAATTCGGGACCCCTTAGTATCTTTCAGAGTTTTCTTGACTGCTTCCTACTGTACATGGCAGAGCTTTCTCAGGAGGAAATACAGACTGTTCCTCACTGATTTTCTGCAGTTTCACCTTCACTTGAACATACACTCTTTAGTTTTCTGTTTGGGGCTGCACTTTTCTTTCACTTCTATCAGTCTCTTCCTATTTTAAATATTCTGATGGACATTGTTAATAGAATACTAGAGGAGGGAAGTTGGGGAAAAATAAGTTATATTGTTTCAAGTTAAAACAGAAAGGTTTATTACAGACTTACAACAGTTGTAACTGGGAAACTGTGTAGCCCATTAGAAACAGAACCACTCAGGTAGTCCTGGGGCAAGTTTTTTAAACAAATATTCTTAAGGGGTAGAAAGAGGGAAAATAAAAACAATACAAAGAACAATTATAGGAAAATCAATAAATATTGTAATGATCACATGGTGATTGATTATTAATAGTATGATTAGGGATTATAGAAAGTTTCACAGGATGGTTAGATTATGGACACAAGATGCTTACATGTATTTTCTTTGTCTATCTTACAAAAGCATCTTGTCTGCAACAGAACCCAAGCAGCACTCTTCCTGAGTATGGGTATTTTGAGGGGTACAGATGGTCACTTGCTTAAGACTGCTCAGGGCATATGGTTTCACAGCCTCGTTTTCACCACCTAAGGAAAACATGTTTTTTTCTCAAAAAATATAGCTGTTAATCTAGAAATCCAGATTAGAATTAGATAGCATGGTCAGCACATTAAGCCTCTTGCTCACTGGTTGCAGTGAAAGTTGTCTTTTCCTAAGATAGTACTGATACCTGAAAGGATGTTACCACAAAGTCCCCAGTGAGGACTTTCTTGAGAGAAATAACAATAAGATTGCATGACAGACGGGAAATTGTCCAAAATTTCGAGGTGCTTCAAGCCCTTGCTCATCATGCTAAGAAGCACATTTGGCAGTATGGTGACAGAGCTGAAACAGCACTCTAAGACGAACAACAGTTTACACTAACAAATGAAATTCAATCCCGTGCAGTCTAAACCCCATGCTCTTGTCCTACCCATAAAGCGTCCCTTCTTCACCTAGATTTGGGTTTCAAGTTTTTTTTTTTTTTTACAATTTAAGTTGCATCCATGCACTCGGGATCCTGACTGTACACAGGCCACTGTGTTTTGTGAAAAAAGAGAATTTGAACTGAAAAACTTGATTTGTTTACTTAGCCCCTCTGTCCTAATTTTGTGACTTAAAAGTAAGTCACCTCATCCCTTCCAGTTTACCGTCACCACCTCCAAAACGGCTTGCGAGGTATTTACTATTTCACTCATAGGTTCATTGTGAAGACTAAGAACACAATAAACGTGAAAACCTTTTGCGAATGTGAAACATATTCTAAAATTAGTTCCTTAATGACTGGGAGCCTTGGTGGTGCAACAGTGAAGGGCTTCTCTGCTCACCAAGTTGCATCAGTTTGAATCCACCAGCCACTCCTAGGAAACGCTACGGGGCAATTCTGCTCCGTCCTACAGTGTCAAAACAAAGCAGAATCAACTTGATGGTGATAGATTTGTTTTTTTAGTTTATTATGAGTGAATGTTTTGTAAATAAGATGATTGGTAATGGCTGGTCGCCGATGTAAGATTACAAGTTGATAGATAGTCAGAATATAAATATTAATTCTTCTTCAGGCACAACCACTGGAGGATCCAAATCCTGAAGTCACTTGCAGTTCTAAAATTCCTTGATTCTATAAACTAGAGAATTCTGAAAGCTAATGCCATTCTTGCAGTTTTCTCAGGCTAGCCATTAGCCGCCACAGACACTTCATTTTTCAGAGATGCTGACAAGAGTACTGTAAGTCCAGCTCCTTGGGAAACAGACTCTGAGCAGAGCTCTGCACGCAGTGTTTATTGGTGACTGCTCTTGGTGACAGTGCCTCGAGAGGTGAGAGAGGAAGATGGAGCAGAGAGGAAGGTTGATCTGTGACACACTCGCAACAGAGGCCACCCTTAGTCAGATACAGCAGCAGCTTTGGGAGCAGTTTTGCCTTCTGAAGCATCCTGGTGATTCAAGAGGGCTTAACCTCTGCCATTGCCCTCTTCCGTGGTGAACCACCTCTGGATGCCCACTGATCCAGGGGAGGTGGCCCCGTCCGAGCGTAGATGGCCGTTTCTGGCCAAGGACTCAGCAATGAGCTGTCAGCCACCAATACTCTAAGAACTATGGGATTAAATATCTCTATTCTGAAGGGATCTGAACAGGGTCATGGACTTTGGACCTTGGAATCCTCTTGGTAAGGTAGTTAAGTGATCGACTGCTAACCGGAAGGTTGGCTGTTCAAATCCATCAATTACTCCTTGGAATCCCTACAGGGCAGTTCTGTTTTCTCCTGTAGGGGCACTATGAGTTGGAATTGACTTGCTAACAAATGGTCTATCTACCTGTTTGTCTATCTGCCTGCCTGCCTGCCTGTCTATTACATATTGATGTTGGGTTTTCATCCTGAAAGGTCATTTGCACAACGTACAACAGCAGTCTGGATTTGGGTGGACTTGAGCTGGATCTGGCCTGTGGGCCATCATTTCCTGTCCCTGTACTACACTGAGTAGTTTCTGGAATTCCTGGGTGTATTGGGTATCTTTCCCCTGAGGTCACTATCTCTTGTGACTACAGCTACACCGAAAGAACCTTAGCGGCATTCAGAATGATTCATTTATTGTTCAGGGTCTGTGACTCCGTTGAAGTGGTTCTGATGGGCTCAGCCGGGTTCACTCACGTGTGTCCAGGTCAGCTGGGATGATTGATCCGGGTCCCAGAGTCTGGGCAGCTTCATGCTTTAAATGTGCTGGCTCACTGAGACGCCTGCGATGACTTTCTTTCGCATGTATTCATCCTGTGACACAGGCTGACTGCAGCTAGACCTGAGAGCTCTTACGATGCGGATTTCAGAACACAAGCAGGCAAGCAGGAATGGCTCACAAGTGTCACTTAGGCCCACATACCAGCACACAGATCATGTCACACGGACTGGCCCGAAGTCAGAGGACCAGGAAGTGTACTCCACCTGCAACGAGGCTATGGCAAAGGCATCATACAGGGCCATCCAACACGGATCACCATATTTTAAAAATTATGTTCCCAGGGCCCAGTGCCAGGAGTTCTGATTTAAGGCCCATAGCTGCTCTCAGAAATGTTTAACTATCCTGAGGCCTGGAGGTGCAGTGGTTGAGCTCTTGCCCAGTCACCAAAAGCTGGCAGTTAAAAGCCACTAGTCACTCCATGGGAGAAGGATGTGGCAGTCTGCTTCTGTAAAGGTTCACAGCCTGGAAACCCTATGGGGTGACTCTACTCTGTTCCACAGTGTCTCCACATGTTGGGAGTTTGACTTGATTGTGGTGGGTTTGATTTTTTTGCTTAGAAGTCTGGAAGATCAGTCAGCACAGGTAACATTCTGATGACTTTAGTTTCATGCAAACAACACCAGCTTTTGGGGGGTTTTGCCAACTGTGTGGTCTACCCCTTCCCCTGTATGTTATTTTTGTAAGTCAGTAATGCCAATTTTTGTTTTTCACATGTTGCTGACTTCAACTTCTATTTCTAATCACATGGAAATTTCACTTAAGGTAGATACTGATTTTATATTACTTGAAGTTTCAGCCACAGTATTTATGGAACAGCAGCTGTGATATTTATGGAACAGCCCGTGTGATATCATCAACTTATACACAGCTCTGACTGTGTGTTTTCTGATGACCAGGGGGCTACCAAACCCCACCAATCCATGATTCCTTGGCCACAACTTATGTTTATTAGACAAAATGATGATCAAAAGTAACATTTCAGATGACCTTGATTCACATAAATAGAAAGTTAAAGGAAACGAACAGAAAGACAGGATTCACCTGCAATGTGGTGGGGATACAGGACTGAGGCCAAAATTCTCTTCCGGGAAAGCCATGAGACGTGGGCCAGACCTCCTGTACTTAATTTCACCCCTTCGGCTCATTACATGGTAGGCACATTATCTGTGAAGAATAGGGTAGATGCTTTCCGAGGCCACTTTCAACTTTCTTTATGACTTCCATGCAATAAAGAGTTTTCATTTTTTAAAGTACATTTGGTTCTCGAAAAGTTTGTCAGTTGTCTCTGCATTGGTCTCTGCAGGGGGTCTGACTTTCAGGGACACACGTAGCCCGAATGCAGCCTTGAGGGATGCTCAGGACTCCGCTCTCCCGCAGAGAGAGCTCTGCCTGGCTGGGTCCTGGCCCCGTCCTCTGCTCCGACAGTAGGCCTCTGCTGTCGCGGGGACCCTGATCAGGCCTTTGTGAGGGGAAGTTGATGGTTATCATCAGTCTGTACAGCTGGACTATAACCAACTCATTTCACACTGCAATGGCCAGAAATCAAGTAGTACTACATGCTTTGCTAATTTCTAATTACCCTCTGTCTCCCGCACCTCATATGCCCCCTCCATGCCTGTTTTTCTTTTACTCTTGTGTCTCTTCAAAATGCCTCAGTTGTGCAACAGCAGGGGATCAGTCCTTCCCAAAATAAGTGGCACTTTCTTTACGCAACTGCCAAGCTCAGCATCTTGGGGGCATTTCTCATAAATAGTTAATGCTGCCTTTAAAATTTATATTTGGGGTGATTTTTCTTTGCTGTTTGAAGGAAGCTTTTAATTGTGGCATAATGGCCGGTCCTATCACCATAAATATCCACAGGTCAATAGTATATTAACGGGTAGCAGTGTTAGGTCTCTGTTAAATCGCAGCTGTGGTTAGGAGGGACACGGATGCTTGGATAAGCTCTCTCATGAAAGCTGATGTCAGCATGTCATTGCCAACCCTGGAAGAATTATTTTCATCACTTGGCTTGCTAAATTAACATGAATTTCTTTTCAAAGTCCATACATTGAAATTGCCAGCATATGATTTATGCCACTCTAGAATTTTGTCAGCTGGCTTCAGCTGACATGCAGTCTTACGCAGGCGTACATCTGGTGGGTGGGAAGAAGATGCGATGCAGAACCCACAAGTTCTTTTTAAAAAAGATATTATACTTTTAAAAAATGATATAACTCATTTTTATGAAGTCTTTGCATTACTATAAAAACTCCCTTTTACAGAGTTTCTTTTTGATGTCAGCTGCTATGGAGCTGGTCCCCATCTCATGGCAACGCCACACGTGGTGGCCTGACGTACCACCCAGTCCATGATCAATCGCGGAATGAACCTTTGTGCCCTAGCGAGTTTCCGTTGGCTGATTTTTCGGAAGCAACCCCCCGCAGGCCTTCCTTCCTGGTTTGTCTTTGTCCGGAAGCTCGCCGCAAACGTGCTCAGTGTCCTGAACATGCGCAGCCCGCCAGTAACATGTGGGCGGTGGGTGTGCAGAATGTGCCCTGAGCTAGAATCGAAGCCATACGAATACTGGGAAATGATTTCTACTAATACCAACCAGAGTAATCGCGCATTGCTACCTAGAGATGGCTGGAGGGAGGCCACATGTTGTGTTGATGCTGGGTTTTTGTTTTCCTCTTTTTAAAGTGACAAGTTAAAAATCTTTTACATGGTCTGCATCAATTCGCAGTCCATTGATTCGTGAATGGTCTCGATTCCAGAGGAGTCTTGGGGATGAAAAATTAACAAAACTCAAACCAACAAGGAATTGTTTAAAAGATAAGGGCCAAACAATAGACAGACGAGATCTTACAGGTTTGACAAACTTTTTCTGTCAAGAGCCAGATAACCAAAACCAAACCCACTGCCACCGAGTCGATTCCAACTCATAGCGACTCTATAGAGAGAATAAAACTGCCCCGTAGAGTTTCCGAGAAGAGTCTGGAGAATCTGAGCTGCTAACCTTCTGGTTGACAGCTGTAGCACTTAACCACTATGCCAAAGAGCCAGACAGTAAACATTTTTGGCTTTGTGGGACATAAACATGGATTTGGCCATGGGCTATACTTTGCTGACCTTTAGATGATCCATTTGATTTTGAAATAAGCCAAATCATTTTTACTGATTCTATGGTTATAAACCATTAGAAGCATTCTAAATCAGTGGCAAATGACAAGAAAAATCAGGCAAAATAAACACAGATCCTTGTCAGTTTTAAAATAAAGCATCTCACATGTACCCCAGTGATGCTTTACTTTTTCTAGTCCTCATCTGAACCTATATTTGTAATCAACAGCATCTTTCCTCAACAGTCTCTAGCCGGTTTCCTCCTTTGTCCCTATTACAATCTCTTCTTCATATAAAAGACGGAGTGACCTGTAAACAGCTATCCTCCTTCTTAAAAAGATGTTTTCCTTTGCCTTTAAGGCTAAAAACAAAATTCTCCAAGTACCTGCCAGGCCTGACATGCTCTAGCTCTCCCTTCTGTCTCAAACTTCACCCAAGAGTACCCCCAAACACTAAAAGGTAATCATTTTCCATGCACTGGGCTCATTTCTGCCTCCTGGGCCTTGGCTTCTACAGTTCCCCTAGAAGACATCTCTCTGTCTGCATCTCTTCTAGAAATGCCTGCTTATATTAGTTTCCTATTGCAGTGGCAACAAATTATCTCAAAATCACTGGTTTAACACATAAACTTATTCTCTGACAGTTTTGGAAGTAAGGAGTCCACAGCGAGTCTCACTGAGTTACATGCAGGTCATCAGCAGGATTGTAGTCCTTCAGGAAGCTTTTGGGTGAGAATTTGCTTCCTTGTCGTTCTAGCTTCTGCTGGCCACCAGTGTTCCTCGGCTGTGGTTCCTCCTTTCGTCCTCAGAGCACGTCTCTCCAGTCCTTGCTTCCATAATCCCATTGCCTTTACTCTGAGTCTGAATCCTCTGGGTCCCTCTTATAAGCACCCTTGTGATCACATTGGGTCTGCCTAGCCGGGAGATGCTCATGGTTAATGTGCTTGGCTGGTAACTGAAAGTCTGAACGTTCAGGTCCATCCAGTGGCATCTTGGAAGAAAGGTCTAGTGATCTACTTCTGAACAGTTAGCTGTTGGTAGCCCTGTGCATGTATTGATTGATCACAGGTGTACTTTGACGCAGACCTGGCTGCCATGAGTTGGAGTCATCTGGATGACAACTGATTGGATCATCCAGAATAATCTCCCCATCATGAGAGTCTAAACTTCAGTACATTTGCAGAGTCTCTGACATTCATAGATGACAGTAATTAGGACGTGGACACACTCAAGGCCTGTTCTTCAGTCGACCACAGGAATCATCCTGCGCACCTTGGTTTAGACGTTGTCCAGGGGGATCTGTCTGACCCTGCTGTTGACACACAGGTGGCCTCTTGTATGTAATCCTGTCCTTGTATCCATCTCAGTTGTTTTTCGGTTTAGCATCTCTTTTTCTCAGCAGCCTTTCAGCTCCCACAGCTCAAAAGCCGTGTCTGTTTGGCTTATCACTGTGGAATAAATGGCCCAGTGACGTGAGGCTGTGTTTTCACATTTGACACAAAGGGGGACAGCCTGGTGTCCTTGAGCAATTTAAATGTCTGACAATGACACATTTTAAGTTATATTTTCTTTTACCATTTTTTTTTTAATGTATGCTTTCTTTTTAGAATAAATTGAGAGAATGAAGGAACCTGGCATACTAGGAAAATGTTACTTTTGGTTAACCATTGCCTATTGCTCTTGAGTTGATTCTGACTCTGCACAATCTTGTGTGACAGAGTAGAATTGTCTCGTAGAGTTTCCATTTGAACTGCTGACATTTTGGTTAGCAGCTGAGCTCTTAATCACTATACCAGCAAGGGTAGAGGAAAGAAGAGGAAAGTAGAGGAAAGGTAAGAGCAAAGAAAGAAAGAAAAAAAAAATCAAATAAAACTGAACACCCTACCAGCTTGTAAGTTCCTTAGAAAGTGCTGACATGGCTTTCACATTTAATGCACTCTGCCCTGATCTCAAAGCAAAAGAACTATACTGCCAGGGCAAGGCCAATTCTCACTAATTATGCAGCTTTATGTTTACATTTTAATTGGGTTATACTTAACATACAATAAAATGCATAAATAAGAAGAGCTCGTATTTTAATTAGCTGACTAAATACTTGAAGACTAGGGCTTCAGCAGATTCATAAAAATGAAAAATGGCCTTCAATTATTCATTACCTTTATGTGACTTTAAGAATAATACTTGTGGATGGTAAAAAAGGTGAACTATGGAGAACACAAACAAGAAAACAAAAACACTTGTAAAGACGTCCACTGTCTAGTGATCATCAGTCTCAATTTTGAGGCTCGGACACCGTCAGTGGCCTCTGTCCTCATCCTCCTCAGTGGCACCCAGCTACTCTCAGATACCAGCACCATATATGTGCAAATAACCCCCAATCTATACTCTCCAATCCCTTTCTTCTTCCGGTCCTCCAGACCATCTGGCCTCTCTGCTTGAATGTCTAGGAAACATCTCCAGCAAAGCTCAAACTCTTTGCTGTTGTGTTCATTCCAACTCAAAATGAGCCTAAAAGACAGAGTAGAATTGCCCCTGGTGGACTCGAACTGCTGACTTTTGGGTTAGCAGCCATACCTCTTAACCACTGTGCTGCCAGTGTTCTCAAAATAGAACCTTTGACTGTTGCTCTCCCACAAACATTCTTCTTCCCAGTAAACCCCTCCACCCACTTATCGCTTCAGTTGAGAAATCTAGGCTTTGTCTTTGAATAATGGAGACCTTAGAAAACAACAAAGAAAATAAAAAATGAAATCAGTGAAGAACTGATAGTAAACTAGATTAGAACATGGAATCTAGGAAAAAACCCCAAATCTTATACATGCAAGAACTGAGTGTAGGCGAAGTGCAGGAGAGGAGAGACTTTGTAGAGACGGAGGTCACATGAGACGGCGCAGTGGTAAGGGGAGAAATCAGGTTCTCGGCATCTCTGTCTCTATCTTTCTCTTTCTTTGCCTCTCTCCCAAGTTGAATCCCTTCTCCCTTACCAAGTCTGATTGTTTATCCCATTTGGGCATCTCACTGACAGAGCTTTCATGGCAGACAACTTCACAGGCAGGGACCAGCCTCCACCTGTGGCCTCGGGTCAAATACCTCTCATCTGTTCATTGCAGCTGGGATGAACAAATAAAAACCAAACCAGCTGTCATCAAGTCAATTCCAGTTCATAACCATCCTATGTGTTTTGGAGTAGAACGCTGTTCTGTAGGGTTTTCAATGGCTACCGTTTTTCAGAAGTAAATAGCCAGGCCCTTCAGAGATACTCGGGATGGATTTGAACTACCAATCAGTTTGCTAACCGTCAGGCACTTAACCGTGTCCTCCACCTACTCCTGCTGGCTGATGTCGAGTCAATTCTGACTCCTGGCGACCCTTTAGGACAGGCAGAACTGCCCCCTAGTTTTCAAGGAGCATCTGAGAGATTCGAACTGCCACCTTTTGGTTACAGATGTAACCCTTTACCACTAGGCCATGAGGGTTTCCCTGTCCACCACGCAGGAACTCCCAAGGTAGTTGGGGTACGGCCAGTGTCATGAGTGTTCAGCCTCACAATCACACAGGAACCAGGGCTTGGCTTGATGCTCCGGTGTGGCTCTCTGAAACTTTTTGCACAAGGACACTCTTCACCAATAATTTTTGAACTAGAGACTTTTGTTCAATTTTTATTTTGCTCTGGTTCTTGCATGTTAGAGACCAAAAAATCCAACTCACTACCATAGAATTTATCCTGACTCAGCAGCCCCCCGGCATTTCCCAGGTTGTGACCATCTACGGAAGCAGACTGCCACAGCTTTCTCCCCAGAGCTGTTGGTGATTTTGAACCACCAACTGAGAGTCTTAACCAGGGCTCCTGCACCTTAGCTAGCTGGTCTTCTTTTAGTGAGAATGGTGAAGAATTCATAAGCATCATTTCAGACATGAAGTGTGGTATACAGGAGTGCCCAAGTTTCCCAGGGGGAAAAAAATGAGAAAAAACAACAACAGTGACATGAAGGTATCTGGCTTGGATGCCCATACACGTGTACACACAGAGGGACAGCAAATAGAAACAAATGAAGTCCAAGTTCAGCTCTTAACCACTGTGCCACCCAGAGACTTCAGAGATTACTGAATTTGTCTGTAAACATTTCTCTACAAGGGAAAATACTGGTAATACAATTTGACAGCAATAGAAAATTTGGGGGAGCGCTGGTGGAGCAGTGGTTAAGAGTTCAGCTGGCAGTCTGAGTATACTAGACTTCCTGGGAAACCCTAGGAGGCAGTTTTCCTCTCTCCTGTAGGGCTGCTGGAAGGCAGAACTGACTCCACGGCAATGCTGTTCTTTGGCTTTTTTTTTTTTTCTTTTTTGTGATGTGTTGCTGGTATAGTCACCCTATAATATTTTTGGAATATAAAATTTAACAACCCACTCCAAAAATGTGGGCTTGTATAAATAAGTAATTAGCATAAGAGAAACACGAAAGGAAACACGTAAAAACATGTTTGTCACAGTTAGATATCTAAGAAGTCCAAATCTGATGAGATGCTATATTTTTTTTACAAAACTGGTAGTATTTAAAAGCAATACTAAATGTAGTTATCTGCAGAGGCAAGAAGACTCACTTCTCTGCTGGGGCAAGGCTTAATTAGTACAATCAGTTTGGTAATTTATTTTCTTAAAGTACACACATTTTAGCAATACTTCTTCTGGACTTTTGAATTAAGAAAATAAGTTTGGGTGCAGCGATTTAACTCTAAAGCTGTTCTTTGAAGTATTGTTTATGTTTCTAAAAATCTGGTCTCACTTGTAGACCATAACACAAATAATGCGTTTCATGCTATAAATACATGCACAACACACATATATACATATACACTGTAGAAGAACAAATATTATAATTTTAAATAGTGGTGAGTGGTGTTATGAGTGGTAAGTAGTGAAAAGAAAAAAATCCTGGGACAATTTTATCAATGAAAAGGAAGTTATTACCTTCCAGGCTTAGTGTGAATTTTCCCAGGTGACTGGCCTCTGAAGCTGCTGTCCTCAGAGAGGGTGAGGAGGGCACAGCCGAAGGATCCTTTCTGTGTGTCAGGGAGAACTGGGACAGTGCCGAACATCTTAGAAATGCTTGTGATCAACAATTCAGTCATTTTACTTCTAGGAACTTAATTGCAGCCAAGGATTTAAAAAAGGCACACAGTGGTTTACATGCAGGGAGATAAGTCACTCCAGGGTTTATGATGAAAAATGGACATTTCCTGAAAATGTAAAAAGAGTGCATTGCTATGTAAATTACGTTACGATCAATGCAGTGACTTAAAATTCCTTGCCCCAAGAATCTTTCAGAGTATAGGAATACTATTAATCTTCCTGGGTTTGTTTTATAGAAACTGAGCCTGTTAAGGATATCCAGCTTGGTTCTTCTAGTAGACAGAAGAACTTCCCTCCAAAGATGTCCACTTCTTCTTCCTGGAAACCTGTGAAAATATTCTTACATGGCAAAAAAAAAAAAAAAAAAAAAAAAAAAAACCCAAAAACTCAGTGATTAAGGTTCTCAAATGGAGAGGTTATTATGGATCTCTTGGGTGGGCTTAATATAACCACAGACAAACAAACATACAAAACCCACAGCCGTTGTCATCCAGTCAATCCTGACCCTACAGGATAGAGTAGAACTATCTTATCAAATCTCCAAGGCTGTAATCTTTAAGGAAGGAGCAGCTACAGCACTAACTAGAGGTCGGAGGTTCAAACCCCAGCCTCGCCAGGGTACAAAAGGCGTGACAGTCGGCTTCCTCAAAGGTTACAGCCTTGGAAACCCTTGGGGCCATTCTTCTCTGTCCTATAAGGTTTCTCTGTGTTGGAATTGACACAACAGCTTTTTTTTTTAAATTAATTTAGGAAACCAACTGCCGCTCCTTTCTCTGGTGGCCCTAAACCTCCAGGCTTTTGGTCAGCAGCAGAATGTGTGACCCCTGGACATCAGCACTCTTCAATGTAACTACCCAAACCCCAAACCCACTGTCATCTAATCAGTTCCAATCCATAGTGACCCTACAGACAGAGTAGAATTGTCCCACGGAGTTTCCAGGGAGCACCTGGTAGATTTGAACTACCAGGTTTTTGGTTTGCAGCTGCAGAACTTAACCACTATACCACTAAAACCGAGAAAACCAAACCCTCTGCCGTCGAGTCGATGCTGGCTCATAGCAACCCTATAAACAGAGTAGACCTGCCGCACAGTTTCCAAGGAGCACCAGGTGGATTGGAACTGCCAATCTTTTTGTTAGCAGCTGTAGCACTTAACCACTACGCCACCAGGGTTCCCACTATGCCACTAGAGACCTCAAAAGCATAGAAACTTTTCCTGCTGTAGTTAGAGAAATATGAGACGCTGCTCACTTTCAGAGTGGGGGCCATAGGCCGTGAGCCAAGGACTGTAGGCAGCTTCTGGAAGCTGATAAAAACAGAGACATAAATTCTCTCCTAGAGTCTCTGCAAGAGAAGACAGCCCTGCCAGCACCTTGATCTCAGCCAAGTGTGACCCGTCTGGAACTCCTGACCTACCTGACTACTCTTCCGACCTACTCAAAAATTTGTTTTGTTTTAAGCCACTAAGCTTGTGGTAATATCTTACATCCACAGCAAGAAGAAACTAATAAAGTTCCTATGTAGAATAAGCAAAGAAACAGAGGGGAGAAGGAGAGAGAGAGAGAGAAAGTGAGAGAGGGATTTTTGTCTAGAATTCATAAACAGTTCTTGATTTTAGAAAACACACGGAGATGAGAAGAACAGACACCGACAAAACCCAGAGAGGTCTGAGATTCCCGGGGAGGTTCTCACTTTGCCACACTGAACACCCCTCTGTGGCCAGAAGAACAGATGGGGTCTCCAGGTGAGGTTTTGTGAAGTCCCACTAAACAGAGCGAGTTTGAGTTCTCAAATATCTCCATTTTACATCTCAGAAAATTGTACAGGATTGTGGTGCATAATGGCCCTTAGCGCAGCCTACATTCATGGTCCTGTTAGGTCCTAAGAGTTCAGAATTCCTCATGGCCAACCAGGATGTATTTAGTGGGTGTCCTCTGCCAGGTGCTATAGGTCCCATTTCTCACCATCTCTCCAGTCCCATGTCTGCCCTGGTCCTACGCTGGCAGTCGGAGGCAGTCTCTGTACCCACCCACGTTTGCCTGTCCCACCAGGCTGGCTCAGGATGGGACCACGCAGATGCCCCCAGAGGGGGTGCCCTGTGAGGCTGCTTGCTCACTCAGCCCGGGCGACTGGCTCACAAAACCCCACTGGAGATTGAGGAAGGGAAGGCAGCTGGAGGCCCGCCTGAGGCACAGGCTGCATGGCAAGTGGGTGCCACGGTCTGAGGTTGGGCATGGCTCTACGGGGTTGGGTGTGGCTCTCAGATACTTGGTGACAAGTGACCAGGCAACAGGCATGCAGAATCAGCACTGAAGGAGCTGAAGACTGGCAAGTCCCTTGGCACAACATGTGGCCATGTGGCCATCCTGCTCTCCTCTCTCCTGTGTGCTGTTTGCCCAAAGTCCAAATGATGTAACATCCTGTTTCACAAAACGGTTGTAGTTGCCGGGTAACATACGCCTGTATAACTACTGTGACATTCTTAAGGGAGTCATGTAAGGAAATGCTGCTGGGGACCTCCAGTGGGTCCTGACTCATTATCACTTTGTGTGACAGTGTACAACTGGAAAATCCTGGGGGCAGTTGTACACTGTCACACAAAGTGATAATGAGTCAGGACGACTGGAGGTCCTAAGCAGCAGGGGCAGGTTACTGGGTCTGCTGTTCTGCAGAGCTGCTGGAGCTGCTGGTGGGTTTGAACTGCCAACCTTATGGTTAGCAGCTGACTGCTGTGTGTTTTGGCAACTAAGGGTCTCTATGGAAGTAAATAGATTTATTTATTATAAGTAATTCTCTGGTCAATGGACATCCTGCTAAGAGCATTATGTAGATAAGGCTTCTTTCTTCTAGGAAATATTATTAGTCTAATTATGCAAAGGTACAGCTGCTAAGGAGGGTCACCTACCTTTCTCTTTCCCCGTGGAGAATCCCTCCAGTAAAGACAGTGAGTGGACCACAGGCCAGAGACCTTACCCCCTTCCTCCCAGTTGATAATTTACAGAAAGGGTGGTGACCATTCCACTAGCTGTCTGCCAGCTTGTTGTGCTGCAGTCATCTATACGTGGCTGTGATGCTGGAGGAAACGCTGGGGTGTAGTCGGCTAAGTGCTCTGTCTGCTAACCAAAAGGTCGGCAATTCACATCTGCCCGGCACTCCTCAGAAACTCCAGGGAGCGGCTCGACACTGTCCTGGAGTCACTATGAGTCGGACCCAACTCCACGGCAGTGGATTTGTTTTGGTGGTGCTGAAGGACATGCCTCCTTTATTTAGGAGACCAGAGGACCATCCATGGTGGACACACTCCGGCAGAGCTTCCAGACTAAGACTGGGGAGAAAGCCTTGGCAATCTCCTTCTGCAAACTGGCTGATAAAACCCTCCCCATCAAACAGGATATCGTCAGATACGGTGCTGAGAGCCCTCAAGGTAGGAACACTCAAAACACACAGTGGCCGCAACCATGAACTCAGTACACCGATAATTGCAGACAGGGCGCAGGACTGGGCAACGTGCGTTCTGTTGTACACGTAGTCGCAGAGCCTTCTCCTCTGGAACTAAAAACAGCAACGACAGTGACTACAGCCATTACCAGCGTATCCCAAACAGGAAAAGAGCTTAAGAAAACAAAGGGCTTTTAGAAGAGGAATGGTAAGGTGGGGCTACTTTGAAGATGTCCTCAATTTTCGCACCAGATGTTAACACTGATATCATGCAAAGCCTTCAGATCTGTGATCAAGACAAATCTGGAAGGAACTGTGTTGTGTAACGGATCTGTAGAATTGTGTAACGATTCTCTGAGAGCAGAGATTGCAAGTGTCAGATGGAGCAGATGCCTGTGGTCTGCTTTCCTGCCAGAGCTGTGCGTGGAGAGCGAAACGGAGCAACTGGTGATCACTGTGTCTTCTGCTTCCTTGGGCTTCGCTTTGCGGACTTGGGGATGGAAAGCGATGGGCCAACGGAGTGCAGGGACAGTAAAGACCTTGTTATTGTTAGTTGTTGGCAAGCCAATGCAGACTCGCAATGACTTCACATGACAAAGTCAGACTGCCGCACAGGCTTTTCTAGGATGTCATCTTCAGGTGTGTAGGTTACCAAGTCTTTTTTGCCCACAGGACATGGGGCTGAGGGGGGATCAAATTGCTTAGTTTTTGGTTAGCAGCTGAGTGCTTAACCATCGTACCCTATGGGCTCTTTTCCTGCCCTATTACTAGTGTAAACTCTTTGAAAGAAAACAAATGCTATCTCTTAAAACAATTATCTTTAGAAGGAAGAAGATGTGGTTGAGACCACCAAAAAAAGAAAATCAAAGCCCTTACCACTGAGTTTATTCTGACTCATAGTGACCCTATAGACAGAGTAGAACTGCCCCATAGAGTTTCCAAGGACTGCCTGGTGGATTTGAACTGTCAACCTTTTGGTTAGAAGCTGTAGCCCTCAACTACTACACCACCAGCGCTACACAGATGGGTAATTCTCTTCAAGGCTAACACACATGCGTGCACTCTCTCCTAATCTGTCCTCCATCTAGGTTCTATGAGACGAGATGTTGGGTCAAGGTGGAAAGAAGCAGGGGTCTAGTAGAACGTTGGGAAGAATGTTGCCTCAGCAAGGATATTGGGAATTGTGATGGTTAAGATTGTGTGTCAACTTATCTGGGCCGTGATTCTCAGTATTTCAGCAGTCATATAATGTAGTAATTGCTTTCTTTTTGAGATTTGAGATGTGGTCATCTCCGTGATGAGATACGCTGTGAGTAGCCCATCAGCTGAAAGAGAGTTCCCTTGGGGGTGTGGCCTGCATCCCAATATAAGCCGATGTTCTCATTTTGCTTGCTCTGGCTCCTGCAACTGGCTCTTGTTTGTCTGACCTCTCATTCTTGGTACTTGAATTAGAGGCTTACATGTGGTCTTGCCTGCTGATCTTGGGATTCTTTGATCTTCACAGCTGGCAAACAAGAGCCCTGTTCTCTGGCCTGTGGATCTTAGGTTCTCCAGCCAGGAGAAGCCTCTGTCCTGACTCTCGAACTTGGGATGTTACAGTCTGTAACCCCATAAGCCATTTTCTTGTTATAAATCTCTATATATTTATGGAAACCCTGGTGGTACAGTGGTTAAGAGCTATGGCTGATGACCAAAAGGTTGGTGGTTTGAATCCACCAGGAACTCCTTGAAAACTCTATGGGGAGTTGTACTTTGTCCTATAGGGTTGCTATGAGTTGGAATTGACTCTATGGCAATCTGTTTGGTTTTATATATATATATATACATATACATACATATATATATATATATATATATATTACAGGTTTTACTTCCTCGGAGAACCCAGCCTAAGGCAGGGATCATCATCTCTCTATCTCCTGCTGTCTTGTTGAAGAGGACCAGAATAGCTTATGTACAAATTTGTATTGCCTCCAAAATATTCTGGAAGTGATTTTCAATTCCACATTATAGGTTCAGTGATAAATGTATCTGTATCTAAATCTCTGTCTATATCTCCATTTTGTTTCTTCTTCATTTCTGTTCTTTTTCTATTTTGCTTAATGCCAGCCAAGTGCCGTCGAGTCTGAGAATTAAATAACATTACTGGCATATGTTTTCAATGCAAGCTTATAGTCATCAAGCCACTATGAGTAAAGTCGGTTTCGTTAGGCTGAGACTTCACACCCAGTTAATTGCACCGTTGCTGTTCACTGAGTTCATAGCCACTGACCAGCCTGCCTATGAACTTTTGGAACATAGCCCATCTGTAGCCAGGAAATGTAAATAAGTCCCAATGTAATTATCAGACCCACTTATTTGTAAGTGTCATTTCCTGAATTAATTTACATGCTCATTCTTGTTGCCAGCACACACCATTTAATGACCTTAGTGCCCCCATTAGACTGGCCTGCTTTGTCCCAGCAGGCCGTGACACCCTGAAACATTCAGCTTAGAATTAATAATCTACCATATTAATTAGCAACTCAGTAGAAACGAAAAGATCACAGTTGAAGTCATAGCTATTTATTTAAAAGTAAATTATTAACTAGGTGTTCAAGATTGTTTCTGTGCTCGCAAGCTCAGGGACAGTTCCTGTAAATTGCAAGTTTGCTCTCTCAAGCATAGAAAGACCCAAGCGCAGCAATAAATATATCCTTTGGTAGGAAAATACAGGCATTGAATTTAGACAAGTGGCTTGATTAAGAAATATTGTCTCAGCTGTGCCTGAACAAACCACGCACACACAGACATGTAAACATACACACAGACATGTAAGCACACACACACACACAGAGTGGGAGCAGCAGTTGCTGTGTTTTCCAACTGATCACTCTACTATTATATTACTGAAGATTTCATGGGACGTATATCCGTTTTAGGAAAATGCAAAGTTACAGGAAAAATAACATCTTGTGTAAGAGTACAAGTTGTTCCAGATAAACAAACACACGTGTCTATTCCAATACTGACTCTTTGGTTCACCACTCTATACTTGTTATGAATCAAAATCAACTCAATAGCACCTAACAGTAACAGTTGTGAAAAATACACCTTTAAGCTACAAAGACTTCTTTGTTATTAGCATGTGTGGTGGTCACAAGGATAACACTCCCTGGTACAGGACAGTCAAAACCAAAAACCAAGAAAAGAAAGCAATACTTAAACCCATTGCCCTTGAGTGTTCTCTCCCTCACGGTGACTCCAGGTTGCCGAGCAGCACTGAGCTCCAACGGGTTTTTGTGGCCGTCGTCTGTGTAGGAACAGATCTCGAGGCCTTCCCTCTGTGCTGCTTCTGCGTCAGTCTGAACCTCTAACCTTTCAGATCACAGCCTAGCACAAACCATTCGTGCCACCCTGAAGAGATAACCAGACCTTGATTCCACGTTCAGTTTGGACCAGGAAGTGCAAAATTGTTTCACTCAGAGTGAGTATGATTCCAGTATTTTCTTTGAGGAGGGCTCTGAGGAGCTGTGGTGATACCGTGATGAAGAGCTGGGCTGCTCACCAGAAGGTCGGCAGCTGGTGCCCCTAAGAACCTGTGAGTTCTGTTCTCCTCTGTGCTGAAGGGTCGTTGTGTGTTGGACTCGTCATCAATGGTTTGTTTGTTGTTTGCTGGTTTTTATGTATCCAGAAACGTTTCATGACGTAGCCACACAGGGAAATCATAGGGTTTAATTCAGGTTTATTAAATATGTAAGTTCATTTTCTTAATACGATAAAATTTAAGAGAAATTAGATCCTGTTAGGAACTTGGCTAATCCACGCTATGCTGTTATCCCCCGATTTTATTTGTGTTCTTTGAAGATTCTGTCTGCTTCAGACCTATTTAATGTCTGTTTCTTAAGTCTGCAGTGCCCCTCAGATCTCCCTAGTCACGTCGGTCTTGCAGCCCAGCCCCAGGGGCCAGCTTGAGTAGACCTACATGGCTCTGCCACTGTAAGATTAAAAGAGGCAACCTTATTAAACCAAGTATTAAAGTTTCTCTTTTTACAACTTAAACAATATACTAACAATAGTGAAGGGGGGGTGACCCTAAAACCCTCAATCCTGAAGTCATATTGTATCTACCTTTAAAGCCAAGACAGAACATCTATCCAAGATTATCCTGTGTCGTGTGCTACAAGGTGGGACAGAAACCATATTTTATTGTTTTCTTTTCACATACCTAGGGGAAAAAAATGACTTTCTTCCAAAGTTCTTTCCCTCAGAAACAGATCTTAAAATGGTTTTAATTGGATGCTTTTCAATAATGCTGCTCACCTTTCTTTCTCTCTCTTTTATTTATATTTTTTAGAAAAGGTTTCTGGTACTGTTAGGATACTCAACAACTGCTATTTGTCAGGAATAACTTCCTTTTTAAGCTAGTGGATGGAGAGGCAAATAATAAGAAACACATACATGATAAGTCTTTAAAACCTTCTGCCTGAAAAGACTAAATTTCCCAACAGGATATTATTACCCAGTACAATGACAGGCCCGTCTGATCTAATTGTGCAGAATTCTTTCCTTCTGCTCTATTCAAAACCACCCATTGGCCAAAGAACTTCTTATCTTTGGACAGCATAAGCTCTAGAGAAAGTACTGTTGATAAAAAGAAGTTCTGTCTAATGGTTAAACTTGGGAATTAAGTTAGAATTTCCTGGTGTAAGTTGATCATACAGAGAGTTTTTCTATTTCTTGCTCCTCTCAGTCTAGTAATCAAATCTGTCAAGTATGACCAAGCTATGAAATAGGATTATTGATCATCTTCTTACGAGTGATTTATTTTCCTTAAATCATCAGAAGGGATTTTTCATACAGGAATAGTAATTTGTCTTTATGTTTGATGGGGTTCTGCAATTCTGTCTTTTGTACTGTCTTTGTACTTATGTGATCATCGCTAGGTTTTCTAACACTTGTTAGGTCATTGAGTAAGTTCTGACTCATGGTCACTCTGCAACAGAAGGAAGCACTGTCGAGTCCTGGGTCTTCCTCAAAATCATTCTTATGCCTGAGCCCATTGTTGCAGCCAATGCGTCAATCCATCTGGTCGAGGGTCGTGGTCTCCTTCAGTGTCCCTCTGCTTTACCAAGCATGATGTTCTTCTTGAGGGACTGATCCCACTTGATAACGTGTCCAAAGTATAGGAGATGTAGTCTGGCCATTGAAATTTGAATAAGTTACTTTAGGGCAGAATCATATTTATCATACACTTCCGTTGTGTTTACTCAAGTGTCAGAGAGAGAAATCATTGATAGTTATTTAATAAATACAAATTAGACTGACCAATTTAGACTGCATGTGCACTTGAGAAGTCTCCGATTTTCTAAGATTCCACATGTTGGAAAGTGGACAATACCACCATACATTCCCCAGTTCATCACAGTTTATTCACACTTAGTCTCATTTCCTCAGTGGTCACTCAAAGCTCACTTGGTTTAGATCTTTGCTGTTTTTGGCTGCCGGGCATTGGACAACTGTCCCTTTCCTCAAATGAAACTTTAGAATAAAGGAAACTACTTCTCCTAAAGAAAAGGTACCCCCGTGCCTCAGATGAACTCATTTCTGCAGCTGTTTCCTGGAAGGGGAGTAATGATGTGGTATACTGGAAACGACTCCTGAACTGGATTTTAAACAAAATTCGAACAAAAGGATGACATGCATCCTTTGTTTGCTTGTCTGTTGATGTTTTTAAAATGGAGCTGAATTAGCCACCTCCTATATTTAATAGCACACTGTTACACTTTTTCCTTCCAAAGGCTCTCTCTTGTTTAATTTTACTTACCCACCCTTCCATCTCTCTACTAAGGCAGAATCTAATGTACCGGATGCAAGTACTAGAATTTTCATGCATCCTTGAGAAACATATTGTGCCCTTCAGTGAGAGTGTTTGTTTAGCCTACACAGTCTTTCTTTGTTATTTAGTGACCATTCTTACTACTGTCCCTTGATACTCATGTTCTAAGGATACGTTGGCATTGCCGCCTCGCTGCTCACAGTTCTGTAAAGCTTTCAGCAGTAGGATGGGTCACCTTTCACTTTTGCATTTGTCAAACGACTATTAACCAGACTTCTTTCAAATTCTTGGCACCAAAAATGGCACTCTGATGAGCATCCTTACACATAGGCTTTTTCTTTCTTTCTTTTTTTTTCTCTGTGACATTTTCCAGGACATATGCTCAGGAACAGAATCACTGGATTGTAAGCTACAAATTTCACACAATTATTAAATATTGACAGGTTATCCTCCAAAATAGCTTACATATTTATATATCCATTGTATCAGAAAATTTTCCTTCCCTGGATCTTTACTAATATTCAATGTACTAGTAATCTATTTTGCATAATAAGTTACTCCCCAAACTTTACTACTTAGAGCAATAAACATCATCCCACTTTCTGTGAGTCAGAAATGTGGTTGAGGGTAGCTGGGTGCCTCTGGATCCAGGCCTTTCATGGGGCTGCAGCTCAGCTGTGTTGTGGTCTCACCTGAAGGCTCCAGGAGGAGAGGGTTCACGTCCAAGCTCACTTACATGGTTGTTACTTGATTCGGTTCTTTATGGGCTACTGAAAGCAAAGTCTCTATTCTTGCTGGAGTGGGATGGAGGCTGTCTTCAGTTTCTTGTGACATGGGCCTATAAATGAAGCAGCTGGCAACACAGCAGCTTGCTTCCCTTAGGGCAAGACAGTGAGGGAGCAAGAGAGAAAATGAGGCAGACGTTAGACCTTTCTGTAACCTTGGTTTTGAAGGGATAGCCCATCACTTTTACCATTTTCTGTCTGTTAGAAGTGACTCATTGGGTCAAGAATTGTCACCCTCTGTCCTCATGGAGTCATTAGGAAACAAGGAACTATATGTGACAGAGAAGGGAGTTAGGGATTCAATCAGTTCTGGGTAGAGATCTCGGTTCTGCCTTGCCTTGCTGTATGATCCCATTCAGGCTACTTAACTTCATGAAACTCAGCTTTCTCATCCATCTCTAAAATATGGATCAGACTAGTGTTTACCACATGAGATTATCTGACAATAAAATGTAATAAGTACTGAGAGTGCTGATTGTACAGTGGTTAAAGAGCTTGACTGCTATACCAAAAGGTGGCAGTTCCCATGGCCTGCTGCTCCTTGGAAACCCTACAGGGCAGTTCTGTTTTGTCCAGCACAATCACTGTCAGTCACAATCGACTCAACAGCAATATTTTTAGAGTGTAATGTGCATGACATACGGAGATTTCACAAATAATTTCAATTAAAATATACTTCTCGTATTTGGGTTTGCAGTGACACAGTAATGGCAAAACTATTCTACCTTAGGGGGTTTATCCCTCCAAAATCAGAAAGGAACAGAAAGAGGAAGATACAGCAATTGAAGTGTGTATCCAATAGAATCCAGCGATCATGCAAAAACCTAAGCCTGTCTGCACAGTGATCAGAATAGAGAGTTTGTAGCAGGAATTTAAATACTTTTAAAAAATGAATCAGTTGAAAGATAGGATCCCTAGCCAGTTGCTCCTGAGTGGAGTCCAACTCATGATGACCCTATGTGTACAGAGCAGAGTGGTGCCGCAGACACAGCAGCCTGTGGCTTTCCAGAGGTGAGTCTGCAGACCTGTCTTCAGAGGCACGAACAGCCAACCTTTTGGTTAGTAGCTGAGGACTGAACTCTTGATGTCAGTAGAGACTTCTAGAAGATCAGTCTATGTGCATATTTGTGTTAAAAGGTGAGAGTTGGCAGTGAGTTCTGGTTAGAGAAAATGGAACTGACAGAAACTGTAAAATAAGCTTGATTTTAAGAAGTTAAAACAAGTAGAAAAAGCTGTCAATTATTATGGATAAGATGATGTTAGTATGTGGTTGCTTGGGGCTGTTCTGCTTAATTTAGAGTTTTCCAGTACTGGAAAGAGGAGATGTAAGGGAACAAAGCTGCTTTTTGCCTCTTCAGAATAAATGCATGATGGAGGCTGCACTTAAGCGTGAGGACGCAGGGAGTCGAAAGACGAGAAAAGTCCTGCAGACCTGTGCTTCGGAAGCAGGAACAGCCGGGTGCCAGGAGCAGTGGGCCACTCGGACCAGGGATCTCTCCGCATGTACCATGTGTCCATGACGCCCGTCAGTGGAAGCGGATCAGTCATCTGCCTTCAGTGTTAGCGCTGGCCGACTGGTGTTTTCCAGCCATGCTCTGTTCATCTCGACAGGAAGGACAAGTCTAGCTCTGTTAGCCACTGCCTGAGGGCCTACAGTGGCAAGAGGGAAATGGGCAATTTCAGAACTGTATTTCTTTATGAGAATGCAAACAGGAGGTTAGCCATAAGCACTATACTTCAGTATGTAAAATGCATGTAATTCAAGTTATATTTAAGGGCCACTTATTACAGTACGAGGAAAATTTCTGGAAAGTACCAGAGCAGACATGTTAGTTTTTTCTTCATGTCTATGCAAGCTTTACTTAGACAAATTCTGTTTCCAGACAAAACATGTTAGGCTGAGCTGCCTAGTAAGTAGATAAGAAAAACCTGGGAAGAAAACACTGAACTTTGTCAGAAAATCTCCAGCTATTGTGTTTGAAAGCTTAGCTTTTGACCAGCAGTGAATTACACAGTAGTTAGCTGCTCCTAGAACCACTTTGCCCTGGTGGTGCAGAGGTTAAGAGCTGAGGCTGCTGAGCAAAAGGTCGGCAGTGGAATCCACCAGCTACTCAACAACAGAACCAGATGAAAGTAAATCTACTCGGTGAAAATAAGATTAGCAAGCACTTTTAAACATACACAGAGAGAGAAAGAGAGAGAGAGAGAGAGAGAGAGAGCAAGAAAAGGAGCGGGGGTGGGAGGGGCGGGGAGAGAAAATGAAATGAGGGACCCTGACTTAAAAAACAAACAAACTACTGTATAAAATTTTACTCCCAGGTAAGGCTATAGAATAAATCAGCACTAACCAAAATTTCACAAGTATAGTCCCCAAACCACCACTCTTTTAATTTGTAAGGTAAATATTAGAATGCAATATATGGTGCTGAATTTTCTGTTTTTCCCTTTATTGCAAAAGTGTGCCTCTTGAAACTTACAGATTACAAAGGAACAAAAGGAAGGAATAGGCATCATCCAAAGGTGATTTAACCAAAAAAAGAAAAAAGGAAGAAACCCAAACTCAACTACCATGGAGTCAATTTGGACTCATAGTGACCCTGCAGGATAGAGTGGAACTGCCCCGTAGAGTTACCAAAGAGCATCAAATATTCTTTTCTGTTATCTTAAATAGCTTTTAATTTTCTCTTTTATTTGTTATTCTTTTTAATACAATTATTTTCATTGTTTTCACTGACAATATACACAGACAGTTATACTTGTGTTCACAACTGTCTACAAATCATGGCAGTTATGTTTTGTCTCATCCCATGTGGAGTCATCACCACTGACTTAGTCTTTCTGTATAATCTCTTATTTTAGACCAACAGTTTCTGTGCCTGCATGCTTGTGTATAGACTCAAGGCCTTTTAAATTTAAGGCTCTGAGTGAACTGCTTCTGGAAATGTAGATCCATTTTACCTTCCATGAAAAGTGGCAGCAATGTTCTACAGTTCCACCAACATGGAAGGATTTCAGCATTCTCTTCATGTCATGATTTAAGTATTATTTTACTGTTTTTATTACTTGGTATTCAATTTAACATTAAAGTATAAAACTATCTACCATTAGTGCTTGCTTTTTGCAAATTTTCTATTCCATGATTTTTGGTTTTTATTTTTGATGAGTGGTCATGTTTTGTTATTTTTTCTTATTTTGTAAATGAATCTGCATTTTATTGACTTTGACAACTTACACGTGTGCTGCAAGTTATTTCAGTGGAATTCCAGTGATCAGAATAATATGGTCTTGTTTCTTTTCCCCCACTGCCATAAAATGCAACTAAATTCATGTAACCTTTGTGTTAAATGAGAAAACAGAAACAGTATTTATTTTTTTTGGCTTACACCTACCTATTTCAGTGTTTGGAACCACTTTGTTTTGGTAAAATATACTTGTAGATACAGTAGATCCTTTTTGTATACCCAGGGACATTTTAATGTTCTCCAGAACGTATGTAGCAGAACCGTCTAATCTTGTCCTCTCTCCACTAATGACTCTGCAGCAGCCACAGTTACCGACTCAAAGCTGAAGAGACCTGTGATTCCTCTATTCATTTTTCCCCAAAGACACTTCCCCTCGCACTCAGGATAAAACAAACAAGAAGATTCTTCCCCAGAGAAAGTCCTGTCTCACTCGACTCAGGCCTGCCTCCTTGGTCTCCAAGTGTTTTCTGAGTGCCAGCCTGCCCCAGCCACACAAGCCTGCTTTACGGTCCTCTGCTTCAGAAGCTTCTGTGGCCCTTACCAGCCGCAGGCTTACGGCCTTAGCCCAGGCTCTTGCTGCTGCTTAGAATACTCCTCCCTCCTTTCTCCAGGTAGCATAAGCCTACTATCCCTAGGTCTCTGCTCATAAAACGTCAGTACTTCAGTGAGGCCTCCCTGAATCTCTTCAGTATGTCTGAAAAAAAAAAAAATGTTGCCGGTGACTGTGTGTGTGTGTCAGAGCAGAACTGTGCTCCACAGGGCTTTCAGGGGCTGGTTTTATGGAAGAAGATCTGCAGGCCTTTCTTGCCAGACACTTTTCAGAGGTCTTGATCTTCCAAACTTTTGACAGTTGAGCACATTAACCATGTACACCACCTAGGGACTCAGTTCTCGCTGATGAGCTCTGGTTACTCCCAGGAACTCTGAGTGACAGTTTTGTTTAACACTAACAACGAATAAATTTGTATGAAAAACCAAACCCATCGATTCTGGCTTATAGCAACACTGTGAGGCAGAGTAGAAGTGCCCCCTGTGGGGGCACAGGAACAGACGGCCACAGATTTCTCCTACAGATTTATAGAATAACATTAATTTAACAAATAATGAAATATGAATACAAAGATACAGACATACCTAAATATAGTGTGAGCAGAATGCCCAATCAGTCCTTTGCCAGCCTTGTCGTCCTGAGAAGTGACTAAACCTCTCAGTGTTTCAGTTTTTCTGTTTGTAAAATAAAGCCCACTGCTGTTGAGTTGATTCCGACTCAATAGGGCCAAAGATCATACTTACTTGCCAAGGTGGCTGTGAGGACTAAATGACTGTCGGCATCTTAAAATAATGTGTGGCACGCGTGATGACTTTCTGTGTTAGACGTTATTCTTGTCATCGTCATTATCACCTTTACAGGACATAACCTGGCGTGTAGCTGCTCTTGATGCAGTGCCTGTTGGTCGTCTGTTCTGTCCCCCGAGACCACAAGCTCCCTGCCCGCCAAGTCTGTGTGTTCACTGCCGTATACACCACTCCCTGGCACGGGCACGACGAGGGATTTGTTGAGTAATCACTATTTGTGTCTCCATTTCTTTATGTTCTCATTTCTCCAAATTTTTACACCTGTGTAAACTTTGCTAAAGCTTTTAGAGAGACATTTTGCTTTCATCTAGTAGGTAAAAATTAGGGTCTAAGAATTTTATCTTTATTTTAATGGCACAGTTTAAGGTCTTCATCCATGTTTCATCAAGCACTTTCACCAGATACCCGGTTTTATGGCACAGGGGTTGGTTAAACACGATAAAGTGATTTTTTTTATCACTCTGGCTTTTGTTACTATTACTTTTTTATTTCTTATTGGTCCTGATTTTGAATCTTTTTAGTCTTTCACAGTGGATACTGACTGAATATGACGCGGAAGAGAACAGTTTTCAGTGTTGACAAGATTCAAAAGCAAATACGGTCAAACACTTTAAATTCTGGTGGTGTGCTTGCCTCACTTTGCCCCTGGCAACCCTTTGTCACCCCAGTGCTTTCGTAGTGCTGTTGGACACACGCATGGTATTTAATCTTTTTAGCACATGAGACACTGGTGACATCTTCAGCCTCCAGGAACCCGCGTGATGCATGCCTGCCACAGTGCCCCCTGTGAGATATTCAGCCGAGCAAATGAAAAAGAGCACATGTGACAGGCATCTCGCCAGTGTGCATTTTTATGGTTTATTGGGAACAACAGGAAGTGAAAGGAAGCCAGCACTGCTGAGAGGTGGTGCCACCCGCTGGGTAGAGATGAGGGCACCATCCCTGCTAATCTGAGTACTCTTGCAAGTGACAAGGGGCGGATTGTCAACGGAGGGGCAGAACATCCCCTTGGCTTCCCATGTTGGTAGCTCTGTCTCCAGCGTGCTCATCAGCTAGGCTTTTCCTTGGCCAAATGAAACACCTCTGCACAAGACCTGTCTCCTCTCCCTTCATCCAGGCCTGTGGTTGGGAGCCATTGTCTAATTTCATCTCCCAGCAGCCCCATGTCACAGCACAGAACTTCCCAGAAGGTTCTCCTAGGCTTTCATTTTGTAGAAGCAGTTCACAAGATCCTTCTCCCATGGTCTTAACTATGGCACCATATTTCATCTCCCAGCAGCCCCATGTCACAGCACAGAACTTCCCAGAAGGTTCTCCTAGGCTTTCATTTTGTAGAAGCAGTTCACAAGATCCTTCTCCCATGGTCTTAACTATGGCACCATCAGGGTTCCTTTTCATCTGGGTGAGCTGGAAGGATTTAATGAACTCGGACCACCTCTGATTTCCTACCAATTCCCAACATGGGACAAAAAGTCTTTTGTCAATGAGAACATATGGTGGGAAACAGAAACTGGTGAAGATTTAGTAGTTTGCAAAAGGATACCCTTTGAGACCTGTCTACCTATGGAGGGAAATTTCTCTAAGAAATGCACTAGCACTGCGGAGAAGGGTGAATTGGTGAGTGCCAGTGAGTGCTGAGCAAACCAAGCAGCCATGAAAGGAAGCCAACAGGAACAAGGAAAAGAAATCCAGAAGGATTGCTGGGACAGCACAAAGTATTCTTGGAGTGAGAGCACTCCCTCTCAGCTAAGCCATAATGCTCAAGTCTAGCAGGGTGAGTCAGCTAAATAGCCATTCATTGCGTTTACTTAAGAAGCCACTTTCTTCTTTCCTTTCTGGGGTTGCTGTAATTCTTCTTCCCACTCACTCCAAAAAAGATCTTTCACTTCCATAATGAGGATAACACACTAAGTTCATTTCTGACACCACCACCGTCAAAGTTACAGAAGCCAAGTGGAAGAGTGTGACTCAAGTGTCCACATTATGTTCATGTCACAGAAGTAGCAGTGCCTGCAAAACTACATAGCTGATGGCCATCTTAAAAGCACCTGCTTGATCCCCTTCTTCTTGTCTGCAAGGTGTCAGAAGATATCTATTGTTCCAGAGTATTCCCTAAACATATCCAGTCACGAAACATTTCTAAACATAATGGAAAACTACGTTCAAACTTCCTCTCAGTATCGCAGGATTCTGTGCACTTCCAAACTATCATGGATTGAATTGTGCTCCTCCCCAAAGGTGCAAGCAGTCTGGTTAGGCCATGGCATTACGTGATGTTCTTCCGGGTTGTAAACTCTGCCTCTATGATGTTAACGAGGGAAGGTGGGTGGCAGTTGGGTTGCTGGGGCAGGGTGCAGTGTAAAAGATTGTTTTGTGCCTTCAGGCAGACTCTTAAGATATAAAGGAAAAGGAAACAAGCAGAGAGTTGGGGGCCTCGTACCACCAAGAAGCAGTACCCGATGCAGAGCAGGTCCTGGGGAAAGGACCAGAGGTCCCAGCACTGCAGAAGCTCTCATTCAGGGAAAGACTGACAAGGGCCTTTCTCCAGAGCCAATAGAAAAAGCCTTTCCCTGGAGATGATGTCCTGAATTTGGACGTGTAGCCTACTTTTCTGGGAGAAAATCAATTTATGTTTTTAAAGCCATCAACTTGTGGTATTTTTGCTGTAGCTGCACTAGATGACTAAAACACAAAGTGTCTAATAAATTATTTTAGTAAAGACTTACTTCCAGCTTTTTGGGTGGTAACCATATGCTAGTTAACTTTATTTTGGCTTGTTCATAGTTATCACCCCAAAGTAAATCAGAGATTTGTTTTCTCATAGTTCTGGAGGATAGAAGCCCCAAATGAAGATGTCAGAAGGCTTGGTTCCCTCTGGAATCACTGAGAGAGATTCTCTTCCATGGCTCTTTCTACCTCCTGGCAGTTCTTGGCAATCTTTGGCTTATAGTTGCATAACTCCAATCTCTGTCTACATTACCATGTGATCATTTTTCTTCCTGCTTTTGTCTTTTATGAATTGCAATTTTGCCACTGCTTGGGTAGCCGGTAGTTTGATGACAAAAGTCTGTGTGTAGTGACCACTGTGTTTTGCGTCAGATGCATTATAATTTGTTTGATTCTCTTGAACTTCAGTCTATTACAGACCATATCCCCTGGGACCCACCTCTTTTCAGCACTTTGGATAGAAAATTCCCTCTGAAGGTAAAGGCTGTGTTTGACAGCAGACTATGTGTATGTACTTCAGCTTCCATTTCTCCAGTAGAGTTAGTAAGGCTCATTTGCAGAACTGGTAAGAAAGAATTTATTCTTTACCTAAAAGGTCTCCGTGTCAACAGCTGTGGGTCAGTCCCAGAGTTCACTTCAATCTTGGAACCTTGTCCCACGTGCTTTGGGCACTAATTAGGGTCATCTTCTGGGCCATGGAAACCAAGTTTGTTGTACTGCTGTAGAGCATGTGAAATGCCTATAGGGTATCAGTTATTCTGAGGACTGACAGACCAGTCTGCCCACTAGGTTGTATTATATACCCACCAGTATATTGTATTATATACCAGTCCGTCACACTGTCACTGTCATGAGGTTCCTGTCACTTGGCTTCAGGTGGGCAATATATTTGTTCAGAGGTCTGCCTCATACAGTCCCTGTTCACCACAAATTCCTTCACCTGCTGAGGAATGAGATCTATTAAAATAAGTCAAGATTTACAGTGTTGCTGTTGGCCTCACGTAGTCAGTACTAAGTCCAAATTTGGTGGCAATTCTTCTTCTCTAGCCCCCTACTGTGTCTGTGGGACTTGAAAGTATCCTCTATCCCACAGATTTGTTCTGCAGGGTAATTTCAGTTGTCAGAAATCCCCATAGGTGCAGTTCTCCAACATCGTGGTGCCATCAGTCTCTGCAAAAAGGCGGAGAATGACAAAAGTGTGGTGTTCAAATGTAATTCTCAGGCTGGAGAAGGATGGCCAAGCAAACGGATTCTCCAATCTACTCTCCTAGCAACTGACACACCACACCATGTGAAAAACAAGCACAGACTGAGATCTCAGAACTCCGAACAGCAGCTGAGGAATTAGGGAATCAGTGTGAGTCCAGAAGTTGGGGAGAGGAGGAATGATCTCAGCACAGAAACCGAGAGATCTCACCCGCTAACAGTGGGAGTGCAAGCACATCCCAGCCATTTGGGGATGGGACTGGGTAACAGCCTAAGCAGCGAACACAGAAAGGGAGCTTACCCAAGAAAGTCTAGCCAGGTTTTCTGCAAGGCAGTGCAAAGTGCCTGTGGGAGTTTGTAGGCAATAAGAGTGTGAGGAGGCAGCAGTCCATCAACATGGAATTGCCCGAAAATTCAAGCCAGATACAGAAGAGGATGTGCAATGAGAGAGATCATTGCTGATGTCAGGTGAATTTTGGCTGAAAGATATTTACTTGTTTTTTATTGACCACGCAAAGTTATTCAACTCTGTGGGTCACAGGAAATTATAGATAATACTTCAAAGAAGAGAAATCACACAACACCTAGTTGTGCCCTTGAGGAACCTGTACATACACGAAGAAGCAGTCATCTAAATAGAACAAGAGGATAATGCCTGGCTTAAGATCAGAAAAGGTGTCAGTCAAGGTCGCATCCTTTCACCATACTGGAAGCTGAGCAAATAATCAGAGAAGACAGACGACATGAAGAAAAAAAAGTGACATCAGGATTGGAGGAAGACTCCTAAAAGTGCTTCCCGAGACTGAAGAGGACTCGGAGTACTTCCTAATGAAGGTCAAAGACTACAGCCATCACAGTTAATTACGTCTCAACAGGAAGAAGACAGAAATTGTCCTAAAGGACCAATAAGCAACATTAGAGAAACAGTAGAGAAAATACTGAGGTTGTCAAGGTTTCATTTTACTTGGATCCACAGACGCTATGGTTAAGGAATCAAGTGATGTAGCAAACTGAGGCAAATCTGCTGCAAAAGCCCTCTTTACAGTGTTAAAAAACAAAGATGTCGCCTTGTGGAATAAGATGTACTTGAACCAAACCATGATATTTCCCATCACCTCATATACATTTAAAAGCTGGACAAAGAATGAGGAATACCAAAGAACGGATGCTTTTAAATTGTTGTGGTGAAGGTAACTAAATACAACACGGTTGCCAGAAGAACTAACAAATTTTGAATGAAGCAAAGGCAAGACACTCCTTAGAAGAGTGGATGGCAAAACCAGCCACTGGAGAGGGACATAAGGCTCATAAAAGTAGATGGTCAGTGAAAGAGAGGAAGTCCCTCTAAGAGACGGATTAAGACCCTGTCTGCAACGATGGGCTCAAGCATAGCAACCATCGAGAGGATGGCGCATGATCAGAAAACGTTTCCTGCGGCCACACCTAAGGTTGCTCTGAGTGGGAACCAACTTGATGGCACCTAATAACAACAACAAATTGGAAAGAAGTAAAATTATCCTAATTTGCAGATAACATAGCCAAGCCAAAACGCTATGTATAAACTGTTGCCATCCAGTTGGTGCTGAATAATAGTGACCCTCTCGGAGAGAGTAGAACTGTCCCATAGGCTTTCCATGGAGTAACTGGTGGATTAGAACTGCCTCTCTTTTGGCTAGCAGATGTAACACTTAACCCACTATGCCACCAGGGTTTCCTATTAGCCATTAGAGAGGTATAAATAAATACTGCAATCAGATGCCATCTTACTCCCACTAAAATGGCACTGATTTTAAAAACCAGAAAACAACAAGTGTTAGTAAGGGTGTGGGGAGATTGTAACCCTTATTAACTTTTGGTGGGCCTTTAGAACGGTACAACCATGATGGGAGACTTCCTCAAAAACACAGAAATGGAGCTACCTTATGGTCCAGTGGAAACCTGGGTGGCATAGCAGTTAAGCGCTATGGCTGCTAGCCCAAAAGTATGATCCAGCAATTCTCCTCCTAGGAACATAAAACTACTAACACTTTCAGACACATGCACTCCTATGTTGATTACAACTTTATTCAGATAGCAAAACAATAGAAACATACAAAGTATTCATGAATGGATGAATGGATAAGTAAATTGTGATTAATCAACACAGTGGAACACTATGCATCCATAACGAGCAAAGATGAATCTACAAAAAATATTACAACATGAAAGACCTAATGCTAAGTGAAATAAATCAAACATATAAGGACAAATATTGTATGATCCTTGTTTGATAAGAAGATAAGAACAGATAAATAGATAGAAAACAATACTCACTGGCAGTTGGCAGGGAGAAGAGGGGAGGAGGGGCAAGTAAGCTTTAGAGAACCATGACAAATTGTGATAAACATAACTGATTTCACTGAAAAATTTGTGTGAAAGTTTGTAAAAAAAAATTCATTGGGGAAAATACAATTTTGCAACAACAGTAATAAAACCTAGAAAATGTATTTTTGTTTACATAAATATATGTCAGCACAAATATGTATAAGAAGGCATATATGAATAACTGTAGACATACATGTACACATGTTTATGAGTTGCAGATATTTTCAAGTATAAAATAAAACACATGGGTGAGCAGTTATGGATACTCCCTAAAACAAACAAAACCTGCTGCCATCCAGTCCGTTCCAACTTGTAACAACCCTGTGTCACAGGGCAGTACTGCCCCACACAGTTTCCAAAGAGCTACTGGTGAATGTGAACCGCTAACCTTTTGGTTACCAGCCTTAGCTCTTAACCACCGTGCTACCAGGATCTCCTGGATACTTCCTAGACACTTCCTGGACATAACCAAAGAGTACTTGGGACTGGTCTTCTGGGTTTAAGGGCTTCAGATCATAGTCTCAGCTGACATGATATACTGCATAAAGACAGTGTTCTACAGCCGAGTCTGGTGAGTTGTGTCTGGGGTCTGAAAAGCTTCCAAGATGCCATCTAAGATACAACTGTTCATCTCTACCCATCTGGAGCAAAAGAGAAAGAAGGAAACCAAAAGTTCAAAGGAGGAACTAGCCTACAGAACCAATAGTCTACATGAACAATGACATCACTAACTTTGAGATCAAAAGAACTAGGTGGTGCCCAGCAACCACTACCATCTCTTCCAACCAGAAGCTCAATATGTGGTCCCAGAATAGGATGGGAGGGCAAGGTAGAACAAAACTCAAACTTCTAAAGACTAGCCACACTTACCAGACCAGTAGACTAGGTGAATCTGTGAGTCTGTCACCCTGAGATAGTCTTTTGCTTTAGAACTCAAACCACTTGAGAGGCCTTTCAACCAAATGGCCCATAAAATAAATATCACCCATAAGTACTGTGCTTCTCACAATAATAGTTTACATGAAATCTAATGGTTAATGCTTACCCTAGAAGAAAGATGAGAAAGTGGTGGTGGGTGGGGGACAAGGAAAAAGAATGATCAAAATGGAAATAACGAGAATGTTATCATTGTGAAAAAGGCAGCCAATGTCACGGGACAATGTGTATAGAAAGCGTTAAATGAGAACTGAATACTCTGTGTCAAACGTTCACTCAAAACGCAATAAAGTGCTTTTAAAAAGATAACTTTCACCAGAGCAAAATTGTGACTCTTATATGGGTATAAAAAAATGAACAATAGTAAAAGATTTTCATTAATTTCAAAACTAATAAGAGAATCAGACACGTTATAAGGGGTTCAAAAAATAATCTAAAGAGCAGGCAATTTTATAGATCAAGGATAATGAAGTGAAGGTGCCCACAGAGTCAAGCCTAGATTTCCCATCGGAGGTGTAAAGATGAGCCAATGTAGGGAAGTGGACACTGCAGAGGATTTAGCATCCAAAAACGATGCCTAAGCCAGTACCAACTGAACCTCTATCAGACAGAACAGAATTTTCTTAGGACAGATAAAATTTATTTTGCATTGCTATCATTTTTCTATAATCTACAGAATTGTAAAACAGACTTCAGCTACTGGGGCTGTAAGATCCAAATCAGCTAGTTCAGAGAAGAGTCCTCTG
This sequence comes from Heterohyrax brucei, assembly GCA_028571685.1. Classification (NCBI taxonomy): domain Eukaryota; kingdom Metazoa; phylum Chordata; class Mammalia; order Hyracoidea; family Procaviidae; genus Heterohyrax; species Heterohyrax brucei. Next base: position 69,969,956 of record CM053162.1, on the reverse strand, counting down.
GAATCTAGACAAAGCACAGTTTTCCACCGAAGCACACATTTTTTTTCTCTGCAGTGGCAATATCCAGCCAAGTCCAATTTGAACAGTCTTTCTGGGGTCTCTGGCATATCAGTTTATAGAATTGTAAATAAAATTCTGTATGAGTGGGGAAAGAAAGAATCATGGTAACTGAGGAAGAATCATGATGACTGAGGGTATTTTAACAGGCACCAGTATTACAATCTCAAGATCCAGACCAAACATAACTGGGAATAGACCAGTCAAGACACACAGAGCAATTAACTGATTCCAAGCTTCTCCCTACACCACCAAGCTCTGTAGACTTCCTCATTCATCCATCCCTTTCTGGGAGGACGAAGGAAGAAGAATTCTCTGGAAGAAAGGAAGTTCTCCATAGAAAGATTAAAGTTTGAGCTCAAATAGTTAAGGTAAGAGAGTTTGTTAGAGTAGGAGCAGCTGCGTTTCTTTATATTACCAAGTTTAAGTTATTTCATTCTTTGTCATCAGGAATGGAATCCCAAGGGCGAGATGAGATGAGTTAGAGAAAATAAGACTCCATGTTTTTGTAAAAAAATACATTCCAGATGTGATGTCTACATTTCAATCCACTCATTGTATACCATGAGGACGTGTAAGTGCCTCTCTCATCTTCCATATTTTTTCCCTTACCAGCAAACACTTGGAGGTCATAAACAATGGTTATTATTTCTCTCTAGTATGTTTAGTTGGTTGGATGGTGATTTTATTGAGGTTGTGCTGATTAGACATAAAAGATTCTGTAATTATGAATACATACATGTATATCCATATAACTGACACCATGGCTGCATCCATGGGCTCAAACATTGACATCAGTTGTGAGGATGGTGCCAGCAGTGTTTTGTTATGCTGCACGTAGGGTTGCTGTGAGTTGGAACCAATCAGCAGCACCTTACAACATTATTTTTGTTGCTATTTTTTTAAAACAACTAACTGGACATCATCTTGAAGATACTTATTGGTTCCAATAGTTGTAAAGTGATCCTCAGATGTTCAAGGTAGACAATCAAACTCACAAATGATGATACTTTAATATTCTTGCCAATTTATGTGCCTGTTATTTCTTATCTTAAATTCCAGAAAAATATTGCATAGTAGTGCTGCATTTAAGTCAGCTTCTTTGCATCTGTTTTATTTTGTTGGGACACATCATGAGTTTCACATTTAAGTTTTACTTTAATGGCTTTGTTGATGATGATGTTATTCTGCATATCACCAATGTATTCCTTTGACTTTTTATAATGCTATTATGCTGAATATTCAAATGTTGAATTTATTTTTTTGGCTTATTGAAGTAATGAATTACTTTAATAGCATTCATAGTATTGAACTGTTAACACTTCTAAAACAAACCCCCTTTGGCCAAAGTGTGTTGTACTTTAATAGAACACTGCATTTTATCTGCTGGTTTTATTTTTTATTTCTTGGTCATTGTTTATATTTCATTACATGGAGGTCAACGAATATGGTCTGAAAAATTTCTACCCTTTGCGCTGTATTGAAGTTTTCTTTATGACTAAGCTTATGAGCTATCTTTGTAAATGTTCCCCTGACATTTGAGTAGAATGCAGATGTGATGTGATGTTCTGAGGGCATATAATTTGATGTAGATGTATGTATTGAATTGAGTTCATCCTCTGTGACTCCAGGCATCTGATTCTTCTTGTTGCTCTTAATTTGCCAAAGGATAAGAACTGTGTGTAAATGTCTCCTTGTGTGATAATGACTCTGCCAATTTTGGTTGACTGCTCATACATTTACTGAACACCTAGTGAACCTCTAGACTTTGCTATCCAATTTAGGGCTTATACACACCTGTCTGATATTCTTCTTTGCTTAGCTGTATCTAGGGTGTTGTTGTGTACATGTTAGGTGTTAGACAGATACCATCGACTGATTTTATCATATTCCTCTGAAATGTTATGGACCAGAACCAGCTGTACTGATCTCAAGTTTAGCATTTCACCATTACAAAACAACTTCTGCTTTCTTGTTACTGATAATTTACCTACTGTAATACCATCTTTTATTGTCCCTTAGACATAACTTCTTTACTAATTAACCCACTCGAAACAAAAAGTAAAAACAAAGCAAAAAACCAATGATTCCTAATAAAATATTTTTGTATTTCTTGGAAACTCTATGGGGCAGATATACTCTGACCTCTAGTGTCGCTATGAGTTGGACTTGACTCAACAGCAAAGGGTTTGGGGGTTTTATGGTTAAATTCTGCAAAAATTCTTCTGAGGCCAGAATTTCTTGAGCTCTTCTGAAAGGAAAAGCCGAGCAAGAATGCTGTGGTGATTTACTACCAGCTTTGTTCGTTTAGTGAACATCTGCCCTTCTTTCAGCACCTGTATTCTTTCCTACAAATCGCATTTTGCAAAATCCAGTGAGAATAATAAGTTTCTGAGTAGAGCTATTGTTAGAAATAACTCCTGGGTAACTGCTAATAAGTCTTAATGTGGCAAATACCCGGTGCTGAAGTGACCTAATTCAAGTAGAATCAAAGCAAGCAGTGCTAAAGGCCAGGAGGCTTTAGAATCTTTTTCTACTTCCTCTTTCTTCTGTCTTAATCAGAAATTAATATGAAGAGTTGCCCTTTCTCTGTGGCTGAAGAACTTTGTGTGCATTGTGACTTTCCTGGTTTTGCTGGTTAGAAGGCTTTTCTTTGCTAATGGTGATAATGGTTATTTCCTCATATCCTAAACTGTCCCTATCACCAAGAGAGTCTTTATGCAGTCAAGGTTTGCTTGTTTCTCTTTCCAATTACTACGAGAGATAGGAGGGTAAATAAAGAATGCTCGTTTATTTGTTATATAAAGATCTATTCACTTGATTTTTTACATGAGAGCTGGGCAATGGGAGTACAAGAAGAGGTGTCTTATTTTTATATGGCTGGAGAATTTGAAGTTGGTGTGATTGGTGGTGTTGTCAATGATGAAATACGTTTTTAAGACCCTCACAAAGCTGGAGATAAAGGGCTGTCATAGAGGAGGTGGGCGAATATGCCAGCCAAGTGCCGTCGAGTCGGATCCCACTCATGGGCGAATATATTGAAGCATTATGTAGAATTTGTTTCAGTGATGCCTAAAATCAAGGATGAGTACTCTGTCTAGATGAGGCTATATTTTTATTATTTAATTAACTCTAGATATGCATTTTAGGACCTCAAGAGAAGTGGGGGTGGTCAGAGGTTCTTACCCATCCTTTGGATTCCCTAATTAGTGTGACTGTGACTGCCATTGTGATTCTCTAATGATGTGATTATGACTGACACTGCTTTCAGACCTGGAGGTCTGCCTTCTTGACCTACTTTTTAGGCCCAGCTTCACTCTGTTAAATGGTCCTGTGTTCTAAGTGGTATCTCTCCCTGGGTAACTGGGGGCTAAGAGAGATATAGGTGCCATGCTCAGCAGGCTCTAGAAAGTAGAGAGGACAGAGACAGCAGAGTGGTGAAAAACTCAATGTACTGCCATTTGTTTTTCAAGGCTCATCTCATTGTCCACCGGGAGTAGTGCTTGGTGGGCCTGGCGCGGGTTGTAATGTCCTTGCCTCGCATCCTCTGTGAGTCTTAAACAAAGCAGCAGGTTTCTTCTTCCCACGTCGGGTAGATGCGCCTTTCACAGAAACAGAGCAGGATCCCTAACTCAGAGTATGGAATCCCATGTGCTATTTTTTCTTCTGGCACAAATAAGTAGATATCTTTGTGGGAAACGGTACAGCTACCTCAGGCCTACCATACTCAGAAACACTGATCACAGCTGTAATTACTCTTGTTGTTAGTTGCCACGAGGTCACTTTTAGGTCACGGGAACCTTAGACCTGGAGAAATCACATGCTGCCCTGCACTCTCTTCACGATTGTCGGGGTGCTTATTTTGGGGCCACTGGATCAAGTCATCTTATCGCGAGTTTTCTAATTTTCACAGACCCTCTACTCTGTCAATCGTAACGTCTTTTTCTAGCGCTTAGTCTTTGGAGGTGATGTGTCCAAAGTAAGTGAATTGAAGTTGTGGTGATAAAGCCAAAAACCAAATGAAAACAAACCAAACCAGTTGTTTCTAACTCTTAACAACCCTACTAGACAGAGTAGAACTACTCCATAGGGTCTCCAAGGAGAGGCTGGTGGATTTGAATTGCTGACCTTCTGGTTCAGAAGTCAAGCTCTTAATCACTGTGTTGCTAGGGCTCTTGATTATGCATAGAGAGAGAAAGACAACATGACTGGGACCAAATAAAAAATCATGCCTTTAGGGAGAATTTTCATGAAGATTCCATCAAACAGATGTCATGTGGAAATTCCACGTGAAAACTGGCTTTTTTTTTTGACTGAGGACTTGAGGAAAACAATATTTTGCTCCTATAATACTAGGATATAGTAAAAGATTAGTAAAATCTACAGTCTCTAAACTAGATAAGCTTCTAATTTTTGTTTATTGTCCTGAGAGCCTAAATGACCATATTTAGAAGGAAAGAACAGGGAAAAAGATGCTGAGAAAAATAAACACTTTGAACTCTATTGATCTAATTTTCACAGGTCACATGAAGTAACAAAATAAAAAAAAGTCACTATAAAAAAGATGAATGAAAGGTATTGTAAAAGGAAAAATGTGACACAGAATCCAGAGACCAAAATTTTGGACAAAAGAAAGTTGGAGATAACGTTTCATTACCAGTGGATTGTCTAAAGTTAACAGTGCTTCAGATTAATATTTTACATGGTATGCTTTTTATTTAAATTTTTAAAATTATTGTTCCAAATTTTGATACTACAAAAAAAGTAAAAGATTAACTGCACTCATAATTTTCCAAGCAAGAGGCAATTGCAGTTAATATTTGATGTATTTTCTTCCAATATAATTTTTTTATGGAAACATATATAATTTTAAATTCAGATAATTTTTTTCTGTCCCATGAAATGGGAGAAAACCAAACACATAAACCTGTTACTACTGAGTCAGTTTCAGCCCATAGTGACTCTGCGGGACAGAGTAGAACTCGTAGGGTTTCCGAAGGTTTGAACTGTTGACCTTTTGGATAACAACTTTAGCTCTTAACCACTTCGCCACTAGTGCTCTAAAATCTGTATAGCATGAGCACTGTACTTTGTTATTATAAACTCTTTGTAAGCATCATTTTGGTTGGCAGTTCAAATCCACCAGACGTTCCTTGGAAACTCATGGGGCAGTTCTACTCTTTCCTGTAGGATTGTCGGGAGTTGGAATCAACTCAATGATAATGTTCTTTTGGCGGTGGTGGTTGATATTAACATGGAGACCCGGTGGCCCCGTGATTAAGAGCTAAGGCTGCTAACCAAAGGGTCAGCATTGCAAATCCACCAGGTGTTGCTTGTAAACCCTGTGGGGATGTTCTACTCTACGCCGCAGGGTCATTATAAGTCCTATAGCACCTAACAACCACCCAAACAGCATTAACATGGGGTCTTTTACGCAAATAAAGTGTGCTCCAAAAGCCTCAGGACCTGGTTTAGAGTACGGAGCCACTTGTTAGGTACCGTCAAGTTGATTTTGACACATGGTGAAAATCTTGGTGTGAGAAAGGCGTGTGCAGAAAGGGTCCTGAAGAAGCTGGCTGATGAATGAAAGCAAGAGAGGATCAAAGTTTACCAAGACCTTTTGGAGAGGCAAGACAGTGTTTTGGGCCATGCTTATGCTGTCACGGGTGATGAAACGTGGAGAAAAGTTTGACAAAGTGTCAAAGTGCACAATGGAAGTCAGCCAGTTCTCCACAGCAAAAAAATTTCATCAGGCCAAATCAAGAGTCAAAACCATGTTGCTAATCTTTGTTTATATCAGAAGGAATGTTCATTATGAATTTGTACCAACTGGACAAATAGTTAACCCCGCTTACTGTCTGAAAGTACTGAAAAGGCTGCATGAAAAAGTTAGACGGAAATAATGAGAACTTTTTGTGAGCAACTCACGGCTCTTGCATCATGACAATTCACTAGCCCACACAGTGCTGTCTATGAGGGAGTTTTTTAGCTAGTGAACAAATAGCTGTATTGGAATACCCATCCTACTCACCTGATCTATCAGGCCCCCAGTGACTTTTTTCTTTACCCAAAGATAAAAGAATTATCGAAAGGAAGGCATTTTGATAACATTTAGGGCATTAAAGGTAATACGATGACAGCTCTGATGGCCATTCCAGACAAAGAGTTCCAAAAGTGCTTTGAAATGTGGACAAGGCACTGGTGTCAGTATATAGCTGTCCAAGGGGAATACTTCAAAGGTGACCATAGTGATATTCAGCAAAGAGTATGTAGCACATTTTCTAGAATGACTTAGAGAACTGAATTGGCAGAACTTGTATGCAGAATAAATGGCTGTGACCTGTGTGAAGCATACCACCAGGCCTGTCTTCCAAGGGGCCTCTGGGTGAGTTCTAACCACTGGTATTTCTGGCTTGTAACCCAGTCCTTGATCACTTGCACCACACAAAGCAAAGTGCTGCTTTTTTTTAGTATTGAGCTGGCCTCCGACTAGTGGTGATCCTACGTACAATAGAACCAAATCCCAGTTGGCCTACAACTATGACCTTTGTGATTCACAGGCTTTTCATTGGCTGGTTTTCAGAAGTTGATTGCCAGGCTTTTGATCCTCATCTGTTTAGTCTGGACTCTGCTGAGCATCAAGGCGACACACAGGCCTCTCCTGACAGGTGGGTGAGGGCTGCCCAGGAGGTGCACTGGCTGGGAATCAAACTCAGGTCTCCTGCATGTAAGGTGAGATTTCTACCACTAGACCACGACTGCTACCATAAATGCAGAGCAGATCCTGGTAGGTGTGAGTCCCAGCCACCCTCACTTCTACATCTCATGGCAGAATACCTAGCACGCAAAACACAGTCAATAAATATTTGTTGTAGCAGAAAAGGTCTGTCTTTTAGGAATAGCATCAGATTGATGTCACACCTTTGAAAAACTGACAAATGGCCTGGCTTGTCTGTTAAATAGGGTCTAAGTCATTCGCAGCAGTCATGTCTGGTATTTATTCATTTGCATTAGGCTCCAAGCATCACAACAGGATTTTACGTGTCAGGAAGCCTACTTTGGTAGTATTTCTAAGCTGTGCTACAACGAGTTGTTTCTCTGGGGAAACAAACTCATCTTTAAAACCCTAGTAGTGTTGCTGGTAGGTAGCGAGGCACTCCTCTGTGGTGTTCCGTTCGCGCCACGTGGGTTGCAGATCTAAGGAGGTGATTCCTTCCATGACAGCCCCCGTTGCTGCTAGAGTGCCCATGCCTGGAGAGGAAGGACTGTTAGCAGATGCCACGTCACCGGCAGATTCCAGCTGACCGCGCATGCAGTTCACCCAGGGGACTTGTTAACGACATGGATTCTAGGGGACCTTTCCCAAAGCTCTGGTTTCACCACCCCTGGAGGGTGACCAGCACGCTGTACTTGTAATCAGCATTCCAGGTACATGAGATGCAAGCTGTCAGGAAAGATCCTTTTGTTTGGTCTATGCTGTATCTGCTGTTGGTTGTATGTGCAAGTTAAATAAGAATATCTGGCTGTAGAAAGTTAGTGAAAGATGACAGAGATTTTCCTGAGGTGTTTTCATTGAATTAATGGTTCTCTCTCGTTCTCTTTTACTTGCAGGATGCTTTACGGTTTGTCTTTTTCATATATCTGTCTACATATTTACAGCCATCCCTTGGGGTCCATGGGGGACTCGTTCCAGGACCCCTGTAGATAGCAAACTCTGAGGAGGCTCAAATCCTTTATATAAAATGGGGGAGCATTTGCGTTTAACATCCGTGCATCCTCCTCTATGCTTTAAATCATCTCTGGATTACTTATAGCACCTAATGCCATGCAAATATTTTTCGAATAGTTGTTAATGCTTACACTTACCACTGAATGCCTTCTTAGTCTTTGCAAGCCTTCATTGCTAACCGGCAAGACCATTTGTGCCATGGCAGGGGCACATCTTCTCTGTCCTGTGGGACTGGCTAACTTAACAGCAGTGGGTCAGATTTTAGGGGCAGCCCTAACATTTCCACAAATTTCAGCTTCTTTCATGCTTTATTTTGCTAATTCTTGGCTTGATTTGTTCTCTAATGACTGTCTTTGTCATCTAGTGCTCTTGTTACAGAACTACCACAAGTGGATGGCCTTAGCAGACAGGAGACAAGAAGTCTGAATTCAGGGCAGTACCGCCTAGGGAAGGCTTTCTTTCTTAGTTCTGGGGGAAAGTTTGCCACTTCTTTCATAATGGGGTGAAGCCTCTTTCCTCCCTGCTCTTTTCTCTCTTTTTGTATTTTAGAAAAGATACTCAAAATACAACCTTACCCTACAGATTCAGTTCTGCTTTATCAGCATGACAGCTTCTAATCTTGCCTCATGAACATCTTAAATGTTAGGATTCACAGTGTATGGAATAATCCCATCAGATCAGAAAGCGAGGAATCGTGACCTATCCAAGTTGACACATGTTTGGGAGACACAATTCAATCCATGACACTGACTTTGTGGCATATTTCAACAGGTGACATGTCACTTTTGTAAGTATCTAAGGTTTCTATGTTCTTGTTGGTGGGTAATACTTCACACTTTCTCTTAGACTCTGAGAGGTTGTTTTGACCACTTCACTGCTTTGTAGGCACCATTTCTTCGCAGAAACAAAAGGTGCACACAACACAAGCCTTGAATGAACGAGACTTGAGATGAACGGTTCCAATCCCGAGTGCTGGAGACACTGAGGATCCGTGAGACTGCGGGAGGCTACCGTGCGGCACACCACCGCATCACTCCCTTAGCCAGCATTCGGCTTCCTGCTTGCCATGGGGCACATTCGAACTTTGCCTTCTGGAATTTTATTTTGTTTATTCATATTTTCGATCTGCAGTTGGCTGAATCCATAGATGTAGACCCTCAAGTGTGTCAGAAAAGAACTGTGCTCAGTAGGGTTTCAATAGTTGATTTTTCCAAAGAACCCTGGTAAGCCTTTCTGCCAATGTGCCTCCATGTGGATTCGAACCGCCAATCTTTCAGTTAGCACCCAAGAACAATGGTAACCACTCATACCATCCAGGAACTCTCTTTCTTTACACACACACAACTTATACACATGTATAATCCTTCCATTCCCTCCACTTTAGACCAAACAGTGTCACATAACAGCTTTTCCAGTAAGCTCTTATTTGAATCACAGGTTCCATAATCCTGCAAATGTTTGAAAACCACTGATCTAGATGTTTCTCATGAATTTTCATAGTTTCTTTTTTTGCTGAAAAAGTAATGTAGGAACATATTTTCGCTGTAAAGTAATTCAAGCAGTATATTTAGGCAATGGATTCAAGAAAACTCCTATTTTCTCAGGGTGATAACACAAAGCCTCATCCAATTGGGATGCCTCGAGAGTGAAAACTAAACATGTGTTGTTGCTGTGTGCCATAGAGTCGCTTCTGACCCACGCACACTCAGTAGGACCAAGTACAACTGCCCCATGGGATTTTAAGGTTGCAAATTCCATCTTTATGGAAGCAGATGGTCACGTCTTTCTCCTGAGGAGCAGCTCATGGGTTCACTGACCTTTGGATCAGCAGCCAAGCACTTAACCAGTGCACGTCCAGGGCTCCTAGGAAAAGCAGGCATGATGGGCACTATTTCTAAGGGGAAGCTTTCAGAGTCGGAATATGATCCAACACCTTTCCATCTACTGCCTTGGTAACTGTTGGGCCATTTTTAAGACTGGGACATCTGAATGGCTCACTTCCTCTCCTCTTTGAGTCCATGCTCAAATACTCATTTCTTAGTGATGCCTAACTTGACCTTGGCTTTTAAAATGAAATGATTCTCCCATGTATTCCACAAATGCTGTTAGTAGTTAAAAAAAGAAAAAAGAAAACCACTCATTGCTGTTGAGTTGATTACAACTCACAGTGACTCTGTAAGGCAGGTAGAACTGCCCCAAAGAATCTCCAAGGAGCACCTGGTAGATATGAACTACCAATATTTTGGTTAGCAACCATAGCACTTAACCACAGGTGACCAGAGTTTCCATGAATAATTTGGTTCTCATAAATTCAGATTATTCAAGACAAACCAGGACATCTGGTGACCCTGTAGTTAAAACTCTTTTCCCTTTTCACTGTCTTTCCTGGACCTCACCCCCACTTACACCTTGCTATGTTTTCTTTCATAGTTAGGACATGATATAGTTTATCTGAAAACTTCCATTTGCATTTTATGTCTTCCCCCTTTTCAGGTATTACAAATAGTGTTGCAATAGCCTTGCATAAATCTCATAGGGTACGTGTGTGAGTATTTCTTTAGGAGGGATTCCTGAAATGGAATTGCTGGTGATATTTTTACTGTAATAATTTAATTTCAAGACTTCCTAAAATACAGCATCATTGTCAACAGAAGATATTGGGTATTTAAACTTTATTTGATAACCTGATATGATGATTATGGGTATTGATTCTGTACTGCAGGCAGATAGGTGAACAGTCAGACCCTCAGGATCTATTCTGCTCTTACCCCAAATGGCTCCTTTGAGTTATTGTGATTGTTTATGTTACTAATAAAGACATACAATTAGAAGCTATGCATGACCTAAGAAATTATTAAATACAATTTTTTTCCTTCAGAGATTAAAATGCTGAAGACTATAAAACTAAATTTACGAATGCCAGGAGTTTCAGCTCTCACCAGGCTCTGTGACTCTAATCAAAGTCTCCTTGGTGCCAGACTTCCTGTTTTCTTTCTTGGCCAGCTAAGCTCTCAGCTAAATTTCATACGTTCATTAGTATATCTTCTTTGACTACTTGATCATGCTTTTCTTATTTGCTGTTTCTTATTGTGGGATGGAAACCCTGGTGGCTGCTAACCAAAAGGTAGACAGTTCAAATCCACTGGGCACTCCTTGGGAACTCTACAAGGCAGTTCTCTGTCCTACAGGGTCTCTATGAGTCAGAATCAACTCTACAGCTGCAGATTATTTGGTATTGTGTGATAAACCCAGACAAATCCACTGGGATTGAGTCTATTCTAACTCACAGAAACCCTATTGGACAGAGTAGAATTGCTCCATAGAATTTCCAAGGAACACCTGGTGGATTCAAACTGCCAGCCTTTTGGTTAGCTGCTGTAGTGCTTAATCACTGTGACAGTGCCATGGATAAGAAAATTTGGGTTCTAAACAAGAAAAACAAATTTGGCCTAAAGGAAAATGGAATAGCATTGATTTATACACTAGAAATGTCCAATTGATTTAGGGATTCATGGGCACCAGTGTCTCCAGATGTGCTCTCAGTCATTATGCAGATTTTCCTTCTACTTCCTTGTAATTGCTGTGACATATGTTCAAGAGTGAGAACTCAGTAGCCAGATGACTACTATGAAGTGAGCCCTCTTTTGCTCTGTGATGAACATTTATCATGAAAGAGAAATAAACTTCAGTCACATTAAACAAGGGGTCTGAAAACTATGGAAAAAGTTTACTGATGTCTATTTTAAATCACTGAGATCTGAAGTTATTTGTTATCAGAGCATTACTGAGTCGCATTCTGATACAAGATTAAACCAAGTGTTTTCTCTGGAAGTGTTTCAGATGCATGTAAAATAGCAACAAATAACCCAAAACTTCTCTTAATACTTTGAAGCCAGTCAGCCAGCCCACTGACCTACCCGCCCACCTGCCCACCAACCAGCCAACCAGCTAACCAGCCAACCAGCCAACCAGCCTACCCACTGCTGTAGAGTCAATTCTGACTCATACTTCTAGTAGGAAGCAAAGCCTTAAAGGTCAAATAGGTTCAACTTCTTGAGTTATGTGATTAGTAATACCATGGGTAAAGAGTACAGGCTTTTCAGAATTGTGTTTTCAGAGGTAATGTGAAAAATATCTTATTCTTCTTTCTTGAGCAGTCTGTGGTTTCAGATGCTGTCAAGTCAATTCTAACTCATAGCCGTCATATGTATAACACAATGAAACCATGCCCCGTCCAGCGCCATCCTCATGATTGCTGCTATGTTTTGGTCATTGTTCCAGCCACTGTGTCAATTCATCTCATTGAGAGGTTCTTCTTTTATTCTGACCCTGTAGTTTACCAAGTGTGATGTCCTTCTCCAGGAGCTGGTCCTTCCTGAAAACAGTCCAAAGTAAATGAGGCAAAGTTTCACCATCCTCACGTCTAAGGAGTATTATGGCTGTACTTCTTTTACCAAGTCAGATTTGTTTGTTATTCTGGAAATCCATGGTATATTCAATATTTTTTTCCAATGCTCTGATTCAAGGGCATCATTTCTTCTCCAGTCTTCCTTGTGTGTTGTTGGTCAATCTAACACACTTAAAATAATTCAAGAAAAAGAATCTCCTAACAGCTTCTTTCTATGTCTCTTCACTTTTAATTGACACAAGATTTTAAAGATTATGACTCAAATCACATGCTTCTTTTCTTCACAACTTTTCTAACACATTTAAGTTGTGATAAATGTAAAGGAAACACCAAGAGTGCCATCATGTTGCCTTTTCCAAAAAAGATGCGACCTTTAAATTAAAATCAATACAGCCTTGACATCTAGTATTCACACTTTTGAGTGATAAAACAAGACTGATAAAGAGAGAAGAGACAGAAATTTAGAAAGATTTTGGCTGAATGCTTTAAGCCACCTACTAAGAATGTTCACTCATTTTCTGTTTCAATTCTTTAGAGATTTAAAATTTCTTCTTTATGGAAAAGATTGGGCTAATTTATGTTTATTGATCCACTAATCTAAGATACTCTTATCTTAGCAATGATGAAGCTAGGTCATAGACATAGGTGTTTTGGTTTAGCTCATATAAATGATGCTGAGAAAACCAGATGCTAAGTCCACAGTTTCTTCCTATTAGACCAATATACCAATCTCTCCTTGATTTAGTGTTTTACATTTCACGGCAAAAGAAAGTAATGTGAATACTACAAAAGCTAACCACTCAACTTGCCATTCCCTTTTCTCTCATCCTCATTTTCTCTTCCTTTCTCCTTGCTTATTTGTTCTTGTTCCCTTTTGTCCTTGCTCCGCACAGAGCATATTTGCACTGACTGTCTCTTCCTCTCAGATGCCTGGTAGGACTGTACTTCCCTATTCTCTTCAAAGCTGGAGGAAACTCTGGTTGCATACTGGTTAAGAGGTAGGGCTGACTAACTGAAAGGCTGTAAGTTCAAATCTACCAGGTACTCCTTGGAAATTCTATAGAGCAGTTCTGCTCTGTCCTGTAGGGTCCCTATGAATCAGAATTGATTGCAACAGATTTGTGAAAGTTAATTGTGGCCAACTGACTTTCTTTGGCCAATGTAATGTAAGTTGACATGATATGTGCTTTCCAAGGGAAAGTTTGAGAGTCAAAATATGATCCAATATTTCCTTTTACTGCTTTGGTAATTGTTGGGGTATTTTTCAAGGTTGTGATACTTTCTTAGCTCACTCCCTTACTTCCTTCAAATTCTTGCTCAAATATTGATTTCTCAATGAAGCCTAATTTGACCGTGGCATTTAAAGTGAAAGACTTTTCCTGCACGCACTCCACGTATCTCTTACGTGTGCTGGCTTTCTGTCATACCATTTGTCAGTTTCTAACAAGCTTATTATGAGTGTTGGAGCTGCAATGTCTGTGGTTCAAACCCAGCAGCTGCTTCTGTAAAGATTACAGCCTCAGAAACCCTGTGGAACAGTTCTACTCTGCTCTACAGGCTTGCCATGAGTTGGGATTGACTCAGCTCCAACGAGTTTTGTTTAACAGTTTCGCATGCTTATTATGTTTGTGATTTATTATCTCTCTCTTTCCTAGAATGTGTCTTCCAGAAGATTAGAGGTTTTCGTCCATTCTGCTCGTTGATGTATCCCACGTGCATAGAACAGTCCTGGTTCATAAAGATTCATGGTATTTGTTGGAATTGAATTGGTATGGATATAAAGTGTTAAATAAATAAATATACCAGGAGATGATGTAATATATATATATATGAGGTTTGACAACTAAGTTTGTGAACTAATCCTAGAAAAAATGTTATGTACCTCATTGCTAAATATCACTATAGTCACCTTCAGAGTCCTCCCCTTGGGAAACTATGCACTGATGCCAGTGGCTAGTCCACCCTTCAAAGCAATTTTGGAACTTTTTTTCTGGAATGGCCATTAGAACTGTCATTGTACTACCTTTGGTGTCCTGTATGTCATAAAAATGTCTTCCTTTCAGTATTTCCTTTATCTTTGGGTAAAGAAAAAACGTCGTTGGGGGCCAGATCAGGTGAGCAGGCAGGGTGTTCCAATACAGTTCTTTGTTCACTGGCTAAAAACTCCCTTACAGACAACTATACCATTAAGTTTGCAAACATGCTTCCAGGCCACAATGCTCAATGACCATTCCAGAAAGTCTATGCATAGTCTCCCAAGGGGAGTACTTCGAAGATGAGCATAGTGATATTCAGCCATGAGTTATGTAGCAGTTAGAACAATGAAGTTCATGGACTTAATTGTCAGACCTAGTATATGTAATTTAAAGCAAAGCAGAGTATTGAATTCAAAGACTTGTTGTCATTGTTAGGTACCATCAAGTTGCTTCCAACTCAAGGTGAGCTTATGTGTCACAGGACAATGCTCTGCCCACTCTTGTGCCGTCTTCATGTTCATTGGTACGTTTCAGTCACTTGTTGTGCCCATTGTACCCATCTGCCTCACTGAGGGTCACCCTCATTTTTGATGACCCTCATCTTCGCCAACTCTGATGTCCTTTTCTGGTGATCGGCCCTTCCTGACGATGTGTCTGAAGTAACCAAGCTGAATCTTGCTACCCTCGCTTCCAAGGAGCACTCTGGTGGTGGTTGTTGCCAGGTGCCTTGGAGTCTGTTCTGACTCAGAGGCTCCGAGCACGACAGAACGAAACACTGCCTGGTCCTGCACCACCTAATAACCACTGCCATGTTTGAGCCCGTTGTTACAGCTGCTGGGCAGGTCCATCTAGTTGAAGGTCTTCTTTCTTTTCACTGGCTGTTCACTTCACAAAGGGTTATGGCCTTCTTCAGGGACTAGTATCTTCTGATGGCATACCCAAAGTACATAAGACAGAATCTGGCCATTCTCCCTTCGACGGGACATTCTGGCTGTACATTTTCCAAGACAGATTTGTTCTTCTTTGGACAGTCCATAGTATATTCAATATTCTTCACTAACATCAACTGAAATACATCAGTTCTTCAGTCTTTCTTATTCATTTTCCAGCTTTTGCATTCATATGAGACTAGTGAAAATACTACGGCTGGGATCAGGTGCACTTTAGTCCTCAAAGAGGTACCTTTGCTTCTGAACACTTCAAAGATGTGTTTTGCAAAACATTTGCTGAATACAATGCATAGCTTGATTTCTTGACTTCACTATTTATTATGATGTTGTTTATTGATCCAGTTGTGAGAATTTTGTCTTCTTTATGATGAGGTAGTGTAGTGGATTACATGCTACCACTGCTAACCACAAGGTCAGCAGTTCAAATCCACCAGGTGCTCCTTGAACACTCTGGGGGTCAGTTCTACCCTGGTCCCTAGGGTCGCCATGAGTCGGATCCGACTTGACGGCACTTGGCTGGCGTGGCATGATGAGGTGCATCATAGTCATCTAGTGCTACTATAACAGAAATACCAGAAGTGGGTGGTGTTCACAGAGAGAAACTTATTCTCTCACAACCTAGAATGCTGAACGTCTGAATTCAGGGTGCCTGCCCCAGGGGTAGGCTTTCTCTGTCTGCCAGCTCTGAGGCAGGGCATTGTCATCAGTCTTCCTCTTGTCCAAGAATTTCTCAGCACGGGAGCTTTGGAGCCTAATATTGTGGACTGAGTCCTGCCTCATTTATACAACTGCTGCTAATCCCACCACATTAACATCTCAGAGACAGGATTTATAACATGCACAGAAATCACATCAGAGGACCAAGTGATGGACTGTCATACAATACTAGGTATACTGGTTTAACCAAGTTTACACAATTCACTTTGTAACAAGGTGTAATCCATATTGAAGGCTGTCTTCTTCTGTCTTCATCAGTAAGTGCTTCAAGTCCTTTTCTGTTTCAGCAAGGAAGATTGTGTCATCGGCATATAATAGGTTGTTAATGAGTCTTCCTCTGATTCTGATATAATCCAGATTCTTGGATTATTTGCTCATTGTACAGATTAAATATGATGAAATGATATAGCCCTATCACACACTTTTCCTGATTTTAAACTGCACGGCGTCCCTTTGTTCTCCCTCTTGGCCCATACACAGTTTCCACATGAGTACAGTGAAGTGTGGTAGAAACCCCACTCTTTGCAACACTCTCCATAATTTGTTATGATCCACATAGTCAAATTCCTCTGCATAGTTAATAAAACACAAGTAAACATCTTTCTGGTAGTCTCTACTTTCAGCCAAGATCCATGTGACATCAGCAGTGATATCTCTTGTTCCTCACTCTCCTTTGAATCTGTCTTGAATTTCTGGCAGTTCCCTGTTAATGTACTGCTGAAACTATTTTTGAATTATCTTCAGCAAAATTTTACTTCCATGTGATTTTAATGATATCATTCAATAATTTAAGTATTCTGTTGGATCACCTTTCTTTGGAATGGGCACAAATATGGATCATTTCCAGTCTTGTTGCCAGGCAGTGGTAGTTTCTGATCCTAGGGATATAATATTTGTTTAACATCGCTTGTATCTGGATTTGCAAATTTTTCTCTGTATAGGAGAAAAGCACTAACATTTGTTGAATATTCAGATTACAGGCATGAACCTAGGAGCTTAACATACAATGCGTTCTGATTTCATATGCACAAAAATAATAATACATAAAAAGATTGTGTCTTCCATGTATAGATGCAAAACATAAACTGGAGTGTTTAAGCAATTTACCCAGTGCATACAGCTGTGGAACGTGGATTTGAATTCATTTCATTTTGGCTCTAAAGCCTTTGCTCTATTGGAGGTGAGGAGAGGATGTAGAAAAAGAATGGGATGTGTGCTATCCGTGTTTTAGTCAGCTGGTATTGCTCTAACAGAAATCCCACGAGTGGATAGCCTTAACAAAGAAAAGTTTATTCTCACACAGTCCAGTAGGCTACAAGTCCAAATTCAGGGTGTCCGCTCCAGGGGAAGGCTTTCCCTCTTTAATGGCTTTGTGTTATATCAGTCTGTGGTTAGGGACATCCTGGTATAGGAACCTCAGATCTGAAGGGTGCACTCTAGGGCTGCTTTCATGATAGTATGAAGTTCCCAACTCTCTGCTTGCTTCCCTTTTCTTTTATCCCCTGTAGGCTAAAATGATAAAAGGTGGTACAACCCATGGAAACTCCATTTACAGTGGAGCAGGGAGGTGACCTTTAGAAGAGATTTACAGTCCCACCCTAATCCTCTTTAATGTACAGCATGTGAAAATCACAAAATGAAGGGCAATCACACAACACTGGTAATCACAACTCAATTTCTATACATATTTTGGGGGGATACCAATTTAACCCATGACACTCAGACTAACTCATGTTGAATACGCATTCCAGAGTCTCCCTACATAATCCCCCTGGCACACATAAAGTGTTAAGTCATCCTTCTTTATCCTCACAGAAGCCTGAGTCACTGTGTACAAGGCTGACAATGAAATCTGAGAACTCGAATGTTCTAACTGCTAGTTGTTACTTCACTGCTGAGTATCACTACATTCACCTTCAAAGTACTCCCCCTGGAAGCTATACACTGATGCCAGTGCCTAGTCCACACTTCAAAGCAATTTTGGAACTCTTTCTGAAATGGTCATTGCACACAGGGGCACGGTGGCAAGTTTGCCAACTTAATTATGTAGTTGTTTGTGAGGGAGTTTTTAGCCAGTAAACAAATAACTGTATTGGAACACCGTGACTACTAACCTGACCTGGCCCCAAATGACTTTTTTCTTTACCCAAAGATACGGGAAACATTGAAAGGAAGACATTTTCATGACATTCAGGACATGAAGTGTAATACGACAACAGCTCCGATGGCCATTCCAAAAAGAGTTCCAAAATTTCTATGAAGAGTAGACTAAGTGCTGGCGTCAGTGCACAGCTTCCTATGGGGAGGACTTTGAAGGTAACCAGAGTGCGATTCAGCAGTGAGGTATGTAGTACTTTTTATAGGATAAGTACAGAGAACTTAATTGGCAGTTCTCATATAACCCTGTCCGTGATTGTTAAGCATCAAACTTATACACCTAGCCTTTCAAATTCAGAACTGAAATCAATCAAACAATATTGGCATTCACATACAATGGTTATCAATTCATGAATGCTCTTAGCTTGTATCTTTGACCTATGATATATAACAAGGAGCTGATATTTTTCAATCATCACACGTGTCAAATACTAGTCAATACAAAGCTGGGATAAGAAAGGGGGGAAAAACTTCCTTCCTTGACGTATCTTTAGAGCAATTTAATGTTTCTGCTGCCTGTGGAAATGTCCCTTTTTTGCTTTTTTTTTTTTGTTGTTGTTCTAGAAGTTGGCGTGCATGGTGGCTTCATGTGGCGATAAACTCAGTAGCAGTCTGAGACAACAGGATGGACAGACTTGACGGCAGCTGCACTGCACCGAGGGCAGAGCCTCTGCCTCCCTCCCTGCACACTGCCGAGGCCATCCTCTACTAAGAAGGACAGGCTGCCCACGTAGTAACAGGCTGCACAAAGGAAACCCGCTGAATCAACAGCTAAGCATCGAGCTGCTAACCCAAGGTTTGGTGGTTTGAACTCACCCAGCAGCTCTTGGGGAGAAAGATCTGGCAATATACTTCCATCTACATTACAGCCTAGACAACCTTAGGGGGCAGTTCTACTGTCACAGGAGATTGCTGTGACTCAAAATGGACTCCGCGGCACCCAACCACAACAGACAGAGTGGTGTCACTAACAGTAACAACCTGAGCTGAGATTCTGAAAAACTGGATTTCTATCAGTTCTGCCCGTGTCTAAGTTTGTACGAAGTTTGTCCTATTCCACAGTTTTCTCATCTGCAGAGTTAGTGCCTTGAACCAGATGATCTGGAATCTACCCCTCGAGTTCAAAATTCTAGAATTTTCCCTGACCTTGTTGCCTGAAATTTCTAGGGAGAGGGCAATAAGCAGCTCTACCATTGTTTGAGACCCTAGTAGGGAAATGCTTCTGCAACTGGAGGCAGTACTTCACTTGTGCCCTGTCTAGTGCAGGCTACAGCCTGTTTTCAAATAAAGAAAGAGGAACGTGCTGCTTTCTGGGTAGAAAATTGATGGTTCTTAAGATGGTAGAAAAGTCACCTTAAAAAGTTGGCTAAGGTGTCCTTCTGAGTACAGAGATTATCCGCAATTTCAGCAGCCTTGCTATGGGTGAAAATGGGCATAAAATGCATAGCTTTAAGGAAACCCTCCAATTTTTTGCTCAACCTCTATTTCTGCAACTCCTTAATTTACAGCTTTCAAAGTCTGCTCAGGGAGACCAACTGCAAGCAAACTGCAGATTAGGAAACGGAGGAGATGGTGCAAGCGTGCGTTCATCTTGGGAGGGATCGTCTTCTCCCTCCCACCTCCACCTCTAAAATAAGAATGTTCTGTGCAGGGGAGCAGAAGCAGTGATGGAGAGGATGTGCTCACAACTTATGCTAGGAAAAGAAGTTTTTTCCTTGTTTGAAATGTTCTGTGAGTTCCCCTCATCAAAGACTTAGGCAATGGAAAATCCTTCCGAATGTGACCGGACCAAAGCTTGCTAGAAATTGGAAGTCGAGCAGAGAACAAAACATACCAACTTCTAGACGTCTCCTATGTGACAGCCTAACTAGTTGCCGTTGAGCTGATTCTGACTGACTGCAACCCCATGTTGTCAGATAAAACGGTTTTCAATGACTTATTTTTCAGAAGTAGATTACCTGGCTCTTCTTCTGAGGTGCCTTTGGCTAGACTTGAACTTTCAACCATTTGTTAGCAGCTAAGTATCTTACCCTTTTCACTACCCAGAGACTTTGTGACCTGAGAAGTATATTACAAATAATTCAATAGCATCCATAGAGATAAGAGACAGTAATTTACTTACATTGTCTAGAGCTTTGCTTCATTCAAGGAGAGTAACAGAACTTCGCCACATATATGACCACTAAACAGAGCAGAGGAAATAACATCTAGAAGATCCAAGGAAGAACTTAGTTCTGAAAAGGATCTATGGAAGGGTGCAGAAGTCTTTTTCAGGCAAGTCTTCAGCATCTTCAGAGCACAAGAAAGCATAATCCCCATACAGAGAAGCAGACAGGGAAGGGAAGAGAGAGGAACGAGCTGTGAATGAGAAGAAAATGCTGTGGATTAAACAAAGAAGGACCTCAGAGAAAATAAAAATCCAGTGAAAGAAATGAAAACCATACTTTCAGGAATAAGAAAAGGAGAATTTATGTTACAGACAAGTCAGTCAGGGATGTGGAAGGCAACCGGAGAGGAGTCCTGAAGAATTTAAAGGGAAAAAGAGAGAGGCAAATGATAAGCCAGAGAAGCAGACATTGAAGGCATAAATTATAAATAATAGGTGTCCCTGAAGGAGAGAACAGAAGAATAATTCAATAAACTCAAATGAAAGAAAAATTTAACGACTTTTACAAAGATGGGTAGATGCAGATTAGAACAGCTGAATATATTCTAGGCAGTCAGTGAAAAGGAATTCATGTATAGATACTTCGTGGCAAATAGACTGAGATTTTAACGATAAAGAAAATCTATTGTATGAGAGATTAAGTAGAAAAGATTCTTCCAGAAGATAAAATGTCTTCAGTCTTCATGTCTGTAGTACCAAAGGTGGAATGTCAGTGCAGCAATACTTACTGATTTTTTTTGAATATTTTATTGTATTTGGGGTGAAAGTTTACCCAGGAGATTGGCTTCCCATTCTACAGTTCATAGACAAATGGACAGTTGTTGCTGTCCCTGCAAAGTGTCGGCACTCTCCCCATTTCTGCCTGCTTTCTGCTATTCCATCCCTCCAGGGTCCCTTCCCTCCTTGCCTTCTCATCTTTGGTTTGAGGCAAAAATTGCCCATTTGGTCTCATTTAGTTGATTGTTCCAAGGGGAACAGGTGTTCTTGTTTATTTTATAGCCAAATTGATTATTTGGCTGAGAAGTCACCCCCGGGAGGTGCTTCAGCTCCAGTTTAGAAGTGTGTCTTATATTTATAGAATTTTGAGGAGAAAAACTGATTTATAATCCCATAATTCATTTATTTCATATGACAACATTGTCTTAACACATACATAAGTCTAGCTTCCGAGAACACGCATAGCAGTAAGTGATGGACTGTGAGCTGCAGGTCAGAGGGGAGAACGCTGGTGCAGGAGAGCTGCGAGTGGGGTGATCAGGAAAACGCGGAGACTCAGTGACTGAGATCCTTGACGAAGTGGTTTTAGAACTAAGCCTATGGGGCTTGACCTGAGACTACTAGATTAAAGGAGTGTTTCGATCAGAGGGTGATATACTATCACTTGAGACATTTATTTGTTTACCTATTATGTTTGAGTGAGAGTATACAATCCCATATAAATTTGCATACCCACCAATGAGCGGCTCCCACTGCTCTCCCTGCCCGGTGACAGCACACTCCTCCTCTTTGTTCTGCATGTGTCATATCCTCTTAAAAATCTCCTGTCCCCTCCTCTCCACGCTCTCCCCTGGGTCCAGTAAGAGATCAGCCAGAAGAAATCCAACAGATGCATAGGACCATAAAGTACACACATGATGTGGTTGCTCTGTGTTGCCAAGTGCAATCTGTTTCTGTCCAGAGTTGACCTCCGTTATGATTTATGGACAGGGGCAGCATAAGGGCCAGCGACCATGCTCCCATGGGAAGCCAGAGGCCCCTAGATCATCAATTGTGGTCTTTTAGTGGAGATCTCAGGGTGCACCCCTTCTTATTTTTGTGTTGCCAGTGAGACTCAGCCTTGTGAGTCCCATCACGGCTATCACTGGTGGCCAGGCACCATCCACTTCTTCCAGTCAGATGTTGATGTAGTCACCCGCTCACTTGGGTCTCTCTGTCTTCTAGATTGTCTTTGCCACATGTCATTTTGGTCCTTGGAGATCATCTGTTCCTGCTGAGTTGGGACCATTTGGTGCAGCTCAGATGGCAGCTTGGCAGCTTTTTAAGACCCCAGATGCCACTTACGAATTTGGGGTGTGGAGGACTCTCTTAGCAAAGCACTAGTTATGCTGACTGGCCTTGATGTCCCCTGAGAGCATGGTCCCCAGACCCCCACCCCAGCTACTCCATCCTTGCAATATTGGGTTAAGATGGGAGGAGTAATTCTGTTATGTTGAAGTCCAGTTAAAACTGATCTTCTTTCTAATGTGTGCTGTCACAGATTTCACCCAACCAAATTTCTATCAACTATTTAATCAATACCCCATTCTCTCTCTCCCTCCCTCCCCACCCTTGTAGCCATCAGAGAGTCTTTTCTTCTATGCATGAGTTTGTTTTTAAGTTCTTATAGTAGGGATCTCATACAATATTTGTCCTTTTGCTGCTGACTACTTCCACTCAACATAATGTCCTCCAGTTGAAACCAGGTTATGAGATACTTTCTAAAATCATGATTATTCTTTATCATTGCATAGTGTTCTGCTGAGTATATATACCACAGTTTACCTATCCAGTCCTCTGTTTTTGTGCATCTGGGTTTATTTCATCTTTTTGCTATTGTGAACTGTGCTGCAATAAACATTCTTGTGCATGTATAGTTGGTGTGAGTGGCCTTGATTCTGTAGGGTATATTCCAAGAAGTGGAATTTTGGGGTCAAAGGGTATATTTATTTCCACCTTTTCAAGGAAGCACCAGATTGCTTTACAAAGTGGTTGCACCATTTTGAAATCTCACCAACAGTGTAGGAGAGTTCCAATTTCTCCATAGCCTCTGCAGCATTTGTTGTTTTGCATTTTTTGGATCATAGCCAAACTTGTTAGGGTGAGATGATATCTCATCGTAGTTTTGATTTGAATATCTTCAATAGCTAATGATTGTGAGCATGTCCTTGTATTTTTTTTGTCTTCCTTAATCTCTTTAGAGAAGTGTCTGTCCGTCTCCTTTGTCTATCACTTAATTGGATTATTTATCTTTTTCTTATTGATATTTTGTAGTACCTTATAGATTATGGAGGTCAGACATTGGTCTGACATATAGTTGCCAAGTATTTTTTCCCATTTCATAAGTGTTCTTTTAATTCTATTGATAAGGTTTTGGGATGAGCATAAGTGTTTGATTCTTAGTAGCTCCCATTTACCTATTTTCTCTCCTGTTGATTGTGGTTTGTCGGATTTTGAAGTCTGTCTACATTGCTGATACTATTTTTCTTGGATGAGCTGTATTGTTTTACATTTGATATTTAGGTCTTTTATCTAGTTCGAGTTGGTTTTTGTAGAAGGTGTGAGATACGGTTTTTTTTTTTTAATTTATTGCAGATGGATATCAAACTTTGCCTGCACCATTTATTGAAGAGATTGTTTTTTCCCCAGTTTAATGTCTTAGGTCCTTTGTTGAATACCAACTGTTTATAGGAGGATGGTGTCATCTCTGGGGTCTCAGTTCTGTTCCCTTGATCTATCTGTCTCTTTCTGTACCAGTATCAGGCTGTTATGACAATAGTGGTAGTGTAATAGGTTCTAGAGACGGGTAGTGAGAGGCCTACCAGTGTGTTCTTCGTCTTTAGTGGTGCTTTGCTTATCTGAGGCTTCTTCCCTTTCCAAACAAAGTTGGTGATTCGTTTCTCCAGCTCATTAAAAAATGTCATGGGAATTTGTATTGAGATTGCATTATATGAGTGGATTGCTTAGGGTAAAATAGAAATTTTCACAAAAATGCCTCTATCCATGAGCAGGGTAGATTATTTATGTAAGTCTCTCTTAGTTTCTTGTAGCAAGGGCTTGTAGTTCTCTTTGTAAAGGTCTGTTATTTCTCCAGTTAGATTTATCCCTAGGTATTTTATCTTCTTGGGGGCTATATGAAATGGTATTGATTTGGTGATTTCTTCTTTAACAATCTCTTTGTTGGTATAAAGGAATCCTGCTGACTTACTTATGTTTATCTTGTATCATGAGACTTTGCTGAACTATTCTATCAATTTGAGTAGCTTACTTATGGATTCTTTAGGATTCTGTGCATATACAATCATATCATCTGCAAATAGGAAGATTTTGACTTTCTCTTGGCCGATGCAGATGCCCTTTATTTCTTGGTCTTGTCTAATTGCTCTGGCTAGAATTTCTAGTACAATGTTGAATAGGAGAGGTGAGAGTGGGCATCCTTGTCTAGTTCCTGTTCTCAAGGGGAATTGTTTCAGTCTCTCTCCATTCAGGATGATGTAGGCAGTTGGCTTTGTATAAATGATCCTTATTGCATTGAGGAGTTTGCCGTCTATTCCTATTTTGCTGAGAGTTTTTAGCACGAATCGGTGTTGGAATTTATCAAATACCTTTTCTGCATCGGTAGACATAATCAGGTGATTCTTGTCATTTGTGTTATTTATGTGGTTGATTGTTTTTCTGATGTTGAACCAATCTTGCATCCATGGTATCATGATGAATTATTTTTTTGATGTGTTGTTATAATCTGTTGGCAAGAATTTTGCTGGAGATTTTTGCATCTGGATTCGTGAGTGATATCGGTCCATAGTTCTCCTTTTTGGTTGGGTCTTTCCCAGGCTTTGGTATCAGGGTTATGCTGCCTTCATAGAATGAATTTGGGAGTTTTCCATCCCTTTCTATGTTGTGAAATAGTCTCAGGAGTACTGGAGATAACTATTCTCTAAAAGCTTGGTAGAATTCTGCGGTGAAGCCATCTGGGCCTGGGCTTTTTATTTTTGGTAGTTTTTGGAAGACTTTCAATCTCTTCCTTTGTGGTGGGTTTATTAAGTTGTTCTGCTTCACCTTGTGATAATTCTGTAGGTGATAGGAATCTAATAATTTGTCCATTTCTTCTAGGTTTTCAAATTTGTTATAAACTTTCATAGTATTCTGTTATGGTATTTTTGATTTCTGATGGGTCTATTGTGACAACTCCCCCCTAATTTCTTATTTGGGTTATTAGTTTCCTTTCCTGTTTTTCTTTAGTAAGTTTAGCCAATGGTTTGTCAATTTTGCTGATCTTTTTAAAAAAATCAGCTTTTGGTCTTTTCAATTTTTTCAATTGGTCTTCTGTTCTCTAATTTGTTTAGTTCTGCTCTAATCTTTATGATCTGTTTTCTTCTGGTGCCTGAGGGGTTCCTCAGTTGCTTTATGTCTACTTGTTCAAGCTGTAGGATTAGATTTTTGGTTTGGGTTCTTTCTTGCTTCTGGATTCATGCATTTATAGAGATAAACTGACCTCTGAGCACTGCTTTGGCTATATTGCATAGGTTCTGGTAAGAAGTATTTTCATTTTCTTTGGAATCCAAACATTTCTTTATTTCATGCTTGATTTCTTCTATAACCCATGGTTTTTGAGCAAGATGTTCAGTTTCCATGTGTTCCACTTTCTTTCTATGTTTTTTCTGCTGTTGATTTTGACTTTAATGGCTTTGTGGTCTGAAAAGATGCTTTGCAATAATTCAATGGTCTGAATTTTGTTCAGATTTGTTTTATGTGCTAACACAAGATCTATTCTGGAAAATGTTCTGTGTGCACTGGATAAGAAGGTATAGTTGTCTGCTGATAGATAGAAAGTTCTGTGTATGTCAGTGAGGTCTAGTTGGTTAATCGTGTCAATAAGATCTTCTGTGTCTTTATTGAGCTTTTTTCTAGATGATCTATCCTGTACCGAGAGTGGAGTGTTGAAGTCTCCCACGATTATTGTGGAGTGATCTATCTCCTTTTTGAGTGTAGTCAGTGTTTGGTGGATGTATTTAGATGCTATCGTATTGGGTGCATGAATATTTAATATTGTTAAGTCCTCCTTGTGTATTGAACCTTTCAGCAATAAATAGTCTCCATCCTTGACCACGATGGTGGATTTTACATTGAAATCCATTTTATCTGAGATGAGACTTGCCACACCTACTCTTCTTTGCTCTTTGTTAGCTTGGTATATATTCTTCCACCCTTTAATTTTAAGTTTGTTCCTATCTTTAAGTCTAAGGTGAGTTTCTTGTAAGCAACATATGGATGGGTCGTGTCTTTTGATCCAAGATGCCACTCATTGTCTCTTTACTGGAGCGTTCAGTCCGTTTGCATTCAGTGTAATTATTGATAGGTACGTGTTTAATGCTGTCATTGAGATATGTTTATTTTTGTGTTGATGTTTCCTCTGTTCCTCTGTTGTTCTTATTATTCTGTTCTGGGACATTCTTCTTTATGAGTTGGTTTTCACCTTTTTCATAGTGGGTTTTTTGATTGTTGAGACTCTTGTATTATGTTTCTTGATTTGATATGTTGCATCTTCACTGTGATTTGAGGCTGCCCCTGTGATCCCTCTTAATAGTCTATGTTTAAATGAAATTTTAACTACTACAAGTCTTATTAAGTTCCTGTCCATCTGGAAGGACTGTAATGACTGAAGTACATCCCTCTTTTTAATATGATGATGTCATAGTTTTCATGATATGATCACTGGATTATTTCTTTCACTATTCTAGCTCTGATTGAGTTTGGAGCCTTGCTTAAGGCAAGGTTTCTGGATGATGTGTTCTGTATTTCCTCCTAAAGTGTAAAATTAATGATTTTGTTCTTCTAAGCCAAGAGGTTCTTTCAGTATTTCTTGTAATTTTGGTTTGGTTTTTACAAAGTCTTTGAGTTTTTGTTTATCTGTGAAGGTCTTCATTTCATTTTCATAGTTGAAAGATAGTTTTTCACGATATATAATTCTTGGTTGGAAGTTCTTCTCCTTTAAGGATTTGAATGTGTCACCCCATTGGCTCCATACCAGGATCCTTCTGCTGAGAAATTCGACAAAAGCCTACAGGTTTTCCCTCTGAATATTAAGTTTGTTTTCAGTGTTGCTGCCTTTAAGAGTTTCTGCTTGTGTTTCATTTTGTTAAGCTTGATTATAATACATCTTGGAGTCTTTCTTTTGGGATCTATATTGAGTGCATGTATTTTATACATTTAAGGATATGCATCTTGGGTATCTATATTCTTTTCTTTCATAATTTCTGGGAAGTTTTCTGTCAGCAGCTCAGGCACAATACTCTCTGTGTTCTGAGGTTTCCCACCATGTTCAGGAACTCCAGTTAATCATAGATTGTTCCTCTTAATGGCTTCTTAATGCTTCTTCCTTTTTCTTGTTTCTTTTTTCTGATTTCTCCTTATAGATCCTGGAGTCAGCAGCTCTGTCTTCCAAGTCAGAAATTCTCTTTTCCATTTGTTCCAGTCTGTTTTCTTGGCTTTGAACTGAATTTTCTCTCTTTGATTTTGTTATTGATTGGTTGGATTTCAGAGTACTGGTGTTCCATCAGATGAAACAGCTTGCTTAATTTTTCATTTTGCTCTGCTGCCTTTTGTATAAGGTCTAGGAGGGCTGTGTGTATAGTTCTTTTGTACTCGCCCTTCTATAGTTTCAGAAAGGCTTCTTCATCTGGGAAGTTCTTCGGACCTTTCTTTTGTGGGACTTCTGAAGCCATAGGTGAATTCTTCCTACTGTTCTGGTCTGAAGTTTGTTGCTTTTTGGGCATCTGGAGGGTGTTTTATTTCTCTGGTGGGTGTTACGGTAATGAAATCTTAAGCTCAGTCTGAATAGGACGTTGAAAACCAGACACTTCTGTGTACTTCAGTGACTGGGCTCAGTGGAGTCTCTGGGGTAGCAGGCTCCACCTTCTGATTGGGAAAGGCACAGCCCCACTTGTAGAGTCCCTGGGGAGCCCTCAGCCCACCGTCCAAAGCAAGACAGTAAAGGCTGGAACAGATGCCGTTTGGATGTACTGCAGTTATTTTCTCTCCTGAAGGGTAAAAGGTGTCTGATAGTGTCCAAAATTAGTCAGTCTTTCAGTTATGCAAGTCTGTCTTCCCAGCTGGCAAAGTAAGCACCTCTGTATCAAATACTGCTGGAAAAGCGGTCTCCGGGCAGCACCGCCTCTCAGCCTGGGAATTAGGTCCCTCTAAGGCCGCCGTACAGGAAACCCCGCCTCCCGGTGAATCAAGATGGCGGCCCGCACGCGCTCCCCCGCCCGCCGGGGAGAAGGCTGTTCGGTGGCGGAGATTCTGAGAGAGACACAGAGAGAGAGAGAGAGACAGAGAGAGAGAGAGAGACACAGAGAGAGAGAGAGAGACAGAGACAGAGAGAGACAGACAGAGAGAGAGAGACAGAGAGACAGAGAGGGGTCGGAGGAGCCAGGTGCACAGATCCCAAGGCCACGCTCTCCGAATGCGGTGACTCCACTCAGCAGTCTCATCAGCGGCGCGTCTGAGCCTTGCTGGCGGTCAGACCTCAGCCCACCTGCCGGCGAAGACAGAGGAAAAAAGTTACAATGCCACTTTCCCTTCAGTCCGCGGGAGCCGGCACAACCAGGGCGGGTCGGCGACAGAGAAGGAGACTCCCGCTCAGCGGTAGGTAGACCAAACCCACGGCCCTCCGCGGCCTCCGAGCGCTCACTGGGCGGCCAGAAGGCTCTGCTTAGTGGTGAACTCAGACCGTGGTTTCCAGAGGGATTTGGGAAGACGTGTGTTTAGTCCGCCAGCCTGACTCCACCCCCGAGACGTTTATTTTTGGGAAGGATTACTTCCAGGAATGTGTGTCTTTGTTTTATACGCTGGAGACCCGGTGGTGCAGTGGTTAAGCCCTTGCTGCTAATCAGATCATTGGTGGTTGAAATCCACTAGCTGATCAGCTGCAGAACGGTGTGGCTGTCTGTTTCTGTCCAGGTTTACAGGTTGGACCCCCTACGGGGCAGTTCTGCTCTGTCCTGTAGGGTCACCGTGAGTCAGAACTGACTGGAAAGCACATGGCAAAAATTTATATATTTAGACAGGGACAAATTGATGTGAGGAGGGAGAGAGAAACAGAAAGAGAGGCTGATTGATTTTAGACCACGCGTATACCAAGACACTAAGGAAAGTTATCACTTGGGAACTGAGTTTAGAGTTTGGTTTTCTTCATTTTGCTGTCTGTGTTTTTAAAACCTTGGCAAACTTGATGGCTTTTTTATTTTTTGTATTTGATGAGTATCTTCCTTTTTTGTAATAAAAACAACAACAAACTACTTTGAAAACAAGTCTTAAAAAATGATTCTTCATAGTTAACACAAAAGTAATTAAATAATTCAGAAAAAAAACCCAAAACAAAACTGCAGTGTCTTCCTCCAGAGAGCAAGAAACCAAAGCAAATCCACTGCTGTTGAGTTGGTTCTGACTCACACGGGCCCTAGAAGACGGAGCAGACCTGCCCCCGGCGTCTTTAGGGCTGTAAGTTTGGAGGAAGGCTGACTGCCGGTCTGCCTCCCCCAGGGCCACTGCTAGTTTGGAAGCTCTGGCCTGTCAATAAAGAGTTGCACTCTTTAACCACTGCACCACCAGGGCTCTGCCCCTTTCAGGAAATAGTGTAAATCAGTGGGATAGATCAGGTCTAGAGCAATAGGGGGTGTTGAGTGAGCATTGTGGCAAACTAGAGAAAACCCGTTTGCTGCCACTGAGCTGATTCTGACTCATAATGACCCTATAGAACACAGTAAGACTTCTCTGTAGGGTTCCCAAGGCTGTAATACTTAGGAGATCAGGCTGTCACATCTCTCTGCCGCAGAGGGGCTGGCAGGTTGGAACCCTGAACCTTTTTGTGTAAGCAGCAGAGCACTTAACCACGGGATCGCTAGAGCTCCTTAAAATGCAGAATAGATGCCCATGTAAATTATTCAATTTTCAAATTCCCAAACTTTGGGCAGGCTTAAGAAAACATTTTGTGACCTGGATTTGGCCTTCAGCTGCCTAGAGGCTCTGGTACAGCAATGGCTAAGCCCTCACTGCTGACCTGAAAGTCAGACGGTTGGAACATACCCAGCGCTCCGTTGGTGACCTGAACCCCTAGATTTTAGCCTAGGAGCTAGTGCCAGGGGGCAGATCCGCTCCATCCCATGGGTGGGTCAAAGTTGTCTCAAAGGCCCCTAACAACAGCTTCAACCCAGGAAGAGGCAGTGTGATTCTCTGTTGTCATTGTTGACAACTAATTCTTTTGAAAGTTTGTCTGGTGTAACAAATGGGAAAAAATAGGAATAAGGAGAAAAGTCGTTTATGTTTGCAAATACTTTGACGGTCTCTTGAGAAAGTCTAGAGCAGTTAGTAGACACACTAGACACACCAGTAAGATGTAGCAGGTGGCTGCTGTGGAACCATGTCAAAAAAACATCTCACTTTGCTCTGTGCCCTGGTGTAGTCAGGTAGTGCCTGCTAACAGAGATAGCACAGGTGGATGGCTTCAGCCAAGAAAGACTCCTTTGCACACAGTCCCGTAGGCTACCAGTCTGCATGCAGGGTGTCTGCTCTAGGGGAAGGCTTTCCTTCTGTCGGCTCTAGAGGAAAATCCTTGTGCTCCCTCACTGTTTGTTCGGGGAGCAGCTTGGTGCAGGAGCCTCAGTTTTAAGGATGTGCTTGGCTCCCATTGCTGCTGTCTTGATGGTGTGAGGTTCGCAGTTTTTTGCTTGCTTCCCTTTCCTTTTATCTCTTGTAGGATAAAAGGTACTGCAAGGCATACTCCAGAGAGACTCTCTTAGGAGCAGGGAGGTAAACTTAGGAAGGGATTTATAGTCCCACTCTAATCTTCTTTAACATACAATTCAGGAAAATCACAAAATGGAGGACAATCATAAAATCTTGGGAATAGTGGCCTGGCCAAATGGCCACACATATTTTTTGAGGGGGCACAATTCACTCCATGATGTGCTCCAACTGACCAGTTAGCAAGCATCGCAATAATTAAGACAGCGCGCTCAGCACGGTCACTCATCTCTCCTGTTTACAGACAAGCCAGTGAAAGAACAATGCTGTAGTCATACATAATAACACAAACTAATAGAAGAGTTCTGAGATGCTTTGAGGAAAATTATGATGCTAGAAAGTGGATAGAATTGAAGGAGGAAAAATAAAAAAAAACTAACAGAAGTAACTAATGCAGCATACCAAAGCAAACTGCAGGAGAAGAAAGAGCAACCCTCGGCCACAGCATCTCAGAGCGATCTCAGGCGGACTGAGTGCTCCCAGGCGGGGCTCGTGGGGAAATAGCCGGTGTAGCCGACTAAGGAACCGGATCAGCTAAAGCTGTTCCGTCTTCACAGTCTCTGTGTCTGGCAATAGATGAGTCTTCCTCTGGGTTATATTTCCTGTCTCAGTTCTCAACCAGCCAAATGCTCTGCCTGAGGGTTCTAGCTGTGGGAATTTTCCTGCATTTCAGTGTAAACGGTAGTTCTCAATCATAGGTGGGTGGATTTTCGGTTGTTGCAATGGCTTTGGGCTTCTCTTGCCTCTTAATGACCAGATGGCAAGAATAGTCAGCATCTTGCTGGGCACGAAACAGCGCTCAGCAGAGAAGTAGCGGCTTTCCCACGTGGTCTAGGATGAAGGCTAGGCTGTTGGACAGACGGATAACACAAGCCGTGGGGACAGGTTTTCAGATACATTCAGAAAGAGGAAACAAGTGAAATTATTTCTAATAGTATATTTTAAATCATCAAATGTGTCCAGAATATTACACTTTCAGCATGTAATCAAAACAGAAATAGAGTTTAAAGCATTTTTTAATTTGAATTAAGTCTTTGAAATCCAATGTGTATTCTACAATTGAAATACATCTGAATTTGAATACTCAATTTTCAGGGGAATGCCTTGTTCTGTGTTTACATTCTATAAAACTTATAGTTGTCAGAAGTAGATTCACATGCCAAATCCGTTCCAAACAGACTTCAAAGTTTTCGGGAAAAAAAAAAGAATTCTTTCTTTCACTCTGCTTTCCAAAAATTGCGGTTTGGATTCGATGTGAAATTTGCGCCGTAGCTTTTTCCAGTTTCGTTAGTTTCTTTTGCTCTTTTGGTTGTAGTACTAATTTTTGCATTTCCAAATGGTCATGAGTCAGTATTAGACCCTTATTTTAAATTAAAAAAAATTATCCTTATTTTTTAAAATGATTTTAGTAATTTAGCTATGTAGTAATAAGTATGCCCGTTTAATGGCTAATTACATTTTATGGAGATTTCACTGTCATTAGTGGTGTCTGCTGTAAATATTCCAATAAATACGTTCAGTGTTACATTAGTGTACAGAAAAAAATACTTTGCTGTGGACCAGTTTGTTGTCACTGGCAAAACTGGTGTCATGCTTAGGCGCGGGCTATAGATGCCCAAGAAAATACAAACGGCGTATGACACTGTGTAGTTGTTCAAGTGAAAAGCAGTCCTATTTGTATTTAATGGAAAATATTTTACATTGTTTCAGTTCTCAAATTCAAGTTCATTGAAATAGAAAGTCCTAATCCTTGTGGCATCCTGTGGCCTTTTTGACTTTACTGCGTGTCCCTGTCACCTGCTCGCTTGTCTCTGGCCATAGTCAGCTCATTGCTGCTCCTTGTACACGCTAGGGCAGCCTCTGCCGGAGGGATTTCACAGTTGTTATTTTTCTTCTTGGAAGGTGGTTTCCCAGATAGCTGCATAGAACATTTTATGAAAATCCTACTGAAATTTGCTCTTCTCCTCCCTGTCCGTACACCTTGCCCCCGCATTTCCTCTCCTCAGAAGGTCTGTTACCGGCTAAGTACTCTGTGACTTAGGTACTTGTGTTGTCTTACTGGAATATCAACTTCAGGAGAGAGAGATTTTATCAGGTGTGCTCACTGGTATACCCTGGAAGCAATAGCAATGTCTGGCACATAGTTGAAGCCTCCAAATAATTCCTGAATGAAAACAGACAAAAAACAGAACCCAAAGCACTCTAGTTGCTCTGTAGTTAATTCCAGCTCATGATGACTCTGATAGGGTCAGAGGTGGACTATGCCCTACAGGATCGTCCGTGGCCTATTTTCTGAAGTAGATCACCAGGACTTTCTTCGGAAAGGCCCCTAGGTGGATGTGAACTGTCAACTGTGATTGAACTGCCAACTGCCCAACTGCTCGTGCCACTCAGGATGCTAATTGTTGAATAAGTGTTCTTCAAGAGCAGGTATTAAACAAAAGTAAATAAGCCCATTGCCACAGAGTCAACTTCAGCCCATAATGACCCAATATGATTTTCGTACTACCAAAACCAAACCAAACTACATTGCTCTTCAGTCAATACCTACTAAAGAAAATACTTAGAATGAAGAATATCCAATCGATTCAACAAAAGGCAGAAATGCATGAAAAAATCAAAGCTAAAGAAAATCTAAAACAAAATAGAGGAATGAGTCCAATTAAGCATAGAGTCAAAGAGTTAATTCCTCTATGAAGTATACAGTAAAAATCCAGTTAAGTAATTTCATAGTTTCATTAAGACGTGAATAAAATATAGAATAATTTTTAGAGACTTGCTCATAATCTTGAGGGATGGTGTAAGTTTACTGCTGTGGCTAGAAGGAAACTCAACAAACCAGCAAGAAAGGGAGTCACTGCAAATACCCATAGAACCTCCAATGAAGTTGTCTAGTTATGCTGAAGATACCATCTACACATTTTGGACAAAAACTTAAAAAAAAAAAAAAGACTCATGCAACATAAAAGTCATGGATTTGTTGACCAGACTGTTGCATATCTGAAATTCTGAACTGTAGACAGACCTACACATGAAAAGAAAGCTATATGGACACATGATTTGCAGCAGTGTTTTCAATACTGAGTAACTGTTATTGTTAGGTGCTGTCCAGTCAGTTCAACTCCCCGCGACCCTATGCACAACAGAACAAACCCTGCCCCGTCTTGTGCCAGCCTCACAGTAGTTTTTAGGCTTAAGCCCATTGTTGCAGCCACTGTGTCAGTCCACATTGTTGAAGGTCTTCTTCTTGTTCTCCAAGCCTCTGCTTTACCAGCATGAAGTCGTTCTCCAGGGACTGATCCCTCCTGACTACGTGACCAAAGCATGTAAGACATAGTTTCTTCATCTTTGCTTCCAAGAAGCACTCTAGTTGTCCTTCTTCCAAAACAGATCTGTTTTCCTTTTGGCGGTCCACGGTGCACTCAATATTCTTCTCCAACACAGCAATTCAGTGGTGCCCTCTGTCTTCCTTATTCATTGTTCAGGTTTTGCATGCATGCAATGCAAGAAAATACTATGGCTTGGGTCAGGTGTACCTTCATCTTGAAGGTGGCAGCTTTCCTTTAAAGAGGTCCTTTGCAGCATATTTTCCTGATGCAATGAGTCTTGATTTCTTGATTTCTGCTTCCATGGCTGTTGATTGTGGGATCAAGTAAAATGAAATCATTGATAACTTCACTCCTGTTTCCATTTGTCATGATGTTACTTACTGGGCCAGTGTGAGGATTTTTGTTTTCTTGATGTTGAGGTGCAACCCATACTGAAGGCTGTGGTCTTTGGTCTTCATCAGTAAGTGTTTCAAACCCCCTTCACGTGCAGCAAGCGAGGTGGTGCCATCTGTGTGATGCGGGTTGTTAATGAGTCTTCCTCCAATGTTAGTCTCCTCTTCAGGAAGTTTATTCTCAGATTATTTGCTCAGCATACAAATTGAAAAAGTACTGGGAAATGGTACAACCTTGGTGCACACCTTCTCCAACTTTAAACTGTGGGGTGTCCCCTTGACCTGTTCAAATGACTGCCTCTTGTTCCATCTATAGATTCCTCATGAGCACAATTAAGTGTTCTGTAATTTCCATTCTCCACAAAGTTATTCATAATTTGTTATGATCCATGCAATCCAATGCCTTTGCACAGTCAGTGAACCAGGTAAACATCTTTCTGGTATTCTCTGCTTTCAGTCAAGATTCGTTGGATGTCAGTAATGATATCCCTGGTTCCGCGTCCTCTTCTGAATCTGACTTGAATATCTGGCACTTCCTTGTCCATATGCTGTTGCAGTCGCTTTTGAATGATCTTGAGCAAAATTTTACTTGCATGTGATATGAATGATATTGTTTGATAATTTCCATATTCAGTGGGATCACCTTTCTTGGGAATAGCATAAGTACGGATCTCTTCCAGTTGGTTGGCCAGGTAACTGTCTCCCAAATTTTTTGGCATAGACAGTGAGCACTTCCAGTGCTGCATCTATTTGTTGAAACATCGCACTGGATCATCTGTTAATTCCTGGAGCCTCATTTTTCACCAGTGCCATCAAATCAGCTTTGACTTCTTCCTTCAGTACCATTGGTTCCTGACCATGTGCTATCACTTGACCTTGTTTAATGCTGACCAGTTCATTCTGGTAAAATGATACTGTGTATTTCTTCCATCTTCTTTTGATGTTTCCTGAGTTGTTTAATATTTTCCCCGTGAAATCTTCCACTATTGCAACTTGAGGTTTGAATTTTTTCTTCAGTTCTTTCAGCTTGGGAAATGCAGAGTGTTTTTCCCTTTTGGTTTTCTGTTTCCAGCTCTTTGCACATGTCGTTATAATACTTTGTCTTCTAAAGCCACCCTTTGAAATATTTCAGTTCTTTTACTTTGTCATTTCTTCCTTTTGGTTTAGTTGCTTGATGTTTGAAAGCAGGTTTTGGAGTCTCTTCTGACATCCGACTTGTTCTTTTCTTTCTTTCCTGTCTTTTTAATCTATAAATTCTCCATGGATGATGTCCTTGATGTCTTCCACAGTTCTTCTGGTCTTTGGTCATTAGTGTTCAATGCATCAAATCTGTTGTCGAGGTAGTCTCCAAACTCAGGGGGGATATACTCAAGGTGGTGCTTTGGCTTTCTTGGACTTGTTGTAATTTTCTTCAATTATTGTTTGAATTTATGTATGAACAATTGGTGGGTTAACTGTGCCACAGTCAGCACCTGGTCTTGTTCTGACTGCTGATGTGGAGCTTTTCCATCGTTCTACATCGTTCTACAGATGTAGTTGATTTGATTCCTCCATATTCCCTTCGGCAAGGTGCGTGTGTATATTTGCAGTTTATGTTGGTGAAAAAAAGGCATTTGAATGAACAAGCTATAAATGAGTAAGTTGTTGGTCTTGCAGAATTCTATCGTGCAGTCTCCCACATTGTTTCTATCACCAGGGTGTTATTTTCCAGCTACTAGTCCTTCTTTACATCCAACTTTTGTGTCCCAATCACCAAGTTGTCAATATATCCTGCTTCAATACATGCCATACTTCAGGAGGTGGTGTGAATCTTCAATTCTTGGTCTTTGGCCTTGGTGGTTGGTGCGTGAACTTGAATAACAGTTGTAGTAATTGACCTTCCTTGTAGGCACATGAGTCAGATCCGACTTGACGGCACTTGGCTTGGCTGGCTGTAGGCACATGCATGTTGTCCTGTCACTGACAGGATTATACTTTGTGACAGGTCTTGAAATGTTCTTTTTAATGATGAATGCAACACTATTCCTCTTCAAGTTTTCATTCCTGGCGTAGCAGATTGTATGATTATCCCATTCAGCATGGCCAGTGCTGGCCTCTGTCAGCTCACTGCTGCCTAGGACACTGATGTTTATGTATTCTGCTTCATTTTTGATGATTTCCAATTTTCTAGATTCATACTTCTTATATTCACCCTTCTGTTTATTATTGGACGTTTGCAGCTGTTCCTTCTCCTTTTGAGTCGTGTCACGTCAGCCAGTGAAGGTCCTGAAGGCTGTACTCCATCCTTGTCATTAAGGTTGACCCTGCTTTGCAGAGGCAGCTCTTCCCCAGTTGACTCCTGAGTCCCTTCCAACCTGGAGGCATTTTCTGGCACTGTATCTGACGGTGTTCTGCTGCTGTTTATGAGGTTTTCACTGGCTAATTCTTTTCAGGTGTAGACTGCCACGCCCTTCTTCCTCGTGTGTCTTTGTCTGAAAGCTCAGCTGCAATCTGTCCACCATGGGTGACCCTGCTGGTATCTTAACACTGGTGACATAGCTTCCAGCATCAGAGCCACACACAAGCACCTACAGTGTGACAAACTGACAGACACGCGGGGGACCGAATAACTAAAAGCAACCTATAGTTTATCAATAAGGTAATGATTAAACTGTGGTGGCACAGTGATTAAGTGCTACATCTGCTAACCAAAAAGTCAGCATTTCAAAGCTGCCAGGTTCTCGTTGGAAACTCTGGGGCAGTTCTCTGTCTGCAGGGTCACTGTGAGTTGGAATTGACTTGACAGCAGTGGCATTCTTTTCTCTTTTTAAAAATGCAAGTTAATCCAGGCTGTAAACACTGTGAAACAACCTCAACTATCTCTAAGGTTTCCAAAATACAATGCTAAGCAAACAATGTCACAGAATAGTTCCATGGTTAATCCTAATTATTTAAGCAAGACATGGATAGAACTGACAGAATATATCAAAAGCCCTTAACATCAGGTAATTCTGTGGACATAATTTTAAAGAGGTGAAGATAAGAGGCACTTTTACTTCTGGGTTCATGTATTTCTTGTGAAATTAAGATGAAAATCATAAAATTTTGATTTTTCTCATGAGATGGCTACCTTTCATATTTTCTATAATACGAATTTTTATAATATAGAGAAAATCGAATTGAACATGTTTTAAAGCTCAAAGAAAATTTCTTAGCAATAGATCTCTGAGTCCATTCATTGTAATTCCAAGAAGAGCAAATCATTGAGAAACCACACATTTTGAGTCTCTCATAGAAAGAGGGCCATTAACAGTCATATAATAAGCAGT
This sequence comes from Heterohyrax brucei, assembly GCA_028571685.1. Taxonomy (NCBI): domain Eukaryota; kingdom Metazoa; phylum Chordata; class Mammalia; order Hyracoidea; family Procaviidae; genus Heterohyrax; species Heterohyrax brucei. Next base: position 69,932,206 of record CM053162.1, on the reverse strand, counting down.
CATCCTGTGAGTTCACTAGCATTTTACATAGTGTAGGTCAAAACCATTAAAGAAATTAACGTACTCCAAAAAGCTGCTGAAATGTTTCAAAGTGATTGTGTAATGTTGGAAGGAACCTCATGGTTCCAATAATCTTGCCATTTTAGATCAGCTGATAAGTCAGATGTATTCTACTTCATCTTTTGACATCAGTGGACATATTTCAGAAAGGCATAGGGATTTTAGTGGAAAGTGGAAAAAGAGAGGCAGAAACCTAGAATGATTGATTCACTTTATACAGTGGATGGTATAATCGACATTCTTATTTCTTTGGACTCGTTTCTGTTGAACATAAGATCAAAGTCATACCCTCTGTTTTACTCCCTCTTTCTTAAGAAACATACTTTTTCTCTGACAATGAATTTCCTTTTTTCTCAGAGTCTGTTAAGGATTGCTTGCTGCAATCTACTTCACTATGCACACCAGATTCTTTTAGTGCTCATTTGGAGGGGACCTTGGTGACACAGTTGCTGTTTGGCTGCTAACCCAACCACTAGAGATTTGAACCCTGCAGAAGAAAAATGTCACAGTTGGCTATCACAATGATTTCAGCCTTGGAAACCCTATGAAACTGTTCTACTCTGTCCTATAGGGCAGCTATGAGTGAAAATCTGATATCACTTAATTTACATGGGTGTAAAAATATAGTACTAAATACTCAGAAGCACATGTGTTTCCGGAAGTTACTGGGCAGACACAGAACAGAATGGATGTAGTGAGAAGGAAGACCAGACTAGAATAACTATTCCTGTGCCTCTGCCGGTGGGTGCGTGCACGCACACACACACGCATGCACACACACACACACGTGTGCACGCACACACCCACAAGAACTAGTGGAAAAAACTAAGTGAGAATTGAGAACACAAAGAGAAAACTAAATATTTGGATTGAAAAAGTATTTTGGAGTGAAGACAGGCAATTGAGTTTGGCTCTGGCGTCTTCTGAGGGAAAATAAGTCTCTTATGAAAATTTTCCTACTGTTAGTCTGTGGAGGACTTGCTGGGGTGTTTAGACAGCTCATGTTCCTTGTGCACTGGGCTGGTAACTTCAGGATGTATATTATGCATGTCTGCTGGGGCTAGGCAAGGCAGCTTCTGTTTGTAAATAATGCAAGTTATATCAGACGTTAAACTAGATGAAGCTTTAGTTGAATAATAACATCAAGGCACTGGAGCTTTCTGATGTCACCCAAATAAATGACACCAAAGTCCAGGGCATGCAGCACTGCCACCCCTGCATGAAAGATTATATTGAAGCATCCTAGAGCTTTTGTAGAATTATCTATTGGCTTTTTAATACAATGACTCAATGTTTTTATATTAATAAAAGGGAAAGTTTTGAAACTCTATTTCCCTTTCTTGTATGATATCCTTCCGTGAATATTAGACATAAATGTTTAAAAGTTTGATACTTCATTTAAAAACTGTTAATGACACGTTTATGATTACAAGAAATTCCAGATAATTTATTTTTGTATGGATTAAATCACGTAAACCATTTAATCTCTTGTTATATTGTTTAAATTTATTGTGAAAGTAATGAAAACTAAATATCCTGTGTCCCTGCCTCCCTCCTAATAGCAGCGTTACCTCCAATATTCTAGACCAAGTTGTTTACATTTTTATTTAATTTTTCTTCCATTTTTCTTCTCAACTTTTGCCACCTAACGTTTATAGCATGAATCTTCTGAAATGGCTTTCACGTATCACGAATGACTTTCATGATACTAAATCCAAAGGAATTTAAGCTAGTGTCAGCTCTTGGCATCATGTGATGCTGTTGACTGCTGTGACCTTAGATCCTCCAACTTCTTGGGCTGGGCTTATCCTTTTACTGGAAGCTCCACATCTGGGTATTTCACTGGTACTTGATATCCTCACTAGATTCTCTCAGGCCTAAATTTCTTAGTGTTTTTTATTTTCCATAAAAAAGCATAAAACTACTATTGTGTGAACCAGTGAAATCATCAGTGAAACTTATTTCAACCTAAATTCAATCCGTCATCAAGTATTGCCAATTTATATACTAAATATTTCTGCAAGCTTTCCCATGTCCATTTATTTTTCTTGTAAGGATTCAGCTCTGGTGTCCAGGTAGTTAGTCACCAAGTGTGTGCTGCAGGCTTGTCACCTACAGTCGTGGGTGTAGACACAGGCATCCGGCTACAGCAGGGCTGTATGGCTGTATGCCCATGAGTGGCTGGGTGCAAGATGCTCCCTACAGTTTATAGGTATGTGGGGTTTTCAGCCAGACTGTGGGACTGAATTCTGTTGGCTGTAAGAACTGAGAGTTGGCAATTATTCTTGGACCCTTGTCATGGAAGTCTTGGTGGAGTGGATGGAGTCCTCAGTCTTTAGGCACCTGATATGGGTAGATGAGGACTCTGATTCATATACAAATGAAACCCAAACCCACTGCCTATCGAGTTGATTCGGAATCATAGTGACCCTAACTGCTTCATGGAGTTTCCAAGGAGCACCTGGTGGATTCAAACTGTTGACCTTCTGGTTAGCAGATATAGCACGTAACCATTATGCTATCAGAGTTTCTGCTTCATGTACAGTCCATCCTACTGCCATTGAGTCGATTCCTACTCACAGTGATCTTGTATGTACAGGGCAGTGCCAGATATCACAAACCTGTACTTCCTCTTACAGCAAATAGGGATGAAAATAGGCTTGGAGTATGTATCTTGTTATGTTGTGTTAATGGGGGCAGGTGCTGTTGAAATGGGACCACACAATTCTGTGCATGGGTGACAGGGTTCAGAGACTGTGGGTCTCTTATGCCTGTGCTTAGGTAGAGTGGCTGTGCCAGCCCTGGATTCCCACCCTAGGGAATTGGCAAATTCTTGTCCAAAGCCAAGAGAATGGATCAGGACAGTTGACAGGTTCTACTTCTGGCTCAGGGGTCCAGCAATCACTGATGCAGATCAGGACCTGGAGCATTGCGGGAGCGGACAGGTCAATGGGAGAGTTACTTCCCAAAGGGCACTTTTTGCTGTCAGGTAAGTTGGATGCTGGCACTTGTCTTCAGCTGATCAAGTTGGGTTTCTTGCTGGTCCTGGAGATTTTAACTGACTCTCCACCACTTGGTCTCTCCCAACAGGAAAAACGCATCCTGAGAACCACTGCTTTCCTCTGTGCCCACACCAGCTGATCCAGTCTGCAGGACTCAGGCATCAGCCAGGTCAGGTCTGGGAGCTCCTCTCTATTTCTCAGCCATCTCTTCCTCACTCTGCCACTCATTCCAATCCCTTAGCTTTGTTTTTGATGTTCAGGACTTCTAGGCTATCATATATAATGGATTCCTGTGGTTTTTTTGGGTCTTTGTTTTAAGAAGGGCCACAGGAAGGGTCTGACTACTCCACTCACTTGGACCCACCTCCTACCCCATTGTTTTCTAGAGAGGTGCTATTCAGTTTCCATGTATTCAGTTTCTTTTCATTTCTCTTCCTGTGTTGATTTCTACTTTTATAATGTTGTGGTTAGATAGAAAGCTTTGTGTTATCTTGACATTTCATTGAGGTTTGCGTGGCTTAAAATACAGCCTTGTATGGAGAATGTTCCATATTCATTGGAAAAGAATGCATAGTTAGCTGCTATTTGGTGGAGTGTTGTATGTGTGAGGACTGACAATTAAGTTTACAAACGTATCCTACAAGAAGTGCTGCATACCTCGTTGCTGAATATCACCATGGTCACCTTCGAGGTACTCCCCTTGGGAAGCTGTCCACTGACGCCAGTGCCTAATCCATGCTCCAAAGCAGTTTTGGAACTCTTTTTCTGGAATGGTCATCAGAGCTGCTGTTGTACTACCCTTGATGTCCTGAATGTCTTCCTTTCAATATTTCCTTTATCTTCAGGTAAAGAAAAAAGTCACTGGGGGCAGATCAGGTGAGTAGGGAGGATGTTCTTATACAGTAATTTCTTCACTGGCAAAAAACTTCCTCACAGACAACTATACAATCCGTTCACGAACTTGTCAGCAAGCCACCATGAACAACGGCCATTCTGGAAAGAGTTCCAAAATTGCTTTGAAGTATGGACTAGGTGCTGATGTTGGTGCATAGCTTCCCAAAGGGAGTCCTTTTAAGATGACCATAGTGGAAACTCAGGTGGTGTAGTGGTTAAGTGTTACAGTTGCAGTCTTATAGGGCCGCAGTGAATCAGAATCAGCTGCATGGCACAGGATTTTTTTTTGGTAGCAGTATTCAGCAATGAGTTATGTTGCATTTAGATCAATTAAATTTGCAGACTTAAAATTGTTGGACCTCATATGTCAGTGAAATCAAGTTGGCTAATTATGGCCTTTAGATCTTATATATCTTTGGTGAGTTTTTTCTGGACATCTTGTTCTTTACCAAGAGTGGTGTGTTGAAGTTCTCTTGTTATTATTGTAGAACTGTCTGTTTCTCACTTCAGCACTGTTAGAGTTTGTTGTATGTATTTTGGAATGCTCTTATTGAGTAGATACTTATTAAAATTATGATTTTTAAGTTGTCCTTTACAGAGTGGTATCTTTGGATCCCTATTTTAAATCTTTTAGCTTTTTTTATTATTGAGATTTCTTTACTTAAGTATCTGGCTGGTGGATTCTGTAACTGGGGGACTCCTTTTAATATTTCATGTAAGTTTGGTCTGTTTTTTATGAATTCTTTTAATTTCTGTTTATCGAGGAATATGCTAGTTTTGCTAACATTTGAGAGAGAGTTTTGCCGGATATATTATTCTTGGTTGGCAGTTTTACTCATTCACCGACACACAAGTTCTGAAAATTTTAAGTCTTCAAACTTATTTGCTCTAAATGTTACATGCCTCATTGCTGAATATCACTACAGTCACCGTCAAAGTACTTCCCTTGGGAAGTCATGCATTGACACCAGTGCCCAGTCTACCTTTCAGAGCAAGTTTGGAACTCTTTCTGGAGTGGCCATTGCACATGGTGGTATGGTGGCAAGGTCATGAACTTAAATGTATAGTTGACTGTAAGGGAGTTTTCAGCCAGTATAACAAATAACTGTACTGGTACACCCTCTCTACTCATCTGATCTGGCCCTAATGACTGGCATTGGTGCAAAGTTCCCAAGGGGAGTACTTTGCAGGTGACCACAATGATATTCAGCAGTGAGGTATGTAGCACTTTTTCTGAGATGAGTTCATGAACCTAATTGTCAGACCTTGTATGTTATCCCATTGCCTTCTTTCCTGCATAGTTTTCACTGAATAATCAGAGTTTCTTTTATTGTTTATATGCTGTTTGTAAGTGACTTTTCATTTTTCTGGCTTTGTTCTCAGAACTCTATTTTTTATAGTAAAATGATAATGACTTTATTTTGAATGGGGTTCACTGAACTTGTTAGATGATCTGCTTTGCATCTTTCTTGATATTTGGGAAGTTTTCTGTCAGCAAACCTTCAACAGTCTTCTCTGTGTTTTCCATCCATTCTGCCTGTTCTGTGACTCTGATCACATGCAAATTTTTGCTATTGATTGTGTCACACAGAATTCTTAGCTTTTCTTTATTCTTCTCTGATTTTTCCTCACAGTAGCATCTACAGATTTTCTTGTCTTGCTGATTCTTTCATTGCTTTACATTTGCTCTTAAAACCTTCTATTGACTTGTTCATTTCTGAAATTTTGTTTTCTATATCTTTGATTTCCAGTTGTTGCTTTTGTATGAGTCTTAATTGTTTATTTGGATTTTTTTTTTTGTTGTTGTTGTTGCATTGTTTTCCTGAATTCTTCTTTTGCTTTGTCTGTGCTTTCCATGATTTTGTCTAGCTTTTTCTTGGTTTTGCCTGTATTTCCCTTGGTCTCTTGAAAAGCTCTAAATGTGTGTCTTTTGAATTCCATGTCAGGTAGCACCACTGCCTTTTCTTCTACCAGAAGGTCATAAAATTCTCTATTTGGGTTATTTGCTGGCACCATCTTGTTCTCCTTTTTTGTGTGTTTTGGCATTTTTGCTGTCAAATGTATGTTCACTTGATTTGTCCTATACTTGTTTTATTTTGGTATCTTAGGTTGGACATGCTGGGCATGCTTTGAGGCTTGCTTGTGTCTGGGAACAATAGCTCTTACTGACTTATCCCAGTGGGTAGGGCAGCATCAGGCAAGGCAAGCTTGTGTCACTGCATACTGCTCTATGAAGGTGGCTGAGTACAGCTGCTTCTGTCTCTTGAAGTTGGCCTAGTGGTGTGGGAGCACTCATAGCCCAGATGGGTGGGAATGTGAGATAGGAAGTGGCAGGCGCTCTCTCCCTACTGCTCAGCAGCTGGCTGAGTGGTGGTGCTGATTCCATGTGGCAGCAGGCCTGAGTGCTCGGGGTACACTAGCTACAGTGGCACTCAGGGCACAGGTGGGAAGGGGGAGAGGTAGCTTATAGGACTAGGTGGGAGGGGAGAAAGAAAAGACAAGACGGAGAAGGAAAAAAAATAAGTCAGCAAAGTAGGAGTTGGTGACGGGTATGGAGAATACCCAGAGGCTGGCAGGAGGGGGCTAGATGGAACAAAGAAAGAAAAAAAAAAGTTCAGATGTGGGGTGGGGTGGGGTGGACCAGAACAAGGCTCATATTGTGGTTTCTAACAGTGGCGGTCTTGGGATAGGAAGACTTCTTGCTTCTACCCAACAGAAGAGCGAGGGGTGAGAAAGCATGTTTCTCTGGTTACCAGGTACTTTGTTTTCTGTTGGGAGCTCTGTGAAGTTATCCTCTAGTAATCCCTGTCCAGAGATATCACTGATTATGTCTCAAGATGGCCATACTGTGCTGAGTTAGTTGGTAAGGAACTTCCACTATGTATCACTTCTTGTTCTCTGTTTTCCATCAGTTTCTTTTTCCACTGGTATTTGATCAAGTTGTTTATCCCTTCATTTGATGCTCAGATTTCCAGGATTCACCTTTGCATCTTTTTTACATAGTTTGGGGGCCTTTGCTGTAAAGGGATGGCATGATATGTCTTCCTAGTGTGTCATGTTGGCTCTGACCTCAAGAATTCCTTTTTTGACTTGGAGTTTGGGAAAAAGAAGCACACATGCTGCTGTTGGTAACCTTGCTCCCAGATTTTCTGTTTTCCTTTTACCTACTTAAAGAGAGGGTGGACAAATAAGACTTCTGGGCAGTCTTCATTCTAAGCAGGGCATGTTCTGTTTCTTTCAGATATACCTGTAGCAGAAATATTAACTTTTTAAATAATAGCTTTATTCTGGTACAGTTCACATACAACAGAATTCACCATTTTGAAAATGCACAATTCAGTAGTTTTTAGCGTATCCGCTTGTTGAGTAACTATCACTACTATCTAATTTTAGAACACTTTCATCAAACCAAAAAAATAAAACCTGTGCCTTTTATCTATCACTTATGATTTTCCCCATAACTCCCAGCCCTAAGTAACTATTAATCTACTTTCTATGCCCAGTGATCACCAATGAACACTGAAAGATTAACTTTAAATCTAGTGAATTATTTAGAAAAGTTCATTGTGCTATCAAACAGGCCTGGACATCTCTTTTTAGTCAGAAAAATCTAATGGCTGGGTACTCATCCAGGGGCCTAGTGGTAGTATGTGTCAACTGGCCCCCAAGTCAGGGAGTAATATTTGTGTTTCTCTAAACACCCACTGCAAGGTGAAATAAATTGTGTCTTAGGAAAAAACATGTCACCGCAAGTGACTCCAAAAGTGATAGAATTATTAACAGATCCATAAAAAGTTGAAAAGATCCATTCAGAAGCCATGAAGAACAAGACTGATTTACCAGACATTTGTACAAATGAAAATTCTGTATCTCAAAAAATACCTTTAAATCAAATTATGATAAACATGTAACAGATAAGTTGTTAAAATCAGTAAGGAAAAGTACTGCAACCAGCATAAAAGGGCAAAGGATGTAAGCATCTAATTCAAAAATTTAAAAAATGAAACTGTTAACATAGGAAAACTGACATTGAATTAAGAAGATAGCAAATTTAAATACAGAGCTATTTTTGTATATTAGCAAAGATTAAAGTATTAATGTATTCAGTGTTAGTGATGAAGAGGGAAGCAGACATGTCTTTGCTAGAGAGGGATGTTGTAACCTTTCTGGAAGGCAACGTGGAAACACATGCCAGCCAAGCCATAGCACAATTAAAAAAAACATAACCCCAACAATTCCACATTTTGAATTTTAGGAAATAGTAGATAAATACATAAAAATGTATCTGTGAATGTGTTAACTTTAGCAATATTTATAATAAATAAATCTGGAAAAGGCTAAGTATAAAAGATTAGCAATTGTCAGAATAGATTTTGGCACATCTATGTGGTGATCTTATAGACTTATTTTTATTGACAAGAAATGAATCGATATATAGAGAAAATCATGTTAGGAAACTGCTTATATAATTATCCTATTTTGTTGACTGTAAAACATTAATAATAACAAATGGAAAATGTTCTCTTTCTATACATTAACAGAAAAATGTAAAAGGATGAGGAAATACATCATATATATGTGTTAAAAAAAGATTAAGGATGAGTTTTAATTACCTCTTTGTTTTTCTGAGTTTTTAAATATTTATGCAAGCTTGTCCCTTTTACAATCAGAAGAATATCATTTTATATAAAGAGGAAAAATAAAGAGGAACTTTGAGATCATCTGTGTGCCAGAGGCCAGCCTGAAAATGTCACAGAAGTCACGTAATTTGTTGTACATCATGGTTATCATCCAGTGTGGAGAATGCACTGGAGAGGCAGATAAATACATGCTTTGAAAAGGAGGGTCAAGTGCCTCATCTGGATGCTTTTCCTGTGTTCTGACTTCTGCCTTTTACAGTTGCCAGAAATATACCCTATCATCGATGTAGTGACAATTATTTGGGAAAAGGCACATGGCTCTGGCCATGGTCCTGAATCATCAATGTGTTCTAAGGCTTTGTGTATCAGAATTGCTAACTAGCATCAGAATCCCTGAAGGCAGTTCCTAACGCTGTGCTCAGAGATGCGGATTCAGTAGGTTTGGGGTAGTGCCTAGAGATGTGTATTTTTAACAGGCAGTGCTGGGGATGTCTCCTGCTACCTATACACTGTTAGAGGCCCGTTTCCCTAGGGCCATAGATGGTTCTTCATTCTGTCTCCAGAATTCTGAATTAAATAAGGAAACAAGGGAGAAAGGGAGACAAGATTAGAAGGAAGAGAGAGAGTGAATCCATTTGAACTATTGGCTGGAGGAATTAAAAGATCTTTGCTCTCATGTGGTTTTCAAGTAATTCTGATATCTAGAAAGAAACAGGGCGAGAAATGTGTGCACCAGACATGCAAGGCTATGCAAGGGTAGTAATGAGAAGAAAAACTTTTTTTATAGTAGCCAGGAAGAAAACCAGCTGGCAAGAAACAGCATGAAGGAGATGTTCCATTGATTCCCTTCTAATAAAGCACCCATGACTTTTTGTTATGTTTGTTATTTATGTGGATAAAAATTCTCCGGTTTTTAGAACTTCATTTTTTTTCATTTCAATTGCATTAATGATTTTATAATAGTTCTTTCAGCATTTTAAGAGTCATAAAATATTTTCTGGGCATCACAGAAATCCCAGGTTCTTCTCCAGACCAACACACCTTAGGCACAGCCACCACCCGTCGGTCAGTGGAGGATTGTGTGTTGCTCTGTTTATGAACAGGTGTAGTTCAGCAGAGCTTCCAGACTAAGTAAGACAGACTTGGGGGAAGCCCTGACAGTCTGCTTCTACAAATCAGGCAATAAAAACCCTGTGGATTACAATAGCCTGGTCCTGTTGTGCTTGACGTGGCCACAAGTCAAGGGCTGGCTCCAGGGCAGCTGAAAACAACAATTTAGGCGATGTGCCCACCCATACATTTTCTGTTCTTCTCCCTTTTCTTTTTTCAGCAAGTACTAACCCCTTTTTTTTTAACAGACCAAGTGACCCTTCACCTGGTAAGTACCCAGGCCAATTATATCATTATAATCCCATTCAGGGTTCTGTTAGGAGTGAGAACACCTGAAGATCTAGACCGGGTGTTGGGGGGGGAGTGCTAAGTACAGTACACAGTGCAACCAGAGAGACAAAAGGAGAAGTAGTGATGGGAGGGCAGTGGAGAGTGGTAAACTGTAGAGACGGGTCAACTGTCATTTCTCAAGGGGATAGCTGCCAATCAAATCCTGCCCATAGGTCTGACTCTGACTATTTCAGCACAGTCAGAAATCTCCATACTACATGCATACCCTAATTTTTATATTAAAAAAAAAAAGAAAGAAACCAACAGATCCATTTCTGTGGAATGGTTCCCGACTTACAGTGACCTTGTGGGACAGAGTAGCCCTGCCCTGTAGAATTTCTAAGGAATTCCTGGTGGCTTCAAACTGTCGATGTTTTGGTTAATGGTCATATAGCACTTAATCACTATGCCAGCAGGGGTTCCTTTCTATTTTAGTAACTATTTAAATATTAAGGAAAACACAGTGTGGGCAAAACAAACATGTCAAATGTGGTCCTGAGACAACTACCTCTGGCTTAGATCAGAGGAAACAAAAAGACATTACCTACACTCTCCCTTCCTTCCTTCCGGAGTCTGTGGAGTGTGTGGAAAGGAGGACCAATCAAGGCAAATGGGCTCTAATTCTACAGCTTCCAAGAAAGAGCAACATTTCCCAGAGCAAGTTGTTAAGAAATTTATGAGTCAGAGGACCTTACCTTGTTTTCCTTGGAAGAATGGGAACACGAAAGACACATGAATAAGGAAAGAAAGAAAGACATAGATAGGTAACCTATATTTGGAAAGTGTTGGGTCGCCATGAGTCGGATCCGACTTGATGGCACTTGGCTGGCTGCTTGGCTTCTCAGATCCTTTGTTTTCTCTCTGCCAATACCTACCTCTGCCCCAAATCTCTACAGCTGTGCCTGGCTGTCTATGATATGTTTCCCTGCTTCCTTTAGTGAATGTACCTCTGTTAGGAAAGCTGTGCCTTACTAAGATGCTACCTCACATGCCTTCAATCGATGAATAAAACGAGAATTCCCTGTCTTCAGGACACTGAAATGGAGCCTGGATTACTCAGCTTGGCCTCACTTTACGGGGAAGTTTGCAGCAGAAGCTCTATTTCTCGCGTCAGATTCCGTAATCATCAAGTGGAATGCCTGGTTTTGAGTGTGTGTATCAGTCAAAAGTAAGCTGCAACATCCATAGAAGTCCATAGATGTGTCACAAGTGGGAGGAAAGCCACTGGCCAAACGTGCTTTATACCGAGTTCCACTTTTATTACGTTCTAGTCTTCAACCAGGTCTGAAGTCTCAGGCAGGGGGCGACAGGTAATTAAAATGCTAACAAAATTACGAAGGTGACAGCAACCGATAGGTCTCTGTAACAACAGACAAGAGAAAAAATGTGCACACAGTTTGCGATGAAATGAGGCAGGGATGGGGACTCGAATCCAGTCTGTATCTGGGTGAAACTGTGTTCTGCTGAGAGCTGATCTCGTCCTCTGTGCTGCATGCAAGGAACAGTGCTCGCTTGAGGAATAAAACGAAGAAAGAAAACATTTTCAAAGTAAAATGGATACATCTTTTTCTGAATGTTACACAGCAGCTTGGAAACATAACTGTTGATGGCTTGTTTTTATTACTGGGGATAAAAGGTGACATCTATCAAAACTGAAGGGGAAAAAGTTGCAGTAACTTTTAGTGCAAATTCATTAATGTCAGCTTTGGAAATGATGCTGTTAACTCCCATAAAATACACTAAATAGTAAAAGCAGAGAAACAAGATGCAAACTTTGGTTTCTATATAAGATTTCTTTTCTTTGTTATATTTTTTTCTATTAAAAAATTACTAGCAAGGTAATATTTTGATGACAGAGCATGAACACGAGAGAACCAGAAGAACATGAAAATCATTAGTAATCTCATCTAAAATGACAATGGTTTCTATTTGAATTATTTCAAATTCCAAGTGAGATTGCAATATAATATACTGCTTTATAGCTCAGGTATTGTTCTTTAAATATATCTCCCCAACCAAAACTCACTGTCATTGAGTTGATTCCGATTCATAGTGACCCTAGAGACAGAGTAGAACTGGATCACGGAGCTTCCAAGGAGCGCCTGGTAGATTTGAACTGGCAGCTTTCTGAGTATCAGCCACGGTACTTAACCACTACACCACCAGGGTTCCCTTTATACCTATGTGTACGTAAAATCACTGCATAGTATCCACTTGTAAAGTTAACTTGGTTTTGTACTTTAGGTAGTTTTAATTTTGGACAGAATGAAATTGCTTTAAAATTTAAAGAAACATTTTAGCCCTGAAGCAAAATGCTAGCCATTATGGGAAAGTGTTGCTTTAGGACCGTATCTAAGAGACAATATTTGGATTTCTGAGTTAAAGGCTTTGCATTCTGTTCCATGATTTTACGTTATTCTCTTCCTTAGAAGAGGAAGTCTGTATTAGTGTACAGGGATTCGGTCAGATCCTATGGCATCCTCGCTTAAATTGTTCCCACCGAGACAAGGAGAACTTGCAAAGCTTGATGATAGACACTCAAGTTTCAGTAGTGCCGAGCGGCTGAAAGAGCCGGAAGGGGAGGCGGCCTCGCAGCCGACCGTCTTTCCGTCTACCAGAGTGGTTTGCTTTCTCTGTTTTCTGTCGGTTTCGAGGCAGCCGCCCCAGGGATGCTGCCGTGTGACGATTGCTCTGTGACACTGTTCTGCAGAGGTCGCTTGGCCCCTCACGCGCACCAAGTCCTGTCCCCAGGGCTGCCCCTGGTGTCCCCTGGGCTGAAACCTTCACCAGAGCAGGTCACCAGATCGCTTTTCCCGCAGAGGAGTTGGTAGGCTTGAACCATGGACCTTGTAGCCGCTGCTCACTGCTACTACGCCCGGCCTACCTGGCAGAGGTTCTCGGCTTGAGCTGTCTGTGCCTCCAGGCATGGCGTGTGACGTTGCAGAGCTGGTCGTTTGGAATAGTCCTACGGCAAAGAGGGACATTCTCACCGGTGCAGGCGAATCAGACTTCTGAGTACTGATCAAGATTGCTCCTGTTTTTTTTTTTTTTCCTGATTTCTTTGATAATGTAAGTAAGAACATGTAAAGGACTTCTCTTATCTTGAATTTATTATATTTATTATTGAATTTACTGTATTTTATCTTTAGGGTTGCCATGAGTCGGATCTGACTCGATGGCACTTGGTTTGGCGTAAATATAATAGCTTTCCACTGGTATTTACCATACAGTCAAAAACTATAAAAAAAAATCACAAAACTATAAAATGAAAGCAATCGCATTAAGCACTTAATATTTTCATAGAAATCTTACCATGTATCTAGGAGGATATTTAGTGTGTGTGTATGTATGTGCATGTATTCGTCTGGGGGGGTCAGTTGTACCAGTACACAGTCACAGAGACATAGTAGTAGTCACAATTAAGAGATTGTTCTCTCTCGTTAAGGATTTTAAAGGTAGATAACTCATGCTTGGAGTGATGGCTCCACAGACTCTCAGGAACTCGGGCATCCACTTTCCTTTTGTTTACTCTCTGGCTTCTGTTCTTGAGATCACAAAAGGGCTGCTGTAGCTCCTGCCAGGATATCAGCTTTCCAGGTTGGAATTAGAGGATGAGCAAGGCACATAAAGGAGCATCAGTTGATGAATCTTCTTAAAAAAAAAAAAATCTATCCTGGAAGCTTACCGACCGATGTTTACTTACATTTTCTTTGTAAGCCCTTTTAGTATTTAGCTGGTCTTCTTTCCATCCCAATAAAATCAAGATTCCAATTCAAGAGAAGAAAAAATGATGGATACTGACAAATATGTCCATTTCCATTTACTCTTAAATATGTTTATATAATCTCACATGGGGGTGGGGTGGGGTGAGTTCTTATGCAGCTGTATCAGCACTATCATTTTACTGAGAGTCTTATTTTGGACATTAGTTTGCTTCCAATTCTTTGCTTCTGTGAAGAGGGCTGTGATGAACAACCCCAGAGTTGTATTTCTGTGTATCTTGGATTAGATCCTTAGAATAAATTTCTAAGAATGAAATTGCTAGGTGAAAGGATATGCATCACTGAGGACTTTTTGATGGCTACTGCCAAAAATCAAGCTTCCCATCTTTGAGTGTTTATCATTTCCTGACTTGTAATTTTGGACAAAACACCATGATTTAAGATGGTGCTCCTCAGATTCTGTCTACTGCATCTACTTCCTCGAGGCATTAAAAAAAAAGCTTGTCACAGTGAACAGGAAGACCAGCGCCGTTTGTGATGCTATCCCATTGAGGTAGTGTCTCGTTTTGATTAAACATGATGAGTAAATTATTAAATCCTACAAAGAAAAGACATCTGCATTGCATGCACATTGCCTTGGGACGTAAACAAGCCTGCAGATGAGCTGGGAAATTGTTAGTGCTCCGCAGAACGTACTCCGTCATCACCGGAGGAAAGGAAGAGATTATGACTTACAACCACTAAAATAAATTTGTTGTAATTGTTAGGAGTTTGTTCTCTGATACACTGGGACTTGTCTTCAAAGCATAAACATAAATATTTAGCTCTTACCCACACACCGATGCACACACAGGGACTCGCAGAAAGCCGTTCGGTCTGTCGGTGCAGTTCAGTACTCATAAAACACTCTCGGGAACATTTGGAAAATGTGGTCTGTAAAAGCCTTACAGAAAATTTGATCACACTGAGATGTGACTCTGATATGAAATTCTGTTAATAAGGAATTCAAAGAGAAGAACTCTTCCTTTCCTGCTCTTGGAAATTCACATTAACTAGGTAACCAGAGCAAGGGAGGAAATTGTCCCTCTGGGTGGATAAAGAAAGAATTGTTGGTCTGCCACTAGCAGTAAACAAGGAAGAAAGTTAAAGATAGGAATCCAGAAGCTTCTAGCAAGATGTAGATCACCATGTAAATGAAATCGAGATGACAACTGTTTAATTGTGGGATGAACTGAGAAAGCAAAGCAAAAGTATAGCAATAATCAGGCAAATAACAACTGAAAACACACACACCATACTAGGTCCTGCATGAGAGGTAAGCAGATACGTATGTCAGGAGGCAGTCCAGTTCAGGGGAGCATTGTTAAATACCCTCAGACTCCTCGCTCTCTTTTCTTTCCCTCTGTCATGGTTTTCAAGTTACTTGGCTTGAAAGATCGCAAATATGGTTCTGTCTTCTGATGAATCTAATCTTACAAAGAGCCTTTCAATACACAAGAGGTGTTTCCGTGATCTTAAGAACATTGTTTAAATCTCAGTATTATGGCACTGCCTTTGTTTTCTTTACAGATCTTTCTTAAAAGTCAATTTAAGAGAATTAAACATCTTCCTGATAGATAAATGCAAACGGACCAAAAGGTTACCTAAACTGAAAAAGGAAAAAGAGACTCTAACCAGCTTGAATAAAAAAGGTTTCATCATAGGATTCAATCTATCTGTTTCATTGGCAGCTTTGTTTACTTTATTTCTCTCTCTTCCATGCTCTTCTGTCAGAGATCAAGTGGCACTCTGGTGACTCAGCTCTAAGGAGGTTGGCAGCATATGGCACTGTTTTAAGGGGATGCCTTCAAAGATAAGCCAGAGATTGCTAAGGGGATGCTAAAACAATGTAGCCCAGTATATGATTTTGTCTCTGGAGGACAGAATGAAATGAGATGTTGGATAATTGATGATTTTTCTTTTAGCCTGATTAGGCAGTGTTTTCCACTTAAAGGTATAATGAATAATACAGTTAATACCTGCATTTACACTGCACGGTACGATAAAAAAAAAATCATTAACAATAGAGCCGGAGCCCCTATCAGCTATGTTTGTATAGTTGAATAGTAAACTTCATTAAAATGAATGAGTTTGAGGATGTTTATTGACGAGAATGAATCTTAAAAACAAAATACTGGATTCAAAAAGATCATGTTGCAGAAGAATACAGTTTGATATCATTTACGGATAGCATCCTACCATGATATATATAACATCATAACTTATAGCATACAACAAAATAGACATTAACTACATTAAATATTATACATATTGCACATGTATATTTTACACAAATAGACAGCTGTCGTTGAGTCGACTCTGGCCCGCAGTACCCTTCTTTTCACTAGAGCGAAGCGTCACTGAGTCCTGTGTCCTGCCCCCGATTGCCGGCTTGTTGCAGCCCACCGTGGTGGCGAGTGTGTCCATTCTCTCACCACAGGTCTCCCTTACCGTCTCAGTTACTTTATGTCAACAGTCATAATGTCCTTGATTGCATGTGTGTGGGCCCCGTTTATGTTGCTGAAACAGTATATTTACAAGGAGGAAGCTGCTGGTCTTGCACAGTTCTCTTCTGTGATCTCTGCATCACGTCTATCGCCAAGGCCATATTTTCTAACTACTGATTCTCCTCCTTTGTTTCCAGCATTTGCCTTCCAATCACCAATAGCTAATTCTCTTCATAGTATATTGCATATATGTGTCTGTATATGTTTATATGTCATCAAAATATGTTAAAGTGCGATTCATTGCTTAAAAGTCACATACTTAGGCAAATGTTAAGAAATGTCCTTTTTGGGGGTACATAACATGCTGTTATTAAAGAAACGGTTATTTTAATACCACTAACCCTGATGGCATAGTAGTTAAGTGCTACGTCTGCTCACCAAAAGGTCGGCAGTTCACATCTGCCAGGTGCTCCTTGGAAACTCTATGGGGCAGTTCTACTCTGTCTACAGGGGTGCTATGAGTGGGAATTGACTCCACGGCTGTGAGTACCTACACAGTGTCGTTATTTGATGGCTTGAGGTATTAGGAGTGCACAGATAATAAAATACCTGTGGGTAAGCTTTGTGGTACAGTGGTTAACAGAATCCCTAATGGCTCAGTGGCTAAGAACTTAGCCGCTAACCAAAAGGTTGCATTTTGAATCTACCAGCTGCTCCTTGGGAACTCTATGGGGCCATTCTGTTGTGTCCTGTAGGTCACTGTGAGTCAGAGTCAACCTGATGGCAATTTTAATTTTTATTTTTAGCATTTGTTGCTTGTTTACCAAGTGCTCGGCATTGATTAACCTTGCTTTGACATTGATTCTCACAGTCACTTCATGAAGCATGTATTACGTGGAAATCATACTCTGGTGACCTCCCACCCTTTGCCGTTTCACCTTCCTGCGTGCACACATTCCTTCTGATGTACCCATTGCTCCTTCCTACACCATTTGTTTGCACTCCAACCTCACCACTTGCTTTAGAGGTTCACATGGCTGTGGGATTCATTTCCAAACTTCTTATTTTCTTAAACCCATCCAAGTCCATTAGAACTGCCTCTTCTGAGCAGAGTTGACATTCTTTGGGTTAGCTTTGACCTACCTTTATTTGAGTCCTTCATGTACTGTTCTGGAATTATTAATCTTTGGAGTCTGCTTTTAGACTGTCTGATCTTGAGTGAAGTGACTCCCTCTGCATCCTTGGCCTTCCTGAATTGAGGATTGTACTTAAGTTTATAACAGATTTGTGACATTGAGCTGATTGCTTTCTTAAGATGATTGGTTTGGAAAAAGAGGTGCACAAAGCGGGATGAGAGTACATTCCTTTGGGGACATAGGTTACAACTTTTAATAACACAGAACAACTCAGGGTGTACTGATTTTCTTCTTAGATCTAAATGGAGGAAATATTGGAAGGAAGGACAGACTGAAAAAGAATCAAGACTCATGTGAAATTTTTCTCTCAGCAGTTGATTGAAGGAACACAAAGATTTGGGGAACATTGTTCCACAACCCTGGATTAGTAAGACTACGAGAAAAGAAAAGATAGAAAGTAGTGTTGAGCCATAATAAGATGAACACAAAGCTGATGCCTTATTGTTCATAAGGCATTATCTCTTGCCTCTTCTGTGCTTTGTGAATGAGTAGATGTGGAGGGAACCCACAAATAGGCTGGAAAGTCAAAGTGAGTGACCTCATGTGATAGGAGCAGAATCCATTAGCACAAAATTGATAATTAAAAAGCACGTGATAGAAACTAGTCAATAAATGATCATTAACCACTTGTTTAGTGCTTATCACCAAGAATACATGGTCCATGTTTTTGCCTTGTGGGAAGATGAGGCTTCTCTGCGGGAGGTCAGTAGGCAATAGCCCTGCACGTGCTGCTGGCAGCTCTGTGTCGCAGCAGCCCGGAAAGAAACCGAGGTCCCTCCAAGTGTCGGACACTGTCCTTGGAACTCATGTGAGTTACGTGTTTGTTCCCCTCAGCAGCTGAGGAGCGTAGGCTGTTTTTTGTTGACGGCTGAGGACCCTGAACCTCCCAGAGGGTAACAAATAATCAATAGTAAACCAAGTCATATAAACAGCTCATCGTAAAATCTCTCTCACTTTCTCAAAAATATAAATTGGTATTGTGTGTCTTATCGGATCAAGTTTAAACTGTTTGGCCAGGTGACCAAGGCTCTGCTGCCTGGTTTAATGGGAGTCCGGAGATGCACCTGGTTCTATCTCTGGGTCTGTCAGGAACGTGCCCTGTCCTTGGAGAAGTCATTTCAGCTCAGTTAAGTCACCATTGATAGTTACATCCCATCCCTGGCCCCAAGTCACAGCCCCTGGTGACTGACAGTCTGTTTCTACGTATTTGCCTGTGGTAGATATTTCACACAAATAGATGAAGAGGTAGAATCGTGAAATCTATGACTTTTTCTGCTTGGCTTCTTTTCTTTAACACAAAGTTCCTGCGAGTCACCCATGTGGTAGGTTATATCAGAACTCTGTTCCTTTTTGTGACTGAATGATATTTGAATGTGTGCCTATATCGCCGTTTGTTTATCCATCTACCCACTGATATGTATCCTGGTTGTTTCTACTACCTTCTGGCTGTTGTGAGGGGTGCTGCTGTGCACCTCAGTCTGACCATCAGTGAAAGCAGCGTCTTTGGTGACAGGGATCCTGTTGTCGCTTCCGTCTCTGGCACGGGTTCTCTAAATCGGTGCCAGACTCAATCACTTTTTTCATTCCACTTGGTTCTGGAAAGCCTTGGTACCCACATTTCTCTCGCTTCTTCTCATCTGTTGTTCTGTTTACCTCCTCAGTAAGAAATAATACTCTTTAAAAGAACTTGTCAAATTATTGTCCAGTCTTCCCTTTCACAATTAGAACAAATTCTTGATTGCTGTACAGTCACCCTCATCACCTGATATCAAGTTCGCACTCAAACGTCTGCATCCCTTTACGGAGTATCTTACAGCTTCCCCTCCAAACAAGTGTGAACTAACATTTTAGAGTCGTGTTCAGTTTTTGTGTCACTTCACCCTCTTCTACCCTCTTCTTTTTCATTCCGATACTGACTTTTTGAAGAGTCCAGATCAGTTTCCTTATAGAACGTGCCATGTGCAGGATTCATCTGATTTATTTTTCTCCATGAGGTTGAAATTTCACTGGAAGTTATGTAAGGAGGCTTGGTTAAATGCTGTTAATCATTTGAGTCAGAAATATCAGTGGTGTGTGATTTATAGTGCATCACATAAAAACAAAAACAAAAACAAAACCATTGCTGTTGAGTCAATTCCGACTCACAAAGACCCTGCATGATAAAGTAGAGCTGCCCGTAGGGGTTTCCAGGGCTGTAAGCCTTTATGGGAGCAGGCTGCCACAGCTTTCTCACCCAGAGCCGCTGTCAACCGAGTGCTTAACCACGGTACTGCCGGGCCTGGAAATGACTACACTGACACAGAGAACTGCCACTGGAGACAGAGCATCTCCAGTTCAGGATATCATCAAGCCAGTGCTCTCTCCCTTTCCATTTCTGTTCGTCCCCCACTAGCCTAATCACAAAGATAAAATGGAAAACAAACCCAAATCAGCAATGGTAGCCAAAAGAATCGTAAAGCCAACAGTCAAACTAAAGCTAGAATCCAAGAGGAATTTTATTAACTATATAATGAGCAGAACTGCATTAAGAAAAATCTACCAGGTATCCAAGGCAATGCTTAACTATTCGTAAATGATAGGAAGCAGACTTAGAATAATATAAGAAAAAGAAAGGATTGGGCCACATGACCAGCAGCAGTTGGAGTGATAGGTTTTTACATAGGCAAGCTAAATCAAGGGACTCCGGTAACATTGTCAGAAGTTTCTCTAGTTCCTGCCTTCTCTTGTATTTCCTTGAATACATTTGTAAGCATACACTTTCCATGTAGC
The DNA here is from genome assembly GCA_028571685.1 of Heterohyrax brucei. Taxonomy (NCBI): domain Eukaryota; kingdom Metazoa; phylum Chordata; class Mammalia; order Hyracoidea; family Procaviidae; genus Heterohyrax; species Heterohyrax brucei. Next base: position 69,911,997 of record CM053162.1, on the reverse strand, counting down.
AATGCGTATAGAATCAGCCTAAGATTCTTGTTTTTCCACCTTGGCTCTGTTTAGAAAATGAACTTCCTTTTCCAACATAGCTAAAGATGGGTAACATCCTGGTTAACCTTTCTGGTCACCTGGCTACCTCTGAGTCAGTTTCTTAGCCAGTGAGTGGTTGGAGCGTTACTGCCGGTCCAGCTCAGGTCGCACGTCAGTCCCTAAAGGTAGGTGGAGAAAGAGACTCACCTCCTGCTCACCTAGAGCCAAATCTAGCTTGGGTCCAAAGCGGTTGATTCCTGAGATGGGTGTAATTTCCCTTTCATGTTATTTCAGCATTATTATCTGTGATAGCATCCACCAGAAAATAATTCCAAAGGATAGAGGGCTAAATGGACTAAGGCAGTGTCATTCCTGCTTCAGATGACTTCAGGGTTGTTGACAGGAGAACACACAGAGGAGATTCCTATTTTAGGGGCTGGATAATTAACCCAAAAAATAAATAGCAGAGCAGTTCTTAAGGAGAACAGCCACTATGCTTCCTTAACTCAGGAAGGATTGTTCATATCCCAGTTTAAAACGCCGGCACTGAACAAGACTGAAAACCAAATACAGGCACCTTGGGAGACTTCTAAACTCCCTTGCACTGTAGCTTTGCAGTTTTGACCTTCTTGAAGTTTTTTAGATAGGATGGTTGTAAGATTTATTTTCTAAATTGAGACATTTTTGTCAGAGTGAATGGAGACACAATTGATAATTATACTGGAATAGCAATTGTAAACTTGAACTGTTCCAACAAGCCATGAACTGTTTACCCTGGTATCAACTCCAGTTAAGGCCTTCGAGGGATTAGTGTTTTGGCTAGCTGCTTTGAGTTGCTTCTGACTTAAAGCAACCTGATGCAGAACAGAATGAAACACTGCCTGGTTCTGTGCCATGCCCACAGTCATTTTTATGCTTAAACCCGTTGTTGCAGTCACTGTGTCAATCCGTCTTGTTGAGTCTTCCTCTTTTCATTGACACCCTACTTTACCAAACCCCAAGGGATTACAAGCCAGTATGTACCTTTTGTTGTCTTTCAAAGGTAAATGAACCCAGTGTCTTGTTTTGTTGCGCTGTGCACAGTATTCAAGGAGAAGCCTCATTACTGGTACCTCCTGGTCAAAGCAGCATGGTCTTTCCTTTGCCTGGTCCTTGATCACAAAGACTTTGTCTTAGTCAGCACTCTTCTCCTGGGAGCTGCCGTGGCAGGCGTGCTAACAGCTACTGCCTTCTGTCACTGCCTGGCCACACTCAGTCGTCTTCCGCTCTGTCATTCATTTGAAGAAAGACTAGGGAATTGGGTCAGGCCTCCGATGTCTTTCGAATTTCTCAGGGTACATCATAGGAGGAACTAGATTAACTCGTTCTGGCTTCACACTTAACGTTCTGCTTGACTTCATAGTCAGGGCTTGAAAATTTCTGCCTTCCGACTCGACGGCACTTGGCTTGGCTGCACTGATTTGGTCACCAGTGGGGAAAGAAACTCTCAGTTCTCCTGGACTATGTTTAGAACACAGGTGGTGAAGTGGTTATATGCTTGGCTGCTAACCGAAAGGTCAGCAGTTGGAAATCACCAGCTGTTCCTGGGGAACCACGTGAGACAGTGCTACTCTCTACTAAAGGGTCTCTATGAGCCAGAATCTATTTGACGGCAATGGGTTGTGATCTGTGCTTTGTGTTGAGTCCTAGGGGTACAACAAAGGGTGAGATCGACCTAACTCCTTAGTTCTTTAGCTTGTAGTTGGAGCCCTGGTTGCATAGTGGTGAAAATCTATGACTGTTACTCAAAAGCACAGCAGTTCAAATTCACAAGCTTCTCCTTGGAAACCCTATGGAGTGGTTCTGCTCTGTCCTACAAGGTCACTGTGAGTTGGAATCAACCTGACGGCTGTGAGTTTTGTTTTGATTTTAGCCTTACAGTTAAGTAGGCATTAAAGAAACAGAAGAAAGTCAATATATATCCATCTCCCCAAACCGAACATACATTGCACATCTGGGGTTGCAGGACTCTGTCTTGCCAAAGCCAAGTGCCGTCGAGTCAGTCTTACCGTCTGTTTTTGTATGCTCAGCCTCACTCCTTGAAGTTACGAGTTTTCTTCTGGTTGGTCCCCTGAGCCACGTGGCTCGTCAGACGCAGCTTCTGAATTCGGTTGTATTCAGGGCAGATGCGCCTAAAAACAAAGGCTGTTCTTCATCCCTGGAACTAGTGAGACTGGAATCTGGATGGAGCATGCCTTCCCTTGCTTTTTGGTACCTTATCGATTCATTCTCTGTCTGAGTGCTTTGTGAGACCATGTGTGTTCACACAGATGCAGATGCAGACGCAGACACACATACACACACACAGTTTCTTTTTTCAAAAAAAAATAGAACAATTAAAGAAATGAAAATAAGTAGGATAGTTAAAGTCATTAATGGTTACAGAGTTTCCCAAGTCCCGGAAGGAAAGCTCCTGAGGGTGGATGCTTTTCAAGAAAGCAGTCCTGGCGGCGTCCCTGTTAGCTCCTCATCGTACTGCACTTGCCGTCTTGGTTACCTAGCACTGCTTTAACAAGAATATCAGAAGGGGGTGGCTTTAAAAAGAGAAATTTTATTTTGTCACAGTCCAGTAGGCTAAAAGTCCAAATTCAGGGTGTCAACTCCAGCGGACGGCTTTCTCTGCTGACCTGGAGAAAGGTCCTTGTCCTCAATCTTTCCCTGAACTTCTGGAAGCTTCTGAGACACAGGACCCTAGGTCTACTCCAGAGGACGTGCTCAGCTCCCAGGACAGCTTCTTGGTCGTGTGAGTTCTCCCAAATCTCTCAGCTAGCTTCTCTCCTCTACTCCTGAAGAGGCTACCTTGAGGCACAGTAGAATCTCAGATGCTTAGCGCTGTCCCACCAACACAACTACAGCCCGTCCACCCTAATTAGCGTCCTAGCATTAGGGTTTACAACAGGGAGGAGCAGAACACAGTACCAGAAATCATGGCCTAGACAAATTGCTACACAGATTTTGGGGGGAACACAACTCATTATCTGACACATGCCTTCCAGGTCACTCCTTGCATAAGCACATTCTTCTTTAAAATCCCTACCAAAACCTCTTCTCGGGTACTCTCTTCTGTCGGTTTCCCTCTCTAGAGCGATGTCCTTTCCCCAGACATTATCTCTCTGAGTTTCCATCACTCAGCCTGAAGTGGTACTTGGAGTTCCTTTGATGGTTCCTTCTCTAACTTCTGGAGTTGTATACATGTGTAATTTATTGTTTGGGTATACAAGTATTCAAGCTGAGAATTTTCATCTGAGAAGTGTTTATATCATGATTTTTTTCATGTAGGGTGTTTTGTTATCAATATTTTTAGATGTTTTAAATTTTGACTGTAGTAGAGTTTTTATCCCCACCAATGCTGGTGGCATCGTGGGTTAAGTGTTATGTCTGCTAATGGGAAGGTCTGCAGTTCAGATTTGCCAGGCAGTCTTTGGAAACTCTATGGCGTGGTTCTAACTCTGACCTCTCAGGTTGCTGTGTGTCAGACCTGACCCGACAGCAGTGGGTTTGTGTTTCGGTTTTCGTCCTATGTTATTTGTCATACTTTGGTGGCTTGTGTGTCGCTACGATGCTGGAAGCTGTGCCACTCGTATTTCAAGTACCAGCAGGGCTGCTCACGGGGGACCAGTTTTCAGCATAGCTTCCAGACAAAGAAAGGGCTGGCCATTGACTGTTAAAAATTAGCCAGGAAAATTCTATGTATTATAACAGTTCTAGTCCAGTGACTCCCCCAGGCTGGAAGAAATTCAGAGTGCACAGCAGCTGAAACAATGGGCTCGATCATGCTAATCATTGCAAAGATAGTGCAGAACCATGCAGCATTTCTCTGTGTTGTACATCTGGGCACAGAGTTGACCAAATGCCAACCAACGACAAAGCCACAGAGTTTTTCTAATTTTTGCAATTTTCAGACTTTGTTTTTCTCAGGTTATAATTAGAGAATGTGGTCAATACTACCTTTACTTTTGGGAATATACTGTATTTTATTTGTGGGCTTATAAATGTTCATTTTCATAAAAGTTCCATGAATACTTGCCAGAAAAACATACATTCTCTTTTCTCAGTGACAGAGTTTGACACTTCTATTATATAAAATATGTAATAACATTTACAAATACTTTATTCACATGGCCAACATCTTTAATAATTTTTGGCTACTTGACAACTTATAGGCTGTCAAAAATGAGTTTAAGTATAGTAACACTGATTCAAAGCCCTGAAGATATTTTTCCCTTGCCTTAAAACTTGTAATTTTATAGGGAAGATGTTGAGACCAGCCAGATTTTTCTGTTTTTAAAGATCAGTGATGTTATTTTATATATGTACACCTTTGTTTATTTTGTTAGATGCTTGTAAAATTTCTTTATTGCTGAAATAAAAAAGTTTTACTAGGAGATAACTCATTAGCAATCTTTTTTCCTTTAAATTTTTTGGTCTACCACTTTAATGTGGAGATTCAAGTGTAGCAGAACGAGTTGGGTATATTTGAAATTTTTCAAGGTATAATCCCATTGAAGTATTATTGAGCTTCAGTCTCTCAAGGAAGTGGAATATGCTCACTGATGAAAACTCTTTTGGTTTAGCTCTATCAGATTGACTACTTGCAACTACAATGAAATAGTCATCTTAAAATCTAATAATCACGGAGATTTTGTGCTTATTGTTCTCAGTGGATCCTGGGTGGCATAGTAGCTAGGAATCTGGCTCCTAACCAAAAGACTGGTAGCTCAAATCCACCAGCCAGTCCTTGGAAACCCTATGGGGCAGTTCTACTCTGCCTTATAGGGTTGACATGAGTAGAAATCTAGTCAGTGATGTCAGATTTTTTTTCAAATAAATGGTATTTTAACCAGTTGAGTAAATAAGAGAAAGAATAGGCAAGACTACTTTTTTAGAACTTTTAGTGCCATAAACAGCTAATGTGCTTGGAGGCTAACAAAAAGATTGGAAGTTTGAGTCCACCCAGAGGAGGTTCAGAGCAAAGGCCAGGAGATCTGCTTCCAAAAACTCAGCCGCTGGAAATGCTGTGGAGCACAGTTCTGCTTTGACGTTCATGAGATCGCCATGAGACAGAGTCAACTTGACCAGCAAATGTAAGACAGTATTTGAAAAGGCTTGGAGAGTCAAGGATGAAATTAAATAGCTCCTCTCCGTGTTGCAGCGCATCAGGTGGGCTGAGGGACACCTAACTTGAGAAGACAGCTGCTCAGGCTGACCTGGTTTAAACCCAGCGGAAGTCTGACTCAACTGCTTGGACAATGGCCATGCTAAGGACAGGCTGGGGATTGCTTAATTACTGGGGCTCGGTGCTTCAATTAGACTGACCCTTCTTTCTCATTTTCACACAAGGAATATCAGAGGCCAGGCTAATCTTGCTTCTGTTGAAAATAGCCTCCACTTTTGCCCATGCTTTCTTGTAAGATTCCTTCTGTAACAGAAAAATTCAAAACTTGAGCAAGATATATCTAGATATTTCTGATATTTCTCTTTTTTCTTCACAAAATATTTTTTGTTCAAGGACACCCTCTCTAACTTAGGACCTGAAAGGTGATTTATTTTCTTCAATTTATAGATCTCTTCACTGAGGTCTATAAGTGTATTTGTCTTTTGGGGTAGAGTCCATGAACTTCAAAATTTTAAATGTTTGTAGTCTTTCTTGGGTTTATGCTTTTCTAAAATGAGTATTTCATTCTATTCATCTGTACTATGGTGGAAGTTCTAATATTTTTCAGATAGCACAAACACGTATCAGTACTGTTTCTAGGACTGTTGACAGTGTTACAGTGGCATTTTTAATTGATTTAAAATGTTTTGTAGTTTATCTATTTATCATCTATCTATGTATCTATCATGTGTCATCTATCTATCATCTATGTATCATCTACCTATCTATCACCTATCTATCTATCTATCATCTGTCTCTCTATCTTCTGTCTGTCTGTCTATCTGTCATTTCTGTCTACCTTACATCTGGAGCCATGGTGGCACAGTAGTTAACAGCTAGCCAAAAGGTCAGCAGTTCAAACCCGCTGTCTGCCCCTTGTAAACCGTATGGGGCATTTCTACCCTGTTCTGTAGGTTCACTGTGAGTCAGAATCAACTCCATGTGAAAGGGTGCATTACACCAAGTTCCTTTTTACCTCATTTTGCTTTCTTATCTGTTACGTCTTATTTTGTACTTGAAATTTTATTAAAAGCAGGATAAAAGGCAAAAGCAAATGTTGTTTAAAATATCCTTTTGTTTTCCCTGGTCACTCTCTCCCTACTCCCCACCCAGAACTCTTTATTCTATATGCTTAAGTCTTTAATTTTTTTTAGAGCCATCATTTTGATTTTTATCTGCTTTTTATCTCTCTTGGTCTAATTTTTATTGAATATAATGGGTATTGTGTATTTCCTGGAATCTCTTCTTTGGCGACCTCATTACAGCTATATTTCTTCTTGTCAGTGTTAAAGCAGGTTATGTTAGATTTAACATAAGATTTATAGTCACCTGTCAGGAAAGCTCTAGCGGCGTAGTGTTTAAGTGCTACAGCTGCTAAGCAGAAGGTCAGCAGTTGAAGTCCTTCAGTTGCTCCTTGGAATCCCTGTAGAGCAGTTCTACTCTGTCTATAGGGTCATTATGAGTTAGGATCAGTCAAGGGCAGTGGGTTTTGGGGTTCAGTCTGTCCATTCGTTGTACTGTGCTGGCCTGCTTCAATAATGCTGGAATCTGTCCCACCAGCCTTTCAAACACATCACCCCAGGTAGACAGGCTTCAGCAGAGATGCCAGGCTAAGACAACCTGGGAAGAAAGGTCTGGCAGTTTATTTCTGAAAATTAGACAGTGAAAACCCTATGGATCACAACTGAAAATTGTCTGATGCAGTGCTAGAAAACAAATCCTGTAGACTGGAAGACATTCAAAATACACAGCATACTGACTTGAGCACACCAAATTTGTTGTGAAGACAACAAAACACTGGTGTGACAGTTGTTTTGTTGAGCAGAGGGTCCCTGTAAGAACCAACCTAATGGCTGTTAGCAGCAACAGCAATATTAGATTGTACCCCTTTCTCCATTATCCGTTCAGAGGGGCTGATAGAGCCTGTGACTGCTGACAGTTACCACACGAGTATTTCTTTTTTTCTTTCTTTTTTTTAACTTCTTTATTTTGATTTCTCCATGTGGTAGGCAGAAAAAAGTCTCCTGAAATATGTCTGTGTCCTAACCCCTGAAATCTGTAAATATGTTAGATTATATAGCAAAAGGTGAATTAAGCTTGCTAATCAGTTAACTGTGAAACAGGACGATTATCCTAAACCTTCCAGGTGAGGCTGGTGTTACCACAAAGAAAAAGAGAGGCAGAAGAGTTACATGATGTGGGAAAGATTCTGCTAAGGGTCTTAATAATGGAAGTCCACATGCCCATCTCAATAGATTTGTGTACCACATAGAATTTAACTACACTGCCCAGATAGTCTCTGCAGGGAGAGGCTTTGACTGGCCCATATTCACTGTAGAAGAAGGAAAAGGATGATCCCTATAGTCTCTCTGCAGACCAAGACCCAAGAGGCCACTGCATGGTAAATTCTTTAAGTTTCCATTTTTTGAATGACATATTTGTTCAGGATTTTCTGCCTGGGGCATATCTGTGCTTTAATAATCAATTTTCTACATGGTTGAGACTTTATGGTTACTCTCCATGGTAATATTGAGCATCCTCCGGTGTGTCAGAAGTTTCACTGCAGCCTTCACAGACAATCCTGCCAATCAGTCCCGCAGCCACCATCCAGCTGACTCTGACTCATGGCAATCCCATGTATGTCAGGGCAGAGCTAAGCTCCACAGCATTTTTAATGGCTGGTTTTTCAGAAGTAGATCATCAGGCTTTTCTTCCAAGGCACCTCTGGGTGGGCTTGAACCTTCAACCTTCCAGTTACCAGTTGAGCCTGTTGACCACGTGTAGCATCCCAGAACTCCAGACAATACTGAGAGAGTTACGGATTCATCCTAAGACCACTTCTTAGCAATACTTTTGCAGTGGCAAGACAAACAAGATCAGACCCTGGAATAAGACAGTTCTGGATGCTTACCTGACAAGATAGCTCTGCAAAACTGTTGAAGTCATTGACCTCCTCTGGACTGTAGAGTTATTTGTAAAATGGGAATACTGTAGGCTAGAGTAATTATTAGAATTAAAAGAGATAATGTATTTTAAAATATTGAGTGCTACTCCAGACATATATTTAGGACTTGGTAAACAACACTGAGGAAACCCTGGTGATACGGTGGCTAAGTGCTGTGACTGCTAACTCAAAGATCTGCAGTTTGAATTTACCAGGTGCTCTTTGGAGACAATGGGGCAGTTCTACTCTGTCCTATAGGGTTGCTGTGAGTTGGAATCAACTCAACAGTGGTGGGTTTGGTGGGTTTGGAACCGACATCAGTGAATCGAAACTGACCCCAGAGCGGTGGGTTTGGTGGGTTTGGAACCGACATCAGTGAATCGAAACTGACCCCAGAGCACACAGTGACAAATGGCAGCTCTGTCACCTAAAAGATGCGCTTACTGTGTGTCTCACCACAGCTCCCTCCCACGTGCTAACTCACTGGTGAAAGCTCTTCTCCGTTGTTTTGAATTCATAAACATTGATTTTTCCTACAAAGACTCCATTTGCCAGGTTCATTTCTCTTTCTTATTTTCTCTCACACAAACATCGTTTTTGTCAGTTCTAGGGAGACTCAAAACAGACTCCAGGAAACCAAGCATCCAACCCTGCCAAGCTGTCTCTCAGCCTCACCCACATCTGTCCACCTGCTCTCAAAGTGCCCTTGGTTCTCCTCTCATTTCCACTCTTTCAACAAAGAGACGCTTTCTCTTTTGTGCTTTTCTTAACTCTGTAGTCTGTCACTTTTTGCTGTAAAAAAGACTGTCTTAGTCTTATTTGTGAGATTTTTTTAATTATGCATTTTGCTAATGTGATTAGAACTGAAGTTATTGAAATTCTCTATAGCAATTGACTTGGGAGGAGGTCTGTAAAATTTATGCGTATTTTATTTCAATTGCATTATTTATCTTCGTGATTGGAAAATAGAGGTAGTCCACCTAGTGAATTTTCCTAATGCAGAAAACTTTCCCTTTAAATCTGAAGGTACTGTTTGGTCAGTTAGCTGGAAACATTTCCGAAGCTTAATTCACATTACCTTGTCTTCCTGGAGTACATTTTACAGACTTTAATGCTTTCTTTATGATTGCAATTCTTTGTTATAAAATATTAAATTTTTAAATGATGCCAGACACACCTAGGGACCAGGTGACCTGACTTCTGTTATGCACTTGGTCTCTGTGAGTGAGTATTGACTCAACAGCAACTACCAATGATGGGGCTCTCATAGTTACTGATGACGGGCCCAGCTCTCGAGCCACACACTAAAACATCATTTTTGTCCTTGTTACTCTTATTTGTGATTCGTTTGGGGTCAGTGACGTGCAAAGAGTGGCTTTCTGAGAGCTTTGGAGATAGACATTCTTTCAGTCTTCAGAGCAAACCAAAGGATATTTGGAGTAGAACTCTTTTTCTCCAAAAGTCAGGGTGTTAGAGAGCAGATACAGAGCCTGGAGCCTCAGTGACTTGTGGCGGATTCCAAAGACTGCCAGAGAGGCAAGCGGATGCCGTAGTCACATAGTTTACACGTTGCCTTGATTACGGTCCAAGCAGATCAGAAGCAGAGTTTCTGCCACTTGGCGTTAAACAATTTCTACCATTTCCTACAGGATAAAGCAGATGAAATGTATCCTGTCTGAACTGTTTGAAGAGTGCACTTGTTCTTGACTTTGTACATGATTTAGCTTTCAGAAATCTCACTATACGGTTAGCGCAGTGTTGCCATAATTAATTAATTACAGTTATTCCAGATCTTCCTCTGAGATTCAAAGATCTGCTTTCTATGTCAATACCAATTAAGTCACATAGAATGCTTTACCTATGAATCACTAATACTGTTATTTAGATGGCTTTCAGAAATCATATTTTCAAATTACCTTTGGTTCATTAGCAATAATCCCCAAGGAAGGGTAAAAATAGGAATATATATTTATCTGATATTCTAATAAGTCTAAAATTATTTCTTAAATCCGTACCTTTGGGTTGCCTATATAAGGATAGGTAAATCAGTGAATTTGCACGTGCTTTGGGTCTCTGGGTTACAGAAGTACTGTCATGGGAAGTGAATAGGACCATGATCCCATGGACGATTTCATCCTAAGTGGGTGCCATTCCAACTGTAAATATTTCAAGATGTCCAATAAAATGGTACTCTTTCCCGCATTTACCTTAAATTTCATCTCAAGAACAGCAGAAGGCCATTGACAAAAAGGAATTGATGTACAAAACTGTCTGAAATATTTATTAGATAAAAATGGGTTGCTATTTGTAATAAGTAGTCACTCTGAATTATAATCTCAGTGACTTTTTTTCCTAAGTGCAAGTCCACTGATGCTCTAAATTTTATTTTAAGCACTTAAACTTATGGCTTTCACCCTTGTTAAAATATGTGTGCTCCCTGCAAGAATCAGTGTGTTCCAGTGTGAGTAAAAATGTGTGTGGTGCTTTACTGATTTCTGTTGATAGAGTCGAAGAGAGACCACAAAGCACTGGACAGAGATTGTGAAGGAAAGCGTTAAAAAACATGGAGGTGGAGATCAAAAAGAAAACCTGTCTAGTCTTGGCTATTTTTGGACAACAATGGTTATGGGCTTCTGGCAGCCACTGTGTGCAAATTTGAAAGGCTGTGAAATTCTGCCCAAGGTTGGAAAGATTGCCAATGGAGTGAGAAATTGGAAAAGCCAGTTGGGGTTTTCTTCACACATGCACAGAAAAAGATGGAAAATATTTGACACCTTAGGAAGAACTCCTATATCTAACATTACCGTTTTTAGATTGAAAGTTTTGGTAGCTTTTGGTTAAATCCTTCCAAAGAAGCATCTTCAAAGCCACTTAATTTAAAAATGGAGACCTGAAGGATAGACAAATATTCCACAGAGAGAAGATCCAACTTCCTCTTAGTTCCAGGAGGAAAGATGTGAGCCTTCCAGAGCCTGGGGACTTTCGACACAGCCTGGGACCAGCACTAATTTGCTGTGACAGCTTGCATAAATGGACTATTACTCATAATCTTCCAAAGAACACAATTCCTGGTATTTCTTTGTGTGCATGCCCACTTCTTTGTTATACACCTAGAAGGTAATTTTTATGAGTCAAAGGTATAAACAATATTAAGTTTTTGATACATGTGTTCAAATTACCACTAACATACGGGAAGTGTCTACCACCACCTGCCCACCTCTCCATCCTGGGAGCGTTTCATAAGCACCTTCAGGGTCTCACCTGCTAGGGCACATGTTCTATGAATGTCTCCAAGTTGATCAGTAATAATTCTCCAGTAAAGACAGACCGTAACAATCAACTGACATGAACTCAGTTATTGTCCTGATTCTCCTCGCTGTCAGTTCTGATGAAACCATGAACAGCTTCGGTGTGGTTCTCAGCAGCAGCGTGGCCAACCCTGCATTTCCTCTCGGGTCTCATTGTGCGTGGGCCGACAGAGTGACGGGCTTGCTTCGCGGGGCGCATCGCACGGGAACTGAGCATGCAGAGCTCCGTGGCAGGAAGCCTGAGGTGTCGTCATTAGCAGTTCTGTCAGGGTCATTGCCATCCAGCTTGGGACACTTGCCCTGCATCCCTCCCAGAGCACGCATGTAAGCTCCCGTCTTTTCTTGCCTCCTTCGCCGCAGTGGCTCTTGTAACTCATTCTGAAGACTCGTTTGCCCTCTCGAATCTGTTTTCAATCCTGGAGCTGGGGGCAGGGGTTGGAACCTGAGAACATAGCCACTGAGTCGATTCCGACTTAGAGTGACCCTAAAGACAAAGTACAAGTGTTGCATAGGGTTTCCAAGGCTGTAAATCTTCCCGTAAGCAGACTGGCATATCTTTCTCCGTGGAGCTCCAGGGTGGCTTCTAACCTCTAACCTTTCAATCGGCAGACGAACACTTCAGCCATTGTGCCACCAGGATTCCTCTCCTGAAGCTAGAGTGGTATTTTCAAAATAGAAGTGTGATCGTGTGATCCATCTACTTAATTAAACTCTTTCATGGTATCACATCCTTCTTAAAGAAAATGATGTTTAGTGTTGCCTTGTAAGGTTGTGAGTGAGCCAGTGCTGGTTGTCTCTGTCTTCATCTTGCCTCCTGTTTGTCTGGGCCTCCTGAATTCCCATTCTTTAGAACTTTCCCCAGTCTGCTGAATGTCCTTCAGTCCTAGGACACTGGCACACGCAGCTTCCTTCTCCTGCCCTGCTTTCTGTCCTTTCCCCTCTGCCTCAGAGATGATCTCTCATGTTCTTTGCTTCTCAGTCTAAATGTTATTTTAAACATTTCCATGATCCCTCGACTCTGTCAGATGCCTGGGTTGTGTTCCTTCAAAGCGCTTTTTCTATATTACCTGCTACAGTCTGTAAATATATATTTACGTGTTCATAAATGTGATCGTGGCCTGTCTCTGCTATGAGATTGTAAATTCCGTGACAAGAGAGAGCATGTGTGTTTGTTTGTCCTTGTATCTTTGGGGCCCAGAAGTGCCTATCACATAATAGTAAAAAAACAAAAATCAAACCTGTTGCCATTGATTCAAGCTCATAGTGGCCCTATAGGACAGAGTACAACTGCCCCATAGGCTTTCCAAGGAGCACCTGGTAGATTCAAACTGCTGACCTTTTGGTTACCAGCCAGTCTGTTAACCACTGTACCACCAGGGCTCCTAGGAGCTGGAAATGACTCAACAGCTGTGGTTTGTTTTAACGTAATTGTAGTTGCTTAGTAAATAATGTCAAATGATTGGATCTAAGACATTGTAAGATCTACATTTGAAGCAAGAGGAAAAATTACGTGGTAACAGCCATTTTGTCCTATTTTTTTTTCCACCTTGCCTGTTCATGGCGACCCTAGAGGCCAGAGTAGAACTGCCCTTTAGAGCATTCAAGAAGCGCTTGGTGAATTCAGGCTGTCTCCCCAGGAGTGACTCAGGAACTGGCTCCATCTCAGCCTTCTCTCTCGGCAGTGCTTCCAGGTTCTGCAGCAGGGACTACACACAGAGAACAGAGGGCAGGATCCCAGCGCTGTGCAGTGACCTCAGACTGGATTTCAAGGCTGATCTTTCTTAGGAAAGTGTTTGCAACTATGTGACTATGACAGGCAGATAGGTGTAGGCTGCTACTGAAAAGAGAAACAAAAATAAAGATAAAAATAAAACGGTCTTTTCGATGATAGGGAGACCCTGGTGGCATCATGGTTAAATGCTACGACTCCTAACCAAAAGAGTGGCAGTTTGAATCTACCGGTGCTCCTTAGGAACTCTGTGGAACCACTCAACTTTGTCCTAGAGGGTTGGTATGAGTTGGAATTGACTCCACATCAGTGGGTTTTCATTGGGGTTTTGTTTTAGTTGGCTAGGCTGCTCTAACAGAAATACCACAGAGTGGATGGCTTTAACAAAGAAAGATTTATTCTTATACAGTCCGGTAGGTTGCAAGTCTATATTCAGGGTGTCCGCTCCAGGGAAAGACTTTCCCCTTGTCGGCTCTGGAGGAAAGTCCGGTATTGCATCAGTCTTTGTCCAGGGAGCGTCCTCACGCAAGAACCTCTGGTCTGAAGGACGCTCTGCTCCCGGTGCTGCTTGCTTGATGGTAGCGAGGTTCTCAAATTGTCCTTTGTTTCTTTTTCCTTTTATTCCTTGCAAGCTAAAAGCATTAAGGGTGGGGCAAGCCATACTCCAGGGAAACTCCCCCCACAGCAGGAATTCATAGCCCCACCCTAATCCTTTAACATACAGGTTAGCAAAACCACACAATGGAGGACAGTCCCAAGATACTGGGAATCATGTCCCAGCCACACAGCTGCACATATTTTTGCGGGGACACAGTTCAACCCATGACAGGTTTGGTTGTAGGAAATAAGGAAAGAGATGATGTTTTGGATCAGCTAGTACAGGACAAGAAGATCTGGGGAAAATATTAGAAAATCTTGACAGCGAGTCCAGGAAGAAGACCATCCCAGAATGCAGTTACGAAACAAGGGTAGGTGACTTCAGAACACAGGTAAGAGATGACACAAGGTGCGGGGTAGGGGAATCATAGGCTTGCAGAAAGAAGAGAGAAAAGAGATAAAAGAGAAGGAAAAGAGAAGAGGGGAAACATGACTGACTCTTGGCCTTGGTAAGCTTTGGTAGCTTTTCCTCGTTGACTCCATGGACCTGATTTTGTGGCTGGAGAATCAAATCTAATTACAGGTTTGAGATCAGCTCATTTAAGTGGTCTCCTTCTTACGGGATCCTAATTCTGATTATTTCAAGATTAATTCTTCACTTTGTGAAAATTGACGGCGCTTGGCTTGGCATGTGAAAATTCTTCTGGGGTAAAGGGAACAACTTAAGGTTACATCTGAAAAAATCAGATAGTTGTTACCTTTTAATTTCAATTGTGACAATACAATTGACACAATTATTTTATGTGTAGCACAAAACAATAAAGAACAGATATTATAGTGACAAACAGTATTCTTCTGCCTAACATCCTCATCTTCAAGTTCATCTCGTTGGACGTGATTACTTTCGTGATGTCAGCTTTCCCCTTGTACTTTAGCAATGCATTTCTGCCTTCATGTCTATGCTGCGCTTGAATCACAGGTACCAGTAGCCTCCTGCATGGGGAATAGATTTTGTTTTGGCAATATTGTTTATCTAAAAGTGACTTCATTATGTCATCACAATTGAGTAATGATTTGACAGGACACAGAATTTTAGGTTGAATGAAAGTTTTATTCAGAATTTTGAAGTCATTGCTCTATTATTCTCTGGAATCTCTTGTTACTCTCGAGACATTTTAGGGTATTAGCATTCACAGTCCTTTTATGATCAATTGTTTATTCCATGCTTTCTTAAATTGCACTTAAGAAAAGAAATTTTTTCTTTGGGTGTCCAGTGGGCTCTTTCAGTTAGGAGACTTCTGATTTGTAGCAGTGGAAGAGACTTATTTTAGCTTTAAAACTTTTTTTCCTCAATATTTCTCATTCTCTCACTTTCTGTGGCTAATTAATTATATTGCCACTGGATCGTCGAGATGTTCTACTTTTAGTTTTCTAATTGTGATGAGAATTCCTCTTTTTCTTTCAATGTTTCTGCTGATACTTCTTTTTTTGTTGTAGACTCCTTCTTTATAGCATCTCATTTTATAGAATTATTTTCTTTCATCCCTTTGAGGTTATAAATTGTAGCTTTTATGGTAAGATAAGCATATTGGATTAATTGAAGGTTTCCTCCTGATTTCAGCACTGACCCTTTTTTTTAGCACTCTCCCCCAGCTTCCCTTTAATGTCTTTGAGTCTGTGTCTTTCATGGTAGATGCCATTAGTGCCTGGTGATTGCTGGCTTGCCATTCACGTGGCCAGCTGAAGCAACTTAAAAGCCTGCTCAGGCTGTGTGCGTGTGTCAGGCTTATTGAGTGGTCCATTTTCACATGTGCCTCCTCTATCAGGTAATGGGCTCTAAAAACTACACCCGTCACCACCACCTTCTGCGGCTGGTTGGTGGACAAGCGCTGTCACTAGATTGCAAGGGATGAGGGACCTGGAGTTGTCACTGTTCCTTACCAAGTTTTACAGTAGCCCTCATGGTTTCAGTCCTTTGCCAAGTCTTCTCTACAGGTTTGTTCTCTACTATTTGGACAGCTCTGTGTTGGCTGGCCAGCCCCTGTTTCCCACAATGCTCAGCTTTTGCTTTCATCTCCCTTTGGAGCCAATTTTATTCTCCTCACCTGCATCACTTCTTCTCCCATTGTCTTTGCCTTGTACATTCAGGCTTTAAAAGTTTTATTTTATTATTACTTATATTTTCATTATGCCACATTTGTGATATTTTTTCTTTTTTTGAGAAGCAGACAAATGCCGTGTTCAGTCCTCCATGTTCAACCGAAACCTGACCTTAATTTTGTTAATTTCAAAATACAAAGCATCTCAGTCAAACTCATAGTGGTGTTGATTCTGACACACAGTGACCTCATCAAAAAGAGTAGAACTGCCCCACAGAGTTCCCAAAGAATGCCTGGTGGATTTAAACTTCTGATCATTTTAGCAGCTATAGGACTTAGCTACTGTGCCACCAGGGTTTCCAGAATAAGCATATAAGGACCTGTATAACATATTACAAAGTCTTGGTGGGACCGTAGTTAAGAGCTCATCAACTAGCCAAACTGTCAGCAGTTTGAGTCCCCTCGCTCCTCCTGGGAAATCCTCTGGAGCCGTTCTGCTCTGTGTGTAGGGTCACTACAGTTCAGAATCAACTCAATGGCAATAGCTGTTGTTTTGTTTCTATAACAAGTTAAAGTAGAATTAGACTACATTCTTTTCATTTACACAGATTCAGTTATAATTGTTTCAACACAAGACAAAATGACAGAGAATAAAATTAGATTGTGCAGGTGACTCTGCCCATCCAACAAGCGTATGTCCTACAACGTGCTTCGGAAATCTCACTCATCTGCAGAACGAAACTTGCCCATCTCTGGAAGAAAAATTTGCCCACAGTAGATTTACTAAGAGATACTGTTTGGAAACCCAGCAACCACAGTGGGTTTGGGTGGTGACACAGTTTTTAAATTTTGCAGCTTCCAACCAAATGGTCAGCAGTTCAAACCCACCAGGCACAGTTCTACTCTGTCTTACAGAGTGTTGAATTAACAGCAGTAGTTGTAATGGATAATAGTAGTTCATTTCCTCAGCATTTCTTAACAGTTATTTTAGCTGTACAAAGTTTGTTGCCTTTAGAAACTAATCTCCGTTGATGAAAAAATTGAATTGTAATACTTAGGGAGTCATGGTAACATTTATTTAGGGGTTGCTTATTAAGATGTTAAAATATTATAGCTCATTCATGAAGCCTACCATTTTGTTTAAGATTTAGAGAGCAGATAGACATCAGGAAAAGTTTGACAACTCTTGGAAACCCTGGTGGCATTGTGGGTTAAGTGCTATGTCTGCTAACAAAAAGGTTGGCAGTTCAAATCTACCAGTCCGTCCTTGGAAATTCTATGGGGTGGTTCTATTCTGATCTGTGGGGTTGCTATGAGTTGGAACCAACTTGATGGCAGTGGGTTTTTTTTTTTTGGTTTTTATTGATTCTTACTTTCTGTGCAAAAAAGAGTCCCGGTGACCCAGACAGGTAGCACGTGGATACTGGCTGGAAGCCTGGTGATTTGAATCTACCCATAGTCACCTAGGAAGGAGATTCTGGTAATCTACTGCCAAAAGTTCATCGCCATTGAAAACCCTGTGGGGCATCAGTCTATGCCAACATACGTGAGTTCACTGAATCGGAACGGACTCAATGACAAGTAGCTTGGTTTTGTTTTTTGTTGTCCCCTTTAGCTACACCTGCAGTCCAAGGTCCTTTCCCCCAAATAAATATTATCATGAGTGATGTGCATTTTTAAAATCTGTTTACTTTACTAACACTTATATAAGTATTGATCAATAATGCATATTTTTGTGCATTTAAAAAAATCAATGTAAATAAACATTATACAGTGCATCGTTATGCCTTTTTTTAATTTAACAATATGGTTTTATGATCCATCCAGTTTGATGTACACTGTTGCTGTTGTGAGGTGCTGTGTAGTTGGTTCCAGTTCCCAGCGGGCAGCTGCTCTGCCCGGTGCTGTTCCACAATCGAAATTATCACTGTGCTTGAGTCCACTGTTGCAGCCGGAATGGCAGTCTGCCTCAGGGAACACCTTCCTTTCTCTTCTTTTTTTGCTGACCCTCTGTTTCACTAGGCAAGATGTCCAGCTCCCAGAACTGGTCCCTCCTGATAACATGTCCATAGTACATGAGATGTTGTCTTGCCATCCTTGCTTCTAAGGAGCACTCGTTGTACTTTTTCCAAGACAGATATGTTCATTCTTTTGGCAGTCCATGATGTATGTATTCAGATGTTTTTAGCCAACACTACAATTCAAAGGCATCAATTCTTCTGTCTTCCTTATTCATTGTCTAGCTTTCACATGCATATGAGATGACTGAAAATACCGTGGCTTGCTTCCGGCACACCTTAGTCCTTGATCAAAGTGACATCTTTGTCCACTTGTTAAAGACTTTCATAGCCAATTTGGCCAGTGCAGTGAATCTTTTGTTTTCTTGAGTGCTGCTTCCATGGGTGTTGATTGTAGATCTAAGTGAAATAAAATCCTTGACATCTCCAGTCTTTCCTCTGTTTATCCTAATGTGACCTATTGACTCAGTTCTGAGGATTCTTATTTTCTTTGATCTATATGGCATACTGGTTAAGTGCCATAGCTGCTAACCAAAAGGTCAGCAGTTGAATCCACCAGGCGCTGCTTGGAAATTCTATAAGGCCAGCACTACTCTGTCCTACAGGATTACTGTGAGTCATAATCAACTTGATGGCAATGGAGTTTTTTTTCTTCTTCTTTGATCTATGTAAAATGAATTTATCTGTTTTACTTGATATAAAATGTCCTCCCAATAGATATTTCAGATTTCATATATCCATTATCCATATATCCATTATGATGGCTATTCAGGCTGTGTATAAATTTTATAATTAGGAAGAGTGTAGCTGATGTTAACTGTCTTCAGATCAGTTCCAACTCAGGGTGACTACATGTGTGCAGAGTAGAAATACTCCGCAGGGTATTTAAGATTATACAAGGTCTGCAATTAAGTCCATGAACTCCCCCTAGCAAAAGTGCGACTAACTTTATTTATGAATATTGCTATGTCACCTTCAAAGTATTCCATTTGGAAGCTATGAACCAAGGCGAGAACCTAGTCAACCCTTCAAAGCAATTTTGAAACTCTCTCTGGAATGGCCATCAGATGTCCTGAATATTGTCAAAATGTCCTTCTTTCAGTATTTCCTTTATCTCTGAGTAAAGAAAAAAGTCACAGCAGGCCGGATCACGTGAGTAAGGAGGGTGTTCTGGTAGTTACTTGTTTACCGGCTTTAAAAACTCCCTCACAGACAACTATACAATTAAGTTCATGGAATTGCCACCTTGCCACAGTGTACATTGGCCATTCCAGAAACAGTCCCCACATTGTTTTGAAGGGTGGACTGGGATTGTACTGGGATTGGTGCATAGCTTCCCAAGGGGAGGACTTGATATTCAGCAATGAGGTATATAGCACTTAGAACAATTAAGTTTGCAGACTTAATTGTAAGACCTTATATGACTTTTTGGAAGCAGATTTGCGGGTCTTAAATCTAGGTGCCTCTGGTTGGATTTTAAGTGTCAACCTTTCAGTTAGTAATCTAGTGCTTGACTATTTGTGTGGCCCAGGGATTCCAGAATCAGTGCCACAGTGGCTGTCGTGGGGAGTACGCAGGAGAGAATTGCCCTGAGGACTATAGTGCGGGATGGATTGGTTCTGTAGGATTTTGCTGTTGAGTCGCCCAATCTATAGAGTGTCTGTCTTTGTATTCTCCAGTTCCCTGCAACCTACACTTGCATTACAGAAACCTTTTTCTTTTACTGTGTCAATTGCAGTCTTGCAGTAAATCACTGTTGCTCTTGTGACAGCATCACAAAGATGTTTTCAACTCCTCCTCTCAGTTTCTTTTTACATTTTTAGCTGTTTTTGCTTCTGATCTTTTGATGCCATGTCATCTGGTGTGGCGTCAATGAGGTAACTTGCGTCTGCTCATGGGAAGTATTTCCATTGGATTTTTTGTTTTGACTTTACTATTGTACTCATTTTTTTCTCTTGTTTTTGCTCCTTTTTTTATTCCAACCTTCTAAATCGTTTTAAAAAATTAAACCCCCCAAACCCAAACCTACTATCATCAAGCCCATTCAAGGTCATAGCAATCCTATAACTTCTGCAGAGTAGAACTGCCCCTTGGAGCTGCCACGGAGTGGCTGGTAGATTTGAGCCCTTTGCCTTTGGTTGGCAGCCGAGCCCTGGAAGCGCTGTGCTGTGCTATAGTCTTACTTATTAATCAGTGCCCTCTCAGAGATTTTTTTTAAAGAAGAGCTTATGCCATTGACTTTTTTAGCCCAACTGACAATCTCAGCTCTTTTGCTTGCCTGATTTTTTGAATGTGTTCTGTCTTTTGCCACATGGGTTAGTTATTTAAATATTTTCTCTGTAATTTGAACTCTGTACCAAACCCAAACCAAAGCCCCTGCTGTTACCCCACTCTGTTGCTACTGAGTTGATCCTGAGCCACAGTGATGTTATATGACGGAGTATAACTGCCCCCCAGGGTTTCCAAGGGGTGCCTGGTGGAATGGAACTGCCAGCCTTCTGGATAGCAACTAGAGCGTATAGCCACTGTAGCATTCCAGTGTGTCATTCTACTCAGTGGTGAGTTGATTTCTTCGATGCATTTTTTAATAGATACTTTTATACGTATTTCTGTATTAATCAAGAACAAGAAGGAAACTGCCACTCTTGAAGATCCTCTGAAAAATGTGCAGTCAGCCATCCACCTGTATTATTTGCCTGGACACATTTCCCATTTGCCCATACGATATAAGGTATTTGTTACAGTTCATTATTTCTCAGGTATGTTGTATTTCTTTTAGGTAAAATACTATTTCTGACGTTTGTATTCTTCTTTGTATCTGCAAAGGCAATAACTATGTGGATTTACTTGTAAATTTAAAAGGTGGCCAGGATCCTGATAGGTCTTTTATAATATGCCTTTTACCTTAGTTAATTCTTTCGTTTAATTCCTTTCTCAGTCTACTGGTGAACAGCTTCAAGTGAAAATCTTTTTTTTTTTTAATTGTTGTGATGAAGTGAAAGCCGACTTGATGGCAGTGCGTTTGGTTTTGTGGTTTGCTTATACAATACAAATTAAATTTGCCTGCCTGACTATCTGCAAATTCTTCTGCCCTTCTTGACTGCTGACTGCACACTGTCCCTTATCATTCTATACTTGTGGTATCCTCTTAACAATCTCCTGTCCTGTCATCTCCACCCACTCCTCTCCCATCTAGAAAGAGTTCAGTGGGACAGCATCTTAGAAATGCATGGAACCAGAAAGTACACGTACCACGTGATCTCACCGTGTCCCTGAGTCCAGTCCATTCTTGTCTGAAGAGTTGACCTCAGTAGTATTTTCACAGAAATATCTTTTAACGGTTAAGTTTTGAGTGTATAAAGTACCTAGTATGTATTTCTTTTATTCATGAATGACAATTTTCTGTATTAAAAAAACAAACCAATTGCTTTCGAGTCAATTGTGACTCGTAGTGACACTATTGTACAGAGTAGAACTGCTCCATAGAGTTTCCAAGGATGTGAACTGCAGCCGCGGCTCTTAACCACGGTATTACCATGGTTTCCTTTTTCTGTAGAGACTCCTTTTAATGCGTTTTTCCATTTTCTGTAGAGAGAAGCCTTTAGATACATTTTTGACATTTCTATTCTTTTTATACGACCCAGTGTTACAAGGAGAATGGTGTCCTGATTTTCTTCTTTAATAAGGGACCTTTTAAATTGGTGCGTATGGGAGTTTTTGATCCAAAGAATTCAAAACTTTCTAAGCTATGCCTACATGTAGATCTTTTTTCTTTTTAGGTCAGAGTCAGTGGAATTCACATTTTATAGGTCCCCAATTGTTGACTGTCAGTAATTTCACATGGTTTGCTTTGTACATGGCACGGGTGTTTAATCTGTGGATTCAGATCTTTCTTTACCACCAGCAAGTTCTAGGAAATTTCATTTTACTGTAGCTGTAAATATTGCTTCTTTTAATGAATTATCTCCATGTTGGATTTATTGTCTTTCTGTGATAAAAATTCCCTTTGTCTCTTTTTTCTTGACTGCTATCTGTCTAGTTTTTGTTCTTTTCTTTATGTTTCAAGAAAAAATACTTTTGACACATATCCAAATATCTGCTTCAGTTACTTTCCTCACTTTTTTATGAACTCTTCTTCCAGGGCCAATATTATTGGCGTTTATACCCTGGGGATGTCCTGCTCTGCTGAGTCCACGTTTTGTTTTCTATTTGAGGAGCAGAAAGTACATGTTGTTTAACATATGCTAATGATTTTTTATGTTAAATTTGTCTTTGAAAATATATTCTTTTTTTATTTTTTCTATATGGTGTTGCAGAAATTTTTAGGCTAAATTATCTGGCCTTCTCCTTCTCCTTTATTCACTCGTGGGAAAAAGCATGCCCACCCTTCTCTGATGCTTACCCAAAGTAAGTTTACTGTGGGATGGGGAAGGTTTGGAAGCCTTCTTCTCCTCCTCCTTGGCCTGAATGTGTGGAATTCAGGTTTGCATCTCCATCTTTCCCGTAGATTGAACTGTAAGAACAGACAACAGCATTATCATGTTCAAGCAAGGAAAGCTGCTTTGAAGCTTTGTCCTGGAACTTGCTAAAACTTATATAGCAACTCTGGTGTATACATTTTCCATGTCTGGTGTGTTGGTTGACCGAGGTTGTACTCTGACATTTGATGTTCTGTTTTGAATTCTTCCCCAAAGTTCGTGCTTACTGTGGACAAAAAGTGTGCTGTCTCCTTAGAGAAATATCCCCTGGTTTCCGTACAATGTATTTCCGGTCAGCATGTCAAGGCTGATGTGTTAGAGAGAAACGAAGGTGTGGAGTATTCCTGCTACTTGCAGGCTTACTCTGGCTCCTGTTCTTGGATTCCCAGCCCTGACAGAGGAATCCAGAATACCTCAGACCCGCAGCAGGCAAAGTCCTCCAGGTTGACTGATACTCTCTGTTCCTCAGGCTGTCGTTGGAATCAGTCTCAGTGAGGTCGTGGTCAGGGTAAAGCAGGCTGCCTTTAGTTTTTCTTCTCCAAGAATCATACTGCTTTCTCCAGAAGGCCCAGAGGATGACTGGGCACGTAGTGACGTCCTTCCCTTCCAGGCCACTGCGCTGTGCACGACGGCAATCCCTGCGTGTGGGCCATGAGTCTGGGACCTTGTGTCGGCGCTCAGGATGGCCGACCTCCGGACTCCCCCTTTTTGTCTTCTTTTACTCTGTTTCGTGTTGTTGCCCAGCCTATTGCTGTCATTTGACTCACTCGCTGTTTCGGAGGTGCTTAGGGTTAGCCTGGGTCGCTGAGTGGCACAGTTTCCTCTCGGCTACTTACCCAGGGGTGGGTAGTTTTAAACAGATCTGGAAGTGCTGCAGAAGAAAGCCCTGGAGATGTGCTGCAGTCAGGATCACAGCCGGGAAAGCCCCAGGGAGCAGCTCTGCCCCGTGACACAGGAAGTTGCCTGAAGTTGGAATCAACCGCAGAAGTAACATCGACCTGCTCCTCTGCAGGCGGTTTCCAGAATTGTCTGTCATTGTTTTGAATTTGGCGTGGGCTGCCTCTGAAGGTGACTGACAGGAGACTGAAGCATGTGTAATGGGAACCGTTTGCTGGAAATAGAAATTACCCTAACATAACAAATGCTACAAACTCAGTCTTGACATGCAGGGATAGCTTTGTGGAAACTGACATTTCATTAAGAAATCATAATTAAATCACCGTTGTGTACATTTTATCCAGTCCATGAAATGACCATGACATCTGTCAATTTTTTTCCGGAAAGTCACCATGAAATCAACAAAAATTTTTCATAAAATATGGGAGCCACTGCCGAGATTAGAGTTAGGATTGCTGGAGGCGTTTTATCTGTGCTGTTCTAATTAAATGTTTCTTGTCAGAAGAGAAAGCTTTTATTACTTTTTTAGAACTAATTTCATGAGTGTGCAGCCTGACAGGAGAGGTCTGCTGGAGATCAAATAGGAAATCTGGCAGTGTGTGGTCATGGCACTCTTTTTGTTAGGACCTTGTTACTGTAAGTAAAGAGGCCTTGTCTTTAATAAAACTTAAGTTACAGGACAGAGCCTGTCTTATGTCCTTGTAATCCAGCCTGACTCCTGTGTTTTCCCTTTGTCCTCACTGGCTGTTTGATCCGACGTGGGCTTCTTTCAGCAGTACTGTACTCGGCCCCTACTGCTGCTCGGTGGGTCTGTCTGCACTCTGCAGAGTGCCAAGGCAGGCGCTTGGCAGTAAGGAAGGTATGGAATTCCTGCTCTAACCAATCAGACTAAGCAACTGAGACATCAGTCCATTCCTGTCTTTTCAAATTCAAATGGAATCACAAATCCCACCCTCTTCAGTCCTCAGGCAAGAAACTACTCAGGAGCTTTTCATATTTAAAAATTTTCAGGCTGTTTATATTTGATGTGCTTTAGATTGAAAAGCACCTGAAATGGGTGGCAGTAGCCTGCGCATGTTAACTAAGTACTCAGTAACTTAAATGTTTAACAATTTAAAAAAAATTATCATCTGGGTACAAACATCAGACACACATATTCTGCATTCAGACAGAAATATTTATGCACGTGAAAAAATACTTACCTTTTATTGTAAGGTAAAAATAAAAGCAGCTTAAAAAATAACATGGATTGTGAGTCCGTTTTTCATACATTTCTACACAGGAATTGAGAGTGAACTGGCACAATAAATACCAACAAGTGTACTGTTTTCTCCGGGGGATGGAATTGTGGGTGATTTTTAAACTTTCCTTCCTTCTGTTCATTGGTATTTTCCACGTTTTCTATACCAAGAATGTGTTACCTGTGTCCAAAGTGTAAAAGGTGGAGACAATTGTACGTGATGCAGATATTTTAAAGCATTTCTAATTTAACATTACTGGCTACTGGCAATTTCCTACCGTTTGGCTTGGCTCACTGAACTTCTCCAGTGATTGCAGGCTGTTTATATTAGAGAGGACTACAAATTGGATAACCAAAAATCTCCTAGAGAGAGCTCATAAAATGACATGGTTCGATGGAACCTCGAGCAGATGGGGCAGCTCGACCGTGTGCTGTGTTACCCCTGCTGTTCTCAGACGTGTGGCTCACAACACAGTGAAAGAGAACACTGCTCAACATAAGTCACTGAGATGGAAGACATCTAAGCGCTTTAATGTCTGAGTTGGGACTTGCTGGACAAGCACTTGTTGAAATGCTTCCCTCTTACCAAGGCCATTTTTATAAATGACTATTTATGAAGCTTTATGACCAGAGCTTCAGAGGAGCTCTGGAGAGCCGACACTGATGGGGGTGAGGGAGCGGCGTCCCGGCGTGTGTCCGGGCAGCTTGGCTGCTGTCAGTGGATTACCCCGAGACGCCGTGAGTGGGCTCTCAGTATGGGTGTGATCATGAGAAGCGAGGGGAGCGTGCAGTTGTAACTGGCCGAAAGAAAGAATAACACTGTCTCCTGATCTTTTGAATGTTCTAATCGCTGGTCGGAAATCACTGGCAACATACACACACAGTACTATAGAAAAAGCATGTCTGCTATCTCTGGAGAAGTCAGAGCTTCGTACTGAGTGAGCTACTGGAATTCTGCCTCCAGAACCAGTTGCTGTTGAGACCGACTCCTGGCAATACCACATGTCAGAGTAAAACTGGCCTCCCGAAGATTTTCAGTGGCTGATTTTTCAGAACTAGGTAGCCTTTCTTCTGAGGTGCTTTGGGGTGGACTTGAACCTCCTCCCTGTCACTGAGCTTGTTGGTGTCATCCAGGAATTCTGCATCCCACACAGAAAATCATAATTTAAAGCTGTTCGTGTCTACATTCAAAGCAAAACTTCCAGTGAGAATAGAAATCAACATTTTGACATATTCCTTTTAAATCATTGTAGTTAGTGGTCCATCCATTGTCAACAGAGATTTAAACACTTATAATAACAGAAGAAATGCAATCATGTCTGTTTTGAGCATTTAGAGGAATAGAGGGTCTGTGTTTCTGTATGTGAGAAAGCCTGGGTTCTAGGCACAAATCTGTCATTAACTAGATTTACAATTGTGAAAAAATATCACTTATGCTCTGGGAGACTCTTTGCCTTCCTGTGAAAAAATAATGGGGCTAAACAGGTAAAATCTAAGAATCTTCCCAGTAGTATGATTCCGTAATAAGCATCCATTTTAAAATTAATTATTTGAAAATGAGTTTGTTTGAAAGCAGATAGTTCTCCAGAAGATGAAATGATACTTGCAAGCCTGTTTCTTAAGGGCACTTTGTAGATTTAACATTGGGTCAGATAAAATGGAATGAGTTACTTAAGAAGTCAGATTGGACAGTCTTTGGTTTGAAGCTTAATTAAAGAAATGACTCTTCTTTCATTCACACTTTGTTTTTAATCATGGTCGAAGAGGAATGTGGGCTGAGAGTCGTGAGCTTGGGCTACTGACTCAGCTGTACCCAACTCACCTCTGCCTTTTCCTGCCCCAGATAAGGCCTGTCTCCAAATGACTGGTTTGACATTGTTCCCAGTGAAACTCCAGTGAGGATTATTTGGAACAAATTTAAGTACTTAATTATTCATTCATTACAGAATCAAAATAACAACCCTAGTCACATTAAGGAAAAAACAATACCACAAACTGTGAGTTTCTTAGAGGAGCTGATTTCAACACCCGTTTCCAGATTATTCTTAGGTGGTGTTTCAGATAGTCTTCAAAACTTGGAGTTTATGGTTCTAAGGAATTTCCAGATTTCTGTTTTATGACAGCATAGACTTCCTTAGTTGCTGAAAACCTGACAGACATGTCTAAAATAACTCCCAAATCCAAAACTGCTGCCATTGATTTGATTCTAACTCATAGAAACCCTATAGGACGGAAAAGAACTGCCCTAAAGTGTTTTCAAGGAGCAGCTTGTGGACTCAGATGCCCGACCTGTTTGGTAAAGAGGTATCTGCTACTTGGGCTCCAAGAGAACTCCACAGTTTGATAAATGCAAGAAAAATATATAATGTTTCCCATAATCAGTCATGCTACGTGTATATTAGGTGTTCATAACAAACCAGTAGTGTTTCAGGATGGCTTACTATGAAGCTAGTGAGAAGGAATGAAAAACTAAGTATTAGACATGAAAAACAATAAAATAATCTTTGCAGAGATAATTAAATTAGTCGGTATTTATTTGTTTTTAGAAATAGTAGCAAATGTGTTACATACGTTCAATGGAGCATCACTTAGCCATAAAGAGACAGGAAGCCCTGGTATATGCCGCAGCATGAGTGCACCTTGAGAACACTGGGCTGAGTGAAATAAGTCCGTTATACAAGGACACAAACCGTATGACTCCACGTACATAAAGCATTCACAGTAAGCAGTGTATACAGATCACAGTTTATTCATGACTGCTAGAAGCAAGTAGCAGGGAGGGGGAAAGGGCGACACAAGGCAGAGGGACACTGGGCATATTTTAAGGGTGATAGAAAAATTCAAGAACAGTCCAGGGGGATGATTGAATGGCATGATAAACATGTTTAGTGTCACTAAACTGTATATGTGAAGATGGTGGGAATGGCAAATGTTTTATTACATATAAAATTCTTTTATTGTGTATAAACAAATGTTTACATGTAAATTTTTATAAACATAAAATGTGTTTATATGTTTAATATTGTTAAACATAAGTTTTATTACATATAAACAATTTATAAAAGGTAGAAATGTCATTGGGCTTACTGAGGAGAAGTTAACTAAAGGCCAGAGAAAGGAGACTCAAACATAGGAAGGAAGAATGTTCCGTGTTAGTATGTACAGATATGAATTTAGAAGTTGTAGTGAGAACTGGAAGTAGTTTGCAGATCACGGAAAAAGAGGGTTCTCGCCAAAAGATATTCCTGCCAGAAAAGTCACAATTATTTTTTCCTGATAGGAGACAAGATTTTTCTTTTTTCTGATAACAGAAGAAAATTATCAGGATTTTCCTTCAAATTACATATTTTTTTAAGATGTGGAAAAAGGAAGAACAAGCAAGATTTATCACCAAATAACATGCAAGGTCTCCTGCAACTATCATTTTGTTGTGCTGTGGTGGTTTACGTGTTGCTGTGATTCTGGGAACTACGGCACCAGTATTTCGAGGAGTAGCAGGGTTCCCTATAGTGGACAACTGTCAGCAAAGCTTCCAGATTAAGATAGACTAAGAAGAAGGACCTGGTGGTCTACCTCTGAGAGACTTTGCTGGTGAGTAACACCTTGTGAGTAACAGTGGATCACTGCCTGCTGTACTGCTGGGAGATGAGCCCCTTGGGCTGGAGGGCACTCAAAATCTGAGTGAGGCAGGGCTGCCTACTCGGAGCAGAGTCAGCCTTCATGACGGAGATGTATTCAAGCTCTCAGGAGCTTCGTCTACTGATGTGCTACGACTGAAAGTGAGAAGACGCAGCTGCAAACATCCATTAATCATATTAAGGTAGAATGTATGAAATATGAATCTAGGAAAATTGGAAGCCTTCAAATATGAAATAGAGTGCATAAGGATTGATATTCTAGTGAGCAGAAATGGTATGGTATTGGCCATTTTCAATCCATTAATGATATGGCATACCATACTGGAAATGATAAATTGATGAGAAATGATGTCACATTCATTATCAAAAACAACTTTTCAAGATTGATTCTGAACTACAGTGTTGTCAGTAATAAGACAGTATCCATCTGCCTGCAAGGAAGACCAGTTAATATGACTACTATTCGAAATTTACTCACCAGTCTCTAATGAGGTACCATAGAATCAGGAACTGATAGTACTGAAGGAGGAAGGCAAAGCTGCACTGAAGGCATTGGAAAAAACAAGGCTCCAGGAGCTGATGGCATGTCCACTGAGATATGTCAACAGCTGCAGCACTGGAGGTGCTCACTCGTCTATGCCAAGAAATAGGGAAGACATCTTCCCGGCCAAGTGACTGGAAGAGATCCATACTCATGCCCAGTCCGGAGAAAGGGGATCTAACCGAATGCAGAAATTACTGAATAACATCATTAACATCATATGCAAATAAAATTTTGCTCAAGATCATTCAAAAGCTAATGCAACAATATATTGACAAGGAATTGCCAGAAATTCAAGCTGGATTCAGAAGAGGACATGGAACCAGGGATGTCATTGCTGATGTCAGGTGGATCTTGGCTGAAAGCAGAGAACGCCAGAAAGATGTTTACGTGTGTTTCACTGATGATGCAAAAGCATCAACTGTGTGGATCACACCAAATTATGGCTTAAGTTACACAGAATGGAAATTCCAGAACACTTCACTGTGCTCTTACGGAACCTGTACATAGATCAAGAGGCAGTCGTGCAAACAGAACAGGGTGACACTGCATGGTTTAAAGTCACGAAAGGTGTGTGTTAGGATTGTATCCTTTCACTATACCTTTTCAATCTGTATGCTGAGCAAATAATTTGAGAAGCCAGATTATACAAAGAAGAAAGAGGCATCAGGATTGGAGGCTGACTCTTTAACAACCTGCTTTACGTAGACCACACCACCTTACTTGCTGACAGTGAAGTAGATTTGAAACACTTATTGATGAAGATCAAGGACCCCAGTCTTTAGTATGTATTGCCCCTCAACATCAAGAAAACAACAATCCTTACAACAGGGTCAGTAAGCAACATCGTCATCAGTGGAGAAAGGATTGAGGTGGTTAGGGATTTCATTTTACTTGGCTCCAATCAAGAAGCCAGAAGACACACTGCATTGGGAAAATCTGCTGCAAAGGATCTCTTTCAAGTACTGAAAAGTAAAGACGTCCCCTTGAAGCCTCAAGTGAGCCTGAGCCAAGCCGTGGCATTTTCGGTTGCATCACATGCATGTGAAGGCCGGGCAATGAGTGAAGAAGACAGAAGAAGAATCGATGTCTTTGAATTGTGGTGTTGGAGAAGAATGCTGAAGGTACCACGGACTGCCAAAAGAATAGTCTGTTCTAGAAGAAATACAACCAGAGTACTCCTTGCCGCAAGGATTGTGAGACTGGCTTACATGCTTTGGACAGGTTGTCGGGAAGGATCAGTCCCTGAAGAAGGACATCATGCTTGGTAGAGTGGAGAGTCAGTGAAAAAGAGGAAGGTGCTCAACGAGATGGTTTGACACTGTGGCCACAACCATGAGCTTAGTCATAAGAATGATTATGGATGTTGTGCAAGGCTGGGCAGTGTTTCATTTTTTTGTGCACAAGGTCAGTATAAGCTGGCACAGACTGGACGGCACCTAACAACAACCACAATCTCTGATGCCCCAAATGAGGAAATTGAAGATTTTTTCACAGCTTCTGCAGAGTGAAATAGATGAAACGTGTCATCAAGATGCATTGATGATTACTTATGCTTGGGATGTGGACGTTAGAAATAAAGAAGTATCAATAATTGGAAAATACCTCTGTGGTGATGAAAACTACACTGGAGATCACACGATAGGTTTCTGTAAGATAAACAATTTCTTCATTGTAAATACATTTTTCCAACAGCATAAAAGGTGACTGAACACGTGGATTTCAGTGGATGGAATATACAGGAATCAAACTGACTGTGTACGTGAAAAGAGATGATGGAAAAACTCAACGTTGTCAGTCAGAACGAGGCCAGGGCTGGCTGCAGAACGGAACGTCAACTACTGATATGTAAGTTCAACTGGAAGCTGAAGAAAATTAAACCAATTTCACAAGAGCCAAAATATGACCTGAGTATATCCCACCTGAATTTAAAGACCATTTCAAGAACAGACTTGACTCATTGAATACTAATGACACAAGGCCATAGTAGTTGTGAATGGCATCAAGGATATCATACATGAAAAAAGAAAAAGGTCATTAAAAGAGGGAGAAAGAAAAGACCAGAAGGGTTTCAGAAGAGACTTTGAAACTTGCTACTGAGTATCAAACAGGTAAAATGAAAGCAAGAAACAATGAAACAAAACAAAACAAAACCTTGAAGAGTAGATTTCAAAGTGCAGTGTGAGAAGGTAAAATTAAGTATTACAATGAGATGTGCAGTGACCTGGAGTTAGAAAACCAAAGTAGAAAAACATGCTTAGCATTTCTCAAGCTGAAAAAAACTAAAGGAAGAAAATTCAGTCCTTGAGTTGCAATATTTAAGGCTTCTACAAGGAAAATATCAAACAACACAGGAGGCGTCCAAAGGAGATGGAATGAATGCAGAGTCACAGTAACAAAAAGAACTGGTTGATGTTCAACCTAATTAGCTAATTAGGGGTTAGCATATGATAAAGAACCGATGATATTGAAATCTTCCATTTCAATAGAAATATGGTATAGAAATAGAATTGTATAGAAATCAATGGTATAGAAATCGAAGATACTCTAAAGACATTGACTAAGAAGAAGGCTCCAGGGTAGATGAAATACGAGTTGAGATATTGCAACAAATGAACGCAGCACTGCAAGTGCTCACTTGGCTACGTCAAGAAATTTGGAAGACAGCTTCCTCGGCAGCCAACTGAAAGTGACCCGCATTTGTGCCCAAAAGGTGATCTAACAGAATGTGGCTGTTATCAAAAGCATCATTAATGTCACATGCAATAAAAAAATTTGCTGAAGACCATTGAAAAGCAGTTGCAGCAGTATATTGACAGGAAATTTCTAGATGTTCAAGCAGAGTCAGAAGAGGACATAGAATGAGAGATGCCATTGCTGATAACAGATAGCTCTTGGCTAAAAGCAGAGAACAACAGAAGTATGTTTACTTGTGTTTTATGGACTATATAAAGATTTTCTGCTGTAGGGATCACAACAAATTACAGATGATGTTGTGAGGAATGGGAATTCCAGAGCACTTAATGCTCATTAAGAACCTTGTAAACCAAAAACCAGTCATTTAAAAGAACAAGGAGATACTACGTGGTTTAAAGTCAAGAAAGGTGTGTGTCAGGGTTCTACCGTTTCACTTATTCAGTTTGTAAACTGAGCAAATAATCTGAGAAGCTGAACTTTTTGAAGAAAGATGAGGCGTCAAGATGGGAGGAACACTCATTAATAACCCGTGATATGTAGATAACACAACTTTGCCTGCTAACAGTGAAGAGTTCGTGAAGCCCTTACAGATGAAGACAAAAGACTACAGCTTTCAGTATGGATTCCATGTCAACATAAAGAAAACAAAAATCAGGGTGGGACCAATAATGCAGAATAGTCAGATGCTTCTGTTGGTCCCTCTGACAACAGAGACAACCCCAAACAGTTGAATCAATTATATATGGAGATCTAGAAGGCCTAAACCTCAAAGGCAAAGTTAAGGAGTTAGACTGAATGGCAGGGGAAGGAAGAAACGGTTCAACCTGACCCAGTAGGAACTGGTAACCCACAGGCTGGATTCACTGGTGCGAGTGTGCTGAGACAAGTGGTGGTATTCAGGACCATTTTTCACATCGGGAGAGACCAAGTGGCAGGCAGTCCAGTCATGTCTGCAGAATCAGAGAAAAGCAGTACTTTGTAAGCAAAAGATAATTACCTGTATCTATCCTACCATGCCTATCAAAAACTACCCCTTTAAGGTCTGGGGATCATGCTTTCAGGGAACATCTAAGTCAGTTGGCATGTTGCTGTTAGGTGCTGTCAAGTTGGTTCTGACTCATAGCAACTCTATGCACAACAGAGCAAAAACTGGCTGGTCTTGAGCCATGCCCACAATCTTTTTTCTGCTTACGCCCATTGTTGTGGTCTCTGTGTCATTCCACCCTGTTGAGGGTCTTCCTCTTTTTTGCTGACCCTCCACTGTACCAAGTATGATGTCCTTCTCCAGGGACTGATCCTTCCTGAAAACATGTCCAAAGTTTGTAAGATGCAGTCTCACAGTCTTTGCTTGCAAGGAACATTCTGGTTGTACTTCTTCCAGAACAGATCTGTTTTTTCTTTGGGCAGTCCATGGTACAGTCAACATTCTTCTCCAACACCACAATTCAAAGGCATCAGTTCTTCTGTCTTCTTTTCCAGTTCCAGCTTTCACATGTGTATGATGCAACTGAAAATACCTGGCTTGTGTCAGATGCACTTTAGTCTTCAAGATGACTGGCATAACAAAGTTTACTAAGAAAATGTTCTGCATTCGTCTTGATAAGTAGTGTCTAGGGTTTTAAAAGCTAGCAAGCAGTCATCTAAGGTGTATCTATTTTCCTAACCTACCTGTAGCAAAGGAAAATGAAGAATACTAAAGATATAAGGAAAGTTTGAGCCCAAGAGACAGAAAGGGCTACATAAACTAAAGAGTCCATCAGACCAAGACTGGAAGAACCAGATGCTGGGTGTCTAGCTACCATCAATGACCATCCTGATAGGGAACACAGCAGATAGTCCATGAAAGAGTAGGAGAAAAGTGGGGCACAGAGCTCAAATTCTAGTAAAAAGATCAGACTTGATAATCTGACTGAAACTGGAGGTACCCTGGAAGATATGCCCTTGGACTCTGTATTAGCCCAGAACTAAAATCAGTCCAGAAGCCAACTCTTTAGACAAGATTAAATTGGACTATGAGTCATAAAATGACACTTGTGAAGAGTCAGCTTCTTGGCTTCAGTAGATACATGAGTCTAAATGAGCAGCTCTTGTCTGGAAGAAGGATGAGAAGGCAGAAGGGATAGGAGCTGCCTGAATGAACAGTCATGGGAAATATAGGGGGGAGAGGGGTGAGCTGTCACTGTATACGGAGAAAAACTAGGATCATGTAACAATGTATGTATAAGTTTTCATGTGAGAAAGTTACTTGAGCTTTAAACTTTGTGTAGTAAAATACAAAAACAAATTAAAGAAAAGGAAAACAAAACTCCCACAACTGGACCAATAAGCAGCATTATGATAAATGAAGAAAAGATTGAAGTTGTCAAGGATTTCATTTTACTTGAATCCTCAGTCAGTGAGTATAGGAGCAGTACCAAACAAAACAAAACCACAAAAACAGAAACAAACAACAACAACAAGTCATCAAGTCACAAAGCAAAATCAAAGGATGAGTTGTGCTGGACAAACCTGTTGCAACAGACATCATTAAAATATTAAAATGCAAAGTCATCATTATGAGGACTAAGGTGACCCTGACCCAAGCTGTGATATTTTCTGTCATATATGAATAAGCAAGCAGGACAATGAATATGGTGTTGGTGAAGAATATTGACTGTACCATGGTCTGCCAGAAGAACCAAAAAATCTGCCTTGGAGGAGGTACTGGCAGAATGCTCTTTAGAAGGAAGGCTGGTGAAACTTCATCCCGTGAACTCTGGACATGTTATCATGAGGAACAAGTCTCTGGAGGAGGACATTATGGTTCATAAAATAGAGGGCTGTCATAAAAGAGGAAGAATGTCAGCAAGACGGATTGGCACAGTGGTTGCAACAGTGAGTCCACCCATAAAGGTTTGAGGGTGGTGCAAAGCTGGGCAGCATCACCGTACGTAGGACCACTAAGACACATAGCTGGTTCTACGGCAGTTAGTGAATCTGCAGAGAAAACCTAGAAGACCACAACTGAATCAAGAAATCATAAAACACTGAGGTCAATTAACACTTAAATCTAGAACAGGCTAACAAGGTCTAGAAATCAAGATTAGCTAGACTCACAGCCTAAAGAACAGTTACAATGGAACAGTCTAAATTTTGTATAGGAACATACCTATATCTCCAATTAGTCCTTTGATAATTCAAAACCACATTCTTCTTTATTTTTATTTTGTATTATTATAGTTAATTAATATAATAATTATATATTAATTAATATTATTTTGTTATTAATATTAATATTATTAATAATTATAAACCAATAACATTAATTAATATGTTATTAATTAATGTGACACATTAATTAATATTATTTTATATTATTTTATTTATTCTGATTGAGTGAAAGTCTGCAATCCAGTTCAAATTTGCGTGCCCACCTATGTGCAGCTCCTTCTGCTCTCCTTGCCTGGAGACAGCACACTCCTCCTTTCCTTTCTCTACATGTCATATCATCTTAACAGTCTCCTGTCCCCTCCTTTTCCCCTGCTCCACTCTCCTCTAGTAAGAGGATAGTAGGAGGACATCCTATTGATGCATAGAACCAAAAAGTGCACACACAATATGGTTACTGTGTGTCACCGAGTCTAGTCCATTCCTGTCCAAAGAGTTGACCTCAGTAATGATTTGTGATCAGGGGCATCATCACAACTAGGGGCCACGGTCCTAGGGGAAACCCCAGGCCTACAGACCATCGGTTGAGGTCTTTTAGGGGGGTTCTCAAGGTGCACTCCTTTTTATTCTTGTGTTGCCACTGGGACTCAACTTTGTGAGACCCATCATGGCTGTTTTGGTGGTGGCTGGGCACCATCTGGTTCTTCCAGTCACGTGCTGATGTAGTCACCCATTCACATGGGTCTTTCTGTCTTCTGGGTTCTCTTTCCCTCATGCCATTTTTGTCCTTGGTGATCATCTCTTCCAGCTGAGTTGAGGCCATTTGGTGTACCTCAGATGGCAGCTTGCTAGCTTTTAAGACTCCAGATACCATTCACCAATATGGGGGTGGAGAAGACTCTTTTAGCAATACCCTAGTTATGCCAGTTGGCCTCGATGTACCCTGAGAGCATGGTCCCCAGACCCCTGCCCCTGCTATTCTGTTCTTGCAGTATTGGGTTAAGATTGAAAGAGTTTTCAGGTTATGTTGAAGTCCAGTTAATCTGATCCTTCTAATGTGTATTGTCACTGATTTCACCCGACCAAATTTCTGTCAACTACCTAATCTATAACCAGTCCTCGCCCTCCCTCCCTCCCCTCCTTTGCAGCTGTCAAAGAGTCTTTTTTTCCATACATGCGTCTGTTTTTAAGTCCTTATATAGTCGGCATCTCATACAATATTTGTCCTTGTGTCTCTGGCTAATTTCACTCAACACAATGTCTTCCAACTGAAACCGGGTTATGTGATGCTTCCTAAAATCATCATTGTTCTTTATCATTGCATAGTGTTCCATTGAGTATCTATACCATGGTTTATTTATCCATTCATCTGTTGTTGAGCATCTGGGTTGATTCCATCTTTTTGCTATTGTGAACTGTGCTGCAATAAACATTTGTGTGCATGTATCTGTATGACTCCCCTTGCTTCTGTAGGATATGTTCCAAGCAGTGGAGTTACTGGGCTAAATGGTATATCTATTTCTGGCTTTTTAAGGAAGTTCCAGATTGCTTTCCAAAGAGGCTGTACCATTTTGCAATCTCACCAGCAGTGTAGGAGAGTTCCAATTTCTCTACAGCCTCTCCCACGTTTTGTTGTTTTGTGTTTTTTGGATCATGGCCAACCTTGTTGGGGTGATTTTATTTTTTGTTGAAACAAATGGCTTAAGAAAAATTCTAGGTGTAGTGGATACATAGATGTAAGTATTGCAAGAAATTTGTCTCATGATACTGTTTACTTCAAGAGGAATTTTCCTGAGATTACAAACTTTGACTAAGAGAATCTAAAGGAATGTAGTTTGATTTGTAAATGTTTGAGAAATGAATACATTTTGAAATGTGTTTTCATCCCGCTTACTCTTTTTGAAAAATCAATTAATTGAAAAAGAGAACAAGCTTGTTACTGTTTTGTGCCACTGAGTCTGTTTCAACCTGTAGAGACCCTGTGTACAATGGAACAAGAGACTGCTGAGTCCTGTGCCATGCCATTAACAATCAGTGTTTCGCTTGAGCCCACTGTTGCAGCCACTATGTCAGTGAGTCTTGTCGAGGTTCTTCCTCTTTTCTGCGGACCCTCCACTTCTCCAAGCACCAAGTCCTTCTCCAGACACTAAAGCCCCCTAATAGCATGTCCAAAGTATGTAGTGTCACTGTCCTTGATTCTAAGCAGCCCTCAAGTTGTACTTCTTCCAAGACAGATCTGCTTCTTCTTTTGGTGGTCATGGTATATTCAATATTCTTCTTTGACATCACGATTCAAAGGTGTCAGTTCTTCTTCTGTCTTCCTTGTTCATTGTCCAGCTTTCACATGCATATGACTGATTGAAAATACTATGGCTTGGGTGAGGTGTACCGTAATCTTCAAGGTAAAATCTTTGCTTTTCAACACTTTAAAGAGGTCTTTTGCAGCAGATTTTGATTTGTTGACTGCTACTTCCATGGGTGTTGGTTGTGAAACCAAGTAAAATGGAATCCTTGACAATCTCAGTCTTTTCTCTGTTTCTTATGATGTTGCTTATTGGTCCAGCTGTGAGGATTTTTGCTTTTTTGATGTTGAGGTGTGATCCATACTGAAGGCTGTAATCATTGATTTTCATCAGTAGGTATTTTAAGCCTTTTCTTTATTTTCAGTAAGCAAGGTTGTTTCATTTGAGTAATACAGGTTGTTTCTGATCCTTCCACTGATCTGGATGCCCCAGTGTTCTGCTGTGGTCCCACTTCTTGGATTATTTGGTCAGCATGAAGGATGAATATGCGTGGTGAGAGGACACAGTCCTGATGCACACCTTTCCTGACCTTAAATGATGTTCAAATGACTGTAAGGTTGCCATTTATGTTGGTGAAAAAAGGTATTTGTAATGAAGAACAAACTAGCTTCTCATTAAACAGTTAGTGTGCATACAGTCTTGTGACATTGGTTATCAATTCTCGAACACTCGCTTCTCTGACTTGGGTTTCCTGTTATCAGCTTTCCTGTTCTCTCCTGCCTTGTAGTCCTGCCGTTGGGCTGATATGCCCTCATTTTGTTTATAGGCTTGTTTAATCTTTGGCAAAGGGTGAACTTTGGGAGTGAATCCATTTCTTATCTGAAATGGTCTCCAGGGGTTGCAGCAGACTGTCTCAGGCAGTACATCTGGTCTCTTCTTACAAATCAGAATTTTGTTTTACATTGTTTCTGAAGCTCTGTTTCGGACTCTCTATTGCTTGTCAACACAGTTAGTGGCAGGAGCTGGACACCATGTGGTTTTGCTGGACTCCCTGTGGTGGAGGTTGTAGTATTTGTGATCCGTTGGTTGTTTGGGCTAATCTTTCCCTTGTGTCTTTGGTTTTTGCCATTCTCCCTTTCTCCAGAAGCACTGAGAAGAGTGAAAGCTCTCAGATGGCCACTCACAAGCTTTTAAGCCCCAGATGCTACTCCCCAAAGTAGATTACAGAACATTTTTTTATAAGCTGTGCTTTGCCAGTCGAGCTGGATGTCCCCAGAACCAGTGTCCCTACAGCCCTTAACCCAGGAATTGAGTCCCTCACTGAGTTTGGATGTGTCTGTGGAGGCTCCATGACCTTGCCTTAAACAAGCTGTGCTGACTTCCCGCATACTGTGTACTGTCTTACCGTTCACCACATCCAACTTACTCTTCTCCGCTAAGCACTTTTTATGTGGCTGTCAAATTCCATAATCATTATTCACATTTCATAATTATGTAATACCTTTACCAGTTGCTTTGAGTGCATTCCAACTCTTTGATGAATTTATGTATGTCAGAGTAGAACTGTACTCCTCAGAGTTTTGATTTTTCAAAATAATCAAGTCTTTCTTCCAAGGTACCTCTGGATGGATGTGACCCTCCAACCTTTCAGTTAGCAGCTGAATGGTAACCATTTGTGTCCTGCAGAGACTCCCAGGTGTTAAGTGACTGCTGAATCACAGAGATAGAAAAGAGCTACGTGGAGACTCATACCTAATCCACTCGATTCTAAAGTTTGTGCTCTCTACATCATACTGTTTCGTTGCTGTAGGCAAGGCTATATGAAGAACTGAAAAGAGATGTGGAAACTCCCTATCTTCTGCAGGAAACATCTCTTAACCTGGTTTCAACTGGAGGACATTATGCTGAGTGAAAGTAGTCAGTGACGAAAGGACCCCTACTGTA
This sequence comes from Heterohyrax brucei, assembly GCA_028571685.1. NCBI lineage: Eukaryota > Metazoa > Chordata > Mammalia > Hyracoidea > Procaviidae > Heterohyrax > Heterohyrax brucei. The sequence goes on along the minus strand of CM053162.1, from coordinate 69,873,262 downwards.
AGAACTTAAAAACAGGCTCAGGCATAGAAGAAAAGAGTCTTTGATGGCTGCGAGGATGGGGAAGGAGGGAGCGTGAGGGGGAGAGGGTTTAGATTAGATAGTTCATAGAAATTTGATTGGGTGAAATCAGTAACAGCACACATTAGAAAGAAGATCAATAATAACTGGACTTCAACACAATTTGAGTACTCCTCCCATCTTAGCCCAATATCTGAAGGACAGAATAGCTGGGGTAGGGGGCCGGGGACCACGATGTTAGGCAAAATCAAGGCCAGTTGGCCCAGCTAGCATTTTGCTAATGAGGACTCTCTGAACCCCACATCGGTGAGTGGCGTCTGGGGTCTTAAAAGCTGCCGAGCTGCCATCTGAGGGTACAGCAAATGGTCCCAACTCAGCAGGAACAGATGATCACTGAGGACAGGAATGACATGGGGAAAAGAGAACCCAGAAGACAGAGAGACCCATGTGAGTGGGTCTCTACATCAGCTCGTGACCGGAAGAACTGGATGGTGCTCGGCCACCACCAGTGATAGCCACGATGGAGCTCACAAAGTTGAGTCTCATTGGCAACAAGAGAATAAATAGGGGCGCACCCTGAGATCTCCAATAAAAGACTGCAGTTGATGATCCGGGGGCTTCAGAGTTCCCCTTGGGGTCATGGCCCCCAGCCCTGATGCTGCCCCTGTCCGTAAATCATAATGAAGGTCAACTTTTCAGGCAGCAATGGATTGGACTTGGTGACACACAGTGACTGTATCTTGTGGGAATTTTATGGTCCTATGCATCTATAGGATGTCATCTTGCTGACCTCTTGCTGGAGGAAGGGCAGTGGGTGGAGAGGATGGAATAGGAGACTGTTGGGAGGACAGGATATTTATGGAGCAGAGAGGAGAGGTGTGCTGTCTGTCACCGGGCAGGGAGACCAGTGGACTGCGTGTAGGTGAGCATGTGAATTTATATGGGAATGTACATTTTCACTCAATCATATTAAAAAAAAAAAAGAAAGAAACTCTGTATCTTCTAAGTAGGTTTCACTGGGAGCCTTTGTGGACCCCCTGGGTGGTACCAATGGTTAATGCATTCATCTGCTAACCAGAAGGTTGGAGGTTCAAGTCCATATGCAGGCACTTTAGAAGAAAGGACTGTTCATTTACTTTTGAAAGAAAATCCCCCATTGACAGTCCTGTGGAGCACAGTTCAGCTGTGACACACATGGAGTTACCAGGATTCAGATCGACTCAACAGTTACTGGTGCTAGCAGTGAACGAACCACCACCACAACAAAAACCTGTGGTCACATTGATTTCAGTCCTTAGCAGTCATATAGGACAGAGCAGAGCCACCCCACTGGGTTTCCGAAGCTGTGATCTTAGGGGAAGCAGACTGTCTCATCTTCCGTGTGAAGAGTGGCTGCTGGTTTCAAACTGCCAAACCTCTGTTTAGCAGGCAAAGGCTTAACCTCTGTACCACTTGGGGTCTTTGGTAATAGTAGTAGGTAGGAAGAGTAAGAACGTGGGGAAAGGCTGAAACAGACCAAATTTCTACTTTGAAGAGCTTTAACATTCAGGTCCTTTAGGAGGCCTCAGGCAAGACAGCAAAGTAACCCTCCTTCATTTCAGGTTCTTCGTGTTCCTTCCTGGGTTTCATTTCCTCATTCTCATCCTAGACCTCTGCACCCCAAGGGCGCCTGCACCTTTGATTACCTGCTGAACTGGAAAATACACAAGAATTTGGGTGTTGTCAGTAACCGAATATGTTTTACTTTATGGGATTTCTGAAGCCATAAATTATTCAGCTCCAAAGGGAAAGTCTGAGAGTAAAAGCCCACTTAGCCTTCTTGGAAATTGTATTTCAGGGAGAGAGGTCTTCCCAGAAACTCTGACATTATGGTGTGGAAGCTGTCGGCAGCGGACACCCAACGCCGGCGTGGTGCTTGGATGAGGCACAGGCGTCTCTTTCTTTCACTCTTGAAAACCTACGAAAACCGGGAGCCTGTATTTTTCTCAGACAGCATTCTTTTCACAGCTTTAAAAAATGAATTTCTGAGTGTATCCTCTTTAACAGTGTTTTCAGATGATGTACTGACCTAGGAGAAGGAGAATTTTAACTTCTACATCAATGAGAGAAGGAAAACAAAAGGCTTCCAAGAAAGAGTTTCTGTGCAGGCCCCGTCCTCGTTATGCAGAGCTGCCGTAACAGAAGCACGGCTAGTGCGTTGCTTTGACCGACAGACATTTGTTTTCTCATAGTTCTGGAGCCCGGAAGCCCAGATGCAGGGTGCTGGCTCTGAGGGAAGGTTTTCCTTCTGTGTTAGCTCCAGAGGAACGTCCTTGTTACTTTTACCTTCAGCGCTTGGCTAATCTTCATGGGCTCTTTCCCGTTATTTCTGCTACTCTCTCTTTGCTTGTTTAATCTCCTTTATACCTCAAACGAGGTAGAATAAAGATACATCTTAAATTCATCCTCTCATTAACATAACAAAGACAACCGATTCCCAAATGGAATTATAACCACAGGCATAGAAGTTAGGGTTTACAATACACATTTTGGGGGAACACAGTTCAGTCCATAGCACTTTACCCTTTGGCCTCCCAAAATTCATGTCTTTACCATATGCAAATCACATTCACCTCATCGTATTGTTCCAAAAGTTTAAAGTCAGCTCCAAGTTCAAATTCTCATCTTCTGGGTCATCTAAATCGTATATAGATGAAACTTTAAGCATATTCCATCCTGGGACAAAATTTCATCTGTATACCTATGAAATCTAGACTGCAAGTTATCTGTTTCCAAAGTACAGTGGTGAAAGAGGCACAAGATAGACATTTCCTTAGCAAATGGGAGAATTTGGAGGAAAAAGTGGTGCAGTAGATACCAAAACCCATTGCCACAGAGTTGGGTCTGACTCATAGCAACCCTAGACGTCAGAGTAGGACTGCCCGATGGAGTGTCCAAGGAGCATTTAGCCCGCTATGACACCGGAGTCTCCAAGTAAGCCCCAAACTCAGCAGAATACATTTCGCTAGCTTGAAAATTACATTTCAAGGCTTGACAGTAACCCTCTGTTTTCTGACACCATCTGGGTAATGATCCTGTTCCCCAGACTCTGGGGGTTGGACACATTCTCTGAATTCTGGGTGGAGACGCTTTGACCCCAGGCTTCAACCCCACCGTCCGGGCCCACTGGGGTGACAACTCTCCTCCCTTGACCCTGGGTTGCCCGAGTCTCCTAGTCTGTGTGATAGAGACTCCCCTCCTTTGTCCCAGCTGGCCCCGTTCTTCTGTCCATTGGGCAGGGCAGGGCAGGGCAGGGCAGGGCCACCCATTCAGGTTTGGGAGCTGCTCCCATCATGGATTGAATTGTGTCCCCTCAAAATATGTGTCAACTTAGCCAGGCAATGATTCCTTTTATTGTTGTTGTTAGGTGCCATCGAGTCAGTTCTGACTCATAGAGATGCTGTGAGCAACAGAACAAAACACTGCCCAGGCTCAGGCCATGTCCGCAGTCATTTTTGTGCTTCAGTCCATGTTGTGGCCGCTGTGTCAGTCCATCTCATCAAAAGTCTTCCTCTTTTTCACTCACCCTCCACTCTATCAAGCATGATGTCCGTCTCCATGGACAGATCCTTCCCAACAACGTGTCTGAAATATGTCAAACGCAATCGCGTCATCTTTGCTTTCCAAGGAGCACTCAGGTTGTATCTCTCCTAGAACAGATCTATTTGTTCTTTTGGCAATCCATGATACATTCAACATTCTTCTCCAACACCAAAATTCAAAGGCATCAATTCTTCGTCTGTCATCTTTGTTTGGTGTCCAGCTTTCACGTGCATATGATGTGATTGAAAATACCATGGCTTGGGTCAGGTACATTTTAGTCTTCAAGATGTCATCTTTACTTTTCAGCATTTAAAAGAGGTCCCTTGCAGCAGATTTTCCCAGTGCAATGCATCTTTAGATTTCTTGAGTGCTGCTTTCATGGGCGTTGATTGTAGACTCAAGTAAAAGGAAATCTTTGACAGCCTCAATCCTTTGTCCGTTTATGATGATGTTATTACTGCTGTAGTTGTGAGGACTTTTGTTTTCTTGATGTTCAGGTGCAATCCATACTGAAAGCTGTGATCGTCAGAAGGGCTTCCAGTCTTCTTCACTTTCAGCAAGTAAGGTGGTGTTGCCTGCCTAACGCAGGTTGTGAATGAGTTGTCCGCCAGTCCTGATGCCTTGTTCTTCCTCATATAATCCAGCTTCTTGGATTATTTGCTTGGCATACAGATTGAAAAGGTGTGGTGAAAGGATACAGTCCTGACGCACAGCTTTCCTGACTTTAAACCAGGCAGTGTCCCCTTGTTCTGTTTGCATGACTGCCTGTTGATCTATACATAGATTCCTTAGGAGCACAATTAGGTGTTCAGGGTACCCGTTCTCCACAAGGTTAGCCGTAATTTGTTACGATCCACAAAGTCGAATGCCTGTGCATAGTCAGTGGAGCACGTGTAAACATCTCTCTGGTGTTCTCGGCTTTCAGCCAAGATCCATGTGACATCAGCAGTGACATCCCCGGTTCCAAGTCCTCTTCTTAACCAGCTTGAATTTCTGGTAGTTCTTTGTCAATATACTGTTGCATTCACTTTTGAATGATCTTGAGCAAAATTTTACTTGTGTGTGGTATTCAAAATATGGTTTGGTAATTTCCTCATTTGGTTGGATTACCGTTCTTTGGAATGGGCATAAATGTGGATCTCTTCCAGTCAGGTGGCCAGGGAGCTAGCTTCCAAATTTCTTGGCATAGATGAGTGAGCACTTCCAGAGCTTCATCTGTTTGTTGAAATATCTCAGTTGATATTCCATCAATTCTTGGAGACTTTTTTTTTTTTTTTACCAGTGCCTTCAATGCAGCTTCGACTTCTTCCTTCAGTACCATCAGTTGCATCTCATACAGTACCTCTTTAAGGGCTGAACATCGACCAGTTCTTTCTGGTATAATGACTCTGTGTATTTTTCCAATGTCTTTTGATGCTCCCTGAGTTGTTGAGTATTTTCCCTGTTGAATCCTTCAGTATTGTAACTTGAGGCTTGAATTTTTTCTTCAATTCTTTCAGCTTGAGAAAAGCAGAACATGTTCTTCCTTTCTGGTTTTCCATTTCCAGCTCTTTGTACATGTCCAAAACCACTTCCACATTTGAGATGTCTGTTAGAGCAGCATCCTACTCTTGAGGTACCAAATTTTGTCTTAGTTACGTGCTATAACAGAGGTGTCATAGTGGTTGGCTTAAACAAACAGAAATTTATTTTCTCATAGTTTAGGAGACGGAAGGTCCAAATTCAGAGTTTTAGCTCTAGGGGAGGGCTTTCTTTCTTTGCAGGCTGTGCAATAAAGTCCATGTCTCTTTTAATTTCTGATCCTGGGCTACTATCTTTATGTGGGTTGGCATCTCTCTTCTCCCATCGTCACTTCTATAGTTTGTTTAATGGCTTTTATATCTCAATAGAAATTGACTCAAAATACCCACTGCACTCATCCTGCCTCACAGCAACACATTCCTGAGTGGGGCTGCAACCAAGGCACTGAGGTGAGAATGTATAACACAAGGTTTTGTGAGACACATTCAGTCCATGATAGCCCCTTAGCAATTAAAGGATGGTTAGAGAAAGCCAAATTAAAAATAGAGACCATTTGTTCTCTAGCTGTATCTCTTAAGTCTCAAAATCCTTGCAAACACTCCAATTTATATAAAAATTGAACAATAAAAATCAAAATTAAAAATCAAAATATAGACCTACACTATTTTTTGTCAGAATCAGTGTTTTCTTTTGAAAGGTTGGATTATTTACAAATCGTTTTTTTAAATAAATAAGCGTGAAATGAGGGTAGATCTTGTAATTAGAAAAAATGTAGTCTTTAGGTGTTGATTCAATTATGAAAATTATCAGTTTTTTCCAATATACACTTTTATATGTTTTGTTATCTTGCTAAGCCATTATAGCCAAAGATAAAGGAGAAAAAAAAAATAAAGAAAAGAAAAAAAAGGAATCTTTAGTGCTAAATAAAGACCATCCAGTGGTCTGTCTGTCTGTCTGTGTCTTTAATTCTTCCTCTTCTTTGCCTCTTTAACTTACGCATCTGTCAGGGAGATTTTGGACACAAGCGCTGGAGCCATTTAGGGGATTCCCTGAAATCTAGCATTTTGTTGGCTATGAATTGTACCCCATTACGTGCTACACTGCACTTTAGTTCTCACGTCTGGTGCTTTTTAGTGATAATTCCTGCAAACAGACACAGGGATCCACGCTTGGTATTCTTTAAAAGGAGCAAAGAGATGAGCCAGTTTTTTAAATGCCTCCAATGAGATAAGTGGCAGGAAACTGGAACTGGTCATCTAATTACCCGTTTGCTCTCTTAGAGAAGAGGAAAATACAACCCTAATTAATATTTAGGGAACTCAAAAGTTGTCGTCTTAAATCAAGGTGAAATAGAATAATCAGATCGAGTATTTAGTGCAGAAAAATACAAATGATTAGCTAGATGTTGGGGTTTGAAAGCTGATAAGTTTTTCAGCTAATTGAGTGCTGGCACTTGTGATATGGCATTGCTGAAGAATTAGTCTGGAATTTAGTCCTGATTTGCAAGCATTTTCATTTACAGAACTTTGGATGCCATTCTGTTTAATGTCAAAGGAACTGTGACAGAATCCTCTGACCAAAGCCAACTGCTCACCCGTCAAACACACAGTTTGCTTTTCAGAGAAGGGTGATAGCTGACTAAGGAAGCTAAGATGTTGGTTCTCAGGGAAGCATGGAACTGTAGGATGGTGTCTGCATGCCAGGGGATGTACACAGACCAGCCAAACAACATACCTTTATTTGGAGTGTTGTTTTATTCTAAGAAAAGCCCTGCTGTGATCAACTTAAGAGAAAGAAAAAGGATATCACAAGTTAGAAATTTGTCCATGAATTAAAACCAAAGAAAACTCCACACCTGTTGCCATTGAGTTGCTTCTGACTCATGGTGACCCATATGTTACAGAGTGGAACTAACTGTTGCATGGATTTTTCTGGACTGTAATATTTCTGGGAGCAGATGGCCAGGTCTGTTTTCCAGGGAGCCATGAGTGCGTTCAAGCTGTGAACCTTCAGTCATCAAGTATCAACTGTACCACCCAGGGCCTCGTTCACAGGAACAGTTTGTTTTGTCCTTTACTTTTTGCCCATCATCCTAACATCAGCTGTGCTGATAAAATGTTAAGAAAGAAGGTTACTACTACCCCTTGGTTGCAGAGTTTATCTCGGCCAGACCTCAGTTTAGTGTCCTGTTTCCTCAACCATCACTCAAGTATCAAACAGAAAGCACTTTTCTTTGAGATCATCTTTGCTCGTCTCCCAAATGGCTTGGCTGTGGCCCACCAAAAACATGGGACCAAGGTGAGCCTCACAGTATTCAGCTCTGAGACAGAAATTTCTGCACTCAGGCAAAGTGGATGTTGTATCTCAGTGTGGGCGAATGTAAGTTGTTAAGAGTCAGGGGACTGTATGATCCGCCACCGAAACCCGGTCACTTCTGAGATCTAAACAGGACACACCTTTATTAATTTTCCAGGACAGGGCAGCCTCCCACAAACTGAGATGTCTGATGGCCCTGGCTGGAAGTTTCCGTTAGCATCTGGAGTACGAATGCAGGATTTATTTGTCAACCCTGTCCCCTTGAACCCAACTGCCTGGAATAGACTTAAGGACCTGAAAGAGCAGAACTGGGTTAAAGGGTTAGAGATCTTTGGCTCTAGCCACCTGTCAGTCTCTTTCCACTTGGGAAAAAGACACACTTTAATGTATCTCCAAATCTTATATGTATATACATATATATGTGCTTATATATAGATGCATGTACATACATACACACACGTTGCCTTTGTTAGGTGCTGAAACATCGGCTTGGACCTGGAAAACCTATATATAACAGCAGAAAATGTCATTTGGTCCCACAGCACGTTCCTAATTATTTTCATAATTGCTGTTAGGTTTGAGCGTATTGTTGCCAGTCTAACAGTTTGCCTTGTTTTGCTGACTCTCTATAAAACATGAAGCCCTTTCTTCATGATTGGTCTTTCCTGATGATGTCTAAAATTAGTGAGTCAAAGTCTTTCCAACCTCACATCTAAGGACCATTCTGGTTGCATTTCTTCCAAGACTGACTTGCTCATTCTTCTGGCAGTCTACATACAGTATATTCAATATTCTTTGCCAACACTGCCATTCAAATGCGTTGATTTTTTTTTCTTGGATATTGGGGAGAGTAGGACATACAGGGTGGAACACGCCTCTGGGGTTTTGTTTGTTTGTTCCTTTACAACTGCAGGGCAGCTGTAGGACTGCTAGATTAGGTTCTCTTTGGAACCAGGAAGATTAATGGAATTAGATTTTTCTTTCTACAGACAGACCCAGCACACTCAACAACCTCACCTTGGGGTTCTATGTTCCAAAATCCTGCCAGTGTATCTGGACCTCCACCAGTACAAAATTCCCTCTGATTCCACCTGCTCTAGCATAATCACAACTTGGGGTGACCACACTTCCCAGTTGTGGTTATGGCTATAGCAGCTGGAATCAGAGGGAATTTTGTACTGGTGGGAGTCGAGACACATTCGTAGAACCAGACAGGTTTATCCAGAAACTCAGACTGCAAAGGAGCCTGCAGGTCGAGTTGGAAACATCTTTTGTGAAGCACCTAGGTATTGGTGGAGGCAAATACGATTTCATTTCCAAGGCTGGGACAGAATGCTCTTTTGACATCAGAAATTACTGTATTTCCCCCAAATTTTAATAGATTTAGGGAAGATGCTGCTTTAGTCAGCTAGTATGAAATACCGCAGAGTGGACGGCTATAGCAAAGAAAAGATTATTCGTACACATTCCGATAGGCTACAAGTCCAAATTCGGGGTGTCCACTCAGAGAGCTTTTCCGATTGTCAGCTTTGGAGGAAAGTCCTTGTGTCGCCTCAGTCTTTGTTCAGGGAGCCTCTTGGTTCAGGAACCTCAGCCCTGAAGGACACGCTGTACTCTTGGTGGTGCTTTCGTGGTGGTGTGAGGTGCCCAGTTCTCTCTTTGCTTTCCTTTTGTCTCTTGTAGGATGAAGGGATAAAGGGCAGGGCAAGCCACACTCCAGGGGAAACTCCCTTTACATTGGAGCAGGGAGGTAAGCTTAGGAAGGGATTTACAGTCCCACTAATCCTCTTTGACATACAACGTAAGAAAATCACAAAATGGAAGACAATCATAAAATACTGGGAATCATGGCCCAGCCACTTGGCTACACATATTTTTTTGGAGGACACAATTCAATCCGTGACAGATGCTACGAGAGGCTTACTTGTCCAGTTAACCTGGACAATTTGAAAACATGAGACATCAGAGAGATCTGAATTGAGCTCTTTTAATTTTGGAGATTCTGAAGAAAGACTAGTATTCCTGCCAGAGGATAATCTCAAAGGGACGGTACCAGCGAGTGGACCACTGGGAGGGACCTGTCCACCTGGGAGCAGGAAGCACGAAAGAATCCCTGCAGAGGGAAATGTTCAGTGTTGACTTTGGGGCGTTAATGTCTACCCTTGTAAAAGTAGAATAAGACATCACCAGAATAAAGTACATTCATTTTTTTCTAAGGAAAACATTTTTCTGGGAAAATATTGCTTTCAGATGCATTTAGTAAGCTGTAAACTCAATTTAGGCTGCCAGCAATGCTCTCCATAATAAGTTAATGGTTTGGAATACTCAGGTTTGGCCTGTGTGACCTCAGAATAATGGCATCAAGTCTTAGAAATTGTTGTATGTACACTTTAATCATAAGCATGTTTAAACAAGCAGGGCAGGCCCATTTGGTTAAAAATAAGTTAGAAAATATAGCTATGAAAAATAAACAGCAATGACGAAAATCTTTGAAAGTGCGCTGCTGTCCAGGGTTCATAAAAATGATATTCCCTTAAGTCTTTTAAAAAATCTATTAAAAAAAACCTTTAACTTCTAAAAACATACTGAACTACCCAGTGGAAGAGCAAAAGAAAAAATGTTTCCCAGTCTACCACCAAACTCTTGACAAAAAAGATAGAACGCATATTAAGAACATGGAAGCTGTATATCTGCTATTCAACCCAATTTTTTAATTGTATTTTAGGTGAAGATTTGCAGAGCAATTAAACTTCCCATTAAACAATTAATATGCATATTGTTTTGTGACATTGGTGGCTGTCTTGGTCATCTACTGCCACTATAACAAAAGTACCACCAGTGGGTGGCTTCTTTAGCAGAGGGACGTTTATTCAGCCACAGTCCAGCGGGCTGGAAGTCCTCATTCAGGGCACCGGCTATAGGGAGAGACCTTCCCTCTGTGTCAGCTCTGGGGACAGGTCCTCACTGTCGCCTTCCCGTGGTCTGGGTGTGCCTCGGAGCAGGACCCTCAGGTCCTACGGACACAGTCTGCTTCCAGCACGGCTTCCTTGTTGGCACATGATTCCTCTGCTTCTCTCTTTTGTGTCTCAAAGAGATTGTGTTAAGACCCTGTTTAATCTCATGTATGTCATCAGTGTAACTGCCACTAATCCATGTCATTTCATCACAGTGACAGGATTTACAACACACAGGTAAATCACACAACATGGAAATGATCACACAAGACTGGGACTTATAGCCCAGCTAAGTTGACAGATTTACTATTATTATTGTGACTAAGTGAAAGTCTACAATCCAAATTAAACTTGCATGCCCACCTATCTGCAGCTCCTTCTGCTCTCCTTGTCCGATGTTAGCACACTCCTTTTCATTCTGTATACCTCATGTCCCCTTAACAATCTTCTGTCCCTTCCTCTTGGTCCTCTCTTCTCCTTTCTAGTAAGCATCCAGTAGGACAGCATCTTTTAGATGTAGAGAACCATAACGTACACACACCCTGTGGTTACACTGTGCCCCTGAGTCCCGTCCACTCCTGTCCACACTTGACCTCAGCAGTGTTTCTGGTCAGGGGCAGCAGCAGGTCTGGGGCTCTGCTCCCAGGGGAACCCCCAGGCTGCCAGACTATCAGTTGCAGTCTTTTAGCGGAATTCTTGAGGAATTTCTTTTTCTTGTGTCGCCACTGGGACCCAACATTGTGTGCCCCTCACAGCTGTCTTTGTTGGTGGCTGGGTGCTACCTGGTTCTTCTGAGTTGACAGATTTGTTTTGAGGGACATGATTCAGTCTATAACAGTAGCCAATTCCACAACATGTCAACACTCTCCCCTTCTAGATCTTGGGTTCCCACCGCCTGCTCTCCTGTCTCCCTCCTACCTTCCCATCCCTGCCTCTGGGCTGACGTGCTCATTTAGTCTGATTTCATTTCATAGGCCTGTCTACTCTTCCACTGAAAGATGAACTTCAGGAGTGACTCAAGTACTAAATTTAAAGGGTATCTGAGGGGCCTGCTCTTGGGGTTTCTGTTGTCTCTGTCAGACCAGTAGGTAAGGTCTTTTTTGTGAGACGGAATTTTGTTGTCCATTTCTCTCCAGCTCTGTCTGGGCCCCTTGGTTGTGCTCCCTGTCCGAGCTGTCACTGGGGATAGCCAGGCACCCTCTAGTTGTGTTGGACTCAGTCTTGGGGAGGTCGTGGCACTCACAGCCCGGCAGTCCTTTAGATTAGTCTGCGCCTTGTGTCTTTAGTCTTCTTCATGTTTTCTTGCTCCTGAAGGAGTGAGAGCAGTGAGTGTCCTAGATGGCTGCTCACAGGCTTTTAAGACGCCAGATGCTACTCACCAAAGTAGGATGTAGAACATTTTCTCTATAAACTGTGTTATGCCAGTTGGACCAGACATCCCCTGAAACCACAGTTCCCGTCCCCCAAGCCCGGTGATTTGGTCCCTCGGGGAGTCTGTGAAGCGTCCGTGGCCATACCTTGGTCAAATTCTACTGGCTTCTTCAGTCTGAGTACTGTCTTAGCCTTCTGTGAAGTTACCTGTTATCTGTTGTCTGATTAGTGCTTTCCCATCCTCACCTCTGCCCTCCCTAACGAGCATCAAAGATTGTTTCTTTCTGTTTGTAAACATTTTGGTGACTTTTTATAATAGTGGTCTCACGGAGTATTTGTTCTTTTGTGATTGACTGACTTCACTCAGCACAATGCCTACCAGATTCATTCATTCTTCATGGTTGCACAGTATTTCATTGTGTGTAGGTACCATAGTTTGTCTAGCCATTCATCTGTTAATGGGCACTTAGGCTGTTTCCCGTGTTTTGTTATTGTGAGTAATGCTGCTGTGAACGTGGATAGGTATATGTCTAGTCATTTGATGGTCTTTGTTTCTCTCAGTTGGACTCTTAAGAGTGGATTTCCGGATTGCATGGTATTTCTATTTTTAAGGAACGAAAAGAGAGAGGGAGAGAAGAAATAGGAAAAAAAAAGTAAAAAAGGCACTGACAGAGACAATTGGTGGGTGTAGCACAGACCCAGGGAAGTCATGTATTGGTGGCCCCCAGCCAAGCTGAGCAATAGGGCCTGTTGAGAAGGGATAGGGACAGCAGACAGTGCCATGCGGACAGAAGAAAGGAAAAAAAGAAAAAGAGAAAGAAGCAAGACAAAAGTAAAAAGTAAAACAGTGGTACTGAAGGGGCTGCTGATGGGGTGGGATGGACCCTGGCCCTGGTGAACTGGTCTCTCTCTGGCAGAACAATAGGGGCTCACTGGAAAGCGACAGAGGCTTTGCAGAGGTGGAAGGGGTGGGGTTGGGGAAACGTGTACCCTTGTTACCGGGTGCTCTGGCTCCTGTTGGGAGCTCCGTGAAGTTGCCTTCCCGTGTTCCCTGTCCATGGTCCTCGGTGGCTGAGATCCCAAATGGCGAATCTGTACCATGTTAATGGGTAGGGGACCTCCACTCGGTGGCCGTCGTCATTTTCCCTGCCAGTTTGTTATTCGCTTTGGTGCTTAAGCAAGTTCTTTGTTCTTTCATTTGGTGCTTCAGCTTCTAGGACTGATGTCTGTATCTGTTTCACTTAGCGTTTCCCCCGGCCTCTGCTGCAGAAGGGACAGCAGCACGCTTCTGCCTGTAGCACCACATTGGCTCTGCCATTCCAACTTGTTACTGATTCACTGTGTTTCTACCAGTTCACCTGGAATAATGATGTTCTACAGTATTAAAACCGAATTACACTTCACCAGCCATGTGCTAAAATACAATTATTATTCTAATCTACATAGTTTTGCTGAGGGCTTTCTCCATGCAAAGCACTTGGGAAAGCCAGGCCAAAAACCTGTGCTCCTGCCTGCAGGGAATTTTCCGTCTTCTCTGGGTGGCCATTAGTTGACCATCAGAGTTGGGATTCCAGACTGTGACAAGGACTTGAGAGAGAAACAAAAAAAGCCATTTGGATTGCTTTCTACTGTGGTAATAACTGTCTTTTTTAGACAAAAATGAAACTATTGTAGAGTTTTGTCAAGTTCAAAGGAATTATAAAACAATTACGTAATAGCTGGGAGCAGTCTCTAGACTTTGTTTTCAAGGATATGGAGCCAGAAGAAAAGACACTTCAATGTCTTAAGAAAACAAAATATGATTAAAAGGACAAAAATATCACTGACATAAGTCAGCTGTAATATTTGTGGGGTTTTCAGACACGGTGAGTAAAAGAAAGAGATAAGCCAGTGGAGCTTTGTGGGGTTTTTGTGTTCAAAATAACTAAAGGACTGATACGCTCCCTCCGAAGCTCAGAAAAAATTGCCCTTGAGGTCTGCTGCTTTGAAGGCTGAGGTCACCCCACCTTACTAGGTATGATGAATGTGTGACCAATGTCTTTAGACACTGAGATCATTATTAAGAACAAAAATGATGAAGATAATAAAAATGTTTAATATTAATATTTGCTGTGAACTTTAGGCTCTGTGTGTGTGTATGTGTTTGTGTGTGTGTATGTTCAGTGACTAGAATGATTGAGAAATTTTCAGTGTACTAAACTTAGAAGACAAACTTTATGACACCAATTTAAAATATATACTTGCACTTTGATGGTTGACTTCAGACCACTGATTTTAAATCAGAATGGGTAAAATATTTACTAAGTTTGTAAATAATGTTGAAGTGCTAAGAGAAATCAAATAGCTACATTTATAAATTTAATGGATAGATTTATAAAATTATTTCAGTATCTGGAGAACATTTTGTTTGGTGGTAGACAATTGAAGTACCTAAAAAGGTTGACTGTTAATAGATGTAAGGCATATGAAAGGAATGTATTTAACTATGCTTAAAAACCCTCTGAATGTGATTTCCAAACTTTAGTAGCTTTATAAAAAGAATAATAATAAGATTTCTAAGATCTATTTTAAAGGTTAAGGGGAAACATATGCTTTTTAAATTTATCACTGTATGGCATTGAATTTCTTTTCTTTTTTTTTTTTAAACCAAAATCTTCGTTCTGTGCTTAAAATTACCCTCCAGGAAGCCAAAAATTTCACAGTGACAGGTGAGAGGAGAATAAATACCTCAAAAATTAAAAAGAAAAAAAAAAAAAGACAAGATAGGGACGCACTAGATGTCACAGCGCCTGGTTGACCGACAAATCAATCCTGCAGATAGTGAAGCTATAGGTTTAGAGAGGAAGCGAGCTTATGGGGCCTGAATTGCTTTTTCCTAATTTTGTAGGAAAGTTTAGTGCAATTCCAGTGTATCAACTACTCTTAGCCTCATCCTCACGAATCAGGTTGAACAGATTTAAAAAATTATCGAGAGGTGACAGTGATGACATGACAGGGGTCACACATCAACAAGGCTTTGTTTCAAAATGAGAAGCTCCTCTCTGATGGGAAAGTTTCTGAAAATGTGACCGCTTCTTTCATGTGAAGACGTCAGTGTGTTTTACTGATTTATGGTTTTGTATTTATTGTTCCTAAGTGTAAAACGGCCCCACTGACTGAACAGCATTTCTTGCTCAGTACTGAAAAATGACCTCATTCCTTTCTAAGTATTAGTCACATTTTAATGGGGGACATATTCAGTGTTTGTACAAGAACTCCTGAATCTTCTGCAAGCATTATCATCACACTTGGGTGAATTTCAATTACTGATGGTATGGGCAATTCAATGTTCTTCTTCTATCATAATCAAAATGAAGGTGAGCTTTAGATGGCCAGTGACTGAGGCATTGAAGAAACTGATGTCACTTCCTTTCTTTTTGTATCTTTTTTTGCTCTTAATTGTTGCTGCTCTTAATAAGCAAATGTCTTATTCCAAAAGATGCTAAGCCTTGAAAATGTAAGATCATTTCTCTACATTACTAATGCAGCATCATGACTTGCCATTTGGTGCATGCGGACACTGAAGCACAAATAGACACTGGGCTGGCAGTTAAATCCCAGGAAAGGAAAACACATCTAGTTCTTCACTGGAAAAAGAAAAAGCGAGGTTTTCACACAAAACAAAAAGAACTTCTGGGTTGTACTTGAAAAATGGCTGCCATGGAAACAGAATTTTTTGACCATTTGGAGTGAAGACTGCCATACGCCATGCGAAGCTGTGCTGTTTTCCATTCAGACCATGAGACTGAAAGAGGAGGGTTTCAAGTTATTCCAGGTAGGGGAGGGGGAGTAGACCAAGCAAAGGCTTCAGAATCCATAAGGCTGCTATTGAACCCCCACTTTACCTATCTGGCAAGTTATTTTCTGTACTGTAAATGGAAAATAATGACATCTATCTTGCACTGTTGTGGAAAACAGTGATCACAGTGTAGTAGAGACAAAGCACTCAATAAAGGGGAAGAGTTATGACGGTTCACTGTTGCTGTTGTTGTTCGGTGTTGCTGAGTTGGTTCAGTAGCGACCCTACGCGTAACAGAATGAAAGGCTGTCTGGTCTTGCACCATGTCTGCAATCTTTTTAAAGCTTAAGCCCATAGTTGCAGCCACTGAGTCAATCCATCTCTTCAAGGGTCTTCCTTTTTTTCGCTGACCCTCCACTCTGCCAAGTGTGATGTCCGTCTCCAGGGACTGACCCCTCCTCATAGAGTGTGAGATTGTTCTCCTCGTCTTCGCTTTCAAGGAGCTGTCTGGTTGTACTTCTTCCAGAAGAGATCTGTTTGTCCTTTTGGCAGTCTGTGGTGCATTCGACATTCTTCACCAACACGACCATTCAAAGGTGCCAGTTCTTCCTCTGTCTTCTTTATTCATTGTCCAGCTTTTGTATGTATATGAGCCAACTGAAAACACCATGGCTTGAGGCATGCTCACCTTAGTCCTCCAAGTGAGTTCTTTGCTTTTCAATATTTTAAAGAGATCGTCTGTGGCTGGTTTGCCCAATGTAATACAGTCGTTTGACTTCTTGACTGTCGCTTCCATGGGCAGTGCTTGTGACTTCAAGTAAAATGAATTCTTTGACAGTCTCAGTCTTTTCTCTTCTTATTGTGATGTTGCTGATTGGTCCAGTCGTGAGGATTTTAGTCTTCTTTTATGTCATGGTGTGATTCATGCTGGAAGACTAGTCTTTGATTTTCTCATCAATAAGTGCTTCAAGTCCTCGTCACTTTTGACAAGCAGGGTTGTATTATCTGCGTATTACATGTTGTTAATGAATCTGCCTTCTAATCCTGATGCCCTATTCTTTTTCGTATAGTCCCGCTTCTCAGATTCTTTGCTCAGTGTACAGACTGAGTAGGTATGGTAAAAGGAAACAATTCTGACACACACCTTTCCTGACTTTAGACCACACAGTATTTCCTTGTTCTGTTTGAACAACTGCCTCTTGACTATAGTGAGAACAAAATCAATAAGGCGTACAAAAATGCCTCGCATAGAACACAGTACACGGTAGGCTAGTTTTCTCTCCCCTTCTTCACTTACAGATTTGGGGAATATATTGTTGTTGTTTTGGTGTTTGTGTTTTAAATTTCTAAGTTTATGGAACATCTTAATGGTACCCTAAACCCAGCAAAAGATGTACGCACTTTGTTAAGTTAATCTGGGGATAAAGTGGCTTAGAATGTCAAGGTATGCATATTCTAGAAGGAGGCAACTACATCAGTAGAAGAGAATAGAGAACAAAGAAACTGAGACATAATCTACCGCCAATAACTGAGTCTCCAGCCTTTGATCACACAATCTGGAGGGAGAGTTGTTGGCTGCCAAATCACAGAAAAGCATTGGATAACATGAAACCATTGGTATAAAAATTGTTAAAGGGGAACCTAAACTTCCACCCAAAACACAACAAAATGTTATTTTTTAAAAAGAAAAGCCACTGGAATAACCTGTTGGTCTAACAAAACTAAGGTCATTAAACCTACAAGTAAGGGAGAACACTGCCGGCTGAGAGAGAATTAGCAGTATCTCAGGTGAGATGGGAGACTCGGAGGAGTATTTCGCCCTACTGATTGCTGCTCTAACACTAATGCAGTAAATCAGTAGCTTGAAAGAAAAGGCATTTATTTTATGAGGATTCTCGAGGGTTAATTAGGGTGTCAAGTCCCTCCTCGTCGGTAACGTGGGCATTCCTTGGTTCCTTGGATCGTAGAGAATCTTCAGGTGGCATCTGTCTTGCCCTGTGCATGTGTCTCTCCGTGTCTACTCTGGTATTTTTATAATTCGGAAGTGTTTAGGTTTAGGGTCCACCATTTGCTGGAATGAATGACCTGATTAACATAACAGGGTGATGGCTGCAGGTGTCAGGGCCAAGGACTCAGCACTAGTTTTGGAAGGTACAATTCAACTCATAACATGGCTTAGTGCAAGTCTGTTAACACAGGAACTGATTGGGATTGGAAAAAGGTCGTGATATGTTGGAGGGGTCAGGTAAAAATCTTGAAACAAATCTCAATAAGTAAGCTATTGCTTCCTAAGTCACTTGTTTGCTCAGGTGAGCAATCTGTAGTCTTAAGAATGGGGCTGCTTGCCTAGATAATAAAACTCTGACAGATTTTAATTTAGAGATTTCCTGAAGAAAAATCATGAAGTTTTTTGTTAGTTTGAAGTCTTATTTTCCCACGTTAGAATTTCTTGTGATAAGCAGAAAGGTCATGTTGACATAAGTGATTCCAGATCCAAGTCTTTATAGCTAAGTAACATGTATTCAGATGGTCTTCTGTTCTCAGAGCAATCCTGGTGGTCTAGTGGTTAAGTGCTACAGCTGCTAACCAAAAATTGGTGGTTCAAATCCACAAGGGGCTTCTTGGAAATGCTATGGAACGGTTCTACTCTGTCCTACAGGTTTGCTATGAGTCAGACTCAATGATAGTGGGTTTGTTTTGTTTTTTTGGGTAGGTTCTCATGGGACAGTATGTGATTTGGTTCCTTACAGTAGAGAAAACCTATAGAGTATATTTAGAGAGATAGCTAGTATCCACACACACGAAAAAAAACTCCACAACACAATAACAGCTATGTTTATGAATAGATAGGGAAACAGATTGGAATATTAAGTATTTACACACATATTTATGTATCATACATGATCAACTATGATATACGGCATAAAGCTAGAAGATTTGAAGGACAAGTAGGTAATGTAGTTGAAAGAGTACTGGAATGAGACACCAGAAGTATATTTGAAGATTTAACATGACTTTTATTGTGTCACTAGGGTGATATTTTCACTTGGGGAAGTTACTGAACTTTACAGGAGAAGAGTCATTCTATTTTTGCTTTTCTTTGTAACCGTAGTGCAACCTTTAGCACAAAGTTAACGGCCAGTCAACATTTTAGACTCAAAGCATGAATGAATTTGATCCTGTTGCTCGTTTTTCAGGTGTGAGACTAGGGAAGCTATGAGGCCATCAGCACCACAAAAGCTTTTTTCTCTGCAAATTAGGGCCAGCTGAGAGGGGTTCATGGAAGAAGGGGACCCCGAACCGGGCAGTAAATGAGGTGGAGTGAGGAAATAGAAGAGAAAGCATTCCCAAAGAGGTGCAGATTCTGAGTGGGTACAGTAAAATTTTTTTTTTAAATGTGATACTTTCACAGGATGATGAAACACTCAGGTTTGCCAGATGTTAGAGGAATTAATGGTAGGGGCTAGTGGGACAGAAAAGTCACAGGAGATGGAGGACCTGAAATCTTTGTATTTAGCATTCTTGACAGTGTTTCTCCAAATATTTCTGTGATATATTTCTTGTGAAAGAAGAAGGTAATCAACTTCTACGGTCCCAGGACAAAGCCTAGAGTCAGTGACAGTACCCCCCCAAAAGCCCAACCCAACCCAGTGCCATCAAGTTCATTCTTACTCATAGCGACCCTATAGACACAGTAGAACTGCTTCACAGCGTTTCCAAGGAGCTCCTGGCAGATTTGAACTTTTGACTGTATGGTTAGCAGCTGTAGCTCTTAACCACTAAGTCACCATGGTTTCAAATGGTAGACCCAAATTTCCGTGAAGTCTCCTATTTTACCCTCACATTGTAGGTCATGTTCACATTCTATCTATAATATATTAGTGTTTGTTTTATTGTAAGAATATTAGTTATCCCCAAATCTATGAATAATAATTTCCCTTCAGGAACATGCCCTATTCTTCTACATTACTGTGTCTGCCCCTCCTTCCTTCCCAGGATTCTGTAGACCTCTGTTTGAGGACTCCTGGGCAATAATTAGTAAATAGATGTGTAACAGAAATAGTCTTTAAGTAACATCAATCAAGTAGCTGTTTGTAGACAGATTTGCAAAAGGGAGAATATTTCATCAGTCAGGGCAATGAGAAGACGCTGGTGATCCAGCTGTGCAGTGGTGAGGATCTAGGGCCCAGTAACTATGACCCAGAAGTTAAATCCTGCCTGCTACTTGTTTAGTGAATAATGGTTTATTGGCCCACAGACATGCCCATTTGTGTACGTATTGTCTATGACTGCTTGTGCTACACACTATATAGAGTTGAGTAGTTCCAACAGTGACCAAATAGACTGCAAAGAGAGGTGTATTTCCCCATGTTGCCCTTTTTAGAGCAAAGTAACAGTGAAGTTGAAAGGGAAACTATTGATGCCACAAAGAACAGTTGCAAACCACCCGCTCCAGCACCCCCAAAACAAAACAGGGAACACAGCTTTGCGATTTATATGATACAGTGTTTGAAGGAAGAAAGACCTACTTTGTCTGCTTCAAATGCAACTTGGAGTTTTCAAGGCTGAGTGATTCAGAAAACCGTGGTGTCACTGGCACACATGAGGTGATGGAGAGAAAAGCTGGTTTAGGGGAGCTTGGTCTTCTGCATATTGATTTTGAGGTGACAGGTTAACTCCAGTGATGTCTAATGAGACTCTGAAAGTGATGAATTGTGACTTGAACACAAGATCGTGACAGGAGATCTAGATTCGCAAGTCATCGGTGGGAAGCCTAGACAAAGTCACGCTAACTGACAGAAGAGCAGACGACACAGCTAATGATCAAAGGGAAGAAAAGGCAAAGATCAGTTCATGGGATTCGTCACCGAACGGAGTCTCAGGAACACTGGGGCCACCCGCGCCGTCAGCAGCCTCCAGCCTGTCGTCTGCTTTGTCTACTCCTTTGATTCTCTGTCAGTTAAATACAAAAATAAAGTGCTCAGCCCATACTGACTGTTTTGAGAAAATAGAATAACAGAGATGAAATGTTTTGATAATGCTGGGGGAAGAAAAAAAGGTATTCCAGGAAAGTTTTAGAGACAATGATTCTTATTCAGGAAAACCCGTATACTTCAGATACTGTAGTACGATGGGTCAAATCATACTTTTGTGAATACAGTAAGATGTACAATATATAACTCTAATTTGATCCCAGCATTAAGAATCAGATTTCCTGGTGAGGAAAGGAGTAAGGTGAATACCAGGAAGGCTCAGAGCTTCTCAGACTTTAGTTATATGTTATTCTGTCTCAATAGATGATAAAGGAATCAGAGTTTATCTCTCTAATATTTTAGGGATTATATCAATACATAATTTATATTATCTTGAACTTGGAATAAGTAGAATCTCAGTGGGATACATTAACACCCATTTCTCTCTCATCTTTCTGTGTTGGTCCTTGATATAAGCAATAACCTGAACTTGTATCGGGAGTCGGTGGGTGGTTGAATGGCTGACGCACTCAGCTGTTTACAGAAAGGGTGGAGATTCGAGTCCACCTGGAGGTACTTTGGAAGAAAGGCTGGGTGACGTAACTCTAAGCAATGAGAACTGAGAACTCTGTGGGGCACAGTTACACTCTGACACACATGGGGTCATCACTATGAGTTGGAGTTGACTGGACAAAAACTGGTGTTACACACCCGTAACACCTCTTTGCCCACACTCTTGGCAATACTTTGTTTCCTTTCAACAGCACACATTTAATATCCAGTTATGGAAAACCAGGGGGTGGGGAAGTCAGAACCAAGCTGAAAGAGTTACTTTCAATTCCTTTGCTCATTTATCACTAATTATGATACTCAGGACCTATTATGGTAAGTCACTCTTAGGTACTTGGTGTGTAGGAAGACAAACACAAAAACTCCCTTTCTACAAGGTTGTCACTAATTTGCATAGTCTCAATGGCTACTGCATATGAATTTATGACACTTTCATACGGGGTTTTCTTTTCTCAAAATAAAGAGAGGTGACGTTACAAAGAGGGAGAAAATTGGTGCAGCTTAGGAAGCTCATTGAAAACAGTGTTGTTATCTATGGCGATGGCCATGCCCATGTGGATTTGCTGGAAGTCGTCAGAAAAGATATGGTAACATATGTAGGGAAAGAGAGCAAAGCAGATGAACTATGCTAGGACATGAACTGTGTTTTCCGAAAGTGCCATCAAAGTCCTGACCCCTAGCACCAGTGATTGTGGCATGTGTTGATCAAATGGAGAGGTCATTAAGGTGAGTCAGATGTGAAGCAAAAGCAGCTGTTTTGACTAGATGCTATGACTGGTGTCTCTGAAAGAAGAAAAGGGCACAGATGCAGCAGAGAACAGCCACACGAGGGAGGAGGCTGACCTCAGAGTTGTGTTGCCTCCGGCCAAGCAAATCTTGAAGATACTGGAGGCTGAAAGAGGGGAGGACTCCTCCTCCAGCGGTGAGCAAGGCCAGGCCGTTTTGATTTTGAGCATCCAGCCTGCAGAACTGGAGAGAGCAGATGCCTGTTTGAAGCCACTCATTCGTGGTAGCTTGCAGCATCAGCCCTAGGAAATAACACAAGATTAAAAACTTCTCCCTGTCCTAGGGAAAAACAACAAACCAAAGACAATGTTCCTATATTCCTTAGGAATTGTATTCAGCTGTGGACAGTGTGACCTAAAGATGCAATCCAAAGCCAAACCAAACCCACAGCCATCGAGTTAGATCTGATTCACAGTGGCCCTAGAGGTCAGGGTAGAAGCACCCCATAGAATTTCCAAGGAGTGGTTGGTGGATTTGAACTGCTGCTCTTTTGGTTAGCAGAGGTAGCACTTAACCTACTACACCACTAGGGTTTCCACCTGAAACTGCAGACTTAAACAGAGTGAAGTTCTCTCTCTCAGTGTGGGGAGAAGTCTGAAGTAGCAGTCCTGCCCTGGTTGGTGGCTCCACAGTGTCATTAGGATGTTAGGACTCAGACCTCTGGTTTCTCTTCTGCTGTGGTACATGCAGCTATTGGCTTCCTGCTCACAAGAGGTCCCCTGTATCCTTGGCTTTCTCCCCTCAGACTCAGAGTCTTCTAGTCAGAGGAGAGAGGAAAGAGTGAGGCACAGAAGGTGTAGAACTGTGCCTGATGACAACCCGGAGCTGGTGATTCAGTGGTAGAATTCTCTACTTGTGAGAGGGAAACCCGAGTTTGACCGCTGGCCCCTGCACCTCGTGTAGCCACCATCTGGCTGTCAGTAGAAACTTGTGTTATGCTTTGACGTTGAAGAGGTTTCCGATGAGCTTTCTGACTAAGATGGCCTAGAAAGAAAGTCCTGGAAATCTACTTCTGAAAACCAATGACTTGAAGCCCCGTGAGTCACAATGGTCCAGTATATAACTGAGTTTTGTTCCATTGTGCATGGGTCACCATAATTCAGGGGCTGACTTGGTGACCGCTATCAGTGGTAACAGCTGCCAGGCAGGCTGAGAAGTTGTTTGAAATTAGGTATTTGGCCAGCTTGAATAGAATTGTGGTTCTGTAGAAAGGAAGAGAGCATGAACGTTGACTACGAACTGTCTTGGTCAAAGGTGACTGTTTCAGGCCTCCACATGCTCTTCCAGGATGACACTGCTTCGTTCAGATGCTGTTCAGGTCCAGTTTTGACACTTAAAAGTAGATTCCTTACACAGCTAACGTGGCTTCTCTTGAATTCATACATAAGATTTTTCTTTTGTAGGATTCGTACCAAAGGTAGTAGAAAGAGTTTTAAGATGGAGGGGTGGAGAAAGCACGAAGACAGAACCCGCCCTCTCGGTCTGCCCGGCCCAGCTGAGCTGTGGGCATTTCCCTCCTGACTCGCTGCTCCCACTTCTCCTCATTAGAAGGGTTTGGGGTCAGAGCTGGAAGGAAGTAGACTGGATAACTGTTCCCATCTCACATGTGAGACACTCAGAGACTTTTAAGGTTTGCCTTCGTTTTAAGACAAATCTCTGTTATGATGCACTTCTACTTTCAGCCATCACCTAAATCCTGGAGTTAATTGATAGGCTGCTGCTGCTAAGACAGACCGGTTATGATTTCATTTCTGTATGTACAGTTTTTTAAATAACAATTTTCAATGTACATAAAACTGCAAAGCTAATGCAGAAATTTCCCACCCTCCATTTCATCATTAATGTCTTGTATTAGTTGATTACTCATAATAATTAATGAACGCATTGTTGTTCCCTCATTATTGACTGAAATCTTTATTTTACTGAGAATTCCTTATATCCTTGTTCTGCGCTAGATCCACATGTAAGAAAATACATTACATTTAATATGGTGTGTGTCCTTGGACTTCTCTGAGATACTAGTTCAGACTTTTCTTGGTTTTAATGAGGTTGGTAATCTGGAGTAATACTGATGGGATGTTTTAGAATGCCTGCCAGCTGGGATTTGATTGATTGTTTTTTTGTTTTTTTTTATAATTTAGGGTTAGGAGTTTGGGGAAGGAAGACTCTGTAGGTAAACTGTCATTTTCGTCACATCATGTTAAGAGTGTACGCCACTGCCGTGATTAGTCACTGTGGATGTCAGTCTCCTGGATGAGGTAGTTTTTTTTTTTCTCTCCCAGATTTCTCTACAATGAAGATTTCCACCTTCTTGTCACACTCTCCTCTTTGGTAAGAAGTCAACTGACAGTAGTAAGTTATGCTCTACCACCTAAAAAGCAATCAAAATTCTTCTATTCATGAGATTTGTCTATTGTTTCCCATTTATTTATTCAATCATTTATTTGTTCCATTATAGGTTTATGATTTATTTTATAGTTTGGGTAATAATTCAATATGACTTTATTCTGTTCCTCAGATTGTTCCTACTTCGGCTACTGAGAGATAATTTTAGTAGATTCCTGTGTCCTTCATATGTCCATCACTCTGTGTGTGTACGTGTGTGTGTGTGTATGACAGGGCACACTAGCCTTCAGGTTCACCAGGAAAATGGCTTCACCACAGTGAGCTCTCATGTTCAACTCCTTCCTGGAGGATATAGAGGTGAACAAGAGATTTGGGAGAGATATTTCCCAGATTTCTGTTTCCCAAGGAGCAGGGATGAGCAGGCTCCACTTCCAGATTCCAAGTCCCTGGATTCAAGAAGATCAAAGTTGCTCTAACAGTTCCCACTGCTGATTGTATCGATATGCTTCTCTCCTCGAACCTACTGGGCTTCCAACTTGGTAGTCTTTGGGACTAGCACCGAGACCTGAGACCACCTTTCAGGGGAAAGGGGCAGTCCTGCTCCTCAGGCCTTGGGTAGGAGCAGCATAGGCCTTTTGAGCTTTGGGCAAATGAGCTTTTGCTGTGTGTGTGTGTGTGTGTGTGTGTGTGTGTTATTTGAGCATCTTTGTACTTTCTGAAACTAGAAGATGTTCCAGGCCAGTCTTGGATATCTGTAGGTCCCAGCCTTAGACTCAGTCATTTCTCCTTAGGGTACTGGCTCCTCTCATTAGAAAGGGGAATTAGAAACCAAGATCTGGACACTAGGTGTGCTTGTTGCTACTGAGGTCTGATTGCTTCTAGGCCTGCTCAGCTGATGGAGAAAGAAAATAAATGTGTGTATACTAATCTCTATATACGCATGTATCTATCGATATTTTTTGGGCAATCAGTTATGTATTAACATATTTCATATTTGTGTCTCCTGCTCTGATTGATCACGTGTACCACTATAGCCTTTTCCCTTTTTTTCTCTGCAAACTCCCACTCCAATCATGAGAAACCTAACTCACTGACATCTATTGACTTAATTGATCAATTCCAGAATACATGTACAGGAGTATCAGAATTGTTCATCGAGTGTCCTGTGGAGAACACCTTTATCAAATAGAGTTCAGTGCCTATGTACAGTTTCTTTCACCCTTAGTTTCATAGGCTTCACTCATTTTCATAGCTACTTAATAACTTTTCTCCCACCCTTTACCATGACGTTGTTTCATACATGTTTAATATACTTAGATTGTTAGATCACATTATACATTCTATCCTGGAGTTTCCCCAGCCTCTTAAATGACTTTCTCTTGAATTTGTAAGAAGTATCTCAACATGGACCACAACCTACTAAAAAGGAGGGGGACTGTATCATGCGCCATCCAAACCTGGACACTTGTGAGAGCCAAAGGGGACATATATTTTTTAATTTTCCAGGATAGGGCAGCCTCCAACAAACTGAACTGTCTGAGCACCCTGACTGGATGGTTCTAATCTACTGGCACTTGAAGCAGTAATGAAGTATTTTTGAGTCAGCCCTGTTCTCTTGCACGTAACTGCCTGGAATAAACTTAAAAATCTGGAAGAGGATGGGTGTGGCAGAAATGGGGATAAGTGTTAGAGACTTCTGGTTGTAGCCACCTGTCAATCTCTTTTCACTTGGGAAAAGGACACATTTTGATATATCTCCAAATCGTATACGTATGTAAGTATATACGTACATATATATATGTATGTACACGCATACACATATGTTGTTTTTGTTAAGTGCTGAAACGTTGGCTCACACTCATGGCAGCCTGAATAAAACATTCAGTCATACACCTTGTTCATAATTTTCTTCAAAATTGTTATATTTGAGTGCATTGCTGTTAATCCATCTAACTAAGTTTGCCTTGCTTTTGCTGACACTCTACTTTATCAAACATGATGGCCTTTTCTAGTGATTGGTCTTTCCTTGTGGTTTTAGCTGCATGTCAGTCTCTTTCCACTTGGGAAAAAGACACATTTTGATGTATCTGCAAATGTGAAAATACTGTAAATATCTGTGGGTTTTGACCACTGCATGGAGCCAGATAGCAACAATTCCGGGTGGACAGAGAATAGGTTCACTGCCCTAAAAACAAAACAAAACAAAACCAAAAACTCCTGTACTTCACCTGCTCAACTCTGGTTCCTCTTAAACAAAAACAGACCTTTTTACTGTCTCTGTAGATTTTTCTTTTTCAAGAATAGCATGTAATTTACATTATATGGTATTGAGTAACCAGTAGTGCCTGAACCCAAAGTTGGCCGTATCTCCAAGAGATCAAAGAAAGACTTTGGAACCACCAATTGGGACTTACGGTTTATTTATATGGTGGTGTAGTGGTTAAGCTATAGCTGCTAACCAAAAGATTGGCTGTTTAAACTCACTAGACACTCCCTGGAAACATTATGGGGCATTTCTACTCTGTCCCATCAGGTCGCTATGAGTTGGAATTGACTTGACGGCAACTTTTTTTTTCCTGGGTAGGTTCAGGCTAGGGTGGTGGCTGGAGCAGTGCAGCACTTCGTCATCAACCAGCAAGGGACACAAGCTTCATACCATTTTAGCTAGGGCCACAGCTTATTGTATTTCTCTCCAAGCCAGTGCTCCTGTGAACTTCACACCAGTGCCCAGATGCCTTTCTCCTTGTTGCTAAGGCATTCCTTCTCTTTGGCCACCTGCCCAGTAACACCACTCCTGTCTTTGTACCTTAGCCTGAGTCCATCCTCAGCAAGCTTTGCGGGGGACTAAAACTGACCACATTAGGAGGGGATGCATATAGCTGAACAGTACTACCATACACACAGTATGTAGTCTTTTCAAATCATCTTCTTTTATTAAAAATAATGCATTTCAGTTTCACTTTTATTTTATTTTTTTTGAAACCTAATTTCTCCAGCTGCTAACCAAAAGGTCAGCCGTTTAAACCCACCAGGTGCTCCTTGGAAACTCTATGGGGCAGTTCTACTCTGTCTGTAGGGTCGCTACGTGTCAGATTTGACTCATTAGCAATAAGTTTTATGTATTTTTTTAAATATATGTTCAAGTTTCTTGCATGGATTTTGTAGCTTGGTATCTTTTTTTTAATGACTGAATAATATTCCTTTGTATGGATGAAACAAGGTGTGTTTATCCATTCACATGTTGAAGGACATCTTGGAGGCTTGCACTTCTTCATGATGATGAATAAAGCTGCTATAAACATTTGTGTGTAGGGTTTTGTGTAGTCTTAATTTTTCAGATCAGCTGGGTAAGTACCTCGGGGGGCAGTTGCTGGAGCAGATGGTAAGATTATCTTCAATTTCCAAAAATCTACAAAACCGCCTTAGAAAGCAGTGCTACAATTTTATATTTTCACCAGCAATGAATGAGAGTATCTACCATTTTGCATCCTCACCAGCAATTCGTATTGATAATTGTCTTAGAATTTGGCTTTCTGAAATATCATTTCTTTAATCTGCAGCTTACTAATGCAAAATATGTATATCTCACCAGAATTTAGAGACCTTCTCAAGAATAGATTTGACTCATTGCACACTAATGACTGAAGACTAGATGAGCTGTGAAATGACATCAGGAACATCATACATGAAGAAAGCAACTAAACCAAACCCACTGCTGCAATATGATTCTGAGTCATATTGAACCTATAGGGCAGAGTAGAACTGTTTCCAAGGAGTGCCTGATGAATTTGAACTGCTGACCTTTTGGTTAACAGATGTAGCTCTTAATAACTGTGCCACCAGGGTTTTCTGAAACAAGAATTCATTCAAAGGACAGGAGAGAAAGAAAAGACCAAGTTACATGTCAGAAGAGACTCTGAAACTGGCTGGTGAATATCAGATAGCTAAAGCAAAGGAAAAAAAGGATGAAGTAAAAGAGCTGAACCCAGAAAATTTCAAAGGGTGGCCTGAGAAGACCAAATAAAGAAGTATTATGATGACATGTGCAAACAGCTGGAAATAGAAACCAAAGGGGAAGAACACCCTCAGTATTTCTCAAGCTGAAAGAAATGAAGAAAAATTCAAACTTTGAGTTGTAATACTGAAAAATACTACAGGCAAAATATTAAATGACTCAGGAAGCATCAAAGAAGATGAAAGGAAATCATAGTCACTATACCAAAAAGAATTGATCGACGTCCAACCATTTCAGGAGTTAATGTACAAACATTTACGGTTAAGTTTGTGAACCCATCCTAGAAAAATGTGCTACATACCTCATGGCTGAATGTCACTGTCGTCACCTTCAGAGTGCTCCCTTGGGGAAGCACTGAAACCAGTGCTTAGTCCACCCTTCAAAGCAGTTTTGGAACTCTTTCTCTGGAATGGTCATCAGAGCTGTCACTGTATTACCCTGGATGTCCTGAATGTCATCCAACTGTCTTTCAATATTTCTTTTATTTTCAGGTAAAGAAAAAAGTCCTTGAGAGGGCAGATCAGGTGGGAAGGGAGGGTGTTCTCTCACAGTTATTTGTTTACTGTCTAAAAAACTCCCTCACAGATAACTACACAACTAAGTCCACAAACTTGTCAGCATGCCACCATGTGCAATGGCCATTCCAGAAAAAGAGTTCCAAAGTTGCTTTGAGAGGTGGACTGGGTACTCGCATTGGTGCGTAGCTTCTCAAAGGGAGTACTTCAAAGGTGGCTGCGGTGATACTCAGCAATGAGGTCTGTAATGTATAGAACAATTATGTTCGTAGACTTGTCAGACCTCGTGTGATCAGGAAACAATGGTAATGAAGGAAACATTACAAACTACACTTAAGACATTGGCAAAAGGCAAGTTTCCAGGAATCAGTGGAATATCAGTGGAGATATTTCAGCAAACAGATGCAGTGCTGGGAAGTGCTTGCTGGTCTATGGCAAGAAATTTGGAAGATAGCATTTTCCCAGCCAGTTGACTGAAAGAGATCCATGCTTATGACTGTTCCCCCAAAAGGTGACCCAGCTGAATGTGGAAATTATCAAACAGTATTATTTATATCACATTCAAGCAAAATTTTGCAGGAGATCATTCACAAGCAGCTGTAGCAGTGTATTGACTGGGATTTGCCAGAAATTCAGACTGGATTTAGAAGATGGTATGGAACCGGAGATATCATTGCTGATGTAAGATGCATCCTGACTGAACACACAGAATACCAGAAAGATGGTTACTTCTGCCACACCGACTATGCAAAGGCGTCTGACTGTGTGGATTGTAACAAATTACAGCTAGCGTTGCAGAGAATGGGAATTCCAGAACATTTAATTGTGCTCGTGAGGAATCTATCTGTACATGGATCAAGAGGCAGTTGTGTGAGGAGAACAAGGGGGTGTTGCAGGTTTGAAAGTCAGGAAAGGTGTGCATTGGGGTTGTATCCTTCTGCCATATCTATTCAGTGTATATGCTGACAAATAATTTGAGAAGCTGGACTCTAAGATGAAGAAAAGGACATCAGGATTGGAGGAAGACTCATTAACAACCTGCATTATGCAGATGACACAGCTTTGTTGCTGAAAGTGGAAAAGGCTTGAAACACCAATGAAGATCAAAGGCTACAGCTTGCAGTATGGATTATACCTCAAGATCAAGAAAACAAGTGGATCGGTAGGCAATATCATGGTGAACATCAAGAGAAAAGGTTGTCAAGGACTTTCTGTTACCTGTATCCCCGATCAACACCCATGGAAGAAGCTGTCAAAAAAATCAAAAGACGCGTTGCACTGGGCAAATCTGCAGGAAAAGGCTCTTTGAAGTACTGAAGAGCAAAGAAGTCGCCTTAAGGACTAAGGGGACTCTGACCCAAGCCATGGTGTTTGCAGTTGCCTCGTGGGCCTGTAAAAGCCGGACAGTGAGTAAGGAAGACAGAGCAACAACGGAAGCTTTCCAGTTACAGTTTTGGCTAGGAAGGTTCTTGAATGTACCATGGATTGCCAAAAGAATGACCAAGTCTATCTTGGGAGGAGGAGAGCCAGAACAATCCTTAGTCAGCTGTATTTGTGGGGTCTGCCTCTTGGTTCTGTTTTCAGATTATTCATCCAGTTGTCTGTTCCTTCACCAATATCACCCTCCTTATGACTATTTTTAAAGCGAATTTTCAGCTGAGTGATCCCAGTCCTCCAACCCACTTCTTTGTCATTCTGGCAGCTATTTCAGGTTTTTGCCTTCCCGTAACATCTTTAGAATCAGTTTGTCAGTATCTATAAAACAATTTTCTGAGATTTTAATTGTAATTGTATTGAATGTATAGTTCAAGTTGGGAATAACTGACCATCTTAACAATATTGTATTTCCAATTCATAAACACAGAATCTCTTTTCAATTAGATCTTTAGTTTTTTTCATCAGGATTTTGCAGTATTCTTCATATAGATCCTGCACATACTTTCTTTGCTTTGTACCTAATTATTTCCTCTTTTTGGTGTTATTGAAATTTATTTCTAAATTTCAAATTCTAATTGTTTATTGCAGGTTGTCTTAGTTTCTTAGTGTTGCTGTAGCAGAAATATCACAAATGAGTGGTTTTAAAGAACAGAAATTCATTTTCTTACTGTTTACAGGGTTAGAAGTCTAAATTCTGGGCAACAGTTCTAGGAAAAGACTGTCTGCTCTGGAGGAAAATCCTTCTCTTGAATTCCCTAGTGTTCTCTGTGCTCTGTGGAGTTCTCAGCCCTTTATCTTTCCCTGTTCATGCTTTCTGTCTCCTGTGCCTGATCTGTAGTTCTGTATCTCAGGAGTGATCGGTTGAAGGCACGTCTTACACTGATATGGCCTCATTACGATAATAAAGGAAACTCTCCCTACCACGTGAGATTACATCCAGTAACCGAAATTCCCATGCAAACAATGTTACAATCAAACCTCTGAAAGCTGGAACCTGGGTCAGGCAGAAATCTGTCATAGAAGGAACACTCAAGTACTTCCACTATTAAGTGGCTCTCTATTAAGCCACGGGAAGGTGGTACAACTGTAGCCTGTTTAAAGAAGGAAAATTTGTGAGGCAAGGAAGACAACAGTTCCAGGTCTCACAGGGATCGCTGTTTGTGACTTCACCCCTAGTCAAGGCGTTTCTCAGGGGAGCATGCCCAGTTCCTTCCTCCTGTTCCTTTTGACAGGTTCTCATTCGTTTTACTTGCCTGCACTCTAAGCATCTGAAACGTCATTACTGTTGTTTGAAGAGCTCCCTTTTAATTCAATTAAGGAGAAAAAATAAGATTTTATTTTAACTTCATTTGTTGCTTCTCTAATACCATTTTCTGCTTTATGTAGATCCCGTTTTTTTACCCGTATCATTTTCCTTCTCTCTAAATGAATTACTTTAAAATTTCTTGCAGGCAGTGAATTCTCTTCATTTGTGTTTGTCTGAGAAAGTCTTCACTTTTTCTTTACTTGTGAGAAATGACTTCCCTGGATATCCAAATCCTGGCAAGCAATTTTATTCTTTCAACACTTTATTAAATATTTTACTCTGTTCTCTTCTTGTTTGTATGGCTTCTGACAAGTTCAATGCCGTTTTTATCACTGTTCTTCTGTAGATGGTCCTCCAGATTCTTTCCTCTTTTTGTGGTTTAAATAATGGTATTTCTAGATATAGGATTGTTTTTGCAGTTTTTTCTGCTGGGTTTGCTGAGCATGCTAGATTGGTGGTTGTTGTCTACCACTGATTTAAATTCTTAGCCGTTATTACTTCAGATATTTCTTTGCTTCTCCGTTGTTTCTTCTCCTACTTCTGATTTTCCATTTTTACCCATGCTATACTTTTCCAAATTGTTCTTAGGATTTTCTGTTCTTTTTATTTTTTTATTTGGCATTTTAGTTTAGGAATTTTCTAACGACATATCCTTAAGCTCAGTGCCTCTTAACTGACTGATGATCCTGGCAGATACATTCTTCATTTTTGCTTCAGTGTTTCTCACATGTTAGTATTTCCATCTCTGCTTCATTACTGATCCATTGCTTCTTGTCTACTGTTTTCCTTAAATCCTTAACATATTAGTCATGTTGTTGTTGCTGGGGTTGCCAGGTACCACTGAGTCAGTTTTGGCTCGCAGGGGTCCTGTGTACCACAGCACACAACAGCACAACCCTGGCCGGTCCTACCCCGTGCTCCCAGGCTCGGACTAGCCCGAGCCCGTGGTTCCAGCCGCTGCGTTGGCCCGCCTCGCGGAGGGTCTTCCTCTTTTCCTCCGCCCCTCTGTTTGCTGAGCGCCAGGTCCTCATTGATCCCTCCTGACAATACATCCAGAGTATAAAAGACTTAGTCTTGTCTTCCTTGCTTCTAAGGATTTCTGTTTCCAAGATAGATTTGTTTGTTCTTTTGGCAGCCCATGGTGTGTTTAGTGTTCTTTGCCAACACCCTAATTCAGGCGTTAGTTCTTCTTCCGTCTTCTTTATTCATTGTTCAGCTTTTGCATGTATGTCAGGTGATTGAAAACAGCATGGCTTGGGTCAACACATCTTAGTCTTCAAGGTGGCATCTTTTCTGTATTAATCACAGTTATTTAAATCATCTGTCGTATAATTCTAAATTCCGTATGTCAGTCAAGTACTAAAAGTTGCTTTGTTTTCTTAGACATTATTATTCCTTTATTACTAGTTAGTACATCTGTTTTTTATTTCTTTTGGTTAAAAGATAGACACGATGTACTAGGTAATAGAAACTGAGATAGATAGATCTTTAGTGTGAGGTTTTATGTTAATATGGTTAAGAGGTGAGCTGTGTTTGATGTTGGCTCTATCTGCAGACGCCAGAGGCTGCAGATTACTCTAGTGTCCTTGTGTTTGTCTCTTGTTGTTGTCCATGGGTTTATTTAAAACTTTCTTAAACAGAGTTTATGTCTTGTAGGTCTTTCAGCTGCAAATCACTGTTAAATGTGATGGTAAAGTGTAGGGGAAAGAAAGTATTTTCTATCTTAGGATTAAATCTCTTAGTCAACCTGTGTCCCTCGGCTGAGATCCTCACAAGTGTTTCTTAGCTTTCTTACCCTCTTAGGTGGAATAGGAGTTCCTGGATGGTACGAATGCTTAATGAGCTGAGCAAAAGGTTGGAAGTTCAAGTCTACTGAGCAGTGACTCAGAAAAATGGCCTGCTGGCCTGCTTCTCAAAAACTCAGCCGCTGAAAAACCAAGGGAGCCTAGGTATACTCTGACATATGTTAATGCTTGCCATTGAATTGATTCCAACTCATACCACCCTGGTAAGACAGAACAGAACTGCCCCATAGGGTTTCCGAGGAGCCACTGGTGGATTTGAACTGCCAGCCTTTTGGTTAGCAGATGTAGCATTTAACCCGCTACACCACCACGGTTTTCCTTAGATACAGTATTTCTTAGTGAATATTCTTTTCTTCACCCTGCAGCAGCTTTGTGGGGATCTTTCTTGACTTTTTAGAGTTACCACCTACTGGGGTTCTAGGAGGTAAAATTCACCAAGTTTGGGAAAAGTCTAAGACCACAGATGCCAGGAGTTTATCATTCTCCTGCTAGTGCACCCTCAGCCTCCAGCGAATCATCAAGATTGCACTCTAATTGTTGCCACTTGTGTATGGCTGCAAGGGCTGTGACTCTCAGGGTGAACTTGCCTCTCTCGGTTTAAGAGTGGTGGTTTTCATGCAACCTTAGTTCTCTGATGGGTCCAAGGAAAGTAATTAATTTTTTAGCTCTGTCTTGTTGTAAAGATGAGAGTGATGGCATATGAGCTCGACAGGCTGAAGCTGAAACTGGAAGTCGGCAGTTGCTTTGACCGTAGCAAAGTACAGCATGGAACTGCGATTTTATTCATTCTGTCGGCTCCTCAGTAACTGGGGGACACTCTGTAGGGCTTAGTGTACTTTTCTGACTGCAGTCTCCCACCCTTGTGATTCATCAAGCTTTTCTTTTCTATTAGTGCATTCCTGAAGGTGATTCCTGAATAGAGATACGACTGTGCCGTGTGTCCCAGGAGCCACAGACGGAGCTGCATCCCTTAAAGAAGCCTGTCTGTCTCCTTAGCAGTCCCAGACAGAACCCAAAGTCAAAACCAAATGCACTGCCATTGAGTCTATTCCAAATTACAGAGACCCTACAGCACAGAGTAGAACTGCCCCATAGAGTCTCCAAGGAGCACCCGGTGGGTTTGAGCTGCCGCCCTCTTAGCAGCCCCAGCACTCAGCCACTGCAGCACGAGGCTCTCTCCAGACGGAGGAGCACTGCTGATCTCACCCAGCTGTAGAGAGAAGTGGGCACTTACCAGGAGCTGCTCCATTCCCTAGCTCGCCTTCTTGAAAGAGACTCTGTGATGATGTCCCTGAGGAGGAAGAATCTGTTGGAAAAGGACTTTCTGGGAAGCTGGCTGTACACTTTTCATCAAATACATTCGCCTTTGGAGCATCATCAAGAGTTGTATTGGAGTGGGCTGAAGACCTGGCTTGTGAACTCCAGCAGGTTGAACAGGAACCTGGCTTCACTGACCTCTGTTGCAGGAGCCTTGGTGGAGCAGCACTTCAGCACTGGGCTGCCAGCTGCATGGTCAATGGTTTGAACCCAGCAACTACTCCATGGGACAAACATGAGGCAGTGTGCTACCATAAACACTGCAGCCTTGGGAACCCCATTGGTCAGTTCTGCTGTGTCCTAGAGGCTCACCACGAGTTGCAGGAAACTCCACAGTGACTGGTTAGATATTTCTAGCTCTGAACTAGAGTCTATAATCTTTTCTCCACCTGGGCTCGCTTGAGCAATGGGAAGCGTGGTGCTTCCCTCAGGTTGATTGATTTTGTTGTCATTGACTTGTCCTTAAACATAGCATATTTGTTTTGCATTGTTGTATAGCTGTAGTACCACAAACAGTGGCTTAAAGCAATACATGTTTGCTGTGCCATAGTATCTGTGGGTTGGAGGCTGGGCATAGTTTAGCCTCTCTACTTAAGGCCTCACAAGGCTGCAATCAAGATGTTGGTCAGTGTTGAGCTTTATCTCAAGGCTCAACTGGGATAAGATCTATTTTCGAGCTTGTGTGGTTCTATCGGGATTCACTTCCTTGTGGTTGTAGGACTCAGGGCTTTGGTTTCTTGCTGGCTTTAGGTAGAGAATACTCACAGGTGCTAGAGGTGACTCTCAGGTCCTTGCCATTAGAGGCCTCTCAGCCTGGCTGCTTGCTTGATTAAACCTAACAAAGGAGAAAATCTTCTTACAAGACCAGTATCAGCTGCTCTTGAGTTGATTCTGATCACGACGACATCATGTTTATCAGAGTAGAACTGCACTTTGTAGAATTGTCAGTGGTTGGTTTTTCAGAGGTGATCACCAGGACTTTCTTCCAACTCACCTCCTGAGGGACTCGAACACCCAGCCTTTAGGTTAGCAGCTGAGTGCTTGGCTATTTGCAGGGTCCCCTTTTACAGAATAGAGGTCACAAACCTACATAATCTAATTACAGAAGTGAAAGCCCGTAACCTTTGCTATATTCTGCCAGCAGTCAGAATCTCTGGGTGGCACTAACTGAAAGGTTGGAGGTTTGGTTTCCCCCTGAGGCACCTTGGAAGAAAGACCTGAAGACCTATTTCTGAAAGGTCAGCCTTTGTAAATGCTATGGAGCACGTCTGTACTCTGTAGCACCTGGGGTCTCCGTGAGTTGAAGTCCGCTGGACGAAACTGGACGAGGTAGGTCAGGTCATAGTCTTGCTCCACTCACGTGAAGAGAATCACAGAAGGTCACCAACACCAAGAGACAGAGAATATGGGGACCACCTTCGAGTCTGTCTGCCACACGTACCTCTTGTGTACCACACTTAGTGACCTCTTGTGTACTCCTGTCGGTCACTGGCTGCAGCTGTTTGAACCACATAACGAGAAGACAACAGCTAAAGCTAAGCCTCACAGAGGAATGAGCTGTCTCTTTCACTCAATCCAGTTATTGAAATATTACTGAGAAAAGGTAGACAGAAATCATATACTTCTCTTAGTTATCGACTTAGAAAATGCACAGGGTCAAAAGGTCATTGTTTTACTGAAGTGGTGTGTATTTGATTACTTTTAACAGCATGTACAGACATTTGAAAACACATAGCCTATTTATGTAAGAGGCATAGTTACTAATTGTACAAACCATACTTGGAATAGTTATGGATTTGTAGAGACCTCCCTAGTCATAATGCTTTTATACTCAGGGGATAGCCGTTTTCCTGTGACAGTCATGTTCCTAACAGAAAATAGAGAAATGCTTTGCAAGAAAGATAAACCCTGAAGAACAAAGGACACACTTTGAGTTACAATGATAATGTAGATAACACAGCACCCACAGTGGGGAAGACAGACGTAATTTTCTTGGAAGATTGCAAACATTTAAGCAGATTATTGATGCAATAAAACTCAGAAGATGTTTAATTGTTCCCTAATTGTAGTTTTTCAGATGTCAGATGCGTTACGAGACTTATCCAGGGGTTGAATGGCATGGAGTGCATTCACCAAAATGATACTGTGTAGATTTTGAACCAAAATGAGCTTTGTGATTAGCTAGCACTTAAACCTGATCATTGCTTGCTGCTGTTTACGTACCGATGAATGCAATGGGATAAGCAAAGTGGCAGCAAGCTAGAAAAGCTCAAGAAACCCACTCCAAGTGGATGAACATAATCACTCCAGCCGGGGAGTGACAACAAAGTGACAAGACATACTCTAAACATGAATGTTTTTGTAGCTCCCCGTCTGCTCGTACACACCTGTGCACTTTGTAAATGGCTCCATATGCTTAATCAAAAGAAATCTAATTGCCTTAATTTACTCCATCCAAAAGTAGAAGAGTAAATTATATGTTTAATTATAAACTTTCCACTTTGGGCAGCTATAATTAATGACTCAAGGAATTGTGCAATAAGCCAAGAGCAACCTTTTATTACTCCTGAGGTACCTGAACAACACCAGTGCTTCGGAGCCAGTCAGGTTCTATTAGTACAGGAATCAGAATGCCTACCTCGGGCATTAATCACGAGCGTGCCGAGCAGAGAGACTTTAATTACCTCCAGTCTGCTGTGTACCATCCACGTGGATTCTCTGCACCTGGGGAGAATAATAAATGTTCTGTCTTAAGTAATGATGACAAGAGGGCTTTTCTATTTAAAAAATTTTTAGTAGGATGCCGCCTTAGATTTTGATAACCTTACGAAGATAAGGCCTCAGGTCTGGAACATAGGGAATTTTTCCTTCTAAAACATTTTTCAGGAAGTCAATGTCTTTTGAGATTGGAGTCCAGTTTGTACTTTCTAGTAGGTTTGACAAGTGCAGAGGGGAGCCCGTCTGTGTTTTGAGATCCAACTGGCTTTTCTCTATGCTTCTGGGATTCCATCTTTAGGAGAAGTCTCATCTGTCTGCCATATACAGACAGTGACCCTAGAGCCTATTGCCAAAGTCTTTATCTATTTCAGGAGAATATGCCCAACTGGGACTTTGCTAGGCAAATCAAGAGTCGCCCTATGCATGGAAGGAAGCCAGTTTAGTCCTTGAAGGCAATACCATCCCTGGTGAAGCACTGGGTGACCTGGCTATTTTTGTAAAAATAATGTTAGTTTTTTTCAAGGAAAGAGCACAGGTTTTGAACTTAAAAAGGTCTTCTTTTGAGTCTTAACTCTGTCACTTACTAGCTAAGGGATTTCAGGAAAGTTTTTAACCTCTCTGAGTCTTAGTTTCTTTATTTTTAAAATGGATAATTTGTAATTATTAACTCAGAGTAATAATAAATAAAGCTGCTGGTGTAAGTAATATACTAAGCTCTGAGCAATTGAAATGTAATTATTTACACGGGTTAAATACATACTAAACATACTTTAGATGATATATACTTGCTAAGAATATGACTAGCTTAGGCTGTTAATGAAAATATTAGTCTTGTTACTTAGAAATAATATAACTTGAAAGGTAAGTATCTATGAAATGTTAGGTCTACTGATAGTCTCTATTTGCATTCTCACTCCTCCTTCCGCTAACTTTCTCTATCCTGCTCGGTGCCTTGGGAAGCGGGCCTCCAGAAAGACGCATCACTGGGTGAACCTTGGCTGTCTGTGGATTTCAGTTGCTTTGGCCAATGATGGACTGGTGGGAGGTTGGATTTCTAGAAAACTGTCAGGGTATTACAATGTCCCCTCCCTCTCTATTGCAGCACCATTGTGGCTCTGGCTAAGATCTTCTTAGACAATGATTCTTAAACTTGAGCTTGCGTCAGAATTCCCTGGGGAGCTTGTGAAAACAAATTTCTAGGTCTAACCTCCAGAATTTCTGACTCAGTAAATGAGAGGTGGGGTCCAAGAGCTTATAATTCTAACAAGCTCCCTGGTGATGGAGATCCTGTTGGCTGAAGTCGGATCCGACTCGACGGCACTTGGCTTGGCATTCTAAGACTGGCTATCTATAGATTTCAGTTGGTTTGGCCAATGTTGTTGCTGTTGTTAGGTGCCATCAAGTCAGTTGCAACTCACAGCGACCTTATGCACAACGGAATGGAACATTGCCTAGTCTTGTGCTTTGTGCACGATTGTTTTTCTGCATAAGCCCATTGTTGTGGTCACTGTGTCAATCCATCTCAGTGAGCATCTTCCTCTTTTTTTGGTGACCCTCTACTTTACCAAGCGTGATGTCCTTCTTCAGGGACTGATCCCTCCTGACAACATGCCCAAAGTATGTAAGATGCAGCCTCATCATCCTTGGACCACTCTGGTGATACTTCTTCCAGAACTGATGTGTTTTTCCTTTTTGGCAATCTGTGGTATTCCATATTCTCCAACACTGTAATTTAAAGGCCTAAGTTCATCCTCTTCCTTATTCCTTTCCCCAGGGATCAATCCCTTCTCTCTCTAACCCCCATCACTGTCCTTCAGGCCTAGGGATTGGAGCAGCACCTATCTGATGCTACACCCAGGTGAGGCTTCACCATGACTTAGTATACCTTCACCTTAGCGTGTGCTTCCAGAAATCACCCAGTTAGTAGATGAACTTTTATGAAGAACCCTTCAGTGTATCATTTATTTTTTTCCCAGACCCTAACTGATACGCTGGGTGAATAAATTACTCAAATTGAATTTAAGGTGTTTTCAAATCACTGCAATTGTTGCATTTTTAATCACCTGTTTATTTTCCAATATTTTAGGATTTTATGTCAGCTTGGCCTGTAATCCTATTATAAGTGAGACAAATTTCCAGATTCAAATCAGACAATATTGAGTCTGAACTTCTAACATCTATACAGAAAATTAAAAATGCCCTTTGAGTAGCTTTATTAACTGGGCCAAAATGCAACAAAAGCATTATTTTGGAGACCTTTAGTATCCAACCTATTGACCTTCTTTTACCAGTGATAATTTGAGCTGGAAATATCACTTTTAGTAGTGGGTATTTAAATAGAAATGCCTCAGTTGTTAGTTCCTCCAAGTGTATCACTAGCTAAAGAG
This sequence comes from Heterohyrax brucei, assembly GCA_028571685.1. Classification (NCBI taxonomy): domain Eukaryota; kingdom Metazoa; phylum Chordata; class Mammalia; order Hyracoidea; family Procaviidae; genus Heterohyrax; species Heterohyrax brucei. The sequence continues at coordinate 69,833,547 of CM053162.1, read as the reverse complement.
TGCTTTAAACAAATTTAATAATTTGGAGGTCACTCAGCACAGATCTTTGTATTATTGTTCAAAAATGCTGTAAATTTAGTTGGGTTTTCTCAACATTACCAGGATCTTCTAAATTTCTTGAAAGCTGAATCTTCACATATCCTTCTTCTATCTTCAGTGTCTGAGTGAGAGATTATTATTGTGAGAATGACTTTTTCCCACTCCTGGAAGAATGCTTGTTTACTGTTAAAACGAAGCCTCAAGTAACTAGTCTCTGGGGGACCTTCCAGACAAACACCGAGTGAAGCAGAAAGAGGAAGCCATTCTCTACACAGAGTGAAGATGGAATGAACACATCTAGAAGTTAAAAAATGAGGCAAAGGGGACAATGAGGATGGCAGAGGTCGGCTGTGACGCTCACGGGGCCTCAGGAGTCAGCAGGCTTGCTCGACAGAGGGTCAGCTGTCTCCGTGACAGAAACCTTGCTTCTCCACACCTCACCTGCTCTTGTCTTGCGTGACATTTTGTGGAACTTGGAAGAATGAAGTCCTTCCCATCAAACTAAAATCTGAAAAAGCAATCACATATTTTGGATAAGTCAATGCCCAAAAGGCCTTTCCTTTTCTAAGCACTGGGTATGAACAACCCACTCTGTCTTGAGTTTCTCAGAATAGCAAATGGCTCAGTGCTGCGTTGTGTTAGGGGCAGTGTAAAGGCTTCTGAGTCAAAGGGTGGTGGTGCCCACGTTTGGGATTTTATCATCAGAGACAACAGAGGGTAAACACCAGGGAAGAACACTTCTGAGTATGTCCTCCTGGAATTTTTAAATTTATCGTGATTTTGTTTTACTTAGAGAGTATCGTTACTGTTTACTGAAATTTATTTTTTTCTTCTCTGAAATTGGCACCACCACCAAGCGTTTATTTGCGGTGTCATCATGGATTGAATTGTGTCTCCCCCAAAATATGTGTAATGATTTGACTGGGCCAGGATTCCCTGTATTCTGTGAATGCTCTCCATTTTGTGATTTTGTGATGCTGTAAATCCTAATCTCTGCCTGTGGTGAACAGGGTGGATTATGTTAGAGAGGATTAGGGTGGGACTGTAAATCCCTTCCTAAGGTCACCTCCCTGCTCCACTGTAAAGGAAGTTTCCCTGGAGTGTGGCTTGCACCACCCTTTACCCTTTCACCCTACAAGAGGTCAAAGGGCAGGGAAGCAAACAGAACAGAGAAGCTCACACCATCAGGAAAGCAGCACCCGGAAAAGATTGTGTCCTTCAGACTGTCGGTTCTGGAGCCCAGATGCTCCGCTACTACAGCTCTACACGGTGCAGCACCTTCCCTGTAGAGCCCCCAAGGGGGAAAGCCTTCCCTTGGAGAGGACATCCTGAATTTGGACTTGAAGCTTACTGGAGTATGTAAGAATGAACTTCTCTTCGTTAAAGGCATCCACTCTTGGTATTTCTGTTAGAACAGCACCAGCTGACTAAAACAGATGTGTTGGAGGAATAGCAAGAACAGAGATGTCAAAAATACGTTGTCTACGTCTTCCGTAAAGTGTCGGATTTAACGACTAAATGAATGCCTATTATTCCAGGGATAAGGAAAGGAAATCAAATATATGAGCACATTACCCTTTTTAAGTATCTTTTTGTTACTGATTTTAAAGTTTTATTGCACTGTGGTCGGCAATTGTGTTCTGTTTGGGCTTCTCTGAAAATGTAAGTGAATTTTGTTCCTTTCCCATGTGCACTAAAAAAAATTTATCAGTGGAATGTGGAGTTTGATGTATACCTATTAAGTAAATCTCAGCATTCACTGTGATTTTATACTTTAACACGCTTAATATTTTTTTCTGCTAATACTGTCAATTCCTAAGAGAGATGTACTAAAACAACTCATAGTTATTGAATATTTTCCCAATTTATTCTGGTAGTTCTGCCAATTTTGGTTTGATACAGCCTGAGGTTTTATTATTGGGTCCAGTCCACTTCAGGATAGTTATTTCTGTCAGTAACTTATGGTCTTGCTCAGTTTTTAAAAACACTGGCTCCCCTGTGCCACAGACCTAATACCAGCAGCGAAGTCTGTGTGAGCAACCCTAACAACACCAGCTAACTTCTGTGGCTGCTCGCTGTACAGCCGTCCGGGCCTGCGTGGGGTCGGCACCGCCCGGCCCCTCTTCGGACGACTGCGAAGGCCTCGGCCGTGCTCCGCGCCCCCTCACCCTCCCTGTGTCTGTTAGCAGTGAACGGGCCCCAGTCCTCACGAGGGGCCACCAAGTTCTCCGCAGTCAGGGTACCGTTCTCCTTCTGACCCCAGTAATTTGAAAATGACCCCACAAAGTATCTCTGCTTTTACATTTTGGGGGGATCAGAGAGTTTGGGGAATTCTCGACTTGTTTTTATGCCAGGTTCTCAGCTTGCAGTTTCTGCGCCGTGCAGGTACTGTCCACGTGGACCTGTCTTTACTTTGACGAGGGCCTAGAATTTTGATTTCCGTGTGGAGGCTACTCCCAGCCACAGAGCTCCCGAGAAACGGCTGACGTGTTTGCAGCTTCCCAGGGAGGAAGAATGACTTCTTCTTTTTTTTAATGTCTAAGGTGTTGTTTTTGTTAGAAGTCATCAAGTCATTTCAGACGCGACCTTGTGTACAGCAGAAGGAAGCCCTGCCTGGCCTGTGCCACCCTCAGGGTCTCTGCTGTGCTGGAGCCCACCGTTGCAGTCACTGTGTCTGTTTTTCCAGGTGAAGGTCTTCCTCTTTTTTGCTGACCCTCCACTCTACCAAGCATGATGTCCTTCTCCAGCGACCAATCCGTCCTGACAACATGTCCAAACATGTAAGACGTAACCTTACCATCCTCGCTTTCAAGGACTGTTCTGGTTGTACTTCTTCCAAGATAGATTGTTTATTCTTTTGGCAGTCAATGTGTCTAAGTCATCTGGTGCTGCTATAACAGAAATACCACAAGTGGATGGCTTCAACAAGGAAAGTTTATTGTTACACAGTCCAGTAGACTGGAAGTCCAAGTTCAGAGTGTCAGCTCCAGGGAAACTCTACATTGGCTTTAGAGAAAAGTCCTTGTATTGCATCAGTCTTTGGCCTGAGAACATCTTGGCACAGGAATCTCAGGTCTGAAGGACTTGCTCTGCTCTTGGTGCTGCTTTCTTGATGGTACAAGGTCTCCAATTCCGTGCTGGCCTCCCTTCCCTTTTATCAGTGTAAGGAGTGGGTCAAGCCACACTCCAGGGAAACTCCCTTACACTGGAGCAGGGAGATGATCTTAGAAGGCTGATACAGTCTCATCCTCTTTAACATCATACCACAGGCAGAGATTAGGGTTTATAGCTCCAGAAAATCCCAGTCACACAACACTGGGAATCAGGGCCCAACTGAATTGCTACATACATTTTTGGGGGCTCATGGTTCCATCCATGATAACACGATACATTAAATATTCTTTGCTAACATCACAATTGAAAGCCAGCAATTCTCTTTCTGTCTGCCTTACGTCTTGTCCAGCTTTTGCAAGCGTATGACTGGAAGTACCATGGCTTGGGGCAGGGGCACCTTAGTCTTCAAAGTGGCATCTTTACTTTGAACACTTTAAAGAGGTCCTTTGCAGCAGATTTTCCCAGTGCAGTGTGTCTTTTGATTTCTTGACTGCTGCTTCCATGGGTGTTGCTTGCGGATCCAAGTAAAACAACCTCAGTGTTTTCCTCGTTTATCGTGATACTGCTTACTGGTCCAGGTGTGAGGATTTTTGTTTTCTTGATTTTGAGGTGCAAACCATTACTGAAAGCTGTCGTCTTTGATCTGCGTCAGTGAGTGCTTCAAATTGCCTCCATTTTCATCCGGCAAGGCTGTGTCCTTTGCCTGTTGCTGGTTGTCGGTGAGCCTTCCTCCTACCCTAATGCTCCGCCCTTCTTCACACAGTCTAGTTTCTTGCCTTAGTTGCTCAGCATACAGATTGAACAAGTGCAGTGAGAGGGCACAGGGCTGACACAGACCTCTCCTGATTTTAAACCACTCAGTATCCCCTTGTTCTGTCCAAACACCTGCGTCTTGGTCTAGGTTCAGGTTCCCGATGAGCACAATTGAGTGTTCTGGCATTCCCATTCTTCACAAGGTTATCCATAATTTCTTATGTTTCACACAGTCAAATGCCTTTGCATAGTCAATAAAACACAGGTAAACTTACTTCTGGTATTTTCTGTTTTCAGTCGGGATCCATGTGACATCAGCAGTGATATCCCTGGTTACCTGCTCTCTTGTTAATCTGGTCTGCATTGCTGGCAGTTCTACTGCTGCAGATGTTTTCGAATGATCTTTTGTACAGTTTTACTCACATGTCTTATTAGTGATGTTGTTTGACAATTTCCCGTTCCTTTGGATCACCTCTTTTGGGAATAGGCGTAAGTGTGGATCTAATCTCTTCCAGTCTGTTGGTCAGGCTGACAGCTTTCAAATTTGTTGGCATAGATGACTGAGCACTTGCAGCACTCCACCTGTTTGTTGAAACATCTCAGTTGACATTCTGTGAGTGTCTGGAGCCCTGGTTTTCACCAGTGCCTTCAGTGCAACGTGGCGTCTTCCTTCAGTATCATCAGTTCTGATATCAAAAAAGGTTAGCAACATCATTTTGACTCTTGATTTGTACTCAGGGAATTTTTCAGTCATGGAGAGTTGGCTAACTTCCATTGTGTACTTCGATGCTTTGTTTCAGGGTCGTGTGGGTATATATCCATGTTTTATCACCAGTAATGACATGGTTCAAAATGGCATCTTGCCTCTCGAAGGATTGATTTTGGCAAAGTTTGACTCTCCTTTGCTTTTGTTTCAGTGATGACTCCTTCAGGACCATTTTTGCATATACCTTTCTCATGTCAGGATTTTCACCTAAGATTTTCCTATTTCTCTATTGTTGTTTACTTAGTCTACTGTGCTTTTCACAATCTGCTGACAATTTGGACACACAATTTGATCACTTGTTACAACTTTTTTTGTCAGTTCTGCTTGTTACTGGCCACCGTGACCTCTCTTTATCAGTGATGCTTTCTCTCCTGTCAGCAAAACATTTAATCCATTTGCACACTGCTGTTTTCCCCATGCCATTATCCCCGTAAGCTTGGAATAACATGTCCCTGATTTCACTCCCACTTTTACCAAGTTTAACAAGAAATTTAATGTGTGTTCATTGCCCTAATTCAAGCTGCAACATTCTTGTGATGGCACACAAAAACATGCAGAACAATAATGAACGCCACTCAGCAAGATAGTGTCCTATGTTGACACCAACACAGCTGTGAGACACTGATATACCAAGGTTGTGAAACCTTACTGAGTAGTTTTTACAGTGCTGTCAACATAAGCCCATGGTGGCAAGATCACGAACCTAATTATCAGACCTCGCATGCTATCTCTTGAAATGGTTGAGTGTTGGCTGAATCTTTTGGGTATATTGACTCTGTGCATTCTTCCCATCTTCTTTTGATGCTTCCTGCATTTTTGAATATTTTCACCACAGAGTCTTTCACTTTTGAAGCTCACGGCTTGAAATTTTTCTTCAGTCCTTTCAGCTTAAGAAATGCCGAGTGTGTTCTTCCCTTTTGGTTTTCTGTCTCCAACTCTTTGAATATGTCATTATAATACTTGACTTTGTCTTCTTAGGCCATTCCCTGAAATCTTATATTCATTTCTTTTACTTCAGAATTTTTACTTTAGCTGCTTGACATTCAGGAGCAAGTTTCAATCTGTTCTGACATCCATTGTGGTCTTTTCTTTCTTTCCTGCGTTTTTAATGACCTCTTGCTTTGTTCATATATGATGTCCTTGTTGTCATTCTACAGCTTGTCTGGTCTTTGGTTATTAGTGTTTAATGCATCAGATCTATTCCTGATGCTCTTTAATCTCTGGTGGGGTGTACTGTTTCAGCCAGCTAGTGTTGCTCTATCAGAAATACCACAGAGTGGATGACTTTAACAAAGGAAGGTTTATTCTTACATACATCAGTAGACTACAAGTCCAGATTCTATCAGATACTTTTGTTTACTTAAGAAACATAAGACGTAAATGGGCTAATGCATTTTCAGTGGTATATGTGTCAGTTATGTCATGTTAGACGTAAGTATGACTTTGTAATTGTATTCCTTCAGAGACTATGGATGATAAGGTGAGATGTGTGCAGATGCTAAGGGGTGGACTGTGGCAGTCAGGGTTATGTCAACTTGGCTATTCCATGTTTGGCTGCTGTATCAAGTGGCAGGGCGGGGCCTGTGGTAGCTTCCCTCCCCTCAGCTCTCATCTCTCCACTTTCCACTGCCTATGGCCTGTCTGCTCACATAGCGAGCAGCTCCTGCTTTCTTCTGGCATCCGGCTCCTGGACCTGAACTAGTAGCTGTTGGATTCATCAGCCCTTACAGCTGCCATTTGAGAGTCCTGTTCCCTGACCTGCCGATCCTGGGTTCACCAGCCTCTGCAGCTCCGTCTGCCACCAGTTTGGGATCCACCGACCTGCACAACTTATGATCTAGAACTCTTGTATCTGACCTTCTGACCTTGGTTTCACCAGCTCCCATGGCCACGTGAGGCTTATGCCAAGACTTGTGACATTCAGCTTCTGCAATTGCATGAGCTACTTCCTTTATATATAAATCTTTCCTTGTACTTTGTACATAAATTTTTCCTTGTACCTATACGTGTTACTGCTTTTGCTTCCCTAGAAAACCCAGACGTATACTTAAGGTTGTATACCGTGACTCCTAGAACACGACTACTGTTTATGTCTTGATACAGATATACTACGTTCAGAAGCAAAAGAAAAGAAATCAAGATACGGAATTAGGCCCCTCTGGGATAGCACATCATTTGTTCTGTTCGCCAATAAGTATCTTTAGTTCTTTGCAGGCTGAAGGGACTCAAGTTAGAACAACAGCTCTGCTTTCAGGGAGCGCACAGGACACAGAAATGTAAATCAACGCGTGGAATGTAGTACCTACTAAACAAGAAAGTCTCTTGCTGATCGTTGACAGGAGTAGTCAGTGACTGAATAGTGGGGACCACTTGATAAAGAGAATGATATTTAGTCCACCATCGTAAAGGATGAAAGTGCTCCAGATAGAGATGGGAAAGAGGTAGGAACGAGCGGGAAAGAGAAGAAAGCTAGTGAGTTTGGGGCACTCTCGCAGTGTGAGAAATCTGAATGCTCAGGTGTAGGACTCACCCTAATGCAGAGAAAATTCACTAAGAAGACTAACAAAGGCAAGGTTAATTTGTGCTATTAGGAGTTCTCCATGGTAGCTAACTTTTCCATGGCTCAATCATATAGAGATATGTTAGTAACAGTGAAAAATAAATCAGGTAGAATTTGTCTTAATTACCAAGCACTGAACAAAATACTATAAAGGAATGGCATTAAATAACAAAAATTCATTTTCTCTCAGTTCAGGAAGCTGGAAGTCTGGTTTCAGGATGTGGCAGTAGGCAGGCCTCTGTTGTCTATTTCAGTTTCTGGTAGTTTCCAACGAGGCCTGGGGTTCTTGGGTGTCTTAGTCGTCTGTTGCTGCTACAAAAGAAATACTATAAATGGGTGGCTTTAACAAGAGAAATGTGTTCCCTCACAGTCTAGGAAACTAGAAGTCTGAATTCAAAGTGGTGGTTCCAAGAGAAGGCATTCTGTCTCTGTCAGCTCTGGGGGCCAGGTCCTTGTCATCAATCTTTCCCAGTCTAGAGCTTCTCAACACAGAGACCCAGGGTCCGAAGGATCTGTGCACTCCTGGCTCCTCTTGCTTTGTAGTAACGAGGTCCCTCTGTCTCTCTGCTGTCTTCTTTATTTTATATTGCCAAAGAGATTGACCCAAGATGCAATCTAACCTTGTAGATTGAGTCCTGACTCGTTAACATAACTGCCTCATTGACACAGAGGGCAGATTTACAACACACAGGGAAATCATGTCAGATGACAAACTGCTGAACAATTATACAATACTGGAAATCATAGCCTTGCCAAGTTGACACACATTTTGGGGGGACACAGTTCAGTCCAGAAGATCTTCCTGACCTTTGTCCTCCCTGTGTCTCTGGGTCTAATCTATTCTTTTTATAACTCAGAAGTGATGAGGTTTAGGGTCTACCCTACAACAGCATGAATTCGTTAACAAAAGAAAAGCCTATTTCCAAACAGGATCACATTCACAAAGCTCAGGAACTCCACATACACTTTTAAGATCACAGTTTAGTCCATATCGGACAGCAGAGTACCTCTGAGAGTGTTCAGTTAAGTATCTGACCAACCAACAGAAGTGATGAGAACAACTTAACAATAAAAAAGCCAAACCCATAGCTGTCAGGTCGATTCTGACTCTTAATGCCCCTATAGGACAGAGTAGAACTGCCCCGTGGGGTTTCCAAGGAGCACCTGGTAGATCTGAACTGCCAATCTTTTGTTTAGGAGCCATAGCTTTCAATCACTGTACCACTAGGGCTCCAAGTTCATAATTTTTTTTTTCTTTCTCATTTTCTAAGACAGGTACATAGTAAACCAAACCAAACTCACTGCCATTGGGTCTTCTCTGACTCATAAAGCCATGCTGCAGATAGCATAGAACTGTACCATAGAGTTTCCAGGGACAGCCTGGAAGATTTGAACGATCGACCTTCTGGTTGGCAGGTGTAGCACTTAACCACTACACCACCAGGGTTTCCAATGTCCACAGTAAAGTACCTTTAAATTTCACTGAGGAGACTGCTCATTGTGTGCAGAGAGCAGAAGCCAGAGACGGAGCTTCTGCCTCTTGTTGTTCCTTTTTATGCTTGTGGAAATGGATCTCAGGACGTCTATTTTAGTATTGCTCTGTGGAAACCCTGGTGGTGTATGGGTTAAGTGCTATGGCTACTAACCAAAAGGTCAACAGTTTGAGTCCCCTAGTTTCTCCTTGAAAATTATGGTGCGGTTCTCCTCTGACCTGTGAGTAGGAATCAGCTTGATGGCAATGCATCTGGTTTGGTTACAGCCCTAATGAAGGCTTTTAACATCTAGATGATACACTTTATCTCCTCAGTAAAGGTGTGATTGCTGTACATTATTTACTTTCGAGCCAAAAGATAATAATAGTACTCTGAATCATTGCCCATTTTGATGGGATCTCATTTTATCAAGCTGTTTATTGGTCTTGTTTATGGAGTGAATTTTGAACACAGTATACAGCTGGCCCTTGGCCTCAAAGATCTGTGCTCACCATCTTGTGTGCAAGCAGTATTATTATTAGTTGGATTTCACACTTCTTTTTTCATCCATTGCTAATATATGTTTATTAAATGTACTTGTTAACAAAAAGTAGAATTAATTTTAAAAATGGCCTGTAATCTCAGTATTTAAAAATAGACACAATATTTTGTATATATACAAAAATAGATCATATGCCACATGTTCTTGCTATTTTTTGGTGTTCTTCATACATCATACATATATAGACATGTATACATAATATATGTATGCATGTGTGTGTATATATATATACACATACACATATATATGTATTTGTACATATGTATAATGTATGTCTATGTGTACCTATACATATAGACTTGTCCCTGAGGGTACAGTGGTTTTTTTTGGTTGCTAATCAAAAGGTTGGCATTCAAACTTACCTAGATATACTTGGAACACACCCAGCTGCTCCACCGTAGAAAACTGGTGGTTTACTCCCATAAGGAGCACAGTCTAGAAAACCCAATGGACAGTTCTAGTCTCTCACATGAGATTATGAGCCAAATATATATATAGTTGTCATTAGCCATTAAGTTGATGTTGACTCATAATAACCCCATGTGACAAATAAAAAGACTCAAATGGTAGGTAGGTCTTTATATTTTAGGGAAGAAGGACTACCTTAAACATACTTTCCGAAGATATAGGGATCCCCTTTAAAGCCTCCAGGGTTTCATGGACTTCAGAACAAGGATACCTGACTCAGTGTATTCCTTCTGGCTTCTGTTGCGTATAAAACCATAACACCATTGCTGTTGAGTTGACTCCAAGTTGCTTCTGATTCACGGTAACCTTGTAGGACAGGAGACTCGTAGCCCACAGGGTTTCCAGGGAGTGGCTGGTGGGTTGGAACTGCTGGCCTTTTGGTCGGCAGCCGTAGCTCACAGTAGCTTTTCTGCACTGTGCTGCCCGGCTTCTCTTTTGTATACAGCGGGGATTCTTGGTGGCTTCTGCCCTTCTGGAACCTCTGTCCCTGGGATTTTTTTCTCCTTCATTTTTCTCAGTCTAGCTCAGTGGACTAGTCTGTACAAATGACACAAGGGTGTCAATTCATTGGCTTTACAGGCAGCCATTAGGTTTTTTTACTGTAGGAAATGTAAACTTAGAACTAAAGAAAGACGTGACATCTCTGTCGAAATGTTCTTTGAGGAACACACAGAATACAGATAAATATACAACTAATACCTAAAAGTAAAACTATGAAAAAGAAACAAACAAGCAAAGAAATGAAATCTCCTTCTCAAAACCCAGGTTACTCACAGGAGAATAATAGGAAATATGAGGACAGCCTATGAGCAGAAGCAGTAGACACAGGAAATATTGGTGGAAAAGCCTTAGACTGTCAGCTATTTTATTCCAACAGAAGTGAAGAAGCCAGCTCACTCTTGCCACCCTGGAGTTGACACTCATCATTGAACACACCTGGCCAAGTGGTCAGAGCTCCTACTGGCTTTTTAGGGTCAGATATTTGAGGAAAGGCTATTGCATGAAGGGCCAAAAGAAACAAGCACATAGAAGACAAGAACTGCAAAAATTGGATATAGTGGAAACAGCAGAAATCTTTAAAGAAAAAGTGATAATCTGATCAGAGATGAAGAATAACAGTGATCCTAGACAAGAGCAAGATGCTAGAAAAGGAATTTTCCCAAAGCAAATAAGCATTCTTAAACATTAAAAATTATCATACTAGAAATAAAAAAGATATAAAACCTTGGGGGAAAGAAAGGAAACCTAGCAAGCAGAATTTATGAATAGCTATGAAATAAATCAGATAAGGTCATTAGATCAGTTCAGGATTTTTAATGTAAAATTAAAGAATTCCGAAAAGGGAACAGCAGAGAAAATGAAGAAAGGATTTGCTAGAACGGAAGAGCATGAATTAGAAATTTAGAGGTTAAACAAATAGGAACCGGATTTCCCCTATAGTCAGTAAGACATTATAAAGTTGTCATTATCAGGAAGGAAGAAAGCTCAAGAAAAGACCCGGGCATAATCCACTTCATGTATATATATATATGGCAAGTTCTCAAACTCATCTAGAAAAAAACACTAGATTCCTCTGTTGCTGAATATTGCTAAAGTCCCCTTTGAAATCCTCCCCTTGGGAAGCTGTGCAGCAGTGTCAGAAGCCTCGTCCGCCCTTCAAAGCCATTTTGGAATGCTTTCTGTAATGGTCTTGCACTTGGTGGTACGGTGGTAGGCTCACAAACTTCTTCAGTTGTCTGTGAGGTAGTTTTCAGCCAGTAAAGAAATAACTGTTTTGGAACACCCTGTCTGCTCTCCTAATCTGGACCCCAATGACTTTTTTTCTTTACCCAAAGATAAATATTGAAAGGAAGACATTTGGATGACATTTAGGACCTCAAGGGTAATACAACGACAGCTCTGATGGCCATTCCAGAAAAAGAGTTCCAAAACGGCTTTGAAGGGTGGACTAGCTGCAGGCGTTGGTGCCTAGCTTCCCACGGGGAGCACCTTGAAGGTGACCTCGGTGATACTCAGCACTGAGCTATTCTGCACTTAAAACAGGTAAGTTCACGGACTTAATTGTCAGACCTCAGACTTCGTGTATTTCTAGAAATCAGTGTGGAAAACTTTAAAGTCTTCAATAAATGCTTTTAATATTATTTATTATTCATGGGGATAAAATAAAGTCAGATTTCTACCTCAGTTCACATGTGGAAATGAATTCCAGGTTGTTTGAAAACCTAAATATAAAGAAGAAAACCTTAAGACATGAGCCCAAAGCACACTGCCATTGAGTTGATTCTTTTATTTTTTATTTTTTGTTAATTACGATAAAAGCCAAGCCAAGTGCCGTCGATAAAAGAATAAAATTTCTAACAACTAACAATTAACTCATCTATGATAAACCGTCAGCCCTGACCCACCCATGTAGCCAACACAGTCATTTTCTTCTGTGGATAATTCTCTTGTTAAGTCCTTATAACAGGGGTCTGATACAAAATTTGTCCTTTTGACACTGATTGATGTCACTCAGCATGATCTCTTCTGAATGAGACCTTGTTATGAGATGTTTTCTAAAATTGTCATTGTTTTTTATCGTAGCATAGTGTTCTGTTTGCTCAACCATTCACCTGTTAATGGGCATCGGGGTAGATTCCAACTTTTTGCTATTGTGGACTGTGCTGCAACAAACATTTGTGTACATGTGTCTGTTTGTGTGACAACCTTTGTTTCTGAAGCATAAATTCCTAGCTGTGGAATTACAGGATCAAATGGTATGTCTATCTTCAGCTTTTTAAGAGTTGATTTTAAGAGCTTTTTATGGGTTGATTCTAACTCATAGCAACCCTGTAGAACAGGTAGAAGTGCTTCCACGGAGTTTCCAAGGAGTGTCTGAAGGATTGAACTGCCACGCTTTTGTTTAGCAGTCATAGCACAGTAACCACTATGCCACCAGGGTACATGAGGAGAAGACAAAATTGTAACTTTGAATTTAGGGATTGTTTTCCTAAATCACTTGAACCAAAAGTACAGTATACACAGGAAAAGATCGAAAGTTTTAACTATACAACTATTAAAATCTTATTTGAAAAGATACCGTAAATAAAGTCTAAAAGAAAAACCACAGGGAAGATAATTATTACACACATATCTCCATCACAATACGGTATTTAGAAAACAGATATTCTTCAGATCAATAAGAAAAACAAAATAGAAAAAAATGAACCAACGATAGACAGATGCTGATCACCAAGGAAGAAACTAGACTCTAGTCAACACCTTAGAAGTTGCTCAAATTTAGTTTAAAAGAAAATTCAAAAACATGAAACTTAAAAAATAAGGAAGTACTATCTTACAGTAAGCTGACTAGAAAATATATGACAGTCTGGTACCGTATGTTAGCAAGAATGTCACTAAATATCGACACCTGTAAAGTCTGAGTGTGACTGTGATCAGAACTCCCAGGCGTTCCTCGGAAACTCTGTGGGACAGTTCTGCTCTGACCTTGAGGGTCGCTGTGCACCAGTCCCAGCTCAACAGCACTGTTTGTTGGTTTTTATTCCCCTTATTCTTGTATTTTTTTTTTTTAAGTAATTCATAGCTCAATTTTTGGACATATTTTTTCTCTATGTCCTGAGACAAGTTAAATATCATGTGAATTATTTGTTGCTAGAATTGTGAAGAAATCTGTTTGGAACTGTCTCATTCATCTGTTGGTGTGGTTCATTGCCTTTCCGTGGGTTCCAGCCCAGGGCGTCTCCATGGACAGCAGACTGTCCTGAGCCAATGCCACGGCGCTTGGTGTGCGTAAGCCCGTAGTGGAGGCTTCTGTGTGTGCTGATTGCCTTCTGATTTAGGAGACGCATTTCTCAGCACTGTGTTTGACAGTATTTTGTTATGATCTAGAGAGTTGCCCTTGGCTCGTTGAAGCTTCACTGAAGCCTATTGGCCATGGGTCACCCCGCTGGTAGATAAAATACTGGTGGTATAGCTTCCAGCATCACAGGGACGTGCAAGCCACTGTACTATGACAAACTAATGGACAGGTGGTGGGGTTATTATTTAGGGCTAGGTCATTATTATTGTTACTTATTGGCAGCTTTTTAATATTTTCCATATATTCTAATATTTCAGCCTTGATATTTTTCTTTCCTTCCAAATTCATCCATACTTTTAATATTTTAATTTCCTGGATTAGAACGGCATTGTAAATTAAAGTAGTTAAAAAATGTTTGTACCTCGGGTTGCTTTTCCTTCCTCAGTCCTGTAGTGTGTTCTTGTTTTTTCCCTACAGTTGTTACAGGCATTGCTAGGACTCTATTTCTTGGCCTTTTAAAAAAAAAAGCAGCTTTTTGACTTGTGAATTAATTGTACTTTTTCCTTGTTTATCTTTCTGTAGTCTTTACAGCTCTGTTGAATAGTACTTTTAAGGTTTTGATTGCTTTTGGTGTAACTAACTGTGAAGGTCTACCCAAGGTTCAGGAGTTGAAGCTTTCTTTCCTTTACCATGGCGCTTCCCTGGGAGCCCAGCTACAGTGGTTAGAAGCTATGGCTGTGACCCCAGGTGTCAGTGGTTCACATCCACCAGCCATTCCTTGAAAATCCTTCAGGGCAGCTCTGCTCTGTCTGCACTGTCACTATGAGTTGGATGAATAGCAGCCTTTTCACGGGTAACAAAAATCCACCCTCTATTTGATTTTCTCAAGTCTTTTGAAAAGCAGAGGGGTTTCTATTTCCGAGCAGTTCTGTTGGGGCTCCGTTCTTCCCAGGGTGTAGACATGAGTCACTGTAGTTGGCAGATGCATGTGTGGCCTGTAGACAGCCAGAGATGGGTGGCCTTTCCCGACCATAATGAGGGTGGCCAGCATGGCTGCTCAGCACAAAGTGACCTCAGTTTAAAAGGGAGGAATGACATGTTGGGCTTGGCACTGGATTGGGGAAGATCCCTGTCTAGTTTTCGTCATCCCCACACTTGGCCATCTCCGTTCCCGTGGTTGCCCCTGAGTGGCACCCCCCTGTTCCCCCGAAGGCCGTGTGCTGTCCTTGCTGGGCCTCCAGCCTCTCCCCAGGCTCTGCTGCCCTCCCCTTCCCACCTGCTCCTGGGGCAGGCGCTGCACCAAACCTTGCTGCCTCCACAGCTGTTCATCTCTGATTCCAAAAACCTTTCCTTTTCTTAAAAACAAGACAACAAAAAACCCTGTCTTTTGGAAATAAAAGAGTTTAAGATTTCAAAACATTTTTCTTCTTTGAGGGCATTAATAGGTTCTTTTGGATATCAGAAAAGCAAACTAACAAAAATACCAGCATCAAATATTGATGATTGTTTTTCTCCCTTTTCCCTACTGTTTGCAAATCTCTTCTCCAGGCCACGAAGGCTTTTCTGATCGACCAGGGGAAGGGTTGTGTAAAAGGACACAAACAAAAGGAAAGTTAGTATTTCAAGATACTAGTTTGTGACATCGATATTTGTAGTTCTTTGCTCTTTCTTGAAAACTTTTCCTGATGCTTTCACAGACAACACCTCAGGTAGCCACAGGCACGAAGCTGAAGAACAGCACCCTGAGCTCGGATTGAGCAGCACCCTGAGCTCGGATGCTGCTCTCAGGTGTGCAGCTTCATCGCCTGCTGCCAGACCACAGCGGAGCTGGTGCTTCTGCTGAATTTGCTGGAGGCTCAGTTGGCTCTTCTGTAAAACTGAACAACTAAGAGCACCGACATCACAGAGTCCTTGGGCGCTACACACAGTTGATGTGCTTGGCTGCTAATTAGAAGGTGAGTTGCTCCAGTCCAATCAACGCTGCCTCAGAAGAAAGGCTTAGTGATCTACTTGTGAAAAATCAGCTACTAAAAACCGTCTAGAGCACAGTTTTAATGTGACACACGTTGGGTAGCCAAGAGGTGAACTCAGCAGCAACAGGTGTCATGTCACGGTGTTTCATGAGGGTTGAAGGGCGAGCAGTGTACAATACATTCTACACTGCTCTCCTTCATCAGCCTCTCCCAAGGCTGTATTGAAATGCCAGCTCCAAGAAACATTTTCTAATATCTCTGTATAAACTTTACCTATTCCGTTACCACTCTGTACCTCCTGATTTATTTGTAAACAATCATACTTGTTTCCTTCTGTGTCTATTCTCCTGGCTGGAGATATCTTTTCAAGAATGGGAAGGGTATGTTTTTCATCCACGTGTCTCCCACCCCACTTGTAAGTGCACTCAAGCAAGTTCCTCACACTGGGGGCCATTTTTTAAAAAGGGTTTTACTTTGTGCACTTGGCTGGCTTTACTTTGTGCCAGCTTGTCAAGAAAATAGACCGTTATCACAATTCTGGAACAGCAAGAAACTACAAAGTTGTGAAAGTAATGGTCACCAAAATATTGTCACTCAGTGGACAATTTACCGAAGTCATTATTTTAGGTTATCACCTTAACTATTTCCTAAATTACGGTTTTCTTAGAGTGCGCCAGTCAAGAGTGTACAGCCTGATGAATTTCCACAAAGAGAACAGGTTTGTATAACAATCTGTCAGGTCAAGAGACTGAGCAGCTTTAGAAAGTACCCTTAAACCTTTTAACAATCTCTACCTCTCCTCCCTCAGGGTGACTGTATTAGTTTCCTATTGCTGCTATAACAAATTACCACTAATGTAGTAGATAAAACAATGCAGATTTTGTCTCTTAAAGTTATGAGGTCAGAAGTTAAAGACATCAGCTGAATTCCTTCTGGAGGATCTAGCGAGAGTCCTTGCCTTTTCCGGCTTCTAGAGGACACCTGCATTCCTTGGCTGGTGGCTCCTTCTTCTTCAAAGTTTCTCAACTCCCCTTCTGGTTCTATCATCGCACCTGTTTTTCTAACCTCGACTGGTCTTCTATAATAACCTTTGTGATGACATTGGCACCACATGGATAATCCAGGATAAACTCCCCAATTCGAGGTTCTTAATCACATCTGGCAAGTCCCTTTTACCATTTAAAGTAGCATATCCACAGGTTTCAGTGGTTGTGATGTGACCATTTTTCTTGTGGGTAGTGGGGCATTATTCTGTATACTGCAATAACCATTAACTTGAACTTTAATGATATAGATTTGTTTTCACTGTCTTAAATGTGATACAGGCAACATCTTTATATAAATGTATCCTTTGATGTCTACCATAATTCACCAAATACTTTATTGTTAATTTTCATTACTGTGTTGTACTCCGCTATAAGAATATAGTTTGATTTTTTTGTTTTTTTAAATCCATTCTGTTATTGATGAGGTTTCATTATTGTGTTGTTTTGGACTCCTATGGGTAGCACTATTACAAATCCTCTTGTCTGTTTCTTTGAAGGCCCTCAAAGCATATGTTTCTATTTGTCATATAACAGAAGTGAAAGTTTTAAGCGAGAAGGTGTGTGTAAGTTCAGCTTGAGTAGACTCTTCCAGTTTTCCAAAGTGGTGTACTGATTTACACTTCTACCCGCAGAGTATTAGAGTTTTAGCTGTGCCACATCTGTGCAGACATTTGGCGTTTATCAGTGTTTTACGGTTTAGCTGTTGTGGTGGATGTGTAACTCATTGCTGTTGAGTTGATTCCAACCTTATGGGTTTCGGACTAGAACTGCTCCGTAGACTTTTGTTGGGTGCCGCTTTTATGGAAGCAGTTCGCCAGGCATGGCTTCCTTAGTGCTGCTGGGTGGGTTCGTACCACAGACCCTTGGGTTAGTAGTTGAGTGCAAACTTTCTGTGATACCCAGGGCCAATAGTGAGTCTGTCGTGGTCTCTTATTATGGCTCTGATTCACAAGTCGAACACTAAAATGTGTCTGCTCCCCGTTTCCCTTCTCTTCTTCTAGTATGGTCACATGTACATGTTAGACCCTTCCTATGCCTTATATATGTGTATAAAATATAATCCATAACTTTAAAATATTTATTCATCAGCATGCACAGTTTCATCTGACTTGGATTCCATTTATCTAATCCTCTTTTCTACTTTCTCTTATTTGTATCTAAACACAATTATTGAGGTAACTTGAGAGTTTTCCTTCTTTATTTTTCTTTTGTAAATTTTTCTTCTAGATTTTTTCTTTCCCTTTGTTTTCATAGTCTCCATTTCACTGAGAGAAATTCTCTATTTTTTCCTTCATATTCTTGAACATGAATTAAAATGTTTTATCACCTCTACTGGATAGCGCCAACCTCAGAGTGTCACGTTAGTCTGTTTGTGTTGCCTACTTTTCTTTGTTATTTTTTTCTTGGTTTGCTTACGTGTGTGTATGTGTGTGTGTATGTGTGTGTATTTAATTCAATGTGGGATTTTATTAGGAAAAAAACCTGATACTCCGGTAGATGTTTCTTCTACTCGCAGATGCTTGATTTTGCTCTGGCAGGCAGTTTGGGTCAGGATAGATTACTTTCATCCATTCTGGGATTGAATGGTTTTCAGATAGTTTATCCATTCACCAGTTCAGCTGAGATCTTGGGGTCTTGATAAGATTTCCTTCTCACTGGCAGACCTTGATCTCCAGTTTTTGTCTCAATGGCACTACAAGTCTTTCCCAAATTCACTGACATTTTAAAGTCTTAGCTGCCAGTTTCTGCTGGCTTAGCTTCTGACTTGTGCAGCTTACAATTTAAAATGCTTCCAGTTGTCACCTGGTACAAAACGTTGTCTCGCAGCTTTTTCCTTTCCTTCTGTCTGCAGTATGGGCCCTGCAGGTCTTGGCTGTCTTGGTAGCTCTGGGCTCTGTTACTTGTTTCCCCACATATGTACAACTACTGAGAGTCTGGTTCAGTTTGTCTCCCCTTGGCTGCCCCCACTGCTCAGCTTGATGGATACTTGGCCCTGTCAGTTTTGAGAACAAGCAAAGGCTTTGAGGGGAAATGCAGCACACGAAGCCTGACTCATATCAGTGTGATTTTTCTTGTCTCTAGGATATTGGACTCTCAAATTCTGGTTAACTTGGTAGCTTTCCAAAACCCCATGATATATTTTTTTAATCAGATTTTTATTTGTTTTTTGGTGGGAAGCTCTGGTATAAGCTAGTTTAACATAGCCAAAGTTGGAATTCCCCAACTAGCTTTTATCTGTCTTCTTTAAATTATTTGATATTTACAGTGAATTTAAATTTTTATACTTTGCCTGTTTTCTCTCACCAGGCTTTCTCATGTCATCACAGATTTCTTAAAGATAATTTTTATACTTGCATTTAAATTGGGTTATGTGGATAAACCATGATCTGTCTCTTTCTAAACAGGCTTTCTGTTTAGACTCTGAAATTTGCCTATTAAAAATAATTCTAGGAAAAATAGCTATAGGAGTAGCGTCTCAAACATGGTTGAATATTCACGAAATATAAGAAATATTCATGAAAATGTTATTAGATTTGAGTCATAATTATAATGATGAGTAAAACCTGCCCACCATTCGCTTTGGTCACTGTGGACGTTGCTGCACAGGACTACACAAAATACATAAACAAGTGATCCCTTCCCTCCGCAGAACATGTTGCAGAAATGAAACACAGAATTGAACAAGAGTATAGAACAGCTTTTCATCAGAACTTCCTGAAGGGTCCACGTAATAGAACAGCACCATTCAAAGGAGAAAGGGCTTATTAGACGCTCAGCGCGTAGGAGAAATTTTATAAAGAAGATATGTCCAGAGTTGGGTTGGATTTCACTGAATAGAGTGTGGGTGAAAAGATGTATCTCCTGATTTTCCTGCCTGCCTTTTCTTATTTTTACCTAAGGTTATTTTGGATATCTTATTCCTAAGACACCTATGCTTGCATTTTTTTCTTTCTGTCTGAAAAAGAACGTCGTTGATGGATTTTTCATGGTCTATAAATCTGTTTCAGTTGAATAGATACATTTAACCTAAGAAACTGGATCACAGGAAGTTTGCTGACAAATTGCATAGCTGACAACCTTCTGTATGCAAATATAAGGACGCTGTTTTGCTTTGCCTGTTTGAAATAAGAAAAGTTTATGATCCTTATTTCTGACCTGCTCAGAGACAAAGCCAGGCTCTGCGGTAAGCAAATGCCTCACTGTGGTTCTGAGAAGAGACAGTGCGCTAAAACACGTCCCACAAGCCCACAGGGAGTAAAAACGTAGCAAATGTTTGCATATATATGCTTTTATTTCATTATCACATCAGGCTGGAGTAGTAAACATTCTTGTTCTACCCTAGGTTAAAAAATCATTCAAGCAACAGGAAAATGAATCTTCATTTGGAGCCTGTCTGAAGTCAAGATCATAGTCTTTCTACCAAAGCATGAGTGAATCACTTCTGTGGATGAAGAGCAGGAAGCCATATCGAAGAGAACACTCTGTCATTTCAGTATCAAGTGAGTCAGTGCAGTAATAGCAGGGCACAAACGTAAACTACCCAGCATAGGCAAAGTTGCGGAAGTGCGCGTGAAGCTGGCGGTACTGTGACTCGGCTCAGTAATTAGAGAAAGTACGCATAAATATTACATCAAGAAACATAAAAATGTTTATTCGTATTGACCTGCTAATTATACTCCTGGGAAAGTATCCTAATGGAATAATTTAACAGATGGAAAAGCGGTAAACAGTCTTAAGTTTCACATTACAAGGAAGGCACTTCTCAGGCTGTGCAAGGCGGTGGGAGTTATCATGAAGAATCATGGGAGGATGGAGAGCCCCGAGCCACTTACAAGCTGGAGAGCAGGGAGAGCTAGAACAACCGCTGCGCCGTCTCAACAGAACCTCTAATGGCCCAGTGGCAGCCTTGGTGGCGTGCTCCGTGAAAGGTCACACTCATGGGTCCCCTTTTACCACTGTGGTTTCTCCCTGTCTCTTCTCTCACCTCTGCCTTAGATCACACTTCCTCTGTTACAGTGGGCCCAGCTCTTCCTTTTAAATCACTGGTTTAGCTTACAGTCATCATATGGCAATGCTAATGATGCTAAGAGGACCCTACCAATAGGTGGCCTCTTTGATTGCTTATTAAATGGCCCTAACAGTCCTGCTTCCAACAGTGTCACCTGCACTAGCTCCTTGAATCATCACAATACTCTTACAAGATAAATACTTTATTTATGTCATTTCATAAATGAGGAAAGGGAGCTGCTGAGAAGGTACTCAATGTTCCCAAGTGCTCCCATCTATGAAACCGTGGCATAGAAGTTCAAAGAAGAGAGAGATGATGGTGCAGTGATAGAATACCTGCTTTCCGTGTGAGAGACCCCTGTTGAGTTCCTGGACAATCTGCCTTAAGGATAGCCTCCCCCTGCCTGTCACTGGATATTTGTGGGTTGCTAGGATGCTGAACAGGATTCAGTGGAGCTTTCAAACTCAGATAGACTACCAAGAAAGGCCTGGTGATCTACTTCCAAAAAAAAACTTGGTCAGAGAAAGCTCTCTGGCCCACCAGGGTACAGCCTCGTTGAGCTGGGGGTCTCCATGAGTTGAGGGCTGACTCAACGGCTGGGTAACTACAGCAGGGTTCAAAGGAACCAATATAAGTATATTTGGTAAACAATACAAATATATATTATAAACATGTTGGGGTGAGGGGGGCACCCAAGAAGAGAATGCAGAGACCAGAGGGACAAGAAGTAAGCCCTGAAAAATGCCAACGTTTACAAGTACAATAGAAATTAGAAAAAAAGAGAATTCCAAGGAGCAGTAAGTGAGACAGAGAAAACACTTGGGTGGTGGCAGGAGAGAGGGCTCTGACCTCGCCTCACCCCACCAGGAGGAGAGACAAGGTCAGTGGCACAAGGCTAACCACATGAGGTCAAGGCCAGACAAACCCGGTCTTCACAGATTGTGACACAGATTGTCCCTCCAGCAGCACCCTATAATGGATTTGATAATTTTTTGCAGTGGTCACACAGCACTTACAGCCCATACTCACTGTTAGGGGGTTTCTTAGAGAAGTAACAGCTATGGTTCAGGCTCAGGAACACTCAAGGTACAGTGTTTCCATTGACAGCCTCTTCTCCACTGTGCTGGCTGACTCACCTCTGTCTGCCTTCAGCCTCCAAAGACACTGGGCTTTCTCTCTGTGGGTCAGGAAGCCCACTGTCTTAGTCATTTAGTGTTGCTATAACAGAAATAGTCCAATTGGATAACTTGAACAAATGGAAGTCTATTGTCTCACAGAAATGTAGGCTAAAAGTCCAAATTCAAAGCATCAGCTCTAGAGGAAGTCTGTCGGTGTTGGCTCTGGAGGAAGGTCCTTGTCATCAATCTTTCTCTGGACTGGTTGATTCTAAGCTACAGGGCCCTTGGGTACCAAGGATGTGCTCGGCTCCCAGTACCACGTCTGTCTTGATGAAGTGAGGTCCCTGGTTCTCTGCCTGCTTCCCTTTCCTTTATATCCCAAGAGATGGCTTCCTGGCACAATATAATCTTGTACATTGAGTCTTGCCTCGCTAACACAGTCACCGACCGTCCTCCCTCATTGACATCCTAGAGGCAGCGTTTACAACATATGGGAATGGTACACAGCATTGGGAATCGTGGCCTAGCTAAATTGCTTCACACAATTTTGGGGGGGCATAATTCAGTCCATGACACCCACCATGCCATCTCCTGATGCGAGGTCTCTGCTATAGGGTTTCTACTACTGGCCTCTCCTTACTTGGTGGTAGTGGGATCCTCCTCCCTGCTTTGGAATTGACTCCTCTTTCTTTAAGTCAAAACTGGTTAATCCCCTTTGTGGATTACAATTACCGTGTGACACATCACTTGGGTGGGAGGTACGAGACCAAGGCTAGAAAGACCACACACAAGTGTGCTGCAGATGGGGTGTTCTTTTAACTACTCAGAGCTCAAGTATCAAAAAGTAGAAAATGTTCTTTTGTTATGAATGCTTCAGAGAGAACAAAGAACATGAAGAAAGAATTGTGTCCCTTGGGTTTCTTGGGTGGGTGATCACTAGAGCCCAGAACAACTTCAGTGCCACGGTGGCAGAGCTCATACTAAAGGGAACTGCAGATAAGGAAGCGGAGGTGAGTACACGGACGGACAGTGAAGTTGCCAGGCTCACCCTGGACCAAATGTTACATACCTCCTTGCTGAGTACCACTATGGTCCCCTCCGAAGTCCTCCCTTCGGGAAGCTATGCACCGATGTCAGCACCTAGTCCACCCTTCAAAGCAATTTTGGAACACTTTTTCTGGAATGGCCATCGGAGCTGTCATCTTAGTACCCTTAATGTTCTGAATGGCATCAACATGTTTCCTTTAGATATCTCCTGTATCTCTGAGTGAAGAAAAAAGTCATTGGGAGCCCCAGCAGGTGAGGAGGGCGGGTGTTTCACTACAGTTATTTGTTTACTGACTAGAAACTGGCTCACAGACAACCACACAATTAAGTTCACAAACTTGGTACTGTTGTCACCAGGTGGAATGATCATTCCAGAAAGAGTTCCAAAATTACATTGAAGTGTCCAGTGAGCTCTGGCACTGGTGCCCAGTTTCCCAAGGGGAGTACTTCGAAGGTGACCATAGTGATAGCCAGCAGTGCGGCAGGTAGCACTTTGACCAATCAAGTTTGCCTACTTAATCGCTGTGCCTTGTATATGACCACTCTCCCCAGGAATCTGACCATGAGAGAGAACAGGGATTTGTGGTGGTAGCTGGTAAGGGAAGTGGTATCACAGGAGAATATATTTTCCAACATGGAAGGAAGCTACTGGAGTATGTTTGTGTGCTCTTGGGAACGATCCAGTATAAAAAGAGAGGCAGAAGATCCATGAGGCAGAAAGAAATGGCTACTTTAAATCTTTAAAAGGCAAGAGGAGGAGGCAGGGAGTGTCCAGGCAATTCTTACTGATTGGGAGAAGAACGCTTTCTCCACTATAATAGAGATGGAGAAGTGGAAGGTGGCTGTAGAGTCAGCTATAAGAAGGTCAGGACTGTGTTGTTTCATTTCATCAGTGAATCTTGAAGTGAGGCTATCCCCTGAGAATGGAAACACTCATTCTGAGATGAGGTCAAAGAATTAGAGCAATGGGAATAATTCATAAGGAAGTACTAGGAAGAAAAGCTTCCATTGAGCTAGTATGGTATTTGAAATTGGTATTTTAGCTGTGATGCATTTTTATTTCTGGCAAGATGAAGTTTATGTTCTCTTGTAACTGGGCTTTGGCAGCTTTGTGATGTAATGCGTGACTTGATGGAGAAAAACTGACAGCATTCCTAGAGGAGGTACACTGTGGGCATCAGGAAAACACTGATGCAGTTCATTCCAGAAGTGCACTGGATGTAGCTACAAACTCCAGTTAATGAAGAAAAGCTTGTGACGTGACTAATCTTCTGTATATTGGAAATTTCAAGATGATCTTTTTTAAGGTCTTGTTAAAAAATGGGCCTTATCAAAATCTCAGCAGGCTTCTTTATGGAATGTGACTGTGGTGGTGGTTGTTGGGAGCCACTGAGTCAGTTTTGACTCACAGCGACCACCACGTAAGAGAGGAGAACTGCCTCACAGTGTTTTTCAGTCTATATCCTTTACAGGAGCGTGTTGCCAAATCTTTCTTTGGCAGAGACAGTTGAGTGACTTCCAGTGACCTTTTGGTTAACTGCTGAGTTTTAAACACTGCCCCGTCAGAGCTCGGAGAGACTGACTAACCAGCCCACAGATTCATACAGAAATTCGATAGAGTCAGAATCGCCAAAACAACCTTGAAATGGAAGAACAAACTTGGAGGAGGTACACGATTCCACTTCAAAACTTATCACAAAGCTACAATAGTCAACACAATGTGACATAAAGGCAGAGAGACAGATCAATGGGACAAAATTGAGAACCCTGAAATAAACCTTCACAATAATACTCAATTGGTATTCACTAAAGGTGCTAAAACCGTTCAGTGCAGGAAGAACAGACTGCCCAACAAATGGTGCTGTGACATCTGGATAGCCACACACGTGCAGAAGGGTCAAGGTGGACTTCTCCCTCACGTCAGGTACTGAAATTAAGTTAAAGTGCTTTGAAGACCTAAAGGTACGTCCGAAACTCAAGTCCACAAACTTAATTGTTCTAAAGTGCTATTTACCTCAGTGCTGAATATCACTATAGTCACCTTCAAAATACTCCCCTTAGGAAGCTATGTACCAACATCTGTGCCTAGTCCACCCTTCAGAGCAATTTTGGAACTCTTTCTGGAATGGTCATTGCACATGGTGACATGGCGGCCAGTTCATGAACTTAACTGTATAGTTAAGTTCTATGAGGAACATTTGAGCCAGTAAACAAATAGTTGTATTGGAACATCATTCTAACTCACCTGATCTGGCCCCCTGTGACTTTTCTTTAGCAAAAGATGGAGGAAATATTGGAAGGAAGACATTTGGATAACATTCGGGACATCAAGGATAATAAGATGACCTGATGGCCATTCCAGAAAAAGTGTTCCAGAATGGCTTTGAAGGGTGGGGGAGTAGGTGCTGGCATCGGTGTACAGCTTCCCAAAGGGTATACCTCAAAGGTGACCACAGTGATGTTCAGCAGGGAGCTATGTAGCACTTTTTCTAGTATGAATTTGCAAACTCAGTTGTCAGACCTGATAAGAACTAAAACTCTAAACTCTGAAGAGAAAACAGAGAGATAAATCTTGGAGACCTTAGATTAGGCAAATGGTTTCTTAGATATAATACCAAAAGCAGAAGCAACAAAAGACAAATTAGATAAATTAGACATCATCGAAATCAAAAACTTTTATGCTTCAAAGGGCATCATCAAACAGGTAGAAAGACAAGACATAAAAAAGGGAGAAATATGAGCCACTCATGTATCTAATAAGAGACTTGTGTCTATAATGCAAAAAGAACTCTTACAACTCAATAGTAAAAAAAAATAACCCAATTAAAAAATGGACAAAGGATTTTGGTAGAGTTCTTCTGGGAAGACGTAGTAATAGCTGATGAGGACATAAGAAGACGCTCAGTATCATTAGACATGAGAAACTTGTAAAAGAAAATCACAATGAGATACTACTTTACACCCACTAGGATGCCTATAATAATAAGTGAAAAAGACAGTGGCAAGTATTGGCAAGTTTAAAGAAATTGGAAACCTGTACAGTGATGGTGGGAATGTGAAATGGTGTAGCTACTTTGCAGAACATTCTGGAAATTCCTCAAATGGTCAACGTGGAGTTACTATGTGGTATAGCGATTTTACTCTCAGGTATTTTCCATAAGTAAAGAAAACATGTCCATACACAAACTTGTACATGAGTGTTCATAGAAACATTATTTATAATAGCGTCAAAGTGAAAACAACTGAAATGTTTATCAACTGACGAATTAATAAATAAAATGTACTGTATCCAGACAATAAAAAGAAATTAAATGCTACTATGTTACAACATAGATGAACCTTAAAAATAGTATCCTGAGTTAAAAAGAGAAAACAGTCTCAAAGGACCATACTCTGTATGATTCCATTCATATGAAAATTCCAGAATAGACAAATCTGTAGCCACAGGAATTAGGTTAGTAAATTACTTAGAGCAGGAGTCTGGGGATAATGGCCAGTGGTGCTGGTTT
The DNA here is from genome assembly GCA_028571685.1 of Heterohyrax brucei. Taxonomy (NCBI): domain Eukaryota; kingdom Metazoa; phylum Chordata; class Mammalia; order Hyracoidea; family Procaviidae; genus Heterohyrax; species Heterohyrax brucei. Next base: position 69,807,312 of record CM053162.1, on the reverse strand, counting down.
TCTAGGGGGAGTGAAAGTATTCTAAAATTGATTACGTTTATGCTTTGAAACTGTGGATATGCTAAAAGACTGGGTTGTGCATTTTAAACGGGTGAATGATAACTGGATGAATGTGATATGTGAATTATGTGTCAGTAGGCTGTTAAAAAAAAATAACAAAAAAGAAGAATGACAAAAGGAATGTTTGTGACTTCCATGTGGTCCAAGTCAAACTGACACAGAAAAGATACCAGACCATTATCTGAGGCAGGATCTTCATACAGTTTTTTTTTTAAGTGATTTTGCTTGGAAAGTTTCCTAGACTTACAGGGAAAGAAAGCTACAGATTAGAGCTTAATGACTCTGGAACCAGAGAACTTGCATTAAATCTTGCCTGCCACTTGTTAACATTAAAATTAAGAGAGAAAATCTATAGAATTATTCAGCTGGGCTTTTGATTTGTGACTGTTCACTCAATTTGTACAATATATACACTAATGTATGCATTTCTTCATTGCAGGAAATTGGCATCAAATACATACTTGCGTATTTGTGTACAATGAATTTGTGTTTACATATTTGCACGTGGCCTAGTGAAGTATTGAAAGAATTCAGAGAGGCCATTTCTGGGCATCATTATCTCTTGAGGTGAGACTAACACAAGAGCTTCTACATAGAAAACCCAAATCTTTTTACCCGTTCTGCTTTCTACTCACCGCCCTGATTGTTCTCCACGTTTTTCTAGTTTTTATGAACGATGTTTATCACTTTGTTCTTCCATTTCGTCTTTGTATGTTCCCTCTTCAGTCCTTTAAAATCTGTCTTTCTACTATTCAGTATAAACTCCATTCTTGCAAGTTATGAGAAGTCTTTTGTCAGACTCATTCTCCTTAATTTCTTCAATTCCAGTCAACACTGACAGTTTACTTCTGTAAGAAACACACGTCTGCTCCAGTTTTTATGACACAGTCCATTTTTGCTTCATTCCGCACCTCCATTCGTATTTGTGTATTAAATAATTAATTTTGTGAATTAAGTTTTATTCTCCTGAGATTTTTATATGAGCTTAGCTTTCACCTCCAGCTTCTCTTTCTGCAGTGCTTCATGTTGGTCAGCTACTTCTGTGTCCCCAGTTAGGGAAAGCAGGGCGCGGCAGTCAAAGATTCGCTTCTTGTAGAAGCTACAATTCTTCGTTTTCAGTTTTTGTTATGACAGCTTGACTTTTATAACTCACCTACACCTAAAATTCAGTAACTTCAGTAACGACTCTTAGATCATGTGCCAGAAGCACCCAAGGGTAGGGTGGGGAGAGAGCGACCTGGACCCCACCTAAGTCCTGCTGACACAGGTGAGCAATGACCTCTCTCTACTGTGGTCAGCAAAGAGATTTGTTTGGAAGAAGGCCCAATGTCCAAGAGGTGAAAACGTTTTTGCACTTATAACCAAGGTTCCAGCAGGTGATCCTTAAACGTGAGTGGAGTCCAGGTTTGGAAAGACCGTGTGACTGGCATGAAGAAACTAGGACAAGTTTCATGAAGTGAGGAATCAGTAAAACGGCAAAAGTTCTAGGATGGAAATTGTGTCCATGGGTAGGACTCTCAGGAAGGAGGCAGAAGTAGAGAAAGCAGAGTGGAGGTCTAGGGTTTGAGTATGTGCCAATCCAATCTCATTTTCTAATTTTGCGCATGACCTTCTAGTGAAGAAAGGCTTGAGAGACAGCGCCAGTACCATGCCTGAGTCTTGTTCTTTACTTCCTGCAGTCATGGGAAACTTGCTTATCTTCTGTCATCTGGGATTGACTTGAAGATCAAATGAAATGAAGTCTGTAGTATACTTAGCATAATTTCAGGTCTATGCAATATATGTAGCTGCCCACTAATAGGAGCTAATTGTTGTTCAAGTTACTGTTTTTGGGATCTAGAATATGATGTTTAATCCATGTATTGTTCATTGGTGAGTTTACTTATTCATATTCCGTGATTTTCATGAGTAATGAAACTCAATGTTTATTTTAGCAGAATGTTTTAAAATTTCAGAGTTAATTTCTAAATCAACATATTTTCTTAAAGATCTAAAAAAGTGATTAAGATGTTATTTTGAAAGTTTCAATTATATTGTTAAACATTCTAAATGAAATTCATTTTCTTAAAACCTCTTAAAATGAGTTTAGATATTGATACTTCTTTGCACTACTTCATTCATTTGTTTGTTCAGCAAGGATTTAATCAAAGTCAGTGTTTTCTAGTACTGGGAAGAATGCAGGGAACATGAAGTGTAAGAAGAGAATCTGGCAAATCAGATTCTTCCACAGAAGGAGAATTTTGAGTTCAGCATATGTAAGTCTAGATTGGGTTTCTTTCCCAGTCTTCTCTGCAGCTGGGAAAGGTGATGTGAATATGGTCTTGTCAGTGTGATGTGTGCTCAAGTTCTGGGTGACAGGTTCCAACAAATTCCTATTAAAAGAAAACTTTGCGGTGTTCTTTGCTCCTTTGTCCTTCATCTTTCTAAAGGCTGCCACTTGGATTTTAGGCTGATGTCATGAGGGGGAAGTCCCAGGATGGTGTGAATGGTTGATGTGGTTGGCTGCAGTCCGAAAGGATTGATGAACAGGTCTGCTCAGAGACACTTAAGTAGAAAGTTCTAGTGATCTACAAGGACTGACAAGTCCACAGGCTTAATTGTTCTAAGTGCTACATACCTTCTTGCTCAATATCACTATGGTCTCCTTCCACGTACTCCCCTTGGGAAGCTATGCACTGATGCCAGCACCTGGTCCACCTTTCAAAGCAATTTGGCAGCTCTTTCTGGAATGGCCATTGCGCACAGTGGCATGGTGGCAAGTTCATGAACTTCATTGTATAGTTGTCTGTGAGAGAGTTTTTAGTCAGTAACCAAACAACTGTGTTGGAACACCTTTCCTACTGACCTGATCTAGCCCCCAGTGACTTTTTTCTTTACCCCCAAAGAAAGGAAATATTGAAAGGCAGCTATGTGGATGACTTTCAGGACATCAAGGATGATACGATGACAGCTCTGAAGGCCATCGCAGAAAGAGTTCCAAAATCGCTTTGAAGAGTGGACTCGGTGCTGGCATCAGCACATAGCTTCCTAAGGGGAGTGCTTCAAAGATGATCACAGTGGTATTCAGCAGCGATGTATGTAGCCTTTTTTCTAGGACAAGTTTGTGAACTTACTTGGCAGTCGTCATGTGTCCAACAAAAATCAGCCATTAAAAATCTATGGAGCAAGTTCTACTCTAACACACGTGGGACCAACATGAGTTGGTGTCAACTTGATAACAACTGATTTCCAATCATGAGGATGAAGGGCGCGTCGTAGGGAGCAGAGGCTAGCAAGCTGGAATCTGATCATGCTCACAGCTCTGCAGAACCACCGAGTCTGCCCTGGACTGCCGTGCCTGTCCTTGGTCATGAGAAATCACCCTGTTTTATGAAAGCTATAGCTTTTGAATCTCTGGAACTTGTAGCTGACCGTATTCCTAACTGATACTCCTCTAGCTTTCCTTCCAAGAGATTATAACGTCGTAGGAACGATGTATTTATCTATAAGCCAATTCATCTACACCAAAAGAGTTTAGGAAGATGAACTAACTTTACCCACAAATGTACTTTAAATTTTATTTGTATCTTCTAATCAATTATTTGAACACCATTTATGATGTAGCTGTTTCTATAGAAGGCCAACAGCAATGTTTGAACAAGATATGTTTCAACCAACTTTCCTGTCTAATAGGATCATACTGACATTAAAAAAGCATCAACAAATTATTTTGATATTATTCAGACATACCTCAGGAATAATAATTTTTTTTAATTGTTATTGTGGTTAAAGTTTACAGCTTAAATTAGTTTCCCAAACAAACATTCATACACATATTTTTACATGAACCTAGTTGTTATACCTATACATATGACCGCCCAATGCTCTTTTCCACTCTGGACTTCTGGTGTCCATTCAGCCAGCTCCTGCCCCTCTCTGTCTTATGGTCTGTCTTATTGCCTCCATGTAAGAGCTGCCCATTTAGTGGTTGCATCTACTTGAACTAAGAAGCACACTCTTCACCAGTATCATTTCATTTCTTATATTTTTTGTCTAAGGAGTGAGCATCAGGAATTGTTCCAGTTCTGGGTTAATACGGCGTCTGGGGACTGTGTCTTCTAGGGTTCCTCCAGCATCAGTCAGCCCTTTGTATCTAGTCTGTTACTAGAATTTGAGTTCTGCATGCTGCTTTTGTCTTGTGCCTCCCGGGACTCTCTGTTGTGTTCCCTGTCAAAGAAGTGGTAGGCGGGCACCATCTATTTCTTCTGGTCTCAGGCTGATGGAGTCTGTAGTTTATGTGGCCCCTTTTGACTCTTGGGCTAGTATTTTCCCAGTGTCCTTGGTGTTCTTTATTCGTTTTTGCTCCAGGTGGGTTGGGACCAACTGATGCCTCTTAGATAAGGCTGCTTGCTAGCTTCTAAGACTCCAGAAGCTACTCACCGAAGTGGAATGCTGAACATTTTCTTAATTATGCCAACTGGCCTAGATGTTCCCTGAAACTAGGATCTCCAGGCCCTCACCCCTGCTACTCTATCCTTAAAGTATTTGGTTGTATTTAGGAAACTTCATAGCTTTTGGTTTAGTCCAGTGGTACTAACTTCCTCAACATTGCGTGTTCTTCCATTCACTCAAGATGATTCTTGCCTACCTTCTGGTTAGTGCATACCTCTCACCCTTTCTGTTGTTCTCATAACCATCAAAGAATGTTTTCTTCTGTGTTTAAAACTTTTCTTGAGTTCTTATAATAGTGGTCTTATACAATCAGTATTTGTACTTTGGTGTTTGTATTTGTACAGTATTTGTACACTTGGTGTAATGCCTTCCAGAGTCAACCATGTTATGTGATGTTTCATGAATTCATCTTTTTTCTTTATTGTTGTGTGGTATTCCAGTGTGTGAATACGCCCTAATTTGTTTATCCGTTCATCTGTTGATGGGCACCTAGGGTGTTTCCATCATTCTGCTACTGTGAACGGTGCTGCAGTGAACAGGGGTGTGCGCACATCTGTCCGTGTGAGAGCTCTTGTTTCTCTACAATGTGTCCCAAAGAATGAGACTGCCAGGTTGGGTGGCAGTTCTGTCTCTAGCTTTTTAAGGCAGTGCTCATTTGATTTCCAACCGGGCTGTACCATTTTACATTCCCACTGGCAGTGTAGAAGTGTTCCAGCCTCTCCAACATTTGTTGCTATTATTATTTTTTATTAATGCTAGCCTCGTTGGGGTGAGATGGTATTCAGTTGCAGTCTTGATTTGGATTTCTCTAGTGGCTGATGTTCACAAGCATTTCCTCGTACATCTGTTAGCTGCCTGAATGCCTTCTTTTTAGTGTCTGTTCATATCCTTTTCTTATTTTTTAATTGGGTTATTTTTTCTTTTTGTGGCTGAAGTTTTCAGTATCTTGTAGACTTTAGAGATTAGACTCTTCTCGGTAGCCTTTTTTTCCCCAGTCTATAGGTTGTCTTTTTACTCTTTTTGTGAAGTCTCCTGAAAAGCAGATGTGCTTGATACTAGGAGCTCCCAGTTACGTTTCTCTTCTGTTGTTTGTGCATTGTTGGCCGTGCTTTGTTTTCTGTTTATGTCTGGTATTAGTGTCAGAAGTAATAACTTGAGTATTTTGGCTAAACACAGTATTGAATTTCTTTGACAACAACTGTGCAATCAGTTGTGTCTGTAATGATAGAGGAATGCCAGTACAGAGACACAGACTTCATTCATACCCATAGTCTTCATAAAAATATTTTACAAATTCAGGCTCTGTAAAGTTGGCCTGCATAAAACTTACAGGAATGGTTTGAGGGGTACTTAGGGTTACATTTCTATCCTTGGGACTCTGGTGTGCAGTGGAGAGGAGCTGGGCTGATAACCAAAAGATCAGCAGGTTGAGTCCACCACCTGCTCCTTTGAAATCCTGTGGAGGCCGTTCTGTTCTCCTCCAAAGGGTTGTTACAATTCAGAACTGACTCTGTGCAACCGGATTTTGTTGTTGTTGCTGTGTTTGTTTTTCTCCATCTTTGCCTGAAAACCGCTGGAGCCCTGGTTTTGTGGTGGTTAAGAACTTGCTGCTAACCAGAAGGTCAGTGGTATGAATCCATCAGTCACTCCTTGGAAACCCTATGCTTTCTCTGTAGAGTATGAATCAGAGTCATAGAGATAGTAATAGGTTGATTGGGAATGATCAGCTTTTTGGGAAGGATTAGCCTACGTACAGCTTGTAAGAATGGTTTTAGGGTTACTTTTCTATAAAACCAAACCAAATCCATTGTCATCAAGTTGATTCCGACATATAGCAACCCTATGGGACTGAGTAGAACTGCCTCCATAGAGCTACTTGGTGGATTTGAACTGCTGACCTTTTGGTTAGCAGTTGTAGCACTTAACTGCTATGCCACTATGGTTTCTTGCCTGAAAAGCATTATTTTATGCCATTAATTTAAATGCCAAATACTTAATTAACATTTGTATAAATATTTTTACTCCTACAGTATTTAGATTTTTCATGGTCATTTAATTCTGTTCAAAGGTTAATGTCTTCTTTGCTATTTGCTCAGTGGTGACTGGTAATAAATAGTGAATTATATTCGTAATTATCATTATCAGGAAAAATGATTACAATTATCTAAAGTCCATGTAGCAACAATTTGCACCTTATTCAAGGGATTCACTGTGAAAGCTCAATAAATCTCTTGATAACTTTTCAAGTAACATTTCAGTGTGCTGCTACTATGCAGTAAATATGAGTAATTTACAAAATTATCTGAAAATAGCTTCAAAATGAGGGCATAAAAGAAGAAATCCACATAGTCTAATTGGATCCTTTCTGCAAGCCTATTTTCTAAAAAACATAAGGCAGTTGAAAAGTATTCAAAAGAGATTTATCATAAACTCTTGCCCTTAATTCTATCAATACAACCTGAAATCATATCTCCAAAGTCTGTGAAGATAAGACTATCCATTGTATAGCACATAGCAGATAGGTGACTTTTTACCGGGAAAGAAAGCAAAAATTCAGCACTGCACTCTTTGCCCCCATCTCCTTCTCTTCTTTTTTTGGCAGGGGGGACGTGTTCAGTGCCGAAGATGATCTGCCTTTTGATATTCAGTCAGTGTTGAGGGCACAGCCACCACCTGTCTGTCACTGAAGTCTTGGGTCTTGGTTTGATGCTAAATAGATTTCAGTTAAGGATTGCAGCTGTCCAGTCTCTAAATGACTGCAGGAATGGCATTAGACTGGGCAGTTTTTTGTTTCATTATGTATGGCAGTAACTTGATGGAAGCTAACAATAGCAACAACCTTTTGATATCAAATCCAAATCCAACCCCCTGCTATTGAGTTGATTCTGACTCGTAGGGGACAGAGCAGAACTGCTCCCTGGAGTTTCCAAGGAGCACCTGGTGGGTTTGAACTGCTGACCTTTTGGTTAGCAGCAGTAGCACCTAACCACTGCACCACCAGGGTTTCCAACCTCTTGGTAGACATGCCTCATACAATTACTCGTGGAAAAGCCCTGTACTCTCAACAAGGCCAGTGTGGAAGGTTGGTACCTTAGCTGTCCCTTCTCGCACTGGCTGTGGGTTTAGTTGTGTGACTCCTATGTTCAGGGGACATTGGCATACACTGATACAAACTGAAGGTTAAAAGTGCTTTGTGCTGCCCATCTCGCTCTCTTGGAAGGCTTCCATCGCTGCGTGTGCAGTCATCAAGAACGATGGAAAACGCAGGCCATCCCGATTAGCACATCCATCCCCGCTGAGCCCCCAGACCTTGGCAAGGTGTCAGATTGGACCATTTAGTCTAAACTGAATTGTCATCTGACTGCTGCCAGATAAGTGAGCAAGAACAGTACACGAAATACCCACTCAGTCTACAGAAGGATTAGGAGTGATGAATTGTTTTAAGCCAGTGTTTTGCAGTGGTTTGTTAACTTGTAAGAGATTTACTCTTAGGGAAGTTGGCCTTGTTAAGCCAACACACACTTGAGTCAGACAGCTGCTTCGTGCTGGCCTAGCGTGTGCTAAGACCAGTGACGTGTGGGGGACTCAGCCCACTGAAGCACGTCTTTAATCATAAAGTGAGTTCCCCGGTTAGATGCGATGCTGCTGCAGTCTGTGGGGCAATGTGACTTTCTCCACAGGTGGTGGCTGTGGTGGCGGAAACACTGTCAGCAGGAAAGGCAGATCTAAACGGAGAACACATATCCATCCTGTGGGAACAGTTAACTGATCCTTCCATGATGGAAAGGGTCCACTGTCATCAGTATAGGGAATTAACCCTTCACTTTAAGTGATATTGTGAGTTCATAAAATTGGTCACTATTCCTATTAAATAAACTGAATTAATTAGTTAAAAGAGATACTGAGTTACCGTTGTTCTAAATGCTACATACCTTATTGCTAAATATCACTATGGTCACTTTGAAGTCCTCCCCTTGGGAAGCTGTGCACCAATGCCAGCACCTAGTGCACCCCTCAGAGCAATTCTGGAATTCTTTTTCTGGAATGGCCATCAGAACTGTCATCTTATTACCCTTGACATCCTGAATGTCATCCAAATGTCTTCCTTTTAATATCTCTTTTTTTGGTGGGTAAAGAAACAAATCATTGGGGCCAGATCAGGTGAGTAGGCAGAGTGTTCCAAAACAGTCATAGGTTTACTGGCTAAAAACTCCCTCACAAACAACTATAAAATGAAGTTTGGGAACTTGCCATCTTGCCACCATGTGCAATGGCCATTTCAGAAAGAGTTCCCAAATTGCTCTGAAGGGTGAAATAGGCTTCCCAAGGGGAGGACTTGGAAGGTGACTGTAGTGATGCTGAGCAATGAGGTACGCAGCACGCAGGACAGTTCAGTTTGCAGCCTTCACGTCAGACCTCAGATATTCGGGTGAGGATGAGATGGAACAGAAGAAAGAGTTGACTTCATGACATCTGCTGCATATACTGTATTTTCACACAAGTAATGTTCCTTTTTTGTTTGTTTGTTTGCACGCCATTCAACCCTCTCAAAGATTATTTTCCTAAGTAAGGTATAGCAATATTTTCTTTACATGCATCTGACTTCCATTTCTTTTTTTTTCTGTCCCATGAACATAATGTTACTGAGATAGAAGTGATTTCATGAAAACTGCATTTAAAGTATTTTTCTAAGCCAAGTGCGACCAATGGTGAACTGAACCAGCTCATAACACAAACAGGGTGCCATGCTCAAACCAGAGGCTCGGGCTGTGGGAAGAGCTGGGAATTAGTAAGAAAGGATGCAGGGCCTGGAACTACAAGAACAAGATGCTATTTATAGCTTTCATAAATCTTAAAATGAAAAATTATTTTTGATAATCACTGTCTTTGAAATGAACAAATAAGTCAACAGAAGAAACTCTATTTTCATCTTAAAATAGTCCATTTTAGTTTATTCATTCATTATCATCAACAGTTTTCTCCTTCTCACAGAAAAGCCGTCCCTTTACATGAATTTAGAAAGCCAGGTGAAACCTTCTCTGAAATCTGGAATTCCTCTTTTGCTGGCCAGAAGCTTCGTTTTGATCTGAATTGAGACAGCAGACAGCGTTTGACTTTGTTCCTTGGAGAAATTATCCCCGCTTTCATTCTCTTCTCCAACTCTGGCCGTTTTGCTCCGGGCCCATGATGTGTGTGTTCTCATGGACTCATTTCCTCTGGCTTCTTCGTCTCCTGTCTCCGTTTGTGACTGGACGGCTCTCCACCTTTAGATTCTCTAGCTGGTGCTCCGTTGTTTGTTTCTTCCTCCCCAAACTTACTTTAAGTTTGAAGTTGGTGGTGTAGGGCTTGTGTTCAATTCTTGCCACAAACATTCAGATTTATAAACTGAAATGCTGTGTACAATATAATTGATAACTGGCTGGGTTTAACAGAAGTTGAAAAATTTATAGACCAGATATATGAGAGGCAAGGGTCTTTTTATGTGTTCACAGGGGTATGACTAAGGTGAGTTATAATCACTGATCCAAAAATGTTAGCGCTGATACCATGTAATTAGACTTCAAAGTAAGCAGACGTAACATAGCTTAAAAGCTTCACTTGTGGTGGTCTGATAAGGTTTTCTGATTCAGCTGTTGAGCCAGTGGTGGCTGGGTATCAGTTTTCCTTTATGTACTCCTCCAGTTAAGAGCCGGAGTCAGAGGATGACTGTGATAGTTAAGTCAATGCAGATTAAATAGAGTTTCCTACTGATAGCTGAAAACTCCAGTAGTGTAGTGGGCTAAGTGCTATGCCTGCTAACCAGAAGGTCAGCAGTTCAAAATCTGTCAGGTGCTCCTTAGAAATCTATGGGGCCATTCTACTCTGACCTCTAGGATTGCAATGAGTTGGACCTGACTCGATGGCAGTGGGTTTGGGGTTTTTATTGCTAGTTACTGCCTGCCGTTGATGGTGTTCAGCTTGGCTTTGTTCATGTTTCCAATTCATAGCATGTGATTTATGGTCAGCCTTCAGCAAATTCACGATCTGAATGATGACTCAGAAGTGACCAGGATGCAATCATCAAGTTAATAGAAACAAACGCACAGTGACAACTGTTCCCTTACAGATTACCAGGGTACCACCAAACTCCATCTGTGACTTCTTGTTCATGGCTTACATCTTTATTATACAAATATGATCAAAAGTACCATTTTTGAACTACTCAGTGAGGTTGAAGGAAGGCTGAAATTTACTTCTGGAAATTTCCTGAGACATGCACAGTATAAGTATGAACACACTATGCCAGAGATTTTTTTTTCATAATTTCACCATTTCTATGCATAATATGGATGTGCACAATGTTCAAAGAAGCATAGTATTTACAAAAAAAATAGGGGAATGGAAAAAATGGATCCAGAGTCCCTATAGTCACCCCACTGCCCCAAAGACTGTATTGTGATCTGGAAGTGGAGTATACATTAACACATGGGATGTGGAATTTATAGTTCTAGATTCCAGATTATTTTTATTGGGAAGAATATGGTCATTCTGAGAAGATATTTGATACACAAAAGACTCATAATAAAGGTGGCATTGCCAGTCATTGAGAGGTGTCGTGGACTGAAGAGTGTCCCCCCCAAATGTCTGTCAACTTGACTGAATCATGATTCCACATATCATATGGTTGTTTACCATTTCGTCATCTGATGTTGTTTCCTTACGTGTTGTAAATCCTGTCTGTACAATGTAATGAGATGGATTAGTAGCAGTTGTATCGATGAGTTCTGTAAGATTAGATAGTGTCTTAAATCAGTGTCTTTTGAGATAAAAAAGAGAGAAGCCAGCAGAGAGATATGGTGACTTCACACCACCAATAAAGCAGTGCCAGGAGTGTATGCTTTGCACCCGAGGTTTCTGTGGGGGAAGCTCCTAGGGCCAAAGGAAGATGGAGAAACGGACCTTCCTTCTGAGCCAAGGGAGAGGACCTTCCCCTGGAGCTGATGCCCTGAGTTTGGAATTGTAGCCTACCAGACTGAGAGAGGATGAATTTTTCTGCTGAAACCACCCTCTCGTGGTGTTTCTGTTACAGCAGCACTAGAAAACTATGACCAAGGCCAAAGCCCTAGTTGTTATGAGGTTATTTTAAATGTAAGAATTTTGTTAGAGCAGAGAAATTCCCTGACATATCCCTACTTTCGGCTGAAGTGTCCATGCACTTGCAAGTAGTTAGATGCTAATGTGGGGAAACAAATCACAGAGAATAGAAAAACTTTTCTGTGCTGTTCCTTCCCTCTCTCCAGCAAATCCATCAGAAACCTGTCTTGTGAGCTGATGGAGGAATGGCTCAGGACGCGTGAGACGACGTGGTAGTTCAGACAGAAGGCTGAATCACAAAAGGTCCTGATATAAAGCAGGCGCGCTTCAAGGTGTAGTGAAAGGTTGTAGATAACTTCTGACAAACCCTTAGAGTCAAGAAGGCAATGTATCAAGTGTAAAAATAAGAGAGAAATAAAAAGACCTAAAGTTTCAGTCTCTCAATCTTTTGTTCTCTCTCAATCCCAGAAGTACACTCTAAAATATGTATAAACTCAAGGAGCAGCATGATCAATAATTTCTGTCTGAAGGTATGACACCGGCTAAGAAATTAATAAGGAAATCAGACGGAGGGAGACCTGCTGTGGAGTAAAGCTGGACAGTCCCAGTCAGCCGGCCAAATCCAGCCCCGGTTTTGGTTACTCCAGTTTTGTTGGCATACAGCCGATACTGTGTCCTCTCTGACCGCCTTCACCGTAAGCATGAACGACTGCCGACAGAGACCACAGAGTTCACAAGCCCCAAACATTTGCTATCTGGCGCTTCACGGGAAATTTCTGAACCTTGACCTAGGATGACTTCCGCCCTGTGGATCTTTGAGGTTCCTCTTAGATGATCCAGATTGTTCCTCAGCATAGACCGTCCAAAGATTGTTTGTTTCCAGCCTCGCTCTGCTTTTCTTCCTCTTCCTCCTTTCTCTGACTGAGGCAACCCTACCCATTAGAGCCCCGATCTTTGAAGATTCTTGCTTTTATTCTCCAGCTCGTCCTAGAAAAAGTGCTACATAGTCCATTGCTGAATATCACTATGGTCGCCTTTGAAGTCCTCCCCTTGGGAAGCTATGCACTGATGCCAGTGACTCGTCCACCCTTCAAAGCAATTTTAGAACTCTTTTTCTGAAATGGCCATCAGAGCTTTCATTGTATTACCCTTAATGTCCTGAATGCAATCAAAATATCTTCCTTTCAATATTTCCTTTAGCTTCAAGTAAAGAAAAAGGTCACTGGGGCCAAGGTTAGGTGAGTAGGAAGGGTGTTCCAATACAGTTGTTTGCTTACTGGCCACAAACTCCCTCAGAGACAACTAGGCAGTGAAGTTCATGATCTTGCCACCATGCCGCCTGTGCAACGGCCTTTCCAGCAAGAGTTCCAAAATTGCTTTGAAGGGTAGACTAGGTACTGGCATCAGTGCATAGCTTCCCAAAGGCAGTACTTTGAAGGTGACTGTAGTGATACTTAGCAACGAGGTGTGTCATACTTACAACAATTAAATTTGTGAGCTTAATTGTTGTAAGTATGACACACCTCGTTGCTAAATATCACTACAGTCACCTTAAGTTTGTGAACTTAATTGTCAGACCTCATATGTACTTCTCTTCTTTGGGAAATTCAGTCATTTTTAATGTGAATGAGAAGAGATTTAATCAGATTTCCTATTGGTGGGGGGTGGTGGCGGTAATTTTTGGATTTTCTCACCATCCCTGTGTAGGACTTCTTTTTTAAAGATAACTGTTACTTGAGAAATTAAATCCACAGATCCACAAAGAGGAGAATATTGCCTGTCTGCATCTGTGTGTGTCTGTCTGTTATCTACATGTCTCTTTCTCTGTCTGTCATCTGCGTTAGTCTCTGTTCTCTGGAGCAGCAAAGCTTGTGAAACATATATATGTATGCAAATTTAAAGGGGTTTACTCCAGGGAAATAGTTCACACAGCTGCAGGGGCTGGCAAGTCCCGAATCCATGGTTAGGTGGCAGTCCGGAGGACTCTGCTGGCTTGTGGGTTGCTGGGATCAGCAAGTACGAAATCTGAAGGTCAGTTAGCAGGCTGGAGATTTCTGCAGGCCTCCAGCCTAGAACCTGTGGTCAGGCAGTGAGAAGGGGGCAGGGTTGAAGGAGAGGGAGCTTTGCCAGGACATCCCTTTAGGTACAGGAGGCAGGCCACACCCTAAGGAAATGCCTCTTTCAACTGATTGTCTGGTCACAGGTGCTGACACTGTATTATGTTATGGAAGAGCACTCAGCCAAGTTTCTGCCAAGCCACTCAGAATCGTAGCCTAGCCAAGCTGACACAAAATACTAACCTTCTATCTAAATGTGTTTATCTTTCTGGCTAATTTTGTTGTTGTTGTTTTAAGGAAGATGCTATACTAGGCCCTAGTTTCATTCATCCGGCTTTCAAAGAAATGGCTGCTTTTAACTTCTTTCCAGGACTTTCTGTCTATCACGTATCAAAAGTAATTAATATTTACAGGCAGATAAAGAGGAAGGTGTTATGCACATTAGCCTATTGAGTACCTAGATACACAGAATAAGGACTACTGTTATTTAGTCAGCAAGGTAAAATAAGTTTAACGATTTCAGATGGTTGCCCAGTTGGTGGAGAAAGAGAGAACACAGGCCACTTTTTCTTCCACTGTTGTGCCTCCATGAGTAGGGCAAAGCTCACCACGTTGTCTAACTGAAAATCGTCACTTAGGGTGCAGAAAAAGCTAAGAGTAAAGTGGCCTTTTCAAGATGAAGCCACGAGTCGGGCCAGTCCGAATCACAATGAGGATACCATGATGTCTTTCAAACGGTTGAAGCCCAGTGACACATTTTCTCCTTAGCAAAGTCACTAATTTTTAAAGCTATACTTCTGTGTATTTTTGTGAACCTGCTCAGAACTGCCTGTGTGGATCACTAAAGATGCTTATTTGTGAGTGAGTGTATGCTTTCTCTAGTTATTAAGCAGAAAACGTTTCATTTGGTAGATAAGTATGGGTGACCATCTCCCATTCAAGAGGTGAATGAATGTATTTTTCATGGTTCAGATACTTTTGTAAACCCATTTTTTTATGACTCTTTATGAAGTAAATATTAATCTGACCAAGGCTGTGCATGTTTCCATGCTGTTACTGCCTAATTAGGTTGATTAGGGTTGTGGTTATACTGTTTCCGGTGTCAATGTTTTTCAGACTCTGACAGAACACGTGTGGGCAGGCAGTTCACTTGAAAAGACGTAATACACATTTAAAATACCTGGAATAATAGATGCTTTCTAACCTACTGTTAATAAGTCATTTTAATTACAACTGAGCAGATCTTGACAACATTTTCTATGAGGAGATATTTTACTGTTGTTGATCATCTTCCATTGATCTTTGCACTTTGTAAGGTCAGTATTGTTCTGTTTCATACACTCACTTGATAAATAAATCACTAAGGCACTGATCGTGGGAGGAGAGAGGTTGAACTAAACAGCTGTTTGCGCTTTATTCCAGGGATTGGCAAACTACAGTTCACATACCAAATCTGGCCCACTTCTTGATTTTGTAAAAATTTTTACTGAAAAACCACCACACTCGTTCACTTACATGCTGTCTATGCTGCTTTTCTGTTACAATCATGCAGTTGGGTAGTTGTGGTAAAAAACATATGGCTTGTAAATCTTAAAATATATACTGTCTAGAATCTTATAGGGAAAGTAAAGTGGTTTATTCCATCCTATTAAGTGGTAACATTTAAATGAATGTATTTACAGTCCATCAGGCAAAATAATAGTCTGTTTGGCAGACTGAATGTCATCCATGACGTCTTATGAATGAGTTTTGTAGGAAGGAAGATGAAACCTTTTTCTGTATGCAGAGAAATCATTAGATTAGGACTCAGAATTACATTGTATGATACGTTGCTGATTCTTTTTTTCTTCTAAACATTGACCCCAGTTAGATTAAAGGAGTTGACTCAAGTCAAAAACTCAAGGGGTAAGAGTCAGAATCAACTTGATGGTGATGACTATTCACGTGAAAATTAATTTAATGGTACACTACTCAACGGCACTTGGCTTGGTGTGCTCCACATCCTATGTGAGGTGACCATGTAATTCACAATCCCAACTATGACTCTCAAGAGTGACCACTTGGATATCTGGTGTAAACTGAGATTTTTCTGGAAAAACTGGAATCATCATTATCAAAATAAAATCTGAAATAAAATCTGGTCTTTAAGTGCAATATATAAAGCTCCCTAGGTGGAGCTGATGGGGTGATCTGGTCACAGAAGGAATGGGAGGCAGACGCCCCTGTGCTCGCCTCCTTCCTCCCCTCTTCTTAATGGTCTCTGGTCTACCCTTGTGGAACTCTAGGATTCTGAGGAGGATGGTTTGAAAACTATTGAGTTATAGAAAAATTATTATAAGGAAATAATTCAGGATAATTTGGTCCCTCTCAAATACTACTCTTGAGATTTAGTTACTAAAGCATCCAATAGATCTCACTAGGAAGAGATCTAGGACACAGGTGTCACATGGGGCTTTGCAGAAAAGCTCTAGAGAAGAAAATAACAATTCTCATAATAAGAACATACCACTATATTGCCAGTTGCACTGAAAGCATAATTGTTAAAAAAATAAGTAAATAAGCAAGACCTTTTGGGTAGAGCTTCCGTGTCCTAAGGATCTCTCTCTTTACTGGCCTGACTCATGACTTCATTCTGGACAGGTCCTGTCACTCTCTGAGTTTTGTTCTTTAATGTGGGCTGAATCTGATTTTATGTTTCTGAGAGCCCCCTTCTGAGGGGATGGAAAGAGATAAGCTCATTTGGTCATAAATCCACATTTCATGAGTTCTAGAATGAGTTTCCAGAACCCAGGCAAACCTAAGCTCTGGTTATTCCTTTTGGATAACAGGAAGCCTTGAGTGCCTGGTGCAGGCACAAAGAGATAAAGCTCTCATTAAAAAAAGTTATAATACTGCACATTCTTAAATATGTCTTAGGAATCACACATGTGTTTGATACATAAATTATCCTGCATCTATATAAGCAGCTTACGAACATATGGGCTACTTGGAAGTTATTTTGGATTTTTTTTTTAAAGCTGCATTGCCTATATTTTGTGTATTACTCCAATTTTATGAAGGACAGTGCTCACTCTCTGCTATTAATGTACTGCTAAAACTTCAGAGAAGAATTAAATAAATCTCTAGCAACTTCCAGTGCCTTGAATAGCCTTCTAGTTCCTGGTTTCTCCACACATGAAGTTTTCTGAAGTGTGTCTCCAAGAGTCTGCATTTTGATATCAGTTATTTATGGGAATTAACTATGGAAAGATGGAACAGCAGGTCTGTGTGGGCTGGTGGCAAATGGGAGTCTAAAAATGAGCGATGCTTGTTGTAATGAGGTACATACATTTGAGACACAGGGTGGTACAGGCAGAGAAAGAGAGAAGAAGATAATATGATCAGTTTATTTAAAGGCTTTGGATAAAAAAATAAATCACTCAAATATGCTCAGGTAGACAGTCTCCTTTTTATTTTTATACAAATGTCTTGTCATTCTTGAAAGACACAAATAAGGCAACAAGAGAGCATGATACATTAAAGGAAAACATGAGCATCTCTCTTTGAGTACAGTTGTGTATTCTCATTTCTGTTGAAGTCAATTCTGTGTCCTTGCTCAGATGGATCCAAGTATAAAGAAATGCAAGTCTAGATGCGGCATTTTACCTCCAAAGCAAGGAAGCCTGGCTAGATAAATTGCATCTTTTCATAAACCTGGACACCCTGCCACTTACGATAATTTACTTGTGGCAATTTACAAGAGAGATTAAGCTCTAATGAGATGAAAAATTACAACAAAATAGCAGGTCTTTATAAAGAGTATACCTGTACCACACTCTGTGTGCTGAGAAAATGCTGAGAAGCTGGCTGTATGAAGCAGGCGACAGGGTCAGGACTGAAGCAGGAGTGTCTGTGATTTGCTTTAGGCAGATAACACAACCTTACTTGCTGAAAGCGAAGAGGACTTAAAACACTCACTGATGAAGATCAAGGAGTACAGGCTCTAGAGAAAACAAAACAAAAATCCTCATGAGTGCACCGATGCGAAGAAGCATCCTGATGAACAGGACAAGTGTCAGAGCTGCCGAGGATTTCCTCTTACTCAGATCCAGAATCAGCCCCCACGGAAGCTGCAGTGAAGAGATGTAATGACACAGCTTTGGTCACATGTTCTACTTAACATGAAGATGTCACCTGGAGGACTAAGGTGTCCCCGACCCAAGCCATGGTGTTTTCAGTTGCTTCACCTGCATGCAAGAGCTGGACAACGAATGAAGACGACCAAAGAAGAATACATTTAAAGCACGACCCTCGCAGAGAAGACGGCACACGCCGCGACTGCCAGGAGAGCAAGCAAATCTGTCTTGAGACAAGTACAGCCAGAGCGCTCCTTGGACAGGAGGACGGCAAGGCTTCTCATGTCCCTCTGGACTTGTGAGCAGGAGGCTCTGGTCCCCTTCAGAGTGGAGGGTCGGCGGAAACGAGACGGGCTGACACAGTGGCTGCCACGGTGGACCCGACGTCACAGCCGTCGTGAGGAGGGGCGGCCCGGCAGTGTTGCCCCCTGCGGTGCTTGGGACCGACTGAGGGACCGTAAGGAAGCCTGGTGGCGCACAGGGGTGGAGTGCCACGTCTGCTGACCGCAAGGCCGTCTGCCGAGCGCTCCTTAGAAACTCTGTGGGCAGTTCCACTCTGCCCTGTAAGGTCACTAGGGGTCGGAAGCTCCTCCACGGCGGTAGGGTTGGATTTTTAACAACCATTTTAGTCTCCTGGTGCTTCTCTAACAGAAACACCGCCAGTGGGTGACTTTAGCACAGGACAGTTTATTCTTACACATCCTGGTGGGCTACAAGTCCGAATTCAAGGTGTCCGTTTCAGGGGAAGGCTGTCCTTCTGGAGGAAGGCTCTGGAGGAAGGTCTGTGTCTTGCATCATTGTTGTTCAGGGACCACCTTGGTGCAGGAACCTCAGGTCCAAAGGAGGTACTTTCCTTCGGGGGCTGCTGTCTTGAAGCTGTGACGTTCCCAACTTTCTGCTTGCTTCTCTGTCTCTCTTTCTTTTTAAATTAATTAATTAATTTTTTAATAATTATGATTGAATGAAAATGTACATTCCCATGTAAATCTTCATGTCCACCTATATGCAGCTCCCACCGCTCACCCTGCCTGGTGACAGCACACTCTTCCTCTCCGCTCCATACATGTCCTACCCTCCAAACAGTCTCCTATCCACACCTCTCCACCCACTCCCCTGCCCCCAGGAAGAGGTCAGCAGGATTACACCTTACAGGTGCGTAGAACAGTAAAGTGCACACCTGATATGGTCACTCTGTGTCGCCAAGTCCGACCTACTCCTGTCGGAAGAGTAGACCTTCATCATGATTATGGATAGGGGCAGCTTCAGGTCCAGAGGCCATGCTCCCAGGGGAATTCTGAGGCCAGTCAACCATGAATTGCGGTCTTTTAGTGGAGCTCTCAGGGTGGACCCCTTTTTATTCTTGTGTTGCCAGTGAGACTCAACTTTGTGACCTCCATCATGACTATCACTGGTGGTGGCTGGGCACCATCTAGTTCTTCAGGTCACAAGTCGATGTACTCACCCACTCACATGGGTCTCTCTGTCTTCTGGGCTCTCTTTGTCCCATGTCGTTTTGGTCCTTGGAGATCATCCGTTCCCGCTGAGTTGGGACCATTTGCTGTACCCTCAGATGACAGCCTGGCAGCTTTTAAGACCCCAGTTACCACTCACCAATGTAGGGTGCAGAAGGCTGTCTCAGAAAAACGTTAGTTGTGCCAACTGCCCTCGATTTCCCCCAGCTTCCTTCTCTTTGTATCTCCTATAGGATGAAAACATAAAGGGTGGCGCAAGCTGCACTCCACGGAATTCAGCTCCATGAGCAAGGGCACTGCCGCCCCACCCTAATTCTCGTTTAACGTAATCATCGTATCTGTGAGCCACAGGCAGAGATTAGGATTTACAGCATCAGAAGATCACAGAATGGAGGGCAATCACAGAATACAGATTTGGCCCAGCCAAATCACTACACATATTTTTTGGGGGACACAATTCAGTCCATGACAACAGCAGCATCAATAAATTTACTGAGTCTCTAGCCTTAGGTCATGTTGCCTAGAGGACAGAAGTGCTGATTGCCAACTCGTAGAAAAGCCATCCTATAAAAATTGTCGCAGTAGTGCCGGTTTCAAGGGCGTGCCCATAGAGCCGACATAGTGGAAGCTGCCACCTTGCACACCAATTTCTAGCCTCCTCAACTGGAGGAAATAGATTTCTGTTCATTAAGGCCATGAAAGGGCAGTATTTCTGTTAGCTGTGCTGAGAAACTAAAGGCACTGTGCTATCTCATCATAATTAGACAGTAAATGGTCTTTTTGAGTAGTGGCTTTCCCTGTATTTTTAAAACTACCCCATTCCCAAGCTTATGACTCAAAATATCCAGAGTAGGACCCAGCCTCTTGCGTTTCTCCAGAGCTCTCTGATTGGGTCCCATGCACACACGGAGGTGAGCATCACTGCTTCCCCGCTGTGTGGCGTTCTATACTTGACATTGAGGTTTTTCTTATTCACCGTCCTGTTTATCCCCACAAAGTCCCTGTGTGGCTCAAACAGGTAAGCACTCAGCGACTGACCAAAAAGTCAGCAGTATGAACCTACCCAGAGCATCTCAGAAAAGAGGCCTAGTTGTGTCCTTGTGAAAGGCCGCAGCCTTGAAAATGCCATGGAGAGTGTCAACTCTGAAGCACATACAGTCACCGTGAGATGCAACTGACTGAAGTGTTAGCTGGTTGGTGCTCACCTGACAGCTGCCCGAGTCCTGCCAGACAGTCCCCGCTGCTCTCATTGCACAACGGAAGCTGTGACATGGAGAAGGCGTTGACGAGCAGGGAAAAAACTGGTCTTCTGCTCCTACTTTGAGTGCACTTGTGACCACGAAACTATCACGTCTTTTTTCTTTACACAGAACTCAGGCCAAACGGGACACAGAACTGCAAGAAGTGACACATTCTAGAAGTGACATTAACGCAGCCACATCATTTGACTTTCACTTTACACAACCAGCGTAAAACTGGTTACCATACATCAGTAAATAATGAGGAGATGAGCATCTCTCTCTCTCCTTTTCTTGTCAGTGGAGTGGGGAAAGGAGCTGACCTTGTAGGATGCTTGTGACACTCAAATGAAACAACGTGCAGGCAAGTGTTTTGGAAACTGTAAAGTACTGTGTAAATTTAAGAGACTCCTAAATAGACACATCCTTTAATGGCAAAATCTGTAAGGAAAGGAGGATTGTTGACTTTACAAATCCAGCCTATTTTGTGTAATGCTGGTGGAGGGCTAAGTTCAAACAGAAAACTCGTTCTTTCATTTATCTAGATTAAGGAAGGGAGTGGTACTTACAGGCTTCCCAAAGTCTCTTGGTAGCATTCATTACAATCATAGGGTCTGATGTCACTGAAATAGGTCTTTCCTTGTTTTCTGATGTGAGTCTCCTGTATTCTTTACTGCTTTGAATTCTTTGGTGGCCACCCTGGCACAGGTGTTAGTGTGTGAGGGAAGGAGAAAGGAGGAAGAGAGAAGAGCTGTGCCCTTTTCTCCCAAACCCAGTTACTAACCATCCCCACTAGCTGATAGTCACCCTCTTCTCCTGTAATGTTGTCCTTTCTGCTGGCTTTAATGACCTTTATGTTCTGACGACCCCATGTTCCAGCTCCCTGTTGAATCTCTCTTGAGTACCTGAGCCTGTGTATTCAGTTGCCCACTGGAAAATCTGTACTGCTGACCCACTAATGGCTTAAATCCAGAGCACACAAACCCTAATCTAAGGTTTTCCTTCTGAAATTTGTCCCTCCTTTAGTCCCAGTTTTGCTGGAAGATGCCACCACAGGCCCAATTATTGAGCCAGAGTCGTTCTTGGCCGCTCCCTTTCTGTTACTCTAAAACAACATTCTGCACATTGTGCCTCCTCAGTATAGCCCATCTCTATATATTTGTTGGGAGGGATCAGTCCCCGAAGAAAGACATCATACTTGGTAAAGTAGAGAGTCGGTGAAAAAAGAGGAGGATCCTCAGTGAGATGGATTGACACAGTGGTTACAATAATGAGCTTAAGCATTAAAAATGATTGTGGGCATCACACAGGGCCGGGCAGTAGTTCATTCTGTTGTGCACGGGGTCCCTGCGAGTCAGAAGCAACTCAACAGCACCTAACAGCAGCAAGAGCAGCAGCAACAATGCATTTGCCCCATCTCCTGACTCTCCTGATTTAGGCTGCTTCCGTCTCTGGCCTGGTTACCTGAGAGTCTTCTGGTATGGCTCCCCATTTCCACTCTTGTTGGGCTCCTCTCTGTTCGCCACAGTGTGCCCAAAGTCTTTCTTTTTAAAACTCAAATCTAATTTTTTCACAATTCTTTACATCACCGTCAGGGAGGAGTCCAAATTTCCTAAAGTGACTCATAAGACATTTGTACTGTGCTTTCTGTTGACCCTTCCTGTCTCATGACTTGACATGCACCCTCCTTCTGCTCAGTAGTTCAGTTTTACTAAACTGGATTCACTTTCCTGAAAGATTTCTGCCTGCTCACACCCGTGGTCCTTCCTCTGCTCAGTAATGCTCTCCTGAAAGTCTCCTGAACGACTCTGAAAGTTCTCCTGAATGGCGCTCCTTTGCCCGGGCTCACTCAGCTACGCTTTTTGATACACTCACACTTTCCGAACTTTTTCTGGCCCCTCGGCACTCCTCAGAACCTCTGTGTGGCAGCTCCGCTCATTCTTATGGGGTTATTATCAGTTGGAATCAACTTGAAGGCAGTGGGTTTGGTTTAGGTTTTAGATGCTATGCTAGCTGCTGTCATGGATGTTTTCTCTCTGAGCAGTGAATGTCTGGTGGTTTATTTCATCTCTCCTCTTGTGGGGATATTCTTTGGAGGTAGGACCTCTATTTTACACTAAGTGCTGTTAGCACAGTAACTGGCGTGTAGTTTTCATTGAAAAATTATTTGTCGAGAGATTCTTCTTTCAACAATAAATGGCAGTTGTAGCAAAACAGAACTACCCAGAGAGAAAACAGAGTGGAATATTTTATTAGGCATTAAGAAAAAAAAGAAAGAAACCTGATGTCATCAAGTCTATGCCAACTCATAAAAACCTTATGGGACAGAGCAGAGCTGTCCCATAGGGTTTCCAAGGGCCGAGCGGTGGATTTGAACTTCTGATTTTTTGGTTAGCAGCCTCAGCTCTTAACCACTGCGCCACCAGAGTTTGTACACAACTGTCAAAAATTTAAGGTGGAAATAAAATTTGGAATCTATCAGCTGACTTTATTACTGAAACTTTTTAAACTCTGGTAATTCTTAGGAGTCAGATTCAGTAAAAATAATTTGGGATGTCTGGTCATCCCTTTTAAAGTTGGGACTAGGCTAAACAGAGATTTCGCACTTAGTTTTATTGGTATCCTCAATTTATATAATAAGTTTCTATTTTTAGTGATGTCACGAAGATGGTCCTTACAAATGAACCAGAGCTAAGAGCTGGTGCTCCGCATTTTACGTGTGTAAGTTGGCTCCTCTTCAAATGATATGAGGTCTGACAGTCACGGTCGTGAACTGATCCTAGAAAAAGTGCTACACACCTCATTTCTGAATGTCACTGTGGTCACCTTTGAAGTCCTCCCCTGGGGAAGCTATGCACCAATGCTGGCCCTGAATCCACCCTTCAGAGAAGTTTTGGAATTCCTTTTCTGGAGTGGCTGTCGGAGCTGTTGTCATATTATCCATGATGCCCTGAATGTCATCCAGATGTCTTCCTTTTGCTATTTCCTTTATCTTTGGGTAATAAAAAAGGTCACTGGGGACCAAATCAGGCAAGTAGGGTGGGTGTGCCAATGCAGTTATTTGTTTGCTGTCTAAAAATTCCCTCAGAGACAACCAGACAATGAAGTTCATGAACTTGACACTTTGCCACTGTGCACAATGGCCATTCCAGAAAGAGTTCCAAAATTGCTTTGAAGGCTGGATTGGACACTGGCATTGGTGAGTAGCTTCCCAAGGAGGGTACTTTGAAGGTGACCATAGTGATGTTCGGCAGGGAGGTATGTAGCACTTGGAACAGTGAAGTCGTGGATTTAATTGTCAGACCTCATGCAGTCTTGTGCCAATTGCATTCTGTTAGGCACTGTCTTGTGTGTATTTTGGTTGATCAGAAAGAAATGGAATTTGGATTTACTCCTGCTTTTGAACTGCTGCTTAGAATGTACTGGATATGAGATCTTCAGTGAAGTATGTAATTCTCTGACATGCCGTTTTCTCATGAGTAAAATGGGAGGGAGTTAACATAGCTACCACCGTCTCTCCTTAGGAGAGAATCACATGGAATAGGTAAAGAACCACACACTGCCTTGTCGTAGCAGGCACTGAACGAAGCACTCTTCCTTTCCTTTAGGTTATATTTATTTTCACCAGAATGGAATAAATAGTTGAGCTTTCAAGGGTATAAACTACCCTTGGGCCAGCAATTCCTCATTCAGAAACTTTACTAAAATATTCATAAGAGTATTAAATGTATATGCAAAAATATTGCTCTTCAAACATTATTTTCAGTCCCTTTTGTATCTTTAATAAGCGTTGTAATGAAATTATAAGATACAGAACAGTGCAACAAACAATATATGGACAGCTGGGGAAATCACCACACAGTGAGCACCCTTCTGCAGCCTCCATCCAGATCAGGAAATAGCTTGTTATCAGCCCACGGGAACCTGCTCCTGCCACTAATGTCACAGTCACTAACCTTATACTGCTCTCTAAACGTGATCCTTAGACTGCTACTAATGCCATCATTTTGCCTACTTGTCAGCTGTAAATAGGAATTGCCAAGCCAAGCCAAGTGCCGTCGAGTTAGATAATTCATATTCCTTTGTATCTGGCTTCCTTCATTTGGAATTATGTTTGAGATACATGGGACAGGGTTTTGTGGTGTGTGCTGTGAGATGCTGTTGTGTTGTATGTAGTACAAGTTTACTGAGTCTGGTCAAATTTATTTATACATTATATTATGAACAAGAGATGAAACTTTTCAGTTTTTGGCTGCTTTTGATAATACTGCTGTGAATGTTATTCTGTATGTCTATTGTTTCATGTAATATGCCTTTATTTAAGCATCTACTTATGCATGTACTCATATGGTTGTAGGTTATGTATGCAATGTCTGACAGTTACATTCACGGACACCTCCTAGAAAAAGTGTCACATACGTCATTGCTGAATATCGCTGTGGTCACCTTAGAAATCTTCCCCTTGGGGAGCTGTGCCTCAATACCACTGCCTAGTTCACCCTTCATAGCAATTTTGAAACTCTTTTACTGGAATGGCCATCAGAGCTGTCACTGTATTACCCTGATGTCCTGAATGTCATCCAAATATCTTCCTTTCAATATTTCCTTTATCTTCAGGTAAAGAAAAAAGTAACTGGGAGCCAGATCAGGTGAGTAGGGAGGGTGTTCTAATACAGTTATTTGTTTGCTGGCTAAAAACTCTCTCACAGACAACTAGACAATGAAGTTCACAAACTTGTCACCATCCCACCACATGCATAGACCATTCCAGAAAGAGTTCCAAACTTACTTTGAAATGTGGACTAGGTGCTGACATCGGTGCATAGCTTCCCAGGAGGAGTAATTCGAAGGTGTCCTAATGATATTCAGCAATGAGGTATGCAGCACTTAGAACAATTAAGTTCACAGATATTTTTTTGGCAGACTAGAAAAATTGCTACATACCTACGTAATTGTTGGATCTCACGTGGTCAATGTGAGAAAATTCCAATTTTCAAAAACACTTGTGTACTGAGTACTGTCATCAATGGTTACGAAAGCTGCAGTTGTTCTGAAACTTTTCTCATGCTTGGCACTGTCAGTCTCTTTAATTACAGTTTTTTAAATGGGTAATGATTGTCTCATGATTGCTTTTGTGTTGCATTTCCATAACGACTAACGTGGTTGAGCACCCTTTTATATTTCAGCACACTTTGAATTTCCGTATTGGTGAGGTATTTGATGTAAAGCTTTGCCCTTCTTTCTAGTATGTTCTTTTTTTAGTATTGATTGGCAGAAGTCCTCTATCAATTCCAGTTCCAGGTGTCTGTCAATTACGTGTATCACAAATATACCCTTCCACTCCTCTTTCATTTGCTTTCTTAATTGACTCATTTTTTGATATAGTAAAATTGATGACTGTTTTTCTTAATGACTAATGATGTTTAAAAAAGCTTTGATTACTCTGGAATGATGCATATATTTTTCTGTTGTCTTCTGGAAACTATTGTTTACTTTGGAAATTTGATTTTCAATTCAACTAAAAGTGAGTTGTATATATGACATGATACAGGGACCTAGCTTTCTTCTTTTTCCCTCTCTTCCTTCTTTTCTTTCTTTTTCTTACTAAAAAATCTCTCCAATATCTAAATGTCCAATACATGCAGCATAAATTAATGAAAAATTGCCTTTTTATCTCTGTGTTGCAGTGCTGTCTTTATTATAAATCAAGTGACCAGCCTATTTCAGGTACCTCTAACCCTCTTTGTCTATTTGTCTTTGCCACTTCACTCCACGTTGTCATTATTGCTGTTAGCTGCCGTTAAGCCCATTCTAACTCCTAGCTGTGCTGTCGTTGGAATTCAAGGGGCCCAGTCCTGTGTCGTCCTCACAGTCACTGCCAGGTTTGATCCCATTGTTGTAGTCACTTGTCATTCCATCTCTTGAGGGCCTGCCTCTTTTTTAATGATTCCCTGCTTAACCAAGCATGATGTCCTTGAGGGACGATTCCTCCCCAAACTATTTCTAAATAAGTGAGACAAGGTCTGCTATCCTTGCTTCGAAGGAACATTCTGGCTATACTTCTTGGAAGACAATTTTTTTCTTTCTTTGGCAGTCCACGTTATAGTCAATATTCTTCACCAACACTATAATTCAAAGAGATTGTTTCCTTTTCACTCTTCCTTATTCGCTGTCCAGCTTTCACATGCACATGAGGTAAGTGAAAATAATCTGGTTTGGGTCAGACAACCCTTCGCCCTCAAAGTGACATCTTTACTTTAGAATACTTTGAAAAAGGCTTTTGCAGCAAATTTGCTAGTGCAGCGGGTCATTTCATTTCTTGACTGCTGCTTCCACGGGCGTTGCTTGTGGATCCAAGTAAAATGAAATCCTTGACAGCTTTGATCTTTTCTACATGTACCATGACTTTGCTTACTGGTTTCCTTGATGTTGGGGTTAAATCTATACTGAAGGCTGTGGTCTTTGATCTTCATCAATAAGTGCTTCAAGTCCTCTTCATTTTCAGCAAGCAAGGTTACACTATCTGCATATCACAGGTGGTTGACAAATCTTCCACCAATTTTGACACTATGCTCTGCTTATAGCGTAGCTTCTCAAATCATTTTCTGAGCACACTGAGTGAATAAATAGGCTTGACATTAATCCATACAGTATTCCTTTATTCTCTTCAAATGACTGCTTCTTCATTCCTCATAAGCACAATGAAGTGTTCTAGAATCCCCATTCTTTCTAACTTTATCTGTAATTTGTTGAGATTCTAATAGTCAAAAGTGTTTGCATAGTCAGTGAAACACAGGAAAGTATCTTCCTAGTGTTCTCTGCTTTCAGTCACAATCCATCTGATAGTAGCAGTGATTTTCCTTGTTTCACACTGTCCTCTGAATCCAGCTGGAATGTATGGCAGCTCCCCGTTCAATGTACTGCTTCAACTGCTTTCACATGATCTTCAGAAAAATTTTATTCACATGTGATATTAACAGTATTTTTCCGTAATTTTCGCATTCTGTTGGGTCACCTTTCTTTGAAATGGGTACAGACAAGGACATCTTCTAGTCAGTTTGCCTGGTAGTTGTCTTCTAGATTTCTTAGCACACATGAGTGGATGCTTTCTGAGCTATATTCGTTTGTTGAAACATCTCAGTTGGTGTTCTGTCAATTCCTGGAGCCTTGTTTGCCTCAGTCCCTGCAGTGCAACTTGGATTTCTTCCGTCGGTACATTTCGTTCTGGACCTCATGCTATCTGCTGTAATGATTGAACATTAACAAGTTATTTTTGGTATGGTAGCTCTGTGTATTCGTTCCATCTTCTTTTGATGCTTCCTGTGTATTTTAATATTTTCCCTGAAGAATTCTCCAGTATTACAACTTGATGCTTGAATTTTTTTCTTCAGTTCTTTCAGCTTGAGAAATACAGAGTGTATTCTTCCTTTTGGGTGTTCTATATCCAGGTCTTTGCACGTGTTATGATAATAATTTACTTTGTCTTCTGGAGCCAACTTGTGAAATCTTCTGTTCAACTCTTTCTTCATCATTTCTTCCTTTCACTTTAGCTACTGTACATTCAACAGCAAGTTTTAGAGTCTCTTCTGACATCTTAGTCTTTTCTTTCCTTCTTGTCCTTTTAACAACCTCTTGCTTTCTTCATGTGTGATGTCTCTGATGTCATCCCACAGGTTGACTGGTCTTCAGTCGTTAGTGTACAAAACGTAAAACCTATTCTTGAGATGGTCTCTGAATTCAGGATATATCCAAGGTGATATTTTGGCTCTCGTGGACTTGTTTTAATTTTCTTCTTCCTCAGCTTGAACTTGAATAACAGCATTTGATGTTCTGTTTTTCACAACCGCCTCTTGTCATATTCTGATTGATGATAGTGTCTCCATGCTCTGTTTCCACAGAGGTTATCAGTTTGATGCCGTTGTGTTCCATCTGGTGAGGTTCATATGTATAGTCGCCATTTATGTTAACTGAAAAAGGTATTTTCAGTGCAGATGTCATTGGTTTTGCAAAATTCTATCATGTGATCTCTGGTATCATTTCTATCATCACGGCTGTATTTTCCAGTTACCAGTCCTTCTCATT
Organism: Heterohyrax brucei; assembly: GCA_028571685.1. Taxonomy (NCBI): domain Eukaryota; kingdom Metazoa; phylum Chordata; class Mammalia; order Hyracoidea; family Procaviidae; genus Heterohyrax; species Heterohyrax brucei. The sequence goes on along the minus strand of CM053162.1, from coordinate 69,778,783 downwards.
TCCAACTTTTGCATTATAGTCACCAGTAATTACCAATGGATCTTGATTGCGTGTATGATTTCAGATTGTAGAAGTGTGTAAAAATGTTCAGTTTCTTCATTTTGGGCTGTAGTGTTTGTTGTATATATATGAATAACACTCAAATTAACTGATCTTTCATGCAGGCATATGAATGCTATCCTATCACTGATAGCATTGTACTTCAGGACAGATCTTGAAATGTTCTTTTTGATAAACACGGTGCCATTCCTTTTCAATCAGTTTGTCATTCCTGACACAGTAGACCATGTGACTGTCCATTTCAATTAACTAATCTCTAGGATACTGACATGTATGTGTTCTGTTTCATTTTTGATGACTTCTGATGCTAAAAGGAAACCAATACAGGGAAGATATTAGCATACATATTATCTCTTGTTGGACAAGCTCAGAATTTTACTTGGATTACTTAATCTATTTGCATTCAATGTAGTTTATGACATACCTTGAGTCAAATTCTGCCATTTTTCTGAATTATTTTTTATTTTCTCATTTGATCTTTGCTCCCCTCACTTATCTTATTGCTCACTTTGAGAATAAGAAAATGATATTTTATTCCATTTTTACTCCTATCAATCAGTTTGCTAAGTACACAGTCTTGAACTGTTCTTTCAGTAATTCTGCAATAGGTTAAAATACACCACGACTTACTAGAATCTAATATAAAGTATACCACTTTGCCATTTCTCATACGCTGTGAAGACTTAAAACATTTCGGTTCTATTTATGAACCTCCTGTCTTTCAGGTACTGTTGCCTTATATTTTAATTATCTAAAAATTGTATGCTACACAGAATTAATATTGTTTTATGTAGTCAACATTAATTTAGATAAATCCTATACATTTCCATCTTCTTCTTCATGCCTCTCTGCATTTCTAGGTATTTCCCTTGTGCAATTTTATTTTTGCTGAAACAAACAAAAAACATCATTAGTGTTTCTTTCAGCCCATAAATATTAATTTTCTTGGCTTTTCTTTAGAGAAAATGTTTTTATTTTGCCTTCAGTTTTTGAAGGTTATTTTTGCTGGGTATTGAATTCTAGTATGGTAGTCATTTTCAATGAGTACTTTGAAAATCATTCTATAATTTTTTGTCTTCAAGGAGTTGAGTTGGGAAGTCAGCTGCCAATTATTTTTATGAGTCCCTCATAGATAATGTATCCCTGGAAGATAGTAACTTTTGTGATTCTGTTATGGTATATGGTAAAATGGATCATTTTAGATGCAATTAAAGTTACTGATCAGCTGTTGATTTCAGGTTAACCAGGTGGATTTAATCTAATCACATGGCATTTTGAGCCATGCCTTTACTGATGCGTAGCAGAAGAAAGTCAGATTCAAAGCATCATAATCAAAACCCAAAACATATTGCTGTCTAGTTGATTCCAACTCATAGGAACCTTATAGGGCAGAGTAGAATTGCACTATAGGGTTTCCAAGAAGCAGCTGGTGGATTCAAACTGCCAAACATTTAGTTAATAGCCATAGCTCACTGTAGCTCTGAACCACTGTACCACTAGGGCTCCAAAACAAGAGAAGGATTGAAAACAGAGAAGTATTGTATTGCTGGCTTTGAAGCAAACGGGAGAACTGCAGGGACACGAGAGTGCTGTCTAGGAGCTGAGAGCAGCCTGTGGCCATCAGCTAGCTGGAAATGGGACCCTCAGTTCTGCAGTAGTAAGAAACAGGATTCCAACAATATCACTGAGCTTGTGAGCAATAGTACTATTAAACAATTCTCTATAATAGCTTTGATTTTTTATATAGAGGTAGTTTTGTATACAGTGACATGATGTCTCTAATGTACTGATAAGTGAAAAACAAATCAAGTTACAGAACAAAATGCATACTAAAATTTTTTTTATATCAAAGAAAATACTGTTTTTAAAATATGTGTGGTCAACGTGTACATGTGTATATGTACCAGTATTGTTATAAAGGATATAGGTACTCACAACCCAATTAAACCCCCTGCCATGGAGCTCATTTGACTTATAGCAACCTGTAATATTTCCAAGGCTTTAAATCTGTACAGAGGCAGACTACCGTGTCTTTCTCCAGCAAGAAGGATAGGAATATCCTCACCAGCAGTAGTAATAGATACTCCTGGAAAGCAGAACTGGGAGAACTGAAATGGAGTGTTTCTACATTTTCTCTGTGTAGTACTTGCGTTATATATTTTTAAAGATTTTGTGTGAAAACACATGTCCTTGTGATGATTAACTTTAGTCATTTTTGTTTTTTTAAGAAATAACTATGTGCTCAACTGTGTAACTAATGAGACTTAACAATGTATACATCGAAACACTCAGTCTTTTTGATTACCAGAAAGTAAAGAGCATCAGACAGGCCTTTCCTGTTTGAGTCAACTACGTTGATAGCTTGCAGCCAAGTCCAAACATTGGCAAAGTGGATTTTTTTTCCAAGTGTAGGTCAGTGGTTGACAGTACTGGTATAAATAGTCAGGTGCATTGGGAATGGTCACCTGCATGTCTTTAGTTATGCACTGTTGGGATAGTCTCCTAATTCAACCTCAAAATTCCCTGAAAAACCTTGTCCCAGTAGCTGCATAGACAACTACTTAGCTACTCACGGTCTGCTGTTCCTCGGGGCAATAGGGGAGACAGCAGGAGGAATCCTGCTGATGTATGTATGGATTCAACTTGTCAAAATTCATAACTCCTTCTTGACCATGACTCTTCCTACTTAGTATGCCAAGAACATAAAATCTGTATCAAAATTTAAAAATTAGACCAGTATTCTTGTAAAGGATAAAGAATACTCATATTTTACATTAGCTTGAAAAGGAACATTTTCTATTTATGGTTCTTGGAAAATTAATTCCAGGGGTAGCTCAATATGTACAATTTTAGAAAAACCATGAAGAGTGCCTTTCTTTTCTGTACGAGAAGTCATGTTGTGTGATTTCTTTAATACTGCGCTTTCTTAGTGAGTCATGAGTTTTATATACAACTCAACCTACATGATAATTAAATCAAATATAATAGCATGCATATTATGCAAAAAGAGATGCTTAGTGACTAAGCACAGAACTTTTTATCAGTCAGGGATTATATTCTGCTGCTTATAAAATGAAATACTGGTAAACATGGCTTAGGAACTTTTTCTCACTTAAAAAAGGTCCAAATTTAGGTACAAGAGATGGTTCAACAACTCTACAAAGTCACCAGGGACCCAGTCACCTCTCAGCTTCTGCTCTGCCATCTGATAACACTTGTGCTACAAAGTGAAGCACGTCTGTGTCTCAGAAGAGCAAAGGCAAAAGAGAAAGACCAACCAAGTCTGTCTCTTTGTCAAGAGTTTTTCTGAAAACTCATCAGTGTCTTCTGAGTCTGTTTCCATGGCAAGGACTGTGCCCCAAAGATACGGCATCTGCAGGTGGGTTGGGAAATATAGTTTTTATCTTGGTCCATTTCTGTTCTCAGCTGGACTGAAACCAGGGTTTTTTCTGAGTAGGGAAGAAGAAAAGAAATGGAAATTCAGTATGAAAACAGCAGTCTCTGTCACATTTTTCATCTTGCTAGGACAAATGTTATAAATTATTTAATTTGATTCAACGCTTGGTGCTATGTAAGTGAAGGTGCTTGAGCCATTGGTTATGATTCATAGTAATAACCGCACATGACACTTTATGTCTCATTCTTTTGAAAGTCTTTTAGTAAATATCATATAATGTAGGTGTAACAAAAGCACAGTGGGTCGGATATAAAAGATATCGTACTTCAGTTGTGCTTATGACAAAATTGAAGGCCAGAAAGATTAAACCGCTTAACTGAGAAATGATAACACATTTGGGCAGTTAAACTGAAATTTTTGATTCCTGTTATAACGTCATGAAATTTAATTATTTTTTTCATGGTACATGTGTTTTTCAGTTAGGAGAGTCTTATTGTTTGTATAATTCTTTAAGCTTGTTTTCAAGGAATATTTCATTCTGCATTTTGTCTATTGACAAATTCCAACGAGAAGAAAAATGGCCCCTCCTTACACTCCAGAAGACTGAATTTGGGTGCATTTCATGTTTCTATCAGGGTTTTCTGAAGGACACCTGTTACCCTAAGGAATATCCCATTTATCCACATTCCTGTGCAGCTAAGCACCACATCAACCTGTAAGTCATTCAAAAACACTCTGCTTCCTGAATCATCTATTTCCTAGTCGGGAGCAGATGACTTATATCTCCTACCGTCAAGGGTCAGTCCTTACCAGCTGTCAGAAAATGATGTGAGAACCTCCACCACCACTTTGATAATCTTACAAATGTACAGTAAAACAGATCATTTAATGTGAGTAGACAGCTCTCTTGAAACGGCGGCTATTTCTTTCATATTTTTAGTGTACAACCAGGATTTTTTTGGTTGCGATAATCCTAATGATGTTGGACCTGCTCATTTTCATTTTCAAGATGCTTTGTTTTACCACACTTCCCTCTTTGGGTATGTGTATGTACACATAGATATAACCCCAGAAAATCTCACTGCCCTTGAGTTGGTGCTGACTCATAGTGACCCTAAAGGATAGAGCAGAACTTTCCAATAAAGTTTCCAAGGAGCACCCGGCAGATTTGAACTGCTGACCTTTCGGTCAGTAGCCTTTCCACTTAACCACTACGCCACCAGGGTTTCTATACGTAGATACAGGTATCTCCAACCTGTCACATTGCTTCATGGCAGAAAGCTGCCAACAAATCCTCACACTTCTCTTTCTAAATTCTTACCCCAGAATTCCACGTAGAGTGGAACATAATCAACCTATCCTATTCAGAAGAGAATATGTCTTATTTTTCACTGCCCTCCAACTAAAACGTGTCTACCATCTCCTGCGAGAATCATATAAACATGCAGTGAATCTCACTGTGAGGAAAATATTACATAACTGTTAAAATATCTTCCTTTATGTTCTCTCTCTCTCTCTCTCTGTGTGTGTGTGTGTGTGTGTGTGTGTGTGTGTGTGTGTTTGATTGACCTTCTTTACATGTGTCATTAACATTCATGCTGGAGATGTTCACACTTTTAGAGAGACTTGTCCCTGATCACACCAGGCAGGCAAGTTAATGCAGTAGGGACAAGTACTCTCAGAGTCAGGAGTGTTAAACATCTCAGAAGTATTGTTGTCTCACTAGCATGTGTCTATAAAGAACCACCAAGGCACTCTGGGTTGCATCACTGTTGACCATGGTCTGGGACACGGTCAGCTCAAGCAGCTGCTACCTGGTACTAGAGTAGAATGAAGAAGTGACAAGAGAAGGTACATACTGAAATCCCTGACTAAAGTGTTAAACATAACTGCTGATCAAATTTCATTAGGTAAAGCAAATCACAAGCCCATGGTTTATAGCTACCCCATATAGGACCTAGTAGAACTGCCCCATTGCGTTTCCAAGGAGCACCTGGTGGATGCCAACTGCAGATCTTTTTTGATTATTAGTCACAAATCTTAATTAACTATTACTCCTTATACAGGGCAAGGAAGTATAATTTCATCACAATTGGGGATTGAGGATACTCAAGCAACTACCACAGCTCTCTTGTCAGCAAATACTTGAACCACTGTCCTTTCTGCATGAGAAGGGTATTATCACATCCCCAGGGAGTATTATCCCTTCCCCAATGCTTCAGCCCCAGAAGCAAGCCTCAAGGCCAGTTCTCTGAATACTGTCCAGCAGCATGTGTGTATCTGGTCTGGTCTGGAGATAACTCATTTTGTTCATAAAACCAGTAAATTAAAAAGATAAGTTATCTTCCCTGGCACAAGATCAATACTCACTGGAGGATCAGAACAGGTATAGGACAAAGCTGTAAATACTCCCATTAAGAGAGACACAAGTAGCAGCTACGGGTTCATAACAAATTCTGAGATCTCAGAGTGCTGATGTTGAAAGAGGACTGTAGCCCAAACCAGCAACATTACCTGAGAGGTTCAGGGCACAGTGAAAACTCAGTGTCTCTTCTTCGGAAATGTTCATGATAACAGAGCATTAAACCAAGCAAGGGGAGTTTTGAGCTTAGGGCAGACCCTGGTGTTAATTTGGTTTGGGTGACGTTCCTGATATACCAGTGACTCCACCAGCTGGGGATGCCTAAAATTTGGTTTTCAGTCGCCGTTGGTTTTACCCTTTAGGGAAGCCTTTCAACTCCATGGTTCTTACTGGCTACATTTGAAGATGACATTGGCAATGAAGACCTCCCTGAGGCTGAACACATTTCTAACTGGCTTTCTGCTTTTTAGATGTCCAATGATCCTTTTAATATTTAAAAAGTCAGTCACTTTTCATCCAGGCTAGTGGATTTTGGATAGCAGAACTATCAAAAGATTAAAGGTGGGTTCTACGCAACTACAAGTACCTCCAGCCACACTCACACTTCTTTGCTAGATGTTTCTCTCCTTTTTAACTTAGTTGTGGGTATTTTGAGCCTTTGAGGGTTTTTTTTTTTTTTTTTATTTAACATAACTGAGTGAAAATGTACATTCACATGAAAATTTACATGCCCCCCTATATGCAGCTTCCACTGCTCTCCCTGTCCGGTGACAGCACACTATTCCTCTCTGCTCCATACATGTCTCATCCTCCCAACAGCCTCCTTTCCCCTCCTCTCCGTCCACTCCCCTTCCTCCAGCCAGAGGTCAGCAAGATGATATCCTATAGATGTATAGAACCATAAAGTGCTTCCAACATATGGTTACTCTGCATTGCCAAGTCCATACCATTCCTGTCTAAAGAGTGGACCTTTGTTATAATTTATGGGAACGGGCAGCATCAGGGGGGTTTGTTTGTTTTTTATAGGACTGTGCATCACAAAGAATTTACTGAAGGCTACGCTAATCATCCAGAAATGTTAACAATCCACGTGAAAGCTTTACTTTTGATTTGATACTTCGCATGAGGCTGAGTTCCAAGCAGTCATTACTAGTCTTAGCCTTTCCTTACCATTCTATATTTAGTTTATTAATTACAGTAAGTGAATGAAATGTCTAACATCTATCAATTATCTCATCTGTGATAAACCCTCACCTCCCATCCTTGTAGCTAACACAGTCATTTTCTTCTGTAGATAATTCTCTTTTTAAGACTTTATAACAGGGATCTCATATAGTATTTGTCCTTTTGACACTGGCTGATATCACTCAGCACAAACTGTTTCAAATGAGACCGTTTTATGAGACGTTTTCTAAAATCGTCAGTTTTTTTTTATCATAGCATAGTGTTCCATTGGGTACATATGTACCATAGTTTGTTTATCCATTCATCTGTTGATGAGCATCTAGGTTGATTCCATCTTTTAGCTATTGTGGACTGTGCTGCAACAAGCATTCATGTACATGTGTCTGTTCATGTGACAACCTTTGTTTCTGAAGGATAAATTCCAAGGAGTGGAATTACAGGATCAAATGATATATCTATTTCCAGCTTTTTAAGGAAGTGCCGGATCGCTTTCTAAAGAGGTTATACCATTTTGCAATCCCACCAACAGTATGGGAGAGTTCTAATTTCTCTGCAGCCTCTCCAGCATTAGTTATTTTGTGTGTTTTGGATCATGGCCAACCTTGTTGGGGTGAGATGGTATCTCACTGTAGTTTGGATCTGAATTTCTTTAATAGCTAATGATCAAGAGCAATTCCTCATGTGTCTTTTGGCTGCCTGGATATCCTCTTTAGAGAAGTGTCTGTCCATCTCCTTCACCCATCGCTTAATTGGATTATTTATCCTTCTCTGGTTTATGTTTTGTAGCATCTTGGTGATTATGGAAATCAGACATTGATCTGACATATAGTTGCCAAATATTTTTTCCCATTCTGTAAGTAGTCTTGATTCTTTTGATGAAGTCTTTGGATGAGCAAAAGTGTTTGATTCTTAGTAGTTCCAATTTATCTATTGTCTGTTGACTATGCTTTGTCAGATTTTGAAGTCTGTCTACACTGTGTATTAAAACTTCCATTGTTGATCCTGTTTTATCTTGGATGAGCTTTATCATTTTAGATTTTATATTTAGATCCTTTATCCAGTTTGAGTTGGTTTTTGTATAAGGTGTAAGATATGGGTCTTGTTTCAGCTTTTTGCAGATGGATATCCAATTTTGCCAGCACCATTTGTTAAAGAGACTGTTTTACCCCAGTTTAAAATCTTAGGTCCTTTGTCAAATATCAACTGTCCATAGGAGGATGGTGGCATCTCTGGGGTCTCAACTCTGTTCCATTGGTCTATATGTCTCTTTTTGTACCAGTGCCAGGCTGTTTTGACAACTGTGGCAGTGTGATAGGTTCTAAAGTCAGGTAGTGAGAGGGCCCCCCAGTGTGTGCTTCTTCAGTAGTGCTTTACTTATCCAAGGTTTTTTCCCTTTCCAAACAAAGTTAATGATTTGTTTCTCCATCTCACTGAAAAATGTTGCTGGGATTTGTATTGGAATTGCATTATATAAGTAGATTGCTTTGCAGAAAGTAGAAATTTTCACAAAAATGTTGAGTCTTCCTATCCATGAGCAGGATAGATTACCCCACTTATGTAAGTCTCTCTTAGTTTCTTGTAGTAAGGTCTTGTAGTTCTCTTCATAAAGGTCTCTTATTTCTCTAGCTAAATTTACTCCTAGGTATTTTATCTTCTTGGTGACTATAGTAAGAAAACAGATTACAAGAATTAGAGCAGAGCTAAATGAATTAGAGAACAGAAAAACAATTGAAAGAAATTAACAAAGCCAAAAGCTGGTTCTTTGAAAAGATAAACAAAATTGATAAACGACTGGCTAAACTTACAAAAGAAAAATGCAGATGATACAAATAACCCAATGAAGAAATCAGATGGGAGATGTTATAACAGACCCAGCTGAAATAAAAAACACCATAACAGAACACTATGAGAGGTTGTACTCTAACAGATTTGAAAACCTAGAAGAAATGGACAAATTTCTACATTCATGTCACCCACCAAGATTATCACAAGAAGTAGATCAACTTAATAAATCTATCACAAAGGAAGAGATTGAAAAAGTTACCAAAAAACTACCAACCAAAAAAAGTTCTGGCCCAGATGGTTTCACCAGAGAATTCTACCAAACGTTTAGAGAAGAGTTAACTCCAATACTGTTGAGGCTACTTCGTACCGTTGAAAGTGATGGAATACTCCAGAACTCATTCTGTGAAGCCAGTGTAACCCTAATACCAAAGCCAGGGAAAGATCCCACCAAAAAAGAAAATTACAGACCAATATCACTTATGAACATAGATGCAAAAATCTTCACCAAAATTCTAGCCAATAGAATTCAACAATATATAAAAAAATAATTCATCACGATCAAGTTGGTTACATTCCAGGAATGCAAGCCTGGTTGAACCTCAGAAATACAATTAATGTAATGAACCACATAAATAACACAAAAGATAAGAATCACGTGATTTTGTCAATTTATGCAGAAAGGGCATCTGACAAAGTCCAGCACCTATTCATGCTAAAAACTCTCAGAAAAATAGGAATAGAGGGGAAATTCCTCGATGCAATCAGTAGCATCTATGCAAAGCCAACTGCCTTCATCATGTCCTGAATGGTGAAAGACTGAGAGAATTCCCTTTGAGAATGGGAACTAGACAAGGATGCCCACTCTCATCACTTCCATTCAACATTATGGTAGAAGTTCTAGCCAGAGCAATTAGACAAGACAAGGAAGTAAAGGGCGTCTGTATCAGCAATGAAGAAGTAAAAATCTTCCTATTTGCAGATGATATGATCATATATACAGAGAATCCAAAGGAATCTGTAGGAACTACCACAGGAGTTTAGTAAAATAGCAGGATACAAGATAAACATAGTAAATCAGAATTCCTTTATATCGGTGAAGAAATTATGAAAGAAGACATCACTAAATCTTTTTTTTCTAATTGCTTGTTTTTTGGGAACCATATACCTCTCTCAAACTTACTTTCCTGGACTCCATGTTCCCTTTTATTCCTATATACAAGTGTATCAGTTTTCTTCTTAGATTTTCCATTTCTTTTAGTGGTGATTAACTGTAACCTATATATTCTCCTATGATTTTGTTTTCCAATTTCATAATCTAGAGCTACAAGCTGAATCAGTATATTGCTACTTTGAAAATTATGAAGGAGACCATATCACCAAAGGTTTAACTGCTGTAGAAGAAGGATTTCTACCCACACAATCTTCAGTATCAATGTCTTAGCCACCCATTGTTTCAGTAGGGAAAGAATAGCCTTTTCAATAAATGGTGATGAAATAAGAGATATCCATATGCAAAAAAAATGAAGTTTGACCCCTATCTAATGCCATATACAAAAATTAACTAAAAAAGAATCACAGACCTAAATAAGAGAAACTATAAAAATCTTACAAGAAAACATATACTTGTGACTTAGATTAGCCAGTGATTTCTTAGCTGTAACACCAAAAGCAAAAATGACAAAAGAAGAAATAAATGTACAAACTGAACTTCATCAAAATTAGAATAAAATATTTGTGATTTAAAGAAGATCGTCACGCAGAATGATCGTATCTTGTGGGAATTTTATGCATCTGTAGGATGTCGTCCTGCTGACCTCTTGCTGGAGGCAGGAGAGTGGGTGGAGAGGAGGGGATAGGAGACTGTTGGGAGGATAGGACATGTATGGAACGGAGGAGAGGGGTGTGCTGTCAACGGACAGGGAGAGCAGTTGGAGATGCACATAGGTGAACGTGTGAATTTATATGGGAATGTATGTTTTCATTCAATCATATTAAAAAAGAAGATCATCAAGAACATGAAAATCCAGATAAAGAATAGGAGACAATATTTTCAATCATATGTATAAGGGAATTTTATCTTAAATACATGAAAAACCTTTTGTAACTCAACAGGAGAAAGACACATGATTAGAAGTGAGAAAAAGATTCAACCTCTCATGTCTTTCCGGTTGTCATACTGTGGTAGCTTGTGTGTTGCTGTGATGCTGGAAGCTTTGACATCAGTATTTCAAATCCCAACAAGATACTCATAGTGGTCAGGTTTCAGTGGAGATTTCAGACCAGGACAGACTAAGAAGAAGGACCTGGTGTCCTCCTGTCTGATATGGTGCTGGAAGATGAGCCCCAGAGTGAAGTTGCTCAGAATATAACTAGGGAAGAGCAGCTTCCCTAAGCAGAGTTGACCTTGATGGCAATGGGTTCAGTGAAAACTTTGGGACCTTTATTTGCTGATGTGGCATGGCTTAGAATGAGCAGGAATGGCTGTAAGAATTCAAAATTGCAATGTGGGATGCACAAGCTATGAATCTAAGAAAACTGGAAGTCAGCAAGAATGAAATGGACTGTGTAAAGATTGCTATCTTAGGCACTGGTGAGATGAAATGGACTGGTACTGGCCGCTCTGAATCAGAGAACCATATGGCCCACTCTGCCTATTTCCTTTTGTTGCATGAAGGGTCACTGTGAATAACAACAATGACTATGCTGAGACTGACAAACTGAAGAGAAATGGCCTTCACACTCATCGGGAAAACAAACATTTCCAGATCCTTCCTGCAGCACAACACTGTCAGTGACAGCATAATACACTTTCTCCTAGAAGGAAGTAAGTTAATACGACTATTAGTCAACTGTATGCATCAATCACTAATGACAGAGATGAAGAAATTGAAGGTTTTCAGCAGTTTCTATAGTCTGAAATTGATCAAACATGCAATCAAGATGTATTGGGAATTACTGGTGACTAGAATGTGAAAGCTGAAACAAAGAAAGATTGGTAGTTAGAAAATATGACCTTGGTGAAAGAAATTACGCTGAAGATTCCATGATAGAATTTTGCAAGGTCAAAGACTTATTCTTGGAAGTACCTTCTCACCAGCATAAATGGTAACTATCCACATGGACCTTCCTGGGTGGAAAACACAGAAATCAAATCAACCGTATCTGTGGAAGGAGATAATGAAAATCTCGATGTCATGAGTCAGAACAGGGCCAGGGGCTGACTGAGAAACAGACTATGGGTTGGTCCTATTCAAGTTAAAATAGAGCTTAAGGTAATTAAGACAAGTCCACAAGAGCCAAAGTACAGTCCCACCACCTGAATTTAGAGACCATCTTAAGGATAGATATGACACAATGAACACTAGTGACTGAAGGTCGGGCAAGCTGTGGAAGGACACCATACATGAAAAAAGCAAGAGGTCATTAAAAAGACAAGAAAGAAAGCAAAAAACAAAGTCGATGTCAGAAGACCCTGAAACTTGCTCTGAACATCAAGTAGCTAAAGGGAAAGGAAGAAATGATGACGTGAAAGAGCCGAACAGACGTCAAAGGGCAGCTCAAGAAGACAAGGAAAACATCATAATGAATTGTGCAAAGATCTGGAATTGGAAAACCAAAAGGGAAGAACATGCTTGGTGTTTCTCAACCTGAAAGAACTAAAGAAAATACTCAAGCCTCAAGGTGAAGTTTTGGATTCTATGGGTAAAATATTGAAAGACCCAGGAAGCATCAAAAGAAGATGTATAGAATATACAAAGTCACTGTACCAGAAAGAATTGGTTGATGCTCAACCATTTCAGAAGGTAACATATGATCAAGAACTGATGCTATTGAAGAAAGAAGTGCCAGCTGCACCGAAGGCATTGTTTCCAGGAATTGATGGAATACCAGTTGACGTATTTCAACAGGTAGATGTAGTGCTCACTCATCTCTTCCAAGAAATTTGGAAGACAGTGACCTGGCCAAGTGATTGGAGGAGGTGCGTTTTTTTGCCCACTCCAAAGAAATGTGATCCAAAGGACTGAAAAAATTATCAAACAAGGTTATCAGTATCTCATACAAGCAAAATTCTTCTGAAGGTAATTCAAAAATAGTTAAAGCAATGCATTAATAAGGAACTACCAGATATTCAAATCAGATTCAGGAGAGGGCATAAAATGAGGGATACCACTGTTGATGTCAGATGGATCTTGGCTGAAAGTGGAGAATACCAGACGGATGTTTACTCATGTTTTATTGACTATGCAGGGCATTTTAATGTGTAGATCATAGCAAATTATAATGAACAGTAAGAAGAATGGAAATTCCAGAACACTTGGCTGTGCCTGTGTGGATCTGTGCATAGACCAAGAAACAGTGATTCAAACAGAATAAGGGGATATTGCATGGTTGAAAACCAGAAAAGATGTGCATTGGGGTTGTACCCTTTCTCCATACTTAATTCAATTTGTACGTTTAAGAAATAATGTGAGAAGATAGACTATATGAAGAAGAATGGGCACCAGGTTTAGCAGAAGATTCGTTCACAACCTGTGATTTGCAACCGATGCAATCTTGCTTGTTGGAAGTGAAGAGGACTGGAAGCACTTGCTGACAAAGATCAAATACTGCCTCTTTCAGTATGGATTACATCACAACTTTAAAAAAAATTGCTATTGAGTCAACTCTGACTCATAGTGACCCTATAGGTCAGCGTAGAGCTGCACCACAGAGTTTCCAAGGAGCGCCTGGTGGATTTGAACTGCTGACCTTTTGGTTAGCAGCTATAGCATTTAACCACAATGCCACCAGGGTTTTCATCTCAATGTGAGAAAACAAGTGTTGTCACAACTGGCCAGTAAACAGCATCATGATAAAGGGACGAATGATTGAGTTTGTCAAGAATTTCATTTTACTTGGATCCTCAGTCAACACCCATAGAGGCAACCATCAAGAAATTAAAGGATGTATTGTACTGGGCAAATCTGCTGTGAAAGATGCCTTTAAAGTGTTGGAAAGCAAAGCTCTTACCTGAAGTTTAGATTGTGACCTAAAGTGTCACATGTAACTACTGCCCAAATCTCATTAACCAAAATGCGCATGATTTATACAGAGCTAGGAAGTATAATCTTGTTAGAGTGAACCAAGGATGGGGGGTGCTGAAACCCAAATACTCAAACCACTGGTTTTTTTTTGTATGCACACCAAAATGCATGATCCCTGCCTCAAGGATTATTGTTTCTTCCCCAAGGCTTTAGGCCCCGAAGCAAGCTCCAAGCTCTGAGTGCTGTCTGGCTGTCTGCTGTCACTTTGAGGACTAAGGTGCACCTGACTCAAGCTGTGGTATTTTCAGTTGCTTCATATGTATATGAAAGCTGGGTAATGGATAATTGAGACCTAAGAAGAGTTGATGCCTTTGAATTATGACGTGGATTGCTAGACGAACAAAAAGTCTGTCTTGGAAGAAATACAGTCAGAGTAGTCTTTGAAAGTGAGGATGTTAAGACTTTGTCCATATTTTGGACATGTTATCAGGACAGATCATTCTCTGGAGAAGGACATCATGTTTGGTAAGGCGGAAGGCCAGTGAAAAAGAGGAAGACGCTCCGTCAGATCAGCTGCTACAGTGACTGTGATTAGGGGCTCAAACAGCAACGACTGAGAAGGTGACACCTGACTGGACAGTGTTTGCTTATGTTGTGCTCGGGGTGGTAAGAATGGGAACCAACTTGGTGGCACCTAACAAGGACAAAGGGTTTAAATAGATACTTCTCCAAATAATATATGGAAGTGGCCACTAAGTACGTGAAAGATGTTAACAGTATTAGTCATCTGAGATGTGAAAATCAGAACCACAATGAGATAGCACCTTATATCCACTAGAATGGCTGTAATCAAACAGATAGTAGTGGATGTCATTCAGGATGTGGGAAAAAGGGAAACTGTTGCTGATAGGGACACAAAGTGTCATAGCTGTTTGCAGAACTGTTGGGCAGCTCCTCAAAAAGGTGAACACCAGGTTCTCCTATGACCCAGAAGTTTCACTTTTTGGTATGTATTTTAAGAGAATTGAAAATATATGTCCACTCATAAGCCTGTATTTAATATTCATGGCAACATTATTAATAATAAAGAAAAAGTGAAAATAACCCAAATGACCATCAACTAACAAAGAGCTCAACAATGAAGAAAAGGGGAGCAGGACACAGTGTACACTGGTTCTTGAATTTTCTACCTGGAGGCAGTTTGTATTTGCATGTATTTTTCTCATGTTGACCAAAGGTAGGTTGCCTGGTCTGTGTGACTTCAGTGGGGCAGGAAAGAGTAAACCTACCACATGTTCAGAAGGAAAGAAGGATGTGTTGTATCCATAAAATAGCGTGTTGTTGTTGTTAGGTGCCACGGACTTTGTCCCACTCACAGCAACCCTGTAACGGAAGGAGCCACCACTCGGTCCTGCGCCGTGTTCTCAGTCACTGGCAGGCTTGAGCCCGTTCTTGCAGCTGCTGTGTCAGTCCATCTCGTTGACGGATTATTTGACAATGACAAGGAAGGAAATATTGACACCTGCCCCAAAATGGGTGACTCGAAAACATCATGTTAAAAAAGACAACATATTTTATGATGTCATTTTCATCAAGAGTGCAAATAAGCAAACCCCAGAGAGAAAGCAGATTAGTGAGCTGCAGGGGCTGAGGGTGGCCTGAGTGTCACCTCTCAGGGTAGACGTGCTTTCGGGGATGATGAAAATTTCCTAAAATCAGATAGTTGTGGTGGTTGCACAACCTTGTGAATGAACACACACACACACACACACACAAGAAAAACTTGATATGGACACTTTAAACTTGAATTTTATAGTGTGTGAATTATGTCTTAGTAAGGCAGTACTCTGGTGGCATAGTGGTTAGGTGCTGTGGCTGCTAACTAAAAGGTCAGCAGTTTGAATTCTCCAGGTTCTTCTTGGAAACTCTACGGAACAGTTTACTCAGTCCTATAGGGTTACTATGAGTCAGAAAGGACTCCATGACAGTGGGCTTGTTTGTTTTATTTAAGGCAGTTATTGCGGAAAACTTATGGCAGCCTCCCCCGCTGTGGTGTTATTTCCTTTAGCAGTCAGGACAGGTTCTGTTATACTGTGGTAGCAAACAATTCCAGAATAGCCAGGACTGTTCAATACAGCTATTTAAATCCCTTACCCACTTTTAGTTGAGTTATTTGTCTTTCTGTTGTTGAGTTATGAGTTTTTTAGTATGTTTGGGGTAAGTCCTTTATCAGATATTTTCATCCCTCCCTCATGCTGTGTGCTGACCAGGTATTACCTGATGATTTGGAAGCTCAGGTTGTTTCAGGGATAGTGGTTGGCACATTGGGGTCACCATGGAGTAGGAAGAAAGAGCATGACAAAGCCAACACCAGCTCTTGATGCTCCTATCTGGAAGTGAAATACAATCATCTGGAGCATATTGACCACAAGCCGATTACCTGGCCATGCCCAAGTTCTCTGTGGCAGGAAGTCGTAAGCCCACCGTGAGTCTGGAAGGAGGGAGAACAGGACGCTCCCGAGCAGCCTGAGGACCATCACTGACCTTGCGTGCGCTGAGTACAAATCGCCTTCTTTGCTTTGTCATTTACTTATTTTTTATGCTTACTTGGGTGTGCATTTGTGGGGGGGGGGGTGCTTACTGGGTCTACAGGTTAGTTATTCCTGTATGACAAACTACTTCAAAATGCAGTGCCATACAGTAAATATTCTGTTAATGTGTTTGTGGCTCTACTGTGGTGGCTTTGCTACACGTTCTAAGGCCAGGCTACAGAGCAGCCATCCTCCGGGGTGTAGTCTTCTCCCTGGAGAAGCAGAAGTGTAAGGAAGTCACGTGGTAACAGGCAGTCCTTCTGAAAGCTTCAGTGGGGCACAGGTACATGGTCACGGCCACGCTACGCCTCCACGGAACAGAGGCATACACTTTTTGGATGTGTTGGGGAGTGAGGTGGTATTGGCTATATACTGTCTAATTCGCATTTATTAAATGTCTAGCCTTATTCTAAGCAATTTACGAGTAAGCATTCGTTTCCACAACCAACCTGAGAAGTGGATACTATATACTACTCTTCCCAATTTTACAAATGAGCAAATTGGGGACAGAGAATTTAAGTAACTTTCTCCATGTCGTATAGCTTGTAAGTAATGAAATTAGGATATAAACTCTGGCAACCTGGTCTCATT
Source organism: Heterohyrax brucei (assembly GCA_028571685.1). Taxonomy (NCBI): domain Eukaryota; kingdom Metazoa; phylum Chordata; class Mammalia; order Hyracoidea; family Procaviidae; genus Heterohyrax; species Heterohyrax brucei. The sequence continues at coordinate 69,761,788 of CM053162.1, read as the reverse complement.
TTCCCTGCCTTTAATTTTCTGTCTTCTTCTATTCTTCACTTGCTAGTCACTTTTACCACATCTCCATCTGGACAAAGTCTGAAACTTTGATTGTACTCTAGAACTTTTTCATTTTTTATTCTTTTCATTTTTTTAATTAAATATGACCCTTTCAACTAAAAAAAATTCAAACACACTATTAGCAGTGTTTGAACTTTTAGTTTTTGGTGAATGAGGAAAGGAAATGCAAAATGGGAAGATAACTACAAATTCATTTTTAGAACAATTTGTATTTTAATAACCATATAATTTAATGCAAAGGTTCACACTGTCACGGTCATTCAGTCTTCAGAAGATAATTCCATTTGGACTTTTAGACCTTTCCAAGTGTCTAAATCTCACAAGGAGAGAGCAAAAGTCTATGACAATTCTTCTATAAAATTGGAATATTCCTTTGTATGTATCACTTGTCAGCTTATACTTGCTTCACTCTATATGAATAGAAAATGAATGACCCAGATTGAAATCATGTTACTGTGCAAACACTGGGTGTGTAATAGCTCCCTTGTGTTTACCTGACATTGACCAACTCTTCAAGGTGTGATGCAGTGGTACAATAGTTCGTCCCCAGTCCTAAAGAAAAGAGACTGATCCCTCCTGACAACATGTCCAAAGTATGTAAGATGCAGTCTCACCGTCTTGTTTCCAAGGAGTGCTCTGATTGTACTTCTTCCAGAATAGATCTGTTGTTACTTTGGCGGTCCATAGCACATTCAGTCTTCTTCTCCAGCATCACAATTCAAAGGCATCAACTCTTCTTTTATCATGCTCATTCATTGTCCAGCTTTTGCATGCATATGATGTGACTGAAAATACCATGGCTTGGGTCAGGTACACCTTGGTCTTCAAGGTGACTTCTTTACTTTTCAACAGTTTCAAGAGATCCTTCGATGATTTTCCGAAGGCAATTCCTTTGATGATTTTCCCAAGGCAATTCATCTTTTGATTTCTTGACTGCTGCTTCCATGGGCATTGATTGTGGAACCAAGTAAAATGAAATCCTTGACAACTTCAGTTCTTTTTCCATTTGTCGTGATGTTGCTTACTGGTCTAACGGTGAGGATTTTTGTTTTCTTGATGTTGAGGTATAATCCATACTGAAGGCTGTGGTCTGTGATCTTTATCAGTAAGAGTTTCAAATCCTCTTCACTTCCAGCAAACAAGGTTGCGTCATTTGCATAATGCAGATTGCTAATGAGTCTTTCTTCAATCCTGATGACTTATTCTTCTTCACATAGTCCAGCTTCTCAGATTATTTACTTGGCATACAGATCAAAAAGCTATGGTGAAAGGATGCAATCCTGATGCACACCTTTCCTGACATTAAACTATGCAGTGTCCCCTTGTTCTGTTCAAAGGACTGCCCCTTTACCCATTTACAGATTCCTTATGAGCACAATTAAGTGTTCTGGAATTCCCATTCTCTTCAGTGTTACCCGTAATTTGGCTCAAGGTATGGACTCGAGGTTAACTGAGCAGATCCTGCCCAGAGCTGGGAGGAGAAGGTGGAGGGGGTGATGAAGCCAGCGGAATGGATACAGGAAGTGCAGGGTGGAAAGAAAAAGTGTGCTGTCACAGGGTGGGGAGAGCAGTTAAACTTACACAGAAGAGTGCGTGCAAGGTTTTGTATGACAAATTGAATTGGACTGTTAGCTTCCGCTTAAAACACAATAAAATATTTAAAAAGAAAAAATAAAGGAATTGTTCGACTTTCTTCCTAGTCTGTCTTAATCTGGATGCTCCACTGAGACCTGCGTGCTGTGGGTGACCCCGCTTGTGTTTGACCTACAGTAACAGGTGCGGGTGACCCCGCTTGTGTTTGACCTACAGTAACAGGTGCGGGTGACCCCGCTTGTGTTTGACCTACAGTAACAGGTGCGGGTGACCCCACTTGTGTTTGACATACAGTAACAGGTGCGGGTGACCCCGCTTGTGTTTGACATACAGTAACAGGTGCGGGTCGCCCCGCTTGTGTTTGACATACAGTAACATATTTTCCTGCATCGCAGCAACCCGTAAGCCACTGCAGTAAGGCCAACTGGCAGGTGAGCAGTGGAGTGTGTGTGTATGTTTCTTGTAAACTTGATAGATCTTTTCATCAATGATTGTCTTACTCCCATCAATGATAAATCAATGGCATTTCAGTCTAAGGACAAATGCATCTTTAATTCTGGTGGAAATTTCCAACAGGAAATGCTCACAGTCTACAATTTCTCACAGTCCCATTTCCTCATTCTGTTTTTTTTTTTTTTTTTGGTGTGTGTGTGTGTGTGATTCTCAAAGTCTTAACAATTCCCACAGCATTTCTGATTGAATGCAGTTATAATTTGTCCTTCTCAGACTGTGACCTCGGGTATAATGTGAGATTTAGATAGTCTCTGCTATTTTCGTTGGTCCCAAATAATTCTTTGCCTCAGATTTTAATTCTAAGAGTCTGCTGACATTTAATACACCAATCTTTTTAATTATGCACTTTCTCTATGATACAATAACCAGGCTTTAGTTCCCCCTGGGGTTATATTCAGCCAGTTTTATGGAATTTTATTTAATACTGTGATAAAGTGTCCAGATGGAAAGATCCAGAATTGGAAAGATGAAATGAAGAACTTTGAAAAAATCATCATCATGCCCTTATATTATTGTTGTTATATTTATTTTTAGTGAACTATCAATGCAGATAATCTTTTAGCCAGTTGGCGAGATTAAAGACAACAGCTAGAATGGTACAACAGAGACAAACATGTTAAATTTTGATAACATGGAAACGAAAAATTGTAACAACCTGCTGTGTGTTTTCTGAGATGAAGAAGAATATTTCTTCCCTCAGAGGAAAAACATTTTCCAAAAAAGCATTAATACAGGATGCAACATTACAATCAATGGTACAATTTGGGAGCATTTTCTTTAAAATGATGTGTTTTAAAAAGACATCAATGACAAGATATATTCATATCAGTCAATTATGTTCTGGGTTTCTATATGATACTATATATGTATGTGTATATATATATACATATATATATGTATATATATACATATATACATATATATGTATATATGTATATATATGTATACATATATATATGTATATACATATATGTATATATATATACATATATATATATATAAATGTAAAGAAAGTTAAACATTTCCCGTCATGTGTTGACACAGGTGAAAAGGATCTCAACACTCTGAGTTCTGCATAAAACAGAAACTTGATTGTATGTATGTATGCATATGTGTGCAATCCTCCTTTTTTTTTATTTCATGGATTCTAGTATACCATTTATTTGTCTGGACATTTTCAATTATAATCCCTTTCTGACTGTCAGTGGATTTATTTCCTCTGATGTGAATTTTTCTTTTTTGTTTTCTGTATAGACTGACTTCCTTGGCATTGAGTTTTCCTCATAAGTTTTGTCACTTTTTTCCATGTGCTAAATTTATGTATTAATTAAAAAAATATTTTATTGTACTTGAAGCCAAAGTTTACAATCCGAGTCAGTTTGCCCCATAAAATCCCACATACACACCTCTGTGCAACTTTAGCTGTCCTCCTCCCCTTGTAGCAGCAGACTCCTCCTTTCTACCCTGTACTTGCCATGTTCGTTCAACCAGCTTCTGTCCCCTCTTCTCCGTGCTCCCATCTCCCATCGAGACAGCAGCTGGTCTGACAGTCTTACGTGTATGTTTAAGCCAAGAAGTGCATACCACTCTGCGTCTAATAGTCCAGTCTAATCTTGGCCTGAAGGGTTGGCTTAGGTACTGATTTGAACTCTGGGCTGAGAATCCACAGGCCATACCCTCAGGGGATCCTCCAGGATGTCAGAATGTCGAGTCTGGTCTTTTAATAGAGTTCTAAGTCTGCACCCCTATTTTTGTCCTGATAGGACAGGGACTCTATTCTGTGTTCCCTGACAGGGTAGTCACTGGTGGTGGCCGGGCACCATCTAGTTCTTACAGTCTCATGGTAATGTAGTCTCCCAGTCATGTGGACCCTTCTGTCTCCTGGCCCCATATTTTCCTCACGTCTTTGAAGTCCTCGTTTTCTGCCCCAGTCGGATCAGTACCAGTTGATGCCCCTTAGACGGCAGCTTGCTGACTTTGAAGACCCCAGATGCCACTTACCAAAATGGGATGAAGCACTTTTTTAAAAAAAAAAGCTATACCTGTTGACCTAGATGGCCCTTAAAACCATGACCCACAGAGCCCTGCGCCTGGTACTTTGCCTCTCAAAATGTTGATTGAACCTAGGAAGCCTCTTAGGTTTTGGCGTAGTCCAGCAGTGTTAATCTCCCTTCTGCTGTGTGCTGTCACTTTCTTCACTTAACCCGATTCCTATCTGCTATCTAATCTATGAATACTCATCTCCCTCCCTCCCCTCCCTTGAAACTACCAAAGATTATCTTCTTCTGTGCTTGAATCTTTTCTTGAATCCTTGTAATAGTGGTCTCGTGTAATATTTGTCCATCTGCAACTGAATAATTTCATTGAGCGTAAGTCTTCTAGATGACTCCATGCTATTAGACATATCCCAAGATCATCGTTGTTCTTTATCATTGCATAATATTTCACTGTGTGAATATACCACAATTGGTTTATCCTTTCATCTGTTGATAGGCTCCTAGGTTGATGCTGTCATTTTGCTTTTGTGGACAGTGCTGCAGTAAACATCGGAGTGCCTGTATTTTTTGTGTGACAGCCCTTATTTTTCTAAGATATCATCCAAGCAATGGGATTGCGGAATCACATAGTACTTCTACTTCTAGCTTTTTAAGCCAAAGCCAAGTGCCGTTTAGGCGGATCCGACTCATGGCGACCCTAGGGGCCAGGAGGGACCAAATCCATTTCTAAAGTACTTGTAGCATTTTACCTTCCCACTAGCAGTGTAGAAAAGTTCCAGTCTCTCCATAAGCTCTCTAACATTTATTTATTGATTGATTGATTAATGACAACCTTGTTGGGATAAGATGGTATCTCACTGAAGCTTCTATTTGGATTTCTTTAATGACTAATGATTGTGAACATTTCTTCATGAAACTGTTAGCTGCCTGGACGTCTTCTTTGGTGAAGTGCTTCTTCATGTCCTTTGCACATTTTTGATTGGGTTATCTGTCTTTGTCTTGTTGAGGTTTTGCAGTACCTGTAGATTATGGAGATTGATGCTGATCAGATGCTGAAATTTTTCCTAGTTGGTAGATAGTCTTTTCACTCTTCTGGTGAAGTCTTTGGATAAGCATGAGTGTTTGATTTTTAGGTGTTCCATGTGCTACATTTATGCAAGATTTAGCTTACATGCTATTTTTATTTGATATGTTTCTTGGATTGCATCAACCATGTCATAGAGGTGGCAATGAGTTTGTGTCAATCCACCTTATACACAGTAAGCTGATATGTGAGTGTCTTGGTTAGGGGTTTACTTACAGAATGAACAGCGTAAATTTGCTTATATCACTGTCTTTAAATACCGGTTTTCCTATAGTGAGTCAGCTTTTATCAGAAGTCTGGAGCAAGAGGTGGACTTCTGTCGGAAAACAGCTGGCAAACTAACATCTGCAGGCCTGTTTCACAGACAAGCAGGGTGCCCAGGACTTGGCTTCACGTGGAACTACTCTAGGGAGGATGCCCTGTCCAAACGGTGTGCTGTAGACTGAGCTTCTTCTGTCTTGAAAAAAAAAAAAAAAACCCATTGCTTTTGACATATCCCAAGATTGTTGTTGCTGTTGGGTTGATTCCAACTCAGAGCAACTTTTAAAGACAGAGTAGAACTGCCTGATAGAGTATCCAAGGACGGCCGGGTGGATTGAAACTGCCAGCCTTTGGGTTGGCTCTCCTCGCACTTGAGCACTGCATCACCAGGGTTTCCCAGCTCCTATTTTGGCAGGTGTTAAAATACCACGTCTTGCTCTTTTCCCATGGAGCTGCTAGTTCAGGTTCTTTTCAGCATTGTAGATTTCTTCTTTTGTCTCTATTTACTGTTGTAAAAATGCAGTCTTTTTGAAATCAGGACTTGTGTGTAGTTAGAAGAGGATTGCGTCAGTGAGTATCCAGTATTCCCCCAAAGGTTAGCACTTTCTTTTCCTTTTGAGTCTCTCAGATTTATTAAGGCAAACTAAAATATAGAAATCATTTAATAAAGGGTAGCTGAGATGTGACCACTTGCCTGGTAGCTTGTGCTCTTTGTCCTGTTTTTGTCTCTATTGCTGTTGGCCGCCACAGGGTCCACTCGGCCTCACAGGGAGCTTCTACTCAATAGAAGGAAGCCGTGCCTGGTCCTGTGCCATGCTCACAGCTGCTGCCACGTTCATTTTGGTGACTCTTGTGCCCGTTCACTTCACTGAGGGTCTCCTACACTCTCTTTTATCCTCCACTTTACCAAACATGATGTTCTTTTTCAGTAGTTGATCCCTCCTGATGATGTGTCCAAACGTATGCTCCAAACAAATGCCAGACAATATTCTGTTGTGATTCATGTGATTCAATTTTCAAAAGTCAATATCCAGGCCTTCATTCCTCATCTGAGTCTGAAACTTAGACTGAAACCTGTGCACAGTGGGAGACCCAGCTGGCATTTAAAATACTCACAGAAGTGTTGCTGACAATATAGCTACATTTAAGCCACCACTGTGCCACAAGCTGAGAGAAGGGCAGGGGTTTCATGCCCTAGGAGCCTCACAAAGGGCTTGAGAGCTTCAGGGTTTAGAGTTTTGTTTGTTATGTTTTTGAAATCCCATGAGTCAGATCCGACTCGACAGCACTTGGCTTTGGCTTTGGCTGGCTTTTGAAATTGAGCTACAAAGTCTTAGGGAACATTTGTGAAGGAGACTAGAAAGAAAAGACAAACTAAGAGTGTATGCAAACTAGGAATTTACTAGTGAAAAGCACATGATGCACTCTCATTTAATCATCACCCCAAACAAAGAAACACCTAAGGAAAATGATGGGTGATGAAACCACAACAGCTAAAATGATACACTTCACAGCACACGTCAAGTTTGTTGAATTCTTTGGGAAATGATGGGTGCAGAGATACACTACCTGGTACTCTATCCTCTCCACCACCTTCATCTTCCTTTCAGCTTGGGTCAGTACGTGAGGATGAGTCCCATGAATCTGTGCGATACCCACACTACACTGTAGGGAGGATGAGAAAACACTCAGACCCACTCATCAGTGTTTCTTCTGTTCCTGGGGGTTTTATGAGGAGTGTGTGCAAAAGATTATTGTTTTTTGTACACATGCCAGCGCTCACCACATTCACCAATCTGAGTTTATCCAAATGCTGAGGTTGATTTGGAGTTTTTGTTTTTTTCTGGCCATACAAATGCTGAAGTAGCCTCAAAACCATAAATGTACATGGTTTGCATGCATTGGAAGAGTCAAAGTCTTGCATTTTTCTTTACTACTTATTTGTCACCATTAAGCATGACTTGAGCCAGGCAGTTGTTTGCTCCTTTAGGAAAATAGTTTCCCACCTCCTGGCTTTGTTTCATGAGTTAACCCGCTATCCCCTCCTCCTCAAGAGCAAAGACCTGGAGATTTGCTCCCATAAATATTTATAGCCAAACCCTGTGGGGGCAGTTCTTCTCTTTCCAATAGGGTTGCTACAAGTTGGAATTGACTGGACAGCTTACAGTAATAACATCATCAAAAGTTTGGGGTATCCATGGATGAGAATGTATTAGTTTCCTATTGTTCCTGTGACAAACTACTACAAATTTAGCAGCTTAAAACAACACAGACTTGTTATTTCTGTAGTTTTGGGGTGAGAAGTCTGACAAGAGTCTTACTGGGTTCACCTCAGGAGGTGGGTAGTGCTGGATCCTTTCTTCACGCTGTAGGGGAAAATTGGTATCCTTGTCTTTTCCACTCCTTAGAGCCCATCTGCATTCCCCTGCTTATGGCCCTGTTCCTGAATCTTCAAAAGTAGCAACAGTAGGTCAAAGCCAGCATCAGGGCTGTCCCTCTGGGTGTCTCTTCTGTGTCCTCCATCTATTTATAAGGCCACTGTGGTTACATTGGATTCGCCAGGGTAACCCAGGACAAACTCCTCATCTCAAAATCAGCTGATTAGCAACAGTAATCTCACTTGCAGCATTCATCTTCTTTGCCTTGAAAGTTAGTATATATACAGGTTTTAAGAACTAGGATGTGGACATCTCAGGAGGAAGGGAGGAGTATTCTGCCTACTTCAGTGAGTATTTCAAGATATTGTCAACATTCTATCATTTGGGACAATATAAAATAATAATACATTACGTACAGAATGGCTTAGTTGATAACTTTTGTGTTTATGTTGTAATAGAAAATAATTTTTAGAGGATTTAGGACAAAATAGTAACAATGTACATTTCTGGGAGATGGGATTATACATGATATTTAATTTTTTTTTAATTGTGATCTTTTTTTAAGCAACAATTGCTTGTCACTTATATAACAGCAGAATCTCAATGTGAATAAAAATAATTCAGAGACCAAGTACAACAGGAGTGTCAGAATATAAACACCTTGTTCCTGGGAACAGTTTTGCAGATTTTCCTTTATGATGTCAGTCTGTGGACAGGATCAGAAATCTCTTGCTTTCAACTTTGTGGCCCTTTCTATTGCTGCCCTAATGTAAGTGCTTTCTAGAGAGGCCTTGCTCCCCTGCGACCTGGCGCCCCCAGTGCTGATCTGCTGTGAGTGGGTTGTGGAACCGGCAGAGAACTGCAGCTGCCTGAGTTTGCATGGAGAGGTCACTCTTCAAACACTGCCCTCTTTCTTGACTGTTCAGTCTTTTCCAACTCCCAGACAACAGATTGATAGCTTTTGAAATCTGTTTGCATACCCCACACTACGGTCTACAAGTCAATACAGTGTACATCCCACTTCCACAAAAATTGATTTTCAAATTCTCACTTCCTTTTTGAGATCTAAGGGCAGGTTGGATATATCATTTTGTCGCAAGATGATTTTTCTCCACTCTTCTCTCTTTGCCTTATTTTTTTCCCCTGAGTTACCTCAATTGCTGCTTTCTTTTCTAAATATTTTTATATGATGCCCACTTTATAGTTTGGAAAATTTCATTTATTGTTTGAAGTTAATTTATTTACCTCGGATGATCCTCAGAACTGTGTAATTCCTTCCACTTATGTCACCTCCCATATGAATTCAGTTTTGTGGAGCAGTCAGCAAGCGTTTATGGCGTGCCTGCCACGTGTAAACCCTGAGTGCTATTTCAGTGTTGGTGTGCTGTTTTGCATTCTTTTATAGCAGCTGATTAATATTACAATATTACCAACTAGAGCAGTTGTGCTGAGTGAAAAGGAGAATGCCGTGAAAGAACAGTTAGATGAGAGGGCAGTCAGATAGTCTACAGGACTCACAGTAAAAAAGGGAAGTTAAAAAAGAGATAAGAATAAGCAAGCAGAATGTCCTTGGTTGCCTTCAGGTTGACTTTCTGTCGCTCATCAGCTTCAGTGTGGCTTTGCTTTCACACGTCTTTTAGAGAAATTACCTGGAGAACGTGTGAAGCTTGCTTTCCTGTTCCATACCCTAACTAGAACATTAGGAAACCCTGGTGGCGGAGTGGGTTAAGGGCTGTGTCCGCTAACCAAAGGGTCAGCAGTTGAAATCTGCCAGGTGCTCCTTGGAAACTCTATGGGACAGTTCTCCTCTGACCACTAGGGTCACTATCAGTAGGACTCTACTTGATGGAAGTGGGTTTTTTTTTTTTAACTAGTGCATTATAGAGCCTTGGAAGAAACCAGTAAGGAGGTTTTGAGTAGCTGGGGGGATAAATTGTCCTCCAACAGTCAGAAACACTGGCAGCTGCTCTGCCCTAAATGTCAAATAAGTCTAAGAGAGCCAGGTGCTTTGGTTGAGTACCTGGCCAACAAAACTCAAAAGACACTAGACGTCGTTGGATAGAATTTGTTTTGTCTGACGAGCCTAGCAGTAAACGCACATATTGTTGACACACACGGCTACTAACTGACGTGCTGGAGGTTCAAAAGCACCCGGCATTGTCTCAGAAGAAGGACCTGGGGACGTGCTTCTGAAAAACTGCCCACGGAGCACCGTCCTTCTCTGGCTCATGTGGCATGGCCAGGAGTGGGCTGATTCAATGGCAGCTGGTTTAATGCCACTCAATCTAAACAAAATTCATCACAAATGTTTCTTACGACTCTCCTTATATGCAAGAACTTGGATATGGATCTAAAGAAGATTGTTTCTTTAAAGATCCAAAGCTTACACTGAATTCAAAGGAAAATGGTGATCATAATAGCAAAGAACCTGGTAGCATCTACACTAAAACATCAATGTTCCGATTGTGGAGGTGGCAAAATTATTAAAGCTGTCTGGGTGACATGCTGAGCTTGAACCTTAGGTATGACCTTAAACTTAATCCGAACCCTAACCCTGACCGTAGCTCTAACATGCAGGATGAGATTCAAGGGTATGTGTAGGGGAGGGGCCACCATGAGTGAACAGAAAGGTGGGCAAGCGGGCAGCAGGCTAACCCAGTAGCTTACTGGGGCCTCACTGAAGTTGGGAAGACATAAAACATCACATCTGATAAATGTATTTACATTACTGGGTGACACAAATGGTTAAGCAAATAACTACCTGCTAAACATTTTGGCAGTTGGAACTCGCCCAGAGATACATAGGAAGAAAGGCCCGGCAACCTGTTTACACAAAGTCACAGCCTTGAAGATCCCATGGAGCATAGTGCTGCTGCAAACACACAGGGTTGTCACGAGTTGGAGTTGACTCAACAAGTAACAGCAACAACAGTATATGTAAGCAACTTTGTCTATTTATCCCCAAAGGGATCCCAAGTTGCTCAAACACAATGAGAGGGCAGTTGTCATTAATGCAACTAAAAGGCAAAAATCCAAAGTTCGTAGAGAAGGAAAGGACAGATTTCTCCCCACAGTGTTGTAGTTGCTGAAAGAGAATAAGCTCTGAGCTTCCTGAAAGTTAAGAAATCTAAGAAAAGTCCAAATGAGAAGATATCTTTTTTTGTTAAAATGAGAACCGTCATTTTTCCTCCTTTTCAGCCCTAGAAGAATTTACTACAAGAATAGTGAGTCAGAGCTTTGGAAACAATTTGAAAATGCAGACATTTGGCATTCAGTGATTTTCTTTATTTTTTCTTTGTTCATACTTGGTGAGAGTGAAGTGCAGCGAGAGAAGGACTGGACGAGAGAGGACACCTTGAAGGCCAGGCTGGTTTGACAAAGGATCGGGACTTTCCTGTTATATTTATTTTGATTGCAGATCAGCACTGCAATGTAAGTGCCTGGCATAACAGAAAACAATATACTTCCTTTTGTTGTTAATAATTTTGTCAATAGTCACATCAAAAGATCTATAATGCACTAGTTGGTGGCCAGCACACACAGACAAGGGTCATAAACCCACAGTTAATTTTCTTAATGTAGATATGAAAGTAAGTGTTGAATTAGATTTCACTCTGAAGCTTCTGAGAAAGAAGGAACTCAATTCAGTGGAGCTAAGAGTACTCTGCTTTCTTATTTCTTTTTTTTAAACAGGCTTTTATTGTGAATCCTTGGGTGATTCTCCTGGTCTCTGTGGTGACCTTTAAAACTTGCTTGCTTTTATTACAGCAGTATAGCGAATCCAATTGATTGTTGTGAGTTGCCCTCCAGTCAATTCCATAATAAAGAACCTGGTAGCATTTGGCATAATAGTTCCATAGGGTTTTCAATGGTTGTAACATTTCAGAAGCAGGTCGTGGATGATAATACTGTGAAACTTTGCAACTCAGATCCTAGGACATCCAGCTCCACTAGGAAGAAGGACCTGGTGGTCTATTCTGAAAAAAATTAGACAGTGAAAACTGTATGACTACTGGCGGGACACTGTCTAATATAGTGAAGGAAGGTGGGCTCCTCGGGTTGCAAAGCATCAAAACACTGCTGAGAAGATCTGCCTCCTCGGTGGAATACAAGCTGTTTGCCACCAAGTCAATTCCAAGTCACAGGGACCCTAGAGGACAGGGAAGAACTGCACATGTGGCTTCCAAAGAGGAACTAGTGGATTTGAACTGCTGGCCTTTTGGTTAGCAGCCTGAGTTCATAAACACTGCGCCACCAGGGCACCCCACAACGTACAGTCTACTTGAGTGATAGGGGTTGAGTTAAGCTTTTGAGACCTTCGTTTGCTGATGTGGCACTATCCAAAATCAGAAGAAACAGCTGTAAATGTTCCTTAATAATGGGAATGTGGAAAGTATGAAGTATGAATTTAGGAAAATTGAAGTCATCAAAACTAGAATGGAGTTTATAAACATCAACAGACGAGGCATTAATGAGGGGAAATGGACAGTTGTGGGCCCTTTTGAATCCAACAGTTGTATGGTCTGCTGTTGAGGAAACCCCTGGTGGTGTGGCAGTTAAGAGCTGTGGCTGCTAGCCCAAAGGTCTGCAGTGTGAATCCACCAGGTCTCCTTGGAAACACTACGGTGCAATTCCACTCTGCCCTTGAGGGTTGTTGTGAGTCAGAATTGACTCATTCGCAGTGGGCTTGGGCTTTGAGGGGCTTTATGCTGGAAATTAAAATTTGAAGAGGAATGGCATTGCATACATTGTCAGATAGAACACTTTAAGAACTATCCTGAAGTGCACTACAACAATACTGGGGTAGGATGATACCCAAGTGCCTGCAAGGAAGACTGTTAGTCAAATTTATGTACCAGGCACTAATGCCAAAGATGAGGCCATTGAGTGTTTTTACCCACTTGTGCAGCCTGACACTGATCAAACATGCAATCAAAATGCACTGATAATTACTAGGAATGAGACTGTGAAAGCTGACAAGAAGGAACAGTGGGTGGAGAATATGACCTTGGTGACAGAATCTGCACCAGAGATTGCGTGATAGAATTTTGCAAGACCAATGACCTCTTGATTGCAAATGCCTTTTTTCACCAACATAAATGGTGACTGTCCATGTGACTCTCAATAGACAGAATACAGAGAAATCAAACTGACTACATTGGTGAAAAGAGATCATTAAAAAGCTTAGCAGTGTCAGTCAGAACATGATCGGGACTGACTGTGGAAAAGACCATCAAATACTCCTTTGCAAGTTCGAGCTGAAGATGAAGAAAATTAAAACAAGTTCATGAGAGCCAAAATGTGACTTTGAGTGTATTGCCCCTGAATTTAGTGCAGATTTGACTCGTTAAACACTACTGAAGACCAGACAAGCTGTGGAATGAGAGTGAGGACATCACACATGAAGAAAGCAAGAAGTCAATCAAATGACAGGAAAGAAAAAAAAGTACCAAAATGAGGTCAGAAGGGATTCTGAAACTTGCTCTTGAACACAGAGCTAAAGCGTAGAGAAAAAAATCAATGAAGTAAAGAGCTGAACAGAAGATTTCAAACAGTGGATCCGGAAGACAAGATAGTGTTAATAATGAAGCGTGTGAAGATCTAGAAAATCAGGAGTGAAGGACACACTCAACATTCTCAAGCTGAAAGAAACGAAGAGAAAAATCCAAACCTTAGGTTTCAATACTGAAGGCTTCTACAGGGAAAATACTAAAGGACTAGAGAAGCATTGAAAGAAGATGGAAGAAAAGCAGAGTCACTGTACCAAAGACAGTTGGTTGGAATCGGGCCGTTTCAGTATGTAACACATCATCAAGAACCAACACCACTGAAGGAAGAAGCTCGTGTTGCACTGGAGGAATCTGGCAAAAAACAAAGTTCCAGGAATTGGCAGAATACCAACTAAGACGTCTCAGGAAACAGATTCAGCCCTGGAAGTTCTCACTTGTCTATGCCAAAAGGTTTAGAGACAGCTGTTTGGCCAAACGACTGAGGGAGACCCATATTTGTGCCCATTCCAAAGACAAGTTAACCAACAGAGTGTGGAAATTATGGAACAGTATCATTTACATCACGTGCAAGTAAAATTTGGCTGAAAGTAATTCAAAAACAGTTATAGCAGTCCATTGACATGGAACTGTCAGAAATGCAAGTCTGACTCAGAAGAGGACATGGAATGAGAGAGGATATCATTACTAGTGTCAGATAGATCTTGGGTGAAAGCAGAGGATATCAGAAAGATGTTGACCTGTGTTTCATTGACAATACAAAGGAATCTGACTGTGTGGATCATAACAAATCATGGATAACATCACGAAGAATGGGAATGCTGGAACATTTAATTGTGCTTATAAGGAACCTGTATGCGTAAATGGACTAAGAGGCAGTCTTTCAAACAGAACAAGGAGATATTGCATGGTTTAAAACCAGAAAAGGTGTGCATCAGGGTTGTAGCATTTCAGCAAGTTCATGTGATCTGTATGCTAAGCAAATAATACAAAAAGCTGGACTACATGAAGAAGAACATGGAATTAGGATTGGATGAAGACTGGTTAATAACTTTTGATACAGTGGTAGCACAATCTTGCTGGCTGAACGTGAAGAGGATTAAAGCACTTACTGGGAAAGTCCAAGACTGCAGTTTTTAGCATGGATTACACGTGAGCATAAAGAAAACAAAAATCCTCACAAGTGGACCAATGAACAACATCATGATAAATGGTCAAAAAATTGGAGGTGTCAAGAATTTCCTTTTGCTTAGATCCACAATCAACCCTTGTGGAAGCAGCTGTCAAGAAATTAAAAGACACATTGCATTGGGCAATTCTGCTGTCAAAGATTGCTTTAAAGTGTTGAGAAGCAAAGGTGTAACTTTAAGGGCTAGGGTGCTTCTGACGTGAGCCATGATGTTTTCATTTGCTTCACATGCATGCAAAAGGTGGACAGCGAATAAAGAGGAGAAGAGAAGAACCGATGCCTTTGAGTCATGCAATTAGTGAAGAATATTAAATGTATTGCTGACTGCTGGAAGAAAGAGCAAATCTGTCTTAGAAGAAGTTCAACCACAGTGGTCCTCGGAACCAAGGATGGCAAGACTTTATCTTGTATACTTTGGACATGTCATCTGTAGGAACCACTTCCTAGAGAAGGACATCACGGTGGAAGAGTGCTGTCCAAAAAGAGAAAGACTTCACAAACGAAGTGAATTTATAAAGTGGCTGCAGCAGTGGGCTGAAGGATAACAACGATCGGGAAGACGGCCCGGGATAGAGCAGTGCTTGGTTCTGTCGGGCGCTGGGTCGCTGTGAGTGGGAACCGGCTTGACGGCACCCGACAGCAAGGCTGTGATAATGACCAGCAGTTACAATACAAAGCAGCAGAGCATACTGTAAGCTTTTAAATGTAAGGTTTCCTATATGATGAGTCTTCAGATTCATTGACGCTGCCTCAGTGTGTGACGGGAGGGTGGGGCCTAGAAGGCATGTTGAATGCCATGAGGTAGACATTTGACAGTTGTCTTAATAAGTTGCCAGCTTGGCAGATCTAAGTGACTATAGAATAAACATAATTATTATTTACTATATATATATTTAAAAATAGGCCCAAACTCCTTCTTATTTTACTTTCCGATTTGGGAGAAGGCTGAGGGTGAGTAATGAATAGTTAGAGCAGTGATTTCACGACCTGCCAACTAAGTAACAAGAAATAGTGACATTTATGGAGTTTATATTAGGGTCTATTACTGATATGCAAATTTCCAGTCTATAATTGTTTTCACAATCAGGCCCAAAGGCATTACGATGGAGGAAGTAATTATAAAATGGTTAATTAAAAGTAATTATAAAATGGTAAATGACTTTTTTATACATCCTCGTACATTCTTACATTCTAACTTAATCTTTGAAAGATTGGAATGGCTGCTTCCCAAGAACACAGCACCCTTCAGGGAAGCAGGGCTCTCCAGCTAGGAACAACTGCTCTTTAAAAACTTTGCTACTCAGATGCTGGTGCATTCCAGCCTGACAGCTGGTCCCTCCTCCTGTGCTGTGGTCAACGTTTACTGCGTTGCAGCAGATTTCTCTACGTGTGGTCTGAGCACTCCCAAGGGCACCCTGAGTCCATATGGGAAAGCAGAATTTAGGGCTGATAGGAGGCTTTGCCACAGAGCAGCGCGCCTGGGTGAGCCAGGCCAGCGGGTAATTGTTTGAGGAGGTGAATGAGCGAGTACCGCTGAGGATGCTGGTGACTGTAGGCCATTTAACAGGGGAGGACTGGGACATCTAGCCAGATGCCAGAGGACTGCACAGGGCCAAGAAGTGGGAAGCAGTGTTTCTGTACAGAATTTAAACTTACTTTAATTACTAGATCATACATTCCAGAATTCAGCTGCAATTTTAAATCATTTTAAAGGTTTTTAAAATACATACTCTAATCAAGATCATTGATTGTGGAAGCAAGGGAATACAGCTACACAGGAGAACTGCTGGGAGTTCTATGTCTTGCCACCCCCCCCACCCCCACGCTTTTCAAATGCTATTTCGTAGTAGAGTCTAGCAGCTTGCTGGGAAATCCGGGTGCCACAGTGGAACAACCCCTATTGCTGTCCACCAACGCGTTGGCTGTTCCAGTTTGAATTCAGCAGGCATTCCTTGGAAACACTGTGGGGCAGCTCTACTCTGACCTGTGTGGTCGTTATGCTGGAATTGACTTGAACACAACATGTTGTTTGGTGTTGTTGAGAGTTGCTGAATAAATACAGAATGAGAGTTAAATTTCAGGTTAGCTAAGTGTACATGCTGATGTCATCAACTCGATTCCAACTCGTGGTGACCCTGTAGGACAGAGTTGGACTGCTTCATAGTCTCCAGGGAGCATCTGGTGGATTTGAACTGCTGACCTTTTGTTTAGTAGACATAGTACTTAACTGCTACCCGACCAGACTTTCCAAACTATGTATGTGTTTTGCTATAAGTAGAACAAAATGTCTCACAGGATGTACTTACACTATAAAATTATTCACTGTTTATTTGAAATTCAAATTTAACTGGGCTTTCTGGAACCTTATTTGAGTTGTTACTTTAAGTTTATCATCACACTTTCCGACTGGTTAGTGCTAGCTGAGGAAAACCTAGATGTTCTGGCGTCCTTGCTGCGAGCTGAGCCTCCTTTCTCTCACTGTTGGTGTGTTGTTAGGTGCTGTAGAGTTGATTTGGACTCATAGAATGGCCACCAGAGTTGTTGCTATGGTACCCTTGGTGTCCTGAGTGTCACCCAGATGTCTTCCTTTACATATTTCCTTTATCTTCAGATAAAGATAAAAGTCACTGGGGCCCAGGTCAGGTCAATAGGGAGGGCATCTCTATACAGTTATTTGTTTACTGGCTAAAAACTCCCTCAGAGACAACTATACAGTTAAGTTTGCAAACTTGATGCCGTGTGTGCGATGGTCCTTACAAAAAAGAGTTTCAAAGTTGCTTTGAAGGTGGACTAAACTCTGGTCATGGCACATAGCTTCCCAAGGGGAGTACTTGGAAGGAGAACGTAGTGATATTCAGCAACGAGGCAGGTAGTGCTTAGAATAATGAAGTCTGGAGACTTAATTGTCAGACCTTGTATGCTTACATATTCTTATATATTTCTAGGGCTGAGCTGATACACAGTGTTCTAGGAAATCATCAGTGCTCGCAGAACAGAAGGCCCTGTCATTAAACATGCTTGAGAAATCCTGCCTGGGGACAACACACAAAATCAGTTGCCATACTGAGGCTCACCAAGTAACAAAATAAATATCTTTTCTTCATTTTTTTTTAATGAGCGAAGTAAATTGTTTATAAAAGGGAAACAAGTTCTACAAAATCCCCTGAAAATATATATATATTTTTTATTTTTATTTTTTTATTTGATATGATCGAGTGCAAATGTGCATTCCTGTATAAATTTACATGCCCACCTATATGTAGCTTCCACTGCTCTCCATCCAAATATATATATTTTTAATGAGCTCTGCAAGAGTTTGTGTATCAGGTGAAATTTATGCTTTCACAGTGTTTGTAAGAACTCGTCAGTCACATAATTTGTTCTCAGTGCCGTGTGTGTGTGTGTGTGTAAGAGAGAGAGAGAGATGATTCTTGGAAAACTTTAAGTTTCTCAATTGCTATTAATATGGTTCAATTTGAAGTGAGATTTCTAGTACACTCAGAGACATATCTAAGAAGCAGAACCGAAACAGCCCATTGCTTTCTAGTCAATTCTAATTCATAGTGACCCTACAGGACAGAGTAGAACTGCTCTGTAGAGTTTCTGAGAAGTACCTGCTGGATTCAAACCACTAGTAAGCATTATTTTCATAGGAATGTACCCATTTCATCAAGGAATTTGTGCACGACTACATGGCATCACCTATAGAATGTAGAATTCTTGAGTAGCTTTTAACACGCTCTGCTCTGGCTCTAGAGCTGGCATTCTCTGTGATTCTCCAAAGTGGCTACTTCAGTTCTGCCATCATGTATGCCTCCAGACCCAGCCCCTTTCAAGCCATCTTCAGCAAAGGATCTCACTCTTTACTGTGCAAACAAAACACATACCACTACACAGAAGCGCTCTCACCTTTTCTCGGCAGGGCACTCTCTACCAATATTTAACTATTTTAAAATTCCTTTGAAAATAAAGCCCAGGCACCTAAAACGGAGCCCAGGTGGTGTGGCGGTTAACAGCTCAGCTGCTACAGAAGAGGTTGGAAATTCCTCCCCACCAGCCTCTCCTTGGAAACCCTATGGGGCACTTCACCCTGTCCTGTAGTGTTACCATGAGTTGACATCGATTCCCAGGTGATAGATTTGGTTTAGTTATTATCACTCTTATAAAGCTAGAGTCCACAATTACTTCTGATATTTGTCATTTTAATGCAGAAGTTAGTTCCCCCCTCTTTGAGAGCATGCTGGACTTCACCACTCGCTTCTAACAAATAGGATGCAGCGCAGATGATGGTGTGCCACTTCACAACACCAGATCATGGACTGACTGTGTGGTCCATCTGGAGTGTGCACTCCCTCTCATGGGCACTCACTCTTTGCCTCAGATCACTGGCTCTGGGGGAAGATACACCATGCTCACATCCGCAAGAGGAGGCACTGGAGTCTCCACCAAAAAGCATCTGAGGGTGTTTACAGGCTGGACATCCAACCTTTCCAGTGTTAAGAGACGGCACCCCTGAAAAAGGCAGCTTGACAGCAACTTCATGAGAGACCTTGAGTAGAAGCACCCGTCTCTACAGCTCCTGGATTTCTGAGGCTCACAGATTGTGAGAGATGTTTACATAAACCTTGTTTTAAGTGGCTATATTTGGGGCATGTTTAACACATCAAGGGTTGGCTAGTATGCCGTCTTCCAATCCCGTTACTGCCCTGTATCTCGTTCTTTCACAGAAAAAAAAAATAGTGAAAAAATTTTAATTGACTTAATGACATTTATTATCTTACAAAGCAAAATGACATCTGCGTTCACATCTTGAAGGGAATTCCATAAATGAATTGTCATTGAGTCAATCCTGACTCATGATGACCTCATACATGTCCTAGCTGAACTGCTCCACGGGGCTTTCAACTGTTGATTTCTTCCAAGGTGTCTCTGGGTAGGCTCAAACCCCAACCCTTCAGTTCACAGCAGAACGAGTTAACTGCGCCATCCAGGGCAGTTCTCGAGAGCAGTTCCAAGTTAGGTTAATTCAATGGCTCAGTGATTCCATTTAGATTCTATCTACTTTATTCTGCGGTCCTCTGCTCCTTTGCTCTCAGTGGTTCTCCTGATAGACTCAACATTGCTCACAGTTCTAGGTATCCCTAAAAGTGGCAACTTCATAGGCTAACTACACTCATTACTTTTGAATCATTCTGACTCGGAGCAACCTGTAGGACAGAGCAGAACTGTCCCATAGGTTTCCAAAGCTGCAATCTGTAATGAATAAGGAAGATTCAGGAAGAATCGATGCCTTTGAATTATGGCATTGGTGAAGAAGATTGACTATGCAGTGGACCTCCAGAAGAATGAATAGATCTGCCTTATAAGAAGTATAAGCTACGAGCTCTGGGAAAGTAAGGATAGCAAGACTCATTTCATGTACTTTGAACATGTTATCAGGAGATAACTTATTGGCAAAGCTGGAAAAGCTTATTGTACTTGGTACAGTGAACCAGAGGAAGATCTTCAAGGAGATGTACTGACACAGAGGCCGGAACAGCAGTCTCAGGCATAGCAAACACTGTGAGGTTGGGCCACGATGGGGTAGTGTTTCATTCTGTTGCGTGTGGAGTCACTGTGGGTCAGAATCGACTCTACAGTACCCAGCAACACGGTTAAAATCTGTAATTCCAGAGCAGCTTTGGTGGTGCAGTGGTCAAGAGCTCCGCTACAAACCAGAAGGCAGGCAGTTCAAATCCACCAGCTATTCCCTGGAATCCCTTCGGGGCAGTTCTGCTCTGTCCTACCGGGTTGCTATGAATCTGCACAGCTTGACGGCAGTGAGGTTGTGGAAGCAACAGCCATGTCTTTCTCCTACCGAGCACTTCACTGCTGTGCTAGTGGGGCTTCTTACAGGCAGAACAGTTCCATTTCATCTTGTCTTAAGAATGAGGAAAACTCTTCCAGAATACTTTCAGCAGCTACCCTCACATCTCATTGGGCAGACTCCTGATACATGCCTTGTACCTAAACCAATCTGTAGCCAAAGGAAACAAGACTGTCATAAGCTTAAAGTAACGGAATGTTTGTGGTGGTGGTTGTTAGGTGCCGTCGAGTCAGTCCCTTGCCTTAGCGACCCTGCGTACAACGGAGCGAAGTAGTGCCCGGCCGGTCCTGCCCTACGCCCGCAATCCCTTTTAGGCTCACCCCCACCGTAGTGGCCGTTGTGTCGATCTATCCACTGAATGTTTGGTGATTAAAATTTTTAACTGCTGGCATCCATACTTACATTGTTCTCATATTTCTGTAAATGCAAACTGTGAAATTACATTATTCTTCTGCTTTGACTATCTCTTTTTTGTTCCTTTCTGGTCTGAATTACCATACAAAGAAAAAAAAATCTTGTTTCCTTAGAATGCCCTGGAATTTATCATTCTTTCTTTCAAGTTGTCTCCATACTTAATGCCTATTAGATTTGGACAGTCTTCTCTCACTTTGCTGGGAGGATGACTGTACAAAATAATCTGGAAGGAATGTTAGTTAGAGCAAGTATTCAAATTCTATTATATGAATAACTGCTCTGAATTTGGCCAGTTTGAAATTTTGTAAAATTAATGTATTTAAAATGAGGGCTGTGCATAAATGATGAGTCCTTCTACTTTTGAGAGCTTGTAGTGTGAGTCAGCTAGAAGTTAATTTTTAAAATGAAACTGGAAACCCTTGACATGCCAAGTTGGGTTTGATCAACCAACCAAGGTATTTTTTAGCTCCTGTGTCATAGATAACCCTGTTCCAATACACTGTGACAGAGAAATGGATTTGCCTGCAGATGCACACAGTGATAGATAGGATTGAATGGAGGCTATCTGACAAAGTTGACTAGGATGTCTTCTAATGAGACACATCACGGTACTGCTTTAGCACCAGCATTCTTGACAATATAATTAATCTAAGTGATGGGGGAAGTGAGGAAATGTTGGAATCCACAGTAAGAGACATTTAGTATAATGAAAGCCCTAGCCTTATATTTAACCTTATTAGAGTATTATTAGAATTGGCCTATGTAGGATATTGTTAGGCATTTATTCTTTTGAATTGGAAAACCCAAGGTCTTTTCATTTCTCCCTACATTTCAGTGTCCAGATGTTCTAACTGATGGGCATTGACTGTACTTGTTTAAGGTTTTCATACCACTTGTAGAGGATAACAATGGCTGTCATGTAGGAGAAGGTGAAATTTAAGTGAGTTGTGTGTAGTGCTGTGGGTAGAGCTGTGTGTAGCAAGGCAGCCCGGGTGGTGGTGAAGTGCTATGTCTGCTAACCAAGAGGTCAGCAGTGGGGATCCGCCACATGCTCCTTGGAACACTGTCGGGAAGTTCTGCTGTGTCCCATGTTATGTTATGAATCAGAAATCAGCTCGATGGCTGTGGGGTTTTTTGGTTTGGGGTGTGTGGTGGGGACCAAGCACGTGGGCTCTGATGCAGCCACATCATTTGTCTCGTAATACATTTATATCATCATTGTTGGGACAGCAGTGAGCATCCTTGGTTTTCTCCATAGTGTATTGGTGTCCTCTGACTTTATTTGTGCGTTAGTCGTTTTCATTTAGTGATATAACCCACTGGCACTGCTTTCCTATTTATGACTGAATGAACAGCTGGAATGTTAAGCCATTTAAGTCTGTAATGAGGATGTCCCATGTGATGGACTCACTCTGTTATTAAACATGAAACTGCTAAGCATTTACCATCCCTTAAATTGTTTTAATTAGATTGTAGCTGTTCATCTTCCATATCCACCATCAGATATGCTTCTAAAGTGATGTTCATTTCAAAACCTCTGAGAAATGCAATATATTGGAAACTTACAATAAAATAATTAATAAAAAAATGTTGCTTTGACTGTCGAGGTCTTCTAAATGCTCAGATCACTAGAGAAATAAGAAGCGCCATCATCAGTTATTTAGAAAGCAATTGTGATGAAAATATGTAGTCTTTTTATAAACTAACTTGCACTAAAAAGAAAATTCATAGTTTCAAATGCTTAATCATAAATGATAAAACATAAGAAAACGACCTAAGACTTCATCTCCAAAAAACTAGAAAGAAAAAATAAATCAATGGAAGGCATGGGTAATTATAAATATGTAGGAAGAGATTAATAGACACAAATGTAACAAAATCCTAATTCTCTTAAGTAAATGGTCCAGTTCTTTGAAAAAATCTGTGACATAGGTAAGTTCCAGGCAAAATTAATTGAGAGAAGAGAGAGATAAAAATACAAGTATTGTGAGATAGAAGGAAAGCATTAGATAAATCAAGCTTAGCCATTTTTTTGCTCTTTTTATAAGACATCTTGAAGAAACAGATGAAATATAGATTACTAAAATTCACGGGAAATGGTCTCTCTCTCACTGTGTAAGTACACACACACAAACATGCACATTCCAACCACAGTGGTTGAGAACTTGACTACTAACCAAAAGGTTGGCAGTTCAAATCTACTAGCAGCTCCGTACAAACTCTGTGAGGCAGTTATGCTCTGTCATGTATGGTTGCAATAAGTGAGAATCAACTCGATGGGATGTCTTTTTTTTTTTGACATTTTATATATTTCTGTGTGTGTGTGTGTGTGTGTGTGTGTGTATGAACTAAAATTATAAAACTCTTAAGTGAAAATTTTTAAAAACCAATTCTTTTTCCCCAGATTTTTCTTGCCTATTTAAAACTGAAGGGGTAAATTGTACCCTGTCTGAAAAAATACTTCTACAGATATTGTTTGAAGAATTGCTAGTATTTTCCATAGTTAACTTGTTTAAGCCCATCACATTTTCAAAATAGCAATATTTTGAAACATATCAAGAGCTTGAAAGCTGTACTTTTTTTGCTAATAAATATACATCACTTAAAATTATGTGTGTAAAGTAAATGGGTTCAGTTTTTAAAGCTATTTGTACTTATTCATTCTTGGGAACGTAGATGATGCTTTTCGTTTTATTCTTTGAATGTTGAAGTCTTTGAGGCTTGTCACTCTCTGATGGATGGTTATATAACTGGATAGGTTTTATTACAGTAGAAGACTGAAGTGAAAAAAATGGATTAAATCAATTGGACAATGAAATCCTTTACATTTACCAGATTTTCCTAGTTTATTCTAATACTTCGTATGTAGATGTTGGATAATACAGCACTGGCTGCATGTCCTCATGCGGGAAGGCTGTCGGGAAAGCGGCGGTCACCTGGTCATGTTCCCTTAAGGTACTGCCTCCAATTGAGACCCAAGCCGTGACAGGAGAGCTAAGCTCCACAGAGCTAAGACGCCTAGGTGGTAGTTCTGAACCACTTCTGTGAAATGTCCTCATTTTTACTGATTCACAGAAATCTGTTTGGGCAGCAAAAATACCCACCGCTGTTGAGTTCATTCTGATGCATAGCAACCCTATAGAGAGAACTGCCCCATAGTTTCCAAGGAGTGCCTGGAAGATTTGAACTCCAGCCTTGTGGTGAGAAGCCAGATGCTCAACTACTATGCCACCAGGGTTTCCAAGCAAAAAATATCAGGTGTGTAAAGAAAAAGTAGCCCATTTGAGCTCAGGTTTTAACCCTTGGTGAAGAAGAGGTAGCTGCTTTCGATTGTGTTGAAAGTATTCTCCCTATTCTGTCATGTATCCTGGGGTCGAGAGGCTATGTTTGAAGTCCCTGAGATGATTTTCAGTCCTACTATAATCTCCTAGATCATTTACATTTCCAGCCCCTCTTTTGCCTAGAGTCTTCCTTCTATAACTCATTGTTTAACTTGGTATCTCAGTTGAACACTTGGGAAATCTCTTCTCTAGAAACTGTCTTGTCCAGTTTTTCTCATCTCATTTAATTGTATTTCCTGCCTTCCAGCTACTCAAGATTTAACTGTCATCTTAAACTTTTACTCTTTAGCTCATTAACTCATATTGAAAGTCTCTGAGTGAGCAGACTCCAGGCTATGTTCTGCTTCGCCTAGTGCCCATCTCCAGTCTAAACATACCTGAGTCACACTGGGCTTCTTCCAGTTCTCCTAAGGCATCACACTTTGGACCTTTGCACATATTTTTCTTCCCTCCCAGAATGCCTTCTCCAGCAACCTCCACCTGAAAATTTCTATATATCCTTGCCTCATCCCCAAGTATATTCTGTTTGTTATTGTACACTGTTTCCTACTTTAATTTTATTTAAAGATGTTTCTCAAGTCCACAGATGGAGAAGGATTTTTTCCCAGGATGGATTATACCCAGAATCTCATTGAAACCTGATTTAGATGATGAGATCTGGGACTTCAGACAGGATGATATTAAATGACATTTGGTCTTGAATTGATATGGTAATGTATTAGTTAACACACTTGGGATGCAGGAATATGGTGCATGCATTTTTTGCATATAGGGTGGGTTTGGGCCTTTGGGGACCAGGAAGTGGGCTGCAGTTCATAATAGGCTGAATGGTAATCCGCAGAAGATATCAGATCCTAATCACTGGGGTATGTAAACATTACCTTGTATAGCAAAGTCTTTGTAGATGTGATTAAGTTTAAATCGTATAATACCGAGATGATCCTGGATTATCTGACAAACCCTAAATGCAATTGCAAATGTCCTTATAAAAGAGAAGCAGCAGAAAAAGAGAAACATAGAGAAGGGCACATAAAGTCAGAGCAGAGAGAGACTTGAGATGCTGCCCTTGAAACTGGAATGCTGATGGCCACCGGAAACTTGAGAAGGCAAAGGATGTAATCGTTCCCAGAGCCTTCCGGTAAACTACCAGCTTACTGATTTCAGTGCACTGAGACTGATGGCAGGCTTCTGGCTTCCTCAGCTGGGTAGATACGTTTCTGTTCTTCTAAATCAAGGAGTTTGGGATAATTTGTTACAGCAGCTACAGATGACTAATGCACATTACTGATGGTAATCACCTGGATTTGTTTCCCAAGTGTGTATTTCCACAGTGTTTAATTTCATAGATGTACAAATATTAAGAAAAGCAGCACACTATTTCTGGATACTTAGGCTTCTTTAGATTTTTTAAGTACTGTAAACTATGAAGAAATAAATATTTTTGAACACATTTCTCTATCCAACATCTTTCTCCCTTTGTATCATTGCCTTTGAATCCTACATAACCAACAAGAAGTGGGAAGAGAAAAAATAGACACTCATGGGAACGTAAGTCAGAGCAAAGCTTGCCCAAGGGACCATATGAAGTGTCAGGTTAATGGAAGTCACAGAAATGCCTTCTTCCCCTAGTGTTAATTCTGACAAATTTTGGTACTGTTTCTTTCTAGATACCAACCTGTTTGTTGATACAAACTCTAAGTCAAACTCCAAACATTTCCAACCATCCACTCTTAAGTTGATTTGGACATTTTACTTTGAAAGATTCTAGGTTACATTTACATATTCTAAAATGTCTGTGTTCTGTCAAAGAGCCTGAAAGTCCCTTAGGAAGCAAAGAAGTTCTCAGAGGAATAACAGAAATACACTGACGCAATTAGGCAGAAAGCAAGCAAACCGAAACCTTTTAGGCCACTATTTTGTCGTTTGAGTTAACCTGCTTTAAGATGTTGTAGAATGCATGTCAAGAGAGGAGCAAAGGGCATTTTCAAGTTTCTCGGCTTAACTGAACAGCTTCCTAATGCAGAGAACTTCAATGTCAGCTTGTTTAACCTCAGCAACGGTTAGTGTATACAGCTCTTAATACTTAGGGTGTGCTTCCAGATTTGAAATTGTTGTGTCAGGTTGTACAACTCTAAGAATCACGCTCTTTGATCTGTCCCCCCATTTTTTTTAATGAAGTAAGTTTATATGCAATAAAATATTCAAAGTTTAAGTGTACAGTTCAGAGTTTTGATGCATGTGTACACCTGTGAAACCAAAAATATCCAGGTGATGCCGACACTTCAGAAAGTTCTCTTGCTGTCCTGCCTAGCTGTTTCCCTCTCCCCGGCTCCCTCAGCCACCCTCCTCCCTACCGGAGACAGACACTGTTTTCACTTTTGTTGGCATAATTTATATGTGCCTACACTGAACGCTGTGGAAATGAATTTATATAATATGGATATTTCCTTCTGGCTTCTTTCACTCAACATGTTTTTGAGCTTTGCCCAGATTGTGGTATATATTAGTTTAGTCTTTTATTGTTAAGTGTTCTTCTTTTGTATAACTATACCACTGTGTGTCTATTCACTCATCTATTGACAATTTAGTTTATTTTATTTTTTACTATTATGATCTAAGTCTGTAGATCCATATTTAAACTTGCCTTGCCCAAAGGTTGTTTGAGTTTTACTCACTAGGAATGTTGTTGTTGTCCGGTGCCATCAAGTGAGTTCTGACTCATAGCAACCGTAGAGGTCAGAGTAGAACTGCCCCGTAGAGTTTCCACGGAGCGCCTGGCTGCTTTGCCCTGCAGACCCCTTGGTTGGCAGCTGTGGCACTTCACCGCTGTGGCACTTCACCGCTGTGTCACCGGCGGGGGAGGCGGGAGTAAAACTGCAATAACCTTTGTGCAAGGCAAGTTCCCAGTGTGTGTCTGCAGACTTAGATCACAATAGTCTACACAAGAGAAGTTTCTGCAGCACGTCTCTATGGACCTAGGCCACAGTAGTCCCTGTAGGAGAATTTTCCACTATTAAGGTCACTTTTAAAATCTGTTCCAAATTTGTGATCACAAAGTGCTATTTTGTTTTCAATTGCATTTTGAAATTCATGTTGAATATAAACTTCTTAAAGGTCTACTGGTAAATATTTTTCTCCTTCCATCAATTGCCAGAGCATGGCATTTACCTATTTTTCCGTTGGTATGTTTCTGTTACAATTTTGTCTGCAGGGGATATCGTGTGTGTATACATAGGTACATATAAACCCAAACAAACTAAACTTGGTGCTATCAAGTTGTTGCCAATTTACATCGATCCTATGGAGAGAGAAGAACTGTTCCACAGGCTTTCCAAGCAGCAGCTGGTGGATTTGAACTGTATATTTATATATACTGTATATTAAGTAGGGAGTGGGATTGGTATTCGTTTAAGGGCTTTTCCATTGTTGCCAGCAACCCCCCCACCCAGCTGCCCCTTAATATACAAATATTTGTTATTCCCAAGTGGAAGCATTATTATTATACCAATTTTATGAATAAAACAAAAATCACGAGGCACAGTTTAAGTATTTTGCAAAATATTACAGTCCAATAAGCGATAAAAATTGGTGCTGAAATCCTTGCTTTCAATCCCTCTGCTGTCTCACCTTTCTGACGGAAGCAGGCTTGGGAGACGGAAGCTACACCAACCTCCTGTGGTTGTTGCGAGTGTTAAACAAGTTTGGACGAGCAGTAGTAACAGTGAGTGGCTGCTGCTGTCCTCTGGGTCTTCTGTGTGTTAACGCACTGACTGCTCCCCCCAGTCACGTGAGACGGGAGCTGTCATTTACCATCACCGGTTCATAGATGAGGTCATGCTCACCAAAGTGGTGAGACTAATAAGTGAGAGCTAAGTTTTCTCCTGGGGCTGGGGCTTTGGAGTCGGTTCTCATGATTCCAACGTTAGCGTCGGAAAGCAGCTCCCAGCACGTGGCAAGTCCTAAGTAAGTGTTAATGAATATCATCGCCAATGGAAATTTATTGGGCCAGAGCTACAGATAGAAAAGCCTCCGCCCCAGTCCTGGTCTCTGGAGCTTGCTCCTTTCTCTTCTCCCATGTTTTTACACCCATGAGACTGGGGGCTGTACCTGAAGGAGATTTGGGGAGAGACAAGTCTATTGGTCTTTCATTTCAAGCTTGGATGCCCTTTGTGTATGTGGTGGTCACACTTGATTGAGTATAGCTGTATAAAAAGAAAAACTGCAAACTGTTGGATGCTTAAAATAGATGCACCTTTTCGTTGTTTCTAGATCTAGATCAGCTGATGCTCTTCTGGATTTATCCAGGGTCAGCTGGCTTCCTGGCTGGTCAAATTCAAATGCACTCCATGCATCTTCATTATCCTGGAACCATTCTGACTTCTGCGACATGTGATATCCTGTTTCAATGACAATCGCAGAGTCGAAGCGTTAAGCCAAACTCTGCAAACACACGTAATCCCTCTGTTTGCATCATGCCTGTTAATATCCCTTTGAATATCGCTGGAAGACATGGAAGGGAAAAAAGATGACAGAGTAATCTTTCAGTTCTTGGGATCTCAGGCACCTATCCAAATACTTTCACAAAATTAGCTCTTAATTTGACTAAGTAGTATTAATCTTTTGTCACATTTATGCCAATATTTTCTTCAAGATTTTTTAAAATTGCTCTTTAAACATCATTTATGGCATTTTGGTTTTACAGACGACTTTCATTTGTATGTAATCAAGATGCCATGCTTCTTTTTTTAGTTTTTTTAGTTTGTGTAAGATACGGCTTAGGTTTTACAGACTATTCTGTAAAAATAAACCTTAGTCTGTAAAACCTAAGCCATATCTTAGTGTTCCTCTGCTCAGTACTTTTCCATGGCATATGCCTGGTGGTGTAGTGGGTTAAGTGCTACCACTGCTAACCAAAAGGTTGGCAGTTCAAATCCACCAGGCACTCCTTGAATACTCTACAGGGCAGCTCTACTCTGGCCTCTAGGGTCGCCATGGGTTGGATCTGACTCGATGGCACTGGGTGGGTATGCCCTCTCTGCGGCTACTCCTTGCAAATTTATGGAGCAGTTGAACTCTGTCCTACAAGGTCACTATGAGTTGGAGTTGACTCAATGGCAATAGATTTTGGGTTGTTTTTTACCCCTTCCCTCAAAGTAAAAGTGCAAGTCTTTTAAAAGCCAACAAAGTCCTTCACAATCTGCCCCCATCCCCCTCTGGTAAGTCTTTGACTTCATATTCTGCTACTTCTCCTCTTGAACCTCCCACTGAACTTCCCCACTGCTCTTCAAACATACTTTCTG
The DNA here is from genome assembly GCA_028571685.1 of Heterohyrax brucei. Taxonomy (NCBI): domain Eukaryota; kingdom Metazoa; phylum Chordata; class Mammalia; order Hyracoidea; family Procaviidae; genus Heterohyrax; species Heterohyrax brucei. Next base: position 69,732,285 of record CM053162.1, on the reverse strand, counting down.
GCAATATAGGGTTTTCAAAGTTAAAAAGAAGACTCTTATTTCCACATTTGTAGTGAGATCATTCAAAAAGATTTCTTTAACTCGTTATGGAGGGAACCAACAGACTAGTGGATTGATTCAAAGGATGATAGGAGATTGACTAGATAATGCTGGAATAAGATGTCAGAGTAAGATTCAAAGCTGGTTAATAATCTACAGAGCCATAAAACTGTAATGTACACATGGATTTTTTTCTGTACTTTCTTGGCATCTCATTGATCTGTCTGTTTGGTTACCAAGTGCACACTGCTTTTAGATTTGTGATCGTAAGTGCTCATACCAACACCATTATGAATTTTATTTTTAGTTTTATTGGTGGTTCTTGCTTTTTTATTCTTAGAGCTATATTTTTGAGATGTAACTTAGAATTTTATCAGTTTTTAAATAAATTTTTGGAAAAATCTATGCATTTTTATTGATTCAGTATTCCAGTACCTTAACATGATGAACATATTTTAAATAATGGGGCCTTAGGAGTACCTAGAAGCAGCTAGAAGTGTGTCAGAACATCAGTGGGTATTAAGACAGGTATAGAAGCCTAATTTTATCTCTTTCATAGCATTACAGAATACTTAATTAGTTAATTAAGGCACAAAGGCTTCCGAACAGAAGACATTTAACTTAGCACAACTTCAAGATCTTTCCTCAAAGTCTGGAGGTATGCATGAAGCGTGAACTTTAGACATCCGAAAGTCACAAGTGTGCTAGCACCTTTCTTTCCTTTAGAACACTTGAAAAAAGAAACTAGTATGTATTATTGCGAAATGAGAGAAGGTTAAACTGATTAGAGAGGGCTAATAGTAGAGGAAATACATCAGAATAATATCAGAAAAATTGGGTAACTCCTTTTATTTAAAAGTTTCTTGAAGTGACAGAGGTTTCTAAACATTTTAAAATATTGTGAATATTTCACATGGTATAAATTGAGTCTATATAAGATTGGAATTCAACTTGGGCAAATAAAACACAGTGAGCATACATTGTAGTCAGTGATTTTATTTCATAATGTAAAATCTACAAGTCAAAATTGGCTATTTAAGCCATTTCTCCTGATCTAGCATATTCAGTAAACTCTGTGCCATAGACTCTGTTTCAGCTCATAGTGATTTTATGGGACAGAGTAGAGCTGCCCAATAGGGTTTCCTAGGAGTGACTGGGAGATCTGAATTGCTGACTTTTTGGTTAGCATGACTACTGTGCCCCTAGAGTTCTAATGGTAGATGAGGCTGAGGCAGGTAGACAAAGCCTTGCCACTGTCTGCTGTCATGATGTCTCACTTACTTACTTCCTGGCATAAGACATCTGCTCAAGTTGTTTTGTTGTGTGGCTGGACAAAGGACAGTTTACTAAAAGGATAAGAACATTTTATTTAATCTGTATACTGCTGGAGAATCTTTATCTATCTAAATAAATTTTAAAAAAAGTCCTTTCTCTGGAATCATGTGTTATGATATCCAATTTGGAAAATTTGGTGTTCACTGTAAATAGCTAAATCTAGGATGCTAGGCTGATAAGGATTTTTAATTAGCATTAGACACATAGTTGATACAACAGATCCTTGTTGAACTGGTAAGCAGTAGAGTACTGATTGAAAGCAAGAAGACCGAGGAAAAGCAAAGTAAGTGAAAAGATGGTTGCTTATGAAAGTATTGAGAATATACAGTTCAGACTTCATTAAAATGGGAAGAGAGAGAATGTTTACTTATAAGTCATTATATGCATTATTGTCTTATTTAATCCCATAAATAATCTTGTAAGGTAGATAGTATTGTCTTTGTATTTTGTTTTGTGTTAGATACCGCATCTGTGACAAGTGTGTCTGCCTTTTCAGGTCTATGACGCATGGTTGTCGTCAGTATAAATATTATAGCGACAGGAGAGCCCCTGACCAATACAGATGGTTAATGCACTTGTTTGTTGACTGAGAAATTGAAAGTTTCAGTCCACACAGGGGCCTCTCTGAAGACAGACCTGGAAAACTGTTTTAGAAAAATCAATTATGGACAGCCCTACAGAGCACAGTTTTACTCTGAGACATGTGGGCTCGTCACAAGTCAACGTGATGGCAACTGGCTTTTAAACTGGTTTTCTGGTAAAGTTTCCCACTGTGGTATCACAGCTGCGGGAACGCGAGAGATAAAAGGCTATGTGTTCAGATCTGATTCACTATCTTTTAGATTTAAAAGTTTGTGCATAAACAAAATCTAAGAACCTCTTAAGCAAAATGACTTGGACTTCATCCTGCCCTTTACCTTTTGGGAGTTCTGTGGCAGAGAAATCCAGGCATCATTCAGGCGTCATTCTGTGTACTTGCCGGGTTGTGTCTGTCCTCTCTTTCCTATCCAACCATCTCCACCTGCCCTTGAGCAGTGACTGTGCTGTGCCAGTCACCTCCCTCTCTTTACGTATACTGACTTCTCGTGAGCACCCCCGTGACCACCATTCTGTTTCTTGTCTTTATCTCCATTCAAAATAGCCTCAGATCCTTCCAGACTCCTGAGATTGTAACGTCTGATGAGATTCTAGTGAATTTGCAGTGACTTATGGGTGCGATAAACGTAAAGAGCAATACGTTCCTTGTGCTATGTGTGGCATCTCTGTAAGTCGCCAGATGGCATGACAGTACTTACGAGGCCCCTGTGATATCCTTCCTTTCCTTGTCACAAGGCTTTTCCCCCCAAAGGTCAGCTCCCTTTCGGGTCGCCTAAGATCTCCGACTTCAAAGATTGTGGCTTTGAATATGATTTGTTCTTCTGAATCCAGACCCAGCAGGACAGATGTACCAGAGCAGAGTCCAGCCTCAACACATTTCTCCAGGTTTGCATTCCAAAAGGCAAATCTGTTGCCATCAAGTCAATTCTGACTCAAGGTGACCCTATAAGACAGAGTAGAACTGTCTCATAGGTTTTCCAAGAAGTGCCTGGTAGATTTGAACTGTTGAGCTTTTGTTTAGCTGTAGTGCTTAACCACTGTGCAACCAGGGTTTCCTGTTTGCCTTAAAAAAAAAACAAAAACAAACTACAGACACTGCTGTCAAGCCGGGTGCAACTCATAGTTACCCTAGAGATCAGAGTAGCACTGTCCCATAGAGTTTCCAAGGAGCACCTGGTGGATTTGAACTGCTGACTTTGTGGTTAGCAGACAGAGCACTTAACCCACTACACCACCGAGGTTTCCAGGTTTGCTTTAGTCGTTATGCCTTTATGCCTGTGTATAGGACATTCCTTGTTTGATCAATCTTCCAAGTTCATTTTTGTGTGTGTACTAGGTTGTCTCTTTGTTTCTGTTTGTTTCTTTGATTTATTTTCTTTCTTTCTTTCCTTGCTTCTTTCTCTTCTTCCTTGTTTCCTTGTTTCTTTCCTCCTTTCCCTCCCTCCCTCCCTTCCTTCCTTCAGTGTCTTCTCCAGGAAGAAGTAGACAGACTTGTGTATCTTTCCTTCCGTCTTCTCAGTCTTCCTTTCTTCCGTGGAGAGCAAGTTAAATCAGGCCATGGTCAGCAGATACACTCATGCGTGTGCACCAGTGTGCACATACACATGTGTGTGCGTGCAAACATATGTACACTAGTTTAACAAACCCCAGTTCTGTGCATTGTAGCCTCAACTCTGGGTTTAAAAAGAAACTAGTCCCAGAAAGGAAAACAGTCTGTGGAATTGAAACTGCATGACAGCGTCCACAACAGTTTCTGTTATTGCCCTGAGAAAAGGAGCTTCTCCTCCACAGCTTTCAAACACCTTTTCAGATGCTAATCTCTGCTTCACATTTGCATAACTGAAAGGCCCACCGAGAATGTGGTTTTCTAAAAACTGTCTGCTTCACCACTGTTTTCAAAAGCTTCCATTCCTTTGAAAGGAGACTTGGTGGTGCATTTGCGTGCTTAAGAAAGAGCTCAGCTGCTAACCAAGAAATGTTGGCAGTTTGAATCCGCCATCCACTCCTTGGAAATCTTACAAGGCAGTTCTGCTGTGTCCTACGGGGCCTCTGTGTTTCAGAATCAACTGGACAGCAGTAGTTTCCATTTCTTTGAAAATTATGAAGCAGCTTTGATGGCAGCACAATGATTCTCAGCTGCTAACTGAAAGGTCAGTGGTTGGAACCCACCAGCTGCTTCTTGGGAGAAAGATATGGGAGGCCACCTCATCTGCCATCTTGCAAACCCCAAGAGACAGTTCTGCCTAGCCCGAATCGGTCACTATGAGTTGGAGTTAACCCAACGGCAGTGGGTGAAAGCTTTGACATAGCTACATTTCTTCCCTGCTGTCTCTGTCTAGATTTCAAGTATATTTTCGAACTTATAATGTTGAACTAATTTTAAGACTACAAAAATGTTACAAATATAGAACAAATTTTTGCTATATCCTTTATACACCACCCCTAAAGTTAGTGTGATAGATCACCAAAATGCAAGTATCAGAACCAGAAAAATTAGCACTGGTGCAATAGCCAAGCCAAGTGCCGTCGAGTCTACTAAACCGTAAACTTTATCTGAATTTCACTCAGTATTTCCAGTAATGTCCTTTTTCTGTTCAAGGTCTTCCAAAATTAGTTTTTCTGTTAGTGGTCAAGTTTAATAGCCATATGCTGCATCTCCTACTAACAGTCTCTGGAAGAAAAAAGATCTGTTGAGCCCAGAGCTGGAATAGGAGTGGGGCCTTGGGCTAACGGTAACAGAAGAGCTGCTGTCCCCCGTTTTCTAATGGTGCAGTCGTCTCTCCTACAGGAAGCTTAGTGAGAGTGCTGAGGGTGGGAAGAGAAAGGTCTATTTTGATGCTCAAACTACAAGTGAAACTGGGGTACATTTTTTAGGTTGGGTTCTCCAGACACTGAGGGAGGGCGGGGAGGAGGGAAGAAAGCTAGAAAGGAGAGGAGGAGAAAGTGAGGACAAAAATAAGAGAGAGAGGGAGGGAGGGAGGGAAGGAAGGAAGGAAGGAGGGGAGAGAGGAAGAAAAGAGGAAAGATGGAAGAAAGAGAGGAAGGGAGGCAGGGAGGGAGGGAGGGAGGGAGGGAGGGAGGGAGGGAGGAAAACTATGTTTGAAACCATCATGAAAGTAATTGTTTCCCCCTCATGAAAGTCATGAGTCTTAGCGCATCCAGATTCTCTTGTGTATTTTTCATTCTATTTAAAAAGACAAACATTATTTGACTTTTCATGAATTGTGACATTTTAAAGTGAATTATTAAATATATTATTTGAAAAATCAATAATTAATTTGTGATAACATTATGAAAGTACTCTGACTAATACATTTTTAGATATATGCTTTTCAACATTTAACTCATGCAATAAATTGTGTAATAGTGTCTGATAGACTTGTTCCTTGGAAATTTTTAACAACAAAAACAAAAATAAATAATCTGAAGTTAAGAGTTCAGAGTTCACAGTTCAAAGAGATGTGATGAGCTTTTGGGGGGCAGGAAAAGACACAGGTTCTATATATTTAGACACTATTGTCAATTTTTGGAAAGGAAAATATATTCAGTAGATATGAAGAATGTTTGCTAGACAGGTGGAAAGTTCATTTTCCCTGACATACTGAAAACCAGAAATATTATAGAAGTAAAAATGAAATTTAATAAACAATGAGCTATGGGCACATTTTATGACTGAAGTCCCCAAACCAGTGGCTTTAAACATCAATGTTTTATCTTCTCTATTTCTTTGACATTAACTCTTTAATGAAAACTTGGGAAGGGAAAAAGCCCGCAGTGTAAAGGGAGACCAACTACAGTACCACCCTTCTGTTACCTGGAGGAGTTGTGAAAAGGCCTTCTTGATATACCTTCCACTTCCCACTTACAGCAGTTGCTCTAATTTACTAGACTCTGCAGACTCCCTGGGAACCCTGGTGGTGTAGTGGTTAAGTGATATGGCTGACAACCCAAAGGTTGGTAGTTCAAACACTCCTTGGGAAGTCAGTAGAGCACTTCTACTCTGTAGGGTCACTATGAGTCTGAATTGACTTGATAGCAGTGGGTTTGTTTCTCTTTTTGTTTTTTTACAGACCCCAAGGAAAGAAAGGAGGTGTAGTGCTTAAGAGCTGTGGCTGCCAACCAAAAGGTCAGCAGTTCACATCTACCAGGGGCTCCCTGGAGACTCTATAGGGCAGTTCTGCTCTGTCCTATAGGATTGCTGTGGGTCAGAATCAACTCAAAGGCATCTTTTAAATTTTTTTCCTTATAGACCCCAAGCCACTGACAGTGAGGCATTTCTCCTGGCAAGAAAAGACATGTTAAAGGCTACCAGGCTACCAAGAACATTGGCTGAGTAGCCCTCCTTTTTGATTATTGGAAGCCTGAATCGTGTTATGAGACTAGATAGTGTCTCAGTGACCAGATTGTCTCCTCACATAGCACATAAGCTTAAAGAGAAAGTGAAGGTCGCGGGAAGCCTTTAATTTGAATTAGGGTTAAAGCACAGAACACCACGTGTGCTGTTGCTTAATAACGCAGCCTGATTTGTTATTTCTCATTCCCAAACTAACATTCTAAATTCAGATTTACAGTTTTTTGGGTCCTTTAATATCTGACCATGACAACTGAAGGAGCTGTCTTTTTCCCCCCGCCCTCGTCAGTACTGGCTCCCTGGATCCCACAGCTGGGTGTGCGTCGCGCTCAGTGCTAGTCAGCGTGCCTCCAGAACCTACCCTGGTCCATCGCTTCCTGCCAGCACCGATTCAGCTTTCATGGCTCATTTTTCCTCACCTTCAGAAATGAAAAGCACTGTGAAATCACTGACTTTGAAAAAAGGTATCTAAATGAATTAGCTCATTTTCTTACATTAGTAAGTCAAGTTCACTCAATATGCTATTTCATTACTAATAATGTAATGCACAAAAAACTATTTGCATTATTAGCTTAAAAGAATTATTCAAAAAGAAGATCTCTGTTATCATCGTGTGAGATGAAGGAGGAAAGCTGGGCAGCGCGCCCCGGGCTTTGAGAGTTTGAATAAATCTGTGCCGCTGTCTTCATCTCCTGTCTTTTCACTTCACGTTCAAATTACAAGAAACTTCAGGAACCCTAAAAGGTCTGAAGACTACAGTCAATTTTTGAAACAAGAGAGAAAGTGCCCGCTTTCGGTTCCATCCCCTTCACTAGGAAAGCCTCGTGGCACAGTGGTGAAGTGCTAGGCTGCTAACCGAGAGGCCAGCAGTTCCGATCCCCCAGGCACTCCTTGGAAACTCTATAGGGCAGTTCTACTTGGTCCTATAGGATCTCTGTGAGTCAGAACCTACTCAGTGGCACTAACAACAACAACCCCTTTATTAAATGATCTTTTTTTTCTATCTCTATTAATGTTGATATTTCAGTATGCCTAACTTAAAAAAAAGGCATTCAGAAAAATTACCTAAAACAGCAATGTATTGGTGGCTTTGGTCCACTTCTATTACACTCTGATTATAGTTTTTTATTGGAAACCCTGGTGGCATAGTCATCAAGTGCTGTCTCTGTGGACCATGAGTTTTGCAGTTGAAATCCACCAGGTGCTCCTTAGAAACCGCATGGAGTAGTTCTACTCTATAGGGTTCTATAGTTCTATAGGGTCCCTGTGAGATGGCATTGACCCCGTGGCACTGGGTTTGGTTTTTGTCTTATGAAAGAACAGCCTTCTCATTTCAAGAAAATTTGGGCAGTGCTTTTTATTAAAATCTGTTCATAGATACCCTGCTGCTGGCTTCACTAGGCTAGAAGTTTTGACGCCCCTTAGAAATTCAGATGTGCGTCACAACAGTTTTTAAATTATCAGCTGATACTGTGATGAAATGAAAATTTCTGTAGAAAATGCAAATGCTGTCTCCCATCGCTTGGTACCTACCTTGGAGAAACACATGTACAAGGACATGTGTGCACAAAGCCATGTGGACAAAGAGGGCCACTGCTGAATGGATTATAATAGCAAACATCTATTGAGAGGAACTGTTTATAAAATGAAGTATCATTCATAGTTAAGAATAATGAGTAAGATACGTTTATCATTTACTAATAGAAAAAGTATTTAAAATATATTGTTAAATGGGGGGAGGAGGAAGAAAATTCCATACTGTATCATAGCATTTGAGACACCATTTACATAGCCGTATCTTAGAGGAAAAGGTTATTGTATATGAGGAACTCTGTCCCTGGAACTCAGGGAGGCTATCTTATCCAATGATCAGACCCCACCTCCAGCTGAAAACAGAATGGTGTGTATGTCCCACAGTCACCTATTAAACCGTAAATAAATTTTGTACCATCCACCCCTGACCTCGATATTGGAGTTTTCCACTATAGAACCATAAATAACTTTTGTGTCAGTCACCCCTCACTTCTTCACTGGAAGTTTAAAACTATGGAAACCTTCCCTACTGGCAACTGGATGGGCTGAACCATATCTCAGTTCAGACTGCACTTTCTTATTTTTAGACCAAACTCCAACGGACTCTTGGACTGGCATGTCTCTGCCCCTGTTTCGTACCATTCTAGTCCCATAGTATAGAGTGGTGTGTATACATACACATATGTGAATATGTATGCACATATATGTGTACACATACATACATACATAAGTGTGTGTGTGCGTGTGTGTGTCTATACACACACACAGATGTACCAGTACACCAGCACTAGTTGTCATTGAGTCAGTTCTGACTCATGGTGACCCCTGTGTGTCAGAGCATATCTTTGCTTCATGGAGTTTTTAATGGCTGACATCTCAGAAGATCACCTAGCCTTTCTTCTGAAGCACCTCTAAGTGAACTTTAATCTCCAACCTTTTGTTTAGCAGTTGAATGTATTAATCTTCAGTGTCATCCAGAGCCTCTCTCCCCCCACACGCATGCACACACACACACGTTGTTTATATGTTATACTGTGTGTAAATAGTCTTGCATTCAATAGACATTGAAGTCTGCTTGCATTTTATAAGAGATTTTCCTATAATGTAATTGCATTTGTGTGTGCAAACGTGGAAACGCTGGTAGTACAGTGGCTAAGTGCTATGGCTGCTAACCAGCAGGTCAGCTGTGGGAATTTACCAGCTGCTCCTTGGGAACCCTATGGCCAGTTCTGCTTTGTCCTGTAGGGTCGCTATGGGTCAAAACTGAGTCAACTGCATTGGCTGTTTGTACAAGAGTTAGGAGGTAAACTGAGTAAAAATTTAGTAATTCACTGGCATATAAATGGAATGCAAAATTATTTAGATGAGATCAGTTAGGAGAAGAATACAGAGAAAATAAAAGTAAGTCTAAAATCATTCAAAATAAAGTGATTGCCGTGGTTCTTTCAGGAAGCACATGGGGAGTGGAAATTTTTATGAGGATATTTACCTTTAGATATGTGTTTGAATATTCATTTACCCACTTTGGGGTGTAGATTTATTCATTACTTGTGCAATTAAAACTACATGTTGATATTTTACATTTTTACAGAAAAGAATGAAGTCTAAAGACATCAAATCGGGTGAGTGAGTGGCAAAAATAGAGCACAGGAGAGTCAGTAGCGAGCACATCTTGACGGCGTTCCCAGTCTGCTTCAGATGCTTACAAGTTTCAGAGATCACCCAAATACCACTCTGACTATTAGGGCTTGCTTTCAGCATCTATTTAGCAAAAGTAGAGCTGCTTCCCCTTTCCTATTCTTTGGGGCTGAATGTTCTAAACAAAACATAAAGTTCTCCAAGAAGACACAGTTCAGCCCTAAATCACAGAAGAATACATGGCCTTTTGTAAAGATGAAGAAGCTGACGACAATCACCACACTGTGACAAAAACTGTGTTAAAAAAATGAAATCAATAAAGAAACCAAAACCTTGTAACTTCTAAAAAAGTCCATGTGAAATATTAACTAGAGATTAAATATGGAAGACATACTAAAAGGCAAAAATCAAAAATACAAACAAAACTGATTTCTGAGATTTAGATTTACTTTATATGCAAAATATGATCACAAAACTTGAGAAGTAGGTTAATAAGCAGAGTGGATAACAACAACAACAAAATTACCCATTGCGGTCGAGTTGGTTCTGACTCAGAGCGAGCCTATAGGGCCCAGCAGAACTGCCCCGTAGAGTTTCCAAGGAGTGTCTAGTGGGTTTGAACAGCTGACCTTTTGGTTAATTAGACTGACAAAATTAGAAATTGTTGTGAATTAGGAAAAGATTAAAAATATCTCAAACTCATGAAAATAGATGAGGAAAATGTAATGCAAGCAGCAAGATTACTGTATAAATATAAAAGAACGTACTTATGAGATCCAATATCACAAAATAGAAATCCAAGAGGGAGGACGGATGTCACACGAAAGACAGGATGTAATGAAATACGTTAGAGAGAAAACTTCTAGAGTTGGATGAAGAGATTTGCATCAACAGATTGACGTTGTTCACTGAATACCAAGCAATGAGACACATGGTAGGATATATCATGTTCAAGTTTTCCAAAACCATCCAAGTAGAAACATAGGTTATATAAACTATAAAGAGAAAATTTCAATGCATGTAGTTGTACCTTGTGATATTTTTTTTAAAAATAACTTAATTGTACTACATAATCTGTGTTGCCATTATCTTTTAATGTTCTCATTTAGGAATTTTAAATGTGGATATGATATGAGATCAAGGGATCAGGCCAGTCTAGGGTAGTGTTAAAACAATGGGTAAGTTACAGACTGATCCCTAACCAAAAAAAGCAAACCCAGAGCCACTGGGTAGATTGTGACTCATAGTGACCCTACAGAACAGAGTAGAACTGCTCATAGTGTTTCCAAGGAGTGCCTGGTAGATTTGAACTGCTGACTGTTTGGTTAGCAGATGTAACACTTAACCTCTACACCACTAAGGTTACCTAGAACCTCAGGAAGACAATAGAAGAGATCCAGGTGACAGATAGGAAGAAATGGGAATGGTCAAGGCATTGAAGGTGCTGATGAGGTCAAAGAAAAATTCTGTACTCTTTCATAAATATGTTTAAATATTTGCATCCATCTATTTGTATTAAAAAAAAACTTCAGTCAGTAAAGTTTTAACAGCTTTTAATTTTAATAAAATAAAAAATGAGAAACTAAAGCAAAAATAATTATTTAGTAAGATAACCCAAACCCACTGCTGTTGAGTAAAGTCTGACTCACATTGACCCTGCAGACAATAGAACTGACCCATAGAGTTTCCAAGGAGTACCTGGTGGATTTGAAATGCCAACCTTATGGCTAGACGCTGTAGCACTTAAACACTAAGCCACTAAAGTCTGCTTAATAAGATAGGAAGATGCTTTTTATTGATTTGCTTATCTTGTGCTTTAGATGATCATTTATAGCTCAAGTTAGTTTCTCATACAAAAATTTATGCACATATTATTACGGGAACCTAGCTGCTATCCCTGTAATGTGACAGCATACTCTTCCTTCTAACCCTGGATTTCCCATGTCCATTCAACCAGCTCCTGTTCCTTTCTGCTTCCTCATCTCACCTCCAGACAGGCAGTAGCAATTAAGTCTTGTATATCCGGGAGTTATGTGGTCATTGACAAACGAAACTCTCAGTGACAGTGTTGAGTGTGGCTCAGTTAACAGTTGCTCAGACCCCGTGGACCCTGCCCTTCCTGTCCTTGTCCTCCAAGTGCTACATGTGGCTGAAGCCGGTCAAACCCAGTTTAATAGTCTGCATGCCAAAGGAAAAAAACACAATGTGTCTTATTGTGCCCATACACTAAGATAATCTGTTGTTGTAGATTTAATTGTGGCTCACATAAATGTGCATAGCAGTTTGACTGGGTCATGATTCCTAGTACTGTATGGTTGCCCTCCATTCTGTGACTTTCCTGTGCTGTGAATCCTCACCTCTGCCTGTGGTGAATAGAGTGGATTATGTCAGAAAAGACTACTGTGGAACTATAGCAACCTTCCAGAAGTCACCTCCCTGCTTCAGTGTAAAGAGAGTTTCCTTGAAACATGGCTCGCATCACCTTTTATCCTTTTATCTTATAAGAGATAAAAGGAAAATGAAGCAAGCAGAGAGCGGGGAACCTCATACGACCAAGAAGGCAGCCCCGGGAGTCGAGTGTACCCTCTAGGCCTGAGGTTCCTACACTGAGGTGATTCCTGACCAGAGAAAGGCTGATTCAACACGAGGGCCTCCCTCCAGAGCCAGCAAAGAGGGAAAGCCTTTCCCTGGAGCAGTCTCTGAATTTGGACTGGTAGTCTACTGGACTGTGTAAGGATAAGCTTGTCTTTGTTACCGCCATCCACTTGTGGTGTTTCTGTTAGAACAGCACCGGATGACTTAAGCACCTGTGTAGTCCAGAGTGTTTGTATGTACTTCCTTGTGAAAGATGGTATGAAAGTCTCTGCCTTTCTGCTCAGGAAACTTGATCTGAGGTACTCACCGCCTTGTTCTTTGCCTGTACACTTGTGATAAACAGTCTTCTGCCATCCACACGTCAGCGTGTCTTTAGTGATGAGAAGCCATGCTGAGCAGGTCCTGCTTTGGGAGCAAATTCTGGCAACCACAGATGGAAGCAGAACTGCCCAGTTCTCCCGGCTGACAGGAATAGCTCTTTCTTCCACATGCTCGATGATAATCTTCCTCCAGGAAAGATTTCTTTTGGCCCTCAAGGCCGGAACTGACCTTGGACCCCTCAGTGGCAGACTGTGTGAGGAGAGAGAACAGTGTCAGCTACCCTGGGAAGAGGGAAAAGACTCGGTTGGTGAGAAAGAATTAAGTCCTATTGCTCAGAAAAGTGGATGGACGGTGTATACGGCAGTGCATAACCAGTGAAGGTCAGGTCAAGCACTGTCATTTCGAATAGGCCCCTGTGACTCTAGGCTTGGTATAGACATAAGTTCTATTTGTAGGAAAGCAGACAGACTGTGGATGCAGGTAATACTTAAGCAAAAACAAAAACAAAAACTCCCTACTGCCGTTGAGTCAGGTCTGACTCACAGTGACCCTAGAGATCCTAGAGGTCAGAGTAGAACTGCCCCATAGAGTTTCCAAGGAGCATCTGGTAGATTTGAACTGCACGCCTTTTGGTTAGCAGGTGTAGCACTTAACCCACAACACCATCAGCATTTCCAAGTAATGCTTTGCCAATGAAAAACAAAAATAACAAAATAAAAAATACAAGCTGTTGCCATCAAGTCAATTCTAACTCATAGCGACCCCATACGAAAGAGTAGAACTGTCCCATAGAGTTTACAGTGACCCCATAGGGGATTCAAACCACCTGCCTTTTGGTTAAGGACTGTAGTGCTTAACTGCTATGCCACCAGCATTTGTCAAATACTTTCCTTTTAAATAAGTATTCTGTAGTTTCAGGTTTCGGTACCATGGAAAGTAATTCTTGAATATAGACTTCTAGGGTATGTTTTAAAGAACTTGTCATATTTTGGATCTGACTCAATGGAAGAGTCTAAAATGCAATTATTTTTTTCTAACACCACCTGGCCCCAGGATAAACTCAGAGATGGTGAATTCCGGTATGAGAATGGATCCTTAATTATAATACCATACCGCAGTTAGATTTGTTCGAGACTAAAGAGAGAAAATGTGGTGAGAAAATGTATATTAAAACTGTTATCTTATTGTGGCAAAATAAAAATTTGCAGAAACAAATTTTTTAGTTCTCTGGAAGAGGATCTGATCTTAACCAGAGGCCATAGATTTCTCATTTATCCTGTGAACAGTTCACAGGTCCCTGAGGCGTCTGGTGCTGAATATTTTCCCTGGCACATACTCAAAGTGTCACTCAATTTGGTCTGGGGGCTTCCAGATGCTCAACAAGGTGATACCCATTAAAACAACTGCCTGCACTGCAGAGAGGTGAGGACAGCGCAGTGGAGCTCCAGCCATGCTTTGGATACATAGCCCATTCACAACTTCTGACTTGTCCATTTGGAAAAACAATCCACCACATATCGAATGGATCCTGAGAACGTACATGACTTCTGCTTCCATTGTTACAATCTACTACTCACTCTGGAGGAGAGAAGAAAGGCTTTTGAAACTGCAAGGTAAGAAGCAACTAGACTACACCAGTGAATTTCCTCTGGCCACCTCCCTGTAGATTTGGCTGTGCCAACCACTGACCTAGGTTGGAAGCCAAACACCCAGGCTGGTCAAACCAGATAAAGTCAGTACCATGACTGCTTGCTCACTGGGCTGAAAAATGGGACACTCAGACAAAAGAATTGAAACAAAGTACATGAAGTTAAACAAAACCCAGTAGAAAATACACTCCACCTTCCTTCAACACATTTTTACAGTTTTTCAGACAATTTACTGAGCTAGATCCTGAGGTGTCTGAAATCACTCATATGGTGAATATGATATTCATAGGGCAAAGTGCCCCTCACATAAGAAAGAAATTACAGAAAGTAGAAAACAGTAGAAACAGGAATTTCACAGTTGGTAGAAATAGCCTTCAAAATCTATTTTTACTGAGAACAAGAGCAGGAGGGGAAGGAAAATCAGCACACTGAACGGCAAGTAGCTATGCATTTGGCAATTTCCAGCCGGTAGTAGGCTTAAGCTGCTGCCCGTAGGGGAAGCTTTCCCTGGGGTCTGGAACTCAGCCCAAGCTAGGGAGAAACCAGTGTGCATGGGATAAACAGGAACGTTACAAGAGAGAGTACCCTGAGAGACAGAGGGCCTTGAAGGAACCCCAAAAGTTTGTGATACAATTGGAAGATTTGGGTGGAGGCATAGCAGGGGCCAATCTTACCTCAGTTCTCTCGATGAGCCCTCAGAGGAAGTAAAGATTAGGAGAGAATGGCTGGCTTTTTACTGGGCCCTGGAGCCACCTGTTCAGTTATTCGCCGGCTAAAGGGACTGTTATCGAAGAAATCTGTACGGGTCATGAGAGTTACAGGAAGAAGAGTTACCAGGAACTCTGTCCACCCCAAGCGTATTCTGTCAGTGAGTCTGTCTTCACTCCCTCTTTTCTCTACCTGCTGACATGTCCGATTCCTTTACTGTGGTGAGATACGCTTTGTAAATCACAAGCTCAAATCCATTTGCAGGACTGTCGTTGTTAGGTGACGCTGAGTTGGTTCTGACTCACAGCTGCCTTATGTACAGCAGAAGGAAACACTGCCTGGTCTTGCACCATGTCTACAATTGTTTTTCTGCTTCAGCCCATCATTGAAACCACTGACTGTATCAGTCCATCTTGTTGAGGGGCCCCTTCTTTTTGCTGGGCCCTCCACTCTGCTAAGCATGATGTCCTTCGCCAGGGAAGAAGCGTGTAAGAGTCGGTAGCACCATCTTTGCTTCCAAGGTGCACTCTGGTTGTTCTTTCCCCAAAACAAATCTGTTTTTTTTTGACTAGTCCATGTACATTCCCTATTCTTCCCCTACACCACAATTCAAAGGCATCAGTTCTGCTGTCTTCTTTGTTCATTCCAGCTTTATCATGCATATGATGTGATTGAAAATGTCATGGCTTGGGTCAAGTACACCTTAGACTTGAAAGCGACATCTTTACTTTTCAGTACTTCAAAGAGGTCCTTTGCAGCAGATTTTCCCATTGCGATGAATCTTTTGATTTCTAGACTGCTGCTTCCATGAGCATTGATACTGGAACCAGGTAAAATGAAATCCTTGACAACCTTAATCCTTTATCCATTTATCATGATGTTTACTGTCCCAGTTGTGAAGATTTTTGTTTCCTTGATGTTGAGGTACAATCCATACTGAAGGCTATGATCTTTGATCTTCATTAGTAAGTATTTCAAATCCTCTTTACTTCCAGCAAGTTAGGTGGTGTCATCTGCATAATGCAGGTTATTATTGAGTCTTCCTGCAGTACTGATGCCTCATTCTTCATATAGTCCAGCTTCTTGGATTATTTGCTCAGCTACAGATTGAAAAATTATGGTGAAAGGATACAACCCTGACTCACACCTTTCCTGACTTCAAACTGTGCAGTGTCCCCTTGCTCTGTTCACATGACTGCCTCTCGATCCACTTACAGATTCCTTAAGAGCACAGTTAAGTGTTCTGGAATTGCCCTTCTCCACAACATTAGCCATAAGTTGTTGTGATCCATACAGTCGAATGCCTTTGCATAGTCGAAACACAGGTAAACATGTTTTTGGTATTCTCTGCTTTAAGCCAAGTTCCATCTGACATCTGCAACAGTATCCCTGATTCCACCTCCTCTTCTGAATCCGGCTTGAATTTCTGGCAGTGCCTTGTCCATATACTGTTGCAGTTGCTTTTAAATGACGTTGAGCAAAATTTTACTTGCATGTGATATTAATGATATTGTTCAGTAATTTCCTCACTCAGCTAGATTGCCTTCTTTGGGAACAGTAGGCGTAGAATGGATCTCTTTCAGTCAGTTGGCCAGGCAGCTGTCCTCCTAATTTCTCGGCATAGACAACTGAACACTTCCAGCACTGCATCTGTTTGTTGAAATATCTTAACTGATATTTCATCAATTCCTAGAGCCTTGCTGGTCAGCTTTTCTGCTGTGGTGGCTTGCATGTCACTTGATACTGGAAGCTATGCCACCAGTATTTAGATACCAGCACGGTATCCTAGGGTAGATGGGTTTCAGCTCGGTTTCCAGACTAAGATAGATTAGGAAGAAGGACCTGGAAGTCTCCTTTTCAAAAGAATTAGCCAGTGAAAACCTTATGAATAGCAGCAGAACATTGCCAGATATAGTGCCGGAAAATGGGGCACTAGGTTGAGAAGATGACCGAGGAAGAGTTGCCTCCTCAAAGCAGAGTCAATCGTAATGATGTAGGTGGAGTAAAGCCTTCAGAATCTTCATTTGCTGATGTGGCATGACTCAACATGTGAAGAAACAGCTGCAGATATTCATTAATAATCAGAACATGGAAGGTATGAAGTATGAAAATTGAAAATCATCAAAAATGAAATGGGACATATAAACATCAATATCCTAGGTGTTAATGAGCTGAAATCGACCAGTAATGGCCATTTTGAATCAGACAATCATGTGGCCTACTATGTCGGGAACAAAAACTTGAAGAGGAATGATGTTACATTCATTATTGAAGAGAACATTTCAAGATCTGTCCTGAAGTACAGTGCCGTCAGTGACAGGATAATGGCCATGTATCTACAAGGAAGACTAGTTAATATGACTATCATTCAAACTTAAGCACCAATCACTAAGGCCAAAGATGAAGAAATTGAAGATTTTTACCAGCTTCTGGAAATCTGAAACTCATCGAATATGCAATCAGGATGCAATTGGTAATTACTGGTTACTGGAATGCAAAAGTTAGAAACAAAGAAGAAGAATCAGCAGTTGAAAACATGGTCTTTTGTGATAGAAATGATATCGGAGATCACATGATAGAATTTTGCAAGAGTAATGACTTCTTGAGTGCAAATACCTGTTTTCACCAACACAAACGGTGACCATACACACAGACCTCACCAGATGGAGTACACAGGAATCAAATCAACTACATCTGTGGAAAAAGATGATGGAAAAGCCCCATATCAGCAGTCAGAACAAGGTGAGGCACTGACTGCAGCACAAATTATCAGTTGCTCGTGCACAAGTCCGAAGTGAAACTGAAGAAAATCAGAGCAAGTCCAGGAGAGCAAAAGTATGAGCTTGAGTACATCCCTCTTGAGTTAAGGGACCATCTCAAGACCAGATTTGTTGTGCTGAACAATGACAGAAGACCAGACAAATTGTGGAATGACATCAAAGACATCACCCATGAAGAGAGCAAGAGGGCATTAAAAAGACAGAAAAGAAAGACCAAATTGGATATCACAAGAGACTCTGAAACTTGCTCTTGAATGTCAAGCAGCTAAAGCAAAAAGAAGCAAGGACGAAGTAAAAGAACTCAACACAAAATTTCAAAAGGCAGCCTTAGAAGACAAAATAAAGTATTATAATGACATGGGCAAAGAGCTAGAGTTAGAAAACCAAAAAGGAAGAACACATTCTGCATTTCTCAAGCTGAAAGAACTGAAGAAAAAAATTCAAGCCTAGAGTTGTAATAGTGAAGAATTCTACAGGGCAAATACTAAATGACTCAGGGAGCATCAAAAGAAGATGGAAGGAATACCTAGAGTCGTTATACTGGGAAGAAGTGGCCAATGTTCAGCTATTTGAAGAGTTAGCGTATGAACAAGAATCAATGGTACTGAAGGAAGAAGTCAACACTGCGTTGAAAGCATTTCCAAGATCACAAACTAAATTTAAGACTATTTAAGGAGCCAGGGTAGAGGTAGAGAATGCAAACTCATCTGTTAAATCACGTGACACCCTTTGGAGACACTACTGAAGCTATTCCTAAACAGAGGGTGCAGAGGTCCCTTAGATATGGACTAGAGGACAAGTAGGGTGAGCTAAAAATGTTCCAGTTAAAGTTGAAGTGTTATCAGGAATCAGGTGGAGTAATGCCCTCCGGTTAGAGATCAGATGGGGCCCCTGTCCTCGTATCTGCTAGTGTAGAACCTGAACACATGAAATCATGCCAATCTGCTTATGAGGCACCAATTTGCCTGTTATTTTAAAAAAGTGAAAAACCAAACAGGAAGCTTATGCTTGATACTGTCCCCTGCACCACAGAGCTGTTGTCTTCAATCTACTGCGTTAGCAATTTCTTCAGGTCTGATAGAGGTCCCTGTCACATTTTCTTCCACCTTGTAGTTTCCAGTAGAGTCAATCTTTTAACAGATTGGGGAAATTTTCCTTTTCCTTTGGGAATCCTTGCGATGGTCTATTGCAGAATGCCTAAATCTTCTTTGTTCCATTGTCTGATCAGGATTTCTGAACTCTGTCATATGGGACCACACACACATATATGGGCTCATGGTGCTCAAACTGATATTATGTGGAATATTACTGAGTGGTGTAAAATTTCCACAGTTTGTAGGAGAAAATTTATTGTATTCACAATGTTTAGGTACATACTGTACTCTTTAGCTTTTCATTTAGTCAGAAGTAGCAGTGTTTTCTGATTGCTTTCTTTTATGTTGTACCTACGAATGTTTACATTTTACTTTAAATAGTTTGATTCTGTAGTAAATTTTTGTTGGTATGTTGTCTGTATCATGTACCGCACTTTGTTTTCCCCCTTCAGGTGACTACAGCAAGACCATTTATTGTGTCATTTTACTTTGTACCACTAAGGTAAAATATCTTATATTTCAGGCTTTTAAAGTTGAATATTTACTTCTGATCTTTCTATTCAATTTCACTGTGCAGACTATTTTTGAGACAGCATTGCAATATCTAAATTACTGAAAATCAATCATATGTTTTACTATCTGGTGTGCAATTACACTTAATTATTCTTATTTCAAGATAAATTTACAATTCTAAGTGAATGTTTTAGGGCCACCATAACAAATTACCACAGACAGTGTGGCATAAAACACCAGAAATGTATCCTCTCATAGTTCTGAGCGCTGGATGTCTGAAAACCAGGTGTTGCAGGGTTGTGCCCCTTCTGAAGACTCCAGGGAAGAATCCCTCCTTTACTCTTCCTAACTTCTAACCAGATGGTTAATTGAATTATGGATTCAATGAACACACCTAATCTCTTTACTAAATGGCTGGGTAGTCGCATTGTTCATATTTCAGTTTCTGCTTTCTCATCTTTCTAATTGAGTAGGCTCAAAATTCTCCAAACCATCATGAGCTGGTTACTTTTTTGCTTTGTAATTCTCAATTTTTTTTTCCTTTCTTCTTATGTAATATAAGGGTCAAGGAGAAACCTGGCCCCATCTTCCACATTTTGCTCAGCAATCTTCTCAGCTAAATATCCACATTCATTCAAGTTTTACCTTCCGCTCAATCAAATCCATTGCCACTGAGTGAGTTCTGACTTATAGTAACACTATAGGACAGACTAGATCTTCCCAACTGGTTTTCTAAACCAGAAGGTTGGCTGTTCGAATCTGCCAGATGCTGCTTGGAAACCCTATGGAACAGTTTTGCTATATCCTATAGGCTTGCTATAAGTCAGAATTGACTCGATGACAGTGTTTTCTCTTTCTTTGAAAGAGTTTCCAAGGCTGCCGTCTTTATGGAAGTAGTCTGCCATGCCTTCTGCCATGGAGCAGCTGATGTATTCAAGTGGCTGAACTTTGGTTAGCAGCCAATCCCACTGTACCACCTGGGCTGCTTTTCCACCCAACAACAGACAACAGTTGCCAAGTTTTCTGCCACTTTATAACAAGAGTCACCTTTCAATCAGTGTCCAATAACTTGTTTATTATTTTTTTCTGGGATGTCACCTATAATGTTCACATTTGTAGAAGCAGTCTCTCAGGACAGGCTGAGAATTTTCTGTCATGTGCCTAAAAGGTCATCTAGTTTCTGTCTATTACCAAACTTCAGTGTGGCTTCCACATTTTTAGAGCTTTGGTATGAGAGCACTCCGCTTGCTAGACCAAAACGTGTATTTGTTTCCTAGGGATGTTGTTATTAATGACAACAAACTGAATGGCTACAACAACAGCGCTTCATTGCCTTGTGGTTTGGTAGGCCAAAATTCCACAATCAAAAAGCTGGAAGACTGAGTCCTTCTGGAGGCTCTGAGAGAATATTGTGTTCATGCCTCTCGTCTAGCTTCTAATGGTTGCCAGCAATCCTTGGCGTTCTTTGGCTTATAGATGTGTCACTCTGATCTTTGCCTGCATCCTCCCAGTATGTGTGTCTCTTTGTATCCTCTCCTCTTTTTGTAAGGACACTAATTACTGAATTTAGGGCTACCATAATCCACTAAGGCCTCATGTTAACTTGATTATGTCTACAAGAACCTTATTTCCAAATAAGGTCATGTTAATAGCTTCTGGAAATTAGGATGTAAGTGTGTCTTTTTTGTGGGAAACAATTTGACCCACCACAAATTATTAAAGATTGTGTTTGTCCTTTTTTATATGAGTAGAACTCATAGTATTTTTTTTCCCACAAATCTGGTTGTGAAACATTTACCAAAACACTTATGACTTAGTTCTTCTCTGTTTGTGTATTATCCTCACTCCAATTCTTCTTAGTGACTATTAATGTAAAAACCATCTCTTTAACCATCCTTAGTAAATAAACTTTTGGACCTTTGTCAGAGTGTGGAAATGGCAATATTCATGCAACTCAGTGTGGAACTTGTTAAATAGCATGATGAAATTCAATAAGCAAATTTATTTTTGTTTTTGGGCTTCTCTAGGGCTGTCTTAGAATTTACTTGTTTCTCATCAGTTAGATCTTTTATCACATTTTCATCTACTTTCCAGCTTCCAACATGTTGTTGCTATGATGTCTCCTTTTGGTTATTCTTTCACTGAATATGTTTGACTTAAGATAATTTTTTGTGTTGTTAAGATAGTTGGATTTAAGAACACACTGGGAGACCTCTCACTACCTGACTTCAGAATCTATTACACTGCCACAGTTGTCAAAACAGCCTGGAACTGGTACAAAAAGAGACAGATAGACCAATGGAAGAGAGTTGAGACCCCAGAGATGCCACCATCTGGCCTGTGAACAGTTGATATTCAACAAAGGCCCTAAGATGTTAAACTTGGGTAAAAGCAATGTCTTCAACAAATGGTGTGGGCAAAATTGGATGTCCATCTGCAAAAAATTCAGACAAGACCCATATCTCACACCTTATACAAAAACCACCTCGAACTGGATGAAAGACCTACATATCAAATCTAAAACAATAACGCTCATCCAGGAAAAAATAGGATCAACGATGGAAGTTTTAATACACAATATAGACAGACTTCAAAATCTGACAAACAAAGCACAGTCAACAGAAAATAGACAATTGGGAACTAAAAAGAATCAAACACTTTTGCTCATCCACAGACTTTATCAAAAGAATTAAAAGACCACCTACAGAATGGGAAAAAATATTTGGCAACTCTATGTGAGACTGACGCCTGATCTCCATAATCTAGAAGGTACTACAAAATATCAATAAGTAAACAATAAAGAATCCAATTAAGCAATGGGTGAAGGAAATGGACAGACACTTCTCTAAAGAGGATATCCAGGCAGCCAGAAAACACGTGGAAATGCTTGTGATCACTAGCTATTAAAGAAATTCAAATCAAAACTACAGTGAGATACCATCTCACCCCAACAAGGTTGGCCATGATCCAGAAAACGCAAAAGAGCAAATGATGGAGAGGCTGTGGCAAAATCGATCTCTCCTACACTGTTGGTGTGATTGCAAAATGGTGCAGCCTCACTGGAAAGCAATCTGGCACTCCCTTAAAAAGCTGTAAATGGATACATCATTTGATCCAGTAATACCACTGCTTGGAATTTATCCTGTAGAATCAAGGGGATTCACATCAAATACATGCACACAAATGTTTATTGCAGCACAGTCCACAAAAGCAAAAAGATGGAATCAACCCAAATGCCCACCAACAGAGGAATGGACAGGTAAACCATGGTATGCACACTCAGTGGGACACTATGCAATGATAAAGAACAATGATGACAGCAGGAAGCGTCTCTTAACCTGGTTTCAACTGGAGGACATTACGTTGAGTGAAAGTAGTCAGCGACAGAAGGACAAATACTGTATGAGACCCTGTGATAAGAATTTAAAAACAGACTCATGCATATCAGAAAAGACTCTTTGACGGCTGCAAGGGTGGGGAGGCAGGGAGGGTGAGAATAGGGTATAGATTAGATAGTTGATAGAAATTTGGTTGGGTGAAATCAGTGACAGAACACATTAGAAAGAAGATCAGTTTTAATTGGACTTCAATATAACATGATTGCTCCTCTCATCTTAACCCAATATTGCAAAAACAGAGTTGCTGGGGTGAGGGTCCGGGGACCATCAAGGGCAATTGGCGAACTAGCGTTTTGCTAAGAGAGTCTTCTGCACCCCAAATTAGTGAGTGGCATGTGGGATCTTAAAAGCTGCCAAGCTGCTATTTGAAGTACACCAAATGGTCCCAACTTAGCAGGAACAGATGATCACCAGGGACCAAAACGATACAGGAGAAAGAGAACCCAGAAGACAGAGAGATCCAGGTGAATAGGTGACTTCATCTACATGTAACCAGAAGAACCAGATGGTGCCCGGTCACCACCAGTGATAGCTGTGATAGGACTCACAAAGTTAAGTGGCAGCATGAGAATAAAAAGGGGTGAACCCTGAGATCTCCGCTAAAAGACTGCAATTGATGGTCCAGGGGCCTCAGGGTTTCTGTGGGAGTCTGGCCCCTGGCCCTGATGCTGCCCCTGTCTGTAAATCATAATGGAGGTCAACTCTTCAGACAGGAGTGGATTGGACTTGACAACACAGAGTGACCATATCATGTGTGCACTTTGTGGTTTCATGCGTCTATAGGATGTCATCCTGCTGACCTCTTACTGGAGGTGGAGCAGAGGATCGAGAGGAGGGGACAGGAGATTATTAGGAGGATATGACAGATATAGAACAAAGAGGAGAAGTGTGCTGTCACCAGGCAGGGAGAACAGCGGGAGCTGCACATAGGTGGGCATTTAAATTTATATGGGATTGTACATTTTCACTCAGTCATAATAAGAAAGAGTTTTTTTTTTTTTAGAAGAGTTTGATTTCATGAGGTAGTGAAATTACATGCTATAGTCAACGAGAAGTCCTGGTGCTTAGTGGGTTAAGTGCTACCCTCTGCTAACCAAATGTTGGCAGTTCAGATCCTCCAGGCACTCCTTAGAAACTCTAGGGGGCAGTTCCACTCTGACCTCTAGGGTCACCGTGAGTCGGACCCGACTTGATGGCAATGGCATTATTCAATCGAGTGTCTCATGCAGAAGTCTATAATATATTCTTTACTCACTGACTTCCGAGTTTATCATATACTTCCTGCACCACCCTCAAAATGTTTTCTTTATTTTGGCAATGTAATATGTCTTAAAATATGTAAGATGAAGGTTTGATACTTCATCAAGCTTAGTTCCTCATAAACTTTTTTGGAAACAAGTTTTAGAAGAAAGTTTACATGTTTCCCTGAAAATTTTGCTAGCATTTTAAATGGCATTCACTTGTTAATGAACAAAGACAACTTATATTATTTACCCTGCTTAGAGGTCAATTCAGTACCCTGTTTAGAGGTCACTTCAGTACCCTGTTTAGAGGTCACTCTATTAACTGACATAACTATTTTCTTAAGACCTTTTTTCTTTATTAGAATTCTGTAATTTTATCTTTAAAGACAGCACTTTTTGCATAGATAATTCTAGAATTTGCATATTTTTTGGTTAGTAATACGACCTATTGCTGTCCAATCAGTTCTGACTCATAATGACTATACAGACAAAGCAGAACTGCTCCATAGAGTTTCCAGGGGTTACTAATATACACAGTATTTTCTACAGTGTTCTGTAATTTGACTTTTACTAATTTATTTTCTATGTCTATAATAAGCAGTCTCTTCCACCCATCCACATGTGGAAAGGGGTTCCCTGGTGAAGGGGGCTCAGCATCCTTACTGAAGTTGGAGGCAGAGATTTGGGAGATCTTCAGGCTCAGCCCCAAGGCTGAATGCAAGTCGTTTTTAGAGGCACAAGCTCCAGTCCGTGAGAGGTTAGACTTGGCCCACGTGGCTCCATGACCCAGGGGCAGAGAGGAGGTCCCAGGGGTCTCTCACTTGGAACAGTTAGAAGTGTGGGAGTGCTCCCAATCCTGACTATTACTACTTTAGTGCACAATTGACTGTATTGTATTGATCTTATACTTTGTCTACTCTTTCAGAATTTTTTTCTTTTTTTTTATATTAGTGGAATGAAAATGTACATACTCTGTCCTTGCAATATTGGGTTAAGATAGGAGGAGTACACAGGTTGTGTTGAAGTCCCATTAGTACTGATCTTCTTACTAATGTGTGCTGTCACCAATTTCACCCAACCAAATTTCTAACAACTATCTAATCTAAACCCTCGCCACTCACCGTCCTGCCCTCCCCACCCTTGTAGCCCTCAAAGAGTCTTTTCTGATATGCATGAGTCTGCTTTTAAGTTTTTACGGTAGGGGTCTCATACAATATTTGTCCTTTTGTCACTGACTACTTTAATTCAACATAATGTCCTCCATCGAGACCAAATTGAGAGATGTTTCCTGCTGTCATCGTTGTTCTTTATCATCGCACAGTGCTCCATTGGTACATATACCATAGTTTACCTATCCATTCTACTGTTGGTGGGCGTCTGGGTTGATTCCATCTTTTTGCTATTGTGAACTGTGCTGCGATGAACATTCGTGTGCATGTATCAGTTGGCCTGGATTCTGTGGGATATATTTCAAGCAGTGGAATTACTGGGTCAAATGATGTATTTATATCCGTTATTTTAAGGTAGTGCCAGATTGCTTTCCAAAGAGGTTGCGCCATTCTGCAATCCTACCTACAGTGTAGGAGAGTTCCAATCTCTACACAGCCTCTCTAGCATTTACTGTTTTGTGTTTTCTGGATCATGGCCAACCTTGTTGGGGTGAGATGGTATCTCATTGTAGTTTTGATTTGAATTTCTTTAATAGGTAATGATCGTGAGCATGTCTGCATGTGCTTTTTGGCTGCCTGGATCTCCTCTTTAGAGAAGTGTCTGTCCATCTCCTTTGCCCATTGCTTAAGTGGATGATTTATCTTTTTCTTATTGATATTTTGTAGTACCTTCTAGATTATGGAGATCAGGTGTCAGTCTAACCTCGAGTTGCCAAATATTTCTTCCCACTCTGTAGGTGGTCTTTTAATTCTTTTGATGAAGTCTTTGGATAAGCGGAAGTGTTTGATTCTTATTAATTCTCATTTATCTATTTTCTCTTCTGATGAACGTGCTTTGTTTGTCAGATTTTGAAGTCTGTCTATATTGTGTATTAAAACTTTCATTGTTGACCCTATTTTATCTTGGGTGGGCTTTACTGTTTTAGATTTTATATTTAGGTTTTTTATCCAATTTGAGTTGATTTTTGTATAAGGTGTGAGATATGGGTCTTGTTTCAATTTTTTGCAGATGGATAACCAATTTTACCAGCACCATCTGTTAAAGAGACTGTTCTTAACCTAGTTTAAAATCTTAGGGCCTTTGTCAAATATCAGCTGTTCACAGGAGGATGGTGGCATCTCTGGGATCTCTACTTTGTTCCATTGGTCTATCTGTCTCTTTTTGTACCAGTACCAGGCTGTTTTGACAACCACGGCAGTGTAATAGGTTTTAACGGTAGGTAGTGAGATGCACCCCAGCGTGTGCTTCTTCTTCACTTGTGATTTACTTATCCGGAGCTCCTTCCCTTTCCAAACAAAGCTGATGATTTGTTTCTCCACTCCATTAAAAAATGTCTCTGGAATTTGTATTGGGATTGCATTATATAAGTAGACTGCTTTGGGCAAAATAGACATTTTCACAATATTGAGTCTTCTTATCCATGAGCAGGGCAGATTATTGCACTTATGTAAGTCTCTCCCACTTTCTTGTAGTAAGGTCTTGTAGTTCCCTTTGTAAAGATCTCTTATTTCTCTAGTTAGATTTATTCCCAGGTATTTTATCTTCTTGGGGGCTATAGTAAATGGAAATGATTTGGTGATTTCTTCTTTAATAATCTCACTGTTGATATAAAGGAATCCTATTGGTTTACTTATGTTTATCTTGTATCCTGATACCTTGCTGAACTCTTCTATTAGTTCCAATAACTTACTTATGGATTTCTTTGGATTCTTTGTGTAAACAATCATATCATCTGCAAAGAGGGAAATCTTTACTTCTTCATTGTCAATACAGATGCCCTATATTTCTTTGACTTGTCTAATTGCTCTGGCTAGAACTTCTAGCACATTGTTGAATACAAATGGTGAGAGTGGGCATCCTTGTCTAGTTCCCTTCCTCAGAGGGAATTCTTTCAGTCTTTCACCATTCAGGATGATGAAAGCTGTTGGCTTTGCATAGATGCAGCTGATTACATTGAGGAATTTCCCCTCTATGCCTATTTTTCTGAGAGTTTTAAACATAAATGAGTGTTGAACTTTGTCAAATGCCTTTTGTGCATCAATTGACAAAATGGGTGATTTTTATCTTTTGTGTTATTGATGTGGTTAATTACATTGTTTTTCTGATGTTCAACCAGCCTTGCATCTCTGCAATCAAACCAACTTGAACATGATGAATTATTTTTTTTACATGCTGTTGAATTCTATTGGCTAGAATTGTTTGAAGATTTTTGCATCTAGATTCATGAGTGATATTGGTCTGTAATTTTCTTTTTTTGTGGGATCTTTCCCTGGCTTTTTATTAGGCTTATACTGGCTTCATAGAATGAATTTGGAAGCATTGCATTTCCTTCTATGGTGTGAAATAGCCTCAGTAGTATTGGAGTTAACTCTTCTCTAAAGGTTTGGTAGAATTCTCCAGTGAAACCATCTGTTCCAGGACTTTTTTTCGTTGGTAGATTTTGGATGACTTTTTCAATCTCTTCCTTTGTGATAGATTTATTAAGTTGACCTACTTCTCCTTGTGATAAGCTTGGTGAGTCTCATGAATCTAGAAATATGTCTATTTTCTCTAGGTTTTCAAACCTGTTAGAATACAGCCTTTCATAGTATTCTGTTACGATATTTTTTATTTCAGCTGGGTCTGTTGTAACATCTCAACTCATTTCTTAATTGGGTTATTTGTGTCTTCTGCTGTTTTTCTTTTGTAAGTTTAGCCAATGGTTTATCAATGTTGTTGATCTTTTCAAAGAACCAGCTTTGGGTTTTGTTAATTTTTTCAGTTTTTTTTTATTCTCTAATTCATTTAGTTCTGCTCTAATCCTTATAATTTGTTTTGTTCTGGTGCCTGAGGGGTTTCTCTGTTGCTCTGTTTCTACTTGTTCAAGCTGTGAGGCTAATTCTTTAATTTGGGTACTTTCTTCTTTCCAGATGTGTGCATTTGTAGAGATAAACTGACCTCTGAGCACTGCTTTCACTGTATCCCATAAATTCTGGTCAGATGTTTGCATTCTCATTTGAATCCATAAATTTCTTTAATATTCTTTAATTTCTTCTGTAACCCAAGGCTTTATGAGCAAAGTGTTGTTCAATTTCCACAAGTTTGAATTTCTACCTATGAATTTTCTGTTATTGAATTCAACTTTTATAGCTCTATGGTGCAAGAAGATAATTTACAGTAAATCAGTGGTTTGGATTTTATAGAGAATTGTTTTATGACCTAACACATCGTCTATTCTGGAGAATGTTCCATGTTCATTGGAGAAGAAGGTGTATTTATCTGCTGATGGATGAAAAGATCTATATCTGTTGATAAGATCAAGATAGTTGATTGTTGCAATAAGATCTGCATCTTTACAGAGCTTTTTTCTGGATGATTGATCCTTAACCGAAAGGGAAGTGTTGAAGTCTCCAACTATTACTGTGCAATGATCAATCTCATTTTTCAATGTTGTCAGTATTTGTTCAATGTATTTAGGTGCTCTGGTATTGGGTACATAAATATTTAATATTGTTAAGTGCTGCTTGAGTATTGAACCTTTCAGCAATAGTGACCATTCTTGCCCACAATAGTGGATTTTGCATTAAAATCTATTTTATCTTAGATTAATATTGCCACACCTGCTCTTCTTTGTGTATTGTTAGCTTGCTTTGTATATTATTCCAACTTTTAATTCTCAACCTGTTCATATCTTTAAGTCTGAGGTGTGTTTCTTGTAAAAAACATATAGATGGGTCATGTCTTTTGATCCAGGATATCACTCAGTATCTCTTTACTGGAGCATTCAGTCCATTTATATTGAATGTAATGATTGATAGGTATGCGCTTATTGCTATCATTTTGATGTAATTCCTTTTGTGTTGATGTTTTCTATATTATTCTTAATGTTCTATTCTGGGGTATTCTTCTTTATGGGTTGTTTGAGTTTTATGTTGGTTGAGACTCCTGTACTGGATTTCTTATTTTGATATAATGCATTGTTAATCTGCTTTATAGCTACATGTATTATCCCCCTTAACATACTAAGATTAAAATCAATTTTAACTACTTCATAAGTCTGAAACTTCCTCTGCATCAAAACCAACTGTAATTAATGTAGTGTATCCCTCTTTTAATGTGATGGTATTATAGTTGTCCTGATATGATCACGGATTTCCTTATTATAATACTGTAGCTTTGGTGAAGTTTTGTGACTTCTTTAACTGATTAGAAATTTGGAGAAAGTGTCCTGAATTGTCACCTAAAGTGTACATTTAGGGAAGACCTTCTTTTAATATTTCGTGTAATTTTGGTTTAGTTTTTGTGAAGTCTCTAAATTTCTCTTTATTTTCACCATTATATTTGATAGACAGTTTTGCAGGATAAATAATTCTAGGATGGAAGTCTTTCTCATTCAGGGCTTTGAATATGTCTGCCCACTGTTTTCTAGCCAGCATTGTTTTGGCAGAAGAGTCAGATGAAAGTCTACAGGGTTTCCCTCAGAATGTTAGTTTTGCTTTGAGCCTTGCTGCCTTCAGAAGCATCTGTTTGTGTTTTAGCTTATTAAGCTTAATTATAATATGCCTTGGCATCCTTCTTTTTGGATCTAACTTTTGCAGTGTTCGATAAACATCTTGGATACCTGTGTTCTCTTTGCTCATAATCTCAGGAACGTTTTCTGTCAGCATCTCTACAGCCAGCCAAGCCAAGTGCCGTCGATCTCTACAGCAGTACTCTCTATATTGTCATTAATCCTCCCTTGTTCAGGAATGCCAATTAAATGTAAATTATTCCTCTTTGTGGAGTCCTAAACCCAACCCACTGCTGTTGAGTCAACTGTGACTCATCCTTACATGTTTCTTAATTCTTCTTCGTTTTTCTTATGTCTTTTCTCTGATTTCACCTCATAAATGCTGGTGTTAGTTACTTTGTCTTCTAGGTCACTGAGTTCCATCTGTTCAATCCTACTCTTTTGGCTTTGAATAGAATTATCTAATTCTGTAATTTTGAAATGAATCTGATACATTTCAGATTGTTGATATTCTAGCATTTCAAATAGCTTACCAAATTTTTCATTTTGTTCTACTGCATTTTGTTTAATCTCTAGGAGGGTTCTATATATAACTCTTTTGTATTCAGCCTCTGATAGATTCAGAAAGGCTTCCTCATCTGGGAAGTTTTTTGAATCTTTGTTTAGGTAATTTTCTGGAGCCTTTGAAGGCTGCCTCTTTAAATGATTAATTATGTTCTGCTGCCTGTGTGCCATCCAGACACCCTTTGATTTCTCTGACAATGGGTCTGAGAGAATTATTGGTCACCAGCTGACTCTGATACTCTAGTGATTTAAACTAGGTAGACTCTCAAGGGTGGAAGACTCTGCTCATTGGGTAGCAAAAAGGCTGCTCTGCTTATGGAGAAACTGGGGGCTGTCAGCCAACCCTACAATGTGAGTGGGAGAAAAAAGGCAGGAAAAGCTGAGGTTTCTCAACAGAGAGTGTCCAGGGAGATATACAAGCCTCTCAGCTCTAAAAGTAAACTGTACTTCTGTGCAGAGAGCTGTCCAAGTGCTGACCTGGGAGCTGGGAGCTTTCCAACAGGCTGGCCTGAACAGATAGGCAGTCAGGAACAGCAGACTCCACCTGCCAGCTTATAATGAAAGTACATTTACCATTACCTGCCATTTGCAGAAGCTGCAGTTGTCTGATACAATGAAACAGCATAAACAGAGGTCAGATGGTCACTGGATCATTTTTGAGAGGAGATTAGTCTGATACTGTTGTCTAGTCAAATATTTTAGATCCTAAGTCTCCACAGACATTCAATGATCCATATAAATATCATCCAGGCGTTAGTTCTCGGAGGGAAATGAAGAGACATCTGTTTACTCCACCATCTTTTAACGGAATCCTACTTTTTCAGATTTTTTCTTTTTAGTTCTTGCGTTCTCTATGTGAAAGTGTATTCTCATTACATCAGTTGAAACATTTTATAGACATTCTGTTTTAAGTATAAACACTTATGATCAGTTAACAAGCAGACATATGAGGACTGCCAATTAAGTTCACAAACATCTCCTAGAAAAAGTGCTCCATGCATCAGTACTGGAGATCACTATGGTCACCTTCCAGGAACACCTCTTGGGAAGCACTGACACCAACACCTAGTCCACCCTTCAAAGTGATTTTGAAACTCTTTTTTTTGGAATGGCCATCAGAGCTGTCTTCTTATCCTTGATGTCCTAGATGTCATCAAATGTCTTCCTTCGATATTGCCTTTAGCACTGGATAGGAAGAACGTCATGGGGGGACAGATCAGGTGAGTAGGGAGGGTGCTCTGATACAGTTGTTTGTTTACTGTGCACAATGGACATTCCTGAAAGGAGTTCCAAAATTGCTTTGAAGGGTAGACTAGGCACTGGCATCAGTGCATAGCTTCCCAAAGGGTGGACTTCAAAGGTGACCACAGTGATCTTCTGCCATGAGGTGAGTTCACAAACTTAATTGTATTCAACTTTCTACCTATTTCTATTATAGTTAATTTTAATGTTTTCTACTCTGTCATTTTGAAGTTTAAATCACCGTATACTCAACTGAAGTCATTTTTATGTTTCATATGTATTTTTTTTTAAATTTGAAGAATAGTTCATAGACTGTAAATATTGCATTATTTGCGTTCTCTTCTTATTGCTTTGGCTCAGTATACATTTCTTAGATCATAAAATTCTCCAGCAGAATTCTATTTACTTGCTATTTTGTCTTTGGAATTTCATTTTAGAGAAGAATAGCTTATGACCAACTTCATTTCTTTTATATATCAAATCCACATACCATTGCTGTTGATAGCAACTCATAGCCACTGTACTCAACTCATAGGGTATAACTGCACCATAGCATTTCCAAGGGTCAACTGGTAGATTCAAACTGCCAACTGTTTGATTGGCAGCCTTAGCTCTTAACCACTGCCCCACCAGCATTTCCTTAAGTCTACATATAGTTTCTGTATTTTGTCTACTAGTCTACTTGGCTACCTCTGTGCCAGTAAAATTTTGTGTAAATTACTATAGCTTTAAAATGAATCTCATTCTTTGGTACAACAAACACCTTCATCATGATCTTCTCAGCTGTGTTGTTTTTGATATACATTTTAAAATCAGCGTGCCAAATTTCAATTAAAAAAAACAAACTTCACAGGAGTTTCATGGAGCTGTATTGACTACATAGACTGTTATTAGCCTTTAACTTTTGTTAGTTATTTTTTTTTTTTGAAATTTCTGAGTCTCAAAATATAAATATGGTATCTCTGTTTTCTTTCATCTTTGTTAATATTCTTCAGGGAGGTTTTGTAAGTTTCTCCATAAAAATCATGTGTACAATTTATTATTTATTACTAGACTTTTATGTTTCATTGATATTTTAAATGGTTTGTATTTAAACCTGCATGGTATAGCCACACATTGCCTGTGTATAGAAAAGCAAATAATTTTTAGAATTGATTTTCTATCCACAGTCTTGCTGAACTCATTTGTTACTTCCAATAATTTGTGCCTTTTGTTAGTTGCTATATATAGGTAATAATATTCCCTGCAAAGTGAACAATTTGATTTCTTTTTTTACATTTCTTCTACCTTGTATTTATTTACTTTTTCTCTGGACTGAAAAAGTCTTCCAGTGCATTATTGACTAGAAGTATTGATGGTGAGCATGGTCATATTTTACTTGGCTTTAAAGGAAGTGTTTGTATGTATTATTTTAACATTATGTGTAATGCTTACTATACTGCTGTTTTTTAAAAACATACTCATTATCAGGTTAATGAAATATTCTATTCCATTTAGTGATGGTTTTCAAAGATAAAAAATGTATACTCAATTTTACAGAAAAAAGTAAAACTATGGAAATGATCATAGAGGTTCTGCATTTAACTATGGAACACTTTTTGCTTATGTGATATATCACATTATTAGATTTTACAGTGTGAAACTACCCTTGAACTCTTGGGATAAATTGAAGTTGGCTGTGAACTACTATCTCTTTTATACATCACTAGATTGGGTTCCACAGTATTTTATTTGGAATTTTGTATCTATATTAACGATATTGGTGTTGTTCAATGTCATCGAGTTGGCTCTAACTCATACAGACTATGTGCACAACAGAATGAATACTATGGAATCCTGAATCATCCTCACACTGATTGCTATGCATAAACCCATCATTGCAGCCACTGTGTCAGTCCATCTCAGTGAGGGTCTTCTTTTTCGTTGACCGTGTGTTTTACCAAGCATGTGTCCTTCTTCAGGGACTGGCCCCTCCTCCCGACAACATATCCAAAGTATGTGAGACATAGCCTTACTATCCTTGCTTCTAAGAAGCGTCGTGGTGGTTCCTTTTCTAAGACAAATTTGTTATTTTAGCAGTTCGTGGTATATTCAGTATTAGTTGTCAACACCACAATTCAGAGGTTTCTGTCTTCAGTCTTCTGTATTCATCATCCAGCTTTCACACGCACAGGTGGCAACTCAAAACACCATGACTTGGGTCTGAGACACGTTAGTCTTTGAGGTGACATAGTTGCTTTGCAATACTTTAAGAGGTCTTTTGTAGCAGATTTTCCGAAGGCAGTGCATCTTTTGATTTCTTGACTGCTGCTTCTATGGGTATTGATTGCAGATCCCAGTGAAGTGAAATGGTTTTCAACTGCAATCTTTTGTCTGCTTGTCATGATGTTGTTTATTGGTCCACTTTTGAGGATTTTGGTTTCTTTATGTTAGGTGCAATCCATATTGAAATTTGTGGTCAGTGATCTTCATCAGTAAGTGTTTCAAGGCTTCTTCACTTTCAGTGAGCAAGGTTTTGTCATTTGCATATTGCGGGTTGCTAATGAGTCTTCCTCCAATCCTGGTGCTCCATTCTTAATATAGTCCAGCTTCTCACATTTTTTGCTTGGCATACAGAATGAAAGATACAGTGAAAAGATACAACCCTGGTACACACCTTTCCTGCCTTTAAACCACGCAATATCTGTTTGAACAATTACCTTTTTATGTACCTACACGTTTTTCAAAAGCACAATTAAGTGTTCCAGAATTCCCATTCTTTGCAATTGTTACCCATAATTTGTTATGATCCGCATAGCTGAAACTTTCACATAGTCTATAAAACATGGGTAAATGTCTTTCTGGTATTCCTGCTTTCAGCAAGAATGTGTCTGAACATATACAGTGATGTCTCTTGTTCTGCATCCTGTTCTCATCTGGTTTGACTTTTGGGCATTACTCTGTCAATGTACTGGTGATCTCTTCCAGCTGGTTGATCAGGTAGCTGTCCTCTAAATTTCTTGGCGTAGGCAAGTGCGTACTTCCAGCACTGCATCCATTTGTTGAGACAGCTCAATTAACATTCCATCAGTTACCGGAGGCTTGTTTTTTGCAAATCGATTCAGTGCAGCTTGGACTTCTCCCTTCAGTATCAGAGTTTGTTTTTTTTCTTCTGATATAGTACTTCCTGGGATGGTTGAATGAAGATCATTTCTCTTTGGTGAAATGACTGTGTATTCTTTCCATTTTCTTTTGATGCTTCCTGACTCATTTAGTGTTTTCTCCATACAGTTCTTCAGTGTTGAAGTTCAGGGCTTGAATTTTTAATTCAGTTCTTTCAGCTGGAGAAATGCAGAACATATTCTTCCCTTGTGGTTTTCTGTCTGTAGATATTTTCACATGTTATTGTAATGCTTAACTTTATGTTCTTGAGCCTCCTTTTGAAATCTTTTGGTCAGTTCCTTATTAATAATATTTATGGTAAGACTAATCAATAAGGCAAGCCAAGTGCCGTTGAGTCGGGTCCGACTCATGGCGACCCTAGGGGCCAGGGTAGAACTGACCCCCAGACTAATCAATACATCTATTTTTTATTTCTGGTCTTTATCTCAGTATCAAGTATACTCAGACCTCATAAAATAAATTAGAGAGCCACGCTCCTTGTTTTCTATTTTCCTAAAGAGATTTATTCCTTTGCCATTCACCATGAGACTAGAAAAGACGAACAGTGCCTGAGTACCATTACTGAACATTTTGGTCAAGGATTTGTTAGAGGAATCCTGACAAAAAAAGGGGAAAATATAGAACATAATTTCAAATTCCTATGGAATGCAGATTTTCTGGAACTATGTAGACTTGATAAACCCCTGGAATTATTGCCCTGAGATAATCTTTAGACCTTAAACCAAAAGTACCACCTGAAATCTTCTTAAAACCAAACAATGGTTTAGCTTAACTAGTAAAGAATGCCTGTCTTGAGCACTGTGCTCTTTATTTAAGATCTAGAATACTGTCTAGGCCTGTAATTTGTAGTGAAGATTGAACTTTAATTAGTGCTTACATTTCTTAATAGTTGTAGGGTTATTTAAAACTTCTAGTTTTCCTTGAGCCAGTCTGGTGTTTTTCTAGGAAAATGTTCATTTCTTGTAAATTTTTTTCCAAATTTGGTATGATACTTTTTAATATACTGTCTTTAGCTTTCTAAAATTGTGCTAGCAATAGTTTCATCCCCTCTACACTTTTAACATTTGTCTGTGTTTTCTTTATTTCCTTAACTGTTTTTATCTTGCTCAGTTATTTTTTGATTTTATCAGTGCTTCCCAAACCTCACTTTTGAGATTGTTAATTACTTTTTGTGTGTTTCCTATTTTATTCTTTTCTGCCCTTTTACTTTTATTGGATTTATTTGTTCTTTTCCAGCTCCTTAAATCAGTGATTAGCTCATGAATTTTAAGTCTTTCCTCTCTGATAGGAGTATTTCGGTACATAAATTCTCCTCCAAGTATTGCTCTAGTGGCAATAAACAAATTATCACTCCATTCTAACAATTCTCTAATTTTATTCATGGTTTCTTTTTCAACTGATGAGTTACTAAGAAGTGCATGAGTGAGTATATGTATGTTTGTGGATGTGTACTGATTTTCAAACATAGGTTTTGTTTTACATCTACAGTTTTATTTCCAGCTTTATCTCAGTTACATTATAATCAGAGAGTGGATCATTATGCTGATACTAAATCTTTTAAAGTTGCTCATGCCTGTTTATGTCCTGGTACAGCTAGTGAGTTCCTGGTTGGTGCAATGGTTAAGCCCTGGATTACTAAACAGAAGGTTGATGATTCATACCCATTCAGAAACTCCTTGGAAGCTTTGTAGTCTGTTTCCAAAAGTCACAGACTTCAAAATCATATAGACTGTAGTTGTACTGTACACTTTTGGGGTTGCTTTGTGTTGGAATTGACTCGATTACACTGTGAGGGCCCCAGTAAAGAATTGTTAATCTTCCTCACTGTAATGGTAATTGGTGAAGTTCTTCTTTCATTTCTGTTAATTTTTGCTTCATATGTTTTACAGCCACATTACCAGGTTATTGTTACTGCTATCACTAAGTCAGCTCCAACTCGTAGTAACCTTATGTTTAGTAGAACAAAAGGTTGCCTGGCTCAATGGCATAAGCTTAAAATGAACTGTTCTTATTTTATGTACTTTTTAAAGAATATTTGAAAAATCTTAAGAGTTGTCATGATAAGAAAAGTTTACTTAATTATTTTTGTAAAAATTGGATATGTATTCAGTGATGTGTGTTAGCCAAATAGATAATTGAATTAACTAGAACATAAAGGGAAGCTTGGCTTTTGGACTGAGTTTGTAAATGTAGTTTAAGAGGATTCAAGACCTTTAACTAGCTTTATAAATGGGAACAAACAGTCGATCATGTCCTCCAAACTCCCCTACAGTGAGTTTTCCTCTCCTTTTGCACGTGAGTCATGATTACACTTCTGAACCTTCTGGTGGCTGGGAGGGACCATGCAATCGTTTCTGACCAGTGAATGTCACCTCTAGGCAGAAGCCTTTAATTGCCAGGATGAGGCCATCCAGTACACCTTCTCCTTGCTGTAGCATGACAAAAGCTTCTTGCTGATAAGGTAGCATCTAAAGGTGATAGAGTCCATCAGCCTGGGCCTTTGAGTAACTGTGGAACAGAGGTCCTTGATGATTTCATTTTTCCTTGTAATGGGAAATGTCATGTGAGACTTGTAAGCAGAGGTGTGTGAGGTCTGACAAGTAAGTTTGGGAGCTCATCCCAGAAAAATGCTTTGTACCTCACTGCTGAATATCATTATGGTCACCTTTGAAGTACTCCCCTTGAGAAACTATGCACCAATACCAGCACCTAGTCTACCCTTCAAAGCGATTTTGGAACTCTTTCTGGAATGGTCATCAGAACTGTCATCATATGAAGTCTGACAATTAAGTGCAGACTCATCCCAGAAAAAATGCTTTGAAGAGTGGACTAGGCACTGGCACTGGTGCACAGCTTCCCAAGGGGAGTATTTTGAAGGTGACCGTAATGATATTTAGCCATGACGTAGCCCTTTTTTTCTGGGATGAGTTCGCGAGCTTAATTGTCAGACCTCATAGAGGAACGAGCACTATGTTTGGGATAGAATTTGAGGAGTCTTCATTGACATACTAAGCTCTCTTGAATCAATGCCTTAGCTTAATTGGTTAACACAAATAGAGTGCTACATATGACAGTGTAATTTATGGTACTGAGTTATTGTCTGGGGAGTGGGAAACAAGGATCATGTATTGCACATGATAAGCTGGAAAGCTGGTGACTCTTATTTATTCTACAGCC
Source organism: Heterohyrax brucei (assembly GCA_028571685.1). Classification (NCBI taxonomy): domain Eukaryota; kingdom Metazoa; phylum Chordata; class Mammalia; order Hyracoidea; family Procaviidae; genus Heterohyrax; species Heterohyrax brucei. The sequence continues at coordinate 69,694,686 of CM053162.1, read as the reverse complement.
AAGTACTGGGTTCAGTTTTGCAAGAGACATGCTGGTAGGCAGACCACCTCATAACTGAAGATTTATTGTTAGGAGATAAGAAGAGAAACATCCGGAGTTTTGTTGTTACGTGATGCCAGGCTATCTTGCATCTGACACTGAAACCACTTTACCAAGTGGATTAAAAATAATCAAAATTTGCTAGATACTTTGTCTCAGTTTTCCTGCTGTACGAAGTCCATGGACCTGCATGAGGAGGCGTGTTGTCTTCCCACAATGCAAGCTTGTTTACATAAGTGACCCTGAGAGAAAAAGAGGTGTGATGATCAGAAATGATCAGAGAAGTTAGTACAGAAAAGACCAGAGTAGACAGGCTTATGAACTCTGTCTAGATTATTTGTTTAATTGTCGTTACTTGGAATAGAAAAAAGCAATAGGCTATACTCCAACTACTTTTTAGAGAACATTTTATTGCTAAAATAATTGGAAGCCTCATTGTCAAAAACATGTTCAGTCCTGAAGATAATTCCTGAGTCTCTGAACTTGCACAGGCAGAAAGGTGGTTGGGGAAGCTGTGCAGAGAGAAGATAGAGTGTTTCCTCTGATGCCTGGCTTGTCTCTGGCCAGGGACGATAATGGACAGGAAGTTCCTATGAGAAATGTGAGCCAGAAGCTATCTGGTGGTTTAACCATGCACCTAACCTTACAGCCAGAACCTGGAGATTTTGCTGCGCCTCCTCTCGACGGCACTTGGCTGGTCTCTGTGGGATATTATAATTTCTAGGGACCAGTGGGCACTTGGCTTGGCAGGGACGAGTGACTGATGTGCTTTTTTCTTAAAGAAATCTTTATTGCCTTGTCCTGCTTTCACTACATGTTTGTGTATGGCCTGTCTTTTGTTTTGTAGGTAAACAGACCACTAAGACCCATAGCTGGGCTCTACTCACTACTTATGGATTAAATTATATCCTCCAAAATATTTCTTGGAATTGAAACCTTGGTGGCATGGTGGTTAAGTGCAACAACTGCTAACCGAAAGGTTGGCAGTTCAAATCTGCCAGGTGTTCCTTGGAAATTCTGTGGGGCAGTTCTACTCTGTCCTATAGGGTTGCCATGAGTCAGCATTGACTCTGTAGCAGTGGGTTTGGTTTGGTTTATTCCTGTAATTTTCTTTGAGAACAGTCTTTGCTATGTTAGTCAGTTGAAGTTCCATGAGGATGGGGCAGATCTGAACCCTAATAGCTTCTGAGTTACATGAAGTGCAGCACAGACATACAGACACACTGGCACACAAGGGGAGGAAGACAGATGCTATGCAGGGGTTACCAAGGAGCGGCGGGGGCTGCAGACAAAGAGGACTTTAAGCAGCTGTGACCTTATCTTGGACTTCTGGCCTCCAATGTTTTGGACTTTTGACCCCCAAAATTGTCAACAAATGACTTTCTGTTCTTTACGGGTACCCACCTTTGATGTTTGTGTTACAGAAGTGCAGGAGACAGGATTGCCCTTAAGCCAGACATAAGAGTTTCCAGATGGATGTAACAGCTGAATGGGACTTGCTGGCTCTTTCCCTTAGGAAGGGTATGAGTTTATTTGGAGGAAGAAGAGTAAGCAGGTATATCCAGCCAAGTGCTGTCGAGCAGGTACATCAGTCGTCTCAAAGGTTAGACTGGGGCATATTTTTACTTGTCTGCCAATAGCCAGTCTCCTCTTCTTCTACCTGAGTAATAAATGGTTTAGTAAACATAACATTTTTCAGGCTATTAATTTTTTAAACAAATTTATGGACAGCGAGGTCTGAGAAGTTGATGTGGACTTTTATGAACAGACTTCAAAAGAAGAGGCTGTCCTTCTTATCCTCTTGCTTTTCCTTATTTGCTAGAATGGTGACATGAAATTGGAGTTATTGTATCCAGCTTGTATCCTGCCCTAGACTGTTGATCTTGAGGCTATTTACTTGAGAGACTCAAATACTATAAAATTTACCAGTGCTAATTTGATCTTTCCTTAGCATGCAACTATGTAATAGTAATAACTTCCATAAAATATTTCATGTATCTGTTCATAAAATTTTTTCATAATACACAAACTTAAGCACATATATACATTCATAGGTTTTCTAGAAATTATTTCAAAGCATTACTAAACATAGTTAACTAAGGAAGTCTCCTTTGCTGTGTACCCTGAGGCAGGATAAACACAGTAGTACTCCTGAAGAATGTTCCAGTTGCTAACCGCTGTCTGCCGTGGGTTTTTCTACTTGGGGCTCATGTGTGAAACCACTGCTTTCCTCCTCTGCCCACAGTTTCGTGACACATGTTAATGTGAACCGCCTAGTTGTGTGGGACACTCGGTGTGCTTCTGTTGTATAGACTCTGAAAATAGCTTCCCATCTTTTCTGGTGGTTCTCAGATACTTCAGAGTAGAGTTCATACATGTCACCTACATCAACCGTAGTATAAATCCGACCGTCTCTAATACAGCCTTAAAAATGGATGATAGTCCACCTGGTGTTGTTTATGTGATAATAGGCAAACAGACAAAAATAAATTGCATGATGTGTACAGATAGTCTGAAAGGATATCAAAATGTAACATTGTCTGGTGGTTGAATTATGGGTACATACATTTATTTTCAATTTGTTCCACTGTAAGTAAGCATCTGTTACTTGTGTGAAGAAAAAAAAATGTTAAAAGCAGAAAAATTAAATTAGCCCATGCAATGACACTAAATTGTTAAAATTGAATGCATCCTTTAACCTACACACAGGAAATCCAGTTACAATAAAATGATGTCCTCTTACACTTCACCCAATGAAGAGCTCTAGAAATCTGACATTTTTTTTAAGATGCCCCTAGAAAAAAGTTCTCCATCAAATAACCCTGATCTAAGCTAGATCTGATTTGAATGGAGCCAAGCGGGATGATTTGGGAATGTGTTTGCTGGAGGTGTGCTATTCACCTCTCTTGCTAATTTTTTTTTTTTTTAATAAAAAATAGGTACTCTGTCTTTCTGACGAGTACTGACATGCATGCATGTAAGTTATGGCCAGTGTAGAGTATAATGGAATGCTGATGCTAGAAGAAAATTTAAACACTATCCAATGCCTGAAAATTAAAACAAAATGATTAAAATGATCACAAGTTAAGTGTAAAAGCTGGAAAAATAGCAGTGAACAAATTTGAACTCTAGGTTATTATATGCCTGTGGGATATTTAGAGCCCAACTATACTGATCTCTGCAACTTCATCTGAAATGCAATTAATAATCTGCATGGACAGTAAAATAGACGTGATAATTTTAGTGGTACTTAGTGATCTTTATTGATAGAACAGGATCGAAGGGGGCCTAACTGAGTGTTTGCTGCACGGTTACTTAAACTTCTGCGTACATTTAAAAATTTCTGTAATAAAAGTTGGAAACCCTGGTGAGGTAGTGGTTTAAGTGCTACGTCTGCTAACCAAATGTTTGGCAGTTCAAATCCACCAGGCACTCCTTAGAAACTCTATGAGGCAGTTCTATTCTGACCTCTAGGTTGTGTGAGTTGGACCTGACTTGATGCAGTGGGTTTATAGTGAAAGGTGGGGAAAAAAGCCAGAATATAGACATTTAAATGCTTAATGTATGTTTGTTGACTGACAAGAAAAGCTAGGAATTGAAATCTATAACATAATATTATTCACCTAGAAATACTTTATATATGAACTTATTTATTTATTTTAAATCATAGATGTAAATTGGTGCCGACAGACTTATTTTTAATGCTTAATTGTTACTCAGTGCTTTACTTTGATTATTTAGTTCACCTATAAAAACAAAACAAACAAACAAGTACTGTCGGTGTTCTGCTTATATAGGTGAGTGACTTGAGAAATATGAAGGTTAAGAAACTTGCCCCAAATCATATAACCAGTTAGCAGCAAGCTGAGAATTTAGTCCTATTAGTCTAGATCCAAGCTCTTATGGTTAAACACTGTGCTATACTTTCAGTTGCTGCAGATTATGTACTTGATTTATATCTTTATACTAACAAAACAGAACATGGACCTTCCTCCTTAGTTTGAACCTACTGATAAGGCCAGATACTTTTACCTCTAGCCAACGTCACACTTTTTGTTGTCTCATGAGTAGGTAGCTAGGATTTGAACTGCTTACCCTCTGAAACTACCTAGATAAAGAGCTAAGCGTTCCCTCCTCCGCTAACTGATTAAGACTTCTCTTGATTGCAAAACAGTCCTGTGAGTCGCCTCACCTGTACCTTTTCTGTTTGTGTAACTGTAACTCCTTCTTCTACAGTTGGAGGTAAAATTGCTCTGCCAAGATAGTCGAATCTTTGTAACTGGGGTGCGAAGACCTGCTCCATAGGATTTTCAAGGAGTAGCTGATGTATTTGAACTGCCGATCTTTTGGTTAGGAGCAGTCTGTTAACAACTGCAACACCAGGCCTTCCCTTTTGTAGTAGCCTGAATAAAATCAAGTTCGTTAATTGCCTGGTTTTTGTCTTTGAAAATATCTAAATTATTTTTCTCTGGTAACATAAAACAGTGGAAACAAAGTGCAGTTGCAGGTTTGGTGATATAGTTAATATTCTAAGTTCTGCAACTAACTAGGTATATGAACTTAAGTAAATTCCAAAATCAGTGAATGACATTCTTTAAAAAATAAAATAAATAAAATAAAAAGACTAGGCAGTGATAGGTTGAATCATCCCTGCATATCTGGTATAAGTCCCACTTCATCAAGGTGAATTACTTTTTTGGTACGTTGTTGAATTCTGTTAGCTAGAATTTTATTGAGGATTTTTGTGTCTATGTTCATGAAGGACATTGGTATGCAATTTTTTTTTGTGGCCTCTTTACCTGGCTTTGGTATCAGAGATATGCTGGTTCATAGAATGAATTTGAGAGTATTCCATCCTTTTCTGTGTTTTGAAAATCATTTATTAGTAATGGTGGTGTTAACCTTTCTCTGAAAGCTTGATAAAATTCTCCAGTGAACCCACCAGGGTCAGGGCTTTTTACCTATTTATTTATTTTGTCCAGACTGTTTTTATTCCATACTTGATTTATTCTATAACCTATTAGTTTTCCAGCAGGGCATTGTTCTGTTTCTGTGTTTTTTTTCCCCATCTGTGCTTTTTCTGTTATTGATTTCTACTTTTGTGGCTTTATGATCAGGCAAGATGCTTTGTAATATTTAGGTGTTTTGATTTCTGTTAAAGCTTGCTTTGTTGCCGCATATATAGTCTTGGGAGGCACTGCTTATACTTTGACTCTTGTGGGTAGCTAGGTGAGATGAGAGAATGGATCTGCCAGTCCTCAGACTCATGCTGTGGGTAGCTAGGTGAGATGAGAGAATGAATCTGCCAGTCCTCAGACTCATGGTGTGGGTGGGTGAGGAGGAGTAGCTGATGTCCACGGATGAGGAGTATGTCTGATGCATAGGGCTCTGTCAAACATCTTAAATTTGCCATTCTTGGCCGTTGAAGTTGAAAGTGGGCTTCAGGTCTATACCCAGTTTTCATATGCTGTTGAATCAGCCCACACAGATCTAGGCAAGGGTGAAGGAGTTGGAAGTCTGTGGATCCCTTATGCCTGTGGTTACAGAAAGTGGTACAGCCTAGGCTTTGGGAGTATAGTGATTTTTTTAAAGCTGTCAAACTGGTTTGAGTGCCTTTTGTCCTATGTATCTGGTTTACAAGAACTGATGTTTTATTTGTTTACTGATTTTTAATTTTTGTTATTGTTTGTTTATTTTTTCCCTCAATTCTCAAGACTGAGACTGGTCTTGGATACCACAGCTTCCATTTCCAGCTTAAGGGGCATGGCAGTTATTGAATACTGTCTAATTCTGTCTTGGTTATCCAGTACTGCTCTAACAGAAATACCACAAGTGGATAGCATTAACAAAGAAAAGTTTATTCTCTTACAGTCCAGTAGCCTAGAAGTCTAAATTCAGAGTGCCAGCTCCAGGAGAACACAAACATTCCCTCTGTGGGCTCTCCAAGAAAGTCCTTGCATTGCAACAGTCTTTGTTTGGTATGAGAGCATCTTGGAACAGGAACCTCAGGTCCAAAGCATGGGGTCTTCTCCCAGTGAGGCTTTCTTAATGGTACAAGGTCCCCACCTCGCTTCTTGGCTGCTTGCTTCCCTTTCCTCTAATCTCTTGTAAGATAAAAGATAGTGCAAGCCACATTCCAGCACTGCTGTGTTTACACTGGAGCAGGTAAATGACCTTGAGCAGGGCATTACAGTCCCTCCCTAATTCTCTTTAACATAATCTGGTCTACTGACCACAGGCAGAAATCAGGATTTACAGCACAGGAAAATCACCAAATGGAGGACAGTCACGCAATTCTGGGAATCATGGCCTAGCCAAATTGCTATACACATTTTTGGGGGGGTGCAATTCAACTGATGACAGATTGGTATAGGAGTGGAATGAGGAGGTAGATATGTGAAGGAAAACTAGGCTCTTCTTCACTAGGAAAGTCCCGGAATGGGGAGGGATTATTCTGATCCTGCACATGTGTTAGGTGCATCTGAATCCAGTGCCATTTCTGACTCTGCTGCCTCGTCTCTCCCATTGTGGTGAAATACAACCTGAGCACTGAGCACCATTGCTTGTCTCACCCTGTGTGTGCCAGGAGGTCCAGCTTCAGGGTGGTGGCTAGCACAGGTTCTTGGTTTCTGCTGAAATGTCCCTCTCTCCTTCTGCCAGTTGATCCAACTCCTCAAATTCATCTTTGATCTTCAGGGCTCCTAGACGGCCACATATAACAGTTTCAGTTGTTTTTTTCAGGTCTTCATTGTAAGAGGGATCTAGGAAGTGTCTGACTATTTTGCCATCTTGGCCTTACCACCCCTCCATTCTACTACTTTAGCACTTAATATGTGCTTATACCTGATTAAATTTAAAGTTGGTTAATACTTTTTTCTGCACCACACAAAGACTGTGGAAACTTAGGTTGTCATTGCCCTCTCTCATAGTCCATGTTATTGATGTTGAATAATTCAGTCTCAATTTGTGAACTTCTAGGCAAAAACAATAATAATAATAATAACAAAAGTAAACCTTTGCTGTCAAGTTCATTCTGACTCACAGAGACTCTACAGTGTGGAGTAGAACTGTCCTATAGAATTTCCCAGGAGCAGTTGGGAGATACAAACTGCCACTTCTTGCTTAACATTTGAGCTCTTAAACACTGTGCCAGTGGGGGTCCCTTGCTTACTTAGCTACTCTAGTTTAGTAAATATTAATTTTTAAGTTAATATTCATTTAAAATGAACAAAAGTCACTTTCTTCACCTTTGCTTCTACCTTATTCTTTTTTTCTCAGTTCAGTTTCTTTCTTATTGAAACATTTTGTGTTTCTTTGGTGAACTGTGAGTGGCAAAATCAGACATTGTCTGAGGATGACATTTTTACTTTTCCTTCAAATTGGAGTGAAAGCCTAGGCTGGCAGGTGGTTTTCCCTCAGCACATTGGAGACACTGTTCAGTGTTCCTTTGTCCTCTCCTGGTGCTGTTAAGAAGTCTTCCTCCAGTCTAATCATTCTTCACTGTGGGAAAGCTGCCTTTTTTGAAAATGGCAACATGGGTAGCAAAGTGGTTCAGTGCTATCACTGCTAACTAAAAGGTTGGCATTTTAAATCTAACAGGTGCTCCTCAGAAACTGTATGGGGCAGTTCCACTCTTTCCTATAGGGTCGCTCTAAGTTGGCAGTGACTCAGTGGCAATTGTTGTTGTTGATTTGAGAATGTACTCCTTGGTTTTGATATTCAGAAGTTTGGTGTGATATGTCTAGGCGAGTTTTTGTCTTACCCTATAACCTGGTGGCATACTGGCTAAGTGTTACAGCTACTAACCTAAAAATCGGTGGTTCAGATCCACCAGGCACTCCTTGGAAACTCTGTGGGGAAGTTCGACTCTGTCCAATGAAGTTGCTCTGAGTCAGAATCGAATCGACCTGTTGGCAGTGGCAGTGGCAGTTTAGTGGTAGAATTATCACCTTCCGTGTGTAGTCCCAGTGTCGTTTTATGCAATGCACTTCAGGCACAGTGATCACCATCCCCCTCAATCAGTGGAAGCTTGTGTGTTGCTGTAATACTGGACAGGTTTCAGTAGAGCTTTCAGATTAAGACAGAGCCAGGCAACCTAGTTTCAAAAATTGGCCAATGAAAAGCTTATAGATCACAATAGCCAGGTTTTGTTGTGCAAAATCGCGTGAGAGCTGACTCCATGATAGTGACCACAATACACACCGCACCGCTTTCAGAGTCCTGACTTAGTGCAGGATGTCACTTCTGGCTCCCTGGGTCAAGTGGGCCAAAGGCCAAATCTCTCTCTCTCTTTTTTTTACTTATGTGGTGTAGGGTCTGTAGTGATCAAGATTATGTCGCTGTGGCTACTCCATGTGTGGCTGCTGTATCAAGTGGCAGGGCAGAGCCTGCGGTGGCTTCCCACCCCCAGCTCTCGTCTCTCTACCTTCTACCACCTATTGGTGGTCTGCTCATGTAGCCAGCACTCCTGCTCTCTTCTGGCATCTGTTTCCTGGGCTTTACCTATTAGCTACTGGATTCATCAACCCTTACAGCCAGCACTTGAGAGTCCTGTACCCTGACATGGTGATCTTGGGTTCGCCAGCCTCTGCAGCTCTGTCTTGTCACCAGCTTGGGATCCGCCGACCTACACAACCAGTGATCTAGAACTCTGGTCTCTGACCTGCTGACCTTGGGTTCACCAGCTCCCATGGCAATGTGAGACTTGTGCCAGGACTTGGGACATTGAGCTTCTGCAATTGTGTGACCTATTTCCTTAAATATAAATCTTTCCTTGTACATGCACATGTTCGCAGTTTTGCTTACCTAGAAAACCCAGCCTAAGATAGGGTCAGATTCCCTGGGACTGGGTAGTATCAGCCCTTGTGTTTCCTGTATTGAGTTTGAATGTGACATTTCTCTAGCCTCTCAGAATTTTCCTTTTATTATTTGTTTTCTTTGATCTTGGACTTAAACATAACTTGAGGGAGGGTTTTATATTTTATGCAGCACTCAGTATTTGAAGCAGGAAGGAACTCATACAAGCTTAAAATACACAGCAAAGAAAGCCCCTAAAAAACAAACAAACTCATTGCTGTTGAGTCTATGCCAACTTACAACAACCGTATAGAACAGAGTAGAACTGCCCAGGAGAGTTTCCAAGGGGCACCTGGCAGATTTGAACTGCCAAACTTTTGGTTAGCAGACATAGCACTTAACCACTACATCACGTTGAAAATCATGTGAACATATTTTAAAGTTAATAAACATCCATCTGCAACATCAGTTGAATGACTGAGTTGTATTCCTTAGAGAGATTAGGGATCCTCATAGTATGAGAAGTATTCAGAATACCTGTTGTAGCAAAATACCATAATCCCTGGGCACGGATCACTGGAACCTAAGTCCTGAAAAGGACCTACAGGTGACAAGTGACAGGAGTCTGCATTTTAAAAGGCCTCCCCAAAGAATTGTAAGCATTCTCATTTCAGAACCACAGATAAAATGCCCCATAATTATTTCAGCACTCTTTTGTTGCAGACTTTCAAATTATATACATACTTCTTTATAAGCATTACAGTCATGCGCATCCTTATTTGTAAACATCTTTATCATAATTTCCTAGAAATATATTACAAAAACGTAAATTCTTGATTCAAAGAGTGTGCCTGGTTTGAAGGATTTTAATGTATGTATTCAACTCTGCATCTATTTTATCAGTTTATGACCTAAGGCAGGAGCAAAGGAGTCCAGGGTTTTACAAACATTCTGGAATGGTGAGGATTAATTCATTTTTTATGTTTTATAAGAAACTCACATTTCACTGCTTTCTCTTTTTTTGGTGGTCAATTATTTTGTTATAAATAAGATTTAATGCTTTCCTCTGATATTTGACATACTTTATTATAGTAACAGTATTTTCTTTATGTCTTTTATTCATTTTCAAGAAGATGTTAGTCTTTATTTTTTTATGAAAATCTTCATAGAAAAAGGTTACTAATGATTTGTTTAGCGTGTATTTTGCAAAACTCCCTTCCAATTTATGTTGGCCTTTCCTTTGATGGTGTTATTTCAGACTCCCTGACAGTGTTATTTTCATGAGATCTACTCTTTATCATCATACTTTTTGGTTTTATGTTTAGAAATGCCTTTCTTATTTGGAAATTATATATTTGTATAATTGATGTAATCATGATAAAAAATGTTTCTGCCAAATCAGTTCTGACTTATGGTGACCGTATAAGGCACAGCAGAACTGCCCCATGGGATTTTCATTGCGTGGCTGATGGATTCAAACTGACAGCCTTTTGGTTAGCAGCTGAGCTCTAAACCACTGCACCCCCAGGGCTCTTAATTGCGTTTGGCTAAGTTTTGGAAACTCTGGTGGCATGGTGGTTAAGTGCTACTTCTGCTAATCAAAAGACTGGCGGTTCAAATCAGCCAGGTGCTCCTTGGAACCTCTCGGGGACAGTTTTACTCTGACCTGTAGGGTCACTGTGAGTCAGAATGGGCTTGGTGGCAGTGTTCTTTTTTTTTCTTTTAAGTTTTATTTTAGCACTTTCATTGTTTTTGTTTCTGTGTATCATTAAACCTTCAGTTCATTTCCCATTTTTCTCAGGGTTTAGCTTAATGGAGGAATATAAACCAAAACACCAAACTCATTGCCATTAAGCCCATTCTGACTCACAGTGACCCTACGGGACACAGCAGAGTTGCCTCACATGGTTTCCAAGGAGTGCCTGTTGGTTTCAAACTGCCGACCTTTTGGTTAGCAGCTATGGCTCTTGACCACTATGCCACCAGGGTTTCCAGTGGAGGAAGATGGTGTTATTTAATTTCCGGGGGTTAGCTACAACCTCTACACAGTTTCTGAAAGGGAACCAACACTTTTTCCTACCGGGTTGAAATGTCATCTTTGTCGAGAAATATATTCTTTCTGAGCTCGGTGTTCTGTAACCTTGTGCTGCCTGTTACTGGACTTTTATTATCCTTGAAGCTGTCTGTAATAGTATGACTCTTTATATTTGTGGTATAAAGTTTCCTTTAGCGAATTTTTTTACTTTTCAAAACTTCCTTATCAATCATGTGTCCAGATGACTTTTGACCAACTTCTAAAACATGATCTTCACAAAAATTTGACTAGAATCATTGAATTTACAAATTATTTGAAGAAAAGTAAAGTTTTCTTATTCAGGAACATGGTTTATCTCTCCATGGATTCTAATCCTCTCAGTAGGTGTATTAGTTACCTAGAGCTGCTATAACACAAACACCACAAGTATCTTGTGTTAACAAGCGTTCATTTTCTCACCGTTCAGGAGGCCGGAAGCCCCAGTTGAGGGTTTTGGCTTTTGAGGGAAGGCTTTCTCTCTCTGTCGGCTCTGGGTCCCTGTTTCTCTTCACCTTCTGGTCTTCAGTCCCGTGGTGGTCTCCATGTGGCTTGGCACCCGCCTGTCCCTGTTTGTGCTGACTTTTCTGTGCCTGCCTGCTTAGTTTATATCACAAAGGCTGTTGGATTAAAACGTACTGTACACTGAAATGGCCTTATCAACATATAAAGAAAACTCTGTTCCAAATGAGATTACATTCAAAAGTATAGGGTTAGGCTTTATAATAGTCACTTTTGGAAGGCATAATTCAATTCATAACAGTAACATTTTGTTTTGCTTTATTATCTTCTTTCCTTGTTGTGTTATTTAGAATCAGGTTTCCAGCTGAGCTTAGAAAGGGATGGGTGCTCATTTGATTGGGATGGTTTTCCATTAAATTGCTAATCCAACATAGAATTTGATAGGAATTACTGATATGACTGTTGTGAAATTCTCATTAAAATACACCTGAAGTCACAGCAAAAGGCAAAAATTCATAGCAACGCGGGAAACAAAGAGCGCCAGCTCAATGCCAGACTCTGGGAGGAATTGGCCCTAATTAGAAGGTAGATGGAGCAGTAATAAGGGAATGCCTCTAAAGGCTCACAGAGGATATTCTCTGACTTTGACTGAAGAAATAGACACCTACTGAAAGAAGGTAGGAGGCTTGCTAGAATGGAGGATATAAATATTAAAGCTTCGAGAGTTTTATCTATCTGTTTCTTGTCTCAGAGCTCCTGAGCTGGTGCCAGTCAGAACGTGGCGCATTCACTCACAAATCCCCCCCTGAGATTCAGTGCTAGGGGACGGTGTGTGCTGTGTCCCCTCTTCTCGTTCCCCTTCCCTTCTGCTCCGTCCTCCTGCTCAAATTTCATCCAGTTAGAAGTCTGCCATATTGGAAAGTGATTTGTTTATGTGTGTGTATGTCTGAGAGAATGTGTGTGTTCGTGAGACTGTTTGCAAGCATGTGTGTGTGTTTTGGGGTTGTGAGAAAGCCTGCTGATGGTACCCCTTTGGGAAACATAGTTCACACGAGTGAAGTGTTTCTACAAGTTGTGAAGCATTCCATTCCACTGCAGGCCATGATGGGAGAGTAGTTATTCTTGAACAAGTTTTTGTTGTTGTTGTTAACTGTTCTGTAATGGAGTCTTAGGAATGCTAAAATGAAGGGCTGTAATCCATCCTGGGTTTCATTGACTGTGCAAAGGTATTTGACCGTGTGGCTCATAATAAATTATGGCTAACGCTGTGTAAAATGGGGCTGCCAGAACACTTAATTGTGCCCCTGAGGAATCTGTATATGGATCAAGAGACTTGTGAGAAGAGCAAAAGGGGCAACTGCGTGCTTTCAAGTCAGGAAGGGTGTGCCTCGGGGTGGTATCGTTTCACCATACCTTTACAGTCTGTATGTCATGCAAATAATCTGAGAAGCTGGATTATATGAAGAAGAAAGAGGCATCAGGATAGGAAGGTGACTCATTAACAACCTGCCTTATGCAGGCAGCACCACCTCACTGGCTGGAAGTGAAGAGGATTTGAAACATTTACTGATGAAGATCAAGGACCACAGCCTTCTGTGCAGATTTTGCCTCAACAGCAAGAAAACCAAAATACTCACAATGGCACCAGTAAACAACATCATCATAAATGGAGAATGGATTGAGGTTGTCAAGGATTTCACTTTATTTGGGTTCACAATCAAAGCCCATGGAGACAGCGGTCAAGTAATCAAAAGATGCACTGGGAAAATCTGTGGCAAAAGAGCTCTTCAAAATACTGAAAAGTAAAGATGTCGCCTTAAACACTAAAGTGCACCTGACCCAAGTGATGGCATTTTCAGTTACGTCATATGCATGTGAAAGCTGGACAATGAACACAGAAGACAGGAGAAAAATTGATGCCTTTGAATTGTGGTGTTGGGGGAGCGTGTCGAATGTACCACAGACCGCCAAAAGAACCAACAGATCTGTTCTGGAAGAAGTCCAACCAGAGTGCTCCTTGGAAGCAAAGGTGGCGAGACTGCATCTTACACACGTTGGACATGTCATCTGGAGGGCTCAATCTCTGGAGAAGGACATCATGCCTGGTACAGTGGGATCGGTGAGAAAGAGGAAGACCCTTGACGAGATGAATTGACACAGTGGCTGCAACAATGGGTTTAATCATAAAACCTTGGAGCAAGACCAGGCAACGTTATATTCTGTTGTGTATAGGGTCGCTGTGAGTTCGAACCGACTTGATGGCACCTAACAAGAACAACTAATCCATCATTTTAAAAACTGAATAATTCAGCAATGAAATCTAAGAGTTAAGTCTATTTATAAACACACTATGTTTTTAAGCTAGAAATATCAATAATAGGACATCTTCACACCAGAGTATCTATGATAAGATTGAATTTGGACACATAATATTTTTTTATTCCCAATGTAATACAAAAAAGTTAGAACAAATAGTTTAACTTCTTCAAGTAAATACAACTGCTACCAAATAATCAATCTTGGGTTTTGGAATAAAGTCTATTTACAATCTGTGCCGACAAGTGCATCTTTAGAAAGAAAGGGAGATATCGCTATACCTAATCTTTTACTGGAGTACCCCACTGTCGTTGAGTTGACTCTGACCCCCAGCAGCCGTACAGAATGGAGTAGGACTACTTCAAAGAGTTTCCAAGGAGTGCTGGCGACTTTGAACTGCTGACTTTTGGGTTAGCAGACATAGCACTTAACCACTATGCAACAAGAGTTCGCTTTGCTGGAGTAGGTTACTACTTTTTTAAAAATGGATTTTTCACCAAAAATAAAACTGCAGAGAGACTGGAGGCTGGTCAAAAGCAGGGACATGTGGAACTCTGGGAACAGGGCTGAAAAACAAAAATCATCCAGGTTGAAGGACACTTTTAAAATTTGTAGTCTTTCTCTTCCATCCTTAATTTAAAAAGTCACAGACACAGATAATAATTTTGGGGGCTGTGAGGATTAGAAACATTCTAAGAATCTGATGGTTGCTATGACTTATGAGCAGGGTTGCAGCCACAGCCACATGGCTGGCTCCTCCCCTGGCTGGTAAAACAGCATGTGTTTCTGTTTAGGGCTACCTAGTCTTCCCTGACAAGGGGGCCTCGAGATCACTGTCTGTGTATCAGCGTGCCTAACACCATCACAGAGATAGCTACACAGTGGTCATCATAGTCACTTGCCTAAGTGACAGTAAGGAAAGCCTGGTGGTGCAGTGGTTAAGCGCTCTGGCTGCTAACCTAAAAGGCTGGCAGCTCATGTCTTCCAGGCGCTCCTTGGAAACGCTATGGGGCAGTTCTATTCTGTCATGTAAAGTTACTATGAGTTGAAATCAACTTAGTGGCAATGTGTTTTTTTCTGTTTTGTTTTTTTAAGTGGCTGTAAAGCCCACTTGTCCATCACTTTGCCAGACTGTGGAGACTTGCAGGTTGCTGTGATGCTGGATGCTATGCCACGGGAGTTTAGATAACAGCAGTGTCACCCACAGGAGACAGGTTTCACCTGAGTTTCCAGGCTAAGACACACTGGGAAGAAGGACTCAGTAGTTTAACTTCTGAAAAGAATTAGCCTCTGAAAACTTTAAGAATAGCAGAAGAACACTGTCAAATGTAATGCCATAAATGAACCACCCAGGTTAGAAGACACTCAAAAGACACCAAAAGGACAGCTGCCTCCTCCTAACAGACTCGACTTCAATGAAATAGCAGGAGTCTAGCTTTTTGTGACCTTCATTTGCTGGTGTGGTACTATTCAGAATGAGAAGACACAGCTGCAGACATCCATTAATAACTGGAACGTGGAACATACAAAGTACGAATCTAGGAAAATTGGAAATAATTGAAAATGAAATGGAATGCATAAGCATCAATATTCTGGGCATTAGGGAGCTGACATGGGCTGATACTAGCCATTTTGAATCAGATAATCATATGGTCTACTATGCTGGGAATGAAACTTAGACTTAAAGAGGAATGCTGGCATATTCATAGTCAAAAAGAACATTTCAGGTTGTGTTCTGAGGTCTAATACTGTCAGTAATAGGATAATATCCATGTGCCTACGAGGAAGGCCAGTTCATATCACTATTATTCAAATTTACTCACTAACCACTAAGGCCAGAAATGAAGAAATTAAAGATTTTTGCCAGCTTCTACAGTCCAGAACTGATCAAACTTGCAATCAGGATGCACTAATAATTTCTGGTGATTGAAATGTAAAAGCTGGAAACAAGAAGGATCAATAGGTTTAAAATATGGCCTTGGTGATAGAAATGTTTCTAGAGATTGCAAAGTAGAATTTTGCAAGACAAATGACTTCATTGCAAATACCATTTTTCACCAGCACAAATGGCAGCTATACACACATACCTAGCTAGATGGAATACACAGGAATCAGACTGACTACATCTGTGTAAACAGACAAAACCAGGAACTGACTGCAGCACAGACCATGAACTGCTCCTTTGCAAGTTCAAAGTGAAACTGAGGAAAATTAGAACAAATCCACAACAGCCAAAGTACGACCCTGAGTATTTTCCGCCTGATTTAGAGACCATCTCAAGAATAGATTTGACTCATTAAACACTAACGACCCAAGACCAAACAGGTTGTGAAATGACATCCAAGACGTTATCTGTGAAGAATTCATAGATTAAAAAGACAGGAAAGAAAGAAAAGACCAAACTGGATGTCAGAATAGACTCTGAAAGCTTGCTGTCAAACACTGAGCAGCTAAAGCAAAGGAAGGAATGACAAAGTAAAAGAACTGAATAGATTTCAAAGGGCAGATTGAGAAGACAGGATAAAGCATTATAATGACATGTGCAAATGGCTGGAAGTGGAAAACCAAGGGGGAGAACACCTTCTGTGTTCCTCAAGCTGAAAGAATTGAAGAAAAAAAAGTCACACTTCACGTTGCAGCAGGGAAGGATTCTACAGGGAAAACAGTAAGCAGCTCAGGAAGACTCGAAAGAAGCTGGAAGGAATACGCAGTCATTATATTAAAAAGAGTTGGTCCACGTCCATTCACGTCAAGAGGCAGAACACGCGCCGGGACTGTCAGCACTGAAGGAAGAGGTCAAAGGTGCACTGAAGGCGCTGGTGCAGGGCTCCGGGAACTGAAGGAAGATCATTCGAGATATTGCAACAAACGAATGTGACACTGGAAATGCTCACTTTTCTTTCCTGAGAAATTTGGAGAGCAGCTACCTGGCCAACCAACCAGAAGAGATCGATGTTTATGCCTCTTCCCAAGAAAGGTGATCCAACCAAATGCAAAAATTATTGAACAATTCATTAATATCACACAGAGTAAAATTTTGCTAAATTCTTTCATAAGTGGTTGCAACGATATACTGAAAGGGAACCATCAGAAATTCAAGCCAGATTCAGAAGAAGATGTGGAACTAGGGATAACATTGCTGATGTCGAGGAGATGTTGGCTGAGAGCAGGAGATACCAGAAGGATGTTTACCTGTGTTTCATTGACTACATGAAAGCATTCCACTCTGTGGATCATAGGGAATTATGGCTAACATTGCATAAAATGGGAATTCCAGAACACTTAATTGTGCTCTTAAGGAATCTGTGTGTAAGTCAAAAGGCAGTTGTGTGAAGAGAACAAGGGGACGCTGCATGGTTTAAAGTCAGGAAAGGTGTGTGGCAGTATTGTACTCTGTCACCGTAACTTTTCAATCTACATGACAAGCGAATAATCTGAGAAGCTGGACTACATGAAGAAGTAGGAGGCATCGGGACTGGAGGAAGACTCGTTAAGAACTGGTGCCCTGTAGATGACCCAACCTTGCTAGCTGAATGTGAAGAGGATTTGAAACACTTACTGATGAAGATCAATGACCATAGCTTTCAGTACAGATTGCACTTCAACATCAAGGAAACAAAAATCCTCACAACTGGACTGGTGAGTAATGTTATGATGAATGGAGAAAAGATTGAGGTTATTCAGGATTTTGTTTTACTTGGTCCCACAATCAATGGCTGTGGAAGCAGCAGTCAAAAAACCAAAAGACTTGTTGTATTGGGCAATCCTACTGCAAAAGACCTCTTTAAAGTTGAAAAGTAAAGATGTCATCTTAAAGACTCAGGTGTGCGTAATCCAAACCATGGTATTTTCATTTGCATTTTATGCATGTGAAAGCTGGACAATGAATAAGGAAAACAGAAGAAGAATTGACACCTTTGAACTGTGGTGTTGGAGAAGAACATTGAGTGTGTCATGGACCGCCAAAAGAACAAAGAGATCTGTTCTGGAAGAAGGACAACAGGAGTGCTCCCTGGAAGCAGGGATGGCAAGACTGCATCCGACGTACCTTGGACATGTTGTCAGGAGGGATCAATCCCTGGAGAAGGACATCATGCCTGGTAAGCTAGAGGGTCAGCAAAACAGAGGAAGCCCCTCAGTAAAATGAAGTGACACAGTGACTACAAAAATGAGCTTACACGCAGATACGATTGTGGGCGTGGTGCAGGACTGGAACAGCACCTCGTTCTGTTCCACCCACAGCTGCCGAGTCAGAGCCCACTCGACAGCACCGAACAACGAGAACAAGGAGAGGAGCTGCTGCTGGTCTCTAGACTGTTAGCGTGGTGACTGGCAATGTCTCCGAGGCTGTCTGTGCTGCTGTGGGAAGCCTCTACCTTCTGAATTTTTGTCAGTGAAGCCATGTGATTCATAAAACTGATTTGATGGAATATGAAGACTTTGAGGAATCTTTGTCTTATCAACTTTTTGGAGATTTGTGTCTTCTGTAGACGTTAGTAACCCATTGGGGCATTCTCCAACTCTAGCGTTATTTTTTGAATGGTGGAAAGGATGAACCAGTTGCACAGAGATACCATCCCCAGGCAGATCCTTCCTTGCAGACGGCTACAAACAGGCCATGGAAGCATCACTAAAGGTTGTGGAGCCACGCTCACCGGCTCAGCAGTGGAGACAACATGTCAAATGGCACACATGTATGTCCCAAGTCTTGATGGCCTCTTCCTCCAGGCGAACGTGGCTCCAGTCCTCATCACTGAGCTCAGGCTGTCTTAGCAAGCTTCCTCCTTGATGACTGAGAGCAGGTCTGGACTCTTGCATGGGATTGTAGGGATCTAGTTTTCTCATTGGTTGATTCCCAGAGGCTGCTGTCTGAAAGAGGCTTGGAAAAGTGGAGCCACCTGCTGGCTATTTCCACAGAATAAAGGGACGTTTTCCTGGAAAGAAGTAGGACTGACAGCCTTGTGAGGCAGGTGCCACTGAGCAACGACCATGACACAACAGCCGTACTGAGCCCTTGGTCCAACCTCTCGAGTCACTTCCTGCTGAAAACCCTTGTGCAGACAGGAAGTCCGAAAGCGATAGAGAGTTGCTCAAACTCTGCGTCAGTTAGTAGACTGTTGTCTCCCATCTAACTCTTTTATCCTCTTGGTCATAAGGCTGGGGTTTGTGTTCTGCAATCGAATTTCTGCTTCTTGAGTGCCCCCCTACTAGGCTCTGTCAGCAGGGGCAGGAGAGGGACGCTGGAGAGCTGACAGATGGGCGGAGACTGTGCCCTCCGCTGCCTCCCGGACCCCTGAGCAGCACCCCCGCAGCGCCCCTCCCTGGTCCGGGGGGCAGTTTCTCCATCTCTTGCTGAATCAGCTTCGTTTTGCCACTTCAGAGACACTGTCTCTAACCAAGCAGTAACTCCATCACGGAAGTGTGGCTTCCAGATACACAGGACCTCCACTTCAATTTTCTGAGTTTTAATAATTCAGTTTCTTGCGTGTTTAATAATTCCCTTTGTCCTTGCATACGTCGGGGTGGCAGCTCCCTCCTGCGATGACTGCCTCCTGCCATTCTCTCTGTTAATAACTGGTGTGGCTTCTGTGTCCTCCCTAGCCTCAAGTGACACAGACTCCCTGGCCTGACATTCAGGAAGTTCACATTCACCTGACTTCGGAGGCTAAACAAGGTGGTGCATCATCTTTTCATGGACTAAACAGAGGTCACAGGACATGGCTGACCCCACAGGAAATGTCCTTGAGAGGTTAGGGAACTTCACATCATAGTGAGCAGGATAGGAAGACCAAGGGAACTCTTAAGACCTTGAAAAGGTCTGTACCTCAAAGGGGAGGCTCAGTGAAACCCTCCTCTCCCTCAGGCCACACGTGCTCAGTGCAGGTGGCCACTGGGCCTGGCTGGTTCCAGGGGGCAGAAGCACAGCCACAGGGGGTGTGGGAGCTGGGCAGAGGCCCCCGGGAAGCGGGCCTGAGTTTCTTCTCTGATCCATCTCCAGTCTCCTGAGCTGCTGATGGGAAGACCCAGCTAGAGAACAGAGGTTGGAAAGTCTTAGACTGTGATGCTCCTCGCTGCTAAGGGCCAAGTGAGTGTCACCTGGCTTCTGCTTGACCGGGACCAGGGAAGCCTCAGAGACTTAGGAATTGGGCCCCTGCTGCCTGCACCTGTCCCCCTCCAGGTGGTAACGGCGGCTACGCCCACCCCGGGTCGCCCCCACTGTTGTCAAGCTTCGCATCCCATGCATTTAATCATCATTATTATTTATCTTATGTTGATTTTGGTCAACAGAAGTTTTGCTATTAAATAGAATGTGGATGATAGACAATTTAAAAGGAATGAGCTTTTACTAGAATTCAGGCTTCTCGGGCAGAGCCTGTGAGTTTCGTGGCCGCTCTGACTCCCGTACCTCCAACAGTGACTGGGGAGTCTGCAGAATAGCTGTTGAATGAGGGGACAGCAAACTCAATCTCAGGAATCTTTTTCCTATATCTTTTTCATCTACTTTAAAAAAAACATATAAAATAATTACTCAGGAGACAGAAAATCAAAATCTCGTATAATAACATGTCCAAAAATCAGTTTAATATTTTTCAGATACACGTACACACACGTTTATAAATAGGTTTATCTAAAAAGTATGATTTGGACCGAATCGTGTCCCTCCCAAATGTGTGTCAGATTCACTAGGCCATGATTCCTAGTATTGTGTGGCTGTCTCCCATTTTGTGGTCTGATGTAACTTTCCTATATGTTGTAAATCCTAACTTCTAGGATGTTCATGAAGCAGGATTAGACGTCACTGTGGTAGCGGGGCAGAACACAATCTACAGGAATAGATTTTATCCTGATCAAGCTCTTTGAGACATAAAAGAGAAGCAAGCAGAAAGATTAGAGACCTCATTACTACCCAGCAGGAAGAGCCAAGAGTAGAGTATGCCGTCTGGCCTCTGGATTCCTGTGCTGAGAAGCAACTGGAGAAAGGAAGGAAGGGCGACAAGGACCTTCCCCTAGAGGTGACAGAGGGAGAGCCTTCCCTAGGAGCTAGCGCCCTAAATTTGCACTTCTGGCTTTCTAACTCTCCGTGTGTTTGTCAGCTTGCCATCCTGCGGGACCTTGCGTGTTGGTCTGGTACCTGAAGCTGTGCCACTGGTATTCAGATACCTGTAGGGTCACCCACGGCAGACGGGTTTCAGCTGAGCTTCCAGACTAAGACAGACCTGGCAGTATAATTCTGAAAAAATACTAGTCAGTGAAAACCTTATGAGTAACAGTGGAACACTGTCCGATGCACTGCCAGAGATGAGTGATTAATGGGGAAAAGGTCGACATTGTCAAGGATTTCATTTTACTTGGGTCCATAGTCAATACTCATGGAAGTAGCGGTCAAAAAATCAAAAGGTATACCACGTTGGGAAAATCTGGTGCAAAAGACTTCTTTAAAGTCTTGAAAGGCAAAGATAACGCTTTGAAGACTAAGACGTGCCTGACCGAAGCCATAATGTTTTCAGTCACATCTTATGCATGTAAAAGCTGGACAGTGAGTAAAGGAGACAGAAGAATTGATGCCTTTGAGTTGTGGGGCTGGAGGAGAATATTAAATATACCCTGGAATGCTGACAAGAACCAACAGACCCGTCCTGGAAGAAGTACAGGCAGAGCGTGCTTTTGAAGCAAGGATGGTGAGACTCTGTCTTATATATTTTGGACATGTTGTCAGGGACAGTCAGTCCCTAGAGAAGGACATGGCACTTGGTGAAGCAGAGGGTCAGTGAAAAAGAAGAAGACCATAAAGGAAATGGACGGGAACAGCGGCTGCAACAACAGGCTCAGGCCTAACAACGTGGGCGTGGGACCAGGCAGTGTTCGGTCCTGTTGTATACAGGGTTGCTATGCGCTGGAACCTAACAATGACAACAGCCTCCTAAGCTGTAAGAGAATAGCTTTCTGTTTGTTAAGTCCATCTTCTTTTGATATTTCTGTTACAGTATCACTAGTTAACTAAACCCATTTCTGACTTGTAGCGACCCTATGGACTGAGTAGAACTACCCCATAGAGTTTCCAAGGAGCATCTGGTGGGTTTGAACTGATGACCTTTTGGTTAGCAGCCATAACACTTAACCACTATGGCAGCAGAGTTTCCAACTAAGATAATATATATTTAGTAATATATTTGACATGAGCAGACTGTTGTTGCTGTTAGGTGCCACCGAGTCGGTTCTGACTCACAGTGACCCTGTGAACAACAGAATGACACACTACCCGGTCTTGCTCCATGTCCACAATCATTTTTATGCTTAAGCCCATGAATGGACTAGTGTCTACTTATTATTCTGTAACTTGATTATCACTTAATATATAACTTTCATTCTTACCATTAATATTATTTTATAATTTATTTTTAACGGTTATATTGAATTCCACAGTATTCAGGTTTAACATTTAATTACACGTGAATTTAGGTTGTTTAGTTTATATATTTTTGATATAGTAAACAATTTTTCACTGGATAATTTTGAAGTTAAATCTTTGTAAGCTTTTGTGCATACCTCTTGAGGATAAATTCCCAGAAAGGAAATTGCTGGATAAATAGTTGTGGGATATTTTTAAGGCTACTGATAGGCCTTATCATTTGTCCTGTGTACTTTTTTCACTAACTCAATCTCCTGTGAATAGTTTACGGAGTACTTCATTCTTTGCCTTCCAGTTGTGAGCCTAGTATTCAGCAGCATCACTGCTGGTTAGACTGAAATAGTCCTTCCTTATGTTGCTTATATTTCCTGAAGTTAAATGTCTATAATACTTTTCTTCTCTGATATCACCTTTTATTTCCTCCTGTAATTCCACAGGGAAAGTCCTATTGATGACCATCTGTATTTTATTCTGCCATTTTGTAAACTTTTTTTTTTTGTACCTTCCTTTTCTTTTTGGCCTGGCATATCATCAACATGAAAAATCTTCATTCTCAGTCTTTTACAATCTGATGTTTCAGTCATACTTAATGTTTTTAAGCTCACTTTGGATTTTGTACTTGTGAAACTTGTATGGAACATTTTAATAAGTAGATATAAAAGAAGCAAGAGAAATGAAGGATCTAGAAAACACTGGGCAGAAGAAGCATGAAACTAGGAAAGAGGGCAGTATCAAAACAAAGGCTGAAAGGTTATGCACCTTTCTAGGGCTAGGAGTAGGAGAATAGTCTGATTTTTGTTTTTCACGTATAGATCATTAAAAAAAAACCCTATAAATTAGAACATTTCTAAGGCTCATGAATCAATCAGGTTTTCAGAAGCCATACAGATGTGATGGTGTGAACACAGGAAGCACAGGTGGAAAGAAGGAATGTGCTGTCACAGCGTTGGAAGAACAGCTAGAGTTGCATAGAGGTGTGTGTGCAGGGTTGTACATGGCAAATTATCTTGGATTGCAAACTTTCACTTCAAGCACAGGAAAACAAACAGAAAAGTACTTGACATAGGTTGAATCTGGGTGATGAAGGAACATATCAAAACTCCCTCCAAGTGGTTCTGTCATGAGTAAACACATAGTGACTCTAATGTCTACTTGGGAAACACTGAAAGAAGGTAATTTGAAGTATGGAAAATAATGAAGTTAGTTTCGGGCATGATTAGTTTGAGATGCATGAAAGATGTTTGAGCGGAGATACAAAGTGTATGTTGGCTGCATGGTTGAGAATCACAGATAATGTTTATACAGGTTTTGATGAGCAGGAGAAAGGTATTTATCTGTGAAAGACTGAGAATGAGGACTAGAATGAGAATAACTTAGGACTGAGCGCAGAATCCTGAGACAGGCAGGGCCAGAGGTGGGAGGAAAATCGGAAAGTGTTCCGTGTACAATAATGTGTACAAAGAGAAAAAAGTTTCTCAAGAATGCTGTGGTCAATCTAGTGGATTGCTGAAAAGTGCGAGAAAACAAAATGGAGAGTGAAAAATGCCCATTCTCATTAGCATTATTGAGGATATAGATGGTTCTAGAGATGGTAGTCTTGATGGGTTAAACGAGGATGGGAGGAGCATACAACTGGTGAGGAACTGGAGACAGTACATTCTTTGAGAGATGATTTGCCTTGAAATTGATTCTAGAGATTGGGAAACTTTATGGAATTGTAGGATTCAAGGGAAGCATTTTCAATATGGGAGATGAAGAGCATATTTTGTATCTATTGGAAGGACCAGGAGACTGTGACAGAAGGAAGACAGAAGAATAACTGATGCCTTTGAATTGTGCTGTCGGAGAAGAATAATGAATATACCGCGGACTGCCAAAAGAACAAACAGGTCTTTTCTGGAGGAAGTACAACCAGATCGCTCCTTGGAAGCTAAGATGGAGAGACTGCATCTTGCATACTTTGGATGTGTTGTCAGGAGGGATCAGTCCCTGGAGAAGGACATCATGCTTGGTAGAGTGGAGGGTCGTGCAAATGAGGAAGACCATCAATGAGATGGATTGACACAGTGGCTGCAACAACGGGCTTAACCATTAGAAGATTGTGGGCATGCTGTGGGACCAGCTCGTGTTTTGTTCTGTCATGCATAGGGTTGCCACGAGACAGAACCAGTTTGATGGCACCTAACAACAGCAACAACAGGAGAGAGTGAGCGGAGCCAGAAGTAGTAACAGACGAATGGGGTCCCTGAAAGGCTGATGGAGTGCAGCAACCATCCTGCCTTTGATGGGAGAACGGAAACTTCTTCCTTATGCTCAAGAAAGGCTAAAAGAGAGGACAGATGAAGCTCTGTGGATTTGGTGGAGGAAGCTTGAAGGAGCTCCTATCGGTGGCTGCAAAAAATGAGACGAGATTTGTTAACATGGTAGGAAGAGAGGTGAGGGATAAAACTGTAAAGTTGAGGAAAACGAAGAGCGTACGAACAGTTGTTTCCAAGTATTCTGGAGTTTAGATCTCTCCAGAGAACAAGTTGATGTGTTTTAGCACCTTCATTTTTTGCCTCTGAATTTGATTGAATTTATTTTAATTCTACATGCAAGTGTCTTTGTAAGCTGAAGGACAAGTACAACGATTACTAGAAAATATTATCAGTTTAGCATAATCATCAAGGAACCAAAATGATAGTCTTCATTTTCACTTTTATAAATGTGTCTTGCCAGGATTTTATTTTGTATATTTCTCTTGCTCACTCCCTCTCTTCCCCTGCCCATCCATCCAATAATTGGTCTACCTATGTAGAGTTTAACGATCTAAGGCCAAATCTGGAACAAAAGAAAGAAAGAAAGAGGGATTTAGTGGAAAATAAAAAGCTTCCTATAATCATTCAGGGAGTAAAGATACATGTTGCCTCTTCACACCAATGGTCACTGAAAACATTGCAGAATTCTTTCTTTTTTCTTGCAACTGTCATCAAAGTCTTAAAGCTCCTTCAGATTGTTTTTTTAAATCCTTGGGGCTGTACTCAGACTTACATTGTCAGTACACTGATTCCTTCAAGAAATTCCAACTGTCCTTTTCTTTCCCAGGGCCCATGTCCTGTCCCTACTGAGTTCTGGGTCCGTGGCCAAAAATCCCATCTCTCTTCCTGGGAAATTTATTTTAATAATGGTAATTTCTTCATTTAATGTTGATCAGAAACACTGCAGCAAAATGAAAAAGCATTTGCTGCTAAGAGTAGTTACATGCCCTTTTTAATTAGCCAGATTAAAAAGGTGATGGCAAATCGCCTGTAATTACATAGCACAATGGAACTACTGAAGACCCTGATATAAGGATTATTCACATTCTTTGAAGTCCTCTATCAGTCAAATATTTTCACAGCCAGTACCCACCGATGCATCCTTGTTGCGAGAACTCAAGGACTGCAAACTCTCTCATCTGACTGAATCTTCAAGCTAGGGTACATTTTAGATGACATCTAGCTCAACTACTTCAACGTTTTTAATGGGAAAACTGAAGATTGAGAAGGTGATTAGAGTTACTGACCGACAAGAAAAGGTGGACATTGGTCTTACTGATAAACCTGAAACAACTAGAACACTGCCTGCTCCACAGTCGTAGTTCCATACGTGTCTTTGAGTTGATCTTTCTCCAGAATTTGCATCACTTGCCTTCCAGATGCCATGCCGATGGCTACAGTTTGCTTGATCTTCCTGTGTCTCATGCGTTGGTCTGAATTCTAACATGTACAAGAATGTCAACATCGTATCTGAGGTCAGAGAGAATTATCCCATTGATTGGTTTTTATCATGAATATTAAATAGCAGTGCTGGACAGAAATCTGGGAGCCAGTGTTCACATCCTGGATGTCTTCACTCTCGACTTTGATGGGGGCTTCCAGAAGCTGGTGTGACTCCTCTACCAAATTAATATTTATGAGGTAAATGTCTACAGACGTGGGACTAACAGACCCTCCCTACTTCTCTTGACCCTTGAAAGGGAGGCATTCAGTCTGTAGTGTCAGTACTTTGCAAAGGAACCTATAATGTTTAAAGTCTATTTTGAAATGTAGTACTAAAGAGTGACCAAGGTTTAATTCATTTTTATTTAAAAACAATGCATGTAGAAACAAAGAATTACCTAGAGGCAAACTATCATCCTTGTGGTTAGCTCAATGCTGGAATTAAACAAAAAACAGTTCAACTCGATTTGGAAGCTACATGGGAGTCCAACAGGGGCTTTCAAGCTGCTCTGAGAGGTTGGTCACTTTTCACTGTGAGAAATTAAATTCCACAGTTTGAGTGAAAGTGTTCAGATGGGCTTCCAGGAGCAGAGATGGAGCATTTTACCCACACTGCAGCTAAATGTCGATGACTCGCCACTCCGTATCTGGCCTTTGCCCATTTTTGTGTCAAACTGACACACCAAAATCAATCCCAGCTGCTCTGAGCCTCCCCTTTGAGTGTTTGTTCTCCAGTTTTCACTTGAAAGCATTCCTTGGGAGTGAGTATCAAGGAAAAGACCACCCTGGGCCTGCTGCCGCTCTCTCAGCAGAAACAGCACAAGTGATGGAGCAGGTCAAGTATTGGATAAAATATGAGAAGACCATGACCTTGTTTTAACACCTGATTTTCAAAATTACCTACAATTAAAAAAAAAAATCTCTAGATGTTATACTCTACCCAACCAACTCTGAGGCCAACACATACGCACCCACCCACCCACCCACCCACCCACCCACCCACACACCCCTTAGAGAATTTGTGTGGTAGATTTAGCCATGAACTCTTGCTGGCAATGAAACCCCGGTATATTTTTCCCTCTAAGCAATCGCCGTTGAGTAGGGTGGACTTGGACTCCGCAGCTCCACGTGTGTCAGGGTAGAACTGCATTTCATGCGATTTTTAGTAGATCAGTTTTCCAAAGTAGATCGCCAGGCCTTTGCTGCCAAGGTGCCCCGGAAGTCTTTGAGCATCCAGCCTGCTGGTTTCAGGGCCCAGCTTGTCCCCTTGTCTTCCTGCCTTTCTCCGTCTCACTCTTCAAACTCTGTAACTTTCAACTGTCTCTGTGAAGTAAATCTGCCTGGGGGACCTGCACTTCTGCTGAAGAATGCCGAGTGGTTTTCCATAAAGTGTGGTCGTCAGACCACCTGCATCAGAATTACCTGACTCAGAAGGTGACACACACACATCTGGGTCATCTGCATTTTCAAATCAAGCTGTATCGGCATAGACATGTTTTTAAACTGAGACAAAGTATTTGCTGTCACCATTGAACTTACAGGTGGGAATAAAGATTTAAAATAAAGAAAAATAATGCCTGCCAGAAAGCAGAGGACAATTTGGGAGAGGCTGTTGAGCTACCTGAATCACACCACATTATCATAATCGAAAAATCCACGCTCCAAGTGGATGTTTGGAAGCACTGAATGTTAGTAGCGAGCAGAACAGAGTCGTCTTCTGTTTCTCCCTTGGTGTTTCATGGAGTTTCTCCTTTTCCTTGTTCTTTTTGTACTGTTTCCTCTGATGCCAGCAAGACACCTTGTTCTGGGATCCCATGGCCTACAGAGGGTGTTTTACTTGTTGCTTTTTCTCGTGCCCTGTGCCTGCAGGCCTCGCCTGAGCAGGACAGCGCCCCCACGCAGGCACTTCCTGGTTGGCTGTCCCCTCCCTGGGTGGTGTCCAGCTGTCCCTGCCGCCCTGCTGCCCTCTCCCATCTACATTGCCGCGTGGCCAAATCTGACTAAACAGCTCCACCCCGCACCCCTCCCCCCACCTCAGAAATCTTGAATTCAGCGTCAAAAGAAATCTAGAACTCTTGTTTCTCGTTGGGTAGTTGCACTGGCAAAAAAAAAAATCAGCAAACAAGTTTTCATGCCCTGTTAGGTCCTGTGGAGCACTGGCAATGCGGTGGTGACGTGCGTGACTGCCGGCCCAGAGACAGGCGGTCCAGACCGACTAGCCTCTCCTTGGAGACCCTCACAGGATGCTGCTGCTGACCTCCAGCGCTGCTACAGATTGCGGTCAACTTGACAGAAATGGAGTTTGTTTTGTTCACATTTTGTGGGATCAGAAGTAAAGACAGATTTGTATACTCAAAAAAATTGTAACCTACATCTTAGATTTTCACATCCAAGTTGCTGTTAGCTTCCTTTGATTCAGCTCGAACTCATGGTGGACAACAGAACCACACACTGCCTGGTCGCACACCGTCTTCAGGGTAAGCTCACCTCCTTTATTGTGACCAAGTTCCTTCCTACCGAGGGACTCATCGGCTAGTGTTCTATCGGACAGCATTCTGTTGTGATCTATAGGGGTTTTATTGGCTATTTTTTTTTTAAGTAGATTGCCAAGCCTTTCTTCTTTGCCTCAGTCTGAAAGTTCCCCTGAAACCTGTCCACCAGGGGTGACCCTGCTGGTATTTGAAATACTGGGGGTGTAGCTTCTAGAATCATAGCAACATGCAAACCTCCGGGGTACAACTAGGTGACAGCCAAGTCGTGGTAAGTAAAGACAGCCGTGTACTGATCTCAGGAAACAATAACTGTGCAGACGAGAGACTGCAGGGGTGACACGCCGGCTCACGGTGTCGTCGGGATCTGGGGCTTCACAGTCTGTTAGCCTCCCCGTCCGCACCCAGTGCCTGCTGCCCCCCTCGGGGCTATGGGGTGTCAGCCACAATTCCAAGCACCCTGTCATTAGCCTCTAGCGTCCTTCCAGCAGCAGTGAAGGGAGGAGGGACAAAGAACCTTTCTCCTCTTGCTTCTTCCTACTGTGTGTTCATTTTTAATAAGGAAAAACAAGCAAACAAACAAAATATATACATTCCCCTCTGTCCTTCTGGAGCCCTCTGGACAGAACCAGGTTAAATGGCCAACCCTGAATTAATGATTAGCTCTGAGGAATGAGGTCACCATGACTAATTTTGACAAATCTTGGTTTAGCCTCCTGGGCTGGGACATTAACACAATCAAGGTTCTCCATTAGCGAGGCAGAAGGGGGGTGTGATTGAGTAGGCAGTTAACACGGCCTGTAGGCACACATCGCTAAATGCACTGTATTTCATCACTTTTATGGTACCCTTTTTTCCCCACAAGCTAATAACTCTGAAATAGAAGTGTGCCTTACATGGACTGTTGGCCATTTTGTTCATATAATAACATCTTGTGAATCAGTTGGTCTTACAGCTGATGCCTTCGCAGCTTCGGTGACACACACCGGGTATTGTGCGTCACTCTGCCGGACTGTCTGGTGTTCACCCAGTGTTGCCTGAGGCTCATTCACGCTCAACTTTATATTTCTGGGGAGAAGCCTGGGAATCGTGCTTTCCAAAACCTCTTGCCTGGAAAGACTTGCCAGTGAGAGGCATTCTCTGATACTTGGTCAAGGAAGAAGTGTGCCCATCATCAAGGAAGAAGTGTGCCCATCGTTGGGTGTGTGGACGTTAGCGGACGGCTGACAGTAGGTTTTGCTAGCGATTGTCAGACATCCTTCTGGGAATTGCCCACCGACGTGCTGTAGGGAGCTGAGCTCACAGTGGGTGCCTTTCTTGCTGTCCCTGCACTTTAGGTTTTCTGAATGCCCTGGTATTTCTTCTCGTCCCCTGCAGAGGTTGCATGTGTCCCCATTTCTCCGTGTGATGTCTTGGTCTAGAGTAGTTCCGCTCTCCTGATGCAGCTGTTACGAACACAGCTGTCTTCCGTGTTCTCCACTGTTGCGGGTAAGTTGGTTCCTGTAGGAAGGGACCTGACAGATGACCGCCTCTTGTGCGGGGGTGCTTTAGGCTTCCCCTCCTCCGGGCAGCCTGGAAGCCGGCATAGACATTTCTGTGCATAGACATTTCAGCATGCACAGTATACAACACTGCTCAGTACACGTGTGTGTGACTGGGTGTGTGTGGGCCATGAACCAACCGCCCTGCCTGAGCCCAGTCTTTGAGTCGTCTGAGCCAGGCTCCAGTCATGGGAGCAAAGAAACTTTCAGATCATTCTAATCCCCAGCATTCGATGTCCAGGTTCCTGAACAAGCCAGCCTCGTTGTGTCCTGTCTAAGTGCCTAACAGAATATTCAAAGATTATAACTGGCTGCTGTTTCCATCACTAAATTTTAGGATGCTGCATTATACAAGAATAAAGAATTTGCAATCTGAGACCAAGATTTTGGGAGAATCCTGATCTCCTTGTCAAATGCCATTTTAACAGCTCCCCCTCCATCAGGGCTGACCTATCTACTGTTAGTTTGAAAGCCCTGGGAGAGCAGAAGCTTCATTTAAATTTATACTTGGAACCAAGCAGACTGCTGAGCACACAGTGGGGGCTTTCCAAAACCTGTATCAGCGAACCAGCAGGAGGAAGCTGGGTCTCTGCCATAGGTACTGACGTGACCACAGGCTCTGAGAGTTTTGGAATAAATTCTTTCTGTGCAAGAGTACATGGAATGCCAACAGCCGAAAGGAGCCAGGCAGAACTTTCCTGAATCAGTACTGAGGACCTGTGCCCTGTGTTACAGTCTGTGGGTGGTTCCTGGGTTCACATTCTTCTTTTGAGGTGGACAGCTCTTTGTTATTTCACTCGGCCACACGAATGAGTGGAAAAAAAGACCTTGTCTAAGTGTTTGGCATTGCACGCTGGGTAACTTCTCAGCTTTTGAACTGAGGAAGGGGCAGAGGAACTGAAACCAAGTCCAACCGCTTTGTATCTCGTGGGACGTGAATGCACACAGGATGCTGGATGAGTGGCCGTGCCATCTCTCTCACCTCTAAAACTCCTGATCCGTATGACCCAGGATCATCACATGGCTCCCTGGTGGCACAGGGATGCTTGTTAGACAAAGTAAACAAACAAACTCATGACAACTCGGAGATGCAAAATGTTATATAGCTCTAAGTATCATTATTAAAACTGATCTTTGTGATTGTACCTACCTGCAGTCTCATAAAGTGTCTTGCTAATTGAATAAATGAAATGTTGCTCTAATGAAATCATGAGAGCCCCTTTTGGCAGGCTTCAGGTAAAAGGAATTACTTAGTAAACCATCTGGAATTGCAATAATCAAATCGTTTTCTGGGTATCCTTCCTTTTTTCCTTTTGTGTCTTTCTCAGCATGAGGCTCGGTTTCTGCGACAGTGACTGTTCGCGGGATACAGTTGTATGTAGTGCAGGAAACAAACACCGGGTGTGTGAAGAGCGATTATCTCACAAGCAGCAGCTGGCACCCTCGCTGGGCTTCAAAGGTAGATGCTGAGGTGCTGCGCCGGCAGCTGTCTGCTGGTCTGCCGTGTGCGCCTGCTCTCCGGGCCGAATACCGCGTGGCTTCGGACCTGTCCTTGCGCAGGACAATGGAAGGGATTCCTAAAGAGAGTGTTCTTCTGTGCCCACATTTGATGACAAAGGTCGTCTTCTCAAGGCTTTTATCAGGCAAGACTCACCAGTGTATCTGAATGCTAATTTCATCTATGTCTGCATCACACAGGCAAAGGGCTGCTCTCTTTTTGATGTAGATATCTGTTGACAGCCCATGCCGTATCTTAAGCTTTTGTACCTTCTTCCCAACAGGAAATTAATAAATTCTTTTTAACTAATTGCTTAGCCTGATTACAGTACAGTTCACTTGGAGGAAATGAATGTTTATGAACATATGTTGGAAGAGGAGTGGGGAGGACTGCCACGCTTGTTTTCTGCTTACCAAAAGCATCGGTTGAGAATCATGTTGTATATAGCCCTTGAAATGAAATCAGATTCCGAAAACTAAGTCAGTTCTTCCAATTAGCAAGGCATCTTTAAGGAGAGTGGACAGGGACATTCCAAGCACGTTTTAGCTTTACTCCTTGGAGCTCGCGGAAGCGCCAGCTAGTCCAATTAATAAGCCTCTCCTGATCTGAACTTCAATGAGTGAGGAGGGACGGCTTCAAGAGGACATTTGGTCTCCTGAAACCTGTTTTACATTATCACCTTTCTGAGCAGTCCTGCTGAGAATTGTGCAGCATGAGCACAGAACTTGCCGCATAGTCTTAGTTTCCTAGAGTTCCCATAACAAAACGTCATAAGTTGAGTTGCTTATAGGAACAGAACTTCATTGTCCCAAAATTCTGGAGGCCAGATGTTCAAATCTGGTGTCAGCAGAGTCACTTTCTTGTGAGGGCTTTGAAAGAGAGGCAGTTCTGTGCCTCTCTCCCAGCTTCGGGTTCCAGATACTCCTTGGACTGCAGTAGTGGTATCGCATGACACTGTTCCTCTGTCTCCTTGTCACTAGATACCTTCTCTTTTGTAAGGACACCAGTTGTGTAAGATTAAGGCTTGACATACTTCCGTATGATCTGAAATAATTAAAGACAGTATTTCCAAATACAGTCATAATCACAGGTATAAGTCAAACAAAATTTACTGTTGTTGAATCAGTTTCAACTCATAGGTCACCCTATAGGACAAAGTAGAACTGTCCCATGGGGTTTCAACTATGGGGAAAATATGCCAGTTATCAAAGAGATGATTAGGGCCATATTGAAAAGCAAGGCTGAGTTCTGGGGACAACAATGATTTCAGCATCAACATGTTGCTGTTCACGCTCATGGTAACACCTAAAATGACGAAAGAGATATGGGTAGTACTGGAGGTTTGCAGATAATGCAAGGAGGGTTACAAACCATACCCCTTTTGCAACTGAAAATCCATAGCATTCAGACTTGGCTGCACTAGGAAACTGTTGTAGGCTGGGTTCTCTAGAGAAGTAAGAACAGTAACGCATATAAATATATACTCCCCCAAAAGAAAACAAAAGCAGACTCACTACCACTGAGTCGATTCCAGCCCATAATGACCTTATAGGACAGGGTGGAACTGCCCCCAGAGTGTTGAAGGAGCACCTGCTAGATTCAAACTGCTAACCTTTGGTTAGCCGTCACAGTACTTAGCCGCTGCATCACCAGTGTTTCCATAAATATGCACAGAGAGATTTATATCAAGTAAAATGCTCATGCAGTTGTAGAGGCTGGAACGTTGTGAATAGCATGATGCCTACTGTAGAAACCAGCCATTGTTGTTCCCTAGCTATTCGTGCCCAATGGGTTCCTGAATAAAGTGGCCATGGTGGCAGGGATGGAAATTGTGCCTGAGCTCAGCAACACAGACTTCCACTCACCCAAGCCAGGTTGGCTACAGCCACTACTGAGTGCCCAGTCTGCCAGCAGCAGGCACCAGCACTGAGCCCCTGATATGGCACCATTCCCCAGGATGCTCAGCCAGGAGCCTGGTGGCAAGTCCGTTACACTGGATCACTGCCATCACGGAAAGGGTAGTGTTTATTCTTACTGGAAAAGATGCTGTTCTGGATTTGCCTTCTCTGCAAGCAGTGCTACTGCCAAAACTACCATCTGTAGGGTTACAGAATGTCTTGTCTACTCAGCGTTGCCACACAGCATTGCCTTGGGTCAAAGGACTCACTTCACTAGGCAGCAAATGCAGTTTAATAGCGAGCCCATGCTCATGGAATTCATTGGTGTTACCATGTTACTCACATTCCCAAAGCAGCTGGCTTGATAGAATGACAACATGGCCTTCTAAAGGCACAGTTATGGCACCAACTACATGGCAATGGAAAACCTGATGGCATAGTGATTAAACACTAATCTTGTTAATCAGTACCTTGGAGGGTTGTGGTAGTGTTCTCCAAAAGGCTATAAAAAAACCAAACCCATTGCTATCGAGTCAGTTCTGACTCAGAGCAACCCTGGATATATATAAAAACCAGCATCTGATATATGGTGCTGTTTCTCCTATAACAAGGATTCATGAGTCCAGGGATCAAAGAGTGACTGAGAGAGGCACTGCTCGCTGTAATCCCTAGCGATGCGCTTGCAAGATGTTTGCTTTCTCTCTCCATGAGCCTGTGCTCTGAAGGTCTAGAGGTCTTAGTTCCAAAGGCAGGAATGTTCTCATCTTGAGACATATCACTGACGCCACTGAACTGGAATTTAAGATTGCCACCGGGCCATTTGGGACTCCTATGTGTCTGGATCAACAGGCACAGAAGGGAGCTGCCATACTGGCTGGTGGAATTTTCCCTGATTACCAAGAGGAAGTCAAATTAATATCACATAATGTAGGCAAAGAAGAGGATGCGTAAAATGTAGGAGATTCCTGAGAGCACCTCTTAGTATTACCACACCTTACGATTAAGGTCGATGCAAAAGTTTAGCAACTCAATTCCAACATGGCTGCCAGTGGCCTGGATCCTTCAGGAAGGAAGGCGTGGGTCCGCCTTCCAGTGAAGAGCCACAACCAGCTGGAGTGCTTGCTGAGGGCAAAGGGAACATGGAGTGGGTGCCGAAAGCAGTGGCTCTAAATACTGGTTACAACCACATTACCAGTTGTAGTAATGAGGACTGTAACTTTTTCTTATAAGTGTGCATCAAATAGCTTGGTTTTCTTCACTTATAAAACACGGAATACAAACAGGGATTGTATGTTTTCAGTTGTGTATGTGTTAGTCATATTGCATTGGGCACAAAAATGACTTCATCATTGGCTTTGTTCAGAGATTATGTATAGCTTAAGGAGATGTGTGCGTGTACGAAGTTGACAAAGGGTGAACTGTGGTTGTTAAGGTCATGTGTCACATTGGCTGTGCCATGATTCTCAGTGATTGGACAGGTCTGATATAGTCCGGCAGTTGTATAGTGATGCCATCACCTCCAGGATGAAATTTGTATAATGTAATCACTTCCATGATGGCATCCGTTGTGAGTAGCCATTAATTGAAAGGAGTTTCCTTTGACGCTGAGACTTCATCCAACGTAAGTGGCTTTTCTGGCAAGGTTCACAGGCATTGTGCATAAGCTCTGGATCCTGCAGCTGGCTGCTGTTTGTCTGACCTCCAGTTCTTGGGACTTGCCTCTGTCTTGCCTGCCAAGTTTGGGATTCATTGGTCTTTGCAGCCTGTAATCTAGAGCCCTACTGTTTGACTTCCAATTTGGAGTTCACTGGCCCCTGCAATTACATAAATTGGGAGTAGCCTCCAGACTGACAGATGGACTTTGGATATTCCATCCTCTGCAATGATTTGAACCATTTCGTTGATATGAATCTATATATATATATATATAATTGTATGTATGGTTTAGTGGATTTGTTTCTGTAGAGAACACAGTCAAGGACAGACCAAACAGCAAACATGAAAGCATGTGAAATAGGTAAAGAGGACTTCTCTTTATGAGATAGTTTCTATCTCTTTCTATAGTTGTCATTAGTTGCTGGTCAAGTTGATTCTGACTTAGAGCCTATATTTGCAGAGAAGAACTAGGCCACAGGATTTTCAAGGTTGTGACCTTCAAGAAGGCAGCCTATCTTCTGAGGTCCCTCTCGGTAGGTCTGAGCCAGCAACCTTGGACTATCAGTCAAGTGCTTCACCATTTATACCACCACTTACCTATCTTTTTCTGTAAGAAGCCAAATAAAATGAAAAACTAGATTAAACAGAGGAATAGAAAACAAAACTGGAAACCCAATCCTGGTCTCTAAAGAAGAAGCCTCACCAAATGCAGAGCAAATTGTACCATCTCATGGCAGGGATCCCTTCCCACTCCCACCCTCCAGGCTGCCAGAAAATGGGCTGGCAACTGAAACTTCTATCAATCATCCCTGCGATTCAGTTAGAAGATAATTTTGTTTGTATGTAACAAAAACATAGTATTGGATTGGGAATGCAAAGATTAGTAGGGTCTACTGAATGAGAGAAACGTAATGGCGGATATCATCTAGAACATGACATTAGACTTCACACGCAGGCATTCGGTGTCTGCCTTGGACATTTGCTTACCTGGTTATCACATCGATGGTGCTCTTTTTAAGCCTTCCACCATCTAAGAGTAAAGTCTGTCAGATACTGAGACTGGCTAGTCAGGAAAGTATTGGACTTTCATTGTAAACTTTCAAGGAGACGCTCTTCAGTTCCAGTGGCGTGATGCTGATGAGGGACAAGCTGCTGAACAAGACACTTGACTGCAGTTTTAAAATCCGTGTATGTGAATGCTAGCCCGCAAGAGGTGTCCATGTTTATAACCTGTCTGGCCTTGGAAAGTCTTCTCCTGGCTAGTGGTTAAACATGGACTGATGTCCAAGGCTTCCTCCTCCAGCATCATTTTGTCATGCTCTTGCCCTTCCTGTTCCTTCCCTCTTCCTGACAAAGTGCCAGCAGTTCCTTTACCGTCAAATGTCTGACTTCCTCTACTTTTCCCAGGGAGTGTAAATTACTTCCTCTTCAGAGCCCATTCCATATCTAGTGCCAAAAAAACCAAACCAAATCACTTTTGTTGAGCTAATTTGGACTCATAATGACCCTGTAGGACAGAGTAGACCTGCTTCATAGAGTTTCCAGGGAGTGCCTGGTGGATTTGAACTGCTAACCCTGCGGTTGGCAGACACAGCACTTAACTGCTACGGCACCGGAATTTGCAGGATATGCGTATAATACGTGTCTGTTGTTGGACTGTCATTGCTCAAAGTCCAAGTACAGGTTTTTCTGTTGCTATGTATACCATGAATTCAGACACATTTTAGACATTCTGTAGATGGCTATTGTACTAATGAGCTCCACAAATATTACCCTTTACCCTAGACCTTTTCCGTCTAGGATTAAAGCTTTGCTGTCTGTGACAACACTGTTTCCTCCAAGAATGGCCAAAAGGTGCAATTGCTTTTGGTTGTCCGTAGTGTGGATGAGGGAATTGATCAGTGGTGTAAACAGTTAACATGCTTGGCTGCTAACTGAAAGGTTAGGGGTTTCAGTCCATTCAGGGGAGCCTCAGAAGAAAGACTCAGTGGTCTACTTGTGAAAAGTCACCAAATGAAAACCTGATGGCGTACAGTTCTCCCGTGATACACCATGAAGCAGTATCTCCTCCTGACCCATGGCTTGGGTCAGGTGCACCTTCTAGGTGACATCTTTACTTTTTCATACTTTGAAAAGGTCCTTTGAGGCAGATTTTCCCAAAGCAATGCATCTTGATTTTTTGGCTGCTGCTGCCATGAGCATTGACTGTGGAGCCATGTAAAACGAAATCCTTGACAATCTCAATCCTTCCTCCATTTATCAAGATGTTGCTTACTGGTCAAGTTGTGAAGATCTTTGTGTTCTTGATGTTGAGGCAGAGACTGGTTTCGTGCGGATGGTAGGAGAGTATTTGTTGAGAGCAGATCTTAATGATGGGAAAGGAGTGGCAACCAAAGGACACTATGTGATGAATGGAGAGTGGAACACAGAACCACAGAGGCCAGGAAAACAGAGGGCAGAAAGGACAAAGACAATAAAAGGACATGGTAGCTGTCCTCTCACAGTCAAGGCTTTCCTGCCCTCTGCATAATTCCTGTTGTGAAGAACAAGAGTGAAACAAAGAGGAAGAAAAGCAGGCTCTGCCGTACTTCATTCATCAAAAACTACGCTCTTATTTTAAAAACTCAAGTGCTAGGCTACAAAACCCTTATCTATTGGTGCTCCTGTAACCTGAGTATGGGCACGAGGTTGGAGTGCTCCTTGAGCCTCGTGTGTCCTGGTCCAGAGTGATGAAAGAGAAGAGGCACTGAAGTTAGTAGAGCTGGGTGGGTGACGTTGTTGTTGTTGTTGTTAAGTTGCATCCGGTTGGTTCTGACTCACAGCAGCCCTATGCACAACAGAACAAAACACTGCCCTGTCTTACACCATGCCCACAATCATTCTCATGCTTACGCCCATTGTTGCGGCCACTGTGTCAATTCATCTTGTCAAGGGTCTTCCTTTTTTCACTGACCCTCTACTTTACCAAGCATGATGGCCTTCTCCAGGGACTGATCCTTCCTGACAACATGTCCAAAGTATGTAAGATGCAGTCTTGCCATCTGTCTGTACTTCTTCCAGAACAGATCTTTTTGTTCTTTAGGCAGTCCATGGTATATTCAGTATTCTTTTCCAGTACAATTCAAAGGCATCAATTATTCTTCCTTATTTGTGGTCCAGCTTTCATATGCATGTGATGCTCTTGAAAACACCCTGGCTTGGGTCAGGTGCACCTCAGTCTTCTAGGTGACATCTTCACTTTTCAACACTTTGAAAAGGTCCTTTGCACAGATTTTCCCAATGCAATGCATCTTTTGATTTCTTGACTGCTGCTTCCATGGGTGTTGATTGTGGACCCAAGTAAAATGACATCTTGACAAAATCAATCCTTTCTGTTTATCAAGATGTTTCTTGCTGGTCCAGTTGTGAGGAATTTGGTTTTCTTGATATTGAGGTGTAAACGAGACTGAAGGCTGTGCTCTCTGATCTTCATCAGTAAGTGTTTCAAGTCCTCTTCACTTCCAGCAAGCAGGGTTGTGTTATCTGCACAATGCGAGTTGTTAGTGAGTCTTCCTTTAGTCCTGAAGCCTTCATCTTCTTCTAGGCCAGCTTCTCAGATTGCTTGCTCACTGGGTAGCATAGAAACAATAAGTGTTTGCAGCAGTGGATCAGTTTGCTGTATGTCAGTGGCTTGCATGCTACCGTAACGCTGGAAGCTGTGTCACTGGTTTTTCAAGCACCAGCAGAGTCCCCAGTGGTGGACAAGTTCGGGCAGAACTTCCAGACTAAAGCAGACTAGGAACAAAGGACTGGCGATTGACTCCCTAGTGAAAATCCTGTGAATTAATAACATAATATTGTCCAATATACCACGAGAAGATGGAGGTACTACACAACAGCCACATCTGGACAACATTCCTTTCTGTTGTACACAAAGTCTCCATGAGACAAGTCAGTGGTGACTGATAATAGCCACAAGCTATCATTTGTTTTTAAACTAGAAGGGTATATTCCAGTTATTCTAGGGACAAAACACGAGGTGTTTTAAAAATGATTGACCTACTTACTAGGACATATCCAATAACATTTGGCTTTAGGAGTTCTCAAAGCAAAGATTGTCTGCAGGGAACCTTTTGTGCAGTGACAGCCTCTCTGGCCCTCAGTGCTGATACTGCTGGCAGATCCCTGCGGGCCTGAGGGCTGCAAGGACTCTCGCACACGCTGGAGTCACTTCCAGGAGCCAGCTCGCCTTCCTCCTCTGCGGTGGTGTGATTTAGCACAAAGAAAGGTGTCTTCAGGTGCGTGTTTCCCCCTCTTCCTGGCTTACAAGCCTGTGCTTCCTGCGAGCCCATCCAGGCAGCGACCTTGCCCGTTCTTTCCTTTGGCGTTGTCCTTTCTTCTGCTGTATCACTTTCCTGTGGCTGGTTCACTTAGCTTTAAGGAAAAGCCTTCGATGCACAGCCTTACTTGGCTGCGGTAGATCCCCGGGGAAATCAGGAATCCACTTTCATAGCCCCAAGGCACGACGTCCTTCAGAGAATCCCTTGACAGGCAGCACCGCATGCGGGCTAAGTCAACATTCGTTGAGCCCGCAGCACAGAACAGTCCTCAGGAAAAGGAACTTCCAAAGAATTAAAATGAACAAGTAACAGCAAAAACAAAAATCTGAATTGTTACAGGCAGACTTTTTAACTAATTTTTTTAATCCACAGCCCCATGACTCAGTGAAAATATGATACTGAAAACATTAGGTTTTCTATTTTTAGGAACAACTGTGCTCAGCATATATGTCACTTAGAGTTTTTCATCTCACAAATTCAATTTCAGATCCACTACTTGGGGAGGTCTCAGATTCTCACGTGAGCAGTCAACAAGGTCATTTGTACCGTATTCCTATGTGGTAGAGAGTGGGTGTGGCCAGCCTTAGAGGTGGCCCACAGCAAGATCAGATAGTTATTCATACAGCTTTGTTGGGGGAGATGGTCACAATTAATAAAGCCTTTTAGGCTTCCATTTGGAAATGAGTCTACACTAGCAAAATGACATAGTTCTGTGTTAAAGGTTAGTGACAACAGCTCACTTGAAGAGTGTTAACTATTCTACCAAAAACAAAAAACAGTGAGCACTGAAACTGACTGGTGGTGACCCTGTGTGTACCAAAGCAGAACTGTGCTTCACGGAGTTTTCAGTGGCTGAGTTTTCAGAAGGGGATCACCAGAACGTTCTTCTGAAAGGCCTCTGAGTGGATGCAAGCCTCCAAATTTCTCATTAGTAATAAAGTGCTTGCCCATTTTTACCACCCAGAACTCCTACCTATATGCTAAGCCCACTGCCATCAAGCTGATTCGGACTCATATCCACCCTATAGGACAGAGTAGAACTGCTGCATAGTTTCCAAGGAGGGCCTGTGGGATTGGAACTGCCAGCTTTTTGGTTAGCAGAAGCAGCACTTAACCATTATGCCACTGGAGTTTCCAACTGTGTACTAAGTACTTTTTTAATTCTCACAACACTCTGATGATGTAGCTATGTTGTTATCTCTCCTTCGTACTGAGAAAACCATGACACAGCAAAGTGAAACAATCTGCCCAAAACTCCACAGCTCATAAATAGGGAGCATTCTCTTATATTGAGGAGATCTTTCATGGTTTTGAATCCATTTTGTTTTCAATCAGGGAGGTCTGTTGCAGCAGAATCTAGAGCCAAAGCTACGTCGCATCTGCAGGTGATTGTGTCATATCTGGCATCCTCAGTGGTAACTACTAGCCTTCTTGAATTATTTTCTTCCTGTCTGTGGAAAATCAGAATCTTTCTAATCACAGTTACTCTGTGATGTTCTGACATCAGGAAGTTGAAGGACTGGCTTAGATTGTTATTGGCTCTCACTTCTAGGTCAGAGCCCAAGCAGATGAAGCTGGATGATGAATTTAATTACTTCAGTGAAAAATTTGAGAAGATAGGACAGGAGGTTTCTTTGTTTTATTATTATTTTTTAAGTTCCATTTTATTATACTTTAGGTGGAAGTTTGCCCAGCAAATTAGGTTATCCTTTAACAATTTTTATACAAAATGTTACACGCATTGTTTATGATTTTTGCTATGTATCAGCATTCTCATTATTTCCATTCAGTTTCTTCTGTTTCCTTTGAGCTAGCTTCCCTCTGCCTTCTTCAGTTCTCAGCTTTGCTTTTGGGTAAACATTAGCTGTTTGGTTTCACATAATTAATCATTTAAGGGAGTGCATTACTCTCAAGTATCATTGTTTACTTTATAAGCCAATCTATTATTTGATTGAAAGGTAGCCTACTGAAAGAGCTTCAATTCCAAAATTCTTAGGTTACCTTAGGGGAAGAGTCTCAGGGTTTCCTCTATTCTCTGTTTGGCCATAAAATCTATCTTTTTAGAAATTTTAGTTGTGTTTTACATTTTTCTACCATGCTATCTGCAACCTTCTTTTGTGGGCCTGAACAAAAGGGGGGGTGACGGTAGCTGGGCGTCTTCTGGTTCTGGTCTCAGGTTAGAGCCCATGGTGGTTGGTGTGGTCAAGTTTCTTCTTTGATTTCCTTCACTCTCTTTTGCTCCATATGAGTAGAGACCAGTACTTGAATATCGTACGGCCACTTGCAAGCTTTTACTGTCTCAGATGTTGTCACCAAACCAGGATATAGAACATTATCTCTGTGAACTGTTTATGCCAATTGAATAAGGTGACCCCCAGTACTGTGGTCCCAAGCCTGGTAACCCAATACCAATGCTGTGAGTTGTTTGTGTGTCTTAGAAACCTCCATGACTATGCCACAGTCTTACGATGAATTTTCTAAAGAAAGAAAACCAATAAAGTGCATGTCTGTGTGTGTGTGTGTGTGTGTGTGTGTGTGTGTGTGTGTGTGAGAGAGAGAGAGATCAAGGAAATGGCTCGTTTGCAGAGGACGGAAAGTCCTAAGACTGTAGGTCAGACTGGAGGCACCTCGTGTCTCACAGACTGTAGAAAGTGTCAAAGAGAAGGGTGACCTGACAACATGGCAGACGAGTTGATGGTCAAGTCCCAAGACCTGGAGATGAACAGGAACCAGCTGCAAGAGGAAGGACAAGCAAAAATCCAAACACCATACCAGAAAGTCCACCTGTATTGGCTATAGGCCACACCCCCAAGGAAACTCTCTTTCAATTGACTGGCTACCCACAGCAGATCCCATCATGACGGTGATCACATTCTATGAGATCTCATCACGAAGGGCTGATGAATAAGTATTCCAAGACCTATCATGAAGTACAGCACTGACCATGACAGGATAATATCCATATGCCAACAAAGAAGACCAGTTAGTATGACTATCATTCAAATTTACACACTAACCACTTGACGGCACTTGGCTTGGCTTGGCTAACCACTAAGGCCAAAGATGAAGAACTTGAGGACTTTTATCAATGTTTGCAATC
Source organism: Heterohyrax brucei (assembly GCA_028571685.1). Classification (NCBI taxonomy): domain Eukaryota; kingdom Metazoa; phylum Chordata; class Mammalia; order Hyracoidea; family Procaviidae; genus Heterohyrax; species Heterohyrax brucei. Next base: position 69,652,351 of record CM053162.1, on the reverse strand, counting down.
AGAACTTAATAGAACATGCAATCAAATGTGTATTGTTAATTACTAGTGAGTGGAATGAGAAAACTACGAAGAGGAAGGATCTGTAACTGGAAAATACGACCTTGAGGAAAGAAACGATGCCAGAGATTCTATGGCAGAATTTTGCAAGATCAAATGACTTCTTCATTACAGAGAACCTTTTTCTATGTCAAAAATGGTGCCATTTGAAATTCATAGGAATCAGATCAACTAATCTGTGGAAAAACATGAAGGAAAAGCTCAATATTCCCAGTCAGAACTAGGACAAAGGTTGACTGTTAATTGCACACAGTCAAGTTCAAGTTGAAGCTGAAGAAAATTTGGAAAAGGCCATAAGAACTGAAGTACAACCTAGAGTTGGACTCGATGGCACTCGGCTGGCAGAGTATATCCCACTTAAATTTACAGACCGTGTCAAGAATAGATTTGATGTGTTGAACAAGACGACCAAAGGCCAGATGAGCTGTGGGATGACATCAAGGACATGAAACATGAAGACAGCAAGAGGTCATTAAAGATTTACAAAGAAGGAAAAAACCAAAATGGTCCTGAAAGTTGTTCTTGAATATCTAGTAGCTATGGCAAATGAAAGAAATATGAAGTAAAAGAGCTGAACAAAAGATTCAAAGGTTCACCCTAGAAGACAAAATAAAGTATAATGACATGTGCAAAGACCTAGAGACAGAATGACAAAGGGGAAAACCATATTCTGCATTTCTCAACTGGCAGAACTGAAGGAAAAACTTAGGTCTCCAGGTGCAATACTGAAGGCTTCTATAGATAAATATTCAATGATTCAGGAAGCATCAGAAGAAGACAGAAAGAATACACAGAATCACTATATGTGAAAGAATTGATTGACGGCCAACCATTTCAGTAGCCAATAAATCATCAGGAACTGATGCCACTGAAGTCCGAGCCACACTGGAGGTACTGGCAAAAACAAGGGTTCAGGAATTCATGGAAAACAAATTGAGATGTTTCAACAAATGGATGCAGCACTGGAAGTGCTCATTAATCTATGATAATAAATTTGGGAAACAGCTACCCAGCCAACCACCTGAAGGAGATTCAAAGAAAGGTAATCCAGCTGAATGCGGAAACTATCGAATAGTTTTGTTAATATCACACACAAGTAAAATTTTTCAGAAGATCATTCAAAAATGGTTGCAGCAGTACATCAACAACTAACTGCCAGAAGTGCAGGCTGGATTGAGAAGAGGATATGGAACTAGGGACAGATCATTGCTGATGTCACATGGATCCTGAAAGTAGAGAATACCAGAATGATGTTTGCCTGTGTTTTATTGACTATGCAAAGGCATTTGGCTGTGTGGGTCATAAAAAATGTATAGACTGTATTAAAAAGAATGGGAATTCAAGAACACTGGTATATAGATCAAGAGGCAGTCATCTGAAGAGAGCGAAGAGACATTGTATGGTTTGAAGTCAAGAATGGTTTTTGTCAGCAGTGTGTCTTCTCGTATGCCAGCATGGTATCTTTTCAACCATAGTTTTTCAATCTGTTTGCTGAGCAAATAGTTCAAGAGGCTGAACTATCTGAAGATGAATGGGGCATCAGGACTGGAGGAGGACTGAATAATAACCTGCAGTGTGCAGATGACACAACTTTGCTTGTTGAAAGTTATGAGGACTTGAAGCGCTTATTGATGAAGATCAAAGACCAAAGACTTCCATTATGGATTACACCCCAGCATAAAGAAAAACCCTCACAATTGCACCAATAAACAACATCACCATAAATGGAGGAAAGGTTGTGCTTGTCAAGGATCTCCTTTTACTTGGATCCACAAGCAAAGCCCAAGGAAGCAGCCATCAAGAAATCAAAATGCACACTGTATTGGGCAAATCAGCTGCAAAATACCTTTTAAAGTGTGACAAAGCAAAAATTGTCATCTTGAAGACTAAGGTGCACCTGACCCAAGCCACGGTGTTTTCAATTGCCTCATAGGCATTTGAAACCTCAGCAGTGAGTGAGGAGACTGATGGATATGCAGAGCAAGAATTCTGAGGACGGGGCAGGACCAGGCATTGTTTGCTTCATTGTACATACTGTTGTCTCTATGGCGTTAAGTTGTTAATGTATTTATATATCTCATTATTGATTATATGTATGTTTGTTTTGTGCTGATATTTTTTGTTTTGCTTTGATGTATCTGGGACTTTCTTTGACGCTTTAGAATGTGTTTCATACGTTGTACTAATTGTTGCTGTTTTGTGATTCTGGGCTACTAGTGACTTTGGCGATTCTGTAGCTGGGCGTGATTTCCTCTCCCCAGATGGAATGGTGGTGGGACTTCAGGGTCCTTCTGGATTGGTGCTAGCAGTTAGTACATTTTCTGGTGGTCAGGACAGGAGGTCTACCCAGGTGGATGGAGCAAGCCTGCTGAGTACGCATGAATTTGCATCTCAGTAAGTGTTGGTGGGATATCAACGGCTTCTGAACAAGTGCAGATGGGCTGCAGGAGCTGTTCCAGGGTAGCACGTGAGATGCTACAGCCAGGTGGATACGGGACCAGGTCACCTGGATTTCCTGCTCATATCTGGCAGAGGCATAGATGGTACCTGTCAGGCTGTGACTGGCATTGTGGTGAGGCAATACATTGTCCAGCTGGTAACTGGGGCACGGGTACGGGGGGCATTGTTGCCAGTTGCTGGGTTGGGCTTAATGTGGGTGTGCACTGTTGCTGATTCTAAGGGGGTCTGAGCAAGTGTGTACCGGTCACTGATCACCTGGTGGGTGGCTTGGGAACAGGTTATCCAGCAGGTGGGACAATGGGAGTAGGCAACAGGGTGGTCCTGCATCTCCTGTCACTGGTCTGGTTTTAGAAGCATATGCTGCTGATTGGTGGGCCTGTGGGTCACACAGTGGCCATCAGGGAAAGTGTAACTCCCAGAATGCAGGTCAAGCAGCTCAGGAAGGCATGTTGCAGGTCACTCAGGGGGAGGTGTGGGGTGGCACGCGGATGGCCTGGAGAGCATGCAGACCTCTGAACATAGGTCCAGTGACGCAGAAGCACATGCTGTGATTCTCCAGGGGGAGGGGGACTTCCCAGTGGTCACCGGGAGGGTGGGGGAGGGAGCCGAGCATGTTCCTGCCTTTGACATGTGTGCCAGGGCATTCCTGACGAGTGCGGCCGGTGACTCAGACAAGCCCTGACCAGATACAAGGAGGGTGAGCTGTCCGGAGCCTGGGTGGCTGAGAGAGCTCCCGTTTCTGCTCCCAGGATTCTCCACTCCGTCAGCACCACCGTCCAGACGCTCAGGGCCTGCTGCTGGTGACTGGCTCTGCCCCAGAGTCCCTCCCGTCTCCCTGCTCCATGGTCACCTGCTTTTCACAGTGCCCTCACCTGCATTCTTGAGTTTTTCTTCCTTATGTCCAGTTCATGTTCTGCTCACTTTCCTTTGCTCAGAGTTTGTCTACACAGCATCTCTGCCTGCTGTCGGAGAGTCTACAAAGTCACCTTCTTCGGCTTCTTGTACAAGAACTGTGCTTGCTTTGCATTAAGGTGGCCGTGCTGTGCCAGGCTTGCTAGTGGGGCCCTGAAGTCCTCTCGTCTGCTATTTGCGTTCAGCTGTTTCTTCCCTTTGGGGCTTGATCTAATTCTTCACCCTTGCATTTGCTGTGCTGGGTCCCCAGATTGTCATCTGTATCTTTCTCTTGGTTTCTTGCTTCTCAGCTGTAGAGGGCCTGGCATGGTGTGTGTATCTACTATGATATCACTGTGGGCAAGTGGCTTTCTGAGCCGGCATCCTGGTGGATCATTCAGGATCTTCGTATGCATGGTGCCTTGCCACAGGAGACCTCAATTTCTCCTCCTTCAACAAGGGCCGAGAGAAAGAAGTCACACAGGGCCAGTCACCCTTCTGGCAGGTAGCAGGCATTGTGCAATCTGACAGCATCCATTTACAGGACTTTCAGACCTCCTCTAGGAAAGTCCCTGTGGAAGGACCTGTCACCTGTTCCCAAAGCTCTTTGACATTTTCTTTCATCATTCAAGGCAACCAAAGAAAACCTTGAAACACCATGAAAGCCCTTCAAACAGAAAGCGGTAAGAAACACTTTCTCCTAAGAATCCCCAGGATTCATTGCTCAGGTCGTCATTCAGCTGACAGTGTGCTGAGTGCCATAGCTCGATAAAATGGACAATGGACCACTTTGCTGCAGGACAGAGCTGGCTGCCCATCCTACTCTGTGCTGATTTTTCTACCAACTTACTCTATTTTAATAGTTTATGAGGAATATTTCTATTTTAATAATGAGATTTCCTGCAAAATATGTGATAGGCAGATGCAATGGACATCCAAGTGACTATGCACTTCCTGTGCTCTCCGAACAGGGCTTGAGGAGAAGAGAAAAATCACGCTCCTTCAATTGAAAAGGGAATGAGAGCAAAGCTCAGGCAGGCAAAGAAAGATTTCCTCTGCACGCACATCACTGCTGAGTCAGACAGACTCCGGGAACAAATGTCCTTCAACTTGAGGACATTTAGCATTTTGTGGCCTTGTACAAAACTATTTCCTATCCGGGGGAAAGCTAATGAGTGCTTGGGGAAGCAGCAGCAACTTGGGAGAGATAGTGCCTCCAAAAGGTAGTAATTTCACTCAGAGAGATGCTGCCATTCCTTGAAGGGAGTTAAATTAAGAGCTATATTTATAGACTCACCAAGGTGTGGGTCTTCTGAAAAGAAAATGAAGTTACTTTACTTCTGAGTGGAGTGAAAGGCATTAATCAAAAATGCATTAGTGGTGAAGTCTGTATTTTAACTGCTGTTACTCAAAATCCATTCCAGTATCCAACATGGCAAGGTGGCTGAGTGCCTGAGAAGGAAAGGCCCAACCTTTCCACTCCCCTCCTTATGTTTACACAACTTCCGGGTCCCTGTCCCCTCTGCGGGTTACCACAACCTAATAACTGGCAAAAATACCTGCTGGATTGTTGATACAGACATTTGATGTCAATTTCATCAAAATTGAGTACTTGGAGCTCACTGATGACACTGAAAGTGGCGTGACAGTGGGAAGGAAGCTTGATGGCTATGGGAAAGCCTCAGCTTCACCAGGGAAGAGCTCTCTCATCCTGGGTCAGACGCTTTCTCTCCCTCAGTTTCTGTTTCCTCCCCTGTAACAGGAGGATAGCAATACCGACACTGGGTGGCAGAGGGTGGGTGGAGGAGAGGACGCATGCAGATTACAGCACTTAGCCCAGGACGAAGCCTGCGGAAAATGTTGGGTCTGGTGTCTCCTCCCTCATCTTTTCCTTATTTTCGATGCTGTTTCCAGGAGACAGGAAACCCTGGTGCTATAGTGAAGTGCCACAGCTGTTAACCAGAAGGCCAGCACGTCACACCTATCAGGCGCTCCCCGGAAACCCTACGGGGCAGTTCTGCTCTGTCCTGCAAGGTAACAGTGAGTCAGAACCAACTCGATGGCAGTGAGTTTAATTTTGAGGAGAAAACCGCTCTGTGAGAGAGCAGAACACAGTCCTTTCCTCAGGAAGGTTACCTCCAATTGTGGTGTTCCGGGTACCGCGACCCTGCGGGATTCCCTTGGATGGGACTCCGTGGCAGGTACACAGCCTGCCGACAACGATAGTGTGGCCTGGTGCTGAGAAGGCAGAGAAAAGGGCTTTGCAAGGGGCCAGTCCTGGGCTCACTTCCCAGCTCTTGTGTTTGTCAACTATGTACGATTCTAGTTTGGCAGGATTTTTAACTGCCCTGAGCCCCAATTTCATCAGCTGTGAAGTGATACCTACCTTTTCCTTTTTTTTGCTTATTCGTTCAGATTCACTGAGTCTTTATAGGATGTCGGATCCTGTCATGAGCTCTTTAAATACGTTCTGTTGACACACCACCTTCACCCAACAACTCTTTGAGATACGTTAGTTGAGGTCACTCGGTGTCTGCAACGGGACACAAGGGTACAGGAAAATGACTAGAGGGCACAGAGTTGGGACTTCAGTCTAGGCAGCTCTCCCCCGAGGTCACGGTCTTCATGATCACTTCCTCTTGGTAAACATTTGGTGCCTAATCCGCACCCAAAGACGTTATACTGCTTCCTTCCCACAGACACTGCCCCCTCACTGTGGAGATGTAACAGATAAATGAATACCTCTGGGGACAGAGGAGAACTCTCCTCCTAACCCTTGCCTGACTGATATTGTCCACACTAACCAGGCACAGGGAGAGCAGGGCCACCTGCGGGACCCATTTCCTCCCTGAATCTGGAAAGAAAGGACTGAGAAGGGGTTGACTGTGGCCCTACAGGCTTTAGCTTGATGTAAGACTGGCAAAATCCATTTTCAGCCTGAGCTACTCAGCATCCTCCTCCCGTTGCATCTTCACAAATCCTGGGGAGATGTTGCTGGCCGAGGTGTTCTAGAGGAGAAACATTGTTACTACCAGGAACTCGGTGCTCATGACACCGAACAGAACTTATCCGGAGCTTATCTAAATCCTCTTGGGGTCAGAAAACTCATTGTAAGGTCTGGTCTCCGGGGAGACCAGTAATTGGTGACTTGAGCGAGTTCTGAAACACAGTCAGAGAGGGATCTGCTCCTTAAGGCTGTTCCTTGTTATTAAATCTTTTATGCTACAAGCTCTTGCTATCAAAATATTCTCTCCGTTCAGAGAGAACTTGATTTCAGAAAGAAGCCGAAATTAGTGTAATAATGAGGGATAGGAGACCTTGGCTTCTATTGCTTAGATAACAAAAATCAGCAAATCCTCTCTCCTTATAACCTGTCCCTTATATTGGCACATATTTATCCAATGTGTATAATATCCAGTGATGTGAGTTAGATGGAAAGATAATCTGTCCGAAATGATAGCATCACAGAAAACAAAAGCAAGGAAAATGAAACAAACCAAACAAACGAAAGCATTGATTTCTGATTGAGTTCTGACTCCTGACAACCCTGGACGTTGCAGAGGTCTGAGCTCTGCAGGGTTTTCAGTGGCTGTGCTGTGTATCTCCAGGCCTTTCCTGGGCAGTCCTGCTGGTTGTGTTTGAACTGGCAATCTTGTGGTTCATAGGTGGGCATGAATTGCACCACTCAGGAGCAGCATTAAGGAACAGTACCTTTATTCAATAAAGTGATGTTGAAGAATGTTTTATGAGTCTCTCCAATAGCCCTCTTACTAAATGCAAGGCACCTTTGGGAGGAGACCGCCCTTGTGCATGAGCCAGCTAACAACAACTAATTATGTGACACTTCTAATCCAGGACTCTGTTGGAATGGATCCCAATGTTAACGGTGTGCTGGGAGGGTATCCCACTGCTGTTGCGTTGATTCTGACTATAGACAGGGTAACACTGCCCCATAGAGTTTCCAAGGAGCACCAGCAGACTTGAACTACTGACCTTTTGGTTATTAGGCGTCACACTTAATCTCTATGCCACCAAGTGCCATGTCACCTAAACAAACAGTCAGCAGTTCCAGTCCATTCGGTGCTCCTTGGAAACTCTCTGGAGCAATTCTACTCTGTTCTATAGGGTCGCTGTGAGTACAAATCAATGTGATGGCTATGTGTTTGGTTTAGTTTGGGGTAGAAGGGTATGAAGTGGTGCTGAAATGATCTGTCTTTTCATTTATTTTATAGTGCTGCTGTTTTTGTCTTTGGAATGATCAGTTGGAAGTCTCTTCTAATAGTAAAATGCATACCAGTGTATCACTTTGCTCTCAGTGGTTAAAACACGACAGCCTTTGTGAGTGGCTTACTCAGGTGTTCGTAGCTGTGTCTCTCGTCCTTCTATGGAGACTGTCGTTGTAAGAATTTGAAGCACTCTATGGACATTAATTAACAAAGCCTGTGTGTGTAGGTGAGGGTTACTATATCCCATCTCTCTTGCAGGGAAAAAGAAATCATCCTCAGACTTTATTGGTACTTTGCTTTTTAACGATAGACATTGGTATTCATTTAATATATATCTGTATATGTATAATTTCTTACTTTATTGGAATGTTATCTCTTTAACATAAAATTAAATTGTTCTTTTCAATCAATTCACTTTTAGGGTGGTAAATTAATTTAAAATTGGTTATATCTTTTCATGTAGAGTTTTAACTTTTCTGCATTAATTTGTTTAATTAAATCACATATTACTTCTTGTAGGCACCCTTTCAGTATCATTTTAACTAAATTACTTTTAGACTACTTTAAGGTAGCAGCTTCTTGGCATTTTATCCAGTGTCCCAGTACGATCATCTCCAGCCTTAGAGAGAACTTATCAAAGAGGTTCATGTGAGACACCCTTCAAAAGTGAATTTATCTGAAAATGCAGAAAAACATAGTCAAGGAAGCAGTAGTGGAATTCATGTTCTGACTTGGCCCTTTGTTGCTGAGTGGTCTTGGGAAATGGTTTCTTCTCTCTTAGGCTTCATTGTTCCTTGAACAATGGAATGCATGACTTGGACATGAGCTGATTTGGTTTGGGGTAGGGCGGTATGAAGTGGTGCTGGAAGGAACTTTTCTTACACTTCTTTTTTTTGTTTTTCCTTTGGGAATGATCAGTTGAAAGTATCCTCTAATGGTTAACTCATACCGATGTATCCATCTGTTCTTAGCATTTGATTTAAACACTGGTTTTTATGGCAGCGTACTGCCCAGCTCCTTTTGCCCTGGCTGCGCCCTGCCCCTAAGCTGCTGTGAGGTCTAGCTGTTTATGGCTCACAGCCACACTTTTCCAGAGAACTGCCCTTATGTTTAGTAGTCGCCTCACCCTAAATTCTGGAAGGTGGCAGACACGTGGCCAATAACTGACTGATGTAGGCGCACCAAAGCCTACAAGATGGGAGGCGACTCTATGTTGTCATTTGTACCCTGAAGCCTCCCGAGGGGTCAGGCAGCGACTCCAGCTGGGACAGCATCTCTAGTTGGTTTCTTCCCCGCCCCTGCCTTACCTCCTTCGCTTCTTCAGAGCCCTCTCTCGATAGATTACTTATTCAAGATTCCTGCCTTGAGAATCTGACCTCAGACACTTGCCTATCCTCATGAGGTATTGGAAGATCACAGTACACATAAAGCCACACTGGAAATTACAGTTACCTAGAAAAATGTTGCTATTGGAAGGTGATAGATTTGTTGTATGATTTTTGTTTGTTTATAAAACTTTGCCTTTAAGGTTTTCTAGCATGCAAGTAGTCATACTTTCTGATGCTGTAAAATCTTTTCAGGGCTTGCAAAGGAAATATTAATACACATATAAATTCAGTTTGCCAAGAGTTTTTTCACAACTGTGCTCGCAAGCAGAGCATGTGGCTACAGTGTCTATAAACTGTCATTATCCCTTCTCTGTTGCCCAGGCATTTCCATAATCACTGTTATCATAAAAATAGAAGTGACAGTGAGTTGTAGTAGAAAGGACACAGCCCATGACCATGTTTGAAAACCCTCTTCTCTCATTCTTGGTTATACCTATAGCCGTATTCCAGAAAAGGAATCTTCTGACTCAGAATTGGCATAAGTTGGGAAGATCAAGTTTAACTCCTCACATTTTAAGTGATAAACCCACCAGGTCATTATACATGAGGAAGCTAAGCCTCAAAAATTCATTTTTTTTCAGAGACACTTATCGGTTGCCTAGCTTCTGGAGTTGTTGCTGTTCATTCTTTGCTTTCGGGAGCTAACACGCTCATTGGGAAAGTCAGCCTTAAAAATGGTCACTTACAGTAATGTGAGAGATGTTAAAAAATCATCAAAATAAGGAGATGTCTTACAAGACCAAAGTGCCAAGGCTGTTGTTAGATGCTGTCAAGAAGATTCCAGCCCAAACCCTCCTTTGTACAGTGAATGATCAGGGCTTGTTCCTGCATCGTCTTCAACACAGCTGACATGCTTGAGCATTGCTCTTTGTAGCCATTGTATCAGCTCATCTCACGAGGGCCTTCCTCTCCTTCGCTGACCTTCCTTCCTCTCCCACTGATCCTTTGCTTTCCCAAGTGTAGCATCTTTCTCCTGGGATTGAGCCTTCCTAATAACATACACAAAGTATATGAGACAAAGTCTCATCATTCTTGCTTCTAAGGAGCATTCTGGCTGCACTTCTTTCAGGACAGCTGTGTTTGTTCTTAAGGAAGTCCACAGAAGAAGCAACATTCTTTGTCAAGACCATAGATCTAAAATATCAATTTTTCTTTGGACTTCTTTATTCATTGTCCAGCTTTCTCATTCATATGAGATGGTTGAGAATATCATGGTTTGAGTCACATGCATCCCAGTCCTCAGTGTGACGTCTTTGTTTTTTAACACTTTAAGCAGGTCTTTTGCAACAGATTTTCCCAAAGCAATATGTCATTTGGTTTCTTAACTGCTACTTCCAAGGATGGTGATTGTGGCTCCAAGTGAAATGAAATCCTTGATGACTACAACGTATTCTCCTTTATCTTGATGTCGCTTATTGGTCCAGTTGTGAGGACCCATGTTACTGAGGTGTAGTTCATACTGAAAGGTACTATCTGATCTTTATTGGTAACTGCTTCAGGTTCTTGATTTCTGCACCAATACGTCCGAGGTGGATATTCTGGTGGCGTAGTATTTACATACTGTGGCTGCTAACAATAGTCCCTGAGGTGGGCAGTTCAAATTCGCCAAGCGCTCCATGGAAACTCTATGAGGCAGTTCTACTCTGTCTATAGGGTCACTACGAGTCAGAATCAACTAGACAGCATTTTTTTATTTTTATGTTTAATGTCCTTGGTGATAGAAATGATGCCAGTGATCAGATGATGGAATTTTGCAAGAGCTATGACTTCTTCGCTGCAAATACATTTTTTCCAACAACGTCAATGCATGAATGCAGTTTTCACCAAAATCCAAAATAGATCCTGTTACCATCAAACTGATTATGACTCCTAGAATCCATATAGGACTGAGTCAAACTACCCACCAGGGTTTGTAAGGAGCAGTTGATGGATTTTAATTGCTTACTTTTCGGTTAACAGCCTCACTGTAACTACTTCACCCAAACCTGACGCGGACCATGTGATCGATTCTAACTCACAGCGACCAGACATGTTTGCCAAGGCAGGGAATCTCTGTGGACTGTCACGTCTTTCTCCCCAGGAGCTGCTGGTGGTCTGAACTAGTGACATTGAGGTTGTCAGTGGCTCACTTTAACCATTGTGTTACCAGGGCTACTTCACAGTGTTCACAGTGAGGTGTAATTTCTTGTCAAAGCTTAGTGGTGTAGTGGTTAAGTGCTATGACTGATAACCAAAAAGTTGGCAGTTCAAATCCAGCAGGTACTCCCTGGAAACTTTATGGAATAGTTCTACTTTGTCTTACCGGGTTGTGATGAGTAGGAATCAGGTCATCTCCAAGAGATGGAGAGTACTTCCGTCCTAAGTTAAGCCAAGAGAGGAAATGCAGAACTGCAGTCCAAGAAATGGAGGGTGTTTTCAAGAAGAAGAAATGTACGTTTATTTTCATTCTTAAGTATTCTCAGCCTTTCATTTATAATAGTTAGGTACTATTATCTTTTTTTTTTTTAAATCAAGATGTAATTTATACAAGCCTGACAAGTCCGTCAACTTAATTGTTGTCAGAGCTACGTGTCTCATTGCTGAGTATCCCTGCACTCACCTTTGAAGTTCTCCCTTTGGGAAGCTGTGCACTAATGCCAGTGCCTAGTTCACCTGTCAAAGCAATTTTGGGACTCTTTCTGGAATGGCCGTTGCACATGGTGGCACAGTGGCACAGTAGCAAGTTCACAAACTTAATTGAGTAATTGTCTGTGAGGGAGCTTTTAGCCAGTAAACAAATAACTGTGTTGCAACACCCTTCTTGTTCATCTGATCTGACCACCAGTGATTTTTGTTCTTTACCCAAAGATTAAGGAAATATTGAAAATAAGATATTTTGATGCCATTCAGGACATAAAGAGTAATACGATGACAGCTCTGATGGCCATTCCAGAAAACAAGCTCCCAAATGGTTTTGAGGGGTAGACTAGGCACTGGCATCAGTGCATAGCTTCCCAAAGGGAGTACTTTGAAGGTGACTCTAGTGATATTCAGTAACCAAGTATGTAGCACATTTTCTAGGATGAGTTACTGAACTTAACTGGCAGTCATTGTATACAGTGAAATACACAGATGTCAGCTGTACAATTCTGAGTACTTTGACAAATTCATACATCTGTGTAACCTACAACCCTATAAAGATATAGTTCTTAGACATGCATAGGAAGCAAACTTGCTAACATGGCTTGAACAGGAGACAACTGGAAAGGGGTGGCTGAGTGGACAGCTGAACTCACTGATCTTCCGATATGAGGATGGAGATTCTCCATACGGACTGGTAACTCGTCTTGCTGAGATTCAGTCAAGAGGGCTCCTCTCTGGTCAAGTAAATCTCAGCAGCCAATAGTGGAAACTGGCAGGTGGGTGTTGGAGAGGTTGACCTGCAGTTGAATGCCTAGGTCATGGAATTGTGCAGCAGAGGTCCTGCAGGGCCTCTTAGTCACTCACATGTGCACGCTATGGGTCAGACAGCACTTGGAGGCCTGCACACAGCCAGCATGAAAGTCCGGTCAGTGCTGTCCAGACACCTGGACAGCCAGTGGAGAGAGCCAGCCAACAGCTGAGACATTTGGCCCTTCTCCCTACTTCCTGCCTCAAAGCAGCTGAAGAGTTAGCCATTACTAAGGGGAGAGCAGATTTCTCATACTTGATATTGAGCGGGCTTGTGGGGGTGAGGTGGAAGAGAAGAGATTTAAATCGATTTGAGATTGAAATTGGAAATTAAACTGAACTTATTATAGCTGAGAGAGGTTAGGAAATTGTGAATTTTCCCAAGCTACTGAAGAGGGAAAGAGTGATTATACAGACTTAGGTTGAAAGTAAGGACTGTAGAAAAAGAAAACCATGCCATGTTTACACTTCAGAGCATTGGGCCTTTCCAATAAATCAGCTTCAGGAGAAAATGATGTTTCCAGGCCTATGGATTACAGAGCCTTGGGAACAGGCGTTGGAGACCCCAGGTTAATGCAAGCTATTGCATGGCATCTGTGAAGCAGTGCGTGAAAAAAACACGGCTCATTGATGCAGTAAATAGTGCCACATCACTTCGGTGGGTATAATCCTTGTCTGATGTATATGCACTCAATTGTGGCTATGAAGTACAAATTTATTTACAAATGTGTAGATAAATTTTTAGCCCATTTTATTATAAATACTCTAAATCACAGACCACTCAAGCACTGAAGCTCTTACAAGTATTTTTACTTGTAAGATTGTCAACCATAGTTGACAGTCATCATTCCTAACCACAAGAGAGTGTTGTTGGTGGTGTTAGGTGCTGTTGAGTTGATTCTGACTCGCAGGGACCCTGTGCAAAACAGAACAAAACCCTGCCCGGTCTTGCACTGTGTCGATAATAGTTTTTATGCTTAAGCCCATCGTTGTGGCTACTGTGTCAATCCATCTCGTCAAGAGTCTTTCTCTACAAGAGAATAGGGTATGATAAACTGTCCTGCAATGTCTTGGCCGACTTGGAGATTCTGTGATATGAACCCCACATAATGACTCTTAGTCAGTTTTTGACAACACAACACCCATCATCTTCCTCTTTGTGGAGTTCCCAATCAGCTATCTTGAGAGAAAATAAGGTTTGGCCTCCATTTCCAGAGGCTGAAAAGGTTAGATGTGTCTTTTCCAAGCTCCCTGGAAACAGGGCTTACTCATGTGCTGTAGGCTTATGGCGTTGGATTCTTCTCCCTGAGGCTTTGAATTCTGAATGATGAACAGAGATGCAACAGCTGTTAGAGATAGTGAGAGTGCTTGGGTAGGCAGCGAGTCAGTGGTAGGGAGGAGGTGGGAGGAGGTGCTCAGAGAAAACTGCAGAGACACAGCGTCCTCATCATGAGACAGGTCCACGGCCGGATCGGCACTGTTTCCACCCTCCGTGTCTCCTTTGGTTTCTGCTCACATCCTGTCTTTGGTTCTCTGGTCTTCCTTTTGATTCTCCTTTCTGGTAAATCTAGGTAGAAGTCTTTCTCTTGCTTACCGTTAAGAATTTTCATTAAAACAGTGCTCATTCAAAGTAGTGTCCACATTAAAATAAATGTTGTTAGTTGCTCTGAAGTCAGTTCCAACTCATGGCAACCCTGTGCAGAGCAGAACGAAACGCTGCCTGGTCCTGGGCCTTCCTTACATTTCTTTTTATGCTGCAGCCCATTGCTGCAGTGACTGTGTCAGTCCTTCTCCTTGAGGATCGTCTTCTTGCTGACGTTCTGCTTTACCAAACGTGATGCCCTTCTTCAGAATCGCCTCCGTGACAACATGTGCAAAGTAGATAAGATAGGGTCCTGACACCTTGCTTCCAAGGAGCACTCTCATTGTACTTCTCCCAAGACAGATCTGTTTGTTCTTTGGCAGTCCACAGCATGTTCAGTATTCCTCCCCAACACCATGATTCAAAGGTATTAATTCTTCTTCTGTCTTCATGATTCCTTGTCCAGCTTTTATGTACATGTGATGTGATTGAAGACACCATGGCTGGAATCAGTTTTGCCTTAGCCTTCAAAGTGACATCTTTACTTTTCAGTACTTTAAAGAGGTCATTTGCAGCAGAGTTTCCCATTGCAATGTGTCTTTTGATTCCTTGACCGCTGCTTCCGTGGATGTTGATTGTGGAATCAAGTAAAATGAAATCCTTGGCGACCTCAATCTTTCCTCTGTCATGACGCTGCTTACTGGTCCAGTCCTGAGGACTTTTGTTTTCTTATTGTTGAGGTATAAGCCCTAGTGAAGGTTGTGGTCTCTGGTCTTCATCAGTGTTTCAAATCCTCTTCACTTTCAGCAAGCAAGGCTGGGTTATCTGCATGGTGCAGGTGACTAATGAGTCGTCCTCCAGTGCTGATGCCTCACTGCTCTTCATGTAGTCAGCTGCTCAGTATACAGACTGAAAAGGCACAGGGAAAGAATAAAGGATACAACCTTGTGCACACCTTTCCTGCCTGTAAACCATGCAACATCCCTTGGTTCTGTTTGCACAACTGCCTCTTGATCCATGTACAGATTCCTCATGAAGCCAATTAAATGTTTGAGAATTCTCATTATCCTTAATGTTGTCTGTAATTTGTTATGACCCCACAGAGTTGAATGCCTTTGCACAGCCAACAAAACACAGATGAATATCTTTCTGGTATTCCCAAGATTGGTCTGACATCAGCAATGATGTTGCTGGTCCTGCGTCCTCTTTGGAATCAGGCTTGAATTTCTGGCAGTTCCTTGCCAATATACTGTTGCAGTCACTTCTGAACAATCTTGAGCAAAAATTTGCTTATGTGTGGTATCAATAATACTGTTTGATAATTTCTGCATTTGGTTGGACTGCCTTCCTTGGAAATAGGCGTAAATATGAATCTCTTCCTGCTGGTTGGCCAGGTAGCTGTCTTCAGAATGTCTTGGCATAGAAACAAATAGATAGGTAGATAGACAGACAGATAGAGATTTTATTTCTCTAAGGCTCCAAACATAGTGTACTTGTAATATAACTTTCCACCTTCTTCAAATAAGAAAAATGTGGAGATGTTCTTTGGCATTTTATTTCCATAAGGAATAAAAGAATAGGATGCAATGTAGCTCGGTATACAAACTTAATAAAATCACTTAGTTTTATAATATAAAAATTTTATTTTGCAGTCATTTGTTTTGCAGAGGTATTGAGGTGTATATAAAGCAATTCAAGTAAATCTTTGGAAAAAGCAAACGTTTTTATCAGAGGCAATGTGGTGAAGTTTGTAGCTCTAAAGGCAACCAATGGATGACTTTTTCTTTGTTGTACAGGACTCAGGAAGAAAGGAAGAAAGGTAAAAAAGGCTACTTCACTTATTTCCCGTACACAGAAAAGTGTCACAGACACTTACACTTGAGGAAGTAGCAGCCAGCCATGTAAGTGCTGTGTGCTGCTGGGTCCACTTCAGTGCGCAGTGACCCTGCGTGGAAGAGCAGAAGCGCTCCACAGGCTGTGCGGGCTGCAGTCTTTACAGGAACGGATGAGCGAGGAGCAGGGTGCTTGTTTTGTTTCCTCCTTTCCTACAGAATTACTGCGTAAGAGGACCTGGATGTTAGAAGCCGTCATTTGGCTTCCCCAGTGATTTCAATCAACAGTAAATTTGATACAGTCATCCATGTTGTGACATGCTATAAGCCATCATTAATGGAAATAGAACCCTAGTCCAGAATAAAGGATGCAGTCTTCTCACTAAGACCACTTCTGATGGATGAGGTGCAAAGATGTTATCAGTGATTCTGATAGACACTTCTAACAGTGAGTAGTTCTAAGCCAAAAATAGTTATAAAAGTCATTTCCAAGGTCAATAGCATTTAGCAGTCAGAGCCAATCCTTTGTGGAACTCAAATTCAGCTGTCTACTCTTCCTCAGTCCTTCACTACCTTTGTCCACCAGAGCTACATAATTGGACACGCTGTTCTGAATGGTTATATTTTAAGAAAAAGAAAATAGTGTATAGAGTTGCTGAAGGGTTTATTTCCAAAGCAGCAATGGCTGCAGACAATCCCAAGCAGACTGTTGTGCCTGAGGGGTACAGCAGACTGGGGCAGTTCGCAGGTTCCACCTTCAGGAGGGCCCCACACTTCCTCTGAGGCTCTGCTGTCCACTTATTGGCTGGGAGCATATCCAGTTGTTACTCTGGGTAGAAAAAAGGTACCAAATGAGGAAGAGGAGACTGGACACTTTAAGGACCATAAATGGTTGATTCTGATCACTAAATATTCTCTAGAAATTATAAGTGATTTTTGAACCAAAGGCCCCACATTTTCAGTTGGTAGTGGACACTACTAATTATGCAGCCATTCCTGGTACCAGCATTCAAGCAGAAGGAGAAGTGGGCTTCTTGTCTGAAAACAGCTGTGCACCATGTGGGGTCAGTCCAGGACCAAGCAGTCAAAGAGGATTGACTGGGTAAGAAAGTCATGTTTCACATGCCAGCAACCACTTCTACTGTCTCAGTTTCCTTTCCATTCTCCCTGATTTCAGTATGAACGCCAAGCCAGGCCAAGTGCCGTCGATATGAACAGGAACTCTATATTATATTTCATAGTCTGTACTTTCCATAGCAGCATGTCATCCACATAGCCATCTATCAAAAATGTTTGGGGATTGGCCAACACTTACAGGGTGCCTATATTTGCCAGCTTCTATTCTAGGCACTTTGCATAGAAAATGATAACATTTAATTCATTCTAATTGAATTACAATTTGTATGTCTTGCTTAAATACACAAATGATGCATACATTAAAAAAAAGAAGAGGGAAAGAAGAGGCAAGGTAAATGAAGCTGCAGACAGACGGAGAGGAGTGATGTTGATAGCTGTCATCAACTAGATTGTGTCTCAGGACAACTCCAAATGTGCAGAGTAGAATTGCTCTATAGGAGTTTCAAAGCTGTGACTTTTTTGGAAGCAGATTGCCAGGCTTGTCTTCCTAGGTGCCTCTGGTTGGGTTTGAACCACCATTCTTTCCACTCATAATTGAGTGCTTAACTATTGGTGGCACGCAAGGACTCTTAGAGAAGAAACAAAGACATCATTATAGCTAAGACAAAGAAGCAGAAGCTTATTGGATGGATGGATGGACGGATGGACGGGTGGATGGGTAGACGGGTGGACAGGTGGATGGGTGGATGGATGGGTGGACAGATGGGTAGATGAGTGGGTGGGTGGATGGGTGGATAGACTCGGACCAGTAGATGAAATATAGCCCAGCATCTTGGCTGATGCACCTGACGTAACACAATTATTGTTTGTGTGGTTTTTTTTTTTGGCTTGTAAAAAGAATTAGGCTGATAATGAAAAGTCTCAGAAAGTGACAGACTGTAAATAACCTCAGCAGCCACAAACCAGACAGTGTTTGAGTAAGTGAATGGAGGACAGCTGGTCCTGATTTGGTAGATACAAGGGTTCACATCAATGAGCATGCAAGATCTTTGCAGCTGAAGTCGTGCATACAGAGGATAATTATCCTTAGCATTTAACAGGAAAAAATCAGTATTTTTCTCCTGTTTTTGAGCTTAAAGAAAGCTTACATATTATCTACTCATTTTTAAATTTGAAGAACTGGGGAGGAAAACTGATCACATTTAGGAACCCATGGAATTATAATGCCCGATTTTAATTTGGATGGCCCTTTGTTTAAATGTTCTATTCTTCAACAGTCTGTGAATACAGATTTAATTGCATTATTTTTTTGCCTGCATCTCAATCATTCTAAGTTTTAATCTTTATGAAGTCTTATTCCTTGAAGAGTTTCCTATCCCCAAGTATTTCTCAGACTCCCCCAAAGTCATCTTAAATATGTACACTAGTCAGTCCTCTCCGCCTGCATGAGGTATGTAGGTGGACAGACAAGTTTGTGAACTCATCCTAGAAAAAGCGCCACCTAGTCTACCCTTCAAAGCAGATTTGGAGCTCTTTTTCTGGAATGGCCATCGGAACCATCATCATATTACACTTGGTGTCATCAAAATGCCTTCCTTTCAATATTTCCTTTATCTTTGGTTAAAGAGAAAAGTAACTAGGGAATAAATCAGGTGAGTAGGGAGGGTGCTCCAATACAGTTATTGGTTTACTGGCTAAAAATTCCCTCACAGACAACTGTACAATTAAGCTGGTGAACTTGCCACCATGCCACTGTGCACAATGGCCATTCCAGAAAGAGTTTGAAAATTGCTTTGAAGGGTGGATTAGGCCTTGGCACCCATGCATAGCTTCCTAAGGAGTACTTAGAAGGCGACTGTAGTGATATTCAGCAACGAGGTGTGTAGCACTGAGAACAATTAAGTTTGCAGACTTGTCGGACCTTGTAGTTTGGTCGGGACCCCTAGCCCACCAGTTATTCAGTGGTCACCTTGATGCTAGTTGCTAGAGTACTTGCTGTGGTTACTAGATAGTTGGCACTAGTTGTTCACATACATTGCAGCTTGCATCCCCGAGTTAGGGCTTCCTGAAATCCAGCACAGCCTCTGAATCTCAGAGTGAGCCCCAAACTTTCGTTCAGACTCTTAATTTGCACCTGTCTCATTCAGATTCTGGCTCAGCTGTCTGACACGAGGCCTGAGAGCCTGCTGTTCTTAGAAGTCCCTGGGGGATCTGATGCTCCCGGTCCACTGAATAACAAGTGAGCAGGGGACAGGTCCTCACAAATGTGCTCTGTGCGCTATTCGACATTCAATCACCACATATGTCTTTTAATGTAGCCTTCTAGGTCTCTGTTTCTATCGAATCGGAACTTAGGGGGCTGAGGCTGTGCTCAGGCCTCCTCAGGTTCTTCCTGGGAGACCAGCTGTCTGGTATACACGCTCCCCGGCTTTGGTGTCTAAGGCTGTTTCTTCCAGTGTGAGAAAGAAGCTTCTCCTCCTTTGGGTCCTACCTCTGTTGAGAGCGTGAGAGAGAGCCCAGGGCCAGATACCTTGACTCTGATGCTTTCAAAGTTTAAAGCTCCTTCACAAATATGCCAAGCCAAGTGCCGTCGATATAATGACTTCCTTTTCTCCCTGTTGACAAACATGCCGTCTATGTGACTGGATGGTTGAGTGTTCCCAAGCTCCGGAAAAGTACCGTATTGAGAAGTGCCGTGCCCGTGCCATACTTTGTCCTGTTTGCTGAGTCTGCTTCTTTCATTCTAGATCCCTCTGCCTTTATTGTAAATTCTTTCAAGGGCCCTGTTGTTCCTATCTGAATTATGGGCTTTGTTTCTCTCTATTGTCCCCATTCATTCAACCTGAACTTCTAAGGGTAGACAAGATGCATATCTTTGCCTCCTAAAGGTCACTGAATCCTATTCTGGTCAATAAAAACAGACACCTAGTTAGTTAGGATGTCTCCTGAATCCACACCCTGAAAATATCTGAGACACATTCAGGTCACATTCAGCTACTTCTGAGCATCAGTGCCCAGCAAAGGGTAACTTCTCTGCCTGGCAGACAAAGCTATAGGCCAGAGCGAGGTGCACACATGTCTCGCAGACAGTGACCAGGATCGCCTCATATATGTTGATGTTCCCTTAACCAGAAGAGATCTGAAGGTATCACTCATGCCAAAGGAGAGCAGCTTTTGTTCTTAAAGATAGGTCTCCTACCACTTACAGGTGTATCCCTCCCCAGTCAGAGTCTCCCACCACGAGAGCTCACAGAGGTCCTAGTCCCATCCAAGATACCAAAGTCCCATTGCTGTTGAGCCTCTTATGACTCCTAGGGACCCAACATGAGAGAGTAGAATGGCCCCTACAGGATCCCCAAGGAGCAGCCAGCGTATCAAACTGCCAACCTTTTGGTGCAATTTACCACTTAACCACCCTGGCACCAGGGATACTCACAGAGAATAGCACCCTTATTTTACAAATGGAAAAACACCTCAAGCAGGGAGGGCGTAGAGTAACTCCAATAATGATATACTAAGATCTATGACAAGGCTTTCAAAATCAGGAGATTTTCAAAAGATTTGTGGAATTACTTGTGGGTAGCGTCGAAGTGTATTGAAATACAACTCCATTTTAAGTAGGTTTTGCCCAGTTAAGAAAGAGGCGGGAAGCACGAGCACCTTACTTTAGCCAGCCCTTAGGAACAGTGCTGACTAATAACATTAAAACAGGCATCGATCTTATTTTTCAGCTAGTGATGTTTTTTAAAGCATTTTCACCTTTTCTGAGTGAGCTGTCAACTACTCTGTTGAGGTTAATAAGCTTTGCTGCATCACACAAGAATCCTTTGGATGATAGAGTTACTGAACACAGATTATTATTATTAGCTGCACCAATACTGAGTCCCCAAACATTTTAAATTCCCTGCAGGAGCATCTCTCAAGGTGATCACCTCGTCTTGGATTGAACTGTGTTCCCTAAAGTGTGTGTGTAGCAATGTGCGTAGCAGTCTTGACTAGGCCATGATTCCCAATATTGTGTGGTGTTCCTGCACGCTGTAAACCTGCCTTTGTCATGTTAATGAGGGAGGAAGGGCAGCAGTGGTGCTGGTGGGGTAGGACTCTGTGTGACATCAGGTTGTACCTGGAGGCAATCTCTTGCGATATAAAAGAAAGAAGCAAGCAGGGGACTGGAGACCTCGTGCCACCAAGAGGCAGTGCTGGCAGCTGAGCCCATGCTTTGGAAAGGGCTCTGGGATCCCTGTGTCTGAAAAGCACCCAGTCCAGGGAAAGACTGATGACAAGGACCTTCCTTCAGCCAGCAGAGAAAGCCTACCCCTGGAGCTGACATCTGAATTCAGACTTTTAGTCTGCCAAGCCATAGTCTACTGGACTGAAAATAAAACTTCTCTTTTTAAAGCTATCCATAGGTAGTGCTTCTGTTATAGCGTCACAAGTTGACTAAGACAATCATAAGCCAGGTTGATTGTGCCGAGTCTACGCCCACTCACAGAGACCCGTCGCACAGCTCGTCTGGTCATCTTCTCATTGCTTAAGTAAGCCCCATTTAAGCATAATGTATTGTGATAACAACACAAGACTGGGTTATGAATTTCTATATTTTATTTAACATTTTGGCAGCTGTATGCATGAATGAAATTAGTTTGTAATTTCATCATTAGGTCTTTCCAATCTGGGTAGAACACACCATTAAAATTTTCTGGTTTAACACAAGGTTTGAGGAAGATTGCCAATTTTTTCCCCCCCAGCACTAGATAGTGTTACAATTGCTTTTTTGTTTTCTATGCTTTGTTGATTGAATATTGGTAATTCATATATTTTTAGAAAATCAACATTAAAATGGTAAAATCATTAGTAGGGTTGTGAAGAGCCATTTAATGGAGGCTGTCATGAGCTGCTTTGAGCCCATGTCAGGACGGAAGGACTGATTCCCTCAGCTCCTGGGAGCACTACCAAGTGCAGTCCTTAGCTCTTAGACCTTTGCTCTTTTGGCCTTCGCTACAGACAGCTGTTTCATGTCCTCTTTCTAGAGTGGCCCGTGGCCAGTGTCTGCTCAATGTAGGATACGTAGGATCAGCCTCCTCTTCTCAAAGAATCGCAAATTTGAGTGGTTACTTCAGCTTCAGAACATAGTATAGTGACATCTGAGGCTTTCATAGACACTACCACAGAGCTCTACTGTATATATATATATATATGTAAACACACACATACATATATGTAAACTTAGACACACTTTGTTATGTGACCCTACCTATTTTCCCCACACTGTGATAGCATGCCCCTCCACTCCAAATTTTGCATGTCCATTCAACCAGCTCCTGTCCCCTGTTTTCTTTTCATCTCATCTCCAGACAGGAGCTGCCCAATTAGTCTTCTCTATCTGCTTAAGCCAAAAAGCACACTCTTCACCTGTGTCGTCTTGTGTATTACAGACCAGCTCAATCTTTGTTTGAAAAGCTGGCTTGGGAATGGTTTCAACTGTGGGCTAACAGGGTCTGGGGGTCCTGTCTTCCAGGGACTCTCATGTCTGTGAGATCATCAAGTCTGGTCTTTTTACTAGAATTTGAGTTCTGCACCCCACATTTCTCCCTCTCAGTCAGACTCTTTCTTGAATTCCCTGTGAAGAATCATTGATGGTAGCCAGGTACCATCTAGTTCTTTCATTCTCGTGTTGATACAGACTCTGGTTTAAGCATCCCTTTCTGTCTCTTGGATTCATATTTTGCGTATGTCTTTAATGTTCTTCATTCTCTTTTGCTCCGGGTGGCTTGAGACCAACTGTACCTTCTTAGATAGCTATTTGCTAGCTTTTAAGGCCCCAGGCCCCACTTACCAGAATAGGATATAGAACATTTTCTTAATCAACATCTTTCATGGATTGAATTGTGTCCCCACCCAAATGTATGTGTTGATTTGACTTGGGTATGAGTCCCGATATGGTGCCCTTCCTCCCCTGTGTTGTAAATCCTGCCTCTGTGAGATTGATGATGGAGAATGGGCAACAGTTGTGTTAGTGAAACAGGTCTCAAGCTACATGCTTGTGGGTTATAAGGGAGAAAAGTGAGGCGAGGAATTTGGGAATCTCATCCCACCTAGAGAGAATCACCAAGAGCAGAGCATGTCCTTTGGACCTGAGATTCCTGTGCTGAGATGCTCTCACTGGATTTGGACTTAGCCTACCAGACTGTGATGATTTCTCATACTGAATGGACTTACAATTTATAAATGGATTTGTGGCTTACAGGACTGTGTCAATAAAGCTTCTTTTCATGAAACCTTCCAGTCATGCTATTTTCTTTTGGAGCGGTAGCAGGTGACGAAGACAACTTCGTTATGCCAGTTGATCTAGATGTCCCATGAAACCATGATCCTGGGACCCCTGCCCCTGATTCTCTGTCCTTCAAAGTGTTAGGGGTCTTCAGAAAATGTCTTAGCTTTTGGTTTTGTTCAGTTGTGCTGACTTCTCCTCTACTCTGCATTGTCCCTCCGTTTACCTAAAATAATTCTTGTCAAGTATCAAATCAGTTAATACCCCCTCCTTCCGTCTCCATTCTTATAACTATCAAAGACTGTTTTCTTCAGTGTTTAAACCTTTTCTTAACTCATTACAATAATGGTCTCATACAATATTTGTCCTTTTGTAACTAATTTCACTCAGCATAATGCCTTTTAGATTCCTCCATGTTATGAGACGTTTCTCAAATTCATTGTTGTTCTTTGTCATTGCATAATATTAGATTGTACAAATATACAATAGTTGGCTTATCCATTCGTCTAGTGATGAGCATCTAGGTGGCTTCCATCTTTTTGCTAGTGTGAACAGTACTGTGGTGAACATTGGTGTGCATGTATCTATTGGTGTGGCAGTTCTCATTTCCCTAGGATCTTTTCTAAGAAGTAGGATTGCTAGATATCTGATACGGTATTTCCGTTTCTATTTCACAGTGATGGTACCATTTCACACTCCTACCAGCAGTGTAGAAGTTTTCCCATCTTTGCACAGCCTCTCCAACATTCGTTATTTTGTGTTTTTTGGGTTAATGTCAGCCCTGTCGCAGTGAGATGGTATCTCTTGATAGCTTTGATTTCGATTTCTTTAACGGCTAATGATTGTGAATATTTCCTCAGAACCTGCTAGCCACCTGATTGTCTCCTTTGGTGAAGTGCCTGTTCATATTCTTTGTCCATTTTTTAAATTTTTTTTTTTTTTTTTGTCTTTGTGCTGTTTAGGTTTTGCAGTATCTTGTAGACTTTAGAGGTTAGACACTAGTTGGATTTGGCACAGCCGTTTTCTTCCCCAGTCTGTAGGTTGTCTTTATTCTTTTGATAAGTCTTTGGATGAGCATTTAAGTTTTTGATTTTTAGAAATTCCCCATTGTCTGTTTTCTCTTCTGGTGTTTGTGCATTGTTAGTAATGTTTTATAGTCTGTTTATGTCATGTATTAGGGCTCCCTGAATTGCCCCTGTTTTTTCTTCCATGATTATAATTTTAGATTTGATACTTAGATCTTTGATTCATTTTAAGTTAGTTTTTTTGTGTACGATGTGAGATATGGGTCTTGTTTAATTTTTTTTTTTTTTTTTGCAGATGGGTATCCAGTAGTGCCAATACCATTTGTTAAAGAGACTGTCTTTTACCTGATTTATGGACTTTGGACCTTTGACAAGTATCAGCTACTCATAGGTGGATGATTTTTTGTCTGGATTCTTAATTCTATTTCATTGGTCTATGCATGTGTTGTTATACAAGTAGCAGACTGTTTTGATTACAGTGGTGGTATAACAGATTCTAAATTCCGGTAGCATGAGACCTCCCATTTGGTCTTCTTCAATAATGCTTTGCTTATCCAAAGCTGTTCCCCTTTCCGTATGAAGTTAGTATATTTTTTTCTCTGTCTCATTAAAAAATGCCATTGGAATTGGATGGGGATTGTGTTGTATCAGTAGATCACTCTGGATAGAATAGTCATTTCCACGATGTTGAGTCTTCCTGTCTAAGAGAGGTCCACATTTTTCTCTGCTCAGTCTTGCTTTCCACAACCCCCTGCCGTGGCCCCATGATTATTGACACACGAATATGTCTATATAACATTTCTGTAGATCTATCTACACAGGAGAATCACAGGCTCAGTCTTCAACAGGAAAGCATTTTGATTCTAAAAACTTCTCTCTGTACTGCTCTGTATTTTTTAATTTCTATTTTTTTTAAATTTACTTTTGTAGTCTTGTTATTTACAATTAACCCTGAGGTTTACAGGGTTGATTACTTATTCTCACAAAATCTAAGCTGTGATACCATAAACTTTGTTGATGTCTTTGATTTCTTTCTAGAAACATCGGTTTTTTGTTTTGCTTCCATGACTGTCACTGACTGTCCTCTGAGAGATGCATCTAGAGGCATTCCTTAGGAAGTGTCCTGAGAACAGTACTGTCCATATTCTTGTGGGTTATCTGTGCTAGAGACAGACTTAATTCTCAAGGATTTCTTAGGGCACAGGGACTCTGGAGACTTAAAACAAGCCTGCAATAAAACAGGCTTTTCTGTCAAGGCCAGAATATTTTTATCGTATGCATGGCACATACTTAAATCAGGTCTTACTTTGTCAGAGCTGGTTCAGGGCTTATTTCTGCTTGCTCTGGAGCAACAAACTACAGTTATGAAATTACAGTGAAGTACTTTAGAGAGCATTTTGTCCTCTAGAAGGGTTAAGAATATATTTGGTGTAGCAGATGTAGCTTAGATGGTTTTGGTGGCTCTTCCAGAGATACGTAGGCCCATAGAGGACTGCTGTGATTTTCTTCAGAATGTAGCATTCACTCTTCAAAATGTCAGTTAGAAAAACAAGTGTTCACCATACTTCTCACACTTTCCACTCCAACACAGGACAAGGGTAAGAAGAGTGAGTGAGTGAGAGACAGAGAGACAGACAGAGACAGAGAGAGAAAGAGGAACTTCCAGCGGAAGTAGCAGAAGAGACATCTGATCAGTAGCTTCTGCACAGAGGTGACATACCTACTCACACTCTGGCTACCTAGCTAAGGTGTCTTAGGCTGGGTTTTCTAGGGAAGCAAAACCAGTAACACGTGTAGGTACAAGGAAAGATTTATAATATATATATATATGTAGACAGATAGATAGATACAAATGTAGGAAACAGCTCACGTAATCACAGAAGCTGAATGTCCCAAGCTCTGGCACAAGCCTCACGTGTCCACGGAAGCTGAGGAACCCAAGGTCAGCAAGTCAGAGACCAGAGTTGTAGATCACCGGTTGTGTAGATCAGTGGATCCCAAGCTGGTGGCGAGACGAAGCGACAGAGGCTGGAGGTCGGTGGATCCCAAGCTGGTGGTGAGACGAAGTGACAGAGGCTGGCGAACCCAGGATCGGCAGGTCAGGGAGCGGGACTGGGCAGAGGCTGGCGAGCGCAGGATTGGCAGGTCAGGGAGCAGGACTCTCACGTGCCGACTGTAAGGACTGATGAGCCCAACAGCTGCTAGCTCAAGTTCCGGAACCAGACGCTGGAACCAGAGAGCAGGAGCTCCTGGCCACGTGAGCGATCAGCAGCCGTAATCCAGGGTCACGAGATGAGAGCCGAGGGGCAGGGAGCCACCACAAACCCCGCCCTGCCACTTAATACAGCAGCCAAATAGGTAGTAGCCAAGTTGACATAATCCTGACCACCACATAAGGTCTGTCTTGAAGGGTTAGGACAACAGACTGAATTCAGAGACCTTGGTGATGTATCATTTTGGGGTTTAATAGAGCCAGTGTTTATGTGGAAGGAAGAAGCTCAGGTCAAGTCTTTCCCAAGTCATCGGTCTCTGGCCAGCCACGTTGGAGGGCCTCCTTGAAGAGATGACAGATACACAGTGGTCATTTAACAAGTTAATTAACAGTGCAGTGCAGCGTGAGGTAAGTACCAAGTAAAGGACATGGACAGCAAGCAGGAAAGGGGTTCAGGGGGGGTTAATAACTATTTGTTGATTTCACTTGCATGTAGACAATGGCCCATGGTGCTTTCATCTGGCAATCACTTTTCCATTAACCTTGTCTGTGGGGCAGCCAAGTACCTAAGACTGTTTCCACATATCCTCATCACCTCTGATTAATCTTACTCTTTCTTTTTTCAACACGTGGTAATTGGTGAGTTTTGGAGACCAGCTTATTCAAAGGGTTTTTTCTTTAATAATCAGGAGAACAGCTTTCACCATATGTCAGTAATCTTGGCCCACTGCTTAACTTTGCTCTTATAATTATGACAAAGAAATTTCGATAAGCACCACAGGAGGAGGAGGGCGAGGAGTGGGAGGAGGACTGCGAGAAGTATTAGAAGCTGACATGAGGCAAGTCTCATAATCTCTCTGGATTTCAGCTTTGTTTTGTTTTCTTTTTGCATCACGAAAATATTGATAGCCTTATAGAATGTTTCTGAAAGTAAACTGAGGTAAAATTTACTCGATTCTGATTCATAGTGACCCTGTAGGGCAGAGTAGAACAGCCCCACAGGTTTTCCAAAGACTGTCTAGGAGAATTGAAATGCTGACGTTTTGGTAAGCAACTGTAGCACTCAACAACTATGCCAGCACAGTTTGCACAGTTACAGGAATACTAAATAACACTTTCTATGTATATTTTGCATCACAGAGATGTGTGTTTAATGGTTTCAATGTCACGTTATATATTTAAAGTGTGTTCGAGAATACAATGGCACTCCATTTTCCAGATAAGAAAAATAAGACTCGGCAAGGTTAAGCAACTTTTCCAAGGTTATAGAGACAGCAAGACAGTAGAAGAGCTGAGACTAAGCGTGTCTGTGTTATTGGATTATATCAACCCGTGCCTCAACCCTCTGCTGTGTGATACATCAGAGAAAAATGATACTCAACAAAACCCCAATGTACCTGGATTTTATGTCGCCCTCTCTCCACGGCTAGTTACGAGTGTCACGGCATTACTCGTCATGCTCCAAGCTGGGGACGGGAGACGAGATGCAGCTCTTCTGCCCTCTGAATGCCTCCGACTTGAGTGAAGATGTGAAGTTGCCACGGTGCCCCAAACAGGAAAGGAGAGTGGACATTTCTGGGAACAGTGACTGTTAGCTTTGAACAGATAATTTCAGGCCCAGAAAGGAAGTCTCAGCTTCATAAAGGTAGGGGACAACCCAGATACAAGGTCAGGTAAATGAGCAAAGATGCCTCAGAGCCCAGCTTAGGAAAGGAGGGCAAGGGAGGTACATGTCTGCATTTTCACAGGGGATGCTATTGTTGACACGTGCCATCCAGTCACTTCCAGCTCATAACGGAAGGAAGCACTGCTCCGTCCTGTACCAACCTCAAAATCGTGTTGTGCCTGAGCCCACAGTTGCAGGCTCCCTGTCACTCTATCTTCTTGAGAGTCTTTCTCTTTTTGCCGTCCCTCTACTTGACCAAGCATAATGTCCTTCTCCAGGGACCTGTCCCTCATAATGACATGTCCAAAGTATGTGAGACAGTCTTCCCACCCTTGCTTCCAAGGAGCATTTCGCTGCATTTCTCGCAAGACAAACTTGTTCATTCTTCTGGCAATCCGTAGCATGTTCAGTATTCTTCACCAACACCGTCATTCAAAGGCACCAGCTTTTCTTTGGTCTTCTTTATTCACTGTCTATCTTTCACTAGCTTCTGAGGCAACGGAAAATGCCATGGTTTGAGTTAGGCTTACCCTAGCTCGCAAAGTGACGCTTTTGCTTTTTAACATTTTAAGAGGTTTTTGCAGAAAATATACCGAATACAAACCATCTTTGATTATCTTGCTCACTGCTTACATGGGCCTTGAATGAAATCTTGAACAACTTCAATCTTGTTTCCTTTTCCATGCTACTGCTTACTGTCCAGTTGTGATGAGTTTTGTTTTCTTTGTATTGAGATATAATCTATACCAAACGCTGTGAAGTTTGATCTTCACTGATAAGTGCTTCAAGTCCTCTTCATTTTCAGCAAACAAAGTTGTGTCATTAGCATAATTCAGGTTGTGAATGAGTCTTCCTACAATCTTTTTGCCTCATTCTTTTTCATAGAGTTTAGCTTCTTGGATTACTTGTTCAGTATACAGGTTGAATATAAATGACACTAGCCTGATGCACGTCTTTCCTGACTTATTTCCAGTCAGTTCATGGTAAAAATTTTGAATTCAAAGAAGAACAAAGTTCTAAAATCCAGTTTCCAAGGGGAGAAATAGTGAGGGGAGGTAACGGAAATTCTAAATACTTCTTTGCAGCACTTAATACCAACACCAAAACGTAAACCAAACCAGCAAACAAATTGCTGGTCAGTAGTGACTTAATTAAAAAAAAAGAACTATTAATAATATTCAAATGTTTTATACACTGACAGCATTTCATTCATGACTGAAAATAACAGAGATGTTTTCAGCCATTCATTTCTGAAGGCAGACAATTCGTGGACCAGCCTGGAAAGAAAATTAATAATAATAATTGAAGTAGCACTCACAGGAAGGGGGAAGTGTTGAGGAGACTCAATGAATAAGATCTCTAGAATTTTACTTTAATAACTAAAATACCATGGCTTGCTTGTCTATCTCAGTCACCTAGCACTGCTGTAATAGAAATATTATACGTGGATGGCTTTAGCAAAGAACAAATTATTCTCTCACAATCTAGTAGGCTACAAGTCCAAAGTCAGGTCATCAGCTTCTGAGAGACACTTGCTCTTTCTGTCAGGAGATTGTATTAGGTGATGAAATGGTGGGCACATGTACTGGGAATCATGACCTGGCCCGGTTGACTGATATTTTTAGGGACACAAATCAATACGTGACCTTTGTCTATAAATGAACACAAGTTTCAAAGATGCCTTATGAAATTAAAAGTGCAAATGAAAACTATCATCAAGATGGTAATGATCAAAAATATCTGCTTCCTGTGTCCTTTGGAGAGCAATTTGCTCTGAGAGGAGTGGCGGATTTTAGAAACATCACATGCGGCCGACTGGTGACGGAGAGGACCACACACTGTTTGAGTGGCTGTAGATTTAGAAGAGAAGATGCTGCTATTTGGATCTAGTCAGAGCTAAGAAAAGTGTACGTGTTTGGTGTCAAAGTCAGCAGTGCACAATGACATCTTCTAGGAAATAAGACGGCAGCTGAGCCTGGAGCCTGCCCTATTCCTCACCCCTCTCGCTGATCAATCTCTGATCTAGAAACATAAAAATAGGGAAGAGTTTGCATTGTGTCTGGAATCAGAAGGG
Source organism: Heterohyrax brucei (assembly GCA_028571685.1). Taxonomy (NCBI): domain Eukaryota; kingdom Metazoa; phylum Chordata; class Mammalia; order Hyracoidea; family Procaviidae; genus Heterohyrax; species Heterohyrax brucei. Next base: position 69,622,161 of record CM053162.1, on the reverse strand, counting down.
ACTGCTATCCGAATAAAAACTCTTGAAAATTTCTGCTTGATGGAGTACAGATGACCTCTGCTCGTCAACAGTGACAGTGGCATAGCAGCCTCAGGAGCCGGAGACCCCACGTCCCAGGCCTGCACTCGCCCTTCTGCAGCAGGGTACAGGGCAGCGTTGTTCGCACTGCTGTTACTGTCGTTACTGTTAACTTGCCTCCCAAGAAGAGAGTTGATCTTCTTGGCAAGTATGTAAATTCGATTAGGCATTAGATGAGTCAACAGTACTTTGTATGAAGCCGTGGCAGACTTGACTAAAAAGCACAGGTCCAACAATTAACTCCACGAACTTAATTGTTCTAAGTGCTACTTGCTTCATTGCTGAATATGACTGTGGTCACCTCCGAAGTACTCTCCTTTTGAAGCTATGCACTTACACTGGTGTGTAGTCCGCCCTTCAAAGCAATCTTGGAATTCTTCCTGGAATGGCCACTGAGCGTGATAGCGTGGTGGTAAGTTTGCCAACTTAATTGTATCGCTGTCTGTGAGGCAGTTTTTAGCCAGTAGACAAACAAATGGAAAACCTTCCCTACTCACCTGATCTGGTCCCCAGCAGCTTTTTTTCTTTACCTGAAGATAACGGGACTATTAAAAGGAGGATATTTTGATGACATTCAGGATATCAATGGTAATGCGACAACAGCTCTGATGGCCATTCCAGAAGAAGAGTTCCAAAACTGCTTTGAAGGGTGGACTAGGTGCTGGCATCAGTACATTGTTTCCTGAGGGGAGCATCGTGATATTCAGCAATGAGGTATGTAGCACGTTTTCTAGGATTAGCTGGCTAACGTAATTGTCAGTCCTCATATATGAAAGAGTGAAGTCTCTGATGTTGGCAGATATTTCTGGAGAGATCTCTGCACTGGGACAAACGTCTTCCCTAGCAGAGCAAGAATGAGCCAGGATGAAATGAATTGAACTTATGCTGGAAGACTCAAGGGAAAGATGACATAAATCAGGGAGCAACTGTAGCAGAAGAGGAGATGTTTTCAAACATTAACAGACAACCCTTGACAAATCAACAGTAGCATGTAGGGAGTCACATCACATAGAACCAGAAAGTTCTGCGTGTGTGTGTGTGTGTGTGTGTGTAGGTGCAGGAGAGGTGGGGTGTCTCCAGGTGGCCCCTAGGAAGCACAAAAAATTAAGCTCTTGGCTACTGAGAGATTCACCACCAACCACTGCCGTCAAGTTGGGTCCTTCTCATAGCTACCCTAGAGGTCAGAGTAGAATTGCCTTGTGGAGCTTCCAAGGAGGGCCTATTGGATTTGAACTGCTGACCTTTTGGTTAGCAGATGTAGAACTTAACCCACCGCACCACCAGGGTTTCCAACTGAGAGGTCAGTGGTTTCAAATCACACAGAGGTCCTTGAGAAGCAAGACCTTACCATCTGCTTCTGAAAGGTCGCATTCATGAAAACCCTACATAGCAGTTCTACTCCGCTGTAGTCTACTCGACCACAACGAGTTACTGGTTGGAAGGTGGGTGTTTGGTGTTTAAGGACTTAAGCAGCTCTGGCGAGCAGAGGGATAGACTCACAACTGGCAGTAGGATAGCCGTCTGGCAGGCCTACCACTTCCCTCCAAAGTTGCCCTGCTCCAAGACCGTGTTTCCTTCCTTCTTCAGTACTGTGGCTTGTGGACATTCCTTGGTTTCAGTCCTCTCTCTTCAGATTGTCTTGTCAATTTCAGCGTGTTATAGAGAAGAAATCATGCAAATATGTTTGCCCTCTGCCATCTTTCCAGAAGTTTTCGCATGTCTCTTTTGAGACCAAACCAACAATAAAATGTTTCCTGCCTTTTCAAGATGTTCATTCATTCTGTTGTTTTCCTTCCCAGTTGAACACACAGACGGTTGGCTTCAGTTCAGCCGTCTAATCTGCTTCCAGTTGAGAATGCAGAGTTAACAATTTGCTACACCTAATGATTTGCATATTTTTCTTAATTGTATTAAATTCATATGCTTCCTATCACTTAGAAGGAAGAGTTGCTATCAAGTTACTTCCAGTTCTTGGCAACTGTGTGTGTCAGAGTAGGACTGTGCTCCATGAGGTTTGCAGTGTTTGGTTTCTTAGAAGTCGATCCTCAGGTCTTTCTTCCGAGATGCGTTGGGGTGACTTCAGCTGGCAGCCTTTCGGTTAACATCGGAGGGCTTCTTTCAGCTAGGGACTCTTGCTATCAGCACATTTCTTTTTATCATGTTAAATTATTGAAGGAGGGCAAAATATTATTAAAAGGAATAGCTAAAATGATTTTAAACAGAATATCTTTTCAAGTGACTGTTACTCAGACAAATTATTACCTCAAGCCGTCTTGAGAAGAGGTACGGACAGCACCGTGGTTAAGAGCACGGATCCAGGGCAGTTAGAGCTTTTCTTTGGCTGGCTGTGTGAGTTTGGGTAATTTATTTAATGTCTCTGTTTCTCAGTTTCCTTACATGGAAACAGGAATGACACTAGCCACAAATCGCCTCCCGGGGTGCTGATGGGATGAATGGACTGATGGAGAGCAGACACTGAGAACACTCCTCAGCTCATAGTGAGGACTCTAGTAGTTATTTATTAGCATTGGTCACATTTTAATGTTTAGCAGAGATTACAATAAAACTGCTTCAGTTGATATCGGGACTCCAGTAATTTTATGTGTGTATGTGTGCATCACAGCTGAAGTTTTAACTTTATTTTTTCATATAATTACCTACAATCCCTATGCTAGTGTTTGAATAATTTATCTTTTAATATTCATGTTACCTCTAAGTTATTTTGTACTTAATACTGCTGTAAAATTAATAATTTTAAAATTATGTTATTTTATTACATTAATAATGTATGCACACTTTAGAAAAATCAAAAAAAACTGTGTATGAGGAAAAGAACAGCTACCCTGTATTCCAACTTCAAGAAATATTTCTGTGTATTTCTACATCCTGGAGCCCTAGTGGCATGGTGGTTAAGGCTGACGCTTTGAATCCACCAGCTACTCCTTGGAAACCCTAGGAGGCATTTCTGTTCTGTGTCTAGAGTCTCTGGGAGTCAAGATGAGCTGGATTATTATACACTTAAACAAACAAACAAAAACTCTGGGATTTAAAACCCCAAGAATTGATTTTGTGTTTGTACTGTATACCCATGGCTGGGTGACTAGTGGGGCTCTCCTCTAATACATCCACCTTCACTGAGGGATAAAAGCAAGCAAAAAATACCCCCAAACCACTACTGTTGAGGCGATGCCAACTCACAGTGACTCTATAGGACAGAGTCGAAATGCCCCTTAGGGTTTCTAAGGAGTGCCTCGGTATTTGAACTGCTGACCTTTTGGTTAGCAGCAATAGCGCTTAACCACTATGCCAGATAGCACTCAAAAATTCTATCGATAGACATCATCTGGCCCAGGGTTTAGGGTATGTGGCTCATGTGAACTAGTCTGGACTTCACTGGGTTCCTTTTGATTTTTGTGAGCATCTAGTGTGGAGTGTCTGGGTGATGTAAGTGCTCAGTACACTTAGCTGCTAACCAACAGGTTGGATGTTTAAGTCCACCCAGAGGTGCCTCAGAAGAAAGGCCTGGCAATCATATTCATTCTCTAATTAGAAACTTCCTATTTTGTGAAATCTCTTTCTCAGATGGTCTTCCACATAGACCTTGCATCAAGCAGCACACAAACTGCCAGCACTTTGTCGTCCATCCTTTCCTCCTTGAACTACAGATTTGTTAGGGATTTGTTCTGCCTTCCAACAGACTGCAGGCAGCAGTTTATCACATGGGCCGCGCTGCCTCTCTGAGCTTCCTGTGTCAGTGTCCTTGCCTGCCATGCCCTGAATCCAGCGCAGTGCTGCAGAGGTAATGGCAGTTGGATGCAGCTGTCCCCCACTACTGTCACCCGTTTACATTGTAAGGCTAGACTGGTTTATGTAGTCTGACGGGTGATTCCAGTCAAAAAAATGACATTTCTTCCTGGCTCCGCATGCCCCCCGACGACAGCCAGGGGCTCTCCCTTGAGGTGTCTTCACACGCACCCAGGTGGCTGCAGAAGCCCTCTTCTGGGGTGTCCACACCCACTTATCATGAAGGAGAAAAAAAGAGAGCATGGAGTATTCCTGCTTGCTTTTAAATTCTCCCTGACTGTCTCCAGCAGCTACCCATCATTCAACTGATCTGATATACTCAGCTTTGTGGGAGTGGGTGGTGGAATACATCTGTGTCTGAGAATGGGGCTAGAATTCTTGAATTTATTTTCTCTCTCTTCCTCTCTGTTTGATCGGTGTGCTATCTACCTGTGTGTAACAATATGAGCATTTTATTTCAGCATTTCCCCATTGGTGTCTTGCTAAACTGTTGAGGTACCTCACAAATTAGGATGGAGTAGGGACAAGGGATCCCCAAAGTCTGCAGGGCTTTAGGCCCCCAATTTCAGCTCATATAGACCAGTCACTGCTTCTGTTTTCTTTCAGTACCTTTAAAAATGGGCCCAAACATTTCATATGTGTTTGTTCACTTTGGTCTTTTCTTCTTAATTGACTTCCCTTTTCTGGTGTCGGTCCAGTGAGTTACAGGTGACCAAGGCCCCAAAATACTGCCAGTGGTTGCTTCTGGACACTGGGACGATGGGGAGTCGTTTTCTTGGTGTTCAGTTCATCTGCATTTCCTGGGAAAACTGAAGCCCTGCCTTGAGGAGCTGTGAGTCTGTAAGAGAACAAACCTTGACAATCTAGTGATGCGACCGTGTTAATGGAAGCAGTATGAAGTGCTTGGGAATGGAATCACTGTACATCCTTTTTCATACCTGAAAATTAGGAAATAATAGCTTTATGAACAGACTTAAAGGGAGAGAAGGGAAAACATTTAAACCCTTAGAGATTATTTCCCAGATAAGCTTAAGATATACATACTGGGGCAGGGATGCACATTTCAGGAGGAGTTGGGGGTCTAACATCAAAGGCTCCGTTCAGCAGACCAGCTACGGCAATGTTCTGTGTGAATATAAATTGAATTCTCTCAGCAGGCAGGCGACTGGATTTGCTGATGTATAATGAGAGTGCTCAGACTCAGACTGTTTTTCCCCTAGAGTCTCATTAAACTAAATATACTTGCCTTAAGCCACCTGCCTTTGGGCAGTATCAATAGAAATAAAATCAGATTCATTTTCCATCTTGATAAATTGGCATTAACTACTACTTTATCTGAAATAGGCTTGATAATTAGTGTCTCTGATTACATGGAGAAAACTGTTGAATCTTTTAGAATGCTGTTAAAAAAACTCAGGATTTCTAAATTTGCTGCAGTTGAGGGAGGAGATTGGAAAGGCGGGAGGGAGCCAGTTATGTCTGTGACGAGCATCATTAAAATAGCAATCTTTTTTGGGTAACTCATCTTGTCCCAAGTAAGTGTGATTTAAGAGTATGGCAACACCTGCTTCAGGGTAGCGATTTTTAACCTCACTGCTGTAATGCCCCTGTGGTTGGGAGCTGGGAAGAAAAGACGTGGTTATTCAGAGAGAAGCATCTAATTCAAGTATTAAGGGAAACGATGACTATGAAATGGACTGTCACACCACAGCGGTCTAGTTCTGCGAAGAACTCACTTCATCTGGATTTCAGCTGATAACCACTGGCCAGGAACAACGAGCTCAGCACTGGGTGGGGCTCTGGGGATGCTCGTCCCCTTCCATGCGGCAGTCAGCCCGTTCCCTTGGGCTCTCATCAGCTTTCAAGGAGCCAGGTCCACAGTAGTGCCAGGTTCTGCTGCCCCAAGAAACAACAGAACTCCCTCTCCTGGCTTCCCCTGCAGTAGTCCAGATGGAATTTATTTTTACACTGTAGGTGATACTTCTTCCATGTTTCTAGAAGCTGCTTTTTATGCCGCCTCAGTTCCCCTGAGACCTTAGTCTTATGCTTGGGAGACTGGCCGGAGAGCTCTGCCTCCTCGCGCGTCATACATCTGCCTTGAGAAAATCAGCACAGTGTCAGGGCCACAAGAGAGGCGCTGGCAGGCTGCAAGGAAGAAAGAGCGTTCGTGTCCTTGAAGAGGGAAGAAAGAAAAGAACCACACACCTGTAGGGAAAACCAAAAACAACATATGAATCTTGTCCTGAGAGACACATGGTGGCGTGGGCATGATTTAAGCATGTCTGCCTGGGTGGCATAAATGATTAAGCACTTGATTATTGACCGATTGGTGATTCAAACCCAACTAGAAGTAGCTTGGACGGAAGGCCAGCTGACCTGCTTTTGAAAAGTCACAGCCTTGAAAACACTACAGAGTGGACTTCCACTTTATACCCAGGGAATCACCATGCTTTGAATTGACTCGATGGCAACTGATTTGGTTTTCTGGTGGCTCAGTAAGACAGTGGCAGTACATTCTGGTGACCATTTGACCAGGGCTTTATAGGAAGAAGTGGTAAGCTTAACCACATTGAGGTGTAATATCCTTCATCCCAGCAGCCAGGATGATGATCAGAGCCGGAGCTGGGCTGAGGATAAAGTGGCCCAGAGAAGTGGGCTGATTTCCCATGTGGTCATAATGCAAAATATACAGGATTTGGTGGTTTACTGGATTTGAGGACTGAGGGAGAGGGGTTTCCAGCATTCCAAGACCAGAGACATGCTGGAAAATATAGTTAAAAGCTACTATTTAATTCAGAATGGCAGAGTTTTGAGAGTACTCATATTCAGCCTTCTAGATTAGAGCACTGTGCCTGAAGTACCCTTAAACTCTCTTTCCTCTGAAGGATCATGTTTTCACAAGAGTAGAACATGTGATCTGAAGGGCCAAGAAACGCTCGTAGATTCCTGAAGATACAGGACTAAGGCATTTGTCTTAGTCATCTGGTACTGCCCTTACAGAAACACTGCAAGTAGATGGCTTTAACAAAGAGAAGTTTAACCTCACAAGGCCACTACAGGGGAAGGTTTTCCATCTTTTGGGGCTCTGGAGGAAGGGCCTTGTGTTGCATCAGTTTCGTTGGTCTGAGAGCATCTTGGTTCAGGAACCTCAGGACCAAAGCATGCACTGTGCTCTAGGTGATGCTTTCTTGGAGGCAGGAGGTCCCCAGCTCTATGCTTGCTTCCCTTTCCTTTCATCTCCTGTTGGATCAAAGGATAAAAGGTGTTGCAAGGCACACTGCTGCGGGCTGGGAGCTGCTGGGTCCAGCCCCCTTTCCCCCTCCTCCCTTTCCTGGTGTTTTGTACCTCTGCTTGGAGCCTTGAAACTATTTACATAATAATAAGAACTATTCCTTGAAGCTATTAGCCCAGATTAAGCTATCTGTAATATAATAGGCCCAAAGCTAGAACTATTTCCTTGAAACTGTTTGCAGAATAATAGCTCAGGTTAAAACTGTTTGCATGTCCCTGTCCTTTACTCTGTAACAAAGATCATGACCATTTTTGGCTATGTTGACTACTTGTTGACTTCCTATCTGTGAAGCCTATAAATAAGCTTGTGTTAGTAGACTGGTGTCCATGATTCTCCATCAGAGATCATGGTCCCACCTGGCCCCAACTGTATCTTGTGTGATGTGTTTATTTGTTCTTGTGTGAGTGATGTGTTTCATGTGTAAGTGACATGTTTTCATGCATGAGTGAGATTTCTCCTCCTTTCACCTGTCCACATTAGGCCTTCAGACTTCATCCAGCCCTGGCCACTGGAATGTCGGATGAGACACACTCCAGGGAAACTCCCTTTTATACTGCAGCAGGGAGGTGACCCAAGCAAGGGTGTTATAGTTCTACCCTAACCCTCTTTAAGATAATCTAGTCTATACACTACAGGCAGAGATTAAGATTGACAGTGTAGGAAAATCACAAAATGCAGGGGAATCACAGAACACCGGGAAACCGGGCCCCAGCAAATTGCTATGCACATTTTTGGGAGGAAACAGTTTGATCTGTGACAGTACTTTCTCCATTCTACTGTGTTGCAATGCGTCCTTTATTTAGTGTCATACAGACTTAATGGTAAAATGAAGTTTTTACCAGTCTTTCAAGAGATCTATCTCTAAGCTACAACAAAGTGATTATCTTTAGTTTAAATTCTACAGTCAGTGAAGAGTATTTTTATCTGCTTTTAGTTTGTAGCTTCATAATACCTGTGTTAGAAAACAGTGAAAGCCAATCCTTCAGAGTCCCAAACAGGAAAAGTTGTGAGTGGGTGTCATACCTGTTCATCATCTGGGTGTAAATAAGGAACAAAAGCAGTCAAGAACCAAAGTCAGGTTCATAGAACATGACAGGAGATAGAACTCGACAGGAGATAGAACTCTGCAGGGTGAAGGTTAGAGTGGGTGGTCACTTTTCTTAGACTACCGTCTGGACCTCACCCACATGGGGAGGGCAACATTTGATTATTACATAATATTATTTTAAAGAATACTAAAAACACATTGCTTAACATCTTTTTTGTTTATATACGTATAACTTAGATCTATTCTTACAGTTGTGAACATCTCACTCAGTGAATAATAATGTCTAGTAGGGCTCTCTATATAATCCTTTTGTCTTCACCTTCCGATAGTTTCAGAAAAGCTTCTTTGTCTGGGAAGTTCTGAGGTGGTATCTTTTGGGGGCCTTCTGATGCCATTGGTGACTTCTGGGTTACTGTCTTCTCCAATGTTTGCTGCTTTTTGGGATTCACGTGGATCAATAGAGGCTGGGAGAGATGCTGTGAAGATGGACCACAGTTCTTTCTCTAGGCCATCTTAAGATGAGAAGTAAAAACTATTTGACAACTTCCAAAATCAGTCAGGTTTTCAGGTGTAAACGTCCATCTTCCAAGCTGGCAAAGTAAGCACCTCTATATTGAACACCAGATGTTATAACTAGCTCAAAATACAGAAATGCTACTGGCCTGCTGGCCTCAGCTGTTGGGCCCCAGCTGTAGGCGATACTGTGTAGAATTCTGCTTTTCTGTTGGAAAAGTAGTCTCTTCTGGGTAGGCGCTGCCCCCTAGCCCAGGAATTAGGTCCAGCTGAGGCTTCCATATGGATGACCCTGCCACCCAGCGAAACAAAATGGCATCCCACATAAGCTTACCAGGTGGCTGGGACCACACTTCTAGCAGAAAGAGAGGCCAAGAGTGCCAAAATGCCCAGAGTCCACAGGCCCCACTGCTGGGCCCTGGCCCCAAGTAACACTGTGCAAAACACCGCCTCCCTGCTAAAAAAGTACTCTCCCCCTGGCCGGCACCACCTCGTAACCTAAAAACCAAGTCCAGCCGGGGCTTCTGCCTGGGCTTCTCCTTTTCCCGATAGGCCAGAGGAGCCAAGGTGTATAGAGTCCAAAGCCAGGCTCTTAGAACCTGGCAATTATGCTTGCCGGTCCCACCAGCAGTGCATCTGAGACCAGCAGTTAGTCAAGTCCCAATTCTGCCTGCTGGCCAAGACAGAGGAAAAAAAAATCAAAATGGTGAGTTACCTTCAGTCCATGTAAGCCTATGCTCACCGAGAGTGGGGTCAGTGAAAAAGAGGAGTTTTTGCATTCAGTGGTATGAGTCCAAATTAACAGCCCTATGCCACATCCCAGGGCTCACCAGGTGTCCAGAAGACTCCGTTTAATTATCATTTCAGGTCTTGGTTTCCAGAGGATTTAGGGAGATATGCATTTAGTCTGCTATTTTGACTCCATGCCCCCTCAGTGAATAATAAAAATTATCTATCATTAATTTGAAAAAGACAGACTTATGTTCAGTCTATGTAGCAATAGGGGAAAGTGCTAGAAATGATGAGCTAAAGGTAAAAATAGATGATTAAAAAGAAGAGCTCTCTAATAAAATGACCGTACAGAATGCAATGGAGAACATGCTACCACCCAAAGACATTCGCTTCATTTTCTGCCCCCTGAAAACTGCATCAGCTCCACCTGTACCATCTTATTCATAGGTAACCAGGGTTGTGAGGGGGGGAATGGGGTAAGTGCTGTGTGTGACCTGTCTATGCTTCTTTGGGTGCTTTGTTCCATGAACTACAATAAGATAGGAATAGGTAGGTTTGTGTATTCTGCTTTTTCCATAACACAAGCTAAATCAAGAATTATGGAGTGGGTGTGATAATGAAAATGGTGTCTGAAGTGTCCTCAAGAGAAAAATGTAGAGTCGTTGCATCCATGCCACAGCACCAGGTAACGTATCTCCCCACTTGCTTATGAAAACCTCCTCATTGTGAAAAGCTGGGGGAAGGAAAGCCCACAGGAACAGAATAGTCTCTTTTCCTGTATTGTTTCCACCAGTTTTCTGTTTGTAAAAATCACACAACTAGTCTTAATTCCAGAAATGTAGGATTTTGTGATAAAGGAGGAAGTGCCTCCACCTATTATTTCTCTGTTTCATTCAAATACTCATTTTATTTGCTTTTAATATCTTAATAATTTTTAAGTGCTCATATTTACACTGGGGTTTTCAATCATTCCAAAGATAGTGAGGAAAGCATTTTTGCAGTGTTTTTAAATAGAAAAATTGAGATGTAAGAAAAGGGTAGAACTTGTTGCTCCAAAGGGATGTACATGCATACATACATATGTAACATACATACATACACGTATGACTTTATTAGGAGCACCTGAACATTGCAGATGACTCAGTGCTCAACTGCTATCTGTAGTGCTGGTGGCAGAGACTCACCTCGACGCGTCTCTGGCAGTCAGGTTACAGTCTTGAAACTCTACGGAGCAGTTTGAATCTGCATACGTGGGGTCATCGGGAGTCGACACTGACCTGACAGGTAGTTAGCAACACCAACAACTTACAGTTTATTGTTTAATGATTTCCCACAGCATAGATTACCAAGACTCACAATATGAATGCTTAGTTTTCAGTTTCTTACTAGACACTGAAATATAAATCCTTATGAGCAAATAATCTGAGAAGCTGAGATAGATGAAGAAGAATGAGGTGTGAGAAGTGGAGGATGACTGATGAAAAAGAAGGCCTGTGAAGACGACACAGCGTTGTTTGCCGAAAGTGCAGGGGACTTGAAGTGCTTGCTGAGTGAAAGTAAGAGACCACAGTACGAATGATACTGAATGTGACGAAAATCAAAATCTTCACAACTGGACCTATAAACAGTGTCATATTAAATGGAGAAGAAATTCAAGTTGTCAAAGATTTCATACAACTTTGATCAACAGTCAAATCTCATGGAAGCAAGTAGCAATAAGGAAATGTACTGTTTGGGGCAGATCTGCAACAAAAGACCTCTTTAAAGTCTTAAAAGGCTATGATGTCACTTTAATGAGTGACCTCATCCAGGGTATTTTCAACAGCCTGATAGGCATACAGAAGCTGAATACTGAAAAGAGAAGACAGAAAAAGATTCGACAGGTTTGAATGTGGGGCTGGTCAAGAAGATTGCATGGACGGCCAGAAGGATGGACAGAGCTGTCAGAAAGGAAGTGCAGCCGGAACACTCCTTAGAAGGGAGAAGGGCAAGACTCCGTCTGCCTGCCTTTGGCTGAGCCACCAGGAGGGATGGTTCCCTGGAGAAGGACATCATGCTTGGTGCGGGGTCTGGCAAATGTGGAGGCTCTTGACGAGACGGACTGACTCAGTTCCTGCAACAGTGGGTTTGGACCGAGCAAGGATGGTCGGGACGGCCTGGCGCTGGACAGAATTTGACTCACCTTTACGGCAGTGTGTCCATAAGGTCACTGTGGGCTGGCGCTGACTAGAGGACGCGCTTAGCAGCAGCAGTGAAGATTTCTGGGTCTTTTTTCTTGTTCCCATCTGATGTCTTTCTAGAAGAAATTCTGAATTAGAGAACAAAACAAAGCTATTCTACAAGAGTTTGAGTACAGATCTATTAACAGGTTTATATTATTTGTAACATATGTGCCTGTGCCTGAGTTTCCTCGTATTACTCTTATCACTCTTGTGTGTTTGTGTATGTAAATTTATATATATATACACAAAAAAGGATGAGTATACCTCAAAATACATACAAAAATGTATATGCTATGCAAGGTATACTACATATAGTGTACTATATATAGGTATATTTTGTATAGTATACATTATATAGTATAGCATATACACACATATATACTGTATAGTGCATATATATACTGTATAGTGCATATATATACTGTGTATACACATGTATGTATACAATACACATACATACAGTATGTTGCATATATATTGTATACATACATGTACATATACACTATATATACACTATACAGTATATAGTATATATACATATATTGTGCACACACATGTATATAGTATATACATGTACAAATACATTATATACAATATACATATGTATTATATATAAACATCTCATCAATGTACAAGATGTTTACTTGTGTTTCATTAACTATGCAAAAGCATTTGACTGTCTGGATCATGCTAAATTATGGCTAACGTTGAGGAGAATGGAAATTCCAGAACACCTAATTGTGCCCTTAAGGAATCTGTATATAGATCAACAGGCAGGTTTGTGAAAAAAACAAGGGGACACTGCATGGTTTAAAGCTAGATAAGGTGTGCATCAGGGTTGTATCTTCTCACCATCCCTGTTTAATCTGTATGCTGGGAAATAATCCGAGACACTGGATTATATGAAGAAGAACAAGGCATCAGGATTGGAGGACAACTCATTAACAACCTGAGTTGTGCAGATGATACCAGCTTACCTGCTAGAAATGAAGGAGATTTGAGACATGTGACAAAGATCAAAGACCACAGCCTTCAGTAGGGATTGCCCCTCAACATCAGGAGAACAGCAATCCTCACAAGTGGACCAGTGAGCAACATCGTCATCAGTGGGGAGAAAGGATTGAGGTTGCCAAGAATTTCATTTTACTTGGGTCCACAATCAGCTCCCATGGAAGCAGTGCACAAGAAATCAAAAGATGCACTGCACCGGGAAAATCTGCTGCCAAGGACCTCTTTAAAGTATTCAAAAATTAAGATGTCACCTTGAAGACTAAAGTGTGCCTGACCCAAGCCATGCTATTTTCAGTCACATCATATACATGTGAAAACTTGACCATGAACAAAGAAGACAGAAAAGAACTGATGCCTTTGAATTGCAGTGTTGGATAAGAATGTTGAATGTACCATGGACCACCAAAAAAACAGAGAGATCTGCTCTGGAAGAAGTCCAACCAGAGTGCTCCTTAGGAGCAAAGATGGCAAGACTGCATCTTACATACTTTGGACATGTTATCAGGAAAGATCAGTCCCTGGAGAAGGACATCATGCTTGGTAGAGTGGAGGGTCGGTGAAAAAGAGGAAGACTCTCGCTGGGATGGATTGATACAGTGGCTGCAACAATGGGCTTGAGCATGAAAACGATTGTGGACGTGGCACAAGACTGGGCAGGTTTTGTTCTGTGGTTCACAGGGTCACTGTGAGTTGGAACTGACTCAATGGCACCTAATAACAACAACATGTACATACGCATACACTACACAGAAGTATACCACATTTATATATTGGTCTTTGTTCAGACTTTGCACAACACCCAAGATATGGTGGCTGCTCAATAAATATTTGTTAAGTGGTGGTTAATGTTATTCTTACTCAAGAATATCATTTTACTATCTCTTGAAAAAAAATCTATTTACCCTCTTTCTAACTTTTTAGATATGAAATGCCAAATTTTCTCAAATGTGAGTTGTTTTGTTAGACATTATAAATGCTAAACATGACAGCAGAGATTTTTGTCTAATTGAGATGGTAATCAAATGAGTTATGTTTATAAAAAGCATTCCACAGGATAATTTACTCGCATCATTGTAACTAAGATCACATCATTACTTCTGTTCAAATTTTCTATTCTCTCTGTCCTCATGGCTTTTCACTTCCTGGAATAAATATTTCCTCCAGCTGGATATTTGAAAAATCATTCATTTGTTGCCAAGATTTCATAACTAATTAGACAGTTAAAAAATATATTTTTCACTTTAGAGCAACAATTAAAAGACAAAAATGAAATTAAAAAGGAGATTCAATGATGTGACACTTGTATGAGAAAAAGAATTGAATGTCTCCTATTAGCTATGAATGCAATCGCTACTTATATTTTCAGAGTTATCTTTGGTCATGGTGCATTCTCCTCCAGAGATGAATTTATTAGCATCTTTATTTTCAATTGCCAATGCTTCAAACTTCAGCACTGAAAATTAGCTAAATATTTTTATCATACAAATCATTCCCTTTAAATGTGCCTGTGTGGTACAAATGGTTTGCTCATGACTACTAACCTAAAGGTTGGTGGTTCCAATGCACCCAGTGACAATACGGAAGAGAGACCTGTAAATCTGTTCCCATAAAGATTACTGTCCCCCCGAAATCCTGTGGCAATCAGTTCTACCCTGTAATGCATGAAGCTGCCATAAGTCAGAATTGACTCAATAGAAATGAATTTTTCTTGTGGTTGGTTTTTATTAAGGAAAATTTAGTGAAATATGTAACTCTTCTGTGATATGTTCCTAATGTCACAATCAACATGGAGAACATTTTAATGACTCCAAAAAGTTTTCCTCTGCCTCTTTCTGAGTTGTCTCTGCCACACTAAGGCAGAGGGATTTGATTTCTTTAATAGTTTTTTTTCTTAATTTGGTATTTCAAATCAATAAAATCATACAGTTTATATTGTTTTGTGTCTATATTCTTTTGCTTACATAATGTTTTTGATATTTACCTTTGTGGTTACATGTAAGATTAATTCATTCTTTTGATGGATGTGTATATTCAATTGTTTGCTTCATTTGCTGAGAATGTACTACAGTTCATTGATCCAATCTCTTAATGATCATTTAGGCTGTTTCCAGCTTTTTGCAATTATGAGTAAAGTTATGATAAATACTAGTTTATAAATCTTTTTGTGGACATATGTTTTTGTCTTTCTTGTATACCTACAATAAGAACAGGTGGTCATAGAGTAAATGTGTGTGTAAATTTATAGGAAACTGCCTTAGTGTTTTCTGTGTGGTTGCACCGTTTTCTACTTCTTGCAGCCAAGTATAGGAGTTCCAGTTGCTCCACAATGTGCTCATCGTTTGGTATTATCAACCTTAAAAAAAAGATTGCTGTTTTACTGATTGTGATATGTTACTTGCTTTAGTTTTGTTTTTCCCTGATGACATCTGTTGCTGAGTATCTTATCATGTGCTTCTTGGCTATCCAAATTCTTTTTTTTTTTGTAAGTATGTTTTGAAGTCTTTGCTTGTTTTTTAATTGATATAGTTTTATTCATAAGAATTTAATACATATGGTAGATACAAGATATATCAAATACATACATGTATAAATATACATACGTATGTATTATAATTTTTGTCTCTCAGTCTGCAGTTTGTATACTAATTTTCTTAACAGTATCTTTGATGAGCAGACTGTTATAGTTCTTTTATGAAATCCAATTTATTATTTTATATAGTTTTAATGATTTACATCCTCTGTAAAGAAAATTCTGTGCACTGCAATGTTAAAATGTTGTTCTCCCCATGCTTTCTTGTAGAATTTTATGGTTCTGGATTTTCTATTTATGACAGTAATCCACATTAGGTTACACACTATGTATAGCTTAAAACATTATTTCACTGTATGTTTACTCCTTTGTTACAGTATTTCTTAAAAATACTTATCTTTCTCTATTATGGATACTCTGGTGGTATAGTGGTTAAGTGCTGTGGCAGCTAACCAAAAGATCAGCAGTTCAATTCTGCCAGGCACTCCTTGGAAACTCTATGGGGAAGTTCTACTTTGCCCTGAGTCACTGAGTCTAAATCAACTCGATAGCAGTGGGTTTGGATCTCCCTATATTATATTCCCTTGGTGCCTTTGTTGAAAATCAGTTAAGGATATATAATAAATCTTGAATTCAGGTAGTATGACTTCTTCAAATAAATTTTGTCTTGCAGAGACTGACATTCTGTATTCTTTGTATTTCATAAATTTTAGAATAAGTTTGTCATCTACTAAAAAAAAGAAAAAGAAACCTGATGAATTCTGAAAGTGGTTGCATTGAACCTACACATCAAGTTATGGATAATAAATATTTTATCTGTACTGAATCTTTCGATCCATGAACACGGTTTTAGGTATTCCTTATTTTTTTTTCATTTTCACTATTCCAGTTTCACATATGTTTTGTTAGATTTATTTCCAGGATGTGATTTTTTTTTTATATTTCTATAAGGAGTTTTATGATTTAGTTTTTTAATTCATTTTCCAGTTGGTTTTTGCTTTATATGAAAACACCATTGATTTTATATATTCACATTGTATCCTGTGGTCTTTCTGAATCCAGATATTATTTCTAACAGGCTTTTGCAGACTCCTGAGGGGTTTTCTGTGTAAATGATCATGTTACTTGCAAATCACAACAGCTTTATTTCTTCTTTTTTCAATCTTTATACCTTCTGGGATTTTTTTCTCATAGTTTTTTAGCTGAGTGGAGCTTTCAATATAATATTTAACAGAATTGGTGAGAGTGGACATACCTTGCCTTGTTTCTGATATTAATAGAAGTCTTCAGTCAGTATTAGATGTGATGTCACATGATTTTTATTGGTGCCTAGCCAATCCAGCCCTTACAGTATCTTGGAATGCTCCAGGAAACTCTAGCTCTGCTTTGGCCTATGGCAGGAAAATACCCCCAGGCCCAAAGCTGGTACATTCTTTAAGTTCTCTTTGTGTTTCCTTTCTCCCCAGGATCACAGTCCTGTGTGTTCAGTCCTTCCAAACAGTGACTACTAGCCTAAGATGATGTGAGAGGGAAGACGGCATACAAGGACAAATGGCTCCAGAGATAAAAGGCCACATGCTGGAAAGTACGACATGGAACTGACTTTTTATAGCATAAGGACACCAGCTATGGGCGTGTTTATGCAAGTTGATCTCTGTGCTGTCTATTAACTTTAAAATTGGGGACTTTAATCATATGTGGTTTACAGTAATGAAGTTATTATTATGGAAACACCATATAGAAAAAAGGACCACTAGTGAGGGAGTTGAATATATAAATTATATTCTGAATTTCAATTTTTTAACCTGTTTCATGAAGATATTTTTATTTGCTTTTCAAGACTGATGCCAGTATTCAATACTGTTGATAGAACACTGAGCATCATGCTTTGCCTAGAATTTAGCATGAGATCATTAGATGACGATTATTAGAAATACTGTCACTGTGTTGACTGTGACTCAAGCCAGCACTAGAGGACTGCAGAACTGCCCTGTAGGGTCTCCGAAGTTATAAATCTTTTCAGAAGCAGATTGTCACATCTTTCTCCCAAGGAGTGGCTGGTGCGTTCAAACTGCTGACTTTTGGGTTGGGAGCTCTAACCTGGGTTGGGAGCTCTAACCATTGAGCAACCAGGGGTCCTGCCAGTGATAATAATGATGGTGGCAGAAGATAAATATTTTACTTACAAGTTAAAAAACAGTGAGCTTTCTGGGAGTACTTGTTCTCAGAAGGCTCAGTAACGTATTTACAGTTTTCCTGGCCCTGCGTGATGTAGGCTGGTAAAAATGCTCTCTGGACAAGCTCTGTGGAAGCAGTTTAACGCTTTTCCCAGCATATTCAATCAGTTCATCACAGAATGTGCTTTAGGGAACGCAGTGAGCACTCCCGTTACACCCCAAGCACAGTCCTTTATTCATATTTTGATTCCGTAAATGTTAACGTCTTTAGTGGCTTCGAAAGTAGTCTGTATAGGAAGTTCATTGGACTGAAGAAATATACCCTCTCTCCCAAACAATCATACTTCTAAGATGAAGGGAAGAAAAGAGAGCATTTTTTTCTCTCTAATATGAAGACAACAACATTAGAAAACCGAATGTTTCTAGAGATGTGAGGCCATCACAGCAATCAGCAGCCAATGCAGTGATTGCAGCGTCTCTTTCTTCTAGCTGTTCACACAGCGGAAGTTTGGGGCAAGACCTGTGCTTTCCACGTGCTGGTTTCTGCACTGAGGGCGCTAGTGGTGTTTAAAATAAAAGAGTTGCAAGTAATTTGTGCCAATATTTCTGAGAAAATTTACTGTGGAAGGGAGATTGCATTTACATAGCATAATGAGAATGGTGATTTCTAGAATACTCAAATGCTTGGGTTTTAATTTGCAGATTGTGCTACTGAAAACCACAAATGACTTCTGTGAAGATAATTGTCTATATCAGCTTTACAGTCAGAATTTTGATGTTTGATATGTGAAACAACAGGACAATAATTGAAGATAAAACATCACCCACCAAGTCTGACAATGAACTCTGTGAACTGAATTGTTGTAAGTGCCACACGCCCCATTGCTGAATAACACCACGGTCAGCTCCAAAGGACTCCCCTGTGGAAGCTGGGCACTGACGGCAGCATCTCGTCCACCTTTCCAGACAGTTTTGGAACTCTTTCTGGAATTGCCATTGTGCATGGTGGCAAGCTGGCAAGTATGCCAACTGAACTGTGTAGTCTGTGAGGGAGTTTTTAGCCCCTAAACAAATTACTGTGTCAGAATATTCTCCCTACTCACCTAATGTGGCCACAGGTGACTTTTTTCTTTACTCAAAGATAAAGGGAATATTGAAAGGAACGCATTTGGGGGACACGGTGACAGCTCTGATGGCCATTCCAGAAAAACAGTTCCCAAATTGCTTTGAAGGGTGGACGAGACGCTGGTGTCAGTGCACAGCTTCCCAAGGGAAGGACTTGAAAGGTGACCGTAGTGATAGTCAGTAATGAGGTATGGAGCACTTTTTCTAGATGAATTCACAAACTTAACTGGCATTCTGCTTACGTATACATAAAATTTATATATATTATATATATTATAATTAGTGTTGTCGATATATAAAATATAATAAAATATATAATTATAATATATAGTTATAATAATACATTAATTAGAATTAATTATAAGTAATATATTTTTGTGTATGTGTATTGTATATTTTTGTGTATGTACATATATACACACATACACACATATACATATATAAAATTGTGGTTTGTGTTAGAGGTGGTCTAGTGGGTTTCCATTCCTTCTGTGTTGGAATACCCTCACTAAAGGAGAAAAGCCTGCAAAATTTGTTCTAGGACGTAGTCTTCTCTTTCCAGGAACAGAGCACCACGTCTTTGTCCCGAAGAGTCTCTCAGTGGGTTCAAACTGCCAACCTTGCAGTTAGCGGCTGAGTGCTTAACCATTGCACCACACGGCTCACTGTCTAAGCTGAAACAAAAACAAGTTCGTCACCACCTAGTGGATTCTGACTCCTAGCAAACATATAGGAGAGAGTAGAGGTGTCCCAAAGGGATTCCCAGGAGTGGCAAACAGTGGCTTGTTGATTCAAACAGCTGACCTTTTGGCTAGCAGCTCAGCTGTTAACCTCTGTGCTGCTAGGGCTCCTTGCTCTTTATATGTAAACAGATACATAATAAACTGTAAATATAGTTTACATAGCACTCAGGAGGGTTTGAAATAGATTGCAAAAGAAAAATTCATTAGTAGACTAAATAAATGTCAGCAGTTAAATTAAGGCAAAGAGAAAGTGAATTTTGGTTTTGCATTGCTGTGTTACATACCTAAGGTAAATGACTTTTTGTTTTTTATTTTGGAAAATATATAAGCTAAACTCTGGTTATGAAGGTAACCAAGATAAATTCACATGGACACAAGAAAAGTGAAAACAGAAGAGTAATGCTGTGTGTTACAGGATCACTGTGGGTTAGATCCCACCAGAGGGCAATGGGGTTACAGGTTTGGGTGACAGCTTTTATGTTCGAGTTTGGCTAGGCAGTACTGTCTAGTCTTTGGTCCAACACTAGTCTAGTTGCTGTTAGGATGTAGTTAAACAAAAAAAAAAAAAAAAAAAAAAACCACACACACACACACACACAAAAGTGCTGCTGTCTAGTGGATTACAACTTATAGTGACTCTTAGAGAGCAGAGTAGGTAGAGTGGTCCCATTGAGTTTCCAGAGAGCATCAGATGGATTTGAACTGCTGGCCTTTTGGTTCATAGCTATAATACTTAGCCAGTAAACCACCCGGGTTGTGGAAACCCCAGTGGTATAGTGACTAAGAGCCACCTCTGCTAACCAAAGGGTCAGCAGTTCCAATCCAGCAGGCACTACTTGGAAACTGTGGGAAACCCTATTGTACTCTGCAGGATCACTGTGAGTTAGAAGTGATGGGACAGCAATAACATAGTGAAAAGTTCTGCTGTTGTGTCAATTCCAACTTATAATGACCCAATAGGACAGAGTAGAACCGCCCTACAGCTTCTAGGGACACCTGGTAGATTCGAACTGCCAACCTTTTGGTTAGCAGCTGTAGCACTCAACCACTGCTCCACCAGGTGTAGGTACGTTTAACGAAATCAGTTGCCTTCAAGCAAAGCAGAAGGTCCTCGTTATATAAGTGGGCCTCAGCCAATGAGCTGAAGGCCTGGGGATTAGGAGTTTGCCCTTGAGTGCATTCTCCTCTAGAATGCCCACTGCTGTTGAGTCAGTTCTGACTCCTAGTGACCCCACCGGACAGAAGCGGACGTTTCACCAGGAAACTCTCAGTCTTGTCGTCTGACCTGTGGGGTCCAGAGATCAAGCCGGCAAGAGCCTCCAGCCTGTTTTAGTCGGTCCTCGGATTTGGGGTCTCTCATCTCCCTTGAATCATGTGAGCCGGTTCCTTGAAGGAAATCTTTCTCTCTCTTTCTCATGTATGTGACCTTCCCAGCTTTGTTTCACTAGAGAACTCTGACTCGGGCAGTGCTCTGTATGAGAAATAAAGAGCAATAGTCAGGAGAGACAAGTGTAGGGGAAGTGTTACCATGGTGAAAGAGGGCGGTGAGCCACGTGGTCTGGACGGAAGGCTAAAACAAACAAACAGGAACAGTTCAGGCTCAATGGAAAAGGAAAGTATGCGCTGAGAAGTTCCCTATGGGGACAGAGCCAAGTGACTTAAAAAGCTGAGCAACATGCATTCTGCTTTATGATTATTTGCTGCTCTGGACAGTAGAGCGGACCCCTCTTTTATTCTGGAACCCTCCACAAGGATCTGTTGAATTCCCTAGGATTGCACAACTGCTGCTTTGCTGCGGAAGTAGCGAGACAGGCAGGCACGGTGTTGCTGCAATGGGTGGAGTGAGGTGAGCTCAGACTGCAAGGTGACAGGAGAAAATCCAATCTAGAGAGAAGCCCGTCGGCTGCCAAGGAAAGGTTGATGTTTGAGGGCTAGCAACAGCCCAGAGAGCACAGTACACACTGCACTGGGAAAATCTGCTGCAAAAGACCTCTTCAAAGCAGTGAGAAGAAAAGATGTCACCTTGAAGACTAAGATGGGCCTTTGTATTTTCAGTTGCATCATATGCATGTGAAAGCTGGACAAGAATAAGGAAGACAAAAGAAGAATTGATACCTTGAATCATGTTGTTGGAGAAGAATATTAAACATAGCATGGACTGCCAGAAGAACCAACAGATCCATCCTGGAAGAAGTTAGTGTAACACGGGGGCTCCTTGGAAGCAAGGATGACGAGACTCTATCTTACATACTTGGACATGTTGTCAGGAGGGATCAATCCCTGGAAAAGGACATCATGCTTGGTAAAATAGAAGATGAGCGAAAAAGAAGAAGACCCTCATCAAGACAGACTTAACACAGTGTCTGCAACAATGGGTTTAAGCATAAAAACAATTGTGGACGTGGCACAGAATTGGGTGGTGTTTGGTTCTGTTATTCACAGCGCTGCTATGAGTCAGAATCAGCCTGAGGGCACCTAACAACAAGAAGCCACCAAGCATAAGAAAGATGAGGTGGTCTGCTTCCATAAAGATTACAGCTTTGGGAACGCTGCAGGGCGGTTAGGTTCTGTCCTGTAGACTCCCTGTGAATTGGAATTGATTCGAAGGCAATGAGTTTTTGTTTTTGTTTTTAAGGCAAATGAGTAAAGAAGACAAGTTTTATTAAACCAGGTTGCCAAGCCAAGTTAGTAAAACCCAAACACCCTGCCATCTGGCTGGTTCTGACTCACAGTGACCCTCCAGGAGACAGCAGACCTGCCCTGTAGGGTTCCGAGGCTGTGGTGTGTAGGGAAGTCACCTGCCACATCTGTCTTCATGGAGCAGCTGGCAGGTTTGAACCAGTGATCCTTCAGCTAGCAGCTGAGGACTTGAACCACTGGGAAAACAGGGCTGTTTTTCAGGATAGTGGTGGTTTACATATAAATAATAGAAATGGATACATAAGAAATGTCTGAGTTATTTCTATCAGGCTGATTATGGATTCTCCCTACAACGCTATTTATGCTGTTAATTTTGTTTTCTTCTAGTAAACAGAAGAAAAACAAGTCTCTCTTGGTAGCACTTTACGTGGTTTTCCATATATAACTGAAGGCGAAAATCCCACTGCATATAAATCAGTTTCATAGAAAACTAACACTGACTGATTATTTTTGGAAAATCTAAGTTAGTGATACTTGACCAGCTAAATAGGCTACAGCCTAAGCTTCTTTTGTGTCCTGGCTGAGTCAGATCAGTCCAAAATATTTTTCAGACAGTAGCTACTATGCAGGTGTCACAGGTATTGTCTTCTGGCCAAAAAGAAATCAATATTTCAAATATGTTGAAAATGCCAAATGGCAATTAGACCATGTTATGAGCTAATCCCTTGCCAAATTAAAATTTCAACTTAGATAACTCCTGTGAGGGAAGTCACACAAGCCAGTAAATATTGGTTTTAATATTTATGAAAATGAATCTGGCTGAAGTAATCATTTTGAATTGCAAAAAACAAAAAAAAAATGCCCTTTTCACATTGATATTTCACTGTATCAGCCACAGCCCATCTCAGCTTGTGTATCAGTCAAATTTTCACACTATGATCCAAATATTAAGATATGCCGACTGTCTCAAATTCATTTTTTAGGTAATTGAATAAAACAAAATCTAAACTTTCTCTTAAAATAAGAAATGTCAAATACTTATATATATAAACATATATGTTTATATATATTTATCCCCTTGCCCTTGAGTCATTTCCAATTCACAGTAACCCCATATAAATCAAGAAATGCAAACCTACTGCCATGAGTTGATTCTGACTCTTAGTAACCCTATAGGACGGAGTAGAACTACCCCACAGAGTTTCCAGCACCTAGTGGATTCAAACCACCCACTTTTAGTTAGCAGCCCCAGCCCTTAACCTGATCTAACACAGTAAACTCCCCATGGGTTTCCCAGGAGCAGCAGGTAGACTTGACCTGTCAACCTCTTGTTTAGCAGCTGACTCTGACCCACTGTGTCCTCAGGGCCTCATCTAGGTACTCAGGCAGACCTACAAACCCTATTTTGTGTTGATTACTACCTGCCGGTGTCCCTGGGAAACTGTATGGGCCAGTCTACTATGACCTCTAGGGTCGCTGTGAGTCAGACCCCACTCGATGGCGGTGGGTTGGGTTTTTTTCTTTTCCTACCTGACACAGAATTTGAGGAACGATCCTACCTGGTGTACCAATGGGAACACTGTCAAAATTCGACTCCATGTGGTGATGGAATGAGCCATGTGGCTTAGTTGGGGCCCAGGTGTACATGTCAGGTAGATGTGAGTTAAAAATCCCACCTCAACCAGCAGAGCCCTTGTGGAGTGATCTGACATCACGGGCCTCTTCTTCCTCGGCTGAAAATCCGCCTTCTGCCGGGGTCAGTGGCAGACAGCGTAGACTGAAAGGAGGGGCTTATTAATCCAGAGTGGTGAAGCGTTGTCTCTTATTTAATATTTCTGTCCTCCTGGTAGCATAGTATTTAGGTGCTGTGTCTCCTAACCAAAAGTTCAGTAGTTCATATCTGCCAGGTGCTCCTTGAGAACTCCGTGGGCCAGTCCTACTCTGTCCTGTAGGGTCACTATGAGTTGGCAATAACTCAGCGGCCCGGGGTTTAGTTCTTTTTTATTTTTCCTCCTTTTTTCATGTTTAAAGAATGTGACTAAGGCTGGGTGCTGATCCTGAATTTGTCTCCTGGGCGTCCTAGTTTCCCAACACTGCTATAACACAAGAACCCATGTGGGTAGCTTTAAAAACTAGAGATGTAGTTTCTCACAGTGCAGGAGCCTAGAAGGCTGAATTCAGGACACAGCTCTAGAGAGGGCTGTGTCCGGCTGTCAGTATCTGTGTTCCTGGTGCCCCTTGGCTCCTTGGCAAGCCCTCTGTGGCATCAGTCTTCTCCCTGCTTGTGTCTGAGTTGGTCCCGCCTTGTCAGCACTGGGTTTGGTTTTGGGGTTTGTGCTTGCTTGTCTCAGTCTGAGGAGTTCTCAAAACTCAGACGTGGTTAGGTTTAGGGTGGACCCTCAACCTTCGGTCTGACAATTAAGTCCACAAACTTAATTGTTCTAAGTGCTACAGACCTCACTGCTGAATGTCACTGGGGCCGCCTTCCAAGTGCTCCCTTTGGGAAGCTACGCACCTACACCAGCTCCTAGTCCATCGTTCAGTGCAGCTGTGGAATACTTTCTGGAATGGCCATTGTGCACAGTGGCAAGGTGGCAAGTTCACAAACTTAATTGTATAGTTGTCTGTGAGGGAGTTTTTAGCCAGTAAACAAATAACTGTATCGGAACAGCTCCACCTGACCTGGCCCTGAAAATCAAGGAAAAATTCAAACGAAAACTCTTTGATGACATTCAGGACAATACGAGGACAGCTCTGATGGCCCTTCCTGAAAGAGTTCCAAAATTGCTTTGAAGAGTGGACTGGGCACTGGCATCGGAGCACAGTTTCCCAAGGGAAGTACTTCGAAGGTGGCTGTAGCCATATGCAGTAATGACCTATGTGGCACTTTCTCTAGGACGAGTTTGCAACTTTAGTTGGCAGGACTCGTGTGTCACAGGTGTGTTTTTGTGTGCCGTTAAGTCGGTTCTGACTCGTAGCACTTGTAGGGCAGAGAAGAGCCGTCCAACGGGGCTGCCCTGAGAGAAGTTTACAGAAACAGACTGCCACATCTTTTCTCCCGTGGTTAGGATTCCTACACATATTTGTGAGGACAGAATTCAATCCATAATGAGTCCAAGTAAACTTTGCTTTATCTGGTATTTTCCACCTTTTATCAGAAAGAAAGAGAAGAATATAGAGAAGGTGGGAGGGAGGGAGAGAAAGAGACAGATTAGTGCATTTATACGTTACTTACTTTTTTTTTTAAGTTAGCGATGTCCTTACCCATGTACAAACAGATTTAAGTGAATTTGTCAAAAACATTTTCATTTTGAGTGTTAAGACATGAATGATTGTTAGATCATTTTTCATCCTTTCTTGAATTAAAACAAAATTTTTGAACATTTTGTAGTGTTTAATTTTGCCTTGCTGTTTTCTTTTCCTATTTTTATCCAAAATTTTAGAAAGTATCTCTGGAAGATTGGAAATTCTTATACTTAATGTGAGTGTTACAGAATTAGTATCGGGATAAATTTACATTGAAATTAAGAAATAAATTAGGTTAGCAACTTTGCCTTTGAGAAACCAAGACAGAAATCAAATAATGTTTATTGAAGAGTTAGAGGCAGATATCCATATCTATATATAAATATGTAAAGGGATTCGATTGTATGGATCATAACAAATTATAGATAGCATTGTAAAGCAAAGCAAGAGAGTTCTTCAGCATTTAATTCTGCTCATGTGGAATGTGTACATAGTTCAAGAGATAACCCTTCGACAAGAACAAGGGTGTACTGGGTGGTTTAAAATCAGCAGTAGTGTGTGTCAGGGCTGTATCCTTTCACTAGACGTATCCAAACTGTATATTGAGGAAATGATTTAGGAACCTGGACTATATGAAAAAGAACACGGCTTGAAGATTGATAGAAAACCCACTGACTACATGAGTTATGCAGATGACACACCCTTGCTTAGAGAAAAGGAAGAGAACTTGAGTCATGTACTAATGAAGATGAAAAGCTACAACTTCAGTGCTGATTACATCTCAACATAAAGAGAGAGAGAAAAAATCTGCATAACTACATCGATAAACAATGCCATGATAAATGGAGAGAAGGTTGACATAGTCAAGATTTATTTCATTTTACTTGTACTCATAACAAATGTCCATGGAAACAGAAGTCGAGAAACCAAACAATGCATTGCATTGGGCAAATCTGTTGCAGAAGACTTTTTTTTTAATTCTGAAAAGCAAAGATGCCACTTAGAGGACCAAGGTATATCTGACCAAAGTTATGATACTTTCAGTTGCCTCAGTTTCTTTGAATTATGGTGTTATGGAAGAGTATTGAAGATTCTATGGGCTGAAGAGCAAGCAAGTCTGCCTTAGAAGGAGCACACCCAGAGTGGTCCTTGGAACTGAGGCTGGTGTGACCACGTGTCACCTACTTTGGGTGTGTTTGCCGGAGGGGTCACTCCTTGCAGAAAGACATCATGGTTGGTAAAGTAGAGAGTCAAGGAGAAAGAGGAAGACCCTCAAAGAAATGGGCTGACGTAGTGGGTGCAACAACATGGTCAGATATAGCGATGGTTGTGAGGAAGACACAGCACCAGGGCGGCTTTGTGTACTGTATGTGTGTATGAGTCACACCGTCTTGACGGCACCTGGCACCAACGGCATGTGCTGGGACACTGCCTAAGGAAGCGGAGAGGTGGAACAGCAGACCGCTGGAGCACTGGGGGCAGGGCTGTCTCTCCCAGGGAGCCCTGCTCTCCCAGCGTGTAGGAGGGGTGTGGAGCAGGCAGGGTGGGCAGACTGAAGAGGAATGCTTTCTTACTGATCTCTCTGGAGATGCTCTGCTTGATTTGCCCCTCACCCACTAGCGCCACCCACTGAACAAGCGGGAGAATTGATTCAGTTGTTCTGTAGGATATAAGAAAGCAAAGGGATAAAGTCTTAGATTCTCAGGAGTCCAGATACCAGCTCTAAGTTTAAATGTGAGTTCTGATTTGAATTTACTGTAACACATCTGCACACAAATATGGAATTATGTAAAGCCACATGGAAAACATTAAAATCTAAAAATACAGTATTATTTATTTAGCCTAGCACCAAAATTTTTAATTAAATGATGAAGGAAAAATACTTAATTTCTATATAACCATACTAGCTGAGACAAAAGAAATTGACACTTGAAAGAAATGAAAGGAGGAGCTAGAATTTCTGTCCACTTCACTCCAGATATTCAATGAAGTGTTTCATGGAAGGCTGAGGCTTCAATTAAGAAATAATCTACAATGTGGTGTGAATCCCCAAAGTATTCTCAGGCATTTAACACACTGCACCCCTCTGTCAGAGCTTAGACAGAGACAGAGTCTGGTTATTATTTTTGTTTCCATGGCCTACCTTTTGTATTATCAAAAAAAAAAAAAAAAATCCCATGAGGCTCTGAGAGACCTTTCCAAAGCTAGCTAAGTACAAATGTATAGCACCTACAAATATCTTTAATGTAAGGGGGGCAGAATTTAAGGCAACTGTATAGTTGGTTTCAGATTCACTTTTCTTCATGGACGTATCATTTATTATTGAGACTCAGATCTGAAGTACTTACAACAAAAACCAAATTCTGCTGTGAAGGATTTTGGGAAATTCCAGACAGCATTGAGGAAATATTCTTTTTATTTAATTGGGATGGAGTCATTTCCTTAGTGTTTCAAGCTGATTACTAATCCGCAGGCACATTCAGCCCAGCTCCTTTCCCCTGGATGTGCAGCTTTATTAACACAAGAAATCAATGATGTCAGTGCACAAAACATTTTAAAATGTGATTCTGATGACATTCAACCATGGTCTACAAAGTTGTTTTTTTTTTTTCCTCATCTTTTTGAGAAGTTGCATTAGTAATTTAATTTTTATTGCTTTCAATCTGTAGGGAAATAAAGGTGATTACATTTTTATTTCCCTGACTTATTACCCTAAATAAAATGCAAAGATTTCATATACCTAAATTAATGCACAGATATACATAGATTCATACGTATCATTGTCATGCTACCAGACTTCAAAGAAACTGCATTGAACATTGTCAGTATAAACCAATGGAAACATCCAGAACACTAATGTGTTTTCCTTACTAACTAGGAGGCTTCTATGTGTTCAGCATATGGTAGCACCAACAGAAGAGCGACGGGACATCTCCATCGCCCTCACCTGAGGCTCTGACTACGCTCAGCCTTAGCCATTTGGAACGGAACACATCTCTAAAGAAAGAAACCCAGCTCTGAGTAGGAAAAACCCACATTCAACTGGCACAGTGCATTTATTCCAAGTCTAGCCATAGGAAAACTCAGGAGACTGTATTGGAGGCTGACACTGACTGGGGCAGATGTGGTTTTCACAGCCAAGAAACAGACCAGTATAAAAATACCAAGGCAACTGGCTCTTCCTGCTTGATCCATCAGTGAAACTTCTTTCCTTGGACACAAGCCCAGCGTGCTTAATCTTCCAACTTCCCCATTTCTTTGTCATTAGTTTTTGCAGTATGCTTGTGTATATTTAGTGTCTTAAGACCATGGTCTTTTGAAAATTTCTATCTCAAATGATTTAAATAAATGTTTTGACATCTATCTTAGTAATCTAGTGCTGCTATAATAAAACTATCATGAGTGGATGGATTTAACAGAGTCAGATTTATTTTCTCACAGTCCAGTAGGCTACAAGTCCAATTTCAGGGTCTCATCTGAAGGAGAAGGCTTTCTCTCTCTGCCAGCTCTGGAGTAAGGTCCTTCTCATCAATCTTCTCCTGGTCTAGGAGATTCTCTACACAGGAACCCCAGGTCCAAAGTATAAATTCTGCTCCTAGTGCTGCTTTCTTGATGGTTTGAATTTTCCACCTCTCTCCTTGATTGCTTCTCTCTTTTATATCTTAAAAGAGATAGGCTCGGAACACAATACAACCTTGTAGCTTGAATCCTGCCTCCTTAATGTAACTGTCACTTTTTTCATTTTGTTTAACATCATAGGGGTGGGATTTACAACATACCAGAAAATCACATCAGGTGACAAAATGGTGGATAAGCATGCATTCCTGGGAATCGTGACCTAACTGAACTGATATGCATATTTTCAGGGGGATTTAACTCAATCCATGAGAACATCTGAAAAGCAAAATTTAAATTCAGTTAACATAAGATTTCTGCAGAAAAGATGAAACATGACCATGTACTGAAACAGTTTTACAAGTACTTTCCCATATTGTAAAAGATGTTTCTTGATGATGAAATAGAAATTGCTGATGCCTGCCTTTCTAGATCAAGCACTCTCTTTGTTTGGGCTTAATTCCCTTGTAGCTCTTCCGTATTTTTATAGAGGCAAACTGCGGGTTACACAACAGCAAACCAACAAAACAAGCCTATAACAAAAACAAGCACCCTGTTTTTCATTTCTGGCAAACAGTTAACTCAGTGAAGAAAAAAAAAATGAACACAATGAAATTGTTTTCACAGAATTTGCCATTTAGAAAAAGTGACTTATTGAAACATGACCTGGTTTTATTCTTGGCTGTTGTAAGTGATACCCATCACTGTCTAATCAACTTTGACTCAGGGAAACCTTGGTGGCACAGTAGTAAGGTGTGTGGCTGCTAACAAAAAGGTTGGCAGTTCAAATCCACTAGCTACCCTTTGGAAGCCCTATGAGGCAGATCTACTGTGTCCTGTCAGGTTGCTATGAGTAGCAATGGACTTGATGGCAATGGTTTTTTTCATTCTTTCTTTTTTTTTGGTTGTAGTTGTTGTTTACCTTTCAGTCAACCTTGACTCAGTGTGAGCTTTATGTGGCAGAGTAGAATTGTTCCACAGGCTTTTTAGGGCAGTGACTTTTGGAAATACGAGGTAGATCAGCAGCCCTTTCCTGAAGGTGACTCTAGTTAGTATTTACAACACATAAGAAAATCACAACAGGTGACAAAATGGTGGGTAATCACGCAATCCTGGGAATCATGACCTAACCAAATTGATACATATATTTTCAGAGAGATTCAGTTCAATCCATGAGAACATCTAAAAAGCAAAATTTAAATTCAGTTGAACATAAGATGCCTGCAAAAAAGATGAAACATGACCATGTACTGAAACCATTTTACAAGCACTTTCCCATGTTTGTAAAATATGTTTCTTGATCATGAAATAGAAATGCCTCTCAGTGAGTTCAAACTGCCAACCTTTCCGTTAGTAGTTAAACGCTTAACTCTTTTCCCACCTGGAGAGGTCTTTCTTGTGTAGATACTAACTAATTGGCATTATACTTTTGGATGAGAATTACACTGTGTCCCTTCTTAAGTATGTTTGTGGTCTAGTAAGTAATTATTAAACATTTAATAATAGTCTTCAAACTCACTGCCCATGAACTTAACTTACAGAGACCTTACAAGACAGAGTAGACCTGCCCTGTAGGGTTTCCAAGGAGCATATGGTGGATTTGAACTTCTGAATTTCGGTCAGCCATTGAGCACTCAACCACTGTGCTACCAGGACGATAAGCCCTCCTGCCCCCTTCACCCCAAATAAATAGGACAGTGGTTGGTCTCACTTGGAAGGGAGTGGTTGGTGAGAGCCTGGTGTTCTGATGTGTAAGCAGGAATACGCAAGCAGCTTTTCAAAATATACTCATCTTTCAGTATCCTACTTCACGTCACGTTAAACCCCTAAACAAGCACCCTAAGATGACTCAGGATCAGCAGTAATGGAGAGAAAAATGGATGGGAGGTACAAATTTGGAAAAATACTTTATAATAATAAATAAACCCGAAAAACTCCCTCTGGCCCGTCATTTGGATTTATTCCACTTTTACTCTTTGATTCTGTCCTGCTTGTGATGCGTTGCTTAGAAGGATGCCAGGCAGGATGGGAAGAGCCTGAGGAACACAGAGACTTTGGTCCATCATTCAACCTTCATCATCATGAAATAACACACTCGTAACAACATCTGAAGCTGAGAAGGCACATGAGTGAGTGGGTGTTTTCTAAATACTGTCTCACTCAGTGTTTACATATATACCAGGATCAATATTTTTGTCCTCTTGTTTTATAGATAACAAATCTGAAGCCGAGACAGGTAACAAGTCTAAGACCACACACTGCATAAATTGCAGAGCAGGGATACAGAACTACCTTTGTCAGTCACACATCAACTAAGCCTTACTTATCTTTTAATGAAATGCTTTGTAGAGTCAAAAAATTATCATCAGTTCACAGAAAGAAGTTAGGTAAATGGTAGAAGCTTTGGAGCTTTGAAGCTGATTCTGACCTACAGCAACTCTCTGTGTGTCAGAGTAGAACTGTGCTCTCCAGGCTTTTCAGTGGCTGATTTTGGTGGGGGTGGGAATAGATTGGCAGCTCTGTCTTCCTAGGTGTCTTGTGGGTGGGCCTAACTTTCCATTTTGCAATCAACAGCCAAGTGTGTTAACTCTGTTTTCAGCACCCAGGAACTCCATGGAAATATTACTAGGTATCCATTCACACGTGAAGGCTTTGAGCTGCAGTGTGTACTAGGTTAAGTACAACAGCCCATGACCTGAGTTACCAGTACAAGATACGGCTTCAGAGGTAGATTGTATGACATACTACTATTATCTCATTGTTTGAGCAATGACAAAGTAAATACTAGAAATTAATCAAACTACCATTATTTCTCTTGTACTCTTGAATAATATGTTATTATTTACATATCAGTTCTGTAAGATGAAATTTCTTAATGCATTTAAACAGCATGTGATACTCATCAGTGCTTGTCCTTCAATTCTGTTTCCTTTTTTTTTTTTTTGGTAATCTTTCTTTATTCCACAAATATTACCTGTGTGATTACCTTGTGCAAGGCCCTGGGCTGGGAAACCCTGTTTGAAGAAAGCATAACTGGTAGCTGCAAACAACTTGCCGCCCATAGGGGTAGCTGGAAAGGTCAAATGGCATCTGAAGGCAGCTGAATACGTGTTTCTCGTGCGTCCCTCTGATACGTTATTGCCATTTTTGGATCACGAGTTTCATAGGTACATTGAGTTCCTGTTGAAACAGGTTAGGTAGACAGAAGATTGATATTTTAATTTGTCTTTAAAACGTATTTCTATGTTGTCAGCTTTTCTTAGAAATGACTCAAGTTACTGGCTTCCATGTGATTATCCCATTATTTATGACATGCCTTTTATCTATTTAGTTTATGTGTTGTTCAGAAGATTTCTAAGGATGTTTGCAGTTTAATGTGGTTAGGCACACTTCCTGTAGAGTCCGAGAGACTAACCGACTGGATAGGGTCCGTTCAGTAAGATGGGTGACAGTGTGTGAAGAGCACGTTGTTGTTGTTAGGTGCCGTTGAGTCAGTTCCAGTGCACAGCAACCCCATGCACAGCAGAAACACTGCCCAGTCTTGTGCCATGTGCCACAATTGTTTTTATGCTTAAGCCCATGGTTGCGGCCACTGTGTCAATCCACTTTATTGAGGGGCTTCCTCTTTTTTGCTGACCCTTCATTTTTGCAAGCATGATATCCTTCTCCAGGGACTGATCCCTCCTGACAACATGTCCAAAGAAGGTAAGATGCAGTCTCACTGTCTTTGATTCCAAGGAGCGCTCTGGGTGAAAAGCATGTGGGAGCCAAAATCAAGAGTTTGCTTTTGGACATGCTAGCTTCATGATGACTGTTAGACCTTCAGATGGGCTGAACAAGAGAAACTGGACAATTGAATTTGAAGTTCTGGGAAAGCTCTGGGCTATTGATAGAAATTTGGAAGCATATAGTA
Source organism: Heterohyrax brucei (assembly GCA_028571685.1). Classification (NCBI taxonomy): domain Eukaryota; kingdom Metazoa; phylum Chordata; class Mammalia; order Hyracoidea; family Procaviidae; genus Heterohyrax; species Heterohyrax brucei. Next base: position 69,589,472 of record CM053162.1, on the reverse strand, counting down.
GTAGTAAGATCCTGGACTCAGGGGTAGGTAGATCAGAGAAGGTGCAGGAAAATGAGTAGTGTAAGGACTGAGCAAAAGAATCAGGCGGGGAGGAAGAAAGACTAGAAAAGAACAGTTAGAAGGAGCAACCAGTGAGGCAGGGAGAGAACCAAGGGCATGATATACCAGAAACCAAGTGAAGGAATCGCCTCCAAATGAAAACCGTGAGAAACCAAGTCAAGTGGTGACAGCTGATTGGCTAACATGAGTGTTAGACCACTGGATTTAGGACTGAGCTTGGTGAGAGAAGTTTCTGTGCAAGGGTGAGGCAAGAGCCTAAGTGGAGTGAGCTCAGTATGGGAGCCAAGAAAGTGAAGCAGAGCACACAGTCGAGACTTCTGAGTTCCCTGAGTGTCTCCATTAAAAGGTCAATGAGTACAGTCAGAATTATTGTAGTTGGCTTATGCTAATATGCAATAAAAGCACAGGCATCTTCAAAATGGAAACACACCAGATGGAGACTGTCACCTCATCTGAGAACCGTTTTAGCTCCATTGGGCTCAATTATGACTCCCTAGTAACATCTCTCAAAATACACATTTCATGAAGTTTTTATCAAAGTAAAAAGTATGATTTGTTAATACACATGAGGGAAAAGTCTTGTGCCCTTTCTTTACTGTCCAGTTATAGCAGATTTTTATCTTTGTTTTATTACTCCTTATAATACAACGATTGTCTTGAAACACAGCATAGTCTTTCATAGTCTGAAAACGCATCAGCAATGCAGATTCCCAGGTCCCCATTCCAGACCTGCTGAATCAGAAACTCTGGGGATGGGAACCAGAAATCCATCCAGACTAGCCTTCAGGGGATTCTGATACACCTTCAGTTTCACAGCGGTTAATGACACAGGCTGTAGAGCTTGATGGCAATTGTTGAAATCCGCGAGTTCTGAGATCTTGAGCAGGCTTGTGTCACAGATTTATCCTAGGTAAATACAGATAATTATGGCATTTCCTCATAGAGTCATCGCTGGGCTTACATGGCTTAATGATGTTAATATATGAAAAGAACTTAGAAGAGTGTGGGCATAAAATATTCGATATATGTTCAGTAGGTGGCGTGAAGAGTTAACACAGTCAGGTGTTAACCAGAGGTTGGAGAATTGGTTCACACAGAGGCACCTTGAAGAAAGGCCTGGTAATCTACTTCTGAAAACTCAGTCCTTGAAGTCCCTGCAGAGCACAGTTCTATGCTGAGACACACGGGATGCCTGTGAGCATGCGCTGGCTGGACAGCAAGTGCAACAGTAAGATTTTTAAAGCGATGAACCCTAGGCAGAACAGACTGGCAAATGAAAAACATGAAAGCTGGACACTGAGAAGACGGAAATAGAACTGAACTACTTTCAAACATTTTGCTTTAGAAGTTGCAACGGTCTTTTCTCCTTTTAATGAACATTTTGGGATTGTCAGACTAATCTCGGAATCAGATACCTAAGAGACTGACAGTAACATGTTAGTGGCCATCTCTGTGAAGTGGAAGGGTGAAATGGGCCTTGTATGACCTTCCTCATAATGTACTTGCAAAAATATCAGGGGTATATCATACAGAAAGTACTTAGTGTAGAGCTTTGATTATCATAAGTACTCAACTCTTGGCTATTGTAATCATTGTTATGTTCTTTTCTAGATGAATTTCCCCTTGGTCTTAATAATCTATTCTCTAGCGTTACTGAGCTGTGGTATCATGGCAGAAAGAGCCCACTAATGTAGCCCCAGTGCTGAACATGTTTTTCCTCCTTTGGGTAGTAGAATCTCTGGAGTTTTAGTTGGGCACTCATTTACCCAGCTAGAGATTACATTGGCCGTTCTCCTTCCAATTAGTGTGCTAAGAAAGAGCTCTGGTGATGCAATGGTTAAGTGTTCTGCTTGCAACTGAGGAGAGCTGTTCAAATCCAATAGCCGCTCCTGGGGAGAAAAGACCTGGCGACCTATTCTTGTAAAGAGTTCTGCCCCGGAAATCCTATGGGAGAGTTCTATTTTCCTCTATAGTCACTGTGAGTATGAATAGACTTTATAGCATACAGCAACTACATGTGACTGAGTTCTTGAATAACAGACATGAATATCTGTATGTTCATATTCACATACTTCCAATCATTTACCTTCGAACAGTTGGGCAGTTTTCTTTCTCTTTGGCCTTTTCTACACGTGGGGTGTGATGGGCCTTGCTAGAGAGCCCTGCAGAGGAGGCAGAACAGTCCAAGACCCCACAACAGTGGTTCCTAGAGTATGGTCCCAGATCGGCAACAGTAGAGTCCCCTGAAAACTTGTTAGCAATACAGATTTCCAGGTCCCACCCCAGATTTGCTGACTCAGAAACTCTGGGCCTGTGGCCTAGAAATCTATTTAGATGAGTGTCTTGGGGGATTCTGATATCCCTTAAGTTTGAGAGGTGCAGCCTTAGGGGATACAGAAAGTGACAAAGTAGGGGGACCCTGGGTCTCCGGTTGACCTCACAGAGCAGCACCACCCTCAGTCTCACAGGAGAGAAAAATGCATTTGTTTTCCTGTTGGAGACACTGTCATTTTGCCAGCCTTTGTTGCAGCAGCTTAGCAGGGACTCTGACTTCATCTAAGGAAAACTGTCTTGGCTTCTCAGTTTATAATCAGACAACCTGAAGGTGCAGACAGCAAGTACTGTTCTACTCAAAGGGGTATTAGTAACCAAGTGCTATTTACAGAAGAGTAGGAGAGATTGATTCGTTTCCAACATGCTATACCTACTAATCAAAAATATGCACATACACCCTCATATACTCACTTACAGACACAAATCACACATCAGTTTTTTAGTTATAAAAATATGCTTCTCAGAAGTAAAATAAGCTAGAAGTAAATTGCCCATAATTGGAATGATACCTATATTTAAATCTTTTAACAATTAATTATGTCTCAGTACAGGGATTCACATCTTTTTCAGTTCATTCAATTCAGCTTGATTCAAGAAAATGCAATACATACTTCATAACAGCATTATTATGTTCCAGAGACTGTTAAGCGATAGTAGGGAAACAAAGGTGATTCAGACGTGAGAACTGCCCTGAAGGAGCTTACAGGCTCGTGGCCAAGTGCCAAGTGCCGTCGAGTGAGATAACAGTAATTTCATTTCCAGAAGCAGATTATAAATTATGGATATCACAACACTCTAGCCCATTCTTTTGCAATTTTTGTCAAAATAATACATTAAAAAAAAATTCTACTTAATGTTTCTATTAACCTTTTTTTGATACCTGTGAGTTTACATTTTTGCATATTTGTTTTAATATTTGCTAATGCTAACCCAGAAAAATCAAACCAAACCCATGGCCATCACTTAGATTCCAACTTATAGTGACACCATAGGACAGAGTAAAACTCTATTGGGTTTCCAGGGAGTGGGTGGTGGATTTGAATTGCCAAGTTTTTGATTAGCAGCCAGCCTTAACCACTGCACCACCAAGGCTCCTAATGTTAATTAAGTTTAGAAAAAAATTGTTGAGGTATTATTCTACATGACATAAAACAGCCTCATCTTCAGGGTACTTTTGGGGCCAAAATGATGCCTGAGGCTGTGGGATAATGGGCTGAGGCAAACTGAGCATGGACATTAGAGTGAGACACGTGTGGGATTTGAATTCCAGTTTTAATATACTGCATGGTTAGGACAGATTCCTTAATCTCATCCCTGAAATGCTAACAAAAAAGACTTTCTTTGGTTTTGGGGGAGCTAAGCATCTCAGTCAGATTTCTTTAATCCGTTGTTAACCCTGAGGTCTGCATTTCTTGGCTCTCCCTCAGTCCAGCCCCGCTCATCTCCAGGTTGTTGGAATGAAAAGGTGTGTTTCGGTCTTTCCTGTGTGCCAGCACAATGGAATATTGCTGCCTATCATGGCCACCAGTGCAGTGACACGCGCTCAGGGGTAGATTATCCAGTCAGCAGGGTATGCACCCTCTTACAGAAAGGAAGGCACTCACAGGCTTCATTGTGCTCACTGCTCTGTAGTGCACAGTTTCACATGGTTGATGTGGTGAAAATCAGGTGAGTTTGTGTAGGGAGATCAGTATGTAAGCAACAAGCACAAATAAGACTGCATTTGTGGTGGTTATTAGATAATCAGTCAACTCTCCCTTTCTTGACTTTGATTTTTTTCCCTGTCACACCCCCCACTTACTCACTCCGCTTCTTGAGATCAACTACCTCCCACCAAAAAAAGGAAAATCCTCCAGAATCCAAGACCAAAAGGTTTATTTCTGGAAAATGCAAAGTAAGACACTTCGTTTTTCCTCTCTCGTTTCTCTACAACTTTTCTCTCAGGATTACCCACAGAAAAAAGAAAGGAAAGGAAAACAGGGAGAAGAGGAGGGAGAGAAAGAAGAGTAACCCGACCTTCTCTCCCTCCGCGGTGAAGTGGAACTACAAACACTACAGTGGCACCAAATGGCTAATTAGATGTTTTCTGAACAAAGACAGTGACTGACAGGACGTTCTGGGGCCAGTTAAGTAGTTTGTTTTTCACCTCTTTACACAGCACTGACAAGCCAGCACTCCTTCTGGTTCGACTCCTGACAGACAGGGATTTTGTTTAGTTCCTTAAAGGGATTGGTTGTTGCAAATATTGTTGCAGATGCTTGTACACCTTGCTACCTGGCTAATTGCTACATACAGGTATTCTTCAAATCACACCTTAAGTATTGCTTCCTCAGGAAGTGTTCCCTTGACCGTCTTACCACATGCTTCCGTATTAGATAACCTATCATTATCCTCATCCAGTTGTTTGTTACACCTTTCCTGATGGGCTGTAAGCTTCATGAGAATGAAACACATGTGCACGCTAGAAATCTACTTCTGCGTATGTCAGACGTACAATAAACACTGTGAAATGGTGATGCATTAATCAGTTTCAATCAGAAAAGAAAGGATTAGGAGTAAGACCAGGTGTGAAGACTGCAAAGGAAATCTTAATAACTTCTGATGAAATGTTTTCAAAGTAATGTTTCATGGAAAATAATGAAACATTGAAATGAAAGAGTGGCAGTGCTTGTATGAGTCAGTAAACAAACTGAATACTGTTAGCAAAAGTAGGATGAAGAATCGTCTTAGATTCTCCAGTAGCACCAGTTCTATGCTTGCTGTGACAACCTTTTATTTTGATTGCATCAAAGCCTGTTTCTCTGGCCTGTATTAGCCTTGTTATACATCGTTTTTAAAAAAAATTCTTTTCTTCTAATTCCATCTTGGAACTTAAAGACTATGGGACCCCTAGAACAATTATCACAAGTTGTCAGACTCCTGTGTTGGCTGGTTAGTTGGGTGGAAAATATTAAGAAAACATGGAATCTTCATACTATTTAAAATTCTGTAGATCTAATTTTATTTTATAAGTGCTTTTTGTCCACTAGAAGTAGTCTTTCTAGCCAAAGGAATGCTTAAGGAAACCTTTCCTTGGACAAATTATTCAGGAGATTTCCATCCTGTAGTAAACAGTTAAAAAGAAAGGACACTGAGTAGAACATTTGTTTCCATAGATGTATAATGAGTGAGCAGTCATGGTACATAAGATCCTCTCCTCTTAACCAAATGTCTCTTTCATCTAATGCATTGTATTAATTGCTACTGATACTTCACATTTTGCCCATTGAATCTAAGCATTAACATCATGCAGTTGGAAAACATTTCCATTTCAATTCTTCAAGGTTATTAGCTGGCTTGAACTTCAATTTAGACACCTTGCATTCATCAAAGTAACATTTAACTTCTTATTAATCATAACTTGAACACAGGAAATGACCTAAAGGAATATAAAAACAAGAAATTTTATCCTGACTGACAATGAAATATGTTGTTGGCATGCTAGACATTGTGAGTAAAATATGTGCATGATGTATTGTAGGACAGGCAGGTCTGATACTGCACAAAAAAAGGGTACTTTGTAGTAGGTAGAAAGAAGTCGGTACTATTTTTAAGGAAATGGGATTAGAGGAATAGGGTCATAGCAGAAGGATACAGTGGGGTCAACAGAGTGCATGAGGTTGCAGTAGGACAATGAAATGGGGTCAAAGAGAACCATCTAAGATGTAAGAAATGACAGCCTATTTGTATCAAGATGACCTAGTGGTGAGGGGAAGCAAATGACAATGGAAAAGAGAAAGAAAAAGGCAATGAATCAAACGTTCATAAAACTCTAGTGGCATAGGGATTAAGTGCTATGGCTGCTAACCAAAAAGCTGACACTTTAAATTTCCCAGGTGTCCCTCAGAAACTCAATGGAACAGTTCTACTGTGTCCTATAGAGTTACTATGAATCGGAATTGATAGCAGTGTTTTTTGTTTTTGTTTTTGTTTTATTCTTGATAATGAAAGTAGGGATAGAATCTAACACTTTTGTGCAAGGGCCAGTCTCTAATAGGATTGTGGATAGTCAGTTCAGCATACAAGAGAAAAGACAGAGCATACAGCTAAAAGCATAGGCAGGTAGGGAGTTACAGTGTTGAGCGCTTGTGGAAGTGCTTGCCTTGTTGATTCAATTTTTAGTAAATGAACATAAGAGTAAAAGTGTTAGATGTTTGTGGAAGAAGAGATGTTAGATAACTAAGTACGAGAGTAGGAGGGGTAGGAAAAATCAGAAAATGTTACTGACCCCTTAAAACCGCTGCCATTGAGTGGATTCTCAGTAATAGTAACCCTATAGAAGAGAGTAGAACTGCCATATGGAGTTTCCAAGGTTGTAATCTGTACAGAAATAAGCGGTCACATCTTTGTTCCACAGAGCACCTGGTGGATTTGAAACACCAACCTTTTGGTTAGTATCCAAACATTGTAACAATTTTATTCACTATGCCACCAAGGCTCTTTGGAAAATGTTACAGACACTCAAAACAATAAAGAGGGGGCGGGACCAAGATGGTGGACTAGTCACAATTCTTTTCATTTCCCTCTGAGAACTAAGGCCTAGAAAAACATTTCAATAGAGCAATGTGGACATTCTGGAAGACCCAAGATCAGGTGGAGGATAGCGTGATTTAACTGGGCAACAGGAAGGGGAAAACTGTCTTTGTTGGAGGCAAGATGGCAATGCAGAGTCCTGCTTTGAGTGGCATGGAGGTGAAGAGGCTTTCAGGTACAGATGCCATCTTTGTTAACCAGGAGCCTGGGACTGGGACTGCTGAGCCTGAGAGCCTGGGAGGGGCTGGCTGCCATGCTGAACTGCAGTGCCTAAGTAGATAGTATCTCTCAGTCAAGACAGTCATATCTAGAGAACCCAGTAGCATCTAGGGGCTAAGCGTTCCAGTGCCCTTCCCCTGCCCTTCTCTGAGCTGCACCGTGGATGCTGCTAGCACAATTCAGGAGAGGCAGCACAGGTAGGATGCCATCTTAGTTGGCTGAAAGGCGGAGCCAACCACCCGTAAGGGCCTGTCTGGGGCTGGCTGCCACAGTGAGCAGCAGCAGCTGACTGGACAGTGCCTCTCTCAGCAGAAAAGCTGTTTTTAAGACAATCACACCTAGAGATGCAGTGGTGGCTGGTGACCAAGTATGGCACTGTACCTTCCCCTCCCTTCTCTGAACTGTGTCATAGTATCTGTTGACGGGACCTCTGAGAGACTCCACTAGGAGGTCACCATCTTTGTCAGCTACGAGTTGGGGCCTGCCACCTCTGAGGGCCCAGGTGGTGCTGGCTGCTGCTGGACAACACCTCTCTCGAATGAAATGCAGTTTTCAAGACAATCGCACCTAGAGAATGCAGTGCCGTGGTGGCTGGTAGGTAAATGTGGTGGTGCCCTTTCCTCCTCCCTTCTCTGAGCTGTGCCATGTTATCTGCTAGTTTGACTCTGGAGAGTTGGCCCCAGTAGGTCACCATCTTTGTCAGCCAGGTTGCAGGGCCTGCCACCCCTGGGAGCCCAGCTGGAACTGGCTGCCAAGCTGAGCAGCACCACTGGGCTAGATAGCATCTCTCTCACCAGAGAAGCAATACTTAAGACAGCTGCCCCTAGAGAATGTAGCAGCAACTTGTGGCCAAGTCTAGCAGTCCTCTTACTCACTCCTTTCTTAGAGCTGCACTGGAGAAGCTGAACAGCTTTCTGATGGCATGAAGACAGCAATCAATGTTGAACAATTTAAAGAAGTATTCAACCATGGCTCCAGAAAGCTCTGAAAATAAAGAATCAAAAAACTTCCCAGATGAAGAAGCCTTCCTGAAATTATCAGAAGTAGAATACAAAAGTTTTATGTATAGAGCCCTTCTAGATCTTACGATAGAGATTAGACAAAGTGCCACAGAACAAAATGACAAATTAAACAGGCTATATGAACTTCTAGAATATCAGCAATTTGAAATTCAGCATACACCAAGCCAAGCCAAGCCATTCAATAATATAATTACATAGTTAGACAATTCAATAGAAAGCCAAAAAACAGAATGGAGGAAATGGAAAGCAGAATTAGTGAGACTGAAGATAAAACAACTGATATCAGAATTTATGAGGAGCAATCAGATAAAAGAATCAAGAAAAATGAAGAATCATTAAGAGTCACGTGCAACTCTATCAAGAGGAACAACTTGTGTATAATTGGAGTTCCAAAACAAGGAGGGATGGAAGAAAATACAGAGGAAATTGATGAAGAGTTCCTGACAGAAAACTTCCCTGACATCATGAAAGAAGATAGCTATACAAGATGCTCATCAAACACCACAGAAGATAGATGCCAAAAGAAAGACACCAAGATATATTATGATCAAACATAACTTAAAGACAGCTAGGCTTAAACAAAAACTAATACACAAAGGGAAACCTTGTGGAATGTCCTGTGACTTTTCAGCCCAAATCTTGTTGGCAAGACGTCAATGGGATGAGACATACAAGGCCTTGAAGAAAAAAAAATTGTCTTTCAAATATCATAGTGAAATTAGGACATTCTCAGACAGGAAGCTTAGAGATTTTGCCAAAACAAAACCAAAGTTTCAAGAAATATTGAAAGAAGTTCTTCAATTAGACAATCAATAACACCAGATGTATACCCAACGATGCAATGCAGGGCAGAGTATTTGGAGCCCTAATTAGTTAGGGAAGCCATAAAGCTCAATCAAAGCTAAAATACTATAATTAGGAAACCAGAGAGCTCAACATGTAAACTATAACATTACACTAAGAAGAGGGATACATTACAGTACTCATAGCCCTTTCAGATGAAGAGGAAGTTAAGGAGATACAAAGAAGTTAAAGACTGGTTTAAATCTAAGCTTTAGGTGGGAACAAAGGAGTAGCTGCAAAGCAAACTAACAATATCGTGTATCAAAACAAGAAACACAGTAAAAGTCTCAACAGACAGTAAAGAAAGAATGTCTTCTCTGACATCTCTTTTAAGAGATGTCAGAGAAGACTCCGAAACTTGGTCTTGAATGTCAAATAGCTAAAGCAAAATGAGGAAATGATGAAGTAAAAGAACTGAACAGAAAATTTTAAAGAGCAGCAGGAGAAGACAAAGTGAGGTATTATAATAAGGTATGCACAGAGCTGGAGATAGAAAACCAATGGCAGAACATGCTCTGCTTTTCTTTCTGAGTTCAAGGATGAAAAAGACACATGGATCCGAGCTCTTTGGCTGAAAGATAGGCTGTATATTGGAAGAGCTTTGTTTTAATGTGTTTGTATTTTGTTACTGCTTGGAAATTTAGCCTAAGCTGACATCTGTGCCATGCAAGTGAATATATTGGTTAGGTGTGTGGAGATACAACACTGGAGCTTAATGAAGAGGTGAGATTTGGAGACAGGAATTTGGAATTCATCATCTAGATTTTATGTTAAACCAAAGAACTGGATGAAGTCATTTGGGGAATTAGTGTGGACAGAAAAGAGAAGGGATTAGAAACTAAGTTCAATGACAGCCCAATATTGAAGTTTTGAAGAAGAGAAATGTCTGGCAATGGAGACCAAGAAGAAGCACATGGTGGAAAAACAAGAAAAAAGAGAGGAAGGATCTAGCTGTGTGTAAAGCCACTAAGTAGCTGAGTTAAAAAAGAAAGTGATCCTTTGTTTTAATGTCATGAAAGTCCTTTGTGACCTTGTTAAAAGCTGAATTCGTTTCAGAAGTAGAAGCAGATTTCTACTAGAGCTGATGAAGTTTGTGATGCAGATTACCTTAATTTTTGTATCTCTTCTGGTTACTTCTGTGTGATGTACAAAATGGATATGTATCTATGCTCAAATCTCCATTTACAGGGAACCAAGAATTTAAAATGCCTTAGCAGAGTAGCATTATAGCCTTTGGAAAGCTTTATTTGTCAATATCCTATGTTTCTAATACACTTCTAAATAAAAATGGTTATTAGTGTGCCATTTAATTTTTTCTTTCCAAAATGTTGTTCCCTACTGGAATGCTAAAGGTTAAATCAGTCTCCATTAATTCCCTTAGGTTCACTCCTTTAATCTGGAAATATTGCTGTGGACATTTCCAGACTTCTACTCAAAATGAAACCACAATTTCAGAAAAATCTCATTATGTGAAATATGTCCATCAAACAATTTTCTTGTCACCAGGTACTCTATAAATATACTTAATGGGCAACATTGTAATAGCAGTAGAAAATGTAGCACAAGCTGGTTATTTATGCACTTATCTTACAAAACTGTTTTCTATTAGATTTCTCCTTTCTTGAAGAAATAGCTAATAAAAACTCCCTATTACTATTTGCAGTGTAGTCTTTGCTGATAATATTGTCCCTGCCTTGAATCTCTCAGTTGATAAATAAGCCCAAATGGGATTTTCACGTCTCCTACAGTAACATGTTCTTTGAAGAAATTTCTAACAATAGCAGAATTTTGTGTTATGGACTCCTAGTTGAGAAGACATTTGAGGCATAGAAAATAATACAAAAACACACCTCCAATAATAGATAATGGCTTAAAAAGTGTGTTATATTCATATAAATAGAGATTAGGTGTGTAAAGACTGCAGTGCGGAAGGCAGAAGCAGAAATGACTGCAACTGAGGACAACAGAAGCATGACGAGTGCTGTAAACAAGAAGACAAGAAATGATTTTTTTCCCATGGAAGACAGGCATCACAACAGATCAAACCGATCACATAAACACTGAATGATTGCCTCGTATCATTTCTCCCAAATGTTTCCCAGAGAATTGAAAATGTTATAGGTCATAAAAACTTTCAAAAGCAACACTTCAATTATCAAGCAATCTCAGCTCTATAGAACAGAGTCAGGAGCCCAGAAAGATAGCAGAAAACCTCCAAACAGGCAAATATGAGAAGCATAACATATTCTTCCTCAAGTATTGATCAATGTACCTACTGTGTGACCGTAAGTGTGATAGGTGACAGAATCAATGACAAGTAAAAGATGACTTTTGTCAAGGTTCCCATAAGCTAGGGGACAGATACTCTAGCATAACTATAAATATTGACTCAGGAATCGGTGGTAATCTTACATAGATAATATCCATGTGAGACTATTTTAACATAAGGCTATTTCCCCCCCACTGAAATAAAATTAAGTGATGTTTTTATGTGATAATTCAGAATGTAGAAGGAAATGTAGACTTACACAATTTCAGAGGAGAGAGTTAAAAAAACAAAACAAAACAAAACTGGGACCCTTAGGGCCTTACTGCATAGAAATGGTAGCATTGACAATACAAATGAAACAGAGGAAGGCCTTCTTCCACTTTCTTCTCCTACAAAGAGGCATAACTGGACTGCATTAAAGTGCACGAAGTGCACGTTTTAAGTCCTCGATTAGATTGGTTTTGATGTGTTTATAACACCGTAATCAAGAAAGTGACCCTTTCCATCACCCCAAGTGCTTTCTCCTGTCCTTTGGCAATCCTTCTTTCCTTCTGTAGTTACTCACAGGCAACGACTGATTTGTTGTCTGCCATTGCAGATTAGTCTGCCTTCTCTAGAGTTTTAAGTAAATGGTCTTACCCAGTGTGCACTCATTTTTGCCTTCCTTTTTTCACCTAGCACAATGAGTTTGAGACCTATCTGTTTGAAGGCATGTGCCAATCCCTTGGTCCTTTTTTCACTAAGTAGCATTCTGTTGTATGGACACAGTACAATGGCTTATCTTTTCACTCGTCAGTGAAGTACAACCAGAATGTTCCTTAGAAGCAAGACTAGGTTTTACATACTTTGATATCAGGAGGAATCAGTCTCTGGACCAGGGCATCATGCTTGGTAAAGTACAGGGTCTTCGAAAACAAGGAAGACCCTCCATAAGATGGATTGACACAGTGGCCGCAACAATGGGCTGAAGCATAGGAACAGTTGTGAGCATAGCAGAGGACCAGGCAATGTTTCATTCTGTTGTATGTAGGGTCACTGTGAGTTGGAACCGACCTGGCAGAGCCTAACAGCAGTGTTCACCTACTGGAGGGCATGTGGGTCACTTCTAGTTTTCAACTAGACTGCTATGGACATATCACACCAATATTTCCGTGTACATGTTTTCTTTTCTCTTGGGCAAATACTTAAGAGTGGAATGGCTGAGTGCTACCAAATGTACTTATTATGAAACCTGGAAACCCTGATGGTGTAGTGGTTCAGTACTATGTCTACCGACCAAAAAGTCAGCAGTCTGAACCCACCAGCTGCTCCTTGGAAACTTTATGCAGCAGTTCTACTCTGTCCTGTAAGACACTGTGCATCAAAATTGACTCGATGGCAGTGGGTTTTTATTTTGAAATCAAGTACATTTAAGTTTTATTCACCAATCATGAGATGAATTTGTGTCCCCCTAGAAATGTGTGTAGAAATGTATGTGATCATTTGGCTGGGCTGTGATTCCCGTTACTGTGTGTCTTTGACCGTACCTCTGTGGTGTTACTGAGGGAGGAATGGAGGAAACCAAGCTGGTGGGCAGGACTTGATGTGTGGGATTACACTGTAGCTGGGGCAGCGTCTTGGGGCATAAAAGAAAAGGAGGCAGGTTGAGATTTGGGGATCTCCCCTCATCGAGAAGCACTTCCGGATGCTGAAGGAGTCGTTTGAAAGGCACTGTGGTCTCTACTCCTCAGAAGCGTCCAGTCCGGGGAGGACGGATCACAAGAAAGAGGCCTTCCCCCGGGACCAGGACAGAAAGCCTTCCCTTGGAGCTGACACCCTGATTATAGACTTTTTTTTTGTGATTGAGTGAAAGTTTGCAATTCAAATTTGCATGGCTGCCTATCTGCAGCTCCCTCTGCTCTCCTGGCCCTGTGCAGTACACTCCTCCTTTCTGTCCCAGACATGTCATATTCTCTTAACAATCGCCTGTCCCCTCCTCTCCATTCTCTCCACTCCCCTCCAGTAAGAGGCTAGTATGACAACATCCTATAGATGCGTAGAACCGTAAAGTGCACACACGATCTGGTCACTCTGTGTCCCCAAGTCCGGTCCATCATAGACTTCAACTTATTGAACCATGACAAAATATACTTTTTTCCTTTTTAAAGCCAGCCACTGTTCTCTCTTATGGCAGCACTAGGTGACTAAGACACTACCTGATTTTTGTGGATAGTATGAAATAGGAGTTGAAGTTTATTACTATTTTTTTAATAAGTACAATTCAGTTGTTGAAAACCAGTTTTCAAAATTCCCACCAAGTTTTCTTGATGTATTTTTCAAAAATTTATTGAAATATTTATGTGTAGGACTAATTCTGAACTTTATTTCCTTCTGCTTATCTATGTTTCTATCCTTAGGGCAAAATTATGTTGTTTTGCTCACTGTAGATTTATTGCCAATATTTAATTCAGCTGATGAAAGATTTCCAATTTTATGCTTCTTTTGCAAAATTGTTTTGTCTACTGTAGATTCTTTTCATTCCATAGAAATTTACAAACACCTCAGCAATTCCTAAAGAAAATCTCTGCTGGGATGTTGATTGCAATTGTGTTAAATTTATAAAGCAGTATGGGAAAAGTTTCTATCTCTTTTATGGGAATATACCCAATTATTACATATCGATGTTGAATCCTGTGTCACTGCTGACTTATTTTATTGATTCTCATCATTCTTTGTAGAGTGTATAGAGCTTTCTACACTCGTAATCACAGCGTCTGCAAATAAGCATAATTTAACATTTTATTTCGTAATTTTCATGCGTTCTCTTCCCCCGTTGTTGCATTGGCTAGGATATATAGAACAATGCGAAACAGAACTAATGAAAGCAGACCTTCTTGCTTTAAAAAAAATCAATACTATATCATTAATTATGATGCTGATTCTACATATTTTTTGCAGAAGTCCTTCATACATTGCCTTCTATTTGTCATTACTGATAATTTCTACTGTAACTGGATAAATGTAAAATTGTTCAATGCATTTTCATTTCTGTTAAAGTAATTGGTATTTCTCCTTTGTCTATTAATGTGATGAATTGTTTTGATTGGTTTTCAAAGGTGAGATAAAACTTACATTTCTGGAGTAAATCCCAATTTGTCACAATATATTTTCCTTTGAGGTATACTATTTTTAATACTTCTTTTCATCTACATTTGTTGGAGATACTTGTATGTATTTTGCTCTTCTTGTTGAGTTTTTCCTGGTGTTGTTTTTAGGGTAATTATAACCTCATAAAAATGAATAAAGAAGTAATTTATCCCACCTGATATTCCAAAATGGTACATATAGATTTGATTTCTTTTTCTGAACCATTGATAAAATTCACTTTTGAAACTATTTTGGTCTGTAGTTTGTAAAATGTTTGGCAAGAATTTTTTCTATAAAATCATCTTTTTAAACTGGTATAAGACTATTTAATTTCCTTTCTTTTTGAGAAATTTTTGATGATCTGTGTCTTTCAAAAACTGTCCATTTCATCTGGATTGCTGAATTTATTGCCATAATGTTTTTTATAACATTCTCTTATTTTCCATTAATATTTACAAACTTTATGATAAACTCCTGTGTCTTATTCCCAGCACTGGTATAAATTTTGTCTTCACTCTTCTTCTTGATGACACAGATTTGTTGTTATTAGGTACCATCAAGTTGTTTCTGACTGATACCCAAACCCAGTGCCCCTGAGTCGATGCCACCTCATCACTGTGGTACAGAGTAGAACTGCTCTATAGAGTTTCCAAGGTGCACCTGGAGGACTTGAACCGACAACCTTTTGGATAGTGACCTATATACAACAAAACTAAACACCCAGTCCTGTGCCGTACTCACAATCGCTTCTGTGTTGGAGCTTATTGTTGCAGCCGCTGGGCCATCCCATCTCATTGAGGGTCTTCCTCTGTTTGGTCGGCTGTCTATTTTACCAAGTGTGATGTCCTTCTTCAGGATCTAGTCCCTACTGATAACACGTCCAAACTACACAAGACAAAGCTTCATCATCTTTGCTTCTAAGGTGCATTCGGCTGTACTTCTTCTAAGACAGATTTGATCATTCTCCGGCAACCCATCGTATATTCAGTGTTCTCCTCCACCGTCCTCCACCAGTGCTCCTTCTTCAGTACCCCTTACTCACTGTCCCACTTTCATATGTATAATAGGTAACTCGAAATACCTACTACGTATGTGAACACACCTTAGTCCTCAAAGGGACATCTTTGCTTTTTAATACATTAAAGAGACCTTTTGCAGCAGAATTGCCCAAGGTAATATGTCATTTGATTTCTTGACTAACCCTGGTGGTAGCAGTTAAGTGCTATATCTTCTAACTAAAAGGTTGGCAGTTCAAATACACCAAATGTTCCTTGGAAACTCCATGGAGCAGTTCTACTCTGCTCTATAGTGTGGCTATAAGTTGGAATTGACTTGACAGCAGTGGGTTTTTTGTTTTGCTTCCGTAAGCCTTGATTGTAGACCCAAGTAAAATGAAATCTTGATAAAGTCAATATTTTCTCTGGCTACCATAACGTTGTTTATTGTTGCATGTGGGAGAAATTTTGTTCTCCTTATGCTGAGGTGTACTCTGAACTGAAGGCCATAGTCTTCGATTTTCCTCGGTAAGTACTTCAAGTCCTCTTCGCTTTCAGCAAGCAAGTTTGTGTCAGCCCGTAACCCCAATTTCCTAAAACCAGGTGTCAGAGCATTTTGTAATGACTGTTTAAAGTCTCTGTCAAATGCATCCAGCATCTGTTGTTTCACAGTCACTATCTGTTGGTGATCTTTTCTCGTGGAGCTTGAGATTTTTTTTGATTCTTTATATGGCGTGTAATTTTGGATTTTATCCTGGACATTTTAGATATTGCACTATGAAACTTTATGACTCTTTAAAATATTATTTAATATCAGTATTTTTGTTTAGGCAAGCAGTAGACATAACCGGGTTCAGGCCACAAATTCCAACCTGTCTTCTCTCGATCATGGCTTCAGTATCAGTTCTATTTCAATTGTCTTAATATTCTGCTATGTCTTGTGTACGTACCAGCCAGTGGCCACATGGAACTTGGGCAGTGGCCTAACTCTCAGCTAAGTTCTCAGATGCCTTAGTATGGTATTTAGGAACAAATCTAAGTATATGCAACCCAGGGGTAAGCCCAGTTCACATAAAACTTACAGAGTCACTTTCACAAGTTTCTAAGATCTTCCGTATTCACCAGTCCCTAAGCTCTCTGAGCAGAAATCTGCAGCTGTATTTACCCTTCTCTGCTACACATGGGCTTAAGCAGATCAAGGACAAATAGGAACAAAAGCAGTGACAGTCAACACCACCCTCTTGAGAACACAGCTGCCCCACAGCAAAGGGACGTTTGCGCCCTGAGTTCGAAGTGTCTGTAGGCTCCCTGCCGCCCTTTTTGCTGCCGCCACCGTCTCTGCACACAGTTTGCTTGGGGGCTGGTGTGAGACAGGGCAGAAAAAGGACAAGAAAAAGAAATTCAGTGCATTTCTGTTACTTTCTCTGAACGTTAGCAGAGCCCTGACCTGCAGTCGCTGGTTTCCGCTAGGTCTCTCCCTGTCTGTACCAAAAAGCACTTCCTGGCACTGAGCTCCCTTAAGTTGTAGCAAAGGAATATGAAAGAGGGGAAAAAGTAAAATCACCACATTGCGTTGGGGTGCTTCCACGTCTAGTCTTTCCCAATCTGACAATTACTAGTTATTCTTCAGAGTCCTCCAGTAGCTTTTCCGTGCATTCTGTTTGGGTTTTATATGTTTAGACAGTAAGAAACAGGAGAGAAAGTTCATTATCTTACCTGGAACCAGAACTGTTTTAAAAACCCACTGCTGTCTAGTCGGTTCCAGCTCCCAGTGACCCCATGTGCTACAGAGTACAGTTACTATAAAGGGTTTTCCTCACTGGAATCTTTGCTGAAGCAAATCACACACCAGATCTTTCTTCTGTGCCACTGCTGGGTGGATTCACACCCTCAACTTTCAGATTTATAGTTAAGCACAAAATTTTTGCATCACCTGGGAACTTTAGAACCTGCTTAGAAGACTTTAAACACTTTTCATTTGGCAAACACCTGTTCAGTGCAGCTCTATTTACAGTGTTGGTATTCTTTGTAAATGATTATTTTTGTCAAAACGAATTTTAATGGTAATGTAATCACTAGTCTATCAGTTGTTTGCCTGCTTTAGCATTGTATCTTATATGCTATGTGAGTCTTCTGCCCTTTATTAAAAAAAAAAACTAAAAAATTTTGAGACTGTATTCTGCGCTGAGTTCTTCCTGATCACTTTACATATATTAACTTTATTAATCTACAAAGCAAACCTTTGATATGTGTAGAGACAGATGTATAGATAGATAAGTGGATAGGTAGATAGATAGGTAAGTAGACAAATGATAGATAGATGGACAGACAGACAGATAAAATGGAGAGACAGGGAGAGATGGATACCTTTGAGTTAGCTCAGACCCGTGACAACACTGTGAACAAGAGAACAAAATGTTGCCCAGTGCTACGCCCTCCTCGTGCTCACAGGCGTGGTGGAGTCCACCCACGTGGCCACTCTGTCAATCCTTCTCACCCTCACCAGCCCTCCCCTTCACCAGTTGCTTAAGTACTACCCTCCGTTCACAGGTGTGGGCACCAGGACAGGTAAAGGCTGAAACCTTGGCTTAGAGTCACCCCAATAGAAAGTAAGGTCAAATACTGGGCTCCAAATACAGCAGACGGCTTTCACAGGCTTTCTTCTTCATTAATACATTATACTGCCTGTTGTGTACAAAATAAGTAGTGTGAGGTGTAAATTTTATTCTCGAAACAACTAACAAAATGTGCTAGGGCTCAATAATTATGTTCTATTGCAAGTTACTTATTTAGATGAGATAGTCAGGTGGAAGTGCTTAAATGCATATAAACTCGTTGCTGTTGAGTTGAATCCCACTCATAATCACCCCATAGGCAGAGTAGAACTACTCCATGGTTTCCAAGAAGCACCTGGTAGATCTGAACTGCCGACTTTCTGATTAGCAGCTGTGGCACTTAACCACTGTGCTACAAGGGTAATGTAAGAAGTTCTTTAAAAACTACTTTCCACCCAGTCAATTCCAACTCAAGCAACTCCATTTTATAGGGTTTTCAGTGGCTGATTTTTTTGGAAGTGGATCACCAGGTTTTTCTTAGGTGCTTCTGGCCAAACTCAAACTCCTAATCTTTCTGCCAAATGCACTAACATTTCCTACCACCTAGGGACTCCTGAGAAGTTATTTTCCAATGTAATTTCTATAACACAAACTAAGCTACTTTTTACAGAGTAAAACCAGAGAACAGGACAGCATTTGAGAAAGAAACGCATATCCTACCAAAGAAGGAAAAGAGACTCAATGTAAAAAGCTAGAGGGTCTTAGACAAGGATTTCCAAACTGTTAATGTGGGATAGAGTCATCTTTTTTTTTTTTTTTGGCCTGGCATTTAAGCCATTTGTGTTCAAAATCAAAGCACATGCCACAATACATTGATTTTCTTACTTTATTTTTTTTATACTGGCATTTCTTTAACACTTTTAAATAATTTAAAATCTATTTCATTTGTCATTTAAAATGCAACTGCCTGCTATGAAACTAAAGGCTTCTTCTACTAACACTTTTGTGTGGCTGTTTGCTTCTAAAAGAGATGGCTAGGGGAAATGAGACATAAGATTTGGATTTAGGCATCAATCTCTGAACATGTGGGCTTGTTCCAAGGCTAAATAAGGCTCAAAGGGAATGGTGTGTGAAAATTATGATGATTAGAAATGGTTCCTTGCTCCAACATGAAAACTGCAAGCAAACCTGACCAACTCTATCTAGATTTTCTTTATTCCTGTGAGAATTAGCTACTATGCAGAGGGACAATGAAAATGAAATTTTAAAAAAAAACTCTGTAAAAGATGGAAATGGAATATTTCCTTTCATTATCATAGAGGCTGACTGAAATCAACCAAAGAAATTAAGAGGGAAATGTATATTCAAATTGTTGTTGATAGTTGCCTACTTCTTATCCATTGGCCTCAGGGTGACACTATTTACAAGAGAATAAAATGCTGCCTGGTCCTGTGCCACACCTGTGGTCTGTTTCACATGAGCCACTGCGACTCACAGCGTTTTCCTTGGCTGATTTTTGACAGTAGATCATCAAGTCTTTCTTCTTATCCCATCTTAGTCTGTAAGCTCTCGGGAAACCCAGCTAGCATCACAGCAACATGCCTCCAGTGACAACTGATGGCAGCTGACTATAAATGGGGTGTACTGGCCAGGAACTGAACCCAGGTCTTCCTCATGGGAGGCTAGAATTTTAGTACTAAACTACCACTACCCCCTTGGTAGACAGTTAAAGAGTGTCTAACCAAGAAAAGCAAAAATTTTTATCAGACTGAATTATTGCAATGGATGCAATAAATCATCTGAGACACTATAACCCAGGAACTAGTTCAGCAACCAGCTACAGTTCCATGCGGAAGAGCCATGTCAAGGCTAGGTGACACTGAACTGTCAGATGGTCAAAAGCCAAAAGGCTAAAGACATAATGCAGAGGAAGGAATTTAAAAATGTTAGGATTCTGCATTCAATGAATTCTTTGCCATAAATATGATGTTTTGCTTATCCATTGTCTCATTCTCTTACACTGCAATAATCCAGTAGACATTTTTATGCTTTTCAACAGAATATATGGTAATCTTCCAAACCTGTTTTACTGTTTCTCCTTCCTTTGTCAGCAGTTAGAGTTAGAGGAATGTCTGATCTAGGGAATGATCAGAAGAGCTTGAGACAGCAAAGTTTGGTTGGTGTAAATTAACCAATCACAGCAAAGTGTTGCCTTTTATGGAAAATAAAAATAAAAAGGGAGAGGGGGAAGAAAGTCAGAAAAGTGATAATGAGAAATTAGAAAATTGTCTCGAGCTATAATCATGCAATTATTAGATCCGTAGAATGAAAAGATTGAGAAACTCACCAAAGTTTCACATGAATCTTGATTTATAACAAAAACCAGACAAGCAAACAAAGACAAAACTGTAGTATATATGTGGAAAAGAGAAGTCTGATTGAAACTAAAATATTAGCTAGTCAAAGACTTTTCTAGATCACTTCAAAATCGATCTTGTGCCCCTCAGGGGAAGAGGCTAGGGAATTTTGAGAAGCTTCTTTCCAAGATAACACAGATATAAACTGGAAATCCTCTGCAATTGCAAATTCGCAAGAGAAACAGCCTTCACAAGAATTACTGAATGTGAATGTGGCTCTAGCTGACCACTCCTGAGGACGTCACCTGATACCCAGGTGATAGATGCAGTTCTTATCAGAGCTTGTATCTTGAAGCACCCAGCTGAGACCCAGTCCCACCTTATAGTTATTTTGTCAGTTCCTAAATTGTGATAGGAAATGATAATTTAAGCTGTAGAAATTTAGAGCCTCACAGAACATGAGCTTCTCTATTACATTGTGATAAAATTCCAAGAAGACTTGCTAAATACAGTAAGTGTCCTCCTATTGGCTTTCAAAGCTGTATGGATGACGGGAGGCAGGGCCAAGATGGTGGAATGACCAGCTGTTTCCTGTGATCCCTCTAACAAAAAAGACTCAAAAGAACCAATGAGTCAATCACATATGACATTGTAGAAGTCCTGAACATCAAAGTGAAAGTTGAGAAATCAGACTGCTGGATGGGAAAGGGAGAGGAGGTCCCGAAGCACCTAGGACTGGCCCGACTGGACAGGCCAGGAATGGGTTGCAGCCAGCACAGTGAATGGAGCGGTGGTGTTTGGAGGATATCCTCCTCAGCAGGAGAGAATGACCAGCACAGAACCTACTTACGCCTTCAGAACCGGTGAAAAAGAGCACTCAGTCATCAATAGCTAAGAAGGTTGTATCTAACTGACTGCATGTAGATCTAAAACTGTCCTTCAGGATAAATGCATCTCCCTTTTCCCAGACCTCCCCCTTCTCTGCACTGTACTAGGCTGTATAGACTGACCCATTCCTGGGAAGGAAATAGGATACCTTATGCACACTTTGAGCCATTCTTCAAGACTTGAAGAGGAAACAGTTTATCAAATAAAGGAAAGGAAGAAAAAAGTCTGCTGGCTCCTGTGATGGCAGAAACAGATCCCTCACCTAGAATCCGACATAAGAGGACACCCCATCCTCACAGACACTCAGAGACTGCTGTCAGCCCCCTGCCTTTCTCAGAGCATGCAGTCAGATATCTGTGCTTACAGAAATCACCCCTGTCCATCTAGCACTGTAGCAGAGACCCCACACCACACACTTTATGACTGACTACCTGGGTACCTAGGCTGAATCAATAAAAGTAACAGACTCTTGGACCTGCAAGCCTAATAACAGCTCTAAGGACCTGGTGACAGGATGTTAGAGCTTGGAAGATGCCAATAACCAAACTACCTCACGTGACTAGTCTATTTAGATATCTCAAAACAAAACAAACTAAGAAGTTTTGAATACAGTAAGCAAGCATAAAATAAATAAATAAAACAACTTACTGATGGCGCGGAGAAAACAGTCAATATTAAATAGCTTAGAGACACAGACCATGATGGCTTTGGAAACTCCCAAAACAGAGAATCAAGAAATTTTCCATATGAAGAGAACTTCCTGGAATTACCAGAAGTAGAATACAAATGAGTAATATTTAGAACTCTCAAAGAAATCAGGAAAGAGATGAGGCAAAATGAAGTAGAGCACAATGACAAATTCAGCAGGCTGTAAGAAAGCGTGTAGAAACAGGAAGTAGAAATTCAGAAGATTAATCAAAAAGCTACAGAATTATATAACACAATAGACAGTAAGGGAATAGAACTGAAGCAGTGGAAGGTCAATTTAATGAGACTGAAAATAAAGCAAGTAAAATCAATCTATTCAAGGAAAAATCAAATAAAGAAATTTTAAAAACTCAAGAAACACTAAGAATTTTTTGGGACTTTACCAAGAGGTGTAATCCATGAGTCAGTAGAGTACCAGAATGTATGGGAGGGGATTACAGAATATACAGAGAGAATTACGGAAAATTTGATGACATAAAACTTCCCTGATATCATGAAAGATGGGAAGCTATCCAACATGCTCATTGAAATCGTGTAATGTAGATTTCAAAAGAAAGACATCAAGGTGTATTATAATCAAACTTGCAAAAATTAATGATAAAGAGACCATGTTAAATTTTGCTAGGGATAAATGAAATATAATCTACAAAAGAGAGTCAGTAAACTAAACTCAGACTACTCACCTAAAAACTTGCAGGCAGGAAGACAACAGGCATATACAAAGTCTTTAAAGAAAAATAAAAGTCCAGCCAAGAATTATATATACAGCAAAACTATTTCTCAAGTATGAAGGCTAAATTAAAACACTAACAGATAAATAGACGTTTAGGGAATTTGCAAAAACCAAATCAAAATTACAAGAAATACTAAAAGGAGCACCTAGGTTAGAAAATCGGTAACATCAGGTAACAACCCAAGATTAGCACACAGAACAGAGAAATCAGGCATCAATCCAGACATGGGAATCATAAAAATAAATCAAAGACAAAACACTGAAAATAGGGAAAGAGAGATGTCATTAGGTAAAGGATGACGTTACAACAAAAAAAGAAGGATTTAAACATGTAATCCCAGATTTCACATGGAGAGGACATCAAGATGACACAAAGAAATTAAACACTGGTTTAAATGTAGGACAATAGGAGTCAATATTTAGGTAACCAAAAAGGAAATTAACAACCCTACACAACAAAATAAAAAAAATAAAAACATGAGGTTTCAGCAAATACAGAACCAAACAATAAAAAGCATGCAAACACAAGAAGAAAAACAATTCAGCACAGAAAATTAAGTGTAACAAAGTAATTGTCTACAACACACCAAAAAAGGCATCAAAATGATGATACTAAACCCACTGCTGTCAAGTTGATTCTGACTCATAGTGATAGTATAGGACAGAGTAAAACTGCTCTATAGCGTTTCCAAGGAGCAGCTAGCAGATTCTAACTGCTGACCTTTTGGTTAGCAGCCATAGCACTTAACCACTTCACCACCAGGGTTTCCACTAAATACATACTTATCTATAATTCTACTGAATATAAATAGATGAAATACATCTTTAAAGAGATGGAAAATGGCAGATTAGATTTTTAAAAAATGCCCCATCTATATGCTGCTTATAGGAGACACACCTTAGACTTAGAGATATAAGCAAACTAAAACTCAAAGGTTGGGGAAAAAATATATCAAACAACATCCAAAAGGACAAGGAGCGGCGGTATTAAATTCTGATAAAATACATTTTAAAATAAAACCCACAAAAATGGATAAGAAAGGATATTATGCAATGATTAAAGAGCCAGTATTTCAAGAGAACATAACCATATTTATGCACCCAATGATAGGGCTCTAAAATACATAAAACAAACTCTAACTGGATTGAAAACAGAAGTAGCTCCACAATAACAGGAGACTTCAACACACCAATTTCAGTGAAGAATAGAACGTCTAGAAACAAGCTCCATAAGGACACAGAAGATCTAAATGGGACAGTCAACAAACTTGACCTGATAGACATATACAGACCCCTCTCCCTAAGAGCAGTTGAGTACGTTTTCTTTTCCAATGCTCATAGAACATTCTCCAGAATAGGTCGTATATTAGGGCATAACACATGCCTCAACAAAATTCAAAACATTGATACATTACAAAACATCTTTTCAGACCATAAAAACACAAAAGGGTAAACCAATAACAGAAAAAGCAAGGAAAAAATAACAATAAAAAATCATGGAAACTGAACAACACTGTGTCCATAAATTGCTGGGTTATAGAAGAAATTGAGGATGAAATAACAAATTCACAGAATCAAATGAGAATGAATTCGTATTCTAACAGAACTTTTGGGACACAGCAAAAGTAGTGCTCAGAGGTCAATTTGTTTCATTAAATGTTCACATCCAAAAAGAAGAAAGCTTACAAATCAAAGTATTAACCCTACAGGTCAAACAAGGAGAGAGTAGCAAAAGAAGCCCTTGGGCACCAGAAGAAAACAAATAATAAAAATTAGAGCAGATCCACATGATCATTCATTATTAAAGAAATTCAAATCAAAACAACGAGATACCATCTCACCTCAACAAGATTGGCCATGATCCAAAAAACGCAAAACACTAAATGTTGGAGAAGCTGTGAAGAGATCAGAACTCTCCTGCACTGTTGGTGGGATTGCAGAATGGTGCAACCTCTTTGGAAAGCAATCTGGTGTTACCTTAAAATAATCGATATAGATATACCATTTGACCCAGTAATTCCTCTACTTGGAATATATCCTACAGAATCCAGACCATTCACACCAGTTGATACATGCATATGAATATTCATTGCAGCACAGTCCACAATAGCAAAAAGAAGGAATCAACCTAGATGTCCAACAACAGAAAAATGGATGGGTAAACTATGGTATATGTACTCAATGGAGCACTATGCAATGATAAAGAACAACGATGATAGCAGGGAACATTATGTTGAGTGAAGCTAGTCAGTGACAGAAGGACAATTATTATTTGAGACTCATACAGAACAGACAAGACTGACGGCTACAAGAGTGGGGAGGGTGGGAGGGCAGGAGGGTGAGGGGTGGGAATTTAGAGTAGATGTTAGAAATTTGGTTGGGTGAAATTGGTGACAATACACATTAGTAAGAAGATCAATATTAATGGGGCTTCAACACAACTTGTGTACTCCTCCCATCTTAACCCAATATTGTAAGCACAGAGTATGTACACTTTCATTTGTTATTTAATAATAAAAAAAATTTGCAATCACAAAAAAAAAGTAGAGCAGATCCAAATGGACTAGGGAACAGAAAAATGATTGAGTGTAAAAGACCAAAATCTATTCCTTTGGAGAGATCAGCAAAATTGGTAAATCCCCAGATAAACTTCCTCAGGAAGCAAATAATCTGAGTAAGAAGTGAGATGGGTAATATCACAACAGACCCAACTAAAATTTAAAAACCTTGACAGAATACTGTGAAAAATCATACTCTAATAAAATTGAAAATATAGAAGAAATGAACAAATTTCTAGAAACACATTACCTACCTAAACTAACACAAACAGAAGAATAAGAACTAAATAAGCCCATAACAAAAGAAGAGATTGGAAAGGTAATTTAAAAAAAACTACCAAGAAAAAAAGCCCTGACTCTGATGTCTTCACTGAAGAATTCTTCCAAACCTGATTAAAGAGTTAACACCACTATTACTAAGGTATTTCAGAGCACAGAAAAGATTGAAATACTGGCATATTTATGCTATGATGCCAGCACCCTGATACCAGGTAAAGGCACCACAAGAAAAGGAAAATGACGGACCACCTCAACAAAGTTCTAGCCCAAAGAATTCAACAACATAAAACAAAAATCACCATGACCAAGCGGGGTTCATACGAGGAATGTAGGGAGGGCTCAACATTAGAAATGCAATCACTGTCATCAACCACAGAAGTAAAAGACTAGAACCACTTGCTTCCGTCAATTGATACAGAAAAGGCATCTGAAAAAGTCCAACACTCATTCAAGTTAAAAACTCTCAGAAAAACAGGAATGGAAGGAAACTTCCTGAACATAAAAAAAATGACATTTATACAAAGTCGACAACCTAAATGGATAGAGTCTGAAGGCATTCCACTTGAGAATGGGAACCAGGTAAGGATGCCCTTTATCTCTCATTTTATTCAAAACTGTGCTGGAGGTTCTTGGGAGAGCAATCAAGCAAGAAAAGTGAATAAAGGGTGTCCAAATTGTTAAGGAAGAAGTAAAAGTATCTCTATTTACAAACAATACAATCTTATACAAAAAAAAAATCCTAAAGAATGCAGAAGAAGAAAAACCTACTGAAACTAATGGTGAATTTCAGCAAAGCAACAGAATACATGATAAACATACAAATAATCTGGATTTCTTTACACCAACAAAGAGAACATCAAAGAGGAAACCACTGAATCAATACCATTAATGGTAGCCTCCAAGAAGAGGAAATATTTAGGAATATATCTGACCAGAGATATAGAAGTCCTATACCAAATAGTAATAATGCAAGACACTACTTCAAGAAACCTAAAGAGACCTTTGTTAGTGGAGAAACCTATCTTGCTTCTACTTTGCTCGTGGGTAGGAAGAGTTAACATCATGAAAATGTCTATTCCACTCAAAGTGATCTACGAATATAACACAATCCCAACACAAATTCCAATGGTATTTTTTAATGAGATGGGGGAAAAAAAAGCACCAATTTTGTATGAGTAAATTCAGGAGGCTAACTGGGAAGCTCCTGTCCAGAGGGGACAGAGGAACAGAAGCTGGTTGAATAGACAAGAGGAAAGTGCAGGGTGGGAAACAGGAGTGTGACGTCACAGGGTGGGAAAGGGGAGTGTGACGTCACAGGATGGGAAAGGGGAGTGTGACATCACAGAGTGGAGAGAGTCACACAGCAGTGGGTGTGCAAGTTTTTGTATGACAAGTTGAGTTGGATTATGAACTTTCCCTCAAAGCACAATAAAATATTTTTGAGTCAGTTTAGAAAGGGAAGAATCTCTGGGTCAGCAGAGGGATGAGCTCTACCTTTGAGATCCTTTTGTACATTTTTATAAGTCTTACTGAAGTTTCTGTGTAACCCACCCACTGCTGTCGAGTTGGGTCTGACTCATGGTGACCCTAGAGGTCAGAGGAGGACTGCCCCATAGAGTTTCAAATCGATTTAAATTGTAAACTTAAAACACAATAATATATATATGTATACATATATATATATATACACACATATATACATATGGACGACAGTGGACAGAAGACAAATGTCACAACAAATCCAGGATGCTGCCACCTCAGTACTGTTCCCGAGACTATATTGGTCTGATTATATTAAGAAATGCACTTGGAAGTAAAGACAGCCTATTTCTATTGTGCTTGGATTTTTTAGGTAACAAATATCCTATTTAGATATCCTTCTTCTAGATATCAGATGCACAGAAAAGTTTTATGCTTTTAGTGGAGGCCATCTGTGGTAGACAGCTTCCAGGACGGTCCCTTATGATCCCTGCCTGATGGCACTCAAGTTCTTGCCAATTCTGTCTGGTTGCATGTGGCTAGATCCAGCGGCCTGTTTTAGATGACTCCAAACCAAAACGAAACCCATTGTTCTGAAGTTGATTCTGCCTCATAGTGCCCCCGTGGGACAGAGTAGACTAGCCCATGGGATTTCCAAGGCTGTAAATCTTATAGGGGCAGCCTGTCTATCTTTCTCCCAGGGAGTGGCTAGTGGGTTTGAACCAACAACCTTTTAGTTAGCAGCCAGGTGGTTAATCACTCTGCCAGCAGGGCTCCATTTTCTAATGACTAACTTGTTACTGTTAACGCTATTCTGAAATATAGCAACCATATAGGACAGAGTAGAACTGCCCCATAACATTTCTGAGGAACAGCTGGTGAATTCAAACTAGTGAGCTTTTTTTTTAGCAGCCTATTTCTTAGCCTCCGTGAGCAGGGTTCCTTCTAATGGCTAGAACGTGGCAAAAAATTATTGCGTACCATTTTTTTTTATTGTGATAAGGTGAAAGTGTACAATCCAAATTAATTTTGCATGCTCATCTATCTACAGCTCCTGTGCTCTCCTTGCCCCGTGACAGCACACCCTTCCTTTTATATTTGTCTATCCTCTTAACAAGCTTCTGCCCCCTCCTTTCCACCTTCTTCTCTCGCATCTAGAAAGAGACCAGTAGGGCAGCCTCCTATAAATGCATAGAACCATAAAGTGCACCCACCATAAGGCTGCACTGTGTCCCTGAGTCTAGTCTATTTTTGTCTAAAGAGATGACCTCAGTATTGTTTTCTAGACAGGGGCAGCAGCAGGTCTAGGGTCATGCTCCCAAGGGATCCCCCAGGCCATCAGACCGTCAATTGTGGTCTTTTAGTAGAGTTCTCGAGCTTCACCTTCTTATTCTCATGCTGGTACAGGAACTCAACATAGCATGCCCCGTCATGGCTGTGTTGGGTGGGGTCCAGGTGCCATCTTGTTCTTCTGGTCACATGTTGATACAATCTCCCATTTACCTGGGTCATTCTGTCCCCTGGGGTCTTTGCTCCTCATGTCTTTGGTGTTCTTGATGGTCATCTCTTCCGGATGAGTTGGGACCTGTTAGCTTTTAAGACCCTAGATGCCACTCACCAATACGAGGTGCAGGAGACTCTCTTAGCAGTAGGCTAATTATGCCAATTGACCTCAATGTCCCCCAAGAGCTTGATCCCCAGTCCACCTCTGCTACTCTATCTTTGCAATATTGGATTGAGATTAGAAGGGCTTTCAGTTTATGTTGAAATCCAGTTAAGTTTATCTGCTTTCTACTGTGTGCTGTCACTGCCTTCACCCGCCCCAATTTCTATCAACTATCTAATCTGTAGCTAACCGTTGCCCCCTTCCCACACTTGTGGCTGTGAGAGTCTCTTCTTCTGTATATAAGTCTATTTTTAAGTCCTTATAGTAGGGGTCTCATACAATATTTGTTATTTGCTGCTGACTGATTTCACTCGGCATAATGTCTTCCAAATGAAACCAGGTTATGAGATGTTTCCTAAAATGATTGTGTATCATTTTTATGATTGCTGTTGTTATTGCTAGGCGCTGTGGAGTCAGGGCTAACTCACAGCCACCCTGTGTATAACAAAATGCCTGGTCCTGCACCACACCCACAATTGTTGTCATGCTTAAGCCCATTGTTCCAACCACTGTGTCAGTCCATCTCATTGAGGACCTTCCTGTTTTTCGATGACCCTCTACTTTACTAAGCTAGGTGTTCTTCTCCAGGGATTGATCCTTCCTGACAACGTGTCCAGCCTATATAAAATGTAGTCTCACCATCCTCCCTTCTAAGGAGCACTCTGGTTGCACTTCTAGCGGGACAGATCTGTTCATTCTTCTCTTAGTCCACAGTAAATTCATTATTCCCCTCTAACATCACAATTCAAAGGCATTTTTATAATTAGATTCCAAAAAAAGTCTCCAGCTCCCTCCTGTCCTGTCATTTGCTTACTCTGATGGTGCCACGGGCGGTGTTGTGAAGAAAGCTGTGGAAAGGTCCATGTGGCAAGGAATTGAGAGAGGTCTTCGGCCAACAGTCAGCAAAGGACTCCGTCCCTCAGTCTAATAGTGTTCAGGAAACTGAAGCCTGCAACAGCTGCAGGGGAAACTGGAAGCTGATACTTTCCCAGCATAACCTTCAGATGAAACCAAAGCCCCAACCAATGCTTTGATTTCAGGCTTGTGAAAGATCTTATGCCACAATATGCAGTTAAGCTATTCCCAGCTTCCTGACCCACATAAGTTGTGAAATGATACGTGCTTGCTGTTTACATCCATTATTTAATGTAATTTGCTTTACACAGAGACGTGTAACCAATGCACCAATAAGATAGGCTAAATACCTGGTACTATTTACCCAAGTCTCTCATTAAAAAGTTCAAGATCACGGTACCTGCAGCAGGCTGGTGTTGTGTGACTTCTGGTGCAAACAGATGTAACAGTAGTGTCAATGCAATTGATGGTCCCAAGGCCTGAGGGCTCTCCTGGAGCATGGCCCCTAGGCCCAGTGCTGCCCCTGATCATAAATCGTTACTGAGGTCAACTCCTCAGACAGGAACGGATTGGACTCAG
Source organism: Heterohyrax brucei (assembly GCA_028571685.1). Classification (NCBI taxonomy): domain Eukaryota; kingdom Metazoa; phylum Chordata; class Mammalia; order Hyracoidea; family Procaviidae; genus Heterohyrax; species Heterohyrax brucei. Next base: position 69,559,375 of record CM053162.1, on the reverse strand, counting down.
CAACACAGAGTGACCATGTCGTGTGTGCACTTTGTGGTTCTATGCATCCATAGGATATCATCCTACTGACCTCTTACCAGAGAGGAGTAGAGAGGGTGGAGAAGAGGGGACAGGGAATTGTTAGGAGGATATGACTTGTATGGAACAGAATGGAGGAATGTGCTGTCACCGGGCAAGGAGAATAGTAGGAGCTGCACATAGGCCAGCATACGAATTTAAACCAGATTGTACACTTTCACTGGATCACAATTAAAAATAATAAAAGAGTAGTGTTCAGAGGTCAAAACCCAAACCAAACGAAACCCAGTGCTGTCGAGTCAATGCTGACTCCTAGTGACCCTATAGGTCAGAGTAGAACTGCTGTTACAGAGTTTCCAAGGAGCATCTGGTAGATTTGAACTGCTGATCTTTTGGTTAGCATCTGTAGCACTTAACCTCTACATGCCACCAGGATTTCCCAAGAGATCAAAGCTGTTGATTTAAAGAAAGTGCTTGTGACCAGGCATGTGACCAGTTGACTGGCAGAATGGACAAGGTGTATTCTCATCATTCTCTCCAGGTGCGTTCAACAGCATCTCATCTGAAAACAGCTCCTGATAGAATGTGGCAGACACAAATTGCTATACAAACAAGCCTCAGTGCACCCTCCCTCATTATGTTATGATTGCATCATATGTAATGACTGGTTGATCAAGATGAAAACTGGGAAACTGATTTAGAGAGAGAGTCACACAATGTCCTGGCATTGGCCGACAGCAGTGTGAAGCTCTGCTCAGGGACTGCATTATCACAACATGGAGACTAGAAAAACAAATCTTCCCAGGTTGACATATTTTCAAGAGCTACATTTTATGTTTCACTTTATCATGAGTCGGATCCGACTCAACAGCACTTGGCTTGGCTTTGGCTTATCTTGAAGAGAAAGATGACCTTGGGTCAAGATACATACTTACTCTCAGACAGGAACTAATGGTCTAGTCATAGACATAAGAATGGATTTTGAATAGTGATTTTAGAGGATTTGGTGGAAGAGTTTTAGGCAAAGAGCATATGGCTAAAGATTTAAGATGGACTTACAGAAGTGCTAGAAAACCATTAATATGTGAAAATTAAGAAAGTAAAACCAATCCTTCACCAGAGGTTTTCTGAAGGGGACATGGTCTAGAGTTTAAAAGTGTGTGTGCCAAGGCCAAGTGCCGTCGAGTCGGATCCGACTCATGTGTGTGTAGTCTGTGAATATTCATCAGAGAACACCACGCCAAAAGAGCCTTGCCATAATCAGAAGGACGAGATGAACCTCTGTGGACGGCATTGTTTTCCTTCTCCAGCCACACTGGTGTTTATAAAACGAGCTCAAAAACGAAGCGGTCAAAGGAGTGGAGATAAGACAGATTTGGGGTTTAACCGTGTGGAATCACCTCTCACCAGGCATGCCTTGCTATGTCTCTTACGGAGACCAACTCAAATCAAGGAGATGACACCAGACATTAGGGTATCAGCCAGCTCCCTGGTAGTAGGTTGATTACATGTGACCTTTTTCTATCATAAGGGGACAAAGATCTGCCCTCACCGAACAGATACCTAATCTAGATTTGAAGGCATCTTTCCCTGCTGCTGTCATTGCCATTCATCCATGAAATTACTCATGCTTTATACTTTGCTTCCAGCCAAGAAAATAATTCAAAATAAAATAAGTAAACAGGAGACAGTTGCTTGTGATAGTCACTGCTTTGTTTTCTATCCATTAGCCATAGTGGCTGGTTTTCTCAATGATAGAAAGTCCCTCTGAAAGCTGGGCAACAATGCATTTCAAAAACAGGATGTTGTTTATCCCACAGAAATAATCTATCTCTATCCCACAGAGGTAATCTTAGTGTCGTAAAACAAGACCTAGAGGTAGTAGAAGAGGTGAAAGTATCTGTCAAGATTAGAGCTGGTAACCCAGACTGAAAGTTTTAATTTCCTTGAGTTGTACCAGCCATAGTATACGAGGGAATAGACTCCCAAATCATGATTTCGTTGAACTGGAAGCTAAAAATAGGACCTGGATTTAAGGAAACCTAATATAAATGGAAAAAATATTTTAAAAGGATTATTTCCTTGAGTCACTAAATCTGACTATCCAGAAGAAGTATGGTGAATATTACACAATTATATTTAGAAGAAGAATAGTTCCAGTTGGCTGCCTTCTGTTCTACCAGTTCAGCTGTCGAGACTTCATTTTCTTAAGACTGAGATTTTTTCCATCCATGCAAGTAGAGTTGCAAGTGAATTCATGACACTGTGACAAGGGTTGTGAAAATAGAGAGTCATGACCACACTCCAGTTGTAAAGCCCTGCTACACTGGGTTCTGTCTGTGATTACGCAGTTAACGTAATGAAAAGATCAGTCTTTAAAGGTTTGAGCTTCTTTTACCCTTCTATTATATACAGGGAAACCCTGGTAGTGTAATGGTTAAGTGCTGCTTCTGCTAACCATGAAGTCAGCAGTTCGAATCCACCAGGCTCTCCGTTCTACTCTGTCTCATAGAGTCACTGTAAGTTATAATCGACTCGTCGACAGTGGGTTGGGTTTCGGTTTATTGTGTATAGCAAACCCTGGTGATGTTGTAGTTAAATGCAATGTCTGCTAACCAAATGGTTGGCAGTTCAGATCTTCCAGGCGTTCCTTAAAAACCCTATTGAATAGGTCTACTCTGTCCTGTAGGGGCGCTAGGAGTCAGAATCAGCTGACGGCAGTGGGTGTGGTTTGCGTTTTGGTTCTTGTTTACAGGAAATAATTTCAAGGGGAAAAATTCTATTTCTTTACAATACAGAAAATGGAAATATGACCAATACAGTTACAGAGGAAAGCAAACAATACCAAGATACTGTAAGTATAAATTAGGATCCACTGGGGTATAACTACCTTCAGACTCAATGTAGAACAAGGTTAAGCAAGTCTTACCACTGGATGTTCAGGAGCAACCAGATCTGTGCTCCATTTCTCTCTGGTTCGCCTGCTCTCGCCTGCTCTCCGTCCTCCTAGATGAGTGGAAGTCAATGACCTTTAGCAGTGTGACCTCACACAGGATGCAAAAACATCCATGGCGGGGGCGGGGGACATCACTTATTCTCTATTTCTCTTAAAATCTAGCATTTTTTTCTAATAAACTTGTAAAACTTTTCTTCTCATAGCTCACTAGTCTGAATTCTGGCATAAACACATATGTGAGAACAGAAACCACAAATAGAGTGTGCCTTCTATGGTTACTTGCCAACCACGCCCTCCTAACTCGAGATTTTTGTAAGTGTACTATGTTGCTTTTTTACAGCAAGAAGTGAAAAAAAAAAATAAGGTGCTTATGCCCTATATCTTTCAAAAGCTACAATTTTTTCTGAGATACTTACAGTGCTTCTTGTAGTTCTCTAGGCAGAATTGATGTCTGATTCTGAAAAATCTCTGACAAGGGCGTTACTGACACACGTGAGCCAGTGGAGGTGGAAATATGGCTGTTTCCAAAGACAACATGTTTATGTAGAAGGAGAGACAAACAGTCATGAATGAAAACTGGAGTGATGTTTAAAAGGGTTAAAGACATACCAGTAACAAGTAGGCAGCCAATAGGGACACAGAATACAGCATTTCAGTGTAGGAACTGGTGGTGAAAATGGCTTGTCTCCCATTGGAAAAGAAGCAAATGCATTTATGAGTACATATTATCCTTCTCAGGGCAGCCATGGTAAATTACCACAAAGTGGGTGGCTTTAAAGAACAGAAGTTAATTTTCTCAGAGTTCTCCGGAGGCTAGAAGTCTGAATTTAAGGTGTTAGCAAGGCTTTGCTGTATCCATATCACACCAAAACAAACACTGTTGTCAAGTCCAATAAATACTGATTCATTTTGAAATTTCTTTTTGACCCTTTAGGACAGGGTAGAACTGCCCCATAGGTTTCTAAAGATTGCTGGTGGCTTCAAACTGCTGACCTTTGGCTTGGCAGCCAAGTGCTTAACCACTCCACCACTAGGACACTTGCTGTCTCCATGAGCCAGTGCCATCATGTCAATGACAACTCGTAGCAATGCTGTAGGTCAGAACTGCCCCATAGAATTTACAAGAAGCACCCGGTGGATTTGAACTGCCCACCTTTTGGTTAGCAGAAGTAGCATTTAACCACTATGCCACCAGCATTTCCTGCCATTCTTACAGGAAAAGACCCTTCCTGGTGTCCTCAGACATTTCTTAGTGTTCCATGCTTGTATATAGATCTCTGTATGTTGTTTCCTCCCTATGTGTAATCCTCTTTCTTGACTATCTTTCTCTTTTATAAGTCACTACTCAGAAGGAATTAGAATGAGAACCCACCCTGTGCTGGATTGGTTAACATAACTAATAAGACCTGTAAATAAAACCCCTATTTCCCCAAACAAGTTCACTGGTTACAGGAGTTAGGACTTCAACATATATTCTAGGGGGACACAATTGACAACACTGATGAAAATAAATAGATCACCCTAGAATCACATTGACTGAGAGCATCTTTGAGCGTGAGTAAAAACAGTTTATTTGGAGTCACACAAGGATAGAACCCCACGATTATGTCTGTGCTGTACGGTCTTGTACTTTTGGGGCAAACTGAAACAATTAATGGTAGATTCATGGCCCGCTAACGTCTCTCTAGAGTTTGAAGTCTGAATGAAGTAACTAAAGGCTAGAGATACTTGCTGCTAGCATCTTATTTTCAGTATGCTATAGACAAAGACTTCCAGGGTTAGGATAGTTTTGATACATTTAAATAAAAGTATTTTTTTTTACACAGAAAACACAGCATGTTGCTGTGATGCTTGAAGCTATGCCCCTGGTATTCTGACACAGGCAGGGTCACTCATCACAGACAGGTTTCACCTAAGCTTCCAGACTAACACAGGAAGAAGGAGGCTGCCATCTATTTCTGAAAAGAATTAGCAGTGAAAACCGTGTGAATAGGAGTAGAACATTGTCAGACATCGTGCCAGAAAAGGAGTCCTCCAGGTTGGAACACACTCAGAAGATGACATGGAAAGAGCTGCCTCCTCAAAGCAGAGTTGATCTTAATGATGTGGATCAAGTGAGGCCTTTGGGACCTTCTTTTGCTGATGTGGCATATCTCAAAATGAGAAGAAATAGCTGCAAACATCCATTAATAATTGGATCTTGGAATGTATGAAGCATGAGTCTAGGAACATGGGAAATCCTGAAGAATGAAATGGAACTTGTAAACATCTATGTCCCAGGCATTAGTGACCTGAAATGGACTGGCATTGGCTGTATGGAATCAGACCACCATGTGGTCCACTAGGCCAGGAAGGAAAACTTGAAGAGGGATGGTGTTGCACACATCGTCAAAAAGAACGTTTCAAGGTCTGTCCTGAAGAAATGCAATGTCGTCGGTGCTAGGAAAATCTCCATACACCTACAAGGAAGGCCAGTTAATATGACTATTATCCAAGTTTATGCACCAACCACTAAGTCCCAAGATGAAGAAATTGAAGGTCTTGACAAGCTTCTGCTGTCTGAAATTGATTGAACTTCCAATCAGTATTGCCAGTTACTGGTGATTGAAGTGCAAAAGTTAGAAACAAAAAAGAAGAATCAGCAGTTGAAAACATGGTCTTTTGTGATAGAAATGATGCTGGAGATTTCATGATAGCATTTTGCAAGACCAGTGTTTTCGTCATTGTAAATACCATTTTTTCACCAACATACACAACTGCTACACAAATGGAATATGCAGGAATCCTATTGACTGCATCTGTGGGAAGAGACGATTGCAAAAAGCTCTGTATCTGCAGTCAGAACAAGACCAGCTGCTGACTGCAGCACAGATCATGAACTGCTCACATGAAACAGAAGAAAACAAGAACAAGTCCATCAGAGCCAAAGTACGACATTCAGTATACCTCACCAGTGTTTAGAGGTCATCTCAAGGATAGATCTGATGTGTTGGATACTCATGACCGAAGACCAGATGAATTGTGGAGTGACATCAAAGGCATCATCCATGAAGAGAGCAAGAGATCATTAAAAAGACAGGAAAGAAAGAAAAGACCCAAATGGATGGCACAAGAGATCCTGAACCTGGCTCTTCAACATCGAGTAGCTACAGTAAAAGGAAGAATTGGAGTGAAAGAACTGCATCAAAGATTTCAAAAGGCAGCTCAAGAAGACAAACTAAAATATTACAATGATTCGTGCAAAGAGTTTCGCAGTTCCCAAGCTGAAAGACCTGAAGAAAAAAATTCAAGCCTCGGCTTGCAATAATGAGGGATTCTTCAGGGAAAATGTTAAATAATTCAGGAAATATCAAAAGAAAATGGAAGGAATATGCAGAGTATTCCAGGAAGATCTGGTCGACATTCATCCATTTCAAGAGGTAGCTTATGATCGAAAACTGATAGCACAGAAGGAAAAAATTGAAGTTGCACTGAAGACATTGGTGAAAACAAAACCGAGAAACCAAGCCCACTGCTGTCGAGTTAATTCCGACTCATAGCTACCCCATGGAAGAGAGTAAGCAGAACTGCTCCACAGAGCTTTCAGTGAGCATCTGGCAGATTTGAATTAGCACTTAGCCACTATACCACCAGAGTTTCCAAGCTCCAGGAATTGATAGACTGTCAATTGAGATGTTTCAACAAATGGATGCAGTGTTGGAAGTGCTTAGTCATCTATGCCAGGAAGTTTGGAAGGCAGCTACCTGGACAACCGATTGGAAGAGTTTATGCTTACTCCCAAGAAAGGTGATGAAACTGAATGCAGAAATTACTGCACAATATCATTAATGTCACATGCAAGTAAAGTTTTGCTAAAGATCATTCAAAAGTAACTGCAGCAGTACATTGACAGAAAACAGCCAGAAATTCAAGCCCAGATTCTGAAGAAGAAATGGAACCAGGGATATCATTGCTGATGTCAGTTGGATCTTGGCTGAAAGCAGAGAATACCAAAAAAATGAATGTGCCATGGAAGAACAAACAGATCTGTTCTGGAAGAAGTACAACCAGAGTGCTCCTTAGAAGCAAGGACGGTGAGACTGCATCACCCACACTTTGGACATGTTGCTGGGAGGGATCAACCCCTAGAGCCGGACATCATGCTTGCTAAGACAGTCAGTGAAAAAGAGGAAAACCTTCAACAAGATGAACTGGCACAGTGTCTACAGCAACGGGTTGAAGCATAAAATTGATTGTGGGCATGACATGGGACCAGGCAGTGTTTCCTTCTGTAGTACACAGGGTCACTGGGGGTCACAACTGACCTGACAGCACCCAGCAACAACAGCAGCAACAGAGACAAAGATCCATCAACTCCAACTGTAAAGACTGCAGAGACGCCCTTGTCCCTATCCCTCCTGGGGACTCAGTCAGCTACCCATCAGTATTGTGACAAACCCTAACACTCACCCAGTAAATCCTATTTTTTACTGACATTATTTACATTCTCTGACTTGCAACCTAACACAGGCTAAATGACACAAGTATGCCCCCGATTGAAAATTACTGGTAGAGTACAAACTTTCGCGTTTGTTAATGAAGAAAGTGAGTTCTAGAAAATGTGAACTCACTTATAAAAAGTCAGGCAGCATCTTAGAAACTAACCTCTAATTAGAACCTGTGCTTCCTGTGATTGGCGAGGATTTGGAGGGGGGAACAAAAGCGATGCTGAAGGTTTGGCAACAGAGCCAAAAATCTATCTTCCAACACTTCTTTAGAAAGTTTCTACCCATGTTTTGTAGACACTCTGGGAGATTGCCGACCTCACTGAAAGTACTGTGACCTCTTCCCTGACATTTTCTGGGATGCAGTAACCTTTTCTTCTTCTACTAGAGAAATTTTATTGTGAGACCTGCACTCTTCCAATCACTGTAGGCTTTTCCCATTTTAACCTTAAGACAGCTGAGAAATGAGAACGTTCCTGATCATAAACTATCTGAGTGCTCTCCCCCACGTACTGGCCTCTTGTGTTATACGGCAGTGAACTGCTGTTTGCTTATTTGTAGTGAGAAGATAAGTTTGAAAATACTCTTGAATTATAATACAAGAAAAAAGGGGGAAAAGTGAAATTATGGGAATAAGAATAAAGTAAAAAGTTTAGCAGAAATTATCACTATAAATTAACAGATGTTAGTGTTTAAGTGCTATGGCTGCTAACCAAGAGGTCAGCAGTTCAAATCCACCAAGCAAGTAATCCATGGAAATGCTTTGCAGGAGTTCCACTCTGACATACAGGGTTGCTGTGAGTTGGAGCTGATTCGATGGCACCTAACAACAGCAACAACAACTACATTTTGGGTTCAGTCTTGCATTTATGTGGATTCTGACAACATGTTGACCTTCAATTTGTTTTATTTTCTTGAAATAACAGCCTTTGTTCTCTGTCAGGTCCAAGCCAATTCACTGGGCTTGAAGTATGTAGAACTTGTAACAGATGTGATAAAAATGTTCATTTCTATTGTTTTCCTACATTTTGGAGCCCAAAGGAAAGTTGATGCTCTTAATCCATGAGAGCCTTTCCTACCTAGTATGCACATTTAAAAACATACGTTAAAGTGTCCTAAAAATACCAATACCACCTATCCTATTTATGATAGATCAACACACAAAAGTGATTATTTGGAAAATGGAAGAAAAATGAAAATATAGTAAATACACTTTAAAAAGCAATGAGAATCATAGAGAAAATTATTATCTATAAAGCATTTTAATGATTTGTAGTGGTATTTATCTTTGTCTAATAGACATGAGTGAGTCAGGAGGACTTATGTCCCATGTGGTGAACACTGTCACCCAGATCGGACAAGGCCAGTGTTGTGTCTGGTTGTGAGTGGGTGCTGGTTTGTCTTTAGCTAGCAGTCTCTTCTGCTTTCAGTGCATACAGTTCTCTCTGCTTTGTGTCTACAGTTCACCTTTAAATACCTGACTACTAAAGTCAGAGCTATGCCAAACTAAAAACCACACGCGTTGCTGTCATAGCGACCCCATGGCTACACAGAATCCTAAATTTCATATATTTTCTTCATTCTCCTCTGATTATTGTCATTTCTTCAGATCACTAGTAAAAATTGAGTTGAAACTACACGGTCAGAGACCTCCAGGCCAGTGTGTTCTCTGTCACACTGTGTTCTCTGTCATTGTTGTGTGGTGCCATGCAGTCCACTCTAACCCAAGGCAACTTTGGAAGTAACGAAGACACCACTGTCTGGCTTTGTGCTGCCCCCCGTCTTTCCTGTTGGAGCCGTGACTGCACCCACTATGTCAAGCCATCTCCCTTGTATTCACTGATTCTCTTTCACAAAACATGACGTCCTGTCCTTTTCTAGTGGTTCGTCTTTCCTGATGAAGGGCTCTAGTAAGCAAAACGAAGTCTTGCAGTCCTCACTTCTAAGGAACATCCTGGCTGCACTTTCTTCACAATGGATTTGGTTGTTCAGCCCACAGCGTGCTCAGTACTTTTCACCAACGTCACAATTCTCACGTGTCAGTTCTCTCCTTTCTTCACTGTCGAGCTCATATACTCATTGTCAAGTTTTCACGTACATATACCCACTGCCATCAAGTCGAGTCTGATTCATAGCAACCCTATAGGGCAGAGTAGAGCTGCCCCATAGTGTTTCCAAGGAGCGCCTAGCAGATTTGAACTGAGGACCTTTCAGTTAAGCAGACGTAGCACTTGTCCACCAAGGCACCAGGGTTTCCTACATGCGTATAAGAAGATTAAAAAGAATGTGGCTTGGGCCAGAGGCACCTCAGTCATCAAAGTGCTGTCTTTGCCTTTCAACACTTTAAAGAGGTCCTTTGCAGCAGATTTTTCCAAGGCACTACATTGTTTGATTTCCAGAGTAAATGTCTTCCCCAATCTAGCTCCTATGGAAAGTCAGTAGTGATATGTCCTCGTGTCATTACTTCAAATCAAATAATAATTGAAGCAATTACATTTTGGGTTTCCCACAGGTCAAAAGTGGGCCAAGAGTTCTTTTTTTTTTTTAATTATAACTCAATAAAAATGTACATTCCCATGTAAATTTACATGCCCACCTATATGCAGCTTCCACTGCTCTCCCTGCTTGGTGACAGCACACTATTCCTCTCTGCTCCATAAATGTCTCATCTTCCCAACAGCCTCCTTTCCCTTCCTCTCCACCCACTCCCCTTCTTCCAGCCAGAGGTCAGCAGGGTGATATCCTACAGATGCATAGAACTGTAAAGTGCACCCAATATATGGTCACTCTGCATCTCCAAGTCCAATCCATTTGTGTCTGAAGAGTGGATCTTCATTATGATTTATGGGCAAGGGCAGCATCAGGGCCAGGGGCCATGCTCCCTGGGGAACCCTGAAGCCGCTGGACCATCAATTGTGGTCTTTTGGTGGAGATTTCAGGGTGTACCCCTTTTTATTCTTGTGTTGCCAGTGAGACTCAACTTAGTGAGCTCCATCGTGACTATCACTGGTGGTGGCCAGGTACCATCTGGTTCGTCCGGTCCCAAGTCGATGTAGGCACCCACCCATGTGGGTCTGTCTATCTTCTGGGTTGTCTTTATCCCATGTCATTTTGGTCCTTGGTGATCATTGGTTCCTACTGAGTTGGGACCATTTGCTGTGTCCTCGGATGGCAATTTGGCAGCTTTTAAGAACCCAGACGCCACTCACCAATGTGGGGTGCAGAGAGCCCTCTTAGCAAAATGCTAGTTGTGCCATTTCACCTAGGAGCATGGTCTCCTGTCCCCTGCCCCAGCTACTCTGTCCTTGCAATATTGGGTTAAGATGGAAGGAGTATTCAAGTTATGCTGAAGTCCACTTACTATTGTTCTTGTTTCTAATGTGTGCTATCATCGATTTCACCCAACCAAACTTCTACCAACTATCTAATCTAAACCCTCCCTCCCCTCTCTCCCTCCCCTCTCCCCTTCCCCTCTCTCCCTCCCCTCTCTCCCTCTCCTCTCTCCCTCACCTCTTTCCTTCCCCTCTCTTGCAGTTGTCAAAGAGTCTTTTCTTCTATACACAAGTCTGTTTTTGAGATCTTATCATAGGGGTCTCATACAATATTTGTCCTTTTGTCACTGACTACTTTCACTCAACATAATGTCTTCCAGTGAAAACAGGTTATGAGATGTTTCCTGGAACCATCATTATTCTTTATAATTGCATAGTGCTCAATTGAGTATATATACCATAGTTTACCTATCCATTCCTCTGTTGTTGGGCATCTGGGTTGAGTCCATCTTTTTGCTGTTGTGGACTGTACTGCAATAAACATTCTTGTGCATGTGTCTGTTGGTGTGAAAGGCCTTGATTCTGTAGGATATATTCCAAGTAGTGGAATTACTGGGTCAAATGACATATCTATATCCATTTTTTCAAGGAAGCACCAGATTGCTTTCCAAAGAGGCTGGACCGTTTTGCAACCCCACTAACAGTGTAGGAGGGTTCCACTTTCTCCACAGCCTCTCCAGCGCTTGTTGTTTTGTGTTTTTTTGGATCACGGCCAACCTTGTTGGGGTGAGATGGTATCTCATTGTAGTCTTGACTTGAATTTCTTTAATAACTAAAGATCATGAACATGACCACATGTGTTTTCTGGCTGCCTGGATCTCTTCTTTAGAAAAGTGTCTGTCCATCTCCTTTGTCCATCACTTAACTGGATGATTTATTTTCTTCTTATTGATATTTTGTAGTACATTATAGTATCTGTCCATTCACAATGACGTAGGTAGTTGGCTTTGTATAAATGGCCCTTATTGCGTTGAGGAATTTTCTATCTATGCCTATTTTGCTAAGAGTTTTTAGCATGAATGAGTGTTGGACTTTATCAAATGCCTTTTCTGCATCAATGAACCAAGTCAGGTGATTCTTGTCTTCTGTGATATTTATGTGGTTAATCACATTAATTGTTTTCCTGATGTTGAACCAGCCTTGCATCCCTGGTATAAATCCAACTTGGTCATGATGGATTATTTTTGGATATGTTGTTGTATTCTATTGGCAAGAATTTTATTGAAGATTTTTGCATCTAGATTCATCAGTGATTTCGGTCTGTAGTTCTCCTTTTTTGTTGCGTCTTTCCCTGGCCTTGGTATCAGGGTTATGCTGGCTTCATAGAATGAGTTTGGGAGTACTCCCTCCCTTTCTATACTGTGATATAGTCTCAGTAGTATTGGAGATAACTCTTCTCTAAAAGCTTGGTAGAATTCTACAGTGAAGCTATCTGGGCCCAGGCTTTTTTTTGGTTGGTAGTGTTTTAATGACATTTTCAATCTCTTCCTTTGTGATGGGTTTGTTAAGTTGTTCTGCTTTACGTTGTGATAATTTGGGTAGTTGGTATGAATCAAAGAATTTTTCCATTTCCTCTAGATTTTCAAATTTGTTAGAGTACAGTCTTTCGTAATATTCTGTTATGATATTTTTTATTTCTGTTGGATCTGTTGTGACAACTCCCTTCTCATTTCTAATTTGGGTTATTTGTTTCCTTTCCTGTTTTTCTTTAGTAAGCTTTGCCAGTGGTTTGTCAATCTTTTCAAAAAATCAGCTTTTGGTCTTTTCAATTTTTTTAAATTGTTTTTCTATGCTCTAATTCATTTAGCTCTGCTCCAGTCTTTATGATTTGGTTTCTTCTGGTGCCTGAGGGGTTCCTCTGTTGTTCTCTCTCTACTTGTTCAAGCTGTAGGGTTAGTTCCTTGATTTGTTTTCTTTCTTCCTTCCAAATGTGTGCATTTATGGAGATAAACAGACCTCTGAGCACTGCTTTGGCTGTATTCCATAGGTTCTGGTAGGAAGTGTTTTCATTCTCATTGGAATCCATGAATTTCTTTATATTTCATCCTTGATTTCTTCTATAACCCATGGTTTTTTTAGCAAAATGTTGTTCAGTTTCCAAGAGTTCCACTTTCTATTTATGTATTTTCTGCTGTTGATTTCAACTTTTATGGCTTTATGATCTGAGAAGATGATATGCAGTAATTCAATGGTGTCATGGGTTGAATTGTGTCCCCCCCAAAAATGTATGTGTTGATTTGACTTGATTTGGAGTTCCAGTATGGTGCCCTTCCTCCCATGTGTTGTGAATCCTGCCTCTGTGATATTGATGATGGAGAATGGTTTGCAGTTGTGTTAGTGAGGCAGGACTCAAGCTTGTGGAATATAAGGGAGAGGAGTGAGCTGAGGAAGTTGGAACCTCATCCCACCAGGAGAGAAGCACCGAGAGTAGAGCATGTCCTTTGGACCCGAGGTTCCTGTGCCGAGATGCTCTCACTGGATGTGGACTCAGCCTACCGGACTGTGATAAATTCTCTTACTGAATGGACTTGCAATTTGTAAATGGATTTGCAGCTTACCGGACTGTCTCATTAAAGCTTCTCTACATGAAACCTTCCACTCGTGGTATTTTCTGTTAGAGTAGTACCTGGTGACTAGGACAAATGGTATGGATTTTGTTGAGAATTGCATTATATCCTAACACATGGTCAATTCTGGAGAATGTTCCATGTGCACTGGAAAAGAAGATGTAATTGTCCACTGATGGGTAGAAAGTTCTGTATATATCAATGAGGTTTAATTGGTTAATTGTGGCAATGAGGTCTTCTGTATCTTTACTGAGCTTTTTTCTAGATGATCTGTACAGTATCGAGAGTGGCATGTTGAAGTCTCCCACTGTTATTATGGAGTAATCTAACTCTTTTCTGAGTGTAGTCAGTGTTTCTTTGACATATTTAGGTGCTCTGATATTAGATGCATAAGTATTTAATATAGTTAAGTCTTACTTGTGTACTGAACCTTTCAGCAATAAATAGTGTCCATCTTTGTCCACGATGGTTTATTTTACATTAAAATTGATTTTGTCTGAGATTAGAATTGACGCACCTGCTCATCTTTGTTCATTGTTAGCTTGATATATATTCTTCCATCTTTTAATTTTCAGTTTGTTTCTATCTTTAGGTCTCAAGTAAGTTTCTTGTAGACAACATATGTATAGGTCATGCTTTTTGATCCAAGATGTCACTCAATGTCTCTTTACTGGAGCATTCAGTCCATTCACATTTAACGTAATTACGGATAGATATGTGTTCACTGCTGCCATTGTGATATGTTTATTTTTTTGTTGATGTTGTCTCTGCTGTTCCTGTTAGTCTGTTCTGGGACATTGTTTTCTGTGAGTTGATGTTTCACCTTTTTCAGAGCTAGTTTTGTAGTTGTTGAGTCTCCTGTGTTACATTTCTTGAAATGGTATGTTACATCTTTGTTGTGCGTTACAGCTGCCCCTATGATCCCCATTAATAAACTATATATAAACCCAATTTTAATTACTACTATTCTTGTCATCTTCCTCTCCATCTAGAAGGACTATAACGACTGTAGCACATCCCTCTTTTTAATATGATGGCACTATTGTTTTCATGATAATCACTGGATTGTTTCTTTCAGTATTAAAGCTGTGATTGAATTTGGAGCCTTCTCTAACTGAGTAGAGTTCTGAATAATGTGTTGTTCTAAAGTATAAAGTTAGTGGTTTTGTTCTTCTAAGCCAAAGCCAAGAACTTCTTTCAGTATTTCTTGTAGTTTGGGTTTGGTTTTTATAAAGTATCTGAGTTTCTTTTATCTGGGAATATCTTGATTTCATTTTCATATTTGGAAGATAGTTTTGCAGGATATAGAATTCTTGGTTGGAAGTTCTTCTCCTTCAAGGCTTTGAATGTGTCAGCCACTGTCTCCGTGCCAGCATGGTTTCTGCTGAGAAATCTGACGAAAGCCTGCAGGGTTTCTCTCTGAATGTTGAGTCTCGCTGCCTTTAAAGTTTCTGCTTGGATTTCGTTTTGTTAAGCTTGATTATAATATGTCTTGGAGTCTTTCTTTTGAGATCTATATTGGGTTGCTTATGACATGTATTTGGGATGTCTATATTCCCTTCCTTCATGATTTCTGGGAAGTTTTCTGTCAGCAGCTCAGCAACGATACTCTCTGTGTTCTCAGGTGTCTCATCCTGTTCAGGGACTCCAATTAATCGAAGGTCATTCCTCTTAATATAGCCCCACATGCTTCTTCATTTTTCTTGTTTCTTTTTTGTGATTTCTGCTCATAGACGCTAGCATCAGAAATTCTTTTTTCCATTTGTTCCATTCTGTTTTCTAGGCATTGAATGGAAGTTTCTATGTGTTTCATTTTGTTCTTGATCTGTTGGATTTCAGAGTACTGGTATTCTATCAGATCGAACAGCTTGCTTAATTTTTCCTGTTGTTCTGCTGCATTTTATATGAGGTCTAGAAGGGCTCTGTATATAATTTTATATTCACCTTCTGATGATTTCAGAAAAGTTTATTCATCTGGAAAATTCTTTGGTTGTTTGTTTGGGAGTCTTCTGAAGCCATGGGTGATTTCTTGTATGCCACAAGTGTCTGTTGCTTTTTGGGTCCCATGTGAGTAAGTAGAGGCTGGGAGTGATACTGTAAGGATGGACCGCAGATGTTTCTCTAGGCTATCTTAAAATATAAAATACAAGGTATCTGACCACTTCCTAAGTCAGTCAGGTTTTCATGTGTGGAGGTCCTTCTTCCCAACTGGCAAAGTAAGCACCTCTATATCCAACCCAAGATGATGCAAACTAGTTCCAAATACAGCAATGCTACTGCCCTGTTGGCCTCTGCTGACAGGGCCCAGCCTTAGGTGACACTGTGTAAACTACTGCTTTTCTGGTAGAAAAGTGCTCTCCTGTGGGCAGGCTCTGGCTCCCAAGCTAAGAAATAGGTCCAGCTGCTGCCACCATATCTAAGATGGCTCCCTCCACACGGTTCAACAGATAGAGGGGCTAAAGATATGCCAAGAGGCAGTGATTCCTCAGCCTCTGTTGCCGGGACCCCACTGTAGGCAACACTTATAAACTACTGCTTTTCTGTTGGAGAAGCACTGTCCTGTTTGCAGGCACTGGCTCCCAGGCTAAGTATTAGGTCCTGCTAAAATCTCCGTATCCAGCACGGCATTCCTCACACTGGCATTGCATTCCATACAAACCACACTGTGGTAGTGATAAAAAGACAGGCCCAAAGTGGCTAGATGAACAGAGTCCTAAGCCTGGCTCTCAAAATATGGGAATTTTGCCTGCCTATCCCCCCAGCAGTGCATCGGAGTCTATCCCCTAGGCAAGACCCAGCTCTGCCCGCCAGCCAAGACAGAGAAAAAAAAGTCAAAATGGTGCATTTACCTTCAGTTCATGAGAGCCAGGGCTAGCCAGGAGTGGGAGTCAGTGAAAGAGAGGAGGTTTTTCACTCAGTGGTATGAAGTTCAAATTAACAGCCCTGTGCCGTGTCCTGGGGGCTCACTAGGTGACCAGAATGCTCCGTTTGATTATCAATTGAGGTCTTGGTTTCCAGAGGGATATAAGGAGACATGTGCTTAGTCCACCACCTTGACTCTGCCTCCGGCCCAAAGTTCTTGGCTCTTTCTTCTCGTCTCCTGCTCAGAGCTTCTGGAAAACATTATAGGAATGAGAATTATCCTCACCAAGGTCTGACATCCGATATACAACCTTCACTGAACCAAGGATTTGTGTGTTTTTGTGCCAGTCTGTGTGTACTAAATAATCAACAGCCCACACCTTCTTTTTTAGAAAAAATGGGCAGTAGATTAGCACTGACGTACTCATAGATTCTTACATTATAAATGCAAACCAGAACAGACAATTGTCTGCCTTGTATTTTCTGGGAAAGTACTGATTGTGGTTTTTGAGCAAACAGTCCTGAGGACCCAGTAGAAGAAGCAGGTGTTTTGTCAGTGTGGTGGGGTGCAGACTGAACAGATCACTACCTTCCATCAACAGCAGAGAACACTCTGCTTTCTAGGTGCTGGTCAGGGAAAGCAGCCTCCACTTTACGCCTTTCAGTTCTCTTAGCTCAGCCTTGGAAGCACATCATGTCCTCAGTCAAGGAAGTTTAAAGAGTCTTTTCAGTAATTCTGACATTCATAATAAGGTCATTTTATTCTGATTTGAATCACATTTCTGTTCAGGTAATTGGTTTTCTGGGTTGTTTCTTTAAATTCCAGTTCTAGTTTTAATTTTCTGTTTTAAATTCCAGTTCTAGTGACTGAGTCCTTGTTTTGTTTTGCGTATTTCTGTCTGAAATGTCTACATTCTCTCTGGAGTAACTTGGGTCTGCTCTGGATCAGGGTTCTACAAACTACAGCCTAGAGGTCAAACCTGGCCCACGACTTGTTGTGGCAAGGCAAGTTTCATCGATGTCACGACCATTTTTATAAATTACCTACGGCTACTACTGAGCTATCATGTAAGAGTTGTGTTGTTGTCACAAGGGAAACGTGGCCTGCAAAGACAAAAATATTTACAAGCTGGCCCATTACAGGAGTCCTGACAGTATGGTGGTTAAGAACTTAGCTGATAACCAAAATGTTCACTGCTCGAATCTACCAGCTGCTCCTTGAAAACCATATAGGACAATTCCACTTTTGGAGCACTTGTGGCATGGTGGAAACCCTGGTGGCATAGTGGGTTAAGCGCTATGTCTGCTAACCAAAAGGTTGTTAGTTCAAATCCTTCAGGTGCTCCTTGGAAACTCTGTGGGGCGGTTCCACTCTGACCTCTAGGGTTGCTATGAGTTAGACTCAACGACTGGGCATGGTAGCTAAGAGCTTTGGCTGCTGACCAGAAAGGTCAACAGTTCAAATCCACCAGTCACTCCTTGGAAACCCCATGGGGCAGCACTACTCTTCACTACAAGTTCATTATGAGTTGGGATTGATTTGATGGCAGTACTTCAGTCTGGCTTAGTGTCTATATTTATATCTCTCTGGTATGTATTTTTACGAATCTCCTTTGCTAATGTTTCTTATTGGCAGATTTGTTTCTTTTTTTAGAATAGTTTTAGGTTTACAGAAAAGTTGCAAAAATATTGCAGGGACTTCCCTTAGACCTCCTTTCCCCTATTTTTGGCAGTAACATAACACAATTTTCAGACTGAATGAAGCAATGTGATTACACAATCATTAACTGAAGTCTGTATTCTTTTTGAGGGTCTCCTTCATTTTTACATAATGTCTTCATTGTTATTGTTTGAGGATCCCATCCAGATACCACATTCCATTTAGTTGTCATGCCTTCTTAGGCCCTAGACTATGAAAATTTCTCAGACTTCTTTTTTTGATGCCTAGGTGACACTGATGAGGTATAGGATTACTGGTCAGAAACTTTGTAGAGTGGTCCCAAGTGTGGGTTTTTCTGATGTCTTCTCCAGTGTAGACAGGGGTGATGAGTTCTGAAGAGGACAGCTGCCGAAGTACTGACCCATTTTCATCACATCATGTCAAGTTTGTGTGCTTCAACACAAAGACTACCAATTAAGTTCATGAACTCATTGTAGAAAAAGTACTTCAGACCTCAATGCTGAGTATCACTACAGTCACCTTCAAAGTGCTCCCCTTGGGAAGTTATGCACCAACACCAGTGCCTAGCCCACCCTTGAAAGCAGTCTTGTCACTCTTTTTCTAGAATGGCCATCAGAGCTGTCCTTGTATCACCCTTGATGTCCTGAATGTTGTCAAAATATCTTCCTTTCAATATTTCTTTTATCTTTGGGTAAATAAAAAAGTTATTGGGGGTCAGATCAGGTGAGTAATGAAGGTGTTCCAAATACAGTTATTTGTTTACTGAGTAAAAATCCCTCACAGACAACTAGACAATTAAGTTCACGAACTTTCCACCATGGCACCGTGCACAATGACCATTCTAGAAACAGTTCCAAAATTGCTTTGAAGGGTAGATGAGGCTCTGGAGTCAGTGCACAGCTTCCCTTAGGGAGAACTTTGAAGATGACCACAGTGATAATCATCCATGAGGTATGTAGCACTTAGAACACTTAAGTTCACTGACTGAATTGTCACACCTCACATAACGTTACTGTTGAAACTGGCCTTCAGCACGTGGTTGAGGCAAAGTTTGTCAGATTTCTCCAGTGTCAAACTATTCCTCCCCCTCTCTCTTTCCTTGCAATGTTTAGAAGGAAGTCTCTATGCACGCTCCTTCACACTGTCATCAGCCTGTCTGTAGGCAAGTTCTTGGTAAGGTAGAAAGTCAGCAGAAAGAAGACCTTCAGTGAGATGGGTGGACATGCTACCTCACATCTAACAATGACGATGAAGATTGTGCAGGGCGGGCAGGGGTTGGTTCTGTTGTACAGCAGGGTGGCCGTGCCTCAGAGCCAACGCAGTGGTGCCGAACAACACAGCCAACTGCCCCCTCCTTGCTAAGACGCTCCACATGGTTCCCCACCCTGTTTTGCAGACACCTACACTGCGTGGCTTCGTGCTTATTTTCTGTCAGCAGACACTCTGAATACCAGGCAGTATTGCCTCACCACCTCTCTCTCACCACTAACATTTCGGTGCCCAAGTGTCTACCCCACACTGACGGACCACTCTGCCTCCTGTATGCTGTTTCTCTCTGTTTTGAATTGTTATCTTGCCAATCAAAATCAATTCTAGCAAAACAGACATGATTTGGCATGGGTCTAGACACGAAGACTGGAAGAGATGGAAAAAAACCTGTGATTATGGTCATTAACCTTTAAAATATGAAATCTGACAGTGATTCTAGCTATGATGGGTTGGTGGTGATAGAAGGCCATAAAGATGACTTTATCTTGCAGGCATTTTGAAGGATGTGAGTGAAGGCTGTTAAAAGAACCAGATTTGTGAAAGTCTTGAGAAGAGCTAGACTCTTGGGTGAGACAAGGGACATTAGCGCATATAATTACATATGCAAACCAACATATTGATGTAAAACACTGCTTCCAGAAATGAAAAACTTTAACCGAGCTTAAAGTATACTTGGACATGAGATACCATAGGGGATCATAAAGCAGGGCAGAAGTGAAGACTGCACAAAAGCAGGGCTTTAAGGAATGCATAATTGCAGAGGGTTTATGCAAATATATGAATGGGAATGATACGGGGAATCCACACTAACAGAAACCCTACTGCATCTGACCAAATGATAACACACCATAGCCTTCTTGAAAATCAGGTTGGGGGTCAAGTGAATACTTTTAAGAATTGGAAATCATTACAATGCAGGAAAGCATTTAAATTGCTACTGAGTTGAAGGTTGGAATTGAAAGCACAGTCTGCCCTTGAATTTATTCATAGAAGCTGTAATGTTTATTAGCAGGGGAGAGAGAGCCATTACCGTGTTACTGCCTTCATCTGCATCAGGACACAGAGGAAATAATTCAATTATGTATTAAAAGTTTTTCAATTTTTTTTTTTAATTGAGTCTCTTACCAATTTGAGGTATAAAAACAATTTCTTTTTTGGTCGATCAAATCCATTAGCTCAAATTTCTTACATCCAAAACATCTAAGTCTTAGTGATAACATATTTTTCTTTTTCTCAGAGTGTGTTTGTTAGTTTTCAGTGGATTTCTGATCAGAAAAAATAACAAGTTTGGCTGATCAACAGGACAGTTAAGTGCCAGTTGCTCAGCTGAAGACTCCAGCTGTGTCTTTTCTCTTCTATGCAGGAAGTTTGGGAGAAGAAGTTAACCCTGGGTTCCCAGCTCTTTGTAAAGTGAGCCACTCCCCTTTGAGACAGGTGACAATAAGAACAAGGAGTGGGACATTTAACCAAAACATTTGACTACGTAATTAGATAGTTGTACTCAGATTGCGTAAATAAGACTTTGTGAATGCTGTAGGCTGCTTCAGAGCCACGGACAGGCTCCCCAGACCTGCCTCAGAGAGGTTTCTCAGTAGGAGATTTGCCTGAGAAAGGGCTGTTGAGTGGGTTCCACTGACGCCGGTGGTCTCCCAAAGCTTGTGAAGGCGGGATCGTAGTCCCTGGGCTGTCAGACCTTGTTTTATCTTTCTTCTGTGTCTCTGAATCTATCCAGAGTTTTATTTTTACTCTTTCATGAAGCACACTGATCCCAGTGGGAGTTCTGAGTGAAAAGCTAAGGCTATAATTTGCCTTAGAGAAATATACAAGGGGCAGGTCTGAATTCTAGTACCTTGAATATTAGGAAAAGTGACTGGTACGTATTACTTACCCTTTGGTCAAATTTTACCCCAAAATACAGATTGATACATTTATTTAAACATTTTTATAATGACCAAATATTCACAACCTATCCTTCATAAGGTCTTTGTGAGTCAGAATTGACTTGATGGCAACAGATATTCTGGACCTCTGCTGTCTTCTGTGTTATTAACACTTTTTATAGATTTGTCTTTCCAGCCATGAAGTTCTCCTAATCATCTGTGTCATCAATCAGAAATAAGAGTACTCAACTGCTCGTTGTCATGAGCATCCTAAAAGTGTTGGATGTCGGGAGAGGAAAATAGGTAACTAGCAAGGCCTGAGGTTAATAATGTATTTTATTTTATCAACTCATACCTTATGGTTAAGCAAAAGAGGGAGGAGAGGTGCTAGCACCAGGCACAAAGCACTCTCCCTTACAGTACTCCGCAACTCTTACCTGCATTGACGTTGGTTGGGAACTCGCATTTGTGTTTCTTAAGACCCACACGGAGTTCTGTGGGATCGCACAGACACTGCAGCGGTCACGTCACAGCATCAGTACGTCAACACGCTCACGTCCCTCCAAGCGGGTCTCACTCTAAGGAATTTAAGGATTGGCTGTGCTCTCAGCGTTCTGACGTCTGGAGAAGCCCAAACCGAGTTTAATGCTGACAAGAGGCCAGGAGCTGAGGCTGACCGGAACACCACCGGAGGCTCAAGCCCCAGCACTCACAGTCACAGTGACTTGAACTTGGCCTTCGTGGACGAAGCAAGCGAGGTCTCAGGACCGGGTCACAGCCCAGCGACCGGCGGGCGCAGACTCTGCGCGCCCCGCATCCCGAGGGCCGGCTTTGTGCACAGGTTGGGTATTGGGTTCGGGTCGCTGGCGTTCAGTCCGTGAGTCTTACCTTCTGCTACCTCAAGTTGTGGACTTCCTTCTGACTGGTTATTGTCTTTACCGTCTCTCTGACCATCTGCAGCCGTGTCTCTCTGGCAGTTGTTTTTCTCGTCTTCTTCGCCGTAATTTTGTATTTTCTCACCGTCTTACTTAGCTTAAGCACAGCCATTCTGTATTTAAGTTTAGCCAATTCATAGTCTAGCCAATTTTAACTTACGTTTAAGACCAGACTCCACTTTACTATATATTCTATTTTAATATACATATGTATGTATACATACACATATCCTCGTTTCACTGGTCACCCTTGTAAATACTGTTTCTTGAATTAATTTTGATGTCTGTTTCTTCAGACTTTTTTTTTGAAAATTATACTGGATTGAAATAAAGACAATTTTTAGGGAAAATCAAGCATGGATTCATCATAATAGAATTAGGAAGTACAATGCAGGGCCCTGGGAATGCAAAAGGACAGGCTCTATATGCTTTATTCCTCCCATATCTCTTTACTACCTATAGATTGCTAAGACCACCAAATATGCATTTACCTAAGACAATGTTGTTCTGGTAGAGCATAGACACTGGCTACCCAGATCCCACTTGCAGGCAGAGCTTGTTGCCTCACTATCGGGAGGTGTGGCAGCCCCTCCTTGGATCATCTTAGCCATATGAGAACCACGTTGTCCGGGATGGCACTCATTCTAGGGCAGCTCACATCCGGTGACCGATGGAGGCGGAGGTCTAGGCAGCCGGGCGTTGTTGCCCTGGGTCTTGCTTGTTACACGGGTGCACCAGCGTCCTGCGTGGGACACACCTGGACTGTTGTCTGGCCTGCATCACAGCTCAGCGTCTCCCTCTGCCCTGTTTTTCCTCTCCCCTCCTTCTCCTTCCACGTCCTGCCACTAACTACCAACTCAGTCTTCTCTCCAGACCACCTACCACAAATACCTCGCTGGTATTTAGCCTCATCTGGGTGACAAACTTTTCCGAACGAGCACCTGAGATCCGGCTGTTAACTGCACCTGAAGGAGTGGCTACAAAATGAACATTCCATCCAGATGTGTGACACTGAGAAGATGACAGCAGTGACGAGGTTTGTGGCGATGATGTGTGATGGCAGAAATAGTGAATCCCAGCACTGCAAATGTAATCAGAAAGTCAAAACTAGGGTCACTTCATTTTCTGGCTGTGGTAAATACATGGCAGCAGGTATTATGGCATCGACAGGAAGATTCCTACAGAGGCTGGAGTTGTGGGGAGGCGACAGTGGTCACTGAGGACCTCTTCAAACGGGCAATGATTTAAGGAGGTCAAATAAAAGTGATGTATGGCCATCAACCACTCAAAACCAGCCACTAGCTTACTGCTGGTTGTCTTTAGTGTTGGAGAAATAATCCTCCAAAGAAGACCTTGTAAAGACCTTGAAGAAGGTGTCTGTGGTCTAATCACAGGATCACCTGAAGTCTGGAGCAAACACTCAAAGCTTTTCTCGGACAGAACTAACCAGTTGCTATGGAGTTGACTAACTTACGGCAACTCCACGTGTGTCAGAGTATGACTGCACTCGATGGGGTCTCCAGTGGCTTATTTTTCAGGAGTAGATCACCATGCCATCTTCAAGATACCTCTGGGTGTTTTGAAACTTCTAAACGTTTGGTTTGTGGGTAAGCAAACTGACCATGTGAACTACCCAGAGACTCTGGAATGGAACTAGATCACTGGAATTCCTCCTGCATAAAGACAGAGCAGAAAATTGGTCCAGGTACACCTGTTTTAGATTGAGATAGGCATGGTTATACGGCATAATTCACTACCAGTCATTGAGAATGAAGTGCCATGTGACCTGGTATGACTTGGTCATTCCTGATAAAGTCACTTCTAAGACTTGCTTGGCACATCAACCCGGGTCAACCAGCTCAAGGTATGCTGTAGACTAAGGAGGCAAAGGCAGGTGGGCAGGATTTTATTCTTAAATGAAGCTGTGCTCTCTGAGGGAAAATGGGCATAGATCACACATTGGATTTTCTCGCCACGTTACACTGGTTGGCTTTTTATGGAAACAATAATATATGAGGGGTAGTAATGGAAGGTGGGAACCCTGGAGGCGAACTGGTGAAGCACTCCATCTGCTAACCCAAAGGGGAAGCACTCCATCTGCTCACCAAGAGACTGGCAGGTCGAAACCAGCAGGTGCTGCTTGGAAACTCTGTGGAGCAGTTCAACTCTGGCAATGAGGACAATTCTGTTCTGTTCTAGAGGACTGCCTAGAAAATGAATGTTTTGTGTATGATAACAGAAATGTTTAAAAATGTAATTCTTCTTAGTTAATAACAATGACAAAGAAGAATAAAATTCTGTTGAATAATTACAATTACAGTTACATATATAAAAGATATTTTTCTATCACAGCCTTTGAATGAATTTGTTACTGTAACAACTTCAGTGACTACATTAATGGGATTATTTGGGAACTTGATACTATGATTTTAATTTGATAATATGAAAATCATGAAGGAGAGTAATGAAATGATATTTCTCTTATTAGATATTAAGTGTTTCAGAAAATTAAAGGTATTAGAGGATAGTTTTTGCAGAATAAATAAGGAATCAATTAAACAGCACGGAAAGTCCATAAACAGATCTAAATATGTACAGAGTAAAACAAAACTTTGTCAAAGATGCTATTCAACAAATGAAGTGAAAACATACGCATTTAATTTTTTTAGTTACACATTTATATTCTTATGTCACATACAACTCCAAAATAAATCCCATAGAAATAAACATGTAAGTAAAGTAATCGAGAGAAAAAACACTGACATAACACATCATTTAATATTATAGTCCTTTTGAGGGAAACCCTGGTGGTGTAGTGGGTTAAATGCTGTGCTGTTAACCAAAAGGTCAGTAGTTCAAATCCACCGGGCACTCCTTGGAAACTCTATGGGCAATTCTACTCTGACCTCTAGAGTCTCTATGAGTCAGACTCGAATTGATGGCAGTGGTGGGTTTATTCCTTTTGAGAGGTAAGTAAGATTTCATAATTATAGACAAAGACATAAACCACAAATAAATTGTTACTGGATTTCATTACAGATGATTTTTAAATATTTGTATCAAAAACTCACTTTAAAGCAAGCAAAAAAAAACTGTAGTATATATAGTTAGTATGATCAATCCATAAAAAATTGTTGAGAGAAATTTGAAAGACAAAATGACTTAAACAAAACAAAAATCTAGAGATACAAAAGGGAATTCAGAAATAAAAAACAGAAATGGAAGTTACAAATACTGCGTATGTTCAATTAGCTATTATAGAAATATATGTTTTAAAAATAAGATGTTGTTCTAGTATTTTATGTTGACACAAAAATGAAAAGAATAATCAATTCCAGCCCTGGGTAAATGAGAGAATACATTGGCCATACATCTACCCATGTATATATGTCTGTATTTCTACTTTTATCCCTGAATCTGTGTCTACCCATGTCTACAACTATATAATAGATTCAGTTGTTTACCTCAAATGCCATACTGAAGTCCTTTATGGCTCCTGTGAATGTCACCTTATCTGGAAATAGACGCTTTAAGGGTATTATCAGTTACCCTGAAGTCACACTAGTCGAGTAGGACCTAATCCAACTTGAATGATGTTCTTATTAAAAACAGAAGACACAGAAACCGAGGGAAGCTGGCCCTGTGCAGCTGGAGGCGGCCCTCGGCGCTGTGTCTGCGAGCTAAGGACCGCCAGGCGTTGCCAGGGAGCACCAGCAGCAGGGACAGTGCCACCGAGCGTCTTGCCCTCAGCCCTCGGGAAGAGCCAAGCCCGCTCAGCGGCCGGTCTCGGGCTCTGCGCTCCAGCGCCGTGACGCGGACTCTGCTGCTGTCGGCCACCCAGCCTGTGGCTCTGTGTTGTCTGTCACAGCTCTAGGGGCGTAATAAAGTGACTGTCTATGAAGAGACTTTAATGTGCTTTTATGATCTCTAATTATTATCTGCACTATTCATACCCAGTTCCAAGATTGGGGCCTTAATTGGGTTTAAATTATATCCTACAGTAAATACTTAAGAATTGTGTAACAGAAAGGAAACAAAAGGTGCCCACTCTGCAGGAAAACACAAAGTTCAAACCAAGGCTAAACGTGCCCTTGCCGTTTTGGCCTGATGATGGCGCTCCAAAGAAACCGTCAGATCCCTCAGAACTCATTCCCAAGCTTTGAAGTCAGGACACTGCCAGCCAGCGTCCTTGGGCTCCCTGTGGTGGCTGCTCGCGGTGGCGCTCAGAGCTGAGCCGTGAGCCCCCCAGCAGACCGAGCGATCAAAGATGATGAGAGCCTTCGCTGGCCAGAGAGGCACCTGGGCCCAACAGGCGGGCTTGCTTCGGAGGAGCTCTGGAACGAAGCGAAGCACACTGCCGAGCACTGTCAATAATAGATGTTTTTTGTTCTTTTAGCAATGAGATGTAAATGAACCGCCGTGTGACAAAAGCCTTCGCTAGCTGGAAACCACCAAACCATTTGGGGATCTGAGAGAAGAGACTATAGCTAATGGACCAGCAGGGAGAAAGCCCACATTCGTGCAGAATTTTCAAGAACAGATGGGGCCACTTGTGGTTGGAATTGTTCATTCCTGTACCGACTGAAAGCAAAAAAATGTATTGAACTTTTAGACAAAATGCATGTGTGTGTGTGTGTGTGTGTGTGTGTGTGCATTAGTTCATACTTGATTCTTCCCTGTAGGGTATATCATGAAAGGATATTAGTGTTGTTTTATATTTATTTATTCATTCATTTATTCTAACATTTTTCTATTACATGTTTGTGAAGGATAGACTAAACAGCCAAGTGCCGTCGAGTCGGATCCGACTCATGGTCTACCCTGGCCCCTAGGGTCACCATGAGGACTAAATAACAGGGGTCAAATAATTATGAAATGACATATATGTATACACATGTACATATATGTTCACACATGTATGCATATAAGGAACCCTGGTAGCACACTAGATATGCACTCAGCTGCTAAGTGCAAGGTCCGTGGTTGTAACCCACCAGCCTCTCCGTAGGAGAAAGATGTCAGCATTTGCTTCTGAAAACATTGCAATCTTGGAAATGGTATGGGGCACTTTTGCTTTGTCATATATGGTTACTGTGAGTCTGAATCAACTTGACTGTAATTTTTTTCTTGTTATAGGGGTGTATGTGTGCGTACATGAAGGCACTTGGCTGGCTGGCATGCGTATGTATATACATATACATACACACACGTGTACACATACATGTATAGCCCTGGTGCTGTAGTCATTAAGAGTCCTGCTACCAACTGAAAGATCGGTAGTTCAAATCCACCAGCCACTCCTTGGAAACCTATGGGGCAAATCTACCCTGACCTGTAGGGTTTCTTTGAGTCTAAGCCAATGAGACAGCAGTGGATTTTGAGACACACGCACACACACACACACACACACGCACACACACACACACACACACACACAAGGATTATTTTGGGAAACCATAAACCTGACTCATTGTTTTCTCAAGTTTCATTACTTCTATCAAATTTCATTCGTGATCATTACTTGGATGTCCCCTAACCTGAAGGATTCAGTTAGAACTTCAGATGATTCTTCAAAACTAACCAAACCCTCTGTGGTCAAATCAGTTCCCGATTTTGACTCACAGAAACCATATAGGGCAGGATAGAACAGCTCCATAGACTTTCCAAGGAGCCCATGATGGATTTGAACTGCCAACCTTTTGGATAGCAGCTGTAGAGCTTAACGACCACACCATCGGTGTTTCCTAGATTAGTCTTCTGCCGCTGGACACAGTGTAGTGCTAGTGTAAATGCTGTTGATCCATGAAACACAGTTTCTGGCAAGAAGGACACCTTTTGTTCAAATAGCCTGTACAGCTGTTGCCACATTTTATCTCCCATTACCATATGACCTCAGGTGACTGGCACTTGTCTCTGACTCCAGGTTACGACTTCCGTACTGTACTCTCCAGCCTTCTGGGATTCCTCATGCAAACCCCTGAAGATGTGTGCTGAGCTAGTGCCTATACCCCTGCTGAGAAGGGACAAAGTCTAGTCCAACAGACACCTCTATAGAAAACTTAAGAAACAAACTGGGTTCGAAAACATAATACGTTCAATTTTTCAGCAATCAGTGTCATAATACACTCCAAATCTGAGCAGATCCAATCAGTTGCATTTCTCGGGCATAAAAAAAAATGCAGACTCAACTAACTCATTGGCTCATGTATTAACAACATCAGAATAAACTGTCATTTCTTGGTAATGACTTTCTGTTCACAAGCTATTTCATTGTTATGTACTGCTGGCACTGTTAGGTGCCTCTGAGTTGGTACCAACTCACAGTGACTCTGTGTGCAACAGAAAAAGTACTGCCCACTTCTGCGCCCTTTTTACAGCCTTCACTGTGCTTGAGCTCCTTGCTGTAACTGCTGTGTCAATCCGTCTCCTCGAGGGTCTTCCTGCAGCCTACTGACTCTCTGCTTCACTCAGCGTGATGTTCTGTCTCAGAGACCGGTCCCCCCTCGTAGCAGGTCTAAAGTCCATGAAATGAAGTCTTATCATCCTTGCTTCTAAGGAACCTTTTGGCTGTACTTCTTCCAAGACAGATTTGTTCATTCTGCACTTCTTCTCACTACTGATGCTGAACTTCTCCGTTGTCTCCCTGCATAGACGCAGTTGATTTGATTCCTGTGTACTTCGTTTAGTGAGGTCCATGAGTCATCATTTGTGTTGCTGAAAATGGTATTTGCAATGAAGACGTCGTTGCTCTTGTTAATCTTATAATGCGACCATCAGTGTCATTTCTGCTAGCAATGCCATGTTCTCCAGCTACTGATTCTTCTTCCGTGTTTCCAATTGCCAGTAGTTATTAATTCATCCTGACTGCACGTTTGATCGATGTCAGACTGCATAAATGGGTAAAAATGGTCCATTTTTCCATCTATCCATCTGTCCACCAGTGGTGACCCTGCTGGGATTTGAAATATCAGTGGCATACCTTCCATCATAACAGCAACAAGTGAGTCCCTACAGCACAACTCACAGACAGAAAAACAAGTCATTTTATTAAAAAAAAAAAAAAAGGTATTGTTCTGAACTTAAACAACACCCATAGAGAAAATACAATTTAACCAAGATTCTGCTGGAGTATCTGATGCATACACATTGAGTAGCTATTTTTCTTTCTTTTATGAATTCATCTATACATTCCTATATAAATTTATCTTTAAATTTTACCAATTAAGATACATTTTTCACCACATAAACCACAGCCCGCCTTATCCTGAAACCACAGGATCTAGATAGTGCCCGGCTATCGCTAGTAACTACTCTGACAGGGACGTAGAGAGACCCAAACAGAGCAAGAGAAAAATGTAGAACAAGAAGGCAGAGTGTCTGTGTGTTTTACCAATTCAGATATTAATATGCTTACATTGTTTTTAAATTAAAATTGTTAGACTGTAAAATATATGGGAAAATATTTGCTTGAGGGGAAATACTTATCACTCCTCGTGTTGACTAGTGGAGGTCCAGATGATGTCTTTGCCCCTCGGACTCCGTACTCTTGCTCACAGGAAATGATCGAGAGACCTGACTCCACGGTCACGTCCGTTAATGTTTCTCAGTTGGTTGAATTCAATGCATTAGAAGGCCTTAAGAATGAATGAATTTGGTCTCCTTTCCTCGCTTCTTCACTCAGGGCCTCTGTCAGTGTATCTTTTCTGAAATGCAAATTTTCCCTCAGACGCGAGGTCCAAGTCCCAAAAAGAGACAATAACAACAACAAAAAACGGATGGGAACAGAAAGTATTAACAAGCCCTTTTGGTTGATTTCTATTTGTCTACTTCCATCCTTCTATCAATGGGTTTCAAATTTGGACAGAAAATAGAGGCGATATTTATTGACTGTCTAAAACCCTGGTGGCATAGTTGTTCAGTGTTATAGCTGACAACCAGGAAGGTGGGCAGTTCAAATCCACCAGGTGCTGTTTGGAAATTACAAGGCAATTCTTCTCTGTCTTACGGGGTCACTATAAGCTGAAATTGACTCAAGAGTGATGGGTTTGGTTTTTGGTTATAACCCAAACACTACTAACAAACTATATTTGACTAGTCATTTCCCTACCGACTGGTGCAGATAATTTCTGGTTCCTTGTAGGACTAGCCCTGTGTAACTTCTATAAAAATCCATCCAGACTGGTGGATGGTATTGTTAACACATTCTGCTGCCTCACCACTTTCAGAATCCAGAGGAGCCAGGTTGCGCAGAACTCCTTCCTCAAGCTCTCCTTGCCCTACTTGCTGTGAACTGCACTGTGATGAGTGCCTCTTCACTGAAACTAATTCTTAGTGTACTTTTTTTTACGTTACTTGCAATAGTACTCGGAAACAACAAAATTATTTTTATCCGTAAACTTACATTTCATTTTTGTTTTCAGTTTTTTAATAAGATAATGTTAAATTCCATTGGTTTGAGACTTCAGGGTAAACGTTTGTCTCTGAGCCTATGTTGATCTCAGTGTCTGTGCTCCATTTATTTTATTTTGTTTTATTTTTGTTACTTAGAAGCCAATGCTCGGTTTTGTAGAGGAAACAAGTTTATGGACAGACCTGGCATTGTTATTCAACACTGTGTGACCTTATACATGAGGCACCGATTCTAGGTTGTTTAGCAAAGAAAAAGACAAAAACATTTCATAACAGCTGAAGTCAGTTTTTAACTGGAAAATGATTGTTTTGCTATTTAGAGCACATCCCATGAGGAGCGTTTTCTCTGGCATTCTGCTTCTGTTTGCCGCTTTTTATTTGAAGTTAGAGCCAAATCTTTTATGAATATGAAACTCCTTCAAGTATAGGAGAATTGCACTCAAAAACTTGTCAATTGCAGGTTTCAAACTGACTTTCCTGACCCCCCCCAAAAATATATATAGCTGAAAGAAATATCCATTTCTTCTCACAAACAAACCACGCTGAATGAAGATAGAAAAATGCATGAAGAATTCCAGGATTTAGACTTAACACTTCTCAGTGGCAATATAGTATGTTTAGCAGAAAGGGAAGTTATTTTAAAAAAGTTTTTATGGGCAGAAAGGGCGATGAAAAGAAACATTTTGTTTCGTAAACTGGCCTACTTTAAAGAATTCTAGCCACAATTTTTTTAAATAGGAAATCAGTATTTTTAGTATTTCTCTATGAATATGTACAACAGAAGGATACATGTACTCAGAGACACATAATGCAATAGAAATATTTCATTAGTATCATTCTTTATATGATACTTTTAACAAGCCAAGCCAAGTGCCGTCGAGGATTATCATTTCAGTTGAATTTAACAATAAAAAAGCTGAAATATATTTGAGATAAAACAATGATTTATGGATTTAAGTTTTTTTGTCTTATGACATAACTCTTTCTCTAAAAATTAAGGCCATTTACTTTTTAAAAGATTAAGAAGGTAGCGCCAGCATTGTTTCTAACAATATTTTAGAAACATAAACAGTGTGTCCCTGACACTCTAGCTAATTGATCTCTTCCTTCCCATGATTCTTACTCTTTCTCTTGATTCCAAAAAGTAACTTACCACTAACTAAAATAGTTTATTTACATTTTATTGTACTTTCTGTCTCTGTAAGATGCTTCAAGACAGAAGCTTTACAGAACCAATTTAGGTACCAAGTGCTATTATCTAAATACTGTGAAAGATGAGGAGGCCACTGGAGCGCTCTCTTCCCTCCCAACCCCTTGCCTATCTGGCAAATATTATTTCCTTCATTAATTACAGTGCTTGCTTTTCCTAGGCAGAGCACAATCGTATTTTGTTCTGTCGCACCGGTTCTCCCATGCGTTTGGTCTTAGTTCTGTGTTTAACTTAACCGAATTCTCATCGTCATTCTCTTGTCCAGTTTTTCCTTTTCTGCGTTTTGCATTTTAACGTGACATATAACTAGCTACATTTGTTCACTGGAAGAAAATGTTCTAAAAAATCGAATAAAGGGAATATTCCTGAGCTGAGTAATGCCTGGCGATGTCTGTCCATTAATTTCTTGCTTCAATCTCGTCTAAACTGGTTAAATTGTTATTAAGTCCCATTTATTTTCCTCACAACTTTACAGGCATTGGTCCTTTGTCATCTGGTATTTATTCTGAGAAGTCTGAAGTCAATTAGAACTTTTCACCCACGCTGATAGCATATCTTTGTTCCTAAATACATCAATTTGCCTGTCTTACTCTAGAAATTTAATAATTTTCCAGTCCATGTATCAATGTAGATCATTCTGGATTGATCTGTGATCTTCTATCTTCAGATTATTATTTCCTTTACTTGGGAAAAGTGTTTCTTCATAACAATTTTGGAGCTTTTTTTTTTTTTTTCATTTCTCTAAAGTTAAATCTAGGAAAACATGCATTTTTAATTACTGTGAAGGAATCCTTCTGCATACTGACAGATCAATATATTGATACAATTACCTTTCAAAGAATATCCACATTATGGATTCCAAGAATGTAGGAGTTTTGTACTTGGTTCTGTGTCTTGAGTCCTTATTTTTTTCTGTATTCTTCTCCCAAAATATTCTCTTCCAAAGCTATTCCACGGCAATCAACTCAGAATTAGTTACTTCTAGATTTACTTCCCTTACAAGTCTTTTTAAGCCTTTGTACACAACACATGTATCAAGCAAAAGATGTATACCCTGAATATAGGTCAGAAAAAAACTGCATAGTGTTGATTAAGGTTAGGATTGCACAATCGCCGGTTGTAATTGTTGTTAACAAGTTGTCCACCAGTAAAAAGCTGAATTGGTGACAGTTGCTTGATAGATGTACACCACCAAAAACCCAAATCTGCTGCTGCCCAGTCTCTTCTGACACATCACGACCCTATGGACAGAGTAGAACTGTTGCACAGAGTTTCCAAGGACTGTCTGGTGGATTTGAATCGCCGACCTTCTGGTTAGCAGCTACAGCACTACATCACCAGTATTTCCAATAGATGTGTATTTATACATAATAGTAGTAAAAGGAGCTTCAGAGACTGCTTGTGTACAAGCAAAGACCTCATCGAATTTTGTTTCTTCATTTGGAAGTTTAGCGTCATGGTTTCATGGGCCTTCCCAGTTAAGTGGCCCAATAACATGTTTGGTCCTTCTGTTCTGCCTCCCAGTTCTGTATTTAGTGCCTGGGGTTCTAATGGCTTTCAAGCGGTGATCCAAGGCACAAACAGTGGTCTCCCTGCCTGGGACAACAGGGGAGGTGGGGAATAAGGAACAGAAGGAGGGTATGGACAGCGTAGCTATTTGCTGTCGTGAACAGCTACCTCCTCTGCCATGAGACCAGAACTGGATGATGTCTGGCTAGCACTACTGAGCATTTTCATCAAAAATTTCGTAGAAGAATTCTGATAAAAAGGGAGAAATGCAAAAATAGAATTTCAAATTTTCATGGGCTCCAGGCTTCCTGAAGCTATGAAGTTTGGATGAACCCTTGCAACTATGGCCCTGAGATGATCATTAAATATAGTACCAAAAATATTCATATTTCCTGGAGTCTTCTTAAAAGCAAACAATAATCTAGTTGAACTAATACAGAATGTCTGTCTTGAGTGTTATACTCTTTTGAGAACTATTTATAGAGATAGAAACAACAGCAGCTTGAAATATTAAATGGGAATCTTAAGGGATGGTGAATTGACATCATTGAGGGAAAAATAACTCAGAAAAGGATGGTGAGAATGGCCGCACAGCTAGGCAAATGTAAGCAAGGTCACTGAATGGTACATATAGAAACTATTGAGTTGATGTGTGTTTTGTTTTTTGTATTCTCAACAACAACAAAACAGATAACATTTGAAGTAATCATTACAAGTCCACATTTAAGAAACAAAGCACACTAATATACAGGCAAATGATGTGACTAGACACTTCATAAAAGCTGGCCAGCCAAGTGCCATCGATCCGAAAGAGCTATGTAAATAATCAGTAAGCACTTGGAAAGTGCTTTGCTGTTGTTCTCAGGTGCCATCGAGTCTGTTCCGACTCACAGCAGCCCTGTGTACAACACAGCAAACGCTGCTCTCTCCTGCGCCGTGCCTACAACGGCTTTCATGCTTAAGCCTATTGTTACACTCACTGTGTCGATCCGGCTCGTCGAGGATCTGCCTCTTTTTTGGTGGATCCTCCGCTCTACCAAGCTAAAAGTGCTTTAAGGAAATGCAAATTAAGACTACGAGTGGAATACAAGTGTACAACCATGAGAATGAAAAAAACGGGCCCAGTGTAGGTGGCGAGATGAATGAAGAAGCAGGAATGCTCACACATTCTACAGGGTATGCAAAATGCTGTGTCCCCTTTGGGTAATGACTCTTTAAGCTCTGCAACAATAAGACTTTGTAAAAGATGACAGAATATTACCTTGAAAACTATTTTGAAACACAAAAATTAACTTCCAATTCATTATAGAACTAAGCATCAAAATAATAAAGTTTTTAGACAAAAGCATAGGAGAAAATCTTTTCCACTTAACATAGATGAAGATTTCATAAGTAAATTGCAGAAAGCATAAATTACATTAAAAATGATAAATTATCATTTAGCAAAATTAAAGTGTTAGCTCCTTGAAAGATACCATTACGAAAATGAAAATGTAAACCACAGATTATGACAAAGTGCATGTAGTATGTTTTCTTTGGAAAATTTCTTCAATAATTAGAAGAAAGCACAATTTAAAATTGAGCAAAAAAGGTAAGCAGACATACAAAAAAGATAGGCCTATAGATACAGAAAACATAACCAACACATTCATCAGGGAACTGCAAATTAAAATACCAAGAGACGTTACTATGGGACACTACAGAAAATACCAATTAGACCAAATGGTGGTAAGAATGAGCAGCAACCGGGATGTTCCTATGACCTAATGGCTCTGCCAAACGGTGTCACGGTAGGAAGCAAGCAGCCTGCCAGTTGTTTTTTTTTTAACAAAGTTGACCATATACATGCCATAAGCTCTAGCAATTCCATTAAATTACTCAAGAAAAACAAAAATGTGTGTCCATGCAGTGACTTTTACTGGGATGTCCATAGCAAGTTGGTATGTAATAACCCTGAAATGGAGAGAAGGGGGAGCACACATGGGCATCAAGAATGAAGTGATGAATGAGTGTTGGAGCATTTATACAGCAGAATATAAGGGAACAAACTACTGCTACATGGAACAGCAGTGTGTTCTGGGTACGTGAAATTACACACATGTATCTCAAAAGTACTACATTGACAGAAAAAGCTATACCCGGAATTGTACCACGTGACTCCAGTTTCATAGCATTTTAGAAGAGGTGTGACTAAGCAAACTGGTGGTTGCTTGGGATTAGGGGTGAGGTCTATTGACCAGAAAGGAGCACAAAGGAAATCCGTGGGATGATGAAACAGTTGTCTCTAGTGATTGTGTTGCAGGGATTACATGGTTACATACATCTCATACATTTGTCCAAACTCACTGAAACTCATACTGACATACAAGCTTCCCAACTGATTTGTGCCCCAATTTTTTTTTCTCCTGATCACACTGTTAGAACATGCAAGGCTATGGGAAGAATGTAACTTTATGTATTCTGGGGTAGAAGGTATATAGTGGTGTGTGGTCGTCATGAAGTTCAAAGAATGTTGTATTCACTGAACTCATATTCCAGATCTGCCATTTTCAAGTTGTGACGCGTTGGCACATCATTTGAACTCTTCTTTGTTCCTGAGAGGAAAATGATCGTACATATTCCTGAAGTTTATTGTACTGATTAAGATTGTGATGTTTGTTTTTCAGCCAGAGCTATGGAAACATAGAAGGCACATTTAATGTTACTTACTGAGCTTTCACACTTTGCTGGAAGACAGCAGATCCATTCATAAACTTCACGCAGGTGTTTAACAGAAGATGCTGTATACTGAAGAAAATTTCTGAGTGATGAGTCATGAATTGAAAATTGAGAAAACGTAATGATTTGTTCTTTGCTATTAATAACACCACCTACCTGTTTTGCAGGGACATCAATGACTAAGAATCAGGGTGTGGCCTGACTAAGGAAGAGTCTTTCGTTTCTACCTTCCTTCCTTCCTTTCTTCTCTCCCTCCCCCTTCTTTTCACTGTCTCTTCTCCTCTTTTACTGACTGTTTGAAAAGATTTAGACAAGACCTAGACTTTGTTGTTTCCACTTCCATTTAGTATAAACACAGATACGATCGAGTGATAAAGACACGTTTCCATGCTGAAGGGCATCATACGACCCAGCTCGTGATCTCCCTCTGGATATGGGTCAAGGCCTAAAAGCAGTTCATATGGATTATTGTAGTTATGTGGCATAGTGTGGGACACTGAAACCCACTGAAGTGATTCTTCACTGTCATAAAATGAATTTATAGTAGAGTTAGGAATTCATCCTAAGTTTCTCAGTTTGAACTTTCATTGACTCGCAATTCTCTTTAACACCTAAGGAGGAATATTGTTAGCATTACTAAGTTGAAATTTCCTTTCAGTCACTTTAAGGTGTTTAGTTATTGCCTATTTATTAGCATTTGCTTTTGCTTTTGATTTATATTTTACTGTCCTGGATTGTGCACTTATTATACCAGTAAGTATATTTCTTATCATTCTCTCTGCAAGCAACTTTCTGACCTCTCTGCTTTGAGTTATGCAGTTTCTTCAACCTGAAAGACGATTTTTTGTTATTTTAAATGCTTCCCATTATTCAAGATTCCTTTTAGTCTCCACGTTTCTTACAGGAAAGTTCTTCAATTGCTCTAACCTTCTCTGAACTCCTGCTGTATTTAGAGCTGGGACCACAGTGCAGCACTCTAATTACCTACCGAATGTAGAGGTGACCCTAAGAAATCATTGACCCAAATGCTTGTGTTGGCGAAGAAGGGAAAAGAGCACAGGCTGCCACGTGGGGAGAGAGGTGGGGTGTGCTCTTAGAGAGCGGGCTGGCACGAGATCCGCAGAGGGCACTGACCTACGAGATCTGACAACTAGGTTCCTGAACTCCTCCTAGAGAAAGTGAGCAGTTTTGGAGCTCTTTCTCTGGAATGGCCATCAGAGCTATCGTCGCATTACCTTCGATGTCCTGAATGTCATCAAAATGTCTTCCTTTCAGTATCGCCTTTGTCTTTGGGAAGAAAAAAAATCATCAGATCAGGCAAGCAAGGAGGGTGTTCTAATACAGTTATTGCTTTCCTGGCTAAAAACTCCACTGACAGCTGTATAATGAAGTTCGCGATCTTGCCTCCTTCCGCCGTGAACCATGGCCATTCCAGAAAGAGTACCAAAATTGCTTTGGAGGGTGGACTAGATAGGCACTGGCAATGCTGCATAGTTTCCCAAGGGGAGGACTTTGAAGGTGACCACAGTGATATTCAGCAATGACGTATGTAGCACTTAGAACAATTTAGTTCACGGACTTCATTGTGGGACCTCACGGTGGTGCTAAGGGTCTCATGTAAGAGGAACAGATCCAGATGTGACTCCGCACTGAGAAGAGTGATGACGTTTAGACTGACAAACAGGGAGGGGAGGAGATGGGTCGGTCACTAACAAGAGCTGAGCTGGCGGTTTGGAGAGGACCACCTGGAGGCTTTGCTGCTTGGGTGTGGACAGCAGCACCCAGCCCTTCTCTAGAATGCTGCTGCCTTGCTGACAGTGGGAGAATCAGGAAGAAGCAGAGGGAAAACAAAATACAGATTGAACATGTTTATCGTATTTTTAAAAATCACTTTAGAGAAGGATTATTGAAAAGAAATTATTTGAACAGATCAACAGATACGTGAGAGATAATTAGTACGTAGCCAAATTTTAAAAGCTGCGGAGATGGAAATTCAAGTAGAAGAAACAGCATGAGGAAAATGACACGTGGCAAGAAAGAGGACAGTGAGGGTGGCTTGGCGTAGAGGGAAATCTCATCCACATGGTGCCAAGAAAGCACAGGG
The DNA here is from genome assembly GCA_028571685.1 of Heterohyrax brucei. Taxonomy (NCBI): domain Eukaryota; kingdom Metazoa; phylum Chordata; class Mammalia; order Hyracoidea; family Procaviidae; genus Heterohyrax; species Heterohyrax brucei. The sequence goes on along the minus strand of CM053162.1, from coordinate 69,521,441 downwards.
ACATGGAAAGAAATTTAAGGTCGATAGCGATGCACTGACTGAAATTTGACAGAAGAGAAAAGCGTTACTTTTACTCCACATGGACTACGCGTGTATGTTGCTGTTGTTCGGTGCTGTCAAGTTGGTGCTGAGCCACAGAGATGCCACGCACCACCGAACTAAACACTGTCCTATCCAGCACCACACCCACGACTGTTGTTACGCTTAAGCCCGTTGTTGCAGCCGCTGTGTCAGTCCCTCTCGCTGAGGGTCTTCCTCTATTTGCTGACCCTCCACTCTACCAAGCGTGATGTCCCTCTGCAGGGACTGATCTCTGCTAACAATATGTCCACAGTTTGTAACATGTAGTCTTACCGTGTTTACTTCCAAGGAGCACTCTGGTTGTACTTCTTCCAGAACAGATCTGTTGGTTCTTTTGGCGGTCCCGGGTGCATTCAGTGTTCTTCTTCAGCTCCACAATTCAAGGCACCAGGTCTTCTTGTCTTGTTGTTGTCTTGTTCATTGCCCAGCTCTCACATGCGTGTATTAAAGGGAAGCCGACGGAGGACACTGTGACCACTTACATGTGAAGTAGTGTCGTCTCACTGGGCCTGAATTGTTTCCCTTCTCACTCTCACGACATCACTTTGGTGGATTTGCTTGTATCTCGTTGGTGTCCACCTCTTCTCAGCGTCTTTCCTGAGTTGGCCATCTCTACTAATTCCCTGCTCTGCATTGTTTTATACTCTAGCTCACTCTAGAGAAAAGTGTTATAAAGTATTATAATGACCTGTGCAAAGAGTTGGAGAACATACTTGGGATTTCTCAAGTTGAAGGAAGTGAAGGAAAAATTTAAGCCTCCAGTTGCGATAGTTAAGGATTCTTTGTGTCACCTCCGTCTGCTTTTGATGTGTCATGCATTGTTTAATGGAAGTCCCGAGGCAGTGACGATGTTAGTTGTTCAAGGATTGAAAAGGAGGCCTTTCATGGATGGAACCCAAGGTGAACCAGAACAGACAGTAGGCCAGATCGTAGAGGCCTCGGGAAATGTCGGGATTTTTCACAGAAAGATAAAAATTAAAAAGAAATCAAAAGGTGGGAATCTGGAATTTTGGCAAGAGGTTAGTTTATAAACATATCATATAGAAAATGCTCAGCAAGTATTTATTCAATGAATCAGTAAGCCACAGACTTTTATTTTAGAAAGAATTATGCCAACAAACTTCTCCAAACACAGTAACAGCTTTTAGCTGGAAACATTGACCTACACACAAAAATAACAGAAGTAGTTTTGAGTTTATTTTATTTATTTTAATACAAATCTAGTACTTTGGTGATTAATACCACACCAATACTGAGGGCTCCAGCCCCGTGGGAGACTGGTGAGGAGAGGAGTGCTGTTACTGCATTGCTAAAAAAAGAAAACAAAATCAAAGTATTTCCTTCAGAAGCTATTTTCCAAATGCCAAACTGACAAGCATTTTGTAGATGGCTCTGTGGTTAATCTGCAGCTATCTGGAAACCAAAAAACTAAGCCCGTTGCTTGTTAACATTGGCTCCTGTTGATTCCACCTGGACTGGAGCGGTACTGGGCTCCCAGACCTCTCCTGTAGGGCAGGCTGTTAACATGCTTGGCTGCTGTCATGGATCGAACTGTGTCCCCCCCAAAATGTGTGTAGCCATGTGGCTGGGCTGTGATTCCCAGTGTCTTGTGGTTGTCCTCCATATTGTGGTTTTCCTGTGCTGTGTGTTAAAGGATCAGAGTGGGACTGTAAACCCCTTCGTAGGATCACCGCCCTGTGCCACTGTAAAGGGAGTTTCACTGGAGTATGGTTTGTCCCACCTTTAATCCTTTCATTCCACAAGAGATAAAAGGAAAGGGAAGCAGGCTGAGAATTGGGAACCTCACACCATCAAGAAATCAGCACTGGGAGAAGAGCACGTCCTTCAGACCTGAGGTTCCTGCACCCAAATGCACCCGGACAGAGACTGATGCAATACCAGACTTTCCTCCAGAGCCGACAAGGGGAAAGCCTTCCCCTGGAGTGGACACCCTGAATATGGACTTGTAGCCTACCGGACTGTGTAAGAATAAACCTTCCTTTGTTAAAGCCATCCACTCTGTGGTATTTCTGTTAGAGCAGCCCTAGCTGACTGAAACAGCTGCTAACCAAATGCTGGGACCAGAGTTTGCATACTGTAGACAGTTGTCCAAACATTTAAAATCCATGTCTTTGCAAGCAGGGAATTCAGTGGGATAAGAGAGAGAGTCACAGAGGTGCACGGAAGGAAGGGCCGTACAAAGTCACTAGCTTCCACTACGTCAGCAAACTGGGTAACTGTCTGGATTTTTCACTAAAAAACTAAAAATAAATCAAATGGTGGGAATTTTGTATTGTAGCAAGTGGTGCAGGTTACAAACACGTTACAGCTAACCAAGGGGGGAAGAAAAGCACCCCAAAGAGATCATCATTTCTCTTTTAATCTAGCATGCTTATCACAGAGTGAAAATGTAACAATATTACTGATAGTCGTTGTTAGGTGCTGTTGAGTTGGTTCTCACTCGTAGCGACCCTACACACAACAGAACAAAACACTGCCCGGTCTTGTGCCACGTCCATAATCGGGGACTGTGACTAAAGCAACACAAAACAGGGTGGGAAATCACGAGGTAGGTGTACTGAAGGGTGAGTCCGTAATGTCTTGAGAACTCTTAAGAAGAGTAAGGTTGTCAGTCTTTTATTTCTTTATTTGGAGTGTTGGTGTGTGTGTGTGCAACATTAGTGCCATGGGTGTATCACTGATTATCCACCAACTCACTGAGGGCAATCGAACTACAGCAATATGAAGAATTGTGAATTAGGGTTACAACAAGCATCCCTGTACAGATGTTTGATATGAATATAAATTTTCATTTATCTGAGGTATGTAACTAGAAGCAGAATTGGTCAGACACTTGGTAAACTCAAGTTTACTCTTAATTAAGAAGCTGCCCAACTCTTTTCCTGAATTGTTGGGACATACAGCCTTCCCACCAGCAATGTGTGAGCTTTCCAGTTGTTCTGCACTCACGCCTGCATTTACTTCTGCTGACTCTTAGATATTCTAATGGGTATGTATTGGAAACCCTGGTTGCGCAGCGATTAAATTCTGTGTCCGCAAATGAAAAGGTTGCAGTTCAAATCCACCAGGCACTTCTTGGAAACTCTGTGGAGCAGTTCTGCTCTGACCCACAGGGTTGCTGTGAGTTAGAATTGACAGCAGTTTAGTAGGTGTGTGGTTATAGCTTATTACGGTTTTAATATGTATTTATCTAGTGACTCCTGGTGCTGATCCTCTTTTCTATATACTCATTTGTCTTCTCTGCCTTCTCTTTGGTGAAGCGATTGTTCCAGTCTTTTCCCCAATTTGGGGCAAATTTGGTTGCATTTTTCCTTACTGTTGAGTTTGCAGAGTTCTTTATGTATTCTGAATACAAGTCCTTTTGTCAGATGTGTACTTGCAAATATTTTTTTACTGTTCTGTCTTACCTTTTCATTGTCCTAACTGTGTACTTTGAAGAAAAAACATACTTTGATAATGGCCTGTGCTGCTGCTTCTTCTTCTTAGTTTTCATAAGCCAAAGCCAAGTACCATCGAGTCAGTAGCTCATGCTTTTAGTGTTATGTTTAAGATTTTTCTTTCTTTGTTTTTTCCTTCCTTTCTTCCTCCCTCCCTCCCTCCCTCCTCCCTTCCTTCCTTCCTTTTTTCAGCCTGTACTGAGGTCATGAAGATTATCCCATGATTTCTCAGCTTTTAATATTTTATGGTTTGATGTTTTACATTTAGATCTGGGCTGTATTTTTAATTCATTTGCATCTAAGGTGTGAGGTTTAGATAAGGTTGTTACTTATTTATTTTTTTGTCTTCTTGTATGGATGTCCAGTTGCTCCAGCAACTTTTCTTGGAAATACTGTCCTTTCTCCTTCTTGTCAAAGTAAATTGCCTGTATCCACATAGGTCTACCTCTGGTTCTATGGGTTTATCTTTTTGAAAGTATCACTTTCTTTTGATTATTGTATGGGGTAGAGTGACTATTCAAACTTCATTTAATTTTTCAAAACTGTTTCATCAATCCTAGCTCATTTGTTTTTCCATGTAAGTCTCAGCATCAGTTTATGAATATCTACATACTTCAGAGAGTTTGATTAAAATTACAACTATTAATCAGTTTGAAGAAAATTGACACCCTAACTTACTGAATATGATAATCCATGGTCAGAGGATGTCTTTTGATTTATCTAGGTCTTCTTTGATTCCTTTCTTCAGGGTTTTATAGTTTTCAGCAAACAGATTTTGCGTGTGTTTTATTCAATTTTTATTTAAATATTTCTTTTTGAGGTAAGTTATTTTAAATAGTATTGTGTTGTTCTAAATTTTGTTTTCTGTCAACACACTGCAAACTGATAGATTGTTGAGAGTTTTCCTTATATCCTGTGACCTCTTTTAAATTCACTTATTAATTTTCCAGGCTATTCTTGTACATTACTTGGGAATTTCTGTATTCACAGTCATGCTACCTATGAACAGGGACAATTTCTTTGTTTTCAATTTCCTTTTGTTATTATTATTGTATTTAACTGTCAGCTGTTCTGTTTAAGACTTCTAAAAGGTTGTCACAGAGTGGTGGTGAGAGAGGACAGCTTTGCTTATTCTTGGTTGTAGGAAGAAATCATTCAATCTTTCACCATTAAATATTGAATTAGCCTTAAATTTTTAAGAGACTCCCTTTATCAAGTTGAGGCAATTATTTTTTACTTCTACTTTGCTGAGAGTTCTGTTTTATTATAAATGGGTGTCAAATTTTGTCAAATGTATTTTTTATGCATCAATTGATATGATTATACATTTTTTATTTTTTAAACTCTTAATATGGAGGATTGTATTGATTGATTTCTGTATATATTTGGCTTGGCTTTGCTGCATGTCTCAGAAAAACTGCCCTTGGTCATGCCACCATCCTTTTTTTTTTTTTTTTTTGTATTTTTTTCCAGATATGGTTTTCTAACCCTTTCTTGAAGATTTGTGTGGCTGTGATCATGAGGAATGGTGACTTGTTGTTTTGTGAGGTATAGAGAATATATTTTTGTGTTCCTGTAGAGTTGAAACTTTCTGAGTAATTTTGCTGGAACCTTTGGATCCTGGGATAAGAACAAGTCTTGCAGAGTTAGTTTACAACTGCATAGATAGTGAGAGAACTCCAGAGTGATTTACCTACCTGCAGAAGGATATATTTACTTTTCAAAGAAAAATAAGACCTAAGATTTGATAGATTTCTTTAGGTTGTAAAAGCTGGAGATACTGGAGTTTATCTGATCCTTGGAGAGATGTATTCATATTACAAAAGATCAGATTCATCCTATTTCATCTTCGGTGAAGGAAGGTTTTCTCCTTTTAGAGGTTGAAGAGGAGAGACAGATTCTTTTGTATTTTAGCAGGAAAAAAATTCATTTTCCTCTCTTCCTCATTTATAAAATATCTGTGTAAGCATAGGAGATTTTACCTAGCTTTCCTAATATTGATCCAAGGGGAAGAAATGAATATAGGAAGCCATGCAGTCATTATTTGCTTTAAAAAGACAATAATGATAATCTCTATTTGATTTTAAATACTTCCTGTGTACATTCTGGATAAAGTGGATAAAGATGAATCTTAAAAGTCCAGTACTCAGCCAAGGTAAATTCCATTACTTAATGTGGTGACTGCTGTGACATCTTAGTCTCCAGTTTAAAGAGATACAGAAAAATGTCATTATTGGATATGAGGCAGATGTGTTTATTTGTTTTTGTAGCCCTGAGATGCAGTCATCGTTGGCACTGCAGTATAACTTTCTCGTCTTGCTCCCAAAAGTTGTTTGAAAAAGGAAGAAGGAAGGGAAAGAGGGAGGACGGAAGGGAAAGAAGGAAGAGGAAAAGGAAAGAAAGGAGAGGGCTGAAGGGAGAGCCAAAGAGAGGTAAAGCAAGGGGTAGAGGGACAGGGGACAGAACTCATAGACGTAAATCTCTCTCTGTAGGGTTCTGTAATTGGACTTGACTTTGTATTTCAGGCCCTTTCTCTTTATTTTGGAAACCGTGATAGTGCGGTGGTGAAGAGCTACGGCCGCTCACCAAAAAGACCAGCAGTTGAAATCTATCAGGTGACAGTTCTGTTCTGTCCTGTAAGGTCACTATGAATCAAAAACAACTTCATGACAAGAGGTTCATATTTTTTTCCCCGTTATTTTAAGTCAGAAAATGGAGGTATACTTTACATACAATAAAATTCAACCTTTAAAAATACATAGTTCAGTGAGTCTGGGCAAATACGTATATATCACATTTTTACTCAAATAACAAGTCTCTTATGTTTGCCAATCTTGCCTTCCCCCTCACAGTATTTTCATAAACATATTGCCAACCTATCATAAGCATATTACAGTAACTTTTTTTTTTTTTACAATAAAATGTAAAAAAATGGCATAACAATCCTTATGAAAATACTTTGCAGTGGGTGTTCCATATGTTAATTTTTATTAGCATAAGTGTGGTGTGCTAATTTTTTAGAGCAACAAGCAAAGCATATTGGCATGGTGGTGCTTATGAAAATAACCTCTCAGGGGGAAGGCCTATGGACAAACAAATATAGAAGATGCATGATGTTTGCTTAAGAATATGAGAACTGCAACCACCAACACAGCAGAGACAGGTAACATTTCCACTGCCCCCCAAATTGCCCCATGCCTTTTCTCAAATACTCCTTTCTCCCTACTTAAGTTCTCGGCAACTGCCGACGTATTTTCTGGCCATAGTATTTGGGCTATTCTAAAATCTCATGTAAATGGAATCATTTAATGTGCAGCTTCTATTTCTGGCTTCTCTCACTTAATGTGATTCTTCTGAGATTCATGCCATGTGGTGTGTATCCACTGGTCATTCCTGTTTATTTCTGAGTAAAATTCCAGAGTGTGAGTATTTTTATGCTTTCGTCAGTTGATTGGCATTTGAGTTAATTCCTGTCTGGGGTTGTTATGAATATCTCTTTCTTCTTTATAGATAGTTTCTTAATTTGCCTTCTGTTGAGTTTCAAATCATGTCATTTCATCCTTAGGTGTGGTCACTCTGTGACATTCACTGACAGGAAAGATCCTTTTGGTTCTGGAGTAATTTTACCTACCCTCCTGACCTTAATTAGGAAATAACCACCTCCTGCATTTCATTTCCAGCTCAAGTTCCATGCTGTATTCTTTGCTGTGGTGTTCTCTTTTTAAGTCTGAAAACCAAAAAGGTAACTTGACACTTCTCTCATTTGTTTGAAACATGTATCTGTTCAGGACATGCTAGGGCAGCTGGGATTTTCTTAGCTCACTCTGCTTAAACACCTTTTCAAACAAGGCTTGCATTCTGAGGCGCCATGCTAGATACTCTCTGGGCTACATGCTAAGAGGCATGGAACTGGACTGGGGCTCCCAAGCTTTCTCTGGATAACATTGCCTCTTCTCTCCCCAAACCAGTAAGTAAGTGTGGGAGACAGCGGATACCATTTAGGTTTTTCTGCAGTACTCATTAATGCTTAAACTCAATTGGCCTTCACACACTACCCTTGAACCTATACCACAGGAAGAGCTACACAGGCATGTTTGTCTGGAATGTGATTAAGTTAAAGGAAATAAACCAAAATTTCTATTTTGGCCTACAATTTTAGAATCTGGAAGTTAAGAATTTAACTGTTGACTGTTCACCATGTGGCAAATCCAGATTCCTATTTCAAATATCAAATAAGTGAAAGACACAGAACTAAATACGTGAAAACATATAAGTTAATATGCTGCTGATCATACTGCCACAAAGACAGATAAACAACTGATGATCTTTTATACAGCTAAACATCTCATGGGATTTGTTTTCTTGGTTTTGGAGGTTTACAGTCATGGTTTCATGGGCCATCCAAGTCAACTAGTGTAACATTGTTTTTACTGTTTCTCTTTTATGTTCTGTTTTATTGCACAGTACTTGGAGTCTTAAAAACTTAGAAGTGGCAATCCAAGATATAATAATTAGTATCTATCCTGAAAGAGCAGAAGAATAAGATGAGAGAAAAGAATATACATTTAATTGCCACCATGAGCAACTGCCTCATTTGCCTTGAGACCAGAAGAACTAGATAGTTCCTAGCTACCATTACTGGATGTTTTGATCAAGAGTCTGTAGAAGAATCCCGATCAAAAGGGGGAAATGTTGAACATGATATCAAGCTCTCATAGAATCCAGAATTTCTGGATTCACTGAGGCTGGATAACCCTCCAAAACTGTTGCTCTGGGACTAACTTTAAGGATAAACAATGCTCTGATTCATTGTTAAGAGAAATAATACCAATCCAAAATCAAACCCGCTATCACTGAGTCAATGCTGACTCATAGCAACTCCATAGGTCAGAGCAAAACTGCCCCACGGAGTTTCCAAAGAGTACCTGGAAGATTAGAACTGCCAATCTTTTGTTTAGCAGATACAGCACTTAAGCACTACACCACAATAATAGTTTAGCATAATTCATCAGGAACGTCTGGCTTCAGCATTGTGCTCTTTTAAAGAATGATCCATGTGTGATCAAAATGACAACAGTAAATTAAAGGATAGATTAGAAATTTAGAAGTCAGTGAGTTTACATTGCTGACAGAATAATTTGGAAAACAATAGTAAGAATATTGCACAATTTAAAGGTTGTAATTAATGTCATTGAATTGCACATGAAGAAACCATTCAAATTGGTGCATGTTTTCCTATACATATTTTCAACAAAAATAATTTAAAAAGCTGGTAATAATATAGCTAAGAGGTATTTTTACGAAGTTCAGGAATTTTGACATGTACAAATTCATTTAATCCACACTGTAACACTAAGGACACTTATTCCAGAACCGCTAGGTTAGTCATTAATGATGGAGCTTAGATTCAAATGTCAGCAGTCTGTTCCCAAAGTCTGAGCTCTTAGCCCTCAGCAATTAGGATTATTGAATATATAGACAGAGTCATACATGTATATATACCTATCTCATTATTGTTTTAAACATATATGAGCAACATTCAGATGTCTCAATAAAGATATAGATTGCAGGCAGTGATTTAGCTTCTTTTCTCTCCAACCTCAGAAAGTCATACAAAAGGCCTTTTGTTTTTTTTGAAGAAATAGAATGATTTTTTGATAATGCATTAGGAATAACAGCAAAAATTTGGTTGGTGGAAAGTCATTGGAATATTTGGTCATGTAGAGAAGATAATAAAAGAGATGTCATCTTGAGAACCAGTAAAGTAAATGTCAGACTTGAAACGGTTGAAGTTCCCCGTGCCCAGGATTACTTGTTTACTGAGAAAACATCAGGCACACTTGTAAATAGACTAAGTGTGTGTTTTGGCTTGTAGAAAGACAGAAATATCATGATGTCAGGGAGGAGAAGGAGAGAGAGAAAGAGAGACATCTGTGCTAGATCCTTGCATTTGGCCCTGAGATTTGAAAATTTTCAAGCTAAAGAAATTGGTGGGCAGGTGATTAATGGTTCAGTAGATTTTTTTGTGTGCATGCTTCTTTGTTTGCTTTCTCCAGTGTGGGTGCTTTTTCCTAATCTAAACACATTCAGTTCTCTAGAGCTTATAACTTGTACAGTGGTAAGATGCTTGTACCAGAAAAGGAGTTGAAAATGTATACTGTTATTGACATTCGGGGCCTATTTCAAGGCATAAATGAAGAAAGAAAAATGTGAAATGCCCATCACGTTTAAAAAGTTCCATGCCAATGGAATAATAAGAAAAAGTATGAGAACTTACAAAGGAAGTCAAAAAACAGTTCTTAACTTTCAGAGATTGCAGCTCTACACTGCAGGTGTAGAAGTATACATGGATAACAGGTCACCAGTCACCCACAACGTCAGCTCTGTCAAAACAGTAAGCCAGGATTTGCAATATGATGTAAAAACCTCACTGATACTTCATCTGGGTAATTATACTTTTCATTTTTTCCTATATAAAGACAAAAATACAACGAACCCCAACTTCCGTTAATTAAAAATGTTTCCCTAGACACTCTTTGATTATCTTATTTATTTTGTACCTTTGGCTTTCTCACCATTCTCTCTCCATGAAGTTCAGGTTGAATAATCAAGATATCTTTCATTTCAAACAGACTAGTGGGACAGTTAATGTTCCAGAAGAGAAAAGCGGGGCTTGGAGGTACAGAAGCAATCACAAAGAGAACAAACGCCTCACTCATGCATTCAGTGCGTCTCGTTAAATGCTCACCACAGCCTGGTGCTGTGTTAGACGTTGGCACAGACAGGGAGGTGTACTCAGGTTCCAGGATCTCCTGAAGGTCGCTCACAGTCACTAACACATGGAGCAATGTTGAGCCATATTTAAATTCAATGATACTCAAATTATAGTATCAATTATGAGCCTTTCAATTTCAAATGAAACTTTTTTTTTTTTAAGGAAAAACACAATAACCTATAACTACAAAGTAGACTTCTCAGTGGTAGTATATCTTGTTAAAATCTTTCTGGATGAAAATTTGACAGTCTTTAAAATAGAGCCTTTGTCATCTAGTGCTGCCATAACAAAAGTACCACAAGTGGGTGACTGTAACAGGAGAAATTTATTTTCTCATGGAAAAGCAGGCCAAAATTCTAAATTCAGGGTGTGAGCTTCAGGGCAAGCCTTTCTCTGTTGGCTCTGGTGTGAGGTCTTTGTTGTTCTCAGTCTTCCCCTAGATCTGGAGCTTCTGGGTCCTTTTCCAAGGACACATTCTGCTCTGGGCACTGCTTCTTGGTGGTGTGAGATCCCCAGCTCTCAGCTTGCTTCCCTTTCCTTTGTATTCTAAAAGACTGCCTCAAGGTGTGACACAGTTTTATGCATTGAGTCCTGCCCCCCACCACCCCAACCGCTGCTCACACTTGCTTGTTAACATCATAAAGGCAGAATTTACCACATACAGGAACATCACACTGGGAATTAAGACCTGGAATAATCTACCAAAGCACAACAGACAGTTGCCTACTGTTAATGGCCAAGCCAGCCAAATGTTGTAGAGTCAGATTCGTCAACAGGATTATCATTTTTTAGAACTCCACATTCTATTTTTTTCTACCATATTGTACAATGAATAAGCAAAATTGAAAAACATTATTTCTTTCTTAAAAGAGCATCGTATTTCTTCATGTAAGCGAGGTCAGTATTCATTCACACTGCCATTACCTAGGCGCTGATTTTATTTTATACAAAAACCTTGATTTTTTTTTCCTATCAGCTGCTTTTATAGAAGACTGATGATGACAGTGCTAAAATAAGTGAGTCATTCAACAGTGTAGTTATGATTTATTAAACTAATTCATTAGCTACAATGATTCTAAGGGAAATAAGTCTTCCAATGTGAAAAAAAAGGCCATATTGTTTTGTGGTCTTGTAATACACAGAAATCTCTCAAACTATTCAATGATTTGTCTAACCTCAAATTCCATGAGGATAAATGTAATTCCATGTAAGAGTACATGGAATTAAGTCATCAAGCTTAATTGTTCTAAGTGCTACACACCTCATAACTGAACATCACTACGGTCACCTTCAAAGTACTCCCTGTGGGAAGCTCTGTGCCTATGCCAGTGCCCAGTCCACCCTTCAAAGCATTTGGGGACTCTTTCTGGAATGGCCATTGCACAGAGTGGCACAGTGGCAAGTTCATGATGTTAACTGTATAATAGTCTGTGAGGGAGTTTTCACGAGTAAACAAAGAACTGTATTGGAACACCCTCCCTACTCACCTAATCTGGCCCCCAATGGCTTTTTTCTTTACCTAAAGATAAAGGAAATATTGAAAAGAAGACATTTTGATGCCATCAAGGGTAGTATGATGACAGCTATGATGGCCGTTCCAGACAAAGAGTTCCAAAATTGCTTTGAAAGGTGGGCTAGGGACTGGTGTCACTGCATAGCTTCCCAAGGGAGGACTTTGAAGATGACTGTAGTGATACCCAGCAATGAGGTAGGTAGCACTTTTTCTAGGATGACTTGGTGAACTTAATCAGCAGTCTTTGTATTACCAAAAACTGAAGGGTCGTGTGGTGGAGAACTTGATTGCTAACCAAAATTTTAGCAGTTCGAATGTACCAGCCTCTCCCTTCTACTCTGTCCCATAAGTCCCTCTGAGTTGGAATTAGCTGGATGGGAATAGGTTTGGTTTGGTTTATGTGTTCAGTACTTGGCACAGTAAGATAAGAGTGAATTCATGTATTATTTTTAAAATCAAATAGAATCCTTTGACTCTGTCATAATATTAAATATCGTGGGTTTAAACTATAAGATGATTTAAAATTACAGCTATTACCTAATATCCAGCAGCTCAATTTGTGTTTCTTGAATGAGAAATAAACGGTATATGCATTTGTCAGAACCAAAAGAAGTGATCAAATTTGATCAGTCAAGCAGGCATTATGTGACATACCAGGTTCACCAGTTAAGTCCTAAACGTCATTGCTCTAAGGGTTACCACCTCATTGTTGAGTATCACTACAGTCACCCTCAGAGTCCTCCCCTCAGGAAGCTGTGCACTGATGCCAGTGCCTAGTCCACCTTTCAAAGCAGTTTTGGAACTCTGTCTGGAAGGGCCATTGTGCGTGCTGGTATGGCGGCACGTCACAAACGTAATTGTGTCGTTGTCTACGAGGGAGTTTTTAGCCAGTAAACAAATAACAGTATTGGAACACCACTCTGCTCACCTGAACTGGCTCCCGGTGGCTTTTTTCTTTACCCAAAGATGAAGGAAATATCTTAAGGCAGACATTCAGGACATTGATGTAATATAATGACAGCTTTGATGACCATCCCAGAAAAAGAGTTCTGAAATTGCCTTGAAGGACAGACTAGGTGCTGACATCAGTGCATAGCTTCCCAAAGGAAGTACTTTGACGGTGACTGTGGTGATATTTAGCAACGAGGTATGGAGCACTTTTCTAGGAAGAGTTCTTGAACTTAATTGCCAGGCCTTGTATTTACCATTCACCGCTTTATTTCTTTTGTCTTTTTATTGTAATGGAAATTTTCTATTCCTTCTCTGTGGCTCACAATTACACATGTACTCATGCAACTGAGTATAAAAGAGGTTAGAACCGTTTCTGGGAAGATTTGTCTTGAAGGAAAGGTTGTAGATCTGATACCATCAAGTGTATAAGTTAATGTCGTGATGTGCTGTTGAACTGATTCTCCCAAAACCACAACAAGCACTACTACACCTTACAGTATGTCTACATTGATATACAGACATCTATATTTGGGACTTTGTAGAGATAAAGCTCAGTGGTTAACCCAAAAACCATTTCAAATTCGTTTGTTCCTTGTTCATATCCTACAATTTAGCATGCAAGTAGGACATACTGACTTTCCCACATTCTTTTGCAGTTAAGGTTATAACCTGACCCTGTTCTGGACAATGATTTTTTATGGAATTTTTGGAAACCATTTTTTCCTGGTTTTCTGAACTTTCGTCACGTCTAAGAAGTGGCATGATGCTTTGATCTACAGAAGGCACACTGAGACCATGGAAGGACACAGATGAGGAATACAATCCAATAAACTGAGAACAGCAGAGGAGAGACAGGGAGAGCCAGGATCCTCTATTGCCTCGTGGAGCCACAGGCTGAATACTGGCAGCCTCCGGAGAGTTCTTCCTGATAACGCTACACTCTTGATTTAAACCACTATTTGTCAGATTTTGTTGTTTTTATAAAACACTCTCTTAATTGATACCTTTCCTTAACATTCGTTTGTTCAATGACTATTTCAACATCTACCAGAAGCAAGGTATTCGCCATACTCAGTGCTGGTGGTGATCATCAAAGAACCCAACTTCAGGAAGAATATGGTCTCTAGGAAAGTACATGTTAATATGAAAATTATGCCAGGACTATCATCACAAGACAGAACATGTCACAGAGAGACACAACACTTAAATGGAGACCTGCAGATTGACAAATGCCCGCTAGGCAAAGAGAAGAGTGGAATGTTGCAGCCAGAGGGCCACACCAGCTAAGATGACAAAGCCCTGGGCAAGAAGGACCTTGACGTATTTTCAGAAATGAGAAAGACAGGCAGCCTTGTGAATCTGGACACAATTTTAATGCGTTTAGACTTTAAGAGTGTGGTCATTTAGCAAAAAGAGACAATTCAGAGTATTGTGTTCTTAATGCAAGGAATGTGGAGAGTTAGAGAAGAATTTTCATTCTAAATTGTGCCCTGGGTTGGTGTAAACACATATACTGACCTTTCTTCCTTAACAAGAATCTCTTAAAATCAGAGCAAAGGAGGTAGAAAAGAAATATATTTTCAAAAGCACTACTGATACTAGAGGCAGCGTATGCAAACAACACAATATAGATGTTAGAACCCTGTGCACATAACTGCTATGCGTTAATACGGTAATTTAGCTGTTTTGTATTACTTCATGAATTTTATACATTTTTTTCATGAGCTTTCATTCCAGTAGACTGGAGATGGGAGGGGTGAGATTAACCTGCCAGTTAGTACTCTGTAGACTGTAACATAAGTGCAGAAGAATGTATTAATCGTAAGTAAACAACTCAGAAAATTACCACAAAATAAATGTTTATCCTGAGATGAACCACGACTCTGGGGGTGCCGTGGTTGAGCATTTGGTTGTTAGCTGCAAGTTTGGTGGTTCAAACCCAGTAGACCCTCCAAGGGAGAAAGACCAGGCAGTCTGCTTCCATGGAACTCCCAGGCTTGGGACCCCGTGGGACCGTTCTCTTCTGTCGTACACACGTGGTCGCTGGGAGTCAGAACTGACTTGAGGGCAATGAGGTTTGGTTTGGTTAACCATGACTCAAACCAGAAATACAGATCTGCTGTCCTTTAGTGGGTTTCAACTCACAGTGAACTTATCGGGGAGAGTGGAACTGCGCCCGAGAGTTTCCGAGCCCTTTTGGTTAACAGTCATATAGGTAAAAAAAATAAAATGATCCAATACCCTTATACTGCTTTCCGGCTGGTGCTCATAGTCCGC
The DNA here is from genome assembly GCA_028571685.1 of Heterohyrax brucei. Classification (NCBI taxonomy): domain Eukaryota; kingdom Metazoa; phylum Chordata; class Mammalia; order Hyracoidea; family Procaviidae; genus Heterohyrax; species Heterohyrax brucei. The sequence goes on along the minus strand of CM053162.1, from coordinate 69,506,386 downwards.
CTTGACTTCTCAGCCCCTGAGGCATTTCCTTGGCTTTTAAGCTTGAAAGTAATCATTGAGCATATTTATTTATTTGTGTCTAAGTTTCTTCCCTCATCACGTTGCACGTAGTTGTAACGTACTCATTTTCACTACTGTATATTATCCTAGAGTATGAATCCACAGCATTGATCTGTCTGGCCTACTATTAATAATGCATTTCAACTGTTTACAGTAATCATTTATTATAAACACAACTACTGTTAATATCCCTGTCAACGGCTTTTGTGAACTGGACATACGTGGAGCTGTTTGGTCATTGTAGTACAATTGCTGGGTTATAATGACTGAAACCTTCAGTTTAGTACTGTAAGCTATCCAACAGTTCTCTGAAGTGCTTTTGTAAATTTACCCTCCTGCCAGGAGGATTTGACAGTACTAACTAATCCGTATCTTTGTCAACATTAATATTGCTACTCATTTTAATGTTAGCCACCTGTCATGTGCTTTGCAGTATCTCACTGCAGTGGTCCTTTGGATTTCCTTGATGGCTGAAGTTGCTGAGCAGTTCTTCATTTTGTTATTGCCACATGGGTACGTTCCTGTGTGAGGTTCCTGTTGAAATATTTGGCCTGTCTTCATACAGGGTGGCTTGTCATTTACTTATAAATTTGTATTTTTCATTATGATAGCTATTTTTCCTATATATGTATAATATGCACTTTCTTATCCTTTTATTCTTCTTAATGATACATTTTGAGAAACATCAGTTTTCAGTTTTAGGTTAGTCTAATTCATAGTCTTTACTTCAAGGTTAATGTGTACTGGGTATTGTTTAATAAAATTTTGCTTGTATTGATGACAGATAGAAAGGCATTCTATGTTATCTTCTATTAGCTTCGTTTTTGCATTTCACATTTAAATATACAAGGACTTGCAATTCGTTTTGGACTGTGGTTGAGATACAGGTCAAAATTCTTTTTCTTCTATTTCCCACTTCATAATCTAAATCATCCAGTTAAATGAATGAAAACACAGTTCTTTCCCCAATACTGCTAGCATTCCATCTTTGTCATAATTTTGGTCCTTCTTGAGTAAGTTTCAAAGGAACTCTTTTGTTTTGATGGTCTATATGTCCATCCTAAAGCTATGTCACGGGTTGTAATTGCTTGAATTCTGAAAGTCCTGGTATTCATTATTGTAAATTCTCCAACTTTGCTTTTGGGGGAGGGAGTGTTGATTAGGTTATTTCATTTTTTTTTATTATGATTGAATGAAAATACACATTCCCGTATAAATTTGCATGCTCACCTATATGCAGCTTCCACTGCTCTCCCTGCACAGTGACATCACATTCTTCCTCTCTGCTCCATGCATGTCCTATCCTCCCAATGGTCTCCTATCTTCTCCTCTCCACCCATTCCCCTTCCTCCAGTATGAGGTCAACAGGACAACATCCTATAGATGCCCAGAACCATAAAATGCCCACGAAATATGGTCACTCTGCATCTCCAAGTCCAATCCATTGCTGTCCAAAAAGTTGACCTTCATTATGGTTTATGGACAGGGGCAGCATCAGGGCCAGGGGCCATGCTCCCAGGGGAACCCTGAAGCCCCTGGACCATCAGTTGTGGTCTTTTAGTGGAGATCTCAGGGTGTACCCCTCTTTATACTTGTGTTGCCAGTGAGACTCAACTTTGTGAGCTCCATCATGGCTATCACTGGTGGTGGCTGGGCACCATCTGGTTCTTCTGGTCACAAGTCTATGTGGACACCCACTCACGTGGGTCTCTCTGTCTTCTGGATTCTCTTTCCCCCATGTTGTTATGGACTTCAGTGATTGTCCATTCCTCCTAAGCTGGGGCCATTTGCTGTACCCGCAGATGTCAGCTTGGCAGCTTTTAACACCCCAGACGCCACTCACCAATGTGGGGTGCTGCGAGTCCTCATTAGCAAAACATTAGTTGTACCAATTGGCCTCGATTTCTCCTGAGAGCATGGTCCACGCCCCCCACCCCACCCCAGCTACTCTGTCCTTGCACTATTGGGTTAAGATGGGAGGAGTACACAAGTTGTGTTGAAGTCCCATTAATATTGATCTTCCTACTAATGTGTGCCCAACCAAATTTCTAACAACTATCTGGTCTAAACCTTCCCCCCTTGCCCTCCCGCCCTCCCTACCCTTGCAGCCATCAAAGAATCTTTTCTTCTATACATAAGTCTGTTTTTGAGATGTTATCGTGGGGGTCTCATACAGTATTTGTCCTGTCGCTGACTACTTTCACTCAACATAATGTCCTCCAGTGGAAACCAGGTTAAGAGATGTTTCCTGCCATCATCGTTGTTCTTTATCATTGCATAGTGTTCCACTGAGTATATAGACCATAGTTTACCTTTCCGTTCTTCTATTGTTGGGCATCTGGGTTGATTCCATCTTTTTGCTATTGTGGGCTGTGCTGCGATGAACATTCCAGTGCACGTATCATTTGGTGTGAATGGCCTTGATTCTGTAGGATATATTCCAACAAGTTGAATTACAGGGTCAAATGATATATCTATATCCATTATTTCAAGGGAGCGCCGCATTGCTTTCCAAAGAGGTTACACCATTTTGCAATCCCACCAACAGTTTAGGAGAGTTCTAATTTCTCCACAGCCTCTCCAGCATTTAGTGTTGTGCATTTTTTGGGTCATTGCCAACCTTACTGGGGTGAGATTGTATCTCATTTTGCTTTCATTTGAATTTCTTTAATAGCGAATGATCATGAGCGTGTCTCCATGTGTTTTTTGGCTGCCTGGATCTCCTCTTTTGAGAACAGTTGGTCTATCTCCTTGGCCCATCACTTAACTGGATGATTTATCTTTTTCCAATTGATATTTTGTAGCACCTTATAGATTATGGAGATCAGGCATCAGTCTGACATAGAGTTGCCAAATATTTTTTCTCATTCTGTAGGTGGCCTTGTAATTCTATTAATAAAGTCTTTGTATAAGAAAAAGTGATTGATTCTTAGTAGTTCCCATTTATCTATTTTCTCTTCTGTTGATTGTGATTTGTTTGACGCATTTTGAAGTCTGTCTATGTTGTGTATTAAAACTACCATTGTTGTTCCTACTTTTTCTTGGATGAGCTGTATTGTTTTTGATTTGATATTTAGGTCTTTTATCCAGTTTGAGTTGGTTCTTGTATAAGGTGTAAGATATGGGTCTTGTTTTAATTTAGTGCAGATGGATAGCCGATTTTGCCAGTACCATTTGCTGAAGAGATTTTTTTTACTTCAGTTTAATATCTTAGGGCCTTTGTCAAACATCAACTGCTCATAGGCAGATGATGTCATCTCTGGGATCTCAATTCTGTCCCACTGATCTGTCTGTTTTTGTACCAGTACCAGGCTGTTTTGACTACTGTGACAGTGTAATAGGTTCTGAGGTCAGATAATGAGAGTCCTCCCAGTGTGTTCTTCTTTAGTAATGCTTTACTTATCCGGGGCTTCTTCCCTGTCAGACAAAGTTGGTAATTTGTTCCTTCATCTCATTAAAAAATGTCACTGGAACTTGTATTGGGATTACATTATATAAGCAGGTTGTTTTGGGTAAAATAGACATTTTCACAATGTTAAGTCTTCCTATCCACGTGCAGGATAGATTTCTCCATTTATGTAACTCTCTCTTAGTTTTTTGTAGTAATGGTTTGTAGTTCTCTTTGTAAAGGTCTGTCATTTCTCTAGTTAAATTTGTACCTAGGTACTTTATCTTCCTAGAGGCTATATAAATGGTATTGACTTGGTGATTTCTTCCTGAATAATTTTGTTGTTGATAATAAAGGAATCCCATTTATTTACTTGTGTTTATCTTGTATCCTGAGACTTTGCCAAACTCTTCTATCAGTTTGAGCAGTTTCCTTACGGATTCTGTGGGATTCTCTGCATATATGATCATATCATCTGCGAATAGGGAGATTTTGACTTCTTCTTTGCTGATGCAGATGCCTTTTATTTCTTGGTCTTGTCTAATTGCTCTGGCTAGAACTTCTAGTACAATGCTGAATAGGAGAGGTGAGAGTGGGCATTCTTGTCTAGTTCCTGTTCTCAAGGGAAACTGTTTCAGTCTCTCTCCATTCGGGATGACATAGGCAGTTGGCTTTGTATAAATGACCCTCAGTGCGTTGAGGAACTTTCTGTCTGTGACTATTTTGCTGAGTGTTTTTAGCATGAATGGGTGTTGGACTTTACCAAATGCCTTTTCTGCATCAATAGACGAGATCAGGGATTCTTGTCTTTTGTGATATTTATGTGGTTGATCACATTAATTGTTTTTCTGATACTGAACCAGACTTACATCCCTGGTATGAATCCAACTTTGTCGTGATGGATTATTTTTTTTGATATGTGGTTGTATTCTATTGGCAAGAATTTTGTTGAAGTTTTTTGCATCTAGATTCATGGGTGATATTGGTCTGTAGTTCTCCTTCTTGGTTAGGTCTTTCCCTGGCTTTGGTATATGGGTTATGCTGGCTTCATAGAATGAATTTGGGAGTATTCCATCCCTTTCTATGCTGTGAAATAGTCTTAGTAGTATTGGAGACAACTCTTCTCTAAAAGCTTGGTAGAATCCTGCAGTGAAGCCATCTGGGCCCAGGCTTTTTTTGATTGGCAGTTTTTTGATGATTTTTTTAATCTCTTCCCTTGTGATGGGTTTATTATGTTGTTCTGTTTCACCTTGTGATAATTTTGGTAGGTGATGTGAATCAAGGAATTCGTCCATTTCCTCTAGGTTTTCAAATTTGTTAGAGTACAGTCTCTCATAGTATTCAGCAATGATATTTTTATTTCTGTTGGCTCTGTGCTGACAACTCCTCTGTCGTTTCTTATTTGGGTTATTTGTTTCCTTTACTGTTTTTCTTTAGTAAGTTGAGCCAATGGTTTGCCAATTTTGTTGATCTTTTAAAAAAACCAGCTTTTGGTGTTTTCAGTTTTTTCAATTCTTTTTCTGTTCTCTAATTTGTTTAGTTCTGCTCTAATCTTTATGATATGTTTTCTTCTGGTGCCTGACGTGTTCTTCTGTTGTTCTCTCTCTACTTGTTCAAGCTGTAGGGTCAGTTCTTTCTTCCTTCCAGATGTATGCATTTATGGAGATAAACTGACCTCTGAGCACAGCTCTGGCTGTATCCCACAGGTTCTAGTAGGAAGTGTTTTCGTTCTCATTGAAATCCATGAATTTCTTGATTTCAACCTTGATGTCTTCTATACCCATGGTTTTTTGAGCAAGATGTTGTTCAGTTTCCAGGAGTTCCACTTGCTATCTGTGTTTTTTCTGCTAATGATTTCGACTTTTATGGCTTTAGGATCTGAGAAGACGCTTTGCATTAATTCAATGGTATGGATTTTGTTGAGAATTGTGTTATGTCCTAACACATGGTCTATTCTGGAGAATGTTCCAAATGCACTGGAGAAGAGGTTGTAGTTGTCCGCTAATAAATAGAAAGTTCTGTATATGTCAATGAAGTCTAGTTGGTTGATTGTTGCAATAAGGTCTTCTGTGTCTTTATTGAGCATATTTCTAGACGATCTGTCCAATATTGAGAATGAAGTGTTGAAGTCTCCTACTATTATTGTGGAGTGATCTATCTCCTTTTTGAGTGTAGTCAGTGTTTCTTTGATGTATTTAGGTGCTCTAATATTAGGTGCGTAAATATTTAATATTGTTAAGTCCTGCTTGTGTGTTGAACCTTTCAGCAGTAATGTCCATCCTTGTCCACAGTGGTGAATTTTACATTGAAATCGATTTTATCTGAGATTAGAATTGCCACCCGTACTCTTCTTTGTTCATTGTTAGCTTGATAGATATTCTTCCATTCTTTAATTTTCAGTTTGTTCCTATCATTAAGTCTAGGTGAGTTTCTTGTAGTCAACATATAGACGGGTCATGTCTTTTGATCCAAGATGTCACTCAATGTCTCTTTACTGGAGCATTCCGTCTGTTCACATTCAATGTAATTATTGATAGGTATGTATTCTGTACTGCCATAGTGATTTATTTATTTTTGTATTGATGTTTTCTCTGTCCTTATTAATCTGTTCTGTGACCTTCTTCTTTGTGAGTTGATTTTTCACCTTTTTCAGGGTTGGTTTTTTGGTTGTTGAGACTCCTGTATGACATTTCTTGATATGCTATGTTGCTTCTTTACTGTGCTTTATGGCTGCCACTATGATCCCACTTACTAAACTATATATAAACCCAATTTTGATTGCTACCTGTCTTGTCAACTTCCTCTCCATCTGGAAGGACTATAATAACTGTAGTACATCCCTCTTTTTAATATGATGATATCATAGTTTACATGATACAATCAGTAGACTGTTTCTTTCACTATTATGGCTTTGATTGTTTTTGGAGCCTTTCCTAACTGACTAGGACTCTGGATAATGTGTCCTAAAATACAAAGTTAGCAGTTTTGTGCTTCCAAGCCAAGAGATTCTTTCAGTATTTCTTGTAGCTTTGGTTTGGTTTTTACAAAGTCTCTGAATTTCTGTTTATCTGTGAATGTCTTAATTTCATTTCCACATTTGAAAGATAGTTTTGCAGGATATATAATTCTTGGTTGGAAGTTCTTCTCCTTCAAGGCTTTGAATGTGTCATGCCACTGTCTCCATGCCAGCATCGTTTCTGCAGAAAGCCTACAGGGTTTCCCTCTGAATGTTAGCTTTGCTTCAAGTCTTGCTGCCTTTACGAGTTTCTGCTTATGTTTCATTTTGTTGGGCTTGATTATAATATGTCTTGGAGACTTTCTTGTGAGATCTGTATTGAGTGGTGTTTGATACATATCTTGGATATCTGTATTTTCTTCTTTCATAATTTCTGGAAAGTTTTCTGTCAGCAGTTCAGCAACAATACTCTCTATGTTCTCTGGTGTCTCTCCCTGTTCAGGAATTCTGGTTAATCATAGATTGCTCTTCTTAATAGAGTCCCACATTCTTCTTAATCCTTCTTCATTTTTCTTGTTTCTTTTTTCTGATTTCTCCTCATAGATGCTGGAGTCCGTAGCTCTGTCTTCCAAATCAGAAATTCTCTTTTCCATTTGTTCCATTCTGTTTTCTTGGCTTTGAATGGTAGTTTCTGTGTTTTTGATTTTGTTCTTGATCTGTTGGATTTCGGAGTACTGATGTTCCATCAAATCAAACAGCTTGCTTAATTTTTCATTTTGCTCTGCTGCATTTCGTATAAGGTCTAGGAGGGCTCTTTGTATAATCCTTTTGTATTCACCTTCTGATAGTTTTAGAAAAGCTTCTTTATCTGGGAAGTTCTGAGGTGGTTTCTTTTGGGGGCCTTCTGATGCGATGAGTGATTTCTGGGTTACTGTCTTCTCCAACTTTTGTTGCCTTTTGGGCTTCATGTGGGTCAATAGAGGCTGGGAGAGATGCTGTGAAGATGGACTACAGTTGCTTCTCTAGGCTGTCTTAAAATGAGAAGTAAAAAGTATTTGACAACTTCCAAAGTCAGTCAGGTTTTCACATGTATACGTCCCTCTTCCCAGTTGGCAAAGTAAGCACCTCTATATTGAACCCCAGATGTTATAAACTAGCTCAAAATGCAGAAAGGCTACTGGCCTGCTGGCCTCTGCTTTTGGGCCCCAACTGTAGGTGATACTGTGTGGAATTCTGCTTTTTTGTTGGAAAAGCAGTCTCTTCTGGGTAGCTACTGCCTCTCAGCCCAGGAATTAGATCCAGCTCAGGCTTCCGTATTGATGACCCCGCCTCCCAGCAAAACAAGATGGCATCCCACACAAGCTAGCCAGCTGCCCCCGCCCAGGCTCCCAGCAGAAAGAGAGGCCATGAGTGCCAAAATGCCCAGAGTCCAGAGTGTTAGTCTCTAAAGACTATGAATGGGGTGCATTTGATCAGGGGATAATTTTATAATTTGATGTACCAATGTGATATAAAATTATATTAAGAGCTGAATACAGTTTATTCCACTCCATAAAAAGTAAAAGTAGGAAATGATTATGCAAAAGAAAAAAAAAAAACAGAAGCAGTAAAGCACAAGAAAAACAAATAAGGTTCAAAAGACAATTATCCTTTGCAATAATTGCTTTTAACAGCAGAAACACCACTTATACTTCAGGTGATATTTTCAGTGAAGGAAGAACTATTTGAGATACACTTATTTTCTTCTTATTAATTCTGCCTCCTAATTAGCTTATAATTTAGTTTTCAAGAAAACATAGTGAAGTCAAGTTTTTTAGAAAAATATTAGTAGCTTGCAAAACTATGAAAGACAGAAGTGAAGTATGAGCTCTTTTTCTTTCACTTTCTTCTGTTGATACACCAAGTAAATTATGCAAAAAAACTTACTTTCAAAGCAAGATTGCCATTGTTTTTAAATATTTTTTCAAGACATTTCAGGAGGCCTGGTGTTGAAGCAGAAACCCTGGTAAAGTGGTTAAGTGCCATATCTGTTAATCAAAAGGTCGGCAGTCAAATCCACCAGGTGCTCCTTGGAAACTAAATGGGGTGGTTCTACTCTGTCCTATAAGGTTGCTATGAGTGGGAATAGACTGGATGGCCATATGTTTGACTTGATGGTGAAGCAGTTAAGAGCTTAGGTTGCTAGTCTGAAAGTCAGCATTCTGATTCCACCATCCACACCTTGGAAACCTGATGGGGCAGTTCTATTCCATCCCATAGGGTCACTATGAGTCAGAATCGACTCGACAGCCTGCAGCAAAAGCATCTCTCTCTCTCAAAATTTATTATGATCAATTTAAAGTTTACAATCCAAGTCAGTGTTCCATACCCACCTCTCCGCAACTCTATCCACTCTCCTCACCCTGTGACAGCACACTTTTCTTTTTCACTCTTTACTTCCAGTGTCCACTCAAGCAACACTTGTGTCCTCCTCTCCACCCTCTTCTCTCCCCTCTAGAAAGAAACCAGTAGGACCAAAAAAAACAAACCAAACACACTGCCGTCGAGTCGGATCCAACTCATAGCAACCATATAGGTCAGAGTAGAACTGCCCCAATGAGTTTTCAAGGAATGCCTGGAGGATTCAAACTTCCAACCTTTTGGTTAGCAGATGTAGCACTTAACCCACTACACCACCAGGGTTTCCACCAGTAGAACAGCCTCTTATATACATACAGAAAAGCACAAAGTCCATGCACCACGAGGGTCACTCTGTGTTCCCAAGTCCAGTCCCTTCTTTGTCTGCAGTTTTGGCTTCAGTACTGGTTTCAGCTCTGGGCTAGCAGCAAGTCTATGGTCCATGTTCTCAGGTGATCCTCTTGGCTGTCGAATCATCAATCCTAGTCTTTTAATAGAGTTCTTTATCTTCACACCTCTTTTTCTCATGCTACATTAGGGACTTGTGGTGATCAAGAGTATGTCAACTTGGCTACTCCATATTTGGCTGCTGTATTAAGTGGTTGCGGTGGCTTCCCGCCCCTTGGCTCTCATCTCATGACCTTCCACTACTACTGCTGGTCTGCTCAAGTAGCCAGGAGCTCCTGTTCTCTGCTTCCGGCGTCTGGTTCTGGGACTTGAACTAGCAGCTGTTGGACTCATCAGTCCTTACAGTCTGCAGTCCTTACAGTCGGCGCTTGGGAGTCCTGCTCCCTGACCTGCCGATCCTGGGTTTGCCAGCCTCTGTCGCTTCGTCTCGCCACCAGCTTGGGATACACTGACCTCCACAACCGGTGATCTAGAACTCTGGTCTCTGACCTGCTGACTTTGGGTTCCTCAGCTTCCATGGCCACGTGAGGCTTGTGCCAGGACTTGGGACATTCAGCTTCTGTGATTACGTGAGCTGTTTCCTATATCTGTATCTATCTATCTATCTATCTCTCTATCTCTCTATCATCTCTTTATCTATCTCTCTATCATCTCTGTCTCTATCTCTCTATCTGTCTATCTATCATCTATCTACCTTATAAATCTTTCCTTGTACCTACACGTGTTACTGGTTTTGCTTCCCTAGAAAACCCAGCCTAAGACAGAACTCTATGTTGTGTTCCCTGTCAGGGCTGTCTTTGGTGGTGGCTGGGCACCATCTGGTTCTTCTGGTCTAATGTTGATATAGCTTCCCAAACATCATGGGTCCTTCTGTCTCCTGGGCTCGTTTTGACTCATGTCTTTGCTGTCCTCAGATGTTATCTGTTCTGGGTGGATTATGACCAAGTGATGTTCCTCAGATAGTGGCTTGTTGACCTGTGAGAGCCCAGATGCCACTCACTAACACAGAGTGTAGAAGACTCTTATAAAAAGACTAGTGATGCCAATTGACTTTGATGTCCCTCGAAAACATAGTCTCCAGACCCCTTTCCTACTACTCTGGCCTTTGAAATGCTGTGTTGAATTTAGAAACCGTTTAGTTTATGGTGTAGTCCAGTTATGCTGACCTGCCTTCTACTGAGTGCTGTCACACCCTCCACCTAGCTGAATTCTTGTTGTCTAACCTATGAATAACCCTCTCTCTTCCTCCCCACACCTGTAGCCACCAAAGAGTATTTTCTTGTGTGCATAAGTCCTTTCTCAAGTCCTTGTAATAGTGGTCTCATATAATATTTGTCTTTCTGCAGCTGACTGATTTCACTTAGCATAACATCTTCCAACTGATTCCAGGTTACGACATGTTTCTGAAAATCATTATTGTTCGTTATCATTGCATAGTGTTCCATTGTATATGTATATACCATAGTAGATTTATCCATTTGTCTGTTGATGGGCACCTAGTTTGATTCCATATTTTTGTGATTGTGGACAGTGCTTCAATAAACATTTGTGTGCATATAACTGTTCATGTGACAGCCTTTTTTGTTTAGGATATATTCCAAGCAGTGGATTTGCTGGATTATATGGTATTTCTATTTCTAGCTTTTAAGAAAGCATCAGATTGCTTTCCAAAGGGATTGTACCATTTTACATTCCTACCAGCAGTGTGGGAGGGTTCTAATGTCTCCACAGCCTCTCCAGCATCTGTTCTTTTATTTTATTTATTTATTTATTTTTGATTATTGCCAACCTTGTTGGGATGAGATGTTATCTTACTGTAGCTTAGATTTGGATTTCTCTAATGGCTAATGATGATGAGCATTTCCTCATGTGTCTTTTGGCTGCCTGGATGCCTTCTTTGGTGAAGAAGATCTGTCTGGCAATAATCAAAAATAAATAAATAAATAAAAATAAAGGAACAAATGCTGGAGAGGCTGTGGAGAGACTAGAACCCTCCCACACTGCTGGTAGGTCTGTCCATCTCCTTTGCCCATTGTTTAATTGGGTTATTTGTCTTTCTCTTGTTGGTATTTTGCAGTACCTTGTAGATTATGGAAATTAGAAGTCCATTCAATACATAATTGACAAATCTTTTTTCCCATTCTGTAGGCGGTCTTTTTACTGTCTTCATAAAGTCCTTGGATGAGCATAAGTGTTTAACTGTCAGTAGTTTCCATTTACCTATTTTCTCTTGTGCTGTTTGTTCACTGTTAGTAAGATTTTATACTCTGTTTAAGCCCTGTATTAAAACTTCCAGTGTTGTCCCTATTGCATTCTCTCTTAATTTCTTTTGTGTGAACACTTTAGAGTTGGGACTCTGTTATACATGCCACTTGGACTTCTGTCCATTTTTCATAAATTAGCCTGTATCTAGAGAATTAATTTTCTTAAATTTGAAAATATTATGTATAGAACATGTTGCAAACATTTTTATCATGATGACTACCTTTTAATACAGCATCTATGATTTTTCCTTTATTATTATAAAAATATGGATATCACTGCCTTCATCAAATTAACGTTTTTCTCAAAGACAATTCAGTGAGATCAAATACATCATGATGTGCAACCATCACCAATGTCCTTTGTCTGTTCCTCAAAACAAAAATTCAGTGCTTCCCAAAAAGTAATTCCCCATCCTCTTCCCACCCATAATAAACCTACTTCATAGTTAACTTTTCATTAAATCAGATCTGTTTTTATTGTGTAACCCCTTTCCCCTGATTTAGTGCATCCTTATGCCAGGAAAGGAAACCTTGGTCACACAGTGGTTAAGTGCTGTGTCTGCTAATCCAAAGGAATGCAGTTAAAATCCACCAGTACTCTTTGTAAACTCTGACCTATAGAGTAGCTATGAGTCAGAATCAACTGGACCTTTTTTTTTTTTTTTTCCTTTTTATGGTTTATGCTAGACAAGCTTTTTCCTTCTCTTACTTGAACTTGCCATCATCTATAATGCTGTTTTGCCCTCAATGCTTTAAATTTCAGTCTTAATCTATTTGGGATGTTTTTGTAACATCCTAATTCAGAAGACAGTTTTGTTTGTCTTAATATTTATAACTAAAAAATCCAGAGTTTTTTCATGGTTATAAACACCATCTACATCACTACCTGAATTCTGTTTTACACATATAAACACACACCCAAACAGACACTGATATTTCTTTTATCTTTTGTTTTCTGCAGAACTACTGATTTGTTTTAACTGTAATTGCTGCATAACTCTTCAAAGTCTTTCTTATTATTTTTCAAAAATTTATTGATGTTTCTCATCTCTTTTTTGTTCCAGATGAACACTTGAATATAATTAGGTTTCTATAGTCCAGTTAAAATTTAAAATAACTTTCGTTTTGTAAAAACAATACGTTTTTATTACAGAAATAAAGATAAACAAAATACATAAATAAAAGAAACTATACACTCAACTCTACTATCTAGAATAACCATTATTAACAGCTTTGTGTGTATCTATTAAGACTTAATATGTATGTTAAGGGATCAGAATGCATTCTGTGGATTTGGGGTCATTGAGCCTCAGAAGTTCCCAGTCTAGGGTAAGACTGACGAGAAGGGCCTTCCTCCAGAGCCTCCAGGGAAAGACTTCCCCTGGAGCTGATGTCCTGAATTTGGACATTTAGCTTACTGAATTGTGACAGAATAAAATTTCTCTTTTCAAAGCCATCCACTTGTGATGTTTCTGTCACAGCAGCACTAGATGAGCAAGGCAGAATTTGGTACCGGTAGAGTGGGGTACTTCTCTGATGGATACCTACAATGTGGAAATGGTTTTGAAACTAAGGGCCGAGCACCTGTGTGCAGGAGGCTTCCTAGAGGATTGAGGTATCCCAGGGAACTCAAATCACTGGGCTTGATGCCCAGGCCATGAGGCCACAGGAAGCAGAAGCTAAAGGGACAAGAAGCAGGAGCAGTGGAGCTGCCTCAGTCTCCAAAGGTGAGGTCAGAACCTCAAGGGTGTGAAGGTGTTGACCAGGATCTCTGGTGTTTCTGAAGTTGGAGTTGCGACTCAGATGGACTGGGAAAATGGTGTGCCTGAAGCCAAGGGAGCACATATGCTGCCCCAGTGGGCCTGGAAGGCAGAGCTGTAGCCTCGGGCCAAGGGGCCTTCACTCAGCACCTGAAGAGTGTGGCCAGTATCTGAGGGCAGTGCCATTGTGCAAAGTGACTCAGAGAATGGAAGACTGTTTTCAAAACCTTGATGGCTAAGGTAATGTGTTTGGTTGACATGCTTGGTGTCTGTTATCCCTTCTTTCCATGCATTTTCTCCTATTTGTAATGGAGATGTCTAGTTTATGCCTGTTCCCCCACTGTAGTTTTGGAAACAGATAACTTATACTCCAGATTTCACAGATGAAGATGAATTTTTGGATTACAGAGTTGGAGTTAAGACTTTTGTTATGACATGATGGGGTAAATATGTTTTGCATGTTGCAAGGATATGAATTTTTTAGAGTCAAAATATGGCAAGTCATGGATTGAATTGTGTCCCCCCAAAATGTGTTTATTGGTTAAACAAGGTCATGATTCCTGGTGTGGTGTGACGTGATGTTTCTGTATGTTGTAAATCCTGCCTCCATGATGTTTATGAGGAGGGATAGGCCACAGCTGTGGTGATGAGGCAGGACTCAGTTTGTAAGTTTGTGTTGGGCCTTGAGGCACTCTCTTGGGATACAAAGGAATGGGAAGCAAGCAGTGTTGGGGACTTCATACCATTAGGAAAGAAGCAGTAATGGGAGGAAATTGTACCTTAGACCCAGGGTCCCTGCACCTCAAAAACTCCCAGTGTATGGGAAGATTGACCCACAAGAACCCTTTTCCAGAGCCAACAGAGAAGACTTCCCCTGGCATGGATACCCTGTATTTAGACTTTTAGCCACCCAAAGGTCAGCTGTTCAGACCTACCAGGTGCTCTTAGAAACTCTGTAGGGCAGTTCTACTTTGTCTCATAGGGTTTCTTTGAATTGCAAATCAACTTGATGGCAATGGGTTTGCTGTTTTGGGCTTTTACTGTGAGGAAAAAAATAAAATAAAATAAATTTCTCATTGTTAAAGCTATCCACTTTTGATATTTCTGTTATAGCAGCACTAAAGGACTAAGACGTATATACCATGTGTTTCACATATATAACTTGTGTCAGCAAGTTTTGGGTGTATATACACAAGTGCTTTCTGTAAGTGTCTCTATTATCTGCTTCTATCTGTCCTTGCATTTAATGTGATAATTTCATTCAAATAGCAACTTGCTTTTCACTTACAACAGTGTAACAGTTTGGGACACCAGGAAATATTTGCACACAATGTGACCATTTATAACGTTTTTCATCTGCCTTCCCCTTGTGTCACTTGGGACTTGTTAATAGGAGGAATCAGTCCCTGGAGGATGACGTCATGTTTGCTGAAGTAGAAGGCAGCCAGCAAAACAGAGAACTCCTCAGTAAGATGGGTCAACACAGCGACTGTGACAATGACTCAGACTTGGTAGCGATCACCAGGATGGTGCAAGGCAAAGCAATGTTTTGTTCTGTCGTACACTGAGTCACCATGAATTGGAAACAACCAGAGGACACCTGCCAACCAGAAAAGCAATAGTCCCAGTTGTGTGTGGAGCTGGGATTCCTGACCTTCACATGCAGAGTCCCTTAACTGCCTCATGGCTGCCGTGTCCTGTAAGTCTGAGAGGCGGTTGAGTCATGAGGCGGCACCTGACAGTAATCTCTGAGAAAGTTCCTTTTGACAGTACCTCCCCCTATGTGGTCTCATAAACACTGCTTGCAACAGAAAGTCCCCAAATTCTTGACGACAGCCTTTCCTTATTTCCCATATTGGACAGACTTTCTTTCCGCCATATCCTCAGTAAATTTAATAGAAAATTGAGGGGAGTGTAGTTAAACAAATGAACTCAAATCACTAACTTAAAAAAAGGAACTTAATAGTGGGGAGCCGTTGAACGCATTCAAGGCCAGTCTATAAACCTATGCCACAATTCAATCCATGGAAGCAGCAGTCAAGAAATCCAATGACCTATTGCACGAGGCTCGTTGTCTGCAAAAGACCTCCGTAAATTGTTAAAAAGTCCAAGTGTCACTTTGAGAACCAAGGTGCACCTAACTCAAGCCGTGACATTTTCCATTTCCTCTTATGCGTATGAAACCTTGGCAATGCGTAAGGAAGATAGAAGAAATTTGACGCCTTTGAATGACGGTGTTTGCAAAGGATATTGTATATGCCATGGACTGCCAGAAAAACAAACAAAAAATCTGTCTGGGAAGAATTATAGCCAGAACGCTCCTTGGAAGTGAGATTGGCATGACTTTGCCTTACTTTGAGCACATTATTGGGATGGACCAGTCCCTGGAGAAGAACATCAGATTTGGTAAAGTAGAAGGTCAGCAAAGAAGAGGAAGATCTTCCAGCAGTGGTGGGAGCAGCAACAGCTCAGATCCAGGTGGGATGTGGAACCAGAACCATGAGCCTGTAAAGGGACCCTGCATTGGCTTCCCTTTGCTTCACCAGGCAGCGCCTCGCAGTAGTGCTTTAATTATTAGTTACTTTTCTTGAGATTTTTAAACTCATGGGGCATCTGTTTTTTCCTAACAGTATACATTCCACTGTCTTTATGGCAGCCTGAGTACTTTTGACAAAATGTGTCAACTGGGTAGCTTTGCACAGCAATGCCAAAAATACACTTAGTACATTCTCAGTCAGCAAAGTCTGTGGTATATTTTATATGTCATTTGTGTTTTATAACTTTTTTTCTCTTTGTTGGGGCAGAGTTCTTTATTCTTTTATTTCTACTGGCTGTTTTTGTCTTGTGCTAACAATAGCCAAGCCAAGCCAAGTGCCGTCGAGTTGGATCTGACTCATGACAATAAGACATATAGAATATGGTTCTTATTTTTAGAGAAAAACTCCATAAAACCAGAAGGTAAGAACCAAAATGTAAGGAAAGAAAGTAATTTTTAAATTAAGCACCCATTCTGTATAACGAACCATGTAATTAATCTAGGGAAAAAAATGATGACATCCTTAATCTTACATATATTTGACTGGTTCTTTGGCGATTTGGTTACCAACTCAAGTGTTTCATTTAATATTCTGAGTTAATGAGGGATCCCATAGTCTAACAAGGTGAACATTACAGAATTTCTGCTGTAAGTCCGAGGTTCTCATAGCCTGGAGGGAAAAGTATGAAGAGTGATTATAGGAGAAGTGTGTGTGTGTGTGTGTGTGTGTGTGTGTGTGTGTGTGTGTGTGTGTGTGTACGCGCACCTAGAGGGAAACACATATAAACAGAAATGAAGAGATGAGAGACGATATTGTCATTAGTTCATTTATGTGACTATTACATAATAGTTATAAAAATACTGCATAAAGGTCAAAGATTTACATTCCCAATTCTGTTCTAAGAGGGAGAAAAACAATAATATAATTGCAGTCAAGATAAACAGACAAAACAGTTGCAGTTCAGCTATTAGAGCAATATTGAAAGACCATATAAGGTAGTGGTGATACATAGTTTTCACAGTAGAGATTAAGGGTAGGATACTTTGGGCATGAGATATGGCAGGAATAAAGGTATAGTGATACCTCAAGAGAACGGTGAAAGTTACATTTTGCCAAGGTTTTTAGAACAGTTATATATATATGACTGGAAATCTAACCATAAACCAGTGTCATGGTTTATTCATTTTAAACATAAAATGATCAGAGGAGTGAACAAGAGAAACAAAGAAGCACTTGAAGACCCAGGGTGCCAAGTAGAGTGTACAGGAGCCTGGTAGGGAGGAAGCCTTCGGCAATATGACAATAATTTACATATCCAGAAGTGAGAGTTTAATTTTTAAATACACTGGTAACTAGAAAAGGAGAGAAAGGATGTTTGTGGGAAATTGAAAAAGAAAATAAAGTAAGTGACACAAATTGGTGGTCTATTTGTCAGAGGGTACAAAGAAGATAGAGGAAGAGGAGATCTCATCAGGCTACAAGACTAGTTAAAGAAGAGAGTACCATATTACTAAGAAATACACAAGTCAGAGATAGGAGTTGGTTATGTTTCAGGAGGGAGAAATGACAACTTAGAAAATGAAGTCATTATATGCCATGTTTTCAGAGACTTTACTCAAAATTATCATTTGCTTTTCTGCATTTATTTCCTGATTACAAAAGTTGAGTCAAATTACTCTTCTACTGTTTCCATCACCTAAACGTCAGCGAGGATGTTTACGAGTGACAGGAACATCAGAGCGGAATGGTACTGACAGCTGTCTTTACAGCTTATTATTTGACAATGTTCTACAACTTTATTAGTTCAATTGAATAGATGTCTTGAAATGAAGCCATTTAATGGTTCAGCTGAATACATAGCAATTTGCATACATTAGACAAAATCCATTTATGTAACACTGTACTGGAAAGAGTACAATAGTGTCATTGTTAATTAATCTATATCAGAGCCAACAGAATGCATTTCTGTGTTATGAGGCATGAAGGAATCCGTTTGGCTTGAAATATTTTGTATCATTTTTAGTTTTTCTTTGGGATACAGTTTCTATTAAATACACTCCCTTATATCCGGCTGATAGCAGGGGAGATTCTGAATCGGCTTCAAAGGGAAAATCTGATCTCTAACCTTGCTTAAGTAGATTGTGCTGTCAGTTTGCAAAAGATACAGTTATGGTCAGGAACAGATTAACCAGTGAGCACCACCTTGCTGGTAAGCAAGGTACTCGTGGGTTGAATCACGTTTACTTACTAATCTCTAGTACTCAATTTTACATGAGTGAAAGCAGGTGATACGTACATTCAGAATTTATTTTCAATTTCTGCAGCCAAATTTAAATTAATCTACATTGTTTTAGAAATGTCCAACACAAAATTACAAGAGGAAAGGGAATTAAGCTTTGTGAGCACATACCATGAAGTGTATCAAGTATTTTATTGTGTTGCAAGTGGAAGTTCACACTCTAAGCCAATTTGTCATGCTAAACCTGTGTGCGCACTGCTGTGTGACTCTAGCCGCTCCCCCCACCTGCGACAGCACACCCCTCCTTTCCGTCCTGTATTTCATCTGTCCATTCAACGAGCTCGAGTCCACCTCCACCCTCTCATCTCATCTCTGGACAGGAGCTACCCAGCTAGTCTTGTGTATCTGCTTATGTCAAGAAGCATACTCTTTGCCAGTATCATTTTATGTCGTGTAGTCCAGCACAGTCCAATCTTTGAAGAACTAGCTTCTGGAATGGTTTTAGTTCTGGACTACCAGAGTCGGGGGGCCATGCCCCCAGGGAGCCCTCCAGTCTGTCAGACCACCAAATCTTGTCTTTTGAATAGCATTTGAATTACACACACCATTTTTTCCCTCTTCATCAGGTGCCGTTTGCTGTGCTTCTTGTCAGTGAAGGAAATGTATTAAATATTTTAAATGTGTTAATTCACTTAATCCCTGCAAACTTTGTGAAGCAAGTCTTTAAAAAAAAAAAAAACTAATAAAACCCAGGATCCTTGCTGCCATCAAGTCAATTCCAACTCATAGTGACCCAAAAGAACAGAGTAGAACTGCCCCATACAGTTTCCAGGGAGCAGCTGGAGGATTTGAACTGCCAACCTTTTGCTTTACAGCCTTAGCACTCAACCACTATTCTACCAGGGTTTCCAACCATCTAATAGGGCTGTGTAAATAACTGTTACTAACAGAGCTGAGATTCCACTGTGAGTCAAACTAGGTTCTATCTAAGAAGCTTTGGTCCAACACACTCTGCCCCTGTGTTTAAAATTACCCGTCTCTTCTCCCGCTCTCAATTACGTGCATAATGCGTTGAACATGGTGAACTGTGTAGATGTTCAGTGACAGCTAATCATTCAGTCGCTTGCTTTGTGCTCTCATCGAGAAGTAGATCTGTACCAGGTTGTTACTTCCCGGACACTACTTTCTCCGGAGAACATTTGCTGGGCCCCTGGATTCATTTTTCTTCATTCATCTGTTCTCATCGTCTCCGCACTGCAGTGTAGTTAGTGAGCTCTGTACCAGCCACACAATCTATAGGACCCTAACCCGTTTTGCCAAATATAATTCCTTAGAATTGTGAACACTAGGAAGATCCATAAAGCTTTTCTGTTGCTAATTTTGACAATGAAAGATGCTTATGGCCCTTATAAATTAAATAAAACATTATCACTGACGAAAAATTCTTGTTGATTTTATTAGGCAAAACCACACGCACATAATATTATTTACTGTTTTTTAGATGATATATGTAAAAAGAAATTCACAAGTACAGAAGCGACCCTGCACTTCTAGGCAAGTCAAGAGGATACATTTAAGAGTAGTGTGATCTCATTTAGAACCCCAAACCAAACCCATTGCCGTGGAGTTGAGTCTGACTCACCACAGTCTTTTTATTGCTCCAAAACTGTCTTCTGACTGTGTGGAGAGAGATGGGAGAATCCAGAAAGCAGTGACAGTGGCCTCGCAGATGACTTCCGTCTTCACTAACATGAGGCTGTAAGAGTACCTGGGCCAGTGAGGGGTAAAATAGTATTTGCAGTATTATTAATATTGAATCTGCGGTTCCATCAACGTGTCAATGTGGAAATACCCAACAATCGTGAAATTAGAAGAGCGTTTCTGATTCTAGTGTAAAGTATGTGGTCATCCTCATATACTTAATAATTGAGAAAATTAAATAATATGCCAGCCAAGTGCCGTCAAGTCGTATACAGTGAGAAGTAGGATTTCTGGTCTCACTTTTCCTCCAGTAGAAACAAAAACCATACTAAGCCTGTAACAAATTAAAGTTTATTTCATGTATCCTTTCCAAATTGGGGTAACATTTTAACTAGGGAGTAAAAAATGTTCCAAAGATGAGAGTACTTTCAAAATTTCATACACCCCATCGTAAAGATATTGCCATGGAAAACAGCAGGGTAATAGTGTTGACATAATAGCAGTTTACTCTAAAACATAACGTCTAGCTCAACCCTATAGTTTCTATTTCTGGAAACTGGTGCACATAGATAATTCTTCAAAATGACTCAATGGCTAGGGGAAAATAGTCTTACTAAGCTAATAACTAGTCTATTGTTTGCCTTAACAGTAACTTGAGAAGATCAGTTTGTTTGGGCTCAAGATTCAAAAGATCACCTTTGGGTAATGGCCTTTGTGGGCCACTCCCAATTCCATGAAATCTGGATTCCAAGAAAACTGAAAGCCACTTGTCACTCTCCATTGCACACAAAACCCATTGCATGCCCAAATTCTTGCATATTAAAGTTCCTCTGTATGATACACAAGGACTCCATCTAGCTGCTTGTCTTCACCCAGATCTCTTGTTGCTCTCTCCTCCTTTGAATTCAAATTTGTCTTACAGAACTGCTGCTTAAACCCCAAAACACAAACTCATTGCCACTGAGTCAATTGCGACTCATAGAGCCCTGAAAAAGCCATGGCTTTGCATGAGATTTCTTTTATGTACAGTGGCTTTTTAACTTATTTAAAGTTGGAATAAATGACTTCTCTTTTGAAACGCAAACTAAGCACCATATTCTCTAACATTCTTCTTGTATCATCAAATTCCCACAAAGCAAGGAAATTGCGGTGTTGTTGTCAACACGCCTTGGAGTTTATCAAACAAGTTGCTAGTTCTTAGATTCCCGGAGGAACATCTATCATATTATAAGTTCTTATTTACATACAGTATACACTACCACAGCATGAACTTCCCAGATCAAATATAGTAGCCTACACATCTTGTTCAAGGATCTCATACACAACTAAAATTTTAAAAAAGCAAATAAATAAATAGTAAAAACAACTAAAATAAGAGCTGGTAATTGATGGAGAATAGCCAACCATGTAGAAGAGAACAGTTCTTTTAGCTCAGTAACTTTTCTACCACCACTGGCTTCCTGGATTTGGTCATGTCACTTGCAACTCATTCAATTTTGAAATATAGGGATTGCTATAAGAACTCTCAATGGTCCACTGTTTGGACACGAATGGATTGGGCTTGGCGATGCAGAGTGACCATATACTGGATGCACTTTATGGTTCTATGCATCTATAGGATGTCATCCTGCTGACCTCTGGCTGGAGGAAGGAGAGTGGGTGGAGAGGAGGGGAAAGGAAACTGCTGGGAGGATGAGATGTGTATGGAGCAGAGAGGAAGAGTGTGCTGTCACTGGACAGGGAGAGCAGTGGAAGCTGCATATAGGTGGGCATGTAAATTTACAAGGGAATGTACATTTTCACTGAGTCATAATAATAAAAAGAAAATATCTTAACCACCTACTGATGTTTTCCTCTTAGAATTATTATTCCACAGTACACAGGACTGATGTAACTACTAGAAGCACCAGTAAAAGCAAAACAAAACAAAGCAAACTGTCAAAATCCTGTCTTCAGGACAGAGCATTGAAAAAATGGACCCAGGGCATTAATAGTCTAGTTTTGTAATAAAAGCACCAGAAGGAGATAGACATGTCTAGTACATCCATACAACTCTAAATGGGAACAAATTGCCATCATATCGAATAAAATAGGATTGATATCTGTATAAGAGAAATTAGATGAAATAATAGTTCCAGAATTTTGCCCTAAACAAAAAGGAATTTTTGCTAACAATGCATGAGAACTCCTGCATAGAATTTCATGATTCTAGAGAAATGTCTTGAAATTCACATTTGTACTTCATCTCTCCCTTCAGTAGCCAGCCAAGTGCCGTAGAGGGCTAGTTTTATTTTTAAGTGATGTAAGGTCTAAACAGAGAAAACCCAGGAAAAAATTAGAATAAAGGGAGAACCTCTGACTGGACTGATAAAATGAATAATCTCTGAAGATTTTTGAAAACGGAAAGTTTTCAGTCAAGTTCTCTGGCTAAAAAACTTATAAATAAGACTTTTTTTAAAAAGCTTAGTAATTTACTGTTTTTAAAATACATACAGCATTTTACCTGCTCGTTTTCCCTCTCACGGTGTTAGGTTGTATTTAGATACTAATTGTTATTTATTTTAGAGATGCTTTGGAGGTTTAGAAATTAATCTACCATCTTAAAAATTTCTGCACATTTCAGTGACAGTTGCTTTTTCTGTATTCCAAAAAGAAATACAAGTTTGGAAACAGTCACTAAAAGAAACCTTAAAAAGTAGAACTTCAAATAAGTAAATGACTCCCATAGGAATATAATATTCAGGACTTTAAAACAAGTCCATTCTCATTAGATGTTTGACAGTGCACGTAAAATGATTACTTCTTTGCACCAAATTAAGGAATCTCAGAGAGTGAGTGTAAACCGCTGCATTACCTGAGGGGAAAGAAAGCAAAAATGTTAACTTAATGATTCCCTAAAAGGAACTCTGTATTTGAGGCTATTTCAAAAGACGGGACTCCTTGAATGCCTTGAAAAAGTAAGACTCAATTTTCTAAAGGTTTAACAAAAGATTCTTGCAATTTTTCAAACATGAATACAAAAACTCAGTGGAAATAGAAATAGGGTGGGAGAAGAAGTCAGTTTTGAACACCGGCATAAAAGTTCACACTGTGCAGAGTTACAGAAAGTTTCACATACATTTCTCCTTGGCTTTTTTTCAACCCAGTGGGTTCAGGTTTCACATTAACACGGCTGCAACCCTGACGGTATGTCTATTAATACTGTCTGCGGACCTCAAAGACTGCGGGTGCCAGCTTGAGCTGATACGTGTAACGCAGGGAAATTGAAACCACAGAATTCACACATTAAATTTCTGGGAAGACAGTTTTCTGAGCCAGGTGTTAGGGGTCAGAGGCCTCTCGGCTCTCTTCAGGTGCTGGTAACGCCTCGCTGCTGCCCGCCAGGAGGTATTTTCTAGCTCTCAGTGAAAACAATTTAACGAAAAACTTATCTCTTCCCCAATAAGTATTAAGGGAGAATGACATGGACAAATTCCAAACTAGTGGCTTATATCTTAAACACAGAAAAAAAAAATGCAGTAGCTTATACCTTATTTTTATAAAGCAATAGAAGCACCGGTTGGTATATCATCCTAGGGGATGTCAGTGCTTAGAAAAACGGTTGACAATCATTAGCTTATCCTGGTTAGCATTGCTAATGGATCCACTTAGTTCATAAAGAAATATTAATCAATAGTGCCTGCATATAACTGTTTGGTCATATGTGGCTTACGTGGCCACCATGATCGATGATTTTTAATTGTATTGTGTTTGGGGCCTACTAAAGAAACTGACTGATACTAGCCAATGCTAGAAGGTAAACCAGTGGTCCTCAAACCGCAGCATGCGTCTGAGTTACTTGGGTGCCTTCTTCAATCACAGCTTGCTAGACCCCACCTTCATAATTTCTGACTTGGTTGGTTGATAGCGTTCGTGAGAGTTTGCACTTCTAATGCATTCTCAGATGATGCTGTTGCCGTTGGTTCTAACCATAGTGTGGGCCGCACCACTACAAATGGAGGGGTATTTGAAAGAAAACGAATGCTGATAACGATAATGATAATAATGGTAGCTTCCAACTGCTGGGCACATCCCCTGTGTCCTGCTTACCCTCACAGGTGAGAGTCTGCAACTCAGAAGAACTATGCCTTTCTGAAAGTGGAATCAATAATAAGGGCTCAAGCCCAGATTTGAACACTGTTTTATGCCATTCCAAAATTTGAGAATAGAATAAAAGACCTACAGTAATCATTGTTCTAGAAAAAACAAGAAAAGAAAAAAAAAGAATCGTCATTCTATGTTCTATATCAGTTTATCAACACAGATGCCTTTTAGCTCTAAAGATGGATTTGATAAACACTGAAAATAGATAACACTTAATTTACGTAACACACAAAGTACTATTCCATTATCTAGCCACTGTTAGTCAAACCTCAACAAGTAAATCACGGAATTGTAGAACAACGAATCAATATCACAAATAGTAAAGACGCACTAAGGCGGTTTCACTCAAATTCTTGCTGTAACATGAAAAATGGTAACAAGAAATGGCAGAAAGTGAAGAAAACTCTCATGCAAGTGAAGTTGAACCGACTACTCAGAATCTGCACTCTGGTAGCTGAGTTTTCGGTTGACTATATCATAATGGTGTCTAGGAGGAAGCGACACAAAGAAGACCTGGAGAGTTTTACACTACTTTGCCCAAACTGCCATCAAGAAATGGGGTGACCAAAAGGACATGGTGATTTCCTTTGTGATGCCTTCACATCTGACAGGTGCCCCTTGTTTCACTGACTTTGAAATTTGAAAAGTAGTTGGGATCAGAATCGACTCGACAGCAGTGGGGCTTTTTTGGTTTGTTTTTGGTTGGCAGTGATCCTTCTCCAGCCCCCTGAAACTGTCCTGTGAAGGACAGGGTGGTTTTTTTTTTTTTAACTTCCAGGGAGAATCTTGAAAACAGCACATTCTAGGCATTCTGTGTTTTGTAAAATTCACACATTCAAATGTCAGCAAATAAGGAAGCTGCACGTAAGCGAAGTCTTTTAGAGACCGACAGTGGATGGAAGTCATGCATGTTGACCTGTTAGATACCTGAGAAGAGTGCACAGTCACCAAAGGAGGGGGACAGTGACTCTTACCAAGTACTTCCCCCCATTTTCCTCAGCCGTTCAAAAACAGTGAGTATGGCCAGATTTGCTTTAAGCAAAGATAAAGATACACAGCACGCACACATCAAAGGTACAAGTAAAATTAAAGAGAATAATTGTCATTACCTATATGTGATTTTATAATGTATTTAGCTGTTCAAACAAGTAATACAACCTGTATTATTCCATAAATAGTTGGGGGACCCTCTGACTAAATATTTAGCCGAAACTTCAGATGCTTGTTCATAATTCACTAACATAGATGAGAGATGAATGAAATGTTTCAATTTTACCAAAGAAAAGGTACTACAGGAAAATAAAAACCAAACCTAGCACTCTGCTGTCACGTGGATTCTGACTCACAGCTACCCACAGGTCAGAGGTAAAACTGCCCTGTAGCGTTCCCAATGAGCACCTGTGGGTTTGAACTGCAGACTTTTGGGTTACCAGCTGTAGCATTTAACCACATCACCAGGGGTTTCCATGAAAATAAAGGTGACTGTTACATAGTTTGGGTACCATGGTGGCATAGTGGTTAAGAGCCGTGACTGCTAACCAGAAGATCAGTGGTTCGAATCATCAAGCACTTCTTTGAAACTCTGGGTGGTTCTACTCTGTCCTCTAGGGGTCCGATGAGTCGAAGTTATCTTGATGACAGTGGGTTGGGTGTTTTTTAATGGGTTATATAGTTTAGGGTTGTTTCAAACAGCTAGTACTGCTCTAACAGAAATACCACAGAGTGGATGGCTTTAACAAACGAAGGTTTATTCTTACACAGTCTGGTAGGCTGCAAGTCTAAATTCAGGAAGTCTGCTCCAGGGGAAGACTTTCCCCTTGTTGGCTCTGGAGGAAAGTCTTCGTGTTGCATCCGTCTCTGCTCGGGGAGGGTCTTGGAGCAGGAACCTCAGGTCTGAAGGATGCGCTCTTCAGCTCCGCTTGCTTGATGGTGTGAGGTTCCCAATTTTCCACTTGTTTCCCTTTCCTCTTATCTCTTGCAGGATGAGAAGATTAAGGGCAGGGCAAGCCATGCTCCAGGGAAACTCCTTTTACAGTGGAGCACGTAGGTGATCTTATGAAGGGATTTACAGTCCTACCCTACTCCTCTAACATATAGCATAGGAAAATCACCAAATGGAGGAGAATCATAAAATATTGGGAAGCATGGCCCAGCCGCACGGCTACACATATTTGGGGGGAGAGCACAATTCAATCCATGACAGGTGTGGACAATTTTCTATGCATAATTCTCACACAGATAAAATAAAGGAATCATTTAATAGCTTTTTTCTTGGTAACTTTTAGATCAATGTATACGACCACAACCAACAAAAATATGGAGGCAAATAACAAATCTGGATAACTATTGAGAAACATAAAAGACATACATTGATATCTTTAAAACTGAGTCTTGTATGTAAAATCGATTAGAAGCATGAGAGCAAACCAATAGAAATAGGGACAAAGCGTGCAGTGAAAGATAATTAAAGTTCACCAACAAGTGACAAGAGCTTAATAAACATAAAATGTCTTCAATCTGTGCAGTCATTCAAGACATGTAAATTAAAACGTTATGCTTTATTTAATTACCATATTTGGCCAAGCTTGAATAAGACCCCGAGAATGTGTATTCACTTCCATTTGTTGTGGAACTATAAATTGTCACAGCTTTTTAAATGACAATTTAGCAACACATCACCATTTGAGTATGAATATCTATCTACTCAGTAATTTAACTTCTAAGCATTTATGCCAAGAGTTTAATTATGGCCCAGGACAAAGATATGACAATAAGAAAATGATGATAATTTTTAAAATGGAAGAAAAGAAAATACAATTTATCCCAGTATGTGTATTAATTTTACTGTGGTTTTATTTTATTTTTGTTCTTTGTTTTGCTTAATCTTTGCATTGTGGCAAATATATATGTAACTAAATCTTTATCTTTTCAACATTCTCTATTGATATCAATTATGTTTACTGTATTGTTGTAACATCTCAGTCATCGTTAAGGCATTGTTATGGGAGAGAATTTAAAAATAGAAATGTAGTTTTGGTATCTATTTAAGTGAAAGGGAAAATTTAAAATAATATATGCAAATCGGATCCGACTCCACAGCACTTGGCTTATGCAATACTGCCTCTTATGTATATGAACAAATTTGCAGCTGATTCAAGATGATAGACACAGATAAATTTATATTTATCACCTCATCCTCTTAATCTCCCTTAAAATGTCAATAAGGTAGCGAAGAGCTTAAAGCAGCAATTAACACTATCGTGGGTATCAGTGGAGGAAGGAAGAGAGGAGAGCCGTCAATGACAGCAGAGAAACATGTGCACGTCATATGCCTGAACTAGGATAGCATAGAGGAGAGGCTGAATCTCTTAGAATAAAACTTAAAACTAGGAGCTTGTAGGGAAGAGTTTTGGAGTAAGAAATACGACTTACCACAGGGCAATAAAGAGCCAATATCGAATAAGTGAGTTTCTACTTTCTTTCACCTCTGGACACTAAATGGCCCATATCAAAACCAAAACCATTGCCATCAAGTCGATTTCAAATCACAGCAACCCTGTGGGACAGGGTAGAACTGCCCCGAAAAGTTTCCAGGGACTGCCTGGTGGATTCAAACTATCAACCTTTTGAGGTTAGCAGATGTAGCACTGAAACACGATGCTATTAAAGTTTCCACAGGGCCTAGAGCCAGGCCTTTTTTCCTAAGTAAAAGCTAGAAATATCTTCTCTAAACCTTGAGTACTTGGTCTTCACAAGCAGGACTGACACTCATGTTGGCCTTTAGGCAAGACCAATCCTGGTATCTAGTTCTTCACAGTTCACCTTAAGCCAACACCTGTGGACATCAGAATCCACCGAAGTGTTTCACTGGCTATTTGTCTATCCTCTCATTCTGAGAAATGGGAAAACTACGGCAGGAGAACAGGAATAATCAAGCGCTTGAGAAAAAACAGCATGGAAAGGGGTGATGGAAAAGAAAAAAGAAACTACCCTGAGGAAATAAAGATTCTTGAATACAGAAAAGAATAATGGTAACAGGAGAAATGTTTAAAGCCACGAACTAGTGTCTCTGGACTCATTTAGGAATGTGTCTGACCTGTCTAGCAAGGTTAGAATGAATTAAAGAGGAAAAATTAGGAACAAAGAAAAACATCTAGGATGTTTTAAAAACCAAACCGGTTGCCATGAAGTTGGCTCTAACACCTGACCATTCTAATTCACGTTGATCCTATAAGTTGATTACAATTTAGGATAAATTAAAACTGCTCACTAGGATTTTGACTGCTGTGCTGTTTGGGAGACAAATTCCAGACCTTTAATCTGCTGTGTGGGTTTGAACTGCCAACCTGTAAGTTAACAGTCAGACATAAATTGTTTACAAAGCTAAGACACAGACTCTTATGGGCACTTGGTCTCCCAATGCGTTGTCTTCAATAGGCACTTGATTTGACACAGAGAAAGGAGGAATTTAAATTATAGGGGACAAAGTGTAGTCATTAAAATGACTTTTTCTTTAGTGAACAATGATTATATAGTGTGGCAGTACTGTTGACTGATTGCTAAAATCCTTATTTCCTTCTTCCATAGTAATAGAGTTCTAGCTAAATATAGCACTGAAAGAGAAGCTACGAAAGACATTGCCTGGCCTTGCTCGTACCTCCTCAGAGCCACGTGTCTGAATTCTCACCAGCTGACTGGGACTATAAGTAATGTTTGTCACTTTAGGTCTGGGCCTTACATCTCTGGTGAGCATCTCTATTCCCTGATGAAAGTCTGTTGTTGATGGTTAAATGTCTTCTCCTGGCCTTATTCTACATTTTATAGACTTTCCTTATGATTTCTGGAATATATATGCAACCATAACCAAATTTCAGTGACAAAATCAGTTCTTCTCCAGGATAACCGTTCTTTGTTTTATCAGCAGACTTTAAGAGGGCAATGTTGAAAAATGCGGACATAAGTCAGCACTTATCAACCGCAGCAAAACTTTAGGAATGTGTTCAAAATACCAGAGATGTGTCTCATACAAACCATAAATATTCTAAGAGTTTACTAACAAGAATCATTTATGCCTACATGTCTTCAGATACATTAAATATACTTAAAATCGTAGGTTAAAAATAACACACAATATTGTATATATAACTTATTTCAGAGTCCCCGTATGGAGCCCTGGTGGTACAATGGTTAATAGCTTGGTAGCTAAACAAAAGGATAGCAGTTGAAATCTACCAGGCAATCCTTAGAAACCGTAGGGGTCAATTCTACTCTGTCCTATAGGGTCTCTGTGAGTTAGGGCTGACTCAGTAGCAATGGGTTTGTTGTTATGGGTTGGATGGCAAAAATGGTTTGTGCTTTGCTATTAACCTAAAAGTTGGCAGTTCAAACCTCACCAGAGGCAACACAAAAGCAAGTCCTGGTGATGTGCTTCCTTACAGATCCTAATGAACATAACCCACTGACATGTAGCCAGTTTTAACTACAGTGACTTTGTAGGGCAGGGTAGAAAATCACATAGGTCTTCCAAGGAATGGTTGTACCACCAGTGTTTCCCTTATAAATTACAGTCAAGAAAATTCTTTCAATCAGTTCAGTTCTTTGACACATGAATTAGAACTGACTGGATAACAATGAGTTTGAATTACTTTTGGTTGGGACCATACAAATGGTTAACAAGCTCAGTTGCTGTCCTAAAGGTTGGAGACTCATAAGAGATGCCTTGGAAAAAAGTCTGTTGACCTGCTTATGAAAAATCAGTCGTGGAGTCACCATGAGTCAGAATCCACTTAGCTACTCTGGTATCTGGTGATGGTAATTGATATAAATATGCTTAGAACGAGTTGATGATAGCTGAAGTATGACCTTGGGTATACTCCACCTGAACTCAGAGATAATCTCAAGAATAGATGCGATGCATTGAATGCTAGTGACTGAAGACCAGACGAGTAGTGGAATGAGAAAATAAGAGGTCGTTAAAAAGACAAGAAAGTAAGCAGACCATATTGGATGACAGAAGGGACTCTAAAAGTTGCTGTTGAATGAGACTCTAAAAGTTTCTGTTGAATGCGAGCAGCTAAAGCAAACTAAA
The DNA here is from genome assembly GCA_028571685.1 of Heterohyrax brucei. Lineage (NCBI taxonomy): Eukaryota > Metazoa > Chordata > Mammalia > Hyracoidea > Procaviidae > Heterohyrax > Heterohyrax brucei. The sequence continues at coordinate 69,476,445 of CM053162.1, read as the reverse complement.
GAAATGATGAAGTAAAAGAGTTGAACAGAAGATTTCAAAGGGCAGCTTGAGAAGACAAAGTCAAGTATTATAATGACATATACAAACCCCCGGATATAGAAAGCCAAAAAGGAAGAACACATTCTGCACTTCTCAAGCTGAAAGAACTGGGGAAAAAAAAAAAAATTTGGATCTCAAGTTGCAATAGTGAAGAATTCTGTGGGGAAAATATTAAACAGTGTAGTTAACATCAAAATAAAAAGGAAGGAGTACAAAAAGTCATTATACCAAAAAGGATATGTCAGTGTTCAGCCATTTCAAGACGTATAATATTAGCAGAGACCAATGGCACCATAGGAAGAAATCCAAGCTCCAAGCTGCACTGAAGGTATTGGTTAAAGAAAAAAAAAAAAAAAACACAAGACCGCAGGGATTGATAGGATACCAGCTGAGATGTTTCAGCAGCAGATGCAGTGCTGGAAGCGCACACTCGTCTATGCCAAGACATTTCGAAGATAGTTACTTGGCCCACCAAATGGAATATACCTATGTTTAGGCATATTACTGAGAAAGATGATCTCCCTCAAAATGGGAATTATTGAACAACATGATTAATATTACACACAAATAAAATTGTGCTGCGGGGTTGGAGGGAGGCTCATTAACAACTTATGTTAGGCAGATGACACAACATTGCTTGCTGTAAGTGAGGAAGATTTGAAGTACTTACTGATGAAAAGGAAAGACCACAGCCTTTGGTATGGATTGCACCTCAACATAAAGAAAATACAATCCTCAAAAATGGACCAATAAGGAACATCATGATAATCAGGGAAAGATTCAAATTGTGAAAGATTTCATTTTACTTGGATCCACAATCAACACCCATGGAAGCAGCAGTCAAGACATCAAAAGACTCATTTCATTGGACAATTCTGCTGCAAAAGACTTCTTTGAAGTGTTCTAAAGCAAAGATGTCAGCTTAAAGGCTAAGGTGCACCCAAATCATGATGTTTTCATTTGTATCCTATCCACATGAAAAATGGATGATGAATAAAGAACGTCAGTGAAGAACTGATGCCTTTGAATTGTGATGTTGGTGCAGAATATTGAATATGCCATGGACTGCCAAAGGAAAAAAAAAAATCTGTCTTGGAAGAAGGACAACCAGAATACTTTTAGAAGCAAGGATGACGAGAACACGTCTCACATACTAGTCACACGTTATCATGAGAGCTCAGTCTCTGGAGAAGGACATCATGCTTGGTAAAATACAGGGTCAATGAGCAAGAGAAGACCCTCGGTGAGACGGGTTGGCACAATGACTGCAACAATTTTGAGGATGGTGCAGGACTGGGCAATATGTCCTTCTGCTACACAGAGGGCCACCAGGAGTTGGCACTGACTCGGTACCTAAAACAATAACATACACATATATGTTTGGGAGATGCATGTGTGTATAGACACAGTCTGAAAGAAACTAAATAAAATTAGTATTACATAAAAACAGTTATAACCCAGTGCCGCTGAGTCGAGTCCAACTCATGGTGACCCTAGGGGCCAGAGTAGAACTGTCCCATAGAGCATCCAAGGAGCACCTGGTGGATTTGAACTGCCGACCTTTTGGTTAGCAGTCATAGCACTTAACCCACTACACCACCAGGTTTCAAAAACAGTTATAGGTAATGTTAATACTTAACTTTGTCTTATAATAAAATTATAAATTAATTTGTATTTATGAACACTTCCAAAAAAAGGTAACTTACATATTAGTAGACTGTTGCTGTGATTATTTTAATTAATTAATTTATTTATTAGGTTGATTTTTTTAAAATTGTGTTTTAAGAGAAAGTTTACCATTATAGTTTCTCATACAAAAACTTACACACACTATGTTATGTGACCCTAGCTGATCTCCCCACATTGTGAGAGCACACTAGTGGTCTCCACCTCAAATTTCATGTCCGTTCAACCAGCTCATGTCTCCTTCTTCTCATTCCACCTTGGACATGAGCTGCCAAGTTAGTCTCCTCTACCTACTCAAGCTAAGAAGCATTATCTTTACCTATATCATGTTGTGTCTTATAGACCATTTCAATCTTTGTCCTAAGAGTTGGCTTCTGGATTGGTTTCAGTTCTGAGTTAACAGAGAGTCTGGGAGTCACATGTTCCTTGGACCCTCCAGTCTGTGAGACCATCAAGTCTGGTCTTTTTACTAGAGTCAAAGAAATGTACCCCACATTTCTCCCACTCCATCAAGACCTCTATTGAATTCACTGTAAGGAGAGTCATTGGTGGTAGACGGGCATCATCTAGTTCTTCTGGTCTCATGTTCATGTAGCTTCTGGTTTATGTAGCCCTTTCTGTCCATCGGGCTCCTATTTCCCTTACGTTCTTGATGTTCTTCATTCTCTTTTGCTCCCGGTGGGCTGAAACAAATTGATACCTCTTAGATGTCCACTTGCTAGCTTTTAAGACTCCATATATCAATACCTAAAGTAGGGTGCAGGGCATTTTCTTAACCAAATTTATTATGCCAGTTGACCTAGAAGTCCTCTGAAACTGTGATCTTCACAACGTGGTCCCACTTCTTTGCCCCCAGATATGTTTAGTTGTATTCAGAAAATTTCTTACCTCTTGTTTAGTCCACTTGTGGTGGACTACTGTGTGTTGTCCCTCCCCTAACCAGAAATAATCCTTGTCTACTATCAAATCAGTAAATACCCGTTTCCCTTTCTTCCCACCATCATTAACTATCAGACTGGTTTCTTCTGTGTTTAAACTTTTTCTTGGGTTCTTTTAACAGTGGTCTCATGCAATATTTGTGCTTTTGTGACTGACTAGTTTCTCTCAGCATGTCTTCCATATTCTCCACGTAGGGAGATGTTTCATGAGTTCATTGTTGTTGTTTATCTTTGTGTAATACTCCGTTGTTCTAATACACCATACTTTGTTTATCCACTCCTCCACTGTCGAGTATCTAGGTTTATTCTATAATTTTTGGTATTCTGAACAGTGTTGTAATGAACATTGATGTTTATACATCTATTCATGTGCAGCTGTTATTTCTCTAGGCTATAGTCCAAGAAGTGAGATTCCTGGATACTGTAGTATTTCTATTTTTAGATTTTTAATAAATCATATGGTGCAGGCTCTCCCCTAAGCTCCTAGATGTTCATGGGTGATTGGTGTAGGCACAGGTATCTGGCTGCACGCACTGAAAAAGGCAGGGGGCTAACAGCTGTGCGAGATTCTGTGAGAAAGTTGTGTCCCCTTTTGCCTGAGGCTAGGCAAAGGAAACGTTTCTGCCCTGAGCTTCCAGTTTAGAGGTGCCAACAGAATATTTTATTTATTTGTGTTGCCCCCTCTCCCCCTCTCATTTGTTAAATTGCTGCCTCTCCTAGTCTAGGACAATGGCTTGCAGTGTGCCTGAGGAATCCTACTTCTACACAGGTGATGGTGTCTTCAGCCAGGTGTGGTACAGAGAGGGACGGAGAAAGTGCTGGGAAAAGGGAGAGAGGTTTACATCTAAGGGAAGATGCAGACCCTGGAGCAGCAGACTAGACAGCAGTCTGCTTAGCTTTTAACAATGCAGTGTCATCTCTCACTGATTCTGAAAGCAGGAGTAGGCCCTCCTCCACTCGGTCTCTCCTGCTGAAGAAGACACCCTCCGAAAGTCACTGCTCTGCTCAGCAAAGTCACCAGCAGTCCACCTGCTGGACACTGACACTCACTGAGTCAGGTCTGGCCAGTCCTAGGTACTTCTGTAGTCACTCTCACTTCCTTGAAGCTCAGTCTGACTTCTCATCTTTCCCTTTGATTTTCAGGGCTTCTAGAAGGTCATAAGTAAGCAATTCTTTTGTGCTTTTGGGGGGTAGGTCTTTTTTGTTAAAAGGATTACGAGAAGTGTCTAGCTACTCTGCCATCTTAGTCTTGCCCTCTGTGGTTATTAAGAAAATTATTTGTGAGGCGACAATAACAACAGATTTGCTTCTATTTCAAAGAATCTTGCTGTAACAAAGATAAAAATTGATTATATTTAATCAGTTTAGACTAAGAGATTGATTAACCATTTAAAAATTAAACTCTTTTTTAAATGAAATTATATCCCAGGTAATACAAAAACAAAGCAAAACAAAAGTATGTGGAGGGAAGATTGTGTTCAAAGTCACCATTAAAATAATGTCAATGCTATTGAACTAAATTCAGAAATTACCCATATTACTTGAATTACTTAATTATTATTTGTTCAGTAATTGTCAGAATCTTATAATCAGACACTGTTAATTTGTTTTTCTTGCTACACAGGTCATGTATGAGAAGTGGAGTCTTGTCTGTTTTAGGCAAACTTAACCAGCCAAACAAAGGCACTAAACCCTGAAAAGCAAATTACAATGAGTGATGTGCTAATCAGAAATGATGATTAAGTCACACACCTTGCTTTATGAGAGGAGTCAATTAAAACATCTAAATATAGCAACTAGTACCTAAAAGCCGGATGCAAGCAGCCCATATAATGAAGGACACTTGGCTGATAAGAGATGAGAACACTCAGGTAGCTGGCATGGAATACATCTGGAAAAATACTTTATTCAATTTTTTTTTGCATACCCATACACACTGTTCTATCTGCTTTGCTAATGCAAACTTACTTGTTTCTCCTAATAACTGCCTGTGATAACATATCAAGTTTCTAGCAAATTTCCTGACACGTACAGGCAGCCAAGGAATATACTCCTTAGTGCCAGGCGTCCTGTCAGTTCTCAAAGTCCTGATTGGCTCCATTCGGCCTCCGTTGTCTTTCATGACCTCAGACGACCTGACTTCTCTTCACTGCCCCAGCCTAGACCCACATACAAAGACAGCTGGCGACGTTAGCAGCCACTCTTCTCGCAAAACTTGGGCTGAAACTGTCATTCATAATTGCCTGAGTCTAATAGTTGACAACCATAGGGATGGAGTGTGACTTGAATTTGGTGGTAGCATTATTTGTCTCCCTCTAACCCCAAATCTTTCCATATGTCATCAGCACATTCAGCTAGCTCTTCTGACCAGACCCCAGAACCATGTTTCTGCTCCTGTGACTTCCGCTGGCCTAGTTAGACAGCTGAGACCTCATCACCGTGTTCCTATCTAGCTCTGGCCTTCGGTTAATTGACAGCTAATTTAGACCTGAGTCTTCCCGCTGTAACTGTCTCCCTCTGTCTCTCAGACATCTCATTCTAACAGTGCTCCGTGCATTCACAGGTGCAAACAAATGATGCTTCAACAGTTAGGCTAGCCTCCTCAGCTGCCTTCCAGGGAGATAACAAGATTATCTCCTAATTTCAGGTTTACCCTCTTTATTAACAAACTGATCATTCTCCAGTATTGGAAATGTTTATTGACAGCTTCTTAGCACAGAAGTACATACAGTTCCCTCCCATGAATCTCCTCTTAGACATCAGCAATAGTTCAGAGTACATTTAGTTTGCATATAACCGTAGAGTCTGTGACTCCCCAGCCTCCCAATGAATACTGATTTATTCTCACTTAGCCTCTCACCTGTTCTCTGGAAATTCCTTTCAAGGCAGCTTCATGACTTTTAGTTTAAACTTCAGGTCACATGATTGATCCATTTTGCACACTGCCACTAGGTAGTTGTGGTAATCCCAATTTCAAAGTTCTGGGCTCTCCTGAGATTCAGAGAACAATGAGATCTTTGTGGGCCACCCTCCTCAGCATCATGAACAACTGTCTCACAGAACAGCTGCATTTGTTTCTCAATGTGTAGTAGCACAGTGCCACACACTATGTGCCTTAAAACAACAGATTTTTTTTCTTTGACTGTTTCAGAGGTGCGAGGCCCCAAACCAAGGTGTCTACAGGGCTCTCCTTTCTTCAGACTATCTAGTGGAAGATCTTTTCCCATCTTTTCCAGTTTCTGACAGCCCCAGGCATTTCTTGGCTTGTGACAGCGTCCCTCCAATCTCTGTCTTGTCATGTGGCCGTCTTCCTTCTGTGTGTCACTCTGTCTCTGTTTTCCTCGTTTATAGAACATATTTCAGATTGTGTTTAGGACCTGTCCTATTCCAGCATGACGCCATGCTAACCAGTAACATCTTCAAAGACTCTGCTTTCTGACATTCACATGGATGTGGTCTCCGTGAGCTGGAATCGACTCAACACCAACTGGATTTTATAAACAGAAGGTAAGCTCTTCCTTGCTTTGAATCATAACTTGTCACAATTTTACCTAGGTGTGAGAGAGGTATGGTTGTGCTTAGGGGTGGAAGGGACATGTAGGGATTTTAAAATGTGGCTGCCAATGATTTAACACTCCTTCTCTGGTGGCGTGGTAGTTAAATGCTACAGCTACTCACCAAAAGGTTGGCAGTTTGAATCCACCAGGCACCTGTTGGAAACTCTGTGGAGCAGTTCTGCTCTGTTCTACAGGGTTACTATGCATCAGAATCGGCTTGACAGCAGTGGGTATGGATATTTCATTTTTCCCTCAAGAGGTGATATTTATGTTTCTTTCCCGTGAATCGGGGTGCGTTCAATGACAGCTTCAAACAGTAGATGATGCAGAAGGGACAGCCCATGGTTTCCAAGGCTGAGCTACAGGCCCTAAGCCTTCCGCCCTCTCTGCTGGAGCGCTCAGTCTTCAAGCCCAGAGTTGTCCTGTTAGCAGTTCAGCTACCCCAAGGCCACCGTGTGGAAGTGGTCCCCAGAAACCGCTATAGTCAACAGCGCAGCTGAGCCAGCCCTGCCATCCCTGCTCAGCATCAGACCTTCAGTCAAGAAGTACCATCTGAAGGGCTCCTTAGTGCCAACTGTTTGGCGCCCACCCAAGTTAGTCATCCTGAGCCATTGTGGGGACCCCAAGTGGTGCAGTCGTTAAGAGCTCAGTTGCTAACTGGCAGTTCAGATCCACCATCCACTCCTTGGAAATTCTATGCAGCAGTTTTACTCTGTCCTATAGAGTCACTGTGAGTTGGAATTTATTAGACAGTAGTGTTCTTTCTTTCTTTGAACCATTCAAGTCATCACAGATAGAACTGTGGAGAAGGGAAGAATCATGCCTGCTGTACTTTTTGTAGGACCGGAGACATTTACACCGTCAGTTTCCTAGGCTACAATCTTTGTGAGAACAGATTGCCAACTCTCTCCTTGCAGAAAGCTGCTGTGTGGGATGGAACCACTAGTAGAGGAGGGCTTAACCATTGCTGTACCAAGGATCCTGTCATGGATTGAATTGTGTCTCCCAAAGATATTTATCATGATTTACTTTGGCCATGATTCCCCATGCTGTGTGATTGCTTTCTATTTTGTGATTTTCCTAAGCTGTAAACCCTTATTTCTGCCTCTGGTTAACAGCTATGATTATGTTAAAAGAGGGTGAGGGTGGGATGCCAACATCCTTACTAAGGAGCTTCCCTTTTATCTATAAGAGATAAAAGGAAAGAAAAGCAAGCGGAGAGCTGGGGACTTCTTACCATCAAGAAAGCAGCACTGGAAGTAGAGCACGTCCTTCAGACCTGAGGTTCCCACGCTCAGATGCTCCCTGACCAGAGACTGATGCAAGATGAGGACTTTCCTCCAGAGCTAGCAAATAGGGAAAGCCTTCCCCTGGAGTGGACACCCTGAATTTGGATTTATAGCCTGCTGGACTGTGTCAGAATAAATTTTTCTTTGTTAAAACCATCCATTCATGGTATTTCTGTTAGAGCAGGACCAGATGACTAACACAGCTTCTTAACAACAGGAAAATAATTTTTCCTTTTTAGACTGCCACATTGTTGTTCAGTTGCTGGGAAATCAACTCACAATCCCTAGGCCTTTTACAGCCCCTCACAGCCCCACCTTTTATCCTGTTAAATATCTTATTAGTTCCAATTCACTCTCTGATCTCGTTGTAGTCATCTTGAATTCTGCATCTGTCATAAAATGTATTCGTCTTTTCATGAGCTTGGTGTTATCTCCCCACTAAAAAATAATTTCTCTGTTTTTCTCAGTTCTTCATTTCAGTGACTCCATGGACCCTCTTCAGGCTCATTCAAGAATTCAACATCTTATTTATATAAGAAACAAAACAAAACAAAACCTTTGAACACAAACATAAGCAACAATGAAAGTGGCATGAAAGCAAACCCTTAGAAATGTGACTGGAACTTCCTCCTACGTTATTCCATTTCTCGCTTACAACTGCGGAACAAGATGATGCTGCGGCAGAGAGCAACACAGAGGCTCAGGGAGACAGGCCAGTGCTGGGAGGGTGGATTTTAAATGCAGAGGTGTCTGACTGCTGCTTCTCTGCTGTTCTCTTTACCCCCAGGTGCTAGAAACCAGAAGCTTAGAGGACAGCAGTGACTTTGCCCAGTTCTGAAGGCACCAAGTCACTCAGGGTGACTGCCTGGCTGGTGCTCTGGGCTTTGGCTGTGCCATTTTGTCCGGGGAACCTGCTAAGAGGGCCGAGAACCATGGTTGTCGTTGGCCTTGGCAGTGAAGGTAAACGCACTGTACGTACATAACCTATGAGGACTTGCTGCAGCAAAGTCCTAGAAGGTAACTCGTCCTAGAGAGTAGCGCACTACTTAGTTCAGTGTGAAAGCAAATGTTGGAAAAGAGATGGGCAGGAGAAGTTAATGCAAAAGCTCCTGAAGTCCCCTAGGGGCTGAGCTGCCAGGTGCGGCAGGGCTGAGCAGTTACCAGACCACGGCTGCTTGCCTGCTTCTGGAAAGAACCCCTAAAACCTCAAGTGTGACAAGCAGTGTCCGTATTTTCCAAACCTGGTTCTTCCTGTGTCTCCCTAACATTGGTTAACAGCACCCCCCACTCTCACAGTCACTGAGAAACCCAGGCACAAACCTCACTGTCTTCCTCTCCCCACTTTAGTACCTAGTCACTTAGCAATGCTTGGAAACCCTGGTGGCGTCGTGGTTAAGTGATGTATCTGCTGACCCAAAGTTCGGCAGTTAGAATCTGCCAGACACTCCTTGGAAGCTCTATGGAGCAGTTCTGCTCTGTCCTAATTACAGGGTGGCTATGAGTTGGAGTCGACTTGGTGGTGGTGTGGCTTATCAATTTCCATTCCTTTTTCTCAAACACTGAGAACCACTGTGCTCTTGCTACCGTGGCCGCCACTGCCTTGTCCCCAGCCGGCACTGTCTCTCCACTCTCAAAGGTAGTAACTCCAAAGGTCCCGCTTGCTCCCAAAGTCATTTCCAAGTGTAATTTCTGTTCCAAGCTGCCATCTCAATTTTCTGAAACAGAAGCTCAAGCACTCATTCAACCAACACTTGAGACTTTACAAGACGGCAGCCCATTGCTGTGGTCTGTGGAGGTACAAAAGTGGATAGGACTTGGTCATGCTCAAAAAGCTAACAGTCTTGTGTTATTTAAAAATAAGTAAATAATAATCTGTTGTCTTTGAGTCAATTCTGACACCTAGTGATCCCGTAGAACACGGTAAAACTGACTCAAAAGATTTCCACGGAGTGGCTGGTAGATTCAAACTACCAACTTTTCGGTTAGCAGCTGAACTCTTAATCTCTGCACCAGCTGCCATCCAGTCTGTTCTGACTCTTGGCGACTCCATGTGTCAAGAGCAGAATGGCTTCACAGAGTTTTCAGTAACTGCAATGCTTAGGAAACAGGTGACCAGGCCTAACTCTTCACGTACCTTGGGGGGCAGTACTTAACATGTGTGCCATGAAGGACTCTTAGTGGTTGTACAGAGAAGTCAGTCTCTGTAGCACAAAGTAAATATTAATCCAGTGGAGACAAGAACAGGGTGACATGGAAGGACACAGAAGCAGAAGGGAGCAGGATGTACTCTTAGGAGAGTGGTCCTCTGTTTCAGTGGTGACGTGATCCCTCACCCCAGCCTCCACCTACAAGAGGGGGTCTGGATTCTTTGCCATTGTTAGCATTTTTGTGAGCAAGGAATTGCCTGTCAAACCTGTATTTGAGATCTAGTTCAAGTCCATAAAAACCAAGGCTAGGTTTTCCTTGTCTCTTCTTCCAGCAGCAGTGGTTTAAACTAAAGGCATCAAGTCAACTAAAAACCACATGCAGCTATTTCATTTAATTTTACAACTTCTCAATTTCGATGTCCAGAGGTGAGGTCTTAGGTCAGTCTCGCAATTTTGGAAAGTGACAGCTTGAAGTTCCCCTGTTGCATGCCTCGTTCTCCCAAGGTGAAAGATCTGAGCATGGTGCAACATGCTGTGTGTGGCATTTACAGATGAGACCTCTAATGTCTCCGGGACAGGGCAGTGCCTCTGGTTTGAAGATTCCATGGCATAGCTGTTCATTCTGACAACCCTTAGCTCTTCAATAATCTGATTCCACGTTGAAATTGTCTTTGTGAAGCTATTTGACAATTTTATCATAAAGTAAAATAAATCCCCTAATATTGTTTTTTAAAGGATGTCATAGAAGAGGCCCTTTGGGAGGAAAGATTGTGTCTAGCTCATGTCCGACACAAGATCCTAACAGCAGAGCAGAAAGAGCAGAGATTGTGTAGGTAGACAGGTTTCTGCTTTTACTCGCTTGCCGTGTGGCCAAAACGTTCCTGACTTGTCCTGTCTATGCTTCTGTTTCCTCATCTGGAAAATTAGAATAGCAATGAAAGAGGGCTTTGATAATCAGAGATAGTTTTTGTTTCTTTTTACTGTTGTAAACTGATATACAACACATTTGCCAATTCAATGCTTTTTGTAAGTACAGTTAAGTGACACAATTACATTAATCATGCTGCAACTCTCACTGATATCCATAGCAAAGTTTCTCTCTCCATGGAGAATATTTCTTGAATTCTAAAAGATGTATACACCACTCTAGTATATATTCTTCATCTTTAAATAGCATTAAACCTCAAAATACATATATAAGTACCACTTTTCCATTTTGATATTTCTGTAAATAAGTGACCAATAGCCTATTAGATATTTTTCAAAGACAATTTTCAAATAGTATTTGCCTTTTTCCTTTTGTCTTAGACTAGGTTTTCTAGAGAAGAAAGCACAGTAAAATATGTGTGTATATTTATATGCATATATATGAATATAAATATATATGTATATGCACATGTATCTACACACAACTTTGTATGTACACAGACACGCACATTTAATATATATATAAGCATGTATGTCTGTTTATATTTATATACATACATAGACATACAGATTTGTATATAAAATATTATGCCTATGTAGTACACAGAGAGAGAGAGAGAGAGAGACACACACACACACATATATCATGTATCAAATGAGAGATTTATATTAAGGACATGGCCACTAGATGCTATATGTCCCAATTCCCTAGGCAGGAAAGGGAACTCTCCTACTCCGCATAGCCCTAGGGGCTGGCTAACTCAGGATCAGACGGTCAGAGAGAGGTGCCAGTGAAGCCAGGGAAGATCATCGAATCTCAGGAGCTAGGAGGAAGGCTGCTGGCAAGGTGCCAGCCAAAGTCAAGCACCACTGGCCGGACGAATGGGATGATCTGCAGGATCTGAAACAAGCAGAAGCCCCCAGAAGGGCCATCAGGGAGGAAGTACGTAGAGGAGGCCTGAGAGACGAAGGCTGACCATTGGCCCCCTCGGGCCACCCACCCCTGTGGTCTCATTCAGCAGATTCCATCGTGGTGGCAACTGAGTACCAGATTTCAACAGGGAAGTGATCACAACGCTACCCAACAAAATCCATTGCCATCGAGTCAGGTCCAACCCACAGCGACCCTAGACTACAGTACTGCCTGAACACTGAGAGTCAAAGCCCAGCCAAGGTGGCACACAGTCTTAGCCACCACACCACTGGTTTTGGCTGTTAACAATTCCTGTCAGCTCTTACGGAAAGGGTGAGATGCTGACACTAGACCTTAGCTAGCCAAGCTTGTTAATGGAAGAAACCATGATACTGTGGATACTGGCCTTTGAGGTCACCCACATCAGAATACGTCACAGTAAAATTAAGCATTATTATAACTTAAGCCCATTTCCCACAGGTGGTTAAATCTTCTAGTGGCTAATAAGTTAACAGTAAGGAACTGGATCCCTATCTCACATGATAGCCATGAAAATTGAAGAAGATACCGTGTGAGAACCACCTACCACAGTGTCTTGCCCAAGACAGACACTCAATAAATGATGACCTTGACCCTCTGTTGGCCAGAAGAGTACTGCTTGTCTCTAAGAACAGTGTTGTCCCAGGCCAACAGGGACTGTCCTGGACACCACTAGATTTGTGTTTCAAGATGACATTCACATGCAATAGCTAGAGAACTAGCTTCAGGGTTATGAAAACACACTTCATACATCTCCCTCAGACTTTTTTCCCTTCTCAGTTTGGTTGTCATTGGTTTGCCTTAGGCTGGCCCCAGGTACACATCAATCATAGATTTAATTCCCAAATGGGCATTATGGCCATAACTTCAGTGTTTTGCCAATATGTTTCACTGTCATACTGCAAAAAGCAGAATACAGTTGGCCAGAGTATTCTATTAATGCAATTGCACAGAAAGTATAGTCTTGGCTTACAAAACAGGTCCACGGATGTTTGTTGAACAAAAATAAGAATTAATAAATGAAATAACACACACTAAAACCTTCATGTGTACTTAAACAAATGGGAATACAGAAAAGAATTCTGTTACCAGGAACCTAAGCGCTGTTGGTGCCACCTGCAGTGAGTAAGCAGTCTTTGGGGCAGAGACGAGATGAGAAGCGAGAGGTTTCTTGTGTATCAACATACCAGAGACAGAGGGGTTATATTCTTCCAAAGTCTGCCTCCCTGAGCAAAGGGATGTGAGAAGTTTTATACTAGGTAGTAAAAAGGAAGTTATATGTATTTGTCAGTTTCCTGGGAAATAGCATGCATGTTTAAAACGTGCCAGGGTGAGACCTGGCACTGAAGAGGGTTCGAACCCCTGGCTCTTAAATTGGGTCTGGCTACAGCCTGGTGATGTGTGCTCAGTGTTTCTTGTTCCTTGACACATGTTTCTTGGTTCCTAGACCAGACTCATCATGGGATGGGGTGATTTGGTGGCCACTCAAGTCTGTTGTCATGGTTCTGGGAAACCAATCTAAAAAGTAGCTATAAGCAGGGAGATGAGGGAGGAGTGGGATAAATGTTTTATCTTCATAGTTATTCAAAAAAGAGAATATTATCAGTTATTTTTCACATTCTTAGAGGGACATTGATTAATTTTAAACCTTTTTGTTGAAGCTTAAAGAAGAGAAAAAGTCGTAAGATTAGTACAATATGGAAGGGAAGAGTAATTTTTTTCCCCATGTGTGCCATCAGTTCTGAAGATTAAACTTTTAATACTACAATGATAGTGAGACATGGAAATACATATTTGGCTCCTCGCACCTGTCATGTTCAATATACCTCTGGTTGCTGTACTCTCTGGTGGCCCTGGGCCATCCGTGGGAAACAGATAAGCTCTGTATTCCACATTATAAGAGGTCCTTAGACCAAACCCATGCTGCTGTAGGAGGTCTGACAATTAATTCCACAAACTCAATTTTTCTAGATGCTACATACCTCGTTGCTGAATATCACTATGATTACCTTTGAAGTACTCCCCTTGGGAAGTTAAGAACTGATGTCAGCACCTAGTCCACTCATCAAAACAATTTTGGAACTGTTTCTAGAATAGTCGGTGTACATGGTGGCAAGTTCACAAACTTAAGTGTACAGTTGTCTGTGAGGGAGTTTTTAGCCAGTAAACTTACTGTATTGGACACACTCCCTACTCACCTGGTCTGGCCCCCAATCACTTTTTTCTTTGCCCTAAGATGAAGGAAATATTGAAAAGAAGGAGAGATTTTGATGCTATTCAGGACATCAAGGGTAACATGATGACAGCTCTGATGGCCTTTCCAGAAGAAGAGTTCCAAAATTGCTTTGAAAGTTAGACTAGGTGCTGGCACTGGTGCACAGCTTCCCAAGGGGAGGACTTCAAAGGTGACTGTAGTGTTATTCAGCAATGACATATGTAGCGTTTTTCCTAGGATGAGTTCACAAACTTGATTGGCAGTCCTCGTATTCTTCCTCTGGTTTTCCTTTTGAAATGGATTTAAAACCCTGTCATTATATTGGGGATTGATCTCTTAATCTCATTCTTTGCACCCTTTCTTCTTGCTTTATAGCAATTCTTTTCTCCTTCAGCTGTCTCAAATCAATAACCTAAAAATCCCTTAACATTGTCTTCCCTGATTTATTTTGACGCCTTGCTCTCATGTCACACTTGATCCTGGCTCTCACGGCAAACCATGAGTCTGGACCAGTTCTAGATCCCTCACTCTTTTCCTGCATCCGGTTTTAGCATCGTCATTTTTGTTGGTTTTCCTGGGTTTTCCCTTTGGCTGGAGTCTGCTCCTGTCTCACCCATGGGAGCTCCTCAGGCGATGCGAAACAACAGCTGTCTGTTTCTGGCAGTGGCGGATTATTGTCACAGCGAGAGGTTTGATGAAAATAAGCCTAACTCAGAAGAGTGAAGCATTCCAAGGATATTGGCAAATTGCGTGTGTGGCAATGTATCTGATAAATTGTGTTCAATTATGCTTGTTTTAAATACAAATATGAATGCTCATGTAATTGGCCATTTACTTGTCAATTATATACTGCCATTGCAGGGAAATGTTATGTTGTCCTGTATTATTATTTAAATGTGCTGACTGGCTTGTGCTGGTTTTCCTCACTTTATATACTCGTATTCAATATTCAAACACTTATTGACTACACTATGAAAAGAATGCACGGCATTCAGTATTATTCTTTTAGCATGTAGTCCAGAGGAGGAAGACCCTCAGTGAGGTGGACTGACACAGTGTTTGTAACAACTGACACCAACCCAGAAAGGACAGTGGAAATGACACAAGACACCGCATTGTTGCATCTGAGATTATTCAAAGGCACCTAACAACAACGTAGAACTAGTTTCAGGTTTAGAAAAGTAAACTTGCTCAACTTTCCCTTTAGAGTCTATTCGTATTCTAATGGCTAGTATTAAGTTTGTCATCATATGTATTTACCATGATTTACTGCTCATTGAAAAGTGGGCAGTTCAAACCCACCAGCCACCCGACAGGAGCTTCTGTAGAAGATTGCAGCCTCAGAAAGCCTGTGTGCTGTTCCGCTCCGCAGTCATTATGAGGCAGGGTTGACTTGGTGGCAACGGGTTTGGCTTTCGAAAATTTTGTCTGCCTTCCTTACTAACTACTTAAATGAAAGGGCAGTGGCCTTGG
This sequence comes from Heterohyrax brucei, assembly GCA_028571685.1. NCBI lineage: Eukaryota > Metazoa > Chordata > Mammalia > Hyracoidea > Procaviidae > Heterohyrax > Heterohyrax brucei. The sequence goes on along the minus strand of CM053162.1, from coordinate 69,461,222 downwards.
TTCTGTTGTTCACTTAAATGTCCTCAGGTGCCGAGCAGTGTTAGCGACACGGTAGGTGTTCACAAATGTCCTCCACAAGCGAATACGGCTTAAAGAGAGAAGTACTGAGTTCAGAAAGTAGGCAAAAAACCAGGTAGAAATGAGCTAAACTCTGGCTCTGAAAAAACCCAAAGCTTGACTTGGTGCAGGTTCTAAAGTCTCTGAACCACTAGGGGCTTGCAAGAGAAGTTCCCAGATAGTCCCCCAGCATCATCAGGAAAGAGATTAATTTCTGTTTTTTTTTTTTTTATTTGTTTGTTTATTTGTCTTTGCAGACTTTAAAAGAACAGAAAACCAAGAAAACTGAGTCTATTTTCATGGAGGCTGGCAAGTCAAGTCCCAGTTGAAACAGCCTCATCTAGGGAAGAAGAGACATATTTTTTATTTGTGTTTTTTAACAGACTTCCAAATAATATATGTAAATACCACCACCAGGAACTGAAGCTTGACCCTCCTACTTCTCACTACTTTGTGTGGGATCTATTTACTGACTTAATTCCAAAGAATAAGTACATAAACAAGCATTTACAGTAGGGAAAATTAGAAACCATTACAACAGTTGAGTAGCAAGGCTGAAATGGCCAGTGATACGCCTTGTCGATACTAGGCACCGTCCGATAGAATGTGATCAGGTGGTTACTTCACACCTGCGGTGACAGCACAGCTGTGGTCGGGTCGGTTCTGACTCATAGCAACCCGATAGGTCAGGGCAGAACGGCCCTGTAGAGTTTTCAAGGAGTACTGGCAGATTTGAACTGCTGGCCTTTTGATTAGCAGATGAAGCACTTACCCACTACAGCACCCGGGTTTCCTCTTATCTGTGGCGATAACTCCAAAAGCTTAACACTCTTGTCCAACTCTAAACAAAAAGGTAGAAAAACCCCAAATCATGAACATTCTACAAAACACTTGGCTGGAACTCCTCAGACTGCTAAAGTCATCAAAAACAAGGAAGTCTGTGAAAATGCCATAGCTTTTTTTAAGTTTTATGACTTCTGGTCATTGTGTGTTGTCAAGTTCATTCCATCTAGTTCTGACCCTGTAAGACAGACTGAACAGTTCCGTATGGCTTCCTAGGCTATTGCCTTCATGGGAACAGTTCACCAGGTCTTGTCTTTCCTGGACCGAGGGGTGGGTTTGAATTGACGATCTTTTGGTTATCAGCTGAGTACTTAATCAGTACTATGCTGACAGGGCTCCCTATTTTGTAACCTAGAAAACAAAAAAGAAACCCTGTCATCGAGTTGATTCCAACTCCCAGCGACCCTATGGACAGTGGAGAACTGCCCCACAGAGTTCCCAAGAAGCACCTGGTGGATTTGAAGCAGCGACCTTCTGGTTAGCAGATGTAGCACCTGACCACTGTACCACCAGGATTTCGGTTTCCTAAATAGAGACAACTAATTTAGTGTTTTCCAACACTGAATATTCACGAGAAGTCACACGGGAGCTTCTGACACCAGGACTGTCTCTCTGACAGCCTACCGGGAATACTGCCACACTGCTCCGAGCGGCATATTTTCTTCTGGGGACATAAGAGTCACCAACTAACTGTTGCATTTGGTATAATTATATAAACTTGGGAGGATTTACCTTGAGTTCAATTCCATAGTGATATACACCAATAAAAACTTACTCTCTGTAAGAACTTGTCCAAGGATTGAAATAAGTATTTAATTTTGCTTCCGAGGGTTCATGGCATTTCATGTAACATTTTTTCCTCAAACTTACACATGTCCCCATCCCTCACGCTGCGCAGTAGACAAGGCCTATTTGAGAATAAAAAGTTGTTTTCTGTCTACTCTAAATAAGCAAGCCTGCTGAGTAGACAGCAGGGGTGTGGTAGTCAAGTGCTACGTCTACTAAACCAAGGGTCTGCAGTTCATATGTGCTGGACGCTTCTTGGAAACACTACAGAGCATTTCTACTCTGCCCTATAGGGTCATTGTGAGTCAGAATTGACTCAGTGAACTGGGGGCTCACTTTATTTTTCTTTGCTGAAGAAGTAAAAATAAAACACTGGCTGATGAGGTGCTAAGCAGACTTTCTGTCACTTTGTGAAGAGTATAATGGAAAGGGATGGTGGTGATGGCATCTCTAGACAGCAGACTATTATCATTGGTGGTATACTATCTTTTGGTTTCTCCTGCAGATTTTTTTTTTAACTTTATTTTTTTCCAGATGACATCAGATGTTGAATCTGAGAGAACCAAAAAAGATGGGATTTCTAGGTCCTTGGGTTTACTGTCCGCAGCTCGGCAATGGGACACCACGAGGTCTAGGGAGACACCCAGTTAGCTTTTGTTCCTCAGTGTCAAAAAACCAGAGAGTCTTCTGGATTGCAGCATAAGTCATGCTGGTAAAACGTGACTTAAAAATTAGCCTCTATGGAATCTTCTCGTTGCTTTAAAAAAATAGTTTCTGCTGGTAGGGCAGTCTTCAGCTATGTCCTGTTTTTATTGACCAGATGATTAAGACAATATTAATTCTCTTCAATTTTTAAAAACAAACATTCTATCAATTATTTAGTTACTTAAAAATGCTGCTTGAATCAGTTATTACCTAAAAAAGAAAAAAAAACTGAAAAAAGGAATGTTCTGAAAAAGAAACAAGAAGTCCTTCATGCCCCTGAATGACAGGAGAAATTATTCCATAAGTTGCGAAAATTATCTACCATAAGACATTTTAACTAAATGATATTGTTGACTGTCTTGATTTTTACCAAATTGCTTCCAGCTAAATGATGTAACGGCAAACAATGAGTAGGAGGTAATACAGTTGAAAAACTAAAAGAGAAAGAGAGAAGAAAAAGTAGCAGGAATTTAATTTCAGGTAAATTTATAAAATTGAATTTTTAGTAGAAGCAATGTCTCACAATTTGGACATTTCAAAGCATATGACGTGATCAACTTGAAATCAAAACCCTTTATTCCAGGTGTCAGAGTAACAAGAAACAAATCAAACTTATAAATGAAAAGACTTGGCAAGCAGATCTGTGATCACTGTATGCTGATTCATTGCAACAGCCTTGCTACCTTGATCCCCAGTGGTCTACGCCTGATAATCCACCTCAGTCCATTACCCAGAACAGTCCTTTTAAAACAAGTTGATGTTCTCTGTGCTCAAATTCTCCAATGGGGTTTCCATCTCTCTCCGGGCAAATGATGATGCCTCTGAGGCCTCTTCTCCTCTTGCTGTCCCCCGGGCCCATTCCATCGCCACCAGTCTGACCTCCTTGTTCTTCCTTGATTTCATCAGGAAAACTGTCTCAGAAGCTTTGCTGACCCTCCTCCTGGAGCATATTGACCCTGGATAGAAGTGACTTGCTCGCTTGCCTCGCTGAGGTCTTTGCTCGAATGTCACCTCAATGAGAACTTGTTTGACTATGTATTTAAACCATTCTTTGGGGATCTCACTGACCCCCATGTGTGTCATTGTACGGCCAATCAAGAGGCTGTCTATCTTTGATCCTCACCGACTGCTTCTCTCTTTCTTACTCATGTGTAACAGCAGTCACCTCTGTTAGCCCTCAAGCTTATCTGTATTTCAGAGTTTCTGCACTTGGTAGGTTTGTTCATTACTGGCCAGGGCTTTGCTTGAAAGTGCATCCTCGCAGGTGTCTTTTCATCTGAATACTCTTATCTACTGCCATCTGCCCCACCACTCTTGATCACTTCGCTCTGGTGCATTATCTTCACAATCTTTAATACCATTTGAAGTATTGTGTTAATTTTTCACTTATTTATGATCTGTCTCCTCATTAGAAAGCTCTATGAAAGTGATAAAACAAAAGTGTCCACTGCCATCATTCCAATTCCAACTCACAGCAACCCTAGGGGACAGGGTAGAACCGCCCTATAGAGTTTCCAAGGAGCACCTGGTGGATTCCAACTGCCAACTTTTGGTTAGCAGCCGTAGCTCTTATCACTGCACCACCAAGGTTTCCTACAAAGGTAGGGAGGTCACAATTGCATCCCTAGTGTGGGAGGGTATCTGTGCCTGAGTGAACACTTACAGAAGAAAGGACAAGACATAATGAGAACAAGTATTAGGATATAATTTCCCTGAAATTAAAAAGACTTTCATCATCTGTCTGTAGCAGCTTAATGCAGTCTAAGATTTTTTTTTCTTCTTACTATATGAATTTCAGAAGTAGGCAACCACAGTGTGCTATAGCTGCTAAACTCAAGAATTGGGGCCCTGCCTCACTTCCTCCTCTGCCGTCTTTAGCACGGGGCCTTTAGGTTCACGGTCCCCGGATGGCCACTGCTCCTGCAGGCATCAAGTCTGTATTCCACACAGAAAACCTGAGAACCACTAAGGTGAACCTTAAAACACACGCAGGATGTTTCTTCTCTCTCTATAGGGAAGATGTCAGCATGCCTACAGGTTTTTTTGCTATACACTTCTATTGAGAAGGTTTGGAAATTAGGTTTTTCACTTGAGTTTGTCTCTGTCTCAAACAAAATCTGGGTTGTATTTGTAATAAAGAGAGAAAGGTGAGATACTGTGTAGAAAGGAACCATGCTGGCCACCATCAGAGTCTAGATTTACTTTAAAATAACAGAAACTTTAGCAAACAATGAATCGTGAAAAACCAAACCCACTGACATCAAGTGAATTCTGACTCACAGTGACCCTATAGACAGAGTGGAACTGCTCCGTAGAGTTTCCAAGGAGCGCCTGGTGGATTTGAACTGAAGATCTTTTGGTTAGCAGCAGTAACACTTAACCACTCCACCACCAGGGTTTCCAGAAAGTAAATTAAATTAAATGGAGATAGAGGAGCCTGTTCTTGAAGCCTAAGGATCAAAGGATCCGACTTCTGGTATACCTCCTAGTAACGATTTGTTCTGATACCTTCCATAAGTCACCTGACATTTCCACACTGTGATGTTTTCATCTGCCAAATGGTGATAATAAATATTTTTATGCTTTTCCAAAACAAAACAAACCCACAGCTGTTTACTTGACCTCTGACTCATAGCAACCCTGTAGGACAGAGCAGACCTACCCTGTAAAGTTTTCAAGACAGCACACTTACCAAAGCAGACTGCAGCGTCTTTTTCTCTTGGAAGTCACGGTGGGTTTGAACTACTGGCCTTACAGATATATTTTTATTAGTGACCCTTCCAAGTTCTTGCATAGGCTGCCTTTGGCATGGATTTCTGGTATAGCCTCAATAAATTCTCGGCTAGTAATGTACGCAAAGAAGGCACCAGCTGTATAATTAAGAATTTTGTTTGGATGTATACAAAACAGAGGACTGTTAAAGTATATAACCTTAAGAATTTTAAGATGGTAGTCTATATCTTCCCCAACTTCTATTCTATGATCAGCAATACACTGTTATTGTCAGTGGCAAGATTAATACATTTTGCCCAGTTCAGATAAGCTGGTGCCTTCTTTGGGTACATTACTAGCCGAGAATTTATTGAGGCTACACCAGAAATCCATGCCAAAGGCAGCCTGTGCAAGAACTTGTAAGGGTCACTAATAAAAATATATCTACGAGCCCTGACTTTCTGTCCAAACAAGAGTGCTTTGCCCCAAGAGAACATTAGCTCCTTCAAGGTATGATTCTCAGCAATAAAACAGTCACTCCCTGATCATAGCTGGGCTTGTGCCTCAAACAGCACTTTTTCCAAACATTATTCCAAATGTGGTATTTTCTTTGTCCTATTAAGTGCTCTCTGACCATACTGGTGTCTGTGGACACTTCACACTGTACACCTTCTAGAAAAAGACACCACCCTTCAGACCACTTTAGGTAGCACTTGAGAGTATATACTTCTAATTCTTCAAATACTTTTTCTTGAGTTAGTTCTATTTCTACCAAAGCCTACAGCCATTCCACAAGCTTCTTTAGAGAATGCCTGCCTATATCTGATGTTTATTCATTGTAAAAGTTTTCTCATTAATTTATGCATCTCTCCTTGCTGTAAAGCATGCATGTCTGACCCTTACTTGTACAGGTATCATAAAGCATCTTTCTATTCATTAAATTGTATAAATTGATTCGTGAAGACTATCATCCTAGCTTCTGGAAAGTTCTTTTTTCAGAGAAGTCCTGCCTGAACAAGATATCACCTCTTGTGTTTTAACCAAGACCAAAATAATAGTGCTTCAATATGATAAAATGATTTGGGGTCTACATGTCTGTAGTTAGAAGACCAAACTAATTGAGTTTTCTAGGGTATCTTCTCAACCATTGCTCAGCCATTTCCAGAGCTGCTTCCTTTCCCACATGGGTGGGCCCGGTCCACTGGCAGTCCATCAGCACTCCAGCCCACAGGGACAAAGAGTCAAAAAGGAAGGGCAAGCGGCTTCCTCTGAGGAAGTGACCCATAAAACGCCCACATTACTTCAGCCCTTTCCTGCCAACTTGGTAACAATGCCATAGTTGCTTATAAGGGACGCTGAGAAATGTTGTCTAGAGCTCAGAAGCCACGTGACCAGCTAAAATCAGGGGTTCTGTTACCGAAAGGAAGCAGGAGGAGTAGCCAGTCAGCAGTGTTTGTCACGGAGGGAATTAGTCACAACTCAGATTCAGTACTCTGACTATAATGCCAATCTTCCTGTGTGTAGCAGTATTCCAAAGGTCCTTTCACTGGAAGACTTTATAAAGATCAGAAAATGATAACTTGAAAATAAAGTATGATTAACTATACACAGTTTATAAAATAATTAACCCTAACAAAATTTGCAACAATTTACTCACAACATCTGGGTCTAATTATAGTGTAGCCCGGATGTTAACTGTCAATTTCTCCTCAGAAGCTTATCTTCTAGACAGGAGAGGATCTCCCTGCTGTGTGTCTGTCTCCATCCTCCTCCAGGTTGGGTTAATTGAATGCATCTTGGAGCTTCAATCACATGGTCATTTCTTTGTCCTGAGTAACAGTAACTCAAAGCAGGCTTTTCATTTTCTGAAATCAAAGTTGATGTATCATTGAGGATTTTACTCATTCTGTCTTTATTAATGAAAGTACTTACTTTGAAATAAGGAATCTCTATCAAGCATATATTCAAATTTATTATTATACTTGCTTTAAATAGCTACCAAAAATATGAATACAAATGCAAAGACTCCTGGAAATATGGCTGTGTCCTAATGCTTGTTACAACAGTTGCTACAGAAAGCTCTCTGTGTTGCTTCAGGGACACACCAACACTCCCACCAGTAGTCATCGAGTTACTCCTAGTGAACCTATGTGTGTCAGAGCAGAACTGTGCCCCATAGGGTTTGCAATGACTGAATTTTCCAAAGTAAATCTCCAGGTATTTCTTCTGAGACAGGATAGGCTTGAACCTCCAACCTTCAGGTTAGCAACCAAGTGCACTAACCGTTTTCACTCTCCAGACTTAGTGTTTTGAGTTTCTTTGTTATAAAGAACCATTTACTGGTAATATAATATAGACAGAGACTCGACCTTTGAAAGTTTTGAGTAATTGTTTTCCAGCTTGGTTGACATTGTGTTAGATTTCTCTGGAACTTTTGATCACCCCTGGGGGAATACACAATCCCCATGTAAAGAAAATAACAGTTCAAGGATGCTAAGAACTGGGTAGACCAGTTGGTGCATTCTCAAGAGTCAAAAGGAGTCTTCACTATTTAAAGTAGCAAAAATAAGGTCAAGTACTTGGGTAGAACTTGTACCAGACCAATCTGGTGTCTGTAAAAGTACTGTGAAGTGAACAGAGGGAGGGTCCAATTCTTCCTGAGCAGTGAGCAAATATCAGACACAGAAGCACTCTCGTTAGAGACATTACTTGGACTTCATCTTATCATGTCACTGTGACTTACATCCCTTCAAAAGTCAAGGCATTCTGGAAGTACAGGTTATGTATCTCAGAGAACAAGAATCTCTTATTGAATCCATTCTCTGCATATTTACTACAGCTACTGATTATCTTCTCCAGATTTAGAAAAAACAGCTGTGGTGCTTTTCTTGACAAAACAGGATCAAAATGCCCCGAGGTCTTTGTCGTTGTCTCCTGACTTCTGTGCCCTTACACTGGCTTATTGGTCACATCAACTGACACTCCCTGCCATGTGTTGAACCTTTGAGTCTGATTTCATTGTTTCAATTATTTTTAAACGAGAATGTTTTCACTTCCTACAGATTACACACTTCCATGTTTCATATTCAGTGTGGCATATTTTTTGATAAAGTTGATAAACAATTTTGAACTCCAAATTATGCCCTGCTTGTCACAAAGCTGCAGCTGTAAGCTGCAACATTAAAATACGAGTTGAGAGCCTAGAGCAGAACAAACAAGGTCATCATCAAATAACAGCTAAGATTAGGTTCGTTTTTATCACTTGCTAATTGCTGTATCTGTGTTGAAGGGAAAATCCAATATGCCATTTTTAGAGAGCGTCGCAGGCATGCCTTATTGTAGCTGGTGTTAGCACTTTGGTCTCGGCAGCTTTCTACAGGAAATGAATGCAGATGAGTCTATTCATTTTTTCAATAAATGTGCATCGAGTGCCTACTATTCATTTGCTTGACATTATTCTATGCATTAGGGATATAGATATTAATAAGCTGCAAACCCTGTTTGTAAAGATGTTACAGTTAAATTAGGAATAGAGAAGCAACATATAAGTGTTTGAATGAATGATAGCACACTTATGAATATCAACCTAAAAAAGGGAAAGGAAAATATAAGTAACTGCTTTGGTCATTATGAAAATCCTGGTGGTGGAGTGGTTAAGTGCTACAGCTGCTGATCAAAAGGTTGGTAGTTTGAATCTACCAGGCACTCCTTGGAAATTCTATAGGGCAGTTCTCTACTGTCTTACAGGGACGCTATGGGTCAGAATCAACTCAACGGCAATGGGTTTGGTTTTGGTGGTTTTTGATCATAATTGGTTATCTATAATCTTAAAAACCTGATGAAGTCATCACGAAAGAAGTTTCTATTGCATTTCATTTGTAATACTTAGTGCAGAGTTAGAGAACAGAAAGAATGAAATGTATTATTGCCAAAAAACCAAAACTGTGTATTTAAGGTTGCTGGATACCTGATGTCACCTGTCGGTGAGCTTCCTTCACCTTGCCATCACCACTGACGTTACAGAGGGCTTGTCGCCATGAGTAGGATCCGACTCGATGGCACTTGGCCTGGCCTGGCTCTGACTCGCAGCCTTCCCTGAGGAGCTGGGAACAGAGAAAGAGGACGGGGTTTCGCACAAGCTGTGACTGACCGTATAAAGCATGAGGGGCCTCACTTTCACTCTTGGAGCTTCTTTTCCCTTTCTCATTAGAGCCCACTTTGCAACAGCTTAAAATTATATAATAAAACATTACAAATTAGATTATATTAAAATTGACACATGAGCAAAAACTTTGTGACGCTTAAACCAAACAATATTTTACTCAATGCATTTTCAGTTGGATAGGATTTCCAGTGTCTGTTACATGAGATTTTAGAATTACAAATGGGAATTACTATTGCATTTTTTTCTTTCACAACTAAACACCCTTTAGGTCATTTCTTAACACGGACGATGTATTACTTTGTTCCTTGTGCACATCCAAGAATAAAGACGCATCCTTTCTGGGAGTACGTGGAGGAGAGCTGGTAACAGCGTCCCTTCCATTCAACCAGAAAGCTTGATGTTGGCCAGCACAACTGGTGACCCGAGCTCTGCAACTGATCACAATGCCATCTTCCATCTGGAAAACTTACAAAAATAAAGAAAGGGGGGAAAAGAAAACTTCATTAAGTAGATTCTGACATGTAGTTCACTGTATAAGACAGAGTGAAACTGCCCATTAGGGTTTCTAAGGCATGGCTGGTGGAATCAAACTGTCAGTATTTCAGTTAGAAACAGCAGGTCTCAACCACTGAGCTACCAAGACTATCCTGTATGGAAGGCACCATAAAGAAGAAAGGGGAATTCCAAAGAAATGAGGTCCCAACTGAAACCATTTATTGTCACCACTCTAATCATCACTGATTTCTAAGTGTGTACAATGAAGGTAAATCTGCAGGGGTTTGGTATTATTTTGATGTAAATGGGATAAAGCACCTAATTTGAGTCATTGTTATCCAGCTGACTAATCTTAAAAACCAAATGTAGATATTTAAATATGTGGCACAGCATTCAGCTCATTGCCAGATACTTAAAGTTGGAGCATTTGAACCTCACACAGTATTTATGTTGTCTTACCTCTGGGTGGATTTTGCTTATTCGCCCGTAATCTTAAATGCAGCCTATTAAGATAATTTGATTACAAGTAGCAGTGCCATCCTGATACCAGTTCCATCCAATTTTTCCTTTTCCCTCTATAGATGGTGGAACTCGCACATAAAAATAAGTCAGATAATGCAGGTTGTGGTTTCACAGAGTCTTACCTTGATCGTAAAATTATTATCATAGCAATTATCAGAGAAGATTATTTCAAATTTGGCATCTAAGAGAAGGGAAAGATAAAATCTTCATCTCCATGGGCCAGAAAATGACAGATTACTTGGAACTATGGACTGTATTCCTCCTTTATTTCTTGACTCTATCCAACTTCTCCATTCTCAGCCTCTCACGGGCTGCAGTCCTTAGAACTTTCTCACTGTGATTATGACATCGTTGGTGTTAAGACATCGTTGGTGTTAGGTGCTGTTAAGTCAGTTGTGACTCCTAGCAAACCTATGCTCGGCAGAATGAAATGCTTCCCAGTCTTGCACTACGTTCTACGCTTGGGCCCAGTTTTGCAGCCACTGTGTCAATCCATCTCACTAAGGGTCTTCCTCTTTTCTGTTGACCCTCTAGTTTACCAAATATGATGTCTGTAGTAGTTAGGATTGTGGATCAACTTGGCTGGCCCATTATTCTCAGTGTTTATAAGTGACCACTCCCATGATTGTATCTCTGTGTGTAGCCAACCATTTTAAAGGGATTTTCCTTGGAGGTGTGACTTGTATCTGTATAGAAGCAGTCTGACTTTTTGCCTGAATTGTGGACCTGCCTTCTGCTCATCTGATCTTTGGCTGCCTCCTGACAACTTGCCTGACGTGAGATAAAGTCTTGCCATCCTTGCTTCTAAGGAGCATTCTGGCTTCTTTTGGCGGTCCATGATATATTCAACACTCTGCCAACACCACAATTCAAAGGCATCAGTTCTTCGTCGCTCTTCCTTATTCATTGTCCAGCTTACACATGCATGTGCAGTGATTGAAGATGTGGTCACCTCAAGGCGGCATTAGGCCTATGAGGTCATCTCTTTCTTCTCTCCATTTAACTATCCTCCTTGTGTTTCAATTTTTTCTCATAATTTTGTTTTTCACTGGATTCTTCTTGGTCATCAGTTTTAGTAAAGTCTCTTCACAATGGCATTAAGATTTTTTCCTAAATGTCTGGCAAACCCCAACACCCACCAGGTCATAGGCGACCAAGATATTTTGGTTCCCAGGTATCAGATTATTTACTCCTAATTCATATTTGTTTTCCACTTCCTGAAATTTCTGCATGAAATGCAATTTCAATTGGCCAATATCAATTGGCAACTTATTTTGTATTTTGGGATTGTTGTTGACGAAACCAGATGTTGTGTTCCACTTATCTGCACCCTTCTGTCCCATCTGGAACCTTAATAACTGTAAGTTGTTTTCTGCACGACCACCTTATTATACCCTTATTGAGACTGGCTTACATATTTTAATTTTGGTTTAGTCTTAGAAATATCTAATATTGGCTCAATAAATTATTTCATATTCTGCTGTTCTAGTAAAGAGATAGTCTCATTTTTTGTTACTTTATGTTTTTGCAGAGTAAACTTAGTCTGTTTCCTGGCCTTAAACAACAACCTAGTGCCGCAGAGTCAACTCTGACTCATAGTGACTCTATAGAACTGCCCCGTAGAGTTTCCAAAGAGTGTCTGGTGGATTTGAAGGGCCAACCTTTTGGTTAGCAGATGTAGAACTAGACCACTTTGCCTCCAGCATTTTTAGATATAAAGATGGAAGCACGATCTTGCAAATAAGGGAACTGAGGGAAGAGAAGAATACTCATACTATAGCCACTACTTCCTAGAAGAAAGCAATTTTATTGTTCATCATGACCCTTCCTTAGGAGGGTATATTCACCAAGAAAGCAGGAAATCCTGTTCACAGTCTTTTCCCTGGTACCCAGCATGGTGCTATGAACGCTGGCTTGGCTTTGAGTTTTACTGCTGAAATAATCATTGGGTCATTCCTGACATACAGTCACTGTGACACTTGCCTTAACTATTAAAAATAAGCAAGTATAAATGTAAGAGCTATAATTAATTCAGTTCAAAAGGGCTTATTAAGATAATCTAGGAATCAAATAAGCAAACTGTAATCAAATTATTGTTTTATTTTTCTCCTAACACCAAAATTTTGCAGTTATTATTATGGAAACTAAAAGAGGAACTCTCCAGCAGAACAAGAAACATGCCTCTGGGTAGAAGTAAATATTCACTGAGCTTTAGTAATTACAACACTTATAATAGTAATAGATTTATGTTTCTATTCACTAAATCACTAAAGCTGTGGTGACAGATTCCATTTGATTAGAAAACAGTTTTGTAGAAACTGGCCAACAGGTGCTAGACCTGTGAATCTGGCTAGCAAATTATAAAATATCAGATATAAAACTGGGGAGCAGTAGGAGAGTCTGATGTGTTTATGTTGGTAGGAAAACCGGTTGTTGTCAGTCATGATACAACTCTGCTTTGCAGAGCTTTCAGGTTGTGATTTTTGAAAGAAGACCAACAGATCTTCCAGGCTTTCTCTAGGTGGATTCAGACTACTAACTTTAGGCCAATTATACTAAACATTTGTCCCACAAGCAGATTCCTTGTGTTCAGAACTGTGTTTAGGGCCTAAAGTCCAGGAAGGGGCATTCAGGAACATGAATGTAGGCAGGTATTACACAAGCAGAACTTGTTGGAATCCAGGTTTTGGACTCCGAGGGCAGGCAATAAGAGGATGCAGAAACAGGTTTGGGTAAGAAGCAGAAGCACTGAAGGCATCTGAATGATGAGGATCAAGTTGCCAGAAGCCTTACTGAAGTTCAGACTAGAGTTTCTCCTTCAGCCTTCTGTTTGTTGTCTTCGTCACCCATGCCTTGGAGTACAAATGCCCCAAACACACTCACTGCAGCACAGGCCGGAGGCTGAGAGCATCTGGGCCTGCCATAAGCAGTTCAAAGGCCTCTGTGACCTCTGATGTCCAAGACTAGAAACAAGACAATTGACTAAACAGTTTTGTCCCATGTATAACGATGTGGAAAAAAATGTTGATAATCTCCACTGGCGTTAGCTTCTTGCGTCCCCATAATTGTATTTCAACTGCATGGCATTTTTTTTTTTTTTGGATGATATATTGCTTTCAGTTTTCCTTTAAAATGAAACTAACTCTTTGTCCTTAGGCGTGGAAGACTGGAAACAAAAGTCCAGTCAACATTTTGGTGTCGGATACGTCTCAGCGGGGGTCTAGTCTGATGATCAGCGGGTGACCCAGCTGGTGACCTGGCTGAAGCGATGGAGAGAGATCACGATTAATTGCACCCTGGCTCCAGGTAGGCTGGCAGGTGTCTGTCTAAAGGGCAGGCTGATTGCAGGGACCCTAAACACAGCCACACAAGTAGAACTAAAAAAAAAACACTCTCAGACAGAACACCTGTGTCCTCACCTCTTTGTTTGCTCTAAGATGCCTAGTTTCCTTTATCGACAGCCAGAAATGCCAAAGGAAGGAAAAAGAGACAGAGAGAGGTCTTATCTTGCTCTTTTTGGAAATAACATGCACTGTAGATTCAGTCTAACAGACCATTGTGTTAATGATACCAAGATAGCTCAAAACCGGTCAGTTATCAAGGAAAATGACCATAGACATAACAGAAAAAAAGCAAAGATGGATAAGTGAATATCAGTGCAACTCTCACTAGGTCATGCTCAGAATTCATAGGTCAATAATTATGGACTTGTAAACTGATATTTTTCTGTGGAAGAAAGTACATATAACACAGTTACATGAGACTGTAGATTATTGGTGATTTCAACATTTCACCATCTCATCATCTGGATGTCTTCTCTGTATGGACAATGAGTTATTTATTTAGTTTTCTATAAAAGATTCACTGAACAAAAAATAATTCTTGTAATTAAGGCAGCATCAGACAAGTAGAAGAAATAAAACACACTCCAGTGCCTACATATTGTATCCATCATATTGGTGATTTTTTGAGAAACTTGCAGCTTCTTTTTTTTTTTGCAAAAACTCCTTGGAAAGATAGAAGAAATTAATATTGGTTTTGAACCCCATGATTACAAGTATTTCTGCTTAAAGACCATGCACTGCTCAGTTGTAGAGAATGGTTCAATTAATTGAAGCCTTGCTTTTTGTGTAAAAGTGAAAAAAATTATTCCCTTCTTTTGCAAAATTCTTGCCATCTTCTAGCCTACGTATCAAACACTAAATGTTGCTTGGGCAACTATACAGTATAAACCTGCTGTGTCTGAAATATATAGGTGTGGAATTTTCATTTCTTTCTGTGTAATCCATCGGCCACCAGTTTTCATTTGTTCAAGCATCTGCGTCACAAATGATTCTTCTTTTATTAGCATAATAATTTCTAATGAGTAAGCCCTCTTTTCTCTCATCACATAATTAAATTTTGCAAGAGTTATTGAATATATACTATATTTACTCATCAGTGGGAGACGGAAAAGACGAGCTATAGAGGTAATTACATGTAATCTCATTTTCCTGAGTTGTCGGAGGATAGAGCTGTTGAGTGCATAATGTGCTCTAACTTTCTGGAGTGAAGTCAGATACCACAGCTGAATGCATCAGCCCAACAGATGCTAAACTATTGGGTTGCAAAACAAAGAAACCTGCACGTCCATATGTGAAAACTAAAACAGTATATGTCTGATGCAAATTTAAGCATTCAATATTTTTAAATTAGTGCTTTTTTATGCAGTATATTGGAAAAATAAGGCAATCTACTAAGGATTCTTGATACTTTGTCAAGAGCGATGAAGAATCTGAAAAGTTAACCTATTAACAAGCCAAAAAGTTAACTTGTCACAGTTTCATGAGATTAGCAGAAATCACAAGACTCATGGGTCAGAGACAAAGGACTTTTTTTCTCATGGTGTCAGAAGCAGAAACAGTCATATGCTGGTGTTTGTTTTCCGTGGCCTCAAGTTCACGGTTGTAATAGCAATGCAGAGTAGGCCAAAGGGAAGCTGCCCATGCAGTGGATTTGTATTATCACTTGGGAACCCCAAGCTCAGAAAACCCTAATGTTTTATAATAGGGTACAATAAAACCTGCCCAACATTTGCAGTGAATGGAGACATTATCTTCAATATGCTAGTCAAGAAACAACTCTGCTTCCTGCTTGGAAGGAGATGCTCTCTGTGTCTTTTTGGTTATTAGCTATACAAACATCCTTGAAAAGATATTCTGGAACAAAAGCTGTTGCAGGCAGGCAGAAATGTAAGACACCTATGGAGAATCATCTGCAAACAGTCATTTTCTGGGTTAAATCATTGTTTTATGAATTCTGCAAGGTACTTACATGACTTCCCACTATAAAAGAGAGTTTAGACTGTAATAGTTTGAGTTACAAAAGGTATAAACATAAAGCAAACTGGAAAAAAATTAAGTATCCAGGCATTTTTCTAGACTAAATTGAAGTTGAGAAGCTCCTCCTGAATATAACACTTTCCATCCCTCCCACATACCGATTCCTGCCATACATGTACCTACGTCAATATTTACTGCCCAAGCATTTACCAATATGCATGAGAGGTTCAGTCGTATACTTTAGATAGAAGATAGACGTGTTACGTAGGAGGGAAGGGAAAAGACAAAGAGAACACGAGAGGGGTAATTGGAGTGGTGAGTTAACTTTATGTCCCCCCTGGACTCAGGTGGAACTCTGGCCCCAATCAGAGATGCTTCAAGACTTAAAAAGCAAAGGTGGAACTAGCTTGGTGGAGGGCACTCCTCTCTCTAGACAGAACCCAGCTCTGCTTCAGCAGTCTGCCAAGTGGAACTCATGGGGACGTCTGGAGGTAGCATGCTTGGGATGGATGTCACTCTTTCAATAACAAGCATTCAAGTGGTGGAGGTTCTTCATGCTACTTCGTTTACAGTGGGAGACAAATCAGGAGAGGGAAGAAAAGGAAGGGTGTTTTGTGCTTTGTTTCTCTTATGTGTACATTTATTTGTGTGTTTCCATAACTAAAATTGAATGGTTGTTTACTATGGATCAGAGCCTGTTCTAGTTACTTGGCATGTATTCTTTTATTGACTAACTATGCTGTCAGGATTGAGGTTGTCAAAGATTTCATTTTACTTGAGTTACAGTCAACGTCCTTGGAAGCAGCAGTCAAGAGACCAAAAGATGCATTGCACTGGGAAAATCTGCTGCAAAGGACCCTTTAAAGAATTCAAAAGTAAGGATGTCACCTTGAAGGCTAAAATGTGCCTGACCCAAGCCATGGTATTTTCAATTGCATCATATGCATGCCAAAGTTGGACTATGAACATAGAAGACAAAAGAAGAATTGACACCTTTGAATTGTGGTGTTGAAGAAGAGTGTTGAATGTACCACAGACTGCCAAAAGAACCAACAGATCTGTTCTGGAAGAAGCCCAACAAGAGTGCTACTTGGAAGCAAAGATGGCAAGACTGCATCTTACATACTTTGGATATGTTGTCAGAAAAGATCAGTCCCTGGAGAAGGACATCATGCTTGGTGGAGTGGAGGGTCAGTTAAAAAGAGGAAGACCCTCGAAGAGATGAATTGACACAGTGGCCGCAACAATGGGCTTAAGCATAAAACCAGATGTGGACATGGCACAAGACCAGGCATGTTTTGTTCTGTTGCTCATAGGTTCATTATGAATTGGAACCAACTCGACGGCACCTAACGACGACAACAACATGATGTCAGTATTCTTATCACTTTTACAGAGAAGGTACATTATGTGGATAATGGTTAAGCTTGTAATCCCAGACTTGTATTTGGGGAATTAAAATACTTGTGTCACATCTGGCAAAAGAGACTACTATCTTGGCAGACTATTGAGTTACGATCACATGAAAGAGTGAGATAAATCACAGTGATAGTAATTTAGAGAGTGGTTAGATGACCGGAGAGGCAGAACAGATTGATCGAAATGGTAGAACCTAGCACAAGCCTGGAAAAGTAAAGGACTGGAACAAAGTCACAGTGGCAAGAAGGTTCCTAGCTGGTAGGGAATAGACAGGGATCAAATTAATAAGACTGCAATGGGAAGAAACATTCATTTATTCAACACTTTTTGTTGTCATTGTACTTCCATTGTGTGTCAGCCACAAAGGAGGACGGGAAATGGTGCTGGGTGGGTAGGTTGGGGTCCACTAAAGGAAACCTAGATGCAAAGCAAGACTTGTTTAATGCTATGTCTGTTTTTAAAATAATTTTATCACATTGTTAACAGCGTTATTATGCTAATGTCTTCCTACGTTATAAATTTTGAGCTTTTCAGGCTTGCTTTTATATCTCCTTCCTCACTTTCGGAGTCCCAGTATTTTGTCTTCAAAGCTAAAGTTCCTTCAAACTGCTTGATTAAAAAATATTAAGCTCAGGAGAACATTTTTTTTCTCTCATTAAAGCTACAGATCCTGTTTTGCATCATGAGGCCTTCATTGCTACTGTTACGCCTATAAAAGCTGTTTTCAAAGGTTCTTGGACTTCAGAGAACAGGGCTGTGTCTTTTGAGCCTACAAATGAAAGCTTCTTGAAGGCTTGCAATTTTGATTTGAAATCATGGAATACTTGCGCTGTAGTCTTGATTCAATTTAAAATCTTTGTTTTCGGATAGCCTCTGGGGAAACTTGGGGGAGACCAAGGCCTTTGCAGGATGGTTGCTGAAGGCTTTTGCTGATAAACTTCTGGAGATGGAGGCCTTCCCTTGCTACCTTGAGGCTGACAGGTGGGGTAGGAGTAGAAGCGGGGGAGTGTAGCACTCCAAGCCGTTCTCACTCTGGACTTTCCCCCCTTCAATGTCCCTTCTTATCCATGTTCTCAAGTCTCATCCTTAAACCAGAAGCTGGTGGTGGAAAGTGCCCATGGTGGCCAGTGGCTTTCATTGTCATCTGTCCAGAAGCCTGAGTGCCCTGCTCCTGGAAACCGCTTTTGAGTTTTCTTTCTGAAGCCAATTGAGTGTCAGTATGCATGACTTCTTCCACATTCATTAAACCTATCACTCCTAGATTTCTTCTTTCAGTAGAGAGCCTCTGTTATCAGTTTAAATTGATAACATTGATACCTACAAAAGGAGTCTAAACGCTGCCTAAAAGCAAAATACTGGATTTGTTTATAAATGTGTATGTGTGTTTTCAACACATGCTGAAAGTTTTCTTTCCAAAGGTTTCATAAAAGCTGAATGGAGAACGAGTGAGCTGGGAACACTCAGGCGGCAGCCCAAGAGGGCCGGTGCTGTTGGTGGTCACAATGAAGAGGAAGGGGTGACTTAGGAAACAGTATTATGTAATTACCACTTGGCCTTGGAAACCTTCCTTAGGGTGGGAGACAGATGAGGCAAGAGAAAGATCAGAAGATTTGCCTTTAAAATGTTTACATCAAGAACAGTAAAGGTGAGTACAGTGGAATTTCAGTGGAGAGTCTGAAAGAGGACATTGAATATACCAACTCCTTGGCTTCCAGCTGGCAGCTTAACATTTCTAGACACCAGCAATTAAATGTACCCCTACTCTTGGCTCCTCTGCAGAGATGCTTGGGAGAACACGTGGTATAAGGCCCTTTCTCTTCTAGCGTGAGACTTAGGTAGACGACTTTAAGAAATGAAGGGGTCACAATATATTGATTTGGAGATTAAAACAATTACAAGCAAACACCTTGACTGTCTGCCAACATCAGTATCTCTTCTGTTCTGCAAAATAGACGCAGAAAATTGCAGAACTAGGCATATATTTTCAACTATCTTACTAATTAAATAATCTGTGAATGCATTTAACTGTGTAATAAGTAACAATATTTTAATATATTTCACGTTGAAGTGATTTGATGGCCACAAAACATAGTGTCCATTTTTTTCTGTTACTACTTTGGTAACACAATCACATGCTAACGACTATTGGAGAGAAGCACGTTTTTAGTTAAATAGTTATAGCGATAGAACGCTAATTATGTCATATGCATGGGTTGTTCTAAAATGATACACATGGCTTTACATCATGAGAAGCAGAGTCTAAAATTGGAAAGTACTTAAAAGTATCAATATAAAAATGAGATTAGTTATTCACATGTGAATGCAAAAAGCAAGTCATAAAATCATGACACTAGTTTGTTAAAATTATTATAGCTATATACTTGTATGTACTAAAATAAAAGCCCCTTGAAAACTGGGGGTTATGTTTGAGTTTTATTTTAATTTTTGTAAGTCTGTACCCTCAGTGATTAAGGCAGAGCCTAACATAAGATAATATGTCAAATAAATCACCAGATCTGTATATACATGTTTATATGTACATATCAACAAATGTGTACAGATGTATAAACACACACACATTTGATGATCTTTAAGTGTATACTGGCTGTTGTCGTGGACCTTTTATTCTAGTACACTTAACGAATGGCAGTAGTGGTGGTGTAGTCATTTAGAACTGTGGCTGATAATCAAAAGGTCAGGAGTTCAAATCTATCAGCCACTCCTTAACAACCCAATGAGATAGTTCTACTCTGTCCTATACTGTACCTATGAGTCAGAATTGACTTGACAGTATTTTTTTTCCAGAATGGGTAAAACAAATATAAAGCTTTTTAGAATTAAAAGAAAAAAAGTATTCTATACTACGACAACAACAAACACATTGCTATCAACTCAGTTCCATCTCATGGGGACATTATAAGAGATTAGAAGTGTTATGCATTGCTGGTAAAGTTGCAAAATGATATAACCACTTTGGAAAACAATATAGCACTTCCTTAGAAAGATAGAAATAGAAACACCATACGGTCCAGCAGTCCCACGCCTAGAGAAGTACGGGCCGTCACATGACTAGACATATGCACAACCGTTTTCACTGCAGCATCATTCTTGGTAGCTAACAGATGGAGTCAACTTAGATGCTGTCAACAGGTGAATCAATAAACAAACTGGTACACAGACACTGGTGAACAATGATGATCCGTGAGGCACCCCACAGCGTGGACGAATCTGGAGGGCATCACGCTGAGTGAGGTAAGTCAGTCACAAAAGAGCAGGTGTTGTATGAGACCACCACTGTGAATACTCATGAAAAGGTTCACACACACACAGGTGCACACGCACATACATGCGCAGACACGCAGACACACAGACACACACATACACACACACCATCTTTGATGGTTATGAGGGAGAGGAAAGGTGGTGATGGAAAAACGCTAAATAGACAAAAGATGAGTAGTTATTTTTTGGACTGAAGAGTAAGACGATATTGCGGCGGCCAGCACAGCTTGTCCCAGGCAAAGCCATGGAGGCTCTGCAGACACTTCCAAAGCCCCCGAGGGACCAAATTGCTGGGCAGTGGGGCCCGTGGTCTAGGGGAACAGCGAGCTCAGTTGGCATAAAAAAGTTTGTAAAGAAAATGCTCTACATTTTACTTTGGTGAGTAGCATCTGTGATCTTAAAAGCCTGTGAGCAGCCTTCTAAGATACTCCACTGGTCTCACCCCTTCAGGAGCAAGTGAGAAAGAATGAAACTAAAGACACAAGGGTAAGATTAGTCCCAGAGAAGCAACGGACCACATCTGCTGTGGCCTCCACGGAGTCCAATACAAGTAGATGGTGCCTGGCTACCACCACTAACTGCTCTTACAGGGAGCACAACAAAAGCTCACATGTATAGCGTGCTAGCTGGTAACAAGTGACCGGACTTCCTGGCCCGACAAAGTAGGAGAAACTCTGAGAGTATGGCCCCTGAACACCCAGAAGGGTGTCACTACTGAAGTCACTCGTGACATTCACTCTTTAGCTGAAGATTGGACAGGCCCATAAAACAAAGGAAGATGAAAGGATCACACCCACCCGGGGGCAAGGAAGCCTGCGGGGGACAGAAAAGCTGGTAATAAGGAGCCAAAGTTGAAAGACAGAGAGCGCTGATGTTGCATGGGATTGTTAACCACTGTTATAAAAGAATATATGTCCTCTTTAATGGGACTTTTGTTTATCACGCAAACCTTCATCTAAAGTTCAACACCATTTTGCAGTTTCATCAGCAGTGTTTAATGGTTCCAGTCTCCCCTTGACCTCTCCTGTATTTGTAATTTCTCATTTTTTGTTTCTTTGTTGTTTGTTTTTGATTCATTCCAGTAACGCTTGGGTGAGGTGGTATCTCGTTGTGGTTTTGATTTCATTTCTCTATTGGCTAGAGGTCACGAGCATTTCCTCATGTGTCTGTTGGCTGCTTGAATGTTTTCTTTTGTGAAGTGTCTGTTCATTTCTTTTGCCGATTTTTCAGTTAGATTATCTGCCTTTTTGTCGTAGTGGTATTGGATTTTGTAGATTTCAGAGATTAGGCTTTGTCTGAATTTTAATAGCCATTTTTTTCTCCCTAGCCTGTAGGTTCTCTTTGGATTCTTGGTGACTGCTTATTCATATGTTTATTTTGGGGAAGATCCAGGTTATCTAGCTTATCTTCAGGAGTTGTTGCATGTTGTTGGTTACGGTTTATATCTAGTTAATGCCATAGGTAAGGCTTCAAGCATTGATCCTATGTTTCTTCTATGGTCTTTATAGTTTTGGGTTTTATATTTAGGTCTCTCATCCATTTTGAATTATTTTTTGTATACGACATTAGGTATGGGTACTGTTTCCCTTTATTTTTTGCAGATACACATTCAGTTTTTATAGCATCATTTTTTAAAAGGATTGTCTTTTCCTTGTTTAATGGACTTTGGGACCTTGTTGAAGATGAGCTGACCACATAAGTGGATGGATTTACCATTGGAATCTCAGTTACATTCATCGGTCAAAGTGTCTGTTGTACTGTTCTGACTACTGTAGCTGTCTAATAAACTGACTCGGAGGTCAGATAGGGTAAGTCCTACTTTCTTCTATTTCAAAAGTGTTTTACTTATCCAGAGCTCCTTTGCTTCCCATATAAAGTTAATGATACATTTTTCTATTTCTTTAAAGAATGCTGTTGGTATTTAGATCAGGATTGGGTTTTATTTGTAAAACACTTGGTTAAAATTGTCATTTTCATGATGTTGGGTCTACCTATCAATGACCATGGTATGTTTTTCCATTTAGGTAAGTATCTTTAGGTTTCTTGCAGTACTGTTTTGTAGTTTTCTTTGAAGAGGTCTTTTACATTTATTTAATTTTTTTACTAAGTGTTGTTTAGAAGAGGCTTCTTATTATCTCAGTATTTTTGGATTTTGTCAAAAGTAACTCTGGTCGAAGGTGTAGTCTCTTCTGGAGAATGTTCCATGTGCTTTGGAAAAGAATGTGTACTTTGAAGCTGTTTGTTGGAATGTTCTGTGTGTGTCTATAAGGTCAAATTGGCTGATTATATCATTTAGCGCTTCTGTATCTTTGTTGAATTTCTTTCTAAATGTTCTATCCTTTACCAAGAGTGGTGTGTTGAAATCTCTTACTGCTATTGTGGCACTGTCATTTTCTCTTTTCAGTACAGTTAGTTTTCTTTTTTATACTTACTTTGGAGCTCTGTTGTGTGTATATATTTGTATTGTTTTTAATAATAATCATTTAATCATTTTACATGTCCTTCCTTGTCTTTTATGGTGTGTTTTGTTTTCAAGTCTGTTTTATCTGAGATCAGTATTGCTATTTGTTTGACATATTATTTTCTGTTTTTTATTAAATAAAAAGTGAAAATGTAGATACTCTGTGCTTACAATATTGGGTTAAAATAGGAGGAGTCTACAAGTTGTGTTGAAGTCCCATTAATGTTGATCTTCTTACTAATGTGTACTGTCACCCATTTCACCCAACCAAACTTCTAACAACTACCTATTCTAAACTCTCTCCCCTTGCCCTCCCTGCCTCTCACCCTCCCCACCCTTGTAGCCATCAAAGAGTCTTTTTTTTATGTATCCCATGAGTATGCTTTTAAGTTTTTATTGTAGAGGTCTCATATAATAATTGTCCTGTCACTGACTAGTTTCACTCAACATAATGTCCGCCAGTTGAGACCAAATTGAGAGGTGTTTCCTGCTATCATCATTGTTCTTTATCAGTGTACAGTACTCCACTGAGTACATATGCCATAGTTTACTCATCCATTCTTCTGTTGTTGGGCATCTGGGTTGATTCCAACTTTTTGCTATCATGAACTGTGCTGCAATGAACATTGATGTGCATGTAGCAGTTGGTGTGAATGGCCTTGATTCTGTAGGATATATTCTGAGCAGACAAATTACTGGGTCAAATGGTATAGCTATATCCATTATTTTCAGGTAATGCCAAATTGCTTTCCAAAGAGGTTGCACCATTCTACAATTCCACCAACAGTGTAGGAGAGTTCCAATCTTTCCACAGCCTCTCCAACATTTATTGTTTTGCGTTTTTTGGATCATGGCCAATCTTTCTGGGATGAGATGGTATCTCACTGTCATTTTGATTTGAATTTCTTTAATAATTAATGATCATGAGCATGTTCACGTGTGTTTTTTGGCTGCCTGGATCTCCTCTTTAGAGAAGTGTCTGTTCATCTCCTTTGTCCATCGCTTAACTGGATGATTTGTCTTTTTCTTATTGAAGTCCCTGCACCAAGATGCTCCCTGACCGAAGACTGATGCAACACGAGGACTTCCTTGCAGAGTTGACAGAGGGGAAGTCTTCCTCTGGAGTGGACATCTTAAATTCAGACTTGCAGTCTACTGGACTGTGTAGGAATAAACTTTCCTTTATTAAAGCATGAAGGACACGCTTTACTCCCAGTGCTGCTTTGTTGTTGGTGTCAGGTTCCCATCGCTCTGCTTACCTCCTTTTCCTTTTATACCTTGTGGGATAAAAGGATAAAAGTGGTTCAAGCCACACTCCAGGGAAACTCACTTTACAGCACAGCAGTACACTGTGGTATTTCTATGTACAGTGGTACTAGATGACTAGAACCCAATTCTGTGCACAACACAGCGAAACACTGCCCAGTCCTGTGCCATGTCCACCATTGTTTTAGTGCTTAAACCTGTTGTAGCAGCCGCTGTGTCAATCTTTCTCCTTGATGGGCTTCCTCTTTTTCGCTGACCCTCTGCTCTGCCAAGCATGATGTCCTTCTCCAGGGATTGATCCCTCCTGACAACGTGTCCAAAGTATGTGAGATGCTCTCTCGCCATCTTTGTTTCCAAGAAGCGCTCTGGTTGTACTTCTTCCAAAACAATTCTGTTTGTTCTTTTGGCAGTCCATGCTACATTGAATATTTTCTAACACCACAATTCTAAGGCATGATTCTTATGTCTTCCTTATTCATTGTCCAGTTTTCACGTGCATATGATGTGATTGGAAAAGACAATGTCTTGGGTCAGGTGCACTTAGTCTTCAAGGTACACTCTTTACTTTCCAATATTTTCAAGTGGTTCTTTGGAGCAGATTTTCCCAATGCAATGCATCTTTTGATTCCTTGACTGCTGCTTCCATGGGTGTTGATTGTTGAACTAAGTAAAATGAAATCTGTGACAGTCTCAAACTTTTTTCCATTTATTATGATATTGTTTACTGGCCAAGTTGTGAGGAATTTTGTTTTGTTGATATTAAGGTGTAATCCATACTGAAAGTTGTGGTCTATGATAAATCAGTAAGTGTTTCAAGTCTTTTTTACTTTCAGCAAGCAGGGTTATATCATCTGCATAACACAGATTGTTAGTGCATCATCCTCGAGTCCTGATGCCTCATTCATCTCCGTGTCGTCCAGCTTATGAGATTATTTTCTCAGCATACAGATTGAAAAAGTATGGTGAAAGGATACAGCCCTGACACACACCTTTCCTGACTTTAAAGCGTGCTGTGTTCCCCTGTTCTGTTCACGCTACTGCCTTTTGATCCATATGCAGATTCCTCATGAGCACAATTCACTGTTCAGGAATTCCCATTCTCTGCAACACCATACATGCTTTGCTAAGATCACACAGTTGAATGCCTTTGCATAGTCAGTGAAACACAGGTAAACATCTTCCTGGTATTCCCTGCTTTTAGCCGAGATCAGTCTGACATCAGCAACGATATCCCTGGTTCTACATCCTCTTCTGAATCTCGCCTGAATGTCTAGTTTTCAAAGTTTTATGTATGTTATTCCATAGTCTTCTCGTCTACATGGTTTCTGTTAAGTAACAGCAGCTTAGTCTTATTGCTTCTCCTTTCATATGAATTTTACTTTTTTGTATGTGTGTACTTGAGTTTCTTTCAGAATTTTTTCTTTCCCTTCTGTTTTGGGTGTGATCATGATATACCTTGGTAATTTCCTTTTCGGAGTTTGTTGATGATCAGTTTTTCATTTTTCATGATATTAGGGAAGATTTTGTCAGGAATCCTTCACTCATCCTCTGCATGTTTTCTGTTTTCTCCCCCTCTTCTAGAACTCCAATCCCACATAATTCTTAGAATATCTTCCTTTTTTCCCCTGATTTTTCTTCAGAGTTCTATCCAGTCTTCAGTTTCACCGACCCTGTCTTCCGCCTCTTCAAACCTGTTCCTCAGCACTCCTATAAGATTGTCCGTTTCTGAAATCTTATTTATCTTTTGGATTTCTAATTATTGTTTGTGTATAATTTTTAGTTGTGAATTTATTTATTTACTTATTTTTTTACCTGTGTTATTTTCCTGAATTCTTTGTTTTGTCTGAATTTTCCATGAATTTGCTTATTTTTTCCTCATTTTTGTCCACTTTTTGCTTCAATTCTTGGATAGCTGTGACTATTAGAGATTTGAGCTCCCTGTTAAGTAGTTCTAGTGCCTTTTCTTCTACTGGAATGTCATATTGTGTTTTATTTTGGATGGTTGCTGGAAAATTGTCCTTTTTTAAAATACTACATTTTGATATTTTGATATCATCTGCTATTTGGGGAACATTCAGTAGTTATTTTTTTATTTACTTATTGTGTTTTTTTTTGTTTATTTGTTTTTGTTTCATTCTGTTTTTATGTTTTATTTGGTTATGCCAGAGCAGGCAGGTTGTATGTTCTCTGTAGTCTGCTCATCTGTGGACATGATACTTTTCACCTCTCTGTTCAATGAGCATGGCTAGCTGCTCAGCTATGGTCCAGCAGGGCAGGTAGAGCTGAAGGCGAGCAACTAGAGTGGGTTGTTTGTGATACATACTAAGGCTAACACAGGGGGCCAGGAATCAGTGCAGGGTTGGTTCTTGTAAGCCATGCCTGTGCCGCTCAGTGGTGTGATGTGCAATACACAGTGCAGGTAGGCAGCAAGGAGAAGGAGGCTGTAATGTATGGAGCTAAGACTGGTATGGGAAAAAGGAAAACAATACAGTCCAAAAATGTGTGCTAATGGTACTTACCACTGAGTTGGAGGAATGAGAAACTGAGAAATGGAGGAAAAAAAAAAGAGAGAGAGAGAGAAAATGAAAAAAAATAAAGAAAATGAAAGTTCCTATGGATCTCACTGGCAGGGCTCCAAAGATGAGGGAAATGATTTCCAGGAAGCACAGTGTAGCCTGGTTAGGAGGGCTACAGATGTCACATTGTGCCAAGTATTTAGAAACAGGAAAAGAAGTTTAGAGAGACAATAGCTGGGGAAGCAAAAAGGGAGAACAAGAAAAACATGTCTCAAGGAGCTCATTGGCACAGCGTGGAGACTGTGGAAGTGGCTCCTGAGCCATGCAAAACAGGCTGATTAGAAGGTCCTTCCAAGCTCTGAAAAGAAAAAGAAAAAAATCAATGAAGACCCAGGTATCCCACTAATGTGAGAGAGTTTCCCAGGCAAGCAGCACTTCACTGCCTTTCAAGAAGAAGCAAAGATGGTGTGCAGAGTCAGATATTCAATAGTAAAGAGGGAAAGGTGGCGGGAGGCGTGGCAGGTACCAAAAGAAATGGAAAAAATCTACACCAGAAACAGACAAATGACACTCAGGAAGCTGACCAATGTGGACAGGGTGAATCCAAGTGGCACAGGGCTGAAGCTATTGCCTCCTGGCCAAGAGACAGTGACCAGTGGGGAGCAGAGGAAGTCAACGGGAAGGCAGAAGGGTGGAGGTTGGGAAAGTGTGTATCACTGGGAGCCAGGTGCTCAGTCTCCTGCTGGGAGCCCTGTGAAGCTGCTTTCTGTAATGCCTGTCTACAGGTCTCTGACAGGTGTCCAAGATGGCAAGTCCAAGCTGCGTTAGCTTATGGAGGACTTCTGTACATATCTCTCCTCACTCCGTGTTCTCTATCACTTACTTATTCCGTCTGATGCTTGGCTGAATTCTTTATCTCTTCATTTGTTCCAGGACAGATGCACTGATGTTTTTTTCCATTTTACTTAGGTTTTTGGGTCTTTGTTGTGAAGAGGTGGTGTGGTACATCTGTCTACAGGGCCATCTTGGCTCTACCTATCATGATTATTAAAACACTACATCGACATCTAAAATAAAAACACCTTAAAATGTTTGCCTTTGAATACAGAATTGTAACTACATAACACAAAGGTCTGAGTTCTCTTCTTCATACTTTTCCGAAGGTTTCAAATTTCCTGCCACAAGGGATGATTGATTTTTAAATTGGGTAAAAATCCCAAGTGTTATGACAAAGAATGCAAACATTAAGAAAACCAAGTGTATAATTAAAAAAAATGGAAAGCATAAAGTTATGTTTCTTTTGGTGTATGCAAAATACTTGTAGTCTTTTTGGAAAGTAGCTACAATTAAAATTCTTTTCTATGTAATGTGGAAACTGCATGGACCATTATGCAGTTTAACAGTCATTTTATAATTTCCCCAAGATCTTCCAGGGGGATTTAATTTATGAATAACTGCTTAACAGCTATTTTGTGGGTCATTTTCCTATGCCTAGTACCATTCAAGAGTCAGTGAGCTTTAGATTGCCAATAAGGTCTTAATTTTTGATTGAGACAATCAGTGATCTTGCAATCTCTAAATGCTATTATGAACTATAGAAGAAATGACCTAGAAAAGTCACATTTCTAAAGAATCCTCACTATATTTTTTAGAGGCAAATTTAGAAGGAATGAGAAGCCAATCCATAATTTCTTTGCTTTCCAGCCTATCTAATAATGTGATTTAGTTAGTGCTTCTGGTGAGCTGGGTACTGTTCTGAACATATTGCATGTAAAAGTTAATTTGTTTCTCACAAAGAGATGTCGACTATTTTACAAATGAGGGAAGTGGAGCTCATACGAGTGAAATGTTTTACACAATGTTATCTGGCTAGTAAGTATTCAAACTGGGATTCCAAACCAGGCAGTCTGACTGAGGTGATTCCTGGCTGCAAATACTGCCTGTCAAACGCTCCACAGCAGGTCTTCAGCATGGTCTAGCAAGGTGAGGATTGGCTAAAGAGACAAGATGGCAGGTTAATAATTTTCTATTCAATTGATGCTACCTCTGTAAGCATTAGCTTAACTTTCATCTTTGAGTGTTGATTAGCTCATAGGCAAAATGTGAGAAAAGGATTTGTCTTGTTTAGAAGCATTAATGGTGTCCTTTGTGATCTTTGAAAAGTCCTTCTGGTTTCAACGCATACAACTCTGTCAATTATTCAATATGTTGAAAATTCCTGAGATGGCGATACAGCAGGAGGATGTATATTAAAATAATTTTTAAAAATGTTTTAAAGAAAACCTGAAGAAACTCCTTGATTTCAAAATAAAATAATAAGGAAGTTTACAACAAACCACTACTGAAAATGATTTTTGGCTCACGTTCATAATTTAAATTTAGCAAATAGTTATTTGAAAAATAAATGCTAACCTATTTGACTACTGCCCACACTAATCTTCTCAGTTCATTTGATAAACCTAGAATTAACCTGATCTCAAGACCTGAAAAAGATAGAACATAAAAGGAAAAATGTAAATCCATTTGTCATGGCCTGAACTGTGTTCCTCCCAAAATGTGTGTAACCATTTGGCTGGGCCATGATTTCTAATATTTTATGACTGTGCTCTGTTTTGTGTTTTTTCAGTGCTATAAATCCTAAAATCTGCCTGTGGTTAACAGAGTGGATTATGTTAGAGAGGATTGGGGTGGGGATTTTAACACTCTTCCTAAGGTTACCTTCCAGCTCCACTGGAAGGAGAATTTCCCTCAAGTGTGCTTTGTACTGTGTTTTATTCTTTCATCCTACAAGAAATAAAAGGTAAGGGAAGCAAGCAGAGAGTTGGGAACCTCATACCATCAAGAAAGCAGCACCGGGAGTAGAGTGCATCCTTCAGCCCTGAGGTTCCTGTGCCAAGCTCCTCCCTGAATAAAGATCGATACAACACTAGGAACTTCCACCAGTGCTGACGGAGAGAGAGAGCCTTCCCCTGGGTGGGAACTCTGAATTTGGGCCTACAGCCTACTGCGCTAGGTAAGTAGAAACTTTTCTTGGTTAAGCCATCCACTAGTGATATTTTTTACAACAGTACCTTATGACTAAGTCACCATCTTATTCTCAGATATATGAAATGAAATCAGAATGAAGGGAATTTAGCTTCAGCCTAAAAAAACACACACACACACAAAAAAACTTATATCAGCAGGCTTGTTTATACCTGAAATGATCATTAACATTCTAGATTTAAAAATTCATAAAATAATTATTTTTATTAATAAAAGTAATTAGCTAAAAATGCTAAGGAATATCACCACAATAAGTGCTGAAAGAAAATTCCATAAAGCTCTGTATCATTTCTGATGCAAGTACACATTGTAATACTATAATGTCAACCATATCTATATGAAACCACCAGCTACAAGTATCAAAGAAATGTTATCTGAATTAGGAAAGGAGGAGGCATTCAACATTGTTTTAAACACTTCCCAGGACTTAAGACAATAAAAGGAAAGAAATATAAATAATATAAAGGCAGATGCTATGTTAATATTATTTACTGTTTAATGTTAAATTTTAACATGTCACCTTAGGCAAGCCAAATCATGTTCCCCAGAATTCCTTTGCCTGTATAGGTTTCTGATTGGCGTGACCCACAAGAGAGGTTTTTATAACAGATTTGGAGGATGAAAGTAGGCAGCAGCCATGTAACTTACATTATGCTTTTCTGCTGACTCACCTTATCGGGTCACCTTGACATTCTTTGAAGTTCTCATCGGCTTCCACATCCCCTGAACCAGTTTTGTGTCTTCACCTCCGTGCTGTAGGACCTAGCTTCTGCAGGTCACCCATGCCGTCAAAGTCAGAAGCAAAAAGAACTGACAAAGTTTCTGTCCAACCTCATGGTTCCAAACTCATGTTCATGGGTTTCAACTAGTTTTGCTGTCTCTTACTTTTTGTCTCCCATTCACATCTACCTGCCTTGCGTACTTCATGCCCCAGCATCAGAAGTGAGAACAGCCTTGCAGAGACCACTCGGTTAGTTCCCCTGTTTGCATAAGGTCGAATCCCTCTAACAAATCCCTTTACATATGAGAGTTGACAATGAAGTTTGCAAACTCTTCCCAGAAAAAGTGCTGCATTCCTCATGGCTGAATATCACTGTAGTCACCTTCCAAGTGCTCCTCTTGGGAAACTAGGAACTGATCCTAGTGCCTAGACCACCCTGCAATGTAATTTAGGACTCTTTCTGGAAGGGCCATCAGAGCTGTCATCATGTTACGCTTGATGTCCTCACTGTCATCCAAATGCCTTCTTCTCAATATTTCCTTTCTCTTTAGGTAGAGAAGAAACCTTAGAGGCCAGATCAGATGAGGGAGGGCGTTCCAATTTATTGTTTACTGGCTAAAACTCCCGCACAGACAAAGACACAATTAAGTTCACGAACTTGTCACTGTGCCACCGTGTGCAATGGCCATTCCGGAAAGAGTTCCAAACTTGATGGGAAGGGTGTTCTCGGCGTTGGTGTGAGTGCATAGCTTCCCAAGAAGAATGCTTCGAAGGAGATAGTAGTGATATTCAGCAACGAGGTGTAGAGCAATCAGAATAACTAAGTTCATGTAGGTATCTGTGTATCTACCTATCTACCTCCCAACCTATCGACCTGTCTGCCTATATTCATATGTCTATCTGTCAGTCATCTATATACTTACCTATCTGTCACCTTATCTATCTGTCTTTTTGAGTATCTGTCTATTTTAGAAGCTCTTCTTCTCATACTGAACCCTGACTGATACACTGTCTAATAGTAACATTTGCAAAAATCAATGGAAAATTCTTTTGGGTTAAACCAAGAAAGTGACTAGTCTTGTGGAAAATACATTAAGGAGCAATAGACATTTCAATTTACAGTTTCTATTTATCAAGAGACAAAAGAACAAATAAAGACAGTGACTGTTTGTTAAATATGACTGAGACCACAGATCTTCTAGGAACATGTGAGACACAGAAGAGGATTGGAATGAAAGATGCCATGTTCACAGAAAAAAAATGATACTGCAGTGATTTCATTTTATTGCTACGCAAATTTCAAAGTCTACCAAAATTTTTAGAGGAAAACAGAGAAAATGAGAAAGGAGACTAAGAATCATTAGGAAAAATAGTGATTTCTCAAGAGTATTTTACAAGAATGACAATAGTGAAATTTTAAACTACTAGACATTTTAATATAATCAGTGCTACTGTGTTCCAGGCAGAAATCCTGGTGGTGTAGTAAAGTGCTATGTCTGCTAACCGAAAGGTCGGCAGTTTGAATACACCGTGCCCTCATGGGAAGCTCTATGGAATAGTTCTTTGTCCGATATGGTCGCTATGAGTTGGAATCGACTCGATGGCAATGGGTTTGGTTCTTTTCCTTTCTTTATTTCTTTTGGAGTTCCATTGAATAAATGCAGCACAGTAAAATGAAAACATAGAAATAAAGGAACATAGAATAAAAGTAAAATCTGTAATCAGTAAGCAAAACTCCATTATTACTATCGTTTATTCAAAAAGGTAGACATTACTTCACAACATGCACCAGAATACGGTCAAGTAAATTAAATATATCTATCCAAAAACAAAAAACTGATCATTTGTAAAGGCAGGTCACAATTTATACATTAATTAATACATGTAATTGAGGAAGGGATCTTTCCAAACATGCTCACAACACCAAAACTGTAAATATAAACATAATATAAATATGAAAAATATTTACATTAAAATGGATCTTAAACACTATTAAATTTTTAAAAGACAATGGAAAAATCACTTGTGATACACATGACACACGTGTCTGATGAGATCCCACCTGTCCAAAAAAAGCAAAATGTTAGGAAATGGGATAAGACATGCCTAATATAAATGACAAAATCTGAAAGACACACAGCCAGCAAAAAATGGTCAACCTTCCTTTTAAGTATGCAGATTGGTATGATGATGATACATCTTTGAATTCTATTATACCAGTAGAAATTTAAAAACAAGAAATGAAAAACAAACTGTTGGCTATGAATCAGAGATACACGAATTCAAAATATACAAATCACAATTGAACAATAGGTATTAAAACCAAGAAACTGATGTTACCTTTGACCATATTCTTGGATTATGTGTTGGAGTCGGAATCATTAACATGCAAAAGAAGGGCTTCTTCCCTCCCCTCAGTGGCTTTAAAGAGTAAACAATTGAAGATACTTCAGCCAAGCCAAGCCAAGTGCCGTCGACAGATGTTCAGTATTAAATATCACCTATTTAACTTGTATACTTTAGATATTAAGCCCCGATTGAATACAGTGTAGCCATTTCTTTTTTATTTTTTTTCCTTCCAGTCTACAGGTTATCTTTTTACTCTTTCGGTGAAGTCTTCTGATCAGCATAGGTCTTCGATTTTTAAGAGTTCCCGAGTATCTTGTTTCTCTTCTGGTATTTGTGCATTGTTAGTTATGTTTGGTATTCTGCGTCGCCGTGTATTAGGCCTCCTAGCATTGCCCCTGTGATTTCTCCATGATCTTCATCTCTTTAGATTTTGTATTAGCTCTTTCATCCATTTTGAGTTAGTTTTTTTTTGCATGGTGTGAGAAATGGATCTTGTTTCACTTTTTTGCAGATGGCCATCTAGTTAAGGTAGCACTAATAGTTAAAGAGACTGTCATTTTCCCAATTAATAGACTTCAGGCCATTGTCAAATATCAGCTGCTCATAGGTGGATCAGTTTACATGTAGATTCTCAATTCTGCTACACTGGTCTATTTATCGGTCGTTGTATGAGTCCCAGGCTGTTTTGACTACCTTGGTGGTGTAATAGCTTCTAAAATTAGGTAGTATGAGGCCTCCTATTTTGTTCTTTTTCAGTAATGCTTTACTTATCTGGGACCTCTTCCCTTTCCATATGAAGTTGATGATTTATTTCTCCATCTCATTAAAAAATGTTGCTATAATGTGGATTTGGATTTCATTGTATCTGTAAATTGTTATTAGTAGAATTGACAGCAGCTCTTCTATTTCCCAAAGTAAAACTAATATGTATTATATTTAATTTCATTTTATATATTCCTTTTCCATATAGGTCTATTTTTTTAATATATAAAATTTTCTTTCAAGATATAAATGTATATAGCATACAAAATCAGTAATAAAATATAAAGACAATAAACCCCCTTAACCACCAGCACTCCGAAGTCGTCTCCCTGATTGCAACCTCTTTCAATATTCATAACTGTTCCTGCCGATATTTCATTTCCAAATTTCTCTATAATACCTTTTGACTATTTTGAATATTTCAAAAAACATAAATAGAACTATTATAAGATCCAGCAATCCCACTCTAGGAATACATCCTAGAGAAATAAGAGACATCACACAAATAGGTATATATGTACTCGTGTTCATTGCAGCAGTGCTGAAAGTATCCCAAAGATGTAAAGAACCTAGATGCCCATCAAGAGATGATGGATAAACAAACTGGTACAAACATGCAATGGATAAAGAACAGTGATGAATCTGTGAAGTATCTGATAACACAGATGAATCAGGAGGGCATTATGCTGAATGAAATAAGTCAATCACAAAGGATACATATTGTATGAGATCACTACTATAAAAACTCATGAGCAGGGTTACACACAAAAAGAAACAACCTTTGATGTTTACAAGGGAGGGAAAGGTGGGATGGAAAACCACTAAATAGGCAATAAATAAGTAATAACTTTGCTGAAGGGTAAGACAGTGTACAATGCTGGAGAAGCCAGTACCACTTGTACAAGACAAAATCATGAAAGTCCCCAGGCATATCCAGCCTCCATGAGAACCGAATTACTAGGTTGGGGTCTGTGGAGCCCAAGGGACTGGGGGACATCTAGCTCAATTGCCACTACACAGTTTGTAAGGAAAGCACTCTACATTCGACTTCAGAGAGTGGCATGTAGGGTCTTAAAAGCTTGTGAGAGCCATCTAAGATCCTCCACTGTTCTCACCATTTTGGGAGCAATGGAGAATGAAGAAAATTAAAGACACAAGGGAAAGATTAGTCCATAGGACTCATTGGACTCATTTATCATGGCCTCCATTTGACTAAGTTGTGTACAATTACACGATGCCCAGCTGCTACCGCTGACTGTTCTGACAGGGATCACGGTAGAGCATCTTGGACAGAGCTGGACAAAAATGTGGAATGGAATTTTAGCTCACAAAAAAAGACTAGAGTCATTTAGCCTGACAGAGACTGGAGAAACCTTCAGAGCCTGGCCATTTTAGCTCAGTCTTGAAGTTACTCCCGGGGTTCACAGTTCAGCCAAAGATTGTTGTTGCTGTTGTTAAGTGCCTTGGAGTCTGTTCTGTCTCGTGGTGACCCTACGCACAACAGAACGAAACACTGTCCCTTCTCGCACCACAGCCACAATTGTTTTTATGCTTAAGCCCATTGTTGCAGCCACTGCGTCCATCCATCTTTTTGAGGGTCCTCCTCTCTTTCACTGATCCTCCACTCTACCAAGGATGATGGCCTTCTCCGTGGACTGATCCCTCCTGACAACATGTTCAAGTTATGTAAGACATGGTCTCGCCATCTCTGCTTCCAAGGAGCACTCTGGCTGCACTTCTTCCAGGACACATCTGTTTGTTCTTTTGTCTGCCCATGGTGCGTTCACTATTCATCTCCAGCACCACAATTCAGAGGTATCAGTTCTTGTTCTGTCTTCCTTAATCACTGTGCAGCTTTCTCACGCATATGACACTACTGCAAATACCATGGCTTGGGTCAGGCACGCCTTAGACTTCAAGGTGACATCTTTACTTTTCAGTACTTTGAAGAGGTCCTTTGGAGCAGATTTTCCCAATGCAGTGTGTCTTTTGATTTCTTGACTGCTGCTTCCATGGGCCTTGATTACAGAGCCAAGTAAAATGAGATCCTTGAGACCTCAACCCTTTCTCCATTTATGATGATGTTGCTTGCTGGTCCAGTTGTGAGTGCTTTGGTTTTCTTAATGTTGAGGTGTGATCCATGCTGAAGGCTGCGGTCTTTGATCTTCATCAGTAAGTGTTTCAAATCCTCTTCACTTCTATCAAGTAAGATAGTGTCACCTGTCTGACACAGATTGTTAAAGAGGCTTCCTCCAATCCTGATGCCTCGTTCATTCAAAAGTGAGTGCAACAGTGTCCTAACAGGGAACTGCCAGATATTCAAGCCAGATTTAGAAGAAGATATGGAACCAGGGATATCACTGGTGATGTCAGATGGACCTTGACTGAAAGCAGAAAATACCAGAAAAATGTTTACTTGTGTTTCCATTGACTATGCAAAAGCATTCAACGGTGTGGATCATAACAAATTATGGCCAACATTGTGGAGAATGGAAATTCCAGAACACTTAATTGTGTTCTTAAGGAACCGGCACCTGGACGAACAGGCAGTCATGCTAACAGAGCTAGGGGACACTGCATGGTGTCAAGTCAGGAAAGATATGCACCAGGGGTGTACCCTTTCACCATAACTTTTAAATCTCTATACTGAGTAAATAATCTGAGAAGCTGAACTATATGAAGATGAACAAACCATCGGCCAAAGATTGGACAGGCTCATAAAACAAAATGACGTTAAGAGGGCATGCCAGTTCAGAAGCAAGCATTAGGAGGTAAGAGAGACAGGAAAGCTTGTAATAGAGAACCTAAGGTCAAGAAGGAGAGAGTGTTGACATGTTGTGGGCTTGGTAACCAATGTTACAAAACAATATGTGTATTAGCTGTTTGATAAAAAGCTGGTTTGTACTGTAAAATTTCATCTAAAGTACAATTATGTATGTTATATACACACATACATACATACATGAAGTCTCACAATTAGGTTTGCAAACTCATCCTAGAAAAAGCGCTACATACCTCATTGCTGAATATCCCCATGGTGGCCTTTGAAGTCCTCTTTCTTGGGAAGCTGTACACCAATGCCAGTGCCTACGCCACTCTTCAAAGCAATTTTGGAACACTTTTTCGGAACGTCCATCAGGGATGTCATCATACAAACTCTGACAGTTAAGGTTGCGAACTCATCCTAGAGAAAGCACTACGTACGTCGTTGCTGACTGTCACTAAGGTCACCTTCAAACTACTGCTCTTGGGAAGTTATGCGTCGAAGCCAGTGCCTGATCTATTCTTCAAAGCACTTTTTCTAGGATAAGTTTGCAAACCTAATCATCAGACCCTGTATGACAATAGCTCTGGTGGCACATTCCAGA
The DNA here is from genome assembly GCA_028571685.1 of Heterohyrax brucei. NCBI lineage: Eukaryota > Metazoa > Chordata > Mammalia > Hyracoidea > Procaviidae > Heterohyrax > Heterohyrax brucei. Next base: position 69,424,427 of record CM053162.1, on the reverse strand, counting down.
AAGAGTTCCAAAATGGCTTTGAAGAGTGGACTCGGCCCCGGCAGCAGTGCACAGCTTTCCAAGGGGAGGACTTCGAACGTGACCGTAGTGATAGTCAGCAATGAGGTTTGCTGCACTTCTTCTAGGTTGAGTTCGCCAAAGTAATTTTCAGACCTCACGTCTATGTATGTATTTGTGTATGCATATGAATTTCCAATTAGAAGCTTACCGAAGATTGGCAAGGATTGGGGTGTATAGGTGCTGCACTTGGTAGGGGTAGGAGATACGCTGTCTAGCTAGGAAAGGCAGAATATGAACGGTGGTCTGCTTTTCAGTTTGGTTTAAAACTATTCTGAAAAGGATACAGAAACAGTAAGAAAATAATTAGCCTGACTCGAAAGGATCAAAGAACCAGATAAAGTAAACTAGGTATCTGAGTTGTTACTGGGGTCAGGCTAACTGCTCTGATTCTGGGACCAGGTTTTTCTCATGCCCTCCCCTGAGAATGCGGTCGGTTTTACGTTTATGCGTGACTGCAGTGGGAAGGATGTGGAGAGGGGCAGGCATACGGACTTTTCAAATTTAAAACCTTGGATTTAAGAAGTAACTACCATAGTTTACTGTGACTTGATGCTCCCATGTCACATTGTTTATTCAAGTGAGATAAAGTTTGAATGACTATTGATGTCAACAGCTGTTATGGATTGAATTGTGTCTTTCCAAAATGTGTGCCAACTTGGCTATACCATGATTCCCAGTATTGTATTGCAGTCCTCCGTTTTGTGATTAACCTATGTGCTGTAACTCCAAATCTCTGTCTGTGGTTAACGAAGCAAGAATAGGTTATATTAAAGACAGTTAGGGTGGGATGCAAAACCCTTACTCAAGTTGCAGCCCTGACCCAGTGTAAGGGTAGCTTCCCTGGTGGGTGGCCTCTATCATCTTTCATCTTACAAGAGATATAATGAAAACTGAAGAGAGAGAAGGGGGCTCTCACACCACCAGGAAAGAAGTGCCAAGAGTAGAACCGAGCCTTTGACCTGGGGACCTGTGCTGAGAAAGACCTAGACCAGAGGAAGACTGGTGACAAAGACCTTCCCCAGAATCAACAGAAAGATTTCCCTGGGAGCTGGCACCCTGAACTTGGACTTCTAGGCTCCCAGACTGTTAAAAAGAGAAAGAAAGAAAGAAAACTGCTAGACAACAAATCAACAGAGTCCAGAACATCTTTATTTTTAACACAAAATAATCACATTTCTGCATTTTTTCTTTCTCAGTGAGGCTATATTGCTAAATTAAGACAATTCATTGCATACTTATAGGGCCAAAGACTGTAGAAGGTATCCAGCTGGTGGGTGACTTAAAGGGAAGAGCTCACTTTGAGGATGAGCAAGGGAAAATCTAAAGAGAAACTCCCAGCAGGGATATTGCATCTCACTCTAAGATTCAAGTTGATTTAATGGAATTAAAATTTAGTGGGAAATTCACCTAAATATATCATTTATTTTAAAAGCATTGGTTAATTAACCTAGTAAAAGAAATACATGCTTTGCAGAAGAAAAGTAAGACAAAATATCTGAGTAGCCAAAACAGGTTTAAAAAATGCAAGCTTACTTTGGAAGGGAGTTATAAATATTTTTTAATTAGCAGGTAACAAATAAAATCTTTTATTTCCTTATTAAATTACTGATGGCTAAAGCATTACTATTGATGCCATGTGGCTGAGGGCTCTGCTATAACCCAAAGGCAGTATGCATCAATGGTTGGTAATATGTTGCGTTTTGTTTTTTTGAAAGATGTAGCAAATATTTTTGTCAGTTGAAATAAAGAATCCAAGTCAGTGAAATGAGGGCACATCTACAAAATTAACCAGGAAATTACAGGGACTGTCCTGAAAACTTATGCTAAACATCCATGTAGGTTCGTTTATTTCACAGCATTTAAGGTAACTAGGAAGATGCCTTGGGTCTTATCTGCAATGTTGGTCATATTTTTCTTCCTGTGTATTTAATTTGCAGATTTATTTGGATTTTTTTTTTGCTTGACTCCATTAGTCTTCAGATCAAGCATATAACATAGAGGGGGCATGCTTGACAGCCTCAATTCATCGCACAGCAACCTTCATTAGTCTAGGATAGAGATTATTTTAATATGTACATGGAGTTCCCAACTTACGATCTTTTAAGTTATGATGAACCTCTTTTGTAATCATCTTTTTTTGTCCACTTTATCAGTAGTCACATGCATTACATAAAATGTTGCAGCAGATAATTTGCTGATTTTTGTCGTCCTTGTGACAACTGCCAAAGATAAATCAAGTTTGGATTTACAATGACCCTGGTAATGAAAGGCAATGATACTGAAAGCTAACAAGAAAACAAGATATTCATAAACTTACATCAGACGGAGTCACAGAAAAGGAACCCCACTACAAATCAGGGACTATCTGTAGATTAATCTATTTTGTGTCTAATGATTAGATACAGTCTAGTGTGTGTCTGCACACACACAGATGCACATACATGCTCACACAGTTTATATGAAAATGCCTAGGGGGAACAACACAAGTAGAGGTAAGGAACATGGGATTTGGAATCAGACAGAAGTGGATTTTGAAGCCAGCAATCCAACCTCAATCACACTCCAATTGTACAGAGGTTCCACTTCAGTCAACCTCAAGTTTCTCATCAATAAAAACAAGGTCGAGATACTGATTTACAGACTGATGTAGGTTTCGGTGAGAAGCTACACACCCGTAACATCTATATTTCTTTTCCTACATCTTTATTTTATCCATCTGAAAGCCATAATAAGGAGCCCTGGTGAATAGTTAAGGGCTCAACTGCTGAATGAAAGATTAGCAGTTCAAAACTATGTGCTGCCTTGGTGAAAAACCATAGGCAATCTGCTCCATAAATATTAAAAAAAAAGGAGAAGAAAAAAAACATTGCTGTCAAGTTGATTCTATCTCATGGGAAGCTGTAAGACAGAGGAGAACTGCCCAGCAGGGATTCCAAGAAGCAGCTGGTGGATTCAAATTGTCAACCTTTTGGTGAGCAGCTAAGTTCTTCAACATGGAGCCCCCAGCCTCCAACAAAGATTTTAACCTAGGAGATCCTGTACAGAAATTCTATGCTGTCCTCTGGTGCTGCTGTGAGCTGGAGTGGAACGGGCGACACGTAACAACAACAGCTGTGTTGGTAATTGTCATCTGGTCCACGCCCATTCGTGGCTCTCTGAGTGTGCAGTGGAACTTCTTTTTGAGTTTTCAACGTGTCACCTTTTGAAAGCAGATTACCAGATGCCTCTTCCCGGACAGATGTGAGTAGATCTGAACTGCCAGCCTTTCCGCTGGTTGTGGCATTAGTAGTCAACTGCTTAAACATTTGTGCCACTCAGAAAGTCCTTATTATAGTTAGAGCTGTCTCTCTAACTATGACTCTTTCCATCCATCTTTTTTTGGTATCAGCTGTGTTCCACACAAGGAGTAGAAATACCTGAAGAGAGAAAAATCAGTGTAGAAAGCAGACGAGTCATTTTCTGTCTTTTCAGTTGTAGAAGACTAGGACTGAAGTGGAGTGGAAAGAGCTGCAGGCGGAGACTAGATCCGGGGTGAGGAAGAACACACACTCCAGGACCACTCCATTTTGTTGGTTCCAAATCAGAGAGACCCTGTGTGCAACCAAACCAAACACTGCCCAGTCCTCTACCACCCTCTCAGTGGTTGTGATGCTTGAGTCCATTGTTGCAGCCACGGCATCAGTCCATCTGGTCTGGGGTCTTCCTCTTTTAAACTGGTCCTCTGCTTTACCAAGCGTGATGTTTATTGCTCTCAGAAAACAGTCCCTCCCTATAACATGTCCAAAGTAGGTGAAACTAAGCCTTGCCGCCTTCACTTCTAAAGATCATTCTGGCTGTACTTCTTCCAGGACAGGTGTGTTCACTCTTCTGGCAGTCCATGGTGTATTCAATATTCTTCTCCAATGCCGTAACTCAAAAAGTGTCAATTCCCTGTCTTCCTTGTTCATTGTCTAGCTTTCACATGCATATGAAGTGATTGAAAACACCATGGGGTGGGTCAGGTGCACCGTAGTCTTCAAAGTGGCATCCTCCCTTTTTAACCCTTTAAAGATATCTTTTGTAGCAGATTTGTTCAGTGCAGTGTGTCTTTTTATCTCAACACCCTCCATGGGTGTTGATTGAGGATCCAAGTAAAATGAAATGGCTGACATTAAAGAGGTTTTTTGAAGGAAATTTGTTCAACACTGTGTATCTTTTGATTTCTTGACTGCTGCTTCCATGGGTGTAGATTCTGGAACTAAGTAAATGTAATCCTTGACAACCTCAGTCTTTTCTCTATCTTGATACTGCTTACTGGTCCAGTTGTGAGGATTTTTATTTTTTCTAGATTGAGGTGTAGTCCATACTGAAGGCTGTGGTCTTTAATCTTCATCAGTACATGATCCACGTTCTGTCCACTTCCAGCAGGCAAGGTTGTGTCATCTGCAGAATGTCGTTTGTTAATGAGCCTTAAATCTACTGGACAGCATTGGGTTTGATTTTTGGATTTTTTCTCCATATAATTCAACTGCTGGGATTATTTGCTCAGCCTGAGTGATCATTCAGTGGATACCCATTCAATCTTCAGGCTGAGCAAATAATCCAGATTCAAAAAAGGATACAATTCTGATGCACACATTAAACAATGTAACTCTTGTTCTGTTGAAAGGACTGCCTCTTAAACTGTGTATATGTTCTTCATGAGCACAATTAAGTGTTCTATAATTCTCAGTATTCACAATGTTATCCATAATTTGTTATGATCCACACAGTTTAAGGCTTCTGCACAGTCAATAAAAAGCAGGTAAACACCTTCCTGGTATGTTCTGCTTTCAACCGAGATCCACCTATATTATCAATGTTATCCTTTGTTTCACATCCTCTTCTGAATCCCCCTGGAATTTCTCGTAGTTTCCTGTGGATGTACTGCTTCAACAACTTTTGAATGATCTTCATCAAAATTTTTCTTGCGTGTGATATTAATGATATTATTCAATAGTTTCTACATTCTGTTGGACTGCTTTTCTTCTGAGTTGGCATAAAGACAGATCTCTTTCTGTTGGCAATTCAAATCTACCAGGTGCTTCTTGGAAACTCTATGGGACAGTTCCACCTTGATGTCTAGGGTCCCTATGAGTCAGACCCAACTCAATGGCAGTGGGTTTGGTTTCTGGTTTTTCAGTTGGTTGGCCAGGCAGTTGTCTTCTAAATTTCTTGGCATAATGAGTGAGAACTTTCAGTGCTTAACTTGTTTATTAGAGCATTCAGTTGGTATTTTGTCAATTCCTGGTGGTTGTTTTTCACGTGAGTCTTCAGTGCAGCTTGGACATCTTCTTTCAGTACCATCAGTTCTCAATCATAAGCTGTGTCCTAAAAAGATTTACTAATTCTTTTTGGTACTGTGACTCTGTGTGTTCCTTCCCTCTTCTTTTGATGTATCCTGTGTTGTTCAGCATTTTATCCACAGAATCCTTCAACGTTGCAACTCAAGGCTTGAATGTTTTCTTCAGTTCGTTCGGCTTGAGCAATGGTGGATGTACATCTTCCATTTTGGTTTGACCATCCTCAAAATAAAAAAAAACAGTTGTCAAGGTTATCAAGAGAGGGGCTATCAGAGGAGACGTGAGGAGAGTTTGAGTCTTTCAAAGGGTTTCCTGAATCCTGCTTTCTTGGATCAAGGTCTGTGGATATGTCAGGGATAAGTTTATGATTGTGAAAAGAGAGGGAATCTAGTTTTCATCTGAGGTTGTCCATGAGGAACAAAGTCAGTACCCAGATGGATTACATCAAGCATTTAAGGAGGAGAAGATATGAAAAAAGATTCAAAGCTTTTCTTTAACGCTGCGTTGCCATGGGTTTTATAGATATGAGAGTGGCAGAGATTTACTACCATCATACTCAAAGGGGAAGCCCTGGTGGAGTAAGAGCTGATGGGTAAGAGCTAAGGCTGCTAACCAAGGGATCAGTAGTTCAAATTCACCAAGTACATCTCAGAAACCCTATGAGCAGTTCTACTCCATCCTGTAGATACCAACCAAAACCAAACCCACTGCCATCAAGCGAATTCCAACTCATAGCAATCCTGTAGGTCAGAGTAGAACTGCCCTACAGAGTCTCCAAAGAGCACCTGGCAGATCTGTACTACCAGGCTTTTGGTTAGCAGATGTAGCACGTAACCACTACGCTTCCAAGTCAGAATCAACTCAACAGCAATAGTTGTTTGTTTTTGTTTTTTTCAGTTCCTGAAAAGATATTGCAAAGAGAATATGGAAAAAATCCATGCTTCACCTATGTTGACCCAAACAAAATACCAGCAGATGTCTGAAGAAGTGTTATCAACAACCAGATCCCTCCTCCCCGGGAGCTTGACACCATCCCACACCCACACACCGGCATTGTGTAAGGCCTTTGGGGAAGCTGACCGGTGGTGGTGCAAAGGAGGAGGCAGGAAAACCAAACCAGTTGGAATTCAATTTTTGTCACTCCTTGAGAAAAAAATATATTTGAAATTAGGTTAAATTTTAATAAACAAACAAAAATCCATGTACACCTGAGTTTGTAGACCGTTTTAATTAAAAGTTGCACTAGGAGCTGCTGATCAGATGCTAAGGATCACTTGCGATGCAGAGGCTAAGCACTGGGCTGCTACCAAAAGCCTGATGGTTCAAAACCACCAGCCTCTCCACGGGAGACCAATGTGGCGGCAGCTTACATAAAGATTTATGGTCTTGGAAACCATGTGGACCAATTCTACTCTGGCTAGCTATGAGTTGGAATTGACTCGACAGCAATGGATTTTTAGTCAGAAGCTATTTCTAACGAGAATGACTGTCATCCTTTCTAGTACATGTGGACTATTCTTTGGGAATATTTTATTTTCGTTGTACTGTCCCATCAATCCTCTTATCAGCTATAAACAACAAAGAAAACATGTCACATTTTGCAGTCAATATGTTTTTAAAACATCTTCAGAGAGGGAGTGGTTAGCTCTGCTGGAAAGGCAGCCTTCCTCCCACTCTCTATTGTGTCAATATCATTTTCTTTATTGAACATTTCATAAGAGTTCTATTGTAGAGGCCACTCCTATTTATCAGTTAGCACTTTCAAAGGAGTTGGAGGAGGAGCGGCCCAGTGTAATTATGAAATAGTTCTAGCCTGGTGAAGTGGATAATGAGAAGTGCAGTGAACATGGATTTGGGTTGTGTGCGTGTGTGTGTGTGTGTGTGTGAGTGTGTGTGACTCAGCATTTCAGTTCTCTTTGTTATTCTGGTGCTTCACAAGGAGTCTACATTTCTAATATGACTGTGGAGAAACGCTCTCACTTTAGCTAAGTGGAGAGGGGGCTCCTTTTTGGACTGAGTAGTGTGAGAGCCCTTTAGAAAACAAACACCAAGGCAAGCATTGAACCTGTAGGTATTAAGCATTATTTTTTTAAGTCGGTTTTACCTAGTCATCAAAGCACAGTGTCTTATCACATTGTAAAGCCAAACCCACTGCCGCTGAGTCGATTCCAACTCATAGTGACCCTATAGGACAGAGTAGAATTGCCCCAAAGAGGTTCCAAGGAGGACCTGGTAGATTCAAACTGCCAACCTTTCAGTTAGCAGCCTAAACCTTAACCACTGTGTCCCCAGGGTTTGTGTCACGCTGTAAGGACACTGAATTTCAAGTTGCTGCATTCCAACCCCAAATACCAAACCCAGTGTTATCCAGCATACTACGCCTCCTAGCGACTCCATGTATCAGAAGAGAACTGTGCCCTGCAGTGTTTTGCATGATTGTGATTTTGTGGAAGCAGATGGCCAGGCCTTGCTTCTGCAGGCTTCCTGGGTGGTTTCTGGCCACCTCCCAGGTAGTAGTTGAGGATAAGATGTTGCACGAGTTGGGAACCACTGCATCCCAGCTGAGCTTCCAAATCCCCAGGAAAGGGCCTAATCCTGTGTCGTACACACTTACATTGGGTAAAAGCAAATTCCATCAGTCTGTGATTAATTTGCACCTTTCAGCAGAAGAAATAAAGGCAAAATGTGATGGGGTTTTGTTGAACTTAACAGCATAGTTGATGTGTTACACTGTCTTCTCTGAATTCTTCATGAGTTCTAAGGATTTAATCAACAAAATTGAAAAGTTGAAATATTTCAAAACGACACGAGTAAACATATTTATACCAGTTTGCCTTCTTTATAGTTGTCATGAGACATTTCAAGTATTTGCAATAATTAAGTTTTATCATATATCAGAAGGTGGGATTGTGCAGAAATTCGCTTGCTAGCTGGCACACCCTTGCATTGCCCAACTCGGAGGTACAAATCAGGTTCCACAGAAGCCGAGGGTGAAGCTGGTTTGGGTAGACCACTCCTCCCATCAAACACCAAGACATATAAGAGGACTGCCAGCTAAGTTCATGAACTCATTCTAGAAGTGCTGCATGCCTCGTTGCTGACTGTCTCTGCGGCCACCTTTGAGGCACTGCTCTTGGGAAGCTATGCCCCAACACCAGTGCCTACGCCACTCTTCAAAACAGTTTTGGAACTCTTTCTGGAATGGCCACTAGAGCTGTTATATTACATTTGACATCCTGAAAGTCATCCAAATGTTCTCCTTTCAGTATTTCCTTTACCTTCTGGTAAAGAAAAAACTCACTGGGGGCCAGATCAGGTGAGTAGGGAGGGTGTTCCAATACAATTCATTATTTGTTCACTGGCTAAAAACCCCCTCACAGACCACTCTGCAGTTAAGTTTGAGAACTTGCCACTGTGTCCCATGCACAATCAGAGGTCCTTCCAGAAAGAGTTCCAAAACTGCTTTGATGGGTGGACTAAGAGCTGGGGTCACTGTATAACTTCCCAAGGGGAGAACTTAGAAGGTGACTGTAGTGACACTTAGGGACTTAAGTGTCAGACCCTGTATTCTCAAAACCAGCAAGTATGTGCAGAGGACACGTCTGTTCAGGATGGATTGTGTCTTGGTCTGGGTTCTCTAGAGGAGAAAACCAGTCACACATAAAGAGATGTGTGAAGAGAGATTTACGTCAAGTTCCACACAATTGTGAAGCAAAGAGTCCCTGAATTGTAGTGACTCTTAAGTCCAAATCGGTCAACGGAATGACAATGACGTCCACAGGCTACATGGTTGCAGGAGCAGATAAACCTAAAATTTTCAGGTCAGGCAATAGGCTAGAGGCCTCTTCTGACTGGGACTGTGGGGTTGGCAAATTCAAAATCTGCAGGTGAGATGACAGGCTGGAGGCCACTGCTGGCTTACAGCCTAGAGAGGGATTAGTCACTGAGAAGATTACAAAGGATCACAAAGAGAAAGAACTTTGTTAAAAACGTTTATTTATATCATGGATGCAAGCCACATTCCCAAGGAAACTTCTCTTCCAACTGATGGGTTACTCATATTAGATCGTAAAATGGAAGGTGATACAGTGTCTGGCAAGCCACCGAGAATCATAGCCAAGCCAAGGTGACGCATAACATTAACCATCACAGCTTGGTAACCTGTTGACGAAGAGCACACTTCTCCAGCAGGACATCTCGGTGACTGAGCTCGTTCATTCTCCAGACGCTTTCACGTGGTGTGATCACCCTGACCCAGTCTGGGAACTGAAAGCTTCAGAAAGTCATGGGCAGGCTTTCTAACTACCGATGCAGAGACTAGGAACACCACCAATCTATTTCTGACATACGCAGTCTTCTCTTTTTTCTATTAAGTATAATCTAAGAAGCTTGCATATGTATTTCTTTTATTTAAAGCTTTTAAACAACTTCTGTTCAGTGTACATTATGTCTATGAATTTTATATACACAGTTTTCTGTGGGAGTAAGTACAGGACGAGGGTAAAGCAAACTTTGAGCAAACTAAATAGATACATAAACTGTAAGAATTCTACCAAAAGACAAAAGGCAATCATCAGTGGTGGTAAAGCAGCAGAAATGACCCACAATGTTTTGCAAAGATACATTAATTAATGTTGTTTAGTGCTGTTGAGTCGGTTCTGACTCATAGCGACCCTGTGCACAATACAGCTAAACACTGCCCGGTCTTGTGCCATGTCCACAATCATGTCTATGCTGTAAGCTCATTGTTGCAGCCACTGTGTCCATCCGTCTCATCAAGGGAAATTTTCTCCAAAAGGTTGGAGACCGTGTCTTTAACGGTATGACTCATATTGATAGTAATAAAAATCTGAGTGCTAGCAAGAACTTCCTTCCTCACCTGACCACATGGCTGTCTCTGGACCTCGTTCCAACACCCAGCAGCAGGACTTCAGTAAGGCCTCTAAAAAGGCACAAAAAGACCCAAAGGCGCAGCTCGTTCTTCTGCTGACTCGGAGATGCTTCCCTCTCTACCCCGACACAACCTTAAATGGCTCTGCTGTTATGGACAGTCCAGTGACCACCGACATAAGGAACAACTTGGACACATTAACTGACTTCCCAGGCTCTACCTGGTCGTAAGGGAGCCCTTGAACCTTCCATATGGCTAGCTAGAGGGTGAGCCAGCTGGGGGCTTTTTGGGACCTCTCTAACCAACTTTTATCTAATGGATCTGTATCAAACACTTGAGCCTGTTTCTTAAAAATTTGGCTTGTCGGGTTTCATACTGAAAAAACTGGAAGTATCTTGGGATCTGTGATCGTGTGATTTCCATGTGCACAATCATATTCATTTGTCTCATTATTTTCAATAGTCATTAAAAGTATCTAATGTGTATTATTAAACCAATGTTTGAAAAATTTACATACATCTTATGATATATGTAAATCAGGGAGAATTAAATGTTGCTGTCTTAAGAGTTAGATCATTAAGTTTGTTAAGTAACATAATTAAAGTATATTATTCAGTGATATTAGTATTTTATTGCTATTTATATCATCTGCAGGTAGTGTGAAAATTATATCTGTTGCATATAATTTTAGGTATGATTTTCATCACAAATGTTATATTCTATGAATTCTTCCGTATATAATCACATATTTATATACGAAAGATGCATAGACTGAGCATAGTATTATTGGGTCACAGTGATGCTCTTTTAGAGTTTTTAAACATACTTTTAAAATCATGTTTGTAATTTAAGGTGAAGAAGACAAGTTGGAGGTTAGTTATTAGTTTATTATAAATGATCATTTTTTAACTTAGACATTTGTAATTTTTATTTTTATTTGTCTTTTTTGTTAAAAGTCTTTAAAATATGTATCTAGGTCTACATTTTTAGTTGATAGCTTTTACTGTGATATATATTGATTTTTTTTCTCTTCTGTGTGTATAAGCTCAGTTTAAATATAGTTTTCTGGTATTGTATCTTTTATTTTATTTACTTACTTTTTATTATGATTGACTGAAAATGTACAATTCAGTATAAGTTTACGTGGCTGCCTATGTGCAGCTCCCTCTGCTTTCCTTGCCTGGTGACAGCACATTTCTCCTCCCTATTCTGTACATGTCATATCCTCCTGACAATCTTCTATCCCCCGCTCTCCACCTTCTCCCCCTCCTCCAGTAAGTTGTCAGCAGGATGGCATCCTGTAGATGCATGAAACCATAAACTGCGCACATGATGTGGTCACTCTGTGACGCCACGTACAATCCATTCCTGTCCAAAGAGTTGGACAGGGGCAGCATCAGTGACAGGGGGCATTCACCCAGGGGAACGCTGAGGCCCCTGGACCATCAATTGCGATCTTTTCGCGGAGATCTCCGAGTGCACCCCTTTTTATTCTCGTGTTGCCAGTGAGACTCAACTTTGTGAGCTCCATCACAGCTATTACTGGTGGTGGCTGGGCACCATCTTCTATTTTTAATTTTGTTTTGTATGTTCTTGTTTCCCTTTGAGAATGATTTTTTGACTCTGATTTTCTACGGTATATGATTATTTAATTCATTCCCCATATATTTTATGCTTTTAATTTCCCAGATATTTTTCTCATGTGTAAGTCATACATGCTCAATTTTTCACAGCAAATTTGTGATGTTACTGCATTCGTCCCTAAGTCATCTTTGCATTTTATAATTTGCTTTCAGGGATATATTAGCAGCAGCATCTCTATTTTTAGATCAGAAATCTTTAAAAATTAATTTGCTTCTTTTTTATCTCAGGTTCTTATGCTATTTGAAGTTCTTTTTTTTCATTTATGTAATGTATTCTCAAACTCTGAGATTCTAAACATCTTCCTAAGATTATCTTCTGTCTTCCCTAATTATTTTCAATGGTACATTTTGCTTCAGATTTTTTGCAATATCATTTCCTGTTTCTTATTTGAAGCATTTTTTCATGGGACTTATGTTGTTTTCATTCTTTTAACTAATTCCAGAATGAAATATGATCTTACTAACACTGGATTTTGCCAACAACAGTATGACTGAATTGCCTTTGAGTTTCCTTTTCTCCTTCTTGTTCAGTGCTAGGCCCTCCTGCATGTATCTACAACAAAAATCAAGTCAATGTGTGTAATTCTTACTCCAATTCTGGATGACTATCATATTCTCACCAAGTGGAACTCTAATTGCAATGGAATTAACACACTGTTCTTACTGTCCATCTTTTGTCTGGCAATGTGACATGAACAAAATTCTATTTCTCAGCACATTCTGCTACTAGGTGTTTTATTCCATCTGTACAACTTATCATAATTTATTGTCTCATAGTCCCATCTACTTAAAATCAGTGTGGACTCAGTCAAGAACATGCATGCATGAACACACCGTAAGAAGAGGAATGGGCATAGGAATATTTTTCTGCTCACTTTATAGAGATACACTAGAAGTTTAAACAGAGACTTTTGTCCAGTGTTCAAATTGTCAAAGGTCTTACAACACTAAGTAGTCTGACAATCTTAGTTTCCTATATTGTTGAAAGTTATCTTTCTTTTATTTATTTTTTTTTTTAATGCACACATGCTTCAGGATTGGGCTATGTTTCAGGGGCTCGCCAGACCCAAGAGTGAGTCTTGGCCTGTATAATCCGTCTTCTTTTCAGACTTCTCAACCAGAGGCAAACACAATTTACTGTGAAGTTAAGGAAACCCTGGGCTCTAAATCCCTCACTTACTTGGCTCTTGCTGAGGAACCTAAAATTTACTCATGTGATCACTTCAAAATAAGACATTTTAACTACAGTTCACTAAGACCACTGACTCCAATTTGACTTGCGCTCCATAGCGAATGCAGCCCTTCATACAGATGGACATGGCTGTGCGTAATTTGGGGTCTGGCTACGGGAAGTCAGTATGGAGGCATATTTCCTCAGGGTTTGTCAGGATACGTGTATATGATTTAAAGATACTTCTTCATAAAAGCAGAATGATTCTCCTGGAGCAGGAGTGGTTTCTCAGACTGCACCAACCATCCTCAGAAACATCTCTTCGCCGATCTATGACAGTGGATATTAATATTAATGAGTATAGCAACTTCAAAGAATATATAGGTTTAGTCATTGCCCAAGAAAGTTGAAATACCTTGAAATCTTGGAAGTCACGTGAAAAACAACTTTGATGAGGTTTTCCTAAAGTTGATGTCAGTTATAAAAGCTTACGTAGCTTTAGCATAATGAATGTGAAGTTGAAATAAATATTATTATACTTTGAGATTTTGGTTGCTCATACTAGGGTGAAGCTTAACTTTTATTATTTCTAAAAATGTAAAGTATTTTCCTATGAAAAAGTAATCATGAAGTACCAAAAAACAAAGAAACAAACAAAAACCATCCAGCTGCTGTTGAGCGGATTCTGACTGTTCAAGCCCTTCTAGGACAGAACACAACGGGCCCAGAGTTTCAAGGAGAACTTAACTAGACTTGAACCACCAACCTTTCCGTTAACAGCTGTTAACAATTAACCACTACACCACTAGGGTTTCTGATCATAAAGTACGTAGTCAAAAACTGTTGGAGAATGTATTTTGAAAGCATACCATTTAGTAAAAGATGAAATTAGTATCCTTTTTCTGGATTTGTGGATTTGATAACATTTGTCAGATTTTTATACAATTTTTAAGTTAGTTTTTCCTGATTCCAGGTAAATAACCACTTAACCCACTGCTGTCAAGTCAGTTTCCGCTCACGGGGACTCGATGGCACAGAGCAGAACTGCTCCGCGGAGTTTCCAAGGTGCAGTTGTTGGATGCTGACTACTGGCCTTTTGGTTAGCAACTCAGCTCCTAACCACTGTACCTCCAGGTACCTAGTCTTGTGTACATACATTTATATTCTTTATCTTAAAGGGTTTCTGCAACATCAAATTGAAGAAGCTTCAGGCCCCACAAATTTGAGATCCATTTCTACAACTACTTTATGTCCAAACCAAATTCAGAAAAAGAAGTAAATTAACCTAGCAATACGTCAAGATAATTTTTAAAAAATCACACAATATTTGTATTGCCTAGTAGTGCCTTATTGGAAGACAATGAAGTTGAGAAATATGACTGATCTGATTTTCATGGCCATTTATTTGATTTGAAATTAAAATGAATTATTCTTTTACTTACTTCTCACCAATTGTGTTAACTTTATCCTTCCTGCTGTGAGGACAGCGGGTCTGTAGTTCAGCTGAATCCATAAGCTTCAGGTAACCCACTTGAAGGGCAATAGATGCAGCCTCGTCGGACCAAATACACTGGGGCACTGCACACAGTGGGCATTTATCAGGTGACGTTCCCAGGCAAGGGAAAAGAAGGTACTTTGCTCTAAGCAAAAAAGACAGTTTCCTCTCCCCTTGTCCTATTTTTAAACAGCATTGCTTTCTCTAGTGAATCAGATAATGTTGTACCTATGATAACTTTTATTTGTATCAGGTCATTAGAATAAAACAAAAGCTTAAAGCAGCAAGGATTCTATTTTCATGCAAATCTTCTTAGTAACAAAAGACAGCAATGAGAAATGAAAAAGCATATCTGTAAGAGCTGCCTCCAAATTAAATAGCATTTCAACAATTCTCATCAACTCTGAAATCTCTTTTGCATTTGTTCTTAATTGTTCCACACAGAAATTTTTCTGAAATCTACGTGGGTGCTCTTTCAGCTTTTCTCCCTTTTTGGTTTTGTTTCACATTTTAAGTCAAAAAAGTATATTAAAATTGCAAGCGGAGTTGGTTTTTAACCAGGATGGTGGCAATTACTGTGCTCATTTATATCTCATTTCTTAGCTGGGTCTGAGTTGCATATGTCTTCATATTACCTTTCTAAGGCAAAATTACATCCTTTCCCACTCCCTTTACTATTTTCTCTTCCATAATTATGTTAATACAGTGAAATGATTTTCCTTATAACTGAACAGAAATCTTAGTCACATCACACAAGGAGAACTCACGTTTTGTTGTGAAGACAAACAAATAAACTATTACTGACGACTGACTTCAGGTGTTTGGCACTAATCTTTTTGTCTTAGAAGCAGACCACCATAGTGATGACCTGAACCTACTTTTATTATTTAAATTAATTGTAACGTCAGAGCCAGTAAGCCAGTTGCCATCAAGTCAACTCCAATTCATGCTAACACTGTTAGTGTCAGCGTAGAACTCAGCCCCATGATGTTTTGGATGACTGACTGCTTTTTATTATGATGAAATGGAAGTGTACAATCCAGGCCAATTTTGCACACCTGCCTCTCTACAGCTCTGTTTGCTCTCCCCACTCTGTGACACCACACTCTTCCTTCTCCCTCCTTACTGCTAGAATCCTCCCAAGGAACACCTGTCGTCTCCTCTCCCCTCTCTCCTCTCTCCTCTAGAAAGAAACCTGTAGCGCAGCCTTTTATAAATGTAGAAAACCACAAAGTGCACACACCGCATGCTCCCTCTGAGTCTCTGATTTCAGTCCATTTCAGTCTGAAGTGTTGACCTCAGCACTGGTTTCAGGTCGGGCCCCGCAGCAGGTCCAGGGGCTGTGTTCCCAGGGAACCCTCCAGGTTGCTGGACTATCTATCCTGGTCTTTTAGTAGTGTTTTTGATCTTCACGCCTCTTTTTTTCATGTTTCATCAAGGACTTTACATTGTGTCCCCTGTCACGGCTGTCTGTGTTGGTGGCTGGGCACCATTTGCTTCTTCCGGTCTCACACTGCTGTGGCCTCCCAATCACACGGGTCTTTCTGTCTCCTCAGCTCATTTTTCCTCGTATCTTTGATGTTCTGTGTCGTCAGCTGCTCCAGGTGGATCGGAACCAATTGATGTTTCTCAGATGGCAGTTTGCTGGCTTTTGAGATCCCAGATACCACTCATCATTATGGGATTCAGAGGACACTCTTAGCAAAAGGCTGGCTATGCCAACTGACCTCTACATCTCCTGAACTGGTGACTGATTTTTTTAAGAAGAGAGTCACTAAGCCTTTCTTAGGAGGTGTCTCTGGGTGAACTCAACCTCCAACTTTTGGAGAGCAGCTGAGCAAATCATTACTCAAACCAAAACAAATCAAATCCACTGCCTTCGAGTCAGTTCCAACCCTTAGCGACCCTATAGGACAGGCTAGAACTGCCCCATAGAGTTTCCAAGGAGTGCGTTTTGGGTTCGAACTGCTGACCTTTTCGTTTGGAGGCGTAGTACTTACCCACTACGCCACCAGTGTTTCCTACGTGGTTCAGATGCTCCTTAAGTTAGAAAGTAGGTGTGAACTCCCTCTCCAAGAAGAAGTCCCTCACCAAAGTGTGCCAACAGTACCAGCGGCAGAGGGGCGGCTCTCAGGATGGGGGTTCCTTAGTGTGTTCCTTGGTCCCTGTTACTGGTCTCTGTCACACTTCTCTTCGTGGTAGACTAGCTGACTCCGTCTTTGCCCAAGAAACCTCAGAAGAACTTTGAACTCCATGGAGATCTCGGCAGCAAGAATAATTCCAGTATGTTTTTAGAGAATGCTGGAGAACAAAGGATGAGCTTGGGGGCAGTGCTGTAACTGCACATTGACAACTTTAACAGCATAGGATTATTGAAGGCATGAATAATTTGAATCTCTGAAAGACTGTAATGGTACTCCAAAAAGAAGAGTCAACATAAAGGACACAAAATGATAAGCCGTTTTGCTGAGAAATCTCCCACTGAAACTTTCAAGTGTTCCCTCCAAAGATGTATAATATTCAGCCACGCAAGTGTTTGTTTTTGTTTCTCTTTTCTTCCCCTACTGATCACATTTCTAGTGATAATTTAGTTCCCTGGACACATTTCAACAAGTATCATAGAAAGGCTGTCCAGGCAACTGCCTCGCTCACTCTTCCTTTCTTCTTTTCTGCTTTGTTTGTCAAATAATAGCTTCTATTAACTAGATAGTAAATACACGTTGAAGCCGGGTCCAACCACACAGTATAGATGACAATCATAAACAACCACCCATGTCTTCACATGAGGTAACACTCAGAATACCTTTCAACATCCTCATTTGCACAGCATTTCACAGTTTACATGCATTATAGGATTTGACTTTTCAATACTCTGGCAACGGGGGTTGAAATAATAGACTAATTATTCTATTTATAGACAAATAAAACAAGAATCAAAGTGCTTAAGTCACATAACCTGAAAAAGTTAGAGCAGAGATTTTAAATTTCCACACATGTGCAAAATAGTAAATGATTTTCAGCAAATAGATTTTCTGGAATGAATGAGAAACCTGAGATTCAGAAAACAATAAAGTATCAAGCTTCCTGACGCAGAGATAACTAGGCTACCACATGGTTGTCTAGACACCAGCCTAGTACCAAAGTACTGAAAGACTCGGCACTAACCTGTTTACCTCTCTCTGTTTTCTTCTCCGACCCTATCACATTAGTGAAACAGAATACAGGGATATGATAATTTCATGCAACTGTGTAGGGAATTCTATCCCACTGTTGCATAGTGGTTAAGAGCTATGGCTGCTAACTGAAAGGCTGACAGTTGAAATCTATCAGGCTCTCCTTGGAAACCCCATGGGGCAGTTCGTCTCTGCCCTAACAGGTTGCTATGAGTCCAAATCGACTATAGGATAATGAGCTTGTTTGCTTTCAAGTTGTCCACGCTCTACACAAGTGCCATTTGTTCACCAGTGCCATCTAGAACAGTGTTATGGCAATCCAACTGGGAAACAGAAGAAGAAAGGTATAGCATGAGTTCTCCATAAAGACTGCTTTTTATTTTAAGAGGATGTCTTGTCTCTTTCAACTGTACTAGACTTTATTTTATATAATGATGATACTACTGAAGTTTTTTTTTTTTCTCTTTTACTATAGTCTTACTTGGAAACCCTGGTGGCGTTGTGGTTAAGTGCTATGTCTGCTAACCAAAATGCTGGCAGTTCAATCTGCCAGGCACTCCTTGGAAACTACAGAGCCATTCTACTATGCCCTATAAGGTCTCCATGAGTCAGCATTGACTCCACAGCACTGGGTTTTATAGTCTTACTTAATGGTGGAAAGCCATTTATAATCTTCATGCTCAGCAATATATGAAATCCAAAGTGTTATGTGAGCTTGTCTCTTGTGCCCTAGTAGCTCCTTTGAGTCAGGAAGTTGTTGATGATTCT
Organism: Heterohyrax brucei; assembly: GCA_028571685.1. Taxonomy (NCBI): domain Eukaryota; kingdom Metazoa; phylum Chordata; class Mammalia; order Hyracoidea; family Procaviidae; genus Heterohyrax; species Heterohyrax brucei. The sequence continues at coordinate 69,405,905 of CM053162.1, read as the reverse complement.
ACAAGTTAAAAAAAAACAGATCCTTTTAGAGCTCCCATGTCTACAGACTCTAGCAAAAAATCTAAAGAAAGTGATAAGTTTGAAATTATCTGTCCCCTAGGAAAGAGTGGCATGGTAATATCACATAAAGTTGAGAATAAACCACGCACACACACACACACACACACACACACACACACACACACACCCCAAACCCCAAATAAAACAAAAAATACCATCACCTTGGAGTCAATTCTGACTCATAGCAACCCTATAGGAAAGAGTAGAACAGCTCCCTAGGATTTCCAAGGAGCAGCTGATGGATTTGAACTGCCGACTTTTTGGTTGGCAGCTGAGTGCTTACTCACGGCACCACTTATAGTATGTATAAATAGCTGGCATCTTGGAGGGAGAGAAAAGTTACCTGAAGCAGAGCCAGTTATGAAGCTCTAACAGAAACACCACAAAGTGGATGGCTTTAGCAACAGAAGGTTGACTGTTCCTTAGGCCTGGGGGCTGTAAGTCCGCATTCAGGGCATCCACTCTAGGCCAAGGCTTTCCCTCTTTGTCAGTTCTGGAGGAAGGTCCTTGTCATGCATCAGTCTTTCCTCAGGGAGCGTACTGGTGCAGGAACCTCAGGTCTAAAGGATGTGCTGTACTCCTGGGGCTGCTTTCTTCACGGTAGGAGCCTCCAAACTCTCTGCTTGCTTCCCTTTTCTTTTGTCTCTTGTAGGATGAAAGGAGGGTGGCTTGTACCACCCTCCAGGGAAAGTCCCTTTACAGTGAAGCAGGGAGGTGACCTTATGAAGGCGTATACAGTCCCAGCCTAATCCTCTTTAACATACAGCACAGGAAAATCACAAAATGCAGGCCAGTCATAAAATATTGGGAATCAAGACCCAGCCAAATGACCACAATGTTTCTGAGGGGACACAGCTCTATCCATGACATGGGTAATTCACTGATTTTCAGAAATAGGCCTTTCTTCTAGTTAATCTTATTCTGTTATTTCCAGTCAAACCAGTTCAACATCATAACCAACACCCTTTCTAGTTTCCTTATCAACTCCAAAATGTTAATATTCACTAGAGTTCTGACTTTGCCCTAAGCTGTCTTCTCAGTTCATGTGTAATCACTGGGAGACCTGCGTGGTCAAAGTCGTACCTCTAAGAAAATGATCATTATTTCTTACCCCGATGTCTCTTTAGAGACTCAGAGTGCAAATACTATGGCTCTCTAAACAGGTAACTTTCTTAGCAGGTTCAAAAGTGAAGTCATGACACCTCCCTAAGCCCATGAATTGGCATGGGTTTACGTCCCCATTGATGACAGTTCCACGTGGACAGTTGCTCTGTTTCAAGGCTGAGTTTTTGTTTTTGTTTATTTGCTTTGATTCCTCTGAATTCTTCTAATTCCATCTCCTAGTAGCCATCCATATCCCATTTTGATAGCTGTCAAGTTGAAACTTTTATTATATATTGCGTCGGCCTCCCACATTCTACCTGACCACTGCCCAATGTGAGATGTCACCATCTTTCAGCTTCATTATTTCAGTCCCTCCTGATTTTCTGTCTCCTAATCTCATGTATTTAAAACGTATCTTTTACTTTCTGCTACAGTGTAATCCAAAAATCAAAGTGGATTATAACTCTCTGTTCCTTAAAATACATTTAATTCTTATTGTAATTCTCTCTCTTTCATGTTCTCAGTTATTGATACAGCATAGAAGAACCTGTAAGAACTTTTTCTTTTCTCTTCTCCCATCTTCCAAATCTCCGCAGGTGTTTGTCACAGGGTTACACTAAACCTTCTCTGTCAGGTAAATGGGCTTCTGGGAAATGTAGTGCTGGACTCCTGCCCGGCAATTTAGACAAGCATGCAGGTAGTGGCAGGAGTGATGCTGACTTGAGAGCACACTGTCTTAGTCATCTAGTGCTGCTGTAACAGAAATACCACAAATGGATGGCTTTAAAAAGAAAAATATTCATCTGTCATAGTCCAGGAGGCTACAAGTACATTTCAGGGCATTAGCTCCAGGGGAAGGCTTTCTCTGTTGGATCTGGAAAAACGTTCTTGTCAATCTTTCACCAGGACTAGGAGCTTCTGAGGTGCAGGGACCATGGGTCCAGACGGCGTGCTTTTCCCCTGGTATTGCTTCTTTTCAGGCAGTACGAGGACCCCAAATCTCTCCTCTAGCTTCTTTCTTTTATACCTCCAGAGTTTGCGTCAAGGCACATTAAAACCCTACCTACTGAGTCCTGCCCCACCAACACAACTGCCGGCGATTCTCCTTCATTGACATCATAGAGGCAGGATTTATAAACTCTAGGAACATCAAACAGTAGCAGGAATCATGGCCCAGCCAAATTGATGTGGAGAGGGGATGGCGACACATTTTCGGAAGGACACAACTCAGTCTATGACACATACAATCCCGTGCACGTGGATCTTTGAACGAAGCCAAAAGTTTTCTTTCAGATCTGCCTGAAAGCATCTCAAGTCTTTCCTATACAGACATGTTAAGTCTCCTTTAATTGTTTAGTCACACTGTGAACTAGTTTTTTTCCTTCTCTTTTTGGAATCATGACTGCAAGTGTTACATAGAGCTTCTCCTCTTTTAGAAATCTAAATTTCCTGAGAAGCAGAGTTGTGGAAAGCTTCTCTGAAACCTGTATGGAGGGCGGGACGTGTAAGTCATGTTACCTGTCTCCAGTATACCACCAATTTTCCCTTTTGTTCAGAAAAAAACCCTGCATTGCCTCTTCTGCTGACCGCTCTGCTCCTTGATTTTCTGACTTTTCCTACAGTATATACAACAGGATTTGTAAATTTAATAAAACATGATCATAGAAAACACATTATAGTAATACTTTTACAAAATTAAATTTCTTTAAACTTATCTGTACTTCAAATCACTGTCTGTATAAGAAATACTGTTTTCTAGAAGGATTTTCTTTGATGAATGCAGACGACAGGGGATGCCTGTAAAATTAACTTCTTTACTGAAGGAATAATTAAGAATTCATTGAATAGCAGCCTGTATTTATACATTCTTCTTCCCTTGTAAAATGAGGATAAGGCACTCAATAACATTGAAGGTCATGGTCTACAATGCAAATCCTATGACTCCTCAAAAGACACCACTTCTCTTCTGGTTGCCTATGTTTAACATACCAGTGAAGAATATTGGTTCCTGTCTATGAATCACTTATTGAATACTTACTCTTTGTTAGGCACTGGCCTGTAGCCCTCATACCTTGCCAGTTGTATATAGGAGAATCTCCGTTTTACACATGTGGAGACCTAGGGAAGTTTGAGACAACATCTGGAGACCACAGATTGCAAGTTGCTCTCGGGTTCAAACCTGCCCGTGACTCAGCTAACATACATGCTTTCCACTACTTTAATGTTTGCCTCTAGGGGGAGACAAAGTACTCTCTGTGCTCCCACCTCTGACTTCGCTTTGCTCCCAAGCCTGAGAGAGCCGTGTTTCAAGTCCCTGTGCTGGGCTTTCACATGGGATTTCTTCTCTGTGTTCTTCCTGCTAGGTAGCAATACCTTCCAGGGTTGCGGTTCAGTTCTATACAGGAGGGTGAGTGTGCTCTAAAACAGCATCTGATAGGTGGTTCTGTTTATTCCAAAGCCAAGATTTCATGAGTCCTAGAATCCAGGTATATAAATGGGAGTGAAATCACTCATTACTACTCTTAGACCCGTGTTCCCATGATTGTGTGGTCTGTGGGTCTACCAACCAACCCAGTGCCAGCTAGTAGATTCTGACTCGTAGTGACAATGTACAACAGAGCAGAACTGCCCCACAGAGTTTCCAGGGAGCAGGTGGTAGATTTCAAACTGCTGACCTTTTGGTTAGCAGCTACAGCTCTTAACCATCACAGGGTTCCAAGGTCTTAATTCGAAGGGGAAAAATGCTCCCCACTGGGAGACACAACATCCACGGCATTGAACTGGAAGCTAAAAATTTCATCAGACCACTTTGGATTCCTCATAACTCTGGATCAACAGGCAGAGAAGAAAAATACTGTATTCTTTGGTGTGATTGATTCTGATTACCAATGGGAAATTGGATAAATGTTGCATAATAAGGGTAAAGAACAGTAGGTCAGGAATACAGGAAATTCCTTAGGATGTTTCTTGATACCACTATGTCCTGTGATTAAAGTCAATGGAAAACTATAGCAATGCAAGTCCAGCATGACCAACAACGTCCCAGACCCTTTAGGAGTGATGGTTTGAGTCACATTACTGGCCAAGAATCACAACCATCGGAGGTGTGCAAAGCTAGTATGTAATGGGGTGGAAGAAGGTTCTAAACACCAGCTATAATTAGGTAACCAGTTGGAGAAATGAGTATTGCAATTCTCATAAGTATTCTTCCTTGTATGTGTACATGGAATTTTTTTGTTTTCTTCAAGATGTAAATGACACTGGCATGTTTTCTGTTGTACATATCTTGGCTGTATCACGTTAAACACAAATACGACTTTGTAATTGGCTTCAGTGAGAAGTTGTACATGGCTTAAGAAGATGTGCATAGACACCAGTTGATTAGCAGTGAACTGTGATGGTTAAGATTTGTGTCAAACTGACCAGGCCAAGCTTCTCAGTGGAAGCTTGGCGGTTATGTAATCATGCAACTTGGAAATTATATAATGATGTAGTCATCCTCCATTTTGTGACATAATGTAATCACCTTCATGATGTGCTATGATGTGATCAGTCAGTGAGTTGTAAGGGCAGTTTCCTTGGGGGGTGCTTCTTGCATCTAATACATATGGATGTTCTGACAAAACTAAATGGCACTTGCTCACCCTGGATCCTACATCCAGTGGGTCACCACCTGAGCTCTGGATCTCAGGGCTTGAGTCGATGTATTCTCTCTCTTGAGACTCAGCAATCCCTGCCTGCACTCTGTGAGCAAGAAACCTAAACCTGACAATCTTCAGTTGGTCAGCTCCTGAAGCAATATGAATCAGGAGAAGCCTCCAGCCTGATGGCTGACCCATGAACTTGGGAGTCGCCAGCCTCTATAACTGTGTCAGCCATTTCACTAAGATAAATCTCCCCTTTTCTCTCTCTTTCTATATGTGTGCTTCCGTGATTTTGCTTCTGTAGAGAATCTAGCCTGACACCTTCATTAAGTATCCCTTATGAATATTAAAAGAATCTAAACAACAATGTCATATTTCATGCAGGGAAGTAAAACCCAGGATAAATTGTAAACAGTGACTGGTATTTCCCTTTGAATCTAAATAGCACTCTAAACTGTACACTATCAGAAAAAAGAGAAAACTGGTTATGAAAATGAAAGGTCTTTCATTTTTATGATCAGGTAGCACTCTCAAAGAAAATAGAAGCTGCCGGTTGGGCAGCAGATTTTCACAGGTTGATAGCCAGGTCGGGAAGACATAGCTCTCTCCAGATCGGTGTCTTGGGACACATTCACTTCTAGACCCTGAGCGGGTGTCCTTCAGAAGAGGCAGGTCTGACAGTGGGACTACTGGGACATGTGCTATGATTGGTTGTTTTCCTGTTGAGCCTGTATTACACACAGGGCTGGAAGATTGGTGAGGGACTTCACAGTTATGTCTGTCATTAATTTTGAGAACTCCAAATACTGTGTCTACTCTAGTCGATTTTTAAATGGAAAGAAAGGGGAATAGGGCATTTCTTTTCTCGTGGGCAGAGGACAGGAGGTACCCTTTTTTTCTTGGAGTGGCTGTGAAGGAAATCTCAGTGGGAGCAAGGCAACTTCAACACCAAGGGAGACATAGCCCAGACTTTGGAGAATTTGGGACTATTCATGTTTTAGGAATTTGGAACCATTCTAAGTAACAGGCAGAGGCAGAAATTGTACTGAGATGGGAAGACTTCGGAAGCAGTTATCTTGCCACAACTGCTGCTTTAGCTTTGAATGTCAAAAACTCAGAGAAACTAGATTGCGTCAAGACTGGGTTCCAATGCTGGTAATTTCAACAAGATTTATGAGAAACAAATAGAAAGGAAAAGGAAAACAATTAAATTGAGCAAAGTGAGTACCTGTAGATGGTAGGAAAGAAATGGGACTGTTCTGAAGTACCTTGAAAGGGGTTGGAGGACACTAAAGAGCAATGGATGTGTGCTCCCAGATAAATAAGGAGCAAAACGGAGGGACTTCCGTGGTCTCAGGCATTGAAAAATGCTGGAAAAAGATCAAGTTGGGGGCCAAGACACGGTAAAAGGCTGGGACGCTTCCCAGCGCCTCCTCAAGGGCGCAGTAGCCAGCACTGCCTGTGCTTCTCAGCTGGTTGTCTTCTGAGAGAGATTTTCTAACAGGAATGATTCGAAGAAGAACATGGTGATTGGCCTTAAAGGATTCTCGGACAAAATAAATTTCAGAGTGGGAAAGTGAAGTAATAACCTTTAAGTCAGAAACAGCACCACGGATTCAAAAAGCCTTGGACTATTTCTGGGGATCTAAAATAATAATGATAGTACCAAGACGGCAGAAAACAGGGCCTCCAGGCTGTGGAGTCTAATGACACTTGCTTGGACAATTGTCTGCAATTGGCATCAGGAAACGTCTACAAGCAGAGTTGGGATGCTCTCCCTCTCTTAATGTAGGCTTGTTATTCGTTATTGAGGTAGAAAAACATGAGGTCACTTGGGGATTATAAAGTAGAGCTTCAAATATTTACAGAGACACTGAAACGAAGGGAGTGATTTCTACAAAGACTTTGGAGATAGAAGAAAAAGTTATTTTACTTTCTAAATTTTACCAAGAAAACAAACGTTTGTTCATTTGCTTATTTATTTTGACACTTTCTGTTATAGTAAAGGAAACAGTCTGAGGGGGGGAGACCCGTGAACCGCGGAACCAAGCCCCACCGGGTCCCGCGCCACGCCCACAGTCATTGTGTGTCTAAGTCGGTTGTCGCGGCCGCAGCGTTGGTCCAGCGTTGGTCCATCTCCTTGGGAGTCTTCCTCTTTTTTGCTGACCCTCTAATTTACCTACGATGACGTCCTTCTTGGTGGACTGATCCCTCCCAACAACGGGTCCACAGTGCGTCAGGTGCAGTCAGAGCACCCTTGCTTCCAAGGAGCACTTCAGGTAAACATCCTCCCGAACAGATCTGCTTGTTCTCTCGGTGGTCCGCGGTACTTTCAATATTCTTCTCCAACACCACAGTTCAAAGGCATGAACTCTTCTGTCTTCCTTATTTGTTGTCTAGGTTTAGCAGGCATCTGAAGAGACTGAAAACACCATGGCTTGGGTCAGGTGCACCTTAGTTCTCAAGGTGTCATCTTTATTTTTCAGTATTTTAAACTGGTCTTTTACAGCAGATTTTCCCAGTGCAGTGTGTCATTGGATTTCTTGACTGCTGCTTCCATGGACATTTTGTGGAAACAAGTAAAATGAAATCCTTGACAACCTCAATCTTTTGTCCATTTATCATCAGATGTTGCTCCTGGCCCAGCTATGAAGATTTTGTTTTCTTTATATTAAAGTGCAACGCATGCTGAAGTCTGTGATCTTTGATCTTCGTCAGTAAGTATCACAAATCCTCTTCATTACAGCAAGCATTTTTCCTCCCTTAGCATGTTGGAATCAGTATCAAGTTAATCCTTTGATAGAAGATTTCTTCCAACTGAGTTTAAATCACAGGTATTGATCTCTGGCTAAACAAGCATGGATTGACTTATCCTCGGTAAAGCCAAGAATAGAAAATCTGTTTGTTTTTCCCTGTGTCCTTAAGTTTTCTCAGTCTATCACCCTTGTCTCAAATAACACTAATCTCTGCTCTGGTCTGGTGATATTAGTGTTCCTCTAGGTTCTGGAGAGTTGGTTCTTGAGAGCATAAATTTGATTAGAAAAGTGATGTTTAAAAACTGAAAGTTTGGATGTTTCCTGTTACTTCCCCGGAACTTTGGAAGACTGAAGCCCATGTGAGACTGCTATGATTCTTAAACATCTCCACCAGCCTCGAGGAGTGATCAGCTACCACTCTGCGATCTGAGTTCTCTCTGAGTGGGGTCAAGTCCAGCTAGAAAATAATGAGTGTGATGGAGTGCTTTATGAGTATTCTGTTACTAAATTTCTCTGGGGAAAAAAGGACCTTCTTTTTTTGTGTATTTAATCTATCTGTGAAGTAGACTTGTTGAAGAGAAGAGATGATGTGTTAGAATTTTATAGGGTGCACTGCAGACATCTTATATATTCAGCACTTTATTGTCTAGACGTATGTCCTCTTCTATACTTGGTATAACTCTGTCTGCAGAGTTTATTTGGACAGCAGAGCTGATCATTATTTGTCTCCCTTTAGGATAGAGTGTGTACTTTTGGTTGATAACATAACTTAGCTTCATAGATTTCAGAGGCAAAAAAAAGAAAAAGATATTTATAAAAGTCTCTGGTGGATGTGAAGGCTTATATCCTATTTTCTGCTTCTCAGGTGGACTTCTGCTTCCACTTGCGAATAATGGTGTGCTCCCCTTCTCTTGCCAGGATACTGACACAAAAAGTCAATTAAAATAGAAGGTTTAAATAAGATGGGGAGGTCTCCTAACGTAATGTCCATGTTTCCACTTAAAAATCAGTCATCAAAACCCAGGAAAATCTTTTTTTTTTTGGTTTTAGAAAGAGAAATTTTAGTTTATTACAGTCCAGTAGGCTTCAAGTCCAAATCCAGGGCATCTGCTCCAGAGGAAGCTTCTCTGTGCTGGCTGGGGAGGAAGATCCTTGTTGTCAGTCTCCCCTGGGCTGGCTCCTGAGTCCCTTTCAAAGGATTTGCTCTTTTTTTTTTAAATTTTTTATTTAATATAACTGAGTGAAAATGTACATTCCCATATAAATTTACATACCCACCTATATGCAGCTTCCACTGTTCTCCCTGCCTGGTGACAGCACACTATTCCTCTCTGGTCCATACATGTCTCATTCTCCCAACAGTCTCTTTTTTCCCTCCTCTTCACACACTCTCCTTCCTCCAGCCAGAGGTCAGCAGGATGACATCCTATAGATGTATAGAGTCATAAAGTGCATCCAATATATGGTCACTCTGCATCGCCGAGTCCAATACATTCCTGTCCGAAGTGTGGACCTTTGTTGTGATTTATGGTCAAGGGTAGCATCAGGGCGAGGGGCCATGCTCCCAGGGGAACCCTGAAACCACTGGACCCTCAATTGAGGTCTTTTAGTGGGGATCTCAGGGTGCACCCCATTTTATTCTTGTGTTGCCAGTGAGACTCAACTTAGTGAGCTCCATCGCGGCTATCACTGGTGGTGCCCGGGCACCATCCAGTTCTTCGGGTCCCAAGTCGATATAGGCACCCACTGCTGTGGGTCTCTTTGTCTTCTGGGTTGTCTTTCCCCCATGTCATTTTGGTCCTCGGTGAGCGTCTGTTCCTGCTGAGTTGGGACCATTTGCTGTGCCCTCGGATGGCAGCTTGGCAGCTTTTAAGACTCCAGATGCCAGTCACCAACATGAGGTGCAGAGAGCCCTCTTAGCAAAATGCTAGTTGTGCCAATTGGCCTCACTTTCGCCTAAGAGCATGGTCCCATGCTCCCTGCCCCAGCTACTCTATCCTTGAAATATTGGGTTAAGATGGAAGGAGTACTTATGTTGTGTTTAAGTCCACTTAATATTGTTCTTGTTCTAATGTGTACTGTCACTGATTTCACCCAACCAGATACCTAGCAACTATCTAATCTAAACTCTCCCCTCTCCCTCCCTCCCTCCCCTCCCTTGTAGCTGTCAAAGAGTCTTTTCTTCTATACACAAGTCTGTTTTTGAGATCTTGTCGTAGAGGTCTCATACAATATTTGTCCTTTTGTCGCTGACTGCTTTCACTCAACATAATGTCTTCCAGTTGAAACCAGGTCATGAGATGTTTCCTGGAGTCATCGTTGTTCTTTATCATTGCCTAGTGCTCCATTGAGTATATGTACCATAGTTTACCTATCCATTCTTCTGTTGTTGGGCATCGGGGTTGATTCCATCTTTTTGCTATCGTGGACTGTGCTGCAATAAACATTCTGGTGCATGTGTCCATTGGTGTGAAAGGCCTTGATTCTGCAGGATATATTCCAAGTAGTGGAATTACTGGGTCAAATGGTATATCAATATCCATTTTTTTAAGGAGCCGGGAAAATCTTAAGATAACAAATGTATGCAATCACCAATTCACACAGGTGTTGAAATTATCTGAAAAGATTTTGAAGCATCCATGATAAAAAGTTTTAATGTCATATTATGAGATACATTTAAAAGTAATGAAAAACAGAATGCCTCAATAAAGAAAGAAAAAGTTTCAGCAGAGAAAGAGAAGAGGATACTGTAGATTGAATTTTGTTCCCTAAAAATCTGTGGCAGTTCAGCTGCACCATAACAACTGGTACTGTGTGATGCTCCTCCACGTGAGGCATCCTCCACAACGGTGATGAGGCTGGATGGGAGGCAGTTACGCTGGCGGAGTGAGATTCACTGTGTAAGTTTGTTTTGTGCCTCAAAGTGGTCTCCTGAGGCATAAAGAAGAGGAGCCAGCAGAGACATTGGGGGACCTCACACCACTCAAAACCTCTGCTGGAAGCTGGGCACATCCTTTGGAAAGGACTAGGGTCCCTATGCCTCAGAAGCTCCAGTCCAGGGGAAGAATGATGACAAGGACTTTCCTCCAGTGCCAGCAGAGAAAGCCGTCCACTGGAGCTGGCACCCTGAATTTGGACTTTTAGCTTACTGGACTGGGACAAAGAAAGTTCCTCTTTTTAAAGTCATCCACGTGTGGTATTTCTGTTACAGCAGTACCAGATGAAAAAACAGAGGGGAAGGAACAAATGCGCAGATTGATGACCTTGAAGATCCCCCAAACCAAAAACCAAACTCACTGCTATGGAGTCGATTCCCACTAATAGCGACCCAACAGAACAGAGTAAAAGTGCTCCATAGAGTTTCCAAGGAGTGTCTGGTGGATTTGAACTGCCAACCTTTTGGTTAGCACATGTAGCCCTTAACCACTAATTAATCCAAATTATCCAATCTGCACAAGAAAGAAAAAAATAGTCTGAAGAGAACAGGACAGTCTCAGGGGCCTGGAAGGGCAAAACAAAATATCTAATATTCATGACATTAAAGGGTCAGGAAGAAGAAAAAATAGGCAGGGCTGAAAACAGTAATAGTAATAATAAAACAAGTGGCTTAAAAATTCTCGAATTTGGTAACATACACGACAGATTTTGGAAGCTGAGTTAACTCCAAGTACAATAAGCTTAAAAATTCCATGCCAAGAAATAGCATAATAAAATGTCTGAAAATTAAAACAAAGGAAAAAGTCTTAAAGAAGCCAGCAAAAATTGATCCTTAACTGTGGTGCATGGTGGGGGGGAGGGGGGTGCGGTGAATCAAGTTACAAGTTATTTCTATTTAAAAAAAAAAAATCATAGCAGCCAGAAGGAAGTGGTATGTTTTCAGGAGCTGAAAGAGAAGAATCTCAACCTAGACTCTTACAGTTAACAAAAAGTGTCCTTAAGGCATAAAGTACAAATTTAAAAAAGCAAAATCTCAAGTGAAGAAAAACTAAGAGAACACGTAGCTTGTATACCTGCCGTGACGTCCACCCTGGTGGGACAGTGATGAAGAGCTTGGGGAGACCCTGGTTGTGGAAATGGACAACTAATAACTGAAAAGATTTGAAGCCATCCTGAGGCACCTCAAAAGAAAAATCGAGCAATCTACTCCCAAAACTCAGAAATTGAAAAGCCTGTGGAGTGCAGCTCTACACTGACACACGAGTGGTCACTGTAAGTTGGCATCTCATTGACGGCAACTGGTACTGCTAGAGCTAATGAGGAAATCTGTTTTGTGATTAGATACCCTGACCACCACCACTGAAAGAACTCTTCAAGCCAGATGATTTCACTGGGTAAGTTTATCAAACATTTAAGAAAACTTAGCACTAGTTCAACACAATCTCTTCCAGAAAATCAAAAGTCATTTTATGAAGCTACTGTTTTCCCAATTCCAAAACTAGACAAAGGCAGTTCAAAACAGAACAACAACAATAAAAAGTTATGTAGCAACAACCGTCTTAAATATAGACACACAAAAGTCCTTAACAAAATATTATCAAACAGAATTCAGCAACATTAAAGAATTTATATCTATATATATATAGATATGCTATGGCTAAATGGAATTTGTAACAGGGATGTAAGACTGTTCCAATATTTAAAGATCAGTTCATGAATTCCAATAACATTAAAAGGCTTGAAGAAAAATCACATGATCATACTAATCAATGTAAAAAAACTTGGTCAATTGCAACATGCATTCATGATTCATATTTTTGAAAAACAGCAATACAAGGGAATTTCTTCAGTTTCCTATAAAGTATGACTATAAGGCTACAACTAACATTAACTTAATGTGGAAAGATTAGAGATTTTCTCCAAGACTGAGAACAATGCAAGGTTAGCTACTCCTTCCATTCTTATTCAAACTAACACAAAAAGTTCTACTTTGGAAAACAGTCTGGTGCTTCCTTAAAAAACTGGAGATAGATATACCATTTGATCTTTTAATTCCACTACTTGGAATTTATCCTTTAGAAACAAAAGTTGTCACACAAACAGACACATGTACATGAATGTTTGTTGCAGCACAGTCCACAACAGCAAAAAATTGGAATCAACCCCAACGTCCATCAACAGATGAATGGATGAGCAGACTATGGTACATATACTCAGTGGAACACTATGCTATGATAAAAAACAGTGACAATTTTAGGAAACATCTCATAATGTGGTCTCTTGGAAGAGATCATGCTGAGTGAAATCAATCAGTGTCAAAAGGACAAATTTTGTATGAGACCCTTGTTATAAAGACTTAACAAGAGAATTATCCATAGAAGAAAATAACTGTATTGGCTATGTGGGTGGATGGGGGCTGAGAGTTTATCATAGATGAGTTAACTGATAGATGTTAGAAATTTTATTCTTTTATTGTAATTAATAAAAAATTAAAAAAGAAAAAAGTTCTACTGAGTGCAGTAATTCAAAAGGTGTACAAACTGAAAAGGAAGAGACAAAGCTCTCTCTATTTGCAGATGCAGATGGTATAATTATTTATTTAGAACATCCCATGAAATATTAATAATATTAAAACCAACCCATAGACATCAAGTCAATGCCAACTCATAGTGACCCTACAAGACAGGGTAAAACTCCCCCATAGAGTTTCCAAGGAGTGCCTGGTGGACCTGAACTGCCAACCTTTTTGTTACCAGACCTAGCACTTACCAATTACACCACCAGGGTTTCCTTAAATAATGTTAAATATTAAATGTCATAGATGGTATGATTGTATATACAGAGAATCCAACGGAATCCATAAGTAAGCTACTGGAACTAATAGAGGAGTTCAGCAAAGTATTGGCATACAAGATAAACATAAGTAAATCAGTAGGATTCCACCATACTAACAAAGAGTTCATCAAAGAAGAAATCACCAAATCATAACCATTTATGCCCACAAGAGCATAAAATATCTAGGAATAAATCTAACTAGAGAAATAAGAGACCTATACAGAGAGAACTACAGGGCTTTACTGTGAGAAACCAAAAAAGACTTACGAAATTGGAGAAACCTATTTTGCTCATGGATAGGAAGACTTAACATTGTGAAGATGTCTATTTCACCCCAAGGGATCTACTTATACAATTCAATACCAATACAAATTCCATTGTCATTTTTTAATGAGATAGAGAAACATAGCTCCAATTTTGTTTGGAAAGGGAAGAAACCATGTCTAAGTAAAGCATTAATGAAGAAGAGGAACTCAATGGAAGGCCTCACACTGCCTGACTTCAGAAACTATTACATTGCCACAGTAATAGTCAAAACAGCCTGGTACTTGTACAGAAAGAGACATACCGACCAGTGGAATAGAGTGGAGACCCCAGAGATGCCACCATCCTCTTACGAACAGTTAATAGTCAACAAAGGCCCTAAGATTGTAAATTGGCATAAACACAGTCTCTTTAGCAAATGGTGCTAGGAAAATTGGATATCCATCTGCAAAAAACTGGAAAAAGACCTGTATTTCACACCTTACACTAAAACGAACTCTAAATAGATCAAAGACCTAAATATCAAACCTAAAACAATGAAAATCATGAAAGAAAAAAATAGGATCAATGATGGATGTTCTAATACACAGCTTAGACAGACTTCAAAACCTAACAAACAAAGCACCATTAACAGAAGAGAAAACAGATAAATGGGAACTACTAAGAATCAAACACTTGTTCATACAAAGATTTTATCAAAAGAGTTAAAGACCACTTACAGAATAAGAAAAAATATTTCGCAACTACTTATTAGACCATTATTTGATCTACATAATCTACAAGTTTCTGCAAAATATCAACAAGAAAAAGGTAAATAACCCAGTTAAGCAATAGGTGAAGGAGATGGGCAGACACTTCATACAGAGTACACCCAGGCAGCCAAAAGACATATGAGAATATGGTCATGATCATTAACTATTAAAGAAATTCAAATCAATAGTACAATGAGATATCATCTCACCCCAACAAGGTTGGCCATGATCCCAAAAACACAAAACAACAAATGCTGGAGAGGCTGTGGAGAGACTGGAACTCTCCTACACTTCTGGTGGGATTGCAACTTGGTACAACCTCTTTGGAAAGCAATCTGGTGCTTTCTTAAAAAGCTGCAAATAGATATACTATTTGATCCTGTAATTCCACTGCTTGGAATTTATCCTTCAGAAAAAAAGGCTGTCACACAAACAGACACATGTACACAAAGGTTTATTGTAGCACAGTCTACAATATCTAAAAGACAGAATCAACCCAGATGCCCATCAACAGGTGAATGTATAAACAAACTATGGTACATACACTCAATGGAACACTATGCTATGGTAAAAGACAATGTAGATTTTAGAAGACATCTCATAACATGGTTTCAACTAGAAGACATTATGCTGAGTGAAATCATTCAGTGTCAAAAGGACAAATATTGTATGAGATCCTTGTTATAAGGACTTAAAAATAGAATTACCTACAGAAGAAAATAACTTTGATGGCTACAAGGGTGGGGGGGTGGGTGTTTATCACAGATGAGATAATTGATAGATGTTAGAAATTTCATTCATTTACTGTGGTAAATAAATAATAAAAATAAAAAAAATAATATCAGGAGAGTGTTGAAAAAGAAAAAAAATAATCCCAGAACTAATAAATTATTTCAGTAATGTCACTGGATAGATGATGAGCATACAAAAATAAATTATGTATCTTCATACAAGCAATGAACATCTGGATAGTGGAAATTAGAAAAGCAATCATCCAAAAAAAAAATAAAATAAAATAACCACACACAAACACAAACTGTGTATAAATCTATCTAGAAATTTATAGTACTTGCATGCTGAAAACTATAAAATGTTGACAAAATGTTTAAAACATCTACATAAATGGAGAGATATACCATATTCACGGATGTAATATGCAAAATTGACACCCAGGTTTAACAGAGTAGCTACCTATGAAAATCCAAAGAAGATTTTTTTTTTTTTTTGGCAGACAAAGATACAGCGGCTGCAAGAATGGGCTCAGAACAGCAATGATTGTGAAATGGCACTAGACTGGGTAGTGTTTCATTCTCTTGGCATAAGATCACTACGAGTCAGAACTGATTCAGTCACACCTAACAACAATAGAAAAGATTAATTTATAATTTATTTTGAGAAGCAAGTGAACTACAACAGTTAAAACAATTTTTAAACATTAGAATACATTGTGACTAAGTCAGTTTAAAGACTTGTTACGTAGCTTGAGTAATCGAGACTGCGTGGTATTAGCAGGATGGTACACACACGCCAGACCACTGAGTCAGTTCCTGCTCACAACATCAATGTCGTAACACATGACAAATATTCCCATGTCACTTTTCAACAAAGTTTCACAAAAGTTTTACAAGATGGAGGAAGAATAATCTTTTCAGCAAATGATGCTAGAGTAAGCTGACATGCACAGGCATAAGCAAACAAAATGAAACAAAAAACAAAACCCAAAACACAGTGACGTTATAGTTTATTCAAAAATTACCTCAAAACATACCATGAACTTAATTAAATGTAAAATTATGGCACTTTCAGAAAATACTTATAGGAGAAAATCATCATTATCTAGGACTAAGTGTTCTTAGACGTAACATCAAAAGCACAATCAATAAAAGAGTTGGAAAATTGGACTTTTCCAAAATTAAAAACATTTCTCAGAGAAGTACCCTGTTAAGATGAGGACAAGCTACTGAGTGGAAGAAAGTATTTGTGACAACATATCTGACAAAAGAGTGACAAAGAGAGTTCTTTACAGACTCTCAAAACTTAACAGTTAACATCATCATAATAATAGTCCAACAAGAACTTTGATCTTTTTTTTTTTTTGAGTGGTCATGAAAATATTTTTGTATATTTAACTGTATGCATGTTGGCAGTGAGGGAGAGGTGAGTGTACATGTGTCTGCCTTGTGCAGGCTAATAAAGCAGTCGGGTGATTCTGTATTACCACCAGGTAATACACCTGCAAATCTCGGGAAAAAATATCGAAAGGATCATTTTACAGAACAGTCTTTAAGATAGCAGTTTACCAAGCCACGTAGTCTGCCTTTTTTCTAGGTCTTTATAGACGAATCTCTAGTCCTGGTAGCGCAGTACTGAAGAGTTTGGTTGCTAACCAAAAGGCCAGCAGTACAAAGCCACCACCTGCTTCTGGGAAACCCTAAAGGGTAGTTCTGCTTAGTCCTATAGGGTTGCTGTGGGGTTGTTATAGAGACACTGAGAGTCAGAACCAACTCCTCGGTAACAGGTGTGAATTTTTTGTTTTAATAGTCTGTTCTAAACCACAAGAAGATTATTCCATCTCTGTAGCAGGTGTTTTTTAATAGGATGTTTTACTGTTTAAAACCAACCAACGGAACAACTGGACAACCAAACAACCAAACGACAGACAGACAAACCACTACCACCATGGTGATTCTAACTCACAGGCAACCCTATAAGACAGAGCAAAACTGCCCTTACAGTATCCAAGGCTGCAAATTTTTGTGAAAGCGGTCTGTCACATCTTTCTCCACAAGGATGATGGGTGGCTTTGAACCACTGATGGTTAGGTTAGCAGCCTAGCACTTAACTGCTACCTATGGCGCTCCTAATATCACACTCTAAGGGGCAAAATTAGTCTTGGGAGGTTAAAAAAATCTTACAGTTTTATGCATATCAAAGGCTAAGTCCATTGCTGTGAAGTCCATTTTGATTCATAGGGACCCTCTTGGACAGAGCAGAACTGCCCCATGGGGTTTTCAAAGCTGGAATCTTCACTGAAGAAGATTGCCATGTATTTCCCGTGTAGCGTGGCTGGTGGACTCGAATCCCAAACCCTTTGGTTAGCAGCCAAATGCTTAACCACGGCAAACCATGTTCCTTGTTTTACTTGTAAGGCACAGATATTCACACAGTACATGGATAGATATGCAGTATAATCATGATATTAAAATTTAATGAAAAGTCCCATTAGGGAAAAAGACTCCTTGAGGGATAATGCTAATTATAAATAGCCAAGCCATTATAAATAAATAAATAAATAAGATGAGAAACACCGCTTTGTAATAAACAGAATGAATTAACTCCTCTGCAAATCTGCGTTGGAATCTGTTTTGGCAACAGGTGATTCCTTAAAGAGTTTTGAACATAATATGCAGACCTAATAAAGTTTCTTGTAATGCCTGCTAACAACTGGCCTAACATTTGCAAATTATACAGCTGGTAATGATTAATAGCAGGTAGAATCTTACACGTAAGTTGTTAGTTTAGCCTACTAATGCCACAGACTTTAATCACTTTTAAATACTCACAGAAAAGAAGATAAAATAAGACATTGGCCTCAAATCAAAAGGGCTTTAATGTTCTACAAGGTAGCCTGTCTCTCGCGTAAGCAACACCAGGTGTTCTATCTCAGGAATCTGTAACTCATTAACACAGGGCCAAACAACCTGCTCAGATTCCATGGCCCTTGTGATTAACCGCAGGATTCCAAACAGGAAGTTTTAGGTCTCCAGTGAGAGGCAGGCAGGGAGGGAGGGAGAGCAGGTGGGGGCAAGAGGAAGAGGGAGGGAGGCTGACTGTCACTCTTCCAATACGAAAATGCCAGTGGGTACCGAAACTATAAAGAAAACATTCAGCTTCTTAACAGCACTGCAATCAACCGTCGCATAGACTGTAACACTGTTCTGTTCTTAAATTACATATACAGAAACCAGAAATCAAAAATCTTTGTGACTAGAGTGCAGAAAAGCAGACAACCAATGAAATGGATTATTTTTTGGAAGATGAAGGAAGAAACCGCATCCAAGTTTCTTCAATGGTCTGTGTTTTCCCTCAGCCATACATTTGATGACAGTCCAGTTGTTGTTTTTTTGCTTTGTTTTGTTTGCCACTGTCTCAATTCACTGTCAATGGAGGATTCCGAGAAGACAGGAGTTGTTGAGATAACGAATCTCCTGGCAAGCTTAGGAGGCCTACAGTCTTTAAAGACAGGAGGCAGCCAGCTCCGACAAGTGTACAGGAATATGCTGGTTTCAGTGCCTGACAATTATGTCTGCGAACTTAATCATTTTAAATGCTACATACCTCATTGCTGAATATTACCACCATCACCTTTGAAGTCCTCCCCTTGGGAACCTATGGACTAATGCCACCACCTAGTCCACCCTTCACAGCAATTTTGGGACCCTTTCTGGAATGGCCACTGTGCACGGAAGTGCTGTGGCAAGTTTGCAAACTTCATCGTGTAACTATCCGTGAGGGAGTTTTTAATCAGTAAAAAAATAATTGTATTGGAACACCCTCCTTACTCACCTGATCTGACCCCCCGTGACTTTTTTTCTTTACCCTAAGATAAAGGAAATATTGAAAAGTAGACATTTGGATGACATTCACGATGACAGCTGTGATGGCCATTCCAGAAGAGTTCCCAAATTGCTTTGACAGCTGGATCAGGCAGTGGGCCCAGCACATAGCTTCCCAAGGGGAGGACTTGGAAGGTGACTGCAGTGATAATCAACGGTGAGGTATGTAGCACTCTTTCTAGGACGAGTTTGCCACCTTAATTGGCAGGCCTCCTACATAGCGACGTGGAGGTACAAAGTTTAAGAGCCCAGGTGTTAACCCAAAACTTGGTGATTCAAACTTACTGGGTGATTCCATGGGTAAAAGACCTGACCATACGTTTCCTTAAGCATTGCAGCCTAGGAAACCCTATGGGGAGTCCTATTCCTTTCCGTAGGGTCACTGGAGGCTGGAATCAACTCTTATAGCACACAACCACTTGGTTTATACAGCTGAGGCTTCCCTGGCTCCCCCTGGACGTGATTACCCAGTGACCGATGTTAGAGCAGGTAGAATCTTACACGTAAGTTGTTAGTTTAGCCTACTAATGCCACAGACTTTAATCACTTTTAAATACTCACAGAAAAGAAGATAAAATAAGAGATGGGCCTCAAATCAAAAGGGCTTTAATGTTCTACAAGGTAGCCTGTCTCTCGTGTAAGTAACACCAGGTGTTCTATCTAAGGAATCTGTAACTCATGGCAAATGGCAGCCTATTTCACTCAGAAGGTATTTATATACCTGGCTAATAGGCAATCAGGACTCAGAGAGAAATGGATATCAATGTGCCTTTCCACAAATGCAAGGAACCCTAATTACATTTACATTAAACAATCACGTAGAGAAAATCCCAACAGGGAGACAACTACGGAGGAGCAGCCTTACATAGAGACGGACTAGAGGAAGAGGAGAATTATTTTAAAATGTAAGGAAGACTTCTCCCTCAGAGTAATTTCTGATTGTGTTAAACATAAAGGGTGGCAAATTATGCAGCTGTTAGAGATGATAATATATGCATAACTGTCAAAAAGTGGTACACTAGTCACAGGGAATAATTGTAACTTGGTTTTCAGAAGTGAAACTAAAGGTCATGAAACCAGCAGGAAAGATAATGGGATGGGGAATCAGTGAACGGTCACTCCAAGTTTACTTTAACAAACGTTTCTGCTTAATGGACTCTGGGAACTTACTGTATAGAGAGTGAAAAAAGGTAAGAGGTGACAATATAGCCGTAATAGCGAAACAATATCGAGTGATGATCAGGGTGATGGACTTTATGGTCAAAACATCCAATTATTAGTTCAGAGCAATTTCTTAAAAGCTTTTGCTGTCTAATACAGTGTAACAAAACTTTTCTGGTAAAGTCTGAGCCTGTGAAGACTGTAGGCTTGGTAGGTCTCAGGGAGCTGTTGGTGGCCCAGTGGCTAGGAATTGGGCTGCTAGCCAAAAGGTTGGCAGTGTGAATCCACAAGCTGTTCCTTGGAAACCCTGTGAGGCAGTGCTACTTTTATAGGGTCCCTGTCGGTTGACAGCAATGGGTTTCAGTGGTCTGCTAAGGCCTGTGGGCTGTGTTTGCCAGTCCCTGGTTTGTCAAAAGCCAAAGCCACTGCTGTCAAGTCGATTCTGACTCATAATGACCCTATAGGTCAGAGTAGAACTGATCCATAGAGTTTCCAAAGAGCACCTGGCAGATCTGAACTGCCAACCTTTTGGTCAGCAGACATGGCACTTAACCACTACACCACCAGTGTCTCTGGTTTAAGGTAAGTTATTTAGCATTACTTTGCCTCAGTGTACCTATCTTTAAAATGTGGATATTGTATCTCTTGAAAAGCTGTATTAAGTATTAAATATGGTGGTGCTCATAAAGTATGAAAATTGTGTTATCTGTTCAATAAATGGGGATAGCTGAAGCCATAACGGTAGTTGTCATAGCCAGGGTAATGTAGTTTTTACAAAATTAATAGTAATGTTTTACACCCAGAGTACTGTGAATGTTTCACTGAGAAAGGCTACACTCGTTTTGCAGAACAGAGAGAAATCTTTGAGGAGAGAATGATTCACTTTGTGTTAGCAGTTGTCTTAGATTGGATTCTCTAGTGAAGCAAAACCAGTGAAGACCAGTGAAATGTAGAAACACATATAGGTAGAGATTTATACCAAGGGAACAGCTTACGTGATTGTAGAACCTGGAACATTGTAAGTTCTGGGTCAGGATAGAAGCCTCTCCCAATCCACCCAGGCTCAGAAGGTGGCAAACCCAAGGTCATCAGGTCAGAGAACAGGGCTTCAGCTCACAGGCTGTGAAGGCCAATGAGTCCCAAGATGGTAAGCAAGAAGGCGAGTTTTCTCTTGACTCGGTAGCTGCGGATAAGCAGATAAGCTGCTAGCTGAAGTCCCAAGAATTGGAGGAAATGCATGTCAGATGACAAGAGGATCCACCACAAGCCAAAAGTCTTCGCAAGACAAGCAGGAAGGAAGTAGGCAGCAGAAGGCAGAGAGGTGAAGACTGATTGGGGTGGTGAGCAGCCGCAGGCGCTACGCCGGAGGGTACCACTCAGCAGGTTCCATCATGGAGCTGATGAAATAGTGAATTTCAATGCAGAAGTGATCACAACGTTACATGACTGCCAAAGCACTGAGAATTATGGCCCTGTCAAGTTGACACACAGTCTCAACCATCCCGGTGGGTTTAATATGTCAAAACACAAAGAAATATGGCAGGGCCAATTTAGGCAGATGGGGCAGCAAAAGCAAAAGCATCAAGTCATTTACCAGAGTCTTGAGGACCATGTGCAGTAGGGGTTTGTCACCCAGAAACAGTAGGGTACCATATGCAGGGTGAAGAGGGAGCAAATCACAGAGCAAAACAGAGACGTGAGACCAATCCTCTGGAAACCAGAAGCCAATGAAGAATTTGAAGTGTGGGAGTGACTTGCACCTGGCCCAAATCACTCTAACTCAAAAGTTACCAGTGAGCTAAACAGTATTTGGAATGGAACTGGTTGTGTAGTCTGACAACCAAGAATGTATTAATTATATAATGTATTAATGACATAAAAATCATGTGATCTTGACCAGTGGTTAGGAACTCTGCAGCTGACCTAAGATGGGCAGTTCAAATCCACCAGTTGCTGCTTGGAAACTCTATGGGGCAGTTCTACTCGGTCCTGTAGAGCTCCTGTGAGTTAGAATACACTCAGGGCCACAGGTTTGGTTTTGGTTTAGTAGTTGTTTAGTCTAACAATCAGTTAGGATGAAGACAGTGAGAACTTGTTGAGATTAAAAGTTAGCAGAGCCTGACCTGGCAGAGGAATGGAAGGGACAGGATTTAGAAATACTTTCAAGAAATAAGGCTAGATTTTATACAGTGAGATACCTAGAATGGGTCTTGAGTTTCTGGTTTTACAGCTATGCGAACTGAAGCACGTTAATCTGTACTAGATTACAGTAACGGGCAGTTACCCACTTGGCAGAGGAAATACACTTGAATTTGGACATGTTGACCACAACAGCCACCGTCACTTAAGCACATACAACCAGCAGCTGGCTTTATGATCAGGTTTGAAGATCAAAATTTAAGATGTATATTTTAATTCATTTCATAAAGATGAGTTTTCAAACCACAAAAATGAATTAATTTGACATACGGGATTGATAAAGATAAATGGAATGTGGACAGAAGCTGGGATCATCAGTAGTATTTCATGGAGGCTGGTGGTTGTTCTGTGCCCTGGAGCTGGTCTGACTCGTAGAAACCCTTGTTCAACAGAACAAATCACTGTCCAGTCCTGTGCTGTTCTCGCAGTCTTGCTGCTTGGACCGATTGCAGCAGCCACTGTGCCACTTCTTGTTGAGAGTCTTCTTTCCGCTTATCCTCTTCTTTACCAAGCATGATGTCCTTCTCTAGGGACTCATTTTTCCTGTAAACATGTCCAAAGTACCTAGACCAAGTCTTACCATCCTGACTTTAACGGGACATTCTCGGTGTACTTCTTCCAGCATGGATTGTTTATTCTACTGGCAGTCAGAGGCGTATTCAGCACTCTTCCCCTGCTCCCTAGTTGGAATGCATCAGCTCTACTGTGGTGTCCCATATTCATGATCCAGCTTTCATATGCATATCAGGCAAAGGCTTCAGTCAGCAGCACCTTGATCTTCAAAGTGACATCTTAGCTTCCTAAAACTTTCACGAGGTCTTTTGCAGCAGATTTGACCAAATGTCGTTTGCTTACTTGACTGTGACTTCTGTGCATGTTGACTGTAGATTAAAATAAAATGGAATCCTTTAAGACTTTAATATTTTCTCCATTGGTTCACTTGTGAGGGTTTTTTTTTTTTCTATTATGTTGAGGTGTAATCTATACTGAAAGCTATAGTCTTTGATCTTAATCAGTAAGTCCTCCAAACCCTCTTGATTTTCAGCATACAGCAGATGGTCAATTAGTTTTCCTCTAATCCTGATGTTCAGTTTCTTAGATTATTTGCTTAGCATACAAACTGAATCAATATGGTAAGAATACAACCCTGACACATGCATTTCCTGATTTTAAGCCATGTAACATCCCCCGGTTCAATGCAAACAGCCCCCTCTTGGTTTTATGCCCAGGTTCCTCATAAGTACAGTTAAGTGTTCTGGAATTCTGATTTTTCACTATGTTGTCTGTAGTGCTATTATGATCTATTTTGTGTAGTGAGTAAAACAGAGGCAAGTATCTTTCTAGTTTTCTCCACTTTCAGCCAAGATCCATCTGACATCAGCAGTGGTACCTCTGGTCCTCTGCTGAATTTGGCTTGAATTTCTAGAAGTTCCCTGTTGACATGCTGCTGCAACTGCTTTGAATTGTCTTTAGCAAAATTTTACTTGTGTGTGATATGAATGCTACTGTTAGATAATTTCCAGATCCTGCTGGCTCACCTTTCTTTAGCATGGTTACAAATATGGATGTCTCGCAGTCGGGTGGCAGAGGTGAGAGAGCACCTCCGGCACACCATCTGTTGAAATATCTCGGTTGGTATTCCGGCAGTTCCTGGACCTTTGTTTTTCACCAGTGCATTTAGTGCAGCTTGGACCTCTGTCTTCAGCATTGTTGGTTTTTGATCATATGCTACCTCAAGAAATGGTTGAATGTCAACCAGTTCTTTTTTTTGGTACTGTAACTCTGTGTGTATCTTCCATCTTCTTTTGATGCTTCCTGTGTCATATACAATTTCCTCTACAGAAGTCTTCAGTATTGCAATTCAAGGCTTTATCTTTTTTCTTGGGCTTTTAGCTTGAGAAATGCTGAGTATGTTCTTCCCTTTTGGTTTTCTAACTCCAGACCTTACACGTTTCATAGTAATACTTTACTTTCTCTTCTTGAGCTGCCCTTTAAAACCTTCCATTCAGCTCTTTTACTTCATCATTTCTTATGCTTTAGCCACTCTAAATTCAGGTTCCAAGGTCTCTTACAATATGTATTTTGGTCTTTTGTTTCCTGTCTTTTTAATAACTTCTTTCTTAGTGTATGATATATTTTGTGTCATCCTACAACTCAGCTGATGTTCAGACACTGGTTTTCATTGTATCATATCTATTATTGGAAGAATCAGTAAATTCAGGATGGGATGTTCTCATTGACTCTCTTAGACTTGATCTAATTGTCTTCTACTTCAACCTGATATGTGGGAGAGTAGAACAAAACCAAAGAAGACTGAAGAATCAATGCCTCCTCATAACATGTCCAAAGTATATGAGACAAAGGCTCACCATCTGTGCTTATGATGAGTATTCTGCCTATGCTTCTTCCAACACAGGTTTGTTCTTCCTCTAGAATTCTGTGATACAGTTAATATTCTTTGTCAATACCATAATTCAAAGGCATTGATTCTTCAGTCTTTCTTAGTACTATGCAGCTCTCTCATGTATACAAAGACACCCAAAACACCATGGTTTGGGGGATGAGCACTTTAGCCCTTAAAGTGTCGTCTTTGCTTTTCAGCACTGTAACAAGATCATTTGAAACACATTTATCCCGTGTAATATGTCTTTTGATATCTCAACTGCTGCTTTCATGGTTGTTGATTATGGGTTCAACTAAAATAAAACCCTTGACAAATTTCGTACTTTCTTCATTTATCATGATGTTGCTTATTAGTCCAGTTGTGAAGGTACTGTATTTTGTTGTTGTTGTTGTTGAGATATAATCTATATCAAAGGCTGCAGTTTTTTATTTTTGTCAGTAAGTGCTTCAAGTCCTCTTCACTTTTGACAAGGAGGTTGTTTCATCTGCATAATGCACGTTGCTAATGCCTAGGATATTGATGTTTATGCCCCCTTTAATTTTTAACGACTTCCAATTTTTCTAGATTCATACTTCGTACATAACGTGTTCCAATTATTAATGGATAATGCAGTTGATCTTTCTCATCTTGAGTCATGCCACGTCAGCAGGTGAAGGTCCTGCAAGCTTGCATCCATCTACATCAATAAGGCTGACTCTACTTTGACGAAGCTTTCCTCCTGAATCATACTTTGAGTGTGATCTGACCAGAGCAGCTCATCTACTGGCATGATATTACACACCCTATTCTGCTGTTGTTCATAAAGTTTTCCCTGGCTAGTTTTTTAGCAGTAGACTGCCTTGAGTTAGTATGGAAAATCAGCTTAAACCTGCTCACCATTGGTGACCCTACACGGGTTTGAAACATCAGTCGCAAAGTTTCCAGTATCAAAACAATCTTCTAGCCACCACAGTACATCAAACTGACAGACACGTGAAGCAGGTCATATATACACACATGTAAGCATGTGTATGTGTATATCCTTGGTCTGACAGTGAATTCTGTGGACTTAATTTTTCTAAATGCTACATATCTCACTGCTGAATATCACTACAGTCACCTTTGACGTACTCCTCCTAGAAGCTACGCACCGAAGTCGGGGTCTAGTCTACCTTTCAATACAATTTTTGAATTCTTTTTGGACTGGCCATTGTGCATAGTGGCATGCTGGCAAGTTTATGAACTTAGCTGTATACTTGTCTGTGAGGCAATTTTTTAGCCAATAAACAAATAACTGTATTGGAACACCCCCCTCCACCCCCCGCCTTACCTGACTTGGCCTTCAGTGACTTTTTTCTCTACCTGAAGATGAAGTAAATATTGAAAGGAAGACACTTTGAAGACATTCAGGACGTCACTGCAACATAGTACAACAGCTCTGATGGCCGTACCAGAAAAAGAGTTCCCAAATTGCTCTGGAGGGTGGACTGGGGGCTGACGTCAGTGCACAGCTGCCCAGGGGGAGCATTTCAGATGCGACTGTAGTGATAATCAGCAGTGAGGTATGGAGCATTTTTTCTAGGATGAGTTCACGAACTTAACTGTCAGTCCTTGTATGTGTGTGTATATGTACATACATATGTATGCATGTAACTGAAAAACCAAGCCTACTGCTGTTGAATCAATTCTGACTCACAATGACCCCATATATAAAGCTGTATATTTGGGCTATAAATGGAGTTCCTAGGTGATGCAAATGACCAAGTGGTCTATCACTAACCAAAATGCTGAAGTTTTCAGTTTATCCAGAGGGTTATTGGAAGAAAATTCTGGTGACCTACTTCCAAAATGTTGTAGCCATTGAAAATCCTTACAGACCAATGCTTTACCCTGAGACCTATGGTATTGCCACGTTTCAGAAAAGGCTTACCAGTATGTATGCAGAAGCTCTGGTAGCATAGTGGGTTAAGTGCTATGTCTGCTAACCAAAAGGTCAGCAGTTCAAATCTGCCAGGCACTCCTTGGAAACTCTGGGGCAATTCTCTGACCTACAGGGCTTCTATGAGTCAGACCTGATTTGAGGCAGTGGGTTCTGCATGTACGAGAGAGAAAGAAATAGAGAGGTTTTGTCTTAAAGCCTAAAGAAAGGATTCACTTTCAAGTGCGTTTCAGATGACTCGTGCTACGATTAAAAAATAACACAAAGATGGGGAACCCTGTACACACTTGTAGGTTAGCCTATTATCAGTCTCTCAAAATGTTTCCATTTATTATCCATATGTTGTAGAATTTCCCCAAATGCAATTTCAACAAGCACTAATTTGGTGTAACTCTTGCAGCCAGAAACTCCATCTGAACATGATTCAAGAAGAAATTAGACAAGGTTTGTGTGACAGGTGCATTTTCTACTCTGCCTTGTGCTAAGACTGTCCTCCTGTCTTTATGTAGTCATTATCTCACGTTGTGTAAAAACCATTACGCTAATTAAATGCAGATCTTTTTGCTAAAGCAAACAGAAAGACAATTGTCTTTTATGCTAATCATGATTATCTTGGCCTCTGAGTCAGCTTGGAGAATAGAAACCGTTGGATCTGTTCTCCAGCATCAAAATCAATGACATCAAAATCAGAAGGCTTGTATTCACCATCAGAAACTGATCTTCTTAAGTAATTCTGCAAGCAGGACAGTACGCTCAGCAAATCCAGGCACTACAGGAACCACACGTGGCTGTTTCTTCTTTGTGTTTGGTAAAACAATGATAATGTGTCACAGACATTCGTGTAATGCACACTGAGGTCAACTGACAAAGATGAAATGGTTCTCTTTTTGTCTAACTTGTTCTAGTGGTCAGACAATGGTAATTTGGATACTTCAAAATATTATTTCCATCCCTAGCTTAGTACTTGATGGTTTTTTCTATTTGGTAAAGTCAACGGTGGCCAAAAAAGAAAAAAAAAAGCCATTATCATTCTGCCTGTTATCACTAATTTTTGAGATCTTATTATACTAAGCAGTCATCACAAATCTTTGCATGAATATACTCACTTTATCACCACAATGATTCTATGCTTTAGATGAAATACTGATCACTGTTTCTGAAGGTAAAAATGCATAGAAAATGTAAGCAGTCTGCCTACTTCTTTGTCCAATGCCAACTAGTGAGAAAGCAGTGGTGGATTTTACACATAGGTGGCCAGATTCCACAGTTGGTGTTCTTAACTTCTGCTTCTCACCTCGGTAACACTGTCTCTTTAGGAAGATAAAGAGTTAGAGGGCTGGGGCAGTAGAGCAGGGGTACGCCAGTGATAGAATTTGTCAGACCAGCAAGGATTGTGTTCAGATATCACAAGATCTTTATTCGCTAAGGGAAAATCATTAGTCTTCTTCTTTTGGAGAGTATCCAGTCTCAGAAATGCTGGGGAAGTTTGTTTAATCCTTGCCTCTTAAGTGAGGAGGCAAAAATCCAGTATGACCGGATTTCAACACTGGCCATTTCAAAAGTCTAGGAATAACGCTGAGGAACATTTGGGGTAGGTGGGCTTAGCAGTGTTACAGCTCAGAGTCATAAGGATGATAACATAACCTTCAAATAACACTCCTAGTTTTACTTGAATTTTTATAGGATGGAAGGCAGTTTCATAATTCAGTTACAGACACGGAGCTTGGTGGTTGCTGTTGCTGTTGTTAGGCGCTGTTGAGTCAATTCTGACTCACAGTGACCCTATCCATGCACCATAGAATGAAACACTGCCCGGTCCTGTGCGGTGCCCACAATTGCTTTTATGCTTAAGCCCATTGCTGCAGCCGCTGTGCCACTCCAGCTTGTGGAGGGTCTTTCTCTTTTCAACTTACTCTACATTACCAAGCATGATGTCATTCACCAGGGACTGATCCCTCCTGACAACGTGTCCAAAGTATGTGAGACACAGTCTAGCCATCTTCGCTTCCAAGGAGCACTCTGGTTGTACTTCTCCCAGGACAGATCTGTTTGCTTCTTTGACAATCCATGGTATAGTCACTATTCTTCTCCAGTGCCACAATTCAAAGGCATCAATTCTTTTTCTGCCTTTCTTATTCATTGTTCAGCTTTTGCATACGTACAAGGATTGCCAGTTAAGTTCATGAACTCATCTTAGAACAAGTGTTACATACTTCATTGCCGAACATCACATGGTCACCTTCGAAGTACTCTGCTTGGGAAGCTATGCACTGACATCAGGGCACAGTCTACTCTTCAAAGGTGTTTTGGAACTCTTTTACTGGAATGGCCATCAGGTCTGTTGTTGTATTATCCTTGATGTTCTGAATGTCATCAAAGTGTCTTCATTTCAACATTTGCTTTGTCTTCAGGTAAAGAAAAGAGTCACTGGGGGCCAGATCAGGTGAGTAGGTAGGGTGTCCCAGTACAGTTATTTATTTACTGGCTGAAAAGACCCTCACAGACAGCTATACAGCTGAGTTCGTAAACTTGCCAGCATGCCGCAGTGTGCAATGGCCATTCCAGAAAGAGTTCTAAAATTGCTTTCAAGAGTGGACGAGGCCCTGGCTTCAGTGCATAACGTCCCAAGGGGAGTACTTCGAAGGGGACCGCAGTGTGTAACATCCCAAGGGGAGTACTTCAAAGGTGATGGCAGTGATATTCAGCAATGAGGTATGTAGCAGTTAGAAGAATTAAATTTGTGGGCTTAATTATGATGTGGCTGAAAATACCATGGCGTGGGTCAGACACATCTTAGTCTTCAAGGTATGTCTTTTCTATTCAGCACTTGGTGGTTGCTCATGCAGGTGTGGAAATAGATCAAGTTTACCTAAGTGGTGCTGAATTGTGTCTTTCCGGAAGTTATGTTAAAGTACTAAGCACTGGTGTGGTGAGTGTGACCACGTTTGGAGACAAGTTCTTTAAAGATGCCATTGGCTAGGTTAATGTGAGTTCGTACCAGAGTAGGGTAGGTCCTTGTCCTATATGGCTGGTGTACTCACAAAAGAGGATAAGATACACAGAGATACGGAGACAGAGGAAGGAGTTTATGTACCTGCTGTAGCAAATCAAAGAATGCCTGGAAGTACCCAAAACTAGGAGAAAGACATGGAACAGTTTGTCTCTCAGAGGAATCAGAAGAAATTAACCAGGTCAGCACCGTGAATTCAGAATGCCAACCACTAGATTGGTGAGACAACAAATTTCTCTTCTTATAAGCCACCCAGAAACCAAAAATGAAAACGATAACAAACTTGTCTCTGAGATGATTCTAGCTTGTAGCAACTGTATAGGACAGAATAGAACAGCCCCATAAGATTTCCAAGGAGCTGCTTGTGGGATTAGAAGTGCTGACCTTTTGATAGCAGTGGAGCATTTAACCTCAGAACCACCAGGGAACCAGCGCCTTATAAGCCACCCAATTCGTGGTATTTTGTTATAGTAGCTGTTTTAGTTGGCTAGTGTTGCTCTAGCAGAAAATATCACAAGAGAATGGCTTTAACAAAGGAAAGTTTGTTCTTACACAGTCCAGTGGGCTGCAAGTCTGAATTCGAGGTGTCTGCTCCAGGGGAAGGCTTTCCCTCTGTCGGCTCTGAAGGAAAGCCCTCATGTTGCATCAGTCTTTGTTCAGGGAGCATCTTGGCACTGGAACTCCAGGGCTGAAGGATGCCCTCTTCTCTCAGTGCCGCTTTCTTGATGGTGGGAGTTTTCAATTCTCTACTTGCTTCCCTCTCTTTTTATCTGCCGTAGAAAGAAAGGATAAAAGGTGGAGCAAACGACGCTCCAGGGCTACTCCCTTAGCAAGGGTGTTGCAGTCCCACCCTAAGCCTCTTTTAACACGATCTTCCTACCTAGGGTCACCATGAGTCGGATCCGACTCGACGGCACTTGGCTTGGTTTGGCTTCCTACCTATTAGCCACAGGCAGAGACTAGGATGGACAGCACCGGAAAATCGCAAAATATTGAGAACAATGGCCTGGTCAAATGGCTACACACATTTTTGGGAGCACACAGTTCATTTCATGACAGTAGCCATATGAAAAAAATATATCATCTGAATGAGAACAAATAGAGACTATTTATTCAGAACTTGCTATGCTAAGGGAGTCAGTCACCATCATTTGCATCTGGGCAGAGACTCAAAAGCAGGCAGGGGAATGAGAAGGATTTATAGCAGCAAGAAAGGAAGACTTCAAGTAGGCTCTGATTGGAGGTGACCGGCCAGAGGGAGAATGACTAGAAGAGGACCATCTTGTGTGACTGGTTTGGATAGCATATTTTACTTTCTCTGGTTGGTCTTGAATTAGCAGCTGGAGTGATGAGGTGAGAGGGAGGAAAATAGAGAGGCTGGAGGTCATTGATCGAGTCCTGACTGTCTAGATGGATTGCTGCAGAGGCTGCGGCTCAGAGTTCTCAGTCATCCACGGCTGGTCGTTGCTCATTTGTATATTCAGCCTCTCACAGATGTATTTTAAGGAGAAAATAAGGCAGCTTTCAGGTATGTGTAGGAGAAATCTACAGAAATAAACATGACTGTAGTGGAGGTATAAGAATGGCTGTCGGGAAACTGAGTATTCAGGACCCAGAGTTAGAATCGAGACCTTTCTAAGTCTTTAGCTTGTACGAGCAACCAAGGCCTGATGGGAGATGCCTTTTCGGCTGCTACCAGCATGTGTCTCATCAGGATGGAGTACCCGTTTCTGGTTAGACTCAGAAGGCCATTCATATTCCCTTTCCATGTGATATCAGTCCTGGATTCAACTCTCTTCTAGAAAGAACCAAAATGACATAGCGCAGTGCCAGGAGTGGCTTTTCACAGCACAGCCATGAAGCCAAAGACGAAAGAGTTAGAGGCTGACCAAGATTAAGGTGAGTGGGTAGGTGTGAAGGAGGGATAGCTCTCTTGCTGATAGGCAAACAAAGGTGGTTTGGGTTAGAGTTGTTTGCAGTGGTAGTGATAGCCGCTGAGTTAGGGTTTCCAGGAACTATAAGCAAAGCAGACATTAAACAAACAAAAAAGCCATTGCCAATGAGTGGATTCTGAGTGACAGTGATCCTATAGGTCAGAACAGAGCTGCCCCATAGAGTTTCCAAGGAGCACCTGGTGGATTAGAACTGCCAACCTTTCAGCTGGCAGATGTAGCACTTAGCCCTATGCCCCCAGGGTTCCTAAGCAGACGGTAAACAGGAAGAAAGCCTGGAGAACCCAGCCAGGACCTTCCTTAGCTCGTCGGGAGCCCAGACACTGCACTGGTGTGTAGCTGAGGAGACCTTTTAAAGGGACCAGAACAAGACAGGGGCCTGCTGTGTGGCACGCCACCCAGTGACAAATGTAAACTTGTCCATCACAACTGTTTTCAACAGATTGCTGTGAAACACTCAGGCAATGAAAATCCTGTAGATTTTATCCCTGTGTTTAAGAAGCTAGGGCTTTATTGAACCATAGTGTTAATCAAAGGTATACTAAATAATTACTATACCAACCATTCATGGTCATTCATCATTCATTTTAAAGCAGGACACTAATAGCACCCACCTCCTGGGGTGGTCGTGATTTTTAATGTGTGAATTCATGTGAAGTTCTAAACACAGGACAAGATAGAGTAATTATTATAAAAAGCAAGAAGAAGCCTGTTGAGGTCAAGTCATTTCTACTTCATAGTGACCCATGTGTTACAGAGAAGAACTGCTCCGCAGGCTTTCTTGGTTATGATCTTGATGGAAGTAGATATTTGGGTCTGCCTTCCACGAAGGTGCATGGTGGGTTCTTTACTACGAACCTCCAGGTTAGTCACTCAGCTCAAATCACTTAAGCCACCCAAGTGCTTTAAGTATTATATAACCAGGAGATACTAGCATTATTATTATTATTCAAAAAAATTTAAGAACTTCACAAACCTCAAAGATACAGAGGTGAGGAACATAGCCCCGACTAAGTAAGTTTTTGACTAAGAGAAGGAATGAGGGTGTCATAGGTTAAATTGTGTCCTTCAAATATACCTGTGTTTATTTGGTTAGTCCGTAGTTCCCAGTATTGTGTAATTGTGCACCATTTTGTCATCTGATGCGATTTTTCTCAGGTGTTGTAAATTCTACCTGGGCAGTGGTGGATAGGTGCAGTCGTGTTAACGATACAGGACTCAGTCTGTAAGATTAGATTTCTTCTTAAATCACTCTCTTTTGAGATGTAAAAGAGAGAAGCAAGCAATGAGACTGGAGGACTCATACCACCAAGCGAGCAGCGCTGGGGACAGAGAGCGTCCTTTGGACCCAGGGTTCCTCTTCGGAGAACTTCGTAGGAAGGCTGATGAGCAGAATCTCCCTCCAGAACCAATAGTAACAGAAAGCCTTTCCCTGAGGTGACACCCTGAATTGGACTTCTAGCCCGCTAAATTGTGAGAGAATACATTTCTCTCTGTAAAAGCCATGTATTTCTGTTACAGCAGCACTAAATAACTAAATAGCTAAGCATCACATTGCATGAGTGAGATCATAACAGTCATGCACAGTGTGCCACGAAGACATAGAGGAAAGTCACAACTGACAACACTAACGAAGAGCTCAGATCTGACGTTGGTGCAATCCTACAAACAGTAGAAGTGCAAGGCTGCTTTCTGTCAGCATCTAAACATCCCAGACGGCAACTGATTAAACTCGACCCCAGTGAACTTTCAAAAGGATTAATTTTGACATAAGAGATGACTGAAGGGTTTACTTTTTAAAATTTCTAATTTAGAAGCTCTTTAATTTCACACTAGTTTAAGTCAAACTACTTTAAATTGAGTCATGTCTCCATAGGGTTGGTCTGTATTAATTGAGTATTCACATATTTAATTCAGATTTGCTGCCAAGATTTTAAAGTTATTTATCTCAGCCAGTACTTCTGGAGATGCAGTTTAGGAAAGATGAGAAGGTATTACTATTTACTGAACACAAATACATCTCTAAATACTATTAACATAAAGGTGTCATTAACTGCATTTTATAAAAGAATTTATCTTGTATCAAAGCATTAAGTAGTTTCTCCAAAGTGATTTACCAGTAATTTATTTAAACTGAAACATCTTTAAATAAAACTATCCACTGTTTATAAAATCTGTGCTGCGTTCTGTGGACTTATGTCAACAAGTATTGCCGAAATTAATACACCTAAACAATAATAAGATTCTTATGTATAATAGCTAATCACGGTACCATGATACAGGATTCTATACTACCGCACACATATACAGACATATATGAGGTACCACAATTGAGTCCACAACCTTAATTGTTCTGAGTCCTACACATCCCATTGCTGAATATCACTATGGTCACCTTCAGAGGACTCACCTTAGAAGCTATGCACTGATGCCAGCACCTAGTCCTGCCTTCAAAACAATTCTACAGCTCTTTCTGGAATGGTCATTGTGCACAGTGTCACGATGGCAAATGCATGAACTTAATTGTATACTTATCTGTAAGGGTGTTTATGGCCAGTGAACAAATCACTACTTTAGATATGTTGTCAGGAAAGATCAGTCACTGGAGAAGCACATCATGCTTGGCAGAGTGCAGGGTCAGGGAAAAAGAAGAAGACCCTTGACGAGATGGGTTGACACAGTGGCCGCAACAATGGGCTTAAGCACAAAAACAGCTGTGCCACTAAAAGACCTCAACTGGTGGCTTTGGGGTTCCCCTGGGAGCATGGCCCTTGGCCCTGATGCTGCCCTTGCCCATAAATCATAATGAAGGTCCACTCTTTGGACATGAATGGATTGGGCTTGGTGATGCACAGTGACCATATATTGGATGCACTTTATGGTTCTGTGCATCTATAGGATATCATTCTGCTGACCTCTGGCTGGAGGAAGGAGAGTGGGTGGAGAGGAGGGGAAAGGAGGCTGTTGGGAGGATGAGACATGTATGGAGCAGAGAGGAAGAGTGTGCTGTCACCGGACAGGGAGAGCAGTGGAAGCTGCATATAGGTGGGTGTGTAAATTTATATGGGAATGTAGATTTTCACTCAGTCATAATAAAAAAAAAATTGTGGACATGCAAAACTGAGCAGTGTTTCATTCTATCATTCATAGGGTCACAGTAAGTTGGAATCTATCTGATGGCACCTAACAACAACAACAACGAAAATACTGGAAACAAGCTCTTTCAAATAAGGGGTAAGACAAGTGTGTTGGTTCATTTTGTGTGCCAAGTTAGCTAAGCTATGGTGCTCAAGTGCTTGATCTAACAGCAGACTAGATGCTGGTCTAACTACATGTGGTTAAATCAGCTTACTCAAGGTGTTAAGAAAAGCAGAATACCTTCTATCACGTCAGTGGGCCTTGTCTAATCAGGCAAAGGCCTGAGGGCAAAATGGGAGTTTTCCTAAGATGTATTCTACCTGTAGACGTTATCCAGAACTCTTCCTACCATCCGCTATCCCATTGCCTGACCTACAGGTATTGGGACACAAGACTTTGGAAACCTCCAGCCTATTGACTGACCTACAGGTTTTGGGATTGTGAAATTCCTGTAATTTGATGACCTAGTTCCTCAAAATTTCTCTCTCTCTTTCTCTCTGCATATAAATTTATATTTATATGTTTATGAATGCATGTACATGTATATACACACATACATGTTTCTTTACTGATTTTGTTTCTCTAGAGAACCCTAAGGCAATAACAGTGCTATTGTCACTGCTTTTAAAATTTCTTTTTACTGAATATTAGTAGTTATTAACTTACCACTTACTGTGATGAGAATTTAAAAGAAATTATACCATGGACAAGAATAAGTACTCATCCATATTTTAAGTAAATTAACTTTCCCTAAATTCTTATAGTCTATCAATACAAATCCTGTCAAAATTCTGACAAAATTTTTCATAGAAATTGAACAGCTGATTCTAAATTTATGTCAATAAGCAAAGCTCTTAGGAGTTTTGTGGTGAAAACAAACAAGAAACTTGGAAAAATGTACTGTATGAGAGATCAAAATATGATACATTTAGAGCAATTGAAGACAGTATTCAGCATGGGGATAAAAAATCAGACCAATAGAACAGAATCATCAGTCCAGAAGCTTCCTCACACACACTTACAAAAATGACACGTAGTCAGGGTAGTAACACATGGGGTTAGGGGAAAAAAAAATCAGAAAGCTTCTTCCCTGCAAATGTAATAATTAAATCTAGGTGTAATCAAGGGGTGAAAAAACAGAATAATGTTCTGATGAAGCTGGGCAAAAAACAAAGCCAAACTCGTTGTTGTTGAGTTGACTCTAACTTGCAGTGAACCTATGTGATGGAGTAGAACTGCTCCGTTGAGCTTCCAAGGAGCATCCGGTGGATTCAAGCTGCTGACCTTTTTTGGTTCTCAACCAGAGCACTTAACCACGAGGCCACCAGGGTTGCCATAAAGCTGGGCAGGGATTTTTAAGTAAGTCATAAAAACACACACACTCTAAAACAAAAGGTGCTATATTTAGCTAACTTCCCCCCAAACAAGGTTGACCTTAATGTCAAAGGACACCTTAAAAACTATAGTATATAAGCTGAGACACATGAGACCTAGATAATTAAAATAGTTGATGTTCATATATGTTTTTTTAAATCTTTAAAAATTTAACCCCCCCCCAAAAAGGTGAGGAAAGCTCAAACAGCTCAGCAGAAAATGAGTGAAACGCAAGAACAGGCATTTCACAGAAGAGGACACAGATTGGCCAAACAAAGGTAATGATATGAAAAGCTGGTGTTGCGTGTTGTCAGTTCCAATCCACCATGACCCTATATGGCAGAAAAGAACTGCCTTATAGGGTTTCCTACCTTGTAACATTCATGGCAGCAAATTTCTGGGTCCTCTCTCCCTCAGAGCTGCTGGGTGGATGTCATGGATTGACTCGTGCCACACCCTGATCCCGAAGATTTTGTGTAGTAATCTGGCTAGGCCATGGTTCCCGATATTGTGTGATGTTCCTCTATGTTGTAAATCCTGACTCTAGGATGTTAATGGAGGGTGGTTGCCTGTGGTGTTGTTGGGCTGAAACTCAATCTACGATACTATATTATGCAGTCTTTTGGGATATAAAGGAAAAAGAAACAAGCAGAGAGTTAGGGATCTCATACTACGAAGGTGCGATGGCTGGAGCAGAGTAAGTCCTTCAGATCTGGTGTCCCTGTATGCCTCAGAAACTCCCCGTCTGAGGAAAGATAGACTGCAAGGATCTTCCTCCAGAGCTAAAGAGACAGCCTTGCCCTGAAGGTGATACCTTGAATTTGGACTTCTAACCTACTTTTCTGTAAGAAAATAAAATTCTCTTTGTGAAAGCCACCACTTGTGGCTTTTCTGTTACAGCAGCACCAGATGACTAGGACAGTGGATTTGAATTCCCGACCTTTGGGTTAGTGCCACATGCTTAACCACAGGAAATCCATAATAAACCAACAACTTGATCTCATTTAGTGGAATCCAGAATGGCAAAAACTAAAGAGTGATCAAATTTGAGGGAGGGCGCAGACTAGTCACGAGAATTCTTATCAAACTACTGAAGATATGTACATTTTCATAACTTTAGAAAATAGATGTTACCTAATCAAGTTAATGTTGTACATATCCTGAAACCCAGGCACTTCCCTTTGTCATCAGAGAGCTGAGTGAAAATCTGGTGTGTGTGCACCAAGATGTATGTAGAAACCCTGATGATTTCGTGGTTAAAAGCTACATCTGCTAACCAAAAGGTTTGCAGTTCAAATCTACCAGGTACTCCTTGGAAACTCTGTGGGCCAGCCCTACTATGTCCTATAGGGTTTCTACGAGTTGAAATTGATTTGACAGCAACAGGCTGGGATTTTTTGGTAAGAAGCATGAACATTTGAAAACTTCAGCTGTGATATACCCACATACACACTGTCCTTAAGTCGATTCTAACTCGTAGCAACCCTATAGGACAGAGAAGGACTGCCTCATAAAGTTTCCAAGGAGCACCTGGTAGATTCAAACTACTGACCTTTTGGTTTGCAGACATAGCTCTTAACTGCTATGCCACCAGAGTTTCTGCTGCTGTTCTAGCAATAGCAAAATACTGTAAACAATGTAAATTTCTGCCAACCAGGAAAATTAATTGTATTTCATAACGAAATGCCATGACATAGGACACTAAATGAAATAACACATTCATAAGCTGTAATAAACATAATGGTGATTAAAA
Organism: Heterohyrax brucei; assembly: GCA_028571685.1. Classification (NCBI taxonomy): domain Eukaryota; kingdom Metazoa; phylum Chordata; class Mammalia; order Hyracoidea; family Procaviidae; genus Heterohyrax; species Heterohyrax brucei. The sequence continues at coordinate 69,368,028 of CM053162.1, read as the reverse complement.
AATACAGAAGAGCACATGTGCTGTGATATCACTTATATAAAGCTCAAAAAGGTTGATGTGCTATTAAGGATGATATATATAATAGCACAATGCAAAAACAGCAGGAACTTATAAAATTCAGGACAGTCTTTAGTTTGCCTTCTGGAGAAGAGAGGGATATATGGCAAGACACATAGAGAGGAGCTATGATAAAAAGAGAAATAGATTTCTGTTTGTTGAAGCCACTCACTTCTGGTATTTCTATTACAGCTGCACCACATGACTAAGACAGAATTTGGTATTAGGAGTCAGGTGTTGCTCTAACAGATACCTAAAATGTGGAAGCAGTTTTGAAACTGGATAATGGGTAGAAGGTGGAAGAGTTCTAAGGTGCCTAGTAGCAGTGAGTCAGAATTGACTCAATGTCATTTGGTTTATGTTTTTAATAGAAAAAGCCTAGACTGCCTTGAAGAGATGGGTGGCAGGACTATGCACATAAAAGTTGGTTCTCGTGAGGGCGTGGAAGGAAGCGAGGAGAGTTAGGGCAAAGGTCTCTAACGTTGTAGAGAATACATATGGCCCAGAAACAGAATGCTTGTAGAAATGTGGATCATCAATGTCCTTCTGATAAGACTTTGAAAGAAAGTGATGAACATATGATTGGACATTGGAGGAAAGGCCAATGTCTTATATCCAGTTGCAAGGCACTTATTGGAATTATGTTCAAATACTTGGTGGATGGTAGAACTTGTAGATGATGAACTCAGTTATTTGGCTGTTGATATTTCTAAGCAATATCTTAAAATAGCGAAATACTGTAAACAATGTAAATTTCCACCAACCAGGAAAATTAATAAGCTAATTGTATTTCCTAATGAAATGCCATGATGTAACACTTTCATGACCAGTGGGGCTTATAACATTCACATATGTTTTCCTCCTCTCTAATCCAGAGAGACATATGCATCCCACATAATATTTTGTGATCTGGTGTGGTCATCCTCCATTTTCCGTAATGACAATTTTTGTATAACAACTTGGTCTTTGGAATCTAACGGTATCGATAAGTGTGACATAGGTATACTTTAAGTATGCTATGTACTTCTTCTCTGTTTTTATATTAAATATTCTACAACAAATGAAGCAACTTCTTAAGCATCTATACTAAATGATCTCTCAGATATATTATGTTGAAAAAAGACAAAGCTAATAATTCACACTTGGGTAAACAAAGTATTATTTTGGTACTTTTGGGGGAAAAATGTACTATGTAGTTGTATTTCTTTATATTTTAAAGTAGATTAGTTGTAGAACTAGTTTTTAAAACTGATTTTTATGTCCCTAGAAGGGTTGCTGTAAGTCAGCATCAACTCCTAGACAATGGTTTGGTTTCACTTTTAGAGGGGAACTGGGCAGAAAACAGGCAAGGAAAAGGGGCAGAGTTTCCACTGCACAAACTTTTATGCCTGAGTCTTGTAAATATATGACATAATCAGACATAAATAAAGAAAAACAAAAAAATGTAACCTTTAAGTGGTATGCTTTGCAGATTGCCTCACTTAATCCTAGTATCAATCTTATGAAATTGGTAGTTCCACTATACGTCTTAAGAAATTTAGAATCAAGATAAATTTAGAAATTTAGAATCAAAATAAAAAACTGGCTCAAAGTCACAAAAGAATAACCAAGGTAAATCCAGATGCGTTCTGTCCTTTAGCAAATATTGACTGTTCTTCAACTACTTGCCAGGAACTGCTCAGATGTTTCTAGGTGTGTGAGTTTCGAAAATAGAAAACGTCACCCTTATAGGATTTAAATTCTTGCTGGACTAAATGAAAATAAAACATAAAATTATAAATAAATTACAGACTTTAAAAAAAAGGCTATTTACAGATTCCTCATAATGCTGTATTGCCTGCCCTGCCTGAGAGTTTTACTATGCTCATTCTGACATGAACTGTTTAGGGGCAAGCTCTGTGAGTGAGACACATGATTTTCATCTTAGAAATATCAATTGATATATGTTTCGGTGTTTTTACTTCAGTGGTGTACAACCTTAAGACCAGGGTACGTTGCGGTCACACCATCAGCATCATGAAAGACCCACGCAAGGATGCTGGGCAGAGTCTTGAAACCGTTTCTGTCTTTCCTTCCATTCAAATCTCCAATGTGGTCCGAGCTCATGGGGCCCATGAAATTCATTTGCTCTGAAAGGTTGAACTCATTTATTTCAGGAGAAAGGAAAGAGGTGTCTGTGTGTGTGTGTGCGTGTCTGTATGTCTGTGTGTCTGTGTGTGTGTGTGTGTATGTGTGTTTGTGTGACCTAGGACTACATCACTGTGTTTTCTTGCAGATTTTGGAAACAATGGTGAGTAGCTTTCTCCTGAAGAATCTTTTACTAGGAGGTTGCTCAAGGAAAACCATGTTTTCTAGGTTTTTTGTTTGTTTGTTTAATGTACAGACATATAAAGAGGAAATGAGGCAGTCAATATTAAAAATAGAAGTTGATGGTAGAGGGGAAGACCAATCAGTCACGCTCTACCTGGGGGATCTGTAGTGGAAAAAGAACCAGGCTTGCAATTTTATCCTCTCCAAATACGCTGTTGTAAGGACTAAAGTTGTTTTAATCTTCTCTCTACGTACCACTGGCTCTCTTGACCTTGAAAAAGTCATTCAGTGTCTGTTCATATATCTATAAGAACAAGGGTAATGATCTCCTCTCTCTAGGAATCCTTTGTGATAATTTAGTGGCTTTAATACCGAACACCAACTGCTATTATGTCCATTGCCTTTGTTCTCAAAACTCCTATCAGTGACCTAATAATGGGCAAAACGATAGCCGTGTCTATAGCCACTTGCAACAAAAGCCTCTCCATAGCCTCAGATTCCAGCATAATGAAGAGAAATTACCAGCAGGGAGAGAGCAACCACTAACCTGAGGGAATCCGGCCATGGAATGAATGGAACCGTCTCTCTGATGCCCTTATAAATGTGTCGCCAGCCTAGTAGCAGAAGAAGCATGTTTTCTAGTTAATTTCCCATATTAGTGTAATGAGAAGAAGTAGAAAAACTGCCAGAGGGTTCATTTGGCTAATGTTTCAGGCAGCAAACACAGCACAGCTCCCACTAAAAGGGGTCAAAGGTGAGCAAAAATATATATCATTTCAAGCTGTTTCTTTTGGCCTCACAAAATAACAGCGCAGAGCCGCTGTGGATAGTGGATTGGGATGACACCGGTCGTTTATAGTTCATTTCTGCTACTAGGTTTGGAAAACAATTTCATTTTAATAAAACTCTGTAGGCTGAGTTATACCTAGAGCATCAAGCCAGCCTTTTACTTCCCTTTGCTGTGAATAGCTCCCTGAGTAGTTGAATAAATATCTGTTTTTTGTGAACGTTCATTCTGCCTATTTCCAAAATGCAATAGTGAGTATTCATTATTCAAACTAAATAGCAGCTATTCAACCTAAAGTCAGACTTTTCTTTAGAATTTCGACAAGGCACGAATGAACGTAATAGAAGCAGGCAGTCAGAACTTGTCTTCGCTTCTAGACTGGAATAAAACACCAAACAAACTGCTGACTAGTCACAAACGCCCACAGCGTAGCCACAGAGTGCCTAGTTAAAGGACTGGACTTATTAGGTCTAAATATCACAGATCCAAGGGGGGTACCAGATTGGTTATCAATTATTTACATGGCACTTTAGAGTTTTTAAAAATTCCTTACAACCATTAGCTTTCCCTGACAACTGCTCTAGGAAAACTGTGAGGTGGAGGATTATCTACACGGGACCACACTGAGGGGCGTGGTATGGAAACGGTCTGCCTGAAGGTGACCCAGGACGCTCACTCCAGGCAGGAGCAGGGCTGAGATACAGACAGACCCTCAGTGGCTCCACGTCAAGTCATTAACCAAGCTCGCTGTTCGAGAAAATGCTTAATGCTTGTTGCTCTGTTTCTTTTTCTGTCAACGATTGAAATCCCAAGGCTATTTCAGGCAGTTCTCTTTCTGTAATAATTCAAGAATTTAAACACATTGGTTATCCACAAATGGATAACCTTTTACTGACGATTGATCATGACCATGCGTGACAAGCGTGGGCATAGGGAAAGACGGCATGGTTTTTAGCAAGGTCTAACTCCACCGTTCATATGGAGCTTTGGGCAAGTAACTTCCTACTTTCTGATTTGCCTGGAAAATAATAGGGCATGAACAACTGACTTGCAAGGTTCTTTCTGGCATTAAGAGTCAGTAATTTGACACCTGTCATAGTCATATGATGTCTGATTCTAGAACTACATATTTTTTTAATCCATCCTATCTAATAATTATACCTCTATATGAATGGCTAATTCATGGCAACACCATTATACATAGGCTGACAAAGTCCCTGGTACGATGATAAATCCTTATCAATGAGGGAGAATAAGATGGACATGCAGAGAGCTGACAAGGAACTTTGGGTAAATAAATGACCCATGGTTTATGTTATTGAAATCCACCAGATTTATCCTCAGAGGAAAACAACTTCAACACACCCTAAGCTATTTCATTTCAAAGCCATATGTAAACAGTTCAAAGTGTTCTTCAGCTCACCGAAAACATTTAGCAGAAACTTTGGGGAGGTATTGGCAACTAGTGAAATCTGTAGACTTTGAGCAAAGAATCCCCAAAGCTGGACTGTATGAGGAGGAATCCTCAGTGCAAACAATAAGCAACACGACAGCTGGAGACAACGGTGTGGTTGTCAAAGATTTCACTTTACTTCTGTTCGTAATCCGCATCCATGGATCAGCAGTCAGGAGAGCAAGGACGTGTATTAGGCAGATCTGCTGCAAAAGACTACCCCAAAGTGTTGAAAAACCAACCTTGCTGTGGGAAATTGAATTATTTGCCCCAAGCTTTCACTCTCGTGCTTGAAAATTGTACATCTACATTCTTATGGGGAACTTGTGTGAACTATTACTTTGGACTAGGCTACGTGACTTGTTTTGCTCAGAAGACGTAATCCAAGCAGAGACTTGAATTGCAGTCACCTGCTTTAGCTTGCCTCTTACACCTGACCATTTGTCCCCAGGCAGCCAACAACCAGGAGTCTTGGGGCTGCAAATGCTTAAGTACTGGGTTACGGGTTATAAAGCTGGCAGTTCGAACCCACCCAGAGGTACATTAAAAGAAAGGCCTGTAAATCTGCTTCTGTGAGGTCACAACCATGAAACGCTTCAGAGCACGGTCCTCTGACACTCTAAGCTGATGCAGTGCAGAGCCGCGTGGACGAAGCTGCAGTGCGGAGACAAGCTCTACCAGCCCGTGTCCTAAGGCAGGACCAGAAGGCTGTCCTGCTGAACACGGATGAGATTGGCAGGGCTGCAGTTGTTCTGCAAATACACAGGCAGGAAAACACCAACTGCTGTAAAACCACTGTGTTGTGGCGTTGTTGTGGGGTCTCTTCTTACACAGTGCTGTTACGTTGAACGTGGTAATAAGCACACTTTTGTAGTGACTTTACTTTTTAGGAAACAGTTTCTTTTCTACTTTTTTAATATTTCATTGTGTTATAAGTGGAAGTTTACAATCCAAGTCAAGTTGTGATACAAAAGCTTATACACGGACATTGCGATTGAACTCGAGCTGCTCTGCCCGTGCCACGATAGCACCCACCTCCTTCCCACCTGGTATTCCCATGCCCCTCCAACCAGCTCCTGTTCACCTTCGCTGTCTCATCTCCCCTCTGGACAGAAGATGTCCAGTGAGCCTTAGGTATCTACTGAAACCAGGAGGCACACTTCACCAGGATCATTTTCTGCCTCATAATCCAGTCCAACCTTTGTGTGAAGATTGCAGGAATGTTTTATGTTCCATGCTAACAGAGAGTCAGAGGGCTATGTCTTCTGGGGACCCTCCAGTCTGTTGGACCATCAAGTCTGATCTTTTTAACAGAGTTTGAGTTCTACACTCCATGTTTCTCAGGTACTTTATATTTCCTGACAGGGTAGTCATTGGTGGTGGCCTGGCACCGTCCAGTTCTTCTGGTCTTATGCTGATTTAGTCTCTAGATTACATGCCCCTTTATGTCTTGTGAGCTCATATTTTCCTTATGTCTTTGAAATCTTTCATTACCCTCTTTGTTCCAGGTGCACTGGGACAAATGGAGGCCACTTAGATGGCTGCTTGCTAGTTTTTAAGACCCCAGATGCCACTCACCAAAGTGGGATGTGGAACATTTTCTTAATAAACTTTGTTGTGCCTAATGACCTAGATGCTCCCTGAAACTATGGTCCCCACACTTCTACTCCTCCTACTCTGTCCTTCAATATGTTGGGTTATATTTAGGAAACTTCTTAGTTTTCTGTTTAATCCAGCTATGCTGACCTCACTTCTGCTGTGTGCTGTCCTTCCCATGACTTAACCCAATTCCTATCTAGTGTCTAATCAATGAATACCACTCTCCCTCCTTCCCAACCCTCATAACCATCAAAGACTGTTTTCTTCTGTGCTTAAACCTCTTCCTGAGTCCTTCTAACAGTGGTCTCATACAATATTGTCCTTTTGAAACTGACCAATTTCACTCAGCATAATGCTTTCTAAATTCCTCCCTGTTACATTTCACAAGAGCGTCACTGCTCTTTATCATCCCATCTCACTTCATTGTGTGAGTACACCGCGGTCTGTTTGTCCATTTGTCCGTTGAAGAACACCTGGGTTCTTCTGGTTGATTCCATACTTTTGCCGTTGTGGACAGTGCTACAATAAACATTAGGGTACATGTATCTACTTATGCGGCAGCCCTTATGTCTCTAGGATATATTCAAGAAGTAGGATTACCAGATTGTATGCCATGTCTATTTCTAGCTTTTCAAGAAAGTGCCAAATTGATTTCCCAAGTGGTTGTATCATTTTACATTCCTACCAACAGTGTTTCTGTTTCTTTACAGCCTCTCTAACATTTATTTGTTTATTTATTTTTGATGAATGCCAGCGTTGTTGGGGTGAGATGGTATCTCACTTGGCTGGCTGGCAATGGCTAACGACCGTGAGCATTTCCTCATGTATCTGTTAGTCACCAAGATGTCTTTTTTGGTGAAGTTCCCGTTTATATCCTTTGTGCAATTTTTAGGGAAAGTTTTCTTGAATAGCAAAATACACATATTGTAGAAAATTTAGAAAGTTAAGTAATTTTGTGTATTCTACTTATCAAATCTATGGAAACACTGGTAGTGTAATGACTAAGTGCTATGACCACTAATGAGAAGGCTGGCAGTTCAAGTCTGCCAGGTGCTCCTTGGGAACTCTAGGATGCAGTTCTACGCTGTCTGTAGTGTCACTATGTCAGAATTGACTTGGCAGCAGAGCATTCGGTATGAACATGTTCAACCACTTTGTTATTTTGGCCTGAATATATATGTTAAAATAGATAAAAATGGACATTGTGTCAATGAAAAAGAAATCAATATTTTATAGTTTCATCTTCGTGAATAATTATGTTTTATAAGGATTATATAGGACCCACAAACATACAAGTATTAAGGTTCAGCTTGAGTAGGGAGAAAGTTTACTAAATGTGGACTAATTTCAAACAAGCCATGTATCAAGGTTGTTTAATTGTTCTGGCATTTTGAAGTAAAGTAAATAATCAGAACACTTAAGGAAAATTAAAAGTAAATGTTGACAGATTTTCTATCTGAAGATAGAAATCTATGGGAAAAGTCTGATAGAAGGAGAAACAGAGAAGTCTGAAATCCTTTCAGAAATAGGACTCAATAGTTATAAACAAATATGCCTACTAATTTTAGTAGTAATTGTATTTAAAATCATAATTCTGACTGATATTTTTTACTACAGTTTGGCTTAAGTGTAAAAAAATAATTTATTTTAAAATTATAAATGGGATACAATGTGAACTATTGTTTGTCATGCGTTTATGTTGAGTGTTTTCCTGAGTTTGCTAGACAATACAAGATCAAACTAGCTCACCTCAGGTTACCAATGAATGAAGTATGAAAAAGATGCCACATAACACCTGGGATATAAATTCTAGGTTTCTAAACATCAAAATTATATACCAATGTTAATAATGCTGACATTAATTATAGAAAGTATCTGTTATTGAACCATTATTCTGTGCCAAGCACTGTGCTTTGCAGTCTTGAAAGCTTAATCTAATTTAATTATTAGAAAAAAATTCCTTTAATAGTAGTCCCCTATTTTGTAGCAGAAGATATAATCTCAGAGCTGAGTGAATAAAGGCCAAATTCTTTCTCTTTTCTCTTTTTTTTTAATTTATAAGGCCATATTTAAGCAAAATTGTTCTAGAATCTTTTATAAATATAAGGAGAATATAATTTATTAGAAAACAATAGGTTGCTGCCTTACGTTGGAACTCTATGGAAACGGGTAAAGATTTGTGGTGGTTCCCAACTTCTATTGATGACACCACCGACATTATGTCAAAGACTTTCCAAATATCTGCCAACCCATTTAATAAGTACAGACTTGGCCACATTTTTCCTCCTTTGCTAATGATTGATGGCATTAAATAAAATGACATTGAAAATCATGTTAACATCAAGATATATTTAATCTATTGCTTCTCCTTGATCTCCTAAGTCACTCTGACTTATAAGGAAATTAGATTAATCTGACATGATTCATTCTTTATGAAGTCTTGTTTATTACTCCCCAGGACAAGATAGCTTGCGTTCATCTAGCTGTTGCCAATTGATTTTTGATGATGAATTCTGTCTTCTGCCTCTACTTCTTTATTTTGCAATGAAATTAAGCTTAAATATGTCATTACTTTGTGGTTTCTACTGTGGGTTGGAGGAAATATATATACATAATATATACGTATATATAATGTATATGTAATGTATGTGTATATGTATATATACACACACATAATTTTATTGATTCATTTTATTAAGAATTCTTCTAGATAATTACTTGACTCCGTAACCTTAGAAATTTAAAAATGCTGTGTTTTTATGTGAATAAAACACACCTTCTATGTTTGTTTGCCAACAGAGCCCTCCCCCATGAAGTATTTTCATAAGTGCTGCTATGCAAATTTTTTTTAATGTGTTGCTGCAAAAAGCTGTTAGCACAGAACTAAAACCATTCTTAAACCAACTCTTCAGATGAAGTTTAGAGTGGGCTACAAGACATAAATCATACTGGTGAGAGTATGGCTTAAGTAGATATCTGAGGCTAACTGCGCAGCTCCTGTCCGGAGGTGAGATGCGAAGGCAGAGGGGGGCAAGAGATAGTTGGCTGGACACAGGAAACTCAGGGTGGAGAAGAGGTGTTTGCTATTGCATCGTGAGGAGAGCAGCTAGGGTCACATAACCATGTGGGTAAAAATTTTTATGTGAGAGATTTATTTGATTGTAAACTTTCACTTACAGCACAGTAAATTTAAAAAAAAAGACAACAAAACAAAATTAGCATACAGCTCTAATGAAAAGATCTTGTTGGGGGTTGGGGAAGACGTGGTTGGCAAACAAACATAGAAGGTGTGTGTTGTTTATGTAAAACTATGGTGTATCCTGACTCAGTTAATGCCTTCATTATTGAAGGTCACTGAGGCCAAAACACTTGTACCTATAAAATTTAGTCCCTGTTGTTAACTGGAAACCCTAGTGGCATAGTGGTTAAGGGCTATAGCTGCTGACCAGAAGATCGGAAGGTCAAATCCACCAAGCACTCCTCAGAAACTCTATAGAGCAGTTCTACTCTGTCTACAGGGTTGCTATGAGTCAGAGCCAACTTGACGGTAGTGGGTATTGTTAACTCATTCACCTTACCCTCCTACCACTATGACCCAACTGTGGCATAGTTTTTCTTTCTTTTCAGGTTATTATGAAAGAACTTTTAGAGTAAAACTGAAGAAAAATTGTAACCTATCTAATGTTTTGCATCTTCGATGTTCTCTGGTCTTGTTATCTATAGATGATTTAACTTTGCTAAATTAGCTAATTGAAGATCATATTTGGGAAGCCACGGAGTTGTTCTGTGCCCCACAGATGTGTAAGGCATTCTCTTTGCTTGTTAAGAGCTTACAATATTATTTGCTGAACTAAACAATGTAACTGGATGTTAGGGTAATATATAATGAAACAGAATTATCAAAGAAACACAGTCTGAAAACCTTATTGGAGAGCTTTAACTTGATCACTTGAAAGACCATCTCACTTTGAGGCAGTCCCTTCTGACTGTATATATTCTTGTTTTCCTAATGGTCAGGGAGAAATAAGATCTATTTCTCTAAGATACAGTATTAAAAACAAATAAATAACAACAACAAAATACCTCAGTCCCATCAAGTCTATTCTGACTCATAGCAGCCCTATAGGACAGAATAGAACTGCCCCATTGAGTTTCCAAGGAGAACCTGGAGGCTTTGAACTGCTGACCTTTTGGTTAGCAGACATAGCCCTTAACCACTATGCAACCAGGGTTTCCAGGAAATGGTATAGTATGTTTTAAATCCTTGGAATCATTTCAAATCTTGCTTATTTAATAAAACCCAAATCTAGCAGAGAGTTGTGCTGCTTCAGCAGCCTCCCAACACTGTGATTCTCCTCATTATTCCCCCCATGAGCCATTTGTCGCTTCACTGTACTGTTGTGGCTTGTTGATGCTGTGATGTTGGAAGCTAGGTCACTAGTATTTCAAGTACCAGCAGGGTCCTTAACGGTAGACAGTTATTAGAAGAATGTGCAGACTAATTCACAACAGGAAAAAAAGCCTAGTGACCTCATCCAGAAAATTGACCGATAAAAACTGTGAGAATCACAACAGAATACTGTCTGATGTAGCACGGGAAGTTCAGCCCTTAAGCTAGGAATCGCTGCCCTAGAATGACAGCAGCAGTCTCAGAAATCCAATCGATCTTGTAGATGGTACATGACCAGGCAGTGTTTCATTATGTTGTATGTAGAATTGTCCTAAGTTGGAGCCCACCCCACAGCAACTAACAGGCCATTAACATTACCTACATCCTGTCCCAATTGTCTACTAAGGGACTAGATGTTTGCCCACTTGGTTAATAAACTGCCTTTCCATGAAGCTGCTTTGTGGATATTCACTGCATTGGAGAAGTCTCATATGAGCCTTTCCGTAGGTCAGTAGTTCATAAGGTTCAAATAGTTTTGGGAACCCCCTTTCCGAGAAAGAATAACAGCAAAACACATGGCCCTTGTGTTGATTTTAATTCACAGAGAGCCAAGAAGACATAACAGAACTGCCCCATCCCCAGAGGTTTTCCCAAGCTGCACACTCCTGTAAGCCTTTATGACAGAAGACTGCCCTCCCATGGAGCAGCTGGTGGACTTGAGCTTCCGAATTTCCTTTCTGTTAGCAGCCACACAGTTAACCACTATGCCAGCAGTGTTCACATGTTCCAAACACAAGACAGCAGGTGGAGGACAGTAGCTATGTCTCAGAAAAAGTGGGATAACTGTGGTGAGAGCAAGCTTCCGGAAGACGAAGCTCGAGGTTCCGGAAGACTCTCCCTTCCGCCAATACTCTTCTAGATAATCCTTATTAATCCCCTCTGGAGCTTTCAGTTTGCCTCCCAGTATTCTCAAACTTCTCCAAATTTGTCAGAATTTAAAAAGTGTTAAACTAAATAAGTTGACAGCATTTGGCACAATATTTGTTGAAAATAAATATTATATTATCTTTCATTATATTTTTAAAAATTCTGGTGCCTTGTTCGTATTTTCTAACGGTATCTTAAACTAACATGTTTTATATCTGTTCACCTTTTTAGGAAAAAGTCATTTTTGTCTGTTTAGACATATAGTGCTTGCTTTTGTTTTCTGCCTTGGTGTAAGTGCTGGAAAGTTTTCTTCTCCAGCTAATAGGTTTTTTTTTTTAACATTTGTTCCAGAATCCTTTGATACTTAAACTTCATCACCTCCTGTGATCCTGATTAAGTCCTCTGAAATTCACTGTCTACAACAGAATATTGAAAACTTCTAATAGTTCGAAAAGTGCACAGAATGGAATCAAGTTGAAGCAGCACAGACAGAGGCTTCAGCAACAAAAAATCCAGCTCTAAGCGTTCAAAGCCCTTTTACACATGCAGCTGACTATTCATCGAGAGCCTTTCTTCTACTCAAGCACTGGAAGCAGCTTCTGAAGGATGTACCAAGGTAGTCTCATTATAGCCTGCAAAAGGAGCCAGGCACGGTTACAACACAGAAAGGAGGCTTCTCATCACGTGCTGCGTTTGTGCCTGATAACATTAACCACGGAAGAAAACACGTACCTAGGGACAATCAAATCTCCAGTTTAAAAGGTCAGATAATAAAAATATATGTGTTTCTCACATATTATATTTTCACTGTCAGTATGAAAGTAGTGTAGAACCATTAGATTTTATTTCTTGGGATCAAAAATATGACACTCAAGAAAGCGTTGCTGGTATATATACCTTTAGAGAAAGAAGAGAGATAAATAGTAAAATTCATAGCACATACTTCTTCTGAATCTGGTAACTATAATTTTCTTATTTAAACTGTTTCAAATACCTTTAGCTACTTTCATAAGCTTATTAATTTATGTTTTCTCTTTATTGGAATTATTAAGATTTGGAGCCAGTATTGTGCGTTGAAATTTCAAGAAGTGAACCCAACTGGATCTAAATAACCTCATCATTAAATTACTCACACTCAGCACTCAGTGCTGTTTAGCATAGTGCTCAACAGGAATTAATTGTAACAAATAATTATAACACAAAATAAGCAGGGCATTGGACTTACTATTGGCAGAAAGATTACCCAACAATGTAGAGGGAAAATACAGACCATAGCAGAGACTGACATTTGTTAAAAATCATTTCTATTGATAGATAAAGTGGTAGTGTTGTTGTTGTTGATGCTGTCTAGTTGGTTCCAACCTACAGCGCTCACATGTACAACAAAATAAAACACGGTCTGTTCGTGCACTATTCTCACAGTTCTTCCTACATTTAAGCTCATTGCTGCAGCCACTGTGTCAGTCCATCTCATTGAAAGGTCTTTCTCTTTTTCAATGACCCTCTAATTTCTTAGCATAGATAAGTGAGGAGTTCAGTGCTGAATCCATTTGTTGAAGGATCTCCATGGGTAACTCTGTCAATTCCTGGAGGCTTGATCTTCACCAATGCCTTCATTCCAGCTTAGACATTTTCCTTCAGCATCACTGGTTCCTGCCAGGATAATATCTCTTGAAATGGGTGAATATGGAACCATTCTTTTTGGTATAGTAACCCTGTATTCATGCCATATTCTTCTGATGCTTACTGAGTTGTTTAATACTTTCCCACAGAGACCATGCTCTTAGTGGACATTGAGGTCAACTGGCATAACTAGCCTATTGCTAAGAGAGCCTTCTGCACCCCATATTGGTGAGTGGTGTCTGGGGTCTTAAAAGCTAGTAAGCTGACATCTGAGGTACACCAAATTGTACCAACTCATCCAGAAAAGATGATCATTGACAGCAACAAAGACACAAGGAAAAAAGAGCTCAGGAGATAGAAGGATCGATGTGAATGGGTGACTGTATCAACATATGACCAGAAGAACCAGATGGTGCCTGACCACCAACAAAGATACCCGTGATGGGGCACACAGAGCTGAGTTCCTGTGGCAACACAAGGAAAAGAGGGGTGCAGCTCAAGAACTCTACCAGAAGACTAGAACTGATGGTCTGGTGGCCTGGGGTATCCCCTGCTGCTACTGAGGTCAACTCTTCAGACAAAAATGGCCTGGACTTGGGGACACAATATGACCGTAGGATGTGTGTACATTATGGTTTTATGCATTTATGGGTTGCTGTCCTACTAGTCTCTTTCTAGATTGGAGAGAAGATGATGGAGAGGAGGGGACAGGAGCTTGTGGAGAGGATACAGGAAGTACAGAATGAAAAGGAGGGGTGCGCTGTCACCAGGCAGGGAGAGCAGGAGCTGCAGACAAGTGGGCATGCAAAATTAATTTGGACTGTATGCTTTCACTTAATCACAATAAAAAAACTCAATCAGGCCATCTTTGGCATTGTTTCTCTCACCAAGCCATATATTCTACCTGCAGGTCTTTCTTTGTTTCTAACTTCTGCATTCCAATCACCAGTAATTATCAGTGAGTTCAGATTGCATGTTTGATCAACTTCATACTGCAGATGCTGGTAAAAAATCCTCAGTTTCTTCATCTTCAGCCTTAGTGGTTAGTACATACATTTGAATAGCAGTCATGTTAACTTGTCTACCTTGCAGTTGTATGGCTATTATCCAACCACTTAGAGCTTCGTACTTCAGTATAGATCCTGAAATGTTCTTTCTGATGATGATTGCAGCGTCATTCATCTTCAAGTTCTCGATCTTCGTGTAGTAGACTCTATGACTCTCCAATTCAAAATGGTGAAAATTAGTCCATTTCAGCTCACCAGTTCTTAGGATATCAATGTTTATGCATCCAATTCAATTTTTGACAATTTCCAATTCTCCTAGTGTCATACCTCGTACATTTCCCATTGTGATTGTTAATGGACATTTGCACCTGTTTCTTCCCAGTTTGAGTCGTGTCATATCAGCAAGTGAAGGTCCCAAAAGCGTTCCTCCATCTATGTCACTAAGATCCACTCTACTTTGGGGAAGCAGTTCTTCCCCAGAGGTCTTCTGAGTGCCTTCCAACCTGGGTGACTCATCTTCTGTTACTCTATCAGAAAATATTCTGTTGTTATTCATAAGGATGTTACTCGCTAATTCTTTTCAGAAGTAGACCACGGGGTCCTTCTTCCTAGTCCTATTCTGGAAGCTCAGCCGACCCTTGTCCACCAGGGGTGACCCTGCTGGTGTGTGAAGAGGGGTGGCACAGCTTCGGGCACCACAGCAACGCCTCTGCCCCCACAGCACAACAAACCGACAGACAGGCGAGAGAGGAAGATCGCAGCTGGGTGCAAACTCGTTCTGGCTTACAGTGACCCTACAGGACAGACTAGAGCCACCCCGTAGCATTTCCAAGGAGGACCTGGTCGTTTCTAACTGCCAGTCATTTGGTTAGCAGCCAAACTCTCAGCCACCGTTCTGCCGCGGGGCTTCCATAGATGGATAGGAGGAGAGATAAACCATTTTTTAGAATTGTTTGATTTTTCAGTAAAATGTATGAAAAAATCACGTGAATCTAGCAGGAGAGAAGGAACCTGGAATGCTGAACTTAAGGTCAATAGTTCTTCAGAGATAAAAATAATCCCTCTGAATATAAGGCAGAGGAGACTCACACTGCAAAGACCAGAGTCCTTATAGTTTGTCAGTTGTCCAGATTTTTCTAATGTGAGCATTAGTAGTCTACATGAAAGCACAGAAAATTGCAATACTAATAGTTCCTTCACTTTCTCTGTTGCAATCCTCCTGTATTGTATGTTTATTATTTCTTGCACTCTAAGATTTGGTAACTTACAGAGTTTTCCTTGTCATGTAAGTGATTCCTCTTTCACAGTACTCCTTTTATTCCTCTTCACAGCTTTCTTAATTTTGATATTCAGTAATCTACCACACAGTAAGTGCTCAATAAAAGCTTCTTTTTCCTTTCTTGTCTTGTTCTAAGGAAGGATTTATTCTGTTACAGTTCAGCTTGCTTTCCTGCTTCTTTTGCTTTCTCCTGTTTAGCTAGTGGTTACTATCATGATGACTTCTCTGTGAATCAATGCTATAGATTGGAGAGACTGCTGGAATTTGTATCTCTCTGAATATGTTGGGTGGCTCATTAGAATTCCTTCTTCTCTGTGTTACATGGAAGATTTGTGTGCACAACCAAAGAATACATCATTACTACTTGTTTGTTACCGAAATAAAATGCAATCCAAAGGAGGGTGGGGAGGGAGAAAATCTAATTGAGATGACTGAAAAGAGATTTCACTTCCCAGTCAATGTACTAGAAGGATTATTTCAGTGTAGCATAAAAATGACTGATAGTTTCCACAGGAATATATGATATAAAGTATTTTTATCTTCTGCAAGACCCATATTAATACTATCAGCAAGCATTTGGAATGTATAGTATGCTTGATAAAGTAAAGCATCATAAAGATAAAGCACACAGCTGGTCTTCATTTTAAAAATGAACAGAAGTAATAAAAATAATAAAATACAGAAGCCACTACATGACATGGTTCTGTAGACTTTGGAATAATTTCATCTAAGAGCAATCCTTTCGGAAGAAGAATTTTCCTGCACACAGAAGTAGTGCTCTTTGGTTAATTATGATATCTCTCAATTCCACTTTTAGTGACATCAATCAAAAGACAAGCAGCATGCATTCCTACTGCTCTTCTCTTGTAGGAGTAAACAGAGTTTTAATAATTGTGATTTTGCTAATTGTGATGTTGTTTATTTTTACAATAATCACACAAAGTAAATAAGTGTTATGAATTAGAGTTATAGTAATTATAGTTTTCTTTTCCCTGTCAGTCTGTCACTTTGTCGTACTGTGTAGGCTCGTGTGTTGCTGGGATGCTGGAAGCTATGCAACTGCTATTTCTGTGCGAGCAGGGCCACCCACGATGGACAGGTGTAAGCTGAGCTTCCAGAATAAGACAGACTAAGAAGAAGGTCCTGGGAATCTACTTCTGAAAAGAATCAGCCATCGAAAACTTTATGAATAGCAGAAGAGCACTGTTGAACACAGCGCCAGAGGAGGGGCCCCCGTCTCTGCTCCTGCACCCTTCACGGACACATACGCAGGAAACCGAGGGGGAAGAGCTGCCACCTCAAAGGGGAGGAGATCCTAATACCATGGACGGGACAAAGCTTTGGGGACCTTCGTCTGCTGATGTAGCGTGACTCAAAAGGAGAAGAAACAGCTGCAAACATCCACTAATAATAGGAAGCATGGAATGTACAAAGCATCAATCCAGGAAAATTGGAAATTGTCTAAAATGAGATAAGCCAAGCCAAGTCTCATAAATATCAATACCCTAGGCATTAGTGAGCTGAAATGGACTGGTATTGGTCCTTCTCAGTTGGACAATCATGTGGTCTTCTCTGCCAGGAATGACAACATGAGGGTGAATGCTGTTGGAATCATTGTCAAAATGAACATTTCAAGATCTGTCCTGAAGTACAAAGCTGTAACTGATAGAATAATATCCACATACCCGCAAAGAAGACCATTAATACAGCTGTTTTTCAAATTTATGCACCAACCGCTAAGCCTGAAGATGAAGAAACTGAAGGTTTTTACCAACTTCTGTAATCTGAAATTAATCAAACGTGCAATCACAATGCATTGATAATTACTGGTGACTGGAATCTGAAAGCTGGAGACAAAGCAGAAGGACTGGGAGTTGGAAAATACGACCTCGGTGATAGAAGCAACGTTGGACATAATGTGATAGAATTTTGCAAGAACAACCTCTTTATGGCAAATACCCTTTCTAACCAACATAAACAGCAATATTCATGTGGACCTCACCAGACGGAACACACAAGAATCAAAACAACTATATTAGTAGAAAGAGACAGTGGAAAAGCTCACTATCCTCAATCAGCACAAGACTGGAGCCGACTGGGAAACAAATCATCAGTTGCTAATATGCTGGTTCAAGCTGAAATGGAAGTAAACTAGAAGTTCATGAGAGTCAAAGTATAATCCTAGGAATATCCCACCTAAATTTAGAGATCGTCTCAAGAACAGAATTGACAGGTTTAAAACTAATGACTAAAGACCAGAAGAATATGAAAGTACATCACATATAAGAAATAAGAGGTCATCAAAAAGGCAGAAAAGACCAAAATGAGATCAAAAGAGACTGTGAAACTTGCTGTTGAATGTGGAACAGTTAAAGCGAAGGATAGAACTGCTGAAGTAAAAGAACTACAGAAGATTTCAAAGGGTGGTTCCTGAAGACAGAGTGAAGCCCTGTAAAGATTATGTACAAAGAGCTGGAGATAGAAAGCTAAAAGGAAAGAACATGCTTGGCATTTCTTAAGCTGAAAGAACTGAAGAAAAAATTCAAGCTTCCCGTTGCAACAGTGAAGGATTCTGTGGGGCAAACATTAAATATTGCAGGAAAAAACAGAAGAAGACAGAAAGCATACACAGGGTCAGTATACTAAAAAGAAATGGTAAACATTCAACTATTTCAAAAGACAGCAGATGATTAGGTGTTGATGGTACACCTTAAGGAGGTGTACTGAAGTCACTGGCAAAAACAGAAGGTTCCAGAAATTGACAGAATATCAACTGAGATGTTTGAACAAATGGATGCAGCACTGGAAGTGCTCAGTCTTCTATGTCAAAAAATTTGGAAGACAGTTACCAGGCAAATCAACTGGAAACGATTCGTATTTATACCTATTCCCAAGAAAAGTGATCAACCAAATGCAGAAATTATCATACAATACCATCAATATCAAACACAAGTAAAATTTTGCTGAAAATCATTCAAAAGTGGCTGTAGCAGGATATTGGCAAGTAACTGCCAGAAATGCAGATTTAGAAGAGGATTTGGAATGTGGGATGTTATCACTGATGTCAGATGGATCCCAGCTGAAAGCAGAATATACCATAAGGTTATTTACCTGTGGTTTATTGACTATGTAAAGGCTCTGGACAGTGTGAGACATAACAAATAATGGATAAATATTGGAAAGAATGGAAATTCCAGATCATTTACTTGTGCGCAAGAGGAACCTGTATTTAGACCACGAGGCAGTTGTTCAGATGGAGCAAGAGGATACTGCATGGTTTAAAGTCTGGAAAGGAGTGTATCACGATTGTATCCTTTCTCTGTACCTATGGACCGTATGAGGAAGAACAGGTTGTCAGGACTGGAAGAAGACTCATTAACAATGTGCAAAATGCAGACGATACAACCTTGGTTGCTGAAAGTGAAGATGACTTAAATACTTACTGATGAAGGTTCAAGACCACAGCTGTTACTATGGATTACACCTCAACGTAAAACAAAAATCCCTGCAACTAGACCAACACGAAAAATAATCACAAATGGAGAAAAGACTGAGGTTGTCATGTTTTACTTGGATCCACAATTAACACTCTTAGATGCTGCAGTCAAAAAATTCAGAGACTCATTGCATTGGTCCGATCTGCAGTAAAACACCTCTTTAAAGTGATAAAAAGCCAAGGTTTTACTTTAAAGACTAAGATGTGCCTGACCCAAGTCATGATATTTTCAGTTATATCATATGCATGTAAAAATTAGACAGTGCATAAGGAAGACGTAAGAAGAACTGGTGCCTTTGAACTGTGGTGTTGGCAAAGAATATTGAATATACCATGCACTGGCAAAAGAGGGAACAAACTGGTCCTGGAAATAAATACAGCCAGAGTGCTCCTTAGAAGCAAGGATGGCAAGACTACAGCTTACATACTCAGGGCGTGTTTTCAGAAGGGACCAGTCCCTTGAGAAGGACATCTTTCTCAGTGGACAGTCAGTAGGAAAGAGGAGGACCTTCAGGGAGATGTGCTGACACAATGGCTATAAGAACACACTCAAGCTGAACCGTGATTAATTACGAGCTTGGCAGAGGACTGGGAAGTGTTTCATTCTGTGGTGCTTAGGGTTGGTATGAGGCAGAACTGACTAGACAGGGCCTAAGAGCAACAACATAATTTTCTGTAAAGGTTTTTGTTGTTGTTGTTTTTAGACAACATAAAAAGTCTCAAAATAATATTTGAAAGGACCTGTGATTTTTATTCTAATTAGAGATACAGAAGCCTAGGAAAAAGGCGAAGTAGAAGCAAAATTCATATAAAATAGATAAAACTTGAACAACTATTCAAGGACATTTTTAAGTTTTCATCTAAAATTGAGAAGCATCCTCTGTATCTTTTCCCCGTTCTTATATTAAACGTGTGATACATGATAATATCAGTAGCAAATCAGTAAATCACAATGCATTCATGTGTTTCAACTCTCAGAGAATCTTATAGATAGGAAGGTAAGTAACAGCAAGAGTATTATCCTGTTATAAATTTTCTTAAATGCACATTCTTGGAAACTTTCATTATTTTTAACGGCTACAAAAATTGTAGCTCTGCATTTCTACTAGTCTTGTGAACTTTCTTTTCTGAAAGTTTCATCTATGCAAAATTATGCTCTTTTACTTAGCCATGCAATGGTAGCCACCATTTGTCTAATCAGATGCTTAATATTTATTATGCATTCACAAAACAAAGCAAAATTGTGTACATTTTGGAAAGACTATAACTACATGTGAATCCTTGTCATAGGCGTCTAAGACAGACATTAGTTTCTGGGTTGTTTTTTTTTATGTTTTACCGTGCTTTAGGTGAAAGTTTACAGAGCATGTTAGCTTTCCATTCAAAAACTCCATTTTTTTTCTCAGTAGCTTGCTTTGCCTTAATCAAGTTGTACTGACTTCCCCTACATTGTTTACCACCTTTCCTTCCACCAAAGTTAGCACACACAGTCTGGTTAGTGACTTCCCCTCCCTACCACTCCATAGGGTCACTATGAATCAGAATTGACTCGAAGGCAGTAGGTTTGGGTTTGGGTACCGTTCCCCTGCCTTGTAACTCTCAAAGATGTTTTTGTTGGCAGTCTAATATCCTCTTCGGTAAAGTGTCTGTTCATGACTGTGTTGGGTAAGGTTGTGTGTCAATGTGTCTGGGCTGTGATTCTCAGTGGTTCAGCAGTTATGATGCAGTTTGGACATCATATCATTTCTATGATGAGATCTGATGTAATAATGTGATCACTTGCAGGATGGAATCTGCTATTAATAGCCAGTCAGTTAAAAGTAAGCATCTTTGGTGATGCGGACTTTGCAGTAAAGTTGTTGCCTTTTTGTCATTCGTGTTTCTGCAGCTGGCTCCTGTTTATCTCACCTTTTATTCTAAGAACTTGAGCTAACAGCTAACCTGCAGCCTTGCTTGTCAATCGTCACAGTCAGTAAGCAAGAATCTTGCTGTTGGATCTGCTTATCTTGGATTTGCCAACTCTTGTGCCTACGTGAGTCATGAGCAGCCTCCAACTTAACCCACAGACTTGAAATGCTCCAGGGTCTACAGCCAAGTGAACCATTTCCTTGATATAACTTTTTCTCTCTATATTAACGTACATATTTATACACTTCACTGGTTTTGCTTCTCTAGTGAATCCACTCCAAGACAATGTCCTTTGCCCATTTTATGATTGGGCTATTGGCCTTTTTTTTGTTGAGTTGTTGAAGCTTTCTATATATGTAAAGATTAGAACTTTGTCTTAATCTTTGTGTTGATCATCTAGTGCTAGTATAACAGAAATATCACAAGTGAATGGCTTTAACAAAGAGAAGTTTATTTTTTCACAATCTAGTAGGTTAGAAATTCAAATTCAAGATGCCAGCTCTAGAGGAAGGCTTTCTCTCCGTCAGCTCTGAAAGACGGTCATTGCCATCAGTCTTCCTTTACTCTGGGAGCATCCCAGGGCAGCAGCTCAGCTCAAAGGATGCACTCTGCTCCTGGTGCTGCTTTCTTGGTGGTGTGAGGTTCTCGACTCTCTTCTTGCTTCCTTTTTCTCCTATCTCTTATAAGATAAAAGGTAATGTGGACACCCAAGGTAACTCCCTTCTACATTGGATAAGGAATGTTCCATGAGCAAGGGTGTTACATCTCTTTCTAATCCTTTTTAGCTACAGACAGAGATTATGATTTAAAACACACAGGAAACTCATGAAATGGAGAACAACCACACAATACTGGGAGTCATGACCTAAGTAAACTGACACAGAGTTTAGGGAACATAATTCAATTCGTGACAACCTAACAGTAAGTATGTCAATGTCATTTTTTTTTCTTTGTGTGTTCTCTTTTTAGTCTCTTGATAAAGTCTTTTGATGAACACATGTATTTAATTTTTTGGGGTCTCAGTCAATTAGTTTATCTCTTGGAGATTATACATCTTTACTTGTAGCCAGGTGCCATCTTCACTTATACTTGATATATTTTTTGCCATAAATTAGAATCCCTTGTTTTATCCCTATATTTTATTTCATAATCTTTACAGTTTTTAGTTTTACATTTAGGTCTTTGATCCATTGTGACTTAGTTTTTGTACATCCTTTGAGGAATGGGTCCTGTTTCATTTTTCTGCAAAATGGATACCCAGTTTGGCCAGCACCAACCATTTGTTGAAGGCATTATCTCATCTCCCATTTCATGGACTTTGTCCCTTTGTCCATAACCAAAAAAAGGAAAAATACGTAAATAAATAAAAGCCTGCCTTCATCAAGTTGACGGTAGCTCAGAGAGGTGGACATAGAAGCATCCCATAGGGTTTCAGGGAGCAGCTGGAATATTCAAACTGATGATCTTTTAATTAGCAGATAAGCTTTACCCACTGCACCACCAAGCTTTTTTTGTCCCGAGGTGGAAGGATTAACTTTTATGCTCTCAGTTCTGGTCTGTTGGTCCACATGTCTGTCATTTGACTGATACCAGGCAGTTTTGACTACTACAGGTTTGTAGTATGTTCTGAGATTGGGTAATGTCAGGCTTTCTACTTTGTTCTTCATTTTCAATAACGCTTTATTTACCCAGGGACTCTTTCCTTTCCATATAAAGTTGGCAACTATTTTGTTTCACCTCATAAAGAATGTTGTTAGAATGTGTATTGGGATTGTTTTGTGAATTTATCTACAGCAGTACAGGTAGTATCAACATATTCACAATGTTAAGACTTCCCGTCCATGAAGATTTCTTGTAGTAGTATTTTGTACTTTTCTTTGTATAAGTCTCTTACTTCTCTAGTTAAATATATTCCTAAATATTTTGTCCTTTTAAGGGCTCTTGTAAATGGTATTGCCTTCTTGATGCCCCTTTCAGAGTTCTCTTTGTTAGCATAGTAAAAAAAAAAAAAAAAAAAAAAAAAAATTGTATATTGATCTTGTATCTTGTCACTTTGCTGAATACTTCTGTTAGTTCCAGTAGTTGTCTTGTGGATTATCTGTAACTTTCTATGTATAGAGTCACATCCTCTGTGAGTAGGGACAATTTTCCTTGTTCCTTACCAAGTTGGATGCCCTTTGGTTACTTATCTTGTCTTATTGCTATAGCTAGGACTTCCAGTACAGTGCTGAAAAAGAATGGTGATAAAACTAAAGGGCATCCTTTTTCAGTTTCTGGTCCTGGGGGACTCTTTTCACTCTCTCTTCATTGAGAATAATGTTAGCTGTTGTTTGGAGTAGAAGCTCTTAATTATGTTGAGGACTTTCTCTTCTATTCCTATTTTGGTAACAGCTTCTGTTTTTCTCCTTCCAGGAATGGACATTGTACTTTATCAAATGTCTTTTACATATTAATTGAGATGATCATGGGATTTTATTCTTGTGTTTTCTCTGTGTGGTGGTTTTACATTGATTGATTTTCTAAAGTTGAAACATCCTTCTCCAGCTTGTACGAATCCCACTTGGGACATTATATATTCATTTACTTAGTTGATATGCTGTTGCATTCTATTGGAAAGAATTTTGTTGAGCAGTTTCATGCTAAGAAGGACAATTTTGTGTTCTGTTTGTGATTATCTTTGGGTTGAAAATCTGATAGCCTGTATTTCAGATATTTTCTCAGAAAACATGATCTGTTTTTTTTTTACAAAAGACATTATTGAATATTGTGACATGTTTAAGGTTCAGATTTTAAATAGTGTAAAATATACTCCTGATCAAACATCATTTGTGTTATTATGACATACTCTTAGTATGAACATCTTTAGATTTCTTATATTGCCAGTATTTGGTGCCCTACATTTGTCATTGGACTAAACCCTCTCTTTCCGAATTGAGTGCTGAGAAAAAAGAAAATCTTGAAGAAATGCACTTTCAATTTGGTGGTCCTGAGTTAGTTGTATGGAAAACTAGCATTGCTCTGAGGGACAAGAGTGTCTTAGGTTGGATTATCTAGAGAAGCAAAACCAATAAAGAAGAGAGAGAGAGATTTATAGCAAGAAAATAGATCATGAGGTTGTAGAACCTGGAACATCCCAAATCCTGAATCAGGCTAGATGCTTTTCCTAATTCACGTAGCCACAGAGGCCAGCAAACCGAAGGTTAGCAGGTTAGACAGTAAGGCTCTTGCTCCTAAGCTGTGAAGCCTGACAAACCCCAAGATCAGCAGGAAAGGCTACACGTAAGCTGCTAGCTCAAGTTCCAAGACCTGGAAGTCACATGCATTGAAGCCATGAGCAAAGGACTTTGAGCCTCACCAGAATGTCTGCTTAGCTTCATTGCAGATCACATCCCAAGGTAACTTCCTTTCAGCTGACTGGCCACTCACAGCACACTCCATCATGGAGGTGATGACATTATATCAAAACTCATTGTGCTCGTGAACACATCAGCATGTGACTGCCAGACTGTATCATAACCACCAAACCGCCGAGGGTCACGGTCTAGCCAAGTGGACACACAGCTTAACGAACACAAGGTGCACGGGAGTTCTAAGAGAAGGTACTATCAGTCAAAGACTGGTGATGCTGAAAATCACATCTCTCTTGTCAAAGATGGCTAAAGAACTGCCGAGAATCCTTGGCACGGTCCCCAAACAGTAATCAAAGAATCAATCAACAGAAACTCAGCAAAGCGAAGAGCCACAGAGATGTCAGTGCTGTTGTGACTGAGGAAGAACACATAGTTTATGAGAGCCTTTACCCTGGAACTTTGTCTGGGTGTGAGAGGAAGTAATGTTGATGCCCTTCAGAATTTCCTTTTTCCCTCGTGCTTCCTTTAAAATGTTTGTCATGTATTTATTTTTTTTTAAGTACTAGAAATTTAAGCTCACCTAGAACTCCTTCTGCAATCAAGATCACATTCAGGAGTTATCAGTTACAAATATCAACAGATGTCATTTTGAGCAGTCCTCCCTGTAAAACATAAAATGTGTGAAATAAAACAAGTTACTGAGAATTCAAACATACTCTCATTAACCAAAGCAAGCTCTAACACAGTATAATTAACCCCGATGTTCCAACTGTAAGTAGTTTGATGACTAGCTGAAAATATGAACTAACATTGTATTTTCTGCCCTCAACTGTAGACTTTATGATGAATGCCTTCTAAATGTTTACATGTTGAGGCCACATACTGAAGACAGCTTCTCATTTCATATTATTTAAGTTTTCTTATCTAAACCCTCCTGCCACCCACATCAGATGACTCTGAAGGGCAGAAATATTAGGTCTGGCTCATGGAATTTCAGCCTCTTTCACCGAGCTTCCACAGCATTCTATAGAACACTGTGGCATCCGTTTATCGTATTTGCTCTAGTGCCTGATTTTGCATCATTGGCCAGGTTTCTGGAAGGCCAGGGTGTTTCTTATTCACCATCTGCTGAATCCTGGAAACTGACTCAATTCATAGCAAATACTGATCTTCAAAAAAATTTGAAGAATACGTAAATTAATTAGTCTAGTAAGATCCTGAAATGCCTAACTCATACCAATGTAAAGCACGTTCAAGTCCTCACTGAAACAAGCAGAGACACTTAATTAGTTAATGAAGGATGAGGCACAGGCCTCATTTATGTACCTCCAGTGATTTCCTTTCAGTTGTGATAATAAAAATCATTTTCTATGTCATTTTCTTGGATTCCATCAAACATAAGTCTCTGAAATAGAAGACCAAGTGTGAACACGCAGCCTGCCGACGAGCATTTGCTAGGGCTGCAGACGAGTAAGCACGCCTGCTCCTAGACAGAGCATCCACTTTACATTACGTTTCACTGGCGTCTCCCAAACCCATGCCTGTAATTTTTGCCTTGCCTTTTATAGATAGTTTCTAAAGGCAGAATGATATCTCATTCTCCTCCCCCCCTTTTTTTTGCATAATCATGTTGCACTGTTGGCTTTTTTTTCCGATTTTCCTAAGGTGAGTTATTGAAAGTGGTAAAATTCATATGAGACAGGGAAGCAAGCATATTTCTTGGTGTTCTTTCCATATGCCTATGATTTTGAGTTCAACCTGATGGAAACTAAATACACTTTATTTCCTGTGAGAAATAAAATTTTCTTGTTAATCTCTTCCAACCAGAGAAAGGAACACGAAGTAAGTATAAAAGTTAAGATTTTTACTTTTGCTTGCCCTGGAAATCTTATCTCCCGAGGGCAGAGATGGATTTTCGAAGAAAATTCCAAGGGAATGATACTTTACCTGGTGCCATGAACTAAAAAATAAGTGTATATTGATCTTCAGCATTTGTTTATCTACACTGTCTATAAATATAAGCAGAAACTCAGACTCCATTCTAAAATATTTTGTTGCTCACCAAGTGGAAATCTACTCAGATTTACCAACAGAGGGAAATTTCAATATTTTTAAGAGAATTGTATTTACAAAATCAAAAATATTTTGATTTGTCACATGAATCTTCTTATCTGTGAAATGGCTAAATCACATTTTCTTCATAGGTGTTTGTGAAGACCACATGGGAAAATGAGTAAAAACTGAAGGTGATATACAGATTTAAAAAATGTTTATAGAAGTTCTTCACAAGAAAAAAGCACTCTATAAATATTAATTTCATTATTACATCATTTTTAATTTTTAGCCTAATTGCTTTCCCTTTTTTCTTTTAGAAGACTTTCAAAAAATGAGAGAGACAGAGCTGAAAGTCCTCAGTGGTAAATCTGAAAACTAGAGAAAAGTAGCAGGTACTAGGGTCATCCTTCTAGCTGCTAAGGTGGTCAATTAAGGTAACAAAGCAAGGTGAAATTAGCAATCAAGCTCTTGGTCACTTGTTACAACAGTGTAAACAAAATGCAGCAGTAGTCACGGGCTCCCTCAAACGCAACCAACTCACTGTCGCTGAGTTGATTCTGATGTGTCAACGAACTTGACTTGTCCAAAGAACCTGAGCCTTTGACTACAACTCCTTCCAGAAAATTCTAATGAACTGCCTGGGTATCAAGTCTGCTGTGGGTGGGGCCGTCCCCCGTCACTCCCTCAGGAAGCTGGTCACCCAAAGTCTTGTAATTGGTGATGGTTGGGACTGAAAAATTGCACGTAGGATTTGGGCCCAAAGCTAGACTTCTCAGGCCCTTTGGAGGACAGAGAAGCGGAGAGCTGTTGTTGCTGCCTACCATCTGGTCTCCTCGGCTCACAACGAACCTTTGTATGACAGAATGCGACGCCGGCTGGTTCTGTGTTGTCTTCCCTGTTTCAGGCAAGTTTGAGCCCACCTCTGTCACCACAGTGTCCAGTGACTTCACCGAGAAACTCCGTGGCCCTCTTAGGCTCTCATTTTGCCGGGGATGACATATTGCTCCAGCAAATGATCCTTTCTGAGGACATACCTAGAGGAAGAAATGCAGGAAATAGTCTGTGGGCAGTTGTGATTCATAAGCTTCTCTTTAGGCAGCTTTCGAAAGTAGATTGCCAAGATTTTCTTCCTATTGTGTCTTAATCCGAAAGCTCCACTGAAATCTGTCCACTCTTGGTGACACTACTGGTATTCAAAATAGCTCTTACTGTTGTTTGGTGGTGTCAGGTTGGTTCTGACTTATAGCGACCCTGGTGCACAACAGAACAAAACACTGCCCGGTCTTGCACCATGTTCACAATCATTTTTATGCTCAAGCCCACTGTTGTGGCCACTATCCGTCTTGTCAAGGGTCTCCCTCTTTGTCACTGACCCTCCCCTCTACCAAGCATGATGTCCGTCTCCAGGTGTTGATCCTTCCTGACACAGTCTTGCCATCTTTGCTGCCAAGGAGCACTCTGATCGTACCTCTTCCAGAACAGAAATATTTGTTCTTTTGGCATTCCATGGTACATTCAATATTCTTCTCCAACACCACAATTCAAAGGCATTAATTCTTCTGTCTTCCTCATTGTTCAGCTTCAGCATGTATCTGATGAGACTGAAAATGCCGTAGCTTGGATCAGGATCACATGAGTCTTCAAGGTGACATCTAGTGTCATAGTAACACTTAAACCATAGCAACACACATCACTGTGCCATTAGGGTTTCTATGCATCCTAGTGGCAGAGCGGTTAAATGCTATAGTTGCTAACCAAAAGTTCAGTACTTCACAGAATCGTGGTGGGAGTTAAGAAAACAACTCTTACACATTACAGACAAAATTATATTAGAGTCATTGCCAAATAGCTAGTGGACGCATAATAATATGTTAAATAACAGCTGTAAATGATGTTACTCAGAAATATTTAATGTTACAAGAAAATATTTACAATGTGAGTACTACCAGTTAGGTTCATGAACTCCTCCTAGAAAAAGTGCTATGCACTTCATTAGTGAATAATCACTGTGGTCACCTTCAAAGTACTCCCTTTGGGAAGGTACGAACTGAAGTCGGCACCTAGTCCGCCCTTTAAAGCAGTTTTGGAACTCTTTTTCTGGAATGGCCATCAGAGCCACTGTCGTATTACCCTTGATGTCCTGAATGTCATCAAAATGTCTTCATTTCAATATTTTCTTTCTCTACAGGTGAAGAAAGAAGTCTTTGGGGGCCAGATCAGGTGAGTAGAGAGGGTATTTCAATACAGTTATTTGTTTACAGGCTAAAAACTCCCTCCCAGACAACTATACAATTAAGTTCACAAGATTGCCACTTTGCCACTGTGCACAATAGCCATTCCAGAAAGAGTTTCAAAATTGTCTTGAAGGGTGGACTAGGCACTGGCATCAGTGCACAGTGTCCCGAGGGGAGTACATAGACAGTGACTGTAGTGATTTTCAGCAATGATTCATGTAACGCTTAGAACAATCAAGCGCGCAGACTTGTCAGACCTCGTATAACATGGACTGAAGAATGCATCATAACGTATTTTATGTTCACTGAGCCTGGCTACCTTGTGCTGCTACATCAAAATATACTACAGTGAGTGGGTTTGAAGAGCAGAAATTTATTTTCTCACTGTTATGGAGGCTGGGAATCAAAATCAGGGTCTTGGCAATGTCCATTCCTTCTGTGAGCCTCTCCCCTAGTTCCTGGAGTCACCAGCAACCCTCGGCACTCCTTTGTAGCCCATCCTCACATGTCCTCTGTCTTCTTCTTGTGTGTGTATTTCTCTCTCTACTGTGCTGTGTAGGCGAACTCAGAAGTGATTAGGTTTAGGATTTGCCCTAGACCTAAGACCTCCTACCTACTATTATCAAAGAAAAACTGTTTCCAAACAGGATCCCATCCGCAAGTATAAGAGACAAGAATTGGCAACTATTTTTAGGGAACACAACTGAATCCATAACACAACGAGATATGTACACATAAGTACATATATACATACACTATACATAAAACCAAGCCCACTGCCATCAAGTCAAGTCCTACTCACAGAGACAGTGTAGGACAGAGTAGAGCTGCCCACAGGGTTTCCAAGGCAGTAATCTGTATGGAATCGGACTGTCACATCTCTCTACTGTGGAACAGCTGGCGGGTAGGAACCACAGACAGTGCAGTCATCCGTCAAACCCTTCAGGACTGTGCCATCAAGGTTCCTAGCATACATGTTAATGTTTAGGTTTTATGTATATATGTGTATATGTGTGTGTGTGTGTGTGTGTGTGTGTGTGTGTGTCAATGTAAATACTGAGTCATAATGACTCTATAGGACTGAGTAGAATTACCCCATAATGTTTTCAAGGGGCAGCCGGTTGATTTGAACCACTGACTTTTTGGTTAGCAGCTGAACCCTGAATCACTGTGTTACCAGGGTGTCCATATATTTCTTAGTGGCTCTGTGTTTAAGCGCTACAGCTGCTGACCAAAAGGTCAGCAGTTCAGATCCACCAGGTACTGCTTGGAAACTCTGGGTGCTCCTTGTTGAGCTCCAAAAAGTATGCATATTAGTTATTCAGTAAATCTAACATTGATTATTTGATAAGAAATGAAAAATGTTGTTGGTAAGGACTGGGGAAGAGACCATCTTTTGAAGTAAGAAGCCAGCTTACGACGGCCAGAGATGTTTCACTTCTTCACTCCTCTTCGTTTGCTCCGGAGCCTTCAGCCACAGGCGCCACACTGGGTAATACCACAGAGGCTGGCTCCCACTGTCTCTCCTTGCGTATGTGTCTCTGCACTTAAGTTTTGATACATGCCGCTGACAAGCAAGGGGACTGGATGACATCAGTGCACTTTCCATCATCTCAATAACTTGAAATGGCTGCAAATGGTACAATCCTTTCAGAATTCTTGGTTACTTTTTTATTCTATGGGGATTTGTTTCAGAGACGTAAGGAATCTTCACTGTGGCCTAACCTCTGCCTAATTACCAGTCTTCATCCTGACATTCAAACTTTATTTCCCTCAAGAAACCCAAAGGCTGAATTACTGCTATGTAACAAAGCAAGAGAAGAAGCAGGAAGAAAAGAGGAGGACCGAGCAGACTTGGCCTGACAAATTGATGTAGAACTAATGCCATTAATTCTTGCGCTTCTTTCCAGAATGGGTGTTTGTATACCAGGCTGCTTCCTTTCTGTTCAAAATAATCCAAAGCAGAAGCAAGTGAGGCTCAGATTTACCGGAAAGCTGAGCCTGCCATCACTGAGAAAGTTAATCAAGAGAACACATTTATATCAGTAAGAATATAAATTTTAAAAAAATTCTGTGTATCATGAATATAGACATCCGTGTACTCCTGACAAAGCCTGGAGGGCTGGATATTTTATTTGCTTAGCTTTTCAAAAACAAATAAATAAATAACCTCTAACTAAGTATCCTGTTCTCATTCAGATAGATACAGAAAACAGAAATTTGAATTGTTTAATAGTTTTCAGTCCATATTTCATTTTAGTTACCCAGGAGCACAAACTGGAGCCCGACCTCCAAGGTATTTTAAAGGGGCAGGCTATCTAAGAGATAGGAAACGTAGAATGCCTTTAGATTGAGTATAATGTGGTCAGCAAAAGGAATAAAAGATACACGTATGGACGTGGAGTTAGCAAGCTGTGCGTTTTGGTTTCTGTCTTTGACTTCTCTGGAACCTCATTATCCCACATAAGTCACGGTAGCACACATTTAGAGCAACATTCTATTGTGGCTGAAGTATCCTTGTTCTCACACTGGGGCAGCTGGAAACCTGCCCACCCGTCCTGACTCCCCTCCGAGCTCATCAGGCCCGCGAATCGTGTTCCAGCTGATTCAAACAGAGAGAGGATGAGGGGTAATTTAGGAGACACTTTGTTATCTTCTGGTCTGAAAGTTTATTAATGTTAGTTTTACTCTTTGGTGGCTCACATAGATACACGTTTTTACACAAGCATATCTGAATTTTTCCGTCTCTTTCTTGTTGTTGTTATCTACCGTCGAGTCGGTTCCAGCTCACAGCACCCCGAGGGGCGACAGAACGAGCCCCCGCGCAGTCCCGCGCCGCGCCCGCAATTGTTTCATGCTCAAGCCCATCGCTGCCGAAGCCACCGCAATCCATCTCCTTGAGTGTCCTCCTCTGTGTGCTGTCTGCTTTCCCAAGCACGTCGTCTTTCTCCAGGGACTGATCTCTCCTGACAATATGTCCAAAGAATGTAAAATGCAGTCTTGCCATCCTTGCTTCCAAGGAGCTTTCTGGTTGTACTTCTGCCAGAGAAGATCTTTCGGCATTCCATGATACGTTCCATATTCCTCTCCATTACCACTATTCAAAGGCGTCAATTCTTCTTCTGTCTTTCTAATTCCTTGCTCAGCTTTCACATGCATATGATGCCACTGAAAATACCGTGGCTTGGGTCAGGTGCGCCTTTGTGGCAGATATTCCTGATGCAGTGTGTCTTTTCATTTCTTGACTGCTGTGTCCATGGGCATTGAATCTCTATCTTGGAGATATCAGTATTCATTTCTGGTTTCCCTCTGTTCTTTTTCTCTTTAACTCCCAGCTCCATCAAAGCTTTCTTTTCCGTCTTTTCCTTTTTTTAGGTTAGGAACATTGATTGTTTAGAGCACTACAAAACTTTGTTGATTTTTTAAAATGCTGGCTTTCATATCTTATTTCTTCCTGGATCTCTTATTTAGGTTCTAGACTTCCTCCAAGAATGTTTTCAAAGGCAATTTTGCATAGTAAGTTTTATATGATGGAGAATAATATTTTATCTTCACATGTAAAATAAACTTTTATTGGATAAAAATGCAGGTTAAAATTTCTTTCCATCAACATAAATATCATTTTATTCCCTTCTGTGATGTGGTGTGGTTATTGAAAAATCAGGTATTAGTCCAATGGCTATACTTTTATAAGTTATCTGCATTTTTTTCTCTTTGGAAGTTTTAGAATGTTCTCTGCGTTGGAAGATTTCAAATATGATGATAAGATGAACAACATGCACCAGCTGGCTATCGGTTTGTCATATTGTGGTGGCTGGCGTGTTGCTGTGGTGTTGGAAGATACACTACCAGTATTTCAAATTACTGCTTGTGGATAGGTTTTGGCAGAGCTTGCAGATCAGGACAGACAGGGAGGAAGGATGTGGCGGTCTACATCTGAAAACTGGTCAGTGAGTAGTAGCAGAGCATTTCTGACACAGTGCTGGCAAATGAGTGCTTCAGATGGAAAAGCACTTGAAAGGTGGCTAGAGAACAGCTGTGTCTTCAGAGTAGAGTCAACCTTAATGACATGGATGGAGTAAAGCTTACTGGATATTAGTTTATGATGTGGCATGACCCCAAATGGGAAGACACAGCTGCAAATGTTCATTAATAATCAGTAGGAAAAGTGGAAGTCATAAAGAATGAAATGGAATGCATAAAGATCAGTATCATAGGCATTAATGAGCTAAAATGGGCAAAATCATACAAGCATATGGTATCGACTGAGCCAGGTGTCCTAGTCATCTAGTGCTGCTATGACAGAAATACCATAAGAGGGTGCCTTTAACAAACAGAAATTTATTTTCTCACAAAAAATCAGGCTAAATGTCCAAACTCAGGACATCAGTTCTGTCTACCTCTGTTAGCTCTAATGGAATGCCCTTGTCATCAGTCTTCTCCCAGACTGGAAGCTTCTGAGGCACAGAGATTCTGAGTCTTTTCCAAAGAATGCACTGTGTTCCTGCCACTGCCTCTTGGTTGTGTGAGGTCCTCAACTCTCTGCTTGCTTCCCTTTCTTTTATATCCTAGGAGATGGACTCAAAGCACACTACACTCGTACAGACTGAGGCCTGACTCGCTAACACAACCACTGCCCATCTTCATTCGTTACGATCACAGAGGCAAGATTTATAACTTATAGGAATATCACGCAATACAAGGAATCATGGCCTAGCCAAATTGCTACACACATTTTTGGTAGGACACAATTCAATCCATGAAACCAAGAATAAAAGAATTGAAAAGGAATGGTGTCACATTCATGATCAAAAAGAACATTTCAAAATCTATCTTGGACAATGTTGTTAATAGGGTAATATTGATATGCTTACAGGGAAAAGCAGATAATGCAAGTATTATTCACATTAACTCACAAAACACCAGTGCCAAAGATGAGGAAGTTTAAGATTTTTAGCAATTTCTACAGGGTGAAATTGATAAAGTATGCAATCAAGTTGCATTGACAATTACTTGTGATTGAAATGGAGAAGTTGGGAGCAAACATAAAAGACTGGTATTTGGAAAACATGGCCTTGAAACAACAGCAGAGATCACATACGGAATGTTGCAAGACCAGTGACTCATTCATCGGAAACACCTTACGTGAACCACATAAATGGTTACTGCACAGGTGGAACTACCTGCACGGAAGGCACAGGAACCAAATACACTCTGTCTGTATAAAGAGACAGTAGAGATGCTCAGGTGCATCGGGCAGAACAAGGCAGGGGCTGACTACAAAACCAACTGTCAATTACTCACATGCGAGTTCCAGTTAAAGACGAATAAAATAAAAGAGAGTCCATCAGAGCCAAAATATGTCTCTGAGTACGTGCCAGATGAATTTGGGGACCATCTCAGCAATAGATTTGACATGTTTAATACTAATGACAAAGATCAGATAGTTGTGGAATGACATCAATGACATTATACGTGAAGAAAGCAAAAGGTTATTAAAAAGAAACAAAATGTAGACTGAAATAGACATCAGAATAGACTCGGAAACTTGTTGTTGAGTGTAGACTTGTTGTTGTTATTGTTAGGTGCTATCGAGTTGGTTCCAATTTGTACAACAGCCCAGTCCCCTACCCTCTCACAGTCATTGTTGAGCTCATGATTGCAGCCACTGCATCAATCCGTGTTATCCAGGGTCATCTCTTTTTCGTTGACCCTCTACTCTACCGATCCTGCTGCTCTTTTCCAGGGACTGGTCCCTCCTGATAACATGTCCAAAATACGTGAGATGAAGTCTGGCGTCCTTGCTTCTAATGCCCGTACTTCAAAGGCAGATTAGTTTGTTCTTCTGTCAGTCCATGGTATATTCGTTATTCTTCACTAACCCTAGACTTCAAAGAATCAGTTTTTCCCCAGTCTTCCTTTTCCACTACCCAGTACTTCTGTGAATCTGAGGTGACTGAAAACACCACGGCTTGAGGCAGATGCACTTTAGTCCTTAAAGTGACATCTTTGCTGTTTAACACTTAGAAGAGAACTTTTGGCATCAGATTTGTCCAATGCAATGCGTCACTTGATTTCTTAACTACTGCTTTCCATGGGTGTTGATTATGGATCCAAGTAAAATTAAATCCTTGACAGCTTCAATACTTTAAATCATGGCAATGATTTTAAATGATGTTGCTTATTGGTTTACTTGTGAGGACTTCTGTTTTCTTTGTATTGAAGTACAATCCGTACTGAAGGCTTTGGCGTTTGATCTTCATCAGTAAGTTCTTCAAGTCATCTTCACTTTCAGAAAACATGATTGTGTCATCTGTGTATCACAGGTTCCTAACGAGTCTGCCTCAAATCCGATGCTGCACTGTTCTTCAAAAGTCAAGCAGCCAAATGAAAGGCAGAAAGAATGAAATGAAAGAGCTGGATAGAAGATTTGAACGAGTACTTGAGAAGACAAAGTAAAATATTATAATGAAATGACAAAGGCCTGGAGTTAGAAAACCAAAACACAAGAATATGCCTGGCAATTCTCAAATTGAAAGAGCTGAAGAAAACCTTCCAGTCTCAAGCAGCTGTTCTGAAGGATTCTATGGGCAAAATATTGAATGAGCCTGGAAGCACGAAAGGAGATGGGAGGAATACATAGTCACTATACCAAAAAGAATTGATCCGCATTCATTTTATGGAGGTAGCATAGGACCAAAAACCTATGGTATTGAAGGGAGAAGTTCAAACTGCACTGAAGGCACTGGCCCAATACAAGGATCTGGACAATGAGTAAACATCAACTGAGAAGTTTCAACAAATGGCTGCAACATCGGAAACACTTTCCTGTTTGTGCCAAGAGATTTGGAAGACAGCTACCTGGATAATTGACTATAAGAGGTCCATGTCTATGGCAATTCCAAGGAACGATAATCCACTAGAGTGCAGAAATTATCTATAATAACATTAACATCTCACACAAGTAAAATTTTGCTGAAAATCATTAAAAGTGGTTGGGTTGTAATGGTACATTGACAGAGAACTGGTAGAAAGTCAAGTCAAGTTCAGACGAGAACACGTAATAAAGGATAACATTGTTGATGTCCGATGAACCTTGCCCGAAAGCGGAGAATACTAAAATGATGTTTATCTGTGTCTTATTGATTGCAAAGACATTTGACTCTATGAAGCAAAATAAATGATGGGTAACGTGGAGAAGAATGGAAATTCCAGAAAGCCTAATACTCGTGGGAAAACTGTACACAGACTTAAGGCAGTCTTTCCAACAGGGCAGTGCAAAAGCAGAAAATCAGAGAAAGTGTGCTTCAATGTTGTGCCTTTCCCTGTACATATTTAATCTGCATAGTGGGCAAATAAGCCAAGAAGCTGGAATATACAAAGAACTGGTCATTAGGATGAAGAATCATTAACAGCATGACATATACAGATGACACAATCTTGCTTGAGAAAGTCTAACACTTAAAGCACCTACTGATGGAGATACAAGACTGGTCTTTAGTGTGAATTGTAATGCTACATAAATAAAACAAAAATCCTGAGCAACATAATCATAAATGAAGGAAAGGTTGAAGTTTCAAGGATTTTATTTCATAATCATAGTTCTATTAGAACCACGGTTAGCAAATCAAAAGACATGTTGTATCAGGCGAATCTGCTGCAAAAGATCTCTTTACAGTGTTGAATAGAAAAAATGTCACTTTGAGTTCTAAGGTGCTCATGGCTAAAGAAATGGTATAGTCAACTGCCTCACATGCATGTGAAAGCTGGACAATGAATAAGAAAGTCTGAAGAAGAATTAACTGCTCCGATCTATGGTGTTGCCAAGGCATATTGAGTATACCATGGGCTGCCAAAAGAAGGAACAAACCTGTCTTGGAAGAAGTACAGTGGAACAACACTCCTTGGAGACAAGGTGGAGAGATTTCATCTTACCGTTTTGGAAGTACTAGCAGGAGGGACGTGGAGCAGGACGCCGTGCTTTGTAAGACAGTGGATCAACCAAAATGAGGAAGAACCTGGACGGGACTGACGGACCCAGAAGTTACAACCATTGTCTCAAACACAGCAAGGACTGAGGAGGGCACTGGACAGAGTACCGTTTCCTTCTGCTGGACACAGAGTTGCTATGAGTTGGAACCAGATTAAGGCACCTAACAGCAACAGCGTGTACAAAGGCAGGCTCTCAGCTTTTTGCTTTATAATAAAAGTGCCAGGACTGCCAGTTAAATTTGCGATCTCATCCTAGAAGAAGTGCTGCAGACCTCACTGCTGAATATCACTGCGGTCGCCTCTGAAGTGCCACCCTTGGGAAGCTAGGGACTGTCACCAGCACCTAGTCCATCCTTCACAGCAGTTTTGTAACTCCTTTTCTGGAATGGCCGTCACAGCTGTCACCATATTACCCTTGATGTCCTGAGTGTCCTCAAAATGCCTTCCTCTGAATATTTCCTTTAACTTCATGTAAAGAAAAAAGTCACTTGGGGCCAGATTAGGTGAGTAGGGAAGGTTTTCCAATACAGTTATTTGTTTACTAGCTAAAGACTCCCTCACAGACAACTATACAATTAAGTTTGCAAACTTGCCCCTGTGGCACTGTGCACCATGGCCATTTCAGAAAAAAAGAGTTCCAAAATTGCTTTGAAGAGCGGGCGACGCTCTGCATCAGTGCACAGCCTCCCCGGGGGAGTACTTCGAAGGGGACCGCAGCGAGAAACGGCGGTGAGGTATGTGGCACTTAGAACAATCAAGTTTGCCAACTTGTCAGACCTGCTTATTTGTACTTTCGTTTTCATTAAAGATGTTCTGCGCTATTTCTTCAAGTACTTGTTCTCTCTTATTTATTTTTCTCTTCTTCCGCTAGGTGCATGTGCTGAATGAAGACATTTCTGCTTTTATACTCTGTATCTCTGAACTTAGCTGTTATTTTCCTACCCTTTTAATTCTTCTGTGTGACTATTGTGAGAGATTATTCGACCTTATTCATCAGTTGCTATTCTTATTATTATTTTTTGAATTCTTTTTATCTTCTTTTTTTTCCACATCCAGTCTCTCCAAATTGTTCCTCCCTATACAGTGATTGTGTCTGCTAACTATTCTATTGTTTCTCTCTTACATTAGATATACACTGTTCTTAGTTTTAGTTCTAAATTTGAGTGGTCTATTTTTTTTTATTTTTTTTGTTCGTTACCTTATTTTCTTGCGTAAAAGCTTCTAGAACTCTTGTTATTTTTTTCCTGGTGGTATCAGTTTTAAGTTGTTTTTGTTGTGACTAGCTGCAGAGTAGGCTGTGACCTGTGCCACCCGTGTACAAGAGAACAAAATACTGCTCAGTCCAGCCCCATTTCCACTGTCACTGATATGGTCAAGTCCAGATTTTACTGGGTAATTTTAAGAAGTAGAGTCCTAGAGCTTTCTGTCCAGTCTTCTTAGTCTAAAAACTTGGCTGAAGCTGTTGTGCCTTGGGTGTTCTTCCTGGTACTTGAAAGACTGGTGGCAGAGTTTTCAGTATCCTCATATCACAGAAACCACCACAGGACAACAAATGGATGAATGGGTCGTCCTGCTTTTGTGGACTTCCAGGAAAAGCATAGAAGTCACAGTCCTACAGTATGCCTGTCCATTGAGTTTAAAGAGTCTTCGGGCCTTTTAGGGCTAAGAGCAACCTCATTCATCAAATGACCTCATCCATCACCCAACACCAGCACTTGAATTTGGGGCACGGCTCTTCTCCAGGGTTCCCTCCATAAAGTGATATTGTGTGGCTACTTGGATTGGCTCACAGGGGAGGAAGAACCACCCAGAGCAGTCTGCTGTTCTCTCACTCCAGCAGGACTCAACTAGGTTCTACTGCCAACGCTTCTGGTGCTGAGCTGGCGCTGGCGTCTCACTGGCCCCCAGGCCACCGGGAGGCAAGGCCTGCCCAGTCTGCGTGGAGCAGAAGGCGAGCACCCTTGCACGCTCTGCTCCAGACTGTGTTCTCGTTTGTCGTTTGGTCTTAGCTCACCCGGTTCTCCTGTTTCCTCCTCTGTGAGGAGCACACCAATCCACTGAGCCCCAAAGATCGGTCAGTACTGTTCGATCTTACTCTGAGTTCCGTTAACCTCCCTCCCTCTTCAGCAGCGTATCTGAGGTAATATACACTAAAAGCCAGCCAAGTGCTGTCGAGACACTAGGCAGTTCAAATTTTATTTAGAGTTGCATTTAATTTAGAGATACATAAATATGCCCACGGCATAACTTGATGATATTTGGTAATGTTATCCTGGATATATTAATACCCATTGCTGTCAAATTGATTGTGACTCACAGTGACGCTGTAGGACAGGTAGAACTACCCCAGGAGCAGCAGGTGGATTCAAACTGCCAGCCTTTTGGTTAGCAGCTGAGCTCTTAACCACTGCCGTATCATGACACATAACAGCTACTACAATGTATTAACGCAGACCAGATCTCCTGAACTAAAGCGACAACTGATTTGTTTTTATATCTGGTCCAGATTTAGGGCTAATGATGTACAATTCGTCAGTGTTATTTGGTGTTTTATTTTTCTTCTTTTTTGTGTGCTGAGTATTCTGTAACTTGGCAGCTATTCAGGTGACCCTTCAGAGCTGCAGGGAATTGTCGTGGGTAATGTCACGATCACAGCACAGTGATTGGGAGCGGTAGCCGGGAAGAGTGCACTGAGTTATCCTGGTGTGCTAAAAAATAGCTAATATTTGTTTAGCATTTTGCAAAGCATTATCTTAGTGACTAAGAAAACCATAGAACAAGCTTTATTATAATTCTCATTTTATGGGTGAGGAAACCAGGGCTGAGGAAATCTCTTTGGCTTTTTCAAAATCACTCAGCCAAAAATGAAAGTCAGGTAGATGGTAAAAAGAAAACCGCAGAAGCCATAGTGCCCCAAAGGCAGAAATGACCAGGCACCAGGACCCAGCGTGCTGACGGCGAGCCGAGGGGCAGAGGGAAGGAAGAGCTGGAGCTTCCAGCCGCAGAGCCAGAGGCTGGCAAGAGAAGGGCACACTCTTCTGACCTGAAAGAACTACCGTGTTCCTGCAGCCGTAGTTCAACCTGAGGTTCACATTTGTTAGGATCCCTGAGAGGGTGGTAGTTAGGTGTTTGACTGCTAACCAAAGGTCAGCTGTTTGAACCGACTAGCCTCTGCACAGGAGAAAGATGTGGCTGTCTGCTTCCATAACAGGTATGATCTTGGAATTCCTTCGGGGTGGTCCCTCTCTGTTACTGTGAGTCAGAAGGGACTCAACAGCTGCAGGAACTTGGTGTTGCTTTATTCCTCTCTCGGGGAGTCCACAGGTGATGCCTATCAATAACGTGCTCATCCACTGACCCAAGACTGGCTGTTCGAAGCCACCCCGAGGCGCCTTGGAAGACAGGCCCGGAAGGAATGATGTTCTTGTCACTAGACATTTCCGAAGCACCTCTGATTCTCTTGTACCTGGGGACCCCGTGTATAAGAGAATTACGCACATCCTCACGTGGCATCCTCACGGTTGTTAACACGCTTGAGCCCACCGGGGCTCTTCCTCTTTTTATATGCCCTCTGCTTTGGCAAGCATGCTGTTCCTCTCCAGGGGTTGGTCTCTCCTTATAACATGACCAAAGTCAGAGAGAAAAGTTTTGCTATCCTCTCTTCTAAGGAGCATTCTGGCTGTGCTGCTTCCAAAAGAAATTTGTTCATTCTCCCAGCAGTCCATGGTATATTCAATATTCTTCGCCAACACCGTAATTCAAAGACTTAGATTCTTCTTAGGTCTTCCTTATTTATTGTCTAGCTTTCCCAGGCATATGGGGCGATTGAAAATACCATGGCTTGAGTCCAGCACACTTGAGTCATCAGTGACATCTTTGCTTTTCACTGCTTTAAAGAGATCTTTTTGCAGCACATTTGCCCAGTGAAACATGTTTGATTTCATTACCTTTGCTTCTATGGGTGTAGATTGTGAGTCCAAGCGTAATAAAATCTTTGACAATTTTAATCTCTCTTTTATTTTTTTCATTTATCATGATGTTGCTTATCGGTTAACTTGAGAAAAACTTGTTTTGTTTATGGTGAGGTGCAGTCCACACTGAAGGCTAGTCTTTGACCTTCACCGGTAAGTGCTTCAAGCTCTCCGCTTTCTATAAGCGACGTTGCGTCACCTGCATGTCATGTGTCTTTAGTCAAGTCTTCCAGCAATCCTGGGGCCATATTCTTCTTTGTGTAGTCCAGCTTCGTAGGTTATTTACTCAGCATACGGATCGACTAAGAATAGGGAGAGGAAACAGCCCTGACTTCAAACCGTGAAGTAGTCCCTGGTTCTGGTCTAATCGCTGTCTCTAGCTCCATGCTCAGGTTCCTGAGCGGCACAATAGGTGTTCTGGAACTCCCGTTCTCTGCAATGTTACTTATTCTTTGTTATGCTCTCCACAGTTGAATGCCTTAGTGCAGCCTGAAAAGCATCTCTGCTTTCAGCCAAGATCCGTCTGAGATCAGGAATGATATCCCTCAGTCTACATCCTTTCCTGAACCTGACTTGAATTTCTGGCAGTTGCCTGTCACTGTACTGTTGCAACCAATTTTGAATGATCTTTAGCAAAATTTTACTGTGTATGATATTATTCATCAATTTCTTCATTCTGTTGAATCCTCTTTCTTTGAAATGGGCACAAATATGTAACTCTTCCAGTCGGTTGGCCAGCAAGCTGTCTTCCAAATGTTTTGTCATAGACAAATGACAACCTCCAGTGCCTCATCTGTTGAAACATCTCAGATGGTATTCTACCAATTCCTGGAGTCTTATTTTTTGCCGTTCTCTTCAATGCATCTTTAATTTCTGGCTTAAACACTATTGGTTCTTGATCGTATGGTAGGAACTCTCGGGCTGGCTGAGAATCCACCTCTTCTCTTTGTTACAGTGACTCTCTGTGTTTCATCCATCTTCTTCTGATACTTCCTGTATCATTCAGTATTTTCTCCATGGAATCCTTCAATATTACAACTCAATACTTGAAATTTTTCTTCAGTTCTTTTAGTTTAAGAAATGCTAAGCGTGTCCTCATCATTTGATTTTCTGACTCCAGGCCTTTGCACATTGCATTGTAGCACTTTATTTTCCTGAGCAATCCTTTAAAATCTTCTGCTTACCTCTTTTACTTTACCATTTCTTTCATTTGCCTTAGTTCCTCTGAGTTAAAGAACAAGTTTCAGAGACTTTTCTAATGTCAATTTTGATTTTTTAAAAATTTATTTCCTGTGTTTTTGATAACCTTTTGTTCTCTTCATGTATGATGTTTCTTCTTCAATCATTAGAGTTCAGTGTGCCTAATCTGTTCTTGAGATGTCTCCAGATTCTGGTGGGGCATACTCAAAGACATATTTTGGCTCTTGCGGACTTGTTCTAATTTTCCTCAGCTTCAGCTTGAACTTGCAAATGAGCAATTGGTGGTCTGTTCTGCAGTCTGCCCCGGCTTCATTTTGACTGATGGCATTGAACTTTTCAATACTCCTTTTCCACAAAAGTAGTTAATCTGATTCCTGTGTATTCCATCTGTCAAGGGCCACGTGTATAGTTGCCACTGATGTTGTTGAAAGGCATTTTTCAGTGAATAGCTAGTTGGTCTTGTGAAATTGTATCATACCAACGTCAGCACGGTTTCTTTCATCAAGGCCATATTTTCCAACGTCCGATCCGTCTTTTTTGTTTCCAGCATTCTCATTCCAATCACAATTGTTATCAATGCATGTTGATTGCATATTTTAGCCTGTCAAAATTGGTTAAAAAACAAACAAACAAACTTCAATGTCTTCATCTTTGGTGTTAGTGATTGGTCCATAAATTTGAACAACAGCTTTATGAACTGGTCTTCTTTGAAGGCATAGGAATATTATCATATTGTTGCTATTATATGATTCTATAATATGTTATTATATGATAATAGATCTTGAAATGTTCTTTTTGAAGAGGGACGTGACACCATTTCTTTTCAATTTGTTATTGACTGCATGGTAGGTGACATGATTGTCTGATTCAGAATGACCATTGCCATTCTATTTCAGCTCACTGAAATGCCTAAGAAATTGATTGTTCTGTGTTCCATTTCATTTTAGATGATTTCTAATTTTCTTAAATTGGTACTTTGTACTTTCTCTGTTCTGACTATTAATCGATATTTGTAGCTCTTGCTTCTCATTCTGAGTTGTGCCACAATAGCAAATGAAGGACTGGAAGCCGTGACTCTGTCCAAGTCACTAAGGTCATCTCCGTTTTAAGGAGGTAACTCTTTCCTAAAACTACTTTGAGTATCTTCTAACCTTGGAGACTCATCTTCTGGCACTATACCAGACAATATTCTACTGCTATTCAAAAGTTTTTCATTGGCCAATTTATTTTTAAAAGAAGACTACCGATCCTTCTTGCTGGTCTGCCCTAGTCTGGAAGCTCAACTAAATCCAAACTAACCCATAGTAATTGGTTAGTCTACTGATAATGGAAATACTAGTTGTGCAGCTCCAAAATCACAGAAACATACAACCCACTACAGCATGGTAAATTGACAGATGCACAGGGGAGGTAATAGTACCAGTTTATTATTATCATATATTTGAAAAATTGAAACTTTTATCAATGCTAGATAATAATAGTGATGACGTACAGCAAGAATTGTTCAAGCACTGTTTCTTCTTTATTAGGCAAATAACATTGTTGTAGTTATTACTATTCCCAGTTGCAGAAGAAGCTCCTGCTTAAAAAAAAAAAAAAAAAATCCAAAGTCACTCACTTAGCTAGCAAACAAAGCAATTGCCTGGAGTCAAACTCGTGCACTCTGGCTCCAGAGTTGTGCTCTTTAACCACCAGACTAAGTGGTTCATCATCTATAACTCTTGTATTTTTGTTATTGTCTTGAATT
The DNA here is from genome assembly GCA_028571685.1 of Heterohyrax brucei. Taxonomy (NCBI): domain Eukaryota; kingdom Metazoa; phylum Chordata; class Mammalia; order Hyracoidea; family Procaviidae; genus Heterohyrax; species Heterohyrax brucei. Next base: position 69,324,643 of record CM053162.1, on the reverse strand, counting down.
CTGTTTTGTTTTCTCTCCTCATAGCTTTTGTCTGGTTTACATTTTCCACCTGTTTGTTTCCAACTCTTGTTTTTGTTAGGTCCCACTGAGTTAGTTCCAGCTCGTGTCAATCCTTGGTACAACAGAGGGAACACTACACCCTCCTGTTCCATCCTCACAATTATTGTTATGTTCAAGAACATTGTCGCGGGCACTATTAGCCTGTCTCATTGAGCATCTTCCTAATTTTCACGATTTCATTTTAGACCTAATGCTTGTAAACACCATCTAGCTAGGTTTTTTTTTTTAAAAAAAAACCTGTTGGAGAGTACTTCCATTAGTTCAGAGTAAACTCCTACACACATTTTAATTAAAGATCTATTTTGAATGAATAATGTTATTTTTCTATTTGCTATTTTTTATTGAATCTTCAACTTATTTTTTCCTGTCTTAATTTTCTTTCTAATTTTCTATTAGGCATGTTTCCTAGTTTTCTTCAATCTTCATTTTCTCTGTAATGGCTTGGCAGTCATGTATCTTGTTCCCGCTTGTATAGTGGTTAGACTTAACACGTCAGTATATGTATTAATCATGTGTTCCTTTGACAAGTCCTAGGAAAATCAGTTTCAATGTCTTGTCTGGGAACAAGTTAAGGAATTTAAAATGTTCTACCTTGGATTAGGGAATTTTGTGCCAAAAAACTCTGCTATTTGTTAATATTGAATGTTATCAAATAGTTGCATTTCACAAAAAGTTACTGTCTTTTCACCAAGCTTTCTTGCATACTAATTGGATTTTTTGCTTTGTTTCTGTACCGTTAGCTTAAAATTTTAAAAAAATAAAAAATAAAACTGTGATTGGTAAACTTTGTAAATGTTTATTTTGGAGTTTAGTTTTCTTTCTACTATATAATTTTTGAATGATATTTTGATCTTGAAGTTTCAAACCTTCAGAAATGTATGTGTATCTGTACTTTTGTGAGAGCTTGTTCTGAACATTGGATACCCTGATAGATTTCCATCCTTCAGGTGAATAAAATCCTTCTTAGTCATTTTTTTAATTTCTTTTTCTCTTTTACTTGCCTTGTTCCTTTCTAGAATTTCTACTTCATAAATACTGAACTACTTGTATGAGTTCTTTAGGTTGCTTATATTAAGAGTATCATTTCTTATTCCACTGAATTCTTTTTAATTTTGAGAAGAAGTATTGAGCTGATTCTGTAACATCTACATTTCCAAAATGTATGTTCAGTTTCTCCATGCCATTTTTAATTTGTATCTTTAATGTCCAAGTAATCCGTTTGCTTTTCATGATTTCTAGAATTTAGTCAATGATAAATCTTCTCTATATTATCAATTATAGCGGTTCTAATTTTTCATTCATTTCTTTGAGTAAGTCTTATTTTTAAGGGAAGAGGTTGTTTTAACTTCTTCTCTCAGTTGACCTCTAGGTTGAGCCCTTGTGGTGCACTGATTAAGAGTCTGGCTGCTAACTGAAAGGTCAGCAGTTCAAATCCACCAATCACTCCTTGGCAACTGTATTAGACAATTCTCCTCCATATGATAAGGTTGTTGTGAGTCAGCCAACTTGACACAACAAGTTTGATTTTGTTTTTGATTTAAGTTGACATGTGTATGCCCAGTAATTTTTTGTGTATTTGCTTTCATTTTATACTGTTTTCTGTACACCATTGCATGTTTATTTGTGTATGTGTGTGTGTGTGTGTGTGTATGCACGCGCTCGTGTGTGTGTATGTGCATGTGAGGTCTTGTTGACGCAATGGTTAAGAGCTTGGCTGCAGACCAAAAAAGGTCAGCTGTTTGAACTGACTGGTCTGTTGTTGGAAACCCTGTAGGGCAGCTCTACTCTGTCCTATAGGGTTTCTGAGAGTCAAAACAGACTCAGACTCTCAGACAGTGTTATGCATGCGCATAGCCATTTCCTTACCTGTCGCCATCGAGTCAGTCCAGTCTCAAGGCGACCTGGCACAATTTTGCAAGGACGAAGACTGCGCTGACTTCTCTCCCAGCTTGTGTCAGCCTCTGATCTTTCCCTGCCCAAATCACTCACAGCCCCTGTAAAAGTGAGATCGTTTATTGGTGCTTAAGGATGCAAAGTGGAGAATGTGAGTGGCGCTCTGCAGAGCCACGGGAAGATTTCAGGCCCCAGGGACACCGCGCCAGCAGCTGAGTCCTTCTCGATCTGGGTCCCTCTGGGGCTCCTGAGCACACTTACCCACGTCACACTTTTCTTAGCCTTTGAGCAATGGCTGCGGAGGCATGGCTTGTTGTTTCTAAAATTTACATGTCTTAAAACAAAATCAGGGACTTTCTACTCAGTGTCAATACATTTTTCATGAGGAGGAGGCTTGCCTTCCAGCACAATCTGGGGACTCTGAGTCTACTCATTTTGTGGTTCTCTCATTCCCGATTCCCCTGCATGGAGCTGGTAGGTGAAGGATAAGGAGTGGAGAGAACACACATACTTCTTAAATATTTTTCACATGTTGTTGGACCACACGAGTCACATCTAGATGCCAGGACTTGGGGGAATGTAATCAGCTCTTCACTGTTCAGCAACATATCTGTGTACGGAATAGGGAGCGTGGGTTTTGGTGAACACTAGTTGCCTTGGATACACATTATAATATTTTCCATGTGCCTGAGCTTATTTCCTTATGTTTCTATTAGCTAGGATAACCACGTGCTTCTCAGGAGAAACCCAGTAGTTGTCCCATTGACTTAACTTATGATCATATTAACAGTGAAAGCTATCAACATATATATATATGCGTGTGTACACATGTATGTGTGTGTATAAATAAGTATTTTACTTGCATGTTTTATTTTTATGAATAAGACACCGACTTCAGTGTTGGAAACACTTCTGTCCTCTGTGAAGTCTCCACTCCCTCGGGAGAGGAATTTTGAACGTTTTTAAGTGCACAAGAATTTATTTTTGTTTGCTTTTTTCAAATCACTGTACAATTTGCATGCAACATACTTTTACGTATCAATTGTGAGGGTTTTTTGTTTGTTTTTAACCTGACCTCAATCTTACAATTTACATGCCTGCCATATGTAAGTGATAGCCTCTTGTTTCTGTGCAAAATAACCACTTTTCCTTCTTTGCATTATTTATTTCCAGGAGCACCCATAAGAAGATGACACAAATGATGAACTCCAGCAGCGCCGCTTCCTCCAGCTCTCTCTTGTCAGTCCCGAAGATGAGACACTTTAGATTTTAGTCACAATGTCATGCCTAATCACAGAGCTCCCATGAGCTGGATTGCTCCTAGTTACTTTAAGACGCATGCTTATGGCCAACGGCTTAGGCTGGAAAGGAAGTGAATTCAGTTCTAGTGTTTGTGAAAGGACACATTCCAGTTGTGACAATCAATTTTAATCTATGAAAAGAGCAGCAGTGATTGTTGTGTGATGAACAAGGTATTTAAACACAGTCTGAGTTTTCCTTTTTTTGTAATTACTGCTGCATGTGTTCTCATAAAAGTGTTTTGCATAAAGTACACAGGGAAAACAGAGCATGGGCACAGTGTTATCGAAAAGAGAAATCAGCTAAAGTAAGTAGCTATCACCTGCCTTCTTAAAAATGCAGAGTTTCCTTTTGAATTAAAAATCTCTTTTCAAAAGGCATTACATAATGCAGAAAAATTGTAAGAAAAATACTTTAAATTACTTCATTTAAGATACAGAGAGTATCTGAAACTCTACCAAGCTATCATATCAACTCACTGGGTGCTTATGGAATGGAACGGCCAGGCCCATGAGCCCAGCTCAGCACAGTTCTGGTATTTCTTTGTCTAAGCAGTTGCGTGCTAGACGGAGAATAGCCGTTGTTAGCACAGAGACCTCGCATATCGAGAGTAGAACTTCTCTATAAGGTTTCCAAGGCTGTGACCTTCCAGAAGTGGATAGCCAGGCCTGTCGTCTGAGGCTCTTCTGGGTAGATTTGAACAGCCAATCTATTAGCAAGTAGTTGAGTGTTTAACCATTTGTGCCATCCAGGGACTAACAGGATATAATTTTAGGAAAAAAAGGCGCAGATTCTTGAACATTACAGGGTAAAAGATGGCATTATCTAGGGGAGTTGATCCATTTTAATACACTGTGTTTTTTTTTCTGGCATAAACCCTGCTGACTTTTGACGTCTTGGGCTCTGGGGTGATAACTGCCACAAGATAATCTGTAAACCTAATTGTTCTAAGTGCTACATACCTCATTGCTGAATATCATTACAGTCACCTTTGAAGTACTCACCTTTGGGAAGCTGTGCACTGATGCCAGCACGTAGTCCACCCTTCAAAACAATTTGGAAACTCTTTCTGGTGTAGCCATTGTGTACAGTGGCAAGTTTGTGAACTTCATTGTATAGGATGTATTTGAGGGAATCTTTAGCCAGCAAACAAATAACTGTATCGGAACACCCTCCCTACTCACCTGATCTGGTCCCCAGTGAATTTTTTCTTGACCTGCAGTTAAAGGAAATATTGAAAGGAAGACATTTTGGTGACATTCAGGATATCAAGTTCAACATGGAGACAGCTCCAAAGGCCATTTCAGAAAAAGAGTTCCAAAATTGCTTTGAAGTGTGGACTAGGCACTGGTGTCAGTGCATAGCTTCGCATGGGGAGGACTTCCAAGGTGACCATAGTAATATTCAGCAATGGGGTGTGAGCACTTTTTCTAGGATGAGTTTGTGAACTTAACTGTCAGTCCTCATATGGTTAGCTCTTCTCTGCCAGACACGGTTTGTCTGAAACTGACACAGACCACATGGCCTCCTTCCTTTGCTCTCTGGGAATTTTATTGGTCACATATGCTAATTTGCCATCCGTTCATTTTATTCTTATTCCCCAGGAGAAGGTCAAGAAGAACTGATCGCATCTGCAAAGTCCATGGCCATTGTTTTTACTGTTAATAGTTATTAAAAACAAGAGGTAACTTGGAAAAAAAAAGCTAAAAAAGGCAACTTGGCCATTAATATTCATGTAACTAGAATTCTTGGACTTTCCTAAAGATACATCTTCAGGATCAAATATGATACATAAAATAGCAATGAAATGATTAGTTTGAATGTCATCAGGTATTGAGGTAGATAATGGACAGGATTGTGGGTTGTGCCAATCAATTTTATTTTCCTTTGGAAATGTCAATACTGTGTCAATTTAATCTCTATATTTTAATTCTTAGGAATCCATGTTAAAAACTTGTTTTTACATGCTAAAATATCAAGGTATCTCTACTTAATCTAAAAAAAAAAAAAGGTGCCATCAAGTTGGGTCTGACTCATGGCGACCCTAGAGGCCAGAGTAGAACTGCCCCATAGAGTATCCAAGGAGTGTCTGGTGAATTTGAACTGCCAACCTTTTAGTTAGCAGTCATAGCACTTAACCCACTTCACCACCAGGATTTCAGGTACTTATTTAATATTTATACTTTCTTCTATTCCTAACCATATTTCTCTTGTACAGCCCTTATTCAAAATAAAATGTTTGTATCCTCCTAGATGCCAAGTGCCAAGTGCCATCGAGTCGGATCCAACTCATGGCGACCCTAGGGAGACAGATTTAAAATATCAGTGCTATCATCCTCTGGTACTCACCCACTGGATGATGATAAAATTCTTGTGAGTACCTTCTCTTATTCTTTCCACTGGGGCTGGTGTTCACCTTTTTTATCCTTTCTGTCAGAGCTAATAGGATCACTTTCACTACCATAATTACTGTAGTAATGACTCTTCACACTTTCATTTTCTTCTCCTTTCTTCTGACTATCCTGTGTTGTTACAAAATTGACTCTCCTAAAGCAGACCTCCTTGGTCCTCTTCTGAGAACATCAGCAGTAACTCTCAGTGGTGAACTCAGAAAGTTCTAACACCTTTGGTCCAGGATTTGATGGTGTCAGTAACTACATCAGAAACCCTGATGGCATGATGGTTTAAGTGCTATATGCACTAACCAAAAGGTTGGCAGTTCAGATCTGCTAGGTGCTCCTTGGAAACTCTATATAGCAGTTCTACTGTGTCCTACAGGGTCACTGTGAGTTGGCATTGACTCAACAGAAGTGTTTTTTAGGGGAGGGAACAACATTCTAGGTAGAGTTCTACAAACTTATTTCTTCTTCACTTACTCCATGATAAAGTCAAACAGATTCACTTACTTTCCAGTTTCCTATCTCTTACCACCAAATGAATCTCCTAGCTAAATTGCTCTCAAATCATTGCTTCATATCCAAATCCTTTGATTATCTTAAAATCAAAACCATCTATTTGCTGTTGAGTGGATTCTAACTTAGTGTTGCAGAACTATATTTTATAAGCCTTCGATAGCTGATGTTCCTTTCAAACATCTGGGAGGAATTGCCAACTTCTCATTTAGCAGCACAGTTCTTAAATAGTTGCCTTAAGTCCCATTCAAATATTTTCTTTTCCATGATGATTTTCAATACCCCATCACATGCAAGCAGTGCCCCTGTTTTCCGAGTTTTTGTAATCATTTAATCATCACTTATCTTATGGCAGTTATTAATTTCTACCTTAGAGTGTAATTGCTGGTATAGATGCCATATCTCCTCTGCTGTAGTTTGTAAGTTTCTGGAAATTTCAATGTAATTGTGGGTAGTTGCTTCCTTCAATGTTCTTTTCCATAACAATAGTAATACAAAAAAAGCAAAGTCATTGCTGTTGAGTTGATTCCAATTTCTATCAACCTCATAGGACAGACTAGAACAGCCCCATAGAGTTTCCAAAGAGTATGTGGTAGATTTGAACTGCCAGCCTTACGGTTAGCAGCTGTAGCGCTTAACCACTACACCACCAGGGTTCTCTTTAGAAGGCTGTACATAGTAAGTGCTGAATAAATACATAGCCAGTTAGTAAAATCTTGATCTAGCCCCTCCCTCATACATTTTATGATCTTAAGGATCACTTTTCTGAAATCAAATTGACATATATTTCCCTTAATCATGAGTGCGAGGACTACCAATTAAGTTCACGAATTCATCCTAGAAAAAGTGCTATACACTTCATTGCTGAATATCACTGCAGTCGCTTGCAAAATATGTCGCTTGGAAAGCTATGCACTGATGCCAGCACCTAGTCCACCCTTCAAAGCAGTTTTGGAACTTTTTTCCAGAATGATCATCAGAACTGTCATCATATCACCCTTGAATGTCTGGAATCGATCAAAATGTCTTCCTTGTAATATTTCCTTTATCTTCAGGTAAAGTAAAAAAGTCAGGCCAAGTAAGCCAAGTGCGGGGACCAAATCTGGTGAGTAGGGAGGCTGTTCCAATTCAGTGATTTGTTTACTTGCTAAAAACTCCCTCACAGAAAACTACACAGTGAAGTTTGCAAACTTGCCACTGTACCACTGTGTGCAATGGCCATTCCAGAAAGAGTTCCAAAATTGCTTTAAAGAGTGGACTAGGTACTGGCGTTGATGACTAGCTTCCCAAGGGGGTACTTCAAGGGTGACCATAGCGGTATTCAGCAATGAGGTGTGTACCACCTAGATCAGGTGAGTTTGCGGACTTAATTGTCAGACCTCATAGGTTGCAAGAACTTAGAAGTGAGGGGCAAGAGGGGTTCCAGGACTTAACAGGAAATTTTTTTCCTGTCAAAGTAATAGCCTCTGAAATATAATTCAAACACAAGTGTGCATGCGTGCACACGCACACGCACACACACACGCACACACACACACAGACTCTCCACAATTAACATTTCATTGCCTGTCCTTCCAGTATTCCCGTCTTGTCTCTGCACGTTGTTGTTGCTGTGATTCTTTGCCACCGAGTTGGTCCCAACTCACTGCCACCCTGTAGGACTAGCTAGAGCTCCTACCCTGCAGGGTTTCCAAGGCTCTAACTTTTACAAGAGTTGATTGTTAGGCCTTTTCTCCTCCTGAAATGCTGCTGACTTGGAACTGCTGACCCCTGCAGTTACCAGTGCTTAACCGTGATGCAGCCTGGGCTTCCTTTGTGCAAAACAAAACAACAACAACAAAAACAACAAAACCACTGTCGTGGAGTCAATTCCAACTCATTGCAACCCTGTAGGCAGAGCAGAGGTGCCCCATAGAGTTTCCAAGGAGCACCTGGGCAATTTAAACTGCCTACCTTTTGGTTAACACACTAGCGCCTAACCACTGTGCCACCAGGGTTTCCTGTCAAGGTATATACATCTTGAAGTCATGCACTCATTCTTAAGATCAAACTCTGTTGGACGGAATGATCTAGACCAGGCCCCTCAAGCAGGGACAATGTTTCCACACTGAGAACCTTTGGAACTGGCTGGAGGTATTTTGAACTGTAACAATTTATGGTTGGGAGGCTGCTGGCCTCTAGTGGTAGAAATTAGAGACTTTGCTAGTATTTTACGGTATACAGAACAGTCCGTCATAATAAGGATTATACGTCCTAAAAATGTACATACTGCTGAGGCTGAAAAATCCTAGTATGGATGCTAGGGATTCGATAGTTTATAAAACAAAAGTTTGTTTTCATAAAGATTTCTTCAGGAGGGAGGGGACCATGCTCTTAGGTGAAATCGAGGCCAATTGGCATAACTAGTGTTTTGCTAAGAGAGCTCTGTGCACCCCACATTGGTGAGTGGCATCTGGGGTCTTAAAAGCTGCCAAGCTGCCATCTAAGGGCACAGCAAATGGTTCCAACTCAGCAGGAACGGATGCTCACCGAGGACTGGAATGACTTGGGGTAAAGACAACCCAGAAGGTAGAGAGACCCGCATGAGTGGGTGCCTACATAGACTTGAGACTGGAAGAACCAGATGGTGCCCAGTCACCACCAGTGATAGCAGCGATGGAGCTGACCAAGTTGAGTCTCACTTGCAACACATGAATAAAAAGGCGTGCATCTTGAGATCTCCGCTAAAAGACCACAACTGATGGTCCAGTGGCTTCGGGGTTTCCCTGTGAGCATGGCCCCTGGCCCTGATGCTGCCTTTGCCCATAAATCATAATGAAGGTCCACTCTTCGGACACGAATTTATTGGACTTGGTGATGCAGAGTGACCACATATTGGATGCAGTTTATGACTCCATGCATCTATAGGATGTCATCCTGCTGACCTCTGGCTGGAGGAAGGAGAGTGGGTGGAGAGGAGGGGAAAGGAGGCTGTTGGGAGGATGAGACATGTGTGGAGCAGAGAGGAACAGTGTGCTGTCACCGGACAGGGAGAGCAGTGCAAGCTGCATACAGGTGTGCATGTAAATTTGTATGGCAATGTACATTTTCACTCAGTCATAATAAAAAAAAATAAAGTAAAATTCAGGAAAAAAAGATTTCTTCTAATCAAGAGTTATATATATGAAACTGTATATATAATTGTATCTATATCTGATTGTATCTATACAATTATGTACATACACATATATATATATGCACATATTCTTGTTCTTTGCAATACATACCTTGGTCTCGTTAGTGCTGTGGACCGGTAAGTCCGTCCCAACTCCTAGCAGCCCAGGTACAACAGAACCCAATGGGACAAGGTCCCACTCTGTCCTCAGAGTCACCGCTATGCCCAGTGCCCTCCTTCAGGTACGTCCCTATAGCATGTCAACAGTAAGCCAGATAAAGTCTCTCTGTTCTTGCTTCTAACTCCAGTCAGCGTTCTGGCTGGATTTCTTTCAAAATGCATTCGTTTGTTCTTCTGGCAGTCCACAGTATAGTCAACATTCTTTGCCAAAACCTTAATTCAAATGAGTCAGTTCTTCAGTCTTCCTCATTTATTATTCAGCCTTCCCATGCATATGAAGCCACTGAAAATACCCTGGTTACGTGTCAGGCACACTTTAGTCCTCAAAGTAGCATGTCTGCTTTTTAATACTCTAAGGAGGTCTTTGGCAGCGATTTGACCAATGCAATAGGTTATCTGATTGCTTGACAGCTGTGTCTGTAGGCCTTCATTATTGATCCAAGTCCAGTTAAATCCTTGAGAAATTCAATATTTTCTCTATTTATCCTGATGCTGTTCATTGGTCCACTGTGAGAAGTTTTGTTCTCTTTATGCTAAGGTGTAATCCATATTGATGGCTATAGTCTGCAATCTTCTTCAGTAAGTGTTTTAAGTCCTTTGAACTTCCAGAAAGCGGGGCTGCACTGTCCGTATATCTTAGTTTGCAAGTGAGCCTTCCTCCAGTCCTCACACCATGTTCTTCTTCGTATAGTTCAACTTCACAGATTGTTTGCACCAAAAATATACCGAGTAAGCATGGTGAAAGGATACAACACTGATGTGCAATTTTTTTAAATTATAAACCATGCATATTTCCTTATTCCATTCAAACAACAAAGCACAAGAGCACAGTTAAGTGTTCTGGAATTCCTATTCCTTGCAAAGTTATCCATAGTTATTATGTACAAAGTTGAATGTCTTTGCACACTCACTAATACACAGTTAAAAAAATTTCAGGTATTCTCTGTTTCTGTAGAAAATCCATCTGACATCAGCGGCAATGATAGCCCTCATTCTAAGTCCTCTTGAAATCTAGCTTGAATTTCTGACAGTTCCCTGTCAATGTACTAAGAGCTGAGATCTCCAAATCAGCAAAGCTTAAGGTTGTTGGGGTGGGAGGCAGATACTCTGTGTCTGGGTTATGGAGCATTCTGGTGAGTGGACCCACTTCCAGTTATAACCATTGATTCCTAGATCCGTTATTTTGCTGTGGGAAGGAAAGAACCCTGTGATGAATGTGATTCAAAGCCTGAATTACATTATGCATGACATGAGTTCACCTTTTCTGTGTGTAGTCTTCCAGCCTCTACTATAACTAAGTCTTTGTAAGTCATTTCATCTTTTAAGTGTCCTGGCTGTTTCTTGATGATGGAGTATGCAGTAGACCACCAGTCACATCCAGCTTGCTAGAAACCTGCACTTTGAAGTTTCTGGAGAGGGTTGACCACTGGGCACTGCTAACCACCCTGCACTATAGGTGCCCTCAGAGAAGAACAAGCCAGAACCAGAGAGAAAAAACTTTTCCTTCTCTAGTATCCCTCTGGTACCCTTTAGGTGCCAAAGCTTGACATACAGCTAGCTGGCAAAAAAGAAATATCTAAGGGAGCTCAAATACGTTCCTATACAACAGTGAATTTAGAGCTAAGATGAGGTAATACCTTAAAAACTAGCACACTTCATACTGTAAAAGTCCATGTATGTGGATTTTTCATCTTGTATGGAAGCTCCACAATACTGGAGAACCAGAATTCCTATATAACTGACTATGGCCTCTGTTTGGTTGAAGATAGTTTAAGACTGTCCGCATGTACAAGGAAGCAATACCGAGGAAGAAAGGGAAACAGCCCTGTTCTTGAAAGCCATGGCTTGAAATTTGTACACGTTGCTTCCACACGAGGAGTCCTGGTCCCCAGAACTTGGTTGCTGGGGACACAGCTGGTTACAGGCAGGCTGGATTTTGCAATCTTGGGTCGGCTAAAATCCAGGGATGCTGTTACTATAGGAAGAAAGGAAAGTGGATATTGAGAACCAGGGAAAATACCTTCCCCCATTCCCTCTGTTCTCCTCATGGCGATACGTTCAGAAAGCCTATTAGCAAATATGTGCTTACGTGATGACATTCCTTAGACTGAAATCACACCATATCTCTTTTTTAATCTAATTTTTCAACTTAAGATATTTCCCTAACAACAAGTATCTTACTGCAGTCTGAGATTTAATGCTGTATCCTACTTCATTTTATTAAAACCCTATCATTTATTTTGATCAGTCCATTACTCAAGGATATTCTTGCTGCTTTGAATTCCCAATGATAAATAAAACACTACATATATCGTTCCTACTTAATTTTTTTTGTTTAAGATATATTATGCAGTCAATAAGCACATTAATTTTTTAATGAATTTCAGTACATAGTGAAAAACTACTCTTCAGAAAGGTATGACCCACTCACACTGACACAAGAGAGCGGCCACTTAGCCACCTCCTCACTGCACGGTTTTTGTTTCAGGTTTTATTACTTTTCACTTTATTTGCATTGTTTCTGGTTATTCATATCTCTGTCTTCTTAAGGAGCTTAGTAAAATATAATTTGCCTCCAGCAGAGACTTAGACATAAGTACGGCAAGTCTCAATTTTATTTTTGGTAAATCGGAAATAATACTTTTATATGTTCATTTTTTTTATCTGGGCAAATTTGCTCCTATATGATTCTCTTTGATTTTCCACATATAAATTCATATAATCTGAATATAATGATCAGGTTGGCATGAGTGTAATACTTGAATTTCTCTGCCTTTTATTATTCCTCACAAAAAAAGTCTAATACTATTAGGTAATAGTGGTGGATACCGGTTGATCTTGTTAGTTTCTCACTGTCATTAGAATGCCCCTATGATTTTACCACCAAGCAGAGTCACATCACTGATTAAAATTCTTACTATTATGACCATTTAAAAGCTTCTTTCCATTACCAATCTATCAGAATCTCATTGCCCAGACTCCTAGGTATTGTCTTCTAATCAGGATTGTCGTTACGAATACATAAGGCAGTAGTGTTCCAGCTGACCTCAGGCTGTCCAACTGACAGTCGCTGTAAAGTGGGGGAGATGATGAGACGACCCAGCCAGCCTCACTGATTGTGGCACAATCACAGGTGACTCCTGGCCTGCTCTGGGGGGACTTAGGGCTTCTGTTCTGATGCAGCGTATTGATAAGAATAGAGTTAGCCCTAGAATTACAAGCCAAAACAAGCACATCTCCACCATACAAACAATTCCTAAAACTTCACATTCCATTATCTGTATGTCTCTTGCAGCTTTTTTAAACTTTAATTCCTAGGAGAGGAGTTTTCACACAGGAAGTATTCACGAATCCGTTGCCATCAGTCGGTTCTGACTCCACAACCCTATAGGACAGAGTACAACTGCCCTGTAGGGTTTCCAAGGAGCACCTGATAGTTGACACAGCTGCCCTTTTGACTCACAGCTGAGCTCTTAACCAGTGAGCCACCGAGGGCTTCCAGGTACTCACTGCGTTGGTAAACGAGTTTGGAGGTTACATTGTTAATAATGTTCTATGAGGTAGAGCATATCATTTATTTGTGACATTTATTAAAGATACTTGAGACCACAGATGTCTTATGCATTAATATGATTAGAAAATAAAAATTTAGCCTTTTCTGTCTCCAAAATGAACACAGAGAGAAGAAAGAAGCAAAACATTCAAGGAAATGGCAAGAAGGAAATATTTTCCATATGTATATATATTTCACTCAGAGCCAGTCAACTTGTTCCAAGTATGACTTAATTCTTTCACCATTTAAATGTTTTTTTTTGATTTGACGATGAAATCTTTTCTGAATTACTCCTTTGTGCCGTGATTTCAGTTTTCATTCATTGGAAAGGTTCATTTTTAACAAAGTTACAGAAAGCAAAATTCATATTTCCTAATAGATGTCTGTACACCATGAATGCTGTTTTTTATTTCAAAGGCTTGAAGTGCTCAGACATACAGGGGAAGTGACCTGCTCTGCTCAAGGGCAGTAATTTCAGGTTGAACATCAAAGGAAGCTCTCACCCACCATGAAGCTTTCAACAGTCTTCCTGCCTGTCAGAGCAAGGTTCTTCTGAGAGCCAGCCTTTTTCTGAGCATAGAGTCAAAAAGCTTGATGCATCACAGGCATTTTGCCATCTCTCCCATCTGTGACCAGAGAGAAAGTTCATGTCCTTATTCCCTAATAATCTGCTGACATTGATGACTGTAACTAGAGACAAACAGATTTCACCTGCAAAGCGCATCTTGCTAGAGCTTAAATTAGCTGAACTAAGTTTAGAATACTTTAACATATACCTGATGGTCCCTGTAAGTGATAATAAGTGGATTCCATGTCATGGGGTGGGTAGATAAAGCTTGATGTCTGAACTGAAGTTGTAAAGTTCTGAGTATTATTAAAAAAGTATAAATGATTTCAACTATGGTCACAGTTCAGACCACAGCATGGCAGCAATCTAGAGGACACTAGCACAGATATAAATACAATATTCAGCAAAAGACCTATTTTTGGCAATCTTGTGAACAATTTCTTTTATAAAAATGAAGTATAAATGTACTCATGCTTTATTACTGTTCAAATGGATATAATTTATAATTATGCTTTATTGAGTATTATAAGGATTTCAATACAGGTGGCCACGGGGATAATAGGAAACCAGGAAAAAAAAACTGCACCATTTATGGAACAGAAAATTACTCTTCTTGCTGTGCAGAATGTGGAATATAGAATAAACTTTCAAATTAAGGAGAGAAAAAGAATCATACATTCCAATAGAAAAAGAAGCACCACCCCCACCCAGAATATTGACTCACCAAAAAAAAAAAAAAAAAAAAAAAATGCAGAAGACTAGCAGGCATTTTGAAAAGGAAATCTAGCCTTAAAAGAAGAGGCTCATAATTTTTTTAACACCACTTTTCTGAATAAAAAATAAAAGTTTTAAAAATGATCATCTTCACTGAAGCAAAAACTCTCATACAATGAAGCTGGGAACATAAATTTGTATATTCCTTTTGAAAGATAATTAAGATGCATAATCATTGACATATTTTGCCTAGCAATTTTCCTTTTAAAAATAACAATAAGTTATTAATATTGACATACCGATAATTATCATATAATTATTATTATACAATAATCACTACAGAAGTTTTGCATCATAATTAAATTGAAAGTTGCCTACATGTCTACAAATAGAAGAATGCTCATTCATTTAATATATGTTTAATTTGCTAATATGTTCCAGTTACTGTCTTAAGGCTAATACTTGTTTAGTAATTATTCTATGAAGACATTCTAAACGAATTACATATTTATGTACATTTTCTTTTTATCTTTGGCCTCTCACCAAAAGATATGCATCAGGGCCAGTTGTTTCCGTTTTACTGATGAAAACTCTGAAGTAAAATGGTTTAACAAATGTGTCCAAAAGCTTATAGTAACCCAAGACCCCATCCAGGAGAGGGAAACCAGGATTAAAAACAGTCAGTGTGATTACAGAGAAATGAACTCTGAGCTCTTAAGGCCAGAGAGAATGTTTAATCAAAACTTCATTAATGAAAATGATTTTTAAAGCTTATTCAATTATTGCTTATTTGATGAATGTATTGTGAATAGACATACAATTGATAATATATTATATACAGCATAATGTAGCATGATGTATCCTTTTTTCACCAAATCACATTGTACCAAATGATTGATTGTAATGTATAAATTACTATAAAAGTATAGAAAGTTATAAAAGGGGAGTCTTGCAAATGCAAAAAGAATTAATAAAATAATAAAATGAGTATATTAGAAGAAAAATTCCTTAAGACTAGTATCTTCAACTAAAAAGAGCACCATAAGTTTCTCTAAAATTAATTAGAAGATACATTAGTTGTTTTGTAATGATATATATTTTTAAAATTTTGACAACTATGATGAATAAACAAAGAACTCAAGTTATTTCCTGTTGTCTTGTTGTATGCGTGTGGTATTGTCATCTCAACAGACATCTGCATTAACCCTTGACTGTAGTCCCTCAGTCTCTGCAGTGAGTGTAGCAGGTGGTGCCGAAAATAGAACGTCTGGGCAGTGATCGTCACCGCTGGGTTTTTTATTCTGTGTGTCGGCTTGCTAACTGGTTATGTTGTGGAATGGGAGGCTGTCTGCTGAGTATCTTGTGCTTTGAGCTGTACTGCTTTTTGTTGCTCTGGCAAGTTCTATAGAGCCTCTGTTACAGATGCAGCCAACTTAAGTCAACACTTTGGATAATTATCATAGTATTTAGAAATAGGAACATGGGGCAGGACTCTCATCTCCCCAACATACAAACTCATCAAAATGACTATACTTTGTGCTAGAAAAGTCCCCATTGGGCAGCCAGTCATGAAAGAACAATGATTAGGAAATTTGCGACTGACACTAGAATCAAGACAAAGACTTTACCCTGATTAGCTGTGTGTCTCAAACCTGCTCTACAGAGCACTCAGGAAAGATACTCTGCAAAAAGAAAGACAAGGATGCATTAGGTGGTTGTTGCTGAAAGAAAAATCATTTAAGAAAAAAAAAATTTGTGTGTGTCAAGGGGGAGCAGCCATTAGGTGATGCTAAGGTTCATCCTCTTAATAGCAGGCAGCTCAGAAGAAAGCACAATCTGCTTGCTAGAAGTGAAGAGGGTTAGGAGCACTTACTGACGAAGAGTAAAGAACATAGACTTCGTGTGGATTGCAACTCAACATCAAGAAAACAAAATTCTTCGCAACTGGATCAGTAAGGAACATCATAATAAACGGAGGAAAGTTTGAGGTTGTCAGTGATTTCATTTTACTTGGATACACAGTGGAAGCAAGAGTGAAGAAATCAAACAAGTCTTGCATATTGCAAGTACTGCAAAAGATCTCTTTTAAGTGTTAAAGAGCAAAAACGTACATTGAGGTCTAAGATACACTTGACCTAAGCCATTGGATTTTTAATTGTCTCATAGGTATGAGAAACCCAAACAATGAATAAGGAAGACTGAAGAAGAATTGATGACTTTAAATTATGTTGTTGGGGGAGAATGTTAAACATACCATGGACTACCATGCAATAGTGAAGGATTCTACAGGGAAACAATTAAATGACTCAAAGAGCATCAAAACCTGATGGAAGGAATACACAGAGTCATTATACCAGAAAGAGTTGGTCGGTGCTCAGCCATTTGAAGAGGTAGCATATGACAAGGAGCCAAGAATACTGAAGGAAGAAGTCTAAGTTGCATTGAAGGCATTGGCAAAAACCAAGACTCCAGGAATCAATGGAATATCAGTTGAGGTATTTCAACAAACAGATGCAGCTCTGGAAGTGCTCACTCATTTATGCCAAGAAATTTGGAGGACAGCTACCTGGCCAACTGACTGGAAGAGAGTCATACTTATGCCCATTCCAAAGAAAGGTAATCCAACCGAATGTGGAAATTACCAAACAGCATCATTGATATCAAATGCAAGTCTGTCCCATAGAGTTTGGGAGAAGTGTCTTGTGCATTTGAACTGCCGACCTCTTGGTTAACAACCATAACATTTAACTACTGTGGCATCAGGGCTTCCATCAAAGAATTAGCGTATTTGTGTATTTTATGCTTGCTTATTGTGTCATAGCTTCTTGTTTTGTTTCATTTCGATATGCCCCAGTAGGCTGCTTATGTGAGGCTAATTTCATTATTCATTCCTTGGAAGTTCTAACATGCTGTCATTAGATGGTTAGATCTGTTACTACATATGTACAGAAAGGAGTTGATTTTCTTTTCTTGTCTGGATTCAGTTTCAGGTTTTCAGGTAGTCAGTCACCAAGAATGTGAAGTATGCGCTCAACTACTGTCCTAAATGGGTAGGAGTGACTGTGCGTCCACAGGTATCTGGCGGCAGTAGGGTTCACACGCTGCGCAAGGTAGGGAGTTGCCTGCCATCTTTCAGTCTTGGTCTAAATTGTTTTCTTGCTCCCTAAAGCACATGGGTGGGTGGGTTTTGTAGGTGGCCTGTGGGGCCCAGAGCTGTTTGCTATAAGGACTGGGCAACACCACTTATTTTTGGAGCTCTGTTGTGAGTGGCTTGGTAGAATCAGTGGAGCCACCAGTCCTGATGCCCTTAATGTAGACAGATGAAGACACTGCTTAGTAGGCAAAGCAGTGTCAGACGTCAGAAACATTTCTCTGCTGTATAGCTAATACAGGTGAAGTTAGACTTCAGTTATATACTCTTTGTACTGTGCTAATGAAGGTCTATGCTCTTGAAATAGGCCCACTACCTGAGAACCTGAGCTGAACGCATACAAGAAAACTGACTCCTTTCCGTACTTATGTAGTAACAGATCAAATCACCTAATGACAAAATGTTAGAGCTTCCAAGGAACCAATAATGAAATTAGCTTACATAAGCAGCCTACTGGGGCATATCAAAATGAAACAAAACAAGAAGCTATGACACAATAAGCATGCATAAAATACACAAGTGTGATAACCCTTTGATGGAAGCCCTAATGGCATAGTGGTTAAGTGCTACAGTTGCTAATCAAAAGGTCGGCAGTTCAAATGCGCAAGACACTCCTCCCGAACTCTATGTGACAGGGGTGAAAGTCATTCAAAATCTGTGCACCCCATGCCTATTCCTGAGCAAAGGAGCTATTTTGGCTCTGAGTTCCCATCTTAAGGGAGCTGAAAGATTATTTTTCCTGTTTGTTAATTTGTTCCCTCTCCGAGGCAGGGTGAACGGCTGACAGTGCATGACAAGTTTTAATTCCAGCCCAGGGATCACAGTCTCTGAAGCTAGCTTAGAGCAGGAAGGGGACAGCTAATTGGAAGAAAGTTTTTTCCCAAAGAGGTATTTTTTGATCCATGTGGTAATTTAGACATATATACCGTCTTTTGCCAGTTGAACACTGCCTTTCACTGATTCTGGAGGAGTAAGTAGATTCTCCATTGCTCAGTTTCTCCCGACATGGAAAACGTGTCCCAAATGCTATTGCTTGCGTTGCCACACATGCCAGCTGATTTGGCCTGCAGGGTACTTGTTCCCACCAGGTTAATTCCAGAAACTCCTCATTGCCTCTGAATTGTCTCTCCCTCTCCCTACCACTCAGTCTGATTCTTCAACTTTGCCTTTAATGTGCAGCACTCCTAGATTATCCTATGTCATTGATACACTTGTTTTGTCAGGTCTTCCTTGTAAGAGAAACCTTAGCTACTCCACCATATTGGCCCTGGCTTAATCTCTTGTTTTGATTTTTTAGAAATTGGAGTATTACAAATAAAATAAAGCTCTACCTGTGAAATACACTGAACCCTGTCTCTTCTCTACTTCGAGTTATTATTGCTGTTTCTAGTTGATGTTGATTCACACAACACACAAATAGTTCTGACACACGAGAGATCTATATGTGTATGGTAAAACTGTAGTCCGTAAGATTTTCAAGGCTACAATCTTTCAGAAGCATATCACCAGGCTTTACTTCTGAGGCTCCTCTGGGTGATTTTAACTGCCACCCTTTCAGTTAGTAGTCCAGTTTTTGTCTCTGTCTACTTTCTAACAGCTGTTCGATTGGTCATTATGCTCTCCTGCATTTTGCCTGATCTCCTTCCTAATGTCTTGAGGATTTCTAAATTTTAACCTTTTATATTGTACCTCTTATAATTCCAGGAAGTTCTCTCCATCTGGAAAATGTGTTGATTCTTTGTTTTGGGAGCTTTCTGAACCCATTGTGGTCTGCCTCTTTAAGTGATTTGATATTGACTATTGTCTTCAAGGCATCAGTAAGTTGTGCTTATGTTTGCTTCCTGTTCTAGCATCTTGTTTTATTTTCTTTTGCAACACACAAATAGGCTGGTCATGTATGCTAGTTTGGTTACTGGCACCTTTGGAGTTCTAATGTCCTGTCACCAGGTGGTTGGAGGTGTTACTAGGCAAGTGAGACTAGGAGTTCATTTACTTTTCTTGTATGGATTTAGCTCAAGTATCCAGGTAGTCGGTCAACAGGTATGTGCTACAGAGTCTCCTCTATAGTTCTAGATGGGTTGGAGTTATTGGTCTAGGCACACATATCTTTCTGTAACAGGATGGTGACAGCTGTCACTGAGTGTCTGTAAGTAAGGCTTGTCCTCTTATGCCTGAGCCTAGGTGAAGGAACTGTTTCTTTCCTGAATTCTCTGCTCTGGGAAGTCATCAGATTTTTTATTTCCTTTTCCCCTCTTTGTTATTATATCTGTTATATAGTTCCCTTGCTAAGTCTAGGAGAATGACTCAAGGTTCATGTAGAGAGTTCTACTTCTGGCCCAGGAGTGAGTCAGTCTATGGAGCTCTGCACAATGCAAAGAATGGAGGGGGAAGTTCTGGGAAAAGGAGAGAGGTTTATCCTGAAGGATAGATCTGCTTGTGGTGGGTTAGATGCAAGCCACTTAGCTTTTAATGATCAAGCGCTGTTACTTACTGATTCTGGAGGTGTGAGTGGCTCTCTGCTGCTCAGTCTCTCGCTGAGGAGGACAGCCTCCAAACACCACTGTCCCACTTACCAGGTTGGATGCACCAATTCCTGTTGTGTCACGTCTGGCCAGTTCTAAGTACTTCTGGACCTGCTCTTCCATGCCCACTGCTTAATCTGATTTCTCAACTTTCACTTTGATTTTCAGGGCTCCTCGAATGTCATATATAATCAATTTATGTATAATCAACTTGCTGGTTCTTTTGGGTCTTTGTTGTGAGAGGTACCACAGGGTCTGACTGCCCTTCCATCCTGGCCCCACGTCCAGTAGTCCGGTTCTTACCTGCTTCTAACAACAGTGGACTTCTAAGTCATTGCATCCTGATGTTGGTATGAGTTTCCTCTATACATGTTTCAGACATTTTCTTATATATGCATGTGTTTCATCAGCCAGCCAAGTGCCGTCGAGTCGGATCAGCAATATCTAATTTTCTTAAGTGAATTTCTTTTCTCAAAGTATTATAGTTTGTAATTTTTGTTGCTATATGGGAAATTCATTCATTCATTTTTAAGTCTTATAACTGTGTTTTATCATGTTACACAGTATGACAACTGAGTCCACAAGCTGAATATCACTACAGTCACCTTTGAAGTACTTCCCTTGAGAAGCTAAGCACTGATGCCAGAACCTAGTTGAATCTTGAACTTGTTTCCACTTTTGAAACTCTTTCTGGAGTGGTCATTGCACATGGTGGCTCTGTGGCAAGTTCTCAAACTTAATCGTGTAGTTGTCTCTGAGGGAATTTTTAGACAGAAAACAAATAACTGTATTGGAATACTCCCCTACCCACCTGATTTGGCCCCTGATGACTTTTTTCCTTACCAGAAGATAAAGGAAATTTTGAAAGGAAGAAGATATTTTGGTGCCATTCAGGACATCAAGGGTAGTGGGTGCCCATTCTAAAAAAAGAGTTTCAAAATTGCTTTGAAGGGTAGATTAGGTTTTGTTGTAGGTGAATAGCTTCCCAAGCAGAATACTTTGAAAGTGACTGCAGTTATATTCAGCAGTGAGGTATGTAGCACTTTTTCTAGGATAATTTTGCAAATTTAATTGGCAATCCGTGTATATCACAAATAATTCCCCCTGTTTCTAAAAAGAACCTTGAAATATAAACATCATTGCAGAAATCTCCTTGTCCTCATACCTAAGAGTTTCTGTGGACTAGCCAATTAGATATGGAGTGTCAGAATTACATAAGATGCACTTCTTTAATACAGCTATATATTGCCAAAATGGTTATGCAAATTCACTTTTCTGCCAGCAAAGTATAAAAGTTTTATTATCCATATATCCCTGTACCAATTGTTAGTTTCCCATCTGGTGGACATGAAATGTTAGCTCATCGGCATTTGTATTTGTATCTCTGGTTACAAGTGAGAATGATGTTTTTTTTCCTTCATATTCTCCATTCTCATGTTTTCCTGCTTCAAAGACATACTGTTCACTTAGAAATACTTTCTCTTTTTAACTGCTTTGTAGATGCTCTTCTACTTTGGCTATGGATTCTTAATTGGCTATAGGGATAAAAACATATAAATTATAGTTCAAAGCTTGTAGTCTTTCTTTTTCATAGTATCTTTCATAAAGAAAAGAATTTCTGATTTTAACATAGTTTAACATAGTCCAGTTACATAGTAGTTTCACTATGATCGAAGCACTTTATGTTTCTTAGTGCCTCCTTTCTTTCCTATTTCTACAATGACTTTTTTTTTTCCTATTCTCTCCTTCTGAAGGTTTTGTGATTTTTCTTCATATTTAAAGACTTAGTAAGTTACATCAGCTTCTGGTTGAGATGAAGATACAAGGACAAGATTCACTATTATATTCAAAACAGCTCCCCACAGCAGATAAAATATATGCAATGACAACTGTTAAGACCCTGGGTATCAAGCAGCAAAGAACAGTGATCGCTGAGAGATAAGAAATAACTAGATGAGATAAATACCATGATTATCCCAGCTTACTGACAGAAGTTTCAAGGCTCTGACTCATACAGAGAGGGTGAGCCTTGACAGACACTTGTTGTCTTCCAGAGACCAGAATGAGAACGCAGAAAGATCGTGGAAATTAGAATGCACATGTCAAAATACTGGAGAAGAAAGAGTTGAACAGAAAATTTTGAAAATATTCCCAACCCATACCAATTGCCAGCAAGTCAATTCCAGCTCATAGAGACCCTGTAATGATAACACAGGGTAGAGCAGAATTGCCTCATAGGATTTCCAGTGCTGTAAATCTTTATGGGGTTAGAGCTGTTCTGTCAGGGAGCAGTCTTTAGATTAATAGCTCTTAACCAAAATGCCACCAAGGCTCCTCTCATACTCTGTACGCCTCAGTAGGCCAGGCCTAGGCTGAGGGAAGAAAAGTCCACAGGGCACAGTCCATTTGAGGCTACTCCTGCATTTGAATGAAGCTGAGAGTGCTTCCTTAAATTTCGCAGCCTGGTGGTCTTTCTTGCCACACCATAGTCTGGTCCTGCTCCTCAGTTATTCAGCTAACTATTGGTAGATATTTGCCCATGGGGCCCCTGGTGGTACAGAGGTGACAAGACCTCTGGCTGAGACTAGGGGGCTAGATTCATAATAAAAACGCAAAAAAATAAGAGAATACAGTGTTCCGTCCCTATACGGGGCCAAAATAGTCTCTATTTTTCTGGCTTGACTGGAAAATGCTGTGATTCGTAGACTGTTGGGAAAAGAACACAAAGGATTTTGCCTTGTCTCACTCAAAATGAAATCAAGTGATGTCATGTGGATTCCAACTCACAGTGACCCTATAGAACAGAGTAGAACTACCCCCATGTGGTTTCCAAGACTATAAATCTTTAATGAAACAGACTGCACATCTTTCTCCTAATTGGCAGCTGTCAGCTAATAGCTATAATGCATTGACATATAAACGCTGCTGTCCAACGCTGAGTCAATTCTGACTCATAGCAACCCTTAGAATAGAGTAGAACTGCTCATAGAGTTTCCAAGGAGCATCTGGTGAATTTCAGCTGCTGATCCTTCAGGTGAACAGACGTAGCACCTAACCCCTATGCCACCAGGTTTTCAGTGATGTCTATAAAATACTGAGAAAAAAAATAAATGTAAAATTTGAAATCCAGGAAAATTATGTTTACAAAATAAGTGGAAAATAAAGATGTTTCCAGACAAACAAAAATTGAAAGAACTGACTAGCAGCAGACCTATACTACATAAAATGTTAAAAGTGAAATAAAAATAATACTAAACCAAATAGAAACAAGGATCTATAAAATGAATAAGAAGCAAAGCTAGTTTGTAAAGAAAGGGTTGTCTTTCAATAAATGTTGATAAGACGTTTTAGCTACTTCCTTCCCCAATTTAACTTTAATCCAACTCTCAAACCGTAAAGTTAACTCAAGATAGACTGTGCATCTAAAGATAAACCTGCAAAAGTTCTAAAACAGAACATGAGAAAACCTCTGTGAACTTGTATTAGTCAAAAATCTCTTTATTATAATACTAACAGCCTTTGAGAAAAGTCCATGACTTTTGATAGGTGAGACAGCTGAATTGCAGAGGTGGCCTGGCTGCCTTTCAATACCCAGAGACAGGAACCTAGACTTGTCTGATCAAAGGCAGAGTGATCTTTCCCAAACCATGTAACACTCTGGCTCTTGATGTGGTGCGGGGCTTACCTCCCATTTACTGACTGACTTTAATGTTAAGAACACATTTAGTTGCTGCTCACTGTGCTGGCATCTAGAATTGCTGAAGACAGGGAGACAGCGTCCCTAACAAAGAGTATCTCTGAGCCAGAGAGAGGGCAGAGACCTGCCGTGTAATCAGATAAGTGCAACACCGAGAGGTAACTGCTCACAAAGAATGTACCCAGCGTTGTAAGGATGCGGGAGAGCCAAGCTCTGCTTAGCGTGCGGGGGAGGTTTTCCTGAGGAGATGGTAGAGATTTCAGGGCAGAGCAGAGAGTTGCCTGTGAGTGGGTTTTGAAGACTGCCTGCCTGGTAAATTCCCGAGGGCAGGCTATCACATTCTTCTTTGCCAGATCCCTTTCTAAGGCTTGCAGGGGTCCCCAAGTGGGAATAATGTAAGTTGAAAGTACTGTATTTGCTTTTTGGGATCTTACGTCTCCCTGGGAAATTTCATCATTACCATCATTCAGGTAATAACAAGGCCATGAAGAAAGAGGAACTGTGTTTTATATTACGCTTCTTTCTTACTCCTGAGCTGGTGTAAGAGCTTATTAATCTTTCTTTTATGACCTGACACTTTATTCAGCACTAAAAAGATGGAAATCTAGATAGGCACTGATACTACAAACATAGCGAGTCTCCAATTAGACATTGAAAAAGAAATAAAAATAAAGGAAAATTTCCATCTACTTCCCTCCTCGTCCCAAGGATGTAGAAGACTCAGGTATTTGTTGTTAAATAAATATGTGTTTCCAAACAAGAGCTATCTTTTTAAGTCTAAACTCACATATAAACATGACCAAACTCAACCTCTTTTCTCCTTTTACACTCCATCTAGTTATTTGCATTTCTTTAAACCCTAGAACTGGAAGGATGCTAGACACGTTCTCCAACCCAAGTCAATGGATCACTTTCGACTCGACGGCACTTGGCTTTGGCTTAGTCCGTTTTATTTTTTCCTTATGTTTCCACGACTGTTACCTTAGTTGAAGTGTTCATCACTTCTCTTGTATTTTCTCATTCATTGGTCACTAAGACTAATGCTATCTGTCAGTACCTTAGGGGTTCCTGGGTGCTACAGTTACAGTGCTGCTCAGCTGGCCAAAGAACGTAGAGGTTTGAATCCACCCAGAGACACCTCAGCAGAAAGGATGGGCTACCTACTTCTCAGAAATTAGCTGTTGAAAATCCCGTGGAGTACAGTTCTACCCTAATACCCATGGGCCCGTCAAGTCAGAGTCAGCTCAACAGCAGCTCAGCACCTTAGCTCAAGTCCTCACATTTCCCACCAGAATTTTCCTAGTCACATTCTGATTGGGATCTAAGTTTAGCCCCATCCAAGCAACCAGCACAAATCTGATAACATGAGTTATCTACTAAACGTGGTCTTACACACAGCCCTCATTAATGGAATGAGTTCTATGTGACCCAGCACAACACACGAAGTTTTGCACAGCCCATCCTATTCCCAACCATTTCTATGTCATTTCCTTCTGTTGAGTATCACCCTCATGCTTCCAAACTCTGACATACAGGGACTTTCTCTCATGCCCAGTTATTTGCAGCTCCGTCTTCTCTCCTCACCCTGTGACAGCACACTCCTCCTTTTCACGCTTTGCTTCTAAGTATCCACTTAATGAACACCTGTCCCCTCCTGCCCACCCTCTCCTCTCATCTCTAGAAAGAAACCAGTAGGACAGCCTCCTATATACGTATAAAACCATCCAGTACACACATCATAGGCTCACTCTGTGTCCCCAAGTCCAGTCCATTTAGTAACTGAAGTGTTGATCTCAGTACTGGTTTCAGGTCCAGACCAGCAGCAAGTCTAGGGGCCTTGTTCCCAGGGGAGCTTCCAAGCTGTCGGACCATCATCTCTGGTCTTTTAGTAGAGTTCTTGGTCTGCACACCTCTTTTTCCGATGCTACATCAGGGACTCTACATTGTGTTGACTGTCAGAGCTGTCTTTGGTGGAGGCCACGCACCATCTGGTTCTTCTGGTCTCATGCTGATGTAGTCTTCCAATCATATGAATCCTTCTGTCTCCTGGGTTTACTTTCCTCGTGTGTTTGATATTCTCAATTCTCATCTGTTCCAGGTGGATTGGGACCCATTGATGTTCCTCAGATGGCAACCTGCAGGCTTTTAAGACACAGATACCACTCACCAATATTGGTTACGGAAAGCTCTCTTAGAAAAAGCCTAGTTATGCCAATTGACCTCTATGTCCTCTAAGGACACGGTCCCCAGACCCCTGTCCCTATTACTGTGTCCTTGGAAATGCTGGGTTGAATTTAGAGAAACTTTTCACTTATGGTGCGGTCCAGTTATGCTGGCTGGCCTGCCTTCTACTGTGTACTGTCACTCCCTTCCCTGTCACTTCCTTCTCCTAACAGAATTCCTAATGACTATGTAATCTATGAACACCATCCTCCTTCCTTCTCCATCCTGGGAACTTCCCAATTTCTAAATGGGGTATTTTCTTTTTCTCGTCTTCACATTTTTTATTTATTTATTTGTTTATTTTTAGTGCAGTGTCTTTGCTCTGAATCCTCTTCCCACCTTTAAATATTTGGCACTTGCAATGTTACCTCCAATATTTTCTCTTGATCAAACAAATTTGCTTGACTTCTTCAGCCTAAACCTCAATGCCACAGCCGAGTGCCGTCGAATCGGCGCACTACATTTCTTTGTGTAAGTTCTGTTTCCTCACCCTTACACCCACAGGCAGGTCACTGTTTCAGACGGTACCACATTAACATAAATAATATGTAGTGTTTTACATTCCAGCCTTCTACTGGATGACCTCCATCCTGTGTCTCCCCTTTATTACTTCTGGTTCTGCTAAGTGATATCGCATTTGCTTTGGCAAATAAGACTGCCCTATTAAAATCACAGACACCTACGACCTGTGTGATTTACTGTGGTTGACAGCAGACACAGAATTATTGTCAGCTTCCACCTTTGCACAGCTGGGTCCGCTGATGCTTTTCATCCCGGCTTACAACCTCCTCCGTTCCTAAGTAAATTTTTACTCAAGTGGCCGGCACACAAACACATTCAGGAGAGCTAAGAAATAAGCTCTTCCACCAGATGGGGATTAACGGTCAGCTCATTCATGGCTCCCAAGAGCCCCCTTGCTTTGTAGTTAAAGTGTGGACACTGTGTACTCAGGAAAATCTTCCTCATGCCCATGCTCACTAAATAAACATCATTATTTGCCAACTGTGAGTCCCCACGTCACAGGTCTCTCTTTCCTGACCTAAGTTGCTGAGATACAAGAACAAGCACACATAAATGTTTTTTGGAAGAGAGATGAGAAAATAAACCAATCTGCTTGAAATCAGCAATATATCCAGCCACACCATTAAGATCTGCCTCACTGTGGTGATTTCTTGTCAACGGCCAGCTGGACTGTTACCATGGTTCCTGGGACTCCTCAGTCTCCTCCTCACAGCTTTATTCTGTCTCCAGTTTATGACATCTCTCATTCGCTTCTGGATAATCAAACTCAGGGGCCAGTCAAAGACCCACCTTCAGTCTCACACACTGTACTCATCGTCTGCACCTTGTTGCAGGTGCTGTCCGTGAAAAACCTGCCTTTACATTTCACTCTCTGCCTTCTGCACACACGCTGTCAGTCATAGCAAACTCAGAGACAGATAGATTATTTTATTGGTAGGAAATAGATTTTTTATTAATGCAAGCCATATTGGCCACTGTAAAAGAACAGGCACCCTGTAGACTGTCCCAGTCTTACTGATCACAAGCAAAGCTCACCAGTAATTGTTAGAAAATGCTTAGATATTATGATAGTCCATGGAAAAAACAGACTTACATTATACAAATAGTCTTTTAGTGTATTTAGTGTATATATTACTATTAACTTTTGGCTTAGTTTAGTTTTAGTATATCGGATTCATAAAGAAAGAGATACATTCATTGCATTAAAAACAAAACAGAAAACACATCTTTGTGCCTCATATAATTAGGAACTCTAAGTCTAAATGTAGTTTCTATAAATAAACCCTCTACTGGTTTCTCATAGCTTATATGAGGACTGCCAAAGAAGTTCACAAACTCACCCCACAAAATGTACTACATAACTCATTGCTGAATATCACTACAATCACCTTCGAAGTCCTCCCCTGGCGAAGCTACACACCGATGCCAACACCTAGTCTACCCTCCAAAGCAATTTTGGAACTCTCCTTCTAGAATGACCATCAGAGCAGTTGTCCTATTACCCTTTATGTCCTGAAAGGCATCATAATGTCTTCTTTTCAATATTCCCTTTATCTTTAGGTAAAGAAAAAGTCATCGGGGGGCAGATCAGGTGAGTAGGGAGGGTATTCTAATACAGTTATCTGTTTACTGGCTAAAAGATTTATACAATTATACAATGAAATTTGTGAACTTGACACCTTGCCACCATGCACAATGGCCATCCCAGAAAGAGTTCCAGAATTGCTTTGAAGGGTGCGTTAGGTACTGGCTTCAGTTCATAGCTTCTCAAGGGGAAAACTTTGAAGGTGATCATAGTGATATTGAGCAATGAGGTATGTAGCACTTAGAATAATTATGTTCACGGACTTAGTTGTCAGACCTCATATGTTACCAGGAAACCCTGGTGTCATGGTATTAAGTGCTATGACTGCTAAGCAAAAAGTCTGAAGTTCAAATCCACAGGAACTCCTTGGAAACTCTGCGGGGCAGTTCTGCTCTGTCCTATAGGGTTGCTATGAGTCAGAGTTGAACCGATGGCATTGAGTTTCATTTTTTTGGTATGTATTACCATATGCTAGTATTACCACATACAATATTTTTTATATTTGCCATTTATGAAAATTACCACTGGAGATTCAACTTTGCATATAGATGAATCCTTAAATTTGATCTTCCATCCCTACCTCCCTATCTCTTTCCTTTTTCTAAGCCATCAAGCTGATCTTCAAATCGTGGGCTATCTCCAGTGGCCTCAAAAGAACTTGAAACACCACTGAACACACTATTCTACTTCTAAATACAGCGTACTTTCAAATGGAGGAAATACATAAAATACTAGCATAAAGCATTTGTTCCAATACTACACATTCCCTTTAGCTCAGATTTTCTTTTTCTTCTGGAACTAGTCTCCAGAAAGAGACTTTTACTTTAATCATGAACTACAGCATCTCAAGCAGAGCCAGAGAAAATACTTCATGTCCTGATTGCCACTGCTACTCGGCTCTCCCGCCAGCTACTCATTTTGAAGTATGGTGATTTTATTAGCCAACTTCTCAGTCTTTCTTGATTTATCAGGTCATGCTTGGGAAGATGTGGTAGAAGCTTGCCATTTATTGGATTCTTGTGACACATTCAATCACCTAATAGTTACTAAATGTTGCTAGTTTATAGAACTTCTGATACAGTTGAAAATGGGTTAATCTGATTTTATTAATGTGCTATCTTTAATCCAGTTTCTAATATTACATTTGCACTAAACCCGTACTTTAGGCTTAGTAGAGGTCTGCAAAATTTGTCTGAAACTGTGACTCTTATGGGTCAAACCAAGGCTATTTTGTACTTTCACACTGCATCGTATTTTATGAGACACAGAAAACATGGTCATCTCTGAAAGGTTCAAGGTGAATCATGTCCTAGAATCAAGACAGGTTTAATCAATAACTTTCAAAGTGTTATTAGACTAAAGAATGCACAAAAGGGTACCTTCATTTGCTGATTTTTCCCTTCACATCCATATGGAAACTGTTATAAGCAAACCACATAATCAATCAAATGATTGCTTATTTGAGGTTCGTTTCATGCTGAAAACTGTTGATGTTTCAGGGGTTAAGCAAGTCCCTCTCCTCAATGACTTCACCATCTAACTCGAGATGTAAATCAGCTCCTGAAAAATTAATACATAACTTAAGCTAAATACTAAATGATGGATATGACTAGGGTAACTAAACATTTTAGAAATGCAGAACATCCAAGAGGTTTCTTGAAAAGTATGAAAATTAAGGAGACCCACAATGACAAACTGAAAAAGAGCTCCATCGGCAGCAGTATACTGGGTGACTCCTAGTCTCAAAGTCAGGACATCACAAAGGTTCCAAAGAGCGCCCACTACCTCAGTGTGTCACTATCATGCCACAGTGCAACATGTGGTTTGAAGCTGTGAGATCTGAACTTGCAGGATCGCCACCTCTCTGACCCTGGGGTACCGTAATTAAGAGCTACAGTGGTTAACCAAAAGCCCAGCAGTGGGTACTGCCTGTTTTTCCAACCATCATTTTTCTATCCTTTATTTTTACTTGTTAATTGATTGTATATTAATTTGAGCATCTGTATAGTTGCTGGCTTCTTTTTCGATTGCCTTTGCCTCTTCTTTGTCTCTGTCACTGAATTATTCCACACTCTTTGTCTGGCCTTTTTGACAATTATATTTTGGTCATCTTCTTCTTTTTTTCTCCTTACCATCTGGTAAAAATTCTGTCATTTGTCCTCCCTGTCATTGTTTCAGTCC
This sequence comes from Heterohyrax brucei, assembly GCA_028571685.1. NCBI lineage: Eukaryota > Metazoa > Chordata > Mammalia > Hyracoidea > Procaviidae > Heterohyrax > Heterohyrax brucei. Next base: position 69,294,429 of record CM053162.1, on the reverse strand, counting down.
TTGTATTTCTTAATTTTCTTTTCACTGCTTCTCAGAAAATGGTTCATTCTGTCCATATAGCTTTGTTGTTGCTGACGGCCATAAAATCGATGCTGACTCATGATCGCATCAATAACTCTCAAAGTGTTATTAGACTAAAGTAAACTCACTCCAAATGGTTTTTCAGACTGTGAGATTTGGGAGCAGATCCCTGGGTCTGTTTTCTTAGGCTCCTGTGAGTGGGATTGAACCACCAGCCTTTCTAATAGTTGTTGAGCTCATGACTTAGAGACTTTCACTAATTTAAACTCCTTCTTCACGTTAACATTAAAAAAAAGAACAGAAAATCCAATGGGCAAATGATATAAACAGGCACTTTACCAAAGAAGACATTCAGATGGCTGATAGATACATGAGGAAATGCTAACTAGCCATCACAGAACTGCAGATCAAAACTACAATGAGATACCATCTCACTCAACAAAGTTAGCATTAATCAAAATAGCACAAAATAATAAAATTCTGGACAGGTCGTGGAGAGACTGGAACACTTACACACTGTTGGTGGAAATGTGAAATGGTACAGCCACTTTGGAAATCAATTTGAGCTTCTTTAAAAAGCTAGAAATAGAAGTACCACTCTATCCAGCAATCTAACTTCTTGGAACATACCATAGAGAAATAAGTCATCACATGAATACACGTAGGCACAACCATTTCACAGCAGCGCTAGTCATAATAGCGAAGAGATGGAAACAATTTAAGTGCTCATCATTGGATGGATAAATCATGGTATATTCACATAATGGAATATGACTAAACGATAAAGAACAATGATGAGTAGGTCAAACATGCCATAACTTGGATGAATCGACAAAGCATTAGACTGAGTACATTTAGCCTCAAAAGGACAATCACTGTATAAGACCGCTATTATAAGAACTCAAGAAAAGTTTTAAGTTGAAAAAAATAGCCTTCGATGGTTATGAGGGTGGGGGAGCCGGGAAAGGGGTCTTCACTAAGTAGATAGTAGACAAGAATTATCTTAGCTGAGAAAAAGGACAACACACAACCCAAAGGGAGTCAGCACGACGGGAGTAAACCAAAGCTAAGATGTTTCCTGAACACAACCAAACACTTCAAGGGACATACTAGCAGGGGCAGGATTCTAGGGACCATGGATTCAGGAAATATCCGAGTCAATTAACATGTCGTTGTTGTGGGTGCTGTTAAGTTGGTTTTGACTCCTAGCCACTCTGTGCTCTATAGAAGGGGACGCTGCCTGGCACTGCGCCACACCTACCATCGTTTTTATGGTTAAGTCCATCATTGCAGCACTCTGTAAACCTATGTGGTTGAGGGTCTTCCTAGTTTTCACTGACCCTCCACTCTGCTGAGCATGATGTCCTTCTCCAGGGACTGATCCCTCCCGACAACATGTCCAAAGTACGCGAGGCACAGTCTTGCCATCTTTGCTTCCAAGTAGCACTCTGGTTGTACTTCTTCCAGAACAGATCTGTCTGGTCTTTTGGCGGTCCCTGGTGCATTCAATATTCTTCTCCAACACTACAGTTTAAGGGCATTATTTCTTCTTCTGTCTTCCTTATTCATTGTCCAGCTTTATCATGCATACGGAGCAACTGAAAATACCTTGGTTTGGGTTGGGCTCACCTTAGTCCTCAAGGTCTTATCTTCACTTTTCAGTGCTTTAAAGAGGTCCTTTGTAGCAAATTTTTCCAATGCAATGCATCTTTTGATTTCTTAACTTCTGCTTCCATGAGTGTTGATTGTGGACCTATATAAAATGAAATTCGTGACAACTTCAACCCTTTTTCCATTGATCGTGGTGTTGCTTACTGGTCCAGTGGTGCAGACTTTTATTTTCTTGATGTTGAGGTGAAAGTCATAGTGACAATTGACATAACAAAGTTTATTAAGAAAATGTTCTATATTCTAGCTTGATAAGTGGCATTTGGGATCTTAAAAGCTAGCAAGCGACTGTCTAAGATGCATCAGTTGGTCCCAACCCACCTGGAGCAAAGGAGAGTGAAGCACACGAAAGACATAAGGAAAATATGAGTCCCAAAGACTGAAGGGACCACATAAACCAGAGACTCCATCAGCCTGAAGCCAGAAAAATCAGAGGCTGTCTTGCTACCACCGGTGTTTGCCCTGGAAGGAAACACAACAGAGAGCCTCTGATTGTACAGAAGGAAGTGGGATGCAGAACTCAAATTGCAGTAAAAATACTAGACTTAGTAGTCTGACTAAGACTGGAGGGACCTCAGAATACATGGTCCATAGACTATCAGTCTAGAACTGAAACTATTCCTAAATCAACTCTTTAGCCAACGATTAGATTGGGGTAAGAGACATAAAATGATAGCCCAAACGAAAATGCTTCTTAGCTCAAGTAGATACATGAGACTAAATGAGTGGCTCCTGAACGGTCATGGGAAATCCAGTGTGGAAAGGAGTATACTGTCACGTTCCAGGGAGAGCAACTCAGATCACACAACAATGGGTGTATAAAAAAGCTGACTTGAAATGTAAACTTTCACTTAAAGCACCATAAAGAAACAACAACAAAAATCGAACCAGTTGCCTTTGAGTGAATTCCAAATCACAGGGACTCTACAGAGCAGCGTAGAACTACCTCATAGGGTTTCCAAGGAGCACCTGCTGGATTTGAACTGTTGACCTTTGCTTAGCAGCCAAGCTCTTCACTGCTATGCCACCAGCATTCCTCATTTCACACGGCTTTTTGGTAGCTTTCTCCTTTTATTTTCCTTTTCTTGTCAACATCTTCTTTTCACATTTTATTTCTTTTATGTATTTTCATAGGATACATATTTTTATGGATTTCATTGTAAGGACAAATGTGTTAGACTGGGTTTTACAGAAGAATCAACCTAGTGAAGTGTATATAAATGTAAATAAATGTTTCCACTGCTATCAAGTAAATTCTGATTGCTAGTGAGCCCATAGGGCTTTCAAGAATGTAAATCTCTACGGAAGCAAACTGATACCTCTTTCTCCTGCCCAGAACCTCTAGTAGTTTTGAACCACTGACCGTTCAGATAGTGGCCAATTGCTTTAGCCACTGCACCACCAGGGTTCCTGATAAATATACATTACAAAAATCTATTGCCATCAAGTTCACTGTGACCCATAGCGACCTCATTGGAGAGAAAAGAATTGCCTCATGGGGTAACTGGTAATACAGAATAGCTGCTAAAGTAAAACTACTGGCATTTTCATTACTGCACCACAAGGATTTCATAAACATATATGTTGTTAGGTGCCATCAAGTCAATTTTGACCCATATAAATGTTATGTACAAGAGAACAAAATATCGCCCTGACCTGAGCCATCCCCCAAACTACTGCTATGTTTAAGTCCATTGTTGCAGCCACTGTGTCAACCCATCTTGTGAAGAGTCTTCCTCTTTTTAGCTGTCATATTTTACCAAGCATGATGGTCTTCTCCAGGGACTAATCTCTTCTGATAACATGTCCAAAGTATTTGAGATAAAATCTGTCCATCCTTGTGTCTAATGAGCATTCTGACTGTATTTTTGCCAAGACAGATTTGTGCCTCTTTATGGCAGCCCGTGGAATACTCAGTATTCTTTGGCAACATCACAGTTTAAAGATGTTAGCTCTTTTTTTAGTTTTCCTTATTCGTTGTCCAGCTTTTGTATACACACACATAGGAGGTAACTAAAAACACTGTCAGTTGGGTTAGGTAAACTTTAGTCCTTAAAATGGTATCTTTTCTTTTTAGCACTTTGAAAGATTTTTTTTTTTTTTTGCAGGTTTGCCCAGTGTTATGTGCCCTTTGATTTCCTCACTGCTGTTTTCACGGGCATTGATTGTGGATCCAAGTAAAGTGGTCTGTTGACAACCTCAGCGTTTTCTCTGTTTATCCTGGTGGCTGCTTATTGTTCCAGTTGTCAGGATGTTACCCTTCTTTATGTTGAGGTGTAATCCACACTGAAGGCTGTGGTCTTTGATCTTCATCAGCGCTGCAAGTTCTCTTTGTTTCAACAAGCAAGATTATGTCATCTACATATTGCAGGTTGTTAATGAATTTTCCTTCAAACCTGATGCCCTGTTCTTCTTCATACAGTCCAGTTTCTGGGGTTATTTAATGAGCATACACATTTAATAACTATGGTGAAAGGATACAGTCTTGTAACCTGCTTTTTCTGACTACAAATCGTACAACTACTTTTGCTCTGTTCAAACAACTGCTTCTTGGTCTAGGTACAAGTTCCTCATGAGCACAGCTAAGTGTCATGGAATTCCCACTCTTTGCAACGCTTACCTTAATTTGCTACGATCCGCACAGTTAAATGCTTTTGAACAAACAACGAAGGACAGGTAAATATCTTTCTGGTATGTGCCTTTTCAGCCATGCTCTGTCTGGCATCAGCAAAGATATTTCTCATCACACTTACTCTCTTGAATATTGCTTGAATTCTCTGCAATTCCCTGTCTATGCACTGCTGTAACTGCTTCTGAATGATCTTCAGCATAATATAAATATATGATGCTGGGTGCCAATGAATCAGTTTCAACTCCAGCAACCCTATGGACAACAAAATGAAACACTGCCACATCCTGAACCGTGGCCACATTCAATTTTATGATATGATATATAAATATGCACACACACACATTCATATGTATACGCATATACAGAGAGAGAGAGAGAAATTTAATTCTAAGAAATGGCTCTTGAAGTTATGGAGGCTAGCATGTCCCAAATTCATGACTCATGTTTTAGGCTGGAGGCTTCTCCTGAATCATGTGGTTGCAGAAACTGGTAAATCTTGAAAGCTGCAGGTCAGTTCTTGTTCACATCCCAAGACCCGAAGGTCAAGTGATGAGTTCGACATTAGATGCAGGATCCAGAGACAGTGTGAGCCTTGCTGTGATAACCATTTAGGTACTGGATGCAGGCCACACCCCCAAGGAAACTTCCCTTTCAAATCACTGCTTATTGCTTATTGCAGATCTCTTCATGGAGGTGATTACATTATATTACATCTCATCATACAGGTGATCATATGGAATCAGATTTTACCATGCAATACTTACATTATTTCACATTGTGGAAGAGCAACCGGTTCACTGTCTACCAAACCACTGAGAATCGTAGGCTAGTTGACTTTCGACCCATCAGCCATCACAAGATACATGCTTTCTTCCCCTCTCAGATAAAATATTTTGTAAGTTTAATGTTGTATTATGTTTAGGGTCCCACAATTCTCGTTAACTGGAAGGAGATATATTACGACTTGTTTTAGGCCATAGAAGACTGCAGTGCATTTTCTATTCATTTTCACACTGTTTGCCAGATGGTAACAGAGCTCTCTTTATACATATTAAATGTGTGAAGTGCTTAATAGAAATTAATATTTATTTGGTAATTGAGTTAGAGAACTTCAGGAATGAACAGAGCATGAGTAATACCAGTAAAATAACCTCACCCACTCTTCTGGGTTTCACAGCGCTGTCCCCTCTGCACTCACAGCGTGGAGCATTTGGATTCACCCCAGTGGTGTTAAATGCCATATCAGGGATAATGATGCCACTGGAGTTATTTTTGTTTGATGCTGTGACTTTCATATGACTTTGAATTTCCTAGGCCAGCTGCTTCTGAACAAGGTTTAATCTCAGCCAGCTTGATGACCATTTGGGTATGCCTTTGTATCCTCCTGGAAAACGATCCAAGTGATTGAGTATGAGTGCTGTTCTGCTATAATTTTATCTAATGATTTTATGTAACTGTACAGCTTTCCCGAGTAGGAAGTTGTAAATCAACCTTCTTGTTTTACTTTCCTTGTGTTTGCCCATTAAATCTCATATAAACTATTCAGCTCTGTATCATTCTGTTGGTACTGTTTCTGAGTTTTCATGGCTGAGGAATCCCACCCTATCAATAGATCATTCAGTACACACACGCAGACACACACTGCTATAAACTTCAGTTAAATAGTGGAAGTCAGTGTGTACGTGCATGTGTGTGCTTGTGTGTTTGTGTGTGTGTAAACATCTGTGCTCAAGTCAGTATCTCTTGTAGGTGACCTGGAGACTCTCCACAGAGCTCAGTAGCCAACTCTAAGTCCTCACAATACCCTGAGAAAATCAGTTCCCCGTAACAGAGACTTCCAACAACACAACATTTACTAAAGCCTAACCTGAACTTGACAGACTGTGCCTCAAGTAGCGAAATCATGGGGTCAGATTCATTTTCATTCGTAACACCTCTGTTAATCAGTAGAAAAAAGAACAGAGAAGGAAATTTACTCACTGATTCCTCTAAGGTCACTGGGCCATACACAGTAAGGCACATCTACATGCTAAATGCTGGCAGGGAAATAGGCTTTGTTCGCTGAGTTACACTTTCTTGCCACCAAGGATAATGTACTGCTAAATAGGTTTTAAATAATAACTTCACAATCAAAAGAAGGAGAATGATATTTACTTGAGATGTAACAGTAACCAGCATGCTCAAACCAACCCAAGAAAAAGGAAGAATCACACAGAGCCTGGCAGTAAGCCCACAGCCACTTTTATGACCATAATCTCCAAAGAGACTCAAAGCTAGCACAACAGGGTGCAAATGGATTCTTGTCATCTGGTACGAACACAGGTCCAGAATCATTGACTAATAGAACATCTTTTCAAACAGGTTGGAGAAAAGCTTAGCAGACACTCATTAGCAGCCCAAACTCTTACATTGTGAACAGTGGGAATTTTGGACAAGACAGCAAGTTGTACACTTGAGTCTGTGGTGTGATATTTGTTGGGCTTCCCACATTTGTCTGGTTATGTAAATAGTTGCTGTTATTCTGATTATGGTGACATTTAAAGTTTATTGAGCTTTCTTAACTATTATAGTCACGCAGCCTGTCTGAGCAATAAGTACCAACATGCGGTTCCCAAGCTTGTTAATCCACCTGGATGAATGAACTCAATGTATTATGGTTTACAAGAAGACACACATTAATTTTTATTGAATTATTTGGGTACAGTGACTAAAATAACATCTTAGTCATGTAGTACTGCTTGAACAGAAATATCACAAATGGATGGCTTCTTCAAGTTTGTAGTCCTGTAGGCTAAGAGCATAACTTCAAGGGGTCAGCTCCAGTGGCAGGCTTTCTCTGCTGGCTCTGGAGGAAGGACCTGTTGCCAGTCTTCCCCTGGACCGGGAGCTTCTGATGCATGGGGAGCTCAAGTCCTTTGCAAAGGACAGCTCAACTCCTGGCACGCTTCTATGGGGCTTGAGGTTCCCCACTCTTTTTTTTTTTTCCTTCCCTTTCCCGTATATTTCAAGAGACTGCCTCAAGGCACCGTATAATCTTACCCATTGATCTTGCTTGCCACTCCAACACAACTGCTTCCAATTCTCCCTCACTAACATCACAGAGGCAGAATTTACAGCATGGATGACATCACATGGTGCTGGGAATCATGGCCTAGTTGAATTGCTACACACAGTTTGGGGGAGACACAATTCAATCCATGGCAAATAAAGAATCTACAGCAGATAGACAATACACAGTCCTGGGAGAGAAGTTTTATGGTCTACTTCTGCCTCTCACTGTGAGACTCCTCTTAGCTGGCTGTCAGATTCTCTCAAGAAAGAAGTTTTATGTCATCTGTTGTAATGATTTTCAGCCAGCGCCACACACTGAAACTATTAGGAACAATTTCGAAGAAAAGAAGCACATGTATATTTAGGTTCTGTTCAGACCAGATGAAATAGAACACCTGTGGAGGAACTGGATCCATTCATGCATGTGTTAATATTATTTTATTCTCATTTCTTTCATTTAGTTTTTATTTTTTCACTTTTCTTTGTTTCTTTCACTCCTTCCATTCTTTTTTATATTCCACAAGTGATTCTAGTGTGCAATCAATGTTGAGAGGCCCTCTTTTTGAAGTTTTTTTCTGAATCCTAAATGGACTTTGTCCATGCTCAGCAGAACGTTAGGATCAGTCAGAAGTTCAAGCCACACGCCGCATTTCAAGAGAATAAGGACTAACCCTAGAAGGTGACTAAAGACACGCGTAGTGATAACGACTCAACAGCCAAAACCTAAGTAGGGAAAGGGGTATGGAAAAGCTGCCCATGGAAGCTTCCTGAATTGAGAAATAGGATGTCAGAATACTGAAATCTTTAAGTTCTGATGAAGTCAGGTCATTAACCAAGATGATCAATTTGTACAAGAAAAGGGAAGTCAATGATAAGTGTAGAACCCTGGAACAGAGTTGGGGAGAAAAATAAGAAACAACAAGATAGGTTCTGATCATCTGGAAACCCCAGTGACATTGTGGCTAAGTATTCCATCTGCTACCTGAGATTCTGCAGTTGAAATCCACCAGGAGCACCTTAGAAACTCCATAGAGCAGTAATCTCACCTGTAAGGTTGCTATGAGTTGGAATTGACTCAATGGTGGTGACTGTGACTTTGACTAACTATTTTCTAATCTGATGGGTGGTTGACCAGGCTTTAAACCTCTGGAGGTTAGATGTTAACCCTCCATCAGGGCTCCCTCACACTGAGGCCTCTGTAATCACAGGAGTACATGTGAGTGGTGAAGTGGAACAAGTGATTTAGAAAAAAAAATTGCTAAATTAGGTATAAAAGATCAGAAGGAGGACATTAATTATTTTCTAGCATTTCAGTCGTAGAGCAAGAGTAAGAAAGTTTCTATGCTCCATTGTTTAACACAACTTTCTTCTTTTGAACTTCTTATATGAATACTCTGGTTATATATTTTTGAATTATATCTCAACTCAAACCCTCAATCTTTTGTCCAGTTCAAACAAACAAAAAAATGAACCCATCGCCATCTAGTCAATTCTGACTCACAGCGACCCTGTAGAACAAATTGTCGTATCCAGTCTAAATGAGCTCGTCAGCTTCCTCATTGGGTGTCCCTCTCTTTACCTTCCACTTTCTCAGTCTAGTTTATTCCCCGTGTGGTCCTTTGTTACCTATCTGCCCTCTAGATTCTATTTGTCTCTGCATTCAAAGAACGTTCAATTAAAGTCAGACACTTCCACATGGAAGTGTAGAAACTCAGCCTTCTTGAGGACTGAGAATAGGAATGCCGTTTGTCACTGAGAAGCCCTTTCCCTATGGCCCTGCAAAAGGCTTTCCCAGTTTCTCAGAGTCCCCTCTGGGCCAGGGAGGGCTGGTTGCGCTTCCGGTCCCTGTTGGATGGGGTTTTTGGTGGCTGGTTGCAGCCCCCCAGATGTAGCCCACTCCTCTCCACATGTGGACAGGAGCCTTTGTGATTTCATCCCACGTGGCCTTGATGAGTCTAGCTGTGCTCCACACCAGATGGCCAACTACTTTCCTAAAGAATCAATGCAATTTCCAAACTCTAATTCCTAAAAGACTATCTGTTGTTGAACTAAAGGGAAAGGCAGGATTCTCCAAATTACTGAAAAGAAGAGGTGGTTTTCTTTTGCTACTAACCCATAAAGAAAACACAGAAAAAAACTCACTGCTTGGGAAAAGGGGAAAAGTCACCACCATATTGTCTCACTGGAAGCTGGTCATTCTTAAGTGCAGACTCACAGAGCAAAGAAATAGAAAGGTATGGAAACACAATAACTGTTTAGTAAAGACAAAAACACTTAATGAAAATATCTTTTTGTGAATTCTTGTTTAGTCTAGTGAAATGTTTCCTTAGGTGTTCCCCCACCCCCACAAGCCCTAAGAAACCAATAACCAGCTGCCATCCAGTAGACCGCAGCTGCTAGCAGTCACATGTGTATTAAGAGTAGAGCAGTGTTCCATATGGTTTCAGCAGCTAATTATTTTTGTAAGCTGATGGCCAGGCCTTTCTTTCTGGGTGCATTAAATGTCCAATCTGTCAGTTACCAGCCAAGCACATGACTAACACATGAACTACCCAGAGCCTCAGGCTAATACAAATAAGCTGAGTATGCCTGTCATCTTTTGCTCTCATATTGTGTTTCTGGAAGATTCCCATCACCACCTATCTCACACTATTGAATAGTTTGTATTGATGCAAAATCTAGAAATGGAGGCAGAGCTAAGCTTGACTGCTCTTCCAAGCTGAGATGTCTGGGGGAAAACCCACAAAGTATATCAGAATTGACATGTTGACTTACTACACATTTTGTTCCTAAATGTAGAAAAATAAGACTTCCTGTTGATTGCATCATCTTTTCTTTCAACGTGCCTGTGGTGAAAGAATCAATCCTTTGTCTGGGAGACTCCAGTGAGTGTCCTTACTCAGTGTTTTATGTTGTTCAAACTTCCATTCGGTGGTTTGCATAATTTTCTGTATGTGTTCATCTCGTTCCATCTCTAATCTCTACAGTAACCGTCTTTCAGGTCTCCTCAAAACTTTCCTTGTATTTTTAACAGTAATATGAAAACCTGGGTTCAATAATGACAAAAACTAATTTTTACTTCAAAAATGACATTGTCTGGATGCTGTATCATCTTCTGTTATCTGAAAATCTGAGTGCCAGATCTGTGCTATTTTCCAGTGATAATAATTTATATGTGTGTAGAACTCTAATGTATAATCCCAACTCTGAAACTTAGAAACAGTGCTATGTAACAGAGCATATGTTATTTCCATTCTACAGATGAGAAAACTAAGACCTAGAGGGGTTTTAAGCTTTGACTAAAAATCACCGTAAATAGTAAGAATCAGTGAAAATCCACCTTGGAAGGCCAAGATGCCATAGTGCTTAAGTGCTAGGACTGCTAACCAAAAGGTTGGTAGTTCAAATTAGCCAAGCACTCTTTGGAAACTCTCTGGAGCAGTTCTACTCTATCCTATAGGATCACTATGAGTCAGGATCAACTCAACGGCAGTGGGTTAAAGGCCAAGGCTAGGCTGTCAGAGAACTGAGTGTATTAGGTGAGACTCGCGTTTGCCAGCTCTTGATAGATTTTTGTAGGCAATTTAAATGACTTAGGCATTTAACCTGAATTAACTGGGATGTGTTGCAGAGCTTTGAGCAGGGAAGTTCTACACTTTTGCGTTTCAAAGTATTACTCTGGTTGTTTTCCTGAGAGTAATGGGCAAAGGTGAATGTGTAGTGACTAGTTAAGAAACTGTTGTTGTAACCCAAGCAAGAGGAGACAGGGTCTGGGAGCAGGGTTGTTGTTGTTAGGTAGGCTGGAGTCACTGTCAACTCATAGAGACCCTATACATAACAGAACAAAGCTCTACCCACCGTACACTATGCCCACAGTCATTTATAAGTTCAAGCTCATTATTGCAGCTACTGCGTCAGTCCTTTAGCACCTCTTCCTTTCGTACCACCAGTTCTGGATCATATGAAGACTGCCAATTAAGTTCTCAAACTCACCCTAGAAAAAGTACCACATACCTCATCACTGAAATATCACTAAGGTCACCTTGAAAGTACTCCCCTTGGGAGTCCTTGGGAAATACCAATGCCAGCACTAAATCCATCCTTCAAAGCAATTTTGAAACTTTTTTTCTTGAATGACCATCAAAGCTTTTGACCTATGACCCTTGACATCCTGAATGTGATCAAAACATCTCCCTTTCAAAATTTCTTTCATCTTCTGGTGAAGACAAAAGTCATTGGGGGTCAAATCAGATGACTAGGGAGGGTGTTCCAACATGGTTATTGGTTTATTGGCTAAAAACTCCCTCACAGACAACTAGACAATTAAGTTCACCAACTTCGCACCATCGCACCATGTACAATGGCCATTCCAGAAAGCATTCCAAAATTGCTTTGGTGGGTGGGCTAGGTGCAGGCTTCAGTGCGTAGCTTCCCAATGAGAGTATTTTGAAGGCGATGTTAGTGATATTCAGCACTGTGGTACTCAGCACCTAGAAAAACTGAGTTTGTGGACTTAACTGACAGATCACTTATGCTACCTCTCGAAATGTTTGAAATTTGACCAATTCTTTCTGCTATAATTACTGAGTATTACTTCCATCTTCTTTGGGTGCTTCCTGAGTGGTTTAGTACTTTCCTTGTAGAATTTTTCACTATTGCAACTCAAGGCTTGGATTTTTTCTTCAACACTTTTAGCTTGAGAAATGAGAAGCATATGCTTCCCTTTTGGTTTTCTATCTCCAATTCTTTCCATGTGTCATTATCATACTTTGCATTGTCTTCTCTAGCCTCCCTTTGAAATCTTCTGTCCAGTTCTTTTATTTAATTATTTCTTCCTTTTGCCAGAGTCACTTGACATTCAAGAGCAAGTTTCAGAGTTTCTTCTGATATCTGTTTTGGTGTTTTTTTTCTTTCCTAGCTTTTTAATGACCTCTTGATTTATTCCTGAATGATGTCTTTGATGTCATTTCACAACTGATCTGGCCTTTGCTCATTAGCGTTCAATGTATCAAATCTGTTCTTGAGATGATCTTTAAAATTAGGTGGGATATATGGGGGTTGTACTTTGGCTTTCATAGACTTGTTCTCATTTACTTCTGTTTCAGTTTTGAACCTGTATATGAACAGCTGATGGTCTATGCTGAAGTCAACACCTGGTCTTGTTCTGGCCAATGATACTGAGCTTTTCCATTGTCTTCTCCACAGACGGAATTGATTTGATTTCTGTGTATTCTCTCTGGTGAGTTCCACTTTTATGGTTGCTGTTTATGTTCACGAAAATGGGTATTTGGAATGAAGAGATCATTGGTTTTGCAAAATTCAGTTACACAATTTCTGGCACCACTTCTATGGCCAAGGCTGTTTTCCAACTACCTATCCTTCTTTGTTTTCAACTTTTGCATTCCAATCACCAGTAATTATCATTGCATGCTGATTACATGTTCGATCAATTTCAGAATGAAGAAGCTGGTAAAAAATCTTCGATTTCTGCATCTTTGACCTTAGTAATTGGTACATAAATTTAAATAATAGTCCTGTTAACTGGCCTATCTTGTAGGCATATGGATGTAATCCTATCAACGACAGCATTGTACATCAGGACCTAAGAAGTACATCAGGACCAAAGAAGTAGCAATAAAAATGTTTAAAAGTGATCCGTTTTTGAATGTATTTTGGAGAGTTCACAGAATTTTCTGATAACAGTGATATATGAGATTAAAAAAAGGAAAAGAGAAATTTGTGTGCCTGTGAAGATGCTCAAAGTAAGTAGCTGTATTAAATAAAATTAGGAAATATGTAGGTGGTAAGATTTTGGAAAAGATAATTAGTCTAGGCTTAGAAGTGTTAAGTCAGAAATATTTTTGGACAGCCAAAAGGGGATGGTGGTTATATACCCTTTATCAGCTGCAGTTCTGAGGAGTTATCTAGGATAGAAATATAAGTTTATGAGTCATTTCTGCTTTATTCTTCTCATTATATTTCTCTGAAGAACTTTCTCCATCCTTCAGTTCACAAATGGGTCTATACCAGTTCATAGGTGGATCTATACATTTCTCCCACTCAAAAATCAGACTAGAGAAAGGTGAATCATTTAATTGGCCCAACATTAGTCAAAGACTGTGATTTAGAAAATAATATTGGAACCATTATCCCCTGTCCTTGAGCACAGAGAATGTGACCCAGCAGGAGATGGGCTTGCAAGGACACATCAACTGGCCCTGAGGTATCAAGACAATAGCCAGGAAAAAAGATGTTGGAAAGCATCATTTAAGGAATGTTTTACATAAGCCAGTCAAGTGGAACACAGAAGACTTTCCACTCTTAGCTTTTTCTGTTAGCATCTAATGAATAGAAAATTTGTTGGACCAGTGAAGATCCTTCTGACTGTCTTTACTGAAACCTGTACCAATGATTGTTAAGAAAGATAATTCAAAATGTAGGATACAGTTGCTAGCAAATTGGTAAATAGATGAAACTTTCAATGGTTTTGCCAAGTTACAATGCTAATACATATGTATGTATGTATGTGTGTGTGTGTGTGTGTGTGTGTATATCTCCTAGTGGTCCTGCAGTGTTCCTTGGACTCAGGCAGATGTGGCTGCAGCAGAGTGTTTGTCCGTTTTCCTATTCTTGTCTATTTTATAATTTCCTTGGCTTTGGGGCTGACCTTATTTTTGCCTTTTTGAATATACGCCAAATTAAATTACCTCTCTGCTTTACTAAAATTTGTGATGTATTTTTCCCCCCTACAGCATTTATCAACTGGCTATAGTCAGTAAGTAAAATTTTGAAGTAAGGATACGGTCTCACCCTGCAAAATGTGAAAGAAATTCTTGGACAAGAATTAAATAGAGTGCCTCAAAATCAAACACAAAAACAACAAAGAATGTTATAGAAAGGAACTTAGTATATTTCGGAGACATAAGAAACTTGCATGTCACCAAATTTGGTACAGTAGAGAGAAATATGTCTTAAAGCATGCACATTACTATTGACTTAAAACAGACAAATTGCGGGGGGTGGGGGACATCAGCCATCACTAATACTGACATGGGCAAAATGGTATCCTGCTAGAAGACATACATTGCGTTCAAATTTAATAGTCAAATTCGATTCGAAAGCCAAATTGGAATTTGTTGTTGTTGTTAGGTGCTGGTGAGTTAGTTTCAACATACAGTGGCCCCACGAACAACAAAATGAAACACAGCTGGTCCTCTGCCACACCCACAATTGTTTTTGTGCTTGAGTCCATTGTCAAAGCCACTGTGTCAATCCATCTTTTTGAATCTTTCTCTTTTTTACTGCTATTTGAGTAGAGCAGGCTTTAATGTGTCTCAGATTTATCACCTCCTCACTAAATTCTTATTAAATTTTTCACAAATCAACTTATTTCATACTTACAGGAGCTCTAGTGGTCAAGCACTTGGCTGCTAACTGGAAGGTAGGCGGTATGAACCCACCAGCTGCTCTGCAGGAAGCAGAAGTGGCCGTCTGCTTCTGTAAAGAGTTGCAGCCTTGGAAACCCTATGGGGCAGTTCTACCCGGTGCCAGAGGGTTGCTACGAGTCAGAATCCAGAATCACTGATGTTAATGGGTTTGTCTTTTTGGCTGCACTCATTATAATAAGTTATAAAAATGTTTTTTCTCACATCTACAACCTTCTGCCCACACTTCTTTGTTTGTGATAAACTTTTGTAGAAAAGATGCATATATTGTATCTAAGGATGGCTTACTATGTGCCTAAATTAAGCTTAACAGACTTTATTTCATTAAAGGGTCCGCTATTCATTCAGTGTTAATGATGGCCAAAGCTAATTATTATCATTGGCTTGAACCCAGCTGACTCTTTCTTAAGTCAGAGCATCAGTGGAACAGTGTTATAACTAATGAGTGAAGCCGCCTGACGGGACTGTTCATCGTCAAAAGTCCAATTGGCTTAATGACAAAACTTGTGTTCAAATTGATACGAAAAAGGACAGTACGCTTTACCGGAATAGACATTACCAACAATGTGTTAATGTCCCTCTTTTTCCAAGACTAGTAATCATAAAGACTTCTCTATGGCATCCTTTCTTACAGTGTGACCCTGTGTCCACAAGCGAGCCTTCTAAGGGTACGTGTTTCTGTGTTTCTGATGTCTGAGGAGGAACCTAGTGGAATGTTTGCGTTTTTAACAAGCTCCCCAAGGCGACCCTTTATGCATACCATAGTTGAACATTCATTTTCTGAGAGCCAGGACAATGGATTTATTTACAAATTTATTATAAGCCAAAAAAAAACCTCATATGGAGAATAAGATGACAGGTTGTGTTTCACAGTCCTAACTATTAGTGGGGAAGGACAGGCACAAGTTACGACAGGAGTGGGAAACAAGCCAAGCTCATTAAAATGCTGTCTGGCTCACAGCCTGATTTCCCAATAACCTGGTCATATTTTAACCGATCCATCAATCAGAAATAAATATTTAGTGGGAAGGTGCAGCATGTTAAATGTGTGGTGTGAGTTCTTCTGCTCCCTGGACATGTGGACATATGTTGCATTTGAATGATTGATTGTGCATGCTGTCTCAGTGATTCTCTACTCTGCTGGCTGAATGAAACCCCTACTACACCCAAATTGTCCTCAACTGGCTGCGTATGTAGGGGGAAAAAAACCTAAATAAATGAGTCAGGTTTAACATACTAGGCAGATTCAATGGCACCATGTTGAATGCACCGGAAGTTTTAAACAGTTCTGTGATGGCCATAGAGGCTAACCCTTTACTGCGTTCTCTGAGAATTGCCATCCCATTCGCTAAGCCATCTATTTAAAACTATATAGTGTTAACAGATACTATGTAGATGCATTGAAACTTAAGGAATAAATATTTGGAATATGCCAAACTCCCTTCAGGTTTAACTGAACTGTACTAACTTCTCATCTTCAAATGTGGATAGTAATGAGTGTCCTACAGGACTGCTGAGACAGAGAGATGAATGAAATTACACAGCAAAACGTGAAAGGACTTTGACACTGTAAAGTGCTATTATTTAAAAGGATCAACTATTTGTTTCAGATAGACCCATGACAGTATGAAATTTTAAAACTTTTTATACTTGCTAGGGTTTTGACAACATGCCAGTGAAGACCATGGGAAGGTAGAAACTGGCAGGTGTTTTGGTTCAATAGGGGGAGACCCGATGACCCACTGTTTCAGTGCTTGGCTGTTAGCTGAAAGGTTGGTAGGCAGAACCCATCAGCTGCTCCACAGGAGAAGATGTGGCATTCTCACTCCATTAAGATTTACAGCCTCAGAAACCCTGTGGGCAGTTCTACTCTTTCCTATAGGTTCACTACAAGTGGAAATTGACTTGACAGCAATGAGTTTGGGTTTGTGGGGGGTGGTGCTGGCTCAGTGATTATGAATTTTCTGAGAAGAGACAAGGGTAAGACCTTAATAGGGCAGAAAACATGCAGCAAATAACAGGCAAATGTGGATCTAGGGTGTCTTATGGAACCGCACCACCCTTGGTTAGAGTGTGTCCATCACCATTCAGATCGTTATTTCATCAGCCATTCTCCATGTATGCTCTTGCTTTCTTCATGGTTCTCTATTAGTCTTTCCTGCATACATCGTTTAATGATTCATCTTCAATAGCATATTAATTCTCGTAGCACTGAGCTGAGGATGACACTGAACTTGTCCCACTTTCATTGATGAAGAACCTGAGCTCCAACGGTGAGAGATGACTTGCCAGTGGTTACACAGAAAGGAAAACATGAGCCCCGGATTCAAAGCAAACTCATCTTAATTCCTGAATTCACTCTGTGAAGTACCTTATTATAATCCCATCTAGGCTTTTGGGTGATTTTAAATTACATCTATTAGAAGACATGTGTTAATTATATTCTTTCTTTATATTTTCGTAAATACCATATGTGTTTTTATTTTTCTATGGAAACTTTTAAAAAATAATTTAATCAGATAAGTTACATGTTGTGTTACATACTCTAGAATTGGTGCACTTCAGAAATAATTGATTCTGCATTTAATAAAGAATAAGTGGGTGGTACACTTTACATTTTATAGTATTGTTACTCCTAACTATATATTTTATTTTTTCTTTTTATTGTGATTAAATGAAAGTGTACATTCTAAACCTATTTTGAGTGGCTGCCTGTCTGCAACTCCACCTGCTATCCTCATGCTGTGAAAACATACTCTTCACGCTTTACTTCTAGTATCCTCTTAATGAACACCTGTCCCCTCCTCTCCACTCTCTCCTCTCCCATCTGGGAAGAAACTAATAGGACAGCCCCCTATAAATGTATAAAATCATAAAGTACGTACACCACACGCTCACACCGTGTCCCCGAGTCCAGTCCACTCTTGTCTGAACAGTTGACCTCAGTATGGCTGTTTTCAGGTGTAGGCCAGCAGCAAGTCTAGGACCCGTGTTCCAGGGGACCCTCCAGGCTGTTGGACCTTCAGTTCTGGTCATTTAGTAGAGTTCTTGAACTGTACACCTCTTTTTCTTGTGTTACCTCAGGGAATCTATGTTGTTCCCCCATCACAGCTGCCTTCGGCAGTGGCCAGGCACCATCTGGTTCTTCTGGCTTCATGCTAATGCGTCTTTCATTCATACACGTCCTTCTGTCTCCTGAGCTCATTTTTTCCTGGCGTCTTTGATGGTCTCAGTCATCATTGGTTCTAGATGGGTTGGGGCCATTTGGTGTTTCTCAGATGGCAGCTTGCTAGCTTTTAAGACCCCAGATGCCACTCAGCAATATAGGGTGCAGAATACTCTCTTAGCAAAAGACTAGTTATGACAGTTGACCTCGATGCCCCCTGAAAACATGGTCCCAAGACTCCCTTCCCTGCTACTGTATCCTTTGAAATATTGGGTTGTGTTTAAAAAACCTTTCAGCTTATGGTGTAGTCCAGTTATACTGATCTGCCCTCTCCTGTGTGCTGCCACTCCCTTCACCTATCCAAATTCCTATAGACTACCTAATCTATGGGGGTGGGGGATCTAATCCATGGATGTCCCTCTCCTTCCCTACCCACCCTTGTAGTCATCAAAGAGTCTTTTCTCCTATATATAAGTCCATTTTTAAGTCCTTATAGCAGAGGTCTCATACAATACTTGTGCTTTTGCAGCTGTCTGATTTCACTCAGCTTAATGTCTTCCAGTTGAAATCACGTTATGAGAAGCTTCCTAAAATCATTATTACTCTTTATCACTGCAGTGTTCCCCTGTGTCTATATACCATAGCTGGTTTATCCATTCATCTGCTGATGGGCACATAGGGTGATTCCATCTTTTTCCTACCATGGACAGTGCTGCAACAAACATTCGTGCTCATGTATCTGTTTGTGTGGCAGCCCTTTTTTGTGTAGGTTATATTCCAAGCAGTGGGATTGCTGGATCATATGACATTTCTATTTCTAGCTTTTTAAGAAAGTGACAAATTACTTTTCAAAGATGTTGAAATATTTTGCAATTCCACCAGCAGTGTAGGAGAGCTCCAGTCTCTCTACAGCCTCCCCAGCCTTTGTTGTTATATGTTTTTTTTTTTTTTTTGGATTATTGCCAACTCTGTTGGGGTGAGATGGCATCTCACTGTAGTTTTGATTTGGATTTCTCTAATAACTAATCATTGTGAGCATTTCTTCATGTGTCTTTTGGCTGACTAGATGTCCTCTTTGGTTAAGTGTCTGTCCGTCTCCTTTGCCCATCACTTAATTGGGTTATTTACCTTATTCTTGTTCATATTTTGCAGCATCTTGTAGGTTACAGAAATCGGACATTGATCCGAAACAAGACTCAGTTGCAGACTTAGTTGCCAAATATTTTTCCCCATTCTGTAGGTGGTCTTTTGATTCTTCTGATAAAATCTTCAGATGAGCAAAAGTGTTTGATTCTTAGTAATTCCCATTTACCTATCTTCTGTTGATCATGCTTTGTGTGTCAGATTTTGAAGTCTGTCTTAGCTGTGTATTAGAACTTCCATTGTTGATCCTATTTTTATTTGCATGGTCTTTATCATTTTAGGTTTGATATTTAGGTCCTTGATCCATTTTGAGTTACTTTTTGTGTAAGGTGTGAGACTTTAGTCTTGTTTCAGTTTTTTGCAGGTGGATATCCAATTTTGCTAACAGAGTTTGTTAAAGAGAGTCTTTTTACCCTAGTTTACAAGCTTTGAGCCTTTGTCGAATATCAACTGTTTGTAAGAGGATGGTGATATTTCTGGGGTCTCAGTTCTGTTTGATTGACCTGTATGTCTCTCTTTGTTCCAGCACCAGGACATTTTGACTACTGCGCAGTGTGATAAGTTCCAAGGATGGACGGCGTGAGGCTTCCCAACCTGGCTGCTCTTTCAGCAGTTCTGTACTTATCCGGGTTTTCTTCCCTTTCCGAACAAAGTTGGTGAATTGTTTATTCATCTCATTAAAAAAAAAAGAAAAAAAATGACACCAGAATTTGTATTGGGGTTGTGTTGTATATATATAACCACTTTGGGTAAAATAGACATTTTCATAATGTTAAGTCTTCTCATCTCATTAAAAAAAAAGAAAAAAAATGACACTGGAATTTGTATTGGGATTGTGTTGTACATATAGAATCACTTTGGGTAAAATAGATATTTTCATAATGTTAAGTGTTCCTATTGATGAGCAAGGTAGATTTCTCCACTTATCTAAGTCTTTTGGTTTCTTGCAGTAGGGTCGTGTGATTTTCTCTGTATAGGTCTTTTCTCTGGTTAGATTTATTCCTAGTTATTTAATCTAGGTATTGATTTGGTGATTTTCTCTTTGATGTTCTCTTTGTTGGTATAAAGGAATCCTAGTGATTTATTTATGTTTAACTTATGAGCTAATACTTTGCTGAATTCTTCTATCAGTTTCAGTAGTTTGTTTATGGATTCTTTAGGATTCTCTGTGAATACAGTCATATCTTCTGTAAAGAGGGATATTTTTACTTCTTAACTGGTATGAATGCCCTTTAGTTCTTTGTCGTGTCTAATTGCTCTGGCCAGAACCTCTAGCACAATGTTGAATAGATGTGGTGACAGTGGATATTCTTGTCTAGTTCTCATTCTCAGTGGGAATTCTTTCAGTCTGTCTCCCTTAAGGATGATGTTGGTGGTTGGATTTGCCTAGATGGCCGTTATTGCACTGAGGAATTTCTCTTCTATTCTTATTCTGCTGAGATTTTTTTACATGAATAAGTGTTGGACTTTGTCAAATGCCTTTTTTCCATCAATTGACAAAATCAGATGATTCTTGTCCTCTGTGTTGTTCATGTGGTTGACCACCTTGATTGTTTTTCTGATGCTAAGTCAGCTCTGCATCGCTGCTATGAATCCAACTAAGTAATGAGGAATTGTTTTTTTGACATGTTGTTGAATTTGTTGACTAAGATTTTGTTGAAGATTTTTGCATCTAGGTTCATGAGTGATATTGATCTGTAATTTGATTTTTTCTTTTACTTTTTTTGCAGGATCTTTCCCTTGATTTGGTATCAGGGTTATACTGGCTTCATGAAAGGAATTTGGGAATATTCTGTCCTTTTCCATGTCGTGAAATAGCTTCAGCAGTATGTGAATTAACTCTTTTCTAAAAGTTTGGTAGAATTCTTCAGTGAAGCCTTCTGGCCCAGGGCTTTTTTTGGTTGGTAGTTTTTAATTTACTTTTCCAGTCTCTTCTTTTGTGATGGGCTTATTTAGTTGTTCTACTTCTCTTTGTGATAATTTTGGTAGGAGAAGGGAATCTAGAAATTTGTCCATTTCCTCTAAGTTTTCAACTCTGTTAGAGTACAATCTGTTATGATACTTTTAATTTAGGCTGAGTCTGTTGTGGCAGCTCCCATCTCATTTCTTATTCATGTTATTTGTTTCCTCTCCTGTTTTTCCTTTGTAAGTTTAGCCAGTGGTTTACCAATTTTGTTGATCTTTTCAAAAACACATATTTTTGGTTTTGTTAATTCTTTCAACTGTTTTTCTATTCTCTAATTTGTTTACTTTCTGCTTTGTTATTTTCTGCTTTCTTCTTGTACCTAAAGAATTCTTTTGTTTTTGTCTTTCTACTTGTTCAAATTGTGGGGTTAATTCTTTGGTCTGGGCCTGTTCTTCATTCCAAATGTGTGCATTTATAAAGATAAATTGACTTCTGAGCATCCTATAGGTTCTGGTAGGTTGTGTTTTCATTCTCATTTGATTCCATGAGTTTATTTATTGTATCTTTGATTTTTTCTATAACCTGTGAATTTTTGAGCATGATGTTGTTTCCATGAGTTTGAATGTCTTCTCATGTTTTTTCTGCTACTGATTACAACTTTTATGGCTTTGTGGTCACAGACAATGCTTTGCAATAATTCAGTGGTTTGGATTTTGTTGAGATTTGCTTTATGGCTTAATACATGGTTTATTATGGAGAATGTTTCATGTGCACTGGAACAAAAGGTGTACCTATCTGTTGTTGGGTACAAAGTTCTGTATATGTCAATGAGGTCTAGTTGGCTGACTGTTGCAATAAAATCTGTACTGTTACTGAGCTTTTTACTGAAAGTGGAGTGTTGAAGTTTCCTGCTATTATTGTGGAGTGATCCTATCTCAATTTTTCAATGCTTGATGTATTTAGATGCTCTGGTACTGGGTGCCTAAATGCTTAATATTGCTATATCCTGCTTACGTGTTGAATCTTTCGGCAATAGTGACCATCCTTGTCCAAGACGGTGAATTTTACTTGAAAAATCTGTTTTATCTGAGATTAGTATTACCACTCCTGCTCTTCTGTGTATGTTATTAGCTTGCTATATATTTTTCCATTCTTTGATATTCAGTTTGTTCATATCTTTGAGTCTAAGGTGTGCTTTTTGCAAGTACCATATAGATGGATGTTGTCTTTTGATCCAAGTTATTACTCTCTGTCCCTTTATTGTAGCATTCAATCCATTTACATTAAGTGTAATTGTTGATAGATATGTATGTAGTGCTGTCATTTTGGTGCTTTTATATTTATGTTGACATTTTGTTTGTTCCACTTAATATTCTGTTCTGGATCATTTTTCTTTACGAATTTTCTTTCGTCCTTTTCAGTGTTGGTTTTGTGTCCATTGAAAACTCCTGTATTATATTTTTTGTTTTGATATGTGGTATTGTTAGTTTGGAAACCTTGGTGGCATGGTGGGTTAAGTGTTATGTCTGCTAACTAAAATATCAGCCATTCAAATCTGCCAGGTACCGCTTGGAAATAATATGGAGTAGTTCTACTTTGACCTCTAGGGTTACTGCAAGTCAGACTTGACTCAGCAGCACTAGGTTTGGTTTTGGTTTTTATTGTTAGTTTGCTTTGCAGCTAGCCCTTTGTGCTCCCTTAATGTTCTATAAACTAATGTTTAACTCCTGTATATCTCCTTAAGCTCCTCTCCATCTGAAAGGGTTATGACTATTGAAATAAATCCATCTTTGTAGTGTGATGATGTTATAGTTTACATGTTAAGGTCACTGTTTCCCTAATTTTAATATTTTAGCTTTGATTGAGCCCTGTGATTTCCTGAACTGAGTAAGACTCTACATGCTGCACCATCCTTGAGTATACATCTGATGTTACTGGTTTTCTTTCAGTATTATTGCAATTTTTGTTTGGTTTTTGTAATGTCTCTATACTTCTTTTTATCTGAGAATGTCTGAATTTCATCCATCATATCTGAGAGACAATTTTGCAGGATATATAATTCTTGGTGGGAAATTCTTCTCCTTCAAGACTTTGTATGTGTCATCCCACTGCCTTCCTGGCAACATAGTTTCTTCTGAGAAGTCAGAGGAAAGCCTACAAGTCTTCCCTTTGTACGTTAATTGTGACTGAAGCCTAGCTACCTCTAAGAGCCTCTCCTTGTATTTTATTTTATTAAGCTTGATCATAATATCTTTTTCTGTTGAGGCCTACATTTTGTGGAGCTCAGTAAGGATCTTCAAAATCTATATTCTCTTTTTTTGACAATGTCAAGGAAGTTTTCTGTCAGCAACTCTTTAGCAATTCTCTTTGCATTTTCTGCTGTTTTTCCCTGTTCAAGAATGTCACTTATTCATGGATTATTCTTCTTGACAGAGTCCCACATGCTTCTTAATGGTTCTTCATTTTCCTTGATTCTTTTATTTGATTTCTCATCACAAGTGCTGGCTTCAGCTGCTTTATCTTCAGTTTCACCAATTCTACATTCTATTTCCTCAATCCTACTCTTTTGGCTTTTCACTGAGTTGTCTAACTGTGTAATTTTATTATTGATCTGCTGAGTTTCAGAGCATTGATGTTCTAGCAGTTCATATAGCTTGCTTAATTTTTTGTTTGGTTCTGCTGCCCTTTGTTTAATCTCTAGAAGAACCCCAAATGTGATTCTTTTGTGTTCTACCTCCAATAATTTCAGAAAGTCTTCTTCATCTGTGAAATTTTTTGATCCTTTATTTTGGGAAGTTTCTGAATCACTGTGGTTTGCTTCTTTAAGTGATTGGATATTGATTTCTGTGGTTGTGCCATCAAAAATCTGTTCAGCTTCATCAATTTTGCACCAATGGGAGCTGTGGTGTAGCTCTAGGAAGAGCGTGAGTAAGGGCACTGCTGGACTTTGCTGCCAGTTGCTGTTGTATTCTGTAGTCCAGCTGACTTATGTAGAGCTTCTCTGGTTAGAGAGATGTTGTCCAGTCTTACAATGTTGCTCAGATTGGCAGCAGATGCCAGCTTGGCTCTCAGGGGTGGCAGTCTCCACCTCCTGGCTGATAAAGCTGATGACTGACTTGTGCCTACTCTCTGGAGTCATGACAGTTGACACTATGGTGTAGTTCAGACAAGGGAGTAGAGAAGGATGCCATCACACTCAGCTTCCAGACACCACTGCGTTCTTTAGATGTGCTTGTGTTGGAAACTGCTTTGCTGCTGAGAGCAGCAGCCCTTAGCAACTGGGCCTTCAGGGGTGGCAGGCCTGACTTCCTGGCTGACAGAGATGGCACCCTATTTATGCAGTCTCTCAGGGGCCCATCCACAGACATTGTGGTGTGGCTCAGTGAAGGGAGGTGGAAATGGCACTGCCACACTTGGTTGCCAGCCACTGCTGCATTTTCTAGATGCATTTACCTTAAAAACTGCTTTTCCACTGAGAGAGGCATAGTCTAGTGGCAGCCAATAGCAGCCAGGACCTCAAGGACAGCAAGCCCCATTTCCTGGCTGACAAAGATGATGCCCTATGTATCTAGTCTCTCAGGGCCTGTCAGCAGACACTGTTGCATGGTTCAAAGAAGGGAGGGGTAAGGGCACCATCACACTTGGCTGTCAGCAGCCACTATGTATTCTAGGTACAGTTGTCTTAAAAACAGCTTTTCTGCTGGGAAAGGCACAGACCAGATAGGCACTATTCCTTGGCATGGCCCCACAGAGACCGACAGACATGGCTGATCCCTCCTCTCAGTTGGTTAGATGGTGTCCTACCTGAGCCACCTCCCCCGAGCTGAGCCAGCCATATGTACGGTACAACTTAGAGAAGAAGAGAGGGGATACATTGGCACTCTTGCTCACTAGCTTCTGCTAGATTCACTAGATGAGACTGTCCTAGGCACAGCCTCCCTGCTGCAAAAGATGCTGTTTACTTAGTCACTGTGTAACTACATATATTAATGTCAATGACGTTTCAGCATCTACCAATGCTAGGTTAACCCAACCAGAGTTCAACTTTACCTGCGAAACTTATTTTTGTCCTCCCACCACAAATATCCATGTGTAAATTAACACTGGGAAACATTCACTTGACTGGCACAGGGCAGGAAATTACTGATGTAAAGGAAAGAGAAATGAGGTAGACAGGGATAGGAAAACAATTACCAGAGTCTAGTCAGCCATGGCTGGATTTAATCCATGGTCTGGTGAGCTAGAGCTCAGCCTGCCCTCGCAGACACAAGCAAGACTGTCTCAGCTGCTGAGTCTCAGCTACTCCTTTACCACC
The DNA here is from genome assembly GCA_028571685.1 of Heterohyrax brucei. NCBI lineage: Eukaryota > Metazoa > Chordata > Mammalia > Hyracoidea > Procaviidae > Heterohyrax > Heterohyrax brucei. The sequence continues at coordinate 69,269,082 of CM053162.1, read as the reverse complement.
AGTGGGTAGGACAGCTCAGTAGGATAGTGCAGGAAAGGAAAGAAGCAGTATGATAGGCTAAACACATCAAACAAAGTATTCTGAATATTCTCTTTACAAAGTGGTTGTTAAGGCTGTCATTTGAGTCTTATTTCTAGCCTTTACTTTTGAATCACCTTGAGTCAAATACTTAAATGCTTTGTACCTAATCCTCACCATGAGTAACATGGGGGGAGCATTATAAAGTCTACTTCATTTGGTTGTTGTGAAGAGCAAATGAGTCAACACGCAAGAAAATACTTGTAATTAAACAGAAAGATGCTTGACCCGTAGTAAACATTCAGTAATATTAGATATTGTTATTATTCTCTCTTTTGTGTATTCTAGTTATTATTATCTAGATATTATTATCTCTTTTGTCTATTCTGTGTGGGTAAGCCTGATAGGAGCCTTAGTACAAAGACTGTATTACATAATACATTTAAACTTTATTCCACGAAGTCATTTAATTTCTCATAAAACAGTAAATTATCCACATAAAAAATCTATGCAGTTAAAAATAATTCATATATACTACAGCCTTTATTGCATAATTGTTTGAAGTGTTTTCTTTGTTAAAGTTAAAGCTAGCAACTGACTATTACATATTTTCAGGAAATCCATTGTCCGATGGCCTCCAAGATACATGAATCCCAAGATTTTCAATAAAAGGACTCTGATAAGAAAGGGAGATTTGACTCTTGTCTGTTTTCTTCTGAAAGAAATTCTGAGCTGGTTGCTGAACAAATCATCACTAGCAGAAGTGCTGGAAGAGAGATAATTTGTTGTCAGTAATAGGGCTATTTTTCAAAGGAGGCCTTGTGGCTTCCAAGCCACAGAGGCAAGCTCAAGTCAAACGTGTTTAATTGTGTTCTCTCTCTCTCCCTCCCTCCCTCCCTCCCTCCCTCTCTCCCTCCCTCCCTCCCTCCCTCCCTCCCTCCCTCCCTCTCTCTCTCTCTCTCTCTCTCTCTCTCTCTCTCTCTCTCTCTCGTAATGATACTCTTCTGCGTTGCTGGGGTCACCATGATTAGAAGTCAACTCAATGGCTATCGGTTTACATCACTGTCTTTGAAGAGATACAAAATATAATCTCTAAGAACTAAGAGCACAAGTAAGTTTAACATCGTAGCATTCACTGCAGCTCCCCAGAAGTTTAGATAAGTGTGATATACTTGGAATAGTCCCTACCTCACACTCTGAGTGTTGGAAAACCCACAGAACACTTCTCTTTGTGATGTAAATATCTTCCACTTGTACCTGAAAGAGATAGCTCCAGTTTATCTAGAGCCGTCAGCACTCCCCTGGGTGCCGAGGAACTCACATGTGCTCAGCACCACTCACTGGGGCTGTGAATGCTGAGAGATTCCACAGCCTCCTCTTTACCCACAGTTGCCAACAGATCTGTTGCTGCCAGTGTCTGTTGATGCTTCAGGAGTCTTCCTTACACTCGCTCTTTTTCCGGGAAGGTGTTGTATTTCGCAAGAGAAGCCTGGTCTGGCAGCCAGGGAGGAGAAAGTAAAAGGGGAAAGTGTTCCAGCTTTGTGGAGAGGAGGGGAGAGGAAACTGTTGGGAGGATGAGACATGTATGGAGCAGAGAGGAATAAGGTGCTGTCACCGGACAGGGAGAGCAGTGGGAGCGGCATATAGGTGGGCATGTAAATTTATATGGGAATGTACATTTTTCAGTCAGTCATAACTAAAAAAGAAAAGAAAAAAGAAATAAACTCCTAACAGAGGTGCAGCAATAGCAGTGGAGGGTATCCCCTAACTCAGGACTGGATTACAGAACATCCTCTGCTATGCATTCACAATCCCTTGGGTTAAGGCTTGACCTCTTCTCTAAAATTAAGAAATTGGATTAGCTGGCCATTAAAGCTTTTCATATTCAGAAGTTACACTAATTAGCAATTAAATCAAACACTAACACAGTCAGTGAGAAAGGAAACTTGATGTTTCTAGAGACCCACATGGAATTTGAAAGATAGACTAACATTTGAAAATTCTGTCAAGTCACTATTTTCTAAAGAAGGAAACTAAAACCTTAAAAGATTAAATGTAACAGAGCCAGGATTGGAAGCTGGATAATCGATTTGCCAACTTAGTATTTTTGCCATAAAATCTCATAATTTCCAATGGATTATCTTTCCAGGCTTTTGGAAGGGATAGTTATGATTAAAAAAACAAAATTCTTTCAGACACCACTGACATCAGTTCATATTGATTTTCTGCTTGTAGAACTTATCTTGCATTCAAGTCTTAAAACACCTACCTCATCTGCAGGGCTGGCTTACATTTCTCAGTGCAGGAGCACCTATACAACAAGGGATAGAGAGATGGTTTCTAATCCCCACAGGGTACAGAAATGACACGTGCATCTTAATACAAAGCATGGCTCAATTTTCCCTCTAAAAAATATTTTAAGTATAAGTCAGTAGTTGGGAATTATGGTTTTTTTTTTCCCACCATGTTATCTACCCTTTTGTCTTTAGCTTTTGAGAACCTACTAACAGTATTTATTCTCTACGATTTTTATCTCATTATTACTTCCTGTCACAATTCTAACTTTCAGTGATTTTTCTTCAGTCTCTCAAATTCAGGAAATCTAGAGTGAAAGATTTTTTTTTCTCCTGAAACTATTTTAGGTTTCTCAGCTGAACTAAAATCCATATCCTATGGAACTGTGGAAAATTTTTATCTTCTCATATATGCTTATTTCCATTTTTCTAACATTACTTTTTTTATCATAAGTCTAATTTTACTAACATTACTTTTTAATAAATACGTTTAATTTTGCAATAAAAGCTGTTAAACAATAACAAAAATCTTTAAAGTAAATCAGATGATTACTTAATCAGGGATCCACAGAAGCGATCTGTTTCCCAATCCTGCTAAGCATGGGACCCAAATTGTCGGATACCAGATAAACATTTTATCAGACAGTGATACAAGTTAGCCACTGGAAAGCATTAAAAATAATTTTTTAGGACCTTACTGAAAATGTTTTATGCTCCAAATATGGAGCAGACATTACTTCCAGAATAATGGAAAGATCCAGTGATGAATAACAAATATTTGGCTACTTAACAAGTGCAAGCCTGTCAGAGGTGGCTGTAAAGTGAGCAATTAGAAAACATCAGACCTTAGAGAAAGGTCTGAGGACAGGACAGCATACTGCAACTTATAATGAGTCTAGATATGATGAAATCTACATGAGTAATGAGAGAACAACAGAGCAGAAACAAGGATCTCCAAAGCAGCGATGAGTTAACACCGAAAACACAGCACCGTGGGATCTAGTTAAGAGTGGAAACTCAGATTCTGTAATCTCATTAGTTGAAAACTTCCACTGATTACACTGTAGATCAGACTTGCTATAACTGGAGGCCTTCACTATACAGAAGCAAAATTGTTTCCACCAGGATATTAATTGAATTTAACTATAAAAGACTCTTAATCATTCATGATCACTGGGAAAAATAAATAAAGAAACCAAACTACAGCCTGGGCTCGTTTCTTTTTATCAGAATTTACTTTTCAGCTTTAACTGTAGGCTGTCGTATTACTCTTGAGTTCTCGTTAATGATGCAGTTAAAGTTCCAATTAAAAATTCGAAGAGAAAATACAGTAGTTCCTGGTCTAAGAGAAAATCACAGTCTACGTGTTTCACTTGTCATCATCTTGCTGTATCTGTGCTCAAATGAAAAAAAAAAAACCAATAAGTAGATGTGTGTCATTGATTAGAGTTTCTAGTTTCAAGCCAAAAAAAAAAAAAAAAAAAAAAACCCGGACTTTATTAAAAGGATCCTAAGTGATCAAGAATCACCAGGTATCCTTGAGGCTAGTCTTGGGAAGCAGTTGGAATCAAGAGTAAATAAATGTCATCAGATATACCCACTGCCTCTGTCACCAAAGGCTGATGTTCCTGTTGGTCCTATTGAAGCTTGTGAACAAGGGACAGGATTTCATTGTTTACACTGCTTTCCCTGGAAAACCAATGTTGTTGCTACTACCTCCATAGCCGTAGTTCAATCTACAATGGTCCTGATTCTGTGTATCACCAATTCTTACGTCAAGATCAGAACGCATACCAAAATGGTAAGATCTAGATCCTTTGCCTGACTTTTTGGTGTGAGGGCAACTGGTTTCTCACCTGAAGAAGGAGGTTCTTCTGAACACTCACACGCAGAAGAATTTCCCCAACATAGAAGGGGAGTGTGATGATGAACAGGCAAAAGAGATTAGTATTATCTACAACTATAAATGTGGTTGCTCAAAATGTTAGTGTATGTATCTCTTACCTACACTTTAAAAAGTTCTACGTATCATAATGCAATGATTCCATATTAAAAGGAAAACATCTCATCAAAAAGAGACATTCAAAGTCACATAATTTGCTGTGTCACCAAATCACAATCTGAGGTTGTAGTTGAGCGTTTCTGTGCTTCTACTTGGATGCCAACTATATAGTAGGCAAACTACTGACTACAGTGAAAAGGCTAACCCAATGCATTATATTTAACAATGGGAAAATGAGAAAAAAATTGAAAGTATCTTGTCCCGCAACATATGCAAACACATGACACTCAGAAGAGAGTAAGTGTATAAAATACAGTCCTCAGTTCTACAACCTCTGTTCTTGTTAGGTTCCATACAGTCAATTTGAACTCACAAAATGAAACACTGTCTGGTCCTGCACCCCACAGTCATTTTTATGTTTGAGCCCATTGATGCGGCCAGTGTCCACCCATTTTGTTGAGGGGCTTCTGAGTGATTACACTGAGGTCTTAAATTGCTCTTTCTATTGAAGTATTTCATTTTGTTCCTGTGTATTCCATCCAGTGAGGTCCATGTGTACACCAAAACCAAACCCACTGCCATCAAGCCAATTCTGACTTACAGCAACCCTGTAAGACAGTAGAACTGGCCCATAGAGTTTGCAAAGAGAGCCTGGTGGATTCAAACTATCAACGTTTTGGTTAGCACCTGTACCTCTTAACCACTATGCCACCAGGCTTTCCTCCACGTGTATCACCAAGCCAGCCAAGTGCCATCTAGTCAGTTCCGATTCCGTGTGGATAGTGGCCCAAAAATGTATTTGCAATGAAGTCATCAGTTTGACAAAATTCTGTAATTCAACCCCTGATATTATTTCTATCAACAAAACCATATTTTCAGCTACTCATTGTTCCTTGTATTTTGTTTTCAACTTTTGCATTCCAATAGCGGGTAATTTATCAAGGCATCTTGATTGAATGTTTGATCAGTTTCAGACTACAGAAATTGGTAAAAATCTTCATTTTCTCTATCTTTAGCCTTAGTGATTGGTGACTAAATTTGAATAATTGTCATACTAACTGGTCTTTTTTGTAGGGTTGTATTATCCTATCGCTGACTTCATTGTACTTCAGGATAGATGTTAAAACATTCTTCTTAATGATGAAAGCGATGTCATTCCCCTTCAATTAGCTATACTCCACATAGTAGACCACATGATCGTCTGATTCAAAATGGCCAATGCCAGTGTATTTTAGCTCAGTAATGCCTAGGAGAGTGATCTTTATGCATTTCAACTCATTTTGATAATTTCTAATTTTCCTGTATTCATGCTTAATCATTATACATTCTTATCACTAACAGAAGTTTGCAGTTGTTTCTTTCATTTTGAATCATAGCACATATGAAAATGAAGGTCCCTAAAGCTTGATTCCATCTATGTCATGAAGGTCGACTCTGCTTTGAGGAGACAACATTACTGGAGACCTGAAAAGCACAGTTCTTCCAACGACAGGGGTAAACTGACGATGGAGGCCTGAGGGGTCTTGATGCGAAACAATCACCCCAGCCCCCCTTGGGAAACACAACACTCACATTTCATGAGGCCATGCGCCAAGTGCCGTCGAAGTGGTGACAAAAAGGCTTACACTTTAAAAGGCTTACACTTTAAACAACGAGAGACTACTTTCATCTTCAGCCAGAACTTCTTCTGGTCAATGATCAGTCCATGGTGGAGTGGTCTGAGGCTTCAGTCCTAGCAGTTCTGAGCCCTCGTAATTCTGCATGTCTAAGGTTGCTGTGATATTACACAACTTGTTGATTTTGAGTGTAATAGTTACGATTTAAAACCATGCTGGGAAAGGAACAATAGAACAGTCAGGACAGGTCTGGTAACTGTTTTTTTCTGAGGTTCTTTGTTAGACCACTAAGCTGGAGCAGACAATCCCCGACATCGACACTTCTGTCCTGATAAAGACCGTGAGGCACAGACTTTGAAGCGCGGACTATTTTTGCTTGAAACAGAGACTGCCTTGTTGAACATCCTTGCTGCCCTCCTCATGACTGCCTCTCCCCTGCTCCTGCTCGCAACTTTCCCTGTATAAACCCCTCTAGTCTGACTAGAGAAAATGAGATTTTTGGATGAGCTATCCCCTCTGCCACCTTTGTGTAGTTGTACCAAAGAAGTCTTTGATTTCACTTGCCCTAACCTTCTGTCTCAGTGATTGGCCTTGCAACAGGTGACACGACCTCCAACGTTTCTCCAGTAGCAACAACTCTTGCCCAGTTGGATTTTGAGTGCCTTCCAACCTGTAGGGCTCCTCATCTGGTACCATATCAGACAATGTTTATTACTATTCATAAGATTTTCACCGTCTAATATTTGAGTAGACCACTTGGTCCTCTTTCTAGTCTGCCTTAGTCTACGAGCTCAGCTGAAAGCCGTCCCCTATGGGTGACCCTGTTGTAACTTGAAATACATTGGCATAGCTTTCAACATCACAGCAACACACAAGCTTTCGTATACAACAAACTGACAGACACATGGGGAATTCTATGACTAGTTGTAAGAAATACATTTATGAAAATGATCATTACTTGTTATTAGCAAAAGAAAGTCATTCCTTGTGACTAGTCATAGAAGTCCACTTATAGCCTCCCTTCTCTGTTAACAACGAGAGACTACTTTCATCTTCAGCCAGAACTTCTTCTGGTCAATGATCAGTCCATGGTGGAGTGGTCTGAGGCTTCAGTCCTAGCAGTTCTGAGCCCTCGTAATTCTGCATGTCTAAGGTTGCTGTGATATTACACAACTTGTTGATTTTGAGTGTAATAGTTACAACCAACACCCCCATAGAATCCCTTGAGTTCCTCCCTGTTCCTCCATGACTCCAGAGCATAGCAACAACCCAGTTGCTTCTTTGTACTCAAAATCTTTTACCTGGTCAACATTATAACGCTTTTTAAAAAATTTTTTTTTTAATGCTGTTCGTCTACTATCATAAGAAATAGAAAAGATCTTAGTGACAGTCTCAGGTTCCAAATCAGGGAATTTTTGTTATTGTTGTTGTTATTTCTGTAATGGAAATTGTTCTCCATAAAGTTTTAAAATCTTTACGTAACACAAAATGGAAAGCTAATAAGACTTTGAGGACAGATTATAGAACACCTGATGCCATCCCGGAAAGTGGAAATGCCGCTCTCTGAGGGTATCAGTAGTCCCCACAAAGCTTCTCCCAAATACAGTGGATTTCTGGCTGGTAAAATTATTTTGCTTCTCCTTTTATCTTGCGTTCTGTGGAGCAGTTCTATTCCACACATATGGAGATACCATGAGTCAGAATCAACTAGACAGCAACTCACAACAACAAAAGATTTGAAAAAGGATACACGTGTTTGCCAGAAGCACCCACATGCTGCCGAGTGCCGAAAAGCTTGGACCCCCTAGGCAACACCGAGAAGGCACTGAAGTCAGATAGGGATGGGTTAATTCTAACCAAGTCAGTTCCCGGCAGTGCGATTTCAGGCAAGAACCTTAATGTGCACTGAGCTTCAGTTTTCCTACCTGCAGAGTGGAGACATCACCAACTACACAGGATATTGCTTTCTTCTTTTCTTTAATAAAGGTAATATCATACAAGTGCTTACCACGTTTCCTATCGGTGTGAGCACTGACTCACTGGAATCAGGAGTTGTAGTTACAGTATTTTCAAGCCAGCACAGCACTGTTACAGATCAGTGAGAGCAGACTGAGGCTATAAACAGGAGCGGGCTGGTGATGGACTGGCATTGACTTTGAATAGTTGATACAAGAAGTTCAGCGGAGGTCCTGGGACAATCCAGATGACAGCTTCCGGGCAATAGTGTTTCCCCAAACCAATCAGTTTTCCAGTGGTTTAGCAACTGGCACAGCTGGGGTGTGACTACTGTTTATTAGCGCATCATAGGAAGAAATAGTCACAGGGACAGTGCTGAGGTGACAGTGGAAGGTGTGCTAAGAACACAGTTCCTTAGAAAGGATGAGCCTGGGAAAAGACCATGAGTAGCTAAGCAAAAGGTAAACACACACACACACAACCCCGAAAAACTCCACCCATAATGGAACAGGGTAACAACCAAAAAAGGCAAGCCAGAAATTGAATGCAAATGATGTCCTTGAAATTTCAAAACACTATGGTTGTTCTATAGCTTTTAACAGAATAAAAATGTGACATTATTCCTGGAAATAGGCACACACCATAATGTTTTGGTTTTCCTTTATGAAACAATTAATTTTCAAAGGAAATTTAATTTTGTTTGTCAGTGTTTTCTTCTAACTAAATGAAAAACTCTGATCAAGAGTTAATTAGATTTCATTTTCTAGAATTTGTGACGAAAGAGAAAAAAGTCAGTCTCTGAGCCGTATGTTTTTCCACACAAAAGAGATTAATATCCATATCCAACATTAGTTTTTAGTTTTCCGTGTTTCTATTTTAAAGCAATAGCTATGATTACAGAAGTGTTATCATTCTGAGACTATATTTATTTCAAGTAGTATTTATTAAGCATCCTTTACCTGTTAAGTGCTGAAGTAGGCAAGAGGATACAATAACTGATTAGAGAGTGGTATCTGTGAGTGAGAACAGAATGTAAGCTCAGTGTCGACTGTGTGGTAGGCAAGGCCCTGCCCAGCCATCTCAGCCTGGTGCCTAGCAGTTCCTTCCTTTTCCATTGACTCTGGAAATAGTGGTCTCTTTTCCAGTCTTTGGAGGACACCAACCTTAGTCCTGCCTTACATTCTTCACACTTGGTCATCTCCCTGAGACACTCTTTGCACAGTTGTCTTCTTTTCTAGATTAAGCTTCAGTGTCAGCTTCTCAGAGAATTTTAGCTAAAGTAGCAATAACATCCCTTGTTTTATTATCTTGGAGACACCATTATCGAAAAATATGTATGTGTTTCTAAATTTATTAGTCACCCCTCAAATGTAAACTCTATTAGGACACAATTTTGGTGTCGTCATCATGGTCCTTACTGATCAGTACCATTTTTTTTAGCATTTAGCAAGGACACAAAAATATTTGTTGAGTAAAAACAGTAACAGAATGCAAAACTAAATCACTTGATTTCAATTATATAGCTTATAGAATCGTTAGAATGTTATACTACTTTCGAGAAAGGCTAACTGTTATACATACATAGAGAGAGAGAGAGAGAGATAGACACAGACTTAGGTATAGACATAGACAAATTATCAACAAAGAGCTATCTTTGGTCATTGTATACAAACCTAACCTTTGTTAGTGAACTGCTAAGTCTCAATGATAGATGAGGAGCCTTTATTAAATGATGAACTTTAAGCATCAATAATATTTTTTAAAGTTCAGCATTTTGGAGACCTCCTGTGCAGTCTTGAACTGGATCTGTTACAAACGGTGCCACCCATACTGTCCCATTCTGTGACATGTCACTAATAATGGTTTGCCTAAGTCTAAAGCCAGCTCTCAAAGGGGAAGCAAGATTCTCCCTCCTCCCTCGGCTCCTTCCAGAGAGATAAAATGACTCTAAGAATAAAAGAACAATAGAGCAAATGTGAAAGCACGCATCTAAAACAAAAGAGAAAAGAACAGAGATAGCCAGACAGCAACTTTGAAAGAAACTTGAAGAAAGATAAAGAAATAGAGAAAGGATTGTACTATATAAATACTTCCAGAGCTTAGACAAGTGTGAAGAGTCCACTCACTTCAAAATTTGCTTTCATATCTTTGTCATACCATTCTGACAGATAACTTTAAGACAGCATGCCCTGATAACAACAAATATTATATATTGTGTAACTGAAAGAAAAATATTCCAAGCACAATAAGAAAAAATATAAAGCACATACACATGTCACAATAATAAATGCGTGTGACATACACAGGGAATAAATTGAAAGCATTGTTTAATCATACTGCTGACTAGAAAGACTGAACAAGACAAAAATGAAAATGAATCCCAAACAGGCTAAGATTAAAGAGTGATAAAAATTTTACAAAATAATTCTAAAAGTTTTTCAAATTCAATAAAAATATGGCATCTCATTTCCAAATAATTTTAAATAATTTATATCATGAAAAATGTTTGAATTTTAAAAATGAAGATGCTTGCACCAAAATAAATTGAAAAATGGTTAAAGAATAATAAAACAAAAATATCGATGGAATATAGATATTATATAGTATTTAATCCAGAGAAGGCCATTCTATACATGAACAAAGGTAGAAATCAGAAAACACTGACAAATTAAGTTTCCATTTTTAAAAAAAAATAAAAATAAATGACAAATATAAAAAAAATCTATTCCATTCACATCGTAATATATTCCATTCAAAATTTACCTTCATGTACTTCTGTAAAACTCATAAAAGATTATTAAAAAATATTAATACAATTTGGAAAAGTACACAGAAAACAGAAAAATGACTCCTAAGCTTTCCCACGGTGACTATTTCACAGCTAGTATTTGGGTGAATTTTTTTGCAAACATTGTCTTTGCATTGATGCACACAAAAATACAATTTTGCTTTTTCTGTTCATTGTTTTTATCACCTGCTTGACCTCAGAATATGTTCTAGAAAATTTTTGTGACAAAAAACATGGGTTTATGACATCATGTAAAATGACAGTACCATATTTTCAGGCAAGTCACATGTACCTCCCATGTCTGTTTGCCAACTGTACCCTCCACCAAGAGGTATTTTGGTAAGCACTGCCATGTCAATTTTTTCTACATTTTTCTGTGAAAACAAGTTAGTATAATGTACTTACCAAAATGTTTCACGAGGCATGGCTGACACACAGAGAAAGTATGGACTATTTTTCTAAAACTAGAGTATGCTTGTATTATTCCATTGTAGGATTACACGGAAATTCACTCAATTGTTCTCTTTTCCTCTATCAGTGTTTCTATAATAATGCCTGTAATTATTTCCTAAAACTGTTTGAGAGTGAGTATCCTGACCTTACAGATGGTATCTGTCATGTCTCCTGCTGTGATTCCAGGTCTGGCGTGGTACCCAGCGTGTGCTAAGTTCTCTTAGCTGTAGTGTAAAAGGATTTGAAATCCATGTTTATTAAGAACCATAGCTGTAAACATGAGGAGTGATACGGAAATCATAGGAGCTGCTTGTCATTAAACCATACGACCGTGACCTGACATCATCACACCACTGATGAAGCTAAGGCAAAGTAAGTTTTGTGAATTTCATCCTATGACTACGACAGAGAAATTACACACTGGTTCTTCACCTGGATTCAACTTTCTGTTTTTGGAAATATGATCTCATTTTTTAATATCCAGAAGGAAACTAGGTAAGGAGAGAGGTTCATGTGGGAGTTCACCTGATGAATCATGGACATTTTTTCTGTGGAAATTTAGAGGCACAAAACATGAATACACAAGGATTTTACAAGAGAGTTACATATAAGAGTGAGGAATTAAAAACCAAAATCTAGATGCACAGCAGTACAGGAAAGGTTGAATCAATCTGTGATCAATTAGCAATGTCTGCATGAGCAGTGGATAAAGACTTGGTAATGACTTGACAATCACTACATCTGGTGCTCTTCAAGTTACAGGTAGGGTAGAGATTTTGTTCCCCCCAATTTCCAATCCAGTGGAATCTGTTCTAATCTCTTTTATAAAACAATAATTTTTTCAGCAATATAAAATTTCTGATAGATAGATGATAGACAGACAGACAGACAGACAGACAGACAGACAGACAGACAGACAGACAGACAGACAGACAGACAGACAGACAGACAGACCGACGACCGACGACCGACCGGGCGACCGACCGACCGGGCGACCGACCGGGCGGGCGGGCGGACGGGCGGGCGGACGGGCGGACGGACGGACGGACGGACGGACAGACAGATTTTCCCCCTAAGCAAATCCTGTAATCTTCTGTGCGTATGTCTTTGTGGACTCATTGTCACAAATAGTGTGCCAACCAGCACCAGTCTATGGCCCATATTTTGTGCAGCAGTTTTACACAGCTCTAGTCACCTGGCTCATTGATTCAAAACTGAAATGTCTTTTAAAAAATATTCTAAGCCCAAGTATGCCAAATACATGGACAGACTTAGTTTGGAGAATTTTTCAGGATGATGTATTTTTTATTAAAATCCCTATGTGGTAATACTGACTGTACTATAAGACATGCTAATTATCTGTCTTTGACTGATTTTGTGCCCCAAATCAAGCATTTAGTTGCTACTGCATCTCTTATATAGAAAACACTAAACTGATATTGAGTATATTTTATAATACACTAACTATTCTGACATCAACAAAATATTTTGACTTTTACTTTTATGTCTCCATTCCCCTTTTACGAATAAAATGATCATTCAAGTCTATTCTTGGGAAAATGTATGTACATCAGGAAACAAATAACTAAAATAATCCTAGCCAGGAATCTTTTCCAAAGAGCTAATTCACTTGAAGTACTTAAAGCCCGCAGAATTGCCCACCCTCACCCGAGAGCAGGCAAGTAGACCTTATTTCCCTGTAATACACTCACAGGCTCTGTTAGTAGTTAAAGTCTGGCAGTAGAAACCCAGAGGTTGAGCTTTTAGTGCCGTTAGAGTATCCGGGAGCAGCAGCAATTTCTGGCAATGAGAAGGCGTGCAATGGCTTTCCGGCAGGACACAGCCGCAGGGTTCCTGGCAGAGAGACTGCACAAGGTTTTTGTAAGCAGATCCGTATCATTTTTGACAGGACTAACATATGGCTTTGAATTTCTGGCCAAAGACTCTTTCATGGTTTCTATCAGAAGAGACCCTTCACATTCCCTGGCAACACTGCCTCACAATGTAAAGGATTTAATTCCTGGAAGTATATTGCCATGATGATTTGCTATAGAACAAATTTCAAAGTTGGTTTCCTGCCAACATAAAATTCTACAGGTCATGTCAAGGCCAACCCAGCAGTTAGTTTTCAGCAAGAAGCTATGGAGCTGATTTTTTAATAGCCCTCATCTTCACACTTTGGCCGTGTTCCCTAGTGTTTCCATGTACATTGAGCGTAAATGAAATATTTTCTGTATTGAAGAACACTGCCATCGTGTAATGAGCTTTGTGCCTACGCCTTTGCGACCATCTGCAGTAGCAGAATCTCCAGCTACCCCGTCTAATACAATGAATTATCATTATTTAAAAAATTCATCATCATCTGTCAAAGAGCCAGAGTCTGTTCCTGCTAACAGTGAAGATGGAAAGAATATCTTTCCACAGTTCAAAAGACAATTTAATTCTTTCATTCTTTTATTCTGACCACAGACTAGCTCAGCAGCTAAAACGACCACAGATATACACAGGGAGGAAGCTCCGGCTCTTGAAAGGTGATTCAAGTTCACGATACGGCAAGTCAAGTTCAAGTTCCCGATACAGAACAGAAAGTAGCCAAGTATCCTCACCAGAGGTGATGCGTTATCACGTATTTCTAGAACAGTACTATTTACAGAGCTTATATTTAAAATACTATCCACAGGCAGTGTGCAGATTAGGAACCAACTCATAATTGCTATCTAACGCTATGTAAATTTGCCTTCACTTTGAAACAACCGAATCATCCCCTACTGGCGACGGAGTCTTCACCAGCATCGCCTCGACCTGCTGCATGTGTCCCTTTTCAATCCCTGATAAGGCTTGGAGCCTTTTCCTGCATAAAAAATAACGCTAAGCAGGAATCCTAAGCATCTGCTTCGACTTACACGCCAATTCTCAAAGATCCATTGGGCCCTCCTGTGGCTCCTCACCCAGGGCCCGCCTGCCTTCCACAACGGAAACAGAACAGTGACGCTGGGCCACTTTCTATTTTACGGTGCCTTCAGGATTTCTTATAATTAGCTCAGTGTAGCTTCTTCAATTTGTTTATTATCAGCCTTGTGAACACTGTCTCCAAACTGAAAGTTATTTATACTTGAGTAACCTTGGAAATACACGCGTACTAACCTTATGTGTAAAATGATTTCATTTCAAAAATTCTAGGTCAAATGCAAAGCTAACAGAAGTTACTGGCCAGTAAAGATGTGGGGGAGACTAGTTTCTTTGTTGTTCATTCTGGGAGGCTTAAGAGATGTAAAACAAAGGTTAGAAACCATCAGCAAACCCACATTGGGAGAGTAAAGCCTTCTACGGAGGGCTGGAGTCTAGCTGCAATTCCACATCATCGCTGCCTCGTCAGCATCACTTTCCCAAAGTCTGAAGAGTGTTAGAAAAATGTCTGAAGCTGATTTCCATTTTTATTTTATTTTTTTTCTTTTTCTATAAACACTTGCAAATGCTTCCTGAACAGGATGAAATTCTGGTTGTCAATCCAGTATCATTCTAATAATTTTAGAATTCTCTTACTGAATCTATTGTGAAATTGAAGACGCGGGATTGTCATGATGGTCATGGACTCTCCGTATTTTAGTCATTTGTTGCTCTGTCAGTAACTAGCAATTGAATGCCAGGTGAGTGACAGATACTTAGATACAATATTGGCAATCACACTGTATTGACATGGTTCAAAAACCATGAACCTCAACCCCAACCACAAAGAGGGAAAGCCTAAGAATTATAATTCATCTTTCCCTTGCCAAAAGACATGGGTTAAAAGAAGAGGAAGGGAAAGATGTCAGAACTGCAACCCACTGGCACTGAAAGGTCTCTAGTGTTTCCACATTCATCCGGGTAGTAAGTGTTTGACACTCATCTTTTCATTTGGAAAATAGTATGTTACATGGATCAATTAAACTTGTGCCTAATGCAGTTAGGGTCTATCGGATAGAAGGATGTGGAACCAGGAAAAACTAATGACTTCTAATTCTAAGTACTCAAAACAATAATGTTTTCAGATTCTATAATAATGCAGGACCACCTTGTAAGTAACTCATTAAATACTAATGTTCTAAGCAAAGAGTTTCAGAGTTAAAATTAGGGTTAGGATTACCGTTAGGAGTAAGTCAAGGAGGTGCCAATTCATTGATTTGAAAATTTCTTGAAACAGAAGCTGATGCTCTTGCCCAGCTTAGACAGGGCAACAGGATGAGACTGCCGCGTATGCCAACGAGAGTTACGTGAATCACTCCAAGAGCAACACATGCATTTTTAAACAAGGACAATGAAAGAACTTTGGGGGGGGGGCTGTTTGCATAGCAGGTCCTATATTCCTATAGGAAAAGGAAATTACTACAATTTTCAAAGCTCTTGCCGTTGCTGCTAAGTGTCACTGAGTTGATTCCCACACATAGTGACCCTATAGAACAGAGTAAAACTCTTTCATAGGGCTTCAAAAGAGCAGCTGGTAGATTAGAACTGTCCACCTTTTGGTTAGCAGCTGAGCTTCTAACCACTACGCCACTAAAACCACTACCGTCAAAGTGACTCCAACTCATAGAGACCCCATAGGACACAGTAGCACTGCCCTATAGAGTTTCAAGGAGCATTTGGTGGATGTGAACCACCAACCTCTTGGTTAGCAGCCATAGCGCTTAGCCATTATGCCACCAGAGTTTCTACTATGCCACTAAGGATCCTCAAAGCACTTCCTAGGCAACAAACAATGTTTCCGGTTAGTTGTGTTCCACGTTACCCCATTTTAAGAATGAGGAAATCAACCTGAGAAGTTATACAAGGGTGGGCAGAGGGCTTGTTCCCGGCACCTGGCAGAAGCAGTGTTGGTGCATGGGTTTGCCTTTCCCTCATCAGCTGTCCCCCCGACTACGCTGTCCCTAGACCAGTGATTCCTGCAAGGACATCCTTTCTCCAGTGGTTTCAGGGGACACACTTTACTAACTACATCTGTAATTCCCATCCTCCCACAGCACCCATGGAAAGGCTGGTGGTGCAGTGCTTAAGAGCTGCAGCTGCTAACCAAGAAGTCTGTGGTTTGAATCTACCAGGCGCTCTTTGTAAACCCTATATGAACCCCAGGAAGAACACACGTGTAGGAAAAAATATATATATCATCTTCTATGCTGATTAAGAATAAATTAATGCAAAGGACAAAGAAAATATATTATTCAATTATTTCTCTTAAAATGTGCCCATTTAAGTACCTGACATCTGTGAAATAAAGTTGTTTATAAGTTATTTCCACTGTCATTGAAAGGGGCTGTTATGCATGACTGTGTAACACCTATTAAGTTAAAAGTTTTATCTTACTTTTGCAATTATATTTATTATTATTTAAGTGGAATTTAAAAAATACAGCCATTGTTCATTTGCGTTGAATGATCTTTTAGCTTTTACTATAATTATTTGTTCATTCAACATGTGCCTATTATGCAGGGGGCAGTGCCACTCTGGTCACTGGGAACATAGAAGTCACCAAGACAGAGCACTCTGCTCTCATGGGATGAACATGCTCATGAAGGGAGATGGATAACAAGCAGAACACCAAAAAGAGAATCATCTCAGACCACTGCAAACAGCGGGAGAAAAACAGACCAGTTGCAATCTCAGCTTCAGTGACAGAATGTGACACAGATGGGTTGGAGGCAGGGACATGAGCAAGGTGCTCAGGCGCTTACTGAAGCTTGCTTACTCACCTGCAGTACACTGTTACACCTGGTTGGTACCACCTCCAAGATGTGGGTGTGCTACAGATTAGCAAGGAAATAAGAGTAAGCCAGCGTGTGCTCTGATTACCAGCCTTGAATCCCCGGTTAGAGGCCAGTTTAAATAACTTCTCTGAGAAAGTCACTACTGAGCTGAGGCTTGAACAGCAAAACTCAACCCCAAACCCCAAACCCAAACCCAAACCCAAACCCAAACCACCGCTGTCACATCGATTCTGACTCATGACAACCCTAAAGAACAGAACAGAACTGCTCCATGGAGTCTGTGAGGAGCTTCTGGTAGATTTGAACTGCTGACTTTTTGATTAGCAGCTGTATCACTTACCTGCTACAGCCACCAGGGTTTTGGAATCGCAAGGAGTCACTCTTACAGGGATCTGGGAAATGAGGGCTAGAGAGAACAGCTAGTGGGATCTCCAATGTTGGAGCTTCAGGAGACAGTCATGGGCTGGATTACATAGGGCTTAATTTAAAATAATAATAATAATAATAAACTATTGCTGTCCAGTCCCTTCTGACTCATAGTGACCCTACAGGATGGAATGGAATTACCCCAACTGGTGGATTCCAACCACCAACATTTTGGTTAGTGGCCAACACAGCTCCTTATGACTTGACAGGCAAAGTAAAGAGATCATGATCGACTAGGATATAAAATATTTTAAATACTTAGTACTAAACGGTTACTATCTGTCAGGCAATGATAAAGCACAATTTACCTACCCAGTACAAATACCGAATCTGAAACAGTTTTACTAACTCACTAACTATAAGAAAATAGAGGTTTAGTAATTCTAAATAAGAGTTTTTTAAAGGTTATGAAAATACTTAGGAGCATTTAGAATTAAATTATACCATTTATTCATTAAGTACATTAACCCACATATGCTATCACATTTCTATCCTCCATGCTCACTTTCCTTTGTACTTGGTGCTACAAGACTCTTGCCCAACTGAATATGTACATAGTCCCACCTTTCTAGCTTCAGGGAGGCCTGGTGGCACATTGGTAAAGAGTTCAGCTACTAACCAAAATGTTATCAGTTCAAATCCACCCGTTGCCCCATGGAAATCCTACGGGGCAGTTCTACCCTGTCTTGCAATCAACTCAATGGTGGCAATGGTCACTGCCATGGGATCAGCACGAGCTGACAATTGACTTGCAGGCACACAACAGTAGCATCCACTTAAAAAAATCAGTCAGTGCAAACTTAGTGGATCTCAGTGGGTTCTGTGAGCAACTGATCACAGGGACGGTGTAGTATTTAGTTGTTCCCCAGGGTTGACTTGAGTCAGAGGGTGAAAACAGAAATCAAGCTGACTACCTGCCTACAAAGATTTCTACCTGTGTATCTAGCTGGGAAAGCCCCGGTGGTGCAGTGGTTGAGTGCTGTGGCGGGCAGTTCTACTCCACCCTATACGGTTGCTATGAGTTGAAATTAACTCAATGGCACTGAGTTTTTGGATCTACCCTGGTGGCAAGGAGGTCAAAACTTTGGTTGCTAACCAAAAGGTAGGCAGCTGGAATCCACTAGCTGTACCTTAGAAACCCTACGGGTCAGTTCTATTCTTTCCCCAGGGTCACTGCGAGTCAGAATCAACTGGACAGCAGTGGGTTTTTGTTCGGGGATCTACTATTTTATCACATGTACTTTTTCTGTCCTTGTATGACTGGAAAAATTTCTTCACCATCAGGTGTTAAAATTGTTGGTCATCTATACAATTTTTCTACTTGTCTTGTGCTTTCTTTACTGTCTTACTCTCATTCATTTTGTTATTGATCCATTTATTTTCGCTGCAATTCTTTTGCCCATCGGGAAAATCTTTTTAAGCAGGCAGCCTTTTGATGCCTCTGTCATTGTGCGGGAGGTACGCCGCCACAGTGAGGCCTTTATTCCTTCATTTGCTCTAAGTACCTGCACGACACTGTCCCCAGCACAACCCCACATTGTGGCAAGAGTCAGCGGGCAGCTGCACACGGTACCACATCCAGCCCCCATAGTTCCCAATTAATGGGCATTAAAGTGATTCTATAATATTCTTTGCTACTAGCTTTCCTCCTCTGTTTTATTCCAGAGAGGAAGTGTTATGAGTCAGCTGTTAGTACTACCTCTCATCGGTTTGATTTTTACATTTGTCCCAGATTATTACATGGACCAGAATTACTCCAAATCGGATCATTTTTTTCTTGATTTCCAAGAGTAATTCCTGTTATTTTCCTCATTTCCTTTGTCATTATAGTAAGGGTCAGAGGGAAGGTGGAGGCAGTGTGTGAAAACTGGAGACCCCACACTGAGCTCACTGTGTTTAAAAAAAAAAAAAAAACTATGCCAATATGTTCACATAAATCAAAAAGCAAAATTCTAATATCCTGATTTATCATCAAAATGTGACCATTTTACTTAGTTTTCACTTGATTCTAGGGCTCAACTTTTACCTTGATTTTATATTGTTTAAGACAGCACTTTGTTCTTCAAATTTATCATTGACCACATTTTATCCGAAGTAGGTCGCCTAGTTGTAAATTCTTAATTATTTATCTTTCTGAAAGAATAAAATATTGGGAGACATCAAAAAGGAGGTCCAGTAACATACAAAGTAGCTTTATTCATTTGGGGACTGATTTTACACAGAACTGTGAATTAAAATCTCTATACTATACGTTGGAAACCTTGGTGGTGCAGTGGTTGACTGCGCTAGCTGCTACTCAGAAGGTCAGCAATTCAAATCTGCCAGGTGCTCCTTGGAAACTCTATGGGGCAGTTCCACCCTGTCTATAGGTTTCCTATGAGTTGGAATTGACTCAGCAGCAGTGGGTTTGGCTTGGTTTGGTTTGAAGACCTACTGTGGAAATCCTGGTGGCATAGTGGTTAAGTGCCGTGGCTGCCAACTAGAAAATCAGCAGTTCAAATCTACCAGGGGCTCACTGGAAACAGTACAGGGCAGTTCTACCCTGTCCACAGGGTTTCTGTAGTCAGAATCAACTGGAAACAGTAGGTTATACTGTACATTACTTTAAACAAAGTGATTGTGAAGTATTCTCATAAAAGAGTGCAATACCTGATTTCAGGTCAATAAGGACATCAGGAAATCATAACCCCTTAAAAGAAAAACCACATGTTCTCTTCAGATACCTGGTGCTCAGTTACTAAAATGTGACAAAGTAGCTGCAGCTCAGTTTGGCGGATTTAAAATACCATATCAACTCCAATCTAAAAAGAAGAAAAAGAAAGAAAGAAAAAAGAATGGATAATCTGATTCCTGGTGTCAAATGCAGTGAGCGAATCATATAGAGCATCAAGGAAATTCTACCAGCTTTCTTATGTAGAAGTAACTCTGCTGAAGCAGTTACACCAGATCCATTTATATAATTGTAAAATTTAGGTGGTTCACTTTAAGTTAGAAATTCCAAAAATTGTGCTCAGCATCTTACAGGAACTCATTTATTTTGTGCTGTTGCAATTCTATTCTTTTGTCCTTAAACAGTGCACAGATCCCATAAAACATGATAAACAAAATTAAAATCACTCTATTATATCCACCAGTATAAATAAGGTGGCCAAACAATTTGTTTTTGTGTGGGCTATCCTGATCCTTGTCATGATGAGAACAGTTCAGAAGCTGGAACCTTCTTTGTTTTTTATCCTTTTCTTTCTTTATTTTGTTCTTCTCCTGTGCCATCTGGATACGCAAACCCAATTAGCACATGCTGAAAGCTAGCAACATCTTTTCCAACATTTCAAAGTTTTGGCAAGCTTTAAAAGTTACTGTGTCACATAAAAGCTCATTTGGCACTTTACAAGGGTTTGCAGTATGAAATTATCATATGGAACGAACTTTTTCCGAATGCATCAAGAGCATGCAACACAATTGAATTTGGAAAGAGCCATAGATCCCCCTTCAGCACTGTAGTCCCAAGGTCAATCTACTCTATCTCTTTAATGGCCTTTTTTACCTTCTGCAAAAGAAGGAAGGATGTGCTCCAGAACTGTCTTAACTTTGATCTGAGATGCTCATATTTCTGGTGCTGTATCAAAATGAGTGTGAGAATTGCACAATGAATAAGGAAGATGGAGGAAGAATTGATGCCTTTGAATTGTGATGCTGGAGAAGAATATTGAATGAACCATGGACCACCAAAGAACCAACAGATCCGTTCTAGAAGAAATACAACCAGAGTGCTCCTTGGAAGCAAAGATGGTGAGACTGTGTCTTACATACTTTGGACACGCTGTCAGGAGGGATCAGTCCCTGGAGAAGGACATCATGCTTGGTAGAGTGGAAGGTCAACGATAAAGAGGAAGTCCTTCAATGAGATGGATTGACATCGTGGCTGCATCCATGAGCTTAAGCATCAAAACGATTGTGGGCATGGCACAAGACAGGATAGGGTTTCATTCTGTTGTGCACAGGGTCACGATGAGTCAGAAGAAACTCAGTGGCACCTAAAAATACAACAACATCAACTCATTGAGGAAATTTTGGAAAAGGAAGCAGATGAAGTCTCCAAGTTTACACTTCAGGTTTTCATAAAATTTCCCAACTTTCTCATCACACTGGTGCTTTCCAAGCCTGCTCAGATCTCTACCGTCTTTTCTTTCCTCACTGACGTACCTTAACTTGGATCCACGTTACCCACCCATCTGGCCCTTCTGCCTCCAAAATGGGAACGGGGAAGATTCTCCAGTCCATACATCCCTGTCCGGTGGCCACAGCTGATTTGCCATCTTCCTCAGCATCACTTCTATCTGCTTTTGATGACGATTTCCTTTACTGAAGAGCCTGAGCAACTATTTCCCAGGCTGCCTTACAACCAGGTTTCCAGACACATTTTAGGGTCCACTATTTAGACCCCTTTCCTCAATGCTGAATCAGTCATCAAGTAGAAAGAGGTGCAGTAGCCTTCAAACTATGCAGTTTCTGTGGGACATATGAAAACATACAGAGCTCTGGGACCCACAATTTTAGCAGCAGCACCTTGAAGTCATAGCTCCAAGAGTGGATCAACAGCTACCCCATGTTCAGGGTTTGGGGTTCTGGCAAAACTTGCACTTACCTGGTAAGCCAGTTCTGTAGAACTCCTTTGTGGGTCCAGTGAAGCTTAGCACTGCACATGCTTTGGCAGTCCTACCAGTGACTTTCTAAGCCCTAATTCTTAGGATAGGGACGCTAGGATAGGGACCCCAAATTCCTAGGATAGTGAAGTGGTTAAGGCCTAGATCTGCTAACCTAAAGGTCTACAGTTCACAGCTGCCAGGCGCTC
Source organism: Heterohyrax brucei (assembly GCA_028571685.1). Lineage (NCBI taxonomy): Eukaryota > Metazoa > Chordata > Mammalia > Hyracoidea > Procaviidae > Heterohyrax > Heterohyrax brucei. Next base: position 69,246,936 of record CM053162.1, on the reverse strand, counting down.
CTTGGAGACTTTACAGGGAAGTTCTACTCTGACCTATGAAGATTTCTATGAGTCAGGATTGACTTGATGGCACTGAGTGGGCTGTTGCTGTTGCTTTAATCCCTAGGACTAAATATGTTCATATTTAAAAGAACTAGTGTTATTTGCAGCTGAATTCTGATTGATACTGCTGTACTACACTCTAAAGTGATAAGGTCCTTGATATGAAACCATACGTATGAAATGATTTAACTTCACCCATACATTCTTCTTTATCTCCTTCTTGCATACACAGAGATGAGAGTGTGAGAAATTATTTTAAAACTAAAAATATCAAAGCTCAAGAATATGGTTTATTCTAAAACTCTTGGCATCAAGTAGACCTATCTAAAATTATCTTGAGGCGCCTACTAGCATAAAGGAAACCCTGGTGCATAGTGGTTAAGTGGTATGGCTCCTAACCGAAAGATCAGCAGTTGTAATCCACGGGGTGCTCCTTGGAAGTGCTATGGGACTGTTCTACTGTGTTCTGTGGGGTTGCTGTGAGTCAGAATCCACTTGATGGAAACGTATTTTTGTTTGTTTGTTTTTCACTAGCATTAAGAACTCTGGTGCTGCAGTGTTTAAGATCCTGACTGCCAACAAAGAAGTCAGCAGTCTGAAACCACTAGCTGCTCTTTGGGAACGCTGTGGGGTAGATCTACTGTGTCTGAATGAGTCAAAATTAACCCCACGGCAACGGCTTTTGTTAGTGGTGGTGGTTACTAGTATAAAGAACTACATCAGGAGCTATACAGCGTACACCCACACATACCCGCACATATTCTAGTGTTTATTCGCCCAGTATGTACATCTGTTTCAATAGTCCAGTGTAAATCCATTCTCCTCTTCCCTCCAAAAACATCTAAACCCAAAAGCTTGTGGTAAACAAAACTAAAACTGAAATTAGTATTAATATTTCTCGATTTATGGTCATACATTATTTGTATTTTTAAATTATCCCTAATATCTAAACAGTCTCTTTGTCATGTTTGGTTTTTCATCATAACCATATTTCAAGAGAAAAATTATGGTAAGTGTCAAACTTAGCCTCTCCAGCCTGAATCAGCCCTGTTGTGGGTGACATCTTTGCTTTGCCTTTAGTTTCCTCATCTGACTAATGGGCACAGTAATGTCTACTCTGTAATGTTTGAATGTAATTAAACACAAATATTCACGTGTCTAATGATGACTGGCACATAGCAGCTACTCAGTAAACTGTTGCTTCCTGTTTCCTCATTCTGGGTTTCCTGACTTTGTGTCTTTGCCCTTTAATGATCTCCTAACTTCCAAGCAGAGCCCTGGTGATGCAGCAGATAGGAGCTTGGTGCCAAGCTGAAGAACAGCAGTTGGAATCCATCAGTTGCCCCTTGAAAAAGTTACAGGGCACTTCTATTCTGTCCTATAGGATTGATATGAATTTAAATTGACGCGACAGCAACGGGCTAAGTTTGGGTTTTAACTTCTGGTGGGGGCAAAAAATTTTTAGAGTGAGAGAAAATCATATAAATGACCTTTAGAAGAGAAGAGTACAGAGCCATAGAGAAAGACGTAAAGGTCTTCCTGTAGTACTGTCAAGGCAATATTAAACCTTCCCTGATGCAGGAACCCATTGGTAACCTCCTTTTCTTTCAAACGTTCATGATCTTGATCTCTTATTCACTTCCTACATTTTTTCACATGTTCATAACTTCCTGAACGCATTATAAGCCGGGGCAAAGCTTACCAACGGCCCCGGCACACACGCCCCAGGCCTTGCTTTGTGTATCATGTTGCAGGAACCTACATGTTTGATTGGTTTGATTTGGTATCTGGAGTTTCAAAATAAGTCGCTTACTGCAGTTACTGTGATTTTTCAAGCTCCAGAATAACTCCTCACGTTGCTATCTCTTTTTGTTTCTTTTATTACATTATTTTATTTTATATTTTGGTATACTCTTAAAATACGACTTTGTTTTCTTTTCTAAATAGATAACTTATTACTCAGAGCTTTTGCTACCAGTATTAAAATCTGTTCAGTCTTACAAAAATAGCTCCTTCTGAAATGATGCCCAATCTCAAAACATCTGATTCTCTGGTGCCAATAAACCTCTCCCAGACTTGTCACCTTGTCAGAGATGGCCAAAGGCTGTACCCAATGTAATCAGCTTATCTTGAACATGTATCAGACTGTCCCAAAGTGATCTTTTAAGTGGCTGACACATCCTAAGTGTCTTAATTAAGATTTTTTTTCGAATGAACAAGAGGAAGATTTCTAAAAGTGTGGAGCTTTGATAAGCAAAAAACGTTATATTGTTCTTTAAAAGTAGATTGTAGAAGTAATTGCAATTCAGTATCTTTAAAGCAAATATCTTATAATTTTTACTGCATTGTCTTATAACTTTACTCATAAATATTACTGTTATTCATTGTTAAAATGTTATAAAACATTATATTGCATTATACTGTCTACATTACTCTGAAAAGGCATTATGTACCAAACCGCCTGTCATCACGGCTATTCTGACTTACAATGACCCCATGGATTTCCCAGGCTATAAATCTCTCCAGAAGCTATCTGTCATATCTTTCTCCTACAGAGTGGCTAGGAGTTTCAAACCAACATATTAATCATTATACTACCAAGGCCCCATGTGTATGTGTATGTGTACTTATGTGTATAATTATATGTGGAAACCCTGGTGGCATAGTGGGTTAAGTGTTGTATCTGGCAACCAAAAGGTCGGCAGTTCAAATCTGCCAGACACTCCTTGGAAATTCTATAGGGCAGATTCTACTCTGCCCTATAGGGTCACCATGAGTTACATTGCCTAGATGGTGGTGGGTTTGTTTTTTTATGTATGTGCATGTGTGTATGTGTATGTATATATACACACACACGTGTGTGTGTGTATGGAAAGTGTATGGAAACCTTGACGGTGCAATGGCTAACAACTACAGCTGCCAACCAGAGGGTCAGCGTTTCGAATCAACTAGACGTTCTTGGAAACTCTAGGAACAGTTCTGCTTTGCCCTATATTGTCCTATGTGGTTGTTATGAGTCAAAATCTACTCCACAGTGAGATATAAATGCCTATGTGTGTATGTATGTGTACACACACACACACATACACATACGTGTCTGTCTGATGTGTACAACTTACCTAACTGGAATTAGCTAGCTGTTGTATAAGTGACTACTTAGCAATTCTACTAGTGACTTAAATGGTTGAGAATGTCTTTCAAAGTGTGTCTTTTCCTTACACATCTTGCAAATACTTACGTAACGTGGACCCTGTGCCAAAGGCTCAATCCTACAGTGAACAGAAAGCCAAAGTTTGAGTTCCCAAACTGAACGGAAATGTGTTCATTCCTCCCACTTCAAGGAGGTGTCAAAAAAGACTGTCAGTTTCCTAATTGTGCCTGTGGAGCAGATGGGCGGTAAGACATTCTGTGACATTTCAGAAGGAAATAATTTTAAATCCCTAAAAATAATAATAAAGTGATTTCTAAATAAGGTACAAGCTCCAACACACAAGCTCTTAAGTAAGAATGAGTCTTTAAAATGACTAGAGCCCCATTTGTTAGCTAGACCTTTCTATGTTTACAGTACACACCCCATCAAGTTTTACAGCAGGTCGTAACAAAAGACAAGCCTGCAGGATGTTCTCAAATAGCTACATAAGTCTGGAGACGATGAATTTATGTCGTATGAATCCCCACTTGGCTCCCACTCTGGACCTGCTGCGGGAAACAGCTGACGCAGCAGTGGGCAAGGTGACCGTTACCGCACGAAGCAGGGTTTGGGGAGGAGCAGGTAACGCTCAGCTTTGGTTCTGTTCAGAAAAACAGCAAACAACCCAGGACCCAGGAAGAAAACTCAGAGCTCCCATTCCTGTCACAACCTGAAGGCTAGCTGGCCGTGGGAACTGCCAGGCTGTAGACAGACGGTGAAGATTTCCATTTCCCGAATCATCGCTCCTTTTCAGAATGCTGTATTTTCCTGACAGTGTTTCTTTGGGTCCACTGGGCAGATAAACACCACAGCTCTGGGTGTGAACAGGCTATCCGAGAAGTATGAAAAGGAATATTGACAAGTCATTTGTTCTTTCTGACTTTTGTGACAGATTCAGAAAACCCAGGGAGAGAACAAAACAAAAAAGGTTTTAAAGTCAGGATTTGGTTGGTTTGATAATTGCCACCACCTGAGTCCTGACACTACTGAGATTCTTCTGATAAGCAGATGACCCCACAATTAACAAAGATTATATACTCCATAAATAACATAAGGAAGACAGTTTTATTGCGGGCAGAGTAGAAAATAAAGATAAGCAAAAGAGAATAAAATAAAAGTTGACCACAGCTCTAGTACCCAGATTTCAAGACTATAAAGAATTTTGTGCTGGTTTTTCTTGGAATTTCTCTATGGGTAGACCAAAAACCAAACCTCTCATCACTGAGATGATACTGACTCACAGAGACCCTGCAGGGCATGGTATGACGCCTCATAGAGTTTCCAAGGAGAGGCTGGTAGATTTGAACTGATGACTCTTTGGTCAGGTGCCAAGTTCTCAACCACTGAGCCACCAAGGCTACGCATGTGAGGGGTCTGACAGTTACATCATGAGCTCATCCTAGAAAAAGTGCTACACACCTCATTGTTGAATACAGCTGTGCTCACTGAGGTGGTCAGGCTTATGTCAACTTGGCTACTCCACATGTGGCTGCTGCACTAAGTGGCAGGATGGGGTTTTCCTTGGCTCTCCTGTCCCGACCTTCCACTACTACTGCTGGTCTGTTCACATAGCCGGGAGCTCCTGCTCTCTTCTTCCGGCGTCTGGCTCCAGGACTTGAACTAGCAGCTGTTGGACTCATCAGTCCTTATAGTCGGCACTTGAGAGTCCTGCTCCCTGACCTGCAGATCCTGGGTTCGCCAGCCTCTGCTGCTTCGTCTCACCACCAGCTTGGAATCCACTGACCTAAACAACCGGCGATCTAGAACTCTGGTCTCTGACCTGCTGACTTTGGGTTCCTCAGCTTCCTTGGCCACATGAGGCTTGGGCCAGAGCTTGGGACATTCAGCTTCTGTGATTGCTTGAGCTGTTTCCTATATCTATATCTATCCATCTATCTATATATTATAAATCTTTCCTTGTACCTACACGTGTTACTGGTTTTGCTTCCCTAGAAAACCCAGCCTAAGACAGTCACTCTCAAAGTCCTCCCCTTGGGAAGCTGTGCACTGACACCAGCGCCTAGTCCACCCTTTAAAGCAATTTTGAAACTCTTTTTCTGGAATGGCCATCAGAGCTGTTGTCATATTAACCTTGATGTCCTGAATGTCATCAAAATGTCTTTCTTTCAATATTTCCTTTATCTCTGGGTAAAGAAAAAAGTCATGGGGGGCCAGATCAGGTGAGGAGGGAGGGCATTCCAATATGATTGTTTACTGGCTAAAGATTCCCTCACGGACATCTATACAATTAAGTTCGTGAACTTGCCGCCATGCCACCTTGCACAATGGCCATTCCAAAAAGATTCAAAATTGCTTTGAAGGGTGGACTAGGCCCTGACATTGATGCGTGGCTTCCCAGGCAGAGGACTTCAAAGGTGACTGAGTAATATTCAGCAATGAGGTGTGGAGCACTTGGAACAATGAAGTTTGTGGACGTGTCAGACTTTGTACATCGCTACACTTGCACAAACGTTCTTACTTATTCTTTTGTGAGTTGTTTTTCCACGTAAGTTTCTTGACAAATTCAGTGTCGTGGTTGTTGTTAATAGTGGCTTTGGAACTATCTCGAACTCATGGCAGTCTTACATGGTTCACCAAACGTGGCCTTCTCCTCTCCTAACTGATCTGTCCTGATCACACTTACAGAGCCAGGGAATCATACAACGTGTTGTTGAAATCCATAAGGTGTTCTTTGGCTAAAATTTTGGAAACAGATCAGCAGGACTTTTTTTTTTCTTATTGTGATTAAGTGATAGTTTATAATCCATGTCAACTGGCCATATCAAACCTTGAGCACCCACCTTTGTGTAACCGTATCTGCCCTCCTGACCCTGTGAAAGCTCACTCTTCCTTCTCAGTGTTTGATTCTAGTATCCACTCAACCAACATTTGTCCCCTCCTCTCTGCCCTCTTCTCTCCCCAAATCAGCAGTCCTTTAGTCCTAGTCTGTCCTTGTCTGGAGGCTCTGTTGACGGTTGTCCACCTTGGGTGATCTTGCTGTATCTGAAATGCTGGTGGCATGGCTTCAGGCATTGCAGCAACATGCAAGCCACTGGAGTGCAACCAAGAGCTCTGTCAGCACGGTGGTTAAAGCCCTCGGCTGCTAACAAAAGGCTGGCGGTTTGAGCCTACCAGCCATTCCACAGAAGAAAGACGTCAGAGTCTGCTTAAGTAAAAATTCACGGCCTTGGAAGCTTAGGGGACAGCAGTACTCAGCTCTATGAGGGACACTATGAACTGAATTTGACTAGCAGCAGTGGATTTGTTCTGGGTTGACAGTACAAAAAACAGGTCATGGTCAATGTCATTAGACTGCTATTGTCTGAAATGCTATAGATTGTTTATAAGCAAGTACATATATATATACACGTATGCTCACAAGTACATATCCATGGAGAGAGAGGGGGAGAGTTTCTGCTTCATTCCAGATACCGTGGTGAGGTATTTAACTTAACATACATCGCAACTGAATGTCAGATCATTTCTAAAGTTCTGATATATACAACTTTTTGATAAATGTTCTGAATAGTTGAAGTTTTCTCCTTTGACTTCAAAGAAGTTTCTTAGTCAAAAAGGATGTGGATGCACATTTTGAGGACTTTGGATACATGTATCACCAAGGTTTTTTTCTTTTTTCCATTAAAGCTGTATCAACTTAAGGCACCACCAGCAATTATTAGAATGTCCAAATTCCTACACCTTGCCAATCTAAGCTTTATCTTTTTAATCTTTCCTAAACAGAGGAAAATGGCCTTTATTGGTGTCCCTTTCTGTATACTATTAGATTACCGGTGAGGTTGAACCATTATTACTAGTTATGTATGTATTTTGGCAATTACTATTTCTTATTTTATGAATTCTTGTGCATAACTCTCTTAGTCATGGTTTGGTTGCCCATAACAGACACCGCTACAGCTATGTCAAATAGTTAGAATACGATACAGGGTACCAGAGGCTTATAAAGTAGTTGAAAGTCCTGGAAAAACAGGCCACTGGCTAAATGTTTACAACACGGTAGTTATGATTGCTGACCCACCAGATTCCCTTGTTTGGCTGGTACACCACCTCCTAGCTGCTTTTAGTGTGGGCTGCCCAGTTCTCCCAAGAATTGTCTTTGAGTGAATGAAGTTTCTTTATCCTTGAAGTCAGGCAACTCTCCTCTGAGACACAGCTGAAGCCAACAGCCAACTGAGAAGAGATACAAAATCCTAGTCCCTCAGCTGAAGGTGGTGTAGTTGGGGTCTCAGGCTCCCTGCACCGTCAAGCTAAAGCACCCTCATCCTCCAGCTTCGTCTTTGCTCAGTCTGTCCCTCACCCTCATTCTGACTCCATCTGCCCTTTTATTGTAAGAGCCTTCCCTCAGTGAATCACACAAACTCTCCACCTCTGAATCTTCAGCTAGGGAAACTTACTGGACACAAATGACCACGGAAACAATACTGCCAAACTGATCCACCGTGAGAGACAGTGGTCCCTTCGGGAAAGCTGAGGACTGAGCCAGGCAGCCACCCCAGAGATGCTCCGGGTCCAGCCCACAGGAGCACACCAGGCACGCTGGCTCCTGCCTCCGCGAGTCTGGGCTAGCCCCGGGGCACTGGCTCCATGCTCCTGATGGGCAAACCCATCGGCGTCACCCCCGACCTCACAAGCAGTAAAAGCAGGAACTGCCAAAGCCCAGCCTCCGCTCAGCTCATCCCCTCTCTCTTTTGCACCGGTCACTCTTTCTGGCGGAGTTGGGACTCCAGGCTCTGAGGGAGTCTGACGAGGATGATGCCTGATTTCCCAGCTCCCGTCCAACCTGAGGGCTGCCTTCCAGGACGTGGACGGATCCGAGTGGTCTCTGCACTATATTCACTAGAAGACTATGCACATTTTTCTTTTGTGATGGACTCAATTCCCCATTTCAAAGGCTGACCCCCCACTTCCAGGCCCACTTTGCCTTCCCACAGTTCTCAGCTTCCTGTGTGTGTCTTACTATTGCTTCTGGTATCTTTTGATAACAGGATTTCTTTCTTTTTTTAAATTTTGGTTTCACTCATGGTAATCTCTTTTATAGTAGAAGAAAGTGTTGTGGAGTTGATTGCGACTCACAGCAAATCTATCGACAGAGTAGAACTGCCCCACGGAGTTTCCACAGAGCGCCTGGAAGATCTGAACTCCTGACTTTTTGGTTAGCAGCCCTAGCACTTAACCACTGGGCCATCGGGTTTCTCATTTAGTAATACGTTTTGTATAGCTTTTCCTAGAAAAGTTATAAACAGGAACACTTCCTGTATTCTAGTTCAGTCTTTCCACAACTTCTTTCTTCTCTTTCCTTCCTTCCTTCCTTTCTCTTTCTCTCTCTCTTTTTCTTTCTTTCTCTTTCTCTCTCTCTCCCTCCCTCCTTTCTTTTTTCTTTTTAACATTTAACTATATGAAATTAGTTTGTGAATTACGTTGTGAGGAAAAGTTTCTACTTTTTTTTTCAATATAGGCAAGTAAAACTATGAGGATGAATGATCCAATAATTCATTCTCTAAAGGCTCACCTGAGTTGACCCCTTCGGACAGTCCCAGGCGTGCCTCCCTGGCTGCCCTCCCTGCCGGTTCTGAGCCTCTGCCGTGTGCTGTGAGCTGCTCCTGCTCTGGGATGCCTTGTGTTGGCTGGCAGTACAGAACAGCCTCACCCACTCCTTTCCGAGGTTTCCTGTAGGAATCTTTTAGGATAACTCAAGAATCACTTTTCTAAATCCTAGAACAAAACATCTGAGGATTTTTAAAGCAATTGCATTCAATTTATAAATTAAAGCAGTAACGTTATAGTGATCCGATTCGATGGCACTTGGCTGGCTTGGCTTTAGTGATAATGGATTTTATATCTAAGAGACACGGTATTCTTTGGTCCAAATTTATTTTTGTACATTGGTCAAATTTGTGAACCATGTGGCACAGTGGTTAAGCGTTCAGCTACTAACAAAAGGTCAGTAGTTCAAATCCACCAGCCACATCTTGGAAACTCTTTGGGGTAGTTATGCTCTGTCCTATTTTATGAGTTGGAATCAACTGAACAGCTCTGGGTTTGGTCTGTTGGTTTGGTTAGTTTAGACACTGTCTTAACACAGGTGCCCAAGCTTTTCGGGGGGGGGGGGGTATGCAGATTTTATTTGCAAAAATTATTTTTTGTTGGTGTTTAGAATGGCATTTTTATTTCTCCAGTTATTTTAGTAGTTGGATGTTCTAGGAATAGAGAAAAGCTATTTATTCTTACTTATTTATAGTTTTACTATATTTTTTATGCTTTCAAGAATCTGTAGAGCTACATTAAGGTCTCCTGCAGCTGTTACGTGCCATCAGGTTGGTTCCAACTCACAGCGACCTTATGTGCAACAGAACAAAATCCTGCCCGACACTGCGGGCTCCTACACATTGCTGTACTTGAGCCCGTTGTTGCGGCCACTACGTCAGTTCTTCTCATTGAGGGCATCTCTCTATTCTGAGGACCCTCTAACTGATAAGCATATGCCTTTCTCCAGGGACTGGTCCTCTCTGACAACATGTCCAAAGAATGCGAGACCAAGTCTCACAGTTCTTACCTCTAAGAAGTACTACAGCTGTACTTCCTCCGAGACAGATCAGGTCTCCTACATTCTATCTATTTTGTCCATGTGGTCTGTAAAATTTCTGTGTTTATGTTTCAATTTTTTAAAATGACTGTATGTAACAGTTCTGGCTGTCACATGCAGATTATAAGTGTCATAAGCCAATTCATTTTTTATAGTTCAAATATTGTTTTTTAATTTTAATTAGATTTTAGATTTTAATTTATGGCTTCTACTTTTATTGTGCTTACTATTGCTTTTGTATTTTTCTTCAACTTTTGACTTTTAACCTAAGTGCTTCATTTTTGGTTTTCATTACTAGTGACTTTGCTTATCAGTATCTCTAGAAATCCAACCTTTATTTGTCTTTGGGAGTTGGAAACATCACATGTAAACTTGCAGGTATATTTTAATGCAGACATTCTTACATAATAAATATACAAATCATAAGAATTTACTCTGGGGATGAAGAAAGTTGAACAAGGTGACACTTTGTCCTTGATAGTAACAACTCCACTTGGTGAAGGTTTTGGATCATCTGGATTATCCCTGGGGATGAGGATGGTGTTTTGAGTTAGAAAATTAGTAAGAGTTTTCTGAATTATGCTTTCCATATTTTTGTCTTAATATTTTTTCCTGGTACCATCTAGCTGCTTCCCAAATTTGCCTACCAACTTCAGCAAACATTTGAGGGATCCAGCTAAAATGAACTGCAGAGACCAAAACGTATAAGTCATTAAAAGATAATCTGGATGAAATGGAAAATGGCAGGAGGCAAAAATCAAACTGTATTAGCTATCTTTCAAAAGATACAGAAGTTGACACGTATGTGACACAAGGCAGCATGCTAATAAAAGGAGAATTCAAAAAAGGTGCTTATGGAACGTAAAAATACAAGCAAATAACAAGATATCTTGGAATATGAAGTTGTGGAAGATATTTCTCAGGAGGAGGGAAACCAGATTAAGACTTGAAAAATACCGTAAAGTTATCAAGATGGTAAGGGGTTAAAAAAAATTACCAATATATTGTCAAAAAATTGAAGAACACCAAGGATGAAGAAAAAGTATTCTGAAGAATACTGTAGAAAAGAAAACTATATTTATGTGACACCAGCAACTTTAAAAAGGAAATCTTTAGACTTCCCATCAAGAACACTGCAAGTCTGATGACAGACATGTGATGCTTTCAAAATTCTGAGAAAAAAAGTGCATTTCAAGATAGAATTTTATATTAATCAAAATGAAATATGACAATAAAAGGAAGATGTTGTCTCAGGAGTCTACTGCAGTGTTTGTGTGGAAATGAAAACAGCATGTGAAGCAAAGGGAAGAAGGTTGGATCGGGGTAGCAGAGACAAGGAAGGGAAGGAGCTTCAAAGGAGGTCACATTTTGACAGCTGTGGGGCTGAGCTCTAGGGGAGTTTATTCCAATAGCATAACAAAATCCTCGAGAGTATGGCCCCCCGACACCACTTTTGCTCCATAATGAAGTCATTTGTGAGGTTCAGCCTTCAGTCAAAGATGAGACAGGCTGTAAAACAAAGGGAGAGTGAATGGGTACAGCCGCCCAGAGGCGAGGGATGAGAAGTGAGGCCAAGAAAGGGAAGCTGGTGACGGGGAACCAAGCCTGAGAAGGAGAAAGTGTTGGCATGCCACAGCACTGACAGCAGTGTCACAAAACAATAAATGGATTCACTGCTTAGTGAGAAACTAGTTTGCTCTGTAAATCCTCCTCTAACACTCAGTTCACAACAACAACAAAAGGACCTACGAATGTATTCTGTGGCTGAACCAAATACCACAAGACAGTAGACATTGCTCCTGAGAGGTGTCATTGAAGGGAACGGCCTGCAGCCTGGGGGGTAGACTCCTGCTTATCGGGCAGGTCCCCACGTCAGACTGCAGAGCTGCTAAAACCCCCAAACCAAATTCATTGCATCTGAGTGGATTCTGACTGATAGAGACCCACAGGACAGAGTAAAACTGCCCCAGAGGGTTCCCAAGGAGTGGCTGGTAGATTCAAACTACCAACCTTTTGGTTGGTAGTCACACGGCTTAACTGCTCCTCCACCTGAGTTTCAGTAGATCTGTTACAGAAAGGGCTGCAGAAAGGAATGAAGCAAAGAAAAGGGGAAACTGATTAAGATATCTGATATTTTAAACTTTTAAAAGAATTTTACAGTTCTGTTAAGAAGTCTAGAGAAGATTTAAGGAATAGAAGAGGTTTAAAAAAACCAATCATTTTCTTTAATTTTTTAATGAATACTATTACAGTACTATGAACGGTGTTTACATGGCCATACTAATGTAAACAAATACCAATTCAATTAAAAAAATCATCATCTATCTTCCTAGGGAAAATGACAGGAAAGAAAAAGTGTCTTGGGGAGAAGAACTCTTATTTTTTGCAGAAGGAAGTCAATAGATACGTAGGGAATTAGTTTACCAAATCAAGAAAGAACTGTGTAGAAGCACATTGTCTGGAAACTCAGAAACAAGTTGCTGGAAAAATTGGTTAAAACATTTTAAAGTGGTTACTTGTAGGATGGCAATCAGAAGGATGATACACTTAAACCTTAGAAGTGATTTGACTTAAAATGTGTAATGCATTACTTTGTTTAAAATAAATTTTAAAACAGCACAACAGAAGAAACATAAATCTTTTAGTACATTGATAGTAAAAACGTCATCATCTAAGACTCTGATAGAGACCCCGGTGGTGTAGTGGTGAAGCGCTACAGCTGCTAACCGAAAGGCAGGCAGTGGTGGTCCAACAGGTGCTCTTTGCAAGCTCTGTGGGGCAATTCTACTCTGTCCTACGGGGTCGCTATGAGTTGGAATCAATTTGAAGGCACTGGGTGTGGTTTGGTTTGGTTTTTAAGATTATCATAGTTACCTCTTGAATATCTAAAAACAAAAGTGTTAACAGTATTTGCTTCTGGGGAAAAGAAGGGAGGGTGGAGAAGGAAATTCTGTATTTTATAATTATCTTTGCTACTAGATTTTTTTAACTTTTTTACACCAAGAACATACACTACTCGTGTAATAAACATGTGGGACTTTTTCTTTATATGTTTTTAAATAAAAACATAGGTAAATACTTTTAGATGGAATAAAGGGATTTTGCTGGCCTAGAGTAAATGTGTCTGTTAGAGAGATGTGCCTCAGTTTACATTCTGGATATACCAGTAAAATTGTTCCTGAGAAATGTTAGAAAAAAATTAAGGGAACTGAGTTTTTTCAAAAATCCTATGACAAAAACAAAAAATAAATGCCTTCTAAATTGTATGCTATCGTAAGACAGAAAAATTATAAATGACTACATAAATTTTATACCTCAGTCTATCTCTATGGCATAGCAGGTTAAGTGCTACAACTGCTAGATTGGCAGTTCAAATCCACCAGCTCTCCTTGGAAACTCTATGGGGCAGTTCTACCCTGACCTCTAGGGTGACTATAAGTTGGATTCAACTCCATGGCAGTGGGTTGGGTTTGATCTATCTTTATGTATACCAAAAAACAAAACCTGTTGCCACTGAGTGGGTTCAGACTCCTAGGAAACCCTACGAGATGGAACAGAACTGTTTGTGGCGTTTCCAAGCAGCACCTGTCATATTTGAACTGCCCACCGGGGTTTCCATCTATATTTGAATATATGTATAAAGTTACATTTATAATACAACCCCTCTGATCTTGGGCTCTTTTAAACTTACGTTCAGCTTAGCTATCATACTTCTTCAAGTACTGTACTGTATTAAGGAAGAATATACACAGTGGAAAATATCCTGATGATCTGCACATCGGAGAAGGGATTTTGTAGTTATCTTTGTGCTTGAACTGGGCACCTTGGTGGTATAGTGATTAAGTGCTACAGCTGCTGACCAAAAGGTTGGCAGTTCAAATCCACCACGTGTTCCCCAGAAACTCTATGGGGCAGTTCTGCTTTGTCTATAGGGTTGCTGTGAGTCAGAATCGACTTGTCAGCAGAAGGTTTGGTTTTGGTTTTATGCCTGAATTAAACCTCGGTATCCAGAATCTGTTCCCTTAGCGTCCGTAGAGTGAAAGGGAGGTGGGGATGGAGCTGCTCAGTAGCCCTTGGAGAAAGACTGGGGCGTAAAGTCAGCCCAGCACTAGAACCTCTTTTCTGGAGATTTAATTTTTGTGTTCACTGTAATTGTTGTCCTGCTGGTTTGGTGCCGGAGGAGTGCTGTCTTCTCCACAAGCACCACCGCCTCCCTCCACAGATGCACCCACCTGACCCCTTGCAGGATTGGGTGCTGTGTCAGCTGTAAGCCTGAGGACTGGGAGGCTGCAGCTGCCCTCCAAGTTGTCCCAACAGGATGTTTCTTAGCAGTTGTCTGCTGTATCCGCTGTACTGCATCGAGGAGACACTGGAAAAGTACTCCACACGTCGATAGAACCTAGGCAAACACCACTACAGGAATTTTCACCTTTTTTTTCTGATTATTTTAGAATCATTTTTTTCCCGAGGTTTCCCCTGCAAATATTTAAAAGCTACATTTTAATTATCTGTAGTGAAGTTTCTTCTGCAATTTCAGAAGTCAGCAAGACAGTGACTGTTTAGGTAAGTAGTCTGTTTCATTTATTGGATTATAATTTTTATGTATCGCCATGTGACTGTTTTATTTCTTAGGAGGGCAAAACTTCCATGTAAGAAGTTATGCACGTTTTTGAAATGGGTTAAAAAAGATACCTAGAACGAACTAATTATGCACCTGAAAATATTTTACTAAATAAATGGTTGGGATACTGATTTGTATTCTACTGCCAGTTTAACAAATCAGCCACTGAGCAGCTTAAAGGATACAAACTTATGATCTTATAGGTCTTAGGTCATAAGTTCAACGTGGGTTCTACTGACCTATGCTCCAGGTGTTGGCAAGGCTACACTGCTTTCTGGAGGCTTTTAGAGGCCACTTCATCCTCAGGGCCAGCAGTGTGACACGTCTTTGATCCTTCTTCTGTCACCGCATCTCTTTCTTTGAGCATACTCTGAATAAACCTTACATGTTAAGTACTCCTGTGGTTAGTTGGAAATCCTGATGGCATAGTGGTTAAGAGCTACAGCTACAACCCAAAAGGTCAGCTGTTTGCACCTGCCAGGTGCTGCTTGGAAACGGTATGGCACAGTTTTACGCTGTCGTATGGGGTTGCTATCAGTCAGAATCCGTTTGATGACAAGGGGTTTGATTTTTTTTCCCCCCTGTGGTTAGTTAATGGACCACTGGTGGCACCATGATTAAAGTGCTCAGCTGTTAACCAAAGGAGAAGAAGAGCAAAGTCTGCTTCTGTAAAGTTTTTAAGGCCTGGAAACCTTGTAGGACTTCTATGAATTGGAATTAAGTGAATGGCAGTGGGTTTGGTTAGGCTTGGATGTTTAGTTTGGCTTCTCTGGATAATTTGGGTTCATTACATCTTAAGGGCTATTTAATTTAATCACATCTGTAAAGTCCCTTTTGCCGTGTAATTAAATGGATTCACAGGTTCTAGGGATTAGGACAGGGACCAGCATGCAATTCTGCAGTAGCTATCAGTGCTACAGTGACTCTCAAGGCAAATGGTCACACCTGTCTTTACGTATCTGTCATTTAGACCTCAATAAGAAGGCACCTCAGATCGTTTTCTGAGAGGAACTTTAATTGCAACTTACAAGATTTTAGTGTCTCCAGCCAACAGGCAGGCTTTTGGTCTGAAGTAACGTGCTGCCCCGGATACTCATAGACAGCTTCCAGGATCATTTTGCAGATAATCCTGCTCTTCAACAGGTGTCTTTGTCATCTAGTGCCACTCTAACAGAAATACCACAAGTGGATGGCTTTAACAAAGAAAAATTTATTCCTAGTCAAGTAAGCAGGAAGTCCAAATTCAGGGTGCCAGCTCCAAGGGAACACATTCTGTCTCTGTCAGCTCTGAAGGAAGGTCCTTGTGTTGCATCAGTCTTTCTTTGGTCTGGAAGCATCTCGGCACACAAAGATATGATCAGAAGGGTGTGTTCTGCTCCCGACTCTGCCTTCTTGGTGGTACGAGGTCCCCAGCTCTCTGCTTGCTTACCTTTCTTTTTATCTCTTGCAGGATAAAAGTTTTGCAAGCCACACTCTGGGAAAACTCCTTAGTAATGGTGTTAGGATACTATCCTAATCCTCTTTAACATAACCCAATCTTGCTCTACTAACCACGTGCTGAGATTGGCATTTACAACATAGGAAAATCACAAAATGGAATTTAACTCCACAATACTAGGAATTAGGCGCCCATCAAATGGCTACACATACTTTGGGGGGGCCAAAATTCAATCCATGACAGCAGGATTCCCAGCACATTGCTCAGCTTGAGAAACAGCACTATTTGGAATTCCTTACAAATGTGTACTTCACCATACAAGACACAGACCTCAGTCCTGTTTTACGGACTCAGATGGAGTTGGCCACATCACGGTTCCTTAGATAGGTTACTCTCTTAGGCAGGAGAAGTCTCAGCAGCTTCTTCAACTCCTGTATTCGATACAACAATTTCCATGATCAACCGACTTTGTAGTCAGATGCTACCTTCCGATGCTCTGCGGTGATTATGTTTCCCACTCAGGCAGCTTCCCATTTGGTAGCCAGATTGAGAGGAGTGTCTCTCCATCTTCAAGCACCCTCTGGATGATTAACCGTTCTGCAATTCTCCATCCAAAGCTCTGGGGAAATCTGAAGGACACGCGTCCTCAGAGCCCTTCCTTGTCACACTTCATCTTTGCCGCTCTCATCCCAGCACCCCGCCGCACGTGCTGAAGGCTGGGCAGATGTGCTTATTCTGCTGCCTGCTTATTTTTTCTTGAAGTGGTTTGCACAGCAGATGTTCCCAGAAGTGTTTTCTCTTTCACATCTTTACAATTCCGCTACAAAACAGGAATTGTACATGTGCTATTGTTTTCAGTTCCTCAGAGCAAAAGCCCTCTTCATCCCCCTTTCTGCCTCAGTGTGAACTGTGCCCCTTCCTGGGCACAGATGTAACTGATTTGCTCACTGTATCCCACCACATTTTTTCATACCTGTGTTTATAACCCTGGTGACATAGTGGTCAAGTGCTATGTCTGCTAACCAAAAGGTCAGCAGTTGAAATCCATCAGGAGCTCTTTAGAAACTATGAGGCAGTTCTATTCTACCCTACAAGGTTGCTATGAGTCAGAATCAATGCAACAGAAACGAGTTTGGTTTGTTTTTTGGTGTTTTACTGACTATGCTAAGGCACTGGATGGTGTGAGTTGTAACAAGTCATGGATAAAATTGCAAAGAAGAATTCCAGAACACTTAATTGTGCTCATGAGGGCCCTGCATACAGGTAAAAAGGCTGCCTTTCAAACGAAACAAGGGGATGCTCTGTGGTTTAAAGTCAAGAAAGATGTGCATTAGGGTTACGCCTTTCACCATTCCTATTCAATCTGTATGCCACGCAAATAATCTGAGACGCTGCACTACATGAAGAACAGGGCATCACAATTGGAGGAAGGCTCCTTAACAACATGTGTTAGGCACATGACATAACCTTCTTGCTATAAGTGAAGTGGGCTTGAAATATGCATTAATAATGATCAAATACCATAATCTTCAGTATGGATTGCACCTCAACTTAAAAAAACAAACAAACAACAACAACAAAAACACAATCCTCACAACTGGGCCAGTAAGCAGCGTCTTGGTAAGTAAAGACTGAGGTTGTCAAGGATTTCATTTCATTTGGATTCCCAGTCTACACCCATGGAAGCAGCAGTCATGAAATCAAAAGACAAAATGCATTGGGCAAACGTGCTGCAAAAGACCTCTTTCAAGTGTTAAAAAGCAAAGATGTTACCTTGAAGACTAGGGTGTACCTGACCCAGGCCATGGTGGTTTCAGTTGCCTCTTATGCCTGTGAAAGGTGGATAATGAATAAGGAAGACTGAAGAAGAATTGATGCTTTTGAGTTGTGCTGTTACTGAAGAATGTTGAATATACCATGGATTGCCAGAAGGATGAACAAATCTGTCTTGGAAGAAGTACTACCAGAATGCTTCTTAGAAGCGTGTTTGACAAGATTTCATTTCACATACTTTGGAAATGTTCTCAAGAGGGATCAGGCCCTGGAGAAAGAGGACATGCTTGGTAGTAGATCAGAGAAAAACAGGCAGACTCTCCACAAAGTGGATTCTCCCTGTGGCTGCAACAATGGGCTCAAACATGACAACCACTGTGAGGGCGGTGCAGGACCAGGCGGTGTTTGCTTCCATTGTACTGGTGTCACTACAGGTCAGAATCAACTCGGTGGCATCTAAGAACAACAGAGTCATTTTTGTCTGTCCACTTCTGAGTGCCTTTCTTTATACCCTCACTACTGCACAGTCCTTTCTAATTTCAAGTCTCTCATTTTCTCTAAGCCAAGAGCATGGCTAATGAGAATTGTTTACTCATACCTTTTTAGTGTGTGACCAGTACTAGTCTTAGTCCTGGAACCTTATCATCCAGCTTTTCATAATTGTATCGCAAGGTCAAAACTATGATAATTTTTTCTCATTAAGGGATCATCTCTGCAAATTCTATTAGACTAATATCTGTGATGAGTATAAATTATAAGTGCATTTCAGAAGCCCAATATACTATCCTAATGATTTCAAATCCATTAAATGTTAAGTTATTGAAATGCAATCACTTGTTCATTACACCAGTATTTGGTGAGCACTCAACACATGCCAGCTTTGTGCTAGGCACGGAGGGCAGATACCACAATGTTTATTTATCTTTTGTTTGTTGAGACCACCTCACTACTTGGTACACAGAAAATATTCACTAAATGTGTATAGCATATCCTTAGAGGACCAAAACTAAAACAACAACAACAACAAAAGACTGCCATCCAGGCAATTCCAACTTACAGTGCACAACAGAGCTGTCTGACAGTTTCCAAGGCACATCTGGTGGATTCACATTGCCAGCCTTTGGCGAGCAGCCATAGCACTTAACCACTTTGCGGCCAGAGTTTCCTAGAGGGCTAAGCCAAGTTCAAAGCCATTGCCATAGAGTTGATTTC
Source organism: Heterohyrax brucei (assembly GCA_028571685.1). Taxonomy (NCBI): domain Eukaryota; kingdom Metazoa; phylum Chordata; class Mammalia; order Hyracoidea; family Procaviidae; genus Heterohyrax; species Heterohyrax brucei. The sequence goes on along the minus strand of CM053162.1, from coordinate 69,228,059 downwards.
CCCCTCATGGTGACCCTGTAGGTCACAGCAGAAACTCCCACGGGGCTTCCAAGGAGTGTCTGGTAGATTTGAACTGCCTGTCTCTTGGTGAGCAGATGTAGAACTTAAGCACTGTGCCACCAGGGTTTCCTAGAAGACCAAAGCCAAAAGCCACTGCTGCAGAGTAAATTCCAACTCATGGCGACCCCACAGGTCAGAGTAGAGCTGTCTCGTAGAGTTTGCTCCAAGCACACGGCAGATATGAACGGCCAACCTTTAGGTTACCGGACCGAGTACTTAACCACTAGGCAGCCAGGGTTTCCAAGTTTTTTAGTAAAAGTCTCCAAAGTTGCATGAAATGTGCTTCGTTTTAAATTTTTTATCTGAAATTTAGATTTAACTAGGCATCTTGGTCTTCTTTACCGTTGTTTCATTTTTTGGTTATTCTGGCGATCCTAACTGAAGCTGGATCTCTTAACCCAGTTTACTAGACTACACGCCAAATAAAATAAAATGCCATTTGTCTTGCTGCGCTGCATGCCATGATAATCTATGCAGTCCATATGTTTGTATGCGCGTCCTTGTGAGAGAATATAGAAGGTTCTTCTTCGTTTGTTCAGGGAGCCTGGTCTGAGGTACATACTTTTGATGCTGGACTCTGCCCTTGCAATTAGCTCTCCTCCACCTTCTTCACTTCAGTTTTTATTGGCTAGGAGTCGCAGTGGGGACAGTCTGCTTGGGGTAACATTACCATGATTAACCTTCACAGGAAGCCTACCAGATATTTACAATTATTATTCTTGTTTTACAGATAAGAAATTAAATCATTTGAGTTCCCTAGAACTGTGATTCAAGCCCAAGTTTTACTGCTCAGAGTATGTACTCACCCCTATCGTGCTAGTCTCTCTTCAATTAATATCACTTACGAAATGACAGTCAAAAGGATATTTAAGGACAATGAATTTCACTTTTCTTTTAATCTCATCCCAAGAACTGATTGTCTAAATTATCTATACTTATCAGCCAGTACAAACCAGATGATACCATATCACCAATATTATAATAAAAACACTAGAAAACATTCCAAATGAGCTTTCACTTTATCAAGAAAATCTTTTGCTTCCACAGGTAACTTAAAGTCATAAACTATATGCAAATTAACCCTCTAAATCTCTTCTTACACTGCCAATGGAACTATTACAGTGGGATCACTCCGATTCAGAATGAATGTTGCCCATCTTTCGGAAGTAAATTATATTGAAAGCAAGATGTGAATCAGCCAGGAAAACACAAGTTGTAGAGGACAAAAATAAAGTCTGAAGTATGAACAAAACAAAATTGTGACATCTTAGAAAAATGGTAAAGGATACAAAGCGCTTGTGTGTGAGTGTGAATGTGTGTGAAGTAAATGAGTTGCTGGTGTAAATGGAAGCCAGATTCTCAGCTTCCACAGTTGGGAGTCAGTTAACCGTACAAGAAAAGTAATAGTTAACAATGTGAGCATGTGTTGATTTTTAGATAGATAGAGAAAATCTGTTCAAGTGGATAGCCTGTTGGAAAATAGAAGCAAATATTCCAAAAATAGAAGTATAAAAAAAAAAACTAAATGCAGGAAATATGTTTCTTGTAGGCAGCATATAGACGGGTTGAGTCTTTTGATCCAAGATATCACTCGTTGTCTCTTTGTTGGAGCATTCAGCCTGTTTACATTCAGTGTAATCATTGATAGGTATGTGTTTAGTGCTATTATTTTCATGAATTTATTTTGAGGTTGGTGTTTTCTATGCTGTTCTTAAATTCTGTTCTGGGTCATTCTTCTTTATGGGTTGACTTTTCATCTTTTTCACTGTTGGTTTTGTGCTTGTTCAGACTGCCGTATTACATTTCTTGTTTTGGCATATTGCTTTGTTATTGTGCTTTGCAGCTACCCCTAAGATCCCATTTCATATTCTAAGTTTAAACACAATTTTAAATTCTGCATATTTTTTTAACTCCTGTCCATGTGAACAAACTATAACTGCTGTAGCATATCCCTCTTTTTAGTGTGATGGTGTCACAGTTCTTGTGATATGATCATTGGTCCTCTTCTAATATTGTGGATTTGATTGAATTTTGTGACTTCTCTAACTGTGGTATAATCACTGGTCTCCTTCTTTTAATAGTGTAGCTTTGAGTGAGTTTTGTGACTTCTCTAACTGAGTAGATTTCTGGTTGTTGAGTACTGCATTGCCTCCTTAAATACACAGTTAGTGGTTTTGTATTTCTAAACAAAAAGCTTCTTTCAGTATTTCTTGTACTTTTCATTTGGTTTTTACAAAGTCTCTAAGATTCTGTGTATCTACAAATGCAGGATATATAATGCTTGGTTGGAAATTTTTTTCTTGCAAGGCTTTGGATGTGCCATCCCACTGCCTCTGTGCCAACATTGCTTCTGCTAAGAAGTCAGACAAAGTCCTACAGAGTTTCCCTCTGAATATTAACTTTGCTTTGAGCCTTGTTACCTTTAAGAGAATCTTTTTATGTTTCATTTTACTAAATTTGATTGTAACATGGCTTGATGTCTTTCTTTTGGGGTCTAGTTTTTGTGGTGTTTGATACACATCTTGGATATCTGTTCTCTGTCATAATTACAGGGAAATTTTCTGTCAACAGCTCTACAACAATAATCTGTGTTTTCAGATATCTCTCGTTGTTCAGTAGCTCAACTTAATTGTAGATTATTCCTCTTGATAGATTCTCACAGGTTTCTTAATGCTTCTTCATTTTTATTTTTATTTTATTTCTTTGATTTCTCATCATAAATGCTATTGTCAGTTGCTCTGTCTTCAAGGTCACTAAATCTGACTTCCTTCTCTTCAATTCTGCTCTTTTGGCTTTGGATTAAATTCTCTAATTCTGTAATTTTGTTACTGGTCTGCTGGATTTCAGATCATTGATATTCTATCAATTCAAATAGCTTGCTTCATTTTTTCATTTTGCTCAGCTGCATTTTGCTTAATCTTTAGGAGAGTTCTATACGTAATTCTTTTCTACTTGACTTCCAATAGTCTCAGAAAGCCTTTTTCATCTGGGAAGTATTTTGAATATTTTGAGTTTTCCAGTACCCTGGTAGACTGTTTCTTTAAATTGTTAGAGATGGATTGTTGCCTTCGGGCCATCTAGAGGCTGTTTATTTTCCCTGGTGTTACCTCAACAGGAGTTGAAGCATAGTTCTGAGAATGGAATTAGTCATGAGCCACCTCTGTGTTCTCTAGTGACTGGCCCCAGTGGTTTCTCCAGGGCAGCATACTCTGCTTCTTATCTGACAAAGATGGTGCTCTATTTGTGGAGTCACTGGGGAGCCATCAACCAATCCTATGATGTGGGTCAGTAAAGGCTGGAAGAGATGCCACCAGGGTGCTCAGCAGTTATTTCTCAGGCAGTCTTATTTTAAAAGCATAAGAGCTATCCGGCAGCTCCAAAATCAGTCAGGCTGTTAGGTATGGCAGGCCCCACCTTCTGGTTGACAATGGAAGCACCTCTTTGGCTGTCCAAGATGCTATCATGTAGTTCAAAGCAGGGAGGGGTTACAGCCTTCCTGCCATACTCAGCTGGGCCCTACCCATAAGGTAACAATGCTAAACACATCCTTTCCACTAGAAAAGCATTTTTTGGACTAGCACTGCTTCTCACCTTAGGAATTATCCCCTTCTGAGGTCTCTGGTTGGGTGACTTCACCTCCCAGTCAACCAAGATGGCATCCTGACCAAGCTGCCCTTTCTGGCATGAAACAGCAGAATTTATGCTGGAGCTCAGAAAAAGGGGGGCATCAGTAATGCCCTCAGTCAGGGGCTGGGCTCTCAAAATTTGGCTATCCCACACGTTGTGTCTGTGAGTCATGATATGCTCTTTACCAACACTGCAATTTAGCATATTTGCTGGTTCATGTCACTCCCTGCTTACCAGATAAGGAAAAAAAAAGAAAGAAAATAGCATCACTACCTGCAGTCCGCCCAAGCAGCGAGTCAGCAGGAGTGGGGCTCAGCGTGCTCTGTCTTGTCAGAGAGAGGTACTTTCTTGTTTACTGGAGTGTAGTCCAATCTCATCACCCTATGGTGTATCCTAGGGCTCCTTTGGTGTCCAGAGTGTTTCATTCAATTATCAATCCAGGCCTTAGTTTTCAGAGGGAATTGAGAAGACATTTGTCTTGTCTGCCATCTTGGCTCCTCCTGTGTTGAGTCTTTTTAGTTTATGTGTTTTTAACTTGTTCAGTGTTGATGGTTTTGTATTTGCTGATTCTTCATGTTTTCTTGTTTATTATTTTTATGCACAGGATTGGTATCATCCTTGGGATTACCTTGATATTCACCCTGTGTTTCTAGATTTAAACCAGTCTTTAATGTCTTTGCATTCCTTAACTTCCTGTATAACTGCTTTTGAGTCCCTCTTTTGTGTTACAATGTGTGCATAATGACATCTCTATTTCCTTGTTTTCAGCGTTTTGCCTGTGATTTATTGTTGTGATTCCCATATTTGCATTGATATATCATTGCTCTGTTCTGTATTCTCATCTTGCATTGTTACCTAGTGTTATTGATTATCTGACTAAAGGACTCCCTTTAGTATTTCTTATAATTACCATTTTAATTTTTCAAATTCTCTTAATTTCTATCTGGAAATGTCCTAATTTCCCCATCCCATTTGAGAAACAATTTTGCTGGATATATAATTCTTGGATGACAATTATTTTCCTTCAAGGCTTTGTGTATGTCACTCCATTGCCTTCTTGCCTGCATTATTTCTGATAAGTAGTCCAAGCTTAGTCTTATAGATCTACCTTTGTAGGTTATTTTTCATGTGTTCCCTAGACACTTTTAAAAGTATCTCCTTAACTTTAACTTTGGCAAATTCGACTGTAGTGTATCTTGATGTCTTTCTTTTGGGATCTGCCTTATGTGGAGTTCAGTGAATGTCTTGGATAGATGTCATTTCATCTTTCATGCTACAAGGGAAGTTTTCTACCAGCAAGTCTTCATCAATTCTCTATGTATTTTCTGTTATGCATCCCCTTACCCCCCCATTCTTGCACTACAATCACTCATAGATTCTTCTTCTGATACAGTCCCACGTAATTCTTAGCTTTTCCTGATTTTCTTTTTTTTTTTGATTCTTGAATCGGATTTTTGCTGAGATATGTCCTATAGGGTCACTATCAGTAGGAATCAACTCAATGGCAATGGGTTTTTTATGTTGATGCCATGTCATGTGCTGTATTTTCAGTCTAACTAATCTGGCTTTCCATTGACTCAGTTCTCCTTTTTCTCTCTATTGAGTTGTCTAATTCTGTAATTTTAGTATTTATTTTCTGAGTGTCTAATATTTGTTGCTCTATGCTTTCTAGCAGCCTGTTCAGTGTGTCATTATGCTCTGCTGCATTATGCCTTGTTTACCTTCTCATCTCTTGAAGAGTTCTAAATATTAATCTTTTGTATTCTAACTCTGATAGTTCCAGGAAGTTCTTTTCTTCTAGAAAAATTGATTTTTTGGTGGGGAAGGGGAGCTTTCTGAAGAACTCATTGTCTGCTTCTTTAAATGTTTTGATATGTACTACTGTTTCTGAACCATCAGTGAATTGTATTTATTTATTTTATATTTTCCTACTGTGTTCTAGCTTCTTGTTTTGAAATGTATAAATAGGCTGGTTGTGTGTGATAGTTTGGTTATTGCCTTTCAAACTCTAGAGCTGTTACTACATGTAGGAGCCCAGGAATCTATTTACTTTTCCTATACAGATTCAGCTCAGTTGTCCAGGTCGTCAGTCATCAGCGTGTGGTGCAGGCTGTTACCTACTTTCCTAGATGGGCAGGGGTGATTGGTGCAGTCACAGGTGTCTTGCTGCAGCTGCTGAGTAAGGCAGGGGGCTGATAGCCATCCATGAGTGTCTGAGAGGATGACATATCCCCTTATGTCTGAATCTAGGTGAAGGGACAGTTTCTTCCCTGATGTTCTGGTGTAGGAGGTCAGCAGACTTTCCCCCCAGTCTCCTTCCTTGAGCTGGTTAAATGATTCCCCCTCCAAGGATTAAAGAATGGCTCAGGGTGGGCTTAAGGAGTCCTACTTCTGGCTCGATTAATGGCGTCAGACTCCAGAACTGGACACAGGGCAGACGAGAGAAGGGTGGGATTCCAGGAAAAGGGAGATCAGCCTATATCAAAGGAAAGATTGGATCCACCCATGGTAGGTTACATACAAAGACTTGGCTTTTGACTATCTGATGCTGTCTCTCACTAGCTCTGAAGGTGTGAGTAGATTCTCCAGATACCCACGATGTGGGTGGCTGTGATCACCTCTTGGCAGTTCAGGTCTGTGGAATCCCATGTCCTACTGGATTGACCTTCCATTTCTCATTGCTCAGTCCAATTTCTCAACATTTCCTTTGATGATCAGGGCTGCTACGATGTCATCTGTACTGGATTAATTTCTTCTTTCAGGTCTTTGTTATCAGAGGGGTTACAGGAAGCTTCTATCTACTCCACCTCCAGAATGTACCTCTTATTGTTGTTTTGTGGATTCAATAAGAAGTGAATGTTTAGGTTTGAGCACCATATTTGCCACATATGAGATACTCAGTGTCAGTAATTATTATTTTTGTCACTTGTAGTTTGTATTAAAAAATGAAAGAAAAGTTTATTATTGTTACCTATGTAAAAATTCATTTTATTGACACCTGAAGGGCAGTAAGAAATTCCATGCTCTCCTAAATAACGGTACATATTAGGCTTAGAGCAGAAAAAACACCACTCACTGTCATCTGTCCATTGTTTAATGGCTGTTTTAGGTCTACATTCATAAACTTGTAGGACAGAAAGGACTGGAGAACACACAAGGTCTATGTTCAGAGTCTCAAGAGTAAAGATAGGGCAAGTAGCAGAACTGCATATGCAAAGAGCACTCTTGTGTCCTTACTAACCCTGCTTTCACTCTGCACTCATTTTCTTAAGGGTAGAGTAGACCACTGTAGTGTATGATAATCCACTGTTCAGATGCTCACTGCTATATTCTCTTTACTATCCCTTCGTTGGGTGCACTATGCTGCAATCACTACTGAACCACAACTGAATGAGATGAAATTATGAAGCACAATAAATCTAATCTATATTGAGGACAAAACAATGCTGAAACAAAAAATAAAACCAAAGGAAATGTTCCAATCCAGTAGATTCAGAAACCACACTTGTAGCTACAGCTAAACGAATTCTCCTTGAGTTGAGGTGCATTTTTTCCCTGCTGGCATTGTTATGATGTCTGGCTGACCCTGGGCTTCTCGCGTGCTGTTCTGGTGCATTAGACTGCTGTGACTGTCTCCTCCACACCAGAGGCAGCAGCCTTTGAGAAGTAGAACAAATTGACACAATTTGATAAAACAAAACAAACTGTTGATCCCCTTCTCAGTGCTTTGGGATGTCAAACCAGGCACGTTTTAAACAAGCCAGTGCATTCTGTTATGTGTTCTCTTGTCTACCTTATTTGTTTTGTGAAGGATAGATGCACACATGGCTCATAAACCTTTGCATAAATAAGTTCATGTCAACGAAAATATGCATTGGTGTGTGTGCATCTGAGTAGAGGAGGCTTTCTTACTTTAGAGCTAGAGTTCAAACAGACACACATTCTCTCACAAGGAAACAGGATTGGTAGGGAGATGTTTAGCATTTCAAACATAAGCCAGAGTTTGGGCTTGGTTTTCTCTGAATACAAGTGCCCTCAGTGAGAGCTGCTATTATGTTAAAGAGGAAGCTTTTCATCACTGCAGGAAAAGACAGAGATATTATGGAGAAAAATGGTGCATTAGAAGAGTTTAGACACTATTCACTTTTCATTCTAAGTTTTTCTTGTTCTGTAAATATACTCAATTTGAGAAACGAAAACCACACTGTAATTTCAAATATGATTGATGCTCATATAAAGACACCACTCCTTAATACTGTGGCAATTTGTTTGCCAGGGGAATTAGATTTTGAACTTAAATGGCTCCTTTGACTTCTGTGTGTAACAAGTGTATAATGTATTCTTGAATTCTAAAGAGGGGGGTAAAGAATAACAACCAAAAAGCTTTATTCTTTCCAGGTGGCCAGATCATTCTTCCCAATGCACTAATTTGGTCTTATTACCTTCTAAAATTCAAGCAGTCATTACAAACTCCTTAACTCCTCATCCGGGGTACTTCTCACCATCGGACCAGCTCTTCTCTTTTAGCCTTGTCTACTTCTCTCCCAGCGTATCTCTGTGTCTCCTTGTCTCGTCTTACCTCTCTGTCTTGTGAAATTTGAGCTAGACATTCTGTAGAGGAAACCTTAATGCAGAATCTTATCAGGCACACATTTTGATCTTAAACTCAGAGTTTCCCATTTTTTATATCCTCTAGTGTCTATTTTATAATCTGCAAACGGTAAGGTTTTCTGGCAATTTTAGGTTATGTGTCATCCATTTTTATATGGTTAGCACACAAAGCAGGGATATTAAAAGCAAAAGAGAAAGTATTATAGAAGACTACTTTTATTGCAATTATTGGCAACCCTTTAACGTAACAGATGCCCATTCAGAACTGAAGGAAAAAAGGCAAAGAATAATTTAGAGGCTATTAATAATCTGGTCCCACATGACATCACCCACAGCCACATGGAAGCCCATAATGATAAAAAAAACTTTAAAAGCTCTTCGCTTGGCATTTACACATTACCCGGCAGCCCAAAACCAAGGCCTTCAAGGTTTTATATTAATGGATAAATGCAATTCAGTGTTAAGATAAAGTTAGATCTGGTAGGGGCTAATGGAATATTTTCAGGAATGAGCTTGCAAAAGCCTCGGTCATGTATCTTTGCACTGCTCCAGGGTCCATACAGAGAGACAGGAAAACAACCCGACTGCAGGCCCAGACGCATTCTACAGTTGTGCCCATTAACTCTCGGGGAGAATATAGACACTCCACCTAATGACGGCAATTTCCAGTCAATCTAGCGAAAGACATGACCTGTTCTGGCTTCCTGGAGGTTATAAGAACATGGCCTAATTTGGTGAAGCACTGTAATAAGACAACCAGATGGAGAAACTAATGGACTGAGACAACAACAGCTAAGCTTATTTGCTAACACCACTAGAGTGGAGAGTGGAATATATTATAGGCCACTACTCACCTTTTAATTAAAATAATACTGTTTTCAGCATTATTTTAATACAGCAGTTAGGCAGCATTGATTCTGAATATCAGCCTTGCTTTTCTTCTTAGCCTCTTTTGGGATGATTGCTCAAGCGAAGTCAGATAACATGAATATCGCAGTATTTTTTTTTTTTTTTTGACTAGGTACTTGGAGAGTCTGCTTGTTTGATGCCATCAAATTAATATTAAAAAGATTGTTTTAAACAGGATATAAATAGTTGCTAGTGCAGAAACCTTGAAACTGAGAATAAAATCTCTAGGTATCATTTAGCATAATCTCTTCATCCCATTTCTGAATTCTTTCTACTGCACTAATGCACCGCCTTAAGCAAATCCAGTTCAGTAACCTGTACAACATTGTTGTACAGACCTAACTCTTGGTGTGTTTACAATAAGCTTAGGAGGTGCCGTTGTTATCAGGCGCCTTTGACTGAGTTCCAACTCACAGTGACGCTCTGCACTACAGGACAAAACACTGCCAGGTCCTGTACCACATCCACAATCACTTTTACACTCCAACTCATTGTGACGGCCACTGTGTCCATCCATCCACCTCACGCTCAAATAGAACTTCTCGCGTCTCCCAGATTTTTTTGCAGCGTAAAGTCTTTTTTATATTCTCTCTACTCCCCTCTCCTTATATAATCTTGTTTTCATCTTCATTTATGCTGTTGTTTCAAATTTTTAATTTTAACAAAGGAAACATACTATCCCAGTATTCCTTTTGCCTGCTTATCCCCAGAACAAACAAACCATTGTTGTCTGTTTGATTCTGACTCACAGCGACCCCATCGGAGAGGATCGATCTGCTCCACAGAGTCTCCAGGGAGTGGCTAGAAGACTTGAACTGCTGACCTGCAGGTGCGCAGCCGTAGCTCTACATAGTTGACAACCACTGCGCCACCAGGACTGGGTTACTCTTCTCAGCCCTCATTATTTTCCCTTTGCCTACTTCATGCATACTTATTTGTCACTCCAGGGAGAAAATCCTGCCAGTCTGCGTCTGTGGAGGAAGCGCTGCCAGCTCACTGGGAGTCAGAGTTGACTCCAGGCTGTCTTTCTTTTCTTTTCTGTTCTCTTCTCTTTTCCTTTTCTTTTCTCTTTCTCTCTCCTTTTCTTTCTTTCCTTCCTTTCTTCCTCCCTCCTTCCTGCTTCCCTCCCTCCCTCCTTGTAAAATTGTAAGTTTCTTCTTTTTATTTGTTTTTTAAACATACCAAGCCAAGCCAAGTGCCGTGGAGTCGGATCCGACTCATGGCCACCCTAATGGCCAGCGCAGAACTGACCCCCAGAGTATTCAAGGATGTCTTTTTTTTTTCCCAACATCAATTGCCTTTACAGCTACCTTTCTCTACTGAGTTTCCTTGGCTCTTTCATTGAAGATCGGTGGGCTGTGTTAGCCTGGGTCTGTTGGGCTCTGTTTTGTTTCTGAAGTCTGGTCTGTCAGTCTGTAACTTCAGTACAGCGTTGTCTTGGGTTACCGTAGCTTTGTCATAAGCCTGGACACCAAGTAGTTTGACTTTTCTGCCTTAATTCTTTTTCTCTATGTTCTGCTCACTTATGTAATTTTCACATGAACTTTAGATTCACCTTGTTCATATCTACAAAATAGTTTGATGAGACTTTTCTGGTGATTGTCTTTGGACTTGTATGTCAATTTGGGTAGAACTGACGTCATAACAAAGTTAACTCCTCTGATCTATAAACACAATATTTCTTCATTTACTTAGAGCTTCTTTGATTCTTTAACTAGTTTTTTTTTTTTTTCTTTTCTTTGTGTGTGTATACATTTTGTACATGTTTTCTTAGGTTCATATCTATTTCATCTTTTATTCTGTTTTTCATTATATTGTTTTTATATTTTAATTTGGAATTGTTCATCTATTGCATACAGAAAATAAATCACTTTTTTAATATGAAACTTTCATCTGGAAAGTTATTATATATACACATAATTTCTAGGAATTTTTTTGTTGTTAGTAATTCTTTGATATTTTCTATAAAGAGATCGTGTCATCAGTGAATAAAGGTAATTTTATTTCTTCCTTCTTATCTATGTATCTTTTCTTTTGCTTTCTTGTCTTATCACACTAGCTAAGACTTCCAGTATAGTGTCGAGTAGTGGTGGTGAGGGAAAACATCTTTGCCTTGTTCATTATCTTCAGAGTTTGCTTCTTTTTAAATGTATTTGGTGACCATGATTGTTACACACCAAGGAAGAATTCTCATATTGTATAAAAAACAGAGTCTAAATCTGTAGGTTGTAAGAGTTAAAAATAATACTGTATAGAAAGTTGAAAAATAAAAGAGGACTACCTAGAGAACAAGTGCAACGTTATTTAGGGAGGACACTACGTTCTCCTAGACAGAAAACACACTGAAGCTACTAGAAAACCTTGCAGACACTGGAGGATCACCCCACCAACTTTGATCATAAAATGTGTTCACTCTGAACAAAGAAAAATAAATTATATTCAACTGCAAAATAACTCAAAACCAGCTCTAGCTCTCAAAAACTCTCATTGATTTCTCTCCGAGCTTTCTCTCTCGCTGGTCTTATGAGAACATTTCTGGAAACTGTGATGATTTCTGTGGGAATCAATGAATTGTGGTGAAGAAATAGCCATGACATTCAAATATTTTATACTTGAATATGAAAGCAGACTGAGTACATTTATTTCTTAAGTCAGCTATCAGTAATTTTTCCACCTGTCACCATTCATGAGATCATGAGTCACTTATTATAAAAGCCTACAACAGAGTAGTTTGTTATATTCAGAAAAATATGCTATAAAAATCTGTCTTCTTTTCTCAATTTTGTATCTTCTTGGTGAAAATAAGTAAGTGCAAATTTGAAAAGAAACACAAAGTGACACTTTGTCTAAATGACTCTATTAAGCATTTTATGTTTAACGCTGAGCATGAGGGCTGCTTCTTAAATAGTTTGTTGTGAAAGATTGATGTCCTCATGCTTCCATGGTGAAACAGAGAAATCTCTGTGCTGTCCAGTTTATGTTTCCCCTTGAATGGCAAGATTTCACACTGGTGGTGGTTTAAAGAGCAGTGCGAGAGACAGAGATAATTTTGGAAAAGATGAAGTAAACCAAAACTACCACAATGAGAACAAACTCTATTTCCCAGTCTATGAGAGTTTTATATATTTGCACTTGATGTGTTATATAGTTCATTTAAATAAGCATCTGATTAATGTTTCATGTGTCATCTTTTTGTGGCTTGTGAGAATTGTTTAGGAAGTTAGACTTGAATTTTTTGTTTTAAAATGTTCAGTCTCTGAATGAGAATTGTGGCTTAAAATGACATGAAATCTGCACTCCTATTGACCCCTCCCCTAAATTGTTAATTTTCCATAGGCAAAAGAGGAGAGGCTGCCATGACACCAAGAATTATGACCAGTAGGCAGCCCAATCTCAACTTCTGAGAAGAAACAGACAGTAATTATAAAACCAATGCATTCGTATTGAAACTGTATTTAACGAAATACTGTGCATCAAATCTCTTCGTGAAACAAGGTAGGGAGGGAGATGTTTGTTGTCTTCCCACCACCTGCTGTCAATCTCGAAGATGGGGGATGTGTGTCAATCAAACTACAAGCAGCTTTCTCTGTTTTTTTTCCCCCCTAAGCTATTTTGTGATGATGTGATCAGAACATTATTCCTACATAGTTAGGACCTTAATCTTGCTTTTACCTATCATAAACTACCAGGGATCCTATAAACAAGTAAGAACTTTGGATTCCAGAAAGCATTGAGTGGGCTACGACTAAGCTGGAATTGAAAGAAAGTCTGGGGGTTGGGGGTGGGGGCAAAGCAAGGCTGTCTATGGCACAACAAATGTTTAGTCTATAGTATAGGCTAGATAGAAATTCAAGTGTATGATTTAGTGATGCCTGCTGGTATTACAAATATTAGTATATTGCACCTGTTTAGTGTACCAGACATTTAGGCAGTGTGTAGAAGGGACACCAGATCTGTGTCCAGTGAATTCATAGAGTGCTCTGCAAATGTGTTAGAAACCAGTGTTTGAACATAAAACTGTACACATCAACCTGAGATTTCCTGTTAAAATTCCAGAGGCTGAGCTGTACTTTTAATTTAGCTGTAGGATTGCCAAGAAAATTTTGTGAAATCAATGTCTCAGAAAAAATTCAAGGAAAAAATTAACACGATTCAAACAAACGTATAACCAGCTTTTCTTCTAACGTGTCAAAGGTGATCATGCAATCCATTGTGAAGAATCAATGCATGAGTCCAGTGCCTTCAACCAGCTTTGTTAGCACTTCTTGGAACTTGTTAGAAACATGGATTCTCAGACGCTGCCCAAATCTGCTGCACCAGAAACTCTGGTTCAGTGTAGTAACAAACCTTTCAGAGGATTCTGATAAATGCTCAAGTTTTGGAACCACCGAGTTAGATTACCAAAGAAATTAGGAGTAAAGAAGTACAATGTGAAGAAGGCTGAATATCCGAAAAAGTGAGTATATGCACATGTTTATGCACACATGGTGAGTTATACTAACAAAAGTAACATGGACATAATACCGAACTAGAGAGACATTAATAGAAAGAAAGAGAAATGGAAAACATTCAAGAGCACAGGTCAAGTCAGTACCAATAAAAACAGATCTTTGAATCAGTAAGGAGAAAAATTGTTTACCGTAAAGTATTGAAGAAAGACCCTCAATAGTGAAAACACAGTTACATGTCTAATTCAATATAGGCCTACAACCAATGCAATGATATATTAAAGTGTGAAATGTAGGGGTGGGGAGAAAACATAAAAATACTAGCAGAAAAACTAGTGGCTGTGTGACCTTTGGGTAAGAAGCAAAGGAAGAAGAAACTATGAAGGAAAAGGAAATATGTCATACATTTTACAAGTAGGAAAAGATAAATGACCTCCCACAGAGATCTGGACAGCTTGTTGTGGACATTTTTCCAAGAGGATGAGTGGTCAAACCTGGATTTGCAATGCCCTCTTATTAAGCAGAAACTGATGAAAGAAAAACAGCAACTGAATTTATATAGATCATAACTGTAGGAACTACCTAAGGGGTGAGAACTGCAGTTCAGTTGGAGAACCTTTCCTTTAAACGTCCAGGATCTGATAACCACACGGTCGTCCTTCTGTTGCTCTGGCCTTGTAAACAAAGCCACTGCTGCTGAATCTATTCTGACTCATAGCGATTCTATAGTTCAGAGGAGAACTTCTCCATAGAGTTTCCAAGGAGCATCTGGAGGATTTGAACTGCCCACCTTTTGGTTAGCAGTTGTAGTGCTTAACTACTTACGCTTCTGGCCTTATAGGTGGAAGGTAATTCCTACTGTTATGATCTATGTAAATTCAGTGTCACTTTTTTCTTTCGTCAATATAATAAAGTTCCTAGTATTAAGTTCTCTGTTAATTACCTGATAGGGTTTGTTTTCCTGATGGATACAAATTTTAAACACTTTTTTAATAACTATAAAGCACTTCATAATCATTTTTGAAAGTTTATTTTCAAAACTATGTGAGAGGAAGAGATAAAAGACTTGTGCAAGGTGGGTCCTCTGTAGCTGCCTGTCTTATCCACCAGAGCTTAGAACAGATGTCCTCACGTTGTGCTGTGTCAGTTAAGAAACACGTTTTGCTGGGGAAAATTGCAAATCTGAATTCAGCAAGAAAAGAAAGCGGAACTTTCCCAGAGTTCCCATACTCTCTAGAGAGGACCATGCCAGGGCCAGTGCTTTCTCTATTTTGACGGAAGATTATATAATAATTGTAGAGAAGTTACAGAGGAAGGTTAAGGAGTGTGCTTCCTCTTTTTTCATAATCTTGAGCTTGAGGGGAAAGTAAGTTTCAGTTGGAGAAGTTGGTGAGGTCTTATCAACCTAATTTTGTCCAAAGATACTTCTGGAAAACATCTGAGGTAAAAGGAAATATTTTTTTTTCATTTTCCCCTCATGATCAATGCTGGTTTATCTTAAAACATATTATCTACTACAGACAGATTGGGTCATTCTTGGTAGCCCAGGATACGGCTCAAAGCTGAATACTGATAAATATTTGAATATGATATTGATTCATAGGTATTTCATTCTTGTAATTAGAAACACTGAACCTGGTGCCACAGGGTAAGAGTTTGTCTGCTAAATGAAAGGTTGTCAGTTGGCTGTTAACCAAAAGATTGGCAGTTCAAATCCACCAGCCAACCTTTGGAAATTCTGTGGAGTAGTTCTACTCAGTTCTGTACATTCAGTTTTAACTGTGGGTCAGAACTGACTCCATGGCAACAAGTCTGGGAAACAAAACATATCCTTACAGTAAGGGAGATAATACTTATGGCACATCATAAAGGTGCCACTTAGGATACTTCAGGCAATTTAGGCAGAATTTGAAGTTGAATACTGTGTGCTTCCCATTTTAACTTTCTCACCACTGAATCTTGATATAGGTGTTTGCAAAGTTCAAAGTCAATAAATCTCACTTATGTCGGCACTTGGCTCACTTGGCCTATGTATCACAAGAGAGTTGGAGTAAAGTCATATGTTTACTATATTATTATTTTATTTGTCTACTTTATTATTATTTTATTTATCTACTTTATCATCAGTTATTTTTTTATATGCAACTATTATATTAACTAATTTTTTACATTTGTCTTATCTGTTAATTGGATATAATATCTGAACTCAGGAAATGTCATGGTGGAGTCTCTCACCTGAGCATGGAGACAGAATGACAAAGTGTGACAGCAGACATTGTAGATGGTGTGTCCTAGTACTCAATCATGCGCCGCACGCCACTCCTCATCCGATTTATCAGGAGAGCCATTTAATGTATTTGACAGTGTATGTATTTGACTGTTGGAATGATGGACGCCTGTGAGTGTGCAGACCCCGGCTTGACGGGAGAAGATTACGAAAGTGTGGCCTGGAGGCTGGATTCACAGTGATGGAATCTGAATTTCTGCCGGCAGCTGCATAAGGTTCTGGGGTATTTGCCCTGCTCTGGTGGCTGATGGTTTGCTTGTATTTTAACTCTGGCAGTCAGTCAATCTGCTCTTGATGGGTACTTGCCAGCAGGAACCTAATTTTTCCACATCAGTTGTCCCACGTGTCTCTAACACCCTTATTCACCCTTAACCAGACTAGCGGCATTGTTTTAGACAAGACTAGAAGGAGAATGAGAGGCTTCACTTCTTAGACACCGCAGTTCATCTGAATCATGCCAGCAAAATGACAACAGATCTTTGGAGCAAATACTGAAGGTTAAAACTGATGATAATATCTAATATCAAGTTCATTCATTCTTCAGTATAAAATTACTATTAACATGTTATATAGATGGGCACAGAGTAAATCAAGTTTTTGTTTTTAACTAGTGGGACAGAGTCATGAATGCATTTGGACAGTAGAAGCTTTTATTAACCATTAAATGTGGATATATTCTTTTTCTTGAAATTCTGAATGTATGTTAAACCAAACTAAAAATGCTGATTTTTCTAATTGCAAAAATAATTTTTTATCACTTAGGAAATCTGGAAACTAGATGTGATATAATGAAACACATACAAACTACTAATAATTATGTCACCAAGTAAAATTTTTTTACGTTTGTGGATATATATGTATTTTTTTTTTTTACATCTCTAGATAATACAGCTCCTTGAAGACTCTAGAGGGCAGTTCTACTCTGGACTCTAGGGTCACCATGAGTCGGACCTGACTCGATGGCACTAGATTTTTTTTCTAGATAATACCACTCAGTAATTTGCTTTTTTAAAAAATAAATATGAATCATTGACATTTATGCAAATTATAATGCATTATCACTGAAAGGAATGCTGAGTAGTCATTCCACCTACTGCTTACATTTGCACATTTGAATTCTTTTGTAATTCTTAGTCTTTATAAATTCACTTTACAATACAACCTTGACAGTGCGTGTGTGAAGAATTCATTGCTTCCCTATGCTGAATTATTTTAAAGAAAAGATTGTTGGAATGAAGGATATGTGATCTTGCCAAGCCAGCCAAGTTCTCTTAGATGAGTTTTTATACCTGATATTCAGTTTCTCATAGAACTGAAAATTTTCACTTTCTCACATCATATGGTATTTTTATCTTTGTCTACTTAGCAAATACATTTAAAAAGATCCCCTTGCTGTTTTTAGTAGATTTTATGATGAAGTAAACATGTGATTAACTGGACAATTTTATTTTTTATGCATATGTATATGTTTATGTGTGACTGTGTAAATGAAATAGTTGCTTATAAAACTTTATCATTTTTCTCTTATACTTTTCTATGTAAATATTTTTTATTTAGAGCTAATTATAGATTCACAGAAACTTTCACAAAACAGTGTAGAGGGTTTCCATGTACCCTTCACCCAGTTTTCCAAACCCTTACATCTTCTATAACTACAGCAAAATATTAAAATCACAAAACTGACATCGGTGCAATTACAATTTGTGGTTTATGCCATTGTCTCATTTCAGAAACCGTAACTATAGTTAAGATGTAGAACTATTCCAGAAAGTTCTCTGTTGTACTACCCCCTTCCAATCCTGCCTGTCTCTCTCTCCTTACCATTTCTGATCCCTGGACACTACCAATCTCATTTACCTGTAGTATTTTGTGATTTCGATAATGTTGCATAAGTGACATCGTTAACTGTCTTTTCAAAACTCTCTGTAAATAAAATATATTCTAGCTCCTGTTAGGTGTCATTTAGCAGAGTCCAACTCATAGCGACTCTGTACGGCAGAATGAAACACCAGCCGCTCCTGAAGCCCCCTCAGATCGCTGTTATGCTCAAGCCTGTTACAGCTATTGTGTCCACCCTTCTCGCTGACAGGCTCTCAGTTTTTCTTTGGCTGTCTGTTTCAGTGAGCACGGGCTCCATCTCCAGGGACTGATCCTTCCTGATAACGTGTCCACAATATGTGAGACCTAGTTCTGCCATCCTTGCTTCTAAGAAGCGTCTGGCTGGCCTTCTCCTAAGGCATATTTTTTCGTTCTTTCAGCAGTCCACGGTATATTCAATATCCTTCACCAACTCCACTGCTCAAAGACATGAATTATTCCTTGGTCTTCCTTATTTATCATTCAGCTTTCACGTGCATATGATGCATTTAAAAACACCACGGTTTGGGTCAGATACCTGACAAAGTAGTCTTTGCTTTTCAAAACCTTAAAGAGGCCTTTTGCAGCAGATTTGCTTAGTGTAATGCGTCTTTTTTTTCTTGACTTCTGTTTCCGTAGGTATTGATTGTAGATCCCAGTAAAATGAAACGCTTGGCAATCCCCGCCTTCTCTCCATTTGTTATATTGGTTCAGTTGCCAGGATTCTTGTTTTCTTTATGTGTAATCCATATAAAGTCTGCAGTCTTTGATCTTCATCGTTTAGTGCTTCAAGTCCATAAAAACTAGTATACTTTTTAAGTAAAAGATACTAAATTATGTTAAAGGATCTTCTGATTTTTTTACAGTTTTAAATTGTATTTATTAAATACGTCATTTTTGTAGTTCCTGCCATTAGCATTTTCCTAATATCGTCTATCTAACTGTATTGTTATTGTGCATTTAATGTGTATGCTTTTGCATTTCTGAAATTTTCAATTTTCTGTTTAAATTTCTTCACCTTGCTTTTATTGTGATATAAAAAACCCAAACCCACTGCCGGCAAGTCGATTCCAACTCGTAGAGATGCTATAGACAGAGTAGAACTGTCCCATACAGTTTGTACGGGGCTCTTGGAAGATTTGAACTGCTAACTTTCCAATTAGTAGCCACAGCACTTAACCACTATGCTACCAGAGTTTCCGATTTTGATGTATATATTGCAAAATAAATGCTCTTAACTTCATTTAGCTATTACTGTCACATTTCAGTCATCATTATGTCAATAGAAGGATGATACATGTTTCTCCAATTTGAAGCAGCCAATGTTGTGGAATATATTAAACACTTATACACACACATACACATGTATAAACACACTTACATACACATATGTAGTTGGGTTGGGTTTGTTTCTGGAATTATTGGGTGTTAGGTCAATGTTCCCTGTGCTGACAATAACGTAGACTCCTTTCAAACTATTTAACTTCCTAATATTTTTTATTTCTGAAAACGTATTGTCTTCTTTATGTTTTCCATGTATCATTGTCTATTGCCAGACAATTTTGCATCTTTGTGTTTTATTTAAAGATATAATCATATTTTAATTTTGAACACAATAATATGAGATTTATAACTTACCATCTTCTTGTTTATAACTTCATCACCAGAGTATTAGCTCTTCCTCTCTGGTAGCCCCCTGCCCTTCTTCTCTTGCTCGAACACCTGATGTGCGAAACATCTGGGGATGACTTTCATACAAGGCTTGCAAGTTTACTGTTGAGTGAATTCCTAAGTATTTTATGAGTTGCTTCCTTAACGTTCACGTTGATTTGCAGTCTCTTACCAGGTGGTAAGTGCCATTCTAAAACCAGGTGTTGGTAGGTTAATTCCGACTCATGGTGACTCCCTGGGTGACCGAGCAGAACTGCATTCCACTGCATTCCACAGGGTGTTTAGTGGCCCATTTCTCAGAAATAGATGCGCAGGCTTTTCTTCTGAGGCATCTCTGGGTGGACAAAAGTCTTCCATCTTTCAGTTAGCAGCCACGCAGGTTAACCATTTGCACTACCTGGGAACGCGAGGACGATTCTAATCAGTTGTTGCTAGGTCAATTTCAGCTCCCAGTAATCATGTGTGTTACAGAAGAGAGTTGCTCTGTTACAGAAGAGAGTTACAGAAGAGAGTCGCCTAGTGCTGCTGTCATGGATTGAACGTGTGCCCTGAAAAACCTCTAACAATTTGGCTGTGCCATAATTTCTGATACTGTGTGATGCTCCTCTGTGGGAATTCCTGCCTCTGTGATGTTAGTGAGGGTGGACGGGCAGCAGTTGAGTTGGTAGAGCAGGATTCAACGTGTAAGTTTCTTTGGTGTCTTGAGGTGGTCTCTTGAGCTATGAAGGGAAAAATGTGGCAGAGAGGTTTGGGAACTTCACACCATCAAGAAAGCAGCCCCAGGAGAAGAGCGTGTGCTTCAGACCTGAAGTTTCTGTGCCAAAAAGTTCCCTAGACAAAGACTGATGCAACACAAGGACTTTCCTCCAGAGCCAACAAGGGGAAAAGCCTTCGTTTGGAGCGGACTTCCTGTATTTCGACTTGTAGCTTATTGGACTGTGTACAAATAAACTTTCCTTTGTTGAAGCCATTGACAGTGTGGTGTCTCTGTTAGCACAGTGCTAGCTGAGTACAACAGCTGCTGTAACAGAAATTCTCCACGTTGGTGGCTTTAACAAAAAGAAATCTAGTAGGCTAGAAGTCCAAATTCAGGTCCCGAGCTCCCACAGAAGGCTTTCCTTCTCTTTGGCTCTGGAGGGAGGTCCTCGTGACGCATCAATCTTCCCTTGATCTGGGAGCATCTCAGCAGGGGAACCTCAAGTCCAGTGGAAATGTGCTCTCTTTTGCCACTGTTTTCTCGGTGGTGTGAGGTTTCCAAGTCTCTGCTTGCTTCCCTTTTTTTTTTGCTCTTGTAAGATAACAGGTGGTGTAGGTGATACTCCCAGAGAACTCCTTTCACATTGGATCAAGGGTGTAACCTTGTTGAAGGAGTTACAGTCCCATTCTTATTTTCTTTCACGTAATCTAATCTTGCTCTATTGACCACAAACAGAGATTAGGATTTGCAATACAGACAAAAATCACAATTGCAAAATAGAGGACAAGCACACAGTATTAGGGATCATGACCTAGTTGAACTACCACACTGATTTTTCAATCCATCCCTTGCTCTGTGGGGTTTTCCTGTCTTCAGTGTTTACAGAATCCAACCTCTTGTCTCAGTTCTGAGTGGATTTGGATTGCCAATTTTTGTACCAGTAGTGAAATGTTTTGCTATCTGTGCCACTTGGGGATGCCAGGACCACTTAAAGCCTCCATATAGCTTGTACCACATCAAATCTGTTGGAAAGTGTGTTCAGCTGTCTTCCTGGACAGGAACTAGACGTTCCTCTCCAGTCAGCAGGCATTAGAGGGACACAGCAAGAGTGACTGTCCTTTGCATCTATGTAGCCCCTGCCTCTCAGAGGAGTCTCCCTAGAGACAGCCTGGCCAGGACAATGGCTCAGTGGGGAGTCCAGCTCTTATACAACACTAGGGTGCTCTCTACTGCTTCTCTGGACACTGCCCAGGAGCTAGGTAGTACTTTCCTAGACAGACCTCCACCCAAGCTCTTCCCAATGGTCACTCCTAACCTCCACTTCTATTCTGAGACCTTGGGTCAATTTATAGCTTCTGTTTCTATTCTGAAACTTCAGATCCCAGCACTGGCCTGTCACTCTCAGCAGATGGCGTCTTGTCTGACTGCACAAGGAAAGTTGTTATATACTCTTATCACCCTTAACTTCCCACTGTATCACCTACTAATTTGTCTGCCTCTGCAACTACTCGCCTTTTCTTTCTGCCTGCTGTAATAGAAGAGTTGTCTCTCCTATTTATAGCTTGTTTCTCCACATGGTGCTGCTGATTTCTTGGTGACTTTACCCTATTGATTTCCCCTCTTGTATTTCTTCAATAAATTTTTATCTACTGACTTCTCCCCCTCAAATTTAGAGACGCTCAAGCTTCTTCTATATTGAAAAAAGAAATCCAATTTTTACGTGTCATCTCGTTACAGTTTTCTGTGGATCTATGCCATTTTTAATTATTCATCCTAAGTACTGATGCTTTCTGATTAGTCTTGTCAGAAGATTGCCCATTATACTGATCATTTTAAATAATCACTGCCTGTATTTCTTCAACTCTTACATTTTTATATTTTCTAATTCATTCTTCTTTCTTTTTTTATTTTTTATCGTGTTTAAGTTAAATTAAATTTAAGTCAAATTAAATTTGCGTGCCCACTTACCTGCAACTCCTTCTGCTCTGCTTTTCCAATGACAGCACACTCCTCCTTTTCATTCTGTATTTGTTGTATCCTCTTGACAGTCTGCTGTCCCCTCCTATCGACCTGCATTTTTCTTTCTTTTATTCTTCCTCTTGGTTTTTCATGATTTCCTATGCTTTGCATTAGTCTTTACAGATATGAGACTCATTCTTTTTTCAGTTATTTAATTGGGTACTGATTTCCTGAGTTACCATTCTGTCTCCCTTCATATCAAAGGTATTTGTTGTTACTATTTTTCATCTCAGTTTAGCTTTACTTGCAGGTCATATGCTTTGAGATATAGACTTGTCATTTTTATATTTTCTGTAAAGCTGTAACTTTAGTTTTGATTTCTCTGATCCAGAAGTTATTAAGCATAGTGCTTTTGGATTCCAAGTAGTTCAATTATTATTATTATTTTTGTTGTTGTTTTTAATTACTGGAATCTTCTAGTGAAAGTCAGATAACATCATCTTCCTAACATTTCTTTGTTGGTCGTTTTTTAAAAAGCGTTCAATATCATTTACAATGTACATCCTCTGTAGCATACAACATTTAATATGACACTATTAAATCAACAGTGTTATTAATCATAACATTCCATTCCTAGCTTTTCATATTTATATTTTTCTTTTAAGTTTATCTTTCACTGCTATGTTCCTAATTCTATAAATGCTTATAACAAAACAATCTTCACCACAGAGTGAAAGTTTAGTTAAAATAATATAATCTTCTTTACCTAATGTCTTTACATGGACTGATAACTTGCCTACTAATATTGTTACTTTTGTATTTGTCTGATATGACTTTATCTCTTTTAACCACCATTTTGTACTTTGGTCCTTTCTTTTGAGGATTATATTGTAAAGGCAAAATATCTACACATGTATCTATTGAGTACCTAACACTCTAGAATCTTGCGATATTCAGAATATTCTCAATGGTATAAGTGAAGCAGTAAATATATCCTCCTCTTCTGTTTCCCACTTACTCAGTTACTGTTCCAGGAGTGACACTTGTACCAGAGAGCTGCACGTAACAGGGGAGACAATCCACATATTTACATATGTATGCTTTTTTTTAAAGCAACACAAATTGCATTTTATTTTTCACACACTTTTTACATATATATTTACCTACCTGTATGAATATATGTAATTCCTACCTCTTCATACAGAAATATTCTACTTTTGCCAGTGGCACAAAATATTGTTTGCCTTACTGGAAATTCTATCAGCCTTTCGGTTTTCATTTTGTGTGTCCACTAAGATTCTTCCTTTTTACTGTATATGAATTATGATGTGACTAATAACTCTGAAGGGAATAATCAAAATTAACCCAAAGCTAATGCAGACACAAACACTGCAAACACATTGTAAGACTTGCGCTGTGCTGTGCTGAGCCACGTAATAGTGTAATCAAAAGCTGATAAACCAGGACTCCATTGGCTGGCCGATGAGTGTAGCTCAGAGATTTATCACAGCAACACTTGTGTCTCTAGACCCTTTGGCTTTACAGATGGAGCCTCAACATCCCCCAGGACAGAGAGCCAGGGAGATGTTACATCCTGTCACTGGGATATGACAACATGCGTCTCCCCATTCAGACATGCTTTCTATTTGAGCTACAACCGCGAAGTTGTAGGATAGAGTAGAATTGCCCCATAATGTCCCCAAGGTTAGCAGCCATAGCAATTAACCATTATGCCACTAGGGTCCCTACACAGATGCTACACCCAACCCAAACCAAATGCACTGCCATCAAGTTGATTCTGACTCATAGCAACCCTACAAGACAGAGTGGAACTGCCCTATAGAGTTTCTGTGGAGCACCTGGTAGACTCAAAGTGCCAGACTTTGGGTTAGCAGCTATAGCACTTAGCCACCATGCCACCAGGTTTCCCAACACTTCACAAATATTTCTAAAATGATACAGGGAAGGCCAGCAGGGCATCTACTCCAAAGGTGTGTATAGATGATAAAGACTCACGGGGAACTGTCTAGTGACAGGAGAAGATCGCTGGCAGAGATACACTGAACCTATAGAAGAAACCATAAGTAAGTAATTCAGAAGTTTATTGAGGCCACATAATTTAGCCATTCTGATTCGTCAACCCCTTTCTTGCTTGATAAATTGTTTCTTATTATAAATAAATAAAGGTAACCAGGGATCTCTTCAGTGTTGAATTGTGGTACCTGGTGAGCCTTTTAGAGGCCTTCAAAAGACTGAAGGTTTACTCTTACTGACAGCCTTACAGAATTTGGCTTTCCACCCTCAGTGAATGTCTACTGGATGCCATTTCCGGAATTTTTATATTCTTTGGTGGGAGGTTCCGTGTAGGTTGATCTGTTCTTCTGTGACTGTGATTCTGTTTTCAGCATGAATAATAGAAACATGTCTATTTCCAGCCTGTAAATGGTACCCTTCCTTAAATCCTACAGGAATGTGGTAATTCTATTTCCTCCATTCCTTCAGCCATTTTACGTGTAAGCAAGGAGAAGGTAATCATTAAGTCTATGTGCAAAGGCCACTCATTACCTTTATTGGAAATGTTATGACTTCTTGATCAATTTACCAGAATCATGACCAGTTAGCTAATTCCCAGAAGCCCTCGTGTTGCAGTAGCTAAGGTGTTTGGCTGCTGAACAAAATGTCTATGGGTAAAACTCACCAGCTACCCCATGAGAGAAAAAGGTAGCCTGGGCAACCCGGTGGAGCAGTTCTACTCTGTCCCCTAGAGTCACTGTGAGTCAGGATCTGCCGGGAGCCAGCCCCGACACTCTTTTTGGGGGGCCGCATGGAGGGAGGGAGAGACGTCGGTGGGATGAATTAAGACAGGAAAGAGTTTTGGAGAAAAGGCAGCCTGGTCTCCAGAGAGCAAGAAGAAGAGGCCGTCTTAGTTTATTGTTATCTTTTTATAGTCAGTAAGGCAGTTGTTCTTTGACCACGTTGGTGATTGGCTAGGCAAGAAGCAGGTACCTCATGGTCTCTTCATGTCAATCACTAGAGTTTTCTAAGTAATGGCCCAAGACTAGTGTCTCTTTTCATGTTAGCTATTAAGATCTTCTAAACAATGGTTAGACACAGTGGTCTTCTTCTCTTGTTGACTGTTATGATCTTCTCTGTTAGTTAGTAAAGAACAAACACTTTGTCATTCTTTTTCATGTTAACCATTAGGGCCCTCTAAAGAATGGTCTGAGACAGGCATATTTGTGATTTATAATTAACAGTTGGAACAAAACTAATCTTGGAACTTCTATTAACTTTACCTAAGCAGGAAGAGAGAACAAACCCATCTTAAAAGCTACACTTTGACAGTCTCTATTTGTTCCTTCTCTGCTCTTCCTTATCTCTTCCTGTAAGGACAATGAATGTCCACCATCCCTCATTCTAAGCTTCTCTTAAACTGCTCTAAGAAAGGCATTTCTTTAGTATTTGTCTGTTTGCCAATACCAAATATAACAAACTTGGGAATCTAGCTATTTTCCTGAAGTAAGATGTTTGCTATCTAAGAGCTGAGAGAGAGAGGGAGGGAGGCTGTCTATGGAAAGCCTCTCAAAGCCTTCCTGCAAGCTTGCTTATCTCATGTGAAGGGAAGGGTGAGCAGCTGGGAGAAGTCATCAGGGGTTGGGCCGGCCTCGCTGCTTTCAAGCTGGCAGTGTTAGAAATCATTCCTCTGGGCTCTTTTCCCTAGAAATTCCTGTACAGGTTTTCCCAATATTATTTCATAAACCGAGGGGGTAGTAAAGGCTCCTCTCAGAAGGCATCTCCCTAATCCTTGTGTCAGGAGAGGAGGGGGTATTTTTTGAAGAAGATTTGACTAGGAAGCAAAATAGTATGAGAGACAGTAGGCTAAAAAGCATGTCACGGGTGAGATGCCTTGGCCTGTCATTTACAGGAGTTCGTGACTTTGTCTACAAGGCTGATGGCAGACCTCCACAAGGATCCACTTGATAGCAATGGGTTTGGCTTCTTTTGGAAACTAATTCTCACAAATTCATGATCCTTCTACCATACAAATTTATAATATAATGATAATTCAAAGACTCACCGCCATTGTGTTGATTCCAACTCATAGCGACCCTGTAGGACAGAGTGGAAGTGCTCCGTAGTTTCCAAGAACAGTGTGGCAGATTTGAACTACTGCACCTTTTGGTTAGTAGACACACAGCACTTAACTACTACACCACCAGGGTGGCTCTCAATCTTCAACAAGAAAAGTAAGGAAGGAAATATACAAGACAGATTCTCTAATAAGCTCTTAAGATACGTTTGAG
This sequence comes from Heterohyrax brucei, assembly GCA_028571685.1. Lineage (NCBI taxonomy): Eukaryota > Metazoa > Chordata > Mammalia > Hyracoidea > Procaviidae > Heterohyrax > Heterohyrax brucei. The sequence goes on along the minus strand of CM053162.1, from coordinate 69,201,629 downwards.
TCAAGCCACAAAGTCTCATCTGCCTAAATGTCAACTGACTGGTAAATCTCTGCCCAGTTATTTGAAGTAATGAGTAGACTAATATTAGTGCAACTGATACATTGTAAATATTTTACAAGAGGATTTATTTGTTAGCCTGTCATAATTTAATGTATTCTGGTACATGATAAATCATTTCTAAAGGTTAGTTTGCCTTGTGAGTAGTTTATTAATATCTGCAAACAATTTATCTCATATAATGGTCCATAAATAATTTGTTGTTTATACATTACCACATGCTTATGATCTGCTGTTTACCATAAATATTTGAATTCTTGGAAATTCATTTCAAGCTCTTGAGCTCCAAAACAATCTGTGTAGTTTGTTGTACCTGGGCAGACTAGAAATAAAACACTGTGTTGCTTGATTTTGTTGTGTGTTGTATTGCTGTTCTTGCTGGGTTTTGTTTTATCAATTTCATATATTTTTATAATTTTAGGTAGTTGTTATGATGATGACATTTCTAATTTTAAGTAACAAATAATTTACAAAATTCAGTAAATGTCAATTTTCAAAATAATGGTTTTGGAGACCTACATACTTTACCAAGAAATTGTCTTGTTTCAAAACTGGATGGGTCTTACTCTGCTGTTGGGAAAACACTGATCTAGAATGTATCTTTACTGCCAGATCTGATAACAGGTATGTAAGAAGTAATTCAGTTATCTCTGTGATAGCATGACATCCTTCAGTTCATTTTCTATAGAAGGTTCTAGATCTCTGTAACTACCATGGGAGAATTATGAAAGATTCAGGCTCTGTTCAAGAGCAGAGCTTCCCAGTATTTGTTTAAATTTTAGTTAGTTTATGTACAAATATTATTAACTCGTGGGTATTTGATCACTTCAAAATACTCTACATTAGGTTTCTTAACAGTTGCATTATTGATGCTGGGTCTGGATACTTCTTTGTTGTGGAAGGGTGTCTTGTACATTGTGGGACACAGCATCCTTGGCTTTCACTTACTAGATGCCAGCAATAAACTCAAGAGTAACAGGCATCGTGTTATTGTGTTTTCCACTCATCTTTAAGTAGTGTTTCTTAGCTCATACATTAGTACCACCCCAGTCCTAAGGACTGTGACAAAATATGAAGGACCAGATTATGGCTTTGCTCCACAAGAAGGCAAAAAGATCCAAATGGAATGCGTTTGTAGAGACCCTAAAGGTCAGTGTTCTTTGATTTTCACTGGTTACATAAAACAAAACAAAACACCTAATTGCCAGGATTACAGAGATATCCAATTAGACCATCAACATTGACCTGTAATCCTGGTGTGAAAGTCAATAGCAATTTACTAATAATATGCAGTCGTTGTGCACATTGACCTAAGTGCTTTATTTAACAACCCACGGTTTTTTTCAAAAAGACATTTAAATGCTTTGTTAAGGCACATGAATCTATAAAAGAGCAGAGATAAGGTTTCAGTTCAGGCAGTGTGGAGGCAGAGTTCACACATTCGCCTGCCTTGCTACAGTTCCTCTCAAGAAAGGTAATACCTAGTAATCCAAATTGGCTCCACAATCAACGCCCATGGAAGCAGCAGTCAAGAAACCAAAAGATGCATTGTGTTTGGGAAAATGTGCTATGAAAGACTTCTTTAAAGTGTTGAAAAGTAAAGATGTCACCCGACAACTGAGGTGCACCTGATGCAGCCAAGCCAAGCCAAGTGCCGTCGAGTCGGAGCCGACTCATGGCGACCCTAGGGGCCAGGGTAGAACTGACCCCCAGGGTATTCAAGCCATGCTGTTTCCAATCACGTCTTATGCTTGTGAAAGCTGGACGCTAAAAATGAAGACAGAAGCGGAATTGATACCTTTGAATTGTGATGTTGCAGAAGAAAATTGAAGTACCATGGACCGCCAAAAGAACAGACATATCTGCTGTGAAAGAAGTCCAACCAGAGTGCTACTTGGAAGCAAAGACAGTGAGACTGCATCTTACATATTTTCAACATGTTGTCAGGAGGGATCAGTCCCTGGAGAAGGACATCATGCTTGGTAAAGTAGAGGGTTGGCAAAAGAGAGAAAGACCCTCAAGGAGATGTATAGACTTAGTGGCAGCAACAATGAACTTAAGCATAAAATTGATTGTGGGCATGGCATAGGACCAGGTAGGGTTTTGTTCTGCTGTTCATGGGATAGCTATGAGTTGGAACTGATTTAACAGCACCTAACAACAACAGCATCACTGGCCTGTTGATTCCAACTCACAGCTACCAAGGTTTCTGCAATACCTACCAAACCCAAACCAAACCAGTTGCCATTGAGTAGATTCCAACTTATAGCAATCCTATAGGACAGACTAGTACTGCCTCTTAGAATTTTCAAGGAGCAGCTGACGGATTTGAGCTGTCGATCTTTTTGTTCACAGCCGTAGTAATTAACTACAATATTATCAGGGTTTTCTACCTCCTAAGACATAATTGTTGGTCTCTATTAGTCTACAGTGAAAAAGACGGAAATCCAAGAAACAGAGAAGGAACTGGACTACAGGACTAAATATCCCCATGAACTACTGTCTGCTCTATCTTGAGACCACAAGAATTAAGTGGTACCTGGCTGCCACTACTGAATATTCTGATTCAGGACACAACAGATGGATTGTGGTAGAAAGGGAGAAAATATGAAACAGAATTTCAAATTCTCAAAGAATCCAGACTTACTGATCCACTGAGACTGAAGGAATCCCCGAGACTACGGCCTAAGATACTATTTGAAACTTGAATAAAATTCTTCCCTGATGTCACCTTTAAACTAAGTAAACTTTCCACCCCAGAGCACCTGTGAGTACGGTGCTCTTTAAAAAAAAATGATCAGGGATCAAATGGACAACAGTTACTCTAAAGCATAGGTTAGAAATTTGGGTTGGACTGAGACTCATTTAGTGGGTAGAAAACCACCATAACGGAGATAATGAGAACGTCAGTCAGTGCAATGCAAAGATTCTAATCAAAGGCACTAAATAGTATGTGCAGAAATTGTTGAGATGGAGTATGTTTTGCTGTGTGTATTTTCATTAAACACACAATAACACTTTTTATAAAACAATATTGTAGTCCATAAATTTTTTTTTTTCTCAGATTGACACCCAGATACTTGTTCTTTTCAAGCTTCGGTCTCTGCAGAGGAGGATTCCTGCGAAAGGAAGACGTGGTTTCACTCTTCCATTCCTATGATCTGTGCAATTGTTAAACGAAGCTTTAGGGAGTCATCTCAGGGCATTCTCTCCCTGTTTTACTTAAAATTTTGCCCTCCATTGATCTAGTTCTCTAAATAATAATAAAAACAAAAAACAGCAACAAAAACATCAAAAAACAACAACAAAAAAAAAAAAAAACAAAATGAAGCAAACCCACTGCCGTAGAGTCAATTCCAACTCATAGAGGCCCTATAAGACAGAGTGGAACTGCTCCTTAGAGTTTTCCAGGAGATCCTGGAGGATTTGAATTGCAGACATTTTGATCAGTAGTTGTAACGCTTAACTACCATGCCACTAGAGTTTCCCTAAATTATATAAAACCAAACCCCTTGCCATTGAGGCAGTCTAACTCATAGTGACCCTGCAGTCAGAGTAGAACCGCCCCACAGAGTTTTCAAGGAACACCAGATGGATTTGAGCTGCCAGCCTTTTGGTTAGCAGAGATATCTCTTAACCCACTAAGCTACCAGGGTTTCCCTAAATAATGTACACACTTAATTCCTGAGGTGATGGAATCGCTTTGTTAGCTTCATGCATTCCACTCCTCATCGTAGCCTGTCTTACAGCTCTGGTGCAAACCACTTACTCACTGGTTCTGATCTTAAGTATAGGATGTGTTTCTGACAAAACAATGAGCTGACTGATCTTGGACTATGTTATCACAGCTTTATCAGTTAAACCTGGGGGGGGATGGGATCGTGTAAAAGGGTTTAAAGGGTGCGTGTCCTACGCTCTCCCGAGTCTATGAGCATGGCAGCTAAAACAGAGTTTGAATGGCAGTTTAACTGCCATCTGGATTCAGACACCCATTTGATCACCTGTCATTGTTGTTAGGTGTCCTCCAGTCAACTATAATTCACAGTGACCCTGAGTATGACAGAATGAAATGCTGGCTGGTCCTAAGTCATCCTCACAATCCTTAGCATTGTTAGGTCCATCGTTTCAGCCACTATGCCAATCCATCTCTTTGAGGACCGCCCTCTTTTTCCCTGATCTTTTATCAAAGATAACGCCCTTCTCTGGAGAATGGTCCCTCCTGATAATATCTCCAAAGTATGTGGGACAAAGTCTGGCCATTCTCTTTTCTAAAGAGCATTTTGGCTGTACTTCTTCCAAGATAGATTTGTTCGATTTTTGACGGTGCGTGGTATAGTCAATATTCCTTGCCAAGAATATAATTCAAAAGCATAACTATTCTTCAGTCTTCCTTATTTATTGTCCAACTTTTGAATGCATGCAAGGCTTTAAAAATATCATAGCTTGGGTACTGTAGACCTCAAGGCGATCCATTTGCTTTTCAATTTTAGGTTTTCTTTGCTTCCTTCTGAGCTGAGTTCTAGTCTCTTCTAGCCAAGATAATTTTTGTAGTGTTAGCTTAAAACACAGTCATTGGTTAGAAGGCAAAAAACATGTTTGAGACCCTGTTACAGAGCTCACCCCTTACCTTAGGCCAGGTTTAAATGGTCTTTCACCTCACTGACACATTTCTTGCCTACTGTCTTAAATTTTTTTTTTCTTTCTGACTTGGGGAATGTATGGTTCTATTTCAGCGGGTCTGTTTTATGAATCTCTCAATCAATAAGACCATTCTGATATATTTATAACTTCATTAGTTTCAGATTCAAACACACTGTAAAAATATAATTTTTACAAAGGTGAATTATCATAAGGGAGAAATAGCAAATAAATATGCAAAAAGATTTTATCAAAATTGTTAATTAGTGAGCCCCTTATCTGCCCAAAAGCATTTTGTGGCTTCAAATAGTATTTACAGAGCTAAAATGTCTATAATCAATTTCACAAAGAAGCATCAGGATAAATTCTGAAGTTATTTAGAAAGCTCTTAAGTGTCCAACACATCATAAATTGTTGGGTTACCTATTGCATTTGACAGAAATTGCTTCCATTTCTATTAAAGAAAACCTATAAGTTAATGGGTAACTTCCACAAGAGTTAAATAAGGAGATGTGCTAAAACATCCTTCTACCCAATTACTGGCTGGTTTTTACCCTCAGATAATATTAAAAAGGATGTACCATCCATTTATCTGCCTAATTTTCATTTGTGGATAATTTCGATGCAATATCAAAGTCACCTTTATTTACTATGACATTACCTATTGAATTAAATACTTTTGGAAAGAAAAGGTTTCAAGATGCAGCCTTAAGACACAGAATCAGAGAGTTGATTACAGTGTCTTCCACCCTTGGCTTCTAACTTTCTCCTTGCAAAACTCACAGGTACATTTCCTCCCAGTGTACACATATCTTTTAAACATAAGCTTTATCTTCAGGTGATTACCTATTTCATCTTCATCTCCCCATTTCAATCCATTTCACTTTGTTATTTTATGCAGGCAGAATACACAGAAGCGGCTGGTGGAATTGTGCATGATGTTTGATGAATTTATGCCAGATTTAAAAAAGAGAAAAATGAAAAAAATGAAAATGAAAAAAACTCTTACTGTTGAGTTGGTTCTGACTCATAGGGATCCTACAGGACAGAGTAGAACTGCCCCCAGGGTTTCCAAGGAGCAATTGGTGGATTCGAATTTCCAGTCATTTGTTTACCAGAACAATTCTTAACCATTACACCCTAAGGCTCCTGTATCAAACACTACATGGAATCTTTAGAATATATGTAAGTGTGTGTGTGTGTGTGTGTGTGTGTGTGTGTGTGTGTGTATTTGGGTTACTTGATCACTGGAAAGGATTATCAGATAAGATTGAAAATATCATATATAATGCACACTGCATCCTTATCATGGGCTAGAGAGGTTTATGTCGTATGAGAAGCTGATGCCAAATAGATCCTGCTCTACTAAAGGTGCAGTGCATAGCGGGGCTCTGGCCATTTTACTTATATTAACAGAAATGATATAAAGCCTGCTAGGAATTAATTCTTCCGTAGTAGCATGTCTATAAATGTGCATGCTGAAAAGTTGGAAATATGGTAAAATGTGATTTTTCAGGGCCAAAAGCAGTAAATCTTCTCTAACACTTCTTAGTGAGAATCATGACGCTACACTGATGAATCTGTGATAAACAAGACTTGGAAGGACAATATGATGTCGGCTTTCTGCAGAAACTCTCACAGTAGAACAGAAGGCAGCTGTGAGCTGTACTCTAAGTAGAAAGAGAGCGCATTATTTTCTCTGAGAGCTTGAGCCACACATTAGTATTCTGTAGTTTTATATTTGTGACTCTTTTCTCGACTTCCTTTCATTCTAGGGGGTAAAAAAAAAAAAAAAAAAAACTATTGCTGTTCAGTGGATTTCCACTCATGGTGACATGATAGAAAAGAATAGAATTGCACCTTGGATTTCCAAGGCTGTAAATCCTTATGGAAGGCAGACTGCAAGATTTTCCTTCTGCTGAGAAGTTGGTAGGTTTCAAACTGCTAGTCTTTTATATTAGCAGCCTAGCACTTAGCTAGCACTCCATCAGGAATGGCCAAAACAGATTGCTGAGCTCTATGTGGCGGTGCAGAGGTTAAGTTCTACAGCTGATAATGAAAAGATCAGCAGTCTGAATCTGCCAGGTGTCCTTGGAAACTCTGTACAACAGTTCTACTCTGTTCTATAGGGTCTCTATGATTTGGAATCCATTAGGTGGCAGTATTATTTTTTCTAACCTCCAAGTCCCCCAGTACCCTTGGCAGTCTTCAGGTAGTATCCAAGAATTTGACTTTCTGACCTGTTCTCAGATGATGTTTATGCTGCTATTCTGGAAACCACACTCTATGGACCACTGTTCCGAAATTCATCTTAAAAGAGCATTCATGATGGCGTGACTGAGCAGTCAATCACACAGTAAAGCTACAAGAGCCGAGCAGACTGGTACTCTGGCACCAATGAAGAGACTGACTAATGAAACTGATTAAGAAAGTCCATGACCAGATACTGTACCATACATACACACATGTTTTATTATTGTGATCAAAACGTGCAATGACTTTATTTTTCTCAAACTGCTAACAACTGAAAGTCTGCTTCCTCTTGTTAGCTGATTTCTCGTACAAGTTCCATACCTAAACTTGCAGTTATTAAAAGAAAATCCAGTACATTATATAATTAAATTGCATATACAATTCACAGTTTCTCCTCTCACCCACAACTCTCTTATTGCTGATCTCAAATTAGATTTCCAAAGGGGAGAATTTCCAAAGGGGAGGATGAGTGCCGTTTCCCCATCAGTCACCTCCTCTCTGGTGTCTGCTCCTCAGAAGCTAGAGTAGGACCTGGGAAGCTTCTTCCTGTGACAGCGTGGTCTCCTACCAGATCCCTTCTTGTCCGCTTGTAGTTGTTACACAGGCAATTGCACACATGGGAGAGAGGGGGCAAAGTTGCCAAAATTTGTTGTTGTTGTTTACCCTGATCAAAACGGCTCTCTGTGAGGTGTCATGTTCTCAGTGTTGGTGAAAGTGTCATCTGAGTGATCATATATGGGAAATTTAATTCCAAGTTGCTTCTTGGAATTGATCTCTCCAGAATTCAACACATCTTCGGGCTTGTGCACTCGCTTCTTCTAAGCTCGCTCCTCTCTGAGGCTAACTGCTGGGACGGTCTTCTGATCTCCACGCTTCTTCACCCAGCAGCAGCGAAGAGAGCTTCAGTCGCCTGGTCCTGTGCCCTGCTTGCAATCGTTGTTATGCTGAAGCCCACTGAGGCAGCCACGGTGACCATCCATCCGGCTGAAGGTCTGCCTGTTTTCTGCTGGCCCTGTACTTTACCAAGCACGGCAATAGATTTGGGGGCCATCTTTTATGTGTGTTTATATATATGTGTGTATGTGTATTTATATATATATATACACTCTAGATGTTTGCAGAAAAAAAAACTAGTCTCATAGATCTCGTCACTGTAACTGCTGCTAATTCATCTTACTAACGTCATAGCGATATGATTTACAGCATGCATAGGAATCACATTAGATGACACAATGGTAGACAATCACACAAACTGGGAATCATGACAGCCCAGTTGACAGATATCTTGAGGACACAATTTAATCCATGACAGGTGCCATGGGAGATGAAAAAAAAAAGCCACCTTCAATCTGAACTTTTTCGCCTTAAAAACTGTCTTTTGTGTTTTGTCCCTATTCCAATGACTCCCTTTTACACTTTCCTATGGGAAAGCCTGACAAATCCAGTTGCCTCTTCTGTGCCTGCAGTGTATTAGGAGTCACTTGTAAAGGAGGAGACATACTTTGATCTTTGCAGTGGAGAATTTAGTAAAATCACTTCCCACAGGCTGGTTTCCTTGAGGCTTATCCTTATGCTATTTCATAAACACCCAGGACAGGAAAAGATCATAGTCAGGACTTCAGGCCATTATGTTATATAACCAGGCATTACACGATAAATGTGGTGCTTTGATCAAATAAGTGCATTACGTCATAAATGTGGTGCTTTGATCAAATAAGTGAGGGTGTGATCTGTTCTTGTATATCTTCTCCTGGGACAATTTACTAATACTTGAAGGAAAAAAGAAATACTGAGGTTGTTGTTGTTAGTTGCCACCTAGTCTGACTCATAATGAGCATATAGGATAGCGCAGAACTGCTCCATAGAGTTTCCAAGGAGCACCTGGTGGATTCGAACTGATGAGCTTTTGGTTAGTGGATGTAGCACTTAACCAATACGCCACCAGGGTTGAAAGCAGGTAGCCAGGTTTTTTCTTCCTACTCTATTTTCACACTAGAAGCTCAGCCAAAACTTGTCCACCACGGGTGATCCTGCTGATATTTGAAAAACTAGTAGGATAGCTTCTAGCATTATAACACGCAAGCCACCACTGTGCCACGAACTGACAGGTAGATGGCAAATACCAAGGCTAGCCAGGTTGCCGTCTGTTTACTGGGTTTTGTGCTAACCCGACACCTCCAATATCTTATGTGTTCCTCACAGTGATCCCAGGGGTTGAGTCAAATAGCCATTTGTCGTGGATTGAATTGCGACCCCCCAAAAATGTGTGCAGAGATTTGGCTGGGCCTTGATTCCTGGTGTTGTCTGATATTCCCATATGTTGTAAATCCTGCCTCTGTGGGGTTAATGAGGGAGGGGGTGCAGTGGTTGGGTTCGTCATGCAGGAAAGAGTGTGTTACGCTTTGAGGCCATCTCTTGGGATGTAAAAGAAAGAAACCGACAGAGAGATCTGAGGATGTTATAACACCAAGAAGCAGTGCCCGGAACACAGTGCATTTTTTTGGAAAGGATCAGGTTCCCTGCACCTCAGAAACTCCCAGTCCAGGCCTGGGTATTGATGACCTGGATATTGACACAGACCTTCCTCCAGCACCAAGACAGGAAGATTGCCCTGGAGTCAATGCCATGAATTTGGACTTGTAGCCTACTGGACGGTGACAGAATAAAATTTCTCTTTCTAAAGCCATTTGCTTACACTGTTACAACAGCACTAGGTAATTAAAACAACATCATCTCCACTTTGTAAACATGGAGTGAGGTTTGTAGAGACTAAGAAAATCATGAAACTTTTGAATTTGTCTGATTACAGAAACAGAGCTGTTAACTGGGGTGTTACGAGACAAACTGAATTTAAGATGAATTTCAGACACGAAGGATGAAACTGTAATAAAAACAGATGTGATTATATGTGAAGAGGGCCACAGTGCCTATATATGCATAAAACCATATCAAAATTCCTACATAAAGATTTAATATTGACAAAAACAAAAATATTCTTGCACTTCTGATATAGCCTAGATTTGGCTACATCTGAATAGAGAGTGGAAAAGACAACATTCTTTGGATTCACAATTGGTTGTCACCTCTGTCCTCGTCATGAAAAGAAGAGTTCTTGACATGTGGTCTGAGTATGGCACCTCACTAACTATTAAAAAAATGTTTGAGAATACTGTTTTTGACACTGGAAAAGTTAGTAGTATATGAGTAGCAATTCAAAGTAAGCATGTAAACTATTCTGACATATTTTTCAAAAAAATTATGTATTTGTTCTATATGTGTACGAATCTTGAAACTACATGGTAATATTTTTTGCTTTTTTTGGTTTTGTTTTGTTTTCCTGGACAACTGGAACCATAAAGCATTTTTTATTTCTCTTTTTCCTTTTTTACACGAGTATTAAACATTTAAATTTTATTATTTTAGTTAGGGGACAAGACCCAAAATGTCTTGTTTTTCCAAAGTTCCTCCAAAGATAGTCAGGGTGAAAATATCAATTCCAATACATGTAGGAGAGAAAACACGAGGAAGACAGACCATACACTGCATGTTTATGCCAGTTAACATCTTTGTTGAGATTTCAGTGGCAGCATGATCAATTTCTAGTAATTTCTAGAGAGAAAACAAGAAAGATCGCAGCAAGGAACACTATCTCAAACAGTTGTCTGTTGCTTGGAAGTCAGTCAATAACTGCTATTTCAGCCTCAGTTGTAGGCATGTTTAAAGCTGTGTTTCTGCAATGCTAACCCGCCAGCCCGCCGGCACCCAGGAGCTCGCAGGGGTGGTGAAGGGCCGTGGGGTCGGAGCGCCCGAGGGTTTTCTAGACTCTAATCTTGAAAGGAGCAGATGTCCCCCGAGCCACTGAGTGGGGTCCAGCTGCCAACCTCTCCGTGACCTGCTGACGCCCCCAGAGCTACCAGGCGGTTGTCATGGAAAATCGTTGCTCTCTCTTAAAGACGTTTGCAGTTTCCCCCATCAGCGAGAGCTGAGCAACCACTGAGGGGTAACCACGGTCACTGTTTGTCTCATCTTACACTCTGTGAATCCGACTACCTGAAGAGACATCCTAGTCCCACTGTCCCCAGACTTTTCCAGAATAATTTCTCTCTCTTGGACACTTTGACCTGTCTTCTTCCTTTAGGAAAAGGCTTAAAACCAGTTAGATGAGTGGGCACTTTTGTTACGACAGCCCGCATGTCATTGGCCACAGAATTGTTTCAAATGCTGCCTTAGAGCTGTCTGCAGAGTCCTCTAAATGCTTAGATTTTGGATAATATTCTCTATATTGCAGATACATGAACAGAGGTTTGTGAGGTTATACATTTGAAGCTTGAAGCTTCTAGAGAAGTGCAAGTCAGGGAGGTGGCCTGTATGTTTTAGGAGGAAATTTGGAGGGATATTTAAATACCTACGTGTCAGGCTTTACTGAGTGTCTAGAGTCTGTTCTCCAAGCATTTTACAGTTTAGAAAGAAAATCAACTGTAACACACAAAACAGGCTAAACCATAATGTAGAATTAATAAAAATGTAAGAAGATAATGAAATATTTCCATGACTTGGTATATGAGTAAGTAGCAAAGGAACTATATGAATAGGTAGCGGAAGTATAAAGGAAGAAAGGAATCATCAGTGTGAATCTATTTTAGTGTTTGGATTCTCAGTATAGTTACGGTATAATCTTGGCCAACAGAAAAATGGTCACTGGTGGATGATTCAATCTAAAAAGCTGTAGAACTCATATCTTTAAAAACTATTCCCAGGTTTGCAAGACTCAAATGTATTTCTTTCATCAAATACCACAGTTTCTTACAAAGGGCGTATATAGTATATAATTCTAATTTCAAGAGGTAACTGTTTCCAACTAAATTAAACCTGATTTAAGCAGATGCCACATATAACTTAGCAGAGCATTCTGTTTTATTATTTGCTTGTCCCCATCTTGAAGAAATCGTATTAGTATTTGGGGTGATATTTCAAATTTCGTGCTGTACTTGTACTGTCCTCTGTTAAAAAGAGATTGAAATTGAAGAGCTGCAAAAGCCCAACAATATGCTTTCACTTGAAAAGGAAAATGACTTCATCCACGCAGCAGTTAGTAAACACTTCCCAAACTTCTACCCTGAGAGTGGGCTACAGCCGTGCTTAGCCACTAAGAGGACTTTGCATCCTGAGGGACCCAGAAGCCCCGAATAGAAAGAAATGATGATTTCAAATAGCTATTTCATTAGCATGCATGCAGGCAATTCACCTCATTCTTTGAAATAAGAAATAGAATCTTGGGAAGAGACATGTACAAATTAAAGACATACTCCAGGCAAACCAATTTATCTTACTTTTGAGTATATGTTACTAAACACATTCTGTAATGACTCGAGGGGCAACTTCTAGGGCCATATCAACTGACTGGGTTCTCTAGAGAAGCAAAATGAGTGAAACATTTACATAAATACATATGTCTATATAAATATATATATATGCAGAGTAAAAAAGGAGCTGAAGCCAGCAGCGGCTCTGCAGAACAGAGCTGGACACCCTGAGGAGTCACTATGGATCAGAATGAACCAGAGGGCAGTGGACTGAAACCTAATGTCATTGAATTGCTTCTGACTCATAGCAACCCTGTAGGTCACAGCAGAAGTGCCCCATAGAGTTTCTGAGGAGTGACTGGTGGATTTTAACCGCTGACACTTTAGTCAGCAAATGCAGCACTTAACCACTATGCCACCAGGGGTTGTTTGTAGATAGAGAGAGACAGACAGAGAGACAGAGACAGAGAGATTTATCTCAATGAAATGACTCATGAGTTAGTTACAGGGTCTGGTCAAGTCCCAAGTTCATGGGTCAAGGGTCAAGCTGAAGATTTTTCCTGACTCACATAGCTACAGGGCCTGATAAACACGTGATGGGTAGGTCTGATGGCAGGCTATTGACTCTCGGGCTGTGGAACCACATGTATTCCAGATTAGCAGGTGAAACAGGAGGCCACTGGTTCAAGTCCCAAGAACTGGAGATGAGGAAGAGCTAGATGCTGAATCCAGAGTGAGAAACAGCTATTCAGCTTAGCCTGAACTGTAATACACCTTGGATGTAAGCCACAGCTCCAAGGAAATTCCTCTTACAACAGATTGGCTGATCATGTCCCATATCACCCTGAAAATGACTATATCACAGAATGGAGCATAATTACATTATTACTTAACCACCAAATGATGTCATTACATTACTGCCAAACCACTGAAAATCAGGGTCCAGATAAATTCGTATTTAAGAATCACAAGGCAAGGAACCTGTGTCCTCTCTTTTTGATGTCATCGTTTTAAAAAGTTAGATTCTAGAAGGCTAAGCCAGTGTTTGAAATGTTAACATGGGAGAGATAAAAGACAAAGTTTAAAAAAAAACTGGACATTAAGCTTGAGAAAAATTAGTGTGACCTTAGGATGGGTGACGGTAGTCAAGAAAGGCCAAGGGTAGGTCAACATTGCAAAGATAAAAAGGCAGGGGCGGGGCCAGGGACCAGGCATGCTCTCTGGGTACATCGAAGCTGATTAACACAACTATCCTATTGCTAGGAGAGTCCACTGCACCCCGTATTGGTGAGGGGCATTTGGGACCTTAAAAGCTAGCAAGCTGCCATCCGAGCTACATTAGAAAGTCCTAACTCAGCTGTAACAGATGGTCACTGAGGACAACAAAGACATGAGGGAAAAAGAGCCTGGAAGACAGAAGGACCCACGTGAATGGGTGACTGTATCAGTGTGTGACCAGAAGAACCAGAGGGCGCCCCAATGCCACCAAAGACAGCCACGATGGAGCACACCATCTCCAGCCCCACTGACAACAAGAGAAAAAGAGGGGTACACCTGAAGAACTCTGCTAAAAGATCCCAATTGATGGTCCAAAGGCCTGGGGTTCCCCTGGGAGAATGGCCCCTGGACTGCTGCTGCCCCTGACCAGAAATCATTACTGAGGTCAACTCTTTGGATAGCGATAGATTGGACTCAGGGACACGATGTGACCCTGTGGTGTGCACACTTTATGGTTCTATGCATCTACAGGATGCTGTCCTACTGGCCTCTTACTAAAAGGGAGAGGAGAGGGTGGAGAGGAGATTGTTGAGAGGGGACAGGAGATTGTTAAGAGGATATGACATGTATAGAACAGAAAGGAGCAGTGTTCTGTCACCAGGCAAGGAGAGCAGGAGCTGCAGATAGGCAGGCATGCAAGTTGAACTTGGTTTGTACGCTGTCGCTCAATCACAGTTACAAAAAAAAAAAAAAAAAAGGGAAATGCTTAGGGTAGGAAAGCAGGAAGGACTGTTATGAAAAATAACATTGAAAAATGCTTCATTAGTAGATGTACATTTTTGAGATTTGTCTCATTTGACACTAAAATAACTGCTTAAGGTCATTTCAGAGTCATATAACCCACCTTTTACTTTCTTGATAAATACATTATTGTTGATGAATGTTTTGATATTAGTTATTAGTTGTATTAAGCCATGTTTTGCAGCAGTAACAAAGCTCCTGAAAGCTAGATTACTTCATACAGCAGAGATTGATTTCTAATTCAAAGCACAGCTGAACGTGTTTAGGTGGCTTTGACTGGAATCTTTTCCCTTAATGATAACTCAGGAAGCCAGGATGTTGCCAAGAGCTGTGTGGACAGGAAAGAGAGAGAGAGAAGAATGGCCACGTGTGTCTAACCGTCTCAGACTACAATGACAAAATGCTCCCACCACTTTGATACTGGTGAGACCTGCTCTCATGGTTCAATCGTAACCTTCCAGGTACTGGGAAATACAGACTGCCATGTCCCAGAGGGCAAGAACACGAAGTGAAAATATGCCATGGTCTCTGCTGTTGTGCCCTGGGGGACATACCAAAAGTTAGAGATGCTCAAGTTTTAAAACAATGCCTGAAAAATTTTGTTTCTTCTTTTCTTTTCCAAGAAGTTGGAGGAATTTTGCAGATTTACAAAAGCAGCCTTCCCTGGGCTATGTATATGGTTGTCAGTAGTTTGTACTTATCAGGATAAAGTACAGTTGAATATGTAAGTTGACATGTGAGGTTTGACAATTAAGTCCATGGACTTAATTGTTCTAAGTCATTGCTCACAGTAGTGTGGTGGCAAGTTCATGAACTTAACTGTATAGATGTCTCTGAGGGAGTTTTTAGCCAGTGAACAAATAACCCTAATGGGATGCCCTCCCTACTCACCTGATCTGGTCCCTGATGACTATTTTTTTTACCCAAAGATAAAGGAAATGTTGAAAGGAAGACATTTTGAAAACATTCAGGACATCAAGGGTAATACGACGATGGCTCTGGTGGCTGTGTCAGAAACAGAGTTCCAAAATTACTTTGAAGAGTAGACTAGGTCTGGGATCGGTACACAGCTTCTCAAGGGGAGTACTTCAAAGATGATCATATTGACGTTCAGCAAAGAGGTCTGTAGCACTTTGTCTAGAATGAGTTTATGAACTTAATTGGCAGTCCTCATACACACTGACCAGAGAGGGATAAGACGGGAGATAAATGAAAACCTTTCTTTAGAAAGGAAAGAACTATTGATTATATAACACACTGTGGGAAAGGAGGAAACCCTGGTGGCATAGTGAGTGAGTGCTACAGTTGCTAACTGTAAGGTTGGCGGTTCAGATCCGCCAAGTGTTCCATGGAAACTCTGTGGCACAGTTCTACTGTGTCTATAGGGTCGCTATGAGTCCGAATTGACTCAGTGCAGTGGATTTTGGTTATTGGAAAAGCAGATGGTCATTCCTCAGCACTTTTTCTCATAGAGATGTACGTGAAATATTAATTAGATAATTTATGACTCAGGGAGGGGAGCAGAATGTTTAGTAACTGTAAGACAGTACTTACTCCGGGTTTATGTAGCTGTCATTCTGACAAGTCAGGATAAAATCTTCATCCAGAATTTGGTTCAGATGTTGAGGAGGATGATACTTCACTTGCAACAAACAGATATGAAGAGATTTAATAATGACATAATGAAGCTTTTTGAGGGCAATAGGACAGGCTGGGTGAGGGTTTCTGTACATAATGAGGCTTTTGGGGGAAATTGGGCAGAGTTGGTGGGGTTGCTGTGCATGGGCTGGGGCTGTGGGTTCAAGTATCCTGTGGAGGAGGCCGAAGAAGGGAGCAGCCAGGCATTCTTACAGGGTTGGAGAAAGGGAGTGATGGAGCTTGACATGTATCTGCAATTCCACATTAAAATGGACTCAGATTCTTTATCAACATTTTTCCAAACTTGATCAAGTTTGTGTTTGGTCTCTTTATGAGAACAGCACAACTCATTTCAGTCTTTCTCAACAGTTTCAAGTGTGTGTGTGGAGGGGAAGGAAGGCGATTCTGCCTGTCAATCCCAGGATGGCCAATTTCATTTTTTGTACTTAAGAGTCCTTCAACAAGCTTTGAAACTTGTTAAACACATAGATATTTGATATTAACTGGTAAAAATTCTGAAAATACTTAAAAAAAATTTGTTTCTGTCAGGCAAAGTTCTTGATTGCCCTTGGGGTGAAAATTCACCACGCAATAAAAATTAAAAAGTACTCCAGAGCTGGGGGGAAAAAAGAGTCATATTTAGAATTGTATCCTCATAATGATTTAAACCTTGTAACTTGTACCATGGGTTTGTTTTATTTATTCATTTTTTACAAAAGCTTTTTGGACATGGAACATGCACCTTCTCTGGCGGAGGGCTCTCTCTCTCTCAGCCCGTGCCAGCAGAAGGTTCTGGGCCGTCATCTAGCGTGCGTCTTCCCTCCTGTTCTTGCTTAATTTGCTCTTTGTATTTTGAAAGAGATTGGCCTAACACCCCTGCGCTGATGCTACCTCCTTAACATAACCCATTCCCAGTGAGATTGGGACTGCAGGGGTAGGGTTAAGATTTACAGTGCATATTTTGACACAGATACAATTCAGCCTATAACATTTAATGTACGCCAAACCTCAGAATCTTGAGAGGCTTGGACTCTCTTGTGTCGTCTGCAGAATTTCATACAAGCCTATAGAAGCCCTGCAGTAATTCAATATTTTCTTTAGACTTTGCATAGTTTGACAAATAACATGTTTCTCATCATACATGTTCCACCTAACTCACTTGCATATTAAATTAAACATTAGTGGAAACTGAGACAGAGGAAATGAACTCCGGTGCATTTTTCATCTCAAGTACTGAAAGTAACCACACACTTTGAAGTCCTGGGGATATATGTCATCTCATGTATAATGTCAAAACTATACAAAATCAATATATCTTGTATTTAGAGGGAATCAAGGTATCATCTAGCTCAAATGCCTAACTAATGCACTTCATACTTGATTCCTGCTGTTCGTCATTAGCTGTCTATGTTAATACTTCCAGTAACAGATTTTTCTTGTTTGCCGAGATGTCTTTCTCATATTTGTCAGATTTGGGAAATTATTTCTTCCCTTGGCTTCAATGAAATTTATATTTCTTAATGTCTTGTCATTTTGCTATATAATTCTTTTGGTTCTCTTTTTATGGCACCTTAGCTGTTACCTAGCTTTCTGATGTAGCCTCCCTGTCAGGACTCGTTCCGTGATTCCTCTTTTCCCTTTCCGTGTATTCAACTCAAATCCTAACAGACATAGGACCACGTCTCCTTTGAGTTTAAAATCTACGTATTTCTCTGGGCCCTGCAAGGCGCCATTTACAGGTTCTTACGCACTTGAAGAGGTTTGTTTGGAAAACCTGGTGGCACAGAGGTTAAGTGCAGTGACTGCTAACCAAAAGGTTGACCATTCAAGCGTGCCACATCCTCCTTCAAGCACTATGGAGCAGTCCTACTCTGTCCTACAAGGTCACCAGGAGTTGGACTCAACTCAACGACAGTGACTTGGGATTTTCAAGCAGGTAAAATCAACACATCCTAAGAGTCATCATCCATTGTTGTCACAAACAAAATCCCTTCTGTGACTTGTTTCAGAGAATGGCATCAATGTGTTTTCAGTTGCTCAAGCCGTAAATACGAGCACTATCTTCGACATCTCCTTTGTCCTCAATATTTTTGCTTTTTACTACAAAGTGTTTTTCCTTCTACTTCCTGAACGACTCTCATATGAAACGTGAAGAGCTCCAGTCTCCGGAGGAGGCTGCCTGGTGTGGCTTCCTGGTTGAAGCACTTGCTGTCTTACCCTCTTTGTTCCTTGCATCCTCTTTACATAGTGGGGTTGACAATAATAAGCATACCTGCTTCAGGGGACCACTGAGGCTAGATAATATAGTATTCTTGGACAGTACATGGTATATAATGAGCACTTTATAAATCTTAGCTATTCTTTTTATCTTTTTTCCTTCTTCAATTCCCACTGATAATTTTCTGGATAATTCCTCTCAAGTGCTTTGCTGCAGCTGCCAGTTAATGGTCAACAAACGTTGGTCTCTCACCCTCCACCTGCTCTTTCTGCCAACGTGAAAAGGACAGTTTCCCCGCACTGTATTATCACCCCTCTACGACATCATAGTTGTAGGTAATAGAAATCACAAAGTCCTTAGGTGAAACTCCTCTTCTTCCTTTGCTTTTGCATTTCAGTTCCCTGAAGTGTTTGTGTTCTTTCTCATCAGTCTGAGCTAACTGTTTCCCTTGTCAGAACACTCTTTCCATCTTTCCCACTCTCCACAGAGTTATTCTGCTTTTGCTGATCAAGTCACACTAGTATGTGTTACAGAAACCCTGGCACTATAGTGGTTAAGTGGTACACCTGCTGGCCAAAGGACTGACAGTTCAAATCCACCAGGTGCTCCTTGGAAACTAGGGGGCAGTTTTACTCTGATTTGGAGCATTGCTGCGAGTCAGAAGGCAGTGGCTTTAGGTATTGAATACAATATACTTTCGATACTGAATACAATCATTCATTTTCTTGTCTGTAAACTATCTCCAGAGGTATAGTAATCTTCAATAGGACAAAGATGCATGGCTGGCCTATATAGTAGTGCTTATTAAATACTCATTTAATGAATGAATTCATTCAGCTGAAATCTACTACCCATACTATCCATCCTGATATTTGGCTTCTGGAAAAAGAAACAACTACGTTCTCAACTTCCATTGCATATAGGTCTTGAAATCTTTGAAGACAGGCATATGTTCTAACTGACCTGAATCTCTTCTTTAGCCTTAAATTCTCCAGTTTATTCCCCAATCCTGTTATATTCTGCTTACTACAGTTTTGCTGTATTTCAAAGTATAATTAAACACAATACCCTAAGTTTTGGTTCTAACCATGATAATATTGTTGCCAAGCCAAATATTCCTCTTATATTAATAGTGATCTAGGCATTATTTACATAATATACTCTGATCAAAAGCTCTGGACATTCCCTTTCCTAGAAAAATGAAATAAGTCTTTCTTAGCAACATCTTCCAGAAAGTTCCATTCATAGGTTACAGCCCTTCTTCCACAATAAATTACACTATTTCTCCTTCTCTGATGAGCACTTCTGTGTTCTGGTGAAAACTAACTTTACATGTCCTCAATAGCTGTTACTGCAGTGAAGAGCATTTCATAATTCACTAAGTTAGGAGTTGCAGAAATTAAAAAAGCTTCTTTACTCTAGGAAATCTCAAAGGTTTTAACATATTACTGAGCACTGTGATTATCTCAACAAATGGCCGAAGAATGCAGCAACTTTCCCTTTGGTAACTTAGCTTTGGGAATCTTTCTGGGGACAGAATGTCATGGACAACCATGGGATTGATTGAAAACTAGTGTGTGATGTGTTTTTATAAGTAATAGATTTCTTTGAAGACAATAAGATGCTGTACGAAGCACAGTTGATGAACTTCCTTGGTGATTTTATTAAGAATATTCCACATGACTGAAATAAAAGTAAACCACCTAGTCTTCTCTTGTGAGTATATTTAGAGTTCAGACTTCAGAATGCCAATTAATCTGTCTCTCAAGCCTTCTTCTGCTAAAATAAACTGGCTGTATCTTGTTATTTTTTTTCCCCTCTATAAAGTCAGTTGAATTGTCCAGTATGTATCCCACAGCTGTTTATTTGCTTCATTGTCTGATTAATCCCCATCTTATTCAGATTCTTCTTTTATCTAAAACAAAAGTGAATGCCAAAAGTACGGTATAGCTGAGCTCAAGAATTTGAATAATATGAGCATTTTGGTCCCACACAATAATCATCAGGTAGCTCTTCCTGATCTTCCATAAGTCTCTCAACTCCTATAAAACCTGAGTATGTCTGATCTCATTTTTATGCAGTCATTTACATGGCTTTGGAAAAGAAAATACGTCTAGGAAGTCTAAAAGGACCTCTAACGTAGTAATTAATCAAATAGAATGAGTCAGGCTCCATGTATGAGCCTCCCATTTCCCGCTGACTCTGTTGTCAGGTTGGTTCTGACTCATTACGATACCACGTGTTACAGGGTAGAACTGCTCTATGGAATGTTCTTGACTGTAGTCATTAGGCAAGCAGGTCATCAGGCCTTTGGTCCTTGGCCACACTGCATGAGTTCAAGCCTCCAAGCCTTTTTGTTAAAACTGGAGCTTAAACTATGCATGCTCCCCAGGGACCAAATCATCAGTGTTCTGAATTTCCTGCCTGAATACGTACAGATGAGTAACAGCACCTGGCCCAGTGGCGGATCAGGAACTTGTCTACTCAAGTAATAAGTGCTCTTCACGTGTCTATGTTCTTTGATGAATTAGTATAATCTTGCAATGTGTTACACAATAGGAACAAAGGTCTAATCTCCTCAAAGAGAAGACAGCTGTCATACGCAGAGAATTCTCTTTTCCAGTTTGATACCAGGCTCTTGTCATTTTAGGTACTCATTCTAACTTCATCCAGAAGAATTTAGCATTAGGGTTGTAGTAGAGAGATGAGAAACAACACTGAGTCATTGACTTAAAGCTAAAATGCCTCAATGAATCTCAAAATTGAGAGTATATTGTGCCATTTGCTGCCTGTGAAGGTTCATGTTTTTCTTGATAGGTAAAAGAAGGGCAGTCCTTAAATCAGTGTTTCCTAAGTGAGTTCTCTAGAACATTAGTTCTTCAGGTTTTTACAACATATTAAACTAAGGAAGAGCGTTCTGTGTGAGCACGTGAAGGAAACGCAGGGTTAAATGAAATGAAGCCTATTTCTTGATAGCACGCTTCAGACTCCCTTTAATGGCTAAAGTACCTTGTGAATTTCCAAAAGGTGGAATATCAAATTGAAACTTCCCCAAGTTTTATATGATTGTAGAAATCTGTTTGGCTGTTGCTGTTGCCCCTCTCTGTTGCGTTGTTTGCCTTCACACACGGCATCCTCTGTTAGTGTCACACAAGACGCATTTTAGAAAGGGGTCTTTATGTAAGGTGTGGGATCTCACAGTGTGGGGCTGCATAGTGCTTTGCTTTGCTTTCTAATCAGGTTTCATTTTTCAGATCCATTTAACATGAAATGATGTCAGTGACGAATATCAAACCTGGACCCACACGCTGCGCCACACACTCAGCTTAAGTCTCAGTGCTCTGCGGCTGTGGTCTGCACAGTCGAGCTCACAAACCAGCAGCAGCAGCGCCTAGGAACTTGTTAGAAACGCACATTCTCGAGTTTCAGCCCACATCTGCTGAATCATGCATTCCTGGGACAGCAAATCTGTGTTTTAAAATGCATTCCAAACCACTGTGATGATGTCAGCATTTGACAATGACTGCTCTCACCTGTTAGAATCAGAATGGAAACTTAGAGCTCAGTAAAGGAGGACCTGCAGGTATCTGAAACTGTATTACACCTCTAGCACGGTACAAGCTCTGCAGCAGAAGCAGTGTAGCAAGTAGCAGGGCAAGGAGGGACCCAAATAAACCGTCATATAGGTGGAGTCTTGATCCGACTCGACGGCACTTGGCTTGGCTTGGCTTGTTGGTGCAGTGGCTAGGTATGTGGCTGCTGACCAAAGGCTAGTAGCTCAAATCCACCGGCTCCTCCTTGAAAACCTTATGGGGCAGTTCTAGTCTGTCCTATAGGGTTACTACAGGATCACTATGAGTTGGAATTGACTCAAGAGCAAAGAATAATCTTTTTTTTAAATTAGGCTGGTGGCTCTGGTCTCAAGAGATATACTAAACAGAAGCAAAGATCAGCACAGCAGGACACACTAGGTGCGTGAGGAGTGGGGATCCCTTAGGGATCAGCAGAGCACATTTGGTAACAAATAACTAGTATTCAAAGGCAGAAATCAGGGGGCTGGGGATAAATGCAAAAGGAAGATAATATCCTACTGTCAGGCAACTAGTATTCTGGACATCTCCCTAGGCAGGAGGAGTCAGAACTCCAGGGAAGGAATTGAGATGCAGTTCCGGAATTTTGTTATTGGAACAGTGTAGATACCATATCACTACAGCTGCGTAATAGGACTGAGTGAAAGTCAAGCTTAATGTCAACGATGGATAACATGAGTTGCTGAACATGAACAGTTTACACTCCTCTAAATTAAAGGCAATCAAAGGTTATCGGTTACTATGAGTTGGAATCAACTTGGCAGCAATTTTTTGTTATTGTTGTTTTCAAGATTACATAACCCAGGGTATAGGCCATATGTCATCATGAGAGGCCAAGTGGTTTCAGAAATTACAGAGGTGCTGGGGTGCAAAACTTGGCAAGGACCCAAGTGGGTTGCTGCCATAAGAGCCCCGGATTCCTCAGCTAAATAGCCAAATACCAACACTGCTTGCTTATCACAGGCCTGTTGAGAGCACTGAGCCTACTTCTCCTGTTTCCATTCACTACTTGATTATGTGCAATGCTCCAACACGCTATCACTTGCAAAACTTTCAATATTCTGGTTGCTACAGGAGCTTGGTGGGCGTAGTGGTTAAGAGTTATGGCTGTTAACCAAAAAGTCAGCAGTTCAGATCCACTAAGTGCTCCTTGGAGACTCAGTGGGGCAGTTCTAGTCCATCGTGTAGGGTTGCCATGAGTCAGCACTGACCCGACAGCAGCACATTTGGTTTGGTTTGGCTGCTATGCTCGTAGATGCCCACCTGAAAGTGTAACATCACTACTAAATTCCACAGGAGATTCGACCAGCAAATCCTAGATTACAAACATAACATGCCTTTATTTGAACATGTCTATACTTTTTTGTTGTTGGTTGTTACACCACTGAGTAATGCTAAGTGATTTTGTAATACGATTTTCTTAAATTCTTCTCTTCACACAATTTTGAGGTAATGGTTGAAGGTTAGTCTGTTCTCCTTCTTAAGCAACTACGTCCATTCTCTCTAACCACTCTACCATCAGAATCTCGAACACCTGTCCTAATCACCCAGAGGCCAAATGGCCAATCACTAGGGACAATCTCTATGCTCCCTGAACCAGTAGAACTAACTGAAATTCTCAATTCCAAGGAATCCAGCTAAACCAAGCTCATACTGCATCACTTGATGTACTATCGTGGATTGAACTGAGACCCCCAAAAATGTATGTGTTGATTTGACTCAGCTAGGAGTCCCAAAGTGGTGCCCTTCCTCCCATGTGTTGTGAATCCTGCCTCTGTGATATCGATGATGGAGAATGGGCTGCAGATGTGTTAGTGAGGCAGGACTCACGCTACAAGCTTATGGGATAGAAGTCAGAGAAGTGAGCAGAGGAAGTTGGGAACCTCATACCACCAAGAAAGCAGCACTGAGAGCAGAACACATCCTTTGGACCCGAGGTTTCTGTGCTGAGATGCTGTCCTTGAACTTGGACTTAGCCTACTGAACCATGGTAACTTTTCTCATTGAATGGACTTGCAACTCGTAAATGGATTTGTGGCTTGCTGGGCGTGACAATACAATTTCTCTTCATAAAACCTTCCAGTCTAGGTATCTGTTAGAGCAGTACCAGGTGACTAAGATACCTACGGAAGCTCCCTCCTGTAATTTCAGTTTATTTTTACTTTGTAACCACATGCAATTGCTGTGTGGCACCACGCCAGGGCACACTGGGCCTCCCTGTCTGTGGGAACCTAGGAGTATAATAGACCTGGTTGGGTTTCATGGCCTTACTTCTCTTTCTCGTGTTCCACCTGACTCACCACTGTACACAGCTGTTAGATAACATCTGTCAACCGACATCTCCAGATACTATTTATGTATATTGATTGCTCATAAAATGGTGATTTAAACCTATTGATACTGCATTTCCTGCTTCTTATTTTGTGACTGACTATTTTGTACCATAAATCAACAGTATCTGCACACAAGCTATCAATGAAAGTGGAGAATAAAGACGCCAGAGGCCTCACCCTGGAGTTCTCCTTCCGTAACAGCGTGCCATTATTGAGGGAAACTGTGTCAAATAGGGAGCACCATCTATGATAGATTATTGGAAACATTCAATTTTTGTCATCCTGATCACTCTCGTTATTCACATTCTTAGTCTTAGAAGGTTCTGTATCAAATATTGTGAGTAGAATTTGAAGAGGATGAAAATGGAAAGCAGAGACATAAATACACCTGTTCTTCAAACTCAGATCTTTGGTATTTCTGTATTACATAATGTTAGGAGTAAAAGCAAACTCCGCATGTTTAAGACTATTCATGGAAAAAGTAAATCAGAGGTTTGAACAATCAAGAGTTCCAGTCTACATGGGCATGCGATTACATCTATTCTAGGTGTGATTTTAATGTCTCTGCTCTGTAAGTACACTCCACGATACTCCTCAACTTTGAAATTAGATGACTTCATAGAATCGATTAAAAAATATCATATATCCTGTTAAAAAGATAAGATCTACTGGTCCAACAGATTGGGGGGAGGGATCTCTGGAAGACTTGGCCCCTAGACTCTGCAAGCCCAGAACTGAAGCTATTCCTGAAACCAACTCTTAAGACCAAGATTGCATTATATTTTAAAACATCAAATGATACTGGTGAAGAGTGTGCTCCTTGATTTAGGTAGATACATGATGCTACCTGGGCAGCTCCTTTCCAGAGGTGAGGTGAGAGGGCAGAGGGGGACAGGAGCTGGTTGAATGGACACAGGAGATACAGGCTGGATAGGAGGAGTGTGCTGTCACAGGGAAGGGGGAGCAGCCATGGTTACATAGCAGTGTGGGCAAGTTTTCTGTAAGACAAATTGACTTGGATCATAACCTTTCCTTTAAAGCCCCCTTTTTTTTTAAGTAAAAAAATAGCTCAACTATCACCTCTTTTGAGAAGTTTTGGAAGTATATATATATACACTATAAAATGAAATTACTAATTAGAATAATCTTGAGGGGGTTCTTTAAAATTTCACAAGAAAAATGAATAGAGGCAGTATAATTTCTGACTTCTAGAGATGGTGGGACTTTTTTATACTAGCTATAATCAGAATAAACAGACCCTGAAAATACTTTTAATGATGCAATAGATGCCTTCTCCTGCCTACCTGTGCCATTTGACCCAGCGGGTGGAACACTCCAAGAAGACACAATTCAAAATTGCTGACAGTTCTCCATGATGAGGTAGACATGGGTTCTGTGACCACTGAGCTTGCATAGTGAAACTATTGTAAAGAAGCCAGACGCAGTGATAAGAATGACTCTCAAGGCCAAGTTTTCTGTCATGTAGAGACTGACATATTGATTTACCACAAGTGATGACTCACAGAAGTCTTGTTTGCTTGTTTGACTACTCTAGGCTTTCAACTTAGACACAATTGAATATTGAGTTTAAAAGATCAATAATCCAATATTTGGTTTGTGAGTCCTCTGTTAAAATATCAAGCGGGCTGTAGTGGCACATGGGTGAGAAGCACTTGACTACTGGCCAACAGGTCAGCTGTTGGAACTCACCCACCTCTGCAGTGGACAGAGACGTGACAATCAGCTTCAGTAATAAATGCAGCTTTTCAAACCCTGTGGGGCAGGCCATTGTGCCCTCTGAGGTCACTGTGCATCAGAATCTACACCACAACAATAGGTTTGTTTAAAATACCACTAGCTCTTCTTCAAGACAATGTTTTTTACAAAAATTCAGTCTGCCCCTCACAAAATCAAGTCAGATATTTCAATTATGTTAATTAACTTTCCTTAAGCAAAAGTTATTCATTTTTGTTGTGTTCATTACTTTTATTTTTATTTTTATCATCAATAGCCTTCCAAAGAACACAGCAGAAACTGCTTCTGTCATATGTAATGATCTTTTTGATCCATTTTTGAAAGGTTTCATATTCAAAGAGTAACATAATACAAGTAACATGTTTTGCTACCAATTCACTTGTCCACATTAGAACTGAGGCCACTACTGGTCACATACTACAATTTTAAATACCAGGAATGCTCTTATTATTTATATAGGACTGCTTTGGCTATGGAAACCCAGCTGTCATAGTGGTTAAGTGCTACGGCTGCTAACCAAAAATTAGGCAGTTCAAATCCACCAAGTGCTCCTTGAAAACTCTATGGGGCAGTTCTACTCTGTCCTGCAGGGTCACCATCAGTCAGATTTGACTAAACAGCAGAGGGTTTGACTTTCATTATAAGAAACAGACAGAAACCAGAGATGATTTATAAACCAGTTTAGACTAGGATTATTCAGATGTGACCTCTTTCAAATCAGCTCTGTCAGCAGTTGCACAGTGGATGGAGGAGATGAGTGACATGAGCCAGATGGAGAAGATAGGGAGGGTGAAGAGTGTTCTTGTAATTTGGAAACATAGCCCAAAGAAATCAAATAATATAATGCATCTGGAACATCAGTCAAAGACCTCATCAATGTATTAACAAGCAAAGTTATCACTCTGAGGACTAAAGTGAGTCTGACTCAAGTCACAGCATTTTCAGTGATCTCATATGCACACAGAAGTGAGACAATGGATAAGGCAGGCTGAAGATGAATCGCTGCCTTTGAACTATGTTGTTGTCATGGAATACTGAATATAAAATGGACTGTCAAAGGAGCAAACAAAAACTCTGGCCTGTGAGAAGCACAGCCAGAACATTCCTTAGCAGAGAAGTTGGTGAGACCATCTTACATGCTTTGGATGTGTCATCAGGAGAGACCAGCCCCTGGAGAAGGATGTCATGCTTGGGAAAGTAGACGGTCAGTAAAAAAGAGAAAGACACACAGTGAGATGGACTGACACAGTGGCTGCGCCAGTGGCCTCGAGCAAAACAAAGATTGTGAGGATGGCACGCGGCAGGGCAGCATTCTCTTCTTGGCGAGTTGCATTCGAATTGATGCCATCTAACACCAACACAACCACCCTCAAATATTCTGCTGCCAGTCCATAGAACAACTGCTACAAGGCATATTAAAAGGTAAACTCAGTGTCAGAAATTACCCTTATCTTCTAAGCTCACAGTTAATTCATTCTACTTGGATTATTAGGGACGTAGGAGTAGCCCAGACGGTTAACGAGAAAATTACCAGAATCAGACAGCGATGGCCTCGTATTCCAGTGTGACAAAACTGTCTTTGATTGATTTTGTTTTTTTTTTAATATGATATAATATCTTTTCTTTATCAGTTAAGATAGAGTATAACTTCAGGTCAAATTTTGAAAGGTAGTCAGGCAGAAAAATGTTGGGGAAAAAGTGTTCACTGCACTGTTAATGGTACTGCTATCTAATAGGGCATCCTTCAAATTGTAAAATGTGTCCTAATAAAGGTTAATACCAATTTCATAATTTCATTTTGTTTGAAAAACACTCAAGTCAGTAGACGTCTTACTGGCTAGATCAAGAGTGTGTCCACAGTGAGTCAGAGAATTGCCAAGAAGTACTGGAGCACTGCAGCCCAAAGGGTGAGCAAACAGGATAAATCAAGCAATGTAAGCACAGTTACCACCTTTGTAAAGAAATGGATTCCACTTTCCTTCTTTCCAGATATTAGTCTAGAAAGCTCTCCTCACCTATGAAAGAAGTTCCTTCTCTTCTATGAGACAGTGCAACTTCTAACTCTTGCTTTAGTACTTAATTCTTCCTGACGTTGTTAGATACTTTAATTCTTAGAGTTAGGTTAAATGCCTCCAAATGTTTTGAGAAATGTTGTAGTGTAGAAGCCACATCTTATCCTTACTTATTGGGTCTCCCTGACCAAGCCCAGGATGCACAGAAGAAAGCACTCGGGAAGCCCGGGGTGACTCACTGAGTAACCCTGATAAAGGCAGCAAAGAACCGCTGACATGGAGACAAAGCACTCAGCATTAAGTGGACTGTGGTGTACCAACCACAAAATAATTTATTTTTCCAACTGTTTTTTTTCTTTTCTTTTATTGATAAAAACTACACAAAAGCTAATTGATAATTTTTAAAGCAATGTTACACATCATCTTGTCTTTAGAAATTTGTCAGCTTGGCAGTCTCACTTGCTGACTGCATGGCTGTTCTTTCTAATCTCCCCCTCCACGTGGGAGCGAGTGCTGGTCTTCTCCATCTGAGGTCTTCCCAGAAGCCTCCTTTGGACTCCTGACCAGTGAGCGCTCCCAATGAGGCAGCCAAGGGACTGTCATCACAACTCCTCGCACCATCAACAGTGTGTGTCTCGAAGATGCGGTCACTCCGTTTTTGTTGGATTTTCATTCCAGTAGGTTTTTCAAACTTTGCAGACAGCTGTTTTCTGGGTGTTTTGTGGTAAAGCAAATTTTCTTTTGGTATAACACAAGCTTTAATGCTCATGTTTAGAATGAGAAACAGTATTGCTTGACCAGGAAAAAAAAACAAATAAAAATATAAACCAACTAAACAAGACCAAACAACATTGTGTTAAAGAAAAATAAATGAAAACAACTCAAATAAGGTCTGTGAAAGTCACACGCACGTAACAAGGAAAACTGTGTTGTGTCCCGTCCTTCCCCCCACCCCTCCCTGTGGTTCTCCAGCCCACGAACCATGCAGTATAGAAAAATCAAATATACAAACAAACCTATATGTAGCTAGAGTGAAATCTATCTGTGTAAGAACTCGACACTCTGATTATTTACATATGGGAGTCCTTAATGTCTGTTAGCTTGCTTTAGGTTTTCAAGCAAAGCAAGTCCTGTGGTTCTCACGCTCCCAGGGCAGGGCGTTCGCTGCTCCCTGGGCGCAGTTCGGCTTTTCTGCTCCCTCATCCGTACACGTGGTAAGGCGACGGACGAGCCGGCTGGGCTGCGCCGCGGTGGGCGCCCCTTCCCCTCGGGGACGGGTCCCCCCGAGGCCCCCCGGCCCCCCTAGGGCCCCCGAGACTCCCAGAGGCCCCCCGAGGGCCCCCGAGGCCTCCCGACCCCCCCTAGGGCCCCCGAGACTCCCCGAGGCCCCCCGAGGCCCCCCGAGGCCCCCCGAGGCCCCCCGAGGCCCCCCGAGGCCCCCCGAGGCCCCCCGAGGCCCCCCGGCCCCCCGAGGCCCCCCGAGGCCCCCCGGCCCCCCGAGGTCCCCCGGCCGTCAGTTGGCCAGCCTCTCCAGGTAGATGGCTGGCGCTGCCGACCGGGCGATGGTGGCGATGAAGCTGCGCTCGCGCCCCAGGTCCAGGCCGGCCGCCTCCTCGGGCTCCGGGGACACGCTCTCGTAGCCCCTGGGGACGTGCAGCGGCTGGTGGGCCTGGCAGTACCCGAGGACCGGCTGGTCGTAGCTGTAGTACGGCAGGGGCTTCACGTGGTGCGGGATCTGGATGGGAAGAGAAAGGGGATGCGGTGACTACAGGAGCGCTTGGGAAAACCAAGGAGGGGACACTTGCATCCTTCACTTTTATTCGCTTTCATGCTGTTTTCAGGTCATCAACCGCCGACCCAACTATTATAAAGGTATTACTTTCACGAAATAATGACTTTAGGTTTAACTCAAAAATACTACTTTTTTCTTTCCACCAACACATTTTGCTCAAGGCTCATATTCAGAAAGATTTCGATTCTCTCTCTTTTTCTCTCCACAGCACTTGGCTGGCTTTGGCTCTCTCTCTCTCTCTCTCTCTCTCTCTCTCTCTCTCTCTCTCTCTCTCTCTCTCTCTCTCTCTCTCTCTCACACACACACACACACACACACACACACACACACACACATCACCAAGTCAGGAAACTGAAATTAACCTAAATGTCCAATGCCAGCCAAGTGCCGTCGAACAGGGAATTTTATAATACACTATTTACACCCCATGTATTTGAATACTACACAGACACGACAAAGATTTAGGAGGATCTATGAGCTTATGTGTTAAAATATTTGTGCAAGATCCCCTAAAACATGGCCCCTGGATTCGCTGCCAGCCCTGAGCTGAGAACAGCCCCAAAGACACCTCTTCAGACAAAAACTGGACTGGACTGGAAGACAGGAGGCCGGAGGAATAGCTCCCCTGTAGAGACAGCATGGGAGGGTGGAGAGGAGGGGACAGGAGTGGGCTGAATGGATATGGGAATGGCAGGGTGAAAAGGAGAAGTGTCGTGTCCCAGGACAGGGAGAACAGCTAGAGCGGCACAGAGGTGTGCATGAGGGGAGGTTTAAGGAAAATTGACACGGATTGTAAACTTTCACTGAATCACAATAAAGTGCTTTTAAAAAGCTGTGCAGGAGAGTTGAAGGTAGGGTCTGTTTTGTGCAAAGTGTGAGTATATATTAGTTTGTTTCATGTCTGTATATGCGTATATACAAACTCATCACTGCTGGGTGGATTCAGACTCACAGTGACCCACTGAGACAGAGCAGAACTGCTCCGTCGTGTTTCCAAGGGAGCGTCTGCTGGACCTGAACTGCCAGCCTCTTGGTTAGCAGCTGTGGCACTGAGCCACTCTGCCACCAGGGTTTCCGTCTTTATATACGGGTGAATTTTTATTATAGGCATATCTATGAGGACCGCCAAGCAAGTTCTCAAACTCATCCTGGAAGAAGTGCTGCATACCTCGCTGCTCAGCATCACTCCAGTCAGCTTCGAAGTCCTCCCCTCGGGAAGCTGTGCACAGACACCAGGGCCCAGTCCACCCTTTAAAGCAGTTTTGGAACTCTTTCTGGAAGGGCCATCAGAGCTGTCATCTGTATTACTCTTGATGTCCTGAATATTGTCAAAATGCCTTCCTTTCAATATTTCTTTTATCTTTGGGTAAAGAAAAAAGTCACTGGGGGCCAGATCCGGTGAGTAGGGAGGATGTTTCAAGACAGGTAATTGTTTACTGACTGAAAACTCCCTCGGAGACAACCAGACAGTTAAATTTCCAGAATTGCCACTGTGCTGCAGAGTTCAATGGCTCTTGCCGAAAGAGTTCCAAAGTGGCTCTGAAGGGTGGACTAGGCTCTGGCATCAGTGCATAGCTTCCCAAGGGGAGACCTTCAAAGGTGACTGTAGTGATATTCAGCAATGAGGTACGTAACACTTAAAACAATAAGTTCATGAACTTAATTGTCAGGCCTCGTATTATTTTTTTTTTTGATTGTTTTAATTATTTGCCACTTCTGAGAGATTACTTCTAGTAATTCATTATTTACGAATTGGGGAGTAAAAGCTTTTGAAGCACGGGCCGACATGTGGTGAGGAGACTTTTGGCTCCAATTCACTGTCTACCTGCACAGAGATGACATTGAACACCTCTGTGCTGGAGAAGATACAAGTTATGGCCTCACATTCTTAGACAATGCAGTCAAAGCGATGTTCGGTAGAGCCAGTTATAAGCTCTTGGTAACTCTGTTGCTGTCTGGTTGATTCTGACTCACGGTGACCCGAAAGACAGAGTAGAGCTTCCCCACAGGGTTTCCAAAGAACTCCTGGACGGTTCGAACTGCTGACCTCTTAGCTAGCGGTCACAGCACTTACTCACTACACCACCAGGGTTTCAGACATTAATAAGTAGGTTATAAAAGCAGTTCAGTGATCCCTTACCCCCGCACCTGCTTATAGAGGCCCCATGGGACAGAGTAGAACCCATAGGACTCCCAAGGCTGTAATTTTTTTTGACAGAATCAGACAGCCACACATTCCTCCTGCAGAATGCCCAGCGGGTTGGAACCACCAATCTTCCAGTTAGTGACCGAGTGCTGTAACCGCTGCACCACCAGAGTTCCTTTTAGTGAATTCAGATAAGTGTTTTTTTTAATCGAATAGAAAGTACTAGAATGTATCATATGAGTGAGAGTAAGTTGCTTAATAAAAGTTGGTTTCAAATTTGTGTGTATATATGTATATCTGTGTGTGCGTACTTTTTTTTGGTTAAACTAAGGATCACAGTAAAAGAGATTTTTTTTTAAAGAACAAACTTCATAAAAACACATAGTCCAATTTCAGCTTATTTTGAAGTGGCTGGCAAAAGCCTGGATACATTTTCTATTCTTGCTATCCCATTTAAAATTATACATCTGATTTCCTGATGCAATGAAAAGTTAAGTAGATGTATATATACGTGTATATATATATATATGTACATATGTATGTTATAAAACTCTTCTGGGGGGGTGGAAACATTGATTTTTCAACAGAAGTCAATTCTACATATTCAGCCAATGATTTAAGTAATAGTAATGATTTCTCATCAAAGTGCTGAAATTCAACCTTGAACATATGATTCTATTCTCAAAAAGATTAGGTTTCCTGCTAGTGACAGTTGGGATGGGTACAGAGATGCCTTCATTATTTGACATTCATGTTTTACGCCTGCTCGTGAGGACAGGGAGCAGACCATAAGACAATGTGACCAAGTCATTAGATGCTAAAGATAAAGTTAGGTCTGGGCCATCTCACCCCAAATCTACAATTTCGTTGTCGTTGTTGTTAAACCCAATGGATTGCTCCCTATAAATTAGTGCAGGTTTGCTGGTTTGCACAGGAAGTGTTTGCCAGCAAGTTCTGCCTTAAGAAATCTCACAGTTCCTTTGTAGCGTATCAGATAGCTGACATGTCTGTGATTGGTGTCACGGGTCACCAAAACTCTGACAGAGCATAGAAATGGAAGTAGACACTTGCTCTGACATTTCAACAGAAAGGATTTTATAAAGAAGACCTTCCCGGAAACACCATAGTCCACTCTTTTCTGTTGCTAATGGGTGCAGTAACACCACCTGCAAACAGCGTAAAAAAATCACGAATTTATTTCCAAATGACTGCAATGTTAACTGAGCAGAGAACGTTTGTTTCACATGTTCATTTAAAAGAATGGCTTCTTTTCTCCAAATCTGTCAAATTAGTAAAAAAACCCATCAAAATAAATAAACACAGTGGATGGGGTTTATATGAAATCATTGCAATCAACCGAGATTTCAGTCCACAAACATTGACATTCACTGGGTGACAGAACATGACAAGGCCTTACAGACGCCTGCACAATGAGGTTACTTTACAGATGAAAACCTCTGTTAAATTTACCTGAAGCCCTTCAATGTAAGCTATCATGACAAAAAAGAATTTCACACTTGAAAAACCATAGTATTTGCCACAAAATAAAATAAAAAAAAAAAAGCAAATCTGCTGCCATCAAGTCAGTTCTGATTCCCAGCGACCCTGTAGGACAGATTAGAATTGCTGCACACAGTTTCCAAGGAGCTTCTGGTAGATTCAAACTGTCAGCCCTTTGGTTAGCAACCATAGTACTTCACCACTGCACACCGGGTTTCCCTGTAAAGTTGACTGAAATGTAAGGGACTCGCATTAGCTTCAGAGATTTAGATGTCTGTGTTATGGCACCGCTGAACTCAGAAAATTTGTTTTTCTGTTATAGTTGGGTTAGTTTATTTTAGACTTCAATTGTTCCCCATTGTATCTGAGACAAGTTTAGAATGTCTCAGAAACTGGAAAACCGTGGTCAAGTTTCCTTCTGCATCATAACCCATTGGCAGGCATTCCAAAGCCTAGAGAACTGGGGAGCATTGAAGGGATTTATGAGCTGTTTGCTCGTTCACTCTTCAAGACTATTCTGTAGAGCACGATGTAATCAACTGGCTTTGGGGTTTCTGAACGTGTTGTACCTGACGGCAGTAGCACACAGTACATTAACCGCCTGAGTTCTAGAGCACAGCATCATTTCTTTCCCAGTAGTCAAAACAGTGTCCTTAAGTTCCGCTTAATGTGGAACACCTCATACAATACCCTGTAAAAACACTTATCTGTGTCATATGCCCATTTCTTGGATTTCAAGCAATCATAAAGGCCTTTTTGCAGAAGCAAATGCCAATAGCACAGCAGCTTCCCAATAAACCTTCAGAGACAGAAAAAGTATTTGGTTCCTGGAGGTATCCGTGATCATGAAAGGGTTAAAAGTCTGGAAATGTGTACTCAGGGCTTTTGCAAATGGTCCCCCTGTTCCATCAGCTTTGTGTTGGATTGCCCTCTGTAAGGCAACAGAAGCACACCCCTTAAAGATGGCCTCATTAGAATACTTGACTCCTCATTGCATTGGAGGCTGTGCTTTATTTGCAGATAATGGGTGTGGTGCATGGAATGAAGCACTAATTCAAGGTATGTGTCAGACCACTCTGGAGTTCCGCCAAGTAGCTCTACCATGAATGTGGGCACTGGAACTCAAATCAAATTTAAACCTTTCTTCGACAGAGGCAGATTTCATGACTAAATCTGAGGTCAGTTACCAGAGGGAGAAGTCATTTATATCTCATACTATAAGTCATTTGAGTTTTCTTGAGTTCCACATAACAGGACTCCTCTGCACATGGGAATAATAATCTCATCTCAGTTAGCTCTATACATTTTGGATAACTCTGAAAGAGCTCCCTGATTCTCAAAAAAGAAGAAAAACACAAGAAAGGTCTATAGTCATTCTAGTTTTCCTCCACACTGACAGCATCTTTCCTGGAACTCTTGCCATTCAGAGAAGCTCACAGACACAGAGAGTCACAGAGTGGCTCACTCATCAACAAAGGCTGTCTGGTCTACTTCATGTGCTCAGAACTTTAGACGTCTTCTGGGGTGTTCTGATTTTCTTAAAATAATACTTGTCTCTGACTGGAATGGAGATTTTGATGGTGTAGTTGTAGAGTCCTTCTACTAACAAAAAGGAAGGCAGTTTGGACCCCCCACTCCTTGGAAACTCTATGGGACATTTCTGCTCTGTCTTGTAGGGTCACTATGAGTGGAGTGGAACTGACTGCAATGGATTTTGTTTACTTGTTTATTTGCTTTTTGATCAGAATGTTTTTCTCCCAACCAACGGGAGGGAGTATAAAAGAAAACACTTCTCAGCAACAGTAGCCCACAAAAAGCTCTACTTTAAAGTCTTGGGAGGAAGGGGACAACTACAGCGGTTTATGATCCTTTTTAACACTTTTGTGAGCCATTTATTTTCTATTTTGAATTGTTTTGTAAATGGAAGCATGCTGAATGATTGAGTGTGTCTTAACTTCGCTAAGCAGCACTCATTTTTTCCTTGTCCCTCCCCCAAGTCTACCCTAAGTGTTTAGTGATGTCTATGAAGTATCATTAATGATGCCCCTGAAGGTCCCCACCAAGATCCATTGGTATATATGTGTAACGACAACTCAGAAAAATCTCAGCACTTCTGTTTTTCCTAACAAAAACTCACACACCTCATACAAAACCCTGTAAAAACACTTACTTGTTTCATGCCCATTTCTTGCATTTCAAACAATCATAAAGGCCTTTTTGCAGAAGCAAATGCCAATGGTACAGCAGCTTCTCAATAAACCTTCAGAGACAGAAGATGTACTTGGTTCCTAGAGGTATCTGTGATCATGAAAGGGTTAAAAGTCTGCAAATTGAGATCCCATAATACTCTACCCATAATTATTATACTTAAAATTGGGACTGAATGAGTCTGTGTAGTGAAGGAGAGACTAAACTTGAAAGGAACTCATGATAAGTATGATCCAGAAAGGCTTTGGGAGCTCAGTTTAGTTATGGGCATGAAATTCCAACGCTATCATCCTCTTTTCTCAAAGGTATTAGCATTAGTTGAAAGTAGTTTAAGAGCCTAATCATTCTAAAATGTCCATGACCCATCATTAGTCTTATTTATTGACTTTTCATGAACATTGTTCACATTTCAGTATGAGTTCTTACAATTGAACTCATAAAAAGTTGATTTTCAATTTCCTAAATGACATTTGGTCTCTCATTTTCCAGAATTAAAGTGCACTGTCTGACTCCTGAGACCATTTAAAAAGCACCATCACACAATCTGGATGAAGAATTCAATACATTAAAATTGCTTAATGAAGAGGGACACTTAGTTTAGCAGAAGTTAAACTGATGAAATAATGAAGGACAATGACTACATAATACCTAACTTAGCCTTCATTCTTTGTTCATTTGCAACAAATCTGAGCAAAAGAGAGAGAGAGAGACAAAGCACAAACAAGTTTGTGTGGTGTTTTTCCTATTTGTTTTTGCAGAGCTTTTTGGTTAAAACTGATAGAACCTTGACTTAAGTTAGCTGGGTAAAAGAGAGACTTTACTGGATCCTAGGATGTAAGATTGAATTTAAGAGCAGAAGAGAAGGAAAAGAAAGGTGCCACTAGGTCTCAGGAACAATGAAAACCAGGAGCACGAATGACAAGGACTCTCTTAAACAACAACTGTGCCTCATACTCTCTGCAAGGTACTTTCACATTCTGAAAGTCAAAGAGTTTCTTCTCCATGAAGGGACAAGTGTAGCTGACAACTCCCAAATTTTACATTTTACTGCCATAGTAAGTTACAAATGGCCACAGCTCTTGTTAGTTCCACTTCAGGAAGTGAAGCACTCTTACCTTCACCCTGAATATAATCTGGTCAAGTGGCTTCCTTTGGCCAGTAGAGCACGGTGGAATTCACCCTGAATTCTGAGGATCTTGAGAACCTAGCCTATCCAGTCATTACGATGGAACTAAACTTGGGCTAGCCTGCCAGACAATGAAAGACACCGTGAGCTCACTACTGGCACGTGCATGAGCCCTGGAACCGGAAGCCCAGTTCTTCCCAAATGAGACCATGTCCCCATCTAAGGTCAGCTCATATGGTCAGCCTGCACTGACTCAATGTTACTAACTGAAGCCACTAAGTTTTGAGTGGCATGTTATGTAGAAAAAAAAAACCACAGTAGTATTTTATTACCATTGAGGGACTGCCTTACATGGTCTTTAGTGCTAGTTTCAAAAATATAATGTAAATGTCTTGATTATTTCCCCTTAGTAGTCTCTCTTCGGAGCATTTTGTTACACTGAGCAGGTTCAGATACTGCGATCAGGCCAATGTGAATCAACTTAGAACAAATCTGCTGAAGTTTTGTAAGACAGGACAAATTTTGTAAGATAGGACAATCAAAGGTTAAAATAGAGAAGAGTTACATGTCTAGAAAACGGTTCACTATTCTAACAACCAACAAAACGGCAATAACAAACAACCTCACACAAAGACCAGGGGCATCTCTTACAGGCAGAGAATAATATAAAGCCTTCTAAAACATACTTATTTTACTTTTATTATATAATCTGTAGCCCTTTCCATTCTAAAACAGTATGAGTCATTGGCGTGAATCAGAAAATCGACAATTCCTAAAAACGAATTTATGCCTTCATTTTTTAACTTAAAAAACTAAATTAACAATTGCATTATGATGAATTTCACATTGATGAGATCTGAATATTTGAAAATATTTTATAGCCAAAGAAAGACAGGAAATAACTAATAATCCATACAGCTAACTGTACTGTTTAGTCCCATGTTACAAAAAATGCTTGTCATTCATTTTTTTTATGCAGGTTTTCTTCTTAATGAGCAAACACCATTAATTTAAGCTCTAATTCTTGTTAGTTGAAAATAAAACTTTCAGTATCACTAGATTTTATTGTTAGAACTTTTGCTATAAAATCTATTCCAAGACACTATTTTGAAAATGTGCTCTGAACTCAAAAATTAATAACTGTATTTTTACATGAAGATGGAAATTTGATCCCTGATATTTTATTACTAACTCTTCAATTAACCAGTCAAATGAACAAAGATGTTTGAAATAGGGAAATGCATTTTTTTCCTATCTCCAGATCAAAAACTCTAAAAAATTCCTGTAAGATCTAACAGAGAGGAGAGTAGATTCAAAGCAAACTCAGTAGCCTAAAATTGAGTGCATCTGCAGAAAAACTGGTGTGGGCTGGGGACGAGGTCCTTTGTAGGGCAGTGAAACTTCCACCAGCTTGGAGCATCGGAAGGGAGGAGAGGACAGGGTCAAGTCAGGAAGCTTCGCTCTCAAGCTGAACATTGTGGAATTACTAATACAAAGCAAGTATGTGGCAGAAACATCAAATTAGTCTACCAATCAAAGAAGATGATCCATTATTCGATTCCCTCTAGGAAGACACAATAACTTCTGAAACAAAATCCCTCTTGCTGGTGTTTTTTGTGTTGTAGGTCTGACTCCACCAAGAGCTACTGTACCTTCCCAGGCCCACAATCTATCGGTTCGTTAATCAAAGAAGCCTGACTTAATAGTTAGCACGTGGGCAGTCATGAGCACACACACAGTACCCGTCCCCACCTTTAGACAAGAACAGAACAAGAGAAAAGCAAATGCTGTACAGAAACTTCTGCCAAAACTTAAGTTCAAAGTGGTCAGAACAGTCCCACTGGCGTAAAAACCAGGTTTAGTATTCTGCATTAGATGAGTTAGTGGTACGGGATAATGAATATTTTCTTTAAAAAGGAGACACATGCAATCTCTGGCATCCTAACACTGGACATTCAGATATGTAAAGACCTCCCTCTCTGAGGAGCAGCAGTAACAGAAGATTCTCCCGAAATAAGAATCAAGTACTCAAGAGAAGGTAAAACAAACCCCAGCATCAGAGCAGAGGGCAAGATTTACTAAGAAAGAAAACGCATCCTCACGGAGTTTCATCACCAAAAACCAAGTTTGGATATATAGTAACTGTATCAGTATTTGTTGACCAAAAGAACAATAATAATCTTACCTTTTTCCATTTATTCTGAAAACTAAATGAGTAATGTGGAGAAAAAATAAAACAATTTACAAATATTTGCTAAATACATTCATTAAATTGATTGATTTTTGTTTTATCAAAAATGTCTAACTATTTAGCCTAAATATCTTCAAAGGGAAACAGAAACATATTTAGTTCAAATCCATCAGCATTCTGCTTTCACTTCCTCTATGGGCTTCCATGAGTCCCGTACCACGAGTGCATCTAATGCATGATACCCAACACGCTTTTGATGCTAACTGGGCTATTCTGATCCTTTCGAACTTAGGTTCCAGCAAAAGTTTCTCTGCAGCACTTGCTTTTACTTTCTCTGTTCTTACCTAAAGGTGAGCCTGGGTGCTGTCTGTGTACTCATGACTGACCGCACGCTAACTCATGAGGCAGGCGTGCGATATGGGAACAGAACAGGCCTGGGCATCTTCAGTGCGGTCCTACCAGGATGCTGTGTCGAGGAAGTGTCCAGAGGGTTGATTATATTAATGAATGAGGTGCTAGCCGCTCTTTGAATTTGGCTTTGACTCCATTAACTGGGAAGCTTATTACATTAGCAGCACTCGCAGCATTCAGTGACGCTTTGGGCTAATGAGCTGGATTAATTAGCTCATATTAACTTCTAAAGACTTTTCCTTCCATTGCTCTGGCCTCTGAATTAGAAAGAGTGAGGTCTTCCCAATAGCGCTTTGCAAGCAAACATCCTATTTAAGGAAAATTCACACATGTTTCCAAAGTACTAAGAAACAACGACAACAAAAATGCAATTTTTAAAAATCTACATTGTCTCACTCCACGGGAAAAAAGAAAGAGAAAACTTGCAGACATTACAATGACATAGAGAAGATAAACTTCTCCTACGAAGAGAGTTCTCACTGGAGTACAGATTCTCTCCGGGGGACTTAAAAACAAAGCACCATGAAAAGGAAACGAGCAAACTTTGTGAGAACACAAGTCACTCAGCTCAAGATGGGGCACTGTGGTTCTTAATCCCTTTTCAGCAATTTCAAAACTCACCTGAAAGCAGTCAAGAAGGCCATCGCTAGCGAGGTGCTGGTGACAGGCATGGCAGTCCCTGGCCTTCCAAGACTACCTTCCTGCCCTAGGTTCACAGAAGCCTACTCAGATCAACCACCACATGGAACACTCTGTAAAGATTCGAGTTGCACAGCTTATACCATCATTCATTTGCAGGTGAGAACGTGCATTTTATCTAACCCAAATATAACTCAACGCGTTGCCATTTGAAGACAAGTTCACTTTGCGTGTCTTCCAGTACATCTGGTCTGATAAGACAGCAGACAGTAAAAGCCAACAAAGCCAGTAGAAGCCAAGGAAATCAATGAAAGTAGAATAACATTAAACAAAAGGGAAACAAACTTAAATTCATAACTGAGTTTCTTGCAGTTGTGTGCCATTTCAAAGCAAAGGTGAACATTTAGGGCAAAACATTTAGGGCATAAACGGACAGCGCCAGACGGGAGAAAACCCCCAAATGTCCTCTACGTCCTTCATAAGGTGAGATAAGTAACTTAATCCTGACAATTCAAAGAAGACTTCTCGGAATACTGGCTGCCGCTGAGAAAAAAAAGACACTGAGATGCAATATTTAGTTCTACACCCTCCCAAGAAAAAAAAAAAAGAAAAGCTCATTTGAGAATGCCATTAAATATGCGTCTTGGTTGAATAGGAACAACGTGTCCAAGTGCTCTGTAAGTAACGTTGGTCTCGTATGTTTAATGAAACGTACTAAAGTTGAGGTCTGTGACTGGATCCCTGCTGTGGAGGGTGTACCAGTAAGAAACGGTCACAAAAGAGTATTTGCTGCCGTAATTGATATATTTTCATATTAGTTTATTTACATGGTGTGTATTTATCACAGGATTGGCAAGCTTTTTCTGAAATACGTCTTAGGTCTGCAGCTCCTCCAGTTCTGTGGCGAGTCCTCACGGCTGCCACCCTGCTGAACCCTCCAGAGACAGTGATGTAGACGAAGGTGAACAGACAGCCATCTTTCTGGTTCAATGAAATCTAATTGACGGACTCGAATTTGAATTTCATCTAATTTTCACCTACACCAAAATAATAACTTAATTTTGCTTTTTCAACCATTTAAAAATGTCAAAACCATTCTCACCTGGTGGGTCCTACAAAAACAGGCAGTGAGGCAGATGTGTCTCTGTAGTTATCACGCGCCAATCCCCAATCGATCATGTTTCCCATGTGTTAGGGATTGATGTAAGTTCCAGATACACATAAAACAGAAACGGTTATGGCTTAGTCTATACCAACTCATGACAACATCGTGTGTGTTTCAGTAGCCTGTGCTCCAGAGAGTCTTCAATGGTTGATTTCTGTTCAAGTAGGTTGCCAGGCCTTTCTTGTGAGGTATCTCTGAGCAGACTCAGATCTCCAGCATTTCAGTTAGTGGCCAAGCTTGTTAACCATTTGTTGAGTATATAAAGGAAAATAAAAGGTGGGCTCAGTACTGAAGGAACTTATTAACTACCAAAAGGAGATAAACCTGATTCTGACTGACTATGTTTTAGTCTGGGTAATCCAAGTCAATGACAAAGCAAAGGGGCAAAAAGCTTCTTCCAGTTGCTGGCATGGCAGATTTTCTAGTGAAGAGCTCGGTCTTCACTTCTGGGGGCGAAAAAAAGCCTTCAGTGGATTCCAGAGAAAGAGTTGAACTCACAAAACCTTAGTCACTGAACGTCAGACTCGAACTTCCAGGTGGAAGTGCCAGGGTCACTGGTCAGATGATGTAAATCAAACATGCTCCAGCAGGATGAAAGCTCAGTGACCTTCTAGTGAAGAGCTTATGTGACACTCTTGAGCTAGTGAGCCCGTGCCTGTGTGCACAGTGGCTCATAACACACACACACACAGCTGGAGAGAGCTCTGGTGATTTTGTAAAAGAGGTTAGGTGCATGGGTCATCTGAACAGATTTTGTACAGAAGCTAAAATTCAGCCTTCTCTCTGTTTCTCAGTCTCACCAACTCTTTTCCCACATCCAGGCCTTTGGCTGTCAACATTCCCTTTCCTGAGAGATTCTTCTCCCAATTCCTACAATAGATCTGTGCTGGATTATGGCCCCAGAGCTTAGAAACTATGCTTCTAAAGCAGTTGTCCTTAACCATTTTGCCTGAGATGCTAGCTTTCTTCCACTCACACATGGAGTTTTCTGTATGCTTCTTCAGTAATCCCAAATCGCAGAAGTGATAAGTCATTATGCTTTCACATACACACGACATACACACGTATAAATCAAATCCAGACCACACCCATTGCTGTTGAGTCGGTTCCAACTCATAGCGATCCCACGGGGTTTCCAGGCTATAAATCTCTATAGCAGCAGACTGGCACATCATTGCTCCACAGATCTGCTGAAGGTTTTGAAATGCCAGCCTATCTGTTAGCAGTAAGATGCTTTAATCACTGCACAAGAAGGGCTCCTTACATACAAAGCCTGCCAATTAAATGAGCGAACTTAATTGTTCTAAGTGCTGCAAACCTCATTGCTGAATATCATGGCTATGGTCACCTTCAAAGTACTCCCCTTGGGAAGCTCTGCATTGATGCCCACACCTAGATCACCCCTCAGAACAACTTTGGAACTCTTTCTGGAGTGGCCATTGCATGTGGTGGCCCAGTGGCAGGTTTGCAAAATCAATTGTATAGTTGTCGGTGAGGGAGTTTTTAGCCAGTAAACAAATAACTGTTTTGGCACATCCTCCCTGCTCACCTGATCCAGCACCCAGTGAATTTTTCTTTGCCCAGAGATAAAGGAAATATTGAAAGGAAGACATTCTGATGAGACTCGGGACATCAAGGATAACACAACGACAGCTCTGATGGCCATTCCAGAAAGAGTTCCAAAATTGCTTCTAAGGGTGGATTAGGTGCTGGCATCTGTGCACAGCTTCCCAACAGGAGGACTTAAAAGGTGACCGTAGTGATAGGAGGAAGGGAGGTATAGAGAGAGCACTTTTTCTAGGACAAGTTCAGGAACTTAACTGGCAGTCCTTGTCTGTATAAGCACTCATAATAAGGACTGAGAAAGAGAAATATTCACACTCTGTTAAGACTCTGTAACATTGTAAGTCACTAATAACGACACTATTGCATTGGGCAAAACTGCTGTAAAAGACTTCCTTAAAGTGCTAGAAAGCAAAGAGGTCACTTTGAGAACTGAGGTGCTGTGACCTGAGCCAGAGCATTTTCAGTTGTCTCAATGTGTATGCCAAAGCCAGACACTGAACAAAGAAGAATAAAGAACAACTGATGCTTTTGAATGATGTGTTGGTGAAGAGCATTAAATACACCATGGGCTTCCAGAAAAAGACTGAATCTGGCTTGGAAGAAGTTCAGCCAGAATGCTCCTTAGAAGTTCTTCCTCTCAGGCATTGTGGATATGCTATCAGGAGGGGCCAGTCCGTGGAGAAGGACATCGTGCTTGGTAAAGTAAAAGGTGACTGAAAAGTTGGAAGACCCTCAATCAAATGGACTGGCGCAGTGGCTGCAGCAATGGACTGA
The DNA here is from genome assembly GCA_028571685.1 of Heterohyrax brucei. Taxonomy (NCBI): domain Eukaryota; kingdom Metazoa; phylum Chordata; class Mammalia; order Hyracoidea; family Procaviidae; genus Heterohyrax; species Heterohyrax brucei. The sequence goes on along the minus strand of CM053162.1, from coordinate 69,158,295 downwards.
AACATGGCCCAGTTGTGAGGATCGCACAGGACTGGGCAGTGTCTTGTTCTGTTGTGCCCAGGATAACTGTGGGTGGGACTGGACTTAGTGACATCTAACAACAAGTCATCAGAAAGGTGTTTTTTAAACTTCCGAATTTAAACCTAGAAATGTAGAAGCATGTGAAGCGTAGAAAGAAGGTAAACAACTTTCATTTCACTTTGACCTGACGTGCTACGATAAAAAAGATACAGCCAAGCTGATTCTCATAGGTTAGCAGTGAAAGGCCAGTTAAACAAGACCTCCCAGACTCCTGACCCTGAAGAGAAGTTGTGTCATCCGGCCACTCTCTAACTCTAGAGAAGACAGAACAGTTTTTGACATCACACTGGCCCTTGTCACATGAGTTAAAATGACAACTTCATACATGCACCCTAAATTTCTGGTCACTCACTGACAGAAGAGAGTGATGGAACTATGATTCTTTCCACTCCTACCGTCCATGACACCAGGGACCCCTGGCGAGCTCCAGTTTAAGGTAAGCCTGCAGTCAGAGGTGTCTGGTTGAAGGTAAAACCTACAGCCTGAGGATTTGGACTCTAATTGTTGTACTAATATTGTAATTTTTAATTCTGATTCCCTGGTTCTAAATGATCGTTGTGAGGTCTTTCCTGTGCACCTTTACCACTATTACTCTACAATAAACTAAACAAGTTTCAGCATGTCAAACTGGAGTATCTATGAATTTCCTGAGAGAAAATCTAATACAACAGCAAGCCATTCTCTATTTTAATTCCCTGTGGATTTTCTCCACAGGATTGTCAAAATGTCAAATATCCATAATTACGTGTTTCTTTGCTCTCTTACCGTCTGCTTTCCTTAATCTAACGTAAGCTCCATAAGGGACAGAGAACTCGTTCTGACTGCTTCGCTGCTGTCTTAGGCTTGGGACTCATGGGATCCTTTGATAAAAATGTACCAAAAGAATATACGGATGCATGAAAGATATTTGTTAAAATTTTTTGGGGGGAGAGTTACCTCAAAAACTGGGAGCTCCTCTGTTTCCTTTTGTCTTTCTCTGCTGTCTTGCTTCCCATCTTCACCTTCATGTTTAAACAAGGAGCCTAGTACCGCACCAACGTTTTCAGTCTACAAATACTAGCACATCTATTACTAGATAACAGAGCGTACGGATAGCGTTGTGGAGACTGGGGACCCCAGAACACATACTGGATTGTGCTCGTGAGGAATCTGAACAGGGGTCAAGAGGCGATCACGTGAACAGAACAAGGGGACACTGCTTGGTTTAAAGTCAGAAAGGGTGTGTGTCAGGACTGTATCCCTGCACCATACCTTTTCAATCTGTATGCCAAGAAAATAATCCAAGAAGCTGGATTGTACGAAGAAGAACAAGGCGTCAGGATTGGAGGATGACTCAGTAGCAACCTGTATCATGCAGATGACACAACCCTGCTCACTGCAGTGAAGAGGGCTGGAAACACTAATGAAGATCAAGGATCACAGGCTTCAGTATGGATTGCACCTCAGTATCAAGAAAACAAAAGCCCACACAGCTGGACCAGTAAGCAACACCATGGTCAGTGGAGAAAGGATTGAGGTTGTCAAGGATTGCATTTTGCTAGGGTCCACAATCCATACCTGTGGAAGCAGCAGTCAAGAAATCAGAAGATGTATTGTATAGGGACAATCTTCAAAGGACCTCTTTCAAGTACTGAAACGATGTCATCTTGAAGATTAATTAAGGTGCTCTTGGCCCAAGCCATGGTATTTTCAATTGCATCATATGTGTGCAAAGCCAAACAGTGAACAAAGAGGATGGAAGACGAATTGATGCCTTTGAATTGTGGTGTTAGGGAAGAATGTTGAAGGCACAATGGAGTGACAAAAGAACAAATAAATCTATCCTGGGAAAAGCACAGCCAGAGTGTTCTTTGGAAGCAAAGACGGTAAGACTGTGTCTTACGTAGTCTGGACACATTGCCCGGAGGGATCAATCCCTGAAGTGGGACTTTATGCTTAGTGCAGTACAGGGTCAGTGAAAAAGAGGAAGACCCTCGACCAGATGGCTGCACAGTGGCTACAACGATGAGTTTAAGCAGAAAAGTGACTGTGGGCATGGCACAGGACCAGGCAGTGCTACGTTCTGTTGTGCAGAGGGTTGCTACAAGTTGGTACCAACTCGACGGCACCTAACAATAACAACAGCATTACACTGAGAAATGGAGCTGTCAGAGCGATTGGAGCTGTCCCTGGCTGGTGAAAATGGTTAGGTAGTCACTTGCTACCCAGATAGCTGACCCAGAGGCCCCTCAGAAGAAAGGCCTGGTGATCTCCTTGATGCAGCAGCAGCTAGTTAGAGCTGCACAAGACATTAAGGAACCTATATCCTGCTACAGAAGATTAATGCGAGTTAGTCTTACAATGTAACATAATTGATGGTAAAATGCAGCAGTGGAGGTACCTGATATGGAAGCACAGAGAATCCTGAGATCATTTTCAGGGGGTTTCTGATCCCATCATGAACACTTATTAAGTCACCAAGGAAAATTCTGGTGGCGCCTTCTGCTACTGCTGTGACATATGTGGTTACATACATGCCATAAATTGCTATTGCCCTGTGGCATGTGGCACATACTCTGTTTCAAATGGTAACACTGTGTCTAACTCATCTAAAACTGGTCCTTGTAGAGACTTAATTCCTGTGCTGCGGATCTCTTCAGCTGTGCCAGCCAGTGGCCTATCTAGGGAATTGTACCAGCTCTGAGTACACAGAGCAACGGAACAGGTTCTATTAACCCAGAATGGCTCAATCTCCTTCCTCGAGCGTAGTAATGGATTATGACAGCATTAATAAGCACAAACTTGACTTGCAGTTTTGAGCTGATGTCACCGTTAAATTATCTTTAAAAAAAAAAAGGCTGCCATATGTTTGGACAGGGGAGGCAATGTGAGTCGTCCCCTGGGGACTATTTTCTATGGCCAAAATGCTGGTCATATTGGCTTAATAGAAACTCCTCGATAGTGCCACCCAGCTGGTGCTGTCCCAGCCAAACCTGCTGGACACCAGTCAACCTCTGCAGAAGCTGCCTTGCCTCTGGTAAACGAATCAACCCTGAAATAAAGAGCAAAACAGGCTGAGCGGGGCCTCGGAGGCCACCCGGTGCAGGACCGGGCTACAGCTGCCCTCTCAGCTGCTGCTGGACAACCCAACCACCGACCTGGGCAGCTCTGCATTCACCCAGAAGCGGCGTCGAGCCTGGCCTGCGCCCGCCGTGCAGGATTTCCTCCACCAAGCAAAACACCCTTAAAGCAGCGGCCTCTGCCCTCGCTGCGATGTTGACACATCTGTGGCGATTTAAAAAACGTTTTTGTCTGCTTCCTATCCCTGATCAACTGAATCAGAATATTTCAGGTGGGTCCAGCCAGCCAAGCCGAGTGCCGTCGAGGAACGAGCTATTTCCAGAAACGCTGCCTTCGTGTTACATTTCGGCTGTACACAACTCGAGCCGGGGCGCTGCAGAAAGCCCACGGGCTGCCTGACCTCGTCCCCCACACCCCCCTGATCTCGTCCCCCACACCCCCCTGACCTCGTCCCCCACACCCGCCTGACCTCGTCCCCCACACCCCCCTGACCTCGTCCCCCACACCCGCCTGACCTCGTCCCCCCACCTGGCTCCACCCGAGCGGACGCTTCCCACCCAGAGGCCGTTCCACACGGGCTGCATATGCGTCCTGTTTATGCTCCAGTTGAAGTTTCTTTTTTAAGGTCAGTTCATTCCTGCTAATTATTCTGTCTCCCCAATTTCAGTGTCTTGCTTGGCCCCACTCACACACTCATCACTTTGATTACGTGTATACGCATTCTACTCTTTTCTCTAGATTTAGGTGGAATTCAGATGGGCACGTGTAACAACCACTATCACACACATGTTGTTTAAGTAGCTACTTCCATACCTTGCCTTGACAGCGAAGTGCCCATAAATGTTCAGTCAGCTGGAGAACTACTTTGGCTAAACATTTTCACAAGCTATTTCTTCCTTTCTTTCTTTTTTTATAAGTAATTTAATTTACTGGGATGGTAATAATAGCCCATTCCACTTCACATCATGGGGAAGGAAGGGTATTTCTATCTACTTAAAAGCTAATAAAGACTCCCAGTGTTGAAAAATATTCAAACCTCCCAATTATTTTCATCAAGTGATAAATTTAAAAGAAAAAAAAACATATATATAAAAGACCAAAAGTGTTAGGAAGTAAGCATTAATGACTAAGAGAAACTTAGGGAAGCATCATTAAATTCATCTTTGATTTAAAGCAACCCAACAGTAATATACGCATCCAATCCAGCGTGCTGCCACCCAGTTGATTGTGACCCATAGCCTCCCTATGGGACAGAACTGCCCCCACAGGGTTTCCAAGGAGTGGCTGGTGAATTTGAACTGCTGGCTGTTTGCTTAGCATCCGTAGCTATTAACTACTGCATGACCAGGACACTGGTCATCTACATAGGGGGCTAAAAAAGGCATCTCTGGTGCTGAAAATAATACAAGTAGATGTGCAGTTGGTGTAATTAACCATCTGTGGAAGTAACTCATTGGAGGGAATAATCTGAATATGGGAGGCTGCAGAGAAGAGCTTGAAGGAGCCATTCCCTGACTTTCTACCCACCACCCCAACCCCGGTTGCCACTGGCTTCAAAGATCACAGGAATTTGTTACATGCTTTCTCTCACGACTTTCCACCAAGGTCCACTGCGTTCCTATGCTGTGATTCCCCGCACTGCACAGCAGGAAGCTTCTAGATCACCTCCATCAGTCTCTTCTTCATGATGAGTAGCTGGATGGTTCAACATATTTTAGACAAATCGACTGAGTCTATCAGGCTGCACTGTACTGCACTGCTTTCCTTAGTTACAACCCCAGATATAACTTCCACTAGGCATCTCTGCCCTCCTAACCCACCCTTATCATAGTCTGTTTTTTTGTCCCCACCTGTGTTTCTCTCCTGCATTTTCTGTTCAAAATTCCACCCTGCCCTCTTGACCTCTGCTTCAATGATTAACTACCTTCCATCCCAAACCACCTTACTGAATGCTCCCCTATGTTCATTGTTATTAACCTAGCCTTTGTTTCTGTCTTGATCTAAGCAGGTCACTTACAATCTACTATTATGTTCTAGTGCTTTATGTGTTCTCTCTACATCCTGACCTTTGGGTGTCTGGCCTTAGTCTGAGGACTTAGTGTAGTTTCCTAATTGGCTCTTAGCAAATTGATTTGAGAATTCTTAATTCTGAACTCTAATTTAATGCTAATAAATTATGGAAGGGCTCAAACTCTTTGAACATTAATAGAGATGTTTGACAGAATTCCTAGTTTTTTACAATGGCAATTGAATGATGGCTCTCTGGGCTTATTTCTGGGACCCTGGTGACATGGTAGTTAAGCATTTCACTGCTAACCAAAAGGTTGGCAGTTCAAATCTACCAAGTGCTCCTTGGAAACCAAGTAGGACAGTTCTGCTCTGTTCTATAGAGCTGCTATAAGATAGAATCAGCTTGAAAGCCAAGGGTTTGTAGACCTATTTCAGTATGATCTTGTACTCTCTTAGAAGTCCCAGACACTTAAAAGGGCATCTAGCGGTGTCAATTTGATAGAGAAAGGGCTCAAGACATTCTTGGGTGAATTTAATTTTACTTGGCCACAAGATGGCAATCAAAAATACTATTTGCCAAGATGGTAGGTAATTTGTGTTTAACTACTTGAAAACATGAGAGACGGTATTATGATTAAAACTAAATATGCAATAAACCTCATTGACTCAGACTAAGGATATGCTCATTCAATGAGAACCATAATTTATACAGCATTTAGAAAAAAACTGTCAGTTACATCGCTGAGTAAAATGGACATTTGTGTTTCAGTGATCAAAGTTCAATGGGCTCCCAGGATATGTAGACCATACTGTTTCCTACATCAGCCTCCTTGACAGGCAGGTTGCTAAGGTAATGTGGCTGGTGGCAGAGGGAGAACTTAGGCTACAAACAAATGAAAACGCTGAGAAAAATAAAACACACAGTGCAATGTTGCCTCTTTCCTGCTCATCTCCTGTAGTCAGTGGGTTGAGAACATCAGTGTTGGTGAAAAAGGTCACAGAAGATTCAGCGGCTCTCTGAGCATGACGGGGGCAAAGGCTGGACCAACAGCCCATTTTCTCCACTCCTGCGGAACTGGGGCACTCCTGCACTGTTGACATACTGACATTCTCATGGTAGGGCACCATGACTGGCGTGGCACGGTGACATTTTATCAGAAGACAGGTGGCTACTGTAACAGTGAGGGAAGATGACTGCAATGGATGGACCGTTTCTTGAGCAAGTATTGTTATTTATTTTGTAGACCTTTAAAAGTAATGTAGTAATTTAAAATAGTCACTTCTGTGTGTATCAGAGCCTTGTGTGTCAGAGTAGAGTTTCCAGTGACTGATTTTTCAGAAGTAGATCATCAAGCCTTTCTTTAAGCTGCCTCTGGGTGGATGCAAACCCATATTTTGGTCACCAACGGAGCATGTTAACATTTGAACTACCTGGAGATTCCATGGCTTTGATTTCAGTCAAAGAGAGACACTAGATTGTGGTAGAAAAGGCAAGTCAAGAACTTTCTTCTCTGACCTCCATTTGTTACTACTCTGGCCAGGGCTGGTTTCCGCCACAGAAGTGGTTTTCAGCCTGGTACAAAGGGACTCCTCCTGGGCTGAGCACTGCCGGATGGGACTGACCCACCGGTCGTGCACGGTGTACTGTCCCCCACAAAAAGGTTGGGTGGGACTATACAAATAAGATGTATGTGGGGATCCAGTGGTCTACTAATACAAATAAGGTGCATGGAATCCCGATAAAGGATTGGTTAGTTTATGGTCTTCTTGAGGGTAGAGACAGAATTGAAATTGATAAGAAGCTTGATACATAATCAGATTCTCTAACAGGGGTTTCAGAGAGACGCAGAAAGAGAGAAGAAGGAACCATAAGAAGACAGTAAGAGACCACGGCCTGGAAGCAGCAAGAGCGACAGCAGCACTAGACGTCCAGAACTGGGAGACAGGCCTGAGACGGCGCACGGCGACCCTGGCCCACCCGCGGACTTAAAGACTGTGAGGCTCTGGGCAGGCCCGTCAGCAAAGGGTGGGAAGAAGCTGTCCTGGTGGAAGAACTGTGTCCTGAGTTGCTTCTATTACTTGCAAGTTGATCCTGGCCTTGAACTGTACGCTCTTGCTTCCCTAATAAATCACTTAACTGTCGGCCTGGTTTGTGAGTTCTGTGAGACATTGTGGGGAATCAACAAACCCAAACAGGGGAAGAAGAGTTCCAAAGGAGGGGGAGTAGTTGGTGTGGGAGATGATGGGGCAGTACAGCAGTTTAGAGAAGGTGGCCATTTGAAAAATCCTTAACCTCCACTTTGTACGAACCAGCTTTATGCTGATTCTTATAAAATATTCATTGAACCCCTCATGAACAATTTGGCCATGACTGGAGGCAATTTTGCTCATCATACATGAGGTGTAACTGGTGTTAAACAAGCAGAGATCAAGAAGGCTGCAAAATATCCTACAGTGCACAGAGTCCCTGTCTTCCCACAGCAAAGAATTGGGTGGTTAAACTGTCAAAAGGGCTGCTGCGGACAACCCTCTGCTGTAGCTACAGCTCTATTGCATGGGTCTGTTTCCATGGCAACAGCTCTTACCTGGATCTTTCTAGTTTGAAGTCTTCCCTACCCATTCCAGGGTCCATCTTCCTTCCAATTGTTCCATTTTCACAAATTCCCTTCAATAAGCTATCCTTGTTTAAATTTTTGAGTGTGCAATATTTTTCCCTGGGACTCTCATTGATGGGAGTGTTAGATCCACATGAAGTAACTGACAGGGACTTTGAACATCCTGTTTTCCTTGCTTATATAAACCCGAACCCAACCTGTTGTCATTGCTATGAGTTGGAATTGATGCAAAGACAATGGCTCTGCTTACATAGAAAACTTCTTTTCCCAATATTAATTGCTAGCACTTTTAGGTATGTTATATGAATTAGGAAACCCTGGTGGAGTAGTAGAAACCCTAGTTGCATAGTGGTTAAGTGTTCTGACTGATAACCAAGAAGGCTGGCAGTTCAGATGTGCCAGGCACTCCTTAGAAACTCTATGGAGCAGCTCTACTCTGCCCTATAGGGTGGCAATGCATCTGATTTGACTCAATGGCCCTAGGCTTGGTTTTGTTTTTTTGCTTTGGTGGAGTAATAGTTAAGAGCTATGGCTACTAATTAAAAGATCTGTAGTTCGAATCCACAAAGAGGTCCTTGGAAATTCTATGGGTTAGTTCTAGTCTATCCTATAGCATTGCTGTGAGTCAGAATTGACTCGATGGCACTGGGTACATGAATTAACTTATTTAGTCTTCAGAAGAGTTTCATTTTGGGGAGATTAACATGATTCTGGAAGCCCTGGTAGTGTAGTGGTTAAGTGCTATGTCTGCTAACCAAAAAGTCAGCAGTTCAAATCCACCAGGTGCTCCTTGGAAACTATGGGACAGTTATGCTCTGACCTATAGGGTCCCTATGAGTTGGACTGACTCTACAGCAGTGTGTAATATGATCCTAATTTGAAAGATGGTAAAGACAGAGCAAATGGTCACATACCCAATGAATGATTCTGATGCCTATGTGCCTTTAACAGGCACTCTGCCTTCAGAAGGTAAATAGCCATAACGCTAGCAACATAGAAAGCTAGAGACAGTTCTAGTTAATCAATCAAATTTCACTCAAGAAAAAATGGTCCGGGCAACAGCCAAGTCGCCTGTTGACAACATGCTACACCCCACCATGGGCATCGCTGTTTTCCTCTTTGCTTTCTCTCCTTACCGTCTTCTCACCGCCTCTCTCTCCCTTTCCTTTCTCTTCGCCTTTTACTCTCACACACCTCTTCACTGTCACTGTCTCCTCCCCGCCCCCTCCCCTTTTTTAACTTGCCTCTTTTTGCAAAACTTAGCTCTGTTCTGGCATCTATGAACGGGTGGCACTAATTGTTACCACGGACAAGGTTCAGTTTTCACTCTGAAGGACACAAGTGATCAAAAAAGAAAAGAATGTGTGAAATATTAAAGAAGCCTATTCCTGGCATGTAATGAAATGTTAAACACTGAATCATTTCAGGTTCAATTTTCCAAGTGCTTGTATCTTGAAACAATGACATAAGCTAACTTCATAAGGCATTTATGGCATAGAATCAATTGATTCTTCAGAAACCTCAGAAAAAGGAGATTTTAATTTGGGTCCATTTTATATAGAGCTACAAAACTTTAAAAAAGAGTGACGTATTTTATTTAAGTGCTTTGGTTTTAAAAGGTAAAGTGTTGGTATTTGAAAATGAGAATTTCTTTGAAAAAAATTTTGAAAATGAGGCAAATAGCCTCTTTCTGTAAGGAATTATCACAGTGGGAGATGAGATAAAGGTGCTGCTTCACATGCAGTGTTTCAAAGGATGCACCCTATTCTGTTTATTTTCCCGGGAAATAAGTACAGTATTTAACATTAAAAGCTAAGACTGTAGCTGGCACTATGATGAATGAATGTATTGGGGAGTTGCATCAAAGATAAAGATTTTGCCTTAAAGTAAATATTGGCATTTTATTAGGTTAACTCAGAATTTATGGCAAGCAAAAGAACTACTTAGATATTGATGGTTTCTTTAGAAAGGTTTAAACACTATTTCTAGAGGTATAACAATTATCTTTGCTTACAGAAACCAAAACATGTATTTCCAGTTTTCATGTCTGATTGAGAGCAATGCGTATTAGTTCTACACCTGCATGCAGAGAGTTAAGACCACAAGTGTGCACATTTAAAATGCTCTTCTGTTTTGCCTTCTGATGGACAAAGTAATGGGAGCAGTGGTAGTTTAGAAGTAGAATTCTCACCTTCCCTGTGGAAGAACCCAGGTTTTATTCTTAGCCAATATATTTTAGGGGCCCCCAATGAGGTCGCTATGATGTTGAACACATTTCAGCCAACCTTACAGACTGTGAAGGACTAGGAAGAAAGTCTTGATCGTCTGTTTCTGAAAAATCAGGAACAAAAACCTTGGGCCCATGAAAACCCTATGAATGACAATGATCTGATCCTCATAAACGAGGGGCCAAGTCAGTGACAGCCAGCAGCAACAACAGGAAACCCTCAAGAATAAAGAAAATAAAAATATCTATTTCTCATGGCCACTGTTTCTTAAATTTTCCTCTCAGAAGACAAGAATAAAGGTATTCTCACTGGACATTTCAGAAAAGACAAATCCACCGCTGAAGAGTTGATTCTGACTCATAGGGACTGTATAGGCCAAAGTAGAACTGCTCCACTGACTTTCTAAGGAGCATTTGGCAGATTTGAACTACTAACCTTTTGGCTAGCAGCCGTAACGCTTAACCACTACACTGCCAGGTGCCAGATATCTCTCTAAATCAGAAGGTGATTTCTCCTGCCTAAAACTCTTCAGCATTTCTGAAGTACTGAATGCTCATTCTTCATAAGGCATTTAATTTGCTGGGGACACGTGCTATTAAAATCCACATGGCACTAACACTTGAAAATGTCTTCTTTGGATGTGTGTGTCACTCTAATCAGTGATACAATACAAAGGAATCTGAGCAATGATGTCATGGGAAGCATGTTGCAGAGTTGTTTAAGAAACGACTTGAGTTCCTTTGAGGGTCACCCCGTAATCACCTACTAAGGAATCGTGGGTGCTAAAATGTGCATTTTAACTCATAGGCATCATAAGAGTGAGGTGAAGGTCATTAACGTCTCCGTAGAATCATTCACTGCCTTGTTTTCATAGCCTCTGCTGCTTAAGGAACTCCTCTTAATTCAGACAAAATCTACTCTGAAATACACAAAAGAAGAGGCTTCCCATAACTCTGCTATAGTCTTACAACCAGTCAGAAGTAGTACTAGATCAAATTTTCTTATAAGTCAAATTAAGAGATTCATTTAGAAAATTTGTAAGCTCTACTTTGCCTGTATTGTGTATTCTGTCTTTTCTGGTGGGAGTAGTTGGCAGGGATGACATAACCGAAATTGTGAAATCAATTAGATAAACGGAGTGTTTTCTATGTCTCTAAAGGGAAGCTCATTTGAAACTGGAAAATATTAATATGGCTGCTAAGGTGCTGTGTTTAATGTCATTCAACACCTTCCTTCTGATGTGGTACAGCTTTAGTGTCACAGTGTTTAAGAGCTATGACTGCTAATTAGGTCAGCAACTCAAAGTCACCAATTGCTCCTTGAAAACCCTATGACACCATTCTACTGCCTCATAGGGTTACTCTGAGTCAGAGTCAATTCAGCAGCAATGGGTTTTTGTTGCTGTTGTTGTTGCGTCACAGAGGGACCAACAATGTCTGCATCGCTAAGGAGCCTGTTGTACATGCAGACTCAGCTTTTCCTCCAGACCTAGAACACCTGAACTGGTATGTTTCAAGACCCCTCTGTGACTCTCGTGCCTAATAAAGTTGACGTACTGTTCTAGGTCCGTTGTTTCACAGTTATCATCAGAATGGTGACGCTGTTTATTCTGGTTTATCTTCTTTCTTTTCCACCATAATGAGTAGAACAATGTATCGAAAAGAGTCCTCTTTTCTGTCTAGAATCCAGAGAAGTGATTCTTCTAGAAGACCAGCAGCAACATCACCTGGCAACTTGTTCAAAACATAAATCATCAGACTGCATCCCAAACCTACTGAGCCTTTAGGGCTGGGACCCACAAATCAGTATTTTAACAGGCCCTACCTACAGTTGATTCAGATGTACAGTGTGGCTTTTAGAGTGGGAGATGAACAGTCACCAGAAAGACCAAACCCACTGCTGTTGAGTTGATTCTGACTCATAGTGACCTCATAGGACAGGGCAGAATTGCTGCATAGCATTTACCAAGAGTGTCTGGTAGATTGGAACTGCCAACAATTTTTTACTGTCTTAAGACAACATTCTTTTGTTTCCATGTCAAAATTTAAATGTGAGTTAATACAGAAACATTCTGTTTGCTCATTCTAAAATGAAGTCCAGTGACCTGATTTAAACTTATCTTCTTATTGTTATTGAGTGAAAGTATACAATCCAGTTTAAATTTCCATGACTGCCTATCTGCAGCTTCTTCTGCTCTCCTTACTCAGTGACGGACCACTCCTTCTTTCCTTTCTATACACGTCATATCCTCTTAACAATTTCCTGTCCCCTCCTCTCTACCCACCCACTCCTCTCTAGTAATAGGCCTGCAGGATGACACCCTATAGATGCATAGAACCACAAGGTGCACACACGATATGGTCAGTCTGTGTCCCTGAGTCTAGTCCATTCCTGTCCAAACAGTTGACCTCAGTAATGACTTACGATCAGGAGCAGCATCAGGTCTAGGGGCTGTGCTCCCATGGAAAACCTCAGGCCTTTAGACCATCAATTGTGGTCTTTTAGTGGATGAAATTCCAACTTTTTGGTTTGCAGACCTACCACTTAACCACTATACTACCATATACAGGTAATCAGGCCGAATACAGAAGGACTGGAATTAACAAGTAAGAAGAAAATGTAAGATCCAAAAAGGGCTTTGGAAAGAAAATAGATATATTTTGTAAACAATGCCCTGTCTAAAAGGACTAGCAACATAACATATCTAAAATGGACTATGAATTTTAGATATTGCTCCAACTTCATAAATTATTGCCCTTCAAAACTCACATAAAACCCAAGTTCCTTCAGGCCATCCATTCCTAACAAACACCGTTCTATTATTCTGACCTACCTACCATATTGAAGGTGTGGTGATTTTTACTTTCCAATAGTTTCCATGAGATGGACTACTTTCTACGTTAAGTTTCTGGAGGGTAGGATTCACATCGTATCTATGCAGCCCCCAGCTACATAGCACTTTATGTGGAACACAGTTGGTGACCAAAATGTGTTTTCTATCAGTTTCTTAATGTTTCTCTTTTGAAATGAAAGGTCTTAGTTCTTGGGGGGCATGAGGGGGAGAGGAGATACAGAGGCTTCTCTAATTTTTAAAGATGATAGCTATCAGTGAAGTACATTGAAATTCTTTGATTAAAAGTGAACAACCAGACCAAGCTCACAGCCACCGAGTCAATTCCGACTGGTTGCTACCCTATAGGACAGAGCAGAAATGCGCCCCCACGGTTTCCAATAGTATAATATTTATGAAAACAGACAGCCACATCTTTCTCTTGCAGAGCAGCTGGTGAGTTCAAACCACCAACCTTTTGGTTAGCAACTCAGCCTTTATCACTGGACTACCAGGGCTCCTAATTAAAAGCAAGCTATGTCAAAATGTGCCTCTTTTAAATACTGAGCATTATAAAAAAAAAAAAAATCACCAAGAAAGTCATAGACGGAATTTTACTCCCAAAGTAGTACAACTGAAACATTTAACGTAACATAAAATATGTCTCCATACTCATGCATTTAAATTTCTAACTGTTTTCTGGCCTCTTGGAGAGCTTTTCTAGGTCAGCTAAGTGCTCGCAGTGTGCTGCATGTTCTAATAGCCAAGTCAGTCCTTTCTCTAATCCTCAATAAGCAGAGTGCTAAGAAATGCATTAAAAAGAGTAACAAATGCATTTCAATGGAACAAACAAAAATCATTAGTACAAACATTAGGAAAGATCCAAAATAAAAAACAAACAACAAAAAAAACTGACACTTTGTCACCTTCAAGCCCTCCCATATAACCTTTAAATTTCTGGTTAATAGGGTTCTTTCTAGCTCATTAATATCTCCTCTTTCCAAGGTTAGTTTTCTAAGTCAGGCTTAACCCTGAAAAAAGAAAGAGGGGAAAAAAGATAATATGAAGAACTGTTGAAAATACAGTGATGTGATCACAGATTCTTAACACTCATCCTGTCTTACTTCTGAGTCAAAAGAAATGATCAAAGGATGAAAAAAATGGTGGAAGGCAGAGTTTGCAATTGCTGCACCAGCTGTTTGGCAGCAAGATAAAGCATAAAAGTACCACCCATTTTCCATGACCTTAGAGGATTTTTGTGGGATTGAGTGTAGCAGGAACAGACAGAAAAAAGAAAATAGTGGGGGGCGGAGTCAAGCTGGTGGACTAAGCCCACGTCTCCTTCTATCCCTCTGGAAACCAAGACCTGAATTGACAATCAAACAGAGCCTTCTGATTACCTAATCAGCCTCAGGACATGGCACAGGGCTGTTAATTGGGACTTTATACCACTCAGCGAAAAACCTCCTCTGTCTCGCTGACTCCCGCTCCTGGGTAGCCCCGGCTCTCACGGACGGAAGGTAAACACACCAGTTTGACTTTTTTTTTCCTCTGTCTTGGCTGGCAGGCGGAGCTGGGTCTTGCCTGGCGGCTGGACTCAGACGCGTTGCTGGGGGGATAGGCAGGCGAAATTCCCATATTCTGAGAGCCAGGCTCAGGACTCTGTTAGTCTAGCCATGTTGAGCCTTTCATTTTGTAGCTGCCTCAGTGGGGTTTGTGCAGAGCTCCGTGGTCTGGGTGCAGGACGCCATGTTGGTACCGAGATTTTAGCGGGACCTCATTCTTAGCCTGGGAGCCAGCGCCTGCAAACGGAACAGTGCTTCTCCGACAGAAAAGTAGTGATTTTGCACAGTGCTGCCTGCATTGGGGGCCGTGCAACAGAAGCAGAGGAATCACTACCTCTCGGCACCTTTAGCCCCTCTGTCTGCTGCTTGTGTGGAGGACGCCATCTTGGGTACGGTGGCCACAGCTGGACCTAATTCTTAACTTGGGAGCCAGAGCCTGCCCACAAGAGAGCGCTTTTCTATCACAAAACCAGTACTCGACGCAGTGTTGGCTAAGGCTAGGCCCTGTCAGCAGAGGCCAACAGGGCAGTAGCATTGCTGTATTCTGAACTAGTTTGTTATCATCTGGGGTTGGATATAGTGGTGCTTACTTTGTCAGATGAGAAGAGGGACTTCTACACCTGAAAAACTAACTGACTTGTGAACTGGTCAGATACCTTTTGCTTTACATTTGAAGACAGCTTAGAGAAACATTTGCAATCCATCCTCACAGTACCTCTTCCAGCCTCTATATACTCACATGGGACCCAAAAAGCAACAGACAATTGTGGCATACAAGCAATCACTCATGGCTTCAGAAGGCTCCCAAACAAAGCAAACAAGGAGTTTTCCAGATGAAGAAACTTTTATGAAAGCATCAGGAAGTGAATACAAATTGATTATATACAGAACCCTTCTAGACCTTATACAAAATGCAGCAGAACAAAATGAAAAATTAAGCAAGTTGTTCGATCTGATGGAACACCAGTACTCTGAAATCCAACAGATCAAGAAGAAAATCAAAGACATAGAAACTTCCATGCAAACCCAAGAAACCAGAATGGAACAAATGGAAAAAAGAATTTCCAACTTGGAAGACAGAGCTACTGATGCCAGCATCTATGAGCAGAAACCAGAAAAAAGAAACAAGAAAAATGAAGAAACATTAAGAAGCATGTGGGACTCTATTAAGAGAAACAACCTTTGATTAATTGGAGTCCCTGAACAGGGTGAGACATCTGAGAACACAGAGAGTATTGTTGCTGAGCTGCTGAAAGAAAACTTCCCAGAAATCATAAATGAAGAGAATATAGACATCTCAGATGCATATCATACGCCACCCAATATAGATCTCAAAAGAAAGACTCCAAGACATATTTATAATCAAGCTTAACAAAATGAAACATAAGCAGCAACTCTTAAAGGCAGCAAGACTCAAGGCAAAGCTAAAATTCAGAGGGAAACCCTATAGGCTCTCATCAGATTTCTCAGCAGAAACCATGCTGACACGGAGACAGTGGCACGACACATTCAAAGTCTTGAAGGAGAAGAACTTCCAACCAAGAATTATATATCCTGCAAAACTATCTTTCAAATACGAAAATGAAATGAAGACATTCCCAGATAAACAGAAACTCAGAGACTTTGTAAAAACCAAACCCACACTACAAGAAATACTGAAAGAAGTTCTTGGCTTTGGCTTAGAAGAACAAAACCACTAACTTTATATTTTAGAACGACACACTACTCAATACTCTACTCATTTAGGGAAGGCTCCAAAGTAAATCACAGCTTTGATTTGGAAAGAAGCAATCTAGTGATCATCATGAAAACTATGGTGTCATCATAATAAACAGAGGGATGTACTACAGTTGTTATAGTCCTTCCAGATGGAGAGGAAGATGACAAGACTGGTAGTAATTAAAATTGGGTTTATAAATAGTTTATTAAGGGGGTTCATAGGGGCAGCTGTAAAGCACAACAAAGATGTATCATACCATTTCAAGAAATCTAACACACAAGTCTCAACAACTATAAAACCAGCTCTGAAAAAGGTGAAAATTCAACTCACAAAAAAGAGTGTCCCAGAACAGACTAATAAGAACAACAGAGAAAACATCAACATAAAAACAAACATATCACAATGGCAGCAGTGAACACATACCTATCAATAATTACATTGAATGTGAATGGACTGAATGCTCCAGTAAAGAGACACCGAGTGTCATCTTGGATCAAAAGACACGACCCATCCATATGTTGTCTACAAGAAACTCACTTGAGACCTAAGGACAGGAACAAACTGAAAATTAAAGGATGGTAGAATATGTATCAAGCTAACAACGAACAAAGAAGAGCAGGGGTGGCAATTCTAATCTCAGACAAAATCAATTTTAATGTCAAATCCACCATCGTGGACAAAGATGGACACTATTTATTGCTGAAACGTTCAGTACACAAGCAAGACTTAACTATATTAAATATTTATGCATCTAATGTCAGAGCACCTAAATATGTCGAAGAAACACTGACTACACTCAAAAGAGAGTTAGATGACTCCACAATAATAGTGGGAGACTTTAACACTCCACTCTCATTACTAGACAGATCATCTAGAAAAAAGCTCAGTAAGGATACAGAAGACCTCATTGACACAATCAACCAACTAAACCTCATTGATATATACAGAACTTTCCACCCAACAGCAGACAACTACACCTTCTTCTCCAGTGCACATGGAACATTCTCCAGAATTGACCACGTGATAGGCCATATGCAATGCTCAACAAAATCCATACCACTGAATTACTGCAAAACATCTTCTCAGATCATAAAGCCATAAAAGTTGAAATCAATAGCAGAAAAAACATAGACAGAAAGTGGAACTCTTGGAAACTGAACAACATCTTGCTCAAAAAAACATGGGTTATAGAGGAAATCAAGGATGAATTAAAGAAATTCATGGATTCCAATGAGAACGAAAACACGTCCTACCAGAACCTACGGGATACAGCCAAAGCAGTGCTCAGAGGTCTGTTTATCTCCATAAATGCACACATCTGGAAGGAAGAAAGAAACCAAATCAAGGAACTAATTCTACAGCTTGAACAAATAGAAAGAGAACAACAGAGGAATCCCTCGGGCACTGGAAGAAATGAGATCATAAAGATTAGAGCAGAGCTAAATGAATTAGAGAATAGAAAAACAATTGAAAAAATTGAAAAGACCAAAAGCTGGTTTTTTGAAAAGATCAACAAAATTGATGAACCACTGGCTAAACTTACTAAAGAAAAGCAGGAAAGGAAACAAATAACCCAAATTAGAAATGAGAGGAGAGTGGTCACCACAGATGCAACAGAAATCAAAAATATCATAACAGAATACTATGAAAGACTGTACTCTAACAAATTTGCAAACCTAGGGGAAATGGACCAATTCCTTGACTCATACCACCTACCCAAATTATCACAACGTGAAGCAGAACAACTTAATAAACCCATCACAAAGGAAGAGATTGAAAAGATCATCAAAACACTGCCAACCAAAAAAAGTCCGGGCCCAGGTGGCTTCACGGCAGAATTCTAGCAAGCATTCAGAGAAGAGTTATCCCCAATACTATTGAGACTATTTCACAGTATAGAAAGGGATGGAGTACTCCCAAACTCATTCTATGAAGCTAGCATAACCCTGATACCTAAGCCAGGGAAAGATCCAACAAAGACAGAGAACTACAGACCGATATCACTCATGACCCTAGATGCAAAAATCTTCAACAAAATTCTTGCCAACAGAATACAACAACATATCAAGAAAATAATCCATCATGACCAAGTGGGATTCATACCAGGGATGCAAGCCTGGTTCGACATCAGGAAAACAATTAATGTGATTAACCACATAAATAACACAAAAGACAAAGATCACCTGATTTTGTCCATTGATGCTGAAAAGGCATCTGATAAAGTCCAACACCCATTCATGCTAAAAACTCTTAGCAAAATAGGCATAGACGGCAAATTCCTCAACACAATAAGGGCCATTTATACAAAGCCAATTGCCCACATCATCCTGAATGGAGAGAGACTGAAAGACTTTCCCCTGAGATCAGGAACTAGACAAGGATTCCCACTCTCCCCTCTCCTATTCAACATTGTGCTAGAAGTTCTAGCCAGAGCAATTCGACAAGACGAAGAAATAAAGGGCATCTGCATCGGCAAAGAGGAAGTTAAAATCTCCCTGTTCGCAGATGATATGATTGTATATGCAGAGAACCCCAAGGAATCTATAAGTAAGCTACTCAAACTGATAGAAGAGTTCAGCAAAGTCTCAGGATACAAGATAAACATAAGTAAATCAGTAGGTTTCCTGTTAAGGAGGAAATTATTAAATCAATACCATTTACGATAGCCCCCAAGAAGATAAAGTACCTAGGAATTAATCTAACCAGAGAAACAACAGACCTTTACAAAGAGAACTACAAGCCCTTACTACAAGAAACTAAGAGAGACTTAGATAAATGGAAAAACCTACCCTGCTCATGGATAGGAAGACTTAACATTGTGAAAATGTCTGTTTTACCCAAAGCAATCTATTTATATAATGCAATCCCAATACAAGTTCCAGCATCATTTTTTAATGAGATGGAGAAACAAATCACCAATTTTGTTTGGAAAGGGAAGAAGCCCCGGATAAGTAAGGTACTACTAAAGAAAAAGAACACACTGGGAGGCCTCTCATTACCCAACCTTAGAACATACTACACTGCCACAGTGGTCAAAACAGCCTGGTACTGGTACAAGAACAGACAGATCGATCAATGGAACAGAATTGAGACCCCAGAGATGACACCATCTGCCTATGAACAGTTGATATTCAACAAAGGCCCTAAGACATTAAACTGGGGTAAAAACAGTATCTTCAACAAATGGTGCTGGCAAAATTGGTTATCCATCTGCAATAAACTGAATCAAGATCCGTATCTTACACCTTATACAAAAACCAACTCCAACTGGATAAAAGACTTAAATATCAAACCTAAAACAATAAAGCTCATCCAAGAAAAGGTAGGAACAACAATGGAAGTTTTAATACAGAATGAGGACAGACTCCAAAATCTGTCAAAGAAACCTCAATCAACAGAGGAGAAAATAGATAAATGGGAACTATTAAGAATCAAACACTTTTGCTCATCCAAAGACTTTATTAACAGAATTAAAAGAACACCCACAGAATGGGAAAAAATATTTGGCAACTCTATGTCAGACTGACGCCTGATCTCCATAATCTATAAGATGCTACAAAATATCAAGAGAAAGAAGATAAACCATCCAATTAAGCGATGGGCAAAGGAGATGGACAGACACTTCACTAAAGAGGAGATCCAGGAAGCCAAAAAACACATGCAGACATGTTCACGATCTTTAGTTATTAAAGAAATTCAAGTCAAGACAACAATGAGATACCATCTCACCCCAACAAGATTGGCCATGATCTGGAAAACACAAAAGAGCAAATGCTGGAGAGGCTGTGGAGAAAGTGGAACCCTCCTACACTGTTGGTGGGGTTGCAAAATGGTCCAGCCTCTTTGGAAGGCAATCTGGCGCTTCCTTAAAAAAAATGGATATTGATATACCATTTGACCCAGTAATTCCACTACTTGGAATATATCCTACAGATTCAAGGCCTTTCACACCAACGGACACATGCACCAGAATGTTTATCGCAGCACGGTCCACGATAGCTAAACGATGGAATCAACCCAGATGCCGAACAATAGAAGAATGGATAGGTAAACTGTGGTACATATATGGAGCACTACGCAATGATAAAGAATAACGATGATTCCAGGAAACATCTCCTAACCTGGTTTCAACTGGAAGACATTATGTTGAGTGAGAGTAGTCAGCGACAAAAGGACAAATACTGTATGAGACCTCTATGATAAGATCTCAAAAACAGACTTGTGTATAGAAGAAAAGACTCTTTAACAGCTGCAAGGGAGGGGAGGGAGGGAGGGTGAGGGGTGGAGGGTTTAGTTTAGGTAGTTACTAGAAATCTAGTTGGGAGAAAGCGGTGACAGCACACATTAGGAACAAGAACAACATTAAGTGGACTTCAGCATAACTTGAGTACTCCTTCCACCTTAACTCAATACTGCAAGGATAGAGTAGGTGGGGCGGGGCGCGGGGGACCATGCTCTTAGGCAAATTCCAGGCCAATTGGCACAACTAGCATTTTGCTAAGAGAGCTCTCTGCACCCCACATTGGTGAGTGGCGTCTGGGGTCTTAAAAGCTGCCAAGCTGCCATCTGAGGACACAGCAAATGGTCCCAACTCAACAGGAACGGATGCTCACCGAGGACCAAAATAACATGCAGTAAAGACAATCGAGAAGACGGAGAGACCCACAAGAGTGGGTGCCTACATTGACTTGGGACCGGAAGAACCGGATGGTGCCTGGCCACCACCAGTGATAGCCATGATGGAGCTCACAGAGGGGAGTCTCACTGGCAACACAAGAATAAAAAGAGGTGCATCATGAGATCTCCACTAAAAGACCTCAATTGATGGTCCAGCGGTTTGGGGGTTCCTCTGAGAGCATGGCCCCCTGCCCTGATGCTGCCCTTTCCCATAAATTATAACAAAGGTCCACTGTTTGGACAGGAATGGATTGGACTTGGCAAGGCAGAGTGACCATATCTTGGAAGCACTTTATGGTTCTATACATCTATAGGATATCATCTTGCTGACCTCTGGCTGGAGGAAGGAGAGTGGATGGACAGGAGGGGAAAGGAGACTGTTGGGAGGATGAGACATGTATGGAGCAGAGAGGAATAGTGTGCTGTCACCGGACAGGGAGAGCAGTGGAAGCTGCATATAGGGGGGGCATGTAAATTTACATGTGAATGTACATTTTCACTCAGTTATGTTAAATAAAAATTTAAAAAATAAATAAAAAATAGTGGTTGACTCAGAACTACCGAATCTACGTTAGATGACATCCAGACAGAATCCCACTAACAGACCGTATTTATAAGAATGAGGAGCAAAGATGCGGCAGGCCCCAGCAATGACTCTGCACGAAACCCATTTAATTATTGGGCATGCATGGTTTGTAAGTAGTCGTCTGGAAGACCCCAGCACCATCACTGTCACTTTTAGCTTTGGCTAGAACACCTCCCCGAAGCAACAAGAAAGTGTCTGATGTCCTTTGATTCACTGTCAAGTACCCTGAAGATGAGTTCCATTTCAAGTCCAGTCTTGTCTGAAACGCACTTTCGCAGTGGCAAACACAGAGATAAGTCTAGGTCAGCATAGAATGGGTCTTCCTCTTCATAGATCCCTGGTGCTGATCCCTTCCTTTGCCCTTAAGGCTGTGGGATCCCGAATTCAGAGTTCATTTTCATCAAGCAGCCATTCAAGCTAATGTCTAGAAGGATTCTAACTTTCTCAGTGTCAACAATCGATGATTTCAGGAAAATTCACCCAAGTAATTTAAAGTCACAGTCCACAGTTTCTTCTCATTAAAGAAAAAAAGAAGAAAATAAACATCAGACATATGACCAAGATGTGAGATAAATAGTTTAACAGCAGAATTATTTACCTGAGTCTGAGTCTCCTGAAATGAGCAAGTTAAGCTAATTAAAACAATGAAATAAAAAAGTCATGTTCATTTAGAGGGTTAATTGCTGTGTACATAGTAGGGTTCATTGCTACGTACATAGTAGGGTTCATTGTTGCGGTTCTTGTCTTTCCATTTGCTTTGAGTGATAAGAGACCTTACCTTTCACAGAACGGAACTTTGCCTGGTTATGTGCCATCTTCAGAATCATTAGTATGTCTGAGCCTGTTTCGGTTACTATTGCATCAAATCATCTCACTGAGGATGTCCCTCATTTCCGTTGGCCATATACTCTACGAAAAATCTTACCCTTTTCTAGTGAAAGTCTTTCCTGGTGATCTGACCAAGTTAATGGATCCCTAGTCTTGCCATCCTGGCTTCTAAGAAGTATTCTCATTGTGTATCTTCTAAGAATCTACCCTCCTACCCCCTGTTTTATGGCCATCCAAAGTTTATTCTACATTCTTTGCCAACACCATAGTTGAACCAAATCAATTCCTCTTCTGTCTTCCTGTTTCACTATCCAAGTCTCTCATGCATATAAGACAATTGCAAACTCCACAGCTTGGGTCATGAAAGTGCTGTTTTGGGGTGGTAGGATAGTTGTGTTCTTTACTCAATTTCAAGCTGTACATTAGAGAAGGTAGTTGTGCTTCTTATTCCTTATTTTCTTGAATTCTGCATTTATAAGATAAAAAAATAAATTCAAGTTCAAATCCAAATATTAAGTCTTAACAGTCCTTCACTATGTACTCCAGGTTGTCTTCCCTAGATTTGACTCCTTCTCTTTCACACACACATATACAAACTCACCAATCCAAAAACCAAACCCATTGCTGTCAACTTGATTTTGACACATAGGCAACACCACATTGGATTCCTTTCAGTTTTTAAAACATGCCATTGTGATCCCTTGCCTCCTGTCCTTTGCATTTAGTTTTCCTTTTCTGGAAATGTCCTCTTTAGAAACTCAATGTAAATATAAGAAGAAATGAATAGAAATCTCAGTGCTTGACACACAATTAACATACAATCCAACCTCTTTGTTTGGACAGCTAGCATTATAGATTTGGATTAAGAAACAATTGGAATATAAAAGCTGGAAACAAAGAAGAAGGATCTACACTTCGAAAACATAGCCTCTGTAATAAAAATTATGTCAGAAATTGTGTAATAGAAATTTCTTAGACCATGGACTTCTTCATTGCAAATATCTTTTTTTCAGCAACATAAATGGTGGATATAAATGTAGACATCACTAAAAGAAACAATAAAAAAGCAAATCATTACATCTGTGGAAAGAGACAACAGAAAAACTCAAAACCAATAGTCAGGACAAGGCTAGCAGCCCACTGTGGAACAGACTATCAACTGCAAATAAGTAAGTTCAAGCGGAAACTGAAGAAAATTAGAACAAGCCCAAGAGAGCTAAAGTACTGAATTTTGAGGTTATTTCAAGACTAAATTTGACACACTGAACACTAACAACTGAAGACCAGAGGAGCTGTGAAATGACATCAAGGACATCATGCATGAAGAATGCAAGAGGTCAACAAAAAGACAGAAAAAAATAAAGGATCGTAATGGATGTCAGACGGGGCTCTGAAAGGTGGTCTTGAGAGTAGCTGAAGCAAAAGAAAGAAATGATGAAGTAAAAGAACTGAACATAAGTTTTCCAAGTGCAGTTGGAGAAGATACTGTAAAGGCTTATAATGACATATGCAAAGACTTGAAGGTAGAAAATCACAAAAGGAAGAACAAACTCAGCATTTCTCAAGCTGGAAGAACTGAAGAAAAAATTAAGCTTTGAGTTACAATAGTGACAGATTCTATGGGGAAAATATTAAATGACACAGGAAGCATCCAAAGAAGAAGAAATAAAGCGAGTCACTACAACAACAGTAGCTGGTCACCATCCCAACATTTCAGAAGGCAGCTTGCAGTCAGGAGCCAACGGTACCGAAGGAAGAGATCCAAGCTGCACTGGAGGTACTGACAGAACTGCAGGCTCCAAGAACCGACAAAACATCAACTGAAATGTTTCAACAGAAGGACGCAACACCGAAAGTGGCCACTTATCTAGGTCAAGAAATTTGGAAGCTAGCTAGCTGGCCGACCTGCCGGAAGAGGTTCAGACTTTTGCCTATTCCCCCAGAAAGGTGATCCAACTAAATGCAAAATTGTGAAAAAGTATTATTAATATCACACACAAGTAAAATTTTGCTGAAGATCAGTCAGAAGTGGCTGCAGCAGTATACGGACAGTCCAAAACCAAAACCATTGCCATCAAGTTGATTCCGACTCATAGCAACCCTACAGGACAGAGTAGAAGTGCTCCATAGTTTCCAAGGAGCACCTGTTGGATTTGAATTGCCAACACTTGGGTTAGAAGATGTAGCACTTAACCACTACTGCCAAATTTTTAGGTTGGATTCAGAAAGTGTTGTGAAATGAGGAACAGCTTTGCTGATGTCAGCTGGATCCTGGCTGAGAGCAGAGAACACTGTAGAGATATTTACTTGTGTTTTATTGACTATGCAAAGACTTTGACTGTGCAGATGATAACAAATTGTGGATAATATTGTAAAGAATATGAATTCCAGGACACTTTTTCATGCTCAGGAGGAACCTGTCCACAGACCAAGCAACAGTTATTCCAACACAACAAGGGGGTTTTGAGAGGTTTCAAGTCAGGAAAGGTGTGTGCCAGGGTTGTATCCTTTTACCATACCTCTTTGAACTATGTGTTGAGTAAATAATCTGAGAAGCCAGATTCTATGAAATAAAATGGGGCATCAAGATTGGAATAAAATAAATTAATGGCTTGTGTTATGAGGATGACACAACCTTGTTTGCTTGAAGTGAAGAGGACTTAATGCCTTCACTATGGATTACATCTTAACGTAAAGAAAACAAAAATCTTTACAACTGGAACAACAGACAACATCATGATCAGTGAAGAAAGTATTGAAGTTGTCAAGGATTTCATTTTACTTGGATCCACAATCAACGCCCATGGAAGCAGCACTCAGGAAATCAAATGGTACATTGCACTGGGCAAAATCACGTGCAAAAGATCTCTCTCTAGTGTTGAAAAGCAAAGATGTTACCTTGAAGGCTCAGGTTCATCAGACCTTAGCCATGGTGTTTTCAGTTACCTCATATGCACAGAAAAGCTGGACCATAAATAAAGAAGACAGAGCAAGAACTGATGTCTTTGAATTGTGGTAAAAGTGAAGAATATTGAATACAATATGGATGGCCAAAAGAGCAAAGAAAGCTGTCTTGGAAGAAGTATAGCCAGAATCTTCCTTAGAAGTGAAGATGGTGAGGCTATCTCACATGCTTTGGAAATATTTTAAGAAGTATCAGTCTATGGAGAAGGATATCATGCCTGGTAAAGTACACAAAAACCAAAACCAAACTCACTGTGGTTGAGTTGATTCTGACTCTTAGTGGACCTATGCATAGAATAAAACTGACCTGTAGAATTTCCAAGTAACGTCTGGAGGATACGAACTACAGGCCTCTCGGTTAGCAGCTGTAACGCTTAACCACCATGCCGCCATGGGTCAGCAAAAGTGAGGAAGACTCTCTACAAGACTGGCTGGCATAGGAGCTGCAGCGGTGAGTTCAAACCTCACAACAACTGTGAGGATGGGCAGCTTTTCCTTCTGCTGTGAGTGGAGCCCCTGCGGGTCGGGCTGACTAGCGGGCACCTGAGAACAACACTGTCTGCCTCTGCACTACAGCTTGGTGCCCCCCTAGCCCAAATACAGTAGCTTTGGTCTCCTTTTCTGCTAGACCGGGAGCTGTCTGAGGCACAGAGAGTGCAAAGTACAGGTAAGCATTTGTTAAAGGAACGTGTGGTCACTGAAGAAAACTGTAGCATATACAAGTCGACAGAAGAGAATCTAATTCAATTTTATAGAAATTTTCAGAAAATGACCTAAATGATTTATTGAATAATATAGTTAATTTTTTCATTTCATTTAGTAATTTGTTAAAGTCCTTTTTGAGCCATAGATTCCTTTTATTATATTCTGTAATTTTTGTTTCTTTAAGAAAATGCTTAGTTCAACTATTCAAAAGGAAGTATCATTAGATGATTTATACCTTAAGCCTCTTGAATCTCTGACCTCAAAATCCCCGTCTTGTTGCTTCCACTAACCCTACACTGCTCTATAACGATACTTTCCTACTCTTCTTCCAGACTTGGCATTGAAAGACCCACATTAAACCAAGCTTCAAGTTTTTAGAAACATCTGATCTCTTTTCTTTACTATTGTATTTGTGTTGATGTCACTTTTTTTTATCCTGAGGCAAACCATATACTCAACGTTGTCTTATTAGTAAGTCCTATTGGCCTTATCTAGAAAATCAGATTTCCACAGGGGATACAAAGTTAATTTCAAACATACTCAAAGGTAAGACAAAAAATGTTTGAGTCATCTATGATTTCTTTAACGTAAATTTTTGAACAAATTACTAACGATGTATGTCATGGAGACTACAAAACATAATTAAATGAAGATTACATTCACTGCATTTCATTGTACTTCAACTTTGCAGACACTGGAATTTATGTTCATTTCTGCTCTTCCTTATAATGATTACCTACAGTAGATATTTTTACCCTTTTCACAGGTGATGTAACTGAGGCTGACTACACTATTAGGTAGCAGCAAAGCCATGATTTAAAGCTAGGTCACTGTGTTTAAAAGTTTCACAATATCATCTGGAAACACTATTTCTCATACACATTTTTCTCTGCTTGAGTATTTCTTGCAAACATTTTTCTTGTTTTAATTCAACAGTACTGTATGTTTTAACTAAAATGCTCAATTTTAAGTGTTTATGTAGTAGCTGAGAAACAGACATGCATGAGTTTATACCGTGACGGACTTGCAGCTAAAGTGCCGGGGAATACCTACATTATTGTTTAGGAAAAATGGAGAACTAGATGGTTAATAAAATACAACTTTTAAGCAGAGTCGTTACTTTCATTTGTCTACTAGGGAAATGAGAGCGTGTAAATAATTAACACGGGAAAATAATTTTCAAGCAAAATGTTATGGTTTTAAAATTAAAAAAATTAAATTTCCTCCAAGTTAATAATAAACTCATATTTATCTGATCTGATGTTCCATCTAGCCATGATTGCATCATGAACAAATAAGCATAAGTTTTATGTGGTTAATTAAAAAAAAAATTCAGTTTCTTAAGTTAAATACAGTATTCTTATTAATAGTTTATGATATATTTATTCACATGCAATAATTGTAAGCAGAGATTGAAACTGCCTATGAAAAAGTAGTTTTAATGTCATGAAATACTTTTGTTATATATGGATAAATGAGAAATGTAGGTCAGAAATTACTTTGTTCCCATTACAGTGACTATAGCACACAGATATCTGAATAGATGTGAGCGTGGTGTTTTTTATTAGGTGATGAGATTAAACTGATTTTCATGTTCTTTCAGAACCAAATAAAATGAGTAATTGTCATATTTTTGACATTAGGTATTCTATTGAAACTGGAGGCCTGAAGACAAACCGTGGGTTCACGCCATCTGCTACAAAGCCAATCTCTGAGACAGGAGGTTGAGTGAATATCCAGAGGTTTATTTCTGTGTTTTGGCAACATAGGGGACGGGGGAATTCTCATCCTCAGAGACTGTCTGCCTTTGTCAGACAAGGTCATGGTTTTTAAAGGGAGCGGCTACAGGTAGGTGCAGAGACAGACGTGAGGGGAGAAAGAAAGTGGGCAATTCTCGTGGGGTATTCATCTGTGCATAAGCCTCAAGGGTTCAGTCCTCAGGAACTGGCTCTGGTGGCTCTTGATTATCACCTGAGCAGGGGGTCATTGAAATGGCACCTCCGCTTGTTTGATGATCCTAAAAAGGAGGCTGCAAAAGCTGCAAAGGTTTTATCTCAGTGGCTCCTGTGTGTTAGTGTGTGATTTCCTGCCTATGCCGGGGAGTGTTAAGAAGGAATTTTAAGAAAAACAGGTAAAGAATTAGTCTTGAAAAGCAGGTCAGAAATCAGTTCTGACTTCCTACTTCAATCAAAAACACTGTTTGAGAACAGTGCTTTTCAAGCCTCTGGTTTCACTGTGTAACTTCATTTAAGTTTTAGTTACAATTAGGAAATACTGACTTTGCAATGATGAATAAATGTTCTTATTTCACTCATGAATCACTTCCTACGAGCTTATTAATATCATTATTGCACAACTGAACAGCTTCTTAACATAGCAGTAACTTTGTTAGTGATACTGTGATATTTGAAAAACGGTGGTTTCACTACATGTATATTTAGATAGACAGATAGTAGTGTGGAGACTGAATTTCTTCCTGTGTGGTTTTCTATTTATTTTCACAATAATAAAATACTAAGGCAGTTAAGTAAATATACCTTAAGGAAAACTGTTTGCTTAGTGTTTCATGTAGTGAAATACCTTGATTGTGAAATCAGCCATGTGACACAAAACCAATTCCACAAAAACGAAGGTTAACAATAAACTCAGTAAAACACTGTACTCTAGGATGCCCTGAACCAATCTGGGAATCATCCTTTTTATTTTGTCCTACTCAAATTCCCTATAAACAGCTTTCTCTAGTTGGCACTTTTTTATAATATGGCTGCATCAACATTCAATTTCATGGGCAGTAGTAAATAAAATATTTAGACGATAATCTTCAAAAGACATTTTGCTACATACATTCTCTGAAAGAAAATATAAACAACTAGCTGAAAATTCTGATCTTGTGTTTGTGTTGATACCTGTACTTTGAGCAATCTGCATAACATTTTAGAAATAAAAACTTCTCTGATAATTGATTCATAGTATTTGTGATAAATCTTTTCTCTGATAGATGTTCTTATTTAGTTTAAAATACTTTTCGAATGTGTTTATTTTCTACAAATATTTTAACCTGAATTTAGGTTTATAATAGACTTCTCAGATGGCCATAAAAAACTGACAGGAAAAAAAAAAAGGAAGAGAAGAAAAAACCTCATTGTATTGAAGTTGATTTTGATTTGTAGTGACCGGACATCACAGAGTAGCCCTACTCCATGGAGTTTCTAAAGACTGCAGATAAGGAAGGCACATAGTGCAAAGGTCTGTGTATAAGACGCAAAAATAAGAAGAACTGTATTTTATCCTCCTGAAATGTGTATAACTGAGATGTTTCAAAGACCTACTGGAAAACCAAATCTACCTTGTTGTACAAGTAGCTTAAGAAACCTCTCTTTAAACTGATAGCATGGCTTTAAGTCATCATGTTCATAGGTTTGTCTGTAATGATTGGTATTAGAAGACAAAGACCAGCCAGGCAAAAGTGACATGGTTTCCTGAGGATGAAAACGGCTGTGGGTCAACCAGAAACCAAATGCAGTGTGATTAAAAATATCTGTATGCAAAGTCATCCAGGCCAGGCCAGTTGACTCCTTTTTGAACATTCTATACTTTGTCTGAATGATAACTAGCTGCTCCTATCTTTTTAATAGTTTGCGAGTCCAGAAAACATAAGCTTCCTTAATATTTTGCTAAGCTACATCTTCACCCTCACCTCAGATTCAACTTTGCCTTGGAAAGCTGCCACCATTGATTAGAAGTACAAATTCTTTCCCGATCTTAGAACAAGAAAAAAAGATTTGCAACTATCTTCTCAAAGTAATCATTAAAGTAAGGTACACTCGAAATAATCATTTCCAAGTGATCAATTTTTCTTAAATGATAAATCTGAAAATACCAGAAATTGTATTGGTTGAATACTTTTAGCACATATTGAGAATAGCTGAAGAAAGCATTAATGTTAAACATATGGACTGATTGTCTGGTCCACCAAGATTTGTAATCTTTGGTAATGTTTGTATAATATTTTCAATTTTGCCCTGGGTCTCAATGAGATAATCTAAAAATAAAATTAGTTAAGATTAAATTTAACAGAAATTGTAAATTTATATCTTGTAATGCTTTTAATCTTTGTGGGAGTAATTTGATTTAATTTTCCTTTATCTTTTTCCACTTTAACATTGAATACTTAACCCAAAACCTACTGCCGTTGTGTCCATTCCCACTCATAGTGACCCTATAGGACAGAGTACAGCTGCCCCATAGGGTTTTCAAGGAATACCTGGTAAATTCAAACTGCAGGCATTTGGATCAGCAGCCTTAGCACTTCACCACCACACTGCCAGAGTTTCCAGCATTAAATACAGGGATGGAAAACAGCAAGAGAACTAAGAGCAAAGAAGTAGTCCGGTTTTGTAAATATCTGGGAGGAGGTAGAAGGGAGTTCAGACCTTGTCTCCCACTTTAATTTTACCTCTCTAAGCTGCTGCTTTAATTTTTGTCTTTATTTCATGTCAATAGGCTATAAGGTTGCTGCAAAAAAAAAATTCATCCTTTTCTTGGCTGCCAAACCAAAAATAGTTTGCTTAGAAAATGCAGAGGACTTGAATTTTGATACTGTTTCCCTTGTTGTTTCTTGTCTTCCTGATGATAGCATCAAAGTCAAAGCCACTCCAGCCAGCAAGTCCCTGACATCCTGATTGGCTGAATACAATGGGGAGCTGTTGGATAGCAGATTGAAGCATCGCTTTTTCACCGCTGTATCTAGCGAGGGCCAGGTGAGGCAGGATCCCAAAGGCAGACCGAAGGGAAGCCCAAGGAGCGGTCTGGGGGAAACTCTCTGTTTGTGACCCGCAGCGGGAGCACGAGAATCGTTGTCAAGGAAGACGGAAGGGTGGCTACTATTTCTGGAAAGAAAACAGTAACTGGGCAGCAAAAAGTCCTTAAATAGAACAAAATGAAAAGGACAGAGAGAGAGAAGGAAACGAGAGAAAGGAATCAGAAAGCAAAGATGGTTTGAGAAAGGCTGGGTGGAGAAAGCTGGCTCCTGAGATGACTGAAAGGTTGCACAGTTGGTGGAAGGAAATTTGCATTAGGACTTAAAAGACACAACTTACTATTGTTTTCCTCCCATCATCGTTTTCTCCCTTTTATTTCTTCCCGTACTGACATATACGGTCTACTCTGGATAGTCTCACGTATAATAATTCCATGATTGTATACATTTCCAGGATATCAAGTAGAAAGCCTATCGTCTACTTATATTAATACAAAATATTTAGTGATTAGGTGATGATTTGCAAATGAAGAGTGGGGACAGAAAGCAAAGGAGTTTTTATGGAGCTAATAGGAAAACAGTACTTTAGCTTAATTTAATATTCAGTGAGGAATAAAAGAGTTACAAGGAAAACTTGGTAACTATGGTGCATTGCTTAAGGCAAACTTTTGCAGATTATCTGACTCTGATCTTGGAGATTTTGTTTGTTTTACATCTATGTAAAATAACTCCTGACTGTAGACAACAGACATATTCAGTCAGGTGTACATTCAATTGACTTACCTTCCTTTCAACGGAAAAATCCAGTTTCCATCTATTTGCAATTTCATTTTACTGTATGTATATTTTGTTCTTTTAAAGTAGAGGTATACACACCCTGCTGCTTCCACCCCGTGTGAGGTACCTTGATGAACCACTGTAACTCCAGAGCTCCCTGTAGCATTGGATGAGGCAGGCGTCAGGCCATGGGCTGCTCACCTTCTCCCTCTACTCCTTCCTCCTCCTTTCTGCTTCCTTTCTGCCTCAGTTGTTGATCCCAAAGGCACTCCCTAGTAAACTCTCTGAACCCTAAACCCAGAGTCCATTGGCAATGTACTTAACACGTTTTGGCTTGTAATTCTGCGATGTCAGTCACATCAATCATATTGTGAAAGCATCATCAACATCCATCGAAAAATTTCCCATCACCCTAAAGAAAAACTCAGTGCTTCCTTTTTCCCCCTCTCTCCTCCACCTGGTAATCACTAAACTTCCTTATCTACAGATTTGAGTATTCTAAGTATGCCACATAATTTTGTGTTTCTGTGACTTCTTCCTCAAACTAACTATATCATATGCCTAGTTCCCTTACTATGAGTTAAATATATTCTTTAACACATATGCGTTCATATCTTTATGAGTGTCTCAATTTTACCATTAAAATTACATAAATAAATGTAAAACACTTAGAAACAGGCAAATGTTGTGTTGGTGCTGTTGTTGCGTGTTCTGAGCCAGCAGAGCTATTCTAAGTCCTGGGACACAGGCATGATTAAAACCAAAGAAGGTCAGAGCAGAGTAGGAGAGAGAAGTAAATAAATAGTTCCAGCACAAGGTGTTAAGAAACGTAATTGAGCCAAGTACAAGGTTCTAGAGAAACGTGACTAGCATAACAACGGATTCTGCCTCAGGGTCAAGGGAAAATGGTGAGAGGAGGGGGAGGAGAGAGCAACCTTTGAGAGTGAAAGTAGAAAAGGAGCCAGCCAATCACGGTATTTGCATAGCTAAAAAGAGTGAGTAAGTTCCCTTTTTACTCAGTCAGAACTAAAATGAGCTTGAACACAAGGTCGCATTTACTAGTACTGGAAAGTCAGCTGAGATGCAAAGTGTCAAGTTCTCTATTTAATCTATGCAGATTTAGCAGTGGCTGAGATTAATGATAGCCAAGGAAAAATAAGAGAGCAGATTTCCAAATAAGGGCAAGGAAGCTTCTAAAGCAAGGTTAAGCTTAGATCAAAATGCAATGGCAACTATTTTAAGGCAATCAAATAAGAGGGAGAAACAATACCAACTCGTAACGCCACGTGTCTCTGTCCAAAGGCCTTTTCCATCGCTTCTGTCATGGTCACCTCGAAAAGAAGGTTCTGTGAATTCCTTTAGGGAAATGACTATTGACACAGTTTCAGAGCCTGGAACTATGGGAGATGTTTTCTATTCAAACCTGTGATAACAGAGATACACAATTTTATGCCTATAGAGTTTATAGTTTCTAAAATAATTCCCATAAACAGTATTTCATTTCACTCCCTACTTGCTATTGAAATGATTTTCTCTTTCATATTTTACAGATGAGAAAGTTGAGTCGTAGAGAACAAATATTTCTTGCACAAAGTTCGAATAGGTAAGATGAGCCCCCTTACTTTCGTGGCTCTGAGTTCTGTGCTTTAGCTACAGAAAGTCACATTTCCAGAAAAACGGCTTCCTATGCTTTAGAGAGGAAACCCTGGTGGTGAAGTGGACGAGCGCTATGACTGCTAACCAGAAGGCTGGCAGTTCAAACCTGCCAGATTCTCCTTGGAGACTCCATGCAGCAGCTCTACTCTGTCCTATAGGATCGCTGAGTTGGAAAGGACTTGACTTGACAGCCGTGGGTTTGGTTTTGGTAGACATGCAAAAGATTTTGCCATTCAGAGTGTAGACCATTAAAGAGAAAGTGAGGGTCTGTGATTAGAGTTAGATCCTCCAGTTTTAGTCCAGCTCCTAATCTCTTGAAATGCCAGAAGCATGGGCCTGTGTGACAGCTGCTATAGACCAAGGAAGGAAGAAAGTCAATCCTTTCTATAAACTCTACCCCAAACTATCATCCACCAAGCTTGTAAGGAAGAATTATGTAAACTGTAATAGGCTACTCCTGCATTTTATGTTATGCGACTGTTGCTTTATAGGGAAAAAAAGGTACATTCAGTTTTTAAGAAGTGATGCGGATTTTGATTTAGTTTACAGAATATGTGGAAAGATCAAAGACAGTCCTAACAATGCACACATTACTGTACTAGTTTCGGCGATGTTAATATTCAGCAAAGAAAACTGTGCAACCCAAGGGTAGTTTTATTTTGGATTGCCTGCTTAGCATAGGAACCAGAGTTCTAATTTCTTCTTGAATTCGGCTTGGGTCATTGTTCTTATGTGCTGCGTGCCCAGGGTATGTACAATTTGTCGGTGGCTTGCAGGGCTTCTACATATGGTGACTCAGGTTGTTCTCTACACCAGTCGTAGAGCCTGTGTTCCACCGCTACTCCTTTCAGCAGTGTGAGCCACTGGAGTAGTGATGCAGCCATTGGGAGGCACTGTCACTCCTTCATAACTCACAGCAAGGCTCTGTTTATGCTAGCAAAGACAAGAGGAAGGGCGGCTGGCCGAGTAGGGAGAGGACAAGTGGTCAGGTAGGTGAAGTTCCCTGTGCAGTTCTGTGTTATCATTTCTTACAATGCCTCCATAGCTCAGCGAATGTCAGCCCTCTCCATCCACTGGGTCCTTTTCCTCTTGAGAAAACAATCACCTCTGCACAGTATCTCAAACAATGTATACAGAGCTTTCTTTGGGGGATTCTGCCTTGCTAAGTAGATCACTAAAGAAGTCAATTCCAAAATGTAATGAGTTTTGCTTTTATTTTTTAATTTTTTTTTATTAATTACAGTAAAAGAATAAAATTTCTAATATCTATCAGTTATCTCATCTATGATAAACCCTCAGCCTTCCACCCACCCAATGACCAACACAGTCATTTTCTTCTGTGGATAATTCTCTTGTTAAGTCCTTATAACAGGGATCTCATACAAAATTTGTCCTTTTGACACTGATTGATTTCACTCAGCATGATCTCTTCTGAATGAGACCATGTTATGAGATGTTTTCTAAAACTGTCATTGTTTTTCATCATAGCATAGTGTTCCATTGAGTATATATACCATCATTTGCTTATCCATTCATCTGTTGATGGACATGGGGGTTGACTCCAACTTTTTGCTATTGTGGACTGCACTACAACAAACATTTGTGCACATGTGTCTGTTTGTGTGACAGCCTTTGTTTCTGAAGGACAAATTTTGAGCAGTGGAATTACAGGATCAAATGACATACCTACTTCCAGGTTTTTAAGGAAGCACCTGATTGTTTTCCAAAGAGGCTGTACCACTTTGCAATCCCACCAGCAGCATAGGAGTGTTCCGATTTCTCCACAGCCTCTCCAGCATTTGTTGTTTTGTGGTTTTTGGATCATGGCCAACCTTGTTGGGGTGAGATGTATCTCATCATAATTTTGATTTGAATTTCTTTAATAGCTAATGATTGTGAGCAATTCTGCATGTCTTTCAGCTGCCTGGATATCCTCTTTAGAGAAATATCTCTATCTCCTTTGCTCATTGATTAATTGGATTATTTATCCTTTTCATGGTGATATTTTGCAATATCTTATAGATTATGGAGATCAGATGTTGGTCTAACATAGAGTTGCCAAATATTTTTTTCCCATATGGCAGGTGATCTTTTAATTCTTTTGGTGAAGTCTTTGGATGAGCAAAAGTATTTGATTCATAGTAGTTCCCATTTATCTATTTTCTCTTCTGTTTATCGTGTTTTGTCAGATTTTGAAGTATGTCTACACTGTGTATTAAAACTTCCATTGTTGGTGGTATTTTATCTTGGATGAGCTTTATCATTTTAGATTTTCTATTTAGGTCTTTTGTCCAATTTGAGTTGGTTTTTGCATAAGGTATTAGATATAGATCTCATTTCAATTTTTTGCAGATAGATATCAAATTTTGCTAGGACCATTTGTTAAAGTGACCGTTCATATCCTAGTTTAAAATCTCGGGGCCTTTGTCAAATATCAACTGTTTGTAGGAAGATGGTGACATCTCTGGGGTCTCAACTCTGCTCCCTTCGTCTGTATGTCTCTTTTTGTACCAGTACCAGGCTGTTTTGACTGCTGCTGCTGTGTGATAGGTTCTAAAGTTGGGTAATGAGAAGCTTCCCAGTGTGCTCTTCTTCTTCAGTAGTGCTTTAATTATCCAAGGTTTCTTGTCTTTCCAAACAAAGTTGATGATTTGTTTCTCCATCTCATTAAAAAATGTTGCTGGAATTTGTATTGGAATGCATTATATAAGTAAATTGCTTTGGATAAAATAGACATCTTGACAATGTTGAGTCTTCCTATCCACGAGCAGGGTAGATTACTCCATTTATGTAAGTCTCTCTTAGTTTCTTGTAGTAAGGTCTTGTAGTTCTCTTTGTAAAGATCTCTTATTTCTCTAGTTAGATTTATTCCTACATATTTTATCTTTCATGGGCTATAGTAAATGGAATTGATTTGATTTCTTCTTTAATAATGTCAATGTTGGTATAAAGGAATCCTACCAATTTACTTATGTTTATGTTCTATCCCATTACTTTGCTACACTCCTCTATTAGTTCCAATATTTTACTTATGGATTCCTTTGGATTCTCTGTATAAACAACCATATCACCTGCAAATAGGGAGATTTTTACTTCTTCATGACGATACAGATGCCCTTTATTTCTTTGTCTTGTCTAATTGCTCTGGCTAGAACTTCTAGCACAATGTTGAATAGAAATGGTGAGAGCAGGCTTCCTTGTCTAGTTCCCGTTCTCAAAGGGATTACTTTCAGTCTTTCATCATACAGGACAATGAAGACAGCTGGCCTTGCATAGATGCTACTGATTGCGTTGAGGAGTTTTCCCTCTATTCCTATTTCTCTGAGAGTTTTAAGCATGAATGGGTGTCGAACTTGGTCAAATGCCTTTTCTACATCAACTGACAAAATAAGGTGATTCTTATCTTTTGTGTTATTAATGTGGTTGATTACATTAATTGTTTGTCTGGTGTTGAACCAGCCTTGCATCCCTGGAATGAAATCAATTTGATCATGATGAATTATTGTTTTTATATGCTATTGAATTCTATTGGCTAGAATTTTTTTTAACTTTTTTTTTTAGTATTACTGAGTGAAAATGTACATCCCCATATAAATTTACATGCCCACCTATATGTAGCTTCCACTGCTCTCCCTGTCTGGTGACAGCATACTATTCCTCTCTGCTCCATACGTGTCTCATCCTCCCAACAGTCTTCTACTGGCTAGAATTTTGTTGAAAATTTTTGCATCTAGGTTCATGAGTGATACTGATCTGTAATTTTCTTTTTTTGTGGGATCTTTCCCTGGCTTTGGTATCGGGGTTATGCTGGCTTCATAGAATTAATTTGGGAGTATTCCATCCCTTTCTATGGTGTGAAATAGCCTCAATAGTATCAGAGTTAACTTTTCTCTAAAAGTTTGGTAGCATTCTCTAGTGAAGCCATCTGGGCCAGGACTTTTTTTGATTGGTAGATTCTTGAGGACTTTTTCAGTCTTTTCCTTTGTGATAGATTTATTAAGTTGATCTACTTCTCCCTGTGATAATCTTGGTAAGTGATTTGAATCTAGAAATTTGTCCATTTCCTCTAGGTTTTCAAACCTATTAGAGTACAGCCTTTCATAGTATCTGTTATGATAGTTTTGATTTCAGCTGGGTCTGTTGTAACAACTCCCGTCTCATTTCTTAATCAGATTATTTGTGTCTTCTGCTGTTTTTCTTTTGTAAGTTTAGCCAAGGGTTTATTACTTTTGTTGATCTTTTCAAAGAACCAGCTTTTGGTTTTGTTAATTTTTTCAAATGTTTTTCTATTCTCTATTTCATTTAGTTCTGCTCTGATCCTTACAATCTGTTTTCTTCTGGTGCCTGAGGGGTTCTTCTGTTGTTTTCTTTCTACTTATTCAAGCTGTAAAGTTAATGCTTTAATCTGGGCCCTTTCTTCTTTCCAGATGTGTGCAGTTACAGAGATAAACTGACCTCTGAGCTCTGTTTTGCTGTATCCCATAGATTCTGGTAGGATGTGTTTTCTTTCTCATTTGATTCCACAAATTTCTTTATTTTGTCCTTGATTTCTTCTATAATCCAAGGCTTTTTGAGCAAAGTGTTGTTCAGTTTCCAGAAGCTTGAATTTCCACCTATGAATTTTCTGTTATTGATTTCAACTTTTATAGCTCTATGGTTTGAGAAGATACTTTGCAGTAAGTCAATAGTTTGGATTTTATAGAGAATTCTTTCATAACCTAACACGTGGTCTACTCTGGAGAATGTTCCATGTGCATCAGAGAAGAAGGTGTACTTATTCGTCAACCCAAACTGTCCTTCTATCTTGAGCTCTCCATCTACTGACCTTCAAGATGATGTTGTTCTCTTTTGCAGCCCCCAGGACACTTTATGGATTCGTTTATGTCCTCATCTCAAAATAGTGTATTGAAGTCCTAATCCTGGTATCTATAAACATGACCCTGTTTGGAAATAGCTCTTTTCTGTTATGATGTTAATGCAGTCATTTCAGTCTAAGGCAAGTCCTAAATCCAATTGCTTCTGAGTTATCCAAATAACAGAACAGGTACAACAGCCCTGGAGAAGGAAGATAGCACATGAGGACCTGTCTGTGTGTGAGAAAAGTCACCCCGGGAACCACTGACAGACAACAGAAGCCAGGTGAGAAGCTCACAGAAGTAACTGACATGACTGAGAACCTGTTTGGGGATTTTAGCCTCCAGAAATGGGAGAAAATACATTTCTGGTCTTCAAAGTTAGCCACTTGTACTTCTGGTACAATAGCACTAGGAAACTAGAAAAGCACTTCCCTGGATAAGAAACGAGAGTTGGGTAGCTTAGGTCAATCCTGCTGGGGAACTGGGTTAAATGCTCTCTCTGTTCATTTTCCTAGACTCGCTTCATTTTCCCCTGCTACATGAGAGCTCTGCTGGCTTCAGAAATGTTAGCTAACTCTTACATGTACAAAGCAGTTATCTGAGACTTCAGAAACCCCTCCTGAGTTGAGTCTTGCTCACCAGGGTCAAGCAGTAGCTGAGCGGGCTTCACCTGCCATCATGTAGCGTCTACAGTCCCTCTCTGCACAGATAAGGTGCAGGGCTTCCTGGAACGGTTTTGTTTTAGTGACAGACTTGCTAGTTCAGAGCAAGGAAAGCAACACATTTAGAGTTCTCGTCCCTTAAGTGGACAAACTCTGATCCAGAGACACAGATCGGAATCCCAGCATGGCCATTCTGGTGAAAGAGTGTGGAGCTGCACCAAGGACAGAGTGTGTTTGTCTGTTTCACTGTAAGCACAGACGGTCTTTTCTCTGCTACCTGAGAAGCCACAATGATGTTATAATAACAGACAATTAATTTACAGATGATAGAACTTATTGCTCATTATTCTGAAGGCTTCAGAGGATCAGGAATGGATCTTCCATCACATCCCTTAAGTGACCTGGAATGATAAGACTGTTTCTTCTCAGGTCAAAATCAGAGTAAGAGAAGGATAGAACCACAGGCTTTAGTGATCTGGGGGAGAATCTTAGCAAAAAACATCACACAGCTAAAAGACTTGTTTGGAAAAGGCTTCCCAGAACTTTCCTTTCTGGGGGAAAGGGAAAAGCTTCCCTTTCTGTCATCTGCCCCATTCATTACAGTAACAGTGAGAGACAGCCCTCATTATGGCTCATATATTTGAAGAAACTCAGCTTCTTTCCCAAGTCTACACAGGTTCACTAGTAGATTTGAAACTAAATAGGAGACCTTTTAACTACAGAAATTAAAATCTAAATCTCAAGACTGTTGAATTATCAGATGGTTTAAAATTCCTTGTCAAATAATTTAGGGAAAAAAAGTAAACAAAAATATCATTGGGGCGAAAGATATCAGAAGGAAGACAGAGACTGAGCACTTGGGGGAAAAATGGTAGGTCTTGACTTGGGCAGAAATATTCTATAAAGTAGCAAATTCTGTCCTGCCTAATATGGGGGAAAACACAGTCAGATAAAAGAAAAAGAAAGTGGATACAGGTGCTTCTAAACTGCACACAGACTTTCTGTCAGCTGTGAGGATCAGCTAAAGATGCCATTTCAATATCTTTTACATTCTTGTGCTGAGCAACGTCATAATGCAAACAGGTGACAGAATCAGGTACATAAAGCTACATGTCACAGACGTACACAGACAACAGGCATTGTAGGTTGTGAGAGCTACATGTACTAAGCCAGCAGTATTTGTCATAGAAAATCGACTCAAAATACTTTAATAAGCTAGTCTCCAACATGAAATACACTTTCAAACCCCAGAGAATTCTTGGGGAAAAGCAAAAACCAGAAACCAAACAGAAAAGTCTTCACTCTCTTAGCCTATCACCCACTCATGTTTGTGTATCAGATCCAGGTCATAAATTTCATTACCTCCCCATTTTCTCTATTACATTGTCCTGTTTCAGAAGCCAAGTCAGCTCTTGTTTATCCGAGCATGCAGTATCAGAGCCAGGCAGAATACTTAAAATACAAATGCTCATATTTAGAGAAATGGTTTTTTTCCTAGTCATAAACAAAAAGAGCTTACAGATGAGAGAGATCACATACATGGCTGTTAGTACAGTGCCCCACGCATAGCATAATTGTGCCCTAGTGTTAACAAGTGTGTATTCAATCAGCCTCAGAACCAATAAGCAAAATAACCGTAAAAACAACAACTCTTGCTGTGCAAAACAGGTCACAGGCTTTCATTTCATACACTAAAAGAAACAGTAAACCTCAGAGATGACGAATGTGCGGAAGTGGAGCATTCTGGTTAAAGAGTATTCATGTCCAACTCTAGGAAGGACGTACTTGACCCATATTTCATGTAAAGCATTCTGCTAGGAGCCATAGATGGCCCAAAGACAAATATATACATACATAAATATATATGATAATAAGAAATACAGGCATACACATATAACTGAACAAAAACTTATAGCTGTGGATTCAGTTTCAACTTCTAGGAACCTACAGAACAGAGGAGAACCGCCTCCCAGGGTTGCTGTGGAAAAGCTAGTCGATTCCAACGGTCACCTTCTGGTTTAACAGCGGTACCTGTTAACCGCTCTGCCAGCAGGTCTCCACATACGTACATACACATACCTGGATGTCTGCATGTGTGTGCGTGTGTGAGACATACAACTGTGTACACATGGCACAAGGTAATCTATAGTGTGTTCTAGTAGCTGTCAGAGAAAAACACGTTTCAGAAGAGAAAGTGCCCTGTGAATGAAACGGTTACTGCTGCGAACAGTCAGTCCTCTGCTGACCACGGGCGTTAGTTTCCTAGGGCTGCTGGAGCAGAATGCCACAAGCCAAGAGCCTTGTAAGAGGAGATTTAGTTGCCTCAGAGCTCTGAAGACTCAAAGTCCCAATGTGGGAATCGGCCATGGCAATTTCTTCTGCAGGCCCTGGGAGAGGCCCTGCTCCAGGCCTCTCCCTTGCTTCTGGGAGCACCAGGCACTGCTGGCCTTGCAGTGGCAGCAGCACTTGGCATCCTTTCTCTGCCACCCTATCTGCATGTGCCTTCTCGTTGACAAGTACACCATGCATGAAAGATGAGGATCCAGCTTACTCCGGTAGGACATCAGGCTAACCCAACTCAGCATCTTTAAAGACCTTATTTCCAAACAGGGTTTTACTCTGATATATATTTTTCAGGGGCAACACAATTCAAACCATAACAGGGACCCTCTGCAGACCCAAACAGTTCCCTTGGTGCAGTGCTGCCCTCTCTAGTATTTTTTCTCCTGTAAACATCAGTCACCAAGAACTCTCAGCTCCATCTGAGACTCAGATTACCAACTGGGATGTGCCTGAGTTCCCCTCCCTATACATAACCTAGTATAATTATTCTGCAGACCCATCATTTCCCATCTTTCAAGGATTATTGCTCTCTATTGTTTTGATGTCTAGTGTTTGGAAAGCCATTGTTCCGTGTATTTGAGCCAATTTTTGTGGTCATTCATGTGGGAGGGTGAACCCAGTTTCTGTCATTCCATCTTGACCACAAGTACAAGTCTTCATTGATTCTTTACTGGTCTTTGAAGAGATTCCTCATTTGCCAGTGAGGAAATGGGACTTTGGGTTGTGAAATAACTTGCTGAAGTTCACACAGGACTCAGAAGCCAGAGTCAGTGTTCACACTGCAATCTCTGAGTAGGGCCCAGATGTCACCAGAATAAGGTGAATGCTTACG
Source organism: Heterohyrax brucei (assembly GCA_028571685.1). Taxonomy (NCBI): domain Eukaryota; kingdom Metazoa; phylum Chordata; class Mammalia; order Hyracoidea; family Procaviidae; genus Heterohyrax; species Heterohyrax brucei. The sequence continues at coordinate 69,116,541 of CM053162.1, read as the reverse complement.
CTGTTTACTCTGGTTTCTGGGAAGACACTCTCCCCTTTTGCACATCTTTCCTTGGCTCATCCTGCCTGACCCATTCTACGATCAGAGTGGTTATATACCAAGGGTGCAGCTTGGCGAATGATTGCTTCTTGTATAACAGTAGAGTTTAGTAGTCAAGACAAGGACTATTTGTCTTAAATCCCGATTACTCTTTGCTTCTTTATAGGAAAAGTTTGACAAGCCCTGGAGAAGAGGAACCAAGGAGTAATTCATATGGTTTTTGTCCTATGTATTTTATGTTTCTCTATGGGTGAACAAACCAGTAAACAAGGCACGGACAGGTTACAGCAAGCAAGGTGTGCACAGGCTCATTTTGTTTACTTACTAACCTACAGAGCCCAAGCTTACATAGGTTCCAATACACTTTGATGTCAAGAAAACCAGATGAAACTGAGCACTACAAATGAACCAGTAACCACAAATCAGCATGTATGTCCTTGCTTATTCGAAAACACATCCCTGGGTTTATCTACTTTAGGGCAAATTGGATTGTGATGACTTATTTGTGGTCAGGAAGCTAGGTTGTAGTTTGCTAGTAAAAGCCTCAGGTAGTAATTTGGAAATTTCTTTTCCTCACCGTGCTCTTTGTAATAGCTAAGAGACTTACCAAGGAAGGGACCAGATGTGCAAAGAGAAGTCATGGAAGATGAAAAGTAAAAAAAAAAAGTAAGTTCCTTAAGGATTTGGGGAGTCTTTGTGAAGCGCAGTGTATCTCACTACTATCTCTCATAATTTTTCAGTCAGTATAAATTCAGAAATAGCCAACTGAAATGAAAAGGCAAAGAGCTGCTTGGAGAGAACAAATCTCAGGCCTTGAAAAAGCCCCTGTATTGCTGCTGTCATGCCAGGTGACCACACAGAAAGTTCAAGTGACCTGTGATTCATGCTACTCACAGCAAGCACAGCAAACTTTTCTTAGGCCTCTAAATGCTACTGGAGCAAAATTCAAATACCTTTTGGAGAAGATTTTGTTCTGTGAGTTTCTAATACTGAGGGCAAAGGAAAGCCCCCTGGGGGCTACAGACTGCACAACTGGTTGTTGTCTCCTGAGCAACATCCCACACGGAGTGAAGAAGGTCTGGTCTTGTGGAGTGATGGATGAGAGGCACTTTAAAGCAAGCAGAACTGGTGCTGTAAACCTGGAGCTTATTGAGTCAGACCTTGCTAGATTGGTTCTGAAATTCTCAGAAGAAGGAAGAAGCAGCATCCTTAGATCAGAGGTAGCTAAAATCCACATCAGCATGAAAGGAATTCCAGATGGCAGACGTCCAAGTTACGTAAAAACATCTTTAACTTATATGGCAGATACAGTAATAATATACTGAATACACAGATATTACATTGCCCAATAATAAAATAAAAAAGGACAGTGATCAATAAATTGATAAATGGGCAATGATCAATAAACATATGAAAAGGTACCCCAATCCACCAATAAGAAATACTAATTAGGGTAGCACTTTCCAAGAAAGAATGCAGAAATGAGGTAACGTAGGAGGCTTCAGGCAGCTGTCCTTAGCGAGGCATGAGCATGGACACACATGTAGCTTTTCAATACTATAATATGAAAAATTGGAGACTATATATCAATATTCAAGCCAGCAGCCATTGAGTCAGTTTCGACTATAGCAACCATACAGGACAGAGCAGAGCTACCCCAAAGAGTTTCCAAGGAGTGCCTGGTAGAGTCAAACTGCTAACCTTTTAGTTGGCAACCATAGCGGTTAGCGGTTAGTGGCACAGTGGTTACCACAGTGCCACCAGGGTTTCTGTGTATCAATACGGAACTGGCTAAATAAATTAAGTCATATTTAGGTATCTTCCATGCTCTACTTTGATCTGTGTGGAGTCTATTCAGATTGGTTGACTTCCTTTTTGATACCTTATTAAAATACTTTACAGTTTTCACTGTATGCATCTGTAAAATATAAAATACGTAACTACATTGTTGTGTGCTCTTAAGTCTATCCATACTCACAGAACCCAACAGGACAGAGTGAAAACGTTCTATGGGTTTCTTAGGCTATAATCTCTATGGAAGAAGTTGTTCAGGTCTTTTCATCCGTGGAAATCCTGGTGTGTTCAAACCACTGACCTTTCAGTTAGCAGCTGAACATTTAACCACACCACATATTATTCTGCCAAGAAAAATTGTTATAAGGATAATCATTTCTCAAAATATATTCTGTGTATATCTTGATGAGTTGAACAATGCCTTAAAGCTGTCACCAGATAATCTTGGTGTACACAGAAAATCATATCACCAAAGTAAAATTACCAAGGACAATAGGTACTTAATGTCATGGGGCAAGGAAACCCTGGTGGCCCAGTCATTAAGTCCTATGGCTGCTAACCAAGTGGTTGGCAGTTCAAATCCACCAGGTGCTCCTTGGAAACTCTATGGGGCAGTTCTACTCTGTATATAGGGTTACTATGAGTCAGAATTGACTTGATCACAGTGGGTTAAGTTTCAAGGTCCTGAAGAAAAGGCTTATCATGACCTCTGTGGACCTTCTGTACCTCTGAAGGAAACCCTGTTGGCATAGCAGTTAAGAGAGACAGCTGTTAACCAAGTTTAAATCCATCAGGCACTCCTTGGAAATTCTATGGGGTGGTTCTACTCTCTTCCATAGCATCTAACTGTGAGTCAGAATCAACTTGACAGTAGTGGGTTGGATTTGGCTTTTGGGTACGTCTGGAAAGAGCTAAGTAAGTTTTCAGGTTAGAAGCTTCACGGGCAAAATGAAAGCAAGGACCCAGCCCCTTCCCTCCCAGGTTCAGTGTTGTACAATTTTCATTGATGGAGAGATCCCGGACAGAGTTCCAATTGTACAAAAGAATTCTGACAGTATAAAGTAAAATGACCACCTGCTTTGTCCTCACTGGTAGAAACTGAGTATAATATATTGTCAGTAAGTTTGACGCCAATGATTTCTGCTCTAAAATTCTGATACTACTAAATAATGCTGTCATTCAGAATAAATCTTCATTATGTTTAAATACAAATTATCTCAGCCCTTGCTTATTTTAGAACGATTTTGTCACTTTTATATAGGAACACAACTTATTTATGTAAACTGCTTTTCCCCAAAAGTCAGTGATTCTACTTTATTCACTTTTGCTTCTGACTGGTTGTGTCAGAGAAATTGAGGCCAAATCAATTTTCTTCCCAAAGTGAACTTCGCCTTCACCTGACCCTCTGGGTGTTTGTAGGTACTTTCTCATTACACTTACAACCCAAGCCAGATTCTGACATACGTACTAGCGAAAGGCATTCCTATTCCTGTTCCTCAGCTTTACCTGAAATACAATGAGCTCTTTCAGGAGTGATGTAATTTTATTGTTGTTGTTTCTTTTTAGGTTAGACATGTTTCTTATTATTATACCTAAATACTGGTCTCACTTCTTTAACTCTGGTTCTCTGCACCTCTGATCACTGGCACACCTCTTGTTCCCCATCTGCACTACTGAGTTACATTTCTGCAGTACTAGTTTTTTATTGCCTCCAAATGAATTAATTGTAGAGAAATAGAAAGATTTCTATCAGAAATCTCCAAATCCTGACAATTGGATTACTTATTTTTGTGGCTTTAGTATTCTTTTTTTTCTGGTAAGCTCTAGAATGAAATAAATGCACAGAGCATACAAAAACATAAATATATTATCTGTATTGGTATTTAGGGCTACAGAGTAGCCAGTTTATATATGGCCTTTCAGGCCCTGGATTTTGGTTCTGCCAAGAAAGTTTGCTAAGCTTCAACCATGCAGGGATTGGTCAGTCTACTACACAAATAAGTTGTGTAACCACCCCTGCAGAGATTGGACAATCACTAGGCAAACTAGGGTACTTACAAAGGAGATTGATCAGCTTTGCTGTTATTCTATGTTTTGAAGTACCAATTCCAAAGAAACTGAGGGAGACTTAACTGTCATTAAAAAGAAACCCTGGGAGCATAGTGCATCTTTTAGACCTGGGGTCCATGTGCTAAGAACCTCCTAGATCTAGGAGACAGAAAGACCTGTAATACTGAAGTATGATAGGTCAGGATGTTAGAAGACACAAGACAGTATGAGCGGTGAGAACCAGGAGACAGGTGCGAGGCAGTCATAGGCCCACAGTGGGAGAGTGCTGAGTGTCTAGCCAGGAGGCTTCCTGGTAAAGCAGGATGCCTCTGGGCACTTACCGGCAGAGCTACAGAGCTGTGACACTTGCTCAAACACAGTGGAAAGGCCAAGTGTCGGCAGAAGCTGACATTCTACCTGCCTTGGAAGCCATCCTGACCAACAGGTCGTGTCTTGTGTTCTTAATTGTTCCTGTTCCAACTCGATGGCACTTGGCTTGGCTCTTACTTCCAAGTTGATCCCGACCCCGAATTGTACCTTGTTACTTTCTCAATGAACTTGTTAATTGTGAGCATGGTCTGTGACTGCTGTGTGGACCTTACAGTGAATTACTGAACCCAGCAGAGAAGTAGAGAGTGTTGTGGGAGGGACACTTCGTGTTAGAATGAGTGGAAAGTTCGGAGAAGGGAGGAAAGTCTGATTTTCACCATTAGGAGTCAGCTTTCAGCTGATGGTGGTTCTCCTTTTCCTTTTGAGAAGTCAGAAGATGTCTGTTCAACCACACTGTGAGGACTACCAGGTGGAATTCTTCACAGTCATTTTTAAAGTTCCGAGATTCTATGGGTAGCCTTTCAGACTCCTTCTCCCTAAACAGCAGGCCTAAACTGACTAAACCAAAAGCAACTCCTTGGTTTATTTCTGTGTGTGACTTAAAATAAATTCAATAAAACAACCACAAAAAATACCAAACCTAGGAGAAGAAAACTTCAGATTCAACTATGAACATAGGATAAGACTTAAATGAAAGGAAAATTTCTATATGTGAAAATTTTTTAGTATTTTCTTGATCTCCCTTAACATACTATACCGTATATTAAATACAATTCGTGAAAAGCACTGTAAGTTTTTTTTTTTCTAGAACTTAAAAAGTGATTCTCAAGTTTATCTGCTGCTGTTAGGTGCCACTGAGTCAGTTGCAACTCATAGGGACCCTCTGCACAGCAGAACGAAACGCTGTCTTGGCTTGTGCCATGCCCACAATCATTTCTATACCTAAGCCCATCTTTGCAGCCACTGTGTCAATCCATCTTGTTGACGGTCATCCTCTTTGTCATGGACCCTCTACTTTACCAGGCCAAATTGATCTGGAAAGGTATATAAGTCCATACTGGTCACAGAGTAGATCTTCAGAAAATAGTGACAGAGGTATATTATACATATTGTTGTACATGGTTATGAAAATTTAGCAAGTCCAATATGGGTCTTGGGTCATCAGAAATGCTTCGTCAAGATTTCTGAGCTAAAATTAAAGTGTCACAGAGCTGCACTCCCTCCTGAGGTAACAAGAGGGAATCATTCTCTTGACTCCCACAACGTCCTGTGGGTGTCCACTGACCCTCGGGTTTCTGGGCACGTATCTTCAATGTTGAAGTCCCGCTTCTTTGAATCTGTGCTCGCTCTGCTTTCCCGTCCCTGCTCCCCTGTGTGTCTGGCATCTCCTTTTACCCGTCTGTCACAAGGACACTTGGGATGACATTGAGGGCCCACTCAGATCTTCCAGAATAGTCTCCTCATCTCAAAATCCTTAATTTAATTGAATCTCAAAAGATTGGTTTTATGTATAAAGTACCATTCTCAGGTTCCAGAAACTGGGACATTGTAGTGAGTTTGATTCTATTCCCAAACAACATGTCCAGGTTCTAACCTCCAGTACACTGCTTCCACACTCGTGTGTTTCCAAACTGAAGCAAACCTCCTTGCAACGTGTAACTGAATACGCGCTCTGCTTGGTCTATGTAGCCATTGGCTATGGAGTTGACCCAAAGGGAATCAGCGATGCTTGGCTATGAGAATGCTCACAGAAACAGCTTTTTTTTTCAATGAACAACAAATGGGCAACTCTAAAGACTAACTACATGAAAGGTAGTATACTCACATCATTTATGTATTATTCACCATGCAAATGCTAAACATTTTGCAGTGAAAGAATAATTAGGATAAATGTCTTTCCAGTATGTCAGGAAGTGAACGTGAAAATGGAAGAACCTGAACGTGCTCTATGAACATACGTGTTGGCCGTTACATGCAGAAAGCCATGGAAGCAAGTCGTAGCCGTGGTCACTTGCTCTGTGTTTCATCTTCGTGCTTTTCCACTTACTTTCGATTTTATAATTTCTCATCTATTCTTATATTATCCCTTATTTTTATCTTTGAAATTGCCTATGCATACATTAGTTTTCCATATGAGTCAGAACGGACTTGATGGCGAACACAGCTTTTCTAACTGTCTAGGTAATTTGTACAAGCATATTGTGTGGGGTCTGTGTCTGTTTTAAACTAAAAACGCATAAACACATACAAAACAGAAAAACAAATCACCTGAAATCCAGTCATGGTTTTAGGGTCTTTCTTTTATCTGAAAGTCCTGGTGGTGTAGTGGTTAGGGGTTAGCAGCTGCTAACCTAAAGGTCAGCAATTTGAATCCACGGGACGCTCCTTGGGAATGCCATGGGCCAGTTCTACTCTGCTGATACGGCCACTGTGAGTCGGAAATTGACTCAACAGCATTAAGTTTTTTGCTTGTTTTTTCCTTTATCAGTTAACAGATACATGCTTCATACATAGCACATTTTAAGTTTCCTGAACAGTGAAAACCAGTGTTGTGAAGATCACTGTTAGATTTTTAGAACTGGTGAAGGATGATTTCTGATTATGTGGTTCCATGCCCCAGTGATATAAAACGTTGTGTGGGCAGTGTCTTTTTTTTAGCAAAATGTTCTGTTAGGAAACTCTGAAACAATAGGGATTGCTGAGAAATTTCTGCTTTTATAATTTTTTTAAGTCAAACTCAGAAAATAGATGGAAATCTTATTTTAAAGACATGTTTTATGTTTGCCTTTGCTTCTTTCCCAGTTTAGCAGAGACAGTGAAGAATTCAAATTATATCATGTCTTTGGCCTCCATTCCAGCTGTGTTTTGTGTTTCTCAAATGCATCCAGTGATTTCCAAACAGCTGGTTTTCTCAACCATGTTTTACCCCAATTATCTTTCTCCGTGATCTTCAGAGCGATTTCAAATATTTTTTTTTCTGATGAAATACACATTTATGGTAAAAAGAAAACAGAAATGAAGAAGAAAATCAGTCATCTCTAATCCTACCAGCTAGTGATAAATAATGTTCCTATCTTCTTTTTTTTTTTTATCACTTGTCATTTTTTTGATGCACTCACAAACAATTATAAGCCCACTGGACGTGTTGTTTTGTAAATGCTGCACTTCATAATCTATCTTTAATATTATTAAGGAGACCTCTGAAATAGCAGAAACCCTTGTGACATGGTGGTTAAATGCTGCGTGGGTTAACCAAAACGTCCTCAGCAGCAATCCAGCAGCTGGATGCTCTATGAATCAGGGATCCTCTGTCCTGCAGGGTCACTATGAGTCAGAACTGACTGGACAGCAGTGGATTTGGCCGTAGGTTGGAAACAGCAGCACGCTGATGCTCTCTACCGTCACCTGCTCCCCCTCCCCAGGGTCCGTTATGTTAAAAACATCTCTCACGCTGGTCAGGCCTAAGAACATGGACTTCTCCATGACGGCTCGCTTTTACAGCCCACCTCCAGTCGTCACCACGTATGGGTCCCTTTGCCTCAAAAATAAAGTATGTAACCTACATTCTTTCTTTCCGTTAATAACTCCTTAGTCAGGTTTCGTAATCTCTTTCTGGTGGATAATACAAGCCTCCCTACCTCCGCCGCTGACACCCCTGAAATAAAAATAAACAGCTGCCATTGATTCAAGGGAAACCCCAGTGGCATAGTGGTCAACTGCTATAGCTGCCAACCAAAAGGCTGGCAGTTTGGTTCCACCAGGCGCTCCTCGGACACTTGGTCACCTTCCAGAGCAGCAACCTCTGTACGACAAAACACTGCCCAGCCCCGTGTCACCTTCATGATAACTGGTGCATTTGAGTCCGTTTCCGAGGCTGTGATGTCCATTGGTCTCACGGAGGGTTTTTCCTCCTTTTCAGTGGCCTTCCGCTTCACCAAACAAGGTGTGCTTTTTTAGGGACTGTTCTTGCCTGATAGCACTCGCAAAGTAAGCAAGTCTAACTCTTGTCATCCTTGCTTTTAAGGGAGATCCTGGTTGTATTTATTCCAAGACTGATTCATTTGCTCTTTGGATAAACCCAAATTCTATCTCCATCAAGGTAATTCAGACTCACAGTGAGGCTATGGGACAGAAGAAAATGTTTCTACAGGGTTTCCAAAGAGCGGCTGGTGGATTTCAACTGCTGACCTTTTCATTAGCAGCAGATTGCTCTAACCATTGGACACCCAGGGCTCTGTTCTTCTGAGAGCTCCTGACGTTTTTAGTATTCTTCCCCACCACAGCTGGAACACAGCACTGTTTTTTCTTCTTCTTCCTCTTGTTATCTAACTTTAACAAGAAAGGGCATTTGATTCCATCTGGTGACCTTTTGGTTCTCAGCTGAGCTCTTAACCACCACAGAGAACTCATTTGAACATCTTTGGAAGTGACTTATCACAAGGAAGTGTGGAAACAGAAGATCCTTCTTATTTGGGTAAATTCCTCCACTCTCACCTGTTCTTTATCTTGCTGTAGCTAGGTACCATCATCAAAGCACAAATCAAGGAAAGCCTGTTGCTGTGGCATCTATTCTGACTGGCAGCAACCCTATGGAGCAGGCCCCAGACATGGGGTGACCCTACGCAAAACGGAACGAAACACCACTCTGTCCTCGCCCAGAAGTACCAGCCACAGACCCTAAAAGACACAGTTTGAGTCACTCTTTTCTGTTAAAGCTTTTATCTGAAAGGTCATTATTAAAATGCTTACGTATAGGAATCTCAGCCCTGCTTAGGAGCCCATGTGTATTTTTCAGACAAGCACAATTAGCATGACCAAGGAAAGACAAATGTAACGTCTTCACTTATCGTTGCGTCTGATGGGGTAGTGGTCACGGAGCAGCAGGCAGAGATCTGCAGGCCTGAGACGGGTGAAGAGACGTGCTGAAGAGGAAAATGCCGAGGGGCACAGCAGAGCCGTCAGTGGGGTACGTAGGCTTCCCCGGAGGCAGAAAAGGGACATAGAAAATTTGAAGCCCAAACAGCAGACAGCTGGAGGACTCAGAGGGGGGGACCGTGCGGTCACCTCTCCCCTCAGTAGTCAGTTTACATGAGGCCACTCCTCTGTAGGGGCAGTGAAGATCTCTTTTGGTTCTCCTTCTGTTTAGAGTTGTCTGCCTTTGATGCTGGAGTCCCCGTGTGATACAAGGAAACCCTGGTGGTGCAGTGGTTAGATGCTACAGCTGCTAACCAAGTGGTCAGCCGTTTGAATCCAGCATGTGCTCCTTGGAAACCCTATGGGGAGGTTCTAGTCTGTCCTGTAGGGTTGCTATAAATCAGAACAGGCTCAATGGCACAGGGGTGTTTTTGTTGTTGTTGTTTTGTTTTGTTTTCTGGTCTAGGTGGTACAAAGAGATGGTGTGCTTACCTACTAGCTGAAAAGTTGTAGACTCAAGTTCACCTAGAGGAACCTTGGAAGAAATGACTGGCAACCTACTGAAAACCTGACATCAGAGGCCCTGGGGAACCACATTTTACTCCAAAAGACCTGGGGGTTCCATGCATTCGAATCAACTTGACAGCAACAGGTTTAGCTTTGCTTCTAGGGTGCTGTGTCTGGTAGATGAACGCGTGGACACAGGGCGCATGGATCAACATAAGAATGTTGTGGACGCCAGTAGGGCCACCGTCTTGTGTGCGGTGCCTGTTGGCTTGCTCTTGAGTGGGCCCTATGATGCCCTTGGGTTGTCATCTTCAAATCTTATAGATATATATATGTATTTTTTATCGTAATTGAATGAGTTTAAAATTCAAGTCATTCTTGCATACCTGCCTCTCTGCAACTCTGTTTTCTCTCCTCACCCTGTGGCAGCACACTCTTCTTCTTCCTCTTTACTTCCAGTATCTGCTCAACCAACACTTGTCTCCTGTTCTCCAACCTCTCCTCTTCCCTCTAGGAAAAACCACTAGGACAGCCTCATATATATATATATATATATATATATATATATATATATATATATATATATATACGCACACATATATATAGGTATACAGAACCATAAAGTGTACACACCACACACGTCACTCTGTGTCCCTGAGTCCAGCCCGTTCTTTTTCTCAAGTGTTTGTATCAATACTGGTTTCGGGTCTAGGATAGCAGCAAGTCTAGGAGTTGTGTTCACAGGGACCCTCCAGGCTGTCAGACCATCAAACCTGGTCTTCTGGTAGAATTTTTGATCTGCAAACCTCTTTTTCTAGTGCTACATCAGGGGTTCTACTCTGTGTTTCCTGTCAGGACTGTCTTTTATGGTGGCTGGGTACTGTCTGGTTTCTACTGGTCTCACGCTGATGAAGGACCCAGCCATATGGGTCCTTCTCTCTCCTGGGCTCACTTTTCCTCAAGTCTTTGATGTTCTCAGCTGTCATCTGTTCCGGATGAGTTGGGGCCAGTTGATGTTCCTCAGATGGCAGCTTGCTGGCTTTTAAGACTCCAGATGCCACTCTTCAATGTAGGGTACAGAAGACTGTCTTAGCAAATAGTAAGTGACTTCAGTGTCCCCTGAAAACATGGTCCCCAGACCCCTGTCCCTGCTACTCTGTCCTTTGAAATCCTGGGTTGAATTTAGAAAACCTTTTAGCTTATGATGTAGTCCAGTTATGCTGACCTGCCTTCTACTCTGTGCTGTCCTCTCCTTCACTAGCAGAATTTCTAGCAACTGTCTAATCTACTAATAGCCCTCTCCCTTCCTCCCCACCCTTGTAGCCATTAAAGAGTCTTGTCTTCTGCGCCTACATCCTTTTTTAAGCCCTCACAATAGTGGTCTCATACAATACTTGTCCTTTCGCAGCTGACTGATTTCATCAGCTTAATGTCTTCCAGTTAATTCCAGATTATGAGATGTTTCCTAAAATCATCACTGCTCTTTATCATTGCATAGTGTTCTATTGTGTATACATGCCATAGCTTATTTATTTATTCTTCTGTTGATGCGAACCTAGGTTGATTCTCTTTGCTATTGTGGGCAGTGCTGCAATAAACATTTGTGTGAATGTCTCTGCTCATGTGACAGCCCTTATTTCTGTAGGGTGTACTCCAAGCTGTGGGACTGCTGGGTCATATGGTATTTCTAGTTCTAGCTTTTTAAGAAAGCACCAAGTTGCTCTCCAAAGAGATTGTACCATTTTCAAAATACTCACCAGCAGTGTGGGAGAGTTCCAATCTTTCCACAGCCTCTCCAACATTTGTTGTTTTGTGTTTTTTGGACTATTGCCTACCTTGTTAGGGTGAAATGATACCTCATTGTAGTTTTGATTTAGGAAGTCTTAAATATTTTTTCAACAAAGGCTAACATATTAAGTTTGTACTAATGCACTCCCCCCCAAAACACAAATAAACAAATAAACAAATCTGTTGCCAGTGAGTTGATTCCAAGTCACGAGGATTCTGTAGGACAGAGTAGTACTTCCCTATAGGGTTTCTAAGAAGCAGCTGGTGGCTTTGATCTGCAACCTTTTGGTTAGTAGCCAAGCTGTTAACAATTGCATAAGCTCTGGTCCCTGCATATTATGTGGTCATTCCTGAGTGTCAAAAAAGCAGCTAGTTAGAATCCAAGCTTTCCAGGGTTGGAAATTTTTAGTCATATATTGCTGCTATGGAAACCCTGGTGGCATAGTGGTTAAGTGGTATGGCTGCTAACCGAAAGGTCAGCCATTCAGGTCTGCCAGGTACTCCATGGAAACTCTATAGAGCATTTCTACTCTGCCTACAGGATCTCTATAAGTTGGAATCGACTTGACGGGGATGGATTTATTTTATTTTATTATTTTTTTAATATGTATAGAGCTGATATAACAGAAACACCACGAGTGGATGTCTTTAACAATGAGAAATTTATTTTCTCATAGAAAAGTGGGCTAAAAGTCCAAATCTAGGGTATCAGCTCCAGAGGAACTCTTTCCCTGCTGGGTCTGGAGGAAGGCCCGTGTCATCAATCTTTCCCTGGACTGGGAGCTTCTAGGTCTAGGGACCCGGAGTCTAAAGAATGCACTCTCATTCTGGTACTGTTTCTTTCCTGATGCTATGCGATCTTCTATTCTCTGTTTCCTTCCCTTCCCTTTATACCCCAAGAGGTTGCCTCAAGGCAAAATACAATCCTACAGATTGAGTTCTGCCTCACAAACACAACCACCACAATAGCCAAACCCCTTCATTAATATCATAGAAGCAAGCTGACAATTTATAGGAACCTGATGGGCTAATGGGTAAGTGCTGGGGTTGTTAACCATAAAGACGGAGCATTCAGAACCACCAGGCACTCTGGAAACTGTACGGGATAGCTGCAGTTGGTGCCATAGCGCTGCTGTGAGTGTGAGTGGACTCAACAGCAATGGGTTTTTTAGAACCATCACACAATACTAGGAATCGTGGCATAGCCAAATTTCTGCATAAATTTGGGCAGGGGCGCAAAATTCAATCCATGTCAAAAATAAGGCCTTATTTTGTTTGGAGAGTCGGAGGTCTTAAGGGCACATAAGGAGGTGGTAAGCCCAAACCCACAGCCTTCCATTGGATGCTGACTCATAGTGGCCCTAAATGGCAAAGTAGAACTGCCCCGCAGAATCTCCAAGGAGCACCTGCTCGATTTTGACTGCTGGCGTTTTGGTTAGCAGCCCTGGCAGTTTACCGCGATGTCACACAGAGATGGGAAAGAAACATGAAACGACATCTCTCTTTTCCTTAGTCTCGTGCATTGTTTTTATTACATAGTGTCTTTTTACTCTTCTACTTTTCTTTTATTAATCTCTCATTTTCCTGACACCCAATACACTAAATATGTGCCATAAGAATTGTGTTTCAAACAATGCATTTTCCCCCCTGTGGCAATGAAATATTAAAATAACTTATACTGCTTTGATAAATGGAGTTATTTGAACTTCACAAAGCACTAGGAAAGAATTTATAGTGTAACTGAATAATAAACGCAGGTAGTTCACGCTGTTGAGGACGGGAAGGAGGCTTGGAGCAGCGTGGGTCTCCTCTCATCTCGTATATCTATTCCAATTTTCACATCTCAGGTCCGTTCTAGTCACTGAAATGCCACATAAACTTCTTTGACATTTAATTATATTATGTACATTCTGGGTACTATAGAAGGGCCGACGGAATTAAAACTTCATTGAGTGTTCTCCTGGCTGCTCACCAATGAAATGCTATCTGAAAAGAGACAGTGGTTAATGAATGCTGAGGGGCGGAGGGTCCCGCAGTAAATTCTCCAGCCTGAAGAGACTCTATGCAAGACCTGAGAGTGGCGGCTTCCCAAACTGGGCTTTAAATTCACTGGAGATGTTGGTTAGGATTGAAATGAGATTTAACAGACTCACCACAAGCTTGATAGGAGCCTTGTATCACCAAACACACCGCAAACCAAACCCAGGGCCGTCGACTCCAATCCGACTCGCAGCAACTCCATAGGACAGAGGGCAAGTGCCTCGTAGAGTTTCCAGGGAGGCCTGGAGGATTTGAACTGTTGACTTTCTGGTTAGCAGCTGCAGCACTTAACCACTGCACCAAGGTTTCCTATATTACCAACAAATACTCAGTGGTGCCATAAAAGAAAGATGTAGCATCTTCTGAAATCTCAGCCTTGAAAACCCAGTGGAGCAATGCTGCTCCTTTCCACTGGGGATGTCTTGAGTCGAAACCGGCTTGACACTGACTGTTTGGCAAAATAGACTCTCAACAATGGTCTACTTCAGAGGAAAGCGTGGTGTTCAACGTGAACCATCCATAACATAAAGCCAATAATCATGCTGAATTAAGTATGTATTACCAAGAGATATTTATGGACAAAGTAGAACTGCTCCATAGACTTTGCAAGGCACCTGGTAGATTCGAACTACTGACATTTTGGTTAGCCGTTGTAGTACTTAACTGCTACAGTTAGAAGCTGAGTGCAAACCCTTTGTGTCACCAAGAGACCTTCATTTTCTAATAAGGCAATCTCTTCGCATGAGATAAAAATTTAATCTGAACCAGCACCTGTTCCAAATATCTGTCCCGAAATAAGCTTCCCCGAGGTTAGATTTTGAGAAACTTTTTTTTTTTTTTTTTGCTTAAAAAACAAAACAAAATTCCTTTAGACCCACTTGAGAAGGAATATACATATATTTCACCAGCTAAGTGCTCATAGAAAACCACCGCACTGGAGTATTGCTTATAGGAAAAATTTTTCTTTACTTAATTCATCAACAGTGGCTTAATTTTGTTTCCATGTGACAAGGACCATCTTTCATCAGACTTCTCTTCAAATGCCTTCCATCTTTGCTTGTCTTTGCCTCATGTCACAGAAATAAGAAGGACTTAGGTCTGTGGACAATTTTCGGGACCAGAAGCCTCCAAGACAAAATTATCTATTGCGATTTTGTGCTTTATAATTTGCCATATCTTTCCAGTCTATATTTTTCATGGAATCCATATATTTTAGGTTCAAACTGTGAAGTTCTGTGAGCAGTAGAAGAAACAATACCAGACAGCAAAATATGATGACCTCAGTGAAGGTCACATTAACATTAGATACATTCCTTTGTTTGAAAATTTGGGGTTGAATTTTAGATTATCTCACCTCTGCTGGTGGTGTAGTCGGTTAAGAACTATGTCTGCTAACCAAAAGGTCAGCAGTTCCAGTCTACCAGGTGCTCCCTGGAAGCTCCATGAGGCAGTTCTACTCTGACCTTCAGGGTCTCTATGAGTCAGATCCGACTCAACGACAGGGGCTTTTCTGGTTTTTACCTCTGCAGAGGAGGAATGGGTTAAATGAAGGAAAATGGCGTTTTTTTTTTTTTAATAAACTTTTCATTTTAGAGTAGTTTTTCATTTCTACAAAAGTTATAAAGGTACAGAGAGTGCGGACATACCTCACACTCCATTTCGTCTACCGCTAACATCTTACATGAATATTACATTTGTACTACATTGTCACAATTAATGAATCAGCACCAGCACATTATTATTTTTTTAAAGTCTGTTCAGATTTCCTTAGTCATCTCCTAATGTCCTTTTACTGTTCCAGGACTCAATTAATATGTCAAATTACATTTAGTTGTTATGTCTCCTTAGAGTCCTCTTGGCTGCAACAGCTTCTCGGACTTGCCTTATTTTTGATGACTTTGGCAGTTTCGAGGAGTCCCGGCCAAGAATTTTGCACATGCCCTAAAACGGGATTCAACTGATGTTTTCTCATGATTCAACTTATGTCATTGGTTTTGGGTAGGAAGACCCTGGAGAAAAGAACAGTTCTCATTGCATCATAGCAACATGATTTGGCACCAACGGATATTGACCTTGAGAGCCTGTTCTCGGTAACGGTAGTCCAATTTTTCCACAATGAAGTTCCTCTTTTCTAGTCTACAATTAAGAAATGGGGAGCTGTGGTTCTTCTCTGTGAGGGCAGAATGGCTGCATACGTCATTGAGAATCATTGCTAACGGAAGATTGTTCTATTCTTCTACATTTCCTCACTTATGCAAACACTTGTTTATATCAGCTTCAACTCACTCATAGTCACTGACATTACACTTTTATCATTAATCTAATGTCAGGATACTGATTTTATTGCTCACCTTTTTTCCAGTTCGTCCATTGGGAGTTTTTTCAGTTGGCTTTTGTGTCCCTTTGATATAACGTCTATTTTTAATAATTGTATAATCACAGTATGAATTGCTCCTCAGCATCAAGAAAATAGAAATCCTCACAACTGGACCAGTGAGCAACATCATCATAAACCAAAAAACGATTTAGATAGACAAGGAGTTACTTTACTTGGGTCCACAAGCCACGCCCATGGAAGCAGCAGCCAAGACATCAAAAGACATGCTACACTGAGAAGATCTGCTCCAAAGAACCTCTTTAAAGCATTGAAAAGTAAAAATGTCACCTTGAAGACGAAAGTGTGCCTGACCCAAGTCATGTTATTTTTAACTGCACCGTATGCATGTAAAAACTGGACAATGAACAAAGAAGACAGAAGCAGAATTGAAGCCTTTGAATCGTGGTGCTGGAAGAGAATGCTGAACATACTATGGACAGCCAAAAGAACAAACAAATCTGTTTTAGAAGAAGTGCAACCCGAATGCTCCCTGGAAGCAGACACGGTGAGGCTGCACCTTACACACTTCAGACGTGTTGTCAGGAAGGATCAGTCCCCGGAGACGGACATCGTGCTTTGTAGAAGAGAAGGTCAGCAAAAAAGAGGAAGACCCTCAACCAGATGGACTGATACAGTGGCTACAACAGTGAGTTTAAGCATAAGAATGATTGTGGACACGGCACAAGACCGAGCAGTGTTTTATTCTGCAGTGCATAGGGTCGCTATGAGTCAGATCTGACTCAATGGCACCTCACAACAACATAGTCAAAGAAATATTAAAAAGGCTTCAGATCCACAGAAATACATCTTACTTTTGGCAGAAAAAGTGTGTCTCACATCCTACTCAGTCACGGCATCATGACCACCTTCTGCCGTTACTGAAATGACCGCCAAGTGGTGAGAACCAAAAGAGGCAGTATCTGTACCCAACAGAAAAGTGCCTCATGTTCCTCCCCAAATTCCACTACCCATGGGTAAGTCTTACCTAAAAAGAAGGGCTATGCGTTCATCTCTGTGTAAATAAAAGTAAACACTGTGAAGAGCAAAGCATCTCTACAGTACACAATCTCTAAGCAGATACAGACAATCAGATGCTACCCATGGTTTGCTCTAGTGGCATGAAGAATTGTAAAGTGGGACAAGCACGTTTCTAAAAGCACTACATCCCTGTTCATCGGCCCTGTTTCAGCAGAAATCGCCTCACCCCAGGACACTCAGTGGTCTCTGCCTGCTGGGTTGACCCAGCTTGTCACAGGAAAAATATCTCATAAACCAAATCACGGAGCACCCAGTAAATCATCTACTGTTTTGAATTGTTGCTTTAATGCAATTCCATTCAGCTGATGTTATCCAGCAGTAGCTCTATGCTAAACAAAGGCCTCCTGGGAAGACAGACACCTAAGTATTTATCACTCAGTGTGATTAGAGCACCGTTTTTTTTTAAAAGAAAATATATATATATCTCCTTGGGAATTGATTTTTATGAATGATATTTACTTATTTGAATAACATTGTGAGAACAAAAAGCTTATAGCAAATGAATCATTAATTGTGACATTTTAGGCTGATATAAGAAAACACCTTTGAGTCAGTTCTAACTCATAATGAACCTGCAGCTAGGAGATATGAAAATATGGAGTTAAAAAAAGAAGAAAAATTTTGTTCTTCATCCCACTGATGAAACCTAGAAAACTGACCAGAGGTATCCTGTCACATCTATGGAACTGATTTTTCCACCACTCCTGCTATTATGGGTTGAATTCAACTCCCCCCAGAACACATGTGTTGTAACTTTTAACCCTTACACCTAAGGCTTTTATTTTTTAATTTTCTATCTGTGATTATAATCCTATTTGGAAATGATGTTTCTTTGTTATATCATGAATCAGTATTAGTTCAGATTGTCTTAAACCCATCTCTTTTGAAATCTAAAAGGTCACGTCAAACCAGGAGAAGCAAAAACAAGGAAGGACAGACGCCACACCACATGAAGATCACTAAAGAATGAAGGCACAGAAGCTGGAACGAGACAAAGACATATCCCAGAACTGACAGAAAGAGAAAGTTGTCAGCTTGAATTTGGACTTTTAGCTTCCTAAACTGTCAGGAAGTAAGCTTCTCTTGATCAAAGCCACCCACCTAAGGTTCCTCCACTATAGCAACACTCGATGACTAAGACCTCTGCAACACACCTAAGAAGCACCTGCTGGCATGATAGTTACAAAACTCATTGCTGTTGAGTCAATTCTGACTCACAGAGACCCTAAGTGCTTGGGTACTAGCCAAAATGTTTGCAGTTCAAATCCACACAGCAGGTCCATGGGAGAAAGACGTACATACTTGCTTTGGTAAAGACGGCAGCCAAGAAAATCCGATGGGGCAGTTATACTCTGTTATACAAGGTCTTTGTGGGTCGAAAGTTGATTTGATGATGCCTAGCCATAGAGCTATGCATTGGAATGGACTCAAGGCAATGCGGTTGTTTTGTTTTTTTTTCTTTAACTATAGCCAATACCTTCACATATAAACATGCATTGGCCACTGTATTCTTAACACTAGCACACAATCTACTAACATAGCATACTGTATGGGCTCAGTAAACATTTCTTGTTTGCGTATGCTTTGGACCAGTCATTCTGCTTCTAGGACTGAACCCCCTAGATAGTCTCACTTGTGCAAGATAAAATATATGTGGGATTACTAGCTGTAGCATTTTTATATTAGCAAAAGATTTTAAGCAGCTTCTTGTTGTTAGGCACTGACTTATAGCGGCCCTGTGTGCCACAGACCCTAGGGTCGCCATGAGTCGGATCCGCCTTGACGGCACTTGGCCTGGCTGGCTATGTGCCACAGAACAAAACATCGCCTGCTCCTCTACCAGCCTCAGGATCTTTTTGCTTCAGCCCATTGTTGTAGTCGCTGCATCAATCCGTCCCAGCGAAAGTCTTCTTCTTTTCCACTGACACAACACTTGACAAAGCGTGAGGCTTTTCTCCGGGGACTGATTCCTCCAGGCAACATGTCCAAAGTGAGAAAGTTACAGGATCATTTGGTTTGTATTTTTTTCTAGACAGATCTGTTTGTTCTCTTGGCAGGCCATAGTATATTGAATAACCTTCACCAACACCATAATCCAGCGTCATCAGTTCTTCTTCAGTCTTCCTTACCCATCATTTGGCTTTTGCATGGATAGGAAGGGGTGGACAATACCAAGGCTTAGGTCAGGCACACTTTAGTCCTCAAGGTGACATCTTTGCTTTTCAGCACTGCAAAGAGATCATTTGCAAAAGAGTTGTCCAATGCAAAGTGTATTTTGCTGAATGCTGCTTCCGTGAGCATTGATTGTGGAACCAGCTACAATGATATCCTTGATGACTTCAATCCTTTCTGTTTTTTATGATGCTGCTTACTAGCCCAGCTGTGAGGATTTTCATTTTCTTGATGTTGATGTGTAACCCACACTGAAGGCCGTGGTCTCGGATGGCGTGCTCCAAGTCCTTTCCATTTTCGGCAAGCAAGGTTGTGTCATCTGCATGTCATAGATTATTAATGAGCTGTCTTTTTATCCTTATACCAAGTTCTTCTTCATATTGCTCAGCTTCTCAGATTATTTGCTCAACATACAGATTGAATAAGTATGGTGAAAAGACATAGGCCCGACACACACATTTCTTTACTTTAAATAACATAGTATCCCCTTGTTCTGTGCTAACATCTCTTAATCTATGTACAGTTTCCTCACTAACACAGTTAACTGTTCTGAAACTCCCATTCTCCACAATGTTTACATAATTTGTTATGATCCACACAATCAAATGCTTTTGCATAGTTGGTAAAACACATGTAAACATGCCTCTATTATTCTCTGCTTTCAGCCAAGATCCATCTGACATCAGCAGTAATATCTCACATTGCGTGTCCTGCTCTGAATCTGACTTGAACTCTAGCAGTTCCCTGTTGATATACTGTCATAGTTTTTTTTTTTGAATGAATCATCTTCAGCAAAATTTTGCTTCTCTGTGATATTAATGATATTATTTGATAATTTCCACATTTAGTTACATTATGTTTCTTGATAACAGACATATATGAATTTTTCCAGTTGTTTGGCCAGGTAAATATCTTCAGATTTCTTGGCATAGATGAGGGAGCATTTCCAATGCCACATCTGATTGTTGATTAGTATACACTGTTTCATTTGAGTGACACAAAGAGCTGGGAATCCAGGTAGAGACTTTGCAAAATCTTAAGACTGCTGAGTAAGAGCATTAGAGATAGCAGGGAAAATTGATTTTGTATCAGAGATAAATGGAATTGAGTAGAATGACACGGATTGGAAAGATATAAAATATTAATGTAGCAGAAAGAATTCCTGTATTTTGGTCATTTTAATTGCCCCCAACAACAGTGGGGCCATTCTGGAAACCACTATATTCTTCCTTTAACTTTTCCCTTGCCTTCTCTCCTTTCTCTAATACTTTGCTTTTCAAAGTTATTTCTTCTTTTTTCTTTTTATTTATATTTTTGAAGAACAGGTGTTTATAAATCCTTAGATGCCTGTCTCCATTTAATCTTTCTCAAGCAACAGGTAGAGTAAAGAGGAGATCAAGGCCCTAAGTCAATCCTACTTACTTACTGCCTGGAGAAGGTGACCTTGCTGGCATCAGATAGAATCTGTTAGAGAAAAGACTGTATGAAAAAGGATTAGGGAGAGAGATTTGAGGAGATCTGTTTACCTCATTCCAGTGCACACAGCTCTCAGACTGTAGTCTGCTGGCTGCCTGGACTATCAGAAATAAAGAAATCTGCAGTGCATTTCCTGAACCTTGTCTAGAACACAATGCTCTCCAGAATTACCTGAGATTTGTTAAAGAATGGAGGTGCTCAACAGATCTATTGTGATGAATCATAATCTACATAGGTAGGACCCAGAAATCTGTATTTTTCTAAAAGACCACAATATGATCTTTATGACCAGCCACTGTTGTACTTTTTGACATGGCTAGGTCATTATTGAAAACTGGCATTATGCAAAAATGGGAGATGAACACAAGATCACAAAATAGTATGTGGGATACATGTGTCCCTCTGGACCCAAGAGTTGGTAAATGTAGGTGTGTGCTATATGTTTCACTGATAATGAAAGAGTTACGGCCAGACAGACATCATCAATGCACAAAATAGTTGGAGAGTAGATTTTTCAGTATTGCTCTAAATGTGAGCCAAAAGCAAATGCCGTCGGATCCGACTCACGGCAACCCTAGGGGCCAGGGTAGAACTGACCCCTAGAGTATTCAAGGAGCGCCTGGTGGATTTGAACTGCTGACCTTGTGGTTAGCAGTGGTAGCACTTAACCCACTACACTACCGTTCTAAATGTGAAGTGTTCGTTAAAAAGTCGATAAGCAAGGAGCGGGTAGGAGTAGGTGTGATTAGTTATTGTGTTACGAGCTATTGTGTCTCGTATTAGTTCATGTCTCACAGACATGAGTTCAACACTCTCCAGTTGGTGACTGTGGCCAGAAAGCACTCTCACTTCTTTACATCCCTGTCTTTATCCTTTCTTATAAACTGCGTCTGGTTTTCCGGCAGGTTACCTGGACAACATGTTAACTTAGAGATATGCCTGAGGACAGGAAGTCAAATAAGAAACTAAAATGGTTCCTGATGTTTGAGGTGTATGAGTTCCAATCCACAGAAGCGAAGACACATTTATATAAATTTTCTTTGTATGTTTAGGTTAAAACTGATCTGTTACATCCTAAAAGTGTGGTGTTGACAATGTGTACATTTGCAGTGGTCAGAGAAATTCTTGAGAAAGAAGTACGTCTTGCTCTTTGAAGACTGGATAGATTCAAACTGAACAAAGGGAGGAAGGAAGGAATTCCAGACGGACTGGAGACTATGGTTGGCAGTTTGAGTCAACCAAGAGGAGACTCAGAAGAAAGACTTGGTGATCTGCTTTTAAAAAATAATCATGGAAAATCCAATAAAGTAGAATTTTCCTCTGACACACATGTGTCACCATGAGTCAGAATCAATGCCATGGCAAGTTGTTGATTGCTGATGTCAAACTATGAGGTTTGGAAGTGGCATGCTATTTTGTTTAGTCATCACTGCAACGCTGTGTTACTTTTCATTGTAAATCATGGCCTCAGAAAGCTTAAGTGTCTTATCCAAAGTCACATAGCTACTACCTAGGTGATATCACATTCTGGTATTACAATCTTGGCATTATAAGATTTGGGAAGCAGTCAGAACTAAAGACAGGGACTGTGGGTATACCCGTGACATATCCACTTGTGTCCCCTGCAGCTGCCTTGGAACACTTTTGGCGATATAATTTTAAAATGGAAAGTGCTTTAAAGTATGTTTAACTGCTCTTTGAACAATGGATGCTTTTACCAACTCTATGAAATTTGTGTTAATAAGTCTAGGCTATAAAGTACTAAGATTTTTACTACAGATATGCCACATTCACACCTTTCACGTGGAAAAATTAGTTTGTCTCTTCAGGGAAAAAGAGTTGTGGTATTTATCACAGAATGTATCATAACTCATAAAACATAATCACATTGGGTATAATACTAAAGGGTTTCATGCTTGCTACTCTAAATAAATAGAATCTCAGACAAATCCTTTCAAAAGCTAGTGAGGATACAGATGTCAACAAAAGGATGGAAGTTGCAGTTTGGTCCAAAACAAGAAGGAAAAGGGCTACGGTACATTATCATCTGTATATACATACACACATATAGGAAACTAAACATGATAGTTACAGATTAGTCTTTTATATATTTACATCTGTATATGTATGTATTTATATATGTATGTCTACATATATGTGTGCACGTGTATATAGCCAGTGTGTATGTGTGTATGTGTATGTATATGTGAACCTACTGTCATGGAGTAGGGTCCGACTGATAGCAACCCTAGAGGTCAGAGTACAGCTACACCACAGAGTTTCCAAGGAGCACCTGGAGGATTTGAACTGCTGAACTTTTGGTTAGCAGATGTAGCACTTAACCCACTAAGCCACCAATATGTACACATATATAGCTACTTAAGCTGATGCCATATTTCTAAAGATACTGTTTCATTTAAACATAATAAGACAAAGAATACATTAAATATTTTTAAACAAATATTATTCAATTAACTTTAAAAACATGATGCTTTATTGAATTGATACATTCCTTCAGGAGGTGAATAATAACACCTAATTCATTTATGAGACTCCAGTTACAGTAAGAACTTATTATTTTAAGTTTCTACTTAAAAATAACTCAAAATAGAAAAAAATAAATTTCTAAAATCCATGAAAATTATTCTTTCCTGAGAGCCACAACTCAGTACAATGAAGAAGCTGAAATCTGCATTAAAATAATTTCTCAAACTCATCAGTTAAACTGAGCAAATGTTAATAAGATAAAGAGTTTTCTAAGCTGAAACAAATGTGGTAAGTGATCTTGTTCTCAAAACTTCACAAAATAAAATACAAATACTCTACATATTCTTACTATAAGCTTATAATCCAACTTATATCCAGCTTATGATCAACAAGAAGACAGTCTCAAACACGAAATTTTACTTATATATTGTTCCACCCATATATGCAGACACGCACATACACGTACACATTATTGTCCATATAAATTTTCCGAGACTATTACTGAATATGCTGGTCAATCCTAAAAATAAAAACAAAAGGCAGAAATAAAACGATGCAAAAGACAAACTGAAAAATTAAGTAAATCAGAGAAACTTAAAAGCTGAGAAATTATGGTTCGTGAAATACAAATGATGTATAATACCAATAAAAGATATGTCCTAATCAATCATCATATGATTAGAAAAGACAGCAAATACCAGAAGAGTTTCTGAAATATAGAAACATGACAAGCTATATCCCATATCTGGAACTTTGTATGGCTTTAGCAATAATTGGGGTTCGATCAGAATAAACTAATACACTAACATACTAAAATGAGGTCAAGTATATGATTCTGTGATATGGGAGAACAAGGTAAGCAATAATAACTGTTAATAAAAAACATAAATCCATTGCCATTGAGTTGATTCCTATCGTAACAACCATACAGGACAGAGTACAGCTGCCCCATAACATTCTGAAGGCTATAAATCTTTATATAGGCAGATTGCCACATCTATCTCCCCAAGAGCTGGCTGGTAGGTTTGAACTTCTGACCTCTCTGTTAGCAGCTAAGCACTTAACCACTATGCCATCAGGGCTCCTTATACATTTACTCCTCACTTATGGACTTAGTTTCCAAAGACCAGCTTGTTATGCACAATTGACATTATTTGAAAATGGAGAATGACCACATCAGAACACAACTGCCTAATTGTATTACATAATGTCAAGTTACCTCGTTACAGAACTGTCAGACCACCAAGAATCACGGCCTCACCGAGGTGACACATAGACTTAAGAATCCTGGCACCTGGGAAGTCGTTATCACCAGATGTACGTTGTCAATATGCAGAATGGTCAGGTAGCAGATTTTTTTTCTTTTTTACAATTTTGTAATGTGAGATGTGGGATAGTGAGGTGGTCATTAAGTGATGAGTAGGTGTAATAATCACAGTCAGAACTCATTTCTCTCCTACTATGTGTCAGGTACTGTGGGAAGGACTTTTACATATCACTTCATCTAATATTTTTTAGAAGAAAATAAAACAAATCGGAGGTGGGCACTAATATTTTTGTTATTTTACAGATGAGGAAATTGAAACATGGAAAAGATACATCATTTGGCCAAATCCATAAAAACTCTAAGAATACTTTCCAATCAAAAGGTATAACCAGCAAGATATATATGTGTACATACACAGCGAATGTAATGACACACATAAAAATAAACTGAGAAAGAGAGAGAATAGGAAGCATCCTTTAAGGGCTGCCTAATTGGGGCTGAGAAACCAAGAGTCAAATGACATTTTAATCCACATTGTTGTGACTTACAAAATGATAGATCTTACACTGCAACATTAAAAAGAGTTCTCTACATCAAGAAAATCATAAATAACATTTGAAATGAAAGACTTTCATGGAACTTAACTGTGATACTTTCCCACTTTTTCCATGTTACCCTCAGCTTATCACTGTGATTAAACCGTCATTTCTGACAGTGGGCAATGTCAAGCGGAACTTGCTGGTCTTCAAGGCTTCGTGTTTCAGCTTGCACCCCCTCCCGTGTTAATGGGCTTTCTGGAAAGGCTAGTTCTAGTGGCATCCATAGGGGAATGTAGAAGATATGAACCCCAGCAGGTGACAGCAAAATGGACTGTCCATACAATTTCTCTGTAGTGTTTCAGCATAACTGTGTAAGATTTTATTAAAAACATCTCTGTAGTTAATTATAACAATAAAAGCACTTTTCATAACACAGCTTCTTGCTGTTGGTAGCCCGTAAGTTGGTTTCAGCTCACAGCGATCCTGTGTGTGACGGGATGAAACCCTGCCCAGCTCTATGCCGCCCTCGGAATCACTGCTGTGTTGGAGGCTGTTGTTGCAGCTACGTTGTCACTCCGTCTCATTGCGGGTCTTCCTCTTCTTCACTCACTCTGCTTTATCAAGTGTGATGTGCTTTTCAAGAGCTTAGTTCCTCCATGGAACACATGTGAAGTATGAGAGACCACGTCTCATCATCCTTGCTTCTAAGGAGCATCCTGGTTGTACTTCTTCTGAGACACATTTGTTCATTCTTCTGGCAGTCCATGAGTATATTCAACATACTTAGCCAAACCCTGGTGATGTAGTGGTTAAGTGTTCTGTCTGCTAACCAAAGTGTCGGCAGTTCAAATCTGCCAGGCACTCCTTGGAAACTCTATGGGCAGCTCTACTCTGTCTGTGGTGTAGCTATGAGTCAGAATCTACTTGAAGACAGTGGGTTGGGTTTTTTTTTGGAGCCAACATGGCAATTCAAAGGCATCAACCCTTCTTCATTCTTCATCATTCATTGTTCGGTTTTTGTATGCATATGAGATGATTCAGAATATCATGGCTTGGATCAGGTGTACCTTGGTCTTCAAAATATTATCTCTGCTTTTTTGACACCATCTGCCTATGAACAGTTGATATTCAACAAAGGCCCTAAGACATTAAACTGGGGTAAAAACAGTATCTTCAACAAATGGTGCTGGCAAAATTGGTTATCCATCTGCAATAAACTGAATCAAGATCCATATCTTACACCTTATACAAAAACCAAATCCAACTGGATAAAAGACCTAAATATCAAACCTAAAATGATAAAGCTCATCCAAGAAAAGGTAGGAACAACAATGGAAGTTTTAATACACAATGAGGACAGACTCCAAAATCTGTCAAAGAAACCTCAATCAACAGAAGAGAAAGTAGATAAATGGGAACTATTAAGAATCAAACACTTTTGCTCATCCAAAGACTTTATTAATAGAATTAAAAGAACACCCACAGAATGGGAAAAAATATTTGGCAACTCTATGTCAGATCGACGCCTGATCTCCATAATCTATAAGATACTACAAAATATCAATAAGAAGAAGATAAACCATCCAATTAAGCGATGGGCAAAGGAGATGGACAGACACTTCACTAAAGAGGAGATCCAGGCAGCCAAAAAAGACATGCGGACATGCTCACGATCTTTAGTTATTAAAGAAATTCAAATCAAGACAACAATGAGATACCATCTCACCCCAACAAGATTGGCCATGATCCAGAAAACACAAAAGAACAAATGCTGGAGAGGCTGTGGAGAAAGTGGAACCCTCCTACACTGTTGGTGGGGTTGCAAAATGGTCCGGCCTCTTTGGAAGGCAATCTGGCGCTTCCTTAAAAAAATGGATATTGATATACCATTTGACCCAGTAATTCCACTACTTGGAATATATCTTACAGATTCAAGGCCTTTCACACCAACAGGCACATGCACCAGAATGTTTATCGCGGCACAGTCCACAACAGCAAAAGGTGGAATCAACCCAGATGCCCAACAATAGAAGAATGGATAGGTAAACTGTGGTACATATACTCAATGGAGCACTATGCAATGATAAAGAATAACGATGATTCCAGGAAACATCTCCTAACCTGGTTTCAACTGGAAGACATTATGTTGAGTGAGAGTAGTCAGCGACAAAAGGACAAATACTGTATGAGACCTCTACGACAAGATCTCAAAAACAGACTTGTGTATAGAAGAAAAGACTCCTTGACAGCTGCAAGGGAGGGGAGGGAGGGAGGGAGGGCGAGAGGGGGAGGGTTTAGTTTAGGTAGTTACTAGAAATCTAGTTGGGAGAAAGCGGTAACAGCACACATTAGGAACAAGAACAGCATTAAGTGGACTTCAGCATAACTTGAGTACTCCTTCCATCTTAACTCAATACTGCAAGGATAGAGTAGCTGGGGCGGGGGGTGGGGGACCATGCTCTTAGGCGAATTCCAAGCCAATTGACACAACTAGCGTTTTGCTAAGAGAGCTCTCTGCACCCCACATTGGTGAGTGGCGTCTGGGGTCTTAAAAGCTGCCAAGCTGCCATCTGAGGACACAGCAAATGGTCCCAACTCAGCAGGAACGGATGCTCACCGAGGGCCAAAATGGCATGCGATAAAGACAACCGAGAAGACAGAGAGACCCACAAGAGTGGGTGCCTACATCGACCTGGGACCAGAAGAACCGGATGGTGCCTGGCCACCACCAGTGATAGCCATGACAGAGCTCACAGAGAGGAGCCTCACTGGCAACATAAGAATTAAAAGAGGTGCATCATGAGATCTCCACTAAAAGACCTCAATTGATGGTCCAGTGGTTTTGGGGTTCCTCTGAGAGCATGGCCCCCGGCCCTGATGCTGCCCATTCCCATAAATTATAAAAAGGTCCACTCTGGACAGGAATGGATTGGACTTGGCAATGCAGAGTAACCATATATTGGAAGCACTTTATGGTTCTATACATCTATAGGATATCATCTTGCTGACCTCTGGCTGGAGGAAGGAGAGTGGACGGACAGGAGGGGAAAGGAGACTGTTGGGAGGATGAGACATGTATGGAGCAGAGAGGAATAGTGTGCAGTCACCGGACAGGGAGAGCAGTGGAAGCTGCATATAGAGGGGCATGTAAATTTACATGTGAATGTACATTTTCACTCAGTTATGTTAAATAAAAATAAAAATATTATCTCTGCTTTTTAACACTTCAGAGAGCCCAGCTTACATGTACTGATACACCTACAGGCTAAAACTCTACACTAATTTACTTTTTGAATCTTATAATGCACCTACCCACTGCCACTGAGTCAACTGTGACTCTTGGTAATCCTATAGGACACAGTAGAACTGCCCCATAGAGTTTCCAAATAATCCTGGGTGGATTCTAAGCGTCAACTTTTTAGTTAGTAACTACAGTTGTTAACCACTATGCCACCAGGATGTCTATGAGTTGAAATCAACTTGATGGTCACTGGTTTGTTTTGTTTTTGTTTTTTAAAGCCCTCTGGTCAGACCTGTATTTGTTACTCAATTGAAATGACACTTCGAATCACTTGTTTAATTCTGCATGTGCTAAGAACATGCGCTGCTGTTTTCAGTGTTGCTGGTGTTTTTGTGGTATTGGTGGGCGGATTTGAACAGTAAACTTTAGGTTAGTAGCCAAGCACAAGATGTTCTCCAATTCAACACTGCATCAAATTAAAAGAGACAAGGCTGAAGGCAAACAGACAAGCTGAACTAAAGCAATGTTAGTGAAACTGGAGAGAATGAAGAATTGACAGTGTTTCAGGGCCCTGTGGGCATGTTGGTAAGAAGAAACCAAGAACTCAAGACAAATCTTTGGCTTTGTTTCCACTTTAAACCCTAGAAGCGTGTTTCCCTAAAAGAAATCAGTAGTAAAAATAATGAATTCAGGTTTAGGTATGCTAACTGTGAAAAATTACACATTACTACCCAACTACAGAAGACCCCAGTGGCCACATCTGTTAACCCTCCTCTGTCCTATAGTGTCGCTGTGGGTCGGAATCGATTTGGAGGCAATACGTTTGGTTGTTTGCGTTACTCTGCTACAGTGTGTGGTTTAAAATCAGGAAAGATGTGAGGGTTGTATCCTCTCACCATTGTCATTCCATCTGTATTCTAGGCAATCATTTCAAGAAGTTGGACTGTATAGAGAGGAGTGGGGCCTTGGGACAGGAAGAAGACTTGTTAACAACCTGCAGTTTGCAGGTGACACAACCTTGCTTACTGAAAGTGAAGAGGACTTGAAGCACTTACTGATGAAATCAGAGACCACAGCCTTCAGCCTTCATTACACTGCAACATAAAGAAAACAAAAATCCTCACAACTGGAGCAATGAACAACACCATGATACAGGAGACAATACTGAAGCTGTCGAGGAGCTTAGTTTACTTGGTTCCCCAGTCTATGCCCATGGAGGGAGCAGCCAAAACATCAGACACCACACTCACTGGGTGAATCTGCTACAAAAGACCTCTTTAGAACATTAAAGAGCACAGCTATCACTTTGAAGATTAAGGTGCACCTACGCAAGCCATAGTATTCTTAATCATCTCATACGCATACAACAGCTAGGCAGTGATTAAAACCCGAAAAACCCACTGCTGTCAAGCTGATTCCAAATCATAGCAACCTTATAGGACAGAGCCGAACTTCTCCATGGTTTCCGAGGAGCACTTGGTGGCTTTGAACTGTTGACCTTTTAGTTAGCAGATGTAGCACTTAACCACTGCACCACCAGGGCTGACCAAAGAATTGATGTGTTTGAGTTACAATGGTGGTGGAGTGTACCATGGACTGTCAAAAGAACAAAAAAGCTGACTGAAAAGGAGTTAAATCAGATTGTTCCTTGGAAGTTACAATGGTAATAATTTGTCTCACATATTTTGGACATGTTATCAGAAGGGACCAGTCGCTGGAGAAAGATATCATGCTTAGTAAAGCAGGGGTCACAGAAAAAAACACTCAACAAGCTAGATGGACACAGCAGCTGAAACAATGTTCTTAAACACAGCAAGGATTAAGAGGGTGGTACAGGTATGGTCAGTGCTAGCTGTCATGAACATCACGGTGCTGTATGAGTTGGAATAAATTTGAAGACACCTAAAATCAATGACAGCCAACTATAAAAACTTTCTTGCAGAGTTTCCTTTTACCTATAGAGAATTACTTATAGTACGTCACTGTTTATCACAAAATTTAATCAAGACACTGACATTTTTATTTCTAATCATAATAGTGGAAGTAACTTTAAGCAACATGTTAGAAATGTTGAGAATATGCATTTATGATTCAGTAATATGTGAAACTGTGAATGCTGGTACTACACTAATAAAATCTAAAATCATTTGGCACATAGGAAGTTGGAAGCAGCTATAAATCTGCATTATCCATTTCATTGGTTGTCTAGAGACCCTGCAAATTAGTGCAAACTTTTAGAATACCACCTAATGAACCTGACATCCATTTTTTGCATTAAATGAATGTATGCTTTAATGTAAAATCCCAGGTCATGCTGGCATACTGAACAGGAGTCTATGTCCCACCATCCGTGGATACAAACAGTAATGGGAAACCATGATGTCCTGTTCTTCAGGGCATTCTTTGACTAGGCCAAGAAAAAATGAATTGCTCCTGCAACAAAGTGTGACCTGCATGGTACATAGCAAAACAAAGCTGAGAATTGGAAGCACATATTTAAAAAGGGATGATTGTGCTGTCATTTAAAGGCATACCCAAACCTAGATTCAGCCACCTGAGAAAGTCATAAAAAGGGGGTGAGATAATTCATGTATAGGATTCTCTCTACTCCAGGTGGAATTCAATTAAAATGAGAGAGAGAGACTGCGTGCATCCCTGGATATCATGTGAAGCTAAGAGTAGATGTCGACCTTCCTGTCCTTGAGTTCAATGTAAATGTCATCTTTTTAGAGGAAAGTCTGTGTTATTTCTACAACACGGCAGAGAATTCTTCTTGTAGGAACTAATGCAGAGAAGATCCCAGATCAAATCCATTTCAGTGGAAATAAGGAATAAAAGTAAAATAAAATCAGATAATTTTAGAATAGTTTGTGATACATAGCAAAGAAAAGCGAATAACAGACTAGAGAATGTCTGGAGATAGTGTCTATTACAGATGGCCAGGGAATTGTAGATAGTCAAGTTTTCTTAGAAGAAAGAATATTTTATCTAAGACCTAACTGATTGAGAGTAACCAAGAGTGATTTGAAATTGAAAATTGCAAAGACACTTATGTAGGGAAAGAGCCTGATCAGGACAGAAACAAAAAACTGTGGTTGGTAGATGTGAGCAACATGAAGAAATACCAAAGTTTGGAAGGAAAATTCTCTTCAGTAAAGGTAAGTAGGGACCTGTGGTACGCTAAGAATGGCCCTTGAAGACATCCTCTTCCCTATACCCGTGAACATGTTACCTTATGTGACATAAAGACTTGCAAATATGATTAAATTCAGGATCACTGGAAGTGGAAGATTGCCCTGGAATTTCCAGCTGGCCCCAATGTAACTAGATGTGCTCTTCTAAGACCTAGGCAGAATATCAGAGAAGAGAGAAGATGCTATGCTGTGGGCTCCAGAGACAGAGAGAAGAAACCAGTAGGCACAGATGTCAACACCCCTGCAAGGCGGAAAAGTAAAAAGAAAGATATTTCACTTGAGGATTTGTCAGGCCAGAGGTGCCATTCACTGAACTAAAAAGAAAAAAAGAGAGAGAGAAGAGGAAAAGCCTGAGGGTAGACACTGTGGAAGAAAGTGAATGAGTCCATTCTGAGTATGCTCATATACTAAATATAAAGAGACAAAGAAATGTGTAAGTGGAGATATCACAGGAGCGATTGAATAAAGCCTGGGGTTCTTGTGAAAAAGCAGAACTGGAGATACAAACATGTGCATATTTAAATCCACGAGGACAAATGAGGTTATAGAGGGAGAGTTCGTGGAGGCTGCGCTGAGAAAGACCTGGAATTAATTGAGCCTGGAACACAGTGAAACAAGAAGCAGTTAAATCAAAGGGCAACAGACAGAAAAGGGGAATGAGAAGAAGCAGGCAATAAAATAGAAGAAAACAAACAGAAAAGCAAAAGATTGTGGGGTTGTGGTCTCTGAGAATAGAAATTATTTTACAAAAGAAATGTCTGGTTTTTCTGAATATATTAAAATGAAATCAGAGACGACGTCAACACCGGATGCGGTAGAATTTGGTAACGGATGAGTATGACACAGCGGTGTCATTTGAGCTGAGCCAGCGGCAGTCCACTCTGAGGCCGTGAGAACGCAGTAAGAGCTGACAAAAGAGGAGGCTGCACGTTGGCAAGGGTCATCCGTAAACCCAGCTGTGAAGGGGAGCAGAGAAATGGCATGCTAGCTACAAAGAACAAGTTTGCTTTTTAATCTTTATTCCGATTAAGTGAAAGTATACAATCCAAATTAATTTTGCATGCCCGCCTGTCTGCAGCTCTTTCTGCTCTCCTTACCTGGTGACAGCACACTCCTTTTCATTCTATACTTGTTGCGTTCTCTTAACAAGCTCCCGTCCCCTTCCCTCTACCCTCTTAGCTCTCATCTAGAAAGAGACAAGTGGGACAACATCCTGTAAATACATAGAACCATAAAGTACAGCAAACCACACGGTCTCATTGCATCTCTGAGTCCAGTCCATTTTTGTCCAGAGTTGACCTCGGTAGTGTTTTCTGGAGAGGAACAGCAGCAGGTCTAGGGCCCGTGCTCTCAGGGGATCCCCAACACCATCAGAACATCAGTAGTGGTCTTTTTAGTCGAGTTCTTGAGGTGTACCCCTCTGTTTCTCGTATTGCCACAGGGATTCAACGTTGGATGCCCCATCACAGCTGTCTTTGGCGGTGGCTGGGCACCATCTGATTCTTCCACTCACAAGTGGATACTGTCTCCCATTCATATGGGGTCCTTCTGTCTTCTGAGCTCTTTTTTCACTTGTGTCTTTGTTGTTCTCAGTGATCACTTGTTCTGGATGTGTTGGGGCCTTTGGGTATACCTCATGAGGATGGCAACTTGTGAGCTTTTAAGATCCCAGAGGCCACTCACAAACATGGGATTCAGAAGACTCTCTTAGCAGTAGGCAAGTTATGACAATTAGCCTCAATGTCCTCCAAGAGCATGGCCCCCAGACCTCACCCCTGCTACTCTATCCTTGTAATATTGGGTTGCGATTAGCAGAACTCTCAGTCTACGGTGAGGTCCAGTTAAGTTGACGTACTCTCTACTGTGTGCTGTCACTGCTTTCACCCAACAAAATTTCTATCAACTCTCTAATCTATAAACAACTGTCTCCGTCCCTTCCTACCCTTGTAGCCATCAGAGTCTTTTCTTCTGTATATAAGTTTATTTTTAAGTCCTTATAGCAGGAGTCTCATATAATATTTGTCTTTTTGCAGCTGGCTGATGTCACTCAGCATTTCTTGCAATTGAAACCAGGTTACGGATGCTTCCTAAATTCATCATTGTTCTTAATCATCACATAATGTTGCGTTGAGTGTAAGTACTGTGGTATATTTCTCCATTTGTGTGTTGATGGGCATCTGGGTTGATTCTATCTTTTTGCTATTGTGGTCTGTGCTACAATAAATATTCGAGTCCATGTATCTGTTCATGAGACAACTTTTGTTTCTGTAGGATATATTCCAAGCAGTGGGATTACTGGATTAAATGGTCTATCCGCTTCCAGCTTTTTAAGGATGAGCCAGATTGCTTTCCAAAGACATTGTACCATTTTGCAATCCCATCAGCAGTTGAGGAGAGTTAGAACCATTTTTCTTAGTATTAAAAACATCTAATCATGATCAAATGCAATTGTTAAAAACACAAAAAGCTTGACAAAACTAACAGAAAAATATTACAAAACAATTTGCCAAAGATTGTCATGTAGCCACTGCCACTGAGCTGATTCCAAGTAATAGTGATCCTACAGTCAGAGTAGAAATGTCCCATTGAATTTCCAAGGAGCACCTGGTGAACTTGAACTGCTAACCTTTTGGTTAGCAGCTGTAGCACTTAACCACTATGCCACTAATAGCTTCATAAAGTCACAGAGATTTTAGGATTAGTAATGAGGAACAGCTGGATTGGAGGAAGGACACCACTGCAATAGTAGGTGCATATATTTAAGTCAAATGAATCAGCACAATATAATCACATGTAAAATAACTTGAAAAATAATGAGTTTGACATGAATAAGGACTACACTGTGGTACTTCTTAAGAATATGGCAATTAGGAATATGGATTGTCTTTGAAATATATCCTGCTGTATAGAAATGCAATAATTTATAGAATAAATTTTGAAATTCACTTGTGGAAGGAATAGCTACAAAACCAGGAAGATTTAACAGTGATTTAACTGAACTTTATTAAAGTAGGTTTCAGTTAGCCATAGAAACAGAGATGAAAGGAAAGCCACAGGCAAGACGTCTATCACGTTGACTCAAGTGCAGCTGAAAGTGCACCTTCAACAACAGCTCAGAATCTCTCTGCCTCCTACAGAAAGCCTGTCTCTGCAGAAATCACCGGAAAGTTCTGTTGCCAAGGAATGGATATTTCCACCCTTGACCACAGTTGCGAGAGTAGCTTTTAGTCATCTCAGGTAGGTGCATTAAGCTTTCCTTCCTTCGGTTCCCCTTGTTTTGTTTCTGTGCTCACCCAGGCTGGTCTGTCTCAAGAGGGGAGTGTGCTGATTGGATGGACTTTGGAGGATTTCTCTCTCCTGAGACCATTAGTTCCCGTGTTAAATCAATACAGTTCTTTCTGACTTTGATTTGGCTTCCCATAGTGTTGGATGGCTAAAGCGAGAAAGTGCTAATCACACGGACTCAAAGGATTTCCAGTCCCTATGACTTTTTTTTTTCTATTATAAAATAACAAACCAGAAACTTGGTATTTATTTCGGTCCCATGGGTATTTTTGTTAGCAACAGTTAATCTCTCAGGACCTAATCATTCCTGAGCACATGGAAAGTTTCTGGGCCTTAAAAGAGAAGGGTCAAATTCCAGAGGCCTTTCCTTATAATATGGAAACCTTGGTGGTATAGTGGTTAAGCGCTACAGCTGCTAACCAAGAAGCTGGCAGAGTGAATCTGCCAGGCACTCCTTGGAAATTCTGTAGTGCAGTTCCACTCTGTTCTTAGGGTCACTAAGAGTCAGAATCGACTCCACAGGAGTGTGTTTTGTTGCTCAGTTTCTCCTCATAACATGGAGCCTTGATGGCACGGCAGTTAAGCGTTCAGATGCTAACCAAAAGGCCAGCGGTTTGAATCCACCGGAAACTCCTTGGAAACGCTGTGGAACAGCTCAACGATGTCCTATAACATGACTTGAAATCGAGTCAATGCAGTGGGTTCCCTTATGATTACCTGTGATGCTATTTTCAAACTTAGTCTTCCCACTGATTAAAAAAAAAAAAAAAAAAACTTATAAAATTATTGAAAAAATTAAAAGGGTTGAAGGTACACACAGTGAAAATTATGTAGTTGTTTACTATCTGTAAGAAATGTAATAGCCATGCCCTGAATCACTCAGCCATCGTTAATGAAAGTCATCAAAATAAAAGGACATAACGCTGTGCTGTTTCCTCTGAATGTTACTTCAATTTAATCCAAGAAATACAGTAATTCTGTCCACTAGATGCTACCATGGTGATGTCTGAGTGGTTTGGCCCTTATTTCACAGCTTTGAGGAATTTCTCACTTGATCCTGAACACATAATTTAAATTGACAAACTTTCAGATTTATGTACAAAAAGATGTCTATGAGGATAATGCAATCATTCAACTTGTTCTGTTTCTATAACTGTATATTTAAGATCAATGTATTGATCACCGATAAGATTATAAACATATCCTTTTAGATTCAGGCAAAGGCAAAGGTAATCGGAGGCCCTGCGATGGCTTTTGTCTTCCTTCATGTCTGACTTTAAAGCTATCTCTCCAAGGGAACTAGATGGCTATAATAATATCATTGTTATTGTTGTTTTTTCCTCTGGAATTGGAATTTCTGCCTTCCACAGTTGCTGATTCTAAATATAACTGTCTAGTTTGGGAACACAATAGAACAAATGAAATGTTATTTTCAGAATACACATGAAAATGTCATTGCTTGTGCTCTTGAGAAATAGTGAGAGAATAGATGTGTTGCCTGCAGTAGAAAAGCTGTACTTAGATTTAATTGTTTGTACACTGATTTGGGATTTAATGAAGAGAAGAATCATTTCCTCACTACTACCAATAGTTGAATGCTAGCCAGTTTTCAGGATAGAATTATCTCCTATGGTTTCTCTTTAATGCTGAATGATTGAAAACAAGTGATTGCCTGATTTCCTGAGCATGTCATTTAGGGCTCTACTGAGTTCTCTAAAGAGCTACTGCTCCTTCTGAAATTGCAGTGGAGCAGGAGAGCTCTTAAACCTCGAGAAGCAAAGACCTCCATTTCAGCTCTTCTGTAATTGAGTCTTCTGTGAACCCAAATCCCGTATGTCTAGTGTCTAAAAATGGAGCAGTAATATGAAGTGGAAGCAATAGCATTGTAATGAGCATTTCAAAGGGACTTAACGCAAGTTCTCTTGACTTTCTTTGCTTTGAAGTGTTCAGAGAATGAGACAATGGCACTTACAAGGAAGCTGAACATTTTCTTTTCAAGTGTGAGTGTAATGCAGTCCTTTGAGAGAAGACAACAGTGTATAGATCCATTAGGTATTTAAAAATTTACTGCAGCTATTAAGTGGGAAATGACCTGAATACTATGTGTGACTGAGTTTGTGTGTTTCCAGTGCAGACAAAACTTTGTTTCTTTGGTGGGCAAAAGACATTAACTAATTCAAACTCCTATAGGCACAGAACCAGCAGTCACCTCATAGGATCTGAGAGAAAGTTTATCTTCTAGTCCCATCCTCTTGATAGGGAAGAATGGAACAAATTCAGTGTGACTAACACTGAATCATTCGATTACCCCAAGTTACATTCTTCATTTTGCTGTCATGTTCCATCGACTGGATTCTGGCTCATAGCACCCCAGTACGGCAGTGTAGAACTGCCCCGCAGGGTTTCCAAGGACTAGCTGGTAGATCTGAACCCCAGATCTTTAGGCTAGCAGCCTAAGTCTTAATCACTTCACCACTACAGTCTTCCTTAGTCATCCTCAAGTTTACCTACTACTTAATAACCTCAGATTTATTTTGTATTTCTCTTTTATCAGTGGACTTCAATACCCAACCAATAATTAGGCCTTAGTGATTTTTTTTTTTTGTAATTTCCTATCTTAAAATACACTTCTCAAGCTCTACCCTAGACCTTCTACTTTAGAGAGCCTAGCACTATCTCTTCAAGTCCCTGGGTATGACAAACAGTTAAGAATCCAACTATTAAAAAAAAATTTTGCCATTTTGAACCTGCCTAGAAGTACCTCAAAGGACAAGTCTGGTGATCTGTTTCTGAAAAGTCACAGCCTTGAAAAGTTCATGGAGTGGTTCTACTCTGCATATATGTGACAGCCATCAGTTGGAGTTGACTTGACAGCCCCTGAGAAGAATAACAGCTCTTTGTCCAGTGCAGCTGTGACCCTCCCATGTGACCAGTGGACTGTGGAGCTAGAGGAATATGCCCACCCAAAACCTGTGCTGTCCTTTGAGTTCACAGTTTTTGAAGTAAGGATCTTGAATTTCTTGCCCAAATGATTTCAAAGATCATGCCCACTGGGAACTGGGCACACACATCAAGGTATAGCCAAGGACAGTTATTGGTTAGATGTTGAGATGGTTACAAACACAACTTTAACATGAATGTTCACATGCAAGTGTGGGGGGCTGTGAGCATGCTGCATGAACCAGAGTAGACAAAAAAAGAGCAGGCTTCCAACTCTGTGCCTCTATATGTACTCTTGCATAATAAATATTAGAGTTCTCCTGCCTAAGAGCTTCATTTCAATCCTACTGTTACCTACATTTATTGACCATTTCATTCCACAGAGAAATTGCTGTCACCTAGAGAAACACTTATCACTCCCAAGCTCATAAAATCTATTCCTTAAATCTGGTTCTCAGTTATGTACCTTCCTGTAATTGCCTTTTGTTAATGTGGTGACATAACCATAACAAAACATTTGCCATTTCAACCGTTTTCTCAGGTACAGTTCTGTGACATTATTTATGATCATCTTATTGTGTGGACATTACCACTCTCTGTTTCCATATCTTTTCATCACCCTTCACAGAAATTCAGTGTTACTTAAACGATACTTCCTGAAGTCACAGTCTCCGTTAACTACTAATTAACTTTGCTCTCTATGCAGTTGCCTATTGGGGAGACTTCATATTAGTGGGATCATACAAATATATGTGTTTTGTGTCTCATTTATTTTAATCATCTTCAAGTTTTCAAGATTCATCCATCCTGTAGCATGCATCTGAATTCTATCTCTCTTTTAAGGATGAGGGTCGCCTAGGGTCGCCATGAGTCGGATCTGACTCAAAGGCCCTTGGCTTAATAGTCCCTTGTCTGTGGAGAACACATTTTGTTTTATCTACTTGTTTGTTAATGGCCACTTGGTGTGCTTCTATCTTTTGTCTCTTGTGAATAATGCTACAATAAACATTGGTAAACATGAACCTGTTTGAGTTCTTGTTTATAACACTTTTGCCTAAGACTCAAATTGCTGAGCTATACAGTAGTTCCATATTGAACTTTTTCATGAACTATCTTTCTCTTTTCTGTAGAGTCAACGGCATGTTACAGCCTCATTAGCAAAAAAGAGGGCTCAAATTTGTCCATGTCTTTGAAACATTTGCTGTGTTGCATTTTTGTTATAAAAAATAATTTTCGAATGGATTGGACTTGGCAAGGCAGAGTGACCATATATTGGAAGCACTTTATGGTTCTATACATCTATAGGATATCATCTTGCTGACCTCTGGCTGGAGGAAGGGGAGTGGATGGAGAGGAGTGGAAAGGAGACTGTTGGGAGGATGAGACAGGTATGGAGCAGAGAGGAATAGTGTGCTGTCACCAGACAGGGAGAGCAGTGGAAGCTGCATATGGGGGGGGGGCATGTAAATTTACATGTGAATGTGCATTTTCACTCAGTTATGTTAAATAAAAATAAAAAAAATAATTTTCATGGTTTTGATTTGCATTGCCCTGATGACCAATGGGAAACCTCAGCAGTGCAGTGTTTAAGTGCTATGCCTTGCTAGTAATTCAGATCTGCAAAGCTCTCCTTGGAAACTCTGTCTTCTAGGGTCTCTATGAGTTAGAATTGACTCAAAAGCATTTATTTATTTATTTATGGTTTAACGACCAAAGGTGGAGCCCTGGTGTACACAGATAAGCACTTAGCTGCTAGTCAAAAAGTCAGCAATTCAAACTCATTAGCTGCTCTGCAGGAGAAAGATTTAGTAGTCTTTTTCCATAAAGATCACAGCCTTGGAAACCCTATGGGGGAGTTTTGCTGTGTCCCGTTGGATCACTATAAGTCAAAATTGATTTAGTGGCATCAGATTTTGGATTTGTTAATGACATTGAGCATCTTTTTATTCACTTGTTATCTATCTGTATATCATTTTAGGTGAAATGTCTATTTAAATCCTTTAGCCAGTTTTTAATTAAATTGTTTTTATTGTGGGTTCAAATTTTAGAAGTTCTCTGTGCAATGTGGATGTTAGACCTTGTCAGTGCTCACAAATATTTTTCTTTCAATCTTTAGGTTTCATCTTCACTTTATAATGAAGTCATTAGATGAAAAAAGGTTTTCTGACAAGATTTTATTTATTTTGTCTTTTGGGGTCATATCTAAGAATCCTTTGTAGAAAATTAGGCCCTGAAGAATTATGTGTATGTTTTGTTCTAAAACTGTATAGCTTTTATTCTTACAAACTAACGCAGTACTAAAAGTGCTCACTTGGCTCTGCCACGAAATTTGCAAGATAGCTACCTGGCCAACCAACTGTAAAAGATTCATATTTATGCCTATTTCCAAGAAAAGAGAAATAGACAGTTCCATAATAATAGTAGGAGACTTTAATACACTCCTTTTGATGAGGACTAGAATAAGTAAAAAGAAACTCAGCCATGATACTGAGAACATAAGTAACACGATCAATATGACCTCATTTGCGTATATAGAACACTTGATCTAACAGTAGCAAAGCACAGATTCTTTCTCAGTGCACATGGGTCATTTGCCAGAAGAGTCAATATTTTAGAACACAAAGCAAGCTTCAATAAATTCAGAAACATCAAAATAATGTACATCATATTCTCGGATCACAATGCTTTAAGACTTAGTATCAATAACAGGAAGAACAAAACAAAAATCAAATAAGTGGAAACTGAGTAACATTTTCTTAAAAATTATAAGGAAGAAAGAAAGAGAGAGAAAGAAAATCCTAGAATAGAATTAGGAGAAAGAATTCCAAAACTTTTAGCATATAGCAGAAGCAGTGCTCAGAGGAAAATTTATAGCAATAAATGCATACATCAAAAAAGAACAGAGGACTAAAATCTACAACGTAATCCCACAACTTGAACAAATAGAAAAAGAACATTCAAAGAAGCTTAAAGTCAACAGAAGACAGAAAATGATAAAGATTAGAAAAGAAACAAATGAAACAGAAAATCAATAGAAAGTATCAATAATACAAAAAGTTAGAGGATCAATAAAACTAGCAAATCACTGGCCACATTGATAAAGTAAAAGAATTCTTGGCTGCAAATAACCAAAATAAGAGTTGAGATAAATGACATTATAACAAAACCAACTAAGATAAAAATGATCAAGCACAATATTATGAAACACTGTACTCCTACAATTTTGAAAAACCTAAAAGAAATATACACATTTCAACAAACATATAACCTACTTAAACTGATGCAGACTAAGGTAAAAAATATGAACTGACTTATCACAAAATAAGAAACTGAAGAATTCATTAAAAAAAAAACAACAATGACCAACCCTGGTCCAGACATCCTCGCTGGAGAATCCCACAAAACATACACAGAAGACGTGATAGTACTCTGACTCAAATTCACTGTGTTGAGTGAAGCAGAGGGTCTTGAAGAAGAGGAAGACCCTTGCCAAGATGAACCGACCCAATGGCCACCGCAGTGGCTCAGACACAGCAACGATTGTGAGGCTGGTATGGGACAGGGACTGTTTTGCTCTGTTGTACACAGAGTCTCTGTGACTCAGCACCAACGTAACACCACCCAACAGCAGCAACTGTTCAAATTATTCTAGAACATAGAAAAGGAAAGGATCCTCTCTAAGCCATTATGAAGTCAGCTCAATACTAATACCAAGGTCAAGCAAAGACATCACTAATAAAGAAAATTACAAACCAACTCACTTATGAACACAGATGCAAAAGTTCTCAACAAGTCCTAGCCAATAGAATATAGCAGCATGTTTCTCTCGATCATCTAGTACTGCTCCAAAAGAAATACCATGAGTGAATGGCTTTAATAAAGATAAATTTTATTCTGTTACAGTCCAGTAAGCTGCAAGTTCAAATTAAAGGCATCAGCTCCAGAGGAAGGCTTTCTCTGTTGGCCCTGGAGAAAAGTCCTTGTTGCTAATCTTCCCCTGGCCTTGGAGTGTCTGAGGTGCAGGAAGCATGGGTCTTTTCCAGAGAAAGAGCTCTGCTCCTGGCACTGCTTTCTTGGTTGTCTGAGGTTCCCAACTCTCTGCTTTCTTCCCTTTCCTTTGTATCTCTTCAAGGCACAGTGTAATTTTACACAGTGAGTCCTGCCCACCAAGGCAACTACTGCTCAATCCTCCCTATTAACATCACAGAGGTAGGATTTACAGCATACAGAACATCATGTAATACAAGGAATCACGACCTAGCCAAATAGCTACACACAGTTTTTGGAGGAGACACAATTCCATCCATGATGATAGTAAATATTCATCGACAGATGAATGGATAAACCAACTGTGGTATATCTACTCAATGTCACACTATACTACAATAAAAAACAATGACAATTTTAGAAAACAACTCCTAACATGGTCTCATTTGGAAGAGGTCATGCTCAGTGAAATCAGTCAGTGTCCAAAGGACAGTTTTGCACAAGACCTCCGTTATAGGGACTTATAAAGAAAAGTATTCACAGAACAAAATGATCGTGTTGGCTACAGGGGTGGGTGGGGGGCTGAGGGTTTATCATAGATGAGATAATTGATAGATGCTAGAAATTTCATTCTTTTAGTGTAATTAATGAAAAAATTATTTTAAAAAATTATGGTCAAATGAGCTTCACACCAAGTATGCAAGGATTCAAGATTATAAAATCAACCACCATAACTAGATAGTACATGAGTGTTTACCTGGGTGAAAGGAAATACAATATTCAATATAGGAGAAGTCAGTACACTTGTTCAAGGCAAAGAAAGACAATGAAAAGAACACATACACAAAAAAGAGCCAACCACAGTAAATACAATAGC
Source organism: Heterohyrax brucei (assembly GCA_028571685.1). Taxonomy (NCBI): domain Eukaryota; kingdom Metazoa; phylum Chordata; class Mammalia; order Hyracoidea; family Procaviidae; genus Heterohyrax; species Heterohyrax brucei. The sequence goes on along the minus strand of CM053162.1, from coordinate 69,074,200 downwards.
ATACACTATCCTATCACCATAGTGAAACCAAATGAAAATTTACAAACAGATTCATAGGGCAGATATGTATTCAAAATAGGACAAGTGGGCATGGGGGAACATATCTTCGCATGCATAATGAATACTAGACTGTGAATATGTCTGTATACATATTTGTACATACAACAGTATATTCATACAAATAATAGAGCACAAAAGGAGCAGAGTCAAGGAAGCTTCCAAGACATATCCAAACTCCTTGAGTGACTGAGTTACTTGGGCTGGGAGGCAGGCCCTGTGGTTTTCAGGGACATCTAGGTCAATTGACATAACATAGCTCATAATGAAAATGTTTTCCATCCTCCTTTGATGAGTTGCACCCAAGATCCTAAAAGCTTGTGAGGGACCCTCTAAGACACGTCTACTGGCTCAATCCCATCGAAATCAAGGCAGAATGAAGAAAAAGCAAAGACACAGGAAAATATTACTCCGTGTTACTAACAGACTATGTGATCCACCAGCCTGAGCTCAGAAGAATTAGGTAGTGCCTGGCTACCACTACTGACCACTCTGGCAGGGTCACAGTAGCAGATCCTGTGCACAGTGAGAAAAAATGTAAAACAAAATTGAAATTCACAAAAAGAAGCTGACTTACTGGTCTAACAGAGCCTGCAGGAATCCCCAAGATTATGGCTCCAAATGAAAAATACAACACATGAAGAATGTGCTTCTTAGGTCAATCAAATAAATACAACCAAATGGTCAACACTTGTCCCCAGAGATAGGGGATAAGACAGAAAGGGACAGAAAAACCAGGTGAATGGAAATGAGAGCATGGGGTGGGGAGAGGGAGAATGCGGACACACTGTGAGGATAACAATGTCATAAAACAATTTGGACATCAACTTTTGAAGGAGAAACTCATTTGCTTTGTAAAATTTCACATGATGTACAATAGAATAAGATTTCTAGATAATAGAATTCAAGGACATATCCAAAAAAATAATGCATCAAGATCAAGTGGAGTTCATACCAAGGAAATGAGGATGGTTTAACATTAGAAAACACTCATATAAATGAAACAAAGGCAAATAATATACTATCATTACAGTTGATGCAGAAAAGGCATTTGATAAAATCTAACACCATTTCCTGATAAAAGTGTCTCAGAAAAATAAGAATAGAAGTGAAATTCCTCAACATAATTAACTACATATACACAAAACTAAAAGCCAGCATGATTCTCAATGTAGAAAGACTGAAAACATTACCCTTAAGGATGGAAACAAGAAGAGCCTTCATCACCACTCTTGCTAAATATTGTGCTAGAATTCTTAGATAGAGCAATACGACAAGAAAGAGAAATAAAAAACATGATGGCACAGATGACATGGTTCAGATATGACATCATCTGTAACATAAAAAATCCCAGAAAGTTACAGGAACTGGTAGAAAAGTTCAGTAAAATGACAGGGTACAAGATCAACATACAAAAATCAGTTGGAGTTCTCTACACTAACAAAGAGAATGCTGGAGATGGAATTAGGAAAAGAGTAATGTTTGCAATAACTCCCCAAAAGACAAAATACTTAGGAATAAATATAACCAAGTAAGTAAAAGACTCATACAAAGAAAACTACTGTAAGAAAACAAAGGAACCACATAAATGGAAGAATATACCTTGCTGACAGCGAAGACTTAATATTGTGAACATGTCAATAGTACACAAAACGATCTATAGGTATAATGCAACCCTGATCTAAATTCCAACAGCAGTCTTTAACAAAATGGAAAAAGTAAACTCTAATTTCATATGAAAAGTAATGAGACCCCGGATAGCCAAAGCATTACTAAAGAGGAACAAAGTAGAAGCCTCCACACTTTATAATCTCGGAATCTACCAAACAGCCACACAGTCAAAACAGACTTCCACTGACACTGATACAACGACAGATTCATAGACAAGTGGAAAAGAATTGAGCATTCAGAAATAAATCCAACTATGGGGAGCTCTTTTTCAGCAATGTGTTGAAATCTATTAAACAGGGTTGAAATACTCTCTTTAAAAACAATGCTGGTAAAATTAGATATTCATCTGCAAAAATTGAAACAGTTACTGGGCTTGGCTGGCATCCATACATCACACCATACACAAACACTAACTCAAAATAAATCAAAGACCAAAATGTTAAGCCTAGAACTACAAAGTTTATGGACAAAAGCCCAGGAACAAAGACAAAGGCCATAGGTTACGGCAAAAACAGACTATCAAGCGTAGCTAAAGGGCGCTAGTAGCAGAAGATACTCTAGATAACTGGAACCTCCTAAAAATTAAATACCTGTGCTCATCAAAAGACTTCGCCAAAGAGAAGCTACAGATGGGGGGAAAAAATACTGGTGACAACATATCTTACAAGGGTCCAATCTCTAAAATATACGGAAAACTTTTAAAACTTCAACAATGAAAAGACAAACCAATCAAAAAATGGGCGAAGGGTACGAGTAAGACACTTCACCAAAGAAGACAAACACATGAAGCTAACAAACTCGTGAAGATATGCTCACAATCATTAGCCATTAAGCCCCAGATCCCACACCTCCTGCTGTAGAGCTGAATCTGACTCATAGAGACCCCATAAAACAGAGAAGAACTGCCCTGTAGGGTTTCCAAGGAGCAGCTGGTAAGTTCAGACAGCTGAACTTTTGTTTAACAGCTAAGCTCTTAACTTCTGCACTGAACGCAAATCAAAACAGCAATAAGATACTATCTGACTCCAGCACTGAGGGCAATGACTCTAAAAAAAGAAGGGAACAAACAAAAAAAGCTGGCAAGATTTTGGAGAAACTGAAATCTTATACATTACTGGTGAAACTATAAAATGATACAATCACTATGGAAAATGGTATGGCACTTTCTTAAAAAGCTATAAACAGAAATATGAGATGAGCCAGCAATCTCACTCCTGAGTATACAAAATCCGGCAATGAAGTCCATGAACTGAAGTTCATGTTCTAGGTGCTATATGCCTCATTCCTGAATATCACTACAGTCACCTTCAAAGTACTCCCCTTGGAAGCCAAAGGCTGATGCCAGAACCTAGTCCAGCCTTCAAAGCGATTTTGTAACCATTTCTGGAATTGCCATTGCATATGGTGGCGTGGTGGCAAGTTTGTGAACTTAACTGTAGAGTTGTCTGTGAGGCAGTTTTTAGCCAGTAAGCAAATAACTGTATTGGAACACTTTCCCTATTTACCTGGTCTGGCCTCCAATGACTTTTTCTATACTTGAAGATAAAGGAAATATCGAAAGGAAGAAATTCTGATGATATTCAAGACATCAAGAGTAATGTGACGACAGCTGTGATGGCCATTCCAGAAAAAGAGTTCCCAAATTTCTTTGAAGGGTGGACTAGATGTGGGCTTCAGTGCATACATAGGTTTCAAAGAGGACTATTTTGAAGGCTACCATAGTGATATTCAGCAATGGGGTATATAGCATTTTTTCTAAGATAAGTTCATGAACTTATTTGAAAATCCTCCTATATTCTAGAGAAATTAGAGGTATCACTTGAACAGACATATGCACACCCATGCTTACTGTAGAATTGAGTCACAGTAAGAAAAAAGAAGGGAGCAATCTCAGAGCTCATCAACAGATGAATGGATAAACAAATTGAGTACATACATACTATGAAACATATACAACAATGAGGAATGAAATGAATCTGTGAAATATATCATGGAAAAAGCTGGAAGACCTTATGCTGAGTGAAATAAATAGATGACAAAGGACAAATATTGTATGAGACCACTATCATAAAAATTTAAAAACAGATTGACACGGAGAGAGAAATATTCTTTGATGGTTACCACATACAGGAAAGTGAGGGAGATAATTACTAAATACGTAGTAGGCAAAAGCCATTGCTGTTGAGTTGATTCTGACTCACAGACACCCTCCAGGTCACAGCAGAACTCACAGATTTTCCAAGGAGCAACTGGTGGATTTGAACCGTCGCCCTTTTGATTAGCAGATGTAGTAATTAACCAACATATGACCAGAGTCTCCAAACAGGTAACAGACACGTGTTAATTTTGGTGAAGGGAGAGGCCGTACACAATAAGCAAGATGTCAGCACAATGAGATTACGCCAAAGGAAGACGCAGAAAGGTACTGAAGAATGTAGGGAAAGCATGGTGAATACATATTCAATCCTGTAGCAACTCAAATAACAAACAATAACTTGTTGAGTGGATATATGGGTAGATGTGTATGTAAAGAGGTCTGGGGGATTCTACAAGAGTACACCTGCACGCGTGTGTCTCTATGGCTGTGATTATTTCCATATACGTATTTGTACATGCTGTTGTGGTTGTTGAATGCCGTCTAGTAAACTGTTACTCATAGTGACCTGTGTACAACAGAACAAAACACTGACTGGTCCTGCGCCCTTCTCCCAGTCATTGCTCTGCTTAAGCTCGTTGCTGCAGCCACTGTGCGGGTTCCTCTCATTAAGGGTCTTCCTCTTTTCACTGGCCCTCTGTTTCACCAGCTGTGCTGTCCTCCAGGGACTGATTCCTCCTGAGAAGTCCAAAGGATGTCCGGTATTGTCCTGCTATCCTTGCTTCTAAAGGACATTCTGGTTGTACTTCTAAGAGTATTCGTTTGTTCTTTTGGCAGTCAGTCTGTGACCTATTCCACGTTCTTCACCAGCAACAAAATTTAAAGGTACCAGTTCTTCCTTAGTCTTCTGTATTTGTCACCCAGCTTTAGCATGAACATGATGCAACTAAAAACACCATGGCTTGGGTCAGGTGTACCTTAATATTCAGAGTGCCATCTCGGATCGCAACACTTTACAGAGGTCTTTAGCTGTAGATTTGCCTAATGCATCTTTTGATTTCTTGACTGCTGCTTCCATGGGTGTTGACTGTGGATACAAATAAAACGAAATTTTTGACAACTTCAGTCCTTTCTCTATTTATCATGATGTTGCTTATTGGTTCATTTGTGAGGATTTCTGTTTTCTTTATATTGAGATGTAATCTATCTGAAGGCCATGGTCTTTGAGACTCATCAGTAAGTGCTTCCAGTCCTCTTCACTTTCAGTAAACAATCTTCATAAGACAGGTTGCTCATCTTCCTCCAATCTTTATGCCCCATTCTTCTTTATATAGTCTGCCTTCTCAGATTATTTGTTCAGCATGAAGATTGAATAGGTATGATGACAGGATTCAACACTGATGCACACTTTTCCTGACTTTAAACCACACATTTAAACATTGCCTGGATGTTCTGTTTAAAGGATTGTCTCTTGATCTGTATACAGTTTCCTCATGGCACAATGAAGTGTTTGATTTCCATTCTTCACAATATTATCACTAATTTGTTATGATTCACACAGCTGAATACCTCTGCATAGTCAATGAAACACTGGTAAACATCCTCCTGGTGTTCTCTGCTTTCAGGTGGAATCTGTCTGACATCAGCAATGATATCCCTCTTTCTGCATCTTCTGAATCCAGCTGAAATTTCAAGCAGTTCCCTGTAGACATACTACTACAGTTACTGTGAATGATCTTCAGCCCAATTTTATTTGTTTGTAATAACAATGATATTGCTTGGTAATCTCCACATTGGTTGAATCACTTTTCTGGGGAATAGGCATAAATATGTAACTCTGCCAGCTGACTGGCAAGGCATCTGTCTTCCAAACTTCTTGGCGTAGATAAACCACAGAAGCTTGGCTCCACCCACGCTGTTACAGTTCACACTACTTTGAGGAGGCAGCTCCTTCTCAGTCATACTGCAACTGCCTTTTAACCTGAGGAGCTCATCTTTTGGCACTGTACCTGACAGCAATCCACTGCTGTATGTGAGGTTTTCACTTGCTACTTCTTCTCAGAAGTACACTGCCGGCTCTTTCTTCCCGGTCCAACTGGGTCTGGAAGCTCAGCTGAAACTGGTCTGCCATGGATGCCACTGTTGGTACTTGACCATCCGTGGCAACAGTTTCAGCATCACAGCAACCGGCAAGCCTCCACCGTACCACAGACTGACAGATGCCTGGAAGTGTTTGTATGTGTTGCCTGTCTATTCGTATATAAAACAGACACATGGGACACATTTAGGGTCACAGTTATGCAAACTTCTTAGAAATATTTAAATACTTTGTAGGGCTGAGCTCTTGGACTTGAAGACTAATGACCATTGTCTCAGGGGACATTTATTAAGTAGGCATAACATAGTCTGTAATGATAGTGTTCTGCGCCCTAGACAGCATGCTGCGTCCTAGACAGCATGCTGGGACACTGACAGATTGGGAACAGCCATCTAAGACACAATTGTTGGTCTTTTTCCATCTGGAGCAAAGAAGAGTGAAAAAAATCACAGTCAGGGAAGCAATTAGCTCAAAAGACTAATGGCTCGTGTAGTTGACGACCTTCTCTAGCCTGAGACCAGAAGAACTAGATGATACCTGGCTACTATTATTAACTGTTTTGACCAGGAAGACAATAAAAAGTGCTGGGTTAGGATGGGTAAAAAAGGTAGAAAAAATTCAAATTTATTAAAAAAAAAAATAGCCAGCCTTACTAGGCTGACAGAGACTAGAGGAGCTCTGACACACTGTTGCCCATTGACAATCGTCAGACTACTAACTGACCCATTCGTGGTGGTCATCTTTCAGCCAAGTGATAGACTAGCCTATCTGATAAACAACAGTACACTTACGGAATGTTCTCCCTGGTTCTCCATGGAACAGTCAACTGTGTAAGGCCAAAGGGTATTTGCCCCAAAACAAAAAAGAGAAGGCAGGGAATGCCAGGGAAACCAGAACCAACGTGGAGAACCCAGAGCGCAAATGGGGAGAGTGATGGTGTACTGCGGGGACTGCAATCCACGTCACAAAACACCCTGTGTTTGAATTATTCAACGGAACACCAAGTCACCAAGTGAATTTCTATATAAAGCACAATAAAATGTTCAAGAACAAAACAAAAAAACAACTGCTGTTTTCAGAGACTCGTTCCATTGTTGTTTGATGCTTTGCTTCATATATTTCTTCTCGGACTATCCTTCCTTCCTCCTTCTTCCCTCCCTCCCTCACTCTTTGTCTGTTCTAACAGTGCTATTACTGAGATCTTTCTTTTTTTTTAGTGCAGGCACTGACCAACGGCAACTTTGAGGATCAGTGTCACCGCATCCCATAAGTTTTACTTTGCTGTGCTTTAATTCTCATTTTCCCCTAAGAATTTTTTGATCTAGCTATTATTTCTTACTTGGCCCATTGGTTACTGAGTAATGTGCTCTTTGATTTACATACGTTTGTGTGTTTTCTTTTCTATTAAAATTTATGGCTGATTTCATTGTGATTAGAAAAGATACTGTGTGATTTCAGTCTTTTAAAAAATTTATTAAGATCTGTGTGGTGTCCCAGTAGATGGTCATTCCTAGAGAATGCCCCGTGTTCACTGGAGAAGGGGCTCTGTTCTCTCCATGGTTGTAGCACTCTCTGTGGGTTCTGTTAGGTTCAGCTGGTTTACAGTGTTGTGCAAGCTAATATTCTTGCTAGAAGTTCTTGTCCATTACTGAAAGTAGTGTATTGAAGTCTTCTTCATCTAGTATTGTAGAGCTATTTATTACTCTTTTTAGTTATTTGCTTTATATATTTTGGAGATTTGACGTTCAGTGCATATATATTTATCATCATTACCTGTTCTTGAAGAATTGACCCTACCGTTGTTAAATAATGTCTTTTATAATAATTTTTAACTTAAAGTACACATTTCTCTGAAAATAAGATTGCGTGGTGTTTTCGTGTTTTGTGTACAAGTACTCCCAGAACATAACAATGTCATAAACTACAGAATATTTCTATTTTCTACCTTCTGATTTTGTCTTCATATTAAAGTTATAATATTTGTTATAAAATTTAAAATAGGTCTGTACATTATCAAATTTCCTTAAGAACATTGTGTGTGAGCTAACAGCAAAAAATAAATGAACAAAATGTGCTTATACAAAAATAGAGACTAAGACAAGGAAAAGAAGAGTAGCTGTAGGGCTGCTTATGTACGATCAAACACCTCATGGGATTTGGTTCTTTGACTGAAGGCTTACGGTTACAGTTTCAGGGGACATCACAATTAATTGGCCTAAGAGTGTGTTTCGTGCTTGTTTTACCTCCTACTTTGTGTGTAGTTATCTGGGATCTTACAAGCTTAGAAGTGGCAACTGAAGGCACAGTGACTGATCTCTATTTGCATGGAGCACAGAAGAAGAAGCTGAACAAGAGCAGGATATGGAATGTGTTGCTAATTACCTCCAGGAGAAATTACCTGCTTTTCCACGAGAACAGAAGAAACTGGATGATGACTGGATGTCATTATTGAATATTTTGCTCAAAGGTTTTGTAGAAGAATTCTGATCAAAAGGGGGGAAATGCAGAATTTCATGGAATTGAGACATTATGGACCCAGAGAGACTGGATGAACCCTTGAAGCCGTGGTCCCGGGGTAGTCTGTAGTCTTAAACCAAAAACATTCCCCGAAGTCTTCTTAAAATCAAATAGGTTTGACTTAACTAATAGTAAAAGTCTTCGTTGAGCACTGTGCTCTTTAAAGTTCTCTCTTTATGGGATGAAATAGACAACAGCAGCTCAAAAGGTTAGATAGAAAACTTCAGGAATGGTGAGTTTACGTTAATGGGAAGAAACACCTCAGAAAAGGAGAGGGGGAATTTGAAGAATACACTCAGTGTCGCTGAATTGTATCTGCAGAAACTGGAAAACTGAGGGATGTTTTGTTGTATATATTCCCAACAACAACAAAAGATCAACAAATATTTTTAAAAGGAAGAAGAAAAATTTATATTACAAAGCTATGACAGGCCATATGACTAGTGCCAGCTTTGGTAAAATGTATATGATGTTAATTCTAGCTTGTTATAATATTTTAGATCCCTAGTGGGTTTGGTTGTCTTTGGCATGCTAGTTGCTACCATGTATCTCTGTCCTTTTAAAGAAAACATACAAATACAATGCCATCATTGTAATTATGGCTACATTTCGATTAGCTTTGGCTAATCAATTACTTACCTCAAGGAAATTTTCACAGCTTTTAAAAATCAGCAATGCCCTCTTTCCTGTCTTGTTTAAAGATTGTGTTTCTCAGGTCGATTTTTTTAAAAATTGGGCTTATTTTGTAGTTGGAAAACACTAACTAAATCATTAATTTTGGTGGTTTGCAGTTATTGGATACTACATGCCCATCTGATATTTTTAGAAGTTGTCTTGTGTTCACTCTGCTTATTGTCCTAACTCCTTATTTCCACCTCTGCACTTCTGTATTTGTGTGTGTCCTTTAAGGTAACTCTGACGCGGTTACGCCATCCCTCTGTCTCTGTCCCACTCAGGCACTAGATGCGTTACCCATTCTCTGGGGGTCACTTTAATGTCGTTGTTGTTGTTAGACACCATCAAGTCAGTTCTGACTCATTGTGACCCTAGGTACAACAGCCTAGAACACTGCCCAGTCTGGTACCACGTCCACCGTCGCTCCTACGCTTAAGCCTGCTGTTGCAGCCACTTTGTCAGTTCATCTCCCTGCATCTTCCTCTTTTACGCTGACCCTCTGCTTTACCAAGCATGATGATTTTCTCTGGGGACTGATTCCTCATGACAATGTGTCCAAAGTGTGTAAAACATAGTCTCACAATCTTTGGTTCCAAGGAGCACTCTGGTTGTACTTCTTCCAGAACAGATCTATTCAATAGCCTCTGACTAATGCATTCCCTGGTGGCACAGAGTTTAAAAGGCAGACTGCTAACCAAATGTTCAGCAGTTTGAATCTGCCAGACACTCTGTGAAAAACCTATGAGGGAGTTTTGCTGTGTCCTATCAGGTTGCTATGAGTCAGAAATCAAAGTCAACTCAACAGTAGCAGGGTTTAATGTGTTCCCAGTTCAGTTTTGATGTCCAATCTCCTCTAAAATTCTTCCTATAAAAAACAAACCCATTTTTGTAAAGTAGATTCAAATGTAAAATTCAGTAACTAATAGAAAGATGTATCCCTGATTCACTTCCCAACATTTTCTGTAATGAATCAAATGTATCTGCCTATACAGTGGTGAAAAATTGGCTTCTGGGAAAAATGGTGTTATAACGATAGCAGCTCAGTTTAGAACTTCTCATGGGATTCCATAGTTGTTCCTATAATCTTCCCCACCAGCCCCTGAGAGGTTGGACCCTTCATAGGTCTCTCAGCATTGTATCTACCTAGCACCTGTGGGCACTGTCAAAACCAAACCAAAGTCACAGGCTGAGTCAATATCAACTCAGAGTCTATCAGCGTGGGTGTGATTCAGGTCCCACCTCTTTTATTTTTACTATTTCACTCTTTTTTTTTTTTAATTTACATGGAAAACAAGACCAAAGCCATCGCCATCCAGTTGACTCTGACTCATTGTTACCCTATAGGACAGAGTGGAACTGCCCCATAGATTTTCCAAGGAGGGCCTGGTAGGTTCGAACTGCTGACCTTTTGGTTAGCAGCCACAGCACTTAAGCGGTAGGTTACCAAGGTCAATTTACATGGTAGTTCTTGGTTTTATTTTCATGGTGCATAAAGGAAATGTAATCCATTCATGACTCTGTATAGTATTTTTACATTTTGCATACAAAGATATTCTTTTGGATTTAGTTAAGTGTTAAATTATTTTAAAATTGATATTTTAAGTGCATAATATTCTGCAGAAATCCTTGATGATTTGTTATATGGGTGGTTAAACATATTTTAGTTATTTGCAGGAACACGTTTGGGATTTGAGATCTACAGAGATCCAATTATTTTCACCCCCGTGTAAAATAACCCCATGCAGGGCCTCACCATCTGAAAATTCAGTCTACAACACACTGGCTAGAAAAAAAATAGGTTGTGATACTTAGAGATATCTGCATTCAATTTTATCTGTGTTTCTTTATTTATCATGCCTGAGTTTCCTCTCTCCAATTTGATTTTAAGCCTTTTAGAAACTTGTTTTAGACTTCTTTTGCATCTTTGTTAGGCCTAGGACATTTTCTTTCTGTAGCAGGCACTTACTTCATGTGTTGATTAAAGCATCACACACACAAATGCATACACACATAGCTTCTCTGTGTATCAGTCAGATTGCACATTTCTTAATTTTCCTGCATTGGACTTTTTCTGCCAATTGTGCTCTAGATGACAGTTTACAGGTCAGTTTAATCTCTCATAGAGAATTTTATACCTATATTGTCATGTGACATTAGTTGCAATGTCCTGTATTTGACTTTTAAGCTTGCCATTTTAATGCACCTGTAAAGTAATTCTTTCCTATAGTCTACTTACTATGTATAACCAAACTCCTGACTCCCTTAGGTCCTAACCAAACATGTACTGAAGGATGAATGAGTGCTTTACTTTTACTACCCCCACTAAACCTGTTGCTTTGAGTTGATTCTGATGACCCTACAGGACAGAGTGAGGTGGCCCATAGAGGTTTCCAGAGCAGATGGTGGCTTTGACCTGCTGATTTCTTGGTGAGCAGTCTGAGCACTTAACCCCTGAGCATTAACTCTTCATTTCCTTCAGCACATATCTAGCACAGTTTTTCTGTAACAAAGATGGATTACAATGAGATTCAATGATTACATGCTGAATATAAATACTAACATGTTAATTCCTAAGTCTTGTCATTTTAAGTTAAAGAGAGCTTTCTGTGAAGCAGTGAGACTGATTAAAAGCCAGACATGACATATATATGTATGCCTAGTGTATCTATATGTAGTACATATACATATAGATACACTAGGCATACATATATATGGTATGTCATATATATATACCATATATAGTGTATGTGTATGTACATATATATACACTAGCTCTCGACGGCACTTGGCTTGGCTCTTGGCTAGCTATACATACACATGCATATATACTAGGCACACATATATATGTATACCTAGTATACCTAAAGACATCCAAGACAAAGACAACTACAGAATTCTAGATGTGACGGAGGCTAGTATAAGGTGCAGGAGTAGAAACAGAAAACTTAGGGAGGATTAGGAAAAGAGAGAGTCGGCAGGAAGGACACACCACCTGCTCTCCCCCAGGAGCTAAAGGAGCCAGGCAAGTGAAGACTTCACCAAGCTGTTAAAGCGGAGACGTGGGGAAGGGTATGGCTGACTAGACAAATGTTGAGGCTGTTAGCAAAATAAGAAAGTTAGGAAATAGAACATGTTATTGCGTGTGAAGTGTAACGATGGACTGGGCTTGTAGAGACTCTTGGATATCTCAGATAGTTGGGTATGAAATATGGATCTGAAACTTGTGTGAGTGATTTTGGTTGGAAATACAGATTGGGGAGTTGTTTGACACAGAAATAATGGTTGGAGCCATAAAAGTAAATGAACTTTGCAAAGGAGTGATCATAAAGGGTGAGGAGTTCCATTTTAAAGCTCCTGTTTTCCTTTAAAGAATCCCCCTGACTTACTCACCCCCGTCAGGGCAGCAAACCCAGACTGTAAACCTGCCATTCGTCTGCCGACTTTGTACGGATGGTTCTCAGTGGGTCAGAGGAGTCAAATCCATAACTTTATCTACTTCCAACAGATTTTTATCTCTGCTCCACAGAAAGTAGACGTAAAAAAAGAAGTCTTCAAAAATACGCAGTCTATCCTTACATACAACTAGTTTTCAAATATGTGACGATCTGATCATTGCCAAAAATTGTAGTAGAGGGTTAATGACTGATTTTGGTAGTTTAACTAAAAATGTCCCGGAATATCCACTAATTCAAATCGGTTACAACTACATATCATCCACAAATATTATAATGACTGCTATTTCTAAGCATTATGTCATTAATAAGTACAGGTTAATAACTTTTTAGTTATGTCTGTCTTGACAGCACTTGGCTGGCTGGCTGTCTTTAAAGTGAATTTCATCACAATAATTTCTTAAAATAAATCTTGTGATTTCAGAAAAATTTACATGGTCGTTATAAAACACTTTGAAAACCAAGACAATTGTAAATTACAAATGATAATAGTATATGTCCTTTCTTAGATAAAATAGTAAATACATAATTTAGTGACTATGTGCCTTAAATATCTATTACATATAACTAATGAAGATAATTTATGATCTCTACTCTGCTTTATTCTTTTTACACCACTGCCATCAAGCTAAGCACGCTTCATACAGACAGTCTGAGTGAATATTTACTCCTCCATCTAAAAGGTAATCGTGATATTTTTGAACAAGCTCCTTTTTTAGTTACAGGCTATTTTCAAATATCGACAACTCCAAATAACGCTTCAGTGCAGAACTTTGTACAGAAAATGTGGTCGGTTTCTCCTTTGCCTACCTTTCTAAACTAGAGTCAAAGCCTGTAAATGTATTTCCAGGGTCTGGGTCCATGTTATCCCTATATGTAAGCTCACTGCCAGTTTTAGGAATGTTTGTAAAATTATTGCAAGTAATTTGTTTTTGCTCATGACTTTAAAAAGCAGATTTTTTACTATCAGCAACTAAGTAGTTTTTGTCAAGAATGCAATCAAAAGCACATCATCCCACATTTCCACTTTTTTATTCATATAACTATATCTCATCACCATCAGATCATTGTATTTTTTCATATATGACTTGAACAGGTATGCTTTCTCCACATTCTTTAATTCAATCTCCTATCCTGAGATTGTTCTTTACCACTGAACTAGAATTTCTGGAAGCATCAAAATATCTAGCTTATCAGGTTACATTCTTTTTGCATAGATGATGCATATATGAAATGTATGGATATCTTTGGAAAGATGATTCATATACAAAATCTAACCATGTGGGATTAGAAGAAACCGTGCACACTATATAATATGACGGGAAGTAAATAAGTGTTAAGGGAACAATTTTACAGCAGGCTGACATTACTGGGAAAACAGATTACAGACAAGGAAATCTTTTGGAAAAGTCATGAAGGTCATCTCTTCCTGTCATACGCGGAAATTATAAAATATGAAGAAGACTAAGCGTAGTGTTGTTAAATCTCATCGTAACACTTGAAGACAGAGTAGAACCACTCCAGATCGTTTCCAAGGCTGTCATCTCTACAGAAGCAGACTGCTGCTTCTTTCTCTCATGGCGCTGCTGGTGACTTCAAATCGCTGTCTTTGGTTAGCAGCCAAGCACTGAACCACTGTGTCATCAGCAAGAAGACACGTCAGTCATGTTCCTACACTACTTTCATGTTCCTACACTACTTTGTACACTAGAGCATTTTTAGGCACTGACTACATCTTGGCCTTGGTGGGACAGTGGTTACGAGCTAGGGCTGCAACCCAAAGGTCAGCAATTGGAATCCACTGACTTCTTGGAAAGTTCTACTCTGTCCTATAGGGTCTCATGAGTTAGAGTAGGGCCACTGAGTCAGAATAGATGTGACTGGAACTGGATTTATATTGTTTCAATAATGCAGTCTAATTATGGTGTTATAGACCTCTGACATAAGAGAAAAGGTCCCTCTTATAACAGTATACACAGAATATAAGAGACCTATGGTGTTAATAGCATAAATAAATCATTTTCTTTGGTTTTGTATCTATACTGTGTCTACAGTAATAGGTCCTCATATTGGGCAAGCCACCTCAACTTTTACACTGATTTTATTCTTTAAAATGTATTGAACATAACTGATTCAATTGTAGCCTTTACATATGCACTTCAATTACACTGCGACAAAATGAAGGGGAAAAAAGAAAAAAAAACCCTAAAAACCTAAGAGGAAAGACACATAATAAAAACAAGCGTGGGTGTCTGAATGTTCCTACCATGTGCATAAATTTGTGAGGTGAGAAACATTGTATTCTATTAAAAAAGAAAAGAATAAGTATAGATTATCGTCAGTTCTGGAGTCCCCGCCTGGCAGAGTTAACTGTTTGACTACAAACCGAAAGCCTGGCCGTGGACCCTGCCAGAAGTCTCTCCGACGTCGGGCGTGCTGACCTGCTCCTGAAGGTTCGTGAGCTTGAAAACTCTGTGGACCGATTCTATTCTGTCCACATGGGGTCACCATGAGTTGGAACTGACTCAGTGACAATAGCAACAACAGCAACATCTTAAATTCTAAAGTGATACAGTCACAGAATGTGGCTTAAATTGTTAGGATCTTTTCTTACAACTTGAACATGAAGGAAAGAACTTTTGGACTATAAAGTGTTACTTATTTTCATTTAGATTAGTAACAGTATTATTAAGCTTCAGTTATTTTGGGACAAAAATATGTGCTACTTAACAAAACAAACACACAGGGCTGCGTGAAATTACAGGAGGCTTTTCTAGGAGCGAAGGCACAACGAGTGAAGTAATAGGGAATTTGTCCAGTGGCCAAAGAAACACGCACATTTCTATAAGTGTAGGTTTGTCTGTCTGTGATCCATCTGTTATAAGCTCACTCTACGAGGATCACTGCAGCACAGCTCAGTCTCATCTACAATATATCTTAAGTCAGGGTGAGAAAAACAGGTTTCAATAAAAGCCTTGGGAAAACAATAAAGATTATCGGTAAGACGATCTTTTGAATATATTCCAAATTGGTTAATTGTGTGGATCTGAAATCTGCAGGATGGAATTTAAGTTCATAATATCATTTAGCAATGTTTTTGGAATTTTAGAGTGTCACAGAATCTCTTAAATCCCCAGATGTGTGTGTGTATATTTCTATATTTGTTATATAATTTATTTATATATTAATATATTATAAATACATATTTTATATATTATATGTGCTACATATAATAGTATTATCATAATATGTATTAATAACATAATATATATTAATCTTTTTCCTCTTGGTCCTGAGTTAAAGGGGAAACAGCCCAAGGTGCAGATGCTAAGAAAGAAAACACAGGGGTGAGAAGGTGGTGGTGGCCACGTCCTCTGCCAGAAGTTTGCTGAGAGTTAAATCAGAAAAAGTGGAAATGATGAAGGATGAAAATTTTCAGGCACTGTATTTGGATCTCGCATTCCTGTTTTGAGTTATAATCATAAGTGGTAAAACAAAAATTCAGAAAAATTTGAAAAATTTTGTTTGAAGTTTTATGTGAAATTACTTGGAAGAATTAGAAAAATGAAATACAAAACCATGAGTCGGATCCGACTCTACGGCACTTGGCTCGACTTGGCCACGTGTACTGACTGCATGACTTTGGTCTAACCTCTTAATTTTTCTGGGGCCTGCTTTCATCATAAGCTAACAGGCGTCGCCGCACTTAATCAGGTCTAAACACTTCTTGGCACTTTGTAACTGCTCAGTAGATACCCGATTACATTCTTGTGTTGTTTTGTTTTGTCGCAGTCTTCAGTCTATGTATCCCCACACTACCAAGTGTCTATGTCAGGGCAGGAAACCCTGGTGGCCAGTGGGTTAAGTGCGACATATGCTAACCCAAAAGTCGGCAGTTCAAATCCACCAGATGCTCCTCAGAATCCCTATAGGGCAGTTCTACTCTGACCCCTAGGGTTGCTATCAGTCAAACTGGACTCTGCAGCAACGGGTTTGGGTTTATGTCAGGACATGTGTTAGCATTTTCTCTTCTTTCTTATCTTTGTTTGCATATGTTCAACACCACTTTCATTTCATGTTCAGTTGTAAGAAAAATAATGGTGATAATGTTGATGACAATTGAAAAAAAAAAAACCTAAAACCAACTGTCTTTGAGTCAGTTCTGACTAACAGTGACCCTACAGGACAGAGTAGAACTGCCCCATAGAGTTTCCAAAGAGCACCTGGTGGGTTTGAACTGCTGACCTTTTGATTAGCAGATGTAGCATTTAACCACTAGGCCACCAGGGTTTTCTGATGACAACTGTTAGTTAATAAATACTTAATAGAACTCTCTGGATGGTGAAAACTGTTATTGCACACAGCTATGAACTCAAAGGCTGTGGTTTGAATTCACTCAGAGGCAACTCAGAAGGCAGACCTGACCACTCAGGATCTCCTTTTAGCAAATCAGTTGTTGAAGTTCTACTGCAACACACATGGGATTGCCATGAGTCAGAATCTTCTAGAAGGTAATTAGTACTATTATTTTTTAATAATATACAAGATGGACTGTGCTAAATACACAGTTTACTTAATTCAAATTACAATCCCATATGGGAAACTCTTGGGTGGACACAGGGGCTGCAACAATGGGTTTAAGCATCAAAGTGATTGTGGGCATGGAACACGACTCGACAGCGTTTTCTCTTATTGCACCTAGGGTTGCCGTGACTTAGAACTGCCTCAGTGATACTCAGCAATGGCAGCAACAGGGTGAAATGTACAGTGATCCAAATTTACATATGAGAAAATAAAGGTTCAGAGATGTTAAGTACTTTGTCCAAAGTCCCACACCTAGCAAATAGCATGACTGAGGTTCCCATTTTCCTCTTCTTGAGTTACTGAACTCAAGATTTTGTCCAAATCAGTATGGAATGTTTTTTTCTAGGTTCCATGGAAACAAAAGGAAGAATGTAAGTGAAGACTCGTCTTTATGTTTGGACATTAGGTGTTAAGGATGGCCTGAGAAAAATTATTTTAATTTAACTTGTTTTCTTTCCAGTTGAAGGATCCTTTAGTATATCACATTCTGTTGCCACAGTTAATTAAGATACTTTACAACAGCACAAAATTAGAGGATTATATCTATGTCATGTATAAGTAGATCAAAAGCCAAGTTATAATAATTCTGTCACTGTCAAATTCAAAAGTTAACCAGCTATAAGAATGGAAATGCAAACAAAAATTTGGAGATATTCAATTAATTTCAGTATTCCCTAAATTTTACAGTTGCAAATAGCCGTAAAAATCAACTAATTCATATATAAGAAGTGCCTAATTATATTTGCTCACTATTCAGTTTATGTCACTGTAAGAAAGGATTTTAGCTGAGTAGTCTAAAAGCATATTTTACTATTTGTTTATGCTAATATTAATAGCAATTGTTTTTCTACTTGTATGATTGTAATTAGTTTATAAGGGAAGGCTTCCTGAAATAAATTTAACGTATATGTCTAAATCAAGAAGGATAAATTAATGAACAGGGACGAATAATAGTCTACTATTCTCAATGACAATGTAAAAAAAGTTTCTGCTGGTAGAAACTTACTGTAATTTTTTTTACCTCAAGTGTCTTTGCAAATTAGTTTTGAAATTCAAATTAGTTTTGAAATTCATTTAACATTCCCCTAGGCTATCTCTCTCCCTACTGAAGAAATGATGCCTTTGCATTATGGTGTTGGCTTAGGATATTGAATGCACCATGGATTGCCAGAAGGACAAACAAATCTGCCTTGGAAACTGTACAGCCAGAATACTCCTTAGATGCAAGGATAGTGAGTCTATGACTCATGTTCTTTGGAGACATTGTTCAGAAAGGATCAGTCCCTAGAGAATGACATCATGCTTGGTAAAGTAGAAGGTCAGTGAAAAAGAGGGAGACCCTCAATGAGAGAGATGGACACAGGGGCTGCAACTAGACGTAAGCATAGCCAAGACTGTAAAGCTAAGACAGGACTAGGCAGTGTTTTGTCCTGTTGTACGCAGGATCGCTGAGTCAGAACAGACTTGATGTCACCCAACAAAACAACTGCCTCTCTCCCATCCCCAGAGAAGCCACAATGCTGCTCTGTATTTGCCATGGTGTTGATAGGTACTGAGTTGTGAAATGCTACGATCAGCTTCTTCCCTGAATCTCGCCTAGAACAACATCCACAAGCATACAAAGCTTCACTTTCAAGAAATGGGTGCTCTTTCAGTGAGATGGTATTCTTAAAATTGACAATGACCACAGGAAATGTTAAGAGCTGGTAAACCCAGAAACCCAGTGCCGTTGAGTCGGATCCGATTCATGGCGACCCTAGAGGCCAGAGTAGAACTGCCTCGTAGAGCATCCAAGAAGTGTCTGGTGGATTTGAACTGGTAGATGGACTTACAGTGCTAAATCCAGACAGCATTCTTGACGCGGATCTGGAATATTTGTGGAGTTCAACCTGTCTGAATTGAATAACCAGTTATTCCAGGATACTTATTTTATGTTTGTTCAGAAAACACACTTACATATCTGATTTTTTCTAGATGACACACTTACTTTGGGTGTGGTGACAGTACTGGCCCTGAAGTGCGTTACTTCTCCCCTCAATAAAAAGAAAATGAATTTAGGTACCATCACAGGGCATTGATTACCTTGAGCCCCCAGGAATATAGTCGGAACGGAAATATTTTTGCAGCGTTTTTCCCAAGGATATTCACCACACTACAGTGTTAATTATGAAATTGATAAAAAAAAAGAGGAGAAAAAAAAGTAAGGGCTGGTGTGAGGACTACAAATGTTCTTGCATGATTGTTGACAACAGATGGGAAGTCAATGAGGTAGAGAGATACAGACATCTGATCCTCAAATGACAGACATTTCTGAAAGGAAAGCTCTCAAAACGTGAACACAGAACTGCGTTATGAGTTCTGCCCAGGTGTCAGAGGAGGTGAGACTCGCAGGAGAAAGTCAAACATACTTAACTTATTTCCTAACTGAAGCTTTTTATTGCCCCCAATTCCCAGATACTAATCTGAAATTAATAAGCAATCAGTGCACAAGTTTTCATTGTACAATAATGGCAATTTAAAAACAATATCCATTTTCTTTATAATTCAGCAATTAATTATATTTTCTAATTTATTAAACTTCAATTGCATATGCAGTCACCCAGCTAGATCATTTTGATCCTGTCATTTCCAATTAATCACGCCTGTTTGCTGGCAATGGTTATTCTTGAAAACTGTCAGGAAAATGTGAATTTTCTAACAGAACATTTCCCACACAGTGGGAATAGATTACCTTATTTGGAAACATATATTTGCATACATCATACAATTGATTTCTTTTGCAAATAATAGATTATCTTTGTTTATAAATTTCTTTTAATAACACAGGCAATTTCTAGATAAAATTTTATATTTTAAAACACTAAAATTTGTGAACATGCACAAAGAAGGTACTTTGTCCCTTGCACGTAAGGACTAATTTTAAGTCACTGTCATATTAGGAAATTCTTAGTTTATTAAAAGAATTCTAGAATTCTTGTTGTAGTCAGTTATTCAATAAAAATTATAACGTGTCAACTAGGTGCCCAAAGCCTGATTTATATCTCTAGGAAAGCCTAGGGGTGTAGAGGTTAAGAACTATGACTAAGAAGCAGAAGATCAGCAGTTTGAATACACCAGGCACTCCTTGGAACCCTCATGGGGCACTCCTACTCTGCCCTATGGGGTTGCTTTCAGTTGAAATCGACTCAGTGTTGTTGCTTTTCTCTCTTTTTTTTTTCTTTAATACATATCCAGAAGCAAATAGTGAGCATGTTTGGCTTCTATTAGAAATGTTGGAAGTCTGAGTTCACGCAGAGATGCCTCAGAGGAAAGGCCTGAAAATCTATTTCCAAAAATCTCAGCCTCTGAAAATTTAGTGGAGTGAATTTTGGCTCAGACAGAAAGGTGATCACTGTGAGTTGGAACTGATTCCATAAATGATGATAATAGTAATAGCAATAACAATGTGAGCTCGGCACTGAGCCTGGCCACGGAGAAGCAGTGAGCAGGAAGACAGATGCACTGCTTGTCCATATTCTGTTTTCACTCCAGAAGGAGCCTCCTTTAGCTTTTCTATCTGGATCCTCGCTGTGATATTCCTTTGAATAGCATTGGTCACACCAAATCACTGTGTCCACGCTGGCAATGAATTTCTTTGCAATAGAGTAAATAGTGAAGGGCAGTTGGGCTAGCAGCTATTGGTTATTTTTGATGTAGTGAAACAAGTAATAACAAAATTGGCCTTTTCTTTTCAGAATTATAGTTTGAATAAAATATAATTCAAGTGCAAACAAGTTCCAATGGAGGGAAATTCTATAAGTAATGCAAAAACTATTTGGACAAAGGTATCTTCTTAGAAGCTTCTATCCATAAACTTCACCCTTTGAGGACGGTGACAGAGCTGTTCCTTCTCTTTTCTTGTATCTCCCCAAGTGTGGCCCTGAGTGACCAGCAGTTACTTAAAATTCCTGGCTACAGTGTTAACTGTCACATGACAGCATGGTGTCGTGACATCAGGAACTTGGACATTCCAGCTGCTGGCCCTTACAATCCAAAGACTAGGTAAATAAACAACAAAAGGCAAAATAAGGAAAACCAGCAATCAGCTAGATTTTTACTGACTCCCTGACTAGAAATAGTTTCTCTGTTTCCTATGAAAATAAGTAAAAGAACCAAAAGAAGAGATGATGAAGGTAGTGACAGACAAGATCTAGATTTTTGTTTCTAGTCACAAACTTGCCATCTCATTGACGGTAGGTCCATTGTTGCTCTTGGTTTACTGCCTTTAAACATCCCCTTTAGGGACGAATGCATAAATTTGAATGACAAAGAATAACCGTTGAGCTGGGATGGGAACTCATTACCATGAAATACTTTGAAATCCTCGTCTTAATTGCCCTGTGATGTCAGTGGCTGTTAGTGCCCAAGCCCTGCACTGTCAGTCAAAAATGCAGACATTTCAGCATCAGTCAGGTAACAGGGAAACGATGAGAGCTACACTCTGTGCGTAGAAAAACATATTCAACATGAAAAAGACAAATGCTCTCACAGAAAAATGTAAAAAAAAGTAACAATTCATAAAAGATTCACAAAAATAGCAGTGAACTATCAAA
This sequence comes from Heterohyrax brucei, assembly GCA_028571685.1. Taxonomy (NCBI): domain Eukaryota; kingdom Metazoa; phylum Chordata; class Mammalia; order Hyracoidea; family Procaviidae; genus Heterohyrax; species Heterohyrax brucei. The sequence continues at coordinate 69,052,459 of CM053162.1, read as the reverse complement.
TATTCAGCTGTGCTAGAACTCAATAAAGCGCAACTTAAAACAACGGAATAAGCTTTTCCCAGGTGCAGTTGACAGGAATTTAAAAGCAGCGGGTGAGTGAGGCTGGGGGAAACAGTCCCGCACACCTACGGCTTGGAGGTGGCCACATTTGGACCTTCCTTGTGAGCAGTTAAGCATTATTCGTCATTAAATATTTCATCTGGAATCCGGCTTCAACATGGAAGTTTGGGCCAATACATTTAACATCTGTTCTTTTCATATCTGATTTAAAATAATACCAAATAATAACCGAAACAAGAGAAATATGATATGAGTGAGAAATAAAAGATGAGGCAAGAACTGACCCGGTCTTGTCTTGTGACTGGGAAGTGACTAGGGTACATCCTTATCAGGTTTCCTCTACGGGGGGAGAATAACTGCTTTTTACACACACACGCACGCACACACGTATGTCTATACATATATATGTGTATGTATCTGATCTAGAGAAGAGACAGCTGGCCTCAGCTGTCTCTTCTCTGGATCAGACACGCAGAGAAATTCCTGCTGCTTCAACAATTGCCTCCTGCATCTTACAGACTTGGCACATCTGAGGAGGACTCAATCCCCAGAGAAGGACAGCATGTTTGGTAAAATAAAGTGTCGGCGACAAGAGGATGCTATTCAACAAGGCAGACTGACACAGTGGCTGCGGCGACGGGCGCAGGCCCGGGCAGCGTCCTGTCCCGCTGAGCGCGGGCGGCTGTGAGGCAGGACCCACTCTGCGCACCCAGCTGCACAAACGGCCTCGTGGGCTCTGCTTCTACTTATCATTTCCAAGCGACAGGCGAGTGATGAAGAGCCTCTTTAATACACAAATTTGAGTGAGGAAGAGTTGAGGAAAGTGGGCCTGGGTACAGCCACACTTCTGCTTTGCTCAAAAGGGAGGTTTTTCTGTTTTTTTTCAAGTTGCTGTGGTGCCGATTCTGACTCGCAGAGACCCCGTGGGACAGGGCAGAGTGCAGGACAGTGGCCAGCTGCCCCATAAGGTTTCCAAAGAGCACCTGGTCAATTTGAACTGTTGACCTTTCTTTGGTTAGCTACCACAGTACCTAACCACACGGCTACCAGAGTTTCTGAGGGCTGAGTTCTTGAGGAAGACTACAAGAACAGAAGCAAGAGAGGAATCGGAAGACAGCGCTGTAGTTCGTAGATTTTTCAGAGTCAAGTATTTTTATTTCACTGAGATCTGTTTGTTGGCTTAGATTTAATGTAGATTCCAAAAAGATTTAAAATTAATTATAATGATACCCCTTCCTCCAAAGAGTTTAAGTACTAAACTCATTTCTAAGAATATATATATGTATGTACACATTAATGTGATATCTATATATGTGGGTGGTGGGGTATATATTTATATACATATACAAATACATAGTAAATTACACACATGTCTATAGCAAATACACATGTGTTTGGAGTCCTTGGTGGTGCAATCAGTAAAGCTCTCAAACCCTAACAAAAACATGAAGGTTCGTACCCCCCAGCAGCTCCTCAGAAGACAGGCCTGGCTACCTGCCTTTACAAGGTCCCAGCGCTGGAGACCCTCCCGATGATTTGGGCTGTGCACACCCCGGGCTGCGATGCATCAGAGTTGACTTAGGTCTATTTAACAATTGACAGCAACATCAGTCCTTTGAATCCTGACACATAGGTGTTTTCGTTTGACTCTATTTTACGATAAAGAAACAGAGGCCAAGAAAGCCAAACTAAACAAAAAAGCAAGACTGAAATCCTAGTTCTTATTAGGAAAGAGTTGGAAATTTCAATGTTGATTGGCTATCTATTGATAAGTAGACATTCTTTTTCTGTTTTTTCACTTGTGATCATCTTGTGATTGTGAGTCAAGATGAGTGCTGAGCTTTCAGAGCTATAGACTGAAATTTTTGCTGAACAAATGATAGCACTTCTGGGATTTTTAAATTTTTTTCCCCAAGATAATCTGGAAGAGTTGAGTTCAGTGGGAGCACAAAAGGGCCAGATTCGGTCAGACTTTGCACATCTGAGAAGGAATCAGTCCCCAGAGAAGGACAGCGACCCTATAGGACAGAGTAGAACAGCGTCACAGAGTTTCCAAAGAACGACCAAGTGGATTTGAACTACTGACCTTCTGCTTAACATAAGGGTATGTCACGTGGTGCTAATTACACGTATGCTCAAAATTTTGCATAAAACTAAAACCTCAGCAGTATTTCATCTTTCTGTCTCCAAACCCAAAGCATTAATACAACACAATCATTTCTTCTTTAATATTTACTGCCAAAAGAGTCAGCATTTCAGATTTTGGAAACTGAATTCCTTCTCCTGGATTTTTGTTTCCATATCTATGTCAGTAAAATGAAACTAATTTTCTTTATTTACTACTACATAATTTAGCTGATAATTGATAAGCAAATAAATAATATCTTATTTCCGGCATCGTTGTCCGGAATCTCTGAAGCTCACACTGGAAGCACGTGACTGTCGCTTCTGTTGACAAGGAGATTAAATTGGGGAAAAGGAAAAAAAGGAGACAGAGACTATTTGGATGTAGTGTTGGGCTGGGTTTAATTTAATTCCTGTTTCTATAGTCATTGAATGCCTTAGTTACAGATCAATGTTCCGCAGAGGGTTTTAATAAGGAAAGATGACGTCATGCTGCCAACTCTACGCATATCGTGTGATTACGGTTGAGTTTAGGGTTGATTGGTCCTTTTTAAAAACAGAATATGTTCACTTCATCTTGTGAAATAAATTAGTTATTTGAGTTGCTGAACAAGAAAGAGTGATCCTAGGGCGCAGAAGAAGCTGCCAGGGTCTCCTTTAGGGAACAGATATGGCTGAGGTGAACACAGGAGTTGAGTTTAGTGATGCAGTGCGGGTAACCCCAAACCAAACCCGCTGCTCCCAAGTTGATCCCAACCTACAGCGACCCTATAGGACGGAGTAGAACAGCTTCACAGAATTTCCAAAGAACGCCCGGGTGGATTCTAACTACTGACCTTCCAGTTAGCAGGCATAGCTCTTGACCCCTACAAGACTAGTATTTCCATAGGTGAAGGCAGACTCCCAGAATTGGTAGCTTCTTTGCACTATTTCAGTCTGCTTTGATGTTAGAGAGTAAATGCTCCCTGATTTACAAAAAATCCTGGGACTGAGATCTGATTCTAAAGAACCTAAAATATAGTTGTTGTCCTGAAACAAGGCATATAATGCAAACAAAAAACATAACAATAAATTAGAATGCACAGGTGCGTGGAACAGACTAGGAACAGGGCAGCGTCTAACCCAGAGCAGAGAGCCAAGCAAGGGTGGCTTCGCCTGGATCCCAGACAGGAGAGTCTCCCAGAAGAGCTGTGCTGGGAGACGGGGCTCTGTGGTCAGGTACACTGAGGGAGGGAAGCACTGAAGATATTTAAAATATATTCCTTTGTACTAGGCATTTTTCTTAAAAAAAAAAAATAGGTAACACTTGCAAGCTAACATCAAATAGTTCTCAGCCTATGTTAACTCAAAAATAAATGATTACAACATTTTCCATAACATCACACTGCTCTTTCTAGGAATGGTGCAGAAATTACTTGAGCTTTGGTAAGGAGGTGGGAGGGATAGGTTTCTAAAGGTAACTTAGGCTCAGTGCCCCAGAAAGAGAAGGTGGTGGGAATGCAGTGGGAAATCTGAAAAAAAAAAAAAAGCTGGTGAAGCAGGGAAGTCATCCAAATAACAGGACAAGGGAGAAAGGTTGTTGATTAATGCCTATTGATATTCTATTACTTATTTGTAAATATCTTTGTATTTCCTCAAGCTTTGTTTACTTTTATTAGTCATTTTTTTAAAAAAGAAAATGTTCATTGATTATGTATATTGTCCTCTTCCCAAATACCAACATATAGTAAAATTTCATATAAAATTTGAGTTGATTTTTAATAAAAGTGGATATCTTGTATTTTTATATCACAGCACACAGAAGACTTTTTTTGACTCCTTGACAGATGCATCCATCAGTCACCCAGCCAGTTGTCCATCCATCTGTACACATTTTTTTGAGACCTGTCTGCAGAGCACATAAGGCAGAGCCATAGGGATTCAACCAGTAATAGAAGTTGGCCACCAATTTCAAAGGGCTTCAGGAGAAACAGGTATGTCATCAAGTAATAACAATAAAACCAGCCGAATTAGTCCAGTCTGGATGTGTGGTAGGTATATTACAGTGGTGGTTGTGTATTAGAAGTGTAGACGCTACTCGACCTGATTGTAAGACATTCTCATGCAGTGGAGTATAACTGAGCTCACAAGCGAGGCCAGTTATTGAGGGATCGGGGTTCACTCACTGGGTGATAAAGTGTGTGACATCACAGGGAGACGAAACAATAACAATAAGCATTCAGGGCTTTGGTAATAGCCTGCAGTTTTGGATAATGAAATGAGAAGGGGAATAAGAACCAACGAACGGAGGACATTTTATGGAATTTTTGAGGACTTCAGGGTGTTATTTGTGAACAATGGACATGAAAATAATAGCAAAACAATGGCTATAAAACTACTTTGGGTAAGACAGGGGAATTCTAACAGCCAGACATAAAGGGGTAACAAGAGTAAAGCCAAGGCTGACTCTTAGAAGAAATTCAATGTTGGCATTTTCCCAAAGAAACCAAGCACATTTTTTCAAATATTTTTTAGCATTTAATGTTGGGGGTGGGGAGGGGATGGTTTAGTCATGTTTCCTCTCAGAGGCCTGGTGGCGAAGTGGTTAAGAGCTCACCTGCTAATCAAAACGTCAGCAGTTTGGATCCACCTGCCACTCCTGGGAAGACTTACGAAGCAGCTCTACTCAATCCTATAGGGTCAGTTATTTTCTTAGCAGTTTTACATGCAAACATAGTATCTAAAAACGAAAGCTGTTATCTGCGAAGAATTACATTTGCTTCTTGTCCTATTTTTTCCATTTGCTAAGAACTCCAGAATTATATACTTCTCACGTATTTTAAGTCATTCATCCATGAAACTTTCTAAACCCATTGCCTTATTAGAGACTGTGTGACAATTATTATTATTATTTTAGATTATTACTTGGTTAGTTTGCTGTTCATTTTCTCAGTTTAACCTTGAGACAATTTCAGTTACAGGTTTTCTCAGCACAATCTCTGGTTTATCATTTTTAATTGTATTACTAATGTATTTCTGTTCTTTTTGAAATATACAAATTATTTATGTATGATTTATGTTAAAGATTTCTAAACTATGTTCTAACATGTGAGTGTTGATAGACAAGTACAAAAAAGAAAAGAAAAAAATCGGAAACATATTTAAACCCAGTGTGAAGGTTTATTTCATGCAGGGTATTGAAAGCCACAGAGAAAGCCATAGAGAATTTACGTATTAAGAGACGTGATTTTTATTGCAGAAGAGAGAAAGAAAGTGTAGAGATCTAGAAACTCAGTGCATGATGGAACACTCTTTTATAGGGACACTTAAGCTAAAAACTTGAGGAATTCTAGTTGCAAAATACCCATTGGTTACATAAACTGAACCTACATTCTAGACCCGGCCAGATCACATCTTTCTTCCAGATACTCTTCTTACATTTTAGTGTCTTACGGAGTTACATGAAAAGAAAGTTTTTGTGAGTTTTGTTCTGTCTTTTTTCTGGAATAAACAATCACACTGAGTATTGATAAAAGCTTTCTGGGCTTTGATTGTGGCCTGGGGCTGGTGGTGGAGAGGAGAGAAGAGGCGGGACCAGGAGAACACGGTGCATGCAAGACTCCTTCACCACAACCAGGTTTCCTGCTTTTACACTCAAGAAATTAGAGACTATTCTTTCCATCCTCCTCCACTCTTCCTCGTGCACGATGACCTCTCTTCTTGGAAAAATGGAAATTTCTTTGCTACAATATCTTTGTGCAAATGAAATAAAGCCAAAAATACAAACTTGTAATATTTCCCAATTAGATTCTGGGGGGAAAAAAAATCACATATCAAGTATTATCCCACAGAACAAATAGTCCTAAATAAAGTCTATGCATTTTTAAGAATAATGATGGGGATAAAAGGAGTTCCTAAAATTCCCACTGCCATTGAGTCCATTCTGACTCATAGCAACCCCATTGGGCAGAACAGAACTGCCCCATAGAGTTTCCAAGGAGCCCCTGGTGGATTTGAACTGATAACCTTTTGGTTAGCAGCCACCCTGGTGACCCTGATTAGTTTGCTATTCATGTTCTCAGTTTAACCTTGAGCCCTGGTTAAACCAGTTTAACCAGCCACTCTGGTTAAATACTATGTCTGCTAACCAAGAGGTCAGCAGCTCGAATCAGCCAGGTGCTCCTTAAAATTTCTATGGAGCAGTTCTACTCTGCCCTATAGGGTCGCTATGTGTCAGAATGGACTCGATGGTAGTGGGTTTGGTTTTGGGTTTTATAATGAATATGGAGCCATGGTGCAGTAGTGGTTAAGAATCAAGCTACTCACCAAAAATCTGTAGTTTGAATCTACCAGCAGGAAACACTATGGGGCAATTTTCAACTCAAAGCACCTGCTCTTCAGTTATAATGAATATATTGCTAATTATACTTCAATAGAAGTTACTTTAAGAAAAATTCTGATCTGCTCAAGGAAAACAAAAGCAGGCTGATCAGTATTCTCAATCAAATTGTTCCTCAACAAATAAGTACCCACCAGTTATATAAATAAACTTCCTTAGTTTCCAATACAAGCCAAAATATCTTAATAACAAATGCTTGCAAATAGATTACAATCTTTTTGATTTGGGTTTGGATCTTATAATTGTGAGTCTTGCAAAGTATTTAAAAATGACTAACACATTCCTTAGAAGTTGAAAATAATTTTTCAAAGGAAGAAAATGCTAATAATGTGTCCTTTTCACACAAAGAACTGATTTATAATTCGATTTTCCCTTCTTATCTACAGGGATACAAGACTTCTAAATCAGTTTTTCCATGGCCTTCTCACAGGGTTCGTGATTGACAACTAGTAGAGGATTCTGAAAGCAGCCTGTGCCTGGTCCTTAAGGCTGTAAGTGAAAATTATTTGACATTACTGAATATGATTCATTTTTCAATGCATAATTATCACTAACTTAGATCCTTTTTAATCTAACTGAAAGTTTTTAACTTTTTGTCTCACCAGTCTTCAACTTAAACACCACACTCTATCCAAACTAGTGATTTATTTGTTTTGCTGCTGTCAAAACCTTCTTCCCTTGTGCATGTTAATGCCAGGCTTTTTTTCCTCCTGTCCAGTCATTTAAATCTTCTCTCTCTTTCCTGACTCAGGCAAAATGAATTATTCTTCATAAAGAGATATATGTGCTAGAATCCTGATGAAAAGCAAGCATTTGTGCAGCGTGTAGATCAGAACACAGCAGATTATGGTGAAGAGGGGTTAAGACTCAGAAAAGTGGATCTTGATCCCACTGATAGTTCAGGTATCATGGATTGAATTGTATCACCTAAGAATATGTGTATCCATTGGCTAGTCCATGATTCCCAGTATTGTGCGATTGTGCACCATTTGGTCGTCTAATGTGATTTTCCTGTGTTGTAAACCCTACCTGTGTAATATTAGAGGTGGCTTAGTAAACTTACATTGATAAGATCTATAGGATTAAATAGCTTTTTAAGACAATCTCTTTTGAGATGTGAAAGAGAGAAGCCAGCAGAGAGACAGAAGGACCGCATATCACCCAGAAAGCAGCACTGGGAATAGAGCACGTCCATTGGCCCTGCAGTTTGCGTGGAGAAACTCCTAGTCCAGGCAAAGACTGATGGCAGTGACCTTCCCCCAGAGCCAACACAGAAAGCCTTTCCTTGGGGCTGACACCCTGAATTTGGACTTCTAGACTAATAGACTGTGAGAGATAAATTTCTGTGTGTTAAAGCCACTCGCCTGCGGTATTTCTGTTACAGCAGCACTAGATAACTAAGACACCTCCCAGACTAATGAACAATTCTGAACTTCAGATTTCACATTTGTTATCTGGAGGTGACTGGGACTGGTACCTGTAAGACTAGTGGACACCTGGTAGTGGGGTGTTTAAACACATGGCTGCTAACGAAAAGTCAGCAGTTCAAACCCAACAGTAGCGTCCCGGAAGAAAGGTGTGGCAGTCTGTTTCCACAACGAGTACACTCCTGGAACCCGGATCATGCACTTGTACTCCATTCAGCAGGACCTCTATGACCCTAAATCCACTTGAGGCACTGGGTATGCTTTATGGGTTTATAATTACTGTGAGAATGGAGTGCCAGCTGTAAGCAAGAAATAGAAGAGACAGAATCAAAAGACCCACTGCCGTTGAGTCAATTCTGACTCATAGCAACCCTGTAGACAGAAAAGAACTGCCCCATAGAGTTTCCAAGGATTTGAACTGCCAGCCCTCTGGCTACGAGGTGTAGCCCTTAACCCCTACACTATTAGGGTTTCGAGAACAGAGACAAGGAAATGAAAATTATGAAGTGTGTTTCTTCATTATCTATTAAGTACTCTGCATTTAGTAGGCACTTAATAAGTATCATCTTTCTCCCCTGCCTCTGTTTATCTGCAGAACAGGGGGCACATTTCCATGTCATTTGGGTCTTTTGTCTAGTTCGAGTTGGTTTTTGTACAAGGTGTAAGATGTGGGTCTTGTTTCAATTTATTCCAGATAAGTACCCAATTTTGCCAGCACCATTTGTTGAAGAGATTGTTTGGACCCCAGTTTCATGTCTTAGGGCCTTTGTCGAATATCAGCTGTTCATAGGTAGATGGTGTCATCTTTGGGGTCTCGATTTTGTTCCACTGGCCTATCTGTCTCTTTTCGTACCACTAAGAGACTGTTTTGACTACTGTGGCAGTGTAACAGGTTTTAAAGTCAGGTAATAAGAGGCCTTCCAGTGTGTTCTTCTTCTTTAATAGTGCTTTACTTATCCAGGGCTTTTTCCCTTTCCAGACAAAGTTGGTAATTTGTTTCTCCATCTCATTAGAAAATGTCACTGGAAGTTGTGTTGGGATTGCATTACATAAGTAGATGGCTTTGGGTAAAATAGACATTTTCACAACGTTAAGTCTTCCCATCCAGAAGCACAGTAGGTTTCTCCATTTATGTAAGTCTCTCTCAGTTTCTCATAGTAAGGGCTTGTAGTTCTCTCTGTAAAGATCTGTTATTTCTCTGGTTAGATTTATTCCTAGGTACTTTATCTTCTTAGGGGCTGTAGTAAATGGTATTGACTTGGTGATTTCTTTCTTAATAATCTCTTTGTTGGTATAAAGGAATCCTACTGATTTAGTTGTATTTATCTTGTATCCTGAGACTTTGCCAAACTCTTCTATCAGTTTGGGTAGTCTCCTTATGGATTCTTTGGGATTCTCTGCATATACAATCCTATCATTTGCAAACAGGGAGATTTTCAGTTCTTCTTTGCAGATATAGATGCAGATGCAGATGCCTTTTATTTCTTGGTCTTGTCTAATTGCTCTGGCTAGAACTTCTAGTACAACGTCGAATAGGAGAGATGAGAGTGGGCATCCTTGTCTAGTTCCTGTTCTCAAGGGAAACTGTTTCAGTCTCCCTCCATTCAGGATGATGTAAGTAGTAGGCTTTGTAAAAATGGTCCTTATTGCATTGAGAAATTGGTCATCTATTCCTATTTTGCTGAGAGTTTTTAGCATGAATGAGTGTTGGACTTTACCGAATGCCTTTTCTTCATCAATAGACAAGATTAGGTGATTCTTGTCTTTTGTGGTGCTCATGTGGTTGATCACATTAATTGCTTTTCTGATATCGAACCAGCCATGCTTCCCTTGTATGAATCCAACTTTATTGTGATGGATCATTTTTTTTGGATATGTTGTTGTATTCTATTGGCAAGAACTTTGTTGAAGGTTTTTGCATCTAGATTCATGAGTGATATCGGTCTGTAGTTCTCCTTTTTGGCTGGGTCTTTCCCTGGCTTTGGAACCAGGGTTATGCTGGCTTCATAGCATGAATTTGGGAGTATTCCATCCCTTTCTATGCTGTGAAATAGTCTCAGTAGTATTGGAAATAACTCTTCTCTAAAAGCTTGGTAGAATTCTATGGTGAAGCCATCTGGGCCCAGGCTGTTTCTTGGTGGCAGTTTTTGATGAACTTTTCAATCTCATTATTTGTGATGAGTTTATTAAGTTGTTCTGCATCACCTTGTGATAATTTTGGTAGGTGATATGAATCAAGGGATTTGTCCATTTCCTCTAGGTTTTCAAATTTGTTAGAGTACAGTCTTTCATAGTATTCTGTTATGATATTTTTGATTTCTGTTGGATCTGTTGTGACCACTCCCCTCTCATTTCGTATTTGGGTTATTTGTTTCCTTTCCTGCTTTTCTTTAGTAAGTTTAGACAGTGGTTTGTCAATTTGGTTGATCTTTTCAAAAAACAAATTTCTGGTCATTTCAATTTTCTCAATTGTTCTTCTATTCTCTAATTTGTTTAATTGTGCTCTAATCTTTATGATCTGTTTTCTTCTGGTGACTGAGGGGTTCCTCTGTTGTTCTCTCTCTACTTGTTCAAGCTGTAGGGTAAATTCTTCGGTTTGGTTTCTTTCTTCCTTCCAGATGTGTACATTTACAGAGATAAACAGACCTCTGAGCATTGCTTTGGCTGTATCCCTTAGGTTCTAGTAGGAAATGTTTCCATTCTCATTGGATTCCATAAATTTCTTGATTTCATTCTTGATTTCTTCTATAACCCATGGCTTTTTGAGCAAGATATTATTTATTTTCCATGAGTTTCACTTCCTATCTATGTTTCTTCTACTGTTGATTTTGACTTTGATGGCTTTATGATCTGAGAAGATGATTTGCATTAATTCAATGGTATGGATTTTGTTGAGAGTTGCATTATGTCCTAACACATGGTCTATTCTGGAGAAAGTTCCATGTGCACTGGAGAAGAAGGTGCAGTTGTCTGCTGACAGATAGAAAGTTCTGTATATGTTGATGAGTCTAGCTGGTTAATTGTGGCAATAAGGTCTTCTGTGTCTTTACTGAGCTTTTTCCTAGATGATCTGTCCAATATTGATAGCAGAGTGTTGAAGTCTCCCACTGTTATTGTGGAGTGATTGATCTCATTTTTGAGCGTAGTAAGTACTTCTTCGACATATTTAGGTGTTCTAATATTAGGTGCATAAATATTTAATATTATTAAGTCTTGCTTGTGTATTGAAACTTTCAGCAATCAATAATGTCCCTCCTTGTCCACAATGGTGGATTTTACATTAAAGTCGATTTTATATGAGATTAGAATTGCTACACCTGCTCTTCTTTGTTCATTGTTAGATTGATATATATTCCTCCATCCTTTAATTTTCAGTTTGTTCATGTCTCTAACTCTAAGGTGAGTTTCTTGCAGGCAACATATGAATGGGTCACATCTTTTGATTGAAGATGTCACTCAATGTCTCTTTACTGGAACCTTCAGTCCATTCACATTCACTGTAATTATTGATAGGTATGTGTTCAGTGCTGCCATTGTTTATTTTTGTGTTGATGTTTTCTCTGTTGTTCATATTAATCTGTTCTGAGACATTCTTCTCTGTGAGTTGATTTTTCACCTTTTCAGGGTTTGTTTTGTGGTTGCTGAGACTCCTGAGTTACATTTCTGGATATGTTATGTCACATGTTTATTGTGCTTTATGGCTGCCTCTGTGATCCTGCTTAATAAACTATGTATAAACCCAATTTTAATTACTACCAGTCTTGTTGACTTCCTCTCCATCTGGAAAGACTATAATGACTGTAGTGCACCCCTGTCTTTAATATGATGACGTCACAGTTTTCACGATCTGATCACTGGATTATTTCTTTCACTATCATAGCTTTGATTGACTTTGGAACCTTCCCTAACTGAGTAGGATTCTGGATGATGGGTCCTTCTGCAATATAAAGTTAGTGGTTTTGTTCTTCTAAGCCAAAGCCAAGAGATTCTTTCAGTATTTCTTGTAGCTTTAGTTTGTTTTTTACAAAGTCTCTGAGTTTCTGTTTATCTGTAAATGTCTTGAATTCATTTTCATATTTGAAAGATAGTTTTGCAAGATATATGATTCTTGGTTGGAAGTTCTTCTCCTTCAAGACTTTGAATGTGTCATGCCACTGTCTCCAGCCAGCATGGTTTCTGCTGAGAAATCTGATGAAAGCCTACAAGACTTCCCTCTGAATGTTGGTTTTGCTTTGAGTCTTGCTACCTTTAAGAGTTTCTGTTTCTATTTCATTTTGTTAAGCTTGATTATAATATGTCTTGGCATCTTTCTTTTGAGATCTATATTGAATGGCATTCCACATGCATCTTGGATATCTATGTTCTCTTCCTTCAAGATTTCTGGAAAGTCCTCTGTCAGTAGCTCAGCAACAATACTCTCTGTGTTCTCGGTGTCTTGCCCTATTTAGGGACTCCAACTAATCGTAGTTTGTTCCCCTTAATAGAGTCCCACATACTTCTTAATGCTTCCTCATTTTTCTTGTTTCTTTTTTCTAATTTTTCCTCATAGATGCTGCAATCAGTAGCTCTGGCTTCCAAGTCTGAAAGTCTCTTTTCCTTTTGTTCCATTCTATTTTCTTGGCTTTGGATTAAAGTTTCTATGGCTTTGATTTTGTTCTTGATCTGTTGGATTTCAGAGTACTGGTGTTCCATCAGATTGAACAGCTTGCTTAATTTTTCATTTCGCTCTGCTGCCTTTTGTATAAGGTCTAGGAGGGCTCTGTATATAATCCTTTTGTATTTACCTTCTGATAATTTCAGGAAAGTTTCTTCATCTGGAAAGCTCTTTGGTTGTTTCATTTGGGGGCCTTCTGAAGCCATGGATGATTTTCTGGTTAATGCTTTCTCCAAAGTCTGTTGCTTTTTGGGCATCATGTGAGTCAATAATGGCTGGGAGAGATACTGTGAGGATGCACTGTAGTTGTTTCTGTAACTTGTCTTAAAATGAAAAGTGAAAAGTATCTGACCACTTCCTAGTTCAGTCAGGTTTTCAGGTGTACAGGGCCCTCTTCCCAACTGGCGCGGTAAGCACCTCTATATCCAACCCTAGATGTTATGAACTAGTTAAAAATGCAACAAGGCTACTGCTCTGTTGGCCTCAGCTGACAGGCCCCAGCTGTAGGCAACACTATGTCAAATACTGCTTTTCTGCTGGCAAAGTGCTCTTCTGTGGGCAAGCACTGGCTCCGAGCCTAGGAATTAGATCTCACTGAGGCTTCCATACATAAGATGACATTCTGCACAAGCTCTCCGCCTAGCACCTCCATACAAACTGCACCACAGCGGGGGGGGGGGGAGGGGAGATTGACCAGAGCTGCCGAGATGCACAGAGTCCACAGTCTCTGTTGCTGGGCCCCATCTGCAGGCAATACTGTGTAAACTACTCCTTGTCTGCCAGTAAAGCACTCTCCTGCAGGCAGGTGTTGCCTCCCAGGCTAAGAATTAGGTCCAGCCTGGGCCTCCGTAGCCAAGGTGGTGTCCTGCACGAGGTCGCCACCTGGGGTCTCCTTACAAACTACACTGTGGCAGAGGCAGAAAGAGAGGCCAAAGGTAGCAAGACACACAGAGTCCCAAGCCAGGCCCCCCAAATATGGCAATTTCATCTGCTGATCCCACCAGCAGCATGTCCAAGACTAGCCGCTAGTCAAGATCCAGCTCCACCAGCTGGCCAAGACAGAGAAAAAAAAAGTCAAAACTTTGAGTTACCTTCAGTCCGTGAAAGCAAGGACTGACATGAGAAAGAGTCAGCTAAAGAGAGGAGATTTTCCGTTCAGTGATATGAAGTCCAAATTAACACCCTATACTGTGTCTTAGGGATCACTAGGTGACCAGAAAACTCCATTTAATTATCAGTTCAGGTCTTGGTTTCCAGAGGGATTTAGGGAAGTGTGTGCTTAGTCCGCCATCTTGACTCCCCCCCATGTCACTTGGTGTGTGTGCGTGTGTGTAAGGTGACGTAGTGGTTAGGTGCTAGCACTGCTAGTGAAAAGGTCAGTAGTTTTAATCCACCAGGCACTCCTTGGAAACTCTATAGGGTAGTTCTAGTCTGTCCAGCAGCACCATTGTGAGTCAGAATCAACTCAACAGCTATGGGTTTCGCTTTTTTGGTTCTAGTTTTATACACAGAATTTCTCCATAAATATTTTGTTCTGTTTATCTGATCCTAAAAAGAAAATTTGTCAAATTTTAGCAAGTATAAATTTGCCAAAAGAAGAATGTTATCATTAGATTGACTAACAGAATTAATGTCACAGGCTCTCAGCTTATTTTCCCACTGACTGTAGTCTGTCTCTGTTGTCTGATGGGAGACTCGGGACATGTGAAAGATGGGCACTGTTTCTTAAATCTACTTAAGCCCCAGATCTCAAATTGATTTCTGCTAAATGGAAGTGGCCAATTCGGGTAAAGCTGGATTCCCCTTGGGCCATGGGCCTGGTTCTGCTAAGACTGCATAATCGGGGGCACTGTGAGCAATTCTATTTCTCTAAGGGTTCAGTCTCATGCTTGGGTTTGCAGGTGCCACTGTAAATGTCAGGTGATTTACACAGTGGGAAGCAGATCAAATCTGAAAGTATAATGGAGCTCGAGTCTCACAGCATATTTTGTTAGATGCTCTGGTTTTATGATTTTGGATGGATGCCACCACATTTTCTTTCCAAGTGCAATAAAAAAAAAAAAAGATGCCATTCAAACTGAAAAGCTTAACAACCACTTTGCCTTTGTTCAATCTGTAGCTAATGCATCAAAATAGCTGGGGTTTTGCTGCAAATGTCATTTGAGTTTTTGTCTGGGCATCTCGTCATGTCTTAAAATTGTGTTTGCATTGACCACAACTGAGTTACCTAAAAGATGTAAAACTAAAGACTTGGAGCCTGACTTTAGTGCTGCTGACAGATGTTCCCTCGACCCAGTGAGAAGGAAGTGTTGGTCAAGAGGTCAATGGCCGTGGTTTTCTAGAAGCTATCCTGCTAGACTAGCTGTAGCTTTAGGGTTGCTTAATCTTCCCAGTTCATATGTTCTTATAGAAAAGAGTTAGACTAGGTGAATCTCAGGTTCCTTCAAGGTTCAGAGGTATTATATTCCAAGATAACATTGTCTGCTTAGGTTTTTTATTTTAATTTAAACTTCTTTTATGATTACTTAAAGTTCTACACCTAAACTACAATTTTGACCCTATTTGTTGATCATGCAGGAAAAATTCCTATGGTGAGAAGCACAGGGAAGCAGGAAAAAAAAAATCACTCCTTTTACATTTCTGGCATTTTAATTTAACCCACTTCTACTTAGGGTTGAATCATATTCCATGTGCATTCAAGACTCAAAGAGACTTTATTTCTTCTAATCCAAGTCATAGTTAACCAACACTTTTAAACACTCTCTATAGGGCACACATTATGGTAGAGAATTTCATCCCCATTATTGGATGCTGTCATAGTAACAACCCTACTGAAGGCCATGCAGTGAGGTAGCAAGATGTTGATTCCAAGTGCTGTCTTCTAATGAAGTCCAAACCAAGCAGTCTTTCATATGTTTTTTCTTCAAATTAAATATTCCTATTATTAGCACCAAGCATAAACTGGATGTGCCTTTTGGTCTAGGCTCCTGTCACAACTGTAGCATCATTCCATCCTCAGAATTATGTCTGTTTTCTGTTACGGCTTGTTGTCCTTCTGTCTTAGGCCTCTAGTGCTGCTGTCACAGAAATATCACACGTGCATGGTTCTAACAAAGATAAATTTATTTTATCATAGAAAACTAAGTTAAACATTCAAATTCAGGGCAACAGTTCTTGGGGAAAGCTATCTCTGTTGGCTCTGGTGGAAGGTCCTTGCTGTCAATCTTCCCCAGAACAGGGAGCTTCTGAGGTTCAGGGACCCTGGGTGCAAGGTGTTTGCTCTGCTCCCAGCATTGTTTCTTTCCCAATGGTGTGAGATCCCCTATTCTATATTTGCTCCTTTTTCTTTATATTCCAAGAGATTGGCTCAAGGCACAATACAATTTTACCCAATGAGTCCAGCCCCACCAACAAAACTGCCACCCATCTGCTGTCATCAACAACATAGAGGCAGAATTCACAGCATATGTATACAGTAGCACCCCATGATACTGGGCATTAAGGCTACACACATTTTGGGGGGATGCAATTTAACTCATGACATATTCCTTCCCAGATGTTCTTCAGTTGTGTCTGATGTTAGCTATAGATCAGGTTTCAAGCAAGGCTCCAACCTCCTTCATGGTCTCTTGATAGCCAACACATCAGATTCTATTTGCTCTCTTTTCTCAGTTTTTTAGTAAACTTTGTATACAATTTCTTGCTCTCTTCTGCTGCTGTGCATTTAATTAATGTTCACTTGTAAGCTCCTTTTCTGATAAAAGGTTATTTTGGGGGGCAACATAGTACATTTATAGTCATTATTCAGTAACCCATTCATTCAATGAAAATTTCAACTTTCTTTGCCCTGATATATGCCAATACGAACAAGGCACTCAACTGTCTAGGAAGTCAAGTCATGGGGTAAGGACAGGTAGATACCCAAACCAATAAATTAAAGTGCTATATAACCCAAGTCATGACTAAACTTGCCTACATGTTATTGAAGAGACTCATAGGAAGAATAGCTTTGTAGAAGACACAGTAGGTTGGGGACAGTGTCAACAAGGATGCTGGGAGTTAGTGAAGGGCTGAGCCTTTCTGAGACAGAGAAGGGCATTGATATTAGAAGAAACAGTATAGGCACATGCCACACACTTGTGCTGCTCTTCTGGGAGAAGGACTTCCTTCTTTGTACCAAGTCAAACTGACCAGGAGAGATGAGACAGAATTCATAATTTGGTGCTAGTCTATAGGAAGTATTACACCATGAGGGAAAAATCTGTGCTTTATCTTGGAAACCATTAAAGGATTTCCACTATTTTTGGTTTTGTGCTTTGTAGGGATCTGATGTGACCAGATTTTAGCCTTAGGAAAATAAAACTGCATACTCTGTAGGGGATGGATTGAGAAGGGGGTGTAGACACTAATACAGCTGTGGAAAAGAAATAAAAAAATTGATTCAAGAGATGTTCAAGAAATATAATCAACAGAAAAGAATTGGATTGAGAGGCTCTTGGTTCCTCTAGATTCTTTTTTTTTTTAAGTACGGGTCTGCCTTTATTTTGGCATCAAATTGTTGAGAGTACCTGTCACCATCTAAATTGAACTCAATTGCTTTCTTGCTGATTTTTTTCCCTAGACAGATCAAACAGTGCTCCCTGCCCTGGGAGGCTGAAGTTGTCTTTGAATTGGGAGATAGTTTAGTTGTGGATGATTTGTCAGGAAATACTGCCTAGGACGTGTATGTAAAATTGACTTCTCTATAGTCCGACCTAGAATAGGCAAAGCGGCAAAACCGTGCATGCTGAAAAACAAACTCACAATCAAGGAGGCTCTTGAAGGTGGTACCCTATCCTCTCTCCATAGTGCCTATGAGGCACATAATACAATAACACAAGAGTGTTAAGATAAATCCCAGATGCAGCCAGTTTTCAGAGGGCAAGAAGAGAAAATGAAAATACTGAATAGTGTTGGTGTTCTGTAAGGACAAATTCTACTCTACTGTCACATCTGCTCCTATGTGATTTAAATTGACTTAACAGCAACTTTTCTTTGTTTTTATGTTTTAAAAAATTGCCTATAAGTTTCTTTTTACTGTGAACAAAAGGCATATTGTAAATGATAAATGTAATTTAATGCTTTAAAGAAATTGCTCCTTTTTTTTGCTAATGAAATACTTCATTACCACTGAAAACAACATACATACTTATGTTTCTTACCAGTGACGTGATAGACAGGCCAGAGTACAATGGGAGGAAACTGTAGAACAAGCACCTCATTCTTACTCTAAAAAAAATCAACCAACCAACCGACCAACTGATCAACCGACCAATCAACAGAAAAATAAAAAAACAAGACTCCTGGGACTGTCGCCTGCACACACCCTTTAAACTTGGAACTGAAACTACTCCCAGAGGTTATCCTTCAGCCCAGCAACAGAGAGGCTCATAAACAATCTCACTGTGAGTATAGTTTTGCTTTAGGTGGAAAATAATCATCTGTTCAGACCAACTGATCAACGTTTATGAAAGTATACGTGAGAAAGGCAGAGCAAGAAAGCTGGATGCATGGACAATGGAACAGAAATGCGAGACCGCAGACACGGTGAGGAGAAAGCAGCCAACGTCACTGAACAAGACGTAGAAAAAGACCACACAGGAAGGAGTAGAATTGCCCCATACAGTTTTCAAGGAGCCTGGCAGGTTTGAACTGCTGACTTTTTGGTTAGCCGCCATAGCCTTTAACCACTATGTAACCAGAATTTCCAAACGGTGTGTATAATTCAAACCAGACCCATTGCCCTAGCGTGGATTCTGGCTCACACCAACCCTAAAGGACAGAGTAGAACTGTCCCATAGGGTTTCCAAGCAGCACCTGATGGATTCAAACTGCTGCCATTTTGCTTAGCAGCACAGCTCTTAATCACTACGTCACCAGTAGCCAGTAGTGGTGGCGTATGTATAAACCCATGCTGTTCAATTCCAGCTTACAGCGACCCTATAGGTCAGAGCAGAACTGCCCCATGGAGTTTCCAAGGAGCACCTGGTGGATTTGAACTGTCAGTCATTTGCATAGAAGTGAGAGCAGTTAACCACGATGCTAGCATGGTTTTCATGTTTTATATATATAGATATTGTTAAATATGAATCTAACATGCTGTGTAAACAAGCTTTCATTTAAAAAAAACTCATATCAAACAAGCAGAAAACAACATGCAACAAATAACTTGTAAGTATGTGCCTCATATCATCAAACTAAATGTGTGTTATAAAGTTGTGTAGTAGTTTTGTTTAAAAAAAAAGGAGCACGCATCCATGCACATGCACACATGCGTGTGTCTAAACTAAAGGGTACATAGTGATACAATCCAGTTTAGTATTGGTCAAACTGGTTTACCTTTTGTGTTTAACTTCTGCTTGTTTACTTACTTGCTTTTCCTTTTTTCCCCCAAATTTTCAAAAACAAGTGTGCATATTTTTTCTGTTATAAAAACATTCACTAAGACAAAAGAAAAAAACTCAGAGCAAATAATTTTAAACTTAACAAAATACAGTTCTCTCTTATTTTCCAGGATATAAATGCTTTTTGTTTTCATTGTTCTTTCTATTTGAAATATGTTATTTACAATTTTACAAGAGGATTTTTTTTTTTTTTTTGAGACTGAACACATCTTGGCAGAACCATTGGAAACTTGATTGTTTGGACTGAGATAAGAGACACGGACTGTTGCTGTTTGGGGCAGTGTAATTTTGTGTCAGTCGTTCTTCTCTTGAGTGATATGAAAATTCACTGCTGTGAACATGTTTTAACTGGTTCATTTTAACTCAGAAATACAGCCTTGATCTTCTGTAATGGGCACACAGGCATGCATTCTGGAAAATACAAGAGCAGTGTAGCAACATGTCTCAGCGATAAACAAGTGACCTTTCAGAATAAAATTATGACAAGAGAAGACACAAATAAACAACTGGAAAATTTCCTCTGACAAGGTACTAAATCCTCTGGGACTTCTTAGCCTATTAACATGCCTCAAGTTCCTATCGAGTACAATTTTTATGTTACCACTGAAAGAGTATGAATAATGGCTTGTCTGCATCGACTCGATGGCACTTGGCTTTGGCTGGCATGAAAAATAAAATGGCAAGTAATGGCCATCTAGTTCTGGAAGGTTCTGCATTCCTTTGATAGGTAAGACATTTTGATCACTGAACCAGGGTTATTTCTTTAATACCAGTGGGTGTGTCAAGTTATAATAGTATGAAGTCACCAGGTATTTGGAATTTTGCTCTTTAAACTGGTCTTTGATTGTAAAATAATCTTCCTTGGAAATTTCAAATTATGAGGAGATGGTGCTGGGCAGAAAATGGACATTGTGATCACCGTTAAACTAGTTGTCCTTGATTCAGCTCAGACTCACAGCAACTCCGTGAGTGCCAGAGTAGAAGTGTGTTCCATAGGGTTTCCAATCCCTGAGCTTTTGGAAGAAGATTGACAGGCCTTTCTCCTGAAGCATTTCTGGGTGAACTCAAACCAGCATCTGTTCATTACCAACCATCATTTGGACTACCCAACACTAAAAGAATCAAATCAACTGCTGCTGTATAATTTTGAGTCATCATGACCCAGTGAGTAGACCTGTGTTGCCCAGTAAATGTTTCTTTCTATAAGATCCTACTAGACGGCACTTGGCTGGCTGGCTCTAAAAAGACTTTGTCTGATTTTCCTCTCTGTTGTCCATCTACAAAATAGAGATAATGAGCCCTCTACACATAGAATTACATTAAGAAATTCTTGGTGCTTAACCAGTACAGCACCAGGTAATAATGTCAACTAAAAATTCACTTGATGTGAGTAATACCTTTTCTAACTCCCAGTAACTATTCACCAGACACAAATATTTTATTAAATATTAGTTGTAAGCATATGTCTCAGTAAGTCTTAATGAAAGCTCTTCCTTTGTCTTAAAGAACAAAACACACTAGCTTTTAAGTCACCTGCTGTTTTTGACCTGGATTCTCCAGTCTCGGTAGGGATATTCTAGAATTGTGTAGAATTTCACCTGCGACTATAGATTAATAGGTAGCTTTCCCAATTATTAATTTCCTGAATAAGTGATTACAGTTGAGTTTCAACTCTTTAAACAGAGCATAGACTCTAGAATGCACATAAGGGTCACAGCATCGCTCCTTTCTGTGATACGATGGCACGTATCCTCCACGGTGTTCTTTCCCATCAACTACAGCAAGGCCTGGGAACTCATCCCAACACAATGCCTTAAGAGGCCTCTGACAGCAAATAAGAGTGTGTTCAAGAGTTGTAAAGTGTTTGTCATACCTAAAATACATTTTAAAGATTCCACAGAGACAGAATACTCTAAGGCTTAGCTTATCACAGCCAGTCAACCTAAACTATCACATTGCCACAGGTCTCATCACTTTAAGGACAGTAAGTGGGCTAGCTCTGGGTGGATATTTAGAGATTGTGTGGGTGGTAAGGAGCAGCTGGTAAAGTCCATGTCATTCACTTGATATCAGATAATGACTAAGGGACAGCAATGAAAAAAGTACATTGCTAGCATAAACACAGAGTTGAGTACAGACATTAACTTGAAATTTAGTGAAAATTTTCTTAGAAATTGCCATTCTATGCTGTTTATGGACTCTGTGAAATTGCAACCTTTGTACTATGGACTAAAGATGAAAGTTTGCCCTTAAGTTAAAGAATACTTACGTGCAAATGCGTGTGTGTTTATTGTTATGCCATCACTTAAGAAACTCCTTTGAGTCCAGAACTAAACTAGAATTTTCTGGACTTATGGTCTGCTCTTTTTGCTCTACTCAATGCTTATAAATAAGAGAAACCAGATTCTATGTTAAAGAATGACTTAAACACAATGTCTCTATAAGCTTCAGAATTATAAATATATTTTTCCAAATTTAGAATATTATGAATAAAAAAAAAAAACAGTAACCAGAAGGAAAGAGATATCAAGCTGATTTTAAACGAAATTCAAGTATAGGAATTGTGGATAATGTAACAACATTAATAAAAGAAAGCAGTCAACAAAATAAAATTCTTTCTCATAACACCACAGGGTACGGAAACAGAGGGATAAGTAAAAGCGGGGAAGTCAAGGGAGTCTGATTAAAGAAGTTGCTGCAGCTTTCTCAGAGGAAATGTTGTTTTAGGGGTTGTTGTTCAAAACAGAAATAAAAGCATAAAAAGTAGAAAGAACTACTGGGGCTCAAAAGAGGAAGATTGGCTTTAGTATTTAAGCAGAATATGCTTCTGACAGATCATTTTTTATCTTTTGGTCTCAATTTCCTTGTGTTTGAATTCATATATACAGTACTCGCTGTAATCAAAAACCTGCTTCAATCTTAGTAGCTTCAACCACATAAAGATTTGATTACATCTCGGCTCTGTGTATTCCCATATCCTGAAATCTCGAGAACGCAGAAGGCTGTGATGCAAATGAAGCAGTAGCTTAGGACTGGGGCTGGTTTTGTTTTGTTCTTCCTTTGTTTGTTTAGAGTCACCAGGATTTTTTCTGTACATTGCCAGTGGATGGGCGTTTTCTTTCTATTTCTAGATTTCTTACCACTTTCATTCAGACACGTGTGGTTGCATTCCACTTCTCCATCAAAGAGGTCTTGTGGGTTCAGTTTCCATTTCTTCCTGATGCTCTCTGTTCTAATCTGTTCATTTGTCCTTCCCTATACCAGGTATGATACCTCACCTAAGAGTCAACATAGTATTTGCCAAAGGCCACAATCTCCATTTTTTTCCTGTAATTTTGACACAAGCAGTGAAATCTGCCAGGCTAGTAGAATATTTACTTGCCTGTTTGAGGAAAATGTTTCCTGTCTGACAGTTTTAGGGCGCTTAATCTCATGCTCTGCTCCAGAGTGATCAATGGCAATGAAGTCTTTGAAAAACTTTAATGGTGTGGTGGCAAACTCTTGGGCACTAACTCAAAGGTTAGCAATTCAAATACACACGGCAGCCCCAGGGAAGAAAGACCTAGTGATCTGCCCCACAAAGATGACAAAACAGAAAACTTTGTGTGTGAGTTCTGCTCCCCAACATGGGGTTTCTCTGAGTAGAAAACGGACTTCCTGTGTGTACGCAGGTGTGCACACACACACAAACGCAAGGTTTTTAATTCCAAACCAGAGGATGGGATAAAAATTTGATTAAAGAAGCTTTATACTGGACTCAAATTTCCCATGACAAAAAAAGAATGTGTATCTTTAAATATGTAGTAGTAATTAATCTGAAGTAACACAGACAGATGTGAAATAGACCAACACACCTTACAGTCTAAGACATTGGTCCATAGTCTCAAGTACTTGCTTGCCTAGTCTCTGTCTCTCTCTCTCACACACACACATACAGTTTTTCCTTTTTATCGTGTCTGAACTAACCTCACATGTCTGTTCCATCATTTCAACTAAATTAAAATCAAGAATAATGTGAAGATTACACCCATTTCACGCATTTTCGGTGCGCTTTGGCACATTTGCTTATGCTGGTAAAGGGGTATGCTGCTTGGTTCCTCCCAGAAAAGAGTTCCTGCTTACTAGGTGAGGAAGATTTGGGTTATGCGGCAACAATCACTCAGAAAATGTCACCTAAAGAACCAAGCAATCACTTCATATTTATTGATTCAACCCTGTACTCTCTGTGACTTTGTTCTTTGTTCAGGGAGGTGCATGGAAAGGATGATAAAGTCATCCACCACTTCGCAGGTGGAACATTCCTGAGAAATGCTCTCGTCCTGCAAGGTCACTCCGAAGGGCACTGTCCTGGACTAGACACAGCGACAATAGATTTCAGCAGCATGCCCTTCTTACGGAAAGAAAAAGAGGAGCACATGCTCAGGAGGAGGAAACAAACGAGTGTGTGTGTGTGTACCTGACACAATTAAAAAAAAGAAATAGTAACAACAACATGGGATGATGCCCTGTGAATGCAATTTCTCTGTTAAAATGAGTTCTGTGCATTCTTGTTTCAGTGCTCTAAGGACTGAAAATGAGGATTTTATTCACATGTATTTATGGACTTTGAAGGAAAATTGGAGCTAAAAGAGAGAAACGTTACTTTAATAAATGAAGACACCTAGCTGGCAAACTACACTCTTATGTTTGTAGAAAATCTCTTTGTTAAGGATAGCACCATCTGTGTATTCCCAAAGCAGAGCCTACTTCCAGACTCTTCTTCTGCCCTGTGATTATCTACTTTTGCCAGGACAGAATTTAAAATCACACTCCATCTCACCAGTATTCAAAATGGGAAGCAGTTAGCTGGCAACTGAAACACATTCATCCCACACTGGGCGTTTCTGTCTCCCACGCACCCACCACTTCCATTCAGACTCCTGTATTATTTGTGAACTGGTCCATCTCTCCCAGGCTATTGTAAATTTCTGAGAAGACATAAAAATGTACTTATCTAGAGACAGGTACTGGCATATAATAATTCAGTCCTCACAATGTCCCGTAAGATAGATATAATGTGTGTGTGTGTGTGTGTGTGTGTGTGTGTGTGTACACTTGTGTGTATGTTCACAGAAGGCTGCATAGGTTTAGAGCTTAGTGACGTTAGTGAGATCCTTAAGGTCGTAAAGCTAGCACAGCAGTTCTAATGTTCCAGTCCACCGTTTCCTGACGTTAAATTTGACATAAGTTTTGGTACACAGTGCAGGTAGAAGATTCTCATATTTCTTTATCTTACTCTCCTTCCCCTCAATTCCTTGCCTAACTTCAAGCCAAAAGGCATGAAAATAGTAATTTTCAGGAGATTCTACTTGCATAAAAATAAACTGAGTAGTGGAGAAACTAACAGGAAACAAATGTGAGAAGTCCTTTTTCCTTGCATATTTATCCCTAGTTTACTTTTTAACAATTCTCCCAGTGTGTTGACGACAACGCGATGGTCCAGTCACCTGTTACAGCACTCAGAGACCCACCCTCGGTGGGAGACTGAATGAGATCGCAAAGTCCTCACCTCGCCGGAGGAGCAGGCTGCGCTTAATAATGCAAAATGTCACAAGAATAAAAACTGAATACCGCACTCTGGTTAAAACAACAACCACAAACCTGCGAGAGTTAAAAAAAAACATTTGTTTTTTCTTTCTTTAAAAAAAAAGAAAAGAAAAAGCTCACTGCAGTCCAGTGAATTCCCACTCATAATGACCCTGTGAGATAAGGTCGAGCTGCCCCTTTCCACCGAATGCCTGGTGGATTCACACTGCCAGCCTCTTGGTTAGTAGCTTTAGTTCTTAACCACTATGCCACCCTAAAACATTTTAAGAGCAGAAACAACAAAAGATATCCCACTTAGAGGTCACTGTTAAGAGTTACTGAGAAATCTAGGGAAACCACATCTAAAGAACTAGAGATACTTTTCTCTAAGAAGAAAAGCCTTGGGGAAAGTACGACTGCCTTCAGATTTTAAAGACATGATCCAGTCACCAGAAAATTGGGTTTGTTTCTTAATTCTTCAGATTCTTGTGGAAGAAAATGGTTACTGGACCACCTCTCTCTACCCTCTTCCCAGGCTGATTCGTCCTGCTACACTCTCCAGAATGACCAGCTAGCATAAGGAATACATATGGAAGCCTTTGCGTACACGCTGTTTGGCTAAGGCATTTAGCATTACGTGACTTTTTCTTTGAGCTAAAAGTTGCAGGAGAGCATGAACATTGTCCCCGTGGATCACCACCACGAACCCTCAGCCGTTAAACCAAACAAACCAAACTCATTGCCGTCAAGCTGATTTCAACTCATAGCAACCTATAGGACAGAATAGGACTGCCTTATAGGGTTTCCAAGGAGCAGCTGGTGGATTCGAACTGCTGATTCTTTGGTTAGCAATCAAATGTTTAACCACTGTGCAACCAGGGCCCACATTTATTAAAAAAAAAAAATGTCATCGACTTGAATCTGGTTCATAGTGACCTCATAGAACAAAGTAGAACTGCCCCCCTTCCAGCCCTTGTAGGGTTTCCAAGTAGTGGCTGGCAGATTTGAACTGTTGACCTTTTGCTTAGCAGCCTTAAGGCTTAACTACTATGCCATGAGGGCTCCATAGTCATTAAAGAAGTGGTCCATGAATACTCACTAATTGACTAGTACTGTACTAGAATTCTCTTTTCAAGAACCATTTTTTAAAGTTGCTATGAATGTTGTGGGGTTGCTGTTAGATATTACCGAGTCGATCCTGACTCACAGCTACCCTACCCACAATAGAACCAAACGCTGCTCTGCGCCACTGAGGCACCGTCCTCGCAATCATTCCGCTGTAGCTCATTGCAGCAGCTGTTGTGGCTGTGCTTCCTGCTCAAGGTCTTCTCTCTTGCTTAGCCTTTACCAAGCTAGGTGTCCTTCTCAGGGACTTGCTCCTCCTGATGAGCCGTCAAAGTATATGACAGAAAATCTTGCCATGCTTGATTCCAAAGAGTGTTCTGGCTGTACTTCTTCCAAGACAGATTTATTCATTTTTTTAGTAGTCCACGGTACATTCAATATTCTTTGCCAACACCGTAATTACAAAGCACCAGTTCTTCTTCAGTCTTCCTTACTCATTGTCTGGCTTTCACACACACTTGTTAAGATTTGAAAATATGATGGCTTGAGTCAGGGACACCTTAATTCTCAAGGTGACATCTCTGCTTTGAACACTTTAAAGTCATCGTTTGCAGATTTGCCCAAGCAAATAATATATCCTTTGATTTCCTGGCTGCTGATTCCATGGGTCTTGATTATAGATCACAGTAAGATGAAATCCTTGACAACTTCAATTTTTTCTCCATTTACCATGATTTTGCTTATTGTTCCAGTTGTGAGGAATTTTTGTTTTCTGCATGTTGAGGTTCAGTGCATACTGAAGGCTGTAGTCTTTGCTCTTCATCAGCAAGTGCTTCAAGTCCTCATTATCTTTAGCAAGCAAGTTGGTGTATCTGCATATAGCAGATTGCTAACGAGTCTTCCTTCCATCCTGATGCCACCTTCTTCTCCAGCTTCTTGGAACATTTGCTCAGCTTACAGATCGAACAAGTACGGTAAAAGGCTATAGCTAAGACACATACCTTTCCTGCCTTTAAACCACACAGTGTCTCCCTCTGCTCTGTGTAAACAGCTACCTCTTGGTCTACCTTTAGGTTCATCATGAGCAAAATTAAAGATAATGGAATTCTCATTCTTTGTTATGTTATGCATAATTTCTTATGATCCATGCAGTCCAATACATTTGCATAGTCAATAAAACAAAGTAAAGATCATTTTGTTCCTCTCTGCTTTCAGCTAAGTTAGATCTGATGTTAGCAATGATGTCCTTTGTTTCCTGTCATCTTTTGAATCCAGCTTTGAATTTCTGGCAGTTCCTTTCAACGTAATGCTACGAACACTTTTAAATGATATCCGGGAAAAGTTTACTTGTGTGTAACACTGCTAATGATACTGCTTACTAATGTCCTCATTCTGCTGGGTCACATTTCTTTGGAATGGGCAGAAATATGGATCTCTTCTAGTCAGGTGGTCAGGCAGCTATCTTCCAACTTTCCAGCATAAGTGAGTGAGTGCTTCCAATGCTGCATCTGTTGTTAAAACATCTCAGCTGGTATTCCATCAGTTCCTGGAGACCTTTATTCTCCAACGCTTTCAGTGCAGCTTGAACTTCTTCCTTCAGTGCCATCAGTTTTTTATAATGTGCTGCCTCCTAAAATGGTTGAATGTCCACCAGTCCTTTTCGGTAGAGTGACTGTGTGTTCCTTCAATCTTCTTTTGATATTTCCTGAATCATTCAGTACATTTTAGTCACCTGATAGTGCTCTAACAGAAATAGTACAAAGTGGATGGCTTTAACAAGAAAAGTTTATTCTTACACAATTCAGTAGGCTACAAGTCCAAGTTCAAGGTGTCTGCTCCAGGCGAAGGTTTTTCCCTCTGTCAGCTCTGGAGGAAACCCCATGTGTTGCATCAGTCTTTGTTCAGGGAACATCTTGGAGCAGGAAACTCAGGTCTGAAGGATATGCTCTACTTCCAGTGCAGCTTTCTTGATAGTATGAGGTTCCCAACTCTCTGCTTGCTTCCCTTTTCTCTCTTGTAGGATGAAAGGAGCAGGGAGGTGATCTTATGAAGGGATTTACTGTCCCACCCTAATCCTTTAACATACAGCATAGGAAAATTACAAAATGCAGGACACTCATAAAATATTAGGAATCATGACCCAGCCACAAGGCTACACACGGTTTGGGGGGACACAGTTCAACCCATCACAAGTATTTTGTCCATAGAAAACTTCAACGTTACAGCTTTCATCTCAAGAAACCCTGAGTATGTTCTTCAATTTGATTTTCCGACTTCAGGTCTTTGCTTGTTTCATTGTGATATCTCACTGTGTCTTGTTGACCATCCTACTGCGGTCTTTTGTTTACCTCCTTCGTGTCATTTTTTCTAACTTTAGCATCAGCTGCACTAAGTTTGGAGCCCTAGTGGCACTGTGGTTAAGAGCTTGGCTGCTGAAAACCGGCAGGTCAGAAGTTCAAATCTACCAGCCTCTGCTGGGAAACTCTATGGGGCAGTTATATTCTGCTATGTTAGAATTGACTAGATGGTAATGGGGTTGGTTTTGTTTCCACTCTGTGCTCAAAAGCAAGTTTCAGAGTCTCCTCTGATGTCTGTTTTAGCCTTTTTTCCCCTCACTTGTCTTTCTTTTTTTTTGTCATTTATCTATCTATTTATTGTGATAAAGTGAAAGTATACAATGCAAATTAAATTTGCATGCCTGCCTATCTACAGCTCCTTCTGCTCTCCTTGCCCGGTGACAGCACACTCCACCTTTGCATTTGAAATACTGGTGGCATAGCTTCTGACATATTGCTAAAGATTCAAGCCATTGCTCTACGACAAACTGACAGAAAGTTGGTAGAAAGAAGGGGTAACTTGGTACTGGTTTCTCCAGAGTAGGTTACTACTCTTACCAAAGGGTGGTGGGAAACAGGCACTTGCCTCCCCAGCAGGCCTAGCCAAAGTTAAGAAGTTACATCCCTTTTAGGGCTACTGAACATGGCATACTCACTGCCGGTGAGTTGATTCCAATTCACAGAACCATGTATACCAGTGGAGAACTGGCCCGTAGGGTTTCTAAGGAGCACCTGACACTTTGGAATGGCTGACCTTTACTGAGCAGCTGCAGCCCTTAGTCACAGGGTTTCTGAACGTGCAATAGCTTAATTTAAACCTCTCTGTAGGTGATCGCGTAGAGGAAGAATCTCTCAGCTCCCACCGTCCTTCCCCTGAAACCCCCATGAGCTGGCCAACAGGAAACGATTATACTGCGGTGATCTCATTTGGAACATTCTCTTCAGGGTTTTCACCAACGCTGCTGGGTACCTTTCTTTCCATAAAGCAACTTCTATTACCTTGTTACTCAGCAAGCAGCATTGGGATCAATACTGTATTTTTTCCTCTTTCAGGTTGGGATTGACCTTTCATCTTTGTATTTATTTATTTTGCTAAGACAAATTTAAAACCTTTTTCTTTCAAAGAGCAGAACTTTTCAACTAGGAAGAACATCTTTTTGCAAACAACCACCTTGAGTGATGTGTCATGTTGTGTCACATCACTGTGAGTAACTCTTGTCCCCTTGCACTGTACCCATCAACAAGCGAGCAAGAATGACACACCAAACGGAATGGGAAGCATTAGGGTGCAGAGGGATGCTGGTTAGATAGGTTTCTTGAAGGTTTTATGCCTGATTCAGCCCGTGCATACAAACAGGGGATGCTTCAGATCGTATTTGTAAACTAAATGGAACACAAATAAGTCTGAGGATAAAAGACTTCGGATAAAATACCTGGAATGCAGCCAAAACCCTGGAAATACTTTTGCTCTTTATTTCTGCTGGGTATATTTGGTGTGGATGTTCAGCGTGTCTGGTTTCAGAAGTTAGCTGTTATAATAAATCCTTCGGGGATTTTTCAGCTGAAAAGAGGTAGTTGTTCCATTAGCTTGATACGCAATTTCTGCTGCCATGATCTTGAAATCACAAAGAATACACTCCTGTCACTGCTCATAGATGTCCCCTGTCTCAAGATGCTGCTTTAATTCATAGTCACCGGCTTACCTTGTAAAATAGTCTGCTGTTGCTGATTTAGAGTGCTTGGCAGTATTAGGTACATGGTGTCTGGAATAGGGAAACCATGGTGGGCGGTGGTTAAGTGCTGTCGCTGCTAACCAAAAGGCTAAGAGTTCAAACATACCAGGTGCTCCTTGAAAACTCCATGGGGTAGTTTCATTCTGTTCTGTAGGGTCTGTATGAGCTAGAATCAACTTGATGGCAGTGAGTTTCTTTTGATCTGGAATAGAATCTATTTTCCATCAGACATTCACTCTACTTGTGTTACACTCATGGAGGACCAGTGACCATTGAGTTCATTCTGACTCATGGTGACCCCGTATATTTCAGGGCAGAGCTGTATTCTGTGGGGTATTCATGGATTATGAACTTTCAGAAGCATATTGCCAGGCTTGCTTGCAAAGCACCTCTGGGTGGGATCAAACTGTCGACCTTTAGGTTAGTAGCCCTACCTCTAACAATTTATGTGACCTGGGGGCTCCTAAACACACACACACACACACACACACACACACACACACACACACACACACACACACACACACACACACACACACACACACACATGTTTATATTTCTTCTCATTCCAGTTAGGAATAGAATTCCAACCCAGGTGCCAGGACACATGGGATGGAGAGTTTGTTGGCTGTAATAGCTTCCCACGTTTCATGGTGACATCAACTCTATGACAATGTCTTATTGACTATCATTACCAAGTTACCCGTGAAAGCCCTACTGATTACATCAACTCAGCCATGAAGCTTTTCCTGTTGACACAGTCAGTCCCACAAAGGGTACTGGGAAACAGGCTCCTGTGAGAATCTCAGGCTGAGTCAAGGGAAGAACACAGAGTCCTCTGTTGAAAGTATGACTACGTTTTTCTAATGGAACTCAGTCCATAGTAAGATTTTATAAGGTGATTCTCATCTAAAAACATTGAAGCAAAGCAAGAGCTTTCCCTCTGATATTATATTTCTACTTGTTTGAAGAACTGAGTAGCTTGTGAAAGTGTCAAATTTAAGATCCAGTCTCTCCTCCTTCACAGCCTGGATCACATTCATTAAAAGTTCAATGTCTTCCATCTATAGACACGCATCTCAGTCCACCTTTAACAAGTTTTTTTCACAAGTGTGAACAGAATAGATCTAGCAGCTTTCAATCTGAATGTTCTTTGTACAGTGTGTACAGTTGAATTTTCCCTTTGAATACACATGTTAAACTCCCACGGATCTATCAGTAGTTTCAGAGTTATTCCAGAATTGTATTAAAGAATTTAGCAGGAAAAAAGATTGATATAGCCTTCCCTCTACTTAAGACAGCTCAAACTATTTTTATATTGTCTCGTTCTGTGTGGAAATATTGCTAGGGAGCATAATATAACATTAAAAAGTCCAGTGGATTTTTAATAGACAATACGTGGGAGGTATGCTGAGCACCTGAATAAAGAGAAGATAGAAAAACTTTAACTGAACCAAACTCAGACCAAAGTGATTGAAGTAGGTCTGTGATCGTTCTAGGAGCTTTTCTGGGCACTCCTTTTTCATACTCATCAAATCACCCTTTGTCCGGTTCTCTTCTCAACTCCCTGTATTTTCTTTATGCCTTCCCTGGTCGCCCTATTAA
The DNA here is from genome assembly GCA_028571685.1 of Heterohyrax brucei. NCBI lineage: Eukaryota > Metazoa > Chordata > Mammalia > Hyracoidea > Procaviidae > Heterohyrax > Heterohyrax brucei. The sequence goes on along the minus strand of CM053162.1, from coordinate 69,021,069 downwards.
AATTGCTTTCAGGAAAGGAGACGACGTTTACTTAACCTTAGAGCACATGCGATTGTTAAGATCTTCATTTTACCTCCCAGGGGTGCTGCGTTTTGAAAGCTAATAAAATCTCAAGGTAAGGCAGACAAGTTCATGGAGCAGGCCCAAAACCAAGAGCCTTCACTTTCCTTTTCAAATTTTGTGACAGGGATGCTCACTGGTGTTTTCTTGTTTTGTTTAGATTTTTCTTCTTTTTCTTGTATTAGGTTTACCTTCAGCTTATACATGTAGACTAGCAAAACTGAGAAATATGATGAGGTGCTGTTTAGGCTTAGTCTGAGGCTGATTTGGTAAATGAGAAGGTGGAAGGAAAGGGTAGATGATTGACTTTTTTTTTTTTTTTAGAAAAAATACTTTTTGAGAGAGCATTAAAAAAGATCTGCTAACAGCAGATACACACTTGAAAGTGTAGTTGTTATTATGTGTGTTTAAATTCAGATGCTATTAAAATAAAAATGCAATTATTCCTGGAGACAAAATGAATTTATTCATCCTATGAATAGGATTTGAAAATCCTGATAGCGCAGTAGTTAAGTGCTACATCTACTAAACAAAAGGTCAGCAGCTCAAATCCACCAGATGGTCCCTGGGAACTCTATGCACATAGTTCTACTCTGTCCTATAGGGTCACCATGAGTCGGAACCAATTTAGTGGCAATGGCTTTGGTTCTTTTTTTTAAGACTAGGATTCAGAGTTTATAGTCTAATACTGAAAGAGAACTTGAAAGAAAGCACTTCCCAAGAAGGAAAAAATAAAATAATACTGAAGAAAGCCCTCCAAGAGAAAGCTGATGAGCATTAATAACAGCAGTGATGATGAGCATCACATTGACAGCTTGCAGCTTGCTTTACATTTTACAGAACAAATTTATACTTGCTTGTTGGTCATATGCTTTTCTAAGTGAGTGACAGTGTAATTCATTTAGGACAGAAAGTGAAACATTTTCAATATAAATGGAGAAGAAAGAGAGATTTAGGGAGGCAGAAAACAATTACCCAGATTGGAATATTGCCAGAACAGAGATTAACAGTCCCGCCCTGTGAGAAGTGTCCGGGGATCTTTAATGCTGGTGAGTGGCCAAGAGTTCCCTTTTATTTCTCACCAGAAAGATGTCTGATTTTTCATCCTAGTTGAGTCCTCTAATCTGTCTTGTTTGTCCAGCACTTTTACAGAGCAGTGCCTTTTGTCCCCTCCTCCAGGTAGGATGTATAGTTGAAATCTGGATCTCTCTCTCTGCTGAGAAGTCAGACAGGTCCTTCCCAAGGTGGTTACACACTGTGTCTTCCAGTCAGAGCCATCGCCACTCTCCCTGATGTCTCTTCTCAAGTTCCATATTGTTGAGCCACGATTATGTGTGTGTACTCTTGAGTGATACACCGAAAGCTACCTTCAGGCTTTCTGCCCCTCCCCCCCCAAAAAATCCCTGAAGTATTTGGGGAAAAATTATTGACAACAGTGAAAACTTAAAAAAAAAAAAAAGGAAAGAAAAAGAAATGACTGTAAAGTGAGGTTATATAACAAGTGTTGGTACAGAAGGTCGGCAGTTCAAATCCACTGGTCGTTCCTTGGAAACTCTATGAAGCAGTTAACTTCCACTCTGTCCTGTAGGGTCACTATGAGTCTGGATTGATTCAAAGTCAGTGAATTTGGTTTAGTTTGGAAGCCCCCACAGTGCCGTTATTTCTATTGCTGAACAAAGTAGCTGACCAACACTTTCTTAGTCTCTTTAGAGCTTCTGCCTTTCCCCACGTCTGCGCATGCCTTAGTGATGTAAACCTTTCCTCCCTCAGCGATTTTCATCGTCACAAACACTCAATGGGAAGAAGGTGTGTCAGCATGTTCATGAAAACCCTAGGAACTACAGGCTTGTGATGTGACTGTTAATCATAAGAATGCAAGCATCATACACAAGCTTTACATGAACATAGCCACTTAAATGCTGAGATGTCACCAAATTACCCCAGAATGCCTCCTCTGGAGTCCTTCTTGAAAATTCGCAGTTGACTTGCCCTACTCATCAAGGAGCTGTGGTGGCTCAGACGCTGCCAGTGGCATGGCTGGTGGCTGGTGGCCCCAGTGGAGAAAGACCTAGCGATCTGCTCCTGCAAAGATTCCAGTCAAGAAAACCCTCGGGGGCAACTCTGCCACCTGGGGTCACTATGCGTCGGAATTGACTCGTGGGTTTCTGCCAACAGCAGCAATCTTTGTTCTCTGAATCAATCCTGGGGCACTGCTTCTGACTGTCTTGCCGTGTTCTGCATCTTACAGGCTAAACAATTAGGCTGCAGCGCAGTGTGATGTAGATTAGAAAAGCTTTGAAGAAATCAATACAGCATCAGCATGGCCACCCATATTTTAAGATGGCATGTTCTGCACTGCAGAGAACAAGCATAGTTCCAGCTTCCATACATTGTAAATGTCGTTAGATGCCACTGAGCAGCTTCTGGCCCATAGAGACCTACGCACTGCAGAACAAAACACTGCCCGGTCCTGCACGACCCTCACATTTGCTGCAGTGTTTGGGTCCACTGTTGCAGTCAACAATCTTCTCAAAGAGTTTCTTCTTTTAAGTTAGCTTTCCTCTTTTCTGAGCTGGATGTCCTTCTCCAGAGAACGATCCCCTCAGATGACAGGTCTGAGAGACATACAGGCACTCTCCCCATGCTGTCTTCCAAGGAACCTGCTGGTTGTAGTTTTTCAAGACAGATTTGTTCATTCTTCCGGCAGTCGTTGACAGAGTCACTATTCTTTACCAACAGTCTAGTTTAAAGACGTCAGTTCTCCTCTGGTCTTCTTGACTTACTGTGTAGCTTTTGCACGTGTTTGAGGTGATTGACAATGGCCATAGCTTGGGTCAGGTGTACCTTCGTCCTCAAGGAACATCTGGTCTTTTAACACTTTAAAGCAGTCTTTTGTGATGGGTTTTAAAAAATATGAATTTTCCCATAGAAAAATACAAAACATTTTTCTTAAACTCACCTTAAAACATCAGACTACTTAGTCTGATGTACAGTCATAAAATACAGCAATAAAAAGCTTTTTAGTCCCATTTCATGACAGTATGGATGATTGAACTGGGCATAAATAGGGTTCAGAATTGCATGACATTGTACAGAACGTAGGCGTGAGACTGGATTTTAGGTTGTAGTCTACTTTCAGCCAGTTGCTAGTATATCAATCATAATAACCTCACTCGTTTTCTAGTCAAGGGCATCTAAAGCAATTACATGTATTGAATTAAAAGGCTCATGTTTCTGCCATATCTCATGCATGCCAAGTATGTAAAACATGCAAATTTGTTTAGTAGATGGACTTTCAGCAGGCTCCCTATGATCTCCACCTTCTGTGACTTACCAGCTGATGGCATCCTCTCTAGTGACCTGGTTCTAGCTAATAGAATATGGCAAATGTGACGAGGAACCATTTCCCTGATTATGTTACACACAATGCAACTTTTGTCTTGTGATCAAACTTGCTTGCTTTCTGTCCTGATAAAGACAGCCACTAGGTTACAAGCTGCCCTGTGCAGAATAACAGACGGCATTGAGCCGGGGCCCGTGAGTAACAGCAGCAGAGAGCTGACTCCTTCGGTTACTCAGCCTCCACAGAACTTTGTTCTGCCAGCAAATACGTGAGTTAGGAGCCAATCCTTCTCTAGCTAAGACTTCAGATGAGAACGTAGCACCAATCATCACACTGAACGCAGCCTTAGGGGGGACCTAGAGATGGAGATCTAGTGAAAGGGAGCCCAAACTCCTGACCCACAGAAACTGTGAGATAAAAAATAGATACATTATTTTAAGTGGCTGAATTTGTGATAATCTGTTACTCAGTGATAGATACTTAAAGCAATTTGCTTCCTACAAAAACAGTAATACATTATGTTTAAAAATAAATATTTTCTATAGTCAATATAGTAGCATTAAAAATTCCTGTTCTTTAGGATGGATTAAAATTTGAGCTGTGGAGCCCTTACTAAAATTACAACAAAGCAATTGTGCAACAATGAATCGGTAAGAGGAATAACAAAAATGGAATTAATATGAGAAGAATATTACAATTAAACTGTAAATATGGTCCTCTGACTCCTACCCTGTATTGGCTTTCCTCTTCCCCTTCATGGGATACTTAGGTGCCAGTGCAAGGAAGCCATCTCTGACCTCCAGGGGCCACGCGTGGTCGTGCTTGCCCTCCCTAAGGACCTGCCATTGCATCCCTTACATGACCCTTGACAAAAATCCGTGCAACTGTTAGTAGGTGGACAGACATATCTGGCCTCCCTAATATGGTTGCATATTTTCTAAAAGCAAAAGCAATGTCTTTCATTTCTCATTTTGCACAGTAATGTATAAGAACACGGTAAAAAAAATCTAACGAGGAATGTTGTTGTTGTCAAGGTCAATAATTTATGCACTTTCTATTTCAAAAGAACAGTTAAAATACCAACAGTTCTTAGGATATCAGCAAATCAGCCAGTAGCATAAATGAAAAACCCGATGCAGTGAAGTTGATTCCAACCCAGAATGACCCTGTAAGACAGAGTAGAACTGCCTCATCACCATTCCAAGGCTCTAAGTCTTTAGGGAAGCAGCCTGCCCCATCTTTCTCCCACACAGCAGCTGCTGAGTGCCTACTGCCAGTCTTTCAGTTAGCAGCCAAGGGCTTGAACCACTCACTACCTGAGTTACCGTAACATAGCCCATTGCCATTGAGTTGATTTATAGCAAACTTAAAGGACAGAGTAGAACTGCCCCATAGGGTTTTCAAGGAGTGTCTGGTAGATCTAAACCACAGATCTCTTAGTTAGTGGAAAATGCTTAAACAGTGTGCCACTTGGGCTTCTGTGGCTTCAAAGAAAACCAGACCCACTGCCACTGAGTTGATTTTGACACAAAGTGACCCTATGGGACACAGCAGAGCTGCTCCTTAGAGTTTCCAGGGAGAATCTGCCAGATTTGAACTGCTGACCTTTTGATTAGCAGCCACAGCGTTTAACCACTATGCCACCAGGGTTTCCACGGTTTTGACCCCTCAGCCTCTGAATTCTGGCCCCAGCTTTCATCCATTGCACAGCTACCTAGAAAATTAGGCTGTTTGCTTAGTGCTTTCAGGTCCAGAAACTTGCTTGGCTCAGACTGATATCCCGTTGTCTATTCAATCACCTATGTATATGCAACCTAATTGTAAAACCAGTTCTGTAAACAAGAGTCAGACTCCATGAGACACGATTGATTTCTCTCACAGCGTTCTGGCAGGTTAATAACACTTGTAAGGTGCCCTCCAGTTTCAAATCCTGTGATAGCTTGTGAACCTGGCATGTGTGAAAGAAACAGGTGCTTCTGGGTAACACTGTACCTTATGACCTCTTTGTTATCCAAGTTATGCTGCTTGAAGTCAGAAATCTGAAGAGGTGAGACACTTGAAACCGACTGATAGATTGATACCCTGATCCTAATGCTAATGTATTTAAACCAAAGACAACTTGTGAACAGTGTACAGAATAAATGTAAGTATTGATCATTTATTTTGAAAGTCAGGCTCCTCTTTCCACTTGAATCTCTCAAAACTGTGCATAGTTAAATTGTTCTAATTTAGTTGTAGGTAGTGCTAATTGTAAACAAGTTTTAATGAGAATCGTAAAGCATAGGGACGTAGCTATTAATATCAGTTAAAAATATTCCACCTACAGAGAAATGCTATTAATGTATTGGAATGTTGCTTTTATTGTTGTTGCCAGGTGCAGTGGAGTCAATTCTGATTCATAGCAACCCTACATCCAGCCCAGTGAAGTGCTGCCCAGTCCTGCAACATGCCCCAGGTCACCCCTAAGCTAGAGCTCATTGTTCAGCCACCTTGTCAGCCCACCTCCTTGAGAGTTTTCCTCTTTATTGCTGACCCTCCAATCTATCAGACGTGATGTCTTTCACCAGGGACTGACCTGGTGTGTCCAAAGCATGTAGGACATGTAGTCTTGCCACCCCTGCTACTGAGGAGCATTCAGGCTCTACTTCCTTAAAGACAGATTTGCTCCTTCTTTAGGTAGTCTATGGCATATCTAATATTCTTCTCCAATACCACAGTTTAAAGGTATCAGTTTGCCGTCCCTCCCCCTTTCTCACCGGCCAGCCTTTGCACATATACGATATGATTCAAAACCTTCCAGCATGGGCCAGGTGCGCCTTAGTCTGCAAGATGACGTCTTAACTTTTCAATACTTTAAAGCGGTATTTTTCAGCCAATTTTCCCATTGTAATGTGTCTTTTGCTTTCTTGGTTAATGCTTCCATGGATGTTGATTGTGGATCTAACTACATAGAAATCATTGATAACCTCAGTCTTTTCTCCCCTTGTCATGATGTTGCTTATTGGTCCAGTGGTGAGAACTTTTGTTTTCTTGCACGTTAAGGTACAATTCATAACGAAGGCTGTGATGCTTGACCCTTGGCAGTGTTTCAAGTCCCCTTCTCTCTCAGCAAGTTTGGTTGTGTCATCTGCATAATGCAGCTTGTTAATGAGTGTTCCTCCAGTCCTGATGCCTCCTTCCTCTTCACATAGTCCAGCTTCTCAGATTATTTGCTCAACATACAGGCTGACTAGGCATGGTGAAAGGACCCTCCTTCAATCTTGATGCGCACCTTTCCTGACTTTAAATGATTCAGTGTCCCCTTGTTCTGTTCTATCTCCTGATCCACATACAGGTTCCTTACGAGCACAACTAAGTGTTTCAGGATTCCCATTGTCCACACAGTCTGATGCTTTTGCAAAGTCAGTAAAACACAAGTCAACTTCTTTCCATATTTTCTGCTTTGAGTCAAGATCCATCTGACATCAGCAATGATATCTATGGTTGAAAGCAGTATTCTGAATGTTTAGCATGACATGGGGGGATTGTAGTATAGAAATTACTTTCCTAAATAAAAATTCATATTATTTATGAAGCTGTAGGAGATGATTCAGTGGTCAATTTTTTCATGGTACCCTGTTCTCCATCTCTGATGGTCTTTGTCAGAATAAATTCCTAGAAATGGAACATTTTCAAAGCTCTTGATATGGCTAGGTCCACTAGATTAGCTTTTTGAAGATTAAAAATTATTTACATTGTCAGTGGTCATTCTTATTTTTACAAACAGTGACAAATAACATCCCCTCTCATGTTATGTGAATCAAGTTGAATATTCTCTTAATAGGTTTAACATATATTTATTCTAGACACAGAAACCATGCTGGCACAGTAGCTAAGTGTTACAGCTGCTAGTCAACAGGTCACCTCCTTGGAAACTATGTAGTAATTGCACTGTCCTAAGCATCGCTATGAGTACAAACCTACTAGATGGCAACTTTTCTAACCATTTGCATTTCTTAACTGATTATAATTATTTGTATTTCTTATCTATACGTTTTCTGTTGATATTCCTGATTCACATTTTTTTATTGCAGCAGCCTTTGGGTTTTGACATTAGTGTTATTATCACAGGTGTTCTGTTCCATCATGATGGAAACCAGGAGCTTCTGCATGAGACAAAGTGGGAAACTTTATCCCAAAGTGGCCGCATGGTCAGAGAAGAATACAGTTATTTATTTATTTATAATTGTACACACACAAAGCATTATAGGTAAGCGGGTAAGCAACTGTTTCTGTGGTAAAATTTAAGAGGCAGTAACTGATGCAGTGGCTAAGAGCTACAGCTACTCACTGAAAGGCTGACAGTTCAAATTTGCCAGTCACTCGTTGGAAACCATACGGGGCAGTTCTCTGTCTGATAGGGTCATTGCCAGTTGGAATTGATTTGGTGTCAGAGTCTTGGTTTTCTTTCTTCTTCTTCTTCTTCTTCTTCTTTTTTTTTTTTTTGGCTGAAAGATACATCAGCTGCAATTATCAGCTAATGCTTCCTACATTCTGACTTGCTCAAGGCCCTTTAAGAGAAAGAGATTTCTCTTCTCAAAAACCACACTGAGTCATATTGCTGTAGATTATGTACAAACTGATTTTTTAGATCTGGAAGTTGCCAGGAGGCCACAGTTGTAGCCTCATGACTACCCAGCATGTCATAGATTAGGCTGCCATGTTTATTGAAAATAAGTGAATTCTCAGTGAATGAGTGAATGAGTGGAAAAATCACATAGTTATGATCCAGTTTATCAATTTTTTCCTTGTAGAGAAAGGATTGAAGGGATTAGGGAAATCGAATTTTGAAAACCGGTAAGCATGAAGAATTTAGTAAAATTCTGACCTTTGTATGTTTTTCCGCACTTTTTATGACTAGTTTTCAGGTGGAGCTGTGGTGGCATAGTGATTAAAGATACCCCCTGGAAACCTACAGGGTGGTCATTCCAAACCCCCTATCTCTCTGCAGGAGAAAGAGGGGACCTTTGGCTTCGTAGAGATTTACAGCTTTGGAAACTCAGTGGGGTCACCATGATTGCAGTTGACTCCAGGACAGTAAATCCTTTTTACCTGTTTATCCACTACCATCAAGCAATTCTTCATATTATGAATAATTTGGATATATTGATGATTATTTTCTCCCAAGACATTCTTACTGGTTCTGGGTAATTCACCTCATATCTTCAAACTATTATTCCAAAGGCATCTGTATCTTTGGAGACACGATGTCATGGGGTTGTGAGCAATCATCACCAAATGATTGTTACTTCAGCTGAATTAAGTCACAGAGCATGTTTAAAGTGTGTCTTCCACTAGAGAGGTGTGAACATGTAAATGAGTGTATTCTCAATAAGAGAATCTACTAACTTGATTGCCAGTTGCAAAATAAATCTTGCATCTTGCTGCCATCTTTACAATAATTGAATTTAATGAGCTTTTCTCCAGTTGTCCCCAAGGAGTCTACTCTCTAATCAAGTCTAATTGGTGTTTTCTCTTGAGGTGAGAATTATACGCGCTCATTAAAGAGTATGTACGTTTAAAGATTTTAGATGAAAAGTGAAGTTATTTTTTAAAGAAATGAGTAAGATGTGTATTATTTCTATCTAATTCTGATGTACTTATACTTTATTTTAAACAATGTTCATCTATAATTTTTTTTAACACTGAAGATAATTATAACAAGCCAGTGAAGTACCATGTGAACTGCAAGTTACAGAGATGTAAAATTGTGTAAAATGCTGGATTACTGCATGAAGATAAGAAAATTGTTGCATGACTTTTTGGTATTTTAAAGGCCCTGTCAAATGCCACTACACTGAATACAATTTTTACTAAAATTTATCTGTTAAGACATTACATTATAAGAATATTTAAATTTTCATTCTCCTTATCTAAAGTATAGAAAAATACAAAGAATAATATAATGAATGTCTATATATCTGATAACTAAAAACAATGCATGTGATTTTTCATGTTTGCTTGAGATCTATTGTTAAAAAGTTTCATATATACAGTTAAAAATGTTTTCATAAAGCTCATGCCTTTTTTCTTCCTTCCTTCATCCTATCTTTGCCCCGTTTTTGTAAGAGGAGGCCACGGTATCAAAAATTCGGTGCATATCTAGTCTATGTTTTTATAAATGAACTACATACTTTGTCTCTGAAACTAATTTGTAGATTAAAAAATATACATATGTCCACATTTACTTGAGGGGCCCTGGTGGTGCAATGGTTAATATTTGTGTGCTAAGCGGAGGGCCTACTATCTTTCTCACTTGTGAAAGTTCACTGGGTCTTTCTTTCTGTGGAGGTGACAGCAGGAATCTGTCAGTTAGCAGACAAGTGCCTAACTGTTGTGTCACCAGGGTTCCTTCTCATAAAGGTGACAGCCTAGAATCCCAACCCACCAGAAACAAAGAAGAATAAAGAGCATCAAAGACATGAGGAAAATATGAACTCAAGAGACAGAAAGGGCCACGTAAATGGAGACAAATCACGATGAGACTGGAAGGACTAGATGGTGCTCAGCTGGCCCCAGCAACAGCCCTGACAAAGAATTCATCAAAGAGTTGTTAACAGAGTGGAAGAAATGTGGGATACAGAACTTGAACTCTAACAGAAAGACCAAACTGGATAGTCTGATAGATTGGAGGGTCCTTAGAAAACATGGTCCCTGGACTCTCTGTCGACCTAGAACTGAGACCATTCCCAAAGTCAGCTCTTCAAAGACTGAGCTGGCCTACAAGACACAAAGTGATACTGGTGAAGAGCGTGCTTCTTGGCTTCAGTAGATGCAGGAGACTCACTGGGCAGTTTCTGTCTGGAGGCGAGATGAGAAGAAAGAAGGGGACAGGAGCTGACTGAATGGACATGGAAAATGTAGGGCGGAAGGGAAGAGCATGCTGTCACAGTGTGGGGACAGCAATTGGGGTCACATAACAAAGTGTGTGTAAGTCTCTGTATGAGAAACTGACTTGAATTGCAAACTTTTACTTAAATTGTGAATTTTACTTAAAAATGTTTTTACTTAAAATTAAAATTAATTAAAAAGTGAAAAAAAGAAATGAAAAGCTAAAAAAGGATTGTAGACTTGGAAACCCTATGAAGTAGTCTTACTGTGTTATACAGGGTTGCTGAGTTAGAATCGACGTCACGGTTGATGCAGCAACATTCACTGTAAATCTGGTTAAAATAAATGTTTTCCCACTCAGCATCAGAAAAACTGCACTGTAATTTGGTGAATAGAAACACAGAGTATTATAATGATGAACAAAAAATACCATGTTGTCATAATACTAGTTTCCAGACTGTTAGAAATACTGGTGTTCTGTATTTGGCACTCTAAAGTCAGGTTTTAAACTTAGATATGGTCTTATGAATTCAGGAATTATTTTGTTCTTTTCATATGAATTTATCAGAGAAATCTGGTATTTTTAATGAAATGCAGAGGTCAAGTAACCTTCAACATTTTACCTGTTATCTTTCAGAACACCAAGTAAATTTCATTTTATTTTGAACACTTCATTCTACTCTGCTTCTTTGGCAAGGTTATTTGATGTATTTTCTTCAATTTTAAGTGAATCTTCATGAAAGAAATTTTTAATTGTCCATTAGTTAAAATCTGAATAATTTTTGAGCAGATTATGGTAGTTTTGAAAAAGCAGAATATTATACATTTTTAAAACAATTGGTCTACTTCTAATTTATTTGGGTGTTTAATTTCTAAGACTTTTTTTTAGTAAGTAATCACTTTTACTTTTATGAATGATAATTAACACTTCATAATTACCACTTCATTACTGCCTGTCATTTCCTGTACTTTAAGGCAAAGTGTAAAATAACGCTTACAATTATTAAAATTTTACATCAAAGTAAAATGATCAAAATAAAAATGTCTTCTGCTGTTGATATTCTGATATTGAAACAAAATTTAACTATTTCTATTTTTATTTCTTCTGGAATATACAACAAAACTTGTACTCATTCTTTGATTATTTTTAGAAATTTTAGGTTTTCTTCATGAGGAAGACATCAGCAAAGTCCCTTCAATGTAAATTCAACTGTTGTCAGTTGCTGCTGTGTGGATTCTAACTCACTCCGGTCCAATGTGTGCCGAGAAGTTCTCTGCAGGATTTTCAAGATAATGATTTTTCCGAAGCAAATCTGCAGGACTTGTCTCAGAGACACCTCTGCCTGGACCTTAATCACCAATATTTTGGCCAGTAGTTGAGTGACCACCTGTTTGTACCACCCCAAACCCATTGTTGCTGAGTCAATTCCAATGCAGAAAATGCTAGAAGACAAAAGAGAACTGTCCGACAAGGTTTCCAAGGGTGTCATCTTTCTGTCTTCCTCTCAAGTTACAGCCAGTGAATTCCAACTTCTGACCTTTTGGTTTGCGGCCAAGAGCTTAATTGCTGTGCTACAAGGATGCCTTTGGTGGCACCCCAAAACAAAACAGAACAAAACAAAAATCCAGCGATTCTAATTCATAGCGACCCTGTAAGGTGGAACCAATTCAATGGCAGTGCTAGCTTGTTTCTTGGGGGTGGGGGAGGGTTAGGGTTAGAGGAGCCCTCACGTCACAGTGGTTAAGCTCTAACAAGAAACCCAACATCTTTCTAACAAATATTCCAGGAAAAGACAGCCCACCTATCCTGCCAAAATAAAAAAAATAAAGAAGAAAAGAAAAATATGGACCAAAGAACCCCAAACCAAAGCCACCGCCATCAAGTTGATTCTGACTCATACAAACCCTATAGACAGAGTAGAACTGCCCCATGGAGTTTCCGAGGGCACGTGACAGCTTTGAACTGCTGACCGTGTGGTTAGCAGCTACAGCACTTAACCAATACACCACCAGGGTCTCCAAACCGAAGAGCACTAAACAGAAAAAAACCACTGCCGTTGTGTCGACTCTGACTCATATTGGAAGAAAATGATTTGTGGCCTATCAAGACAGGTGTCTTTAAATTTCTGAGAGTCTGGTACCTCAACTTGGCAAACCAAATCTAGCCTATGACTAGAGAGGAGGTGGAGCAGTTGGCAAGTAAGTATAAGAGGCATGTGTTATTTGCAGAAAAGTTAAGTACATACAGCGTTGTCATGCAGTTTGTGGGGCTCACTGATTTAACTATCAAACTTGAATTAAATGCCCTTGCTTTAGGGACTTTCCTTTTAGAATCAAAGATAAGTGAGAATTCCCATGATCAGTAAGGATGCCTATGAAACCTTGTTATACCCCACAAAATTAAACCAATGTAAGCAATAAGATGAATGAAGGCTGGGAGAGACAGAAGTCTTCCAAGTGGTACGCCTAACTATCTGACAAGTCCAAGTGAAGAAACTCAAAAACTAACAGATTTGATGAAAGCCTTTATTAAAAAGGTCAAATACAGAAAGAAAAATACATTATTTTTCTAGATTTTAAGAATAACCAAGTAAAAAATAAAATGGCAAAAATTTAGTAAGAAGAAAATAATGAAATGCCTTGTAATCCTTTTACCAGTGTGTGTGCAGGACATTTATAGTGATGCCTAAGACTTATTACCGTTAGCCAAGTGCCATCGAGTCAGATTTGACTCATGGCGACCCTAGGGGCTTATTATTGTTAGAGTTAAATGAATTAAATAAATGACAATATCTTGCTATACTACAAGAAACTATGTCTCTAATTGGAAGTTTCAGTACAGTAAGGACATTGATTTTATCAAAACTGATCTGTGGCTTTTGTGAAATTTGAAAAATCGATGTAGAGATTTTCACATTTGAGTGTTTTATCTATTATTTTAAAAACACAAGGAAGAAAAATATCACTATTACTATAATATCCCAGTGACTCTCTTTTAAAATTGTGATGCTGGTACCAGATTATACAAAGAAATTCATGAAATGGAATATAAATTTAAAAAAAGAGACACAGACAAGCAAATAACTTACCAAAAGAAAAATATTATTTTAAAATAGTTTTTAATTATGTGTATTACTCTTTAAAGAGCAAAGAAAATAATTATCTAGAACTGTATGCTGCAATCAGTTCAAGAAGGTAAAAGTGGTGCAGTATAAAAATCAATGTATAAGATATCAGAAAATGTTAAAGTCACATTTAGTATAATTTGGCATTCTGTTCCTGTGTACAGAGACTTATTTCTCTAAACTTTACACCAATGCCAAGAATCCAAAGAAAATCATGATCGAGACAAATATTCGGCAAACAATCACCAATCCAGGTCAGGCACAGACTGACAAAAATGCGGTTTTTAACACTGCTCATTTATCTGGCACATTCTGCTTGCTCCTTTTTCAAAGGAAAAAAATATGTCAGACCAAATTTGTCAATAAAGGCGTGTTAAACCCAGTGTCATCATGTGAGAAACAGTATTTCTGCTATAAAATCAGTCAACTTCAAAAACGTGTTGGCTTAAGGAAACCCACGTCACTACGTATCCCATGGCACTCTTTCCCCTAACTATGAATTAGAATATGGCAAAACAACTTTTATCAAGAAATGAAATCAAGAAAGAAATTTGTGTGCATATGCTTGTCTTTTCATTCAAGTGTCATGAGAGACATCTGTCGTCTTTGCTTTGGTTAGATTAACTATACGGTTAATGTAAAATTAGTAAGTTTTTCTTAATCAGTATTTTATTTAAGCCATTTATAAACTAAAGCTTTTATTTCTATTTTGGAAAACGCTTCACCACACACCTCTTAGCAAGAGACAGTTTCAGTCTCAAGACCCGACACTGCTTGTGAGAGATAAGTATTTCTACAGTGACTTCAAAGTGTGGCTCTTTGTGTGCGTCGTCTCCTGGGAAAGAAATGAGAAGGGCCCTTGTTTGAATTATGGCTTCCCTTTCCATTGGGACATAAGTGAAAAATCAACATTCGCTTTAATCCTTTCAGGACTCTTCAAGAGTGTTAGTGCTTAGCATTTAATTTATGTGATTTTAAGAGATGAAAGTGGTGAAGACGGGCTGGAGATCTGGCAACAGTTACGTAAAAATAATTTGGCTTTAAAGTTCCAAGGATGCTGATTGAAGCAAACCTAAGATCGCATTACGGACGATCCAATCAGTCCAGAGGCAGGCAGGCAAAAGGATTGTGTTCGAACCTCCACTGTGGCCTTTGCCACCAGGCTCAGGGGATACTTAAATAGTATAGCAGAACAGTTATACCAGCCTCTGTGTTTCTTTCAGGTAGGAGAGGAAAAGTGGCAAATAAAAGACAAGGTAGAAAGAAGAAAGGGAGAGGCAGAGAAAGGGAGAGAACAAAGAGAAAGAGAAGAGAGAGATGAAGAGATAGTGATTACAAAGGGGAGTAATCAAGAACTGGTCAGCCAGGGCTGCAGGTATTGAACAGCTGTTCACCTCAGGGCATTCCCTTAGCCAGAGATAAATGGTTGCAGGGATACTCTGGGAGTTGCATAAAGAGAAAAAAGATCTGAGGTCATTTGCCGGTGAATGTTCCATCTGAGATCAATGGAAAGAAATAACTACAGCACACATACCACCAAAAGTAAGATAGAATCTTAGACTCAAGGGCTGGGTCTCATCACCCCATCACACTAATCCAATAACAGTAGGCTGCGACAGGCAAGTTTGTCACCATAAAAGGCCACACAGCGTGCTGACTAGCCCTAAAAGGAAACTAGAGTCTAGGTGGCATGATTTCAGATCCAGTAGTGTTTTTAATTCATAGTTTATTACTCAAGGAAGTTAAAAATTCAAACAGGTGTGAGCTAAAGCTTCACATGTGAATAGAGATTAAAAACAAAAATCCTGTCCTTCTCACCTTAATATTCTGTACTCCATGTTCAGTCATCACAGTGGCAAGTAATTCAAGTAGTTATCAAAAGTTAATTCAGAGGCCAAAGGATGCTGTAGACTATAGTCTTACAACAGTTACTGTAAGAAAAAGCAAATATGAATGAAAATATTTCAGCTGATGACAATCCTTACTAAGACTCTATCAATAAAAGGAAAGGGAAAATGTAATAAAGCATCCAAATGTTACTATTAAACAAATATTTTATATGTATACACATACACACACACAAACACAGAGAGACATAGCCAGGTGCCGTCGAGTCAGAGCCGACTCATGGCAACCCTAGGGACATATCTCTATTTAAAGGAAATATTCAAACTTAGAACACTGATTAAATAAATAGGTAAAAACAACTGAAAAGAGATTTAAGAGATGAACTGACTCAAGGACAAACATAAAACAACGAAATATTTTCAGAAATGAAAGTAAATTATAAGATGGTTAAGGAAGGATTTAAATTTGACTGAAGATATAAATAGGCATATTAAAGAGAATATTGAAAATTGTCAAGAAAGTGAGAACAAAAGGATTTAAGAAATCATGAAAGATATAGAAGTAAAGAAAACCCAACAAACATGCTATGCAAACACCTGGAAGAGAAAAAAAAATAGTGGAACATAATAGTTAAAGTTCTAATTTAAGATAATTTTTTGAGGGAAAAATATCTCAAACCTATTGAAAGAGGAACCTTTCCGTTGTAATGGTTAAGTGTTCGGCTGCTAGCTAAAAGGCTGGATGTTTGAGTCTCCCGGCGGCTCCTTGGAAACAATTTGGGGCAGTTCTATTCTGTCCTATAGGATCGCTATGAGTTGAGATCGACTCCACGGTAACAGGGTTGGATTTATTATTATTATTTAAATATATTGAAAGAGAACACTTTGTGCCTGAAAGATTTACCCAGAATGGTCAACCTCAAGAGATAAAATTACTAAACTCTGAAGACCAAAAACTATCTTCTGGACTTGCACATCAAAAGATCATTTCCCTTACAAATGAAAGACAATCAAGTTTATATTGTATTTATCAATGACCACGTATGAAGTAGTGGTAGAGCACCATTTTTGAGAAACTTAAAGTAATCTACCAGGCTTTCCTTGGATACTCGGCAGAGGCAGTGCTACTCTGGCCTCTAGAGTCTCCATGAGTCGGATCTGACTCGATGGCACTGGGTTTTATGTTTTATAGAATGTTAGCTGAGAATTTTGTTTTTTCTAGCTATGCTTTCTATCAGAATTCAAGACTTTTGAAAAATAATTTTAGACATGCATGAATGCAGGGAATATGTCCCAAAGCTCCTTCAGAAGAACCTGCATGCTGATGAGATTAATCCATCAAAGACATGACTGGGGAAACTTTGGTAAAAGGACTAATACGAGCATTGAAGGAAATTTAATAGCAGAACTAGGACTAAAAGAAAATTAAGAGCAAAATAGAACCATGTGTGGATGTGATATTCTGAAAAAAGTGTGAAACACACAACTAATAAATTAGAGGAGAAGAAAAAAGAATAAACTCATGGTTGCAAAGGTTGTATGTGGGACATAAACCATATCCTTTAAGCAGATGAAGTGTTAGAACAAGGGACTGAAAAATGCTAGGCTCTTAGGACCAGGGAAAGAAAAAAGTGGGGGAACCTAAGTAATGAAAAATACATTAGCATAAAGGCAATTATTGGAAACACAGTACAGACCTTTTCAAATATCAAAAGAAACACACAAAAAAAAAAAAAAGAAAGAAAGAAGGGCAAAAACTCAGTGAAGGAATCGGATAGTGCATAATGACTGTGGTAAACATTATATAAAAATAATATGAAGATCTTAGAGAAAACTTATTAGTCATAAATGTAAGAAATTAATTTACTAATTAAAATTATTTTCCTGTGGTTTGTGAGGTGTTATTCATCTCTACATTACATAAAACAGAACACCTAAAATGAACAGATTCAGAGAGTCTAAATATAAAGAGATGGACAAGTTCAAATGGAAAAATATAAAGATATGTTTTTCTTTCCATAGCTAGTTCTCTCTCAACAAGTGTGTTAACGTGTGTGTGTGAGTGGGCATGCTTGTGTGTTACCTCTCTCTTTCTTCATCTTCACCCATCTTATTTCCTTTATGATGTTTGCTACCTGAGGTTAGAAAAAGTTTCATGATACTGCTGACAATGGGAATCCTTTTTTGTCTTGATTAGGGGCTCCCTATCTTTGACAAAGTTAAGGACAATTGCAATCTAACTACCAGAGAATGTACCATCTTCTCGAGCAAAAAGGGAATAGGCATAAGAATTGGCCACAGTTGGTCAAACATAAAATTCAGTGAGTTCCACAATTTAGGAACAACAAAACAGTAACTAATTGTAATAAAAAGAGTACAATACATTTAATAAAATCCTACATAAATTATGGATAACCTTGCGACGAATGGACCTTCTAGAATGTTTAATTGTGCTCATGTGAAAGCTGTCCAAATAGACCAAGGGACTGAGTGGTTACGAATTAGAAACAGCATGTTGTGCAGCTAGATCCTTTTACCCTTGCTTCTTCAGTGTGTATGCAGAACACACAATCTGCGAAACTGGCCTACATGAAGAAGAACACAAGTTCACAATTAAGGGAAGATTCACTAATGAGATATGCTATGCTATGTAGGTGTAACAATCTTGTTACCTGAAATGAAGGCAACTTGAAGCACTTACTGATAAAGATAAAAAACTACAGTCTTCAGTAAGAATTATGCTAGAATATGGAGAAACCATTACCCTCACAGTTGAACCAATAACACCATGATAAACAGAGAAAAAAACGTCAATGACTTCTGTTGCAAAAGCCTACTTGAACCTTTGAAAAACAAAGAGATCACTTTGATGGCTAAAGTCTGCTTCGCTCAAGCCACGGTCTTTTCATTTGCCTTAGATACATGAAAAAACTGAACAACAAACATGGAAGACAGATAAAGAGTGGATGCATTTGATTTATAATGTCAAAGAATATTAAATTCACCATGGACTACTAGACAAGTGGACAAACTAGTCCTAGAAAAAGTATAACCTGAATGGTCCTTAGAAATGAGAATGAGGAGACTTCAGTTGTCTTCCTTCAGACGTTTCAGGAAAGACCAATGACTAGAAAAGGACACGACGGGTGGTCAAGCCAACGGTCAGGGGAAATGAGATAAACTGTCCCTGAGATGAACTGGCACACTAGCCACAATACTGGACTCAAACACACCAAGGATTAGGGAAATGGCACTGGACCGGAAGGCATTTCATTGTGTCATGGACAAGGTCGCCATGAGTGAGAACCATCCAACACAATGACAACTAACAGCAGAAACAGTAATAACATCAGTCACAACCAACATCTCTTGTGGAGAGAAATGCGAGGAACAATGACAGGATTTCTAAAAGTACTGATGAAGAGCCACTGCGTATCAGAGATGACTGGATAGAATTACAGCAGTGACTAAGGAGAATACATAGCAGTAAATCATCGCATCAATAAATTGAAATAAAGCACAATTTTCAATTTAAATATTAGAAATAAATAACTTACACCAAAGAATAGACATTGAAATAATAACTGTAACATATAATAATACATGGAAGAAAACAATGAGTAGAATTAATGTTATTCACAAAATTCTAAAAAAAATAAACTATGAGCACAACTGTAAAATAAAAAGCATGAATCTATAAAATAAGAAATTACATGGAAAAAGTAACCACTGAAAAGTAGGAGATCTAAAATAAAAACTGTAAGTTACTTCTTTGATAGATGAAGTTGATAATTTCCTAGGAAAGCGGAATGTAGTTAAATTCACTCAAGTATTATTAAAAAGCTTAAACAGAACTGTTCTTATTTTAAATGGAGAAAATGTCATTTTATCCACAGAATTGTGCCATTAAAAACAATTTCCAGGCCAAAAGAGTTCTACAGGAAAATTCTCTCAAAATTTCAAAAATTATAATCTGTATGCTATTTTACATTTTCCCAGATGCTTTGTGTTGAAGCAAAATTAACCTCAGTGCCTAAACACACATGGATATACACTTGTATAAAATTTCCACTCATCCTCACTTACGAATGGTGATACATTTAAACTTCAGATATAGTTATGATAAAGAAGAGTAATAATCTCAGAAAATTTGAAATGCTTTTTTTCTAGGACTAAACCAACACTAACATCTCTTGGTGGCTAACTGTCAAAAGTAAGCAGACACAGTTGACAAGTATTGTTTTGCAAGACAACTTCTAATTACAGTGGTTGTGGGAGGGAGGATACACACATGCACACACATACAAACACACATTCATACATTGCTAGAACTGATTATCATTAAAGTAACAGTAATAATAATATTTCTGGCACTGGTTTAAGTGCTTTTTTGTGTCATCTCTTCTTACCCTTAGGAAAACTGGCAGAGTTATCCCCAGCATTCCATACACAGGAACCCAAAGCAGAGGAGGGACTTGCCCAGATGTCAGACAGCTGTTAGTAGGAGTACTGGGATCCTATCCTGGCTGCACAGTCCCTGCTCCTAACCACTGTCCGTGACTGTAATTTTCCCTGCAATAGAAGGTGAAATCAGTAGAGGATATTGGCCTTGTTGTCATTTTGACCACAATAACGCCTAGTTAAGAGAACTAACGAGTGGAGGTGAGGCTGATGTCGGCCAGGAGGAGGCCACCATCATCCAAGCTACTGCTGCATTGCTGTCAAGCGGCCATCCAGTCTCGAGTGGCAGAAAAATTAAAATCTTCCTTGATCATCTGACAAACACTATTTAGAAATGACAAAGTTAAATATTTTGTTTAGCGTCAGTCTATCTATTAGTAGCAGTCACCTACTCAACCCAGTTCTGTCTACAGTGGCCATTCAGAGATTATATAACAGCTTTGTCACTGGCAAAGTGTTGATCATGTGGAAGTAGAAATCTTGTCTATCCATTTTCCCCCTATTCTGGAGAAGAATCTTTGCCTTCTTTAACTGCTCCATCTAGATTACTACAGTAAAAACAAAAAAAAAATGCTACCAAGTCAGTTCTGGCTCATATCAGTCCTGTAGGACAAAGCAGAACTGTCCCGCAGAGCTTCCAAGGAGCACTTGGTAGATTTGAACAGTCAACTTTTTGGTTAGCAGCCATAACTCTTAACCACTATTGCACTAGGGCATCCTGTAGATTACACAGCATGGTTTTAATCTGTGGTGTACTCTGAGGATTGTAACAGACAGAAAAGGGCTACCTAGACATTCAGCTTTCAACGCCCTGCAGTTTAAAACACTTGCTGTGCAATTGTCGTGATGTGTAGAGTATTTTCCCAGATACATGACCCTTTCAAACCTTGTAGACTCTTTCTAAATATTGACTATTCCTACTAATCTTGTAAAAAGAAAAAAAAAGATAGAGAGAGAAGAGAGAGCCAATATCTCTCCTTTGGTCTTTGTTCTAGCTAATAGAACATAAACAATTATGTAATATTGTACATTCAATAATTGAAAACATGTTCAAATACAACTTGTAGCTGTAATAATCAGTACTTACAACTAACCATACCACTGCTGTATCATGTTTGCTTGTTGGTTCATTTCTAACCAACAATTTCAGAAATAAAACAAATAAATGAGCAGTCCCTAATGCAAAGTGTAAACTAACTTTATACCCTAAAGAGGTCTGCATTTGAACGTTAAAGCAGTATACTCACCATCTAGACCCATAACTCCATCCCCTAACCATCAACATGACCCCACATTCCACTCTCCTGCTGGCCTCCCTGGCCAGAGAAGTTGTTCCTTGAGTTGAATTTCTTGTTCTTATCATGGCCCTTTCAGGTACAAAATTATGAGCTCATTTTATACTCTGTGCTTGCCAAAAAAGTATTGTAATTATGTTCTCTATTTTTAGACTTTGTTTCTTTAGACATTTTTAGTTATTAATGCTAGCACAGCCACCGCATGTCCCAAGCCCTAGCTGTGGCGTCCTGCCACCTAATTGCTGTTGGTCCGTGATATAGATTTACTAAAGCCTGACTCTCCTTTCTTTTACGGGAGAAGTTAGGAAGAGGTAATTGGCCCAGAAGACAGTTTCTTCCATTTTAGGTCATCTCCAAACCGATTTCAATGCAAATTACAGTTGTTTCGCCAAACCTAAAAACAGTGGTGTATATCAGAAATTCCTGAAACAGGTCCCAAGGAATCATAAAATGTTAATAAGTTTAATTTTAAAGAAAAAAGAATGCCAATGGGTGAAGGAGAAATTTAAAATGGAATATATTTAGAAAAAGCTGGGCATGTTTTAATATGAAAATTCACAGTATTTTTAATATTCTTTATAGTCTCCCATGAGGAAGATGAAGTACGTACCATTTCCAAAAGTTTATGTCGCAAGCTATTTTTAAAGAAGATCTTAAAGGATTAGTGCTCCTCAGAAACCTCTTTGGGAAATATTGATTTTGATGGAAATGTAGCAAGACACATTGTAATAACAGTTCAGTAGAATGTTTTAGGCATTATTAAGAGTCTTTCTTACTGATACATTCCAAGTTGTCTCCAAAGTATGAAAAGACAGTAAAACCACCATTAATGGGTTATTACTCAATTTTAAAGTCAAAGGAACAGACACAATAGTTTTGGAAATCTCAACATTTGGTATTTTCTTCCAGTGAAAATCATGTCAAAAAGTGGAAAGGAGGGAATGAAAACACATTTTAAAGCAGAGTGTGGCAAACTATGGCTGGTGGATCAAACCTGGCTATATAAGGTGTTATAAATAAAGTTTTATTAGAACATAGTCACATTCGTTTATGTGTCATCCATGGCTGCTTTCACTCTGCAATGTCACAGGTGAGTAGTTGTGACAGAGACTTTTCTGGTTGACAGAACAAAAAATATTTACTTATCATTTGACCCTTTATAGCAAAAAATCTGCTAATCCTATTTTAAAAGTCAACATGAACAGAATAAACAAAACTAGATGCAGAAAGTAGAGCCTTGGCAGCACAGTGGTTAAAAGATATGAGTGCTAACCAAAAGGTAGGCAATTTGAAACCACGAGCCACTCCTAGGAAATCCTAAGTGGCAGCTCTACTCTGTCCTGAGGTAGCTAACAGATACACAAGGAAATGCTCAGGATCATTAGTCACTATAGAAATGCAAATCAAAACAACCATGAGATACCATCTCACATTGGCTTTAATCACAGAACCAGAAAATAATACATGCTGGAAAGGTTGTAGAGAGACTGCAACACATTTACACCGTGGATCAGACTCTAAAATGGTACAACCACTTTGGAAACCAATTTGAAACTTTGTTAAAAGGCTAGAAATGTAAGTACCACATGATTGAGCAATCCCACTACTTAGAATATATCCTAAAGAAATAAGAGCAGTCACTCAAGTGCACATTTGCACACCTATTTTCATCACAGCACTGAGAGACAGAACAGCAGAGAGACAGAAACAAACTAGGTACCCATCAGTGGATGAATGGATAAACAAATTATGATATAGTTACACAGTGCAATACTACACAAAGGTAAAGGAAAATGATGAATCTGTCATAACATGGAGGAATCTGTAAAAGGTCAAGTAACACACAATATGTGGTCTTGGAAGGTTGAATAATTCACCTTGAAAACATTTATATCTAGCACCAACAAATTAATACTATAATTTTTAAATGATAGTATTAAAGTTTTTCAAAATTTAAAAAATTCAGAGATAATCTAAAATTATTAGGACATTAGAGATTTTCCACCTACACTTAAAACAGTTTTCATTTCAAAAAGTACCTCTCTTTTGGAAAATCACTCTTATCATTTGGATGTAACTTACAAAAATATAATTCCTTGTATGTCACATGAACATAGTTGATTTTTTTAAAATTCAAGTGTGAACATACCTTTTTGTTTTTTTTTCACTGCATTTTAAGTGAAAGTTTATAAGCCAAGTTAGTTTCTCATATAAAAATTTATACACACATTGGTATGTGTGTGTATTTCACAAGGAGTAATTTTATACTGAGCGAAATTAGTTGCAAAAGAACAAATATTTCCCAAGACCATTATTATAAGAACTTAAGAAAATGTTTGAACATAGTAGGAAATATTATTTGATGGTTATGAGAGCAAAGAGGGAAGCCAAAGAGGTATTCACGAACTAGACAGTAGACAAGACTTGTCTTAGGTAAAGGGAAGGACAACATATAGTACGGGGAAGTCAGCACAGCGGGACTCAACCAAAAGTTAAGTTTACCGAGTATAATTCAACACTTCAAAGGATAGCATAGTAGGTGTGGGAAGCTGGGAACCATGGCCAACCACCATAACTAAAGTTATTAAGAAAATGTTCCATATGCCACTTTAGTCTGGGGTCTTAGAAGCCCGCAAGCAGCCATCAAAGATGCATCAGTTGGTCCCAACCCACCTGGAGCAATGGAGAATGAAGACTAAATGGGTGGCTCCTCTCTGGATAAGAATGTAGAAAGGCATGGGAGCTGGTTGAATGCATGCAAAAAAATACACAGTAGAAAGGAGGAATCAATTGTCATGTTACAGAGAAAGCATGCAGGGTCATGTACCAATGTGTGTATAAATTTTTATATGAGAAACTAACTTGGCTTATCAACTTTCACTTAAAATACAATAAAAAAGAAACAAAAAGATATGCTTACACTTGGATTTTCAAAAAAAATCAACTATGTGCTGTTCATAAGACATACAAGGAATTATATTTTTTGTAAGTTACATCCAAATGGTAAGAGTGATTTTCCAAAAGAGAGGTACTTTTCAAAATGAAAATTGTTTTAAGTGCAGGTGGAAAATCTATAGTAACCTAATAATTTTAGATTACCTCTGAATTTTTTTAATTATGAAAAACTTTAATACTATCATTTTAAAATTATAGTATTAATTAGTTAGTTCTAGAAAGAAATGTTTTCTAGGTGAATTATTCAACCTTCAAAGACCACATATTGTTTGTTACTTGACCTTTTACAAAACAGTACAAATGATGAACACAGCTCCAAAAATATTCTTTTCAGGTAAACCAACCAGATACAACACAACACAGATAACACCAACAGACACTTTCTAAGGCCAATTTACAAACTAGGTTAGTTTTGTTTCTTTTTGACACAAAAATGGTGCTGATTAATAGACATATACACAAAGAGAGAAGTTTATAGCGGAATATCACTGTGATCTTGACTCAGCCTCATTCTCATCTGGAATGTGTGTGTGTGTGTGTCTGTTTACAGATAGGGCATAAGTTATAGTCTAAACCAAATCCCCTGCTCCATTTTGGTCCCCCAGGAGTTCAGTTGTTTGTAGACTTTACAAATTTCTTGGAAGAGAACTCATTAAGGAAAAGAGCATTTGGCCTGACAGACTTGATCTGATAATTAAATCTTAGGGTTATAAGTAGGGGAGATTCTAGTCCTGTCAAAATGTACCCTGTCTTTCTTATTTTCTCCTTTATAAAAACAACATACTCATCTTGTATAAAAATGGTATTAAAAACAAACAAACAAGGGTGGGGTAGACTCAAGACGGCGGACTAAACACACGTCTCCCTAAATTCCTCTGGAAACCAAGGCCTGAAGTGATAAATAAATGGAGTCTTCTGGACACCTAGTGAGCCTGAGGACAAGGCATAGAGCTGTCTACTTGTTCTACATACCACTGAGGGGGAAACTTCTTGTCTTTTGCCAACCTCCTCCCTTGATGACTGTCAGCTCTTGGGACTGAAGGTAAATTGCCATTTTAACTTTTTTTTCCCTCTGTCTTAGCCCGAGGGGCTGAAGTTTGACTGGAAGCAAGGCTCAGACACACTGCTGATGAGATTGGTGACTGGAGTCGCCACATTTTGAGACCCTGGCCTGGGAATCTGCAACTTGGCACCTCTGACCTCTCTCAGAATCTCTGAATCTCAGCTACTGAATAGTCTTTTCTGAGGTGGGTCGGGGATCTTGCACAGGATGCTATCTTAATTCACTAGTAGGTGGAGTCTCCTATACAGAGGACTCAGCAGGTCCTAATTCCCAGGCTAGGAGAGTGCTTTTCTGGCAGTAAAGCAGTCTTTTATATAGATGTACTTACTTTGCCAGCTGGAAGAGGGACTTGTACACCTGAAAGCCTGACTAATTTTGGAAGCTGTCAGATGTCTTTTACCTTTCAATAGAGAAATAGCTGTGGTGCAGCCAGGAAGGATCTCTTCCAACCTTTACTGTCTCACATTATAGGGTTGGCTGGTGACTCCCCAGTGACTCTACAAGTGGGGCTGTGTCGTTGCCAATCAGGAGGTGGAGTCTGCTAACCCAGAGACTCCACTGACCCAGTCACTGAAGTACATAGAGGTGTCTGGTGATTAACTTCCTTTCCAGACTGAGCTTTAGATCCCATTAAGGTAACACTAGAGAAACGAAACAACCTCCAGATGCCCCCAAAGCAACAAACTTTGGACTGGAACGCTAGGAAGAATTCACCTATGGCTTCAGAAGGCCCACAAAGAAAGATGTAAAGAACTTCTCAGATGAAGAATCCTTTCTGAAACTACCTGCGGGTGAGTATAAAAGGATTACATATAGAGCCCTGCTAGACCTTATACAAAAGGCAGCAGAGCAAAATGAAAAATTAAGCAAGCTGATTGATCTGATGGAACACCAGTACTCTGAAATCCAACAGATCAATAGCAAAATCAAAGAGAATTCATAGAATCATAGAAAATTCAGTTCAAAGCCAAGAAAACAGAATGGAACAAATGGAAAAGAGACTTTCTGACTTGAAAGACAAAGCTACTGACTCCAGCATCTATGAAGAGAAATCAGAAAAAAGAAACAAGTAAAATGAAGAAGGATTAAGAAGCATGTGGGACTCTATTAAAAGGAACAATCTATGATTAACTGGAGTTCTGAACAGGGTGTGACACCTGAGAACACAGAGTATTGTGGCTGAGCTGCTGACAGAAAACTTCCCAGAAATTATGAAACAAGAAAATGTAGATGTCCAAGATTTATATAGAATGCCACTCAATATATGTTCCAAAAGAGAGACTCCAAGACAAACTATAATCAAGCTTAACAAAATGACTCGACGGCACTTGGCTGGCTAACAAAATGAAACATAAGCAGAAACTCTGAAAGGCAGCAAGACTCAAAGTAAAGCAAACATTCAGAGGGAACCTCTGTAGGCTTTCATCAGATTTCTCGGCAGAAACAATGCTGGCATGGAGACAATGGAATGACACATTCAAAACCTTGAAGGAGAAGAACTTCTAACCAAGAATTATGTATCCTGCAAAACTTTTCAAATATGAAAATGATGTCAAGACATTTGCAGATAAACAGAAACTCAAAGACTTTGTAAAAACCAAACCAAGGGTACAAGAAATACTTGGCTTAGAAGATCAAAACCATTAATTTTATATTTTAGGAGGAAATAAAGGACACATTTTCTAGAAGCTTACTCAGTTAGGGAAGGCTCCAAACTCAATCAAAGCTGTAATATTAAAAGAAATAATCCAGTGATCATACCATAAAAACTATAATGTCATCATATTAAAAAGAGGGATATACTACAGTCATTATAGGCCTTCCAGATGGAGAGGAAGTTAATAAGACTTGTAGCAGTTAAAATTGGGTTTAAACATAAACTATTAAGGGGGATCACAGGAGTAGCCACAAAGCATAATAAATACACAACATATCAAATCAAGAAATGTAATACAGGAGTCTCAACAACCACAAAACCAACACTGCAAAAGGTGAAAAATCAGCTCATAAAGATAAATTTCTGGAACAGAATAATAAAAACAAACAAACAAAAAAAGTCTCTTTACTCACAAATTCATACATTTGTAGGATGCACTGTTGATGTATACATGTCTTGCTTGTTTATCTCTAGAAGGGAGGATTCATGAATTAATAAACAGGAGGCTGCTTTTTCCCATCCAACAAGAGTAGATGTATACTGTAAAGAGAACTTGCACAAATTTCAAATGGTCTTAAGTCACAAGAAGAAAAAGAGCGTTAGAGACCTAAGGACCCATGTAAATGGGTGACTGTATCAACAGGTGACTAGAAGAACCAGATGGTGCCCAGCCACAACCAAAGACAGCTGTGATGGGGCTCACAATGCTAAGTTCCTGTGGCAACACAGAAAGTGATGAATATAGTTTAAGAACTCTACTAAAAGGCCACAGTTGATGGTTCAACAGCCTGGGGTATCCCCTGGGAGCATGGCCACTACACCTGCTGCTGCCCCTGTCAAGAAATCACTACTGAGGTCAACTCTTGGGACAAAAATGGACTGAACTCAGGGACGTGATATGACCATACTGTGTGTGTACTTCATGGCTCTAGGCACTTATACGATGCTGTCCTACTAGTCTCTTTCTAGATGGGATAGAAGAGGGTAGAGAGGAGGGGACAGGAGCTTGTTAAGAGGATGCAACAAGTATAGAATGAAAAGGAAGAGAGTGCTGTCACCTGGCCAGGAGAGCAGTAGGAGCTGCAGATAGGCAGGCATGAAAAATTAATTTGTATTGTGTACTTTCACTTAATCATAGCAAAAAAACAAAAAAAAAAAATCAAAAAAAGATCTTAAGTCAATATGGGTCTACCTAACAGTTGCCTCAAGTGACTTTAAGTGATTTTCCCAAAAAGATACATT
The DNA here is from genome assembly GCA_028571685.1 of Heterohyrax brucei. NCBI lineage: Eukaryota > Metazoa > Chordata > Mammalia > Hyracoidea > Procaviidae > Heterohyrax > Heterohyrax brucei. The sequence continues at coordinate 68,993,151 of CM053162.1, read as the reverse complement.
CAAGGGTATATCTTATACCAAAAACTATCAGTTAATTAATTGACGTATACATAGCCTATACCAATATATATTTTTAAAGATGTACAAAGATCACACATACACACTCATTGCTGTTACGTCAGTTATGACTCATATTGATCCTACAGCAACCTTACAGGACAGAGTAGAAGTGCCTCATAGTTTCCAAGGAGCTCCCGGTAGATTTGAATGTCCAATCTTTTGGTTAGCAGTTATAGCTCTTCACCATTATACCAACAGGGTTTCCACAACAATGACAGTGGGTAGTATTTCCAGAGATATATTCTTTGGCTAGTCAAAATTCTGTTCTCTAAAGCGAAAGTTCTTTAACAGTTGAACAGATTACCTAGAGAGGCAGTGAGCTGCTCATTACTTGAATCATTCACCCACATGATAGACAATCATGTGATAATGAGTGGTTAGCAGGAATTCAAGCTTTGGTGAGCAGCTGGGCAGCTTGCCATACCAGGTGTTACTGGACGCTTATGAAAGTTACTGAGTCATCTGATGCGCTGTATCTCAGTGGAATCCTTATCTGCTTATGATTTCTCAGTGGATGACTTTTGAGGAAAATATGTTTAATCTACCTCATTAATTAACATGTTTGGAATAGACTGGAGATTCCAGACTGCTAAATTGTTACAATAGTAACAGATAACAGATCAGCTGATTTTAAATATGGTGCTTTTAATCAAATGATGAGATGTACTCAACTATGCTAATGTTCCTGTTTTCAGAATGGGCAGAGCATTACCCCTTAAAAAAGCTCCGAGTACAATTTGGTGAGAGATATTACACAAAAAACATATTACAATGGCTCTGGTAATTATTCTCATATACTGCTACTGAATTCAGAACAACAGTTTTAACTACTTCATCATAAACACACAAAATATCTACAGGTTTGTGTTTGTATGTACATGGGTGATACTCAACCTTGCTTTTATCTGTAGTTTATTCATTATGCGTACATACATAGCTGCACTAAAACCCAGACCAAATTCACCGTCATTGAGTTGGTGCTGACTCCTAGTGACCTTGTGATCAGAGTAGAATCGTCGCATGGAGTTTCCAGGGTGTGCCTTGCAGATTTGAACTACTGACCTTCTGGTTGCCAGCCATGGCACTTAACTACTACACCACCAGGGTTTCCATAGCTGCACTAGATAGCTAAAAATAACATGACTCAGTAATAACTTATTTTCAGCATTATAACATTATTTCTTAGAAATAGTTACCTGCTGGCAGTTTATACCGCTTTATAAAACTCACTAAATACTAGGGGCATTTTCTTTTAAAGTAAAGGGAAAGAAAAAGGGGGAGCAGAAACCTTTGTCAAATAATGCAATTGTTTAAAAAAAAAAAAAAGAAAGAAAATCACCAAGAGCCAGACTTCCTAGAACATCGCAGGTAGATGTTTTCCCTTTACAGAATTTTAGCACTTCATTTGCATTTCTATTTGTAACTTACCTACTTTTTATAGCATCCAGTATTCATTTCCCACTCTATTTATATAAAACTTTTGGAAGATGGTAGACTGATTTGCTCAGAATAAAAATATTTCATATTCAAATCAGCTTCATAAGATAAAATACCTATAAGTCTTCTACTAGTGGGTCTATTATCAAATTGCTGCACTGTTTGTGTGTGAGAGAGCAAATGTCATAATAAAGCAATGCCTTCAACAGCATCTGTGACCTCTGCAATTTATAAATCAAGGTCACAGCCATTATCTGGTTTCCATATGGATCCTCAGAACAAAGTAGATTTGGTTGATACATTAAGCTGATATGCTTCAACCTCTGAGCCACCAGGAACACAAGGGACAACACAATGTTCTGAACTGTTCTGTCCCACAGCCATGGCTTCTGGCAAAGTGAAACAAAATAACTTTTAGAGATTTAAATATTTCTCTACTTTTACCTTGAACTCTGGGTCTGTCCATTATCTATCCATAAATCCAGCAGCAACTCTTTAGGTTGTACAATTAAGACAACAGTCTGTGCTTTCATCCTCCTGTCTGAATATCATGTGAAGAGCCACAGGGTAAACACACCGTGGAAATCACACTGGTGGTGCTGAGCCCCATTTCTTCTTACAAATAATTAAGAGAATTGCTAGCTTCCACACGGGCTACCGAGGGAAGTAAGGCAACGCCAATTACTTACGATGACAACTGAATTAATCTCCTTCTTGTCTTTTCCTTTTTTCAATAACATATGGGCTCCACTCAGCTGTGGAATACGGCAGCACCGCACTGAGATCACATCTGCCAGGTTTACGGGGGAATAAAGGCACTCAGCGGGTTTGTGTGCTATGGTGAGTCTACATACAGGGGGGGTGAGTGCCAAATCGTCTGTGTCCTTGCAACAGTATTCTGCCTTGTTCTAAAGGTGTTAAAGAATAATATTTGTTACTTAGATGAACCTCATAAAATAGTCTTTATGGGAAAGCAAAAAGTTTGAAAATAAGTGTCTAAGATGCCTGTAACTAGGATGTTTTTCTTTCATATTCATGCACATACAAGCACGTGAAAGCACACATCCATATACACACACATACACACACTCAGAACTTTAGTCTCTTGGTTATGTTTTCTCCATGGTGTAGACAAATGAAAAATAATTTAGGTAATAAACACCATGAAATAAGATGGAAAGTGTACCTCCTCAAATATAAAAATGGTAATTTCTATCAGTTATGGACATACTTTCAGTTCTGTCTGACTCTGGTACAAGATGCTGTAAATTGTGTTCTGTTCTATTAAAAAAATAATTAAGCTTGAAAAACAAGTGTGAATTATCTCAGGTGAAATTTTTATGTAACGGGAAAGATTCGAATAATTAAACAACACAACTGTCAAACATTTACATGGTTCAAATTGCTACAGGCCTCACATCCAAAGAAAATCACCTTCTTTAAAGTCTGATCCTCTTATATTTTCACTTAGTTAATGAAAATGTTCCCTACATGTCTGTTGCTTTGTTATACTGTAGCGGCTCAGGTGTTGCAGTGACGCTGGAACATATGCCACCAGTATTCAATACCAGCAGATGGCAGCTATGTCACTCATGGTGGGCATATTTAAGCTTAATTTTGTGACTAAGAAAGACTAGGAATAAGGACCTGGTGGTTGTCTGAAGCAAATGAGACAGCGAACCCTTCTGAGCAGCAGCAGAACGTCGCCTGACATAGTGTCGGGAGATGGTCCCTCAGGCTGGAAAGTGCTCAAAATGCAACAGGGGAAGAGTTGCCTTCTCAAGACAGGGTAGACCAAGATGAGGGGGATGGACTCAAACTGAAAGGGAACCCAGAAACATCTGTATCTCAGGCATTAGTGGACTGAAGAAAAGGACTGGTATTTGCTGGCCATTTTGAATCGGACAATCATATGGTCTAGTATGAGATGGCATAACAACTTTAAGAGGCATAGATGTCTCTTTACCATCAAAAAGAGTATTTCAAGACCTATCCTGAAGTATAATGTTGTCAGTCATTGCACAATGTCCATACACCTATAAGGAAGACCGGCTGATAAGCTGTTATTCAAATTTATACAGTAATCACTAAGGCCAAAGATGAAAAAATTGAAGATTTTAGCACCTTATGCAGCCTGATGTTGACTGAACATGCAATCAGAGGGCACATACTTGTGTCCTTCACCAGGTAGAATACACAGGAATCAAATCAACTGTGGACAGAGACAATGGAAATGCTCAATATCATCAGTCAGAACAAGGCCAGGGACAGACTATGAAACAGACACTCAATGGCTCCTCTGCGAGTTCAAGTTCAAGTTGGATGTAATTAGAACAAGTCCACGAAAGCCAGTGTACCACCTTGAGTACATCCCACCTGAACTTAGAGGCCATCTCAAGAATAGATGTGACACAATAAACATTGATGACCAGTGACCAGATGAGTTGTGGAATGCATCAAAGCTGTGATGCATGAAGAAAGCAAGAGGTCACGGAAAAGGCAGGAATGAAAGAAAAGACCGGAATGGACATCAGAAGAGACTCTGAAGTTTGCTCTTAAAGGCCAAGGAGCAAATGTGAATGGAATAAATGATAAAATAAAACAGCTGAACAGAAGATTTCAAAGGGCAGCTCAAGAAGACCAAATAAAGTCTTTTAATGACACATCCAAAGACCTGGAAATCGAAAGCCGAAAGGGAAGAACACATCCAGCGTTTCTTAGGCCAAAAGCACTGAGGAAAAAAATTCAAGACTTGAATCGCAACAGTGAAAGATTTCATGGGCAAAACAGAGAGTCTCCTCATTAAAAAGAATTGGTTCACATTTAATCATTTCAGGAGGCATCCTGCGATCAAGAACTGTTGGTTCTGCGGCAAGAAACGTAAGCTGCCCTGAAAGAAGGGTAAAAAATTTAAAACAAAAAAAGGCTTGAGGAATTGAGAGAATACCAATTAAGATGTTTTAAGAAATGGATGCAGTGCTGGAAGTGGTCGTTGTACATGCCATGAAATCTTGCAAGAGAGCTACCTGGCCAACCGACTGGCAGAGATCTATACTGATACCTACTCCCAAGAAAGGTGATCCCACCAATTGCACAGTTTCTTGAAAGATACTGTTAGTACTACACACAAGTAAAGTTTTACTAAAGATCATTCAGAAGCAGTTTCAACAGTCCACTGGTAGAGAACAGCCTGAAATTCAAGCTAGGTAGAAGAGGATGTGGAAGAAGGGCTATCATTGCTGATGTCAGATGGACTCTGGCTGAAGGCAGAACATACCAGTAAGATGTTCATCTGTGTTTTATTGATTTTGTAAAGGCATTCAACTGTGTGGATTATTACAAATTACAGAAAACACTGAAAGGAATGGAAATTCCTGAACCTTAATTGTGCTTGTGAGGAATCTGTCCCTAGATCAAAGGCAGTTAACAGAAGGTAATACTGTGTGATTTAAAGTCAGGGAAGGTGTGCACCAGTGTTGTACCCCTCTACCATGCTTATTCATCCTGTGGGGCTTGAGGAATAATACAATCATCTACTGCAATTTTGTTTTAGAGAAAACTTAAAAACACAGTGCCATCAAGCTGATTCCAACTCATGGCGATCCTACAGGTTGGAGGAGAACTGCCCATAGTTTCCAAGGAGGGCCTGGCGGATTTGAACTGTCAGATTTCTGGTTAACAGCCATAGCACTTAACCATTATGCCATCAGGATTTCCAGAGAATTCTTACCTCTCTGGGATTCAAATTTATGAAAGGGTGCAAAAACAAAAATGCTATCATACGAGAAGTATGATGTCTTAAATTTCATTTCCATTTCTAAAATAAAAGAGATTGTGTGACAAGCAACAGCAGTTTTTATTATTTACTCCATTGGGTATAATTTACTTAAAAATGAATCAGTCTCCATTTTCTGACTATTCTTACGGATTCCTTATACACTATGGTATATCTATACATCACTTCAGCAATTTTGCCAATTTTTAATCTGTGGCAAATATGCATAACATTTGATGAGATAAATGTAAAGAGGAGTGAAATGGACTCTTACATTCTTAAATCTGGTACTGTTAAAAATAAATACCAAAGCTGCTGCCCTATCTATGTCAACTTCCACATCCAATGAGTACAATAGGAAGTACTCTTTCTTCTTTAGCTGGGTTAAACCAAAAATCCACTGCTGTCTAGTTGATTCTGACTCACTGTGACCCTGGAAGATAGAGTTGAACCGCTTGCTAGTTTCCAAGGACTGCCTGGTAGACTGGAACACCCAACCTTCTGGTTAGCAGACATAACACTTAACCAGTATGAAATGAGGGTTTCCTCAGTGGTGTTATGGCTCCGCCAAATGCCATATGTAAATTCTCACTGCACACATTCCAACTCTTCCTGGAGCCCCTGGAATACCTGGCGGCGTAGTCGTTCAGTGCTAAGCCTGCTAACCAAGAGGAAGGCAGTTTAAATCCACCAGTGGCTCCTTGGAAACTCTACGGGGCAGTGCTGCTCTGACCTATGGAATTGCTATGAGCTGGAATCAACGCTGTTTCGGTTCTTGGAGACCCACCGTCATTCCTGCTTACTCAGTGAATGCCATTCTTCCATCCAGTCCTCAGAGGAAGTGACAGACACCACGCTTCTCCTACCGAAACAATGAATCCATCAGAAGGGTACACAATCAAAACAGAGAAGAGTCTCCTTTAGGATTTCCAGTTAAAAAGTGGAACAAAGGACAGAGTCCACTTGAATGACTGAGCTCCTTCTACTATAAGATAGCTTAGATAAAAGAAACATGAGAACTTCATGCATGCACTCTAACAAGTAACTATTCTTTTGTTTTTCTTTTAAAGGCTGTCGAGTGAGAATCATATCTGTCGTGTTATACTCTATTGTCAGTGCTTTACAAGCCTGTGTAAAAATAAAATGAAATACCTTCTTCATCTGTGAGGACTACACATTTACTTTTAAACATACAGAGATGCTGCAACTAAATAAGCTTTATATTTTCATTTTCTCTAAAATCTTTACCATTCGCAATTTTTACATAAACTGTTTTCTGGCACCGAAATCCTTTTGGGGAATTACTGGGTTATATAGCACTATAGGACATCATAGGAAACCCTGGTGGTGTAGTGGTTAAGTGCTATGGCTGGTGACCAAAAGGTTGGCAGTTTTAATTCAGCAGGTGCTCTTTGGAGACTCCATGAGGCAGTTCTGCTCTGTCCTACAAGGTTGTCATAGCCCCACTAGACTTGATAGTAATAGGTCTATACTACCCAAGAAGATAAACAGCCGTTAAAATAATTTCCCCTTGCAGGCTTAAGGTCAAAATTTCACTTTTATATAGAAAGATAACTTTGAAATACTCAGAAAACTGTGGGTGGTTGTACAAAATAACTAATGTCCTCTATAGGATGGCTCCTTGGAAACTCTATAGGGCAGTTCCACTCCTTCCTATAGGACTGCTGTAAGTCAGCCTCGACTTGATGGCAATGGGTTTGGCTTGGTTTGGGTATAGGGGGGCTATGATTCGGAATAGATTCAAGAGCAACGTGTATATTTTTCCTTTCTCTTTTTGTATTGAAGGTGGAAACCGTGGGGGTATAGTGGTTAAGTACTATGGCTGCTGACAAAAAGGCAGCAGTTCAAATCCTTCTGGTGCCCTTTGGAAGCCCTGTGAGGCACTTCCGCCCTTGCAGGGTCTCTACAAGTTGGAATTGGCTCTAGGGCAGTCGGTTTGGTTTACTGAAACTGGAACTAATGTTTCTACCTTTTTTATACCCATGTAAAGTTTCCTGAGTGAATATCTTTCTGAGATACAGCATCTTACGGAAAATATCTACTAGATCTTAGACAAACTAATATGTGTTACAAGACATAAAGGACTTATGTAGTGTTACTTGTAATTTTTCAGCACATTAAAGGTACTACTTAGCATTAAAAATGCCTTGAGAGATGGATTTGCCCAGAATCAGAGACCAGTTCATGTAAGAGTACACTTTTAGAATAAGTTGGTTTTATAAATCAGTAGAAAATTGAAGATCGTGAGAAGTTATGATGAAAAAGTGGTTAATTATATAGGGTTGAAGAAATAAGAGACTTTTCTCTAACCCCTTACATCAGAACGAATAATTTAATAATTAAAATCTAAAAGTAAAAATTTTAATGACTTATAAGTAAATCTTTACACACCTCAAGACAGGAAAGAACTTTAACAATTTACTCAACAAATGTACACAGGGCTATGGGATTTTGGTGTGGATGCTGGGGACACAGGAGTGTGCAAAACTCTGCAAATAGACACTTACCCTTGTGGAACTTAGATTCTAATGGTGGAACAACAAAAAAGAAAAAAGAAAAAAACATATAAATTGTAATTTATAATAAACCTGCTGCTGTTGAGTCAGTTTTGATTCATTGTGACCAAATAGCGCAGAGTAGAGCTGCCTCAGAGAGTTTCTAAGGAATCATGGTGGATTTGAACTGCTGTTTTTTGCTGAGCAACTGAATTCTTAACCACTGCACCACCGTTTCTGCTCGCCGTCACTGAGCGTACACTAGAGCGAAACACTGCCCGGTCCTGCTCCGTGCGCATAACCGTGGTTATGCTTGAGCCCGTTGTGGAAGCCACATTCCACCTCTTCAGGGTCTTCCTCTTTTTCACGGACCCTCTCCGCTTTACCAAGCATGATGTCCTTCTCCATGGACTGATCCCTCCTGACACCAAGTTCAAAGGGTGTAAGACGTAGCCTCCTTGTCCTTGCCTCTAAGAAGCATTCTGGTTGTTCTTCAGCCAAGACAATAATTTGTAACAGCAGGTAACATACACCATAGATTGGAAGGTGTGGAGTACACTATGTGGAGGGATGAAAAATTGTAAATTAACGGCCGTGGTAAGCCTCATGGTGAAGGTGGTATTCGAATAAAGACTTGAAGAAAGTAAAGAATAAATTCTACAGACTTTTCGGTGAGAGAGGCTATAATGAAAAGAGGCTGGCCAGAGACTCCCTGGGCAACACAACCAGCATAAAGAATCTAGAGTTTGTGACTGGTACATCCAAAAACAAGGCAGCTGATACAGCTGGAAAGAAGAGAAGGGATGGAAAAGTAATAGGAGTATTGACAAACTCTTTCAAAGAATTACCAAAATGATTCATATCTTCTGAACATTAAAAAATTAGAAGACTAAAGTCACATTGGGGTGAAATGTTTGGGAAAATATAAAAAAGTGGTAATCTACTAGTTAGCAATATTTAAAAAAGCAAGAATACTTCTTTGTTTACTGCACAATCTCCAGGGCTTAGAACAATGCCTTCTGCATGATGCCTGACTCTAAATTCAAACTGAGTGGCGTTTATTAACTGAAGACATATGTTAAGAGATATGTAGATTGTGAGATACATTTATTTTTTCTGTAGATGCAGAACATGCATATTTTAAAAAGTATTATATAGTTGTCAGTACATATCACACCTTAAGACTTTATGGTATTTCATTGGATCATTATCTCTGTTCCATTATCTTGTTTGTTTTTCAAAGCCATCATCCTTCCTAACATTACATTATGTATTTACTTTATCACATATATTTAATAAGACACAACTTTGGTGTTGTGTTTTCCTGTAGGCCCAATCATAAAATTCCTGGCACATAATAACTTTGTATAAACATTTCATGAATATATGCGTGGAAACTGCACCTCCACCCAATAAGCCAGTGTCAATGCTCAGGAGCTTAGTCAAAGACTTACGTACAAGGAGGTCCATTTCAGCATCATCTAAAATAATAAAAATTTGGAACATCTCATTTTATAAAATCAAGGGAATATTTAAAAATTGAGGCATATTGATTTTATGGAATATCACACAGGCATTAATCATCTTTGCAAAGAATATTTCATATTAGGTTAATTACTCACAATATGTTAAAAGTGGTATGATACCAAGTTCTATGACATTCAGTTAACACTTGCTGAATTGAGTCATGTATTTAACAGATGTTGATTAGAAGTACTAAATTTGAGACTTGTGAGAGACCTAAAAATATACTAATATAGACATTTTTTCAACTTCTCTTTTTTTAGTTTTGTTAAGTCAATTCTGCTGCTCAGAAGACTTTTTAAAGTAGAAGTCCAAGGAGAAAAGTCATATTTTAAATTGAGGCTCCTATAATCTGGAGAAGAAAAAGCAGCTATGAGGAAGGACTAGTGTTCTAATCCTTGCAAAAGTGAGCTCTGCTGGGGAAGTTACGGCAAAGATCTAGTAGAATGTTTAGAATGCCCGTAAGCTTTATGTGGGGGGGGGGGGAGTAAAAAAGGTTCTGATTTCTAAGGAAACTGAGGACAGCAAAGCCCAGAAATGGCAGCTCATCAGTGATGTATCTAGTTAGAAGAAATTTGGGATCAGAAAACAGTTCCTTTGATCCTACTTGAATATTCTTCTGCTATCTCTCTCCAGTGATGACTGATAATTCGAAGGTCACCCAAACTCCCTCATCCTAGCTAAGCAGAATTTCATCGCTCCTGGCAGTAACTGAGCTCAGAGGACTAGAAACCTTACTCACAGAGAATGAGACATACTTTGTGGGATTTGAAGGATTTCATTTTTTTTTTAATTGCTGCTGTAAAATTTACCATAAATTTGGTAATTTAAAACAACACACATATATTATACTATAGTGTAGTAGTTCAAGTTTCCAACAGGGTTCTCACTGGGCTAAAATCAAGGGGCCAGCAGAGCTGCCCTCTCTGGAGGCTCTGTTGGGAAAGGCTGTTCCTTTTTTGCCCCCAGTTTCTCGAGTCCACTCACAATCCTTACATTCTTGGGGTCCTAGCTCCCTGCCTTCACTTTCAAAGACAGTGACATAGCTTCTCTGATCATTCTTCCACAGTCGTGTCTCTTCTTCCTCTCTCTGCTGCATTAGAAGATCTTTGTGACAACATTTGGTCCACCCAAACACCCAGGACATTGTTGGCAGGTGCCACTGAGTCAGTTTCCGTTCAAAGCAACCCTGTTTACAACACAATGAAACACTGCCGGGTCCTGAGCCATATCCACAGTCTTTGCTATAATTGAGTCTATTGTTGCTGCTGCTGTGTCACTCCACTTTCCTAAGAGTTTCCCTTTTTTTTCCAATGACTCTGTACTTTACTGAGTACAGTGTCCCTCTCCAGGAACTGATCCCACCAGATAATATGTCCATAGTATGTAAGATGTCATCACATCATCTGTGCTTCTAAGGAGCACTCTGGCTGTATTTCTTCCAACATAGATTTGTTAATTCTTTAGGCAGTCCACAGTATATTCAATGTTCTTCTCCTTCAGCACCACCTCTTGATGTGGTTGAGTGCTGAACAATATTTTTAGTATAATGACTCTGTCTTCTTTAGACGCTTTCTGTATCCTTTAGTATTACCTCCGTAGAGTCCTTCACTATAGCAACTCGAGGCTAGAGTTTTTTTCTTCAGGTCTTTCAGTTTGAGAAGTTCCAAGTATTATCTTTACCTTTGGTTTTCTATCTTCAGCTTTTTGCACATTTCATTATAATACTTTGCCTTTCGAGCCATCTTTTGAGAGTTTCTATTCAGCTCTTTCATTTCTTCCTTTTACTTTAGCTACTAGAGTTTCAAGAACCAATTTCAGTCTCTTCAGACATCTGTTTTGAACTTTTCTTTCTCTACTGTCTTTTTAATGACCTTTTGCTTTTTTTCACATATGATGTCCTGATGTCATTCCATGCCTTGTCTGGTTTTCAGTGATTAATGTTCAAAAAGTCAAATATATTCTTGAGATGCTGTCTAAATTCTGGTGGCGTGTGCTCAAGGTTGTATTTGGGTTCTCATAGACTTGCTCTGATTTTCTTCATTTTCTACTTGACCTTACATATGAACAGTTGATGGTCTATTCCATAGTTGACACCTGGCCTTCTTATGACTGATGATATTTAGCTTTTACGCCCTGTCTTTTCACATATGTACTTGATTTGATTCCTATGTATTCCATCGGTCTGTATATTCACTGTCTATATTGGTTAAAAAAGCGTTTTTGCAATAAAGAAGTCATTGACTTTGAAAAATTCTATCATGTGCTCTCTGGCATTGTTTCTGTCTACAAAGTCTTATTTTCCAACTATTGATCCTTCTTCTTTGTTTCCAACTTTTGCATTCCAATCACCACTAATTATCAATGTGTCCTGGTTGCATGTTCTATCAGTTTCAGACTGTGAATTTTATTTAAGGGAAATAATGCACTGAAAATCTACTGAACAAACTTCTATGTGATTGACTCACAAAACTAATGGTCATTATCCAAATATGATATTTTCCACAGCATCCTGTTATCTATGGCTGCACTTCAGCAGAGCCATAAACAAGCCAGGAGACCTCAGGTTTCTTCCTATGTAATCAAATTTTCTTAAATTTAGTTAGTCAATTTGTTGATTAGTTAATTAGCTTCTATCTAATCAAGTTAGCGAGATTGCAATGTATTTTCAGCCATTATCTGCATTGATAATTTAACTTGTGTATCTGATTGCCTTACCTTCCCCAGAGGCTCATGAAGAATAGAATTTGAAGCAAGTGGATTATGCTGATAAAAGAGAATCTGGAAAATTTGGTATTGGGGGAGGAAATGAACTGTAGTAGAAATCAACATCAGCTTCAGATGACCATAGATTGTAATGAGGTCCCTAGGCTAGCCAGAAAAGATGGCCCCTGGATAAGATTTGGGCTACTTAATAAACTCTGCCTTTTTTAAACTTTACAGGGGTTGCCGATTTTTAATAAATTTTTCTGTTATTAACCATTAATTTGTTTTTCATTGAGTATTGGCATCAAATCAATCTGCCCTAGTTTTTAATTATTCTATTCAGTTAAGCACTAGATAGACATTCCTGATGGATTTGAAAGAATTTTTAAAAACTTCATGTGTATAACTTCTTGACAGCAATTTCAATAATCCCTGCAAAAATGTTGATTTGGCAAATAGTGTGATGGATAAGCTTACAGCAACAGACACACACACACAGAGTAGCCTCTGAGGCTGCTTATGTACAACCAAATACCTCATTGGGATTTGAGTCCCGTTTTGAAGTTTAAGGTTTATGATTTCATGGGACATTCCACTTAACTAACCTAGTAATGTGTTTAGTGTTTCTCTTCTATCTCCTCATTCACTGCATAGTGCCTGGGGTCTTAAAAACTTGCAAATGGGCACCCATGACACGACAATTGATCTCTATTTACCTGAATAGACAGCCGAATGAGGAGAGTCAGGAATAGGAAGAAGACACGGAATGTGTGGCTAATTTCTTCTACGTTTGGATTAAATGGGAACTTTAAGAGGCAGTGAGATTATGTTAGTGAGGAACAACTCAGAACAGGAGGATGAGAATGGTTGCACGACTCTGAGAATATAATAAATGTCACTAAACTGTACATGTAGAAACTGTTGCGTTAGTATGTATTTTGCTATATTTTCAACAATAAAATAAACTTTAGAAAAAACTGACATGTTCAATTGATTTCTTACCATATCTTGGTGCCTCCTTTGTCACGATATCAGAAGAACTAGGTGGTGCCAGGCTGCCATAACCTAATACTTTGATCAAAGTGTCCAAAGAAGAATTCTGATCGAAAGGAGGAAAATGCAGACAGAAATTCAAATGCTAGTGAACTCCAGACTTCCTGTGACCATGGAGGGTATGATGGTTAAGGTTATGTGTCATCTTGACTAGGCCATGATTCAGAGTGGTTTAACAGTTATGATACAGTTTCGTAGCTATGCAATAATCTCCATGATGAGATCTGTTCTAACAGCCAATCAGTTGAAAGGGAGTTTCCTTAGGAGTGTGGCCTGCATTGAGTGTAAATGAACTCCCTTAAACAGCTCATTGGCTCTTGCTGGATCCGGATCCTGCAGCTGGCTTCTGTTCATCTGACCTCCAGTTCGTGAAACTTGAGCTAGCAGTTTATCAGCTGATCTTGGAATTTGTCAGCCTCCACAGGTGTGAACAATAGGTCTGCTCTCTCGCTTGCCAATCATGGGTCCATCAGCCCCTGTGACTATAGGATCAGGAGAAGCCTCCAGCCTGACACAGCGACTTGGAACTTACCCACTTCTACAACCACATGAGCCATTTTCTTAAAATAAATCACTCTTTACACATATATCTATACATTTTGCTTGTTTTGCTCCTCTAGAAACTCCAGCCTAAATCAGAGCACAAATGAAGCAGTGAAATTATATCCCAGAGACTATATTTAAAACCTAAACCAAAAATATCCCCTGGATGAATCATAAAATCCATCAAAAGTTTAGCTTAACTAGTAAAAATGGTCTGCTTTGATCACCATATTTTTTTAAGACCTTCATGAGTCGGACCCTACTCAACGGCACTGAGTTTATGGGATTCAAGTGATAACAGCACTTTAAAGATTAGATAGGATCTTTGGGGGGCAACGTGTTCATGTCAGTGAGTGAGGAGCCACTCAGCACAGGAGGGTCAGGATAGTTGCACAACTCTAAGAATGTAATCAATGCAACTAAACTGTACAGACAGAAACTGTTGAATTAGTATATATTTTCCTGTGTATAATCTCAACAACAAAATAAACACTAGAACAAAAAATTAACATGTTCAGTTGAGTTCTCCTTGCTTCTTAATGTCTCTTAGTTCTTTCCGGGACTCTAAGTGACTTTTTTATTTTCCCCTATAGTAAAGTAATAAATTGAGTGAGTCAAGGTTAATATAGTTTTAAACTGTCAATCAAATCCCACAGCTTCTCAGTTTATTGGATATTGGAATTGCTTCACTTAATCCTTCAAAAAGATTTCAGTAAAACTGCAAAACTTTTTATCTAAGACTGATAATGTTTGTTGATGGCATTGTTGTCCAGAGAAATTAGAGCTCTGAACAGTAGTCATTAATATCATTAATAACCTGTGTTTATAGACAACACCACCTTACTTTCTGGAAATGAAGAAGATTTGAAGCATGTACTTATGAAGATCAAGGACCACAGCCTTTAATATGGATTGCACCTCAACATCAGGAGAACAAAAATCCTCACAACTGGACCACTGTCATAAATTTTACATTGTCCTAAATGTAAAAAGGAGTGAGTTGTCAAAGACTTCACTTTACTTGGGTCCACAGTCAGTACCCTTGAAAGCAGCAGTCAAGAAATCAAAAGAGGCATTGCACCGGAAAAATATGCTACAAAGGACCTCTTCAAAGTATTAAAAAGTAAAGATGTCACCTTGAAGACTAAAATGCGCCTGATATTTTCAGTCACATCATACTCATGCGAAAGCTGAACTATGAACAAAGAAGACAGAAGAAGAATTGATGCCTTTGAATTGTGGTTTTGAGAAGAATGTTGAATGTACCATGGACTGCCAAAAGAACCAACAGATCTGTTCTGGAAGAAGTAGAAACAGAGTGTTTCTTGGAAGCAAAAATGGCAAGACTGTGTCTTACATACTTTGGACATGTTGTCAGGAAAGTTCAGTCCTTTGAGAAAGACACCACACTTGGTAGAGTGGAGGGTCAAAGAAAAAGAGGAAGACCCTCAACGAGATGGATCAACACGGTGGCCACAACAGTGTGCTTAGGCGTAAAAACAATTGTGGACAGAGCGCAAGACCAGGCAGTGTTCTGTTCTGTTATTCACAGGGTTGCTGCGACTCAGAACCAACTCAAAGGCAACTGACAACAACAACAACAAAGTGATGGTAAAGGAGCCCCGATGGCACAACAGTTAGGATCTTGGCTGGTAACCAAGAGATGGACAGTTTGAATTCAGCTAGATGCCCCTTCGGAGAAAGACCTGGCAGTCTGCTTCCATCAAGATTACAACCAAGAAAACACAACAGAATAGTTCTAGTTTGTCACATAGGGTGGCTATGGGTTGAAGTTGACTCAACCACAGCTAGAAACAACAACTGCATCAAGGAAAAGTTGAATCTCTGTGTCAAAATGGGTCAAAATTATTGGGTGGCAACTTTTAACTCAGTAGTTGGCACAAGTTTCCAGCAACAAAGCCTATGCAAAACAAATTTTGAAAGGGAAGCAGCCACCCCGTGACAACACGAGGCCATCACTTCCGGAGCTCTGAACACTGAGGCTTGGTACCCACCAGTTTAGGATGCTGTACACAAGATTCAAGCAGGTGAAAAAAGAACTGATGGAACACTTTCTAAATCTGTTTCTACCCTGATTGGTTATAATCTAACTACAGGGAGTTCCAGTGTAGAAATTGTCATTTCTTTATAAGAAGATCAGTATGATGTATGTGATGAAGGTCAATACTTTGGTCACTGAATATTTTGTATGTATTCACTCTTTTGTGTAAGTCATGGTGAAAAGGAAGCCTCCAGAATTCCATTACATAATTAAATTATAGCCATATAACGTGATTCGTTGAGTAGCATTATCTTTTTTCTTAAGAATACAGACAAGACAAGGTTATGGAAGCTCCACAGACACATCCAAACACTTCAAGGGACCGTATCACTGGGATGAGGGATGTAGGGAACGTGGAGTCTCAGGCAACATCTAGCTAAACTGGCATAACATAGTTTACAGAGAAAATGTTCTGCATTCTGCTTTGGTCAATATGGCCTCAGGTCTTATAAGTATGTGAGCAGCCATCTAGGACATCGCACTGGTCTCATCCCTTGAGAAGTAAGGAATAACAAGGAAAACCGAAAGGTTTTCTTTATCCAAAGGACCAATGAACCACATCTGCAGTGGCTTCTCAGGCTGAATCCAGTACAAGTGTTCGGTACCTGGCGACTACCACTGGCTACTTGACAGGGTTCGCAGCAGAGGGGCCTGGACAGAGGTGGAGAAAAACTGAAGAACCAACTTCTAACTCAAAAAGACCAGTCTTGTTGTCCTGACAGAGACTAGAGAAACTCTGAGTTTCTGTACACCCTTTTAACTCAGTAATGAAGTCTCTTCTGAGGTTCTTCCTTCAGTCAAAGATTGGATAGGCCCATGAATGAGACTAAAGGGGCACAGTAGCCCAGGGGCAAGGACTGAAAAATAGGAGGGGACAAGAAAGCTAGTGACAGGGAACCCAAGCTTGAGAAGGGACAGTACAGACATGTTGTAGGGTTGTTAACCACTGTCATAAAGCACCCTGTGGACTGTTTAATGAGGAAAAAGTTTACTCTGCAAACCTTCATCTAAAGTACAATT
Source organism: Heterohyrax brucei (assembly GCA_028571685.1). Lineage (NCBI taxonomy): Eukaryota > Metazoa > Chordata > Mammalia > Hyracoidea > Procaviidae > Heterohyrax > Heterohyrax brucei. The sequence goes on along the minus strand of CM053162.1, from coordinate 68,976,455 downwards.
TAAAAAAATAGAGAGCGAGATTACAGCTACACCAACACCAGGTTTGATTCAGACATGTTGCTTAAGGAGAAATACTATAAAGAATAACTTACTCACTCCCTGATGGCTTCTCAGATACTTTTTTTCTAGCCAGACACTGAACTCTCCCAAGTAGATGGTGCTTAAACCTGGGTGATGTAGTGGATAAGTGCTATGGCTTCTAACCAGAAAGTTGGCAGTTCAGATCTGTCAGGCGCTTCTTGGAACCTCTACGAGGCAGTTCTACTCTGTCCCATAGGGTTGCTATGAGTCAGAATTGACTCAGCAGGACTAGGTGTGGTTTGGTTTTCATGTGTGTACTGGATGTTTGCCTTATATTTTCTAATCACGCATGTAATTACTGTAATAGCTTCACAATGGAAAATAATTGGCATCCTTTTGCTGTAAGCTCAAAAACTGTAACTGGCTGACATGTTATACATCCTTAATAGTATTAGTGTAAGTCTCTGGGAGATATTGAAGGCTCTAGTATCTCTAAATGAGCTATTTTCTTAGATTTGATGAGGAGAGTCTGCGACAGTGTTGCACAACTGCTAGGACAAAGAAAAACTTCAGCTTGGGGATCAAGAAACTCAAACTCCATATGCTCTTCACAGGTTTGGGGACCAGCAGCAACTTCAAGTATCAAATATGTAAGAACCAAAAAAAAAAAAGCATCCACTTTCCAAAAGCACTTTAAAAATGCTTCCTCATTAAAGTTCTCTGATTAGGTGAGGAAACCCTGGTGGTGTAGTAGTTAAGTGCTATAGCTGCTAACCAAAAAGGTCAGCAGTTCAAATCTGCCAGGTGCTCCTTGGAAACTCTATCAGGCAGTTACGCTTTGTCTATAGGGTCCCTATGAGTTGGGATAGACTCGACAGCAGTGGATTTGATTTTGCTCTTATTAAGGGGTAATTCTGTAGGACCACCCTTAAAAGGAGCCTAATGTCATCACCAGGAGGCTTGATGGCACAGTGGTTAAGAACTACAGCTGCTAACCAAAACGGTCAAGAGTTCCAAATCTACCAGCCACTCCTTGGAAACCTGACAGCTCGGCTCTATTTTGCCATGTAAGGTGACTATGATTTAGCACCCACTTTAGGACACACAACAACAACAAAACAATGTTTACAAGGATATAAATAGTGTTCGGTTGTGTCGCTAACCACTGTAAACAATAACTGTGTGATACTGAACGGACCTTGGCAATACAGTGACCACAAAGATAGCGATGGTCATTGTTGCTAAGTGCCATTGGGTCAGTTCTGAAATGTGGTGACCACATATGCAGCAGAACCAACCACAGCCCTGTCCTGCTCCACCCTCACTATCCCTGTCCTGTGCCACCCTCACTACCCCTGTCCTGCGCCACCCTCACTACCCTTGCAGGGCGTGAGCCCACTGATGCAGCCACTGGGTCACTCCTCCTCCTTGGCATTCCTTTTCTTTTCCATTTACCTTCTTCTTTACCAAGCATGACATTCTTTTACAGTGACTGGTCTCTTCTGACAGCAAGTCCAAATTATGCGAGATGAAGTCTTCCCACACTAGTTTCTAAGGGGGATTCTGGCTATACTTCTTTTAAGACAGACTTACTGATTTTTTTGGCAGTTCATGGTACATTCACTGCTTGTTGCCAACACGATAATGCAAAGCCATCGATTCTTTGGTCTTCCTTATTCACCATCCAGCTTTTACGTGTGTGTGAGGCAGTTGAAAAATCATGGTTGTGGTCAGAGTCTCCAAAGTGACATCTTCATCTTCACTTTTCAACATTTTAGAGAATTTTTTTGCAGCCAGTTTGACTAACAAAATGCATTTGGTTTCTTGGCTACTTCTTCTGTGGACATTGATTATGGATCCAAGTGAAATGATATCCTTGAAAACTTTCTTCAGTCTTGTTTCATTTCATCCCGATGCTTTGGGTTTTCTTTACCTTGAAGTGTAATCCATGCTGTAGACTATCATCTTTGTGCTTCATCAGTAACTCATTTAAGTCCTCTTCAGTTTCAGCAAGGAAGGTTCTGTCATCTCCATATTGCTGGTTATTAGCAAGTCTTCCTTCAATTCTGATGCTGTGTTCTTTGCATAGGTCGGCTACTCAGATTATGGGCTCAGGACACAGATTCAGTAAGTATGGTGAAGGACACTATCCCAACATGTACCTTTCCTGGTTCTCTTCTCTTCAAAAGACTGCTTCTTGATTTCCTTGGGAACACAACCCAGTGGTCTGGAATTCTCATTCTTCACAATGTTATCCATGATTTGTTGTGATCCACACATCCATATGTCTTTGCCAAGTCAATATAACATAGGTAAATGTCTTTCTGGTATTCTCTGCTTCCAGTCAAGATCTGTCTGACGTCGTCAGTGATGTCTCTCCTTCTACACCTCCTTCTCAATCTGGCTTTAATTTCTTGAAGTCACCTGTTGATGTACTGTAGCAACTACTTTTGAACAATCTTCAGCAAAAATTTATGTGTGTGTGTGTCCTTAGTGATATTGTTTGATAATTTCCACATTCCATTAGATCAGATGAGTGTAAATATAGATCTCTTCCCATCAGTTGTCCAGGTGTCTGTCTTCCAAATCTCATGACACAAATGAATGAGTGTTTCCAGTGTTGCATTCATTTGTTCAAGTATTTTAGTTGGCATTGAGTCGATTCTTTGGAGTCTTGTTTTTTTGCTAGTGCTTTCAGTGCAGCTTGGACTTCTTCCTTCAACACCGTTGACTCTTGATCGTGTGCTGCCTTGCACAACAGAGAAACATCCACCAGCTTTTCCTGATGCTGTGACTCTGTACTCCTTCCATCTTCTTTTGGTGCTTCCTGCAATGTTCAATATTTTACCATTAAAAAAATTTTCTATCAAGTCTCCTGTGACTCATAGTGACCTCACAGGAGAGAGTAGAATTATTCCATAGATTTTTCCAAGGAGTGGCTGGTGGATTCAAATTGCTGAAATTTTGATTAGCAGTCAAACTCTTAACCACTGCACCACAAAGCCCTTCTATATTGCAGCTTAAGGACTGAATGTGTTACGGACTGCTGAAAGAACAAACATCTGCTCTGGAAGAAGTACAGCCAGAGTGCTCCTTGGAAACAAAGATAATGAGGTAGTGTCTTATATACCTTGGGCGTGTTGTTAGGAAATGTCAGTCACTGGAGAAGGACATCAAGCTCACGAAAGTAGAGGACCGGTGCGAAAGAGGAAGACCCTCAACAAGATGAGTTGATGCAGTGGCTGCAACAGTGGGCTTAAGCATAAAAATGATTGTGGGCATGGTACAAGACCAAGCAGTGTTTCCTTCTGTTGTGCATGCAGTCACTGTGGGTCAGAATGGGCTCAAAGGCCCTAACAGCAGCAACAAGGCTTGACTTTTTCTTAATTTTTTTTCAGCGTGAGAAGTGCCTCAAGTGTTCTTCCCTTTAGGTTTTGTGGCTCAAGGTCTTTTCATATTTCTTGATAATGCTTTACTTTGCCTTCTTGAGCCACCTTTTATATCTTGTGTTTAGCTCCTTTGCTTCATCATTTCTCCCACTTGCTTTAGCTACTCTGTGTTCAAGGACAAGTTTCAGAATGTCTTTGGACATCCATTTTGGTCTTTTTTTTTCCTTTCCTGAATGTTTACTGACCTTTTAGTTTCGTCAGGTATGTCCTTGATATGAAGCAACACCGTGCCTAGTGTTACTTATTAGTGTTCAGTGTGTCAATTCAGTTCTTTGGATAATCTCTAAATTCAGGTGGGCTGTATTTGAAGTCACTAAGGCTGACTTAGTTCAAAGTAACTCTCTGTTATATAAAAATAGCAGTAGCATAACACATTAATTGGTAGTATGACTTTTTTTTCTCTCTGACTCATTTTATTTTGCCCCAATATAGAAATATATCAATTCTTCCATGAAACACCATCTGCCATTTCTGACCATTCTTACATATTCTTGGCAGAATCTGGATTTAAAAAAAAAATGGAAAGAATGCTAATGAGTTGGTGGTACCGAGTAATAACTGTGTCTGCAAAAAATGCGTTCACTGAGAAGACAGATTGCTGAACGATTTTTAAAGACTTCATTGAAGCATTCTAAAATACTTTTTTTTTTTTTTTGGCAAAACACAGGGAATTCCATTTTGATCTGTATTTACATATTTTACTGAAGGAGTCTGATGAAAAAGAAATATCTAAAAATAGTGCCCTTTGTCTAACAGTGAGTCATTTATGTGGAATTATCAGATGATATGGGTCAACAGTGTACCGCATTTGAAAGGGAAATCATCAGTAAGATAACAGATGACTGTTCTACAGATAGCATGGTAAAAAGAGTGACCATCTTAATACACCCTTTGTTATCACAGTCGTCACTTTTAAGACTCTGACATCCACTATGAATTTCTTAAAAGCAAAAATGATGATGTTACTGTCCTTGATAGCAAAGAACAAACACAAAGACAGAACAGAGTACTGCACAAGAAATGATAACATCAAACCACGGTGTAAATATTCCCATTGATAGTAATCCTATCAAGAGCTTCAAAAGTCTTCAGTGTAGTACTTAAGAGTTATTCATTTTTCCTATGGTTAAGGTCAGTGGCACTCATGGCGACCCTAGAGGCCATGGCCAGGAGTTGGATCCGACTCAACGGCGCTTGGCTGGCAAGGTCAGTGGAAGCAGATGTGGGCCATTGAATCCTTAAGTGGATCATTATGGGACTGGTATGTTCATTTAAAGATGGCAATTTTAATATGAGAGAGAGACGGGAGAGAGGTAGAAAGGGGAAGGAAGACTGGAGGAAGACCGAGAGGGACAGGATGGGAGGAAAAGGAAAAGCATGACATGGCAATAGAAATGGAAGGGCTAAACTTTTTCCCTGATGATGTACAACATATACACTTAGGAAAGTGTAATGAACAACTGATGTGTGTGTCTGTGTGTGTGCACATGTATGTGAAGCTTGAAATTTTTCCATAACCCCACCGCTGTTAACTATACATAGTGAGTTACGTTATGAGTCTTTTTTTGTTTTTATTTTTATGTTTTTGGCTTGTTTTGGTGCTGAGAATATACACAGTAAAACCTGTACCAATTCCAGAATTTCTACAGCTAACATTTAGTGAAACCTTCAGGGAATAATTTTGATTCAAGGACTAAAGATCATTTCAAGGCAACAGTTTCAAAAGTTCACTCAAACTTTGCTTCCAAGGTGCACTCTGGTTGTAATTCTTCCAGAACAGGTCTTTCTGTTCTTTTGGTGGTCCATGGTACATTCAACATTCTTCTCCAACATCACAGTTCAAAGGCATCAATTCTTCTGTCTTCTTTGTTTATTGCCCAGCTTTATGCTGTGCTTTAAAATCAGAAAGTATGAGTTCTCCTACTTTGTGCTTTCCTTTCAGAATTGCTTAAGCTATTCAGGCTTCTTTCCATTCCATACAAAGTTGAGGATTCACTTATTTATTTCTGTAAAGATTGCTGTCTAAATTTTGATCAAGATTACATCAGATCTACAGATTGCTTTATGTAGCACTGACATTGTACATATAATGTCTTTCCATTACTGAAATCATCTTTGATCGCTTCAGCAGAGTTTCATAGTTTTTGTTGTCTAAGTTCTTCACATTCCTGGTTATATTTATTCCTAAGTTTCTTTCTTTCTTTTTTTTTTCCTGTTACATGCTACTGTAAATGAAATTATTTCCCTTTCAGATTTCTCGTTGCTGGTGTATAAAAACCCAAGTGATTTTTCCTCACTGACCCTACAACTTTGCTAAATTTCTTTATTAGCTATGGAAGTTTTCCTGATGGGCTTTTGCCCAATCATCTATGGATAGGGATAATTTTGCCTTTTTTTTTCTTTCTTCCCAATCCAGATAACTCACGCTGGCAATCCAGATAAATCTTTTTCTTGACTTATTTATCTAGCTGGGACTTCTAATATACTACTGAACAGGAGTGGCGAAAGCAGGTTCTCTTGTCTTCTGTCCAGTTTCAACAGCAGAGCTCTCAGTCCCTATCAATTAAGTATAACATTGGATGTTAGCTTTTACATACTCAATCATATGAAAAGAAAGCACTGGTTTTCATTGTATGGTTTAACCTTTGTGTCATGGATTGAATTGTGTCCCCCAAAAATATGTGTAGCCATGTGGCTGGGCTGTGATTCCCAGTATCTTGTGACTGTCCTCCGTTTTGTGGTTTTCCTATGTTGAATGTTAAAGGATTAAGATGGGACTGTAAATCCCTTTATAAGGTCACCTCCCTGCTCCACTGTAAAGGCAGTGTCCCTGGAGTGTGGCTTGCCCCACCCTTAATCCTTTCAGCCTGCAAGAGATAAAAGGAAAGGGAAACAGGCTGAGAATTGGGTGCCTCACACCACCAAGAAAACAGTACCGGGAGAAGACTGAGTGCTTTACACCTGAGGTTCCTGTGCCTAGATGTTCCCTGGACAAAGACTGATCCAATACCAGACTTTCCTGCAGAGCTGACAAGAGGGAAAAATCATCCCCTGGAGCAGACATCCTGAATTTGGACTTGTAGCCTACCAGATTGTGTAAGAATGAACCTTCCTTTGTTAAAGCCTTCCACTCTGTGGTATTTCTGTTAGAGCAGCACTAGCTGACTAAAACACTTTGCAAATTAGATTTTGTAATTTTTTTTTTGCATTATTGCTAGCTAGATTGAATGTGTCTTTATGTCTACATTTTTATGCTTTGTTTGAGTATGACCGAACTTCATTTCCTTTCCACGTTATTTTTTATTGATTTGTAGGAAAATCATGTGCCAGAAATGTGTTCATATTTGAGGAATTTTCCTTCTATTCTAATTCTCTTAATGTGTTTTGTCAAGACAGGGTGTTGTCCTTTACCAAACGCTTTTTCTGCATCAGCAAAAATAATCATTTGGTTCTTTTCCTCTGTTCTATTGATACAGTGTTTTATGTTGCTTTTTCTTATGTTGAACCATCCTTGCATTTCTGGAGTAAATCTCAGTTGGTCATGGTACATGACTCTTTTAATATGTTGTTAGACTCTGTTTACCAGTATTTCATTGAGGAATTTTGCATCTATATTCGTAAGAGACACTGATCTGTAGTTTTCTTTGGTGTTTTTGTTTGGTTTGGGTTTTGGGGTTGCGTCTACTTCATATAGTGAATTAGGGAGTAAGCCTTTCTTCTCTGTCTTTTGGAAGAGTGAAACAGTATTGGTGTAAACTCATCTCCAAATGTTTGCTACAATTATCCGCTGGGGTTATCCTGTCCAGAACAATTTTTGTTTGCTTTTTGGGAGAATTTTGTTCACTGATTCAACCTCTTCACTTGAGTCTCTTGAGAATTTCAATTTCTTGTTGAGTCAATTTGTGTAGGTCATGTGCTTGTAAGAATTTCTAGGTTATCTAATATCTTGCTGTATACTTGCTCATAATAGTCCGTCATAATTCTCTAAGTTTCTATTGGATGAATTGTAATGTTCTATCTTTTTCATTATGTTTAGATATAAATATAATAGAAAGGAACGTATTATACACAGTATTCTATAAACAATTTTCACTCCTAGTATGATAACTCCTATTCTACATCTTCTGGGACATTGTTTAAAATTTTATCTTAATTACTGTCTAAATTCAGTACTTTTTGAGTTAGGTATAAACTCTGGTGGCACAGTGTTAGGTCTTTTAGCTGTTAACCTAAAGGTCAGTAGTTCAAATCTACCAGGTGCTCCTTGAAAGCACTATGGGGCAGTTCTACTCTGTCCTTCTAAAATATTATAGAGTTTGACGAATCTCTTGAAGGTATAAAGATTTATCCACCTACTGTTATTTTGTTAGGAGAAACTCTCAGAAGTAAATTAATAACAAAAAAGTTTTGAAATTCATTGATTGATTCTGAGACAACATTATTGATTCATTTTGAGGCAATATTGCCCAGAAAAGTCGGGCTTATTTAGATTTAAACAAAAAAGTCTTTAATAAGATCTAACTTTCTTACTTTAGAAAGCATTGGTTTTTATCATATTTTTTAAGCTTTGCAAATTAAATTCTGTAATACTTTTAGCATTATTACTAGTCAGATTATGTGTCTTTACATCTGTGTCTTTATACTTTGTTTATGATATTACCTGATTTTCTTTTCATATTACTCTTTACTGATTTAGAGGATATCTACATATGTCAGAAATGTAGTAATTTAGAAATATGGTTGTCCATGACTTGCAAGTTAATGTTAAGTGTATTGCTGAGTGTGTTATACATCATTATTGTGAATGTTCAGATCCGACTCGACGGCACTTAGCTTTGGCTATTGTGAATGTTGTTTCTGATAACCACGTTGTTTATGTTATTATTGATAAAAGAGTACTAAGTTTCTTATTTATTTAACTGAATAAATTACAGACTTCCTGACCTCAAACCTTTAAGTTGAAAATGGGCTTTGCCAGTAGACATTTCAACATCTGGAAAATAAAGATAAAAGATTTATATTTTACATCCAAATATTCACAACTCATTTATTTCCTCTATGTATTTATTAGAAGTACCAGGAAATATGTAAGAACATAGTAGTGACAGACAGCAATGTTTTTCCCAAGTTAGAATTCCTCCTTTAAACTTGAATATTGCTTAGAAATGTTATTTCTTTTGTATTTGAAAAGTATCCTCCTATTCAAAGCTATTTAAAGTTTTGTGTGGAAAAGTAATATTAAACAGATTGTAATTACAGCATGTATCACATGGGTTACATGGTTTTTGCCTTTGATCTTATATTAATTTATATTGCACATAGTGATATACTTAATACTGCTGAATCACTAATTCATACACATATAAAACACATCTAATCACCTGAAAACTCTGATGGCATAGCAGTTAAGAGTTTGGCTGCTAATCAGAAGGTCAGCAGTTCACATGTACCAGGTGCTCCTTGGAAATCTTGTGGGTATTGCTACTCTGTCCTACTGGGTTGCTATTAGAACTGTACTCAGTGGCCACAGATTAAGTGTAACATTTTATTGTCTAGATTCACAGTTGGAACTGTTTTGTTTATCAGGTTTTCTAAAAATGTATATTCCAAATGAAGAATAGCCTGTAGTTAGTGTATAATTTCAATTTTAGTATGTTACCTCTGGAATATTTTGGGATGAGTTTCATAATAAAATTATGAAGCTTTCCTTCTTTTCTTCTATTTTAACAATTTTTAGACAGTAAAGTTTTAAAATATTCTGTCATAAAACTTTCTGAATATGCTGATATGTAGTAGGGGTATTCTCAGACAACTTTAAATCTTTATTCTAAATTTAGTGTCCATGTTCTCTCTTTTTTGTTTGCTTTGGTTTATTTTAATTAACATTCTTCTAAAAGCACCATTTTGATCAATAATCTGGTTAAATTATGGAACTTGGCATATACCATTCCTTAATTACTTTATTTTTGTTTATAACTGTGGCTGTATCACCTTTGAGCAAATTAGAAATTTTTTAAAAAATTACTTGCATTTTTTTGTTCTTGATTTTAAAAATTTGTTCTTTATTTCTGATTTGCATTCTGATTAAAAATTGTCTACCACATCTCATCTACTTTTGATTTATGTTTGGAAATGGTTTTAGTTTTGTGTAATGATGTGAAATATAATATTTTTCCCCTAAGGATTGAAGTGATCATTTGAACATGTGTATGCTTTCTGTTAATATGGGAAAATTAAACTGAATGTCTATTAAAACAAGATTATAAAAAATATTATTTAAGATTTTTACATCATATTTTTGTTTCCTTGAAACCTATAGTAGTGTTAGAGTGAAATGTAGAACAAGTTCATGTCTTAAGAGCTTTCACATTCTCTGCTCTGTTCCAACAAATGTTTATGTATTTTTAAAGTAATATTTTGTTGAAAATTCAGATTGTTGGGTTTTTTATTTTATAAAATCATATTTTTAGAATTCTCTACTTTTAATTAAACTTTTACTGTTTTCAATAAAATTTAGATTTACTTACAGTTTAATTGATTTTGTTACTCCTCACAATAACTGTTTTTATATTATGTTTCAGCTCTAGTTACACTTTTAATAAACAGCAAAGATTATAGATCACAGAATAACTTGGGCTTACAAAGAGCAGAAGGGAAATTCCAAGCATCTTATTTATAGGAAATTAAAAAAAAAAAGACAATACCTTTTTTGTTAATTTCCAGAACCAATGAAAACCTGAACTTAAAACAGAAGCTGCAGAAATCCATCTTCCAAATCTCTAATAAAATAGATGTAAGAACTGCTGTAGCATCTGGGAAAGAATATCATCCAAAAGACAATATTTTTTTTAGAAATCTCACTGTATTTTCAAAGACCTAAAGGAGCAGTGATTTACTGTATGTAGGAAATACTGGCTTTTGGAGGTGGACAGTGAAGGCCAATCTCATAGTTCTTGAAACGGAGTGAGGTTGACCGCAGGGAGAGGCGCACAGGCTGACAGGCCAGAAGAGCATCTATCCCAGCAAGTCACTCAGAAAATCACCAAGTAAGTGACAGTGATGTCACAGTGCAATCCAGTGCTGGCAGTCAAATCAGATACATGCCTTAAGGATTGTTTTCAGTCAAGTTGTGACTCTCTTAGCAGAACCATTGTGCAGATAAAGACCCCTAGAAGAGGTAAAGATCCTTTTATCCATCCGTAGGCTGTGATGCCATCCCTTGGCCCCCAAATCTAAGATCTATTGATGTTTAACTGGAGTTCAGGGTGAAAGCAAACGTCCATGTGTACAGCTACCTCATTCCCTCAAGTGACTTGGAACTTGTCCTTCTGCTATAGTCAGGAAACAGGTCCTTTAGGTACGTATCTCATCATTGCCAACGGGAACTTCCCAACTGTGTCCATTTGTCTAGGAGAAGGTGGGTAACTGTTCTCTTTGAGAAGAATGAGTGAAAGAAGAAATGATTTAAAATAAAATATGAAAAAAGGGAAGAAAAGTTATTTTGGGAATTTGTAAAAAAAGGGTAAAAGAAAAAAAGGAATTGGCGATAAATTGTTTTTAATGTTCTCATCAAGATTCATTTGCACGTTGTTTCTATGACAGTAGAACAATTTTTCAATGCTGAGTAGTAAACTTTACAGAGGAAAAGTTTATTGGGAAAGAGAAGTTGATTTGGACATTTTTAAATGCAACCGGATAGTGACACATACATTTGTCAGTTAGAGATTACAAATCAGTGCACTTGAAGACAGAGAAATTTTCTCCAGCACTGAGAGGTTGAGAGTAAAAATGTTCTACTGATAAACAGACAAAAAAAGTAACACGTAGGACAGATTTATGAGAAAAAAAATACACATGTACAGCTCCATCGTGCTTGGAATCATGAACTCAGTCATGTCCCACCAAGAATCTGTGTAGCAGTTCAGCTGGGTCATGATTCCTGGAATTGTGTAATGTTCCTATATGTTTTAAGTCCTGCTTCTGAAATGTTGATGAGGGAGGGTTGGCAGCAATTGTGTTGGGGGGCAGAACTCAATCAGTGTGTAGCACTGTCTTGTGCCTTGAGGCAATCTTTTGAGACAAAGGAAAGAGAAGCAAGCTGAAGGTTGGGGACCACATGCCATCAGGAAAGAAGCAGTGCTGGGACCAGAGGGCATGCTTTGGGCCCAGGCCCCTGTGCTTCAGAAGCATCCAGTCCCAGGGAAGACTGAGAATACGGATCTTGCTCCTAACACAGAAAGATTTCCCCTGAAGCTGATGCCCTGAACTTAGACTTGTAGCTAGTGGACTGTGACAGAATCAATTGTTTCTTTTTAAAGCCACGTGCTTACAGTATATCTGTTATAGCAGCACTAGATGACTAAAGTATGAATTCCAAAGGACAGAGTAAGACAAAGAGAGGAATAATAATAAAAAGAATCAAAGGAGTGTAGAATACTATGATCCTAGGTCAGAAAACAAAGCAAGAACAACAAAACAAAAACAAAAACTTACAAAACATTTATTAAGTATTAGGCAAAAACAATGAAAATCACTGTTAATGAAAAATATTAAGTCTTTTACATTACACTTAAATTTTTTAAACACAATTTATTACACTGAAATTCAAGAAAATTGGAAGCTATTGGTGTGAAATAAAAAAAACAAATATACCAAGTGAGGTATTAAAAGATGCTACATCCTCAGTAGGAAATCCTGGTGGCATGGTGGTTAAGTGCTATGGCTGCTAACCAAGAGATCGGCAGTTTGAATCTACCAGGCGCTCCTAGGAAACTCTTTGGGACAGTTCTCCTCTGTCCTATGGAGTTGACTGTGAGTCGGAATTGACTCAACAGCAGTGGGATTTTTTTTATTTTTATGTCCTCACTAATTTCAGAGACATGGTGTATGGAGTAAAAATACTGAGATGCATTAATTTTAGGTATATACAAACTCCAGTGTACAAAAATACAACTATATTTCTGGAGTTAAATTTCTAAACTGGAAGCCCAGCTTGCCTCTTAGCAGGCTACTTTACCTAGTTATTTTCAAGTCAGTGCAGTCCAGCAAACTTCAGTACAGCCACATCAAGCTAAGATTCAGTTACATCTCAATGAGTTGACCCCACATTTACTTATTTCAGTTAACTCCGCCTTATTTGAGGTCCTCATGTTGACTGCAGTTACACAGTAGGAAATGCAGAGCACGTTGTCGGCCCAGGTGTTCTACTGGTGTCTGTTGTGCACAGGTAGTCTGTTGATCTACTCTTTTTGTTGCAGGCAGCCAACTTTTTGAATAGTTTATGCTCTGTAGGCTGTACAATATTCGTTACAACTACTCAACTCTGCTTTTGAAACATGAAAGACATCACAGAGAGCATGTAAATGATTAATATGATTGTGTTCTATAAATCCTTTTCATAAAAACAGAAGGTAGTCTCCCCAGATGGGTTCTTCTTCTGGGCCGTTTACCTACACAACTCAGGGAGACGTTTGGTGCTCTTTATTAGGGATATATGAAGAGATATATGCAAGGCTGCTAAGTGTCAGAAATCAAGAGCATAAAAATAAATTTCAAATTTGCTCACACTTTCTATCATTCTCAGCCTCGTCTCAGACACTCATTCCCACTCTCGTGTCAGGATTAATCTGAGGCAGAGAAGCGGTAAGTGGCATAATGCTTTTTATCCCCCCTCCTTCTCACTTTCCCTTCCTCCCTCCCTTCTTTCTGCTTTTTCTTTTTCTCTTCTTTACATCTATTTTCTGATTACTGTCCCTTTTTATCCTCATTACTGTAAGCATATTGAACTTAACCTGAAATCTTGACCATAGAAAGCACGTAACATGGAATCTTATCCCCACCAGAGCACGGAACAGGGCTGGTGGTATCGTTTGATAATTGAAGGCACCAGTGAGCTTTCTAGAATTAATGCTTTATATTACATAAATATTAACTTTTGAAATTTCATTTAGTGCTCAAGGATTTCACATCAGGTGCAGGGTCAGATAATACATTGTATTTTCTGTCAGCCAAATTTTGTTAAATCTCCTATATACAGCTAGAAGTATACCAACTTGGTTAAATTTAGTCAATATAATTTGAAACTTCAACTATGTGCCTTTTATATATAGATTTTAGCTTTTATCAGGAAAAAAAAGCTTATCACACATAAATTGTACAAATGTGGGACATAAATTCCTGTCTCCATCTAAAGATGAAAAGGAACAACAAATAGTTAGAGTCAATGAAGCCAAGCCAAGTGCCGTCAATGAAACAGATAAAAAAATTAGACAGGATATAATAATATAGAGAAAGCTGAAGTTTCCCATTTCATCACTCTTGGTGACTTATTTAACAGTCATTTCTGAGCCAGATTTTCTTTACTTGATAGAGACGTAAAATGTCACCTTCTTAATTTAGTCTCAATTGCTAGGAGCAGCCCTGTGATCTGATTTTGACCAATGAAAATTAGTAAGTCTTCAGGGGAAATTCTGGGGAACATTTGCTTCCTTAATAAGCATAAGCACAAGCGATAATGGTATCTTCATTGTCCTCCTTCTTATATTAACTTTGTCAGAGGTCCCCAAGACTGAGCTGTAATTCAGTGATTTTCTGGAGGAACTCATCAGATTCAGGAACGCTGTTATAGTCACGACTGCAGTCTATTCTAATTTAAGAACACAAGTTAAAATTGACAAAGGAAAAAGGTGTTTAAAGGAATGTCCAGAAGAAATCAGATATAAGCAGAAACCAGGTGTCCGTTCCTGGTGGAGCCAACAGACATTCTTCTTCCACCACCAACATGAATGTGCAAAGGGTTGTCACCTAATCATTGGTGTCCACTACTTTATTGGGGATCAGTCATGTGGGCCTGCAGCACTTGTGTGACTGACCAGAGATGTTCAAACTCCTGTATCCCAGAGCAAGCATCAGTGCCAACCATAAATCATAGCAGTAGTACAAATTGTCTGATCAAACTGGAACCATGTGGCTAAAAAGCCTGAGGCGTACAAAAGCAGGCATTCACCATAAATCATTCTATTAGCATAAACTATCTCATCAGACTGATACTGTGTACCCCTAGGCCACAGGCTTACAAAACAATCTTATCAAACAAAATATTCCAAAGACTAACAGCTTATCTACCATCTCTCAGGTGCCAGTCAACGACCAGTCCTGAAAGCAGATCTTTCTTGGATGTCAGTCAGATGGATCCTGGTTGAAAGCAGAGACTCTAAACAGATGTTTACTTGTGTTTTATTGACTACACTAAGGCATCCAACTCTTTGAATCATAGCAAATTATGGATAAAATTGTGGAAAACGGGAACTCTAAAACATTTAATTGTGCTTATGGAGGAATCTGTACATGGCTCAAGAGGCAGTCGTTTGAATAGAACAAGGGCTAATGCATAGTTTAAGTCAGGAAAGCTGTACACCAATATTGTACACTTTCACCACACTTACTTGACTTGTATGTTGAGCAAATATTATAAGCTGGGCTACATGAAGAAGAATGAGACATGAGGATTGAAGGAAAAGTCACTAACGACTTACACTGTGCAGATGATACAACCTTGCTTGCTGAAAGTGGAAAGGACTTGAAACATTGATGAAGATCAAAGACTACAGCCTTCTGTATGGATGACAACCCAACATAAAGAAGAAAAAAGGAATCCTCACAACTGGGCATTGAGCAACGTTATGGTAAACAGAGAAAAGACATGTGGTCAAAGATTTCATTTTACTTGGAGCCAAATGGACACCCATGGGAGCAGCAGTTAAAAAATCAAAAGACGCAGCATCTTGGGAAAATTGGTTGTAAAGCACCTCTGTAAAGTGTTGAAAAGTGAAAATGTTATCATGATGACTAAGAAGTACCAGACCCAGACTATGGTGTTCTCAATAGACTCCTATGCATGTGAAAGCTGGACAATGAATAAGGAGGATAGAACAAGAGTTTATGTCTTTGCATCATGGGACTGAAGAAGGATACACAGTAGACCATGGACCGTCAAAATACTGAACAAATCAGTCTTGAAAGTACAACTGGTGGGACTGTACCTTACATACTTTGAAAATGTGATCAGGAGGAATCAGTCCCTGGAGAGAGAAGTCATGCTTGGTAAAATAGTGTTCAGCGAAAAAGAGGAAGCCCCTCGATGAGATGGAGTGACACAGCAACAGCAACAACGGCGTCAAACTCAACAGCGAAGGTGAGGACGGCCCACACGGAGCAGTATTTCCTCCCGTTGTGCATAGAGTCGCTAAGGCAGCACCAACTCTACCACACCGAACAACAACATCCATGTCTTCTTGTCCTGTCTTTTGTGGTCCTTTGTCCAATACTAAGTAGATAGAATTGCTTCAATAACTCCATTCCTACTTATGCAACTATTTTAAGTAATTCTCATAAATTGTATTTGTTTACATTTTCTTGAAATGTTACTTACTTCCACTGACCAAGTCTAGGACTATGCGTGATAAATTCTCAAAAAATGTATTGAATGCTCCAATTGAATTCCAGTTAGATATTTTTTTTCAGGAAGACTTTGGCACATACATCTTAAAAAAAAAATAATGTAGGCTTCTTTTCCAGCTCCTATCCAACAAACCAAAAGCAACCCCCTGCCATAGAGTCCTCTCTGACTCTTATCACCCCACAGAACAGGATCGAGTTGTCCTATAGGGTTTCCAATGCTGAGGTCTTTACGGATCAGACTGCCACATTTTTCTCCCATGAAATGCTGATGCATTCCAACTATCAACATTTAGATTAGTAGCTGAGTGTTTAAATGCTGTGCTACCAGGGCTCCATCCATAGGTAATAAAAATCACTCTGTAGGAGACCTTTACAACACTGAAGGCTTGATAGACATGGTCATTTCACATTTTTAAAAATCTTTTTTCTTCCTTTTCTGTAGAAACAAAAATGTCTTCCCCAAATTGATAAACTTTAATGTAAACTTCTGTGGGAGTTTCAGATAAGCAGTTTTAAATTCTAGCTTTCCAGAAGTTCCTGTCTCAATACCTTGAGTCCTTGGGCACCAGTTGGCTTCTGGACACTTCTTTTCAAATCTACAGGCTTGAATGCTCCATTTTGAAATCAAAGTTTAGTTTTTTATAGAATTCTAAAGGTTTGGCACTTGTGTGAAAGGATGACATTGAGATTTTAGTAATTTATTTGAGAACCTGGAGAAGACTCATTTTCATACCTGTCACACTAGCTGATACGTGGTCCTTAATGACATTCAAAAGTTGTCACTTTGATTTATTTGTAATCTGAGAGACTTGGCTGGTAGCTATTTGGAGCCGGGATGTTGGTTCAGAGGTGTTTTCTCCTCTGTCTAAATATAGCCTACAGCAACAGCAGCCAACACAATGTGGTTTATGAGATGAGGCTGTTAGCACTGCCTCTAGGCCATTCGAGAGGTGGAAATAATTGCCTTTGCCTTTCAACTCATTTGCTACAACACAAGTATTCCACTCTCTCCAACATTTTTAGTTAATATATTTGTTTTACTTTTTAAATTTCAATAAAGTTTATATTTTAAACTAATTTTAGACTTCTAAAGCACTATGAAGACAATACATATCTCCCATACACTCCTTCTTTTCTTTCATCTATTTTTGACATATTATATAAACATTGCTCATTTGCAAACTAATATGCTAATGATGGTACACTAGTATTTAGTAAACACCAGGCTTGATCTTCCACTAGTTTTTATCTAAAGTCATTTTCTTTCCTCCAAGAATCACACCCGGGTAACAATATTGCTTTTCCTTGCCATATCTCCTTATCCTACTCTTAACCATAAGAGCTTCTGAAAATTTCCTTATTTTTGTCCTTAACAGTTTTGAGGAATGCTGAGAGGACATTTTGTAGAATATCTTTCAATTTAAATTTTTCTTATGTTTTTCTCCATGTTAGTCTGTGCTTGTGTGTTTTCTGGAGGAAGAAAACCAAAGAGAATATCCCGCTCGTCGTATCAAGGGTATATTCTCTTATGATAATTCACCATTGGTTGATGATGCCAGTCTTGGTCCCTGGGAAGAGACAGCGTTGCCAGGTTTCTCTGCTGTAAAGGTCCCTTTTCTTCTCTTTCTCCCATTTCACTCTTTGAAAAAAAAAAAAATCACTGACTCAGAAGTTATGCTCATTCTCTTGGAGTGAATAGTAATTTTATAAATCATTTGGAATCTTTCTATATGGGTAATGTCTCCTCCCCATTTGTTTATTTAGCTAACATCTTGTTTGTAGAAATATGAACTTGTGGATACTTATTCTGTAGGTTATAATCCAACACTACATTATTTCTCTTGCTATTCCAGCTTTGGGAGTTGGGAGCACTTTCTAATCGGCTCCTGGATCCCTTTGACATTCCCCAATCGTTTTGATTATTGAATGCTTTCTGACTTTCTGGCACCACAAGACACAACCACAAGGTACAAGATCCTGTGTTTTCCCTTCCCCAATTACAGAATAAGTCATTTCTCAAGAGACTTGGTTCTTTGTACTGAGAATATTGTTATGAATGAAAGGTCCGGATATTGGGTCTACTCACTGTGTCTGAGCCCTTCTTATCTGAGTCACTGAAAACTCCCAACACACGCAAAAGTAGAGAAGTACATGGGATCATTCAAATTCGTTCACCCGATTTCAACAAGTATCAACACCAATTAAAAACCAAACCCACTGCTGTCCGGTAGATTCTGAATCATTGTAACCCTATAGACAGAACAGAACTTCCCAATATAGTTTCCAAGGAGTGCCTGGCACGTTTGAACTGCAGACCTTCCGGTTAGCAGCTGTAGCACTCAGCCACTACTTTACCAGCCTTTCTAGCTATTAACACTCCAAAACCCAATGCTGTTGACTCAATTCTAACTCATAGAGGCGAACTTTATTTCATCTGTCCCCAACCTAATTCTGTCACTGCCCTCTAAGGCCCATGGCCATTTTATTTGTACAATCTCTACAAGATAAAATCTAACAGTAATCAGGATGCGGTTACTAAGCTTGTTAAAAGTGATTTTTGTAAGATCATCCAAACTCCTGTGAGCATTCAGATTTCCTTGACTTTCTCCTGTTTTTAAAGTTGGTTTATTCCCCTTCTAAACCTAAACAAAGTAACAAAACCAACAAAAAACCCAAAATCAATCAACAAAAAGCCAGGGTTTTTGAGGTAGCCTCAGGCATGAATAAGCAGTGATTGTTAAACCTAACTTGGGATTTCCAGATAACACATTCGCAGAGTTTACTTTCCTCTAAATAGTTGATTTTTCAGGTTTAGAGAGAAATGCTGCAGTGTAACTTCAAGACAATATGATCGGATCCGACTCGACGGCACTTGGCTGGCTGGCATTTGTATCTCGGGTTGTTTGTGAAGTTGGAGAGAGGACACATGACCATGAGATCCCGTGGATGGGGAGTAAAGGCAAAGAACAGTTAGTCTGGAAGCCACAGACTGAACAATCAGTACTGCTCCTGAGAAGGCACTATGAAACAGGTAATACTTGTTGAATGAATCACAAAAGCGATTGGTCTAAATTTTGCCTCGTCTCATATTAACATACCACTGGATCTTCTGTTGTTGTATCTACTTAGCTTAAACGTACCCATCACTTCACTACTATCTTTCAGAAGCATTTCCTCTGAGTTCTATTTCTTGTGCTGTATTTAGTTTTTACTTCCTTTTGAACTATTTTCAGAGTCATGAATTTTTATTAAGAATGTTTCCTAAAACTCACTTTAATTACAATAAGTGACACTCAGTGCTATTTTTATGTTTGTTCTTATATTTCTCTGCCAGTGCATATCTTCTCCTATATATATATATTTTTTTTCCATTTAGTACAAAATATTTTTGCTCAGCCCCTGACACCCACATATCCCACCGTCTCTAGTTAAGTTTTTCCTGATTATTTATTGAATTGCAGATTGGTGGAACTTCCTTTAGTTCAATCCCGCTTTGCTATTACTTTCTACAAAATTCTCAAATTCAGTCTAAATTCAATACTATTTCTTTACTGTCTCTCACAGAAGCTAGTAAGTACACACTTATCTATTTCACGGATGACTTGGGGTGGTGGTATGAGTGAAGTATGATCACAAATCATTATCTTCCAAGAGATCTGTGATTGCTTTTTTCTGTGTATTCCAGAAGTAGCTATTACAGGAAATCGACACGTGGGTATCCTTGAATACTACTGCATGGATATAAACACTTTTGACACTTGTTTTTAAGATTAGGTCTTTTTAAACTTATGGGGCTCACCAACTTTCTAGTCTGGAGTTCTGTTGGGGTGATGTGCTGACATTTCCTTAGTTGTGCTTTGATTACCTGGACAGCATTTTACAAACAATTCAGGTGATAAGCAGAGAGCAAAATCAATTTTGATCTTTCTGAAAGATTTCATTGCAGGAACTCATTTATTTTCAGAAAATCATTTGTTTCAAACACGTATTCAAAACCTAAGCAAAATGCACAGAATAGAAATCATGAACAGTGGTCTTTAAATTAGAACTCAGGGCTTCGAACTGCACCACACTGCTTGGCGGGATATTTTCCTGAAGCCTCTTCTGTTTGTTCTCCAGGTTTTACCTGATTGTCTAGGTTAATACGTTCCTCATTCTTTTTGGCTCACTGGAGCCAAGACCATAACACGGAAAGGACTTGATGGATTGCATTGTCTATTCTGTGTTTGTCCAAAAATCCAAAGACTACTTGAACTCTATCCAATTTAACGTTACATCACTAAACTTCTGCTATACAATATTCTTCTAAGTTTTAAAGGTGATAAATACACATAGCTCATTCTGCTGTAATGCTTTTTAAAAAGAATGCTTATTTGCACCAACAAGATTGATACATTAGAGAACAATTTTGATGTGATGCTTATTTTACCTTTACACTTGCATGATTTCTTCTGGGAGAAACCCTCGGTGAATGCAGACAGCTGCGTTCAGCTGAACCAAGTCTCCAGGAAGCACACAGAACATGGAAACGCATATACCTCGGGCGTCTACCAGCCCCCACCATTCACTGCGTGTGCTGTGAGCCACACTGATCTTACCTTGTCATCCAGCTTTGCATAACCCTCCTGCCTCCTCACAGCAACACACAGACTACAGCTCCTCTGTCCTAGGATTCTGAGATGACTTCCAGTGATTCCTACTCTTGTATGTTCTTGCCCTTGAGCATGAGGGGACAGGAGCATTCTGCCAACCAGTTTAACAGGCACAGGTGACGAGATAGTTCTCCCATAATGGTGACATATGTCAAAGTGAAGAGATTGTACAGATGGAACTGAGTCCCCAGCTCAAAGCCAAAAACCAAACACAGTGCTGTTGAGTCGATTCTGACTCATAGCGACCCTATAATTTTGGCTAATTCCCAATTCAGTTGATTTAATTTAACCAAAAGAAAGATCATCCGGGGTTGTCCTCACTTAATCAGGTTAACCCTTTAAAGGAAGACTCAAAGGTTGAATGAGAAAGAAGACAGGGTCCACTACGGCCTTGAAGAAGCCAACAGCCGTGTCATAAGCTGAAGTGAGTGGCGGCCTCCAAGATCTGAGGAACTGAATTCTGTAAGTTCAAGGAGCTTTAGTCTGCTAACAAGACCAGTGAACTGAAAGAGGACATTAAGATTCAGAAACTCTCACAGCCTGGCCTGATGCTTTACTTCCAGCCTTGTGAAACTCTGAGAAGAGGAGTCAGCTGAATTATCTGAACTTCTGAGCTGTAGAATCATGAGATTAAGGGGGAAAAATGCTATTTTAACTGGCTAAATTTGTGGTAGTTTGTTACACAATCGTAGAAGACCAATGCAGTTTTTCAGGCCTGCTCCCAGAGGCAAACTGCAGGTCTTTTTCCAGGAAAAATGCCATTTTTCAAAAACAGTATTTGTATTATTTCTTAATCATTTTGTATCTATAAATGAGTGTTACCTTTTTTTTTTTTAAGTTATTCTCTTTTTCAAAGTCACCACTAATGAAGCTGGTGAGTGTTACACCTCACCAATACATTTTTCATGGTCCTGTGTTTTTTATTGTGCAATTGTGCACAGAACAGAGATGTTTAGAAAGCTATAGGCTGCACTGTAGCAGAACTGACTGTCCTCAGAGTCAGCACTCTTTAGGAGAAAGCCTTACACAAGTGGGCATGACCCAAGCACCATTTACAAAGTAAGGCCTTTCTCTCATGGCGTTCCACACTGGTGTATTCACCTTCATTCTTATCTTCTTAAAGTAATAAATATTTTATTAAGCCCTTAGAGATACAGCCAGGTTGCTACAAGGCTGTTCTTTCTGACTCCTGTCCTTATATCCAACATGATGTCAGTCTGACACACTATTTAGCAATGTTACTCTGAGTAAATTTGTTCAAAGTTGCATTCTCCATAAATTGAGGGATCAGATTGCTTCTACCACTGGGGTTGGAAAGTTTTATTTTCAATGATCATTTAGAGAGAGTGAAATATTGGACTATTTAAGACTATTATTTTTTTGTGAAGGGTAAGTTGATACTTCTTTAAAAATATTTGCTTTTCTTTTTTTTTCCTTTTTTTTTATTTAACATGAGCCAGCCAACATGACTGAGTGAAAATGTACATTCCCGTATAAATTTACATGCCCACCTATATGCAGCTTCCACTGCTCTCCCTGCCTGGTGACAGCACACTATTCCTCTCTGCACCATACGTGTCTCATCCTCCCAACAGCCTCCTTTCCCCTCCTCTCCACCCACTCTCCTTCCTCCAGCCAGAGGTCAGCAGGATGACATCCTATAGATGCATAGAACCATAAAGTGCCTTTCTAACATAAGAACAACAAAATGATCATAAATATCCTTACAGTTAAAAAGTCTTAAAAAATAAGTAAAAGCTATGACATCGAGCGGTAATACTGATCTATTCTGCCAAAAAAAAAAAAAAGTTGTGATCCAGTCAATTCCAACTCGTTGCAACTGTACAGAACAGAGCAGGCCTGTCCCATGGAGCTTCCAAGGAGAATTTGGTGAATTTCAACTGCTGACCTTTTGGTTAGCAGCTGAGCGCTTAACCACTGCGCCTCCAGGGCTCCCACTTGACATTTTTTTTTAAAAAAACAACAGGCAGAGACCCTACAGGTCGGAGTAGAACTGGTCCACAGAGCTTCCACAGAGCACCTGGCGACTGAACTGCAGACGTTTGGGTTAGAAGACATAGCGCTGCGCCCACTCCAACCACCAGAATTTCCCACTTTACATCAGCTCCAGTGACATCTCTACATAAGAGGCGTTCCCTGGTTCCTTTCACCTAGATCGTCAGTTACTAAAAGGTAGATCAGTGAAGAAATAAGAGAGCTGCTAGCGTTGGCCTTTTCATAGATTGCTGTCGTCATCACAGTAATAACGCTGCTGTTAAGGAACAAGTGACTCTGCAAACGCATCCACGTGCTGCTGCTGCTCCTAAAACTCCCAAAGACAGGCGTCAGTAAAGCTCAGGTAAAGAAATGGTCTCCGTCTAGTTTCACCAGGATCAAAGCAAAAGCATAGGAAAATTCGTCAAGATGAAGAATGGGGTGTGGCATTTTTTGGCTGCTCTGTGCCGCTAACGCACGATGCCTCCGTAGGCAGAGCTGCCCTACCGGGTTCCTAAGCTGTGGTCACTGCGGGAACAAGTCACCAGACTGGACATTCCCACTGAGCAGCACACCTTTCAGTTAGCTGTCACTTAACCGTTGCGGTGTCAGCGCTCTTCTGTCCATGTTGTCCGTTTAATTAATTTCTGCATTTAAGTGGCAAGTAGGCAACTGTTTGTGGTGATTTTACCTCTGATATTTTACATTTATAGTTATTAGCCATTGCAATCTTCACATTTTGTATGTTTACAGTGGATTTCTCTAGGGCCCTTGGTCAGCGATTGTGTCCTCCTTCTTTGGGAGCTCACTCTACACCTACTCACCTGCACGACTACACCTTACTCTACACTTACATGGCTGCCTCAGAAGCCACCATATTTATGTATGTGTTTATTGGCTTTGGGACATGAACCTGTCCCCAAACTAGCAAATGAATTCTTGTCTCCAGGATTTTTAAATCTGAGAAGAGCAAGAAGCCTGTAAAAGCCTCTTTGGTTCTAAAAATTCTGAGATGTGACAGTCTTCTTGCTACTGATGGTGCCGACAGGTCAGGAGTGTGACATTGACTCACATGACAGATATCAGACGAGGCAAGAGATGGAAAGGAAAGACATTACAGCCAAGGAGCTTTTGGTTCTTGGAAAGACTCCCAGTCTTATGGTTTGGTTTTTCAATAGTTGTGGAGTTTATGAGTCAGTATAGTTCACTTTTCCCTTCCGTTAATTGAGCTGAATTCTGTAGCTTGTCACCAATGGAATCCCACTTAACAAACCGTTAGAAAAGTAGCAAATAAATGAACATAAACCAATTCGCTTCTTGATTGTACTAAGCCTTCTCCAGTTTACAGATTCAGGCTGATGTTTCTTTCTCTTTATCACGATTCTGTGACTATCAGTTCAGTGAAACCTTTCTGTGGTATTCTCAGTAGCTGAGATCAGAGCCAGAGAGACTAAGTTGGCATATGGACAGAAAGAAGACAGGAGACAAGAGAAAACACTGCCAGTTTCAGGATCACATTCTCCTCTATCTGGAGAGGTAGGAGCCTCATTTCTGCATGTGGCCGATTAGGTTGGAGGGCTTCGTCTTAAAGAAAAATTACTGAAACAATTTAAATAAGTGGACTACTTCTGTTGAATTCATATCTAATTTGCCTTCTAAATTTCATGCTCCCAGAAGGCAAGAATATGCCTTTCCAATTTCTCTGTGGCTGTACACGGGACACGTAATAGTCACACAATAAATGTTTGTTGAATTGCGTAGAAGGACAGACGCCATGTGAATGAGGCAATTCCAAGTGTGCGCCAAAAGTCGCACTTTAGAATCACACCTCGTATCTGATGTTTAAGATCCTTTAAAATATTGATAAAATAAAAAATTCAGTGTTAATTGCAATTCTCTGTTTTGACTCTCAGTTCTCTCATTTGAAACCTTAAGAGCAGAATCGTGTATAATTTACTGAATAACAGCCGAAGTCACTCTGAAGTGTGATGAATCTGTTTAAACAAGTGCAGGACTAGAGGCTGAAATGTAAAGACTCAATTTTGTGGTTTCAGGATCCAATTCTGCACGGGGCCTCTGGGCCTGATCACTACCTGTGCCCGGGCTTTGAGGATTTTTGATGATGCTGAACCATCAGTGGGGAGAGATCAAAGGCTGAAACTTTTGAGGGCAAATACGGGTTCATGCATTTTAAAGGCAGGAATGCTTGAAATCATTTCAGAACTCAACCCAAAGCTGCCTCTGCTGGTGTGACAGACGCTCACAGAAGCTGTCTGCTCGCCTCCTTTGTGTACAGAAAACTATTCCCGTTATGCCAACTCATCCTCAAGGTTTTCCAAGACAGACAAATGACCTTTAATCTGCTGCTCAAGGACTAAACAGTGCTTGTCAGGTGTGCTGTGTGGTCCCTGATTGTTTCTCTGCCACCTATCGATTTATGCTGTCAAAGCATTGAACAAGAGCTACTAAAAAGTAGCAATGCAGTCTAGACAGTTTTAGTGTGAAATCATGGGAAATGCATTCATTGTGATTCATTGTGTTACCCTGTTTAATGGTCTAGACATTTTGGAGAGTTTTATATGATACAGTTGTTGCCTGCTGTTGAGTAAGTCCCTGACTCTTGATGACCTCATGGACACAGAGACAAACTATACTGCCATACTGTGCGATCCCTGCCACCGGCTATGCGTAACAGTGCTGCGGTCCATACGGTTTTCACGGGTTGGTGTTCCTGACTAAACTACCAGACCTTTCTTCCGAGTCTCCCTCAATTGGAAAATGAAACTTGTTCAGCATCATAGACACACACAGTCCTCCTCCAGCTGACAGGTGGTGGCTGGGTACGAGGTCCACTGGATGGGAGACAACCCAGTCTCCTGCGCGGCAGGGGAGAACTCCATCCCTGAACCACGACACCTGCCTCTCTTCTCCTAAGATCTTACTTCTACAGCAACATGACTAGGACTGTGAGACTTTCCATTACAAAGTGGGAAATCCACCACATTTTAGGTTTAAGTGACTTTTCGGGGGTGGATCTCCTTCTGATACTATCAGGTATACAATTTAACTGAAAACTGAAGCCTTCAAGCTCAGTATGTTAGGAGGAGCTCTGGAATGGCTTAAAGAGATAAAAATAAATTAAACCACAGCATTAAGGATTAGAGATTCAGTTGAGAGGAATGAGAAGTAATGTGTGCCCATGTACACACCTTTATACATTTGTACACTTCTGTATTGTATGCGTGTTTGGGGGTCCTTTTGTGCAGTGCTTTTTAAAATATTTTCTCCCTTGATTTATTTTTGTTTTTTCTGTTGTTTCAGGGGTCAATGATTAGGAGCCTCATCAGGCTAGAAGGAGCAGTCCCCTTACGAGAGGCCTGGGTGGTCTCTGAGCCGGAACGCACAGGCAAACTCACCCCATTCCACATACAGTTAGCTGGACCAATTTGTTTCTGCGCTGTCTTTGGGTGCTTTTATAGTAGCGTGGCTGAGCTGAGTAGTAGCAACAGATACTGTAGAGTCCACAAAACTGAATTTGGATGTACTGTCTACCTACTATGTGCGCTAACCAGAAGGTCAGCTGTTTAAATCCATCAGCCGCTCCTTGGAAACTCAATGGGGGAGTTCTACTCTGTCCTATATGGTCATTAGTAGTTAGAATTGCCTCCGCAGCAGCAAATTTGGTTTTCGGTTTTGATCTGATTACAAAATCTGCATAATGAATAAGGAAGACAGAGGAAGAACTGACACCTTTGCATTGTGGTGTTGGAGAAGAATATTGAATGTGCCATGGACCATCGAAAGAACAAACAGATCTGTCCCGGAAGGAGGGCAGCCAGAGTGCTCCCAGCATCTTACATACTCTGGACATGTTGTCAGGAGGGATCAGTCCCTAGAGAAAGACGTCACGCTTGGTAGAGTGGAGGGTCAGTGGAAAAGAGGAAGACCCTCAATCAGATGGATTGACACCGTGGCTGCAATCATGGGCTTAAGCCTAAAAACAACTGTGGGCATGGTGCAGGACTGGACAGCGTTGTTCCCTGTTGTGTATAGCGCCACTGTGAGGCAGAGGTGACTGGACAGCACCTAATAATGTGTAGACATTTACGGAAAATATTTGTTGACCTATCAAATTTGAGTCTGAAGGAAGCAGCACAGGCTGAGAATTGTAAGCCTACTCTGCTTCTGCTCTTAGGGGTGAATTATTTGTTATCTTTGGGTTTTTCCCTAGAGACTCCTTTAGCCATTTGGGTTAGAAAGTCTACTACATCTTAGTTAAACCCATTAAGTCTGTAGTCTCCCTTGCAGTCCAACGTGGTTCTCCAGAGCTGCAGACTGTAGGAGATTCAGACAGAGCTTCTCCAGCATGGAAATCAAGGGAACTTTCTTGGCCTTCCTCCACAGAAGCCCTTTCTGGATCTCATGTGAAATAGGACTCTGCTCCCAGAGTGGATGCCCGGGCATCAGTGATCCACCTGGAAAGTAACCTCACATGTCCTACCATTTTTGCTTTTCAGAATGAAATAAGAAAAAAAAAAAAATGACAGTGTGTTGTAGCAATGCTCTAAATCCATGTCAACGTTCATTGCAATTAGAGTTGTTTTTTTTTTTTCTTTTTGACTTAGAGAACGTTCAGTTAGAACGGATCCAGTTTAAACTCGAGCACTCCCTGAGTTTCTTTTCGTTCAGTATCTTTGCAGAGAGACTGGGACCGGCACTGTTTTGACTTCAGGCTCTGTGGACTAATGGTATAATTTCTAACAGACAGTCTGCAACAAAGCCATAAAACTTGTCTTAATGGGATTTTGCCTTGAGCACCATCCGTAATTAGGCGGGGGGTTACCGCTGCGGTTCTGTTACTACGGTCTGTGGGTGAGTCTCGTGGGGCTCCTTTGGCCTCTGGGCCTCCAGGCTTTGCTGCATTCACTGAACAGTAGCTAAGTCTCCTACACACACACACACACACACACACACACAACGTATTCAGAATCCATCCCAGTGATATGCAAATGTATTTATGTTGAAAGTTTTGTTATTTTATTATTATTATTATTATTACTTTCTTTTCTATGTCTTGGCTCTTATGTAAGCACAAGCCAATCGACAGGCACAGAAGTCACCGCAGATGCCACACCAGAAGTGTGCTGATGACACCATCTGCTTTCTGCAGTTCTCCCTCGGTCATTGATTTCTCTGGGAGGTTTTCTTCAAAAGAGTTGGACAATTTTGTGACATGTTGTGAGACATATGGAGTGCTTTTCACTAGTGACTTCAGCATGCTGTCGTGGCAAAAGAAGCACGGGAAATGAGAGGGCCAGGTTTGGAAGTCAGAATGGCTTTCCTCACTAGACAAAGCCAACTATTCTTCTGTCCTTATGCTAAACAAAGTCACCTGTTCTTCCTGTTCTAATTCTTCTAGGTTGTAATGAGAGGATACAATGAATGGCTGCCTAAGAGGTGCTATGAGGAATAAAATAGACCATTAAAAATACCTGATAAATTATGAAGTGCTGTATAAAAATATACAGGACAATTATGAGTTGGAATTGATGTGACAGGCAGAGAGATTATGTAATCTGAAACCCTAGTGGCAAAGTAGTTAAGTCCTCTAGATGCTAACCAAAGTCAGCAATTCAAATCCACCAGATGCTTCTTGGATCCTCTATGGGACAGTTCTGCTCTGTCCTATAGAGTCTCTTTGAGCTGGAATTGACTCAGTGGCAACAGGGTTTATATATAGAGACGTACATTGTATGTATGTATATACATACGCAGTTCAAATCCATCAGGAACTCGTTGGAAACTCTATGGAGCAGTTCTCCTCCGACATCCGGGGTTGCTATGAGTTGGATCTGACTTGATGGCAGTGGATTTGGTGTTATTTTTGTTTGTTTTTTGTTTATACACATACGTATATGTGCACACTAATATATGGAGCATAATAATTATGTTCTTACAATTTTGCTAGGAACACTCCAATTCTTTTCCAGTATATAAAAGCCACATTTCCCCCCCAGCTTAATAGATAGTTAACACCTTTTATGTTAGTCTTATTTGTGGCTCACACACCACGTTTGATTTTTCAGGTATCAGATGTTTTGTCTGCAGAATCTGTTTTACAGCAGTCATTTACCTACAGAAGCAGAATGACTATAAGATTGTGGAATGAAAGAAATCAGAGACAGCATTGGGAGAAAAAAATATTGCTTAGAAAGTCAAAAATGCATTAACTATCAGACAAAAAAAGTATGTTAATGTGATAATATTTTTATCAGTTAGATAAGGATACTCTTGGCTTGGCTAAAGACAAGTGAAAAGAGTTAGAATGGACATTAATTTATGTCTGGACAGTTTTTAGGAGAAATGCAAGTACATATGCTACTATATTTATTACATTGAAACCGTCTTCCGTTATAACCTACCACAGTCAAGTGACTTGTGACTTCTAGGGAGTCCATACACTTTCCAAGGCTATCACTCTGTGGACACAGACAGCCACATCTTTTTCCTGAGGAGTCACAAGTGCTTTGGAGCTACCAACATTTTGGTTAGCAATTGATCACTTTTATCACCTCACATCATCAGGTCTCCTTGCTTTGTGTAACAGAAAGAAGAAAATAGAGCAGGAGACATCATTTCCATCTATCCACAATTTCTTTCTAGCAGCTTTGTTGCACAGTTCCTTTGGATCTTCTCTAGAGATGAGAGACCCCTCCTTGGAATGAGAATGGGACAAGATTTTGGGGTGTATATAGCCTGCAACCCACAATTTCCCTACCTGTTATTCTCTTCCTCTCTCTCCCTTGCTGTCCCTCGCTACCCCCTCTCTCACCCATAACTGAACGTTCTGTCCTCATTCTGTCTGCATTTCTATTGATCATAAGAGTTCCTCCCTGCCCTTAGAGTCAGATGGACAACATCCGTTTAACTGGCCAGACAGGTATGTTCTCTAAAGATTTCATTGTATGCGTAGATGGGCTCTAAGAGATAGATTTAGAAGAAGAAAGCATATAAAATCTGTTTGGGTCTCTGGTCCAACCCTTTCCTCAGTCCAGCTTTACCAGCCATAAAGCTCATACTTTCATCTCTACCTTACACTTTTTTAGCTTTTCAAATGGTTCACAACTGTTAAGGGAGGGCATAATGATTAGCTAGCATGCCAACACATAATTTCAAAGTCAAATTAGTCTCTACTAAATTGACAGTGGGAGGAGGCTGGTCAGAGCAGAGAGTCCAGTAAGTTCAAGAATTGCATCTTCAGACTCAATATGTTTCAGTAAGATAGTTGCCTCCAGTTACTTGAACACCTAGGAAATGATCACCTCAGTGAGTCAATGAACGATGCGTTATTCTCATTCTTCCTCCTTTTTTCAAAGTGAATTTTTATGGCATTTTCCTGTGCCTGTTTCATACTGCGCTGTGGCTGAGGCAGAAACACACCTCCTGAGCCATGTATGACCACATCCATTAGCCAACATCCAGAGGGGCTGAACTTGAGATCAATGCAAGGATTAATGGGGACATTGAGATTATTTCCCTTAGGGAGGGGCAGATACATTTACATAAAAAACAAACAAACAGGAAAAAACAAAACTAAACAAACCCACTGCCACTGAGTCAATTCTGACTCATAGCACCCTTATAGGGAATTCATAGGTTGGAGTGCACAGGACACTAGAATGCATCATTGTGTTTCCAAGGAACACCTAGTGGATTCAAACTGCTGACCTTTTGGTTAGCAGACGTAGCACTTAACCACTATGCCACCAGAGTTTCCATTATTTAGGTACAGGGAGAAAGTTTTGTACCATTAGCTGAGTGGTGTATAAGCCAACTATTGAGTGACAGCTATTGTTCCTTACCAACATTCATCATCTTTCTGTCCTTAGTAACAGAATATGTGTTTTGTATCTGGGGCTACGGTTTCCCATAGCAAAGGTTTTTCCCTGTCTTTACCGCAGCTAGAAACGGCCACTGGCTGAAGCGATGGCAACGGAATTTGGACAGACAGGGGCAGGAGGTGAGAGTATTCTCGAAGTTAGAAGGGGACATGACTTTCTTGGATATTCAGAGTAGAATTTGGTCTCTGAAGTACACTGGGATTTAGTTTATTCCTTTGTTGACAAAGTTTTCCTAGATCATTTTAAAAAATCATTTCAGGTCTGAAATGATTATTTCTACAATACTGTAAATTCGACTTAGCCAAGTATAGACACAGTTTGCCACTGGCAAATTTTAAAGAAGATAATTTTTTTTTTTGGATTTATACCAACACATTCTTCTTCTGTCTGTATTTTTTTGTGCTATATTATTTACCTTATGAGAATGGAAAGCTAAAATTCTTTCTGAGTAGCTGGGGAGTGGGATGAGACATGATCAACTTGACAGCATTGAATTTGTGGGGATTTTTGGGGGTGGAACAGAGAAGTAGACTAATTTAGGTATCAGTGTTTTATTGTGTTAATTTCTTGGAACGTTTGTCTTCTGAGAAAAAGAAATACACCTGCACAGACAAATACATAGAGAGGAAAATGCTTAAAGAATTTAAAAAAAAAATAGAACTTCATACACTGTGTTGAAGTCCACACAGATATAATTTGAGACATCTGTATATTTTTCAGTTCCTCAAGTCCTTTTTTCTAAATTGACAAGCTTTAACCATTAAGATGAATAAAGTAAATCAACTAATGATTTTTTTTATGGCTAGCAATAGATATAGTAGAATAACATGTTTTTTTTAATTCATGAAATAACGCCAATTTCCTTCATCCAAACTTCATATCGGACAATCAGTGAGCAAATGGCAGGTGAGATAAACTTTCTCAAATAATAGATTTTTATGTTATCCTGTTCTACTACTGTATAACTTGCCAATTATTACACATTGAAAGTGTTTTTCTGGGTCCCAAATAGGTAGCTTTTAATCTTCATACTGTCATACAAATTGCTGTTTTCCAAAAGAGGTTGAAAATGTTTCTAGCTGGCAGTAATTACCAAATTTTGCATACTGGACGACCTAGAGTAATTAAAGGAAGATAAACAGAATTGAAGTACGTCAAAAGAGGGCAATACTTATTCATTTTTTAAGGATTTATTACTAAAATTAGCTTCTGATATTAATAGCTGTATTCCCTGTAGAATAGCATGCTTTGAAGAAATAATACACAGGATTTTGATCCATTGACATCCTAGCAGATTCCATTACATTGACTGAAAGCTGCCAGATAAATCTTTCAGCAGCTACCGGGTGGTGGCTGGATCAGAGACTGACGATTTAAATAAATAAAGACGCAGAAGTCTTAAGCACAGCATTAGTGTCAGAATCAGTGAATTATCCTAGATATTTATTAGTGCTCCTAGAAATACTAGTTTTAGAGGCAGTCATGCCCTTTCTGAGAAAGCTGATGAAAGGTTTAACCCTTCACTCCAAATTTAGATGTACCCCTTCCTTACTCTGCCTGAACATTTAAGATGAAAACTTGCAATATCTTGATAACAGACTACCAAGCCCAGACACGCTCAGCTGAGGAACAGCAGCTTCGAGCCGGTGGCCAACATGTCGAGACCATTCACACTGCCTTGCCAGTGAGAGTCCACTTTGCGTGAGAACTCCAGTGCTCAAAGTTTGATCTTGAGCTCTGAATTAGTAGACTTAGGGCACTCTCTTCTGCAGGACAACTTCATAAAGATTTTAATGAAATGGAGTCTCTGTCTTTGTGACACACAAGATTTCTACCGAGAGGTGGTTACATTATACTAGATGGTACGTTACCAAACCAAACCAAACCTGCTGTCATTAAGTTAATTCTGACTCATGGTGATCTTAGAGGACAGAGCAGAACTGTGTCATAGATTAGTGGGGCCGTCTCAACTCATTGTTCCAATACTTCCATTAAGCGATGTCCCAGTAAAGGTTGAACAACCAGTGTTCCAAGGAAAAGGCTCTGATTCACAGTGGTTGCAAATTTGTTGGTAGCAAGTGCTTCTACAGAGCGCTTTCAAGCTATTTGCTTGACATCACTGAATACAGAGTTTTGAAGATACGCTTGCAGTTGGGTCTCTCGATTCCAGCACCCCACTGCTCCTTTTGAAAATCGTAGTTGACAGTACATCGTAGAGAGTTTGAAAAAAAAAAAACAGATCCTCATTAAATCTTTGATAAGTGACTTTGTGCATGAAACAATCCTATGGTCATTTACCCAGATAGGAAAAGTAAAGAATGCAATAATATATCCATCAATTTGTTCTAAAGCTAATTTCTAATCAGAAAAAATTCTGGACAGTGACACTTTCTCCTTAGACATAAATGTCAAGAACTTAAAAAATAAAAAGGAAGAAAATATTAAATACTAATTTTACTTCTTAAATATGTAGACAAGTAGAATTTCTAAATTCAGTGTTATTTCATCCAAAACGTAAAAATAAATACGAAAGTAAAAATAATGTAATCAGTGTGATGTTCTCAGTGCACAGTTATTAGGATTCAAGAGAAGGAGACAAAAGATTAAAATATTTTTGAGTAGCTGGTCCTAGAAATCTAAAGAAAGGGAAAATATTTCAGGCCAAGCTGCACCGGTGTATGAAAGAACTTTTATAGTCAGGCTCACGCTCTGTTACCGGCAGAGTTGCCCTGTGAACGTGCAGCTATCTACGGATGAAAATATCTTATCAGTAGATCTAACATGTCGATAGAAAAGGGAAGTCACTGAGGATATTAATAAGCATAGTCTGCGGGTTAAATGGGGCCGTACAGAAGCATCAAACCAACCCACTGCCGTCAAGCTGATTCCAGCTGGTAGGAACGCTGCAGGGCAGAGCAGAACAGCTCCACAGGGCGCTTGGAGGATTCCAAACCAACAGCTTCTTGGTTAGTAAGCACAGCACTTGATTCCTTGTACCACCAGGGTTTCCTACAGAAACACGGTGCTCGACGACGGCGCTGCCCGAGCGCGCGGGGTGCACCGTGTGCGGCGCTGCTCGCTCAGGACCTCGTGTCTGACGCACTAGTCCGTGGCCCAAACTGGGACACGCAGGACAGAAATACATGTGAAATAGATTAAGTGATACAGATACAACTTTTACCACCTAGCCATAATAAGACAGGGGATTGTCTGGAGCTTTCTAGGAAGTGCTGTTGGAAGACGGTGTCACGTTTCACAACTCCTTTCGGTACCCAGATAAGGAGAAAACAGACGACGCCAGCACCAATACTTATTGTCCATCTTCGGAAGAATTGCTTCCAGTTTTTTTAAAAGCAATTCACTCATGCATCAGTTAATGCTTTTTGTTTTAATTCATCCATTGCACAAGATGAAAAATAGTTCCTACCTATTTATAGGTAGTACGTACCTGTAACGTACCACCTCTATACCATCTCTGCATAATTTTATAACTGGATAACATCAATATGGCTTATGTACTGAATCTTCAAATCGGAGTATCACTCACGAGCAATAAGAGTTAAGAGAAATATTGTTCTCATTTAAAATCTGACGGACTTTCATTAATATTATTATTTTCAGTTAATATTTCCTGTGTATTTTACATCTCCAGTCTTCTAAATATCCACTAATGAGATCCCTTCTTTCCCTCCGATTTTATGTTGTTTTATAGAACATATTCTGGTTAAGAAAGTTTTCACGGGCTAGCGGCTTTGTGGAAACGTTGGTGGCACAGTGATGACATGCTACATCTGCTGACCAAACTGC
The DNA here is from genome assembly GCA_028571685.1 of Heterohyrax brucei. NCBI lineage: Eukaryota > Metazoa > Chordata > Mammalia > Hyracoidea > Procaviidae > Heterohyrax > Heterohyrax brucei. The sequence goes on along the minus strand of CM053162.1, from coordinate 68,942,171 downwards.
CAGCGGTGCACATCTGCCCAGTGCTCCCTGGAAACTCCACGGGGCAGCTGTCCTCCGCCCGAGAGTCACTGTGAGTCGGCATCAGCTCCATGGCAGCGGGTTTGGTTTAGAAGCTCTATATTACAAGATCAGTTCAAAAGCCTTTACTATTATTATTGTTTTGACTTAACATTCCGCAGTACCAAACCCATCTAAGTGACAAGTACAGAGCCAGAACCCAGACAAGTCTTGATGTTCTGGACTAGTCAAAAAATGTTTTCTGTAGTCCCAGTCATCCAGCAAAATTAATCATTTGTCAAAGCATAGTCACAGTGATCGTATTGTAGACGTTGTGATGAAACTGTTATGACATGACACAAATTCAAAGACAAAAGAGTACCAATTATTGTGAAAATGCTATCTCAAATTATAAGGACTCTTTTGAGAGCAATTTTTCTGGTGATGGGTTGAATAATTTTATAAGAGTGGGCTCTTTATAACTGCTTTGTAGTGTCTGAGTTATGCTTTGAAAGAACTGATTTACACACAGTGTGTTTGCACACATGAACTGATACGCTGGATTGTAATGAGCTACACTGTATAAAATGACTTAGTGCATTGTGAGCGACAGACTAGTTGTCTAATTTTTTTCCCCTAACTTTTAGCCAACCATTTGAACATGTGTAGATTTAAAACATGAGCTTTCTTTTTTTTTTTTTTTTTTTTAGTAAGACGGTTTAGAATACCATTTTGTAGTTGTTTGATTTATATGCAAGCAGGAATACTATAAATTTATTTTTGAAAGACTCTACTGTCTTTTGTAACACTGTATCAGGACAACTAACTTACTGGGGAATTAAACAGGAAAATATTCTAATTATTCATTTTTCATCTTTAGCATAAAATAATTCATTTTTTTGTCAGAAACTCTTCTATTTATTTTTAAATCTATCTATAAGTCAGCCTACTTCACAGAAGCTCCAGGAAAGAAAAGTCTACATAAAGACGGAGTAGCAGTGGCCCCGGCATCCAGTGGTTTGCTAGTCCGTGTAGCCAAGTTCCTCTCTACAGATCTTTCTGTATCTGGGGAGTAGGTTTGGGAATTTCTGTTTGCATAGGCTGTTGCTTAAGAGCACCTCTGGCACTTCTGTTCTACAAATTTTTGTGCCATTAACACCTCAAGGATAACACTATGTTATGCTAATAACAGAGAGAACAGATTATGTAAAGGAAATTGAGATCACCCTAAATGTTCCTTAATTCAAAGCCAGGATGGGACTGAATTCCCAAATATTTTTATTTGATTTAATCCTTTTAAGATGGACAGATTCTCCTTCTAATTGCTATCTGGGCTTCAGGAACAGTCCCAAGCTGGTGTGCAGACCAGGTTACCACACAGCATCTCCTTACACGTGTTCACCTCTTGCCTGGGAATGAAACCTAGAGCTTCAGTTCTTCAAACAGTGATTCACGCAGTACAGTCATCTGCTTTCTCTTTGTTTTTCTTTTTTCCCGGAAGCCTAACAAGCCAAGATTTGTAGAGAATGTCAGTACCTATGGAATTCTCACCACTTTAGTTGTCTTCAAAATTGAGGTTAAATCTCATAACAAAAAGTATTTCAAAGTACTGTTTTATTTTTCTTGATTTTATGACTATCATAACAGCTTGGAATTTGATTTCTCTTTCAGTGGAATATGAGAGGAATGACAAGGAAACCCAGACTTCAAGACAGGAGAAGACAAAGTGAAATATATGGGAAGTATTATTTTACAAGTAAGATGATGAAACAGAAAAAGGAGAGAATAAAAAGAAGAAACTATCGGCAGCAGTGTTCACTAGAAGGATGCGTACACACCACAATGTCTTACATGCCTTCAGTTATATTTGATTAATTCCCGAGCAAAAATAGCTGTTTATAATAAACATTATAAATGCATTCACGAACAAGTCAGATGACAGAGTATTAAGATTTAGAGATAATTGTTTAGCCCTTTGAGGAGAACAGATAAAAAAGCATACCTTCCTGAGGCTTAAACCTGTATGTTAATACTACTTTTCAATGAAACAGTCTCAAACAGAGAGCTCCAGCCAGCTAAAAAATGAAATGTGTAAATTTGTACTACAAAAATAATATGTCCAACAGGTTCAGCTCTAGGCTTTTATGAATAATGGGTCTCTCTGTCACTATATTTGCAATGGAAACTTGGACAGGAAACCAACCTTCAGAATCCAGAGGGTTTATTTTTATTTACCCCTCATCTGTATAATCTAGGAACTGTATAATAAAATTTGTGTAGGATTATTAATAAGTTTGTAGGACATACCAATTACTGAATGCATATTAATTTATGACTTAGAGATTCTATTTTCAAGATAAATACATCCATGCAATATATGCTGTTTTGTAAATATAATTAATTAATGTTGTCAGTGACTATGAGTACATTCTGAGATAAGTAATTCTAAGTCGTATATTATTTGGTCATAAAGTGTACATTTCCTGGTCCGTTCTCTTTAATTACAAAAGAAGAAAAACAATACACGTTTGGAGATCGCAAAGACAGGGCATGATGGAATGCCCTGAAGTGGCAATCTGTAGATCAACTGTAGAGCAGCAGTGTTGAGCCCTGTCTTTCCCTAAGAATTGTTTTGAAGGCTTTTTATAATATACACAGTACTTAGATGCTGTAATACTCAACCCCCTAAATTCTGACTTAATTGTTCCGTGGCAGCATCAGCGCATCAATACTTTTGAAAGTTCCACTGATGATCTACGTAGAGCCGCATATGAGCACAAAAAAAAAAAATAAGCATAAGATGATGAAATAGTGATGATGTCATAAGGGACTGTCGTGTGATCTCTACTTTCTCGTTACAACCGATGACTCTATCCTCGACAACCTGACCTTGCTCTGCCGCTTAGCAGAGCTCCAGGTCCTCGTTTCCCCCCATCTTCTGGTCGGTTTCACTTGCATATCCCGCTTCAAAGCACCACAGACTGAAGGTAGAGTCGTCTCAAGTCTCCTTTGCCCTCTCTACTGTATATTTCGAAGAATGCCACTTTGTGAAATACGGGACAGTATAAAATACTGAGGCAGCCTACACAACAGGTGCAGGGCAAGGTCCTGGAAGCTCCACACAAGCAGGCGAGCTTCCTGAGGGACCCAACTGTTGAACTGAGTGCTGGGAGAGCCAACATCGCAGGGAACGTATAGCTCAACTGGCATACGTTTACAAAGAAAATTTTCTACTTTCTACTTTGGTCAATAGTGTCTGGGAGCTGAAGAGTCTGGGAGTGACCACCTGTGACACTCCCTTCAGGAACAAAGAAGAATGAATACAACTAAAGACACAGGGAAAAGATGAGTCCAGGGGACTGATGGATAAAATCTGCCCTGAGCTCCACCCGACTGCATTCAGTACAACTAGACGGTGCCTGGCTGCTGCCACCACCTGCCCTGACAGGGAGCAGGACAAATAGTTCCAAACACAGCAGGAGAAAAATGGAGAACAAAATTCTAACTCAGAAAGAAAGATCAGACTTGTTGACAGAGAAGAGAAAAACTGTGAGTATCGTCTTTGAATACACTTTCAGCTCAGGAATGAAGTCATTCCTGAGGTTTACCCTTCAGCCAAAGATTGGACAGACCCATAAAACAGAAGGAAACTAAGGCACATGCCAGCACAGGGGCAAAGACTAGATGGCAAGAGGCGACAGAAAGCTGGTGATAGAGAACCTAGGGTTGAGAAGGGAAAGCATGGGCATTTTGTAGGGTTGTTCACCAATGCCCTAAAATGGCATATGTACTAATTGTTTAATGAAAAACTAGTTTGTTCTGTAAAACTTCATTTAAGTAAAGTTAAAAAAGAAAAAAAAGATTTGAAGAAAATCAAATATACACACAAAGAATGTCGTCTTGGCCTGTTCATGTACTCAACCTAGAAGCACAAGCGTCAGCCTGAATGCCTTGTTTTTTTTCTTCCTTCTCATACAATCCTACACACTAAACATATGATAGATTCTTATACATTTTCTGTATATATTCATCTCTCTCTCTCTCTCCTTCTCTCTGTCTTTCTCTCTCTCTTTTTTCACATTCAAGGCCATTACTGAAATATTATGCCATCTCGCCTGGACTATTCTTATTGCTGTCTCATTGGTGTTTCTGACTTGAGTTTTGCTCATGATTAATCTAACTTTCACACTGAGCCATGGTCAGGGCATCTGACCTCATCATTCTCTGGCCTAAAACATTAATGTTTCCCGTGATATCCTACATGGCTGGCCCTTGCATACCTCTCTAGTCTTTTTTATTTTTAGTCCATTCTGCACTTTTCAGTCAGAATAACTGCATCTATTCCATACTGGTTTTTAGAAGCCCAGTTGGTGCAGTGTCTAGGTGCTATGATTGCTGATCAAAAGGTTGGGTGTTCAAGTCCACCAGCCTCTCCTTGGAAACTCTACAGTGTAGTTCTCTTCTGTCCTACAGAAGGGCCATGAATTGAAATTGACTTGATGGCAGTGGGCTCCATTTGGCTTAATTTAGAGATATTTAATGATGTGCATGGGTTACATGCAAATACTATGCCATTTTCTGTAAGACACTTGAGCATCACGAGAGTTTAGTACCTGTCATGGACCGCACTGTGTCCCCCCGACATGTACGTATTGCTTCGAATTGGCTATGAGTCCCAACATGGTGCCATCCTTCCCATGTGTTGTGAATCCTACCTCTGTGCTACTGATGATGGAGGATGGGCAGCAGCCGGGCTGGTGAGGCAGGACAGAAGGGACAGAAGTGAGCCTAGAGAGTAGGGAACCTCACACTGCCAAGACTGAGAGCAGAGCATGTCCCTTGGACTTGAGGGTCCTGTGCTGAGATGCTCTCATTGGACTTGGACTCAGCCTACTGGACGGTGACAATTTTTCCTATTGAATGGACTTATGAGTTGTGAATGAATTTGTGGCTTACCAGATTTCTACCAATAAGACTTCTCTTCATAAAGCCTTCCACTCGTGGTATTTTCTGTTAGAACAGTACCAGATGACTAAGACAGCACCTACAGAGGTCCTGGACCAATACCCCTGTGGATACCAAGAGGCCACCTTCCGTAGAATGGGAAGCACCCTCTGGAGTCATGGCCAAGATTTAGGGACCTGAAAACACTAATTCAGATTTAGGGTAAATGTGTGTCTTGTTTGTCGGGAGCCTTGAAAAACTTCAGGCCCCGAAAAACAAGAAGTTTAGAAAGTCCTTGAAAAGCGCGCATGCGTGGGAGTCCTTGAGAACGCGCATGCGTGGAAGCTGCCTGCACGTCACCACCTGCACGTCACTGTTCAGGCATCCTGCCTAACAAATCATAAAACTCCAAGTGCCTTACACCAGATATCACCCGATTCCTAATCCTTCCCCTTCCTGCTGTGTGTATATATATCTGCTGCTAAAAATAAAACCTTTGAGGCTTGATCAGAATCCTGTCTTGCCTCCATTTCTTCGTGTCCTTGTCTCATTATCTTTTCACAGGTTCCTCCCCGGTCACCCCAGCTGATATGCCCCGCGGGCCGGGGCACTTGTTCAAGAATTTCCCTATAGTAAATTGCAGGATATTATGACCCAATGATTATTACAAACAAAATATGATTAACCAAAAAGAATCTTACACATAGAATCACTTAGTTTCCCTTTTCCCTTTGTAAAAAGAAGACACAGTATGCAATTAACCTCAACTCCAAAGACATTGTCAATAAGATAAAGCAACCAGTTTGCACCAATGCCACTGTTTACATTTTCCCGAAACAGAGTACGATTCACTGTAATATGTATTTTTCTGTCTGAAAGTAACAAGGTTCTCAGTGTAGAAATATTTATAGTGAAAATGCCAACTCTGCAATGTGGATGAGGTGCCCTAAGGTGGGAGCACTATTGGTGGAAATGAAGAGGGAACTTCTGCCGTGCATGTCCAGCGCAGTTGGTGGCAGAAATGGGATCCACTGTGTAATAGAGAATGTTAAAAAGCTTTCCAAGGCATAATAAGCAGGTTTTTGATTGCAAAGACACTGCTCAACTAAATCTATTAAAAAACTAAACCCACTGCTGTTGTTGATTCCGCCTCACAGTGACCCTACAGGACAGAGTAGAACAGTCCCATGGAGTTTCCAAGGAGCACCTGGCAGATTTCAACTACTGACCTTTTGGTGAGCAGGTGCAGGGCTTCACTACTGCACCACTAGAGTTTCCAAATATCTAACAGACATTAAAGAAGAACTATACATCTGCAGGGCACAATTCTTTTAAGTCTTGCCAAATAACAAAAACAAAGAGAAGAGGAACACACATTCAACTTAACTGGTATCAGTGCCAAACAAGGCAAAAATGAAGTATTTCAAGCAACTGTATTTTGAAAGATGAAAAAGTGTATGTATTTCTTTTTCTTGATAAATCACTGCAGGGGAATGGATTTTTGTAATTATTACAGCGAAACTGCTTTTTTTGACATTCAAACCTGTAATTTTCCCTGCAGTTGAGAACTGGTGGTAGGAAAACTTGCATATCTCATCTCAGGCTTGCTGGTCACTTGATTTCTCTTTTTAAGAAATAAGACTTTCTCTTCAAAAAGAAAATCATGATATTTTAACTTTTTAAAACTTCTCTTAGAGTTTAAAATGGACTCTCATTATGAGAAAACATGGCCATTGAAGCAGAGCATTTTGCTGGGTATTTTTTGTTGTTGTTAACTGTGGGCACAATATACCTTGTACCTGTGAATGACGAATGCCTTACCCACTGCTGTGAAGTCAGTTCTGACTTCTAGCAGCCTTGCAGGATGAAGCTGTCACACTTGACAGTGACACCACCAGCTTTTCCAAGAATGCCTTAGAAGTCACTATTTTCACTTGACTGAAGCTATGAGAAAGCCCTTTGGGGATCAGATAAGGGAAATCACTCAATAGTGCTAAAAGGGGGTGATGGTAATATGTTTTCATAGATCAATGCACCTTTTTATTTTCCTTTTTTATTATCTTTACACCTAAACAGACTATATACATATGTGGGATAAAATAGAACTGTTCTTGTTTATGTGAAATAACATGACCATTTTTTTTTAATGGAGTGAAAATAAGACTATAGATTAGCTGTGAAATCAAAAACAAGATTTTTAGTTTTTGAGGAAACTTTAGCAGGAAAGTGGTAAAAATCATTAGCTAGTGAGCTGTAAAGGAAACCCTGGTAGCACACTGGTTAAGTACTGCAGCTGCTAACCCCAAGGTGAGCAATTCAAATCTACCGGGTGCTCCTTGGAAACTCTACAGAGCAGTTCTGCCTCATCCTGTAGTGTCGGTGATGTGGAAGCAACCTGCCAGCAAAGTTTTCTTTTCAATAGGTCATAAACGTTGAGTAACTCTAGTGCCTCTAAAGAAACGAACTAAGCAAGTTATTATTCTTACCTGATCTTAGTTTGGAAAACCTGGTGGTATCATGATCAAGTACTACAGTGGCTAATCCAAAGGTCAGCAGTTCAAATCCACCAGATGCTCCTTGGAAACTCTATGGAGCAGTCCTACTCTGTCTATAGGATCGCTGTGAGTCAGAATTGACTTGACAGCAGGTTTTTTGTTTTGAATGTCAATTTTATCGTCTTTGAGATTGGGATAATAATGTCTGCGTGGTGGGCTTGATTGAAGGCATACATGAACTCAGATCTGCAGAACGCCTGCCATTGGCAGCAATAAAGCAGGCAGGTGACGGATGAGAAATGCCTGGCTGGCTCACAGAGTGAGAAGTTGATCAGTAATCTTCAAAATTATATAACAACATAGAGGGAAGAAGTTTTTCTGCTCAAGTCCAGTTTTCCTCTTTTAATAACATTGGAAACATCATTCAATATACGAGAATGGATTTATACACTATCATTTCAACTGTCTTCTCTGTCCAACGAAGTACATACGTCACTCTCACAGGTTAAGAAAGGAAGAGAAGCTGAATGTCTTTTTCTGGAAAAGATCTCACTCTTACAAAGGCCTGGAAGGGGAGTCCAAGTATAAACCAGGGAGGATTGAAGGGTTAACACGATAAATGAAACAGAATTCATAAGTGTGATGAAATGACCAGTTTTGGATAAAGGAAGAAGGATTTTTAACTCTCATTTCCTGATTTAAGAATTCCAAGGAAATATTCAGATTTGAAATGAGGGTAATGAGACTCTTAGCGTGCTAAGTGCTCTTATCAATTGGAAATCAATCAGCAGGGATAACAGAATGATAAGTCGATAATAATACGCAGCAACAGAAAGAGAGCTAATATTTACTGAAATCATTCCATAAGCTCTAAGCTTTGCTGAACATGTACATGCCTTCTTTCATTTAGGCCTCACAGTATCCTTGTTACTTAAAAAAAAAGAAAAGAAAAGAAAACCCATAGTGCCCCTATGTAAGCCCTGGTGGCATAGTGGTTAAGTCCTGTGGGTGCTAAGCCAAAGGTCAGCAATTTGAACCTGATAAGCACTCCCTGGAAACTCTGTGGAGCAGTTCCACTCTGTTCTACAGGGTCATCCTGTTACTTAGGCATGAATAATCTCTCTGTTGTAGAGATAAGAAAGTTCAGAACCAAGGAACCTGGGGAACCTGCCTGGAACAACAAATTCAGAAAGTGAACGTGTCTGTATTAGAAGCCAAATTCTTCTAAGGAATGGTCGTTATAAAATATTACAATAAAGTGAGAATAATGATATTTTGGAAGCTCTAAAGTGTCACATAGATCTATGGGTAGACAATTGTACATACTCTTGTGCAAGTATGAACACATATACACACACACATGGTGTGTGTATATGGTTTTGTATGGTAATGAATACATAATACTTGGTGGATTTGGTTTAAATTATTTCACTGATTTGAAATTAAGCTGTCTGAGATCTGGAGCCCATGGTGATCATGGCTACACATGAGCCAAACAGCATTCTCCTGCTCCTTTACAGAGCAGCTGGTCATTAGAAACCTTAATATCATTTATACCTGACTTTGAACTTGTGTTTTTTATTCTTAGGTTTCAGGGACTAGGCATCCCAGCACTAGCTTCCCAGTAGAGGCCAAACCAATGAACAGAATGGCAAGGCGACCCTTCAAGTCAAAAAGGAAATGAGAGGACGTCAAGGTCTCCTGACCCTCCTCCCTTGGACCAAAGTATGATTTTGAATTACACGTTATAAGATAGGCCTTAACAGTTTTGTCTTTATGCAGATTTTCAGCATCCTTTACTTACCACAGTGTGGAAAGGAAACAAGCCCCGATTCAAGTAGGGGTTGCCGAGCGCCACGAGAGCTACATGGCTACAGCAGGTAACCCACATTGCAAAGGGGGAAAAGCCAACTAACGACAAGGGGACAGGGCTGTCTTCTGTGTCTGCCTGCCCTCATAACTGGCTGTTACTGTTAACAGGCAACATTACAGATAAAGGTGATGTCAGATACACCTGGAAGTCACAGTTCTATTGGCCCCATATGCGCTTTTTTCACTAAATAGACTGGAGATGTGTATAGTCAATACGACTAAACTCATCTGGTTTTGTCAGGTGAAGACAGATGTCTTTGCATTTTAATTTTCTCTCCTTGCGGTCTACTGGACCTATTTGCAAAGGAAATTTCATAATCTTACACTAGGTAGAAACACTTTATTCAAAGACGGCACATCTTTTTTCATTTATCTGATTTCCATTTCCAGTAGAATTGGTCAGACTAACTTCACTTAGAATCAATTCTTGGATCTGATTATGATTCTGCAGTTGATATGTGGTAACTTAATAACAGTTCTTAGATAGTCACCAGAGCTAATTTATAATGGAAATACATATGGAATAATATATCACTGCTCCACTGAATTTCAATGGAATTCATTATGATTAATAATATTATAATAGCAATTGGAGGAAGTAATAATGATTTGCCACAAGTTATGAGGACTCACTGAGCAGTTTTAATCTTACTACATTTGAACATTGAGCTGAGGGTAAATTCAGCAATGCCTGGTAATGAGATCTGGGACTCATAATTGTGCCATTAATCATAACTAGATTTTTTTTTTCTTTTTGGTTTTATATGGTAAGGAACACATAATACTTGGTGGATTTGATTTAAATTATTTTACTGATTTGGAATTAAACTCTCTGAGATCTGGAGCCCATGACGACTATGACTTTGGAGGCGCTGTATTTGTTTTACATGGTTGATGAGTCTCATCCCCCCTGTGAATATTTCATGTTTATACCCAAACACAACCATTTCATACAATTAAGAGGAAATAGAGTTCCATGGGGAAAATAAACAGTACTTTAGCTTACAAAAAATACATTAAAATCCAATTCTCTGTTGCTTAAGCATCCTTAGTGTCTTAAGTATTTGGTGCTGCTATGAGAAATAGAACAAGTGGATGTCTTTGACAAAGAGAAATTTACTATCTCACAATCTAGAAGGGTAAAAGTTTGAATTCAGGGCATGTGCTCCAGGGGAAGGCTTTCAAGGTATATCAGCTTTGGAAGAAGGTCCTTGCCATCAACCCGCCCCTTGTCTAGGAGTTGCTCAGTGCAGGGACCCCAGGTCCAAAGGACACACTCCTCTTCTCTTGACACTACCTTCTTAGTGACATAAGGTCCCTCTGTCTCTGATTACTTCTCTCTTCTATGTTTCAAAAGAGGTTGACTTCAGACCCACTCTGATTTGGGGGCTGGGTCCTGCCTAGTAACCTAAGCCCCGCTAATCTTACCTCACTAAGATCACTGAGGTAGAAGTTACAACACGTGTGAAAATCACACCAGATTGCAAAATGGTAGACAATACACAACACTGGGTATCATGGCCTAGCCAAGTTGATACACATTTTGGGGGGATACAACCCATGACACGCAGTTACTGGAGACACCAGTGAACACGGACACAATTTAAGATAAAATAAAATACCGTTCAAATAAGTACGTCAAGTTCTCGGCTCTGTGCTAATCGTTGTACAAGTGTAAAGAAGCCAAGATGCTCATTCTAAGGAATTCCTAATAACATAGATGCACAGACATGTAAAACTAAACATACACCCATGTAAAATCTGCTCTGCTAAGGATTAGAACAGTGTTTCCCGTGGAGAGAATAATTCATTCTGCTTGAATAATTCACAGAAAATGTAATAGAAGAGAACATTTTGAGCTCAACTTGATGGATGAGAGGGGTCACAGCAGTCAGGGAGGCCTGATGGACGTGGTCAGAGCTCTGACAGTCACTGGCGGTGCTCGGTGAGCACAGGGACAGGAGAAAGAGTTTCGATTCTCCCTGGACATGAAGACTGTCCTGGTTACAACTGGCTGAAAAGGTGTTATTCCCCTGATATAGTAGTCACTTCTCATTTATAACTGAAGATCCTTGTCATCAAATGTATTGCCACAACTGAAATCATATTCTGAGGTGTAACATATTGTGACCATGTTACTGATTTTGAAAATAATTATGATAATAGTACTACAAATACAGGTTACATAGGAAACCAACGACTATTTCAACAGAAAGCAGATAAAGCGGCATTATCATTAACTGGTCAAAACCATAGACTAAGTTCCATTATAACCAAAACTAACAAGCAGGAGAAAAATAAGATAAAACAGGGGTGGAAAACAGATGTAAAATTGGTGAAGATTAAGTAATTGTCAGGGGTACATGCTTGGACAAGAAAGAGTGAGGCTCGAGGTCATGGTGCAAGCAGTGAGAAGTGGATTTCCAAACGATGAAAAGACAAAGCAATACTGGAAATCCATGGGGCAATCCAGTGAGTTTTCTGAGCATGTCATCGGGAACGCAGTAATCCTTAAGCGGTACTGCCAAGAAAGAGTAAAAGTAACACCTAGGGCTGAAGAATAATCTAGGAGCACATGGTGAATGAGCACCTCAAAGGTCTTGACAGCATCCCTGCGATTTAGCTCGGGTGCCTACCGTCGCACATCCACTGAGGCTCCCAGCTGTTGGGGCGGAGCCAGCCACAAATGTTAGCACAGTCCTTTGTCTGTGAAAGCTGGAATGAGCAGCTACATTTAATCAAGCAAGTGGAAGACAATCAACCCTGCTCGTAGACTCCAGACTGCCAGTAATACAAAATAAAACATTATTTAAGAAAATTACAATAACCTTCAAAAAAAAGAGAAAATAATATGGTATCTGAGTTGAAAAGATTAGAAAGTTGTATCCCTTCATGAGTCAGGTAATAATATTGCTTTATCTATTAGATATAGTCAGGGTTTGGAACTGGTTCCCTCCAGTTTGAACCACTGCTGAGAATTTGCATATCCACCCTAACATACTGAGTCGCAGTCCACACGTTAAGAAGATATCCAGGTAATTTTTATGTGTGATGAATTTTGTGAATCACTGCTTTGTTAGTGCCTCATTGGTCCCCTCCTGGTATGGTTAATGTCACCTAGGAACTTGTGACAAGTGCAAATTCTCAGCAGAAGTTTGAAACGGAAAGAACTGGTTCAGAAGCCTGTTATAATATCAAATTTTAGAACAGATTGCTTTTAAACGTCATGGATGATAACTTTTGCACATGTGGCTGCTAGTTGTTGTCAAGTTGCTTCCAACTTGTGGGGACCCCGAATGTGTTGCAGTGGCACTGTTCTAGAGCGTTTTCCAAGATGTAAACTTTCAGAAGCAAGTCTCCAGTCCTGTCTTCCTATGTGCCTCTGGTTGGGTTTAAATTACCAATCTTAAAGCTAGTTACCAAGAACTTAGCTCTTTTTGCACCAGCTGAAGATTCTGTAAGTTGTAAACAAACACTACATTCTTTATGTAGAGTTTACCAAAAGACTATTTTTCACATTAAAAAAGAAAATCTTGGGAACTAATTTGCCAGCCAAGACAAATGCTGTCAGGTCAGATCCGACTTATGGTGACCCTAGGAGCCAGAAAACTAATTTAGCTCTCAGTTCTTGCAAAAAATAAAACACACTAGAAAGCAGTTGTAGTTGGATACGGCTTCAAGAAGGGGCACTATTCTTTAAGAATGGATTCTGAACCACACAAACTCAGAAACTTTGTTTTGCTCTTCATTTCCTCATTACCAACAGGTGAGTGCTGGATGAAGAGATTGAATTCCAGTCTAAATATTATGAGAACAATCACATATTCAAAAGTCATCAGAGGTATGCAGCTACTTCGAAAAAAATAATTTTGGTATGTTGCTTTGTTAAAATTCAGATAAGCCTCTGTTTCGGTGTTTCTAAGCCGGACTACCACTCACATATTTCCATTTGTTGTTCTGTTGTGGCTTTCATGGAGCTGTAACTCTGGGAGCAGTGCCACCAGGATTTCAAATACCAGCAGGGTCACTTATGGAGGTCAGGTTTTAGGGGAGCTCCCAGACTAAGACAGACTAGGAAAAACAACCCAAGGATCTGAGGATCTACTGCTGAAAAAATTAGCAAAAACCTCATAAGGAGTGTCAGAAAACCATCTGATACTGTGCCAGAAGATGAACCCATCAGGTTGGAAGGCTGTCGATACATGACCAAAGAAGAACTGCCTCGTCTGTGAAGAGATGGTCTTGATGATGTGCCTGGAGTCTGGTTTGGGAGATCTTCACTTCCTAAGCTGCCAGGACTAAAAATGTGAGAAAACAGTGGCAAGCATTCATCAATATTGGGAACATGGAGTGCAGGAAGTACAAATCTATGAAAAGTGGAAGTTGTTAAAAAATGAAACGGACAGCATAAGGATTGTTAGCCTAGTATTAGTGAGCTGAAATGAACCGGCACTGGCTATTTTTTAAAGGGCAATCATATGGTCTACAATTCCAGTAATGGTAAAATTAAGAGACATGGCATAGCATTCACTATTAAATAGAATGTTTCAGTATTTATCCTGAAGCACAGTGTTGTCCATGATAGGATAATATCCATATACCTACAGGAAAGACCAGTTAATATAATTATTATCCAAATACATACACCAGTCTCTAAGGCCAAAGATGAAGTGTTTTATCAGTTGCTGCAGTCTGAAATTGATCAAACACGCAATAAAGATGCATTGACAAATACTGGTGATTGGAATGCAGACGCTGAAAACAAAGAAAGATCAGTAGTTGGAAAACACGGCCTTAGTGATTGCAATGATACCAGAGATTGCATATCAAAATTTTGGATGATCAAAAATTTTTCATTGAAAATACATTTTTTCAACAACATAAACAGCAATTACACACATGGACCTCATCAGATGGAATACACAGAAATCAAATCAGTTATATCTGTGGAAAGACAAATGAAAAGGCAATCTCATCACTCAGAACAAGGCCACAGGCTGACTAAGGAACAAACCATTAACTGCTTATGTGTAAACTCAAGTCAAAGACAATTAGAGCACTTCCACAAGAGCGAAAGTATGACCTTGAGTGTATTCAACCTGAATGTAGAGATCTTCTCAAGAACAGATTTGACGCATTGAACACTAATGACCAAGGACTAGAAGAGACATAGGAGGACATCAAGGATCTCGTATACGGTGCAGCTAAAGTATGATTGATAAGCATGATAAATGATAAACTTTGAACATCAGTTCAATTCACAGAGATTTGCGGTTGTCATTTTTAAAATGAAGACATGGTTTTGGCTTAATGCATGAAGTGGAAATGCAAATGAATAAAAAAGTCAGTATTGGAAAACCATTTTGCAACAAATTAATGTCGGTATTGGAAAGCCATTCACAATGTTGTCATTGTAACAATCAGTGAACATGGACTATCTTTTCAAGGAGGTAATTAAAGGTTTGGGTGAGGTTCGCTTGCACATTCTCCTCCCTTTGTTCCTTTGTTGTGTATCATATCTCAAAATATGGCAACTCAGGAAAGGACAAGCTGTTATATATATCTAAAACAACTGCATGAAGAATTAAATGAGCTCAATATGTGACAAACTTTGATCAACTTTTAGTGAAACAAGTATGACTCACCATTTCCTTTGGTCTGTAGATTCCACTCCCGATCTTTCTCATACAGATCAGCTAAGTATTGTTTTCAGATGTGTATTTTCAACAGATGGAAACACTGTAGAGCAATTTATCACATTTACTGGCTTAAAAAGCCAAACTAGTGAGGAAATTAAAAACCAAGTACTTCATGATTCATCCTTTTAGTATCGTTGGGAAAGATGCTGCCCACAGACAGTTTTGGGCTCTCAGATTCTTCTTCTCCCACTAAAAGTGTCTCAACCCACCCTCTAGTGGGGGCCCACGTGATGGTGAACAGAGGAGAAACTTGTGAAAATTCACTAACATAGAAGGCTTGTATGTAAGGTAATATATCCAGAAAGTGTGATTAGGTTAAACTTTTGTCTCTTTTCATGTTCATACAGCTCGATAAACCTTGTGAGCATGTTTATGGCTTCCTGTATGGTGCTTCGAGAGCCTTGGTGGGTTTATTTTGTATGTATGTGTGTCTATTCATTAAACCAGATATACTCAGTGTGAATAGACAGAAGGCATCTTTATGCATTAGCACATGTTTGAAAAGTTTTGTGTTTTCTGGGACATACACACCCAACATATTTCCCAAATTCCATGTCTTGTAACATAAATTCAGAAAGACTCCTTGATTCTGCACACCTCCATTACTGAAAACACAAATATAAAAAATAAAATATAATAAAGAAGAAAGTAATACTTCTTGGAAGGGTGATACTGCCAAAACTGATCCTGTTAAATGCAGAGGCCAGTCCTATGAAAATGTTGCCAATATATCAGGATATTATGAATGCATGCAACAGCAAGTTTTAAATTGGAATGGATATGCCAGTTTTGTAGCATGTGCTGCGCATTTATTAATCTTGCAGGATGTAGCCAAGCAGACTGTTATCTGGAAGCAGTGGATATTTTTCCTACTATTCAATTAACTCTACGTGCTTTTTGCCTCATTTATTCAATGATGAGCAATTCTTAAAACATATTTAAGCAATGATGAAGTATTAAATGTATTTCTAATCGACGGCACTTGGCTTTGGCTTAATACATCTTTGGAAGAACACGGTATAGCAACAAATAGAATCTAGTGTACTCAAATTATAGATGCCTTAGAAAATATTGCTGAAGACCAGAAACCGAAAGGAGATACCAAAAGAGAAGCTGAAACATTGACAACAAAGTGCAAATACTAGACTATGTATTTATATTGGTTATGTGAAATATTCCGGTATTTTTATCAGATGATTCAAACTCCAATATTCAGAATTACATTTAAAGACATGCACAGATCTCTACCAGTCATCAACAAGGTATTTGCATAATTTATGGGAGTATTTTGAAAATGTTGAAAGCACAACAAAACCAAAACTGCCAGATACTGATTATCAAATAGTTCACTGTTACAGAAACTTTAGAAATACACAAGAAATGACAGAAGGGCTCGGAAAGAATGCAGTCGTGTCGGAGATCCATTCTGCACCCTCATATGAGGCATCACCACCGACACACTCGAGGTTGGAATGACAAGGACTAAAGCATCAGACGTTCTTTCCAATCAATGTGCCTTCATAAATAATGTGGATGTACTTTATAAATCAGGTATAAAAGCATCCAAGAAATTAATACATTCTTATTCTGTGACTTAAATACAAACTGCTACAGAGAAGTGTCATAATTATATTCTTAATTGAGAGCTAAGTTTACAGATTCAGGAAAGACAAATCTTACTCATGCAGACATGTATGACTTCACAGTAGAAGATAAAGCATAAAATATATTCCCCAATGTTGAACTGCTTTCCTCATATTCTTAAACTTAGTTCTTAAACAAACTGCACAACAGAATGCTTGTTTTCATCACTAAAGGGACTAGAAAACTCATGTACAGCAGTGATTCAAGAAAGACTCAGTTCAGTATTCTTATTATGTACAGAAAGAGACACTGTTTGGCAGCTTCAGTGTGATTAAGTCATTAAAGAATTCATAAGAGCAAAGAATAGAAAGAAATTGTCTGAATTACAAAGTGTTGGAGATGAAAGATACATCTAAATATAAAATGTAGTAATTTGTTGTAACATTTCTTATCTGATTCAATTGTTTGTTTTCTTTTATGACATCATTTCACTTGTTAATTTATAATTGCAGAACTTATTATGAAACAAACATCAAAAGTGAAGTGTAAGTCACTTAAAACAAAAGTGGTGAATGTCCAATTTTTTGTTGTGGGAGATTAATAGAATTTTACAGTGATTATCAAAACCTTTAACTGACTTACTTTCTTCATTGTGCAGTATGTAAAATATTCTTTTTGTAGAAAATCTGGTATATAGCAAAAAATCTTGATATCCTGCACTCTCTAAAGACTTTTATAGTCCAGTTCATCTCATTTCACTAGAATGGCATATGCCACTTGGGCATTCAGTTGTTAATATAATACAAATAAAAACAAACCCACTGCCATCAAGTCAATGCCCATTCATAGCAACTCTATAGGACAGAGTAGAACTGAATTTCCAAGGAGGGCCTGGTGGATTCAAACTGCCAACCTGTTGGTTAGCAGATGTAGCAGGGAACCACTGCACTCTCAGGGTTTCTGCTAATACATTAGTCACATTTAAAAAGGAGGTAAGTCATGGATATCTAAGACATACACACATATGCACATACAGATCTATCTATGAAGAAGAAGGACCAAAGAAGAATGGATGCCTTGGAATTACAGTGTTGGTGAAGAAAATTGATGTGGTATAGCAAGGACTGCCAGGAGAATGAACAAATCTGTCTTGGAATAAGTGCAAACACAATTCTCCTTAGAAGCAAGGATGACAAGACTTTGTCTTAAATACTTTGGGCATGTTATCAGGAAGGATCAGCCTTTGGAGAAGAACGTCACATTTGATAAATTGGAGGGTCAGCAAAAAAAAGAAGTCCCATAAGGAGATGGGTTTACACACTGGCTGCAAGTGTAACAACGACAACAATTGCGAGAATGGTGCAGAACTGGGCAGAGTGTTTTGTTGTGTTGTACATAGTTACTATGTACATAGTCACAACCAACTCCATAGCACCGAACACTTTTATCCATAACTATATACGTATGTATGCATATACACACACATATATATGTATACATGTTTGTTTATATATGTATGTGTACCTCTATTGCATATATATATTTATAATGTACATCTACCCACATATATACACACACACACACACATATGTACGTGTGTACACACCAAACCCATTGCCGTTGAGTCAATGGAGACTCCTAGGGACCCTTTGGGGTAGAGTAGAACTGGTCCATAGGGTTCCAGGGAGCACCTGATGTATTTCAATTGCCAGCCTTTTGGTTAGCAGCCAAACTCAACCACTATAGCACCAGAGTTTCACACACACACACACACGTGAAACTTTGGTGATATATATATATGCACACACACACACAAACTAGTATATCCCCATTCAAATGTGTAAGTGGAGAGTGGGGGTGTGGACACCACATGTTACCAGTGCTTAAGGTCTTTCTATAGTGACAAGCACGTGATAGATCCACAACACTGAACATTAATCTATTATTTCCAGAGAGTACGCTTACAAGGACAGCCAGTTACAGTCATGAACTCATCCTAGAAAAAGTGCTACATACCTCCTTGCTGAATATCACTGCTGTCACCTTCGAAGTCCTCCCCTTGGGAAGCTATGCACCAACAGCAGTGCCTATTCCATCCTTCAAAGCAATTTTAGAACTCTTTTTTGGGAAAGGCCATCAGAGCTGTCATCCTGCTGCGCTTGATGTCCTGAATGTCATCAAAATGTCTTTTTTTCAATACTTCCTTTATCTTCAGGTTATGAAAAAAGTCATTGAGGGCCATCGGGTAAGTAGGGGTGCTGGCTGGCTAAAAACTCTCTCGTAGACGCCTATACAAGTAAGTTTGTAAACTTGACACTATACCACCGTGCACAGTGACCACTCCAGAAAAAGTTCCAAAATTGCTCTGAATGGTGGAGCAGGCGCTGGCATTGGTGCATACCTTCCCAAGGGGAATACTTCAAATATGACCATAGTAATATTCAGCACTTAGAAAAATTAAATCCGTGGACTTAATTGTCAGATATCATATGTTTGCATGAAAATGATAAATATTGAGCCATATTTTTGTGACTTTATTGATACTTTTAGGACATTGTTTAGCTCTTGTATTTCTGGATAACTATAATGTTTATCACACAAGGACAAGAAAAAAAATTCTTTGAAAATATAAGATTTGGATTACTGAATGATAATGTCCTGTGTTTTCTTGATAGAGAATTAATGAAATGCTCTCTGAAGGAATATGAGTCTATTTGAATGGAAGCTATGCAGACTCAAGCTGTGACTGAAGTTAGTGTATTCAGTAGCATATTCTCTTGCTTTCCTGGAAAGAGCTTGTTTTCACCGTTAATACATAGCATAACTGAGTTATTCAGGGGCTGTTTTGCCCAGTATCTAAATGTGCATTGTTATTGGAGCTAACAGGAACTTGCATTTCTCATTGTTTTCCTGACAATGTATCTCCAAATAGATCAGACAGGTTCGTTCATGAGCAGCCTGTTTCAGTTCATTTCCACACAGAGGAGGTGTACATCAATGTGATGTAAGAATAGATCTGCATATTAGCATTTTTCTATATTAAGGAAGAAATAAAATACAGTAAGTGTGCCATATGTAATTTAGCAATGATTTTAGACCTAGAGGATTTATACAAAAGTCAGTTGATGGATCTTTCTTTCTTTGAATCGTTGGAAGAAATGTACTTAGTGTAAATGCACATAAATAAATTTTATTTGTTATAAATTTTAAAAGTACCCTTATACAGATCAAGTAGTAACAAAGCTGAAGTGATTAACAGACTTAAACCATCTGCCCTGCAATACTACTGAGCAGTATGTACAGGACTGGAATGGTCCATGTGTAAGAAGTCTAAGAGCTGATGGGACTGAGCCTCATCTTCTGGAAGTCTTCAGGACAGCTGATCTTCCACTGACTGCTTTAGACCTCCCACTCTAACCTGCAAACACAGTGTCTTCTCTTTGTAAAGGACTGAAAAGACCAAAAACCAAACCCAGTGCTGTCATTTTGGTTCTGACTCATAGCAACCCTACAGAACAAGCTAAAACTGCTCCACAGAGTTTCCAAGAAGCAACTGGCAGATTTGAACTGCCAACCTTTTTGTTAGCAGATGTTGAACTTAACCATATGCCACCAGGATTTCATTTTAAAGGACAACTACTGGACACTTACAGTTTCAACTCCACTTTTCAGTAATGGGGTACTACTTCCTACAAGGAGCTCTAGTTACTCAATCCGGTAGTTCAGATTTAGCCAACTGCTCTGCAGGAAAAAGACTTGGTGATTTGCTTCTGTCAAGATTACAGTCAAGCACAGCCTCGAGGGGAGGTGTACTCTGTCATCTGGGGTCACTGTGAGTTGGAATTGACTTCAGGGCACCTAACACCACCAACAACGTTTGTTATAAAAAACAAAGTACTGTAGTTTTCATTTTATTCCAAATAAATACTTTCTGAACTTTATCGAGAGGAGATACTGCTTAAAGTATTTTATGATAAGAAATACTATGTTGTTTTTAAAAATAACAAGAAAAACTACAAACACTTCTGGAGGTTCTACTCAAATTTTAAAATAAATAATCTGAAGCAGAATCTCCCATTTCAACTCCAAAATTTATGCCTTAATATCAGCAAAGTTGCACTATCATACTAGACTTCCATTTGTGATCAAGTGGGATTGATTTATTAGTACCCCTGAGTCCACTGTTAGAAAGTCAACTCATTATGAAAGTGCCTACAGATTAGAACCACATCTTTTTAACAGGACATGAATGCTTGAGGATGAGAAATAATGACGTAAGTTTATCACAACGGTATGTTTACAACATTGGGATAACTACTTCTCCACATAGAAGCTTTTTCTATGGCTCCTCCAGAGAGGCCACTTTTTCCCTCAAGAGAGATGCCTTTTTTTTTCATTTTAATCAGCATCAAGTCTTTCATTTTCTTGTTTATGATTTCAGCTATGATCACTGGCAGGCCTTTGATATCCTTTGCTATCTTTGAGACAAGATCTGCTTAATAATTAGTATAACTCACCAGGTGGTCGAGAGAGTATTTGTTAATTACAAAAGTCCATAGGTTGAAACATTTCCCCACCTGTTCCCCTAATATGTCATGAAAATGGTTAGAGAATCCAGTCACTTACAACTGTGATAAGGCAGAGGATGTATGTCATTACCACAGTACCAAATTACTCGTCACAGTGGATTCCCTGGAATCCAGAGTCCAAAGCAGGAACATTTTGACAGAATTACATTAGTTGCTAAAACATTCTTGAGCTGACTCTGCCCCTCTGACACTGTGTGCTGATGGAAGGACATTCCAGCTCAGATACAGGTAAGTGAGCCCCATAACCACCTGAAAGGCCCAACCTTCTCTAGTTGACTATCCCTTCCCGGAGTAGAGCAACCTACATGAGATAATCAATGTTCCAACTCTATTTCTTTAAAACAACTTATTCAATCAGCTTTGTAGTTGTTTACACATGGAATACCCTGATAAACCAAACTTAGCATGCCTTTCCAACATTTTTCCATTTGTCACAATAGTCTACCGTTTCCTACTGCTCCGGAAGTCTAGACTCCGGCATCTTGGAATCTCACCCATGCTCTTTATTTTATTTGACACCATGATCATAACTCAGCTAGCACCATGAAGGGTAATGAAAGTAGTGATACAGGATAACTTGTTTTTCTAATATAAATTTGTAATTAATATATCTGAAAAATTAGGGAGAATGTAGAATCCCATTTTCAGTTTTCTGATCAATGTCTATGATGCTGAGCTATTAAGACATTAACTACTTTCTTTTTTTAATTTATTAATGCATCAGGATAAAAAACATTTCACTTCACTGGATGGTACAATATATTGTCTTCTATAATGATCTAATGTTGTAGACAGTGATATTTGAGGGAACTCTGTCCCTGAAATTCACAGAGGTCAGTGAGAGGACTCTGTCCTTCAGGGAGGTCATCTTATCCAATGATCGGAACTGCCATCAGCTGAAAACAGCTGCTAGGCCCCACTTGGTATAATCATAAATAACTTTATGCCTGTCTACCCCACCCTCCTAACTAAGAGCTCTTCCCTTATCAAAATCTTGACCATAAACAAATCTTAGCCCTTCCCCTTCTAATCAACACTTCTTCCTTATTCAGACCAAGAGTCACCTAATCAGAATTTCCTGCTACTCCTCTTTCTTTCCTTATTAAATCCTAACCCCCCTCACCCCGTACTACCTCACCAAAACTTTACAACTCTAACAAACCTGCCGTACTCAGGAGGGATAGGGTGAACCACTCTCAGCTCAAAATTCACTCTCTTTCTCTTCCAGTAAGCTTCACTGGACTGTTGGACTGGTGTGTCCCTGCCTCTGTTTCGTGCCATCCTCCCTTCAACAGTATCTTTTCATCAGTGGCACATGTGACTAAATGTTGGTTCATTATCATTGTAAATCTTTGGGTTGAGAAGAGACGTGCTGCACCTAACTGGAAGGTTTGTCCCCATTACCACCCTCTGAGTCTTGAAATTCCCTACTACAGTATGACTTGGTTGAAATACTGGAGGTAGAATTTCACAAATCTATTTACTTCCCAACATTTTTAAACATCAAGAAGATTTAATCATTGTCATTCCTGACCTTTGCTCTCTGCCAGTGACAGCAAGAGTTTGTCAAGTGACCTTTCAGGATATTGTTAAACATTTTCTTTCTTTTTTTTTTTCTTTATTGTGATTAAGTGAAAGTGTACAATCCAAATTAACTTTGCATGCCCCTCCCCCCCAACTGCAGCTCCTTCTGCTCTCCTTGCCTGGTGACAGCACACTCTTCTTTTTCATTCTATACTTGCATCTTCTTAATCTTCTATCCCTTCCTCTCTACCCTCTCCTCTCCCATCTAGAAAGAGACCGCTAGGACAGCATCCTATAAATGCATAGAATCATAAAATACCCACACCATACGGTCACATTTTGTGCCTGAGTCCACCCCATTTTTGTCCAAAGAGCAGTGTTTTCTAGACAGGGGTAGCAGCAGGTCTAAGGCCCCATGCTCCCAGGGGATTCCCCCAGGCCACTGGACCATCATTTGTGGCCTTTTAGTAGAGTTCTTGAGCTGTACCCCACTTTTTCTCATGTTGCCATGTGGACTCAGCATTTTATGTCCCATAGTGGCTGTCTTCGGCCGTGGCTGGGCATCGTCTGGTTCTTTTCCTTAGGAGAGAGGTGTGCGGTAGAGTGGCCATCAAGACATACGCCCCGCCCATTGCTTCCTTGGGAATAAATGTTGGCAAAGGAGCTTGACCTGATGATTGTATGTATATGGAAATTGAAGCCCAGAATTCTTCAATGATTTATGCAAGCTGAGGAAAGTTTATGAAGCAGAGTTTATATCAAAGAACACTTTTAAAACAGTTGTCCATTGGAAGAAGGAAGTTGAAGCAGGGGATTGAAAGAGAAGGAAGTCACTCACAATCACCTCGTGTCATGGATTGAACTGTGTCCCCCAAAAAACATGTGTGTAGCCACCTGGCTGGGCCATCATTCCCAGTATTTTGTGATTTTCCTGTGGTATACATCCTAATCTCTGCCTGTGGCTAACAGGTAGGACGATTATGTTAAAAGAAGATTAAAGTGGGACTGCAACACCCTTACTAAGGGAGTTGCCCTGGAGCGTGGCTTGCACTGCCTTTCATCCTTTCATCCTATGGGAGATAAAAAGAGAAGAAAGAAAGCAGTGGGAACCTCATACTGTGAAGAAAGTGGCACAAGGAATAGAGTGCGTCCTTCAGCTCTGAGTTTCCTGTGCTAAGATGCTCCCTGACTGATGGCTGATACAACACAGGGACAGTCCTCCAGAGCCAACAGAGAAAGTCTTCCCTTGGAAAAGACACCTTGAATTTGGACTTGTAGCCTATTGGACTGTGTAAGAATAAACTTGTCTTTGCTAAAAGCATCCACTGGTGGTGTTTCTGTTAGAGCAGTACCAGACGACGAAAAACACCTAGCTTGGTAGATTTTGTCTAATAATTGCATTCCAAAGCTTTCATCTAGTTATGTCAGGAGGCTATTCATGAAGACAAAAAAGAAAATTATAACTATTTTCAATGTGGTTGCTGGCATTAGGTTGATTCTACTTCATGGCAATCCCACGTTTGCAAAGCAGAATTGATTTCTATAGGGTTGTCGGTGCTGTGACCTTTAGGAAGCAATTTGCCGTCCCTTCATTTTGGTGCCACAAGGTGGGTTTGAACCACCAACATTTCAGCTAGCATTCAAGAACTTAAGCATTTGTACCACCTGGGCACTCAATTGTCTTAAATTGAGTTATAAAATAAGAAAAAAAAAAAGTCATTGCAAAGGTGAGCACCTTAGGAAATGTTGTCTTCTTGAGTTTTCTTTTCCACCTCTGTCATAAGGAAGGACCACAGGCGTGGGGAGACTTCGGCCCTTAGCTTCCCTGTCATTTGTCCTCCAGGGCACAGAAAGGGTCTGTGCGTGGGTCAGGATGTGAAGACTTTATGAAGCAGTGTACTCTGAGGTAATCTTCTGTATTGACACAACTCTCTTGTTCTATTGAAGTCACAAACCATTTTCAACTATTGGTGAAAAGTGAATCAATTTATATATTTTTTTAAATCTTGAAGCAATTCAGACTAAGATTATAGAGTGACTTAATATATATAGATGTTCAGGGAAGATTTTGGCCCTCTAATAGGAAAGATGAAGATCACCTAAATAAGCTTTTGCTCTTGGCTCAGCCACAGGAAAATTTACGATAGTCTGCAGCTTTTCTTGATTCATTCTCTTTTAAATGACATTTTAGTTTCCTACCATGGGAAACATTCTGAATAGCTATCGTTATCCTGAAATGTGAGTTAATGCTGGAGTTTCACAGGCCAGACTGAGTCGGTCGCAAATATTAAAAGCCAAAATGCGGAGAAAATTCTCTCTCTTAAGAGTCTCTTTTTCTCTTCCACCTCTCAAGAAGAAAATGGATTGGGTTTAGAAATTCTCAAGTATGGATAAACAGGTTTAAATCACAGAAAAGCAAATATGCTATGCCAAAGATGCACAAAACAGGGCAATTATAAAAGTATGCATTGAAATACTTGCTAATATTTTTCAGTATGGGCTTTTCATTAGTAACGATAGAGACCTTTCGTCTATACTCCATGGAAATGATGAAATAAATTAGTGATCTTTGAAGAGGGTGAAAGTCACCTTGTGGCTCCCCCAAAGAATCCTTTTTATTCCTATTGCACTACTGTGAAAGGCAGCAATCTCTAGGTCACGTCAGTGTCAGTTAGCAGTATTAGCCAGCTCATCTACTGAAATGAGAGAATGAATGCTCTTGTATCGAGAGAGAGAGAGAGAGAGAGAGAGAGAGAGAGACTGCTGTCTGGTTGTTTCTGACTCCTAGAAACCCTGTAGGTCAGAGTAGAAGTGGTCCACAGAGTTTCCAAGGAGATCCTGGTGGATGCGAACTGCGACCTTTCGGTTAGCAGCAGTAGCACTTAACCATTGCACCACCAAGGTTTCCAAGGCTACTGGAATCAAAGTACAATGTATTCTACATATTTATAGATAATTTCTATTAATTTCCTCTTTAGCATTACTTGTATTTCTGGGAGCTTGGCTGAGAAATCATTAAAGAATTGCAAATAGTTTAGTACCCAAATGGTTTCAGTGTTTTAAATCCCAGTGAAAATTAGCAGCACAAAATCTTGGCCTTTTAAAATTTACATGCTAAAGTTACTTTGTTGTCCATGATGTTTTTCCTGCTAAAATGATCTTAGATTTCATAAAATCCAGCAGTGCTCAGACACACCGTTCTTCCACCAGGGCAGAAGTAAACTGAGCCTTTGGTGATGCTCGCCACCAGTGTAGGAACCCAGGGTTAAGTGTATGAATGGGAAGTAGGGCTCCAGGCAAACTTCTATAAGGAAAAAAATGTGACAATGTTTCATATTTTCCTTCAAGGTTTAGAGAAGTATGAGACCCTCACCTCACCTTGTGTGTGTAAAACTGACAAAGGATGTTATTTTCCCAACCATTCAGAAAAAGCAAAACGCAACCCAAAACAATGACAGTCAAAAGGTCTCTTGTCATTAAGAGACATGGGCTGTGTCTGTGACCAGTGCTGGCTCAGCAAGACCCAAGTGTCTGTACAGCACAGGATGTTGCCAGCGGGGACCGATCACACCGGTGTGCTGGCTCCCAGCGTGTGGCCTGTGTCTCTTTTCTTTTTCTGGAAAAGCAGTCTAACCAGAGAAAAGCTTTGCTCCTCTCTTAATGCCCTAGATGTCCTCTGTCCTCTTCTTAAAAATCTCTATCAACTTTTGAGGCAGAATCCTGGGTGTACATGTGAGTGGGCATGGGGCAAGATTCTTTCTAAAGCATGCTGCGGTTCTGATTCAACTGTCCTTTACACAAGGTAATGGGAAACCCTGGTGGCTAGTAGCTAAGTGCTACATCTGCTAACCAATAGGTCACCCATTCAAATCTGCCAGGCTCTCCTTGGGAACTCTACTCTTACCTCTAGGGTCCCTGTGAGTCAGACCGGACTTGATGTCATGGGTGGTTTTTATATCAGGTAATAGGACATGGACCTCTGTAATCTGCTGAGGTTCTTTTGGCCTCAATAAATGTTATTTTATGTCCATTCTATATGTCATTGGAAATCCTGGTGGCATAGTAGTTAAGTGCTGTAGCTGCTACCCAAAAAGTTTGTAGTTCCAATCCAAGAGGCACTCCTTGGAAACTCTATGGGGCAGTTCTACTCTGTCCAATAGCATTGCTGGGAGTCAGAATTGACTTGATGGCAATGGATTTGGTTTTATGTGTTGTCAGCGTACATGCGTGTGTAAGGGAGGAGTCTGGGAGACTGGTACCCATCTTCCTTGCACAAAAGTATGACAGACAAGGTAAAGATCAAAGTCCTAAGATTGCTCTCATATTAGGAAATAAGCCTTGCAGATACCTATAAAGAGAATTTTATTAAAATTAAGAGTTACATATAGAGAAATATTTTCTTCTTCAATTAGCTTTCAACTTGTAAAATGTGAAACCCTCTGATACTTATTTTCCACAAGTTCTTACTGTGGTCTTGCATGACTCTGCAGTAATTCTATGTGGAAAACTTGCTTATGTGATCACCAGTAGCCAGGACTGGTTACCGTCTCTCAAAAGAATCAATGTAGTATATTTTATTTATTTTCTTCATTGTACCTTTATCCAGAATAATGAAGAAAGAAGCATCCTGGGTAACTTGAATAGCTGAATAAAGATGAATATGAGTTAGACCTATGCTCTGAAAAAACGTGTTCGACCTCTAAGGCTGTCATTAATTATATATTTTACATTAATGACATCACTTCAGATTCTTGATTCTCTATTTCTTCATTTCTCAAATAAGGGATTATAACCAAATGAGGACAAGAAGCAAAGTACTTTTGTTCTCAGATTCCGAGACTCTGAGTAATACATTATTTATAGATATAGATGATTTAATATCTATAATTATATACACATACACGATTTTCAATGAATTTTAATTCAAAATATACTTTTAAATTTTGTTAAAGCCAGTTTAATCTTTGATAAATTCACAAATGTGTCAGTCTTCCACAGTCTTAGAATACTCATTCTCAATATCTCTCTTTTTGAGAAAAGAATTATGAATTAGATATTATGGAAAATGGACCAAAAATTTGCCATAATTATAACCAATCTAAACATCTTTTCTGAGCACATAATTCCTAGTAAATTAGGTGGGTCAAATATGCACATGGCAGTTTTGTCTATCCTCAATATTCTGTTTGGAGGGTCTCATCATGGTTCATTCTTTGCAGCTTTTGACTGTGCTTTCTCAGTCTTCTCATCTGTGTTTCACATAAAAGAGCAAAACATCTCGGGGGAAGAAATACGACAATGACAGTCCTCACTGGAACTTGGGTCACCTAGGCAATTGCCCACCCCTACTGTAAAGCTCTTCCATTTGATAGGCCTGTGTCTCTCGTTGTCTGAGAGTTTTCTGCTCTTTGAAGCTCAGGATGACGGAGGGGACCACACTTTGCTAAATGGACATGCACATGCCCACCCTGAATCCTCTAACAGTGCCGCTGTGGAGTCTCAACTATTACCTTGTTCTACAGGGGTTGGAATGGCACCCCGGGGGCTAAATAACCTGTACAAGGAAGCACAGCCTTGGGTGCTCAGGGGTTCTATTTGATTTAAGCATCACCACAAACCAGTAGCCAGTGATTTGAAAGATAAGAACTGAATAAAAATCCAAGGGGGCTTTTTTTTGTTTGAAACGGTTTGTACAAGCCCAAACCCAGACTACTGCCACTGCATCAATCCTGACTCATAGCAGCCCTACAGGGCAGGGCAGAGCCATAAGGGGTGCCTGGAGGATTCAAACCGCCAACATTTTGGTTAGCAGCTAAAGCACGTAACCACTACGCCACCTGGGTTTCCTCCTGCTTAAGCTCAGAAAATAATAAATGATAAAAACTGTAATGTAAACTAGCATATAAAACCAGAAAAGCCAAACCCGTTGCCATTGTGTTGATTGTAACTGGTAGCCACCCTACATATTCGCAGTCACTGAGCGGCACTGGTTATAAACGTAGCGGATCAGTAACTCTGTGTGTTTCTTCTCACTGCCAGCTCCCGTCTCCCAGTTTTGCTGCTTCCATCGCAGTGAACCGTCTAGGTGAATCAGTCCCGAGAAGCGTGACAGTGTTTGCTGTGAGTGCTGCTGCCGTGACTCGGTGTGTGTTCCCAGAGGGAAACCCTGCCCCGCCCCGTGCTGTCGCCACCACCCTGGGCAGGTCTGAGCTCCTTGTCACAGCTACCGCAGTAAGTGGTTAGAACTGTGCTAACTGTCCCGGAAGAAAACCCAAACAAAAATACTGAAATTACATTTTGCCTTTTGGGAAAAGAACTGGATATGAAGAGTTGGACTCGTGAGCTAGTGTGAGTTTTATTGTTCACGTATCTTAATCTGTGTATGAATTGCTTTTTAAGTTAGAATAAATAAGACTGTGAATAATCTGACAGTATTTAACTTAAAATTTTGGTGAGTTGAGGAGCTAACTAGGATAATATGAAACAGAAGATTGTTACAAAAATAGGCAGAAAGCTTTACTAAAAAAAAAAAAAGACAATAGCAGTGGAAGAAACCATAATATACATATATGTCGACTATGTACAAACACACAACACCATCAGATCAATCTCAGCCAGATATAAATGAAAAATGTAAATTAGAATTTTGATAAGATTCCAGCAGAACCTTCAAATAAAATGCACATGTTCAATTGGCTAGTCTTCTAAGAAGACAAAAGTAATTCATCATACACTTATATTTAATAGATCAGAGAATGAAACTCTCCTACTTTATTTTCTTACTGAGTGCAAAACATATATTTAAAAAATCAGTTATCATTTCCTAACCTATTGCTTTCGAGTTGATTACAAGTCATCAGAATGCCATAGGACCGTGGAGAACTGCTCTATAGTGTTGCCAAGTAGCTGCTGGTGGATTCAGACTGCCGACCTTACGGCTAAAGGATGAGCCCTTGACCACCGAATTTCTAAATGAAAAATGTTTATTAAAAGAACAATATTAAAATGTGATTACCAAGGCAATTATTCATATTATAAACCAAAAGCAAAGCTTAACCTATGTTAATTAATAAAACTCTAGATGACTTCTTGGTAGTCAAAATGATTTTTTATCATCGGTCATCCTTGTTGCAGAAGTGATAACCGTGCAAAAACACACGGCAATGATGGAAGGCACAAACACTAAAAAAGAGAAACACACACACACATACATGTATATGTACATCAAAAAGTCAATGCTGAGTCTATGCCAACTTTAGAGACCCTATAGGACAGAATAGAACTGACCCCAACATGTTTCCAGAGAGCACCCTGGTGGATTTGAACTGTCAACCTTTTGGCTGGCAGCCATGGTGCTTACCCACTACAACATATATAATCAAAACTTCATTGCTGTCAAGTGGATTCTGACTCATAGCGACCCTATAGGACAGACTGGAATGGCTCCAAAGACTTTCCAAGGAGTGCCTGGCAGATTTCAACCGCTAGCCTTCTCATTAGCAGCCGTACCACTTAACCACTGCAATACCAGGATTTCTGTGTCATACATTTATAGCCCATCATTTTTTTTTCTGGATAAAGTACTGGTCTGCTTAATCTGTTGTTGGTGTTGTTGCTCTAGAGGTCAGCAGCAAGTAAATTTAGTTTTATGCTTCCAAAACTGGTTATTTTGCATACTGGTTGACACATCTTTTTAAAAATATATATTTCATGTGCATTATAAGGAAATACTCATAAACACAGGGTTGCCACAAGTTGGAATCAACTCAAAGGTGATGGTTTTAGTTTGATTTATTGGTAAACTGGATTATATTGATGGCTGTTACAGTGGAAAAATATTGAAAACACAAATATCTACCGACAATGAGAGCTTTGTGATACATCTAGTGAAAGGAGCATATTTAATAAAGCAATTCTAGTCAGAGTACCAAAATTATGATTTTAAAATTGTCATTGTTACATTAGCATATCAAATTCTTTAAGCCAAGCCAGCCAAGTGCCATCGAGTCGGATCCGACTCATGGCGACCCTAAAGATATTTCAAAATGAGTATTTTTTTCTAGTATTTCATGAACATATATAAGGTACTGAAAACTATGTGTTATATTAAAATGATATTTTATGAGATAATAAAAAATTATTACAAAGCCAGCCAACCATCCAAGTAAGACAAACCTTATACATGTTTGGATAAGATAAATAATTTCAATTGAGCAATCTCATGTAAAGCATCATGGAAATAGTCCAGAACTGTTCCTACAATAAAACATAAACATGACCCTAGAGCCCTATAAGCAAACAAAATGCATTCATAAAAGTGGGACAAGAACACTGTTTTACTTCACTGGGGGCTGTAGGGGAAATGGAACACTCACAGCAACAAAAAATGTAACACTTCAGATGCTTAAGACTATAAAATGTTCACTGTTGTCTGTTTCCTGAACTATAAAATACAGAATTTGGAGGAAATAAATTTTTAAGATAAATTTCATATCCACCAGACACAGAATCCATATCAGGCACATGAAACGTCCCTTTGATTCTTCCGCACCTTTCTCTAAAAAGAGTGTTGGTTAACAACGCTTCTTTCCCTGTTGGAAACTCTGGTGGCTTAGTTACTAAGTGCTATGTCAGGTGCTCCTTGGAAACTTCATGTGGCAGTTCTATTCTGTCCTCTAGGGCCGCTATGAGTCAAAACCAACTCAACAGCTTTTTGATCTTTCCCTGTGCCCAGAGAAATACAGTAATGTCACAGGTAGTTACCCCTTTTGTCATATAAATTGTGATATATTGAAAAGTAAAATTAAAAAGTATTTTTGACTCATCCAACTATTGCATATACTAAAAATTTTAAAAATATGTTTTAGAAATATCTAAATAGTTAAAAGTTTTTAAAATATCTAATCTTTAAATATTTAAAGATCTATCTAAAACCAATGACCTAAGCTTCTATCTCAGGAAACTATTGAAAGAAGATTACTTTAAACCTAAAACAAACAAGGCTGAATAATAAAAAATAAAAATCAATGAAATAAAACAGGTAAACAATAGAGAAAATTAATGAAATAAAAATATATCTTTGAAAAAGTTAGCAACATTAATAAACCTCTATCTAACATAAGGAAAAAAATGAAAGAAGCCAAATTTACTGAATCAGAAATAAGATGGTTGTCATAACTCTCTCATGGACATTAAAGAAAAATAAAAGAATATTATTAAAACTCTAAGTCCCAGAACTTCATAATTTAAATAAAATTGACCAATTCATTGAAAGACACAAACTCACAAATTTCTAATAAGGAAGTAGAGAATCTAAATAGTGCCCTATGTCCGGTAAGCAAATTAATAATTAAAAACTTCCTCAAAATAAAACACATGGCCCAACAACTTCACTGGTGAGTTCTACTCAGTATGTAAGGAAGAAATCACAGCCAGCCAAGCGCCAAGCGCCGTCGAGTCGGATCCGACACAGAGCCGTCTGCAATCTACCTCCAAAAATAGAGGCAGGGAAACAATCCCTACCTCGTTCTATAATACCAGCATCAACTGAACACCAAACCTAAATGAAGATATTACCAGAAAGGAAACTAAAACTATACAACATCTTGCATGAACATTGATATAAAAACCCTCATCAAAATATTAGCAATATATAAATAATATATATAAAATAACATATTTTATATATTATATATATTATACATATTAAATAATAATATATATAAATATATATATTAAAAAATTGTACAATATAATAGGGTAAGCAGTCTGGGTCGGTATTGAAAAATCAGGTAATACAATCACCACACCAATAGGAAAATGGAAAAAAAATCTTTAAAATCTTATCAATTGCTCTGTTTTTTTTAATATCTTTAATTTCTAAGCATTTTGTTTTGTAGCTACTTGATGAAGCTGTTTTACTGTTTTAACACTTGAGTAAATGAATATTTCTGTATTTCAATCTGAAAATTACCCCAGTTTGCAAATCAAAGACCCTTATTCAAAACTGGTTTGATATAGTCACACCTAATTCTGGGCCCTATTATTGAATTTCTTTTATTATTTCAAATAAGTGTTGTGATGCTTTGTAGTTATAAACCACCCGTTAACCAAGAAACTCTGGTGGCATGGTGGTTAAGTGGTACGTCTGCTAACCAAAATGTCATCAGTTCAAATCCACCAGGTGATCCTTGGAAACTCTATGGAGCAGTTCCACTTTGTCCTGTAGGGTCGCCATGAGTTAGCATCAACATGATGACACTGGGTACTCATTAACCTGTTGCCTTTGAGTCAGGTCAGACTCACAGTGACCCTACAGGACAGAATTAAACTGTCCCATAGGGTTTCTGAGGAGGGCCTCGTGATTCAAACAGCAGACCATTTTGTTAGCAGTGGAAATCTTATCAAACCGTACTTTGAAAATAAATGAGTGTAAGAGATAATATTTGACAAAACCTCGTCATCATCACTAAATTCGTCTTACACATTTAGAGCTATAAAAAATTATGCATGCAAATATCCTTATTGTCTCTTTATATGTATCCATAAAGTAGAAGTGGAGAACCTGAAGCTGCCTTTGAACAAGCGCACCATGGTTAGGGCCTTGTTGGAGTTGATGTCCCCACTGTCCAACCTCAAAGCCGGACCACTCACCTGGTGGTCGGAGCTGGCTCTAAACGATGGCTATGCGTGCGACAATAGCCTTTGAAAAGGTGAAATCTCTACTAGGATGTACAAAGAACTCTGGAGCATGGGTGGCAACTCCCAAACCAGTTTCTCCTGACAGGTTTTATAGCCAATGACAATAAATATTTTGAACTCTTTTACAGAAAACCAAATTGCAAACAAGAAGTAAAGAGAAGGAGGAAGAAGATCAAGAAGAGGAGATGAAGGAGAAGACTGCGCAGAAGCAGGATGAGAAGGCAGAGCAGTAGCAGGGTGGAGGCAACGAGAGGAGACGGGGAAGAGGTAGGATTGGGAAGAACCACATGGATCACTGAGACTGTTGTGTGTTTTTGCTCCAGAGTCTGCCTTCATACTTCTAGTTTATAGCACCGTACAGAGGAGAAATTATAAAAAGCAACTCAACAACAAATCAGCTGGTCTTAGTTTGACCCAACATGTGTTTGATGGTTTGGTAGTATTTCAAGTTCTACTGACTTAATTTTGGACTAAATTCTACAAATCATTTCACCAATCTCCTGACTTTCTCTTTCAACAGACAATGTGGTCTCTTCTGTGAAAACAGAAGACTTAATCAGATGCAGTCCCCTAGTAACTGCTCTCTTTTTGCAGTTCTCTTTTCTTTCCTTCTCTCCACTCTTAAAGAAGAGCTTCCTGCACTGGTACTACTTGGATTCCTTCATCTTTATTCTAGAACTGTGTTTCCTCAGGCAATTATCGACTGCTATGTTAGTAAAATACAGTGTAAAAAAATGGAGACATGAAATAAAAAGGACACACAAAATATAAATCTCCATTTTTATTTTTTATTTTTTTGCCAGACACACCACTGATGGCAAATTGGTAAAGAAATAAAAATAAGAAGTTTCTAAATGCTAAATTTCTGTTCATTATGTATTCCCTCGTTGAACCAATTTTGGCTATCACTGATTCAGAGTGTAACCCTATACCTTTTCATTACCCCTTGTCTGACACAATTACCACTGTCATCCACAAGCTCATTTCCTCCTTTCCACTGGATCCTGGTCAGTAGTTTTCAGACATACAGACAGCCAGCGCGCACGCACACACACACACACACACGCACGCACACATGAAAATCCTTCAACTCTACACGTCTCCCCTGTTGAACGTGTTTTGTCTCCTTCCCTCTACTTTCCTGGACAAGTTATCTTCCTCTCGTGTTTCACTCTTGTCCCCCCCTTACAAAAATCTTGTTCCCTCAGTCCTCTAGAAATGCTGATGGTGTGCTTTCTGTGACAATCTAATTGCTAATCCAAGCCCCCCCCCTTTTTTTTTTTTACAAATTCTCAGACTCTTTCATGATGTTTGTCATTTCTCATCCTCCGGTTGAAATGAAGTCTTCTTGGGTGATGCTTAACATTCTTTGTTCATTTTTCTTTCAAATTCTCTGACTAGCTTACAGTCCCCTTCATCGACTTCACGTTTTTCATGAGTATTCTATTTTGTATTCCTCAAGATAAATGCTCAGCTTTCTTAATTTTTCCTGTACATTTTCCCTTAACATAACCATTTA
Source organism: Heterohyrax brucei (assembly GCA_028571685.1). Classification (NCBI taxonomy): domain Eukaryota; kingdom Metazoa; phylum Chordata; class Mammalia; order Hyracoidea; family Procaviidae; genus Heterohyrax; species Heterohyrax brucei. Next base: position 68,907,247 of record CM053162.1, on the reverse strand, counting down.
TATTTTTATTTTTCAAAACTACCAATTTATCTAATTATTTAACACAAAATGGGTTTTTGATGAATTAGTGAACTGCTGAATTTATATTTCTATCACTTATCATCTCACATCTCCTACCTACATATTTTACTGTCTTCTGTAAATCTCCAGGGGCTATGGCTGACTCCATCCCTCTTCTTATGATGGGTGTCTTCACACACATTTTTCACTCTCAAGACAGGCACAAAACTTCCACTAAGTCAGAAACCAGAGCATTATTCCAGACTCTTCCCACTCTGTCATAATCCAAATTTAATTAGTTGGACAGGGCTCCAGAGTTTACTCCTAAAATGTGTCTGATGACTTGTCTCTGTTTCCATAGTCACTATGAACTCAGATGTTAATTCCTCCATGTATGATTCTACCCATGAATCTATTCTGCAATTGGCATAATCTTTCTATTTTTGCAATTTTTATTATGCCACCTCCAGTATGAAACCATTCAATGGCCCACCTATTCCTGCAGAACAATTTTAATATTTCTAACACTGCTGAGAATACAAAGATAGCACTTTTTCACCAGGAGTATACCTCTTCTCAGTCTTTTCAAGTGACTTTTCCAGCATGTGCCCTCTGCTCCACAACACAGAGTGATCTGTTAGTCATCAAACTGCCCATGTTCACAAAAACATGCACCTTTGTGCATGTTTCTTCTTGTTAGATACCTACACATTGTTTTGTCATGTCAAATTTCTACCAGTTCTTTAAGGCTCACACTCAATGTCGTTTATTTTGAGATGCAGGCTTTCCCATTTGGCTTCTTTTTATCTAATACCTTGTACATACTGCTGTTACAAGACATATTATATTCTTCACTGGACACTAGACTCTGCCAAGTCAGCCAAGGGCCATCAAGTCGGATCCGACTCATGGCGACCTAGGTGATCATAAACTATGCCTACCTTATATCTGAGTTCCCAGTAACTAACTCAGTTCCTGACACGTTAGAATTTTTCCATAAGCAGGAAGACAAATACATCTTGACAGAGGACTGGCATGTCATCATTCATTGATTTGTTAGATCTCAAAGGCAATAATAGGATATGATTAAAGATTAAAGACAAAGATAAGCAAACTTAAATCACACCACTCAGGTCCATCATTAACATTTTGGTGTATATTATGGCAAATCCGACATAAGAAGAAAAAGCTCACGAGGTGTATATGTAAAAATCTTTTAGCCAAAAGCCAGCCAAGTGCTGTCGAGTTGGATCCAACTCATGTTAACTCATGACAATAAAATAAATGTAAATTAAAACAACACTTAATGCAGCACCGTCCACAATAGTGAAAAGATGGAATCAACCCAGATGCCCATCCACAGACGAATGGATAAAGAAACTATGGTACATACACTCAATGGAACACTATGCTATGATAAAAAAAATGTAGGTTTTAGAAAACATCTCATAACATGGTTTCAACTGGAAGATACTATGCTGAGCGAAATCAGTCAGTGTCAAAAGGACAAATATTGTATGAGACCCCTCTTGTAAGGACTTCAAAATAGAATTATCTACAGAAGAAAATACCTTTGTTGGCTACAAGGGCAGGGCAGTGAGGGTTTGTCATAGATGAGATAGTTGACAGATGTCAGAATTTTTATTCATTTACAGTAATAATTAAAAAAATAAAACAACATTGAGTACTCCTTTTAAAGCCAAAGTCAAGTGCCGTTGAATCGGATCCAACTCCTTTTAAAAGGAAACTCAAATACTGCAATGAATTAAAAAATCTCTTAATATATTGAGGTGGGAATATATAACTACAAAAGTACATAGAAACAAATTGATCATTCTCTTTGTCTCCTAGTTATCTAGTGCTGCTTTAGCAGAAATATCGCAAGTAGATGGCTTTAAAAAGAAATTTTATTTTGTCACAGTCCAGCAGGCTAAAAGCCCAAATTCAGGTGTCAGCTCCAGAGGAAGCTTTTCTCTACTGGATCTGGAGGAATATGCTTGTCATCAACCTTCCCCTGGACTGGAAGCTTCTGAGGCGCAGGGACCCCAGTCATTCCTAAAGGATGTGCTCAGTGGCTGGCACAGCTTTTCAGAGGTATGAGGTCCTCAACTCTCTCTGCTACCTTCTCTCTCTTAAATCTCAAGCGACATTAAGTTCTGACCCCACGACACGATTGCTGCCCATCCATCCTCATTAACATCACAGAGGCAGGACTACAGAAAAGAGAAACATCATACAATACCAGGAATCATGGCCTAGCTAAATTGCCACACACATTTTGGGGGGCACACAGATTTGGGGGAGGCACACAGATTTTGGGGGGCACACAGATTTTGGGGGGCACACAGATTTTGGGGGGCACACAGATTTTGGGGGGCATACAGTTTAGTCCATGACAGTCTTCCTTCAGTTCTTTCTTTTCCTCTCTCTTTAGAGTATTCAAAATAATCTTTCAGTAGTTATTACTCTTTACACTCATTCTAGTCTTCCTTAGTGGCTTTTACTTAATTCTTAGCTTATTTATAAAGCTAAGTTATTTATAAATAACTCATCTGTTGAAAGTGCCAGAAACTACATCACCATGAGAACCAGATGGTGCCCAGGTACCAGCAATGACTACTTTGACAGGGAAAACAAGAGTGTCAGACACAGCAGGAGAAAAACAGGTAAGCAGAACTAGAACTGTATTGAGACACAACACTTACTTGGCCAACAGACTGCAGGGTCCCCAGAAAACATGGCTCATGGTCTCTGTTAGCCCAGAGATGAAACCGGCCCTGAAACCAACTCTTTTAAACAAGAATTGGACTAGACTATAGACTTAAAATGATACTGGCAATGAGTATGCATCTTGGGCTAATTTTATACATGAGGCTGACTGAGCAACTCCTGTCCAAAGGTGAGGTGAAAGAGTGGAGGGGTCAGGTGCTGGTTGAATGGACGAGGGAAATACAGGGCAGAAAGGAGAAGCATGCCATCACAAGGTGGGAAGAGCAGCTAGAGTAGCATAACAATGTGTGTTCAAGGTTTTGTATGGCAGGTTGACTTGGATTGTAAACTTTTGAAACTCAATAAAACATTTAAAATAAATAAATAAATCATTTGTCTTTGGTTGTTCAGAGGAGGAGACAGATGAATAGGTACATAGAAGAACCAAACCCACTGTCTTCCATCTGATTCCTACTCATTGCAACCCCATAGGTCAGAGCAGAACTGCCCTGTAGAGTTTCCAAGGAACACTTGATGTATTTGGACTGCTGGCCTTTTGGGCTGTAGACACAGCACTTAAGCTCTATGTCACTAGGGTACGTGTGGTGGAAGCAAAAGAAGAGTAGGCAAGGAGGAAGGAGCAAAGTGTGTGCACACAATAGCTGGTAAATTCACACTGAATGGGGAGGATCCATACCCTGTGAATGAGTGTGTTCACAGCCAGGCCTCTTTCCAGTCCTTCAGGGTTCAATGGCTTCTCTTTAGAGCACTTAAAGTATCTTCCCCTTTTCATTGATTTGTGGTGTCTTTTCAGAGTTCACTATCTTGGTACTTTGTTGTCAATCTTATTAAACTTCCATCTGCCTCCATCTGCCACTGCCTAGGGACCCGTCAGTTTTCCTGCAGTCATTTGTCCTTTGCTAATTGCAAAATGAAGAGATCGCTGCCCTTACTGGCCTCCCACAGGACTTTGCCAGGTCTATAAAGTACACTCAAATATTTACCACTGTCTGTTTCAGTGTTTTAAGTTGAAGGTATCTAATCTTATTAAAATTTAGAAATATATTTAAGGAGCAACTTTGATTCACCTCACACATGCTCTTCTTCCACTTAACAATTTACTATACAACTGATGAATGCCTTTCATTGGTGAGTTCTGTTAATGAGTGGTATGATCAGCCTTCCCTCTGGCCTAGTTGTTCTGGAAATTAAACATTATCCCACCCTGAAGAAGTTCTGGTAACTTTTTACTTATTTCAGTGTCTTTTCTTGTTTTTCTGCTTTCTATCCTTCCTATTTCCAACTGATGCCAGACACGGAGATGCGAAGACAGCTTAAACAAAAAAACAAATAAACAAAGTCTGGTTTTATTATACATTGATGTCTAGAAACAGATGTTCTAGAATTTCTCCAAGAAAGACAACTCTAGAAGAATTGCAAGTACATCTCTAACTATAGAGAAAGTTTGACTGTTTAGGCAGACATCCAGATAGCTAAAAGTTGATGATATCCTGATCCCCGCTTTGCATTTTCCATAATGAGTTTCTAACAATAACAAAACCCTACAACAACAAACCAATCGTAATAAATCTCAGCAACAATGTGGCGATGGCGGTGATGGGGGCAAGGAGCTTAAGCACTCACTGCGTTCTCAAGATACGGTAATGAATTGGGGACACTTGTGTTTAGCTATGTTTTCTTTATGAAACCTTCCAGCAATTCCAAGAGTTGAATTTCTCTCTCTTTTATTTAAACAAACAACAACAATAATAATAAAATGATAAGAAACTAAGGATAAGAAGCATTTAGTGATTGACCCAGGTCCCAAGTCTACTCCTTATGGTCTGTGTCTTCCTTGAAAACTTTTATTCTGCTGGGATTTCTGATAACTTTCAGTGAATTTCAAATAAAAATACAATTTTCAAAAGCAATTGTATCACTCATTTTGAGGGCAAGAAATTAAAGCTCACAGAGATTAAGGGATCATTCCATGGTTACTCAATGGGTCACTGTCAAAGCTGGCTTCAAAATTGAATGCCCTGATTCACACTATGGTGACATGACATTTAAAATGTATCCAAAAATTAGGACATACAGTTAAACAGTTGTTAATACACACAAAAGAGTCAAAGGGATAGACTATTTAAAATCTCTGTGACTCCAATACACAAGTAACAAAATATATTAGGCTTCTTATTCAGTTGACAAGCAGAAGTCATGTCTTCCACATTGCTTAGTTTTAGGAAAATGTTTTCTTCCAACTGATACTGATGACAACTAACAGCATCATAAATAGAGAGAAAAGTATGTTTACTCTATTGCAAATCCTTAGGATACTCCTTGTAGGTTTCTTTCCGATTGAAGGAGAAGTCATTTGGTTTGGGTACTTATACCACTAGTGTACAATTGATTCATAAGAAGGTATTATAAATTCAGCAATATCTTGCCATGTCACATGAATATTATACACATTATAGAATAACTATTGTCCTTAGCTCAGTTATTTCTGAAAATAATTGGTTAGAATTATGAAACCTGCAATTTCTCACAGGAGGATAACACCGTAGGGCCATTCTGCACCATCTTCACTTGCATTCTGCCAAAAAAGTGACATAAAAGTGAACCTCACAGCCCACATCTCTAGCAATGTCATCAGATTTCTATTTTACAACTGAATATGCTGATTTCATTGAATTTAAAGAGGTATTTTTCCTTACTGTGCCAAAATGTCATTGTTTGAGAGTGGAGAAGTTGAGTTACAATTAATTACCCAATTTCAGGGAATGACTTTGAAAGAAGAGCAGCATGAAGCTACCACCGAGATATAAATGAGGTTCACGTAAGTCCCAGGGTTATTGATTTATTTGCTTCATAGAATCCACTTCTCTGCTCAAAGTATGTTGAGCTTTTATAGGTCTGGAAAGGGGACAGAGAGGAGAGAGAAATTTACAAGACTGCGTGATAATTTTATGGTCCAAACATTCCAAGGAAACCCTGGTGGCGTAGTAAGTGCTATGGCTGCTGACCCAAAGGTTGGCAGTTCAAATCCATCAGGCACTGCTTGGAAACTCTATGGAGCAGTTCTACTGTGTGGTACAGGGTGACTATGAGTTGATCTTGACTTGATGGCACCGTGTTTTAAACATTCCAAGATTTCTGAGACGAAGACACAAGTAATAGCCATGAGTGGAATTGGTGCTGGGGGAGCGCACAGAGCCCCGTAGTGAGCAGTCTTCCTGCTCATCATGGCAGAAGGTCCCCCTTTCTGTCCTGAGAACCCCAGTTTCCTAAGTCTGCATAGCACACCTGTGTGTCTGATCCTGTACCCACGAAGTCAAAGCATGTACTGCTGGAATCCAGGAATATGTACTTTGGATAAATTCCCCAGGCAGCTATTAGTACTTACTAAAGTTGATGACCACTGATCTCTTGTGCTGGGTGACAGGCAACTAGAGGCAAGCAGACGATTAAACACTTCTCACTTCATAAGAAATGTCATTGAATTTCATTGGGAAGGTCCCTCGCCACATCAGGGTAACCGGAGAGACCGACCAGAAAGGTAGTGGAAGTCACAGGCATCATTCTTGTCTCAAGGAAGGTAGAGACAGAAGGTTAGTTCATGTTACAGGCTTGAGCTTAACTATGTTAAGTACACTAAAGCATAATAAGTATATTGAAGAAAATACATTCAACAATTTGTTGGAAAACATTTGCAAAGCTCCACAGATATATATGTGGGGGGGGAGAGGGGAACAGGAAATAACCACTTCACCAAAGAAATACATGGACAAAACTGAGACCAAAAAATCAGTAAGATTTAAGTTGTGATGGGGACTCTTTAATAGTTATTTACTTTTCTATAAAATGAGGACTGATGACCATGGTGATAGCATTATATTGCATCCCATAGATTATGTTGTTTCACTGATTTCCAGGGAAACAGAAACCTTTATTGGGGGTCTTCATTTAAAACACAGCACGGGAGCCTGATTGTTATTCCTGCACTTTCCCAGAAGTCAACCAAGCTTGTAAGAAACCAAACATACTTCCACCGATGTCTCCACAGAAGAGTTTGTTTTACTGAAAAAGAGGAAGACTACAGTACTTCCCTGAAAATGATGGCCAAAGCTGTCCAGTCGATTATATAAGAAAAACTGAGGAGAGAGATGAGGTGAGAGACAGAAGTAGGGAGTACCAGCGTGACCACACCTGTAGTGAGGCTCTTAGCAGGGGGACAATCTTGTCCTCCTTGTAATATAGGCAGTCTCCTGGTCTTCAATATTTTGAAGTCATCCAACTCAATGGCACTTGGCTTTGGCTTTGGCTGTCATCCTCTACATCATATGTATCACTAGTAATACACAGGTTTACTCAACATGTCTTCTCTTTTCTTTTTTAGCCTGCTATTATTTCCCTAGAGCTGTCATAACAAAATATCAAAACCTAGAGAAACTGATGGTCTTACAGTTGCGGAGGGTGTCAGCGGAACCATGCCTTCTCAGAGGCCTCTGGGAAGATCCAGTATCTCCCAGCTTCTGCTTGCAGACCCAGAGTAACTCCCTCTTTGCCTTTATCCTCACATAAACGTCTTCTCTCTCTATCTGTCTCCGGGTCTTTTCTTGTCTTCTTACCCAACTAAACTGGCTAAGAATCCACCCTGCTCCGGTATGGCCTTATGGTAAATTAATGGACAATATCTTCAAAGACTTCATTTTCAAAGAAGGTCACTTGTAGAGATACAAGGGCTTAGGATTTCAGTATATGTAAGGTCTGACAATTATGTCCGTGAACTTAACTGTTTTAAGTACTACATTCCTCATTGCTGAAACTCACTATGGTCTCTTTCGAAGTACTCCCTTTGGAAAGCTACTCACCGATGCCAGTGCCTCGTTCACCCTTCAAAGCCATTTTGGAGCTCTTTCTGGAATGACCATTGTGTGCGGTAGCAGGGTGGCAAGTTGGTGAACCTAACTGTCTAGTTGTCTGTAAGGGAGTTTTTAGCCAGTGAACAAAAAACTGTCTTGGAACACGCTCTCTACTCACTTGATCTGGCCCCCAATGACTTCTTTCTTTACACGAAGACAAAGGAAATATTGGAAGGAAGACATTTCGATGACATTCAGGACATCAAGAGTAACATGACAAGAGCATTGCTGGCCATTCCAGTAAAAGAGCTCCGAAACTGCTTCGAAGGGTAGACTAGGCAGGCACTGGAGTCAGTGCCTAGCTTCCCAAGTGGAGGACTTTAAAGGTGGCTGTAGTGATACTCAGCGATGTAGCACTTTTTCTAGGATGAGATTGTGAACTTCATTGGTAGTCCTCATTATTCTTAGGGACTTGTGTCAATCCATGTATCTCCTATCTGCAATCTCACTACCTTGTGGTCGCTGGCATATTACTCTGATGCTGGAAGCTAAGCCAGAGGTATTTTAAATATTAGTACGGTCACTCCTGACGGACAGGTTTCAGGCAAGCTTCCAGAATAAGAGACTGGGCAGAAACACTTGACTATCTAATTCTGAAAATTAGTGAGTGAGAAATACACAGGTCACAAGAAAACATTGCCCATTATGGTGTTAGAGGATGGGCCTTTTTGTTTGGAGTCACTAGTATTAGCTTCAGCAGTGAACTAAAAACTACCAACGGTCACAGAGGCAGGGCAGGACCAGGAGACATTTTGTTCTCTTCTGCAGGAGGTCATCATGAATTAGAGCAGACAGGATGGCACCTCAACAACTCAGGCCATGCCACTTTCCTACACGTACTGTGTAGTACTCTCAGGATATCAGCCCACGGGACTGTCAATATCTCTAAACTCCTGAAGTTTGGAATCCCACACAGAGGGTTTGTGACACCCAGTGGTTTCTCTGGAAACCCTGGTGGTACAACGGGTCACCGCCGATGAAGAATATTTGCCAAATTAAATAATGGGATAGTGCAGTATATAAGGTTTGGTAGAGTTAACAGTGTCTTTTCCTTTTCCTGTATGCTTTCTAAAAGGCTAGCTAAAATATTGTATAAAGACATATTTCTACCATTGTCTGGTAAGATTTTACTGTCTTTGATCAGACCAAAATGGGAGGCTTTCTAGGTGTGGAAACAAGGAAGACAGGCTGTGAGCTCTTAAAGCGGACACGGAACAGTGTGATGAGGTATAAACTCATACTGTGCCACAGAAGTTGCATATTTGGTGGTACTTAAAAGGAGACTCCGATAGTGGGCAAAGGAAGGGCTGGAAGATCAGGGACAATGAGTCACCATGATTAGAATGTAATTTCTCTGATATCTAAGTGCATTGAAAGTAGTCGTTGCGAAGCTGTGTTCATTCTACAAGCAATTTTCTATCATTGTATTGCTTTTTTTTAACATGAGAGTACTAATTGTCCTAGCTTTTGATTAAATTTCTGAGCTTCTGTTTCCTTTTTAATATCTTTAAATGAGAGACATAAAGAAGTTTCAGCTACATGATGTATATATATATAAAACACAGGTTACAGCTGTCATTCATGTGACCCTGAAGGTAGATGTCATCTCTACTTTTCCTGTTGGCTAAAGTTTTTAGATGATAAGAACTCTACACAGATACTTGAAGCACTCTGCCTCCAAAAATACTCCCTTTGCTGTAAGTTGAGGAGTATCACAGACCATATCATTCCTGATGAGCTCTAATATATACTTTGACTGTAATGCTCATTTCCATTCTATCAGCACTAATACAACCGAATAACCCACTTAGGTAATTTTCCATCTTTTTGCAAGATGGCTGAGTAGGTATAATGTAAAAAGGACACCAAAATGAAATACAGAACTCTGGACAGCACAGAGTAACCAGGGTAGCACACAAAATGACTAGCATCTGCCAATCCTTCTCCACTATTTGTCATTCATTCTGTTACTAATTTTCAGAGTTGAAATTAGGTGTCATGGAACACATGTAAGGGAAAGACACTTTGCAGGTTTTCTTACTTAAAGAATCAATGAAAGAGACGTCAGGAAAGATGCAGCTGGCATTGTCTGTCATTTTCACATTCTCAGCTTGGAGAGAAATGTATTTTTCATCACTTTCTAGAAAAAAGTTGTACTGTTCAGGACACAGTACTTAAGTGGGATAATTCTCATTCCTTACAGGAAGGTTTCACCATCTGTTCAGATAAATGCACAATTAATCATGCTGTGTCATGCCATTATTAATACACTTACTCTAATATTTTTGGACTCTTTTAACATAGACCATTAGCAATAATTTGGTAGATTTTAAAACATATTTTAGATTTGTTACTTCTGAAATTTTAAAATTAAAACAAATGTTTTTTGAGCTATCAACATTTATGTTGAAAACCACAGGAAGATTTGAAAATATCAAACGATTGTATTATTATTATGACATATGGTTCATTTTACAATATTGACTAAATCTTTACTATTTCTATAAACTTGTAATAAATGAAAAGTACAATATAACACTTGGGTACAGATATACACATAATAGGAGTGAAGAAAAACTCCAGGAAATGATCCAAGTCTCTCTTTCTCTGTCTCTTGCACACACACACTCACACACAGTAGGCTCTGATGAAAGTGGAATTTCAAATTAGTATAAAGGGACAGATTCTTTTGACAGAATGTTCTATAAGTTAGTAGAAAACTTGGTTAAACTGGGAAGAATTAGGTCAAGTGAAGACTCTGACATGCTGGTATTAGAAATATGAACCTCCCAAAATATTTCTGGAGTATATTCAACAAAGTATTCTAAAAGGTTTAAAAATTGTCAAGCTTTTTACTATTATAAACCACTACAATCTACTTTATTATTATAGTAAATACATGTGTAACAAAACAGTTGCTATTTCAGCAACCTTCATATAACATTAACTTATTTTCACCAGGTTGTTCAGCCACCACCAAAGACATTTCCAAGTTTTTCCTCCTTCTTCACAGAAGCCCAGAGTCTTCTGAGGACTGAGTTCCTCTTGGCATCCTTCTCTCTCTTCCCTGGTGAGCATGAGTAAATTTTTGACCTCTCTCATACACTTGTCTATTCTAGATATGTTGTATAAGTGGAATCATACAAAATTTGTCCTTTTCTTCCTGACTGTGCTCACTCACTGTGACATGCATTTTGTAACACTATCAGGTCATTACGAAGGATTTCAAACTTTTATGCAAGTTTCTATTCCTCTACAGACCTTTTGGCTTTAGGAGCATGAAAGATGTTCTTATAGAAGTTTCGCCATGCTCTCAGGGGATATCAAGGTCAATTGGCATAACTAGGCTATTGCTAAGAGAGTCTTCTCCATCCCATATCGGTGAGTGGCATCTGGGGTCTTAAAAGCTAGCAAGCTGCCGTCTGAGGTACACCATATCATCCCAACTCAGAAGGAAAAGATGACCACCGAAGGCAAAAACTACATGGGAGTAAGAGAACCCAGAAGACAGAAAGACCCATGTGAATGGGTGACTACATCAACATGCCACCAGAAGAAACAGTTGGTGCCCAGACACCTCCAGTTACAGCCGTGATGGGGCTACAAAGTTGAGTCCCAGTGGCAATAAGAGAATGAAAAGAGGTGCACCCTGAGAACACCACTAAAAGCCTGAAACTGATGGTCTCACGGCCCAGGAAGCATGGCCCCCGGACCTGATGCTGCCCCTGATCATAAATCAGGGTCAACTCCTCGGACAGAAATGGACTGGACCAGGTGACACGGAGCAACCATGTCATGTGTGCACTTTATGGACCTAAGCGTCTATAAGATGTCATCCTACTGGCCTCTTACTAGAGGGGAGTGGTGAAGGTGGGAAGGAGGGGACAGGAGATTGTTAAGAGGGTATGACTTGTATAGAACAGAAAGCAGGAGTGTGCTGTCACCAGACAAGGAGAGCAGTAGGAGTTGCACGTAGGCGGGCATGAGAATTTAAACCTGATTGTACATTTTCACTCAATCACAGTAAAAAAAAAAAAAAAGAAAAAACAAAAAAAAAATTTCCCTTTCACTGGCTTGCCACATTTTTACTCCAAGAGCTCTTCAGTAATAGCAATTTGTGTTTGCCCAAAAATACACGTAAAATAAAGAGAACAAATAATGTCAGAATTGTACCCAGCATAGATGGAGAGAACAAGACACTGGACTGGAATCAAGAAACTCATGTTTAAATGACTATCCTTGCATCACTAGCTGTCTGATGTTGAACAACTCACTGAACATATCGAGGCTCAGTTTCAGTATAAAAGGAAGGAAGGTGATGTGAACTGTCCATTCACAGGGTGAGTAATTTAAATAACAATGACTTTAACAGGATAAACCAAAAAACATACCGACTGTCATTGAGTCTGGTCTGACTCACAGAGACCTTAGAGGTCAGAGTAGAACTGCCCTATAGAGTTTCCAAGGAATGCCTGGAGGGCTTGAACTGCTGACCTTTCAGATGTAGCACTTTAACCATAAAGCAATCTAAAAATGGTTTTAAAAAACATCTCAAGTGATTGTTTATGATGAACGCTTAGCTAGAGAAAACACCAAACAATCAAAAAGCATACCAATAACGAAGGTAACTAAGGTCATCATTATCTACATACCCAAATGATTGCGCTGTATATCAGTAGCTGCGTACTTCTACACAACTCACTCGTATCTCCTGTAAGTCTCCCTGCTGGCTGTTCCCTACTAGACCTCTAACGGTTGGTGTGATCTAGGATCGGACACAATCGTTTCTCTATAGACTCAGCCAACTTATTTCATCTTTCCACTCTGTGGATTGAAAGGGCACCTATAGGCTGATGGGCCGATTTTCACATCCACTCATGTGTGTACTTATGTGAGTGACTGTATTCCTCTCTTGTTGTTGATACTTGCCCTTTGAGATAGCAACCTGTCTCTTGAGTACTTATTAATCTCCCCTTACTGCGATTGCTGTTACTGTGGTTTGGTGGGTGCCATGACGGACTCATGAGGAGTCAGTCCCGCAGCACCCTCACAACCAGCGCTGCATCTGAGCCTGTCATTCTAGCCACCACATCAATCCCCGCCGTGAGGGTCTTGTTTCTTCTCACTGATTCTCAGGTATTCTGAGTGTGATGTTCTGCTCCAGAGATCAGTCCCTCTTGATGACAAAGTAATCAAGATGAAGTCTTCTCATCCTAACTAAGAAGCATTAGGTCTGTACTTTCTCCAAGATAGTTGTGTTCAATCACCTGAAAGTCCACTGTACATTCAGTGTTCTTCACAACATCACAATTTGAATGTGTCAATTCTTTCTTTGTTCCTCTTTTGTATCTGTACGCGTATGAGATGATTGAAAATACCATAAACTGTGCCAGTTGTAATTCAGTCATCAAAGCAACATCACTGCTTTTTCAGATTTTAAAGAAGTCTTTTGCTACAGATTTGCCTCAGTATTAATAAGGAAAAAAAAAGAGCATTAAATTCATGGCCCCTGACAGTATTAATGACATCAGCAACTAATCCTTTTTATAAAAGTTCTAGATGCTATCTTAATTTTGTGGATCCTCACCTCTCATTTTTGCATGTATGAAATCGCTTGCTAGTATTTTCTCTGAGGAATAATGTGATCCTTAATTTTTGACCAATGTAAGTGCACGTACTCATAAACTTACCAGCCTGGTGGAAATCACAGTTATTACATAGAGCATACACTGCGTGAAGACATTTTATTGCAGTCTAACTCTGGAAGATTCTAACTACTGGGTTGTTCTCACTATGAATCTAAAATTTCAGGAGGAATAGAGGACATTAACCCGCTCCAGCTATTCACACTTGAACCAGAAGCCTGTTGATTTCCCACACATCTGAGGCTGCCTCTCAGTGCCCTAGGCATAAATGCAACAACCATCAAAAACTGTTATTGGATTCCTAGGTCCTCACAGGCATAACTCACTGTAAAGCTTTATTTCTTTTATAATATTGATAAAGTTTAGGCTGAGAAAATGTGACATTTCATTCGCCATCATATAATGGTCATCAATTGGTAATTACTATATTTCAGTCACGAAGGAACAATCTGAGGCTGATGAAATGTGTTTTCTATTTTAAAAACCTATTAGAAGAAAACAAATAAGGATTAGGGCATAAACTTTTTTTTCCTCTCTCTCTCTTTCATCCAAATGCAGTGAAAACAGTAGGCTATCCTTTTATGCTAACTACGTCTAGGAAAGAATTGAAGGACCTGCTGAGCCAGAAACATAAATGGCTTTGACAGCGGCTGGAGGTGAAAACCTGTACTTACACTCACTCAGTGTGAATGTGAGCCTCCATATGGTCAAACCCGGGCTGATGAGTCTATCGGGGAAGGTTAGTGTGTTATCTGGCTCTTCTCACACAAATTATGTTCTGATGGTCGTCATGAGCTCTCTCACAGTTTTCTTTCTTTTATGAACCTTCCCAAATTCTTTTCCCCTTGATCTCCAGAAAGATTTTCTCCTCCTGGCCAATTTGATATGGCTGCCTCTGAGAGCAGATGCCTTGATTCCTGACTTCAGAAGAGTAAACTCTTGCTAAGGCATTTCCCTGAGAATCATGAAACCATTTGGAATTTAGGAGTGGGAGAAGAATCCAAGCGTATATCTGACTTAAGTTAGAAAATTCTATTGCACAGTTTCGTTGTTGGTGATGAATGGTAGTGGCTGTCATTGTTTTTTCTCATGTAATATGTAACATGCACACAGACAGACAGATACATATGTCAGTGTTCTGCTTTCACAGTCATTTTCTATGATCCAAGTGTTCGCTACATGTCCTCTGCTATAAGGTGAACACATGTCCTCTGCTATAAGGTACTGGTCGCCACAAGTCAGCTCTGACTCAACAGCACTTGGCTGGGCTGGCTTGGCTATAAGCAATGGGTGAACTTGACAGACATAGGATAAAATTGCTGAGATACCAGTGTCCTTAATTCCTCTTTCATTCACCCTTTTAGCTTTTCAATCATCACATATTTACAGAATTTTTTTCTATAAAGTTTACTTTTTTCAACAAAAACTGAGATTCAAACTTGCCTGAATAAGCTTGATGTACTCTACCCAGGTCTTCAAGGAGCTGGTTTGCATGAAAACAGTTTTTAGTCAGAAGAGAAAAAGGATCGATCTTTGAGTCATGGCTTAGAAAGACTGTTACTGCTAAACGGTAGAACCTCAACTAATAGCTTTTGCTTGAATAGGGGAATTCATAAGAAGATCATCTAAGTTTACCCTACAGCCAAGGGAAGTAATCTGACAGCAGCAAGCAGGGAAGAGATCCGTAAAAGAAAGATAATGTACAGAAGCGCTGTTAAATGAAATGACATGTTTGAAGGAGATTAAACCCTGGTGTCACAGTGGTTAAGTGCTTCAGCTGCTAACCAAAAGGTCACTGGTTCAAATCCACCAGGTGCCTCCTGGGAAACTCTACTGGGCAGTTCTACTCTCTCTTATGGGGTCGTTATGAATCGGAATCGGCTTGAAGGCAGTGGGTGTTTTTTGTTGTTGTCGTTTGATTGTTGTTTCCTTTTTAAGGTGATAGTGTGCTGAGCTCATACACCCGAGAGAGAAAGAGCTGACTGGGAGAGAGTGGATGGATGTTCAAGAGAGGAGACAGTTGTTAGAATAGTTGCTTTAAGAGGAAGGAAGAAATAGAGCCTAATGTAGACGGAGGAGTGCACTTCAGCGAGCTGGCCAGATGCCTCCTCTTCGGAGAGGGAGGACAGGAAGGCGAACGTGGGTGTGGAGGCTGACCACGCGGCAAGGTCTCGGGGCAGACAGGAGGCTGAGGCCGAAGCCTCCAGGAAGTCTGTTTTCTCTATGAAGAAGAAGATAAAAGCATCTATCAGGTTAAGCTGGAAGCAGCGTAGGAAGAGGCAAGTAGTGAAAGGATAATAAGCAGACTAAGCTAATGAGAGTCAGGTTGATGGATGGGGAGGAAGTGCTCAGCGTGTTGGCTGAAGCCAGAGGCAGGTCGGTGCCTGCAATTCCCTGAGAGACTCTCTCTCTGCCTGCAGACGTATTGACAGAGGGCTGAGAAGAAGGCTGGGTGTCACTGTATAGGGAGCATGAACAAGAAATACATCAAATTTTATCTGGAGCTTATTTAATGTTATTTAATGTTAATGTAAACTACCTAAGTTATGAAGAGTATAAAGAGGTATCTGTCGTGGTGCCACAGTCTGAATAGACAAGTATGTGTCAGCTTGGCTAGGCCATGATATTGTGTGGCTGTCCTCTGTTTAGTTATTATAATTTTATGTTATAGAGGATTAGGATGAGATTGTAACCACCTTACTGAGGTTACACAACAGATCTAATACACAGGAAATTTCCCTGGGGTATGGCCTACACCCCTTTTATCTTACAAGAGACAAAAGGAAAGGTAAGGAAGTGGAAATGTTCAAGAACGTCAATGTCATCTCCCCACATATATTTAAGACCCCCCAAAAAACTGCTGCCGTTGAGTTGACTCCAACTCATAACCACCCTGTAGGTCAGAAAAGAACTGCCCCATAGAGCTTGCAAGGAGTGTCTGGTGGATTTGAACTACTGGCTTTTTGGTTAGCAAATATTGCACTCAACCACTATGCCACCAGGGTTTCCAAATAGACTTCAGACTCCCTTAAAGAAGAGATTTCTACTATTACCCGAAGTCTAAGCCTCAGTGTATCTATTCTTTCCTGACTTGCCTGGAACTTACACCCCTGTTTGTTTCTAATTCCTTATAAAGAAAAGAAGAGTGTTACAGAAAGTGATGTTTAAGATCCCTTTCAGGTCTAAGGCTTTCTGTTTTCACTTTAGTTTTTAGTAGGTTGGGAGTGATGTTACGAGCTCTGCACTGTGCTGTGCCTGTCTGATACCACCCACGACACCTCTGGCAGAAAGCCTGGGTGAGAGTAGTTGTATTTTGTACCAAATGATATTTCCTCCTTGAGAAAGCCTATTGGATGAGAGGCAGGCACTGAGTCTGACAGTGACCATCCAGTGGCCACTCAGCAACCATTACTTTATTACCTGAATCCAACTATGTTCAGCCAAGCCAAGTGCGGTCGAGTTGGATCCGCCTCATAGGCCTCCCTTTTCCTAAATCTAATTTCTTACAGGAAACTCTGGTGGTGTACTGGTTAATTGCTACATCTGCTGACCAGAAGGTCAGTAGTTCAAATCCGCCAGGCTCTCCTTGGAAGCTCCATGAGGCTGTTCTACCCTGTCCTCCAGGGCTGCTATGAGTCAGAATCGACTTGACAGCATTGGGTTTTTTTTTTTTTTTTTCCTTCCTTTGGTTTTAATGTCTTATAATCAGGGTCTACTGGGAGACAGGGGAAGTTAGGTTTGGGAACTGATACTGAACGTATTTCACGAGAAAACAGAAAGTAAAGTTAGCTCCATGGTGCGCCACATTCAAGCAGAAGATGCAAAGGAATGGAAACTGTGAGCAAGCAGAGTGAACCAGGGAGAAGATCAGTCAGGAGAGACGCTGGTGCGACGGTGTGAGGAAGACCACATTCAGTCCAGCAGAAATAGGGAGCAATTCCCTGGAACATGTTCCCAGCAATGTCTCAGGTCCTGTGCAAACCATGATCAACACGAGAGTTAAAAGCAAAGGCTCTGAGAACCGTTTAGTCGGGTTTAAATCAGCACTTTGTATGACCGTTTGCAAGTTAAAACTCACTGGCCTAAGTACAACCATCCAAAGAATGAAGATAATATTAGTTAACAAAGATTAAAGTTAATAGTAAACAGTCAGCACAAAGTTGCTACTCTTTATTTCTAGCATTCCTTGTAATCGATTAGATATATCCAAAATGGTAAAGTTCAATTTCTTATCTCATCCTTGTTCCATTAAACTATGATACAAATTTGCTGTTGTTGTTGTTAGGTGCCGTTGAGTCCGTTCCGACTATGCACAATAGAACAAACACTGCCCTGTCTTGAACCGTGTCTATAATCGTTTTTATGCCTAAGCCCATCATTGCTGACACTGTGTTGATTCGTCTCATCAAGCTGATCCTCCACTCCACCAAGCATGATACCCTTCTCCAGAGACAGATCTCTCCTGACAACATTTCCAAAATGTATAAGACACAGTCTCAACATCATTGTTTCCAAGGAACACTCTGATTTTACTCCTTCTAGAATAGATTTGTTTGTTCTTTTGCCAGCCCATGGTACATTCAATGTTCTTCTCTAACACTGCAATTCAAAAGCATCAATTCTTCTTCTGACTTCCTTATTCATTGTCCAGCTTTTACATGCATATGATGGGATTGGAAATACCATGACTTGGGTCAGGTGCACCCATGCTCTTCAAGGTGACATCTTTACTTTCCAATACTTTAAAGATGTCATTTGAAGCAGATTTTCTTAATGCAATGTGTCTTTTTGTTTCTTGACTGCTGTTTCCATGGGCATTGATTATGGAATCAAATAAAATGAAATCCTTGATAACTTCAATTGTTTCTCCATTTATCATGATGTTGCTTACTTGTCTAGTTGTGAAGATTTTTACTTTATTTATATTGAGAAGCAGTCTGTACTGAAGGCTGTGGTCTTTGATCTTCATCAGTAAGTGTTTCAAATCCTCTTCTCATCCATCAGGCAAGGTTGTGTCATCTGCATAATGCAGGTTATTAGTGAGAGTCTTCCTTCAATCCTGATTTCTCTTTCTTCTTCATATATTTGCTCAGTATACAGATTGGAAAGGTAGGGTGAAAGGACAGTACCCTGACACACACTTTTCCTGATTTTAAACCATGAAATGTTCCCTTTTTCTGTTCACATGACTGCCTCTTATACCATGTACAGATTCCTTAAAAGTACAGTTAAGTGTCCTGGAATTCCCATTCTCCAAAATTTTAGCCATAATTTGTTATGATCCACACAGTCAAATGTTATAACTTTAAAACACAGCAAAAAGAAAAATAACAACAAAATGGGCTCGTGCATAAAATATTCAAAATTTCTTAGCAAATCTTTAGACATGAATGTTCTTCACTCTTTAAAGACATTTTATCTCTCTCCAGTATAACAATACATGTTAGTGACTTGGTAGAGTATAAATTCCTATTTGATTGGTTTCTCATTATTCTACTTACTAGAATAATGCTCATCCTTTCTCACTCCTTTCTCTGGAAGTAGCCTCTCTGATCTCATACACCCCATGCTGTATTCTGAAAGCTACCTTCAGAGGTCCCAACCATAGGTGACTGGTCCATGACTGGTCATCTGGCCCATAGCGAGTCAATCAACTGCCCTTTTGAAAATTTTGAAGGGTGGATAATAAAATCAGGCTATGTCTGTGTAACTAAAATGATAATTTATAAACATAGAAATGACAGATGCCTCTGTGCCACTGTAGAGATTAAGGTGCATGGAAAGCAAGTCTTCGCATTATGCTGAGCAAAATCAGTCAGTGGCACAAGGACAAATATTGCATGAGCATCTTGCTGTAAGGACTTAAAAATAGACTTATGTACAGAAGACAAGGCTCTTTGATGGCTACAAGGGTGGAAAGGGAGGGAGAGGGTTGGTTATAGATTAGACAGTTGACAGAAGCATGGTTAGGTGTAAGCAGTGACAGCACACAGCAGAAAGTGTATAACTTAAGTGGATATCACCATACGCTGAAAGCTCCTCTAGTCTCAACTGAACATTTCAAGGATAGAGTAGCCAGGGTGTGGTCTGGGAACTGTGCATTCAGGGAACACTGAGGCCTGTTGGCATCACTAGTCTATTTCTAAGAGTCTTCTACACCCCATGTTGATGAGTGGCATCTGGGTTCTTAAAAGCTAACAAGCTGCCATCTGAAGTACATCAAATGGTCACAACTTCTCCGGAACAGATAATGACCGAGAGCAGCAAAGACAGGAGGGAAAGAGAGCCCAGGAGACAGACAGACCCATGTGAATGCGAGACTCTATCAACGTGTGACTAGAAGAACCAAATATGCCCAACCACCACCAGAGACAGCCACACTGGGGCACACAATGTAGAGTCCCTGAGGCAACACGGGGAAATGAGGAGTTCAGCTCAAGAACTCTACTAAAAAGCTGGAAGTGATGGTCCGATGGCCTGAAGGATGCTCTTGGAGCATCGTCCCTAGACCTGCCGCTGCCCTTGACCAGAAAACACTACTGAGGTCAAGTCTTTGCACAAGAATGGCCTGGACTCAGGCACACAGTATGATCACAAGCTGTGTGTGCTTTATGGTTCTATGCATATATAGGAGGTTGTCCTACTGGTCTCTTTCTAAATGAGAGTTAAGAGGGTAGAGAGGAGGGGACTGGAGCTTGTTAGCAGGATACTAGAAGCACAGAACAAAAAGGAGGGGCAAGGCGAGCAGAGGGACCTGCAGATAGGTGGGCATGCAAAACTGATTTGGATTGTATGCTTTCACTTAATCATAATAAAAAGGGAAAGAAAGAAAGCCAGTCTTCAACAGAAGAGAAAAATGTCACAGAGACACAGAGAGAAGCAAAATGAGAAATTTAGAAAACATCCTGATGATGGCTGAGTCAGTGGGTGGAATGACTGCTGAAATCCAAGCAAATTCCTGACCTTGATTTTCATGAGCACCCCTGGATATCCTATTAGTAAATAATGCTGTTGCTCAAGCTAGTAAACAATGTTGTTACTCAAGCTAGTTTGAGTTAAGTTTCTTATATTTGCAAACAAAAAACAAACAAACAAAAGGACAATTTCTAAACAATAAACATTTGTTATTTAAAATTTTTCTACTTCCGTTTTAAACTGGAATTCTAGAGGGTGGGGAAAGGAGGGGGGATATCTCTAGTGACCTATGTATCTTTTACAGAAAGATACAAGAAACAAGAAGACAGATCATTATAGAAAGAAGCTACTCTCTTAGCAGATGTATCCTGAGCACCAGCATGGTTGTAACAGATAGAACCTAGTCTGGTTTGCCAGCAAGCTGATGAAGAGTAGAAGGCACTTTTAAAGCCAGCAACCGGAAGAATGCCACACGAAATAAGTACAGCCAACATTTGACAAGCCTAAGAAAAGTGTCCAATGAGTGCTGGAAGCTGGATAGGTACTGACAGTGAGAAAGACTGGATAGAGAATGCCACTGAGGGAAATAAGGAAAACGATGGTTTAGTATTTTACGTTGCACTTTATTTTTTTATAAATGCTGAAAATGTTCATGGGAAACTCAAGAATCAAGTCTCTTACTGTTGTATGCTGGGATCTACTTGTTCATATCTACTTGCCTAACAAGGTAGGCTTGTTGTTTCATGCTGCTGTCATTGTTAGATGCCCTTGTGTCAATTCTGACTCAGAGACCACATGCACAACAGAAAGCAGCATTGCTCAGTTCTGCACTCTGACCACAATCATTTTTAGGCTTAAGCCCATTTTTGCAAGCACTCTGTCAATCCGTCTCATGGATGGCCTTCCTCCAACCTGGTGGCTCATTGTATGGCATTGTATCTGAAAATGTTCTATTGTTATTCAAAAGATTTTCCCCAGCCAATTCTTTTCAGAAGTAGACTGCCAGGTCCTTCTTCCTAGTCTGTCTTAGTTTGCAAGTTTAGCTGAAACCTGTGCAGCGTGAGTGACTCTACTGGTATCTGAATATGGGTGACATAGCTTCCAGCACCACAGCAACAGTGAAGTCCCCACAACATGACAAACGAATGGGAGTAGTATGACAGATGAATGGGAGTAGTTCTTTAATACTGGCGTGAATTCTTTTGGTAAACTTCGACTGGAATTACTAATACAGATATATACTGGCTAGCTAAAGTGCTTGGCAGTATATAATACTATAAAAAATACTGGTTAATGAATATACAGTCAGGAGCTGTATGATGTCTGTTTGGGTGACATCCAACTGCATATATGTCCATGGTCTCTGGGTTACTAATGTTCGACTTACATACATCCTATCATTATGAACCAACAGCCATAAAACCTATTATACTGTAGTATATTACAGATCTGAGGTGCACAATGCTTTGTAATAACAAGCAGATGCTGATTTGATGTGTGCATCAAAACATTGGTATTATTTATTTATTAATCCATTGGTCATTGTCCAGCTTTTGTGTGCACAGGAAGCAATTGAAAACACCATGGCTTGGGTCAGGCACACTTTAGTTTTCAAGGTGACATCTTTACTTTTCAACTGAAAGGCATGCTATGTACTATATACTAAGGCAAACTCTTAACTGACTTCCGTTAGACATGAAGTATATGTAAGCATTCCAATTTATGTAGGAATGCAACTTAGAGACAGACTTGGAAATGGAACTCTTCCATAATCTGGAGACTGTCTATATATAATATAGTCTTCTCACAACCTTCAAATCACATGAAATCGTATTTCACAGAATGCATTGTGACTGTTAAGAGATGCACTATACCTAATCGTTATTTATCCTGTTATTCTAAAAAATGACAGTGTTCTTTCAGTAGTCAGTTAATAGTTGCTGAGTTTTTTAGTCAGCGCATACTCATTTCATGTGGCAATGCGAGTCTCTGATTATGACAGTCACAGACCTTGCCATAAAAGAGAAGCTTGGAACTTAGTAAAGTACAGAAATTTCTCTAGACTTTCTCTCACTCGGAAATTCACAGCTGTGAAGAGCGACTGTTGTCACTGTTGTGTACCTGCCTTGGATTCTGACTCACAGCCAGCCCAAGTGACAGAACAGAACTTCCCTGTAGGGTCTCCTGAGCTGTAGTCTTTAAAGGGGCAGAGAGCCAGCTCTTTTCTCTCTCTGAGCAATTGCTGGGTTCAAACTATCGACTTATTGATCTTCCAGGTAACAGAGTAGTGCTTAACCACTGCACCACTGATGATCCTTGAGCAGCCAAGAGGCACCACCCGGAGAAGCCTCAGTCATCTAAGGGCGTCTGCCCTTACTGCATACATGGTGCCAGAACACAGCCTGCTGGATTTTCCAAATCCAGACCTACTTTGAATATAGACATTTCATACATCTTAAATCTAAAATATAAGTACACACATTTTAATATATGCATACTAACTGACAATGCAATGTGAGATGCATCATAAACCTAGTGCATATGTTGGAATTCATTCATTTGCACAGCCTTCATTTTCTAAATTGGCCCAGTCTTGGGCAAATCCCACTGCTTTGAGGGGTTTTATTGACCCTCCACTGCAGAAGCACTTCCTAAAGAAACTTTACAAGCGGATTTTCTAACTAAAAGCCTGGGCTAAGTGAGTTCCTATTTTCTTACATTGTGTCATCAATCCTAGGTTCTTACCACTATACGTCTGTGGATATTGTTATGATCTGCCATTTGCCGTGTTTCCTCAATTTCTGCGGCTGTTTGACCTTGGAGAGAAAGTCTGCTACTAGCCTCCTTGGGGTCGCACAAAGTCTCCCAACGTTTATATATGAAAAAGTGGAAATCTCTAGGACAGAAATCGTCAAAATAATGACTTTCAAGAAAATTTCTAAGTCATACCCAAATATTTACACAATTGTATTCTCACAGTCTCAACAAAGCAAATTTTAAAAAAAATCATGTAAATATTTTATGTTAATTAGACTCCATCTATACACTGACTAAAAGAAGAGAATTTCAGATCTATTGCCTTCACATCAAGGGTGATAATAAAGGGATACATTTGCATAAACCTTTACAGTTTTTTGAGAAACAAGATCCCTGAGAGTGAGATGGGTTAAACATCTGAGATGGGAAGCTTGTGATTAGTCTGTGGTAACCTGGCTTGGTGCACTGGCCACCTATTCCAGATACTGCTGTGTGATGAGGGAGGAAGAGCGGATGGAGAAAGACAAAAGAGAAAAAAACAGAACCAGGAATAAACTAAACACCAGATTAAAACTAATGAAAACTGGTATCTAAATACAGAGGCCTAATGGTGCCATGGTTCAGGTTATCATTACCCAACAACTCCCAGTTCAAACCCACCATCCTCTCATCAGGGAAAAGACACAGCCTTCTGCTTCTGTAGATGTTTACAGCCTTGGAAATTCTATGGAGTAGTTCTGTTCTCTCCCACAGGATCTCTATGAATCAGAATTTGACTCAATGGCAATTGTTATACTTGAGGGTTTAATTAGACTTTCAAGTATATAATATGCCTGCAAATTATATAAAATGAAGGCCAGAGAATTGCAGATCATTTTTTTAAGATCTTAACCCTATAATGATGTCTATTCCTGCCACCTATAGAAACATGCTTTATCATGTAACTTTCAATTCTTTTTAAAACAAACAAAACACTCCC
The DNA here is from genome assembly GCA_028571685.1 of Heterohyrax brucei. Lineage (NCBI taxonomy): Eukaryota > Metazoa > Chordata > Mammalia > Hyracoidea > Procaviidae > Heterohyrax > Heterohyrax brucei. The sequence goes on along the minus strand of CM053162.1, from coordinate 68,883,317 downwards.
AGCTTAATTATTCACATGCACAAACTGCAGATAAGTAATCTGTGATTCTGGCACTTCATTTATTTATCCAAGGTCACACATCAAATTAAATACAGTATAATATTTAAGTCCTCTGGCTATAAATATTACATTCTTCACATTATGCTATTATTACCCCAGAACTCTGCAGGCATTAAGAGGTTGGCTGCTAACCAAAAGACTGGCAGTTCAAATCCACCAGCATCTCCTTGGAAATTCTGTAGGGCAGCTCTACTCTGTCCTATAACGTCACTATGAGAAATTGACTTATAGCAATGGGTATTGTTACACTTAAAAAAAAAAGAAAGAAAAAGACAGTCCACTTAACTGCCTATGTGAAATTCCACACTTCAGAAATGTTTAATAAAACTAAATAAACAGGATAAAGATATAGAATGGAACAGATGGATACAAGTTGGCTTTAAGATTTTAGCCATTTCTCTAGGTTCTAAGTCCTCACTACTGAACAGTAATATATATGTATTTTTGAATTTGACCACTGTATCTTTATCACATTCTTCATAATAGTACTAAGAGTGGAAGACAATAATCTAGGGACCCCTTCCAATCATCTTCACATAATGCAACACTGTACATAATTTCAGTGACATAAAAAAAAGATAAAGCCAGAAAAGTTAAAAAATTAATTTGCCTTCATAATGATCTAATTCATAGACAAACTAGGATTGAGTTATTTCTGACTCAAGGTGACCACATGCATGCACAGTAGAACTGTTCCACAGGGTTTTCAAGGTCATGACATTTCAGAAAAAAAGAGTTGCCAGCCCCTTCTTCCAAAGCATCAGTGGGTGAGTTTGAACTGCCAAGCTTCTGTTAGTGGCAGAGTACTTAACTATTTGCACTACCTACCTCTTGTTTAATTCATAGATAAAACCCAATCCAATCTGCGACATTGGGAAGGCATGCTCTCAGATGACAGACATGTTTCTTTGAACACTTTTAGAGATGGAGAAAGTAAAATATAGAGCAAGCACCCATTTGAACAAGGACAAAGCTCTGTGTGGTCATATCAGTAACGCTGCTTATGACCACTGTTTGAAGTAACATCACCACATGGTTACTAAACAGTTATAAATGACACAGTTTTAATGAAATTTACTGTGTTAAAAATTTATTAGACACATTTTAGAAGAGTAGACACACACACACTGTACCAAGAGACCATCTAACTGAGAATAACAAACTGATTCATACCAGCCAGCTTAACTTTGCAATGGATTATCAATTCAATAACAATTTACTAAACTTCCTAGGTTTGAAGTAGTCTTTTATCACCTTGCCTTCTTCTCCGTTAGGAAGTTTCATACCTATACTATTTATTTCCTTTTTATTATTCTGAAGCTATTGTCATTTACTGATCAACCTCTCTGGCTCTGGGTTGTAGTTCTTTTGGTTTTGGAGAGTCCTTGCAAGTTTGTTTCCTATGTTATTATCTGCCTGGTATAGTCTTGGTTCCTGGACTAAGGCAGTGGTTTGATGTTGTTTGTTCTCAGACCGAAAGATTCTCTTTAATAATTCACATATGTTTTTACATAGTCCCTTAATTTCTGATTATTTGGAAATGTCCTAATTTTACCATCATATCTGAATGAGAGTTTTGCAGGACATATTATTCTTGGTTGACAATTTTTTGCCTTTCAGGATTTTACATATGTCGTCCCATTGCCTTCTTGCCTGCATGGTGTTTGCTGAATAACCAGAGTTTAGTCTTACTGTTTTTTCTTTGTATGTGACTTTTTGTTTTCCTACAAATGCTTTCAGGATATTTCTTCCCCCATCTTTGGTTTTAGTGCATTTGATTACAACACATCTTGGTAATTTGGGGGGAATATAGGGTCATTGAACTTGGATAGTCAGTTTTTCACATTTCATGATAGTAGGATAGAACTTGTGTCACAAGTTCTTCAATAATCCTCTCTATATTTCTCAATTTCTCCCTCTGTTCTGTAGCTCCGATCACTCACAATTCTTTGTTGTGTGTATATGTGTGTCCCACATAATTCTCAGTATTTCTTTATATATTTTATTCTTTTTTCTGATTTTTTCTTGACAGAGTTATACTCAATTATTTGTCTTCAATATCACTGATCTCATCTCCCATCATTTCACACCTGCTCCTCAGCCCACCTATGACACTGTGCATTTCTGAAATCTAGATGTTTATCTCTTGGATTTCTATTTGTTGTTTTTGAATGATTTCTAGATTTCACTTTGTTTTCACATTTTGTTCCTGTATTATTTTCCTGAAATCTTCCAGTTTTTTGTCCATCTTCTCAATTAATTTGTCTGACTTTTCCATGAATTTGTCTATTTTTTCCTCAGTTTTGTCTTTCACTCTTGAATAGTTCTGAATATTGGAGTTTTGAATTCCCTATCAAGTAGTTCTAGCATCTTTTTTTCCCCCCCTTGCTGGAATGTCATCTAGTGTTTTACTTTAGATGTCTACTATTATGATCATGTCCCTTTTTAAAAATATGTTTTGATACTGTCTACCGTGCTCAGGACATTTAGTAGTTTTTTTCTGCATTTATTGGTTGTACATCTGTTTTATCCTGCTTTTTTGCTTTATTTGGTTACGTCAGAGTAGGCTGGCTATATATTCTTTGTGATGTTCATCTGTGGTCACAATACTTTTCATGTCTTTGTTTGACAAACAAGGCCAGTTGACCAGTAATGGTACAGGAGGTAGGTCCAACGAGTGCATTGTCTTCTGCTGAGAGTTTTGTGAGGCTGCTTTCTCCTTCTCCCTGTTCTCTGATTTCTCATGTAGGTGTGGCAAATCCAGGCACCATGCATGCTGCACTTTGTGGCCAGCCAAGCCACTGCAGCTAGTCAGGAAGCTGCAGAGCTAAAGAAACAGGGAGAATGGGAGGTTAGCCAAGCCAGAATGGGAGGTTGGATAGCATGTATCACTGGTTACCAGGTGCTCTGTCTCTTGTTGGGAGCTCTATGAAGCTGCTTTCCTATGCTTTCTGCCTGCTGATCTCTAATACACATTCAAGATGGCAGATACATGTTGCATTTCCTGATAGGGGACTTCTACATGTATCTCTCCTTGCTCTCTGCTATCTATCAGTTTCTTATTCCATTCAGTGCTTGGCTGAATTCTTTACCTCTTCATTTGATACCTTGAAATCCAGGATTGACATTTGTCTGTGTTTTACTTAGTTCTTCCTGTTTTTACTGTGGGAGAATGGCATGGTGCTTCTATCTATGGATTCAAGTTGGCTGAAAGTTCTCTAATGTGTTTGTATGTGTATGTATTCTCATCACTCTCAAATTAACATATAAAAAGTAAAATGGGCATAACATATTTAGATTTGCATAAATAGCAAAGGGGAAGTTTAACAACAAATGGATTATTAATTCAGCTTAAAAACAATGTAAGTTTTTTTTTTTCTGGAATTTGGAGGAAGTCAAAGGATAAATGTTCCAATGCTTTAATATCTTGGCCTGCTGCCTTTCAGTAGATTTCAACTCATAGTGACCCTATAGGACAGCATGGAACTGCCCCACAGGGTTTTCAAGGAGTAACTAGTGGATTCTAGCCACTGATTTTGAGTTAGCTGTCAAGCTCTTAACCACTTCACCACGTCTTAGACCTCTTAAAAATTTTAAATATAGAATGTCTTTCCTTTGTGGGACTGGGTCTTTCAAAAGTCTATAAAGTCAAACTGGTTCTCTTCTACTTTTCCATAAGTAATTCTTTTAAATCTTATTTAAATTGCTAAATTAATAAAGTAATTTATGATTATTAAAATAAATGAATAATGATTAAAAGTATTCTATTAAAAATACATTTTCAATTAGGTAGTTTGATGGAGATTGTATTAAAAACATGTGAAAGTTGTGTATAGTTAAACAAGTTCCCAGCTGTGAATTAATCAGGGGGATAATGTTTCCTTAGCAATAAATGGGGAAATTGCCTCCTCCATATTAGAAAAAAACTATTCACAGAGATTTTGCTCTCAGTGGGATAGCATTTGCTTCTTTTTTTTTTTTCCAACACACAGAACAAGAACAGAGGGATGAGAAGGAAAAAGATGCCCCTGCTAGAGACCTTGAGTGACAGTAAGGCAAACATGGGTCATCACTTTAATTAGCTTTAATAATCCAAAGCAGATTGAGAGATCTCCTCCTGAGACAAAAGCTGCCAGCTGATGAAAGGATGTTAGTGACAATTCTATTATGTCAAAAGTCTTAATACAAGATCTGAAGTTTTTTATTAAGGAATCCAAGAAGTTAGAGACTTCTCCGTTAACGTGTAAGAAGAATTCAAACAGGAGATGAATTAAATTATTTCTCTTTCTTTCTTTTATTTTTCAAAGCTAAAAGCTATATTCTTGTGGACTAGCAGTAGTAGATTTTGATAGCTTTATTAATGCATCTTATACTTATCCTTTTGTAACGATGCCAAAGCCAAGTGCCGTTGAAATAGAAGAGAATAATTACAGAAAGTATGAATCATTAAATGAATGTCCAGGAGAGAATGGATAGGCCTGTGCCACCTCACTTGCACACTGAAAGCTTTCCAATAGCTGAAAACAAATACTTACCCCTCTGAAACTATAAAACCTCCTGAAATGACAAACCTGAAACCAAGAGGCCTCAATTCACAATATTTCACTTGACTTTATCTAGAAAGGTCAGGAATCCTTGTCCCTCCATTCACAGTATACCATCCTGATACGTGACTGATGAATTTGATTGTATTTTACATGATGTAAGTCTAGATTTTCATTGGAATTTTATCCTTTGTGTTCTAATGGTGCTACTTGTTCCAAGGTATCTCTCTTGTGTAGCTACTTGAATTTTCAATGTTTTACTTGAACTCTTGAAAAATCTTCATTTAGTATTCTGTTATTTATCTGTTTTACTAACTTTGATTATCTTCACCTTTGTTATCAATTAGTAAATAGATACATCTGTAGGAAATTTAATGGTAACCCTGATGTCATTGTGGTTAAATACTATGTCTGCTAACCAGAAGATCAGCAGCTAAAATCTGCCACATGTTCATTGGATACTCTATGGGGCAGTTTGGATTTTTGGCTTTGTAGGAGATTTGTAAGTTCTGGTGGCATGGTAGTTGATAGTCCCGCTGGTTATGAAAAGGTTGGCAGTTCAAATTTACCAGGCACTCCTTGGGAATCCTATAAGGCTGTTGTACCCTGTCCTGTAGGGTCATTGTGAGTCAGAATTGACTATGGCAACACATTTAGTTTGCTTTAGTTTGGATTTCTATGAGATTCTGAGCACTCGTGGCATGGTGGTTAAAAGCTATGGCTGCTAACCCTAAAGGTTGCAGTTTGACTCCACTATCCAATCCTTGGAGACTCTCTGAAGCAGTTCTACTGTATCCTGTAGAGTCATTATGAATCAGAATTCATTTAATGACAATGCTTGGGGGGGGATGTAAGAGATTTATCATTGAAGGAGATTTTATTTCATATTCTTCAATAAAAAGTACAATGAATGGATTATTTTTGTAGAAATGAGCATATGAACAGAAGATCCTAGATCAGTGGCTTGTAATGAATATGGCAGATTCCGTCAATTTCTAGGCTACTGATATAATTTCCTTTTGGGAGCTTTCCAGTTTCATTCTAGTTCACACAAGTAAACATATATTCTATTGAAGCCAATCTGATTATTTTTTTAAATAAATGGTTGTATTAAATGTATCACTTGCCTACTAAAAGCTCAGGTACTGAAAACAGTGGGACTAAGGATACCCATTGCAGGTGTTCTGACACATAGAGCACTTGATTAAATTAGGTGAGAGAAAGCCAAGAGATAGAACACAGAGAGAGAGATTCCTGATGATATTATTCATACTCCTAGACCCAGCTAAGCTTGTAAATTTCACTTGTTGGACTTTCCAGTGATATGGGCCAATATATATTTATTTGGTATAAGTAATTTCATTTTTATATCATATTCAATAGATAGGAATTTTTCTATAGTTAAAAAAAAATAAAACAGGTAGTACATGGCTTCATCTCCAAATTGTAAAATAATCTTACTAGAGACATTCTAAACAATTAGGTAGTGAGATTGTTAAGGCTATGGTTAGCTGAAGGTCAATGGCCACTGTTAGGAAGAATGTGACTCCAGTTAAGTGTTTCTATGGATTCTGTACAAAACAATAGAACAAGATTACATTTAGACTATTTTGGAAGAGTGACATGGTTTAGTTAGAATGAGTCTTGTTTTATTCATGTTCATTACTTCTTTGTAAGTTCTACATAAGAATTGTCTTTAAATATAGTATTCAATATTCTTACATTCTCCCACTATTAGGAAATTGTATTTGTTATTATTGCATATAATGAAAGAGTGCATAGCATCTGGTTGTAGTCAGAAAGTAAGAATTGATAACTTGAAAAACAGATACTAAACTTCACCTAGTAACAAAATGAAAATCCTTCAGGATTAAATAACATGGTAGCATTTTTTTAATAATTAAAAATCTAAAGAAAAGCTTTCTCAACTGACTATATGTGTTTATGTAGTCTCTTGGTGAAGATCAAAGACCACAGCCTCCAACATGGATTACATCTCAACACCAAGAAAAAAAAATCCTCCCAACTGGACCAGTAAGCAACATCACGGTAAGCGAAGAAAGGCTTGAGGTTGTTGAGGATTTCATTTTTCTTGGTTTCACAATGAATAGCCATGGAAGCAGCAGTCAAGAAATCAACATATGCTTCATGCTGGGAAAATCTGCTGCAAAGGACAGTGTTGGAAAGTAAAGCTGTCAACCTTGAAGACTAAGGTGTGCCTGACTCAAGCTATAGTGTAAAAGCTAGGTAGTGAGTAAGGAAGATGGAAGAACTGGTGCCTTTGAATTGTGGTGCTGGAGAACATTGAACATACCATGGACAGCCAAAAGGAAAAACAGACCTGTCCTTGAACAATTACAACTAGAGAGATCCTCAGAAGCAAGAATAGTGAGACTATGTCTTAGATACATTGGACGTGTCAGGAGAGCTCCATCCCTGGAGGATATCATGCTCAGTAAAGTAGATGGTTAGCAAAAAATAGGAAGACTGTCAGTAAGACGGATTGACATAGCGGCTGCAAGAATGGACTTAACCATAAAAATCATTGCGGACATGGTGCAAAACTGGGCAGCATTTCATCCTGTTGTACACATGGTCACTGTGAATTGGAATCAACAACTGGTGATGTCAGGTGACTGCTAGATCAGTCATTTCTGAAGGAGAACTGATGTTCCCTAGGAAAATGGTCAGAAATATCTAATGGGGTATAGAAAGAGAATATTTGAAATTATATATATATACATATATATATAAAATACAGTATTTTTAAGAGTATGTTGTTTGTGTCATTGAAAATAGACTAAATTATGATGTGGTAACAAACAACACTAAAATTTCAATGAATTAACACCGCAAAATACATTTATCTCACACACAGCACACCTAGACTGAGGGCTTTATTCCACTCAGTTAACTCATAGACCCTGCTGCACCATAATGAACAGGTGGCTTCTTCTACTGCAAAATCCTGTCATGAGAGCAACAAGAGAATTCTGCAGGTTGTTTTATTGCTTTACTTCTTGGAAAGCCTGTTGTTGCTGTTAAGTGCTGTTGAGTTGGTTCTGACTCATAGCAATCCTACTCACAACAGTACAAGACACTGCCCGGTCCTGTGCCCCACCCAAAATCACTTTTATGCTTAAGCCCACCATGTCAACCCACCTTGTTGAGGGTCTTCCTCTTTTCTGATGACCCTCTACTTTACTAAGCTCTGTAAAGCCTAGTTGTGTGAATCGTAAGAAGGAACCAAACACTGGTGATCATTTGTAATACTTGGTACAGAGTGTGTTTGTTAAATATATAACATAGATAGAGAAACTAAAATGTGAATGATTTTCAAAGGATAAATGTGCAGAATATATGCTCTAAAATTTTTCTTGGCGTTCTTTGTGTAAACCATTAAGTCATTCTTGAATTCTTTCTTTATGTTACACTTTTTATGTTTGTTTTCTTTGTCAGCTTTGGTTTGCCCTCTGTCATTTCTGCAGCTTCTTCTGTGTTTTCTAGTTTGTAGGCAGCCTAATTTTTCTAATATTTCCTATTCTTAGCTTCTGGCATTGTAAGTGATGTGTTAAACATACGAGCTGAGCTCAGTCATTTGCTAGCAACAATCCTTACAACACAAGGCTGAAAGGGGGGAAAATGAATGTTTCACATGAGCGTAGAGTACAACAATCTATCAAAATATGATAAAGGCACCACCCAAGCGTGGATCAAGGGGCCAAGAAGTGTTCCTTTGCAGCGGAGCCTTGCACATACCGGCAGACCAGGACAGAAATGTTGTTCATCAATTTATCTTGCCGATGATAGTGTTCCAGTCAATATGAAACTTTAATGTTTTTTTAATAGTACCAGAGGTATCCACTTTCCTGTGACTACTGAAAACACACATGTTTATCGATGCTTTTGTTAGGTGCTGTCAAGGCGGTTCTAATTCATAGTGACCTGATGCACAACCAAATGCCGGCTCTTGTGCCACGTCACGAATGTTTTTATGCTTAACCCACTGCTGCAGCCACCGTGTCAGCCCACTTTGTGAAGGGTCTTCTGTTTTGCGCTGACCCTCCGCTCTGCCAAGCATGAGGTCCTTCTCCAGCAACTGATCCCTCCTGACAACGTGTCCAAAGTATGTAAGATGAAGTCTAGTCATCTTCCTTTCCAAGGAGCACTCTGGTTGTACTTCTTCCAGAACAAATCTGTTGTCTCTTTTGATAATCCATTGTACATTGCCTGGTGCTACAGTGCTTAAACTATTCGTCTACTTAACCCAGAGTTCAGCCATTTCAATTCACCTGTCTTTTGGTGGGAGACAGATGCATCAGTGTGCTTTTGTAAAGATTTACATCTGGAGAAACCGTAACTTGAAAAGTGGAACCATGAGAAGGACAAAGGGGAAATGATAGCAGATAATTGAGACAGCAAAGTATTAGCACCAACATTAATAACTGTTGACTATTTATTCTTACCATTGACATAATTTAAAAAATATATCTAATAATGGTTATATGATAGGTCTTCCTTATTTAGTTTTAGGGAAATGAATCTCTGATGGACCTTGAGCATTTCAGCAATTTCTTAAGAGGTGTCGTAGTCATCTACTGCTGCTATAGCAGAAGTGCCACAAATGAGAGGAGAAGTTCATGTTGTCACAGTTTAGAAGGCTAGAAGTCCAAGTTCAGGGGTCTGGCTCCAGGGCAAGTCTTCATTCCTTTCCAGCTTGTTTCTTGGTGCCTTGGAGGTGTCACGTGGTGTGACATTTATCTTCCCACATCTCCACTTGCTTGTTTTGCTGTTTGTTCAATCTGTTCTTTATTCCAAGAGAGACTGACTTAAAACATTCCCTTCACTAATACTACCTTACTAGCATAACAAAGAAAACCCACTCACACATGGAATTGTAATCACAGATATAACCCCAAAACCCAAATCTGATGCAGTCCATTGAGTTAATTCTAACTCAGGACTTCCCTACAGGATGGAGTAGAAGTGACCCAGAAGGTTTCTAACAAGCAGCTATTGGGTTCACATTGCTATACTTTTGATTATCAGCACCAAAGTTTTTCACCACTGCATCACCAGGGCCCACAGGTCTAAAATACCAAACCCACTCCTATCGAGTTGATTCTGACTCACAGAGACCCTATAGGACAAAGTAGAACTGCCCATAGAGTTTCCAAGGAGTGCCTGGCAGATTTGAACTGCTGATCCCTGGGTCAGCAGCTGTAGCTCTTAAGCACATTACTAGGGTTTCTGTCGTCAGTATAGGGGTTAGGATGTACAGCGAATACTTTAAGGGGACACAATTCAATTCACAAGAATAGATAAGTTAGAATGCAATGCACTAGTTATTCTTTGCAAGGGCAAGTTTTCAAAGTATTTTTTTTTTTTTTAATTTTCTGGGCAGTGTGGAGAAATTAGATAACAAGCTCTACAAAGAACAGGTTACTATACAAGCACAAAATCCCCCCAGCTGTGTGTTCCTCTCCTGTATTACAACCTTTCTCATGTTGAAGCATTTATGAAGGGTTGTTTGCATTTTCCCAGTAGGAGGCTGGAGGGCAGAGAGAACTGATGTGAGCCAACACTAAGTCCAGTTATCCCGAGTAATCAAGCCCTTTGTCTCCGGCTAAGAGCCTCACAACTTGTGCCAGCATTCTTGAAACTGGGGGTGCTCGTCTATTAGCTTGTAAATTGAGTAAAACTTCACATGCTACAAAGTTCTTGGTGTTGGTTAACCACAAAAATATGAATTATTAGTTTTCCAAGAAGCAACCAAACTTTAGGAATTGTTTAAATACTTTACAATTTATATACAGAAAATACAGTGCATTACTATACAAACATGGTACTTGCAATAAAGAAAAATCATCTAAAAACATTACATAACAGTTCACTGTCTGTCAGAAGTAGAAAGACAAGCAAAATCGATTTCCCCATACTATCGACAATAACATAAAAGAAGTTGTTTTTTTTTTTCAGAAAAAGTTTGGAAACTATTTTATGGCATTCCATCCAAGTTAAATGATCACCTTCCCTAACTAATAAAATGAAATCTTTGCTCAAACCCTTTCCTGACAGTTTGATTTAAATCAAGAGGAGAATTCCAAACGTAGAGCTCAGAGTTAAATCTAATAACTGACAAGTCTGTTGTATTATAAGACTTGAGACTGTAAGGAGAAATATGATGCAAGACTCTGAACTTTTAAATTTGATAGCTTGGTATATGGAAGTGAAGTTCAGAGAAGTATAAAACAGAGTGAAAAGGAAGGAATGGTTCTGAATATAAAGAATACCTAGATTATTTTGTTTCAATGTTTTTTGTGAATTAAACTTGCATACATTTGAAATGTAGATTAGTCAAGTGTAATGTATTGAATGCACTTCTTTGAATTTGAAAGAATTCAAAATGCTTATGGTTATGAATGCTGGTCTACACAGTGGAGTGACTTTATGTGGACTCCCTTTCCTCCTTGGCTGTAGCTACACGACAACGAGAGTTAAAGCACTGCTGCACTACCCTGATGTGCCCATGAAAACGGAACCAAAACTCAAATCATTCAATAAAGCTTGAAGCAACAGTTCTGTAAAGCTACTGATCAAAAGCAGGTAGAAGCATTTTGAGGATTTACTGTGTATAAGAAAGAACGCTATGGCTTGCCATTATGTGGCAAATGGTAAGATCTTAAAACACCATACTGGGGCAAAGTTTCCCCATTTACTTAACTAAATGTTAAAAAAGAAAAAAGAAAGAAAGAATAAGGTAAAATCATTGCCTCAGTCTGCTGCCAACTGGGACCAGGGTAAGCCATGCAGAACCGGAAATGATCTCTAAGGATGAGAGCCTTGAAACTCCCCTTTCAGAACTGATTTCTAAGTGCAGGATCCCACTTTGCAGAGTGGCAGCTGCCAGGTGGAACATAAAGAAAATAAATGTGCACACACATGTACACCAACACCTCTTTGCAAAGAATTGCCATATTAAGTTCTTCAGAGATATAAGACAAACTAATAACTTTAAAAATAGCCAAAAAAAAAAAAATTCAACAAAGAGAATTAACTTAGGAGGATATTCAGATAATACAGCAATCTTCTGGAAAGAACGCTAACGTGAATCTCCTTAAACTACTCAGAGAGATAAAGGAAGAGATAAAGTCCACAAGCCACCAACAGGAAATTACGAAACGCAAAACAGGTAGATACAAATCAGCCAAGAGTGAGGTATTTGCGCACCAATTAGAAATCCTGGAAATTAAAAACTGTTATCATAGAAAAAGACAAAGACTGTGATCCTTTTTGGACGGGCCCCAGGAGTAGAGAAAGCTGTTGAACAGTATCACGATGAAGAAGAAAAGGCCAAAATGGGATCAGAAAAAAGCTAAGAAAAATGGAATATAAGCTGAAATGTTTCAAATTAGAAATAGGGAGAGTTTCAAAAGAAAAAAAATGAGACGAAAATGATGGAGAGGTGCTGTGTTAAGAAATCGCGTCTGAGTGGTTCTCTGAATCAGTGAGCGACACGACCACCAAGCACATAGACGGAGAGTATTGATGAGGAGAAGCCAATGAATAAATAACCACACACCTAGGCACACAGTGAAACCGCCTGACAAAAAGATACAAATAACTCTTCAAAACAGCTAGGGAGAAAAATCTGAAGGTTCACAAGTAGATCACGAGTCTTCTGACAGAAACTCCAAAAGTTCATGGATATTATTTTCAAAGAGTTGACAGAAAATGACAACTACCTTGACTTTTCTTGTAGTCGTTACAAACTATGGATAACATCGGTAGGAATGGACATTCCAGAAGACTTAGTTGTACTCATACAGAATTTGTACACAGATAGAGAAGTAGTTGTTCAAGCAGAACAAAGGGATAATGCACGATTTACAATCCGAAAGGATGTGCAGCAGACTTGTACCCTTTCACTGCACTTCTATAACCTGTGTGGAGCAAATAGTATGAGAAGCTGGACTAGATGAAGAAAGGGGTGTCAGGATTTGAGGAAAATTCATCAACAACCTGTAACATGCAGATGACACAATCTTGTCTGTTGAAAGTGAACAGTATTTGAAGCATTTATTGATAAAGACCAAACACTGTAGCCTTCAGTGTGGATTACACCTCAACAGAAAGAAATAACATTCCTCACATCATATTAAAGTTGTCAAGAATTTCATTCTTTTTGGATCAACAATCAATGCCCATGGAAGCAGCAGTCAAGAGATGTAAGAATATATTGTATTGGGCAAATCTGTTACAGAAGACCTCTTTAAGGAGTCAAACAGCAAAGACATCACTTTGATGGCTAAGATGGGCTTAATATAAGCCATGGTATTTTCAGTATCCTCATATGAATGTGAAAATTACACAATATAAAAGGACGACTGCACAAGAATCAATATAGTTGAATTGTGGCATTGGCAAAGAAGAGTATATACACCACAAACTGGCAAAAGAAGGAATACATCTGTTTTGAAAGAGGTACAGCCAGTGTTCTCAGAGGAGTGGGTGGTGAGACTTCGTCTTGCTTATTTTGGACATGTTATCAGGGGGACCCATGACATGCTTAGTAAAGCCAGGCTCTGAGAAAAAAAGAGGAAGACTGGGAAAAAAGGAAATGAGCACAGTGGCTGCAAAATGGGATTGAAATGAGTAATTACTGTGAGCAATAGTTGTGCAATATGCCATGGAGACCCTGGTGGTGCAGTGGTTAAGTGCTAAAGCTGCTAACCCAGAGGTCTGCAGTTCAAATCTGCAGTTCAAATCCACCAAGCTCTCCTTGGAAACTCTATGGGGCAGTTCTACTCTGTCCTATAGGGTCACTATGAGTCAAAATTGACTCAATGGCACTGTTTTTTTTTTTTTTTAAACATAGTGTTACTGAGTCAGAGCTGACTCAAAGGTATTCACAATAATGTTAAACTACAATTTACCAGAGTGTTTCAAAACACACGTTACATTTCATTTGTTCACCATGAATGTATGTTCAACAAAATTAACTGCTTAAAGACACAGTTCATTCACAAGAAATATGAACCCAGAGAAAAGATTCTGATATTAGGAGCCAAGATAGCTGAAAAACTTGGAAAAATAAGTAAACAAACAACTGTGCTTTTCAAAAGATAGATTTAAAGATTAAATAACATTAATTTAATACTTAATATAGGCGGGGGACTCCAGAGATTGACTGAAGTATAAAAAGGCCATTGTCTGGTTTAGGAATAAAGGTGTTGCAAATAGAAAAGCTGTCTCTGACTTTTCTGGGCCAACTTTAACTCTAAATGTAAATATCCTCTCTGATACTAATTACAACTACAAGTATCTTCTCCGTCTGATCTTCACCAGCAGAGCTTGGCCAGCTATCACAAATCAAAGGTCATAGTCTTCTAAATTGCCAAGTCTGCTCAAGACTTCAGCCATGAGACACAGGTACCCATGACACTATCATCTGTGTCCTGCTGCCTAACATTTTTGGGGGTCCTTCTATGTCAGGATACAAGCTGTAAGTACAGGGAACCCATCAATATTTTATTTATGACCAACTGCCTATAAATGTAGGGATGCTCATTCACCTCTTGGGGCTGCTAATTTGCCAGAATGACTCAGAACTCAGGAAAACACTCTACTTACTATTACAGTTTCATTAGAGCAAAAAGATCCAGACAAATGAAGAAGCACACAGGATGAGGTTGGCGGGATTCCAGTGATGGGTAGTTTTATGTCAGCTTGGGTAGACTATAGTGCCTAGTTGTTTAATCAGATACCTGTTTAGCTGTTGTTATGAATTATTTGCAGGTGATTGTCTCAGGGTTTAGATACGCTTCAAGGGGAAGACATTCTGAAAGAAAGGCCAGAAATCTACTTCCAAAAATCAGCCAATGAAAACTGTATGGATGACAACAGTTTAATCCTGATTTTCGCAGATTTCCATGATTCTGGGCTGACTTGACAGCAATTAACAACAATAGCAGATATTTCAATCTGAACGCGTTAAGTGGAGCATGTCACTCTGTAATGGGAGTGGCTCACATCCAGTCAGCTGAAAACCTTAAGAGCAACATAGTAAGTGCTCTGAGACAAAAGTCTTCCTCTAGACTCTACATACTTGTGGGAGTCAGAATTCCTTTTCTTCCCCACTACCTGGACCACCAGTTTTGAGACACAAGATTGTCAGAATCATCAGGTGGTCTCCTGACCTGGAGGTTTTATTCTTGGCAGCTCACGTGATTGCCTTAACCAATTCTCTAAAAGTAAACTTCCCTATATTACTGATTCTGTTTCTTTAGTGAACCCTAAGACAGATTTTGGTACCCAGAATGTCTCTGGAGAAACAGAATTTCATAGATGAGTTTTCTAAATTTGTTTTGGGGTTTCTTTGATTACTTCTCAAATCCAGTTAAAGACACTAGCAACTCTATTTCCAGAAGTAATGAGGGTGCCGATAGCCCATTGCATGAAGTGGCAGTACAGATATGTGAAATGTCACCACAGAATATGCTTAATCAAACATTTATGAGACTAACTACTCTGAGCAATCAGTATTTGATACCTTAAAACATCTCGTCAAACTATTGAACATAATGACATAGGCTGGTTGCTCTTAACTTCCCTGGGCAAATTAGGTAAATAAAAGGATCAACTCAGTACTTGAAATTCTCAGCAAAAGTGTTGTACAGAGGCCACACAAGCCGCTATGTGTGCACGGAAAGTAAACGTGTCCAGTAACCGAAAGTTGAAATTCCTG
Source organism: Heterohyrax brucei (assembly GCA_028571685.1). Classification (NCBI taxonomy): domain Eukaryota; kingdom Metazoa; phylum Chordata; class Mammalia; order Hyracoidea; family Procaviidae; genus Heterohyrax; species Heterohyrax brucei. Next base: position 68,867,966 of record CM053162.1, on the reverse strand, counting down.
AGAGATAAACTCAGTCTCATTCCAAAATGTTAGAATTACAAAACAAATAGATTTTCAAACTTGCAAAGAGATTAATGTTAAAGTGAAAGCATTATTTGGGAAGAAATGAGAAGATGGAAATTAGAATGGGGACATATAAGCAGATACTGATCCAGCAGGAACCACTAAGCTCATAAATTCTGCTAATGCTTCAAAACCAGTAGGAGCAGCTCTTCTACCAATGTATGAAGAGATTAACCCAGCTTTGTCTGAAGAAACTGTTAGGGTTGCTTCTCAGGAAGCTGCCTTAAAATATAATCCTGATTCTCCTCAGGAGCCAATCACAATACTTGCCTTTGCTTCTAGACTCATAACTAGACATAAGTCCCAGCCAGCCCTCAAGATAAGGATGCAGTGTAAAATATAAGGAGATGTGCTACCCTGCAAAGTCACTACATAGTTTTCTAATCTTCACAACAGAAATCTGGGGAATTGGTGTGGGGATGGATATTAAGGGTATAAGCTAATGAGAGAAGGAGGACACATTTGGATCAGGAAAAATTTATTCATATGAGTCCACTAAGCAGTGTAGTGGGTTACGTGCTACCACTGCTAACCACAAGGTCGGCAGTTCAAATCCACCAAGTGCTCCTTGAATTCTCTGGGGGTCAGTTCTATCCTGGCCCCTAGGGTCTCCATGAGTCAGATCCGACTCAACGGCACTCAGCTTTGGCTTAAGCAGAAGATGAACACTCAGTATTTAAGCTAGAGTGACTAGAAAGGAATCCAGCCATTTATTTAGTTGGTTGGTTGAAACATACATCAGAAAGTGGCTTATATAAATGGAAATAAAATACCAGGACTGCCTTGGTATGTTTTAGATGATGAAATTTAAAGTTTAGGGAGATTGGAATGTTAGAAGAGATTTATCATGTCACACCCACCTACCCACTGTGGGAGTGTCTAGGGGTCACATCTTTTACCATGAATTTGTGAAGGCAGCTTTGACATCCTCAAAGGACACTGTGATCACACTTCTCTGTAGCTCAGACATCACAGTGGAGACTGCTACCACTAAACTGAGAAACTTAAACTCAGTGGGGATGATTGATGAGAGCCTAGCAACATTTACTTGTCAAAGCCCAGGTAATGTGGTTACCATTATGAACAACACAATCAAATCAGTAAACAGAGTAACTTGACTCAAAGAGACCTCTACTAGTGACTAAGCCATCACGGTGTCCCTAGGAGTAAAATAAGATGGAACATCTCCTACATTTTTTCTTGATGTGTATAAGCAGAAGAGTTCTAGGTCAAGGGAACAAAAGCCTAACTTGAATCATCAAAACAGGAAATTGTAGTATCTCCATCGATTCCCAGACTCAAGCCAGCAAACAGACCCATACCCCCTTCAGTGAAGCAAGGCTGGCTGCCGTTGAGGAAGGATGACACTATACTGCCCAAAACACACACTGTTAATCTTTCTCCCAATCTCCTCCAAAAGCACATATCACCTTTAAACAGGGTGACTATGGATTAAGGAATACGAAATAATCAAATATTTTAGAGATTACTGGGTACTAGCTCTGAACTCACGCTAATCTCGAGAGACCTAAAATCTCATTGTTTCACCAGTCAGAGAAGTTTTGTATGGAGGTCTGGTGACCAGTATGTTTGGGGATCAGGATTACCTCACAGTGGGTCCAGTTGGTTCCTGAGCACATCCTATGACAATTTCCACAGTTCCAGAATGCATAATTGGAACAGACGTACTAATCAACTGCCAGAAGCCCCACATTGGTTCCTCAACCAGTGGAGTGAGAATTATTTTGGTAGGAAACCCCAAGTCTTAGAAATGCCTATATCTGGGAAAATAGTAAACCAAAAGCAATGCCATGTCCTTGGAGGGACTGCGTACATTAGTGTGACCAAGGACTTGAAGAATGCAGGGCTGGTGACCGTCCTTCAACTCAGCTTTTTGGTCTGTGCAGAAAGCAGATGGATCTTGGGGAATGACAGTGGGTTATTACAAACATAACAAAGAAGTGACTCCAATTTGTTCTAAAGATAGTTATACTGCTATGGCAACTTAACACATCTTGTGGTACCTGTTACAAATGTTTTGATTTTACAAATGCTTTTGTCTTGATATATGTTCATAAAGACCACCGGTAGAAGATTGCTTTCAGCTGGTAATACCGATAATATACATTCACTTTTCTACTTGAGGAGTAGATCAACTCTCCAGCCTTATGTTATAGTTTGCATGGGACTTGATCACTTTATTATCTTTTTCTTCTAGAAGACCTCATCCTGGCCGATTGCACTGATGACATCATGCTGATTAGACCTAGCAAGCAACAAGTAGTAACTATTCTAGATTTATCGGCAAGACTGTGTGTGTCATAGGGTAGGGAAGAAACCTGACAAAAATTCTAGGGCCCTTCAGGTCAGTAAAATGTCTAGCAGTCCATTGGTGTGGGACCTACCTAGACATTCCTTCAAAGGTGAAATATACCTTGTTGCATTTCGTCCCTCCTACATCTAAAGCCATCCAGTAAGCCTTTTTGGATATGGAAGGTAACATATTCCTTGGGCATGCTTCACAGATCATTTTACTGAGTTATCTGGAAAGATGATAGCTTTGTGTGGGGCCCAGACTAAAGAAAGCTATGCAACTGATCCAGGTTGACATGCAAGATGCCCTAGCACTTGGGGTATACGATCTAGAAGGTCCAATAGCACATGAGGTGTCCGTGGCAAATGTTCTTTGATGTCTTTAACAAGTCTCTATTGTTGAAGCAGAAACCCTGATGACAGAGTGGTTAAATAGTGCATCTGCTAACCAAAAGATCGGCAGTTCAAATCTGCCAGGTGCTCCTTGGAAACTCTATGGGGTGGTTCTACCGTGACCTATGGGGTTATTATGAATTAGAATTGACTTGATGGCAATGTTTTTTGGTTTGTTTGTTTGTTTTGGGGTTCATCATTGAAGTACAGGACAGACCCTTAGGACTGTGGAGCAAAACACTGTCATCCTCTCCAGACAGTTGCTCTTCTTTTGAGAAACAGCATCTGGCTTGCTGCTGTGCCTTAGCAGACACTGGATCTCCAGCATCATTTCTATCACCAAGACCATATTATCCAACCGCCAATCTTTCTTCATTTCTGTCAGATTTTAATCACTGGTAATTATAAATGCATCCTAATTGCATGTTCTATCAATTTCAGACGGCAGAAGTTGATAAAAATCCTCAGTTTCTTCATCATCAGTCTTACTAGTCTGTGTGTAAATCTGAATAATAGTTGTCCTAACTGGCCTTCCTTGTAGGCATAGGGACAGTATCCTATCACTGATGGTGCAGTACTTCCGGTTACATCTTGAAATGTTCCTTTTGACAATAAAAGCAACATCACTCTTCCTCACATTGACATTCCCAGTATAGTAGCCACGCCAAATGACCACACGATTTTCTCATTCAAAATGATCAACACCAGTCCGCTTCAGCTCACTCGTGCCTATGACTATCCATGCTCATGTGTTCCATTTCATGTTTGATGATTTCCACTCATCCTAGATTCTTACTTCATGTATCCCAGGTTCCTACTATTGATCCTACTACTGGATATCTGAAGCTGTTGCTTCTTATTTTGAGTCACGCCACATCAGCAAATGAAAGTCTGAAAACTTGACTCCACCCGTGTCACTGAGGTCAGTTCTAGTTTGAGGGGGCAGGTCTTCCCCGGTTGTCTCTTGTGTAGTTCCTACCTAAGCGGCTCGCCTTGCAGCAGCATATCAGACAGTCTTCTGCTGCTATTCATACTGTTTTCACTGGCTAATTCTTTTCAGAAGTTTTCACTGGATCCTTCTTCCTAGTTTGTCTTTGTCTGGGAGTCAGCTGAAATCTGTCCACCATGAAAGACCCTGATGGTATTTGAACACCAGTCGCGAAGCTTCCAGCATCACAGCAACACACAAGCCTCCACAGTACAACAAAATGGACAGCTGTGTGGGTGACAGCCTATTTAGTTCATTTTTAACAGGCTTAGAGGAGGGTAAGACAGGATAGAGGCCATATGTTCGGGTATCTTGGTCATGGAAGCTTCACAGTGAGTGACAACACGTAATGAAAGAGATCATATGTGCACATGAGGACTTCAATAAAAGTTGGTGCAATGTCTTGTCCCATTGCGTATGATGAGTCCTTCAATGCATTCATTTTTATGACAGAATGCAGATGAAAGAACTGTGCTTTTATTCTTCCAGATTATAAGAATCCTGTAATATCACTCACACAAATGCATATGTATTTCTTGGCTTATATGGATGTGGCTTAGAAAGTTTATGGAACTAAATAGTCAAAGCTTCTGTTGAGCAATCGGTTAAGAAATAACATTCTGAGAACCTCCCAGTGTCATACTAATGAACGGATAAGATGTGTCACGCTATATCAAGTTTCTTGGTATAATTACTTTTGTAGGTAATCAAAGCAATAAAGAATTATTTCACAGGCAAAATGAAGCAGGGCTACTATTTTGAAGAATTGTACTGAGAAGTCAACTCTTAATGACTGTTTAACTTTACTTAACAGAATCCATGACTAAAAACCATGGAAGAAAACAGAGGTCTACAAAGCTCTACTAATCTTTAAGTCTACTCTATGGCAATGGATTTGCTTTCTGTAATTCTTAAATGCAATCACTATATAAGTGATCCGTTGCCTGTTAAATGTTAAAAACCTCATAAGTGCTTAGAGGACTGGTGGGGTGATATCCACTGATCCTCTTCGATAGTAACTTTTCAGCAATGTAAATAATTGATGAACATTTTCTGACCATCTGTTGAGTCAAAGTCTAAAAACAAAATCAAGTTCATTTTTGTTGTTTATAGGTGAACACTCCCTGAGGCCTTGGTGACTCAACAACTCCATGTGACAGAGTGGACCTGCACCATTCTGTTTTCTAGGTTTTACTCGTTACAGCAGCAGCAGCTTGTCAAGTTGTTCTCCCACAGAGCCACTGGGTCGGTTTGAACCACTGACCTTTGGGTTAGCAGTTGAGTGTCTGAACTTGGACACACCAGGGATCTTTCAAATTAAACTAAGTTACAGAAAAACAATATTGTATTCTTTTCCATAACTGTAGCATTGCCCTGACTTTCACATCTATTATAATATTTAAGGAAAAGGAGAGATCTGCTCCTGCAGAAATTTTGCCAGAACATATCAATGTTTTAATAAATCCAGAGAATAATCAAGAGCACACAGCAAGTCTAACATGCGTGTGTACAAGGGATACATTGGTTCCCGTCAGAGGAGGAAGGCTTTCCTGAGGATTCAGCTGTGTGCCGCTGGACGGTCTGCACAGTTGGCTGCCTTGGCATCCATGAGTTCCTGCTAGACATCATTTCATTCTGTTTCTAACATTGCTGTTCCTATTTTGGAGACCCAGTTGCTCAGTGGTTAAGAGCTTGGCTCTTTGGTTAGCCAAAATGTCAGTTGTTGGAGTCCACCAGCCACTTCTTGGAAACCTAGGGGGTGGATCCACTCTTGTGAGTCAAAATCAGCTCTATGACAGTAAGTTTGCTCTTTACATTATTGGTTCCTGTTTTATCACACAGCTGTCAATGGCTGTGGTCTGTAACTGACCCTCCTTGGGATGCCCCATATAGTTTCCTGTGATACAAACCCTTAGTTGCTTGCCACAGTCTGTAATCCAATCTCTCACATTTCCTTGCCACTCCTGACCATGTTCTGCATGATTTCTCACAGTAAAAAATTCTCCCCTTCCCTCACTAATGCACTGTATTGCTTTTGTTAGGTGCTGTTGAGTCAGTTCTGACTGATAGGTGCAGCAGAATGAAACACTGTCTGGTCTTGCACCACATCCACAACCGTTTTTAAGCCTAAGCCATCATTGCAGCCACTGTGTCAATCCATCTCATCGTTTTTGCTGACCCTTCACTCTACCTAGCATGACGTCCTTCTCCAGGGACTGGTCCCTCCTACCAACATGGAGAACTCCGGTTGTACTTCTTTTGGATCTGTTCGTCCTTTTGTCAGTCCGTGGTACGTTCAGTATTCTTCTCCAGCACCACAATTCAGAAGCATCACGTCGTCTTCTGTTCCTCCTCATTCACTGCCCAGCTTTCACATGCATATGATGCAAGTGAAAATACCATGGCGAGGGTCAGACCCACTTTAGTCTTCAAGGTGATATCTTTACTTTTCAATACTTTAAAGAGGTACTTTGCAGCAGATTTTTCCAATGCAATTTGTCTTTTGATTTCTTGACTGCTGCTTCCCCTAGCGTTGATGGTGGAACCAAGTAAAATGAAATCCTTAACAATCTCAATCCTTTCTCCATTTATGATATTGTTTCGCCATGAGTCAGATCCAAATTGGTGGCATTTGGCTTTGGCTTGCCTACTAGTCCAGTTATGAAGAGTTTTGCTTTCTTGATGTTGATGTGAATTTCGTACTGAAGGGTGTGGTCTTTGATCTTCTTTGGTGTTTCAAATCCTCTTCACTTCCAACATGTAAGGTGGTGTCATCTGTGTAATGCGGGTTGTTAATGAGTCATCCTCCAACCCTGATGCCTCATTCTTTTTCATATAATCTAACTTCTCAGATGATTTGCTTGGCATACAGGTTAAAAAGGTGTTGTGAAAGGATACAACACTGATACACAGTTTTTCTGACTTTAAACCATGCACTGTCTGCTTGTTACATTCACATGACTGCCTTTTGATCCATGTACAGATTCCTTAAGAGCACAGTTCAGTGTCCTGGAATTCCCATTTTCCACAATGTTAGCCACAATTTGTTATGATCCACACGATTGAATGCCTTTGGATAGTCAGTGAAATACAGGTAATTATCTTTCTGATGTTCTCTGCTTTCAGCCAAGATCCATCTGACATCAACAGAAATATCCCTGGTTCCACTTCCTTTTCTGAATCCCACTTGACTTTCTGGCAGTTTCTTGTCAATACACCATGGCACCAATTTTGAATGCTCTTGAGCAACATTTTACTTACATGTGATGATGATATTTCTTGGTAATTGGCACATTCAGTTGGATCAGCTTTCTTTGGAATGGGCATAAATATGGATCTCTTCTAGTCAGTGGACCAGGTAACTGTCCTCCAGATTTCTTGGCATAGATGAGTAAGCACTTCCAGTTCTGCATCCATTCATTAAAATAGCTCAATTAATATCCATCAATTCCTGAAATGCTTTCAGCACAGCTTTGACTTCTTCCTTCAGCACCATTGGTTCTTGATCATTTACTACCTCTTCAAACAGATGAACATAGACCATTTCTTTCTGGTATCGATTCTGTATATTCTGGTATCATGATTCTGTATGTTCCTTCTAGCTTCTTTTGATAGTTCTTGAGTTTTTAAATATTTTCCTTGACTCAGTGGCACTTGGCTTGGCTATAGAATCCTTCACTCTTGCATCTTGAGGCTTGAAATTTTTCCTTCATTCTTTCAGCTCAAGAAAAGCAGAATGTGTTCTTCCCTTCTGGTTTTCCATTTACAGCTGTTTGTACATGCCATTATAATATGTTATTTTGTCTTCTTGAGCTGCCCTTTGAAATCTTCTGCTCAATTCTTTTACTTTGTCATTCCCTCCTTTGGCTTTAGCTGCTTGACGTTCAGTAGCAAGTTTCAGAGTCTCTTCTGACATCCAGTTTGGTCTTTTTTGTAATGTCTTTGTAACGACTAAAGTCTTTGTAATGACCTCTTGCTTTCTTCATCGATGATGTCTTTGACACTATTTCACAATTTGTCTGGTCTTCAGTCATTAGTGTTCACACTAACCCACTCACTCAACTCATCCATTGCCATCGAGTTGGTTCTGACTCATAGGGACCCTCTAGGACTGCTTAAACCTCTTAAATCACTCTAATAATTAATACAACCTCTATTCTGTAGGAGGAGTTCATGAAGTCACAAAGTCATGTTTAAGAAAATGCGGCTGGTCACAGTGCTAGAGGGTATGGAACATTTTATGGAGCATCTACTGTGGGACATACATTGTACCCACCATTGTAATAAGTAAGTAGACTTGCCCCACAGATTTTCCAAGCAGTGTCTGGTAGATTTAAACCACCAGTCTTTTGGTTAGCAGCTGTAGCATTTAACCACGTCACCGGGGTTTCCACTAGTACTCTAGAGGCTTTTTAACGGACCAATATGTCTTCAGCACATACTAACTCCCTAAGTACTCCTTGCTGTACCCAAGCCATCTCCTGTAGTTCTAGCTTGTAGTTGCTTTGCCCTTGGGTACCACCTCTTGAGCGCAGATGTAGCTATAGTTCCCCCTTTGGGACCTGTGAGTACTAATTAAGTTTGCTCTCTGGCCTTCTGGAATGAATCTCAGTTACTGTGCTACACCTGACAGACAATAACCACAGGCCCCCTTAGGTCAAATTTAAGATAAAGAGCCTAAGCCACAGGGTGTTGTTAGTGCATTCAGAGTTTTTCTGAAGAACTAGACTTTTTATGAGATGGATTGCTCAGAATGTCTTATTTTAAAGTCAGTAAATTTTTAATTAACCTAATTTCTCTCATCCTGTTTCCATGCTCCTCAAGTATCCTTCAATTTATGAAACTAACTCAAATGGACTTCAAATATTCATGATCTTTCTGACAGTGATTTCTAGAAGTGAATGACTACTGAAGTTTTGATTATTTTCCTGAGTTGAAATGAAGAATTACTCCTGATTTTTTTTCCTGAATTCTATGAGAGACCTCGCTATTATCAATATGATGGTTCACCTATCAATATAAATATCCATTACTGTAACTTTGATGGCTTAGCAATGACATATTTCCTCCAGTGTTTGGATGTTTTATTAAACATGACTCAGTCTTTCTGGATTTCATTGCTTAGGAACAATAGTAAAATTAGTATCTGAGATCTTAAAATCCTGTGACCAAATTGAGGTACTCTATCTCATGAGATCTGGTGTTGTTCAAGACAGGCTTCTTCAAGATAGAACTGCTTAAACTTCTTAAATGACTCTACTAATTGATATAATCTCTATTCTGTAGGAGGAGTTCATGAAGTCACAAAGTCATATTTACGGAAATGTGGCTGGTCACAGCACTAGAGGGTATGGAACATTTCATGGAGCATCTACTACAGGACATACATTGTACCCACCATTGTAATAAACTACTCTGCTAATCTTCATTATTTTCTACATAGGTTTAGAGTTAAGTCATTGGTCTTGCTAGAGAGCAAGGGGACCTGGATCATATACATAACATGTCTTTCCAGGACACCTCCAGAGAGGGCTAACTTCGTTCAGGCGTGGTGCCTCTAGCGTCTATAGCAGAATCAATCGGAATGCCTTAAACACCCAGTTCCTTTATACATTCCCTCCATAAAACAGCAACAGAAAGAAAAACAGACAAATACCAACAATACATGTGCAATGAGAATCTCCAGGTGTGGGATTCTTGATAGTCACCCCAGGTGATCATTTTGCATCTTGACCTCTGATGTCAGTTACAATAAAACTGTGGGTATTCCTTTGGAGAAAGAATACGAAAACCCAAAACCAAACCCAGTGCCGTTGACTCGATGTTAACTCACAGTGATTCTATGGGATAGAGTAGAACTGCCTCATAGCATTTCCGAGGAGCATCTGATGGATTTGCTCTGTCAAACTTGGTAGGCAGTAGGAGCTCTTAACTACTAAGCCTCAAGGGTTTCCTTAGAGAGACTAGATGACAAAAAAGACACTGCAACCACCCTCAGCTGACCTTCTCTGATTTCATCCACTTTTTCCCCCTTTATTTCTTTAGTTTTAATTTTCCTTTACTGTCAGCAATAAGTTAAAGTTTCTTTTACTCAGTTCTGACTTATAGTTCCTGTGTGGTTATGACTGATCCCAAATACCTTCTAATTGAACTGCAGTGAAATCAACAAATCTGCTTAATTAAATCATTATCATAATGAATATTATCTGAGAGTATAAGAACTGTAACTGCTTTCTCTGAAGTTATTTTTTTCCATTCCTATCCCAGGAGCACATGACCATTCTCAACTGAACAGTTTCAGAAAATATTCCAACCCATAGAGGCCCTACAGTATAGAAAAGAAGGAAACAGCGCCAGGCTTGGCGACATCCTAGTCATCACGGGCCCCGTGTCAATCTATCTCACTGAGGACCTTCCACTTTTTGCTTTCTGTGTTACCAAACGTCATGTTCTGCAGGGACTGGTCCCTCCTGATGACATGTCCAAAGTACATGAGATGAAGTACTGCCATCCTCTCTGCTGAGGAACATTCTGTCTGTACTTCTGAGACAGATTAACTCCCTTTTCGGGCAGTCTGTGGTACAGTCAGTATTCTACATCAACATTGTAATTCAGAGGCATCAGTTCTTCTCCAGTCTTCTTTATTTGTTGTCTAGTTTTCAAGTGCATATGAGCCAATTGAAAACATCACTACTTGGGTCAGGCATATCTTAGTCCACTAAGTGACAGTTTTGTTTTTTAACACTGTAGAGAGGTCTTCTGTAGCAGATCTGCTTAATGCAATGACTTCTGCTTCCACAGGAATTCATACCAGATTCAGTGAAATCCTTGACAGTTTGAATCTTCTTCCATTTATTATGGTGTCGTTTATTGGTCCACTTGTAAAGAATTTTGTTTTCTTTATGTCGAGGTGTAATCCATAGTGAAGGCTGCTATTGCCTTTGGTATTCATGAGTAGCTTCTTCAAGTCCTCTTTCCTTTAAACAAGCCAGCCTGTGTCACCTACATATCAGTTATTAATGAGTCTTCCTCTGACCCTGATGTCCCATTTTTCTGTGTATAGTTCAGCTACCCCAATTATCTACTCAGCATAAAGATTAAAAATGTACAGCAAGAGGATGCAACCTAACACTTGCCTATCCTAACTTTAAGCCACACATTATCTATCTTCTTGTTCCCTTCTAAGGACTGCATCTTCTTCTAGGTACAAGTTCCTCATAAGCACAATTATGTGTTTAGGTACTTCTATTCTTCTCAGTATTATTCATAATTTGTTAAGATACACACAGTAGAATGCTTTAGTCACTAAAACACAGGTGAGTGTCTTTCTAGTATTCTCTGTTTTAGTCAAGATCCATCTGACATCGGCAATGCTATCCCTCATTCTAAGTCTTATTCTGAATCCAGCTTGAATTTCTTACATTATCCTGTCAGAGTACAGCTGCAGCTGTTTTTGAATTAACTCCAGCAAAATTTTACTTTCACACGCCATTAATGATCTTGTTTGATAATTTCTGCAAGCTATTGAATCACCTTTCTTTAGAATGGGCCCAAGTATGTGTGTTTTCTAATAGGTTGGCCAGGTAGCTGTCTAAATTCACTGGCATAAATGAGTAAGTGTTTCCAGCATTGTATCAATTTGTTCGCTACTTTTGAAATTTCCTGAACTCCTGAAAATGTGTGTTTTCCCTGATACCTTCAGTGCAGCTTGCATTTCTTCCTACAGTATCACTGGTTCTTGAACTTATGCTAGCTCCCTCTTATAATGGTTGAGAAAACCTTGGTGGAGTAGTGGTTTAGCGCTATGGCTGCTAACTAAAAGGTCAGCAGTTCGAATCCCCCAGGTGAAACTTACAAGTTTTATGATGCAGTGCTCCTGTGTCCTATAGAGCTGTTACAAGTCAGAATCAACTCAGTTGCAGTAAGTTTGATGTGTTATTTTTTGGTAATGGTTGAATGTTGATCAGGTCTGTTCCATACAGTGACTCTTTTTCATTTCTTCCATCTTCTTTAGATGCTTCCAACCTGAGGTTCTTGTCCTCTTGTAAGTGGCCAGGCAATGAGCTATTGCTATTCATAACATTTTCACTGGCCTTTTGTTTTTTTTTTTAAAGTTCATCACTGTGTCCTATTTTCTAGTCTGCCTTAGCCTGAAAGTGCCACTGAAAAGTCTCCAGTACTGGTAACCCTGCTCATATTGGAAACGTCGACATCATAGCCTCCAGCATCACATTAACAGGCAAGTGACCAAATCACCTTGTCCGTTGGCTTTAGCTACGCTGTTTTAGTGCAAGTTTTGGAGTCTTCTGATCTTCATTTTGGTCTTTTCCTTCTTTCCTGTCTCTTTACCTTTTGCTTTCTTCATGCATGACATCTTTCACACCATCCTTCGTATTGTCTGGACTTCGTTCATTAGTGTTTAGTATGTCACATCTGTCCTGCTGGACTGCTGTTGGTGTCAGCTAATTGGCATTACAGAAAAGTTTGTACCTGCCCTCCTTGAAATTTACATTCAAAGGAGAGAAGCCCAAATTAAAGACACAGCTTTATCCTAGCTTACCCTGTGCTTAACTTGGCTACCTTGATTTTCTACTGGAGATCATACTTTTTCCAAGAGATCTGTAGTGATTGATATGTTCAAGGGGGTCGGACTCCTCCTTCTAGGAATTCAGGGAAGTCTGGATTCCTACTTCAACAAGAAAACCTTATCATGACGCAGTAAGGAATTCCTAAATTAAGTATATTTTTGGGAAGCACATGAGGAAGAACAACTCTGTGGATAACCTCCCATTATTACGTCTTTGGGGATGAAAGGTAAGTATACAGCCATAAATAGCTAAAACAAAACAAAACAAACAAACAAATAAACAACAAAAAAAGCATCTTTTTGGAGGTCTTTATCCTCATAGGCATTTTTCTTGATTTTTTAAAAACACCAACCCACTGGCACAGAGTAAATTGTGACTCATAGTCACCGTGCAGTATAGAGTAGAATTGCCCCATTGGATTTCCAAGGGTGTAAACTGTTACGGAAGCAGACTGTCACATCTTTCTCCCCTGGAGGGGCTGATGGATTCAATTGGATGACCTTTCAGTTAACAGCCAAGCACCTAATCGTTCTGGCACATGGACTTCTTTCTTTCAGACTAGAAAATCAGTCCCTGCTTATCTACCAGATGTCATGTTGGGTACTGTAAAAATTAAAACACCTTCAAGAAAGGTACTAAAGAACTCAATACTTTCCATTGTGCTGGTGTGTGTTTCTGTCCTCCACAGGCTCCACAAGTTTTCTCCTCATGACCTCTGGCACTAGACCTTAGACCTAATTGCTCCTCCCCTCTTATCTTGATAAAGTTGACATTGCCCCCCACAAAAAGCTGACATTCTTCACAAACAAGTCCTTCCTTTCCAAATTCCATCCTTGACCAACCATGCCTGAAACAAGTTGAATTTCAGCTCACCTCTCCTGCTAGACCCCCACAAACTATTCCTGCCTCAGCCCCAAATCACAACATTCCTTCCGAGCCTTCTTGTAGCTGGCATTTTGAAATACAGGCTTATCTCAGTGGTGGGCTGGTTGCTTTCTGTCTGCCTCATGTGTAAAAAAGGTGTCTAATATTTCAGTCCTTTAGAATCAACCTCCCAATGTCTGGGGAAATCTTTAGTGTCATAGACTCTGCTGTTCTGAACTAATACTGCGATTTCTCTTACTTCTAACTGTGTCTTTGGAAATTTTTCAAATGTATATGTTAATGTCTCTTTCCAGTAGTCTTTTTAGTCTGTTTATTTGAGAATACAAGGTCCTCCACAATCTGGGAATCCAAAATCAACCCCGAGAAAGAGCATAAGTTGGGGTTCTATTCATGTATAAAGGTGAAACTGTACAAACCACGTGGTAAGAGACAAGTATTGCTCACCTCCTGGCTGGAGGGACTCATTTCTTTCTCCATAGACAACCTCAACAAAGACCAAAAGTTGTATTTCAAGATTTCTGGTAAGCAGACATTTTTCCTTCGCTGCATACCACCACTGCTGACTTTAGTCAAGCTGAACCAACACTTGTCTGAATTATAATGATTGCTCCCTGCTTCTAAACCAGCGTCTGCAATCTATTCTTTTCATAGCAGCAAGAGCAACCTTTTAAAGAAAGTACCGCTTGCCTGCTGAAACCTGGGGAGCGTCATCCCTCAGCAATCTCCGTGTCTTCTGCGAGCTGCCTGCTCCTTCTTCAGCCCTGGGGTGCTCCCTTGGGTCCTTGTTCTCACGTTCTCCCAAAGCCACCACTTTTCAGTCATGTAAGCCTCCTCGGGGGCCTTGCTGGGACACTGAATCTCAACTCTACCTCTTCTTTCTGTCAAGCTTGATTCTATTCCATTCATTTTACATTTTGAAGCCATTATCAATATTATCATTTATTCTCTCTATTTTTACTTGGTTATTAGCTACCGGTCAGACCAGATGTTGAGGCTCGTAGAACAAGAAACTTACTTGTCTTATTTACAGGGTAATCTCAGTGCCTAGAACTGACCTGAAACACAGGCAGCTCAAAGTTTTATTTATTTATTGTTTAATTTGTTATTTTATGCTTAGTTTTTACTTTCGCAATAAGGGTATATCCAATTTCCCTTCTCTGAGGTCCCTTAAGCTGCATCTTCAGCTTTTTATGTTTTACTTACTCTTACGATATTTCTTTCTGTTAATTACATAATTTCTGTTTGTCTACATCTAATCCAACCCGACGGCACATGGCTTGGCTACATCTGAACATTTTACATTGAGGCAGTTGTAGATTTGGGTGGATGTTTACTTATTTATATATAATAATAACTTTATTTAACAATGCCCATTATTATCTAATAACTCTAATTATTATTGTCATTAACCACCCATATCGCTCTTACCAAGGAAGTCTAGTGTCACAGTGACTCAGTTGCTAACGACAAAGTCTGTGGTCTGAAGCACCAGTGACTCCACAGGACAAAGATGCGGCAGTCTGCCTCTGGAAAAGATTACAACCTAAGAAACCCTATGGCGCAGTTCTCCTCTGTCCTTTAGGGTCCCTATGAGACAACAAATGACTAAACACAAACAGACACTAACTTGCCATATGCCAGGAGGTCACCTACGCGCATTATAAACATTAGTTTACTTAGTTAATAACTTTTCTGTATTCAAGACATAAAAAGAACTTCAACTCATAGAGACTTGTAGGGCAGAGGAGAAGAGCCCCAGAATGTTTCCAAGGTAGTAATCTCTACAGAAGCAGAATGGTCCCTCTTCCTCTCCAAGAGCAGCTGGTGGGTTTGACCTGGTGACATTTCAGTTAGCAACCTAGGACTCAACCCCTGTGCCACCCAGACTCATTGTGTGTTTGCATAGACAGCATTACTCTTATTTCAGACAGGGAAACTGAGGCACAGGGAAGTAATGCCCAGGACACCACGATATTCTGAAGAAGGAGACAGAGTTTTGTTCACGTGATCCAGGTGATCTGTCTCCAGAGGCCAAGCTCTTAAACAAATGAGGATATAAATCAAAGACCAAAGATGACGGATCTATTTGAAATATCTTTCTTCTCTATATATTTTTTCAATCTTGCTATTCTGAGACTTTCTGGCTCTTAAATGGCATTCAACCTTGAGGCAGAGAAAGATGGTAGGCTAGAATAAAAGGCTGACTGATTATCTTTGACTCTCAAATCTGACATTTTGGATATTTTAAAGCTAAGCTCTGCTGAGAAAAAGTTTTTCTTTTTTTTCTTTCTAAATTCTCAGAGCTCAATTTTACTCAGCTCAGAAATCAAAGAGATATTCACCAGGCAATAGTGAAAAATGGACAAGGAATATTACCTAAAAATATTATCTTCTCCGAGAGAGCCTCCAGAAAACTTTGTAGGTTGAGGGGGATGGTAGCTGACAGAACGGAAGGGAATTAGTCTATCGGGATCCAGGGCTCTTGTCCTTAGCCATGTTCTACATTCCACAGGCCATCATGACATACAGAGGGGTCAGAGCAGAGTTCATAGATCTGGAAAGCTGTTCTGTAGAGCCTGAGGCACCAGTACTACACAGAAAAATCAGCTGACATTTTTGTGGTCCTCTTGGGGTTATGGAATACTTGAAGAAAACTGGTAGACTAGAAATATTTGAACTCAAAATACAGAGGCTGTAAGATGGGCCACTTGACAGGGCCCTAGAGAGGACAGCAGCGAAATCCAAAAAATGTGTTGAAATTGAGTCAATTTTGGCTTTTAGCAACCCTAGAGGACAGAGTGGAACTGCCCCGTAGAGTTTCCAAGGAGACTTGGTGAGTTTGAACTGCTGACCTGTTGGTTACCAGTGACAGCACTTAACTACTATGCATCCGGCGTTACTGGATGGCAGCCAGATAACCACAAAAACAGGCAGAGCCACCCAATACTGTGTGATCATAGTGTCCCAGTACACACTGATAAGGCCAGGGCAGACTTGGATCCTGGGAGGACCAGTAAAGACTGGAGGACAGTCACTGCACCAAATGTGTCTCTTGCCAACCGCAGCTCTACAAACGTCCTCACACATCAGATTCAAGGAGATCACAGAGCAAGGGTTACAGTAAAAGGGATACCTCGCTATGATTTGAACCTTAGATTTCTTTTAACAAACTCTTAATAACCATTTATCAATAAAAGCTTAGTTAACCTGGAAGATCAGTTTGAATTTGGCGTAACTGGGATGGCTGGAAACTCAAGAGAATCGGAGTTTTTTGTTACTAAAAGTGAATCAAGATACATTATTTTCTGCACATCCAAGATGCAGGTTGGGCATGTTTGTGGTTGCATTACCTAAGAGAAGTAAGGGTAAAAATTCACGCAGGAAGTGTGAGAAGAGGCAATCATCGAGGCTCCTTCGTGTATTGTATTAAAAGAAACATTGAGTACCTTCAGATGCAGTACAAAGTGTTACAGTAATTTAAAAAGATCAGTATGAAGGTAGCAGCCACACATGTAAAATCTGCCGTGATATATTCGCTATATGAACAAGTTTCATTCACGTGAGCAAGGTTGTATTTGGAAAGGGATAAATGGTTATGAATAATAACAGGCATGACTCTCCACAGAAGGGTCAAGGAAAAATTGATTCAGAGATCTAATTCAGTGGTCATCTGCCACAGTGCTTTTCCTGTCTGTGAAACTAACAATGCAGAGGTGCTCGTGAGTTGCACATTTGGCTGGCATGTTAATCAACAGTTTTGCAACTAACTCTTTCCATTCAGTTGTCTCTTAAAAGGGTAAAATAGAAGAGGGTATTTACAGAGCTCTTGAGGTGAGTCAATGGAGAAGAAAAGCTTCATGTCTTTTCATCTGCTTTGGAGAGAAATCTGTGAAAAGGAAAGTGGCTCTTCCTAATAACTCTCCTGAAATCAGGTGCCAAGGGCAACCACATAACCTACACCATCCCACAAAAGACGTGGCAGAGGTGAAATGATTTTATCCTACAACCAAGACAGCTTTCACATAGCTTTGTTGTTCCTTCAATGAATTGACTCATTCACTGAAAATTCAGACTTATACTGTGGCCCAGGCATATAATCTAAGGTATTAATCCTCCCTCACAATGTTGAAATGTAGATCAAAAACGTAAAATACTCACTGCAAACGAACATCATATCCTATTGTTTTGGCAGCCACTTATGTCTGGTCAGGTGCACTGAGGAAAACGGCAAAGAGGAAGAGAACAAACAGAAAATCTGAAATGTACTAAGGTGTGAATGTCAATTTAATGTCATCCCAAGTGGCACTGGTTATGTTTAAGCCAGAAAGACTACAGGAAAAGAAACCTAAATAGGTGGTGTGCTAAAAGCATACATAAACCCTCCAATCTTGGTTTCTGTTGCAATTGTTGTTGTTGTCAGCTGCCATCGATGTGGTTCTGACTTGTGGAGAGCCTATGCACAACAAAACGAAACACTGCCCTGTCCTGTGCCGTGCCCACAATCCTTTTTTTTTGGCTTAAGCCCATTGTCGGGGCCATGTGTCAATCGATCTAGTTAAGGGTCTTTCTCTCTTTTACTCACCCTCCACTCTACCAAGCATGATGTCCTTCTCCGGGGACTGGTTCCTTCTGACATCATGTCCAAAGGATGGGAGATGCAGTCTTACCGTCTTTGCTTCTAAGGAGTACTCTGGTTGTACTTTGGGCAATAGTCTGACCTATTGTCCAGTATAATCTGAATCACATTTCTCTCAGTCTTAGTCATCCAAAGCAGAATCATGTAGATATAGGGGAAAAAAAGAGTCATATTCCTCAACAGACTCAAAATAATGTAGCTTGTCTTACAAGCTCACACACTGCTCGTCTGACTTCAGCACCAACGTGGTATTGGTTTGACTTTTTGAATGCAGTTGCCGCAGTTGTCCTATAAAACAAACAATCAGGAGGGGAAGGCTTCGACTCACTGAGTGCTGACAGTGCAGTTCTTACCAGCTATATATCTGAGTAACATCTGGGTATACAAGACAAAACCCTTTTCTTTCTTGTTGAGGTGCATTTTTCATATAGCTCTTGCTTGTATTGGTAGTCAAATCATGTCAATTTATTGCTTCTGCCTGAGACCCAGTGATTTCCAAATATACCATTTTTATAATGGTTTTCCAGGCCTGAAGGCATGACAAGGCATTGGCATTGTCTTTCTAGCTGCTTATTACTTTCTCTTTTTTCGGATCCATTCTTTCTGACTGGGTTAGCACTTTCTGTTGAATGCTGTCCTATGTTACATGATATGCCAGGACTTAGGCCGCCTTGCAGCCAAGAAAGGAAAAAAAAAAGTGATGGAATGCAGCTAAACAGTTTTGCTGACATCTCCTTGTCTTGTTTCATTCACAGAGTGTGAACCCTGGAGTGTTACCACCACTGGAAGTGCAGAGGCGGAGGCTGAGAGCACACCATCATGTGAATTGGCACCAATGGAAAAGTTTGTCAAAACCACTTTGGCACTGACGTGCTGAATGTTTTCAGCACAAGGAGAAACCTGACACTGTGCATAGACAACTCACGAGGCAATCTAAATGAAAGATGTCAGCTCCAGTGAATTTCTTTCCTTGCAATTACTGTGTGATTTTCATCTTGACATCTATAAGAAATACATATTCTCCCCCTAACTGCATTTCTTTGCATCATTTTCTTTATCATGAGAGTGTCCTCTTGCATTTTACTTAGAACTCAGACATGCATTTAGGATGTCTGTTAGCAATGCTGAATTTCAGACATGTTAACAAAGACAATTCATGTGCTGTGACTCACCCCTCTTACATGTTCTAACGGAAGCAACTGAATTCTTCACTGCCTCCTATGGACACATTATATATTAGTAAGCACATGTTGAAAGCCCCAAGGGGTATGATTCCTCTGAGCTTGCTGATACAACTGCGAATTGATTCTCTGCTTCTGTCTATAATGCAAACTAAAGCTAACAGGGTGATGAGCTTTGCATTTTAACATCCAGCTTGAACACACTGGCGTGGACTTCCCAGGAGCCACATTGATAGAATTCAACGCTGTTTCCATAACCATGGTCCTCTATCATTTCTACCAGTGCTGCTTTGAATAAATAAAATTACAATTATTTATTGCACTACATGAACTTTTCCAAGCAATGAATTTGTGTCTTTTGTCACATTGTAGGTATTCATCTCTTAATAACCTGGGAAAGTAGACATAATCCTCGTCCACATCATCTAAAGAAGGCCTCTTACAGTTACTGTCTTACGGTATTGAAAAACCGAAGCCCACTTCCATTGAGTCGATTCCCACTCACAGCAACCCTGTAGGACAGAGTAGAACTGCTCCGTAGAGTTTCCAAGAGCACCTGGTGGATTCAGACTGCTGTCGTTTGGTTAACAGATGTAGCACTTAAACACTATGGCAGCGGAGTTTCCTTATCGTGTTTCTCTGTCTCTCATTTCATTCAGGCTACCCTTCCAAGCCTCTATGCATCCTTTTGGCTAGATCACCATCTGACTCCCCTCATTCAACCCTAATTTCCATAAGCACAGGATCCTTTTGTGTCCTGCTCAGAGCAATACCTAGCAGTACCTAGAGGAGGGTCCGATACACAGGCAATACTTGGAGAACATTTGCTGAATGAATGAATTAAATGAAAGAACCCACTGTTGAGAGTAAGGTTAGTCAACTGATGTGTTATTCGCAGGTAAGTGTATAAGCTGAGACTGTGTTTCAGAGCCATGGAAGGGCAAGTTACTCTGTTAGTCTCACATCACGGCCATATGAGAAGGACCATTCAGCCAGACAATAAAAATCATGGGAGAGAAGGGGCTGATCTAATATTACTCATGCGTATGAAACCAAAAATATCCATTCCTATAGAGTTGATTCCGACTCATAGCAACCCCATAGGACCTGGTAGAACTGTCCCACAGAGCTTCCAAGGAGTCCTGGTGGATTCAGACTGGTTTTCGTTAGTAACTTTAGTTCTTAACTGTGACTCCACCAGGCTCTCCATCCATATGGAGGACCCCAAACAAAAAACAAATGCACTGCCTTCAGTTCTATGCCAACTTATGGCAACCCCATAGAACAGAGTAGAGACTGCTCCATAAGGTTTCCAAGAAGCAGCTGGCAAATTCAAACTGCCTCCCTTTTGGTTAGCAGCTGTAGCACTCAACCACTATGCCACCAGGGTTTGTATGGAGGATAGGACATGTTCATTCCAATTGTCTAGTCTGTCTTGCTTAGAGTGGCAGAAGCTCTATGACGGATCTACAACGTTACCATCTGGCATGAGTAACTCAGACCACAAATGTGAGCCTCATGGGTCGTTTTGTATTCTCTGGTAGCCACATGGAAATTGTGGTGGTGTAATGGTTAAGCACTACAGCTGTTAACCAAAAGGTCAGCAGTTGGAATTCATCAAGCACTCTTTGGAAATTCTATGGTGCGGTTCTACTATGTCCTATAAGGTCACCATGAGTCATAATAGATTTAATGGCAGTGGGTGAGTGAGTAGCTATGTAAAAAAAAAAAATAAAAAAGAACAGGTGAATGAAATTTATTTTAATATATTTTACCTAACTCACTACCGTTCAAGCTATAATTTCTAAGTATAAAAATATAGTTTTTAAATTTACCTTTTTCATACTGTCCTCAAAATTCTACACTCTTAACAACACATTTCAGTTCAGAATAGTCACCTTTCAGTTGCTTAATAGTCGCATGTGCTCAGTAATTACCAGTTCGAACAGAATCGAGCTAGAATGAGGGATTTATGATTGAGGTTAGACAGTAGGCAAGCGTGGCGGCTGGTAGACGGGCTCCATCAGACTTCCCTGTGAGGCTGTTCCTGGTAGGATTAATGCTCAGACAGACGGTCAGTTGAAGAGGATTATTATTTCTGTTATTATTATTATTTGAACAAGAATAAAGAAAATGAGAAGTCATGAGAACAAACTTCAGCACACATAGGTAACTCACCACCTCCAACTTTGACGTTACAGGTGATTTGCAAGAGAAGCTGATATCCTTCACCTGGAAGTTTTCCACATGTAGGTCCAGACCTCAGAGCCACTGGTCGGACACACTTAGTGGGAGGTGGAGAAGGTCTTGCTTCAGATGCTGTCCCTCACCTACCGGGCAAGCTAACAGATCACTGACAATATGTGTCAGCTGCCACAGCGTCTAAAACACTGCATCCAAAATTGCAACATAAATATATGGTTGCTGCTCTAGTCCTGCCTTCCAAATTGCATGCAAAATATCTTTTCTGGTCAATGCTAACCCAAAACCTTACAGGGAAGGTAATTCTGGGGACCGTAGTACAAGCTTAGCTAAGCTGATAGAGTATAAATGTGTCCCAGGCAAGAAGAAAAGCTTACTTAGCTGTCTCTAAGCTCTGTCAAAGCTGCAAGTATTATCTGAATATACCATCTTAATAATATTACTGCACTGGAGTTTGAAACAGATGGTCCAGTGAAATGTCCTCTAGGGAAGAACTGATTTTTGCACTGAGAAATTAATGACCGTTGAATTTCTGTTAGTGTTTTTCTACCTCTGCTGCTGCTGATGCTTTGTTAACAACCCAAAACTGTAGATACGAACACAAAATCATTTAACTGCAGAGGTCTTAATATAGACTGCAGAATAAAAGTATGAAGGTTTAAGGAATAAAATATTAAAACTGGAGGATAAAAGTATAAAGAATCACCTGCAGAGATCAGGCAGGACTGAGGAAGTGTTAATCACATTGAAGTCAAAGTTCTAATGTATTTTGTAAAGAAAAAATGGCATAAGCACTTAGAACTAGAAACGGCTTTTCAAACTCTCAGAATGACTCTTCAGATGAGGCACTAAGTCTCAGAAACACAGATTGAGTGACCACGAATTATGTGATTATAAAATAATTCAACAACAACTAGAATGCTCTTTTCCAGTGACCTGTTATACAGGGTCTGACAATTAAATCCTCAAACTTAACTGTTTTAAGTGTTCCCTAACTTATTGCTGAATATCACTGCAGTCACCTTTGAAGTCCCCCCCTTGGGGATCTACGCACTGGTGCCAGCACCTAGTGCACTCTTTGAAGCAATTTTGGAACTCTTCCTGGAATGGCCATTGTGGACAGTGGCATGGTGGCAAGCTCACAAACTTATCACGTAGTTGTCTGTAAGGGAGATTTTAGCCAGTAAACAAATAAATGGATTGGAATACCCTACCTACTCACCTGAACTGGCCCCTAATAACTTTTTTTTTTTTACTCAAAAGTAAAGGAAGTATTGCAAGGAAGACATTTTGATGACCTTCAGGACATCAAGAGTAATATGACAACAGGTCTGATGGCCATTGCAGAAAAAGAGTTCCAAAATTGGTTTGAAGGGTGGATTAGGCATTGGCATCAGTGCACAGCTTTCCCAGGGGAGTACTTCAAAGAAGACCACGGTGATATTCAGCAATGAGGTAGGGAGTACTTTTCCTAGGATGAGTTCATGAACTTAATTGCCAGCCTTTGTACAATTAAAATGAAGAAGTAAAGTAGATTAGGTAACTCAGTCAAACAAGGATGACATTTCTGGCCTAGACTAGCCCGTCACAGACACCTACCTGGTTAGAATGAACAACCACAATACTATTAATAATGTATGCATACAATCAATGAATGAGACATTAAGCTTCATACACTTCCCTCTAACAAAAAAATAAATACTCGAGACATTTAATTCTTAAAAACAATAGAATGACCTAGAATAACACATAAAAGATTAAGGTTAAACAACTTTCTCCCCACTTTACATTGTTCTTATTTTCCTTTCTCTTCTACTTTTGTCTTTGTCTCAGCTTTCATCATAAGAAAAATTATTACACAGAGGTCCTCCACTAACCCACTCTGGAATGACTCTTTAGGGGAAGAGGCGACGCCTTCTAGAGCACTGCAGGCAGACGTCTGGATCAGGAGCAGGCACGCACCTTGATACCACTTTGCTCTTTTCTTTTCCTGTGAGTTGGCTGCAAAGGGCACCTATGGTGGTTTGACGTGCTGAGTGGAGGCAGAGCCTGGGAAACAGCTTGTCACTCTCTCTCAACTCTCTGGCAATATGCAAAGAATATCCGATTGAGCGAGCTTGCTTTGAGAATGCCACTGAGAGGGAAAACTGACTTTTCAATGAGCAATGCAGGGAAAACAGTAAGTCAAATGAGATTTGCAGCCAAAGTCAAAACCAAATCAACTGTCACCAGGTAAATTCCAACTCATAATGACCCTATGGGACAGAGTAGAACTGCTCTATAGAGTTTCCAAGGAGCACCTGCTGGATTCCATCTGCTGATTATTTTGTTAGCAGTTGTAGCTCTGCTGGCCCACTACACCTCCAGGGTTTCCAGTTTCCAGCCAGGCCTGAGGAAATTTGAAACACAACGACAGGCTTAAAGCCCTGCAGTGCAGTTCTTCTTTGCACAGATGGGGTCACTAGGAGTCAGTGCAGACCCTGGAGCAACCAATGACAACTTTAGGGTCAGAAGGTGTAGTACTGTGGGTACTGACATCAACAGGAAGATCACCTGGATCTGCTGAAACAGGTGCTTTGCCAGCCTATGCTGAGAGGCAGAACTGGAGCTGCAGCCCTCCCTGGTTTGTCTACAGTGCCAGGAAAAAGAGCGGAAGTCAACACACTCCTGAAAGTCAATAAAAACAACCAACCCAACAAACAAACAAACCAAAAAAGTACCGTTGAGATGACTGAAAAGTTAACGGCGACAAAGACAATCTTCCCGACAAATTTATAGATCTTGGAAAAAGAATGAGAAGAGAAATCCTGTGAAATGAGAGAAACAGCACAGGGAAGAAATTTGAATTTTAAAATGATCATAGACTCAGTGGCACGTAGCCCCCAAATATACTCTGAAGAGGTCATGTTAACTCAAGAACATGCCCCTCATGTGAGGATATTCCCTTAACTTTGCTTAGAAGATTTTTTTTTGTGAATAAAATGAGGATTATCATACCCATTTTGAAGGAAGTTTGAAAGTAACATTAGATAAAACCCAAACTTAACTACCATCAAGTTGATTCTGACTCCTTCTGACCCTACAGGACAGAGTAGAACTGCTGCATAGAGTTTCCAGGGAGCAGCTAGTGTAGTCAACCTGCCGATCTTTTGGTTAGCAGACGTAGCGCTTAACCACCACACCACCAGGGTTTCCAAGACTAGTTACAGAAAATCAGCTTCACTCTTTTGTCCTTTGTTTTCATAAGAACCACAGCGAGTCGATTCTCAAACCTGTGGCATGACAACGATGACCAAGTGAAGTGTTTGTGTCAAGTTGTTGTCATCAGATTTGTACCATGAGTGTGGATGTGAAGTTTTCTGCCTGTTCCTCCTCCAGGCAGAGGTTTGTGAGGGCAAGGACAGCTGAGAGAGCCAGTTTTGCAAGAAACACAAAGAACCAGGCACAAGCTGACAGTGAAGATGTTTCTTCACTGCTTGAGTGCGAGCAAAGGGATGTTTAGACAGTGGCACAATGAGGGGACTTACTGTAGTTAGAAATTAGTGTCCATTTAGTATTAGAAAACTATGTTCTGCCCATTGAAACATTTCCAATATGCAGTCACAGACAAGACAATCTCTTCCTATAATATGAAGTCACTTTTTTTTTTTATCTAAGGACACTTTCAGAGAGCAACCCTTTCGCCGTCACCATCACAGAAGCTGCCCTTTCCAACATCAATAGAATTTATAAACATTACTTTTAAGGATTACAGAATAATGGCTGTGCAGTAGTGCAGTTCAAATCCACCAGGCGCACCTTGAATACTCTGCGGGTTAGTTCTACTCTGACCCCTAGGGTTGACATGAGTCACATCCAAGTTGACGGCACTTCGCTTTGGCAGTCGTTGATAGAACAAAAATCAAAACCCAACCTACTGCCTTCCAGTTAATTCCCATTCACAGTGACCCTATGGGACAGAGTAGAACTGCTCCACAGAGCTTTCAAGCAGCAACTGGTGAGTTCAAACTGTCAGCCTCTTGGTTAGCAGACATAGCACTTAACCACTAGCCACCAGAGTTTCCGTCTGATAGGATACCCGTATCCTAATTGATTTTATTCTTTCAAAGTCCTTGATTTGTAGAGTAAGATGGTGTTTTTACTGTATCAACTTGGCTAAGCTTCAGTCTGCAGCTATGTAAACATCAAACTAGATGTTGCTATAAAGGTATTTTGCAGAAAAGGTTCAAGTTCATAATTAGTGGGGAATCAAGGAGATTATCCTGGATAATCCGAGTGGACCTGATTCAATCGGTTGAAAGGGTTTAAAAGCAGAACCTTAACTTCCCTGATGAAGAGAAATATCATCCATGGACTGCACCCTCAGCCATGCCCAGAATCCCTGTCTAAGAGCCTGCCACATGGATTTCAAACTGACCTACTAGGCTTCCCAATGCATCTGTCAACTCCACAACACAAAGCTTTTGACATGTGTCTCCTGCTGCTTCTGCTTCCCTGGTTGCTTCCTGGTTTACACAGAGGGACAGTTTTGGTTTTAAGAAATTCCTTTGCCGTAAAAGTGCTTTAAAGGGGAAAATAAATGGCCATAAGAAAGCAATGTGAACACAAAAAACTGCTTAGAAAAAAAAAAAAAGGAGGAAAATCATTTTTTAAAAACCCCTAGAAATTTGAAATCACTGTGAAGACATCCGTAGGTACTAGATGGGAAATGTCAAAGATACAGAAATGCTGAGGGATCATTAATGACTCAAACCTTGTTTTGTGGAAGATGAAGGAAGAGTGAGAAACGTGACAAAAACGGCGACAAGTGTCCATTGATGAGGGTGAGTGGAATGTTCTAAGTTAGAGGGTTGGAACAAGCACAGACTGAGGGGCTCGGCAGGACTCCTCAGAGCCGGCGGCGTCCCCGGCAGCCGCCCCGTCGGGGAGACCAGCTCGAAGGGCTCCCACGTCCACCAAGGACGCCTCCCCGGGGATGCCTCTCTCCTCTCCGGCTCAATTCCCATTTCTGCTGCAAAGCAGAGCGTTTTGCCGCTGAAAATGCAAATAAAGTCACCCCCACAGTGGCACCACTCAGAAATGATAAATGGAGGCCTTGAAGTGTTTCCTCCAGTGAATCACATATTCGAATTACGTTTTCTGTTTCTGGGAACTTGGTATTCTCACCTACTGGCTTGTGCAATATTTGCGGCCTCTGGCTGCAGAAACTGATTAGAAAGCAAGGCCAATGGAGATTTGTAATGATGCTGTACTGACTTTTTTTTTTTTTTTTAATAAGGGAGACACAACCAGCAAAGAGTTGTGTAGTAGTTCTATCTGGCTGTAGTTAGGGTCATATTTTATTTTATTTCATGGCAGCAAACTGTGAATTGGTCATGCTTCCTTCTCCTGGGTTACCATTTGAGGGGCTTGGGAGAAAACAAAACGTGCTTGGTCGCTCCTTTTGTTCCTTGATTCCAAGAATAATAATAAAAAAAAAAAGAAAAAAACACTGCTGTCACGTCGTGTCTGCGTCATGGTGATCCTGTAGAACAGATTAGAATTGCCCCATGGAGTTTCCAAGGAGTGCCTGGTGGATTCAAACTGCTGACCTTTTGGTTAGCCGCTGTAGTACTTAGCCATCAGGATCTCCAGCTCATCATCTTTAAATGCCATCTTAAGCCCTAGTGGTGAAGCGATTAAGAGTTCCTGAGACCCCAAAGCCACCGTGTGCTCTTTGGAAAGCCTGTGGGGCATTTCTGCTCTGTCCTGCAGGGGCACTGCGAGTCATAGTCCACCAATGGCCAAAGGTTTGGTTTTTAATGTCACTTAAAAAAAAAAAAGAAAAAAATCCTACAGGACACGTATCATTAGACATCAGGACACTGATTTTGGTTTTGCTAAGTTTGCAGACTGTAAGAATCTGGTCCACTTTGATCGGGTCGATTTACAGGGTCGTCAGGGCGACGGGCTTCTTTAAAATAATAAGTGTTAGCTCAGCAGAGATGAGGTGTTCTCAAGTAATGACGACAGGTTTACACGCAGATGTGTCTGGTGTCCTGTTGATGTGAGTGTAGGTGTGTCGGTCCTTTGCACGTGTTGCACAGGGCAGTGTTTATTTTGTGTTTGTAGACCTGAGGCACCTATTGTTTCATATAAGAAACAGTTCAACGATCCACTTGGCATCGCAGTGTTCCTGAAATCTAGTTTCCATTCCAAACATTTAATTTCTATCGTGTCATGATTAACAGCTCTACTGGAGAAAAGTGCTTTTGCTTTTATGGTTTTGTGTTTTGCTTAGCCAAAGCGTTTTGAGCTCTCAATTGTTTTTCTTTTGGCTCTTTTTTTTTTTTTTTCTAACTGTGAGCCGATGAAAAGAAAACAGAGGGGTGTAAAACCCCCTCTTCGATCTCTGAAGGACTCCTAAGGATTATTGTATTTGCTGATGGCTGAGAAGTCCTCATTTACTTTCTTTCAGAGAACAAACCATGTACGTACCTGTATCGTATCTGTGTCTTGAAAAGTTTTTGCACCAGACTGCTGTTTATAGATTAAGTCATGATGGTTATTGACTCAGAATTCTTACAATATTTCTTGAAGCAGAGCTCAGAAACCGACCCTTTCCATTCCTTATCACAACAGCACCCAGGGCAATTTCTAGAATCATTAGATTTTGATTATGATAAGAATTACATACATTTTTCTTTCCTGACGTTGCATGCTGAATTTTTATAGTTCCAGAAACCTGTGAAGCTAAGTTTTACTTTACCTTAGAATACTTCCTACTTAAATAAGAAATGCAACTGTGGAGACAAGGCTTAAGAAGTACTTGAAAATGTGTCAGTTCTCTGATGCTATATAAAAAGTATACACCTTACGTGTAAACAATTCGTAGGCCAATTGTAATTATTTTCCTTTTCTTAAAGCCAGCTCTAAAGAACTCCAAAGCACTAGCAATGTTTTCATCTATTTTTAACACTGGATTATGTTTGAATATGGTAAAGCCTACTTTCTTTAAATATTTTTAATTCTGATTTTTTTTTTCTCATTTTCCCAAGCTGGTGTTCCCCTGATTTGGCCCTGCTCTCTCTCTGCACAGGCCCATCCCCAGCTTCTCAGTCCCTAAAGCAAAAAAAAAAAGTACCTCATGACAGGAATAGGCTGAATTTGTAGCTCTTAACTCAAATCTCACACCTTGGGAGGCTCCAATCTGCTGTTCATTTCACAATGCTATATGAAAATTCTCTTGAATGAAATATGGAAATTCCATTTTCAGACTTGTTATAGAAAGAGTCAAAACACATCTCCATGAACAAAATAAAAAAAAAAAAATGACTTTCACAACATAGGATCTGTTCAAGAACATGCTGCTAGAAACTAATCTTGTCTTTGTTTTAACAAATAAGAAAGCAGTATATTGATCCTCCTTATTGATAGCCCTCATCACGATTTAAGCCCTCATAGGCCTTCGTCTCAACTGTGTCAACATTTTAGGCAGTGTGGTACAGTGTTCAATAGTATGATCTACCACTTAGAATATTAAGATTTGAATCTCAAATGTGTTACTTTCCTTGCGACCTTGGGAAGACTGTTGGCCTTCCCACACTAGTAAAATAATATTGTTAGTCTCATTGAAGGAGCATTGTGAAGGTACAGGCAGAAAAAAAATTGAAGGCCTTCGCACAGTGCCTCACACATTGCCATTGCTTAAAGGGTTTTGCTGGCAGTAATACAGTTAGCCAGTTGATAAAAACTAAATCCATTTCAAATAAAGGCATTTTCTTATTTCTAACCTATCTAAGTCAGTTTTAGGAGAGGCAAACTTGCTTGGAATAGTAGATTGTCGTGTTGCTAGTCTTCATTATGCAGCAATAAACAACTAAGCCAGAAAATGTTATTATGAATAGAATTGTACTATAAAAACAAAACAAAAATAATCCTTAAAATATGTCATGGTGAATTGACACTGGGTAACGGACAAAAGCCATAAAAGTGGCAAGGAAGTTGTTAATGAGGGTTAGAAGGGCAGACAAACCATCAGTGGAGGCCGGAAAAACAATGATCTGTTGGTTTTAGCCATAGATCCATCTTCAAATCCATCTCCTCGGTTACTTGGTATCATGGATTGAACTGTGTCCCCCAGAAATGTGTGTAGTAGTATGGGTGGGCTGGTGATTCCCAGTATCGTGTGATTGCCTTCCATTTTGCCATTTTCTGATACTGTAAATCCTAATCTCTGCCTGTGGTCAATAGACTAGATTTATGTTAAAGAGCATTAGGGTGGGACTGTAAAACCCTTCCTAAAATCACCTCCCTGCTCCAATGTAGAGTACTTCCCTGGAGTGTGGCTTGCACCACCTTTTATCCTTTTATCTTACAAGAGAGAAAAGGGAAGTAAGCAGAGAGCGGGGAACCTCACACCTTTAAGAAAGCAGCACCAGGGGTGGAGTGCGTCCTCCAGACCTGAGGTTCCTGTGCCAAGATGCTCCCTGAACAAAGACTGATACAAAACAAAGAATTTTCTCCAGAGCTGATGGAAGGAAAACATTTCCCTGGGGTGGATATCCTGAATTTGGACTTGTAGCATACCGGACTGGGTAAGAATAAATTTTTCTTCGTTAAAGACATCCACTTGTGGTATTTCTGTTAGAGCAATACCAGCTGAATAAAACACTTGGAAAACATGAAAGTTACTTAGTAATTTTGTGAATCTAAAGAGATTTGCAGCATGAATGTCAATACTGTAAATTTGTTCTATTTAGCCCTTTGCAATAAGGTACAGGACAAGAAGCATAATTTCAGTTTATAAGTGGAGCTAATAAAAAATGCAGATGATTTGCTGGATTTTAAAATAAAACTCTTATCTCCAGTCCCTCCAGCCAGCAAAGGAATCACAAAGGAAGAAGTGAACTCAAAGTAGTGATTAAATGTGGCGTGGCTATAAGATCCTCTATCATTACTTAAGGAAGATTTATAGAGGTACATGGCAAAACTCATCAGATACATAAAAAGGTTTCGAAGAATCTTGAAGGCACTGTTACCCTAGCACTCTGACCAAAATAGAGACAGCTTCTTTTAGAAATAATTCTAAATACGTATTTTAGGAAACTGTATGCAAACCAGTAACATTCCTTCAAAACCCAGCAGATTTCAAAGGCATGGAATCCAGTTGAACCAAATGGACCAGAAGCCCTATGAGTTCTTCATGTCTACAATTTTCTGTGACTGCAAAGTAACCTAAAAAGATATTCAGATCTAAACACTGATGATTTCTTATGGAAAAGGAAAATTATCTCACAGAGAACAGACAAGAGTCACAGAACAATGAATTGGAAAATCATGGGCCCAGACTGCAATCAATAAACGTTTCCTTCTCTTTGAGGAAGGAATCCTAGTAACATATCACCACGTATTTTCAGAATTGTTGTTGAAGAGTGACTGTTGCCCGTTTCTGAACTGTTGACAGGGTATTCCATTGCAGTTCTCCTACACTTGTCCCACCGTGGTATGCTGCGAATGTGACAGCTTATCACTTGTCTTTTTGGGGAATAGGTTCCAGGAACAGCAGAAATCACACTAAAGGAGCTTCAAACAAGAAACCTTATGAATAGCCAGAGCTGCAACAGGTATAACATCCAGATCTTCAAGACTGATGATACAATTCTATAAAATATTGTGGGTCTTAGGATGGTGTGAGTATATTTTATAGATGAAAGCGACATGGATCTCTAGGGCAAGACAGTAGATCACGACATAGTGTCACATTAGTGCCACTCAATGAAATGATCCATCTGGCATCCAGGCATTCAAGTCATGCCTTCTCAGACTTACTCCAATCATCTGATATTTCTTAGCCAAAGGCATGTTCACATACATGACACAAGCAGTGGCTAGATATAAATGATTATGCCTCTGGGATTGATAGCTGCTACCACATGAAGAAAAGAGCACTTTTTGCACTGTGTGTGAAGGGTCACACACAAAGAGAGACTCGGTTGTTTTAGACAGCTCACCTTAGCACCACCTCTAGCCAAACTGTGTCCTGAACTGCAAGAGCAAATCCACATGAGACCAGGAAAGACACTTTCTACGATCCACAAAATCAAGAAAAATGACAAATCTTTTGTCATGGTTGTTGTTGCTGTCATTTAATGGGGAGTGTTTATATAGTAATGCATAACTGATAAAATTACCAATGCTCCGAATTGTTAACATCAGACATCTAGTTCTCAAATATATGACACTGCTTGCAAAGATCTAAAATAAAATGAAACACAAACTACAGTTGGGCAAACAAAGAAAAGAAAATGGGATACTTTCTTTGCTACTAATAAGTTGGAAGAAGGCAATTTAGCCACAGAACCTTTTCTCTTTTCTTTTTTCATGATTTTTTTCTCTTCTTGGGAGTAATAGGAACCCTAGTGGTACAACCATTAAGAGCTTGGCTGCTAACCAAAAGGTCAGCACTTTGAATCCATTAGCAATTCTTTGGAAACCCTGAGGGGGATGTCTACTCTGACTATGAATCAGAATCAACTGGAAAACACAGGTTTGGTTTTGGTTTTGGTTTTTAGAGCATAAGGCTTGTATTACTCATTTGACAGGTCCCCCCTTCCCCACCACCTCTCCACACATCTGGAGAATTAAATGAGAATGATATATCCGAATCCCTCTGAAAAATATGGCGACCCTAGGGGCCAGGGTCGCCATGAGTCGGATCCGACTCGACAGCACTTGGCTGGATCTGAAAAATATGAAGCACCACGATTTGAGATTGTTGTATTTGAGATTGTTGTATAGGTAGGGCAGTAGATATTTCATTCTTGGCAACAATTTTAAGGACTAAATCTAGCACATTTTTCCCCAAGGATGTGTGGAAACTCAGGATTCTGCCTTGTATGAAATGTATTGAGATACTTGGCTGATAATGCAAGCAGATAATGTTATTGACTTTTGGCCAATAGTCATCAATTTAAAAAATTATTAACTTTCTGCTTCAAATTGAGTGGGTAAAATTCTTGATTCATATTTTTGAAATTCTAAGACTGTCAGCAATTCAAGGCATTCCTGTTTGCACATTTTGAATTGTGATAAGGAAATCATTCCCTTCATCATTAATGAAAATTTCTATCACATATTCTAAAAGTTAAAAATCTAAAGTTATTAGAGAGATCTGTAATGTTTTAGTTCTCTAGATAAGCCCCTGACCCTTTAATAGATCACAACTACTTCCCTGGAAAAATACTGTGAGCTGAGCTTTTTTCAAATGTGCATTCCTGGCAACCTTTGCAAATCATCCTTGTTAATCGATTGATGTATGGCTACAAGGTCCAATTTCCCTTCTTTGCTGAATATCACGATGTCTATTTCTTCTGACTTGGAGATCACTAAGTATTCAACCCCTTACCAGCACAGAACAATCTTGAAGAGCATCTTGTGTATATTTAGATACAAGAGAAATCTTGCTCCCACTCCCTAGTGGATGAGAGTATTCTCTTCCTTCTTCCCTACAGTGAAGTCCTTACAAGTGGCACAGATGTCCCTCCTTCTCCTTTGCTTGCTCTTTATCTTCTCCTTGTTCTGTTTCTCCTACTGATGAGTCTTCTCCTGGTCCCCCTTTTTATTCAGAATCTGTAGCCCTTTTATGAATGACAAATTAAATAAAAAATTCAACAGATCATATCTTTCACAATTTGAGCAGTATTGGGGGTCAAATAGACTGAGAATGGTCCTCTCTTCACTGGAGAGTAGCTTAGTGAGTTGTAAAGGACAAGAGAGGGGTTGGGGCGAGTGGATGTGGTGAAAAGTAGATGGGATTAAAACAGACCCACTCGAGAATGTTGGCCTAGAAGTGAGGTAATATTGTGACATCTCACCCCAATACATATGCTTGATGTGTGATTCTTTCTTCTTGTATTTTTGATTTTAAATATCATTTGATTAACAATTGTTCCAAATATACTCAACAAGGGGCCCTATTGAAGTCAGTGCTAGATACAAGATATGGATTGAATTGTGTCCCCCCAAAATGTGTGTAACCGTTTGGCTGCGTGATTCCCTGATATTTTACAATGTTCCTGTAAGCTATAAACCCTGCCTGTATGATACTAATGAGCAAGGATGGGTGGCAGCTGTGTTGGTGGGGTAGGACTCCTGTAAGATTGCATAGTTCCTCGAGGCAATCTCTTGAACTATAAAGGAAAGGGAAGCAAGCAGAGAGTTGGGGAGCTCACAGCACCAAGAAGCAGTGCTGGGAGCAGAGTGTATTCTTTGGAAAGGACCTGGAATTCTGCACAACAACAGCTCCCTGTCCAGGGGAAGACGGGCAACACAAATCATCCTCCAGAGCCAGCAGAGGCAGCCTTCCCCAGGAGTTCACACTCTCAATTTGGATGTTTAACTTATTTTAATGTGAGGAAATAAATTTCTCTTTGTTAAAACTATCCACTTGTGGTATTTCTGTTAAAGCAGCACTGGGTGGCTAAGACAGTCAGTATTTCAAAGAAATTGAAGCCAGTGAATAGTCTCACAAATACCGATAAAGGATCTTGCCAAATGAACAAGTCCCGGTGCCTGACCTCACAGGCCTCCTGCTTCTGTCAAAATATCACGTACTGCAACAAGGAATGCATAGCTCTAAACTAAAGCTGTGAATTATAAACACTGATGAAATAATACAAAATTTTCTTTCATTTGCCCTGGCTAAACAATTTTACCAAGGACTAAATGACGCTAAAGCACACTCTTTGGAATGTTCTCTGGTAATTAGCACTACGAGAAAACAATCTCTTGATCTGTTATAACAAGGGTAATAACAGAGAATGCTGTGTTCTAGAGAATGTCTGGAGCACTTTGCATGCTTTACCATGTTCAAATCTCACTAAAACCTTAGGAGATAGAGACTGCAGCTTTCAAAGTTTAAAGACAAGAGAAGTGAAACTCAGGGAAATGACTAACCTTGCAGATCTGGAAGACAGAACTGAGCATTAGCTGCATGTGAACTTGATCCTCTACCCTGGATTTTTAATCCCTTCAGTGACTATAGGCATAGTTGTTGTATAACGTATGCATTTGCCAAATAAAAAAGAAAATCAAATGACAGCAAACTGATTTTAACTCACAGTCACCCTCTAGGACACAGTAGATACAACTGCCCCCTTGCTTCCAAGAAAAGTCTAAATCATTGCAACAATTCGCAGTAACATACAGTGAGTAATTGATATTTCAAATTCTGTTAAATAATTACAGCTAAATTCTAAGTAAATAATCTCACTAGTTTTTTATTTAGGTATCAGTTTCTATTTTAGTTGTTATCATGTTTATGAAAATCCTTTCACAAAGCCTGAAACATGGTTTACTATCACATAAAAATTAGAATTCTGAAGGAAATAATTTATTTCTATTTTTGTTTGCAATGTAACATATATATACTTATATCTATATCTGCATTCTAATTTTCATTTTACATATATATATGATAAACCTAGTGCCATCGAGTCGGATCCAACTCTACACATTTTCTATATCTATATAGACGTATATATGATACATATATATATGTATGATACACATAAATATAGAGCCATAAATATAGAGCCCTGGTGGCACCAATAGTTAATCATTCAGCTGCTAACTGAAAGGTCAGCAGTTCAAATCCACCAGGTGCTCTTTGGATACTCTGCAGGGCAGTTTTACTCTGTCCTATAGGGTTTCTATGAGTTGGAAATGGCTAGATGGCAACAATTTTCTTTAACACATAAATATATAAAATATGTATATTTTAAAAGTATATTAATATTATAAAGGTAAGCAACTTCACAGCAAAGAGAACTAGATTTATTCTGACTTTCAAACTGCAGAAGCAAATAGATTTATTCATCTAATACTAAAATTTATTCATCTAATACTTCCTATTCAGCATCTATGAACCAGGCAGTTTTGTAGGAGTTGGGAGAAAAGTGGCCAGTAAGACAGGAAGCAGACAGAATTTTATTTATTCCAGCATTGAACAAAATAATAGAATTAATATATAATATTCATTTTGTATTGGCTGGCTGGCATACATCTTATAGATAGACTTTATGTATGCCCTAATATTCTTCAGGGCTATAGAATATGTTATCCGAAACGAGAATTAATCATACTTGAATTTTGCAACTAATGAAGTTGTTCAGAATTCCTTAGTAGAAGTTATACAGTGCATAGAATAATACATTTTCTGTATTTTATATATGTAAAAAAGAGAGTTTAATAGCCTAGTTGTACTTCATATATGCTTTATATCATTTGGGAAACCCTGGTGGCATAGTGGCTCAGTGCTACATTTGCTAACCAAAAGGTTAGCAGTTCAAATCTGCCAGATGCATCTTGGAAACTCTATGGAGCAGTGCTACTCTGTCCTATAGCTATGAGCCAAAATTGACTCAATGGCAGTAGATTAGTTTTGGTTTTATTTTTTTATATTATTTTGTCATTTGTGAGGGCAGCTTTGGACATGGCTAGCAACAATCCTGGCCTCCTGGTTTTTAGGTCCATGTATAACTCCCTCTCCTTGAATGTGGGCCAGACCTGGTGCCTCTCTTCCGGTAAATAGTACATGGCAAACCTGAAGGAGTCTGAGCTCAAACTACCAGTGCTCTCCCCTGTCCTCTTGCTGGCTTTCTCTGATACAGCCTGTGGCCATGCTATAAGATACTCTACGGTGAGGCATACAAGGCAAGGAACTGAGGGTAGTCTCTGAGCAACTGAGGCGTCAGTCCAACAGACTGTGAGGGGCTCGTGGACAACCACAGCAGCCTGGACATCTCAGGTCTGGAAAGATCTAGAACCAGAAGACTCAGCTGAAATGTGCCTCAAGAAACCTGGGACACAAATGCGTGCTATTTTAAACTGTTAAATTTAAGGAAGATATTTTTCCCCCCACCAATAGAAATGAATGCAGTCCATATTTATTCCTGTTACATGCATTCAATACTCTGGATAATTTTACTCATACATTTCATTAAACCCAAATACTTTTTCTGACTGTTTTCCCCCAAAAGAAGGTAGTATTTTTGGAGGAGATGTAGTATGTAATACTGGATTATAGGAATAGATAAGTATTTGGTGCATATATTCAAAGGAAAAATTTTAATGCCTATACCTGTAGTATATAAGACATTAGAAAATCCTGCAACTATTCCATAAAATGTTCCAGGATGTTTTATTTTAAAAGGCTCTGTAGACCATAACTTAATACCAGAGAAGCCTAGAAAACAGTTTTTCCAATTAGTGACAGTTCCGGAACAGATTTTAAGAGTCGTCCATCTATCCCTTGGTCTTCTGACACTTGTTGCAGTAGCAGGACCCATCGATAACGGCACTGTCCCTAAGGACCTCGAGTCTTCCATGTCTCTTATGCTATCTCTTTCTGGATTTATCCCCTGCATTACTCAGGGACTGTCACCACCACGAGTTGTAAAGCTCCTTTGCAGACACAGACCATGTAATGGTCAACTCTTTTTATTTTTCTAATTCCTAGTATCAGTGAAAATGTTATGTAAGAGAAAGGTTCAATTTAGAATGAGGAAATAGATCCTTTCATCTGAGAGCTGTTGTTTTTTTGTCTTGTTTTAAAATGATAATATTGAAGAAGCTGAATTGAAGAGGTAAAAATTAATGCTTTTAGAAATGACTTATTTAATCAGCTGAGTAGTTACAGCATGCCAAAATTAATTTACAGTACCTGCCTGCACCAGTGATTAAAAGGTTTTAGGGGAGTTGAAGTGCTCCTAATCTCAATAGCCAGGTGGCAGGGCAAAATGGGTGGATAGTCACTCCCAGAGCTCATGGTAAAATCTATTTAACAAGCAGTATGGACATATTTTAATATTTTAACAACAAGGATGGCTGTACCAATCCTACTGCTGGAGTATCAACCTTAGATGCATGATGGGCTTCCTGAACCACTAAGAGGTTTCTAAATGATTATAGTTAGAAATGAAATTTCTACATTTCTAAAGGATCACTCTGTCTAGTTTAATCTTTTATTAACTTTAAAATAACATGCAAGAAATATTTTCAAATAAGAGAGATCCTACAAATACCAAGATAATTGAATTAGAACGAACATGGCATTAATGTTAATATGTTTACATAAATTCTAGAATGTTGATTTTAATGCACGCTGTTTGAAGTGTTCAGAAGCTACGTGCATTAAAGCCCTTCTTGGGAATTAGCAACGATGCTCAAAGGCAGAATAAAAATTATCAAGAGGATTAATGATTAATCGTTTTTTAACTGCTTCTCATTTTCTTTCCTACTTTTAGCAGCTTTCTCCAACTTCCATAGAATGCAATCTTGCAATCATACAAAAATATGTAAAACCAATTCATTGTCCACTGCATATCCATATAAGTTTTCATGACATTTTGTTAAAACAAACAAGCAAGTATTTATGATTCTGATACTGCTAAGCCTTGTATGTATGAAAGGAAGTTAGCTCAAAGAGGAAGAGGAGGGGTGTACATAGCTAAATTTAAAGTCCATGGCAAGACTCAAAACAGAAGAGACTTGAGAAAGTTGCACACAGATCATTGAGGAAAAGAACATCTCATAGATTAAAAAAGTTTGTGAGTATCCAATGAAACAGGAAATAGAATGACAGATGCCAAACATACAAACAGAATTCAAGGGTTGGAAACCACTTGAAAGCATTAATCAGAGAATTTGCAGGAAAACCATCAAGCTGAGATCAACTATCTAATTCTTATTGCTTTATTTTAAAAAAGTTCCTGGAAAATCCCAAGGGGATCAATATAAAGAGATGAGGTGAAATCATGCATGCAACTAAATTGTCAAACATTTTGCCTGGATATTAGATTCTATGAGATGGAATAGTAAGAAGATAGATACTGAGAAACCACTCTCAGCTGAACCTCTCAGAGGCTTAAGTGAGAATGAGAAGTTACATTTGGAAACCAGTGTAGATCAAAGATGGAACAAAAATAACTTGACTGTGATGGAGACTCAAATAAAGTAGGCTGGGAGGAAAACAACCCAAGAGAAGGAAGTGATAAAGATAAAGACCAGAAGATAAGAAAACCACAGAAAACTAAAATATTCATAAGCAGTAATAATTGGAGTCACCCACGATAGACTAATTCATGGTTTACTGTAAAAATTAGGTAACACACTTTTCAAAGGTGAGTGGCGCTCTGGTGGCACAATGGCTACTGTAAGAGATAAAAATGCTCTAAGAAGTTATTACATAAAGAGGACAAAAAAAATATTGATTAGACTTCCTGAAAATGACAACCAACCAGTAGTAGCAACCAGAGATAGAACCACATGAATCAGTATTGAGAGAAAGAAAGGTTTGTTTCTGGAAAAAAAAAAAAATAGTCATCGACTTTGAAACATTATGAAAAGAGAGCGAGGGTAATGAAGAAAATTCCCTGAGAGAAGACACATTTCAGTGGCAGCCAGCAATCTTGGAGATTCTGGGGAAACACATGCATGAAGACATCAACCAAAGTGAGAGAATTAAAAAGAACAAGTCAAGAGTTATACAATCATAGTATATAACATCTAGTAGTAGTATAAGTAATACACAGATTTTGCAATGAGAGTCTTTTAAATGTGCCCTGAAGACATTCCTACTTTCACATTTTACTGTTTAAAAAATATAAAATAAAACAATGAATAATCAGACACATGATCAAATATTACAGATTTAGCAATAAAAGCAAAGCAATAAAAAATGTAAGTATTTGATGAAAATAATGGGGAGTGTTTTAGTCAGTCATAGTATTGAGAATTTAAATTTAGATGTGTAAAATCTTAAACATTTTGAATATAAGCATTTAGAATTTTCAAACTGATAGAGGGTAAGGGAGAAAAATGTATTCACATCTGTGTAACAAAACAGACTGTACAAAGAAAAATACAGACAACCAAAAAGATGACTCCTTTTTAATGACCAATTTGATGTTATGAAAATAAAATTAGATGAGCCAAATGTCGCTATTAAGAAAAGTCAGACTCATTATTTCCTTATAGGATACTACTAAAAGATTGTTCCGAGGCCACAGATTGTTGGCATTCTTTAAATGTTTTGATAAGTGATGCCAAATTATCTGTCACAAAAAACTTGTACCAACACACGGTCCTGCTAGTCATGTTTTAGAGAAACTGTTCCTTGTGACCTGGTGAAACTCAGATACTACTCAGCATTAATACTGCTAGTTTGTTAGGTGAGTGTCTCATACTCCTATTGGCGTGTTTTTCTCATAGATTTATAAGTGCAATTTGTAATATACATGTATTACATATAATATATAGATTATATGTATAAGATTTTGCTCTTTTCTGTTATTTGTAACATAAAACATAAATTTCTAAGCCTGTCATTTACTTTGAATTTTTATGTAGTTGTTCAATGTACCTAAATTTTGTTTTCCAATTATTATGTAGTTAAATCTACTATGCCATTAAGTTACCATTTCTTCCACTAAGGATAGACCTTGAAATGCACTCACTACTTTGAGATCAGGTGAATGTTCTCTTCTACCTGTCATGTGATTTTATATTTTCATGTAATTATTTTTTGTCTATGTAAAACTTATTTTGCTATAAATTCTAAGATAGGGGGTTAACTTCCTTTTCCAAATAGATCACAATAATTCTAGGACCATTTTTTAATTGACCTTAATTTTCCCAACATAGTTAAAGTAAACATTACTCAAGCAAATTTACTGGCAAAATTACACTGAATGATTAATTTTAAAACATAGATTACTCAAGCAGCAAGATGTGTTGGAGTATCCCACGTCTTCGTACTCAGATCTCTTTACAACATATATCTATGTCACTGATTTCATGTGTTCACGTGGTTTGAGTATCATCTGTGTCTCGCAACCCCCAGATGAATGTCCAGACAACACTGTTTCACTCTTAACTCTTTCTCTTTCCATGTACATATATGTAAATGCTTATATAAAAGACAATCATTTATATATATAGTATACATATTCATAAATATTTGCTGTTGTAGATGCAACTGATTACAATTCGCGGCAACCCTATGTACAACAGACGGAAACACTGCCAGTCCTGGGCCGGCCTTACAACCATGGTTATGTTTGAGCCCACTGCTGCAGCTACTATGTCAATCCATCTCATTGAAGGTCTTCTTTTTGTATTTTGCTGATACTCTATGAAGCATGATGTCCTTCTCCAGGGACTATTTCCTTTTAACAACATGTCCAAAGAATGTCAAAGAAAGTCTCACCATAGTCACCTCTAATGGCATTTTGGCTACACTTCTCCCAAGACAGATTTGCCTGTTCTGGCTGTCCATTGTCTATCCACTATTCTTTGCCAACACAGTTCAAAGACTATCAGCTCTTCTTTGGTCTTCTCATTTATTGTCCAGCTTTCACACACATATGAATCAATTGAAAATATTATAATTAAATGCACATTTATATGTATCTGTGTAAATAAGGGAAAGCAAGAGGAAGAGTACAGGTGTATGTAGCTAAATCTAAGGTGGATGACAAGACTAAAAACATATAGAAAAGGAATAGTGGTGTGTTCTTCATCAAAAAGAACATTTCAAGGTCTGTCCTGAAGTGCAATGCTGTCAGTGATAGGATAATAGCCATATGCCAACAAGGAAGGCCAGTTAATAAACTATTATTCAAATTCACACACCAACCACTAAGGCCAAGGATGAAGAAATTGGAGATTTTTATCAGGTTCTGCAGTCCAAAATTGATCAAACATGTAATCATGATGCACTGATAATTACTGGTGATTGGAATGCAAAAGTTGAAAACAAAGAAGGGTTAGTAGTTGGAAAATATCATCTTCATGATAGAAATGACAGGATTTTGGTATATATATTGGTTATATATATATAACTTTGGTATGTATATTCAATGATAAAGAACAACGATGATAGCAGGAAACATCTCTCAATTTGGTCTCAACTGGAGGACGTTATGTTGAGTGAAACTAGTCCACCACAGAAGGACAATTATTATATGAGACCCCTATGATAAAAACTTAAAAGCATACTCATCCATAATAGAAAAGACTCTTTAACACCTACAAGGGTGGGGAAGGTGGGAGGGCGGGAAGGCAAGGGGTGAGGGTTTAGATTAGATAGTTGTTTGAAATTTGGTTGGGTGAAACTGGTAACAATACACATTAGTAAGAAGATCAATATTAATGGGACTTCG
Source organism: Heterohyrax brucei (assembly GCA_028571685.1). Taxonomy (NCBI): domain Eukaryota; kingdom Metazoa; phylum Chordata; class Mammalia; order Hyracoidea; family Procaviidae; genus Heterohyrax; species Heterohyrax brucei. The sequence continues at coordinate 68,826,513 of CM053162.1, read as the reverse complement.
ACACCACTTGTGTACTCCTCCTCTCTTAACCCAGTATTGTAAGCACAGAGTATGTACACTTTCATTTTTTTATTCAATAATAATAAGAAAAAAGAAATGACAGAATTTTGCAAGACTAATGACTTCTTCATTGTAAATACCTGTTTTAACCAAGACAAATGGTGGCTGTGCACATGGACCTCACCAGATGGAATACATAGGAACCAAACTGACTATATCTGTGGAAAAAGATGGTGGAAAAGCTCCCTGTCAGCGGTCAGGAGAAAATCAGGGCTGACTGCAGCATAGATCATCAACTGTTCTTATGCAAACTAAAACTGAAACTGAGGAAAATTAGAACAAGCTCACAAGAGCCAAAGTATTACCTTGAGTACATATCACCTGAGTGTAAAGAACATCTGAAGAACAGATTTGATGTGCTGAACACTAATGACCAAAGACCAGACAAATTGTGGAATGACATCAAACACATCATCAATGAAGAAAGCAAGAGGTCGTTAAAAAGACAGGAAAGAAAGAAAAGACCAAATTGGATGTCAGAAAAGACTCTGAAGCTTCCTTTTGATTGTCAAGCAGTCAAAGCAAAAGAAAAGAATGATGAAGTAAAAGAATTGAAGATTCCAAAGGGTGGCTTTATGAAATATGCAAAGAGCTGGAAATAGAAAACCAAAAGGGAAGAACGCATTCTGATAGTTGTTTCAAAGAACTTAGGAAAAAAATACAAGCCTCAAGTTTTAATAGTGAAAGATTCTACAGTGAAAATATTAAACAACTCAGGGATCTTCAACAGAAGATGGAAGGAATACACAGAGTCATGATACCAGAAAGAAGTGGGCAGTGTTCAGTCACCTGAAGAAGTAGCATATGGTCAGGAACTGACGGTACTAAAGGAAGAAGTTGAAGCTACATTGAAGGCACTGAGGAAAAACAAGACTCCTGGAATTGACAGATTATCAATTCAGCTATTTCAACACACAGATGCCGAGCTGGAAGTGCTCACTCATCTACGCCAAGAAATTTGGAGGATAGCTACCTGGCTAACTTATTGTAAGAGATACACATTTATGCCCATTCTGAGTAAAAGTGATCCAACCTGAACAATATTGTTAGTATCACATACAAGTGAAACTTTGCTCAAGATCATTGAAAAGCGATTGCAACAGTATATTGGCAAGAAACTGTCAGAAATTCAAGTTTGATTCAGAAGACGATGTGGAACCGGGATATCACTGCTGATGTCAGGTGGATCTTGGCTGAAGGATGTTCACCTTTGTTTCCTTGACTGTGCAAAGGCATCCAGCTGTGTGGATCATAGTAAATTATGACTAACATTATGGAGAATGGGAATTCCAGAACACTTAATTGTGCTCTTAAGAAGTCTGTATATAGATCAAGAGGCAGTTGTGTGAACATAACAAGGCGACACTGCGTGGTTTAAAGTCACGAAAGGTGTACCCTTCCACCACACCTTTTTCAATGTGTGTGTTGAGGAAATAGTCTGAGAAGCTGGATTACATGAAGAAGAATGAGGCATTAGGATTGGAGGATGACTCATTAACAATCTGCATTATGTGGATGACACCACTTGCTGCAAGTGGAGAGGATTTGAAACACTGACTGATGAAGATCAAGTACCCGAGCTTTCAGTATGGATTGCACCTCAACGTCGAGAAGACAAAAATCCTCACAACTAGACCAGTAAGCAACACTGTCGTAAATGGAGAAAGGATTGAAGTTATCAAGGATTTCATTTTACTTGAGTCCACAATCAGCACCCATGGGAGTAGCAGTCAATAAATCAAAAGATGATTGCGTTACAAGACGGCGGAGTAAAGAGACGTCTCCTCATCTCCCTCTGAGAACTAAGGCCTGGATGATATGTTTTATGGAGCATTGAATACCTGGGAAGCCTTGGGACCTAACATATTTGACTGGGCAACAGTATCAGACTAAGCTTCTCCTCTCAAGAACAATCCAGCAACCCTTTAACCTCTGCTTCTGCTGCTACATTGTAACAGAGAACTGCACCTTCTGCAAATGGCCAGTAAGGGTAACATCCTTTCATTATAAGCGGGCAGGTGAAGTCTGCTGTTCCTGGCTACCTGTTCAGGGCCATTTAACCTCTACTTCTGCTGCTACATTGTAACAGAGAACTGCAACTTCTGCAAATGGCCAGTAACGGTAACATACTTTCATTATAAGCAGACAGGTGAAGTCTGCTGTTCCCCACTACCTGTTCAGGCCAGCCTGTTGGACAGCTTCCAGCTCTCAGTTCAGCACCTGGACAGCTCCCTGCATAGAAGTGCAGTTTACTTTTACTTTTAAGGTTTACTTTTTTAAGGCTGAGAGGCTTATATTTTCTCTCTGGAAATCTCTCTATTGAAAAACCTCTCACATTTTAAGATTGGCTGACAGCCCCCAGTTTCTTCATAACAGAGCAGCCTCTTTGCTACTCAATAAGCAAAGTCTTCTACCCTTGAGAGTCCATCTGGGGAAAATCACTACAGTATTATAGTCAGCTGGTGGCCAACAATTCTCTTAGATCCATTAGCAGAGAAATCAAATAACATCTAGATGGCACGCAGGCAATAGACCATAATTAGTCATTTAAGGAAACACTCTTCAAATGCTCCAGAAAATTCCCTAAATATTCAAAAAATTTCCCAGATGAAGAACCCTTTTTAAATCTAACAGAGATTGAATATAAAAAAATTATATATAAAACCCTCCTAGAAATTAAACAACATACAATAGAACAAAATGAAAAAGCTGGTAAACTATTTGATATTCTAGAGCATCAAAAATCTGAACTGTGTCAGATTAATAACAAAATTACAGAATTGGATAATTCTATTCAAAGCCAAAAGAGTAGGATTGAACAGATGGAAGTTAGAATCAGTGACTAGAAGACAAAGTAACTAATGCCAACATTTATGAGGTAAAATCAGAGAAAAGAAATAAGAAAAATGAAGAAACATTAAGAAACATATGGGACTCCATGAAGAGGAATAATTTATGTTTAACTGGAGTTCCTGAACAAGGGAAAATTAATGACAACATAGAAAGTATTGCTGTAGAGATGCTGACAGAAAATTTTCCTGAGATTATGAAAAAAAGAGAAAATAGGTATCCAAGATGTTTATTGAACACCGTAAAAGTTAGATCCAAATAGAAGAAAGCCAAGGTATATTATAATTAAACTTAATAAACTAAAACACAAAGAGATGCTTCTGAAGACATCAAAGCTCAAGTCAAAACTAACATTCTGAGGAAAACCCTGTAGACTTTCATCTGACTTTTCTGCTGAAACAATGTTGGCCAGAAAACAATGGGCAGACATGTTCAAAGTCCTGAACGAGAAAAACTTTCATCCCAGAATAATCTATCCTGCTAAATTATCCATCAGATATGATGGTGAAATTAAGACTTTTGAAAATAAAGAGAAATTTAAAGACTTCATAAAAACTAAACCCAAATTACATGAAATATTGAAAGAAGCTCTTCTCTAAATATGTGTTTTAGGTGATAATTTAAGGCACTTCATCCAAATTTCTAATCAGCTAAGGAAGGCACAAAACTTCATCAAAACAAACCAAAATGTACAATATTATAATAAAGGAATTCATGGTCATATCATGACAACTATAATATCACATTGAAAGAGGGATACACTACAATAGTTACAGTTGTTTTTTTGATGCAGCAACAGTTTCTGACTTCTAAAGTAATTAAAATTGATTTCAATAATTATACGTTAAGAGGGATTAGGTATGTTGCCATAGAACTAATTAACAATAAACCATTTGCAATGAAAAATCACAATACAGGAGTCTCAATAAATATAAAATCAAAACTCATACCGTCCATAAAGAAGAATGTCCCAGGACAGATTAAGAAGAACAACAGAGAAAACACCAACATGAAAATGAACATATTGCAATGACATCACTAAATGTATATTTATCTATAATCACATTGAATGTAAATGGACTGAACGTTCCAGTAAAGAGACAGTGAGTGATATCGCGGATCAAAAGACATGACCCATCTATATGTTGCTTACAAGAAACACATCTTAGACTTAAGGATAAGAACAAGTTGAGAATTAAAGTTTGGAATAATATATATGAAGCTAATAATACATGAAAAACAGCAGGCGTGGCAATATTAATCTCAGATAAAACAGATTTTAATGTAAAGACCACTATTATAGACAAGGATTGCCACTATTTATTGCTGAAAGGTTCAATACTGAAGCAAGACTTAACAATATTGAATATTTATGCACCCAATACCAAAGCACCTAAATACATTGAACAAATACTGACAATGTTGAGAAATGAGATTGATCATTCCACAATAATAGTTGGGAACTTTAACACTCCCCTTTCAGTTAAGGATAGATCATCCAGAAAAAAGCTCAGTAAAGACACAGAAGATCTTGCTACAATAATCAACCAACTTGACCTAATTGACATATACAGATCTTTTCATCCATCAACAGATAAATATACCTTCTGCTCCAAAGCACATGGAACATTCTCCAGAATAGACCATATGTTGGGTCATAAAACTATTCTCCATAAAATCCACAACAATTGATTTATTGCAAAGTACCTTCTCGGACCACAGAGCTATAAAAGTTGAAATCAATAACAGAAAAATCATGTGTAAAAATTCCAACTTGTGGAAACTGAACAAAACTTTACTCATAAAGCCTTGGGTTATAAAATAAATTAAAGACACATTAAGGAAACTTATGGATTCAAAGGAGAACAAAAACACATCCTACCAGAATTTATGGGATACAGCAAAAGCAGTGCTCAGAGGTCAGTTTATCTCTATAAATGCACACGTCCAGAAAGAAGAAAGAACACAAATTAAAGAATTAACCTTACAGCTTGAAAAAGTAGAAAGAGAGCAACAAAGAAACCCCTCAGGCATCAGAAGAAAACAGATTATAAAACCTAGAGCAGAACTAAATGAATTAGAGAATAGAAAAATGATTGAAAAAATTAACAAAATCAAAAGTTGGTTCTTCGAAAAGATCAACAAAATTGATAAGCCATTGGCTAAACTTGCAAAAGAAAGACAACAGAAGATACAAATAACCTGATTAAGAAATGAGTTGGGAGACATTACAACAGACCCATCTGAAATACAATATATCATAACAGAATACTATGAAAAGCTATAACTCTGATAGGTTTGAAAACCTGGGTGAAATGGACAAATTTCTGGACTCATATGACTCCCCAAGACTATCACAAGGAGAAATAGATCAACTTAATAAATCTATCACAAAGGAAGAGATTGAGGAAGTCATCAAAAATCTACCAACCAAAAAAATTCCTGGCCCAGACAGCTTCATTGGAGAATTCTACCAAACTTTTAGAGAAGAATTAACTCCAATACTAAGGAGGCTATTTCACATCATAGAAAGAGATGAAGTACTTCCAAATTCCTTCTATGAAGCCAGCATAACCCTGATACCAAAACCAGGGAAAGATCCCACAAAAAAAAAGAAAATTACAGACCAATATCACTGATGAATCTAGATGCAAAAATCTTCAACAAAATTCTAGCCAATAGAATTCAACAGCATATAAAAACAATCATTCATCATGATCAAGTTGGTTTCATTCCAGAGATGCAAGGCTGGTTCAGCATCAGAAAAACAATTAATGTAATCAACCATATTAATAACACAAAAGATAAAAATCACCTGATTCTGTCAATTGATGCAGAAAAGGCATTTGACAAAGTTCAACATCCATTCGTGCTTAAAACTCTCAGAAAAATAGGAATAAAAGGGAAATTCCTCAATATAATCAATAGCATCTATGCAAAGCTAACTGCTTTCATCATCCTAAATGGTGAAAGACTGAAATAATTCCCTTTGAGAACAGGAACTAGACAAGGATGCCTGCTCTCACCACTTCTATTCAACATTGTCCTAGAAGTTCTAGCCAGAGCAATTAGACAAGACAAAGAAATAAAAGGCATCCATATTGGCAGTGAAGAAGTAAAGATTTCTCTCTTTGCAGATGATATGATTGTTTATACAGAGAATCCAAAGAAATCCATAAGTAAACTATTAGAGCTAATGGAAGAATTTAGCAAAGTGTCAGGATACAAGATAAACATAACTAAATCAGTGGGATTCTTTTATACCAACAATGACATTATTAATGAAGAAATCACCAAATCAGTTCCATTTACTATAGCCCCTAAGAAGATAAAATACCTAGGAATAAATCTAACTAGAAAAATAAGAGATCTAAGACATTGCTACAAGAAACTACAAGAAACTTACATAAGTGGAATAATCTGCCCTGCTCATGGATAGGAAGACTCAATATTGTGAAAATGTCTATTTTGCCCAAAGCACTCTACTTGTATAATGCATTCCCAATACAAATTCCAACGACATTTTTTAATGAGATGGAGAAACAAATTATCAGCTTTATTTGGAAAGGGAAGACACCCCAAATAAGTAAAACAATACTGAAAAAGAAGAACATGCTGGGAGGCCTCTCACTACCTGACTTTAAAATCTATTACACTGCCACAGTAGTCAAAACAGCCTGGTATTGGTACAAAAGAGACATATAGACCAATGGAACAAAGTAGAGACCCCAGAGATGCCACCATCCTCTTATGAACAGCTGATATTTGACAAAGGTCCTAAGATTTTGAATTGGGGTAAGAACAGTCTCTTTAACAAATGGTGATGGCATAATTGGATATCCATCTGCAAAAAATTGAAACAAGATCCATATCTCACACCTTACACAAAAATCAACTCAAACTGGATAAAAGACCTGAATATAAAAGCTAAAACGATAAAGCTCATCCAAGATACGATAGGGTCAACAACGGATGTTTTAACATGCAATATAGACAGACTTCAAAATCTGACAAACAAAACATATTCATCAGATGAGAAAATAGATAAATGGGAATTAATAAGAATCAAACACTTCTGCTCATCCAAAGACTTCATCAAAAGAATTAGAAGACCACCTACAGAATGGGAAAAAATATTTGGCAACTCTATGTCAGACCAATGCCTGATCTCCATAATCTATAAGGTTCTTCAAAATATCAATAAGAGAGAGACAAATCATCCAATTAAGCAATGGGCAAAGGAGATGGACAGACATTTCTCTAAGGAGGAGATCCAGGCAATCAAAAAACACATACAGACATGTTCCCAATCATTAATTGTTAAAGAAATTCAAATCAAAACAACAATGAGATACCACCTCACCCCAATAAGATTGGCCATGATCCAAAAAACGCAAAACAATAAATGTTGGAGAGGCTGTGGAGAGATTGGAACTCTCCTTCACTGTTGGTGGGATTGCAGAATGGTGCAACCTCTTTGGAAAGCAATTTGGCGTTACCTTAAAATAATGGATACAGAAATACCATTTGACCCAATTTTTCCTCTGCTCAGAATATATCCTACAAAATTAAGGCCATTCACACTGACTGCTACCTGCACACGAATGTTCATTGCAGCGCAATCCACGATAGCAAGAAGTTAGAATCAACCCAGATGCCCAACAACGGAAGAATGGATAGGTAAGCTTTGGTATATGTACTCCATGGAATGCTATACACTGATAAAGAACAACGATGACAGCAGGAAACATCTCTCAATTTGGTCTCAACTGGAGGACATTATATTGAGTGAAACTAGTCAGCGACAGAAGGACAATTATTATATGGGACTCCTACGATAAAAACTTAAAAGCATACTCATACATACTAGAAAAGACTCTGATGGCTACAAGAGTGGGGTAGGTGGGAGGGCGGGAAGGCAAGGGGCGAGGGTTTAGATTAGATAATTGTTAGAAATTTGGTAGGGTGAAATTGGTGACAATTCACATTAGTAAGAAGATCAATATTAATGAGACTTTGACACAGCTTGTATACTCCTCCTCTCTTAACCTGATATTGTAAGCACAGAGTATGTACACTTCCATTTTTTTTTGTTTAATAATAATAAAAAAAAAAGGAAAATGAACTCGGAGAGAAATACGGTACAAGAAGCAACTGGAAAGCCAAAATTGTTTCAAGAAATCAGTACATTTAATTACTCTAGGTGGAAACAAAACAAAACAACAACAAAAGCTGCACATGTTCTACCAACTCCTCAGCTAAAGGCTGGACTAGACTAGAAAACATAAGATGATACTGTCAAAGAGTGTACTGCTTGGCTTAAGTAGATACATCAGGTTAACTGAGAAGTGAAATGAGAGGGTGATGGGGACAGGAGTTGGTTGAATGGACATGGGAAATACAGGCTGGAAAGGAGTGTGCTGTCACAGGGTGGAGAGAGCATCTAGAGGTACACAGCATATGTGCAAGTTTTTGTAGAATAAATTGACTTGGATTGTAAAAAAAAAAAATCAAAAGATGCATTGCATCGGAAAAATATTCTGCACAGGACCCCCTCAAAGTATTCAAAAATACAGATGTCACCTTGAAAACTGAATTGTGTCTGACCCAAGCCACAATATTTTCCATTGCATCATATGCATGCAAAAGCTAGATAATGAATGAGGAATACAAAAGCAGAACTGATGCCTTTCAACTGTGGTGTTGCAGAAGAATGTTAAATGTACCACGAACTGTCAAAAGAACAAACAGATCTGGAGAAGGTATAACCAGAGTGCTCATTGGAAGCAAAGATGGCAAGACTGTATACTTTGGATATATCATCAGAAAGGATCAGTCCCTGGAGAAGAACACCACGCTTGGTAGAGTGGAAGGTCAGTGAAGAAGGAAGACCCTGGCAAGATGGATGGACACAGTGACTGCAATGATGGGCTTAGGCATAGAAATGATTGTGGATGTAGCTAGTCAGAACTGACTCGATGGCACCGAACAACAACAATATATATATATATACACATATACACTCACACAAACATGTATGTATACATGTATATACATGCTTATATGTAAATATGTCATTTTTATATAGTATACATATATACAAAAGTAGGGAAAGGAGATCTGTAAGTATATCTATCTATATCTGCTATATATGTTTATGTAAATTAAATATAAATATACTTGCTTCCTCTCTAGCATCTCCCATCCTTTCTTGTCTGTATAGGTAGAGTATCTCTAGTCTTCTATTAGGTCAAACTTCAAACTTTAGATGATTATCAGTTCTATCTTCTACGCCCCACATTTGATGCCCCAATGAAAAATACTTTCCCAAAGATATCAAAAATCTTGTCTTCTTTTCCATTTTTAGACAAACTACCGTCAGGCAAACCATTGTGACGTCTGCCCTGGAATATTGCACTTGACTCCGAACCAGCCTCTTTCACTCCCTCCCTTGACCTAACCCACCTCTGCAGTACCTTCCACTCTGAAGGCTCAGTAAAACTTTCGGACTTCACTTACATTAGATATTGTACCGTCTGTTTCAACGTTTTTAATTGTTTGCCATCTCAATGAGTAAAATCCAACTTCCATAGTGTGGCCCACCATGTTCTGCACAATCTGGCCACTGTAGTGTCATTTTCCAACTGCATTTGGCCTTCCTGACATTTCTTAAATCCTTTTTAGGGTTTACTACTTGCCTTACTACTTACTTTAGGGTTTCTCTTGCCTTACCGCTTGACATTTTCTCTCTTTGAAACTCTTCCCTCAAGTAGCTACAGAGCTAACTCCTTCACATACATCCCTTATCCTGTTATGTTGGACTGTTACACATACAACTTATTATTATAATCTCCCTCCAACAGATTGTAAAATTCCTTGACATTACTGACACAGTTTTGTTTACATTGCCTCGGGCTAAACAAAGCTTGACACAAACTAAGAATTCAATATATTCGAGAAATGAATAAATACAAGATGGAATAAATGAAGGCAAGTCTGATTTACTAAGATCTTTTCTCCAAGACTGTATTTTCTTCCAGACTTTCTAACAAGTTTAGGGAAAATATATTGAACTTTTCCTACGATATGTCCACCTTCAAACAGATTTGAGAATGGCTTTGATCATTAGTGTAGATTTTACAGTAATACAACCAAGTGCTATTCTTTAATATATAGTAAAAGGTTACATTAGAACTGTTTTACCTGTTTAATTATTTCCAAATTTTACTGATTTATGAAGAGTATCTGTTTATAGTACTCATGTTTCAATAATAATGTCTTTGAAATAGTTGCTTTCCCAACAGCTACATAATATTAATTTCCTGGTAATGTATAATATACAAGACATGGTGGTTACCCTTACGTGTTAACTTGGCAGTTCTATGATTTTCAGTGGTTAAGCCACACACTAGTTTAGTTGCTGTTCTATGATATAACCTAAAGTAATCTAAACACTTTCCATAAGGGCATCTAATATAATCAATTGATCAGTTATAACAGAAGTTTCCTTGAGGGTGTCCTCTGCCTCCAGGCCATAAATAAATACTTTGGCTCCTCTTCACTCTTCACTATTTCCACACTCCAACCTCCTGATCTCAGTGTACAAGCCTGTGGGAGTCTCCAGCCTGTCCCCTGCCCTAAGCATTTTGGCTATGCCAGCCCCTGAAATTGTAGGAGCCAATTTCTTGAAATAAATTTATCTTTCTGAAGGCAGAGGCATACATAAAGAGAGTGAGATTGCTAGACATAGAAATTAGACAGAGTTAGAGATGCAGCCTTAGATGGAGTCGTGCATGGTCAGCTCACTGGTCCTGTTTCTCTATTAAGACTGGTACATTAGGTGTGTTTCTTGCTGGGTTTGAATTGCCTGTTAGACCATAGCAAACAATTCTTCTAACTGAATTAAGTAAAGATGATCCACATTAGGAACATTTTATAATTACCAATATGTTCAAACTCCTAGTAGGACAGCATATGGATGAAAATTAAAAATCATCTTTTGAGACATCACAATTCATGGTTTCCTGATGGCTTTAAGCTGAAAAGTAACTGAAAACCTGCAACAGAAATCATTGACAATCTGTTGGGAAGACTGGGCTTAGTCATTGGTGAAAAGAAAGGCCAGTAATTCCAAGAACACAGCATAGGTTGCAGTGCGTTCAGTGTTTAGAACTCCTATTTTTCTAAATAAGATATGTCACAGGCATTTATTATTTTAAATGGGCTCTTCCAAGAAAGCATTGAATTTATATTTATGAAGGCATTTATAGCACACTAAATGCCAAGTAAAGATAATAAAAATATCTTTATTGAAGTCTAACAGCAACGAATGACATTTTCATAATTAGCTCGTAATTATGTGGGCAATAAATGTGTAATTAGTTTTTTTATTCTTAATATATTGATATTGTACACAATATTGTCCATGAAGCTGTAAATAACACTGACAAAATAAATCACCACTTCCCGGTGTCCTGAATACCAATTTTATTAAATAAAGAAATAGTTCTAAAACACTGAAAAAATTACTGAAAACTTCTTCTACCACAAGCTCCCTCCTTAAGGAGCTCTCGGGTCACTTTCCCAAGTCAGGACCCCAAAATCCAAACTCCATGATGTCGAGTCGATTGTGACTCATGGTAACCCTATAAGGGAATACAGTAATATTCGAGGTCATAGAAAGGTCAGCATTAGAGCTAGGACTAATAATTATTTTTATCTGCACTTGAGTCCATCTCTAGTATTAAGTTGTTCAATATTAAGAAACAGCAATTTATAAGGCAGAAAATGGGTTAGGAATGCAGTGTAGACATTCCAGTCATCACAGTTTCGTGTTTGTCTTTACTTTGTGAGTGAGGGAGAAAAGGTCCAGAATGCTAACGGCTGAAACTGTAACATAAACAATCAGTATTAAAAGATCATTACACTCTTTTTAAAAATAAAATTTTATTTACTCTCACTAAAAACAGACTAGACCTACTGGTTTGGTAGAGACTGGGAAAACCCCAGGAATATGAATGCCAACCACCTTTTAATTCAGTAATGAAGTTATTCCTGAGGGTCACCGTTCAGCCAAAGATTAGACAGGCCTGTAGAATACAACCAGACTGAAAAGACACAACAACCCAGGGGCAAGGACGAAAAGGTGGAAGGGGACAGGAAAGCCAGTAATGGGGAACCCATGTTCAGGAAGGGGAGTGTTGATCTGTCCACGGTGTTGTTGCCCGGTGTTGCAAAACAACATGTGCATTAATGGTTTAATGAGAAACTAACTTGTTCTGTAAACCTTCATCTAAAACAAAATTAACTTCCACGCTTCAAAAAAGATTTTTTGCTATACCTTTACTATTGATAATTTAAAACTGAAAAGAACTCCACGTCCTATGATACAGAATCATTATATAAATAATGTAGATTTAATATAGAAAAGGGTCCTGGTTGTACAGTGGTTAAGTGCTTGGCTGCTAACCAATGGTCAGTGGTAAAATTCACCAGGTCCTCCTCAGAAACCCTACGGGGCATTCTACTCTGTCCTCTAGGGTCATTAGGAGTTGGGATAACTTGACAGCAATGAGTTTGTTTTTTAATAAGGAATAGTTAAAAATCTTCAAAATGAGGATTTCACAGAATTCTGGGAGAACTAATCATTATTCCTTTTAATAAAAACTCTTAAAATATATATATAGATCCGACTCAACGGCACTTGACTTGGCTTTGGCATGTAGTATTATTAGTCACCGTCCAGGCAATGCGATTCCATGTGTGCAGAACAGAACTGCTTCACAGGGATTTCAAGCCCGTGACCTCTGGGAAGCTGATCCCCAGGCTCGTCTTCTGAGGTTCTTCTGGGGGAGTTCTAACTGCCCACTTCTCAGCTAGTAGCAGAGCTCTTAACGATTTGGGCCGTCTGGGCTTGTTACAGTTAAAAAATAAATCACACAGAAAATAAATGCTGGCCTTACTGAACTGTTAGAAATGGAACATTCTTTTAACTCAAATCTAAGCCAAGAAAAAGAACTGTCAGACCCCTAGAAGTCCTGTCCATGTGTCTCAACCCAATCATAACTTCCTCCTTCCTTGAAAAATTAATCTCTCTCTTGACGTTTATGGAAACCCTGGTGGCATAGTGGTTAAGTGCTACATCTGCTAACCAGAAGGTTAGCAGTTTGAATCCAGCAGGCTCTCCTCAGAAACTCTGTGGGGCAGTTCTACTCTGTCCACTAGGGTCACTTGGTGTCAGAATTCACTTGATGGCACTGTGTTTGGCTTGGTTTTCTGGTTTTGATCGTTACAGCAATTTCTTCCTTGCATTTTTAGTTTTGTCATCAACTTGTATATACTAGATATTATGATTTAATCATTTTAAGTTTAATAAAAAATGGTATATCTTTTAACTGTCTGTTACTCTGCAGTCTTCCTCGGGCTTCTGTTGAGCCTTTGATATCCATCAGTAGAAGACTGTAGGGCATTGGAGGAGACTCTGGATTATGCTGTTTCCATAATCGTGTTGCAGTTCAGCTCCTTCCTTGGCCCCACGTATTTCCTTAAATGGTGCAGCTGAATCCAGAGGTTTGATAAAATTCTGGTTTGATCACTTTATCAAGACTATAGATGATACTTTCTTTCATCAGAAATCACATCATGTCTGCTTGTCTTTCTGCTTATGATGTCAGAAACTATAGATATTTAAGGGTTGTATTCATCAGTCCGTCAAGGATTGCAACTTGATTATATTTTAATTTGAACTTTCTTCTCATTTATTAATTGGATTAGTTCTGTAAAAAGAAGCTTACATTTATTATTATTATTATTAAAGCAGTTTTTATTAAGTCAATTGTGTATCACGGAAACTGTGCGTGTGACATGGTAGAACTGTGCTCTATGGCAGACTCCAGGGATAGATTGCTAGACTCTTCTTCCCAAATGTATCTGGGTGGTTTCAAACGTCTGACCTTTCGGTCAGTAGTGACCACAATAAGAGTTTTCATCACCTGGGGACTCTTCCTGTCATCTGCTATAACTTTTTGGTGTTACAAAGCGAAAACCAAACCCACTGTCGTCGACTCAGTACCAATTCATAACAACACTACAGGACAAAGTAGAACTGATCCGTAACATTTTCCAAGGAGTGCCTGGTGGACTCGAACGGCCAACTCTCTAGTTAGCAGACACGGAACTTAACGACTGCACCACTTGTGTTTCCTTTGGTGTTACAGTTCGTCTTTATTTTGAGATTATTGGAGATTCACCTACAGTAGTCAGAAATACGATAGATTCCAAGCACTCTTTATCTAAACCCCAAGAAACTCTTTGCTGTTGACTCTGAGTCAGCGGCTCTGTAGGACAGAGTAGAACTGTCCCATAGGGTTTCCAAGGAGTGGCTGGTAAACTCAAACTGCTGATCTTTTGGCTTACAATTAAGCTCTTAACTACCATGCCACCAAAGCTGCCATTTACTGAATTTCCCCCAGTTGTAACATCTTGCAAATCTATAGTACACTATCACACCCAGACAACTGTGTTTGATATAGCCAAGACACAGAACATGTCCCTCACCACGGTAGTCTTAACCTGCTTCCCTTCTATAGCTACTGGCATGTCTCTCGCAGCGCATTCTATTATCCCAGGCAACAATCTGTTCAAAATATCTGTAATGTTGTAATTTCAAGACAGTCAGATGAGGTCTGACAAATAAGTCAATGAACTTAATTGTTCTCGGTGGTATGTACCCCATAGCTGAATATCACTTCAGGTACCTTCAAAGTATTCCCCTTCAAAAGCTATGTGCTGATGTCAGTGCCTCGTTCACCCTACAAAGTCATTTTGGAACTCTTTCTGGAGTGGTCATTGTGCTGTGGCATGGTGGCAAGTTTGTGAACTTAACTGTATAGCTGTTTGTGAAGGAATATATAACCAGTGAAAAAATAACTATTGGAATTCCCTCCCTACTCACCTGATCTGGCCCCCAGCAACTTTTACTTTTGCCCAAAGATAAGGAAATATTGAAAGGAAGATATTTTGACCCATGTTCAGGACATCAAGGGTAACACAAGAACAGCTCTGATGGCCATTCCAGCAAAAGAGTTCCAAAATTGCTCTGAAAAGTGGACTAGGCACTGGCATCAGTGTATAGCTTCCCAAGGGGAGGACTTCAAAAGTAATCACAGTGATATCCAGCCGTGAGGTATGTAGTACTTTTTCTAGGATAAGTTCGTGAACTTAATTGCCAGCTTTCGTATAGATGGAAATATGCAATAGATGAACTCTTGAGACTGATTTTTTATCATTCAGCATAATTTTCTGGATATCTAGGCTGCTAAATATGTGGGTAATCCATTCCCGTTTATTTCTAAGTAATATTACACTACATGTATAAACCACAGTTTGTAGTTCTTAGAAGAAATACAGCCCAAAAGCTCATTAGAAGCAAGGCAGGCGAGCCTGCAGCTCACATACTACAGACGTGTTATCAGGAGGGACCTGGCCCCGGTGAAGGACAACGTGTTGGGTAGCGTGTCATCCCCAAAGAGCTAGATCCTCAGTGAGATGGGTTAGTACGGTGTTTGCAACAACAGGATCAAGCCTGATAATGACTGTGAGGGTGGCCCAGGACTGGGCAGGGTTTCCTTCCGCTGCACCCAGGCTTTCTGAGTCAGAACCGACTCAACAGCACTGAACGACAACAGCAACAATTTAGTGAACTATTCACCCACTGGGATACACCCGGAAGACTTCTAGCTTTTAACTAGCACTTACGTAGCTGTTATTAAAAAAAATACTTCCTAATTAAAGACTATGCATGTTTTTAAGATAAAGTGCATTCTTAAATTTATTTTTATAGCATTTTAGAATTCAGAATTTTAATAAATGTTAAACATTAAAAATCAAAGATTACTTTTGAAAAATGACAATGCTATATTGTGATTTTTGAAAAGTAAATTTGTTTGTAAATGATTGTAGATTCACATGAAGTTGTAAGAAAGAATACAAGGAGATCTAGTGTACCTTTCACCCAATTTCTGCTTAAATTATGAATAAAGACGTGAAAAGAATGTATACAGGGCTTACATGAACATCGGTCTTCAATTTTATGGGTTAAATTCCCTAGAGTGCAACTGCTGGTTTAGAGAGTGGTTGCATGTGTAGATTTTTAAGACACTACAAACTCTCTCGTAGAGTGTTTGCACCATTTTGCATTCCCGGTTACCTACGTTCTCTACATGCTCATCAGAATTTGGCGTTGTCATTATTTTTTATTTCAGTCTGCTAGTGGGTATAAAGCGGTGCCTCACTGAAGTCTGAACTTGAGTTCTCTAATGACTAATTACGCTGAACACCTTCCCACGTGCTTATTGCTCATTGTGTATCTGCTGCAGTGAAATGACTTGACATATTGCCTGTTCTAATTAAATTATTTTTTAACTGTTGAGCTTTTCTTTTTTTTTTAAATAGGCTTCTGAGGAAGGTTTACAGCGCAAATTAACTTCTCATTAGACAATTAATGAGATCGTTTGGTGACATTGTTGCTGGTTCTGCTTCATGTCAGTACTGTCCCCTGCTCAACTTTGTGTTCCCAGTTTCCATTCTTTCAGCTTTCTTCTTCCCTCCTGCCTTTTCATGCTTGCCCCTGGGCTGGTGTACTCTTTTAGTCTTGTGTACCTGGCTGAGTTAAACATCTTGTTGCTTGTTTTATGCCCTTGTCTAATCGTTGACTGAAGGGTGAACCTCAGGAGTGACTTCAGCACTGAGTTGAAAGAATGTCTGAGGGCCACATATTGGAGTTTCACCTGTCTCTCTCAGACCAGTAAGTCTGACTTTTTTATTTTTGACTTTGAATTTGGTTCTACATTTTCATCCAGCTCTGTCCTGAACACTGTACAGTGGTCCCTGTCAGAGCACTCAGTGGTGTAACTGGACACCATCCAGTTGCGCTGGATTCAGTTTGTTGGAGACTGTGGTAGTTATGGTCCATCGGATCCGACTCGACGGCACTTGGCTGGGAGTCCTTTGGACTAATCTTAATTGTTGACTTTTTAGAATCCTTTGTGTATTTCAGGAACTGGTCCTTTGTTACATCTTTGGTTTGTAAATATTTCCTTTCAATGTATAGTGTTTCCTTTCATTCTTTAAGTGATCTCTATCACAAAATTCTATTTTAATAAAGTCCAGTTTTTTTTTATTTTGTAGATCAAATTTTTGTCATCAAGTTGAAGAACACATTACCTATACATTATTTTCCAAAAATGTAAACTCATATTTTAGTTGATTATTATTAATATTTTTTAATTTTAGTGATTTCTGTTCTTTATTCATTTCATCCTTTGGTTTTTTGGGGGGGTTTTACATTTTTTTCCTTCCTTTTGTCCTTAAGATGAAAAATTAGATTATTAGTAAAAGATTTTCTGCTTTTCTCATGCATTTATTGTTGTAAGTTTTATAGTCAATAAAACACAGGTAAACATTTTTCTGGTACTCTCTACTTTCAGCCAAAATCCATCTGACATGAGCAATGATATCTATGGTTCTGCACCGCTTTCTGAATCCATCCTGATATACTGTTGATGTTGTTACAGTAGCTTTTGAATGGTCTTCAGTAAACTTTCACTTGCGTGTGATGTTAATGATGTTGCTGGATAATTTCCCCATTCAGTGGGATCATTTCTTGGGAATAGTCATACATGTAGATCTCTTTCAGTTGATTGGCTGTGTATCTGTCTTCCAGATTTCTTGACATGGATGAGTACGTACTTCCAGCACCAAATCCTATGGTTTAACCATCTCAGTTGGCATTCCTGGTTTTTTACCAATCCCTTCAGTGCCACTTGGACTTCTTCCTCCTGTTCCTTAGGTTCCTCTTCAAATGTTAAAGCCTGAAATGTTTGGTTTCAGGTAAGAAATCCATTGTGTTTCAAATAATTTTCCACTGTAGGAAAGATGTTTGCCTCTTACTGTTTTAAAGATTGTTATTCTCTTTTTTTAGTTATAGAAGTTGAATTATGATATTTCTCAACATAGTTTCTTACAGATTTATTCTATTTTTTTTTGTCTTTTTGAATCTTTTAGCAAATTTGGAATGTTTCTGGAATTTTTTTGGAGTACTTTTCCAGCTCTTTTCTCTCTCTCCTCCCCTTCAAGTACTGACTTATCTTCAGATGAGTCTGATAGCTTTGGCCACTTTTGGTGCTCCCTGTTAACAGTGTATCTCTCTTTCACTTAGTGATTGGTCTCTAAATAGTTGTGTATGCAATTTTTACCATTGGTCCCAATATCGATTTATTTCTAGTAAATCAATACTAAATGCTTCATCTGATACTTGTACTGTAGCAGATTCCTCAGAAAGACTTCAGGGGAGCAGGATTCCCTGAATTCTTGCATATCAGTATTAGTTTTAGTGATTTTTTTGTGTTTGAATGTGAAGTTGGGCGGGTATGAAACTCTTGGATCCTATTGCCTTTCACTGTCTTTAGTACATACTGATTTTCTTACGATGTAAGCGTTTCTTGCCTTACAGTGATAACTTTCCCTGAAAATCTTTTCTTCCCGTCTGCACAGATAATTTTTTTATTATTATTATTTAAATTTCAGTCATTTTAGTATAGTTTTTCTAGTGTTTGCTGTATTTGTCTATTGCCCTCAGGTACACGGTGTCTCCTTTGCTATGTGTGTTCTTGTTTACATGCTGGGTCTATTTCTTCTATCATGAATATTTGTCATTTTCTCCTGATTTTTTTCATTACCTTTTCATGATTTTAATTGAAAAAAATTGCCTTTGCATTTCTGTTAAGGCATTATCTGTTACATTTATTTACTTTTAAGTTCCTTCTCGTTTACTCTTGTTTCTGAGATGATTAGAATATTTTCTGAGCTCTCCTTATTTGCTACTTTTTCCAGTTTTGATTTGTCACATTCTTTTGCTTTAGATTAGGACTTGAGGAGTGCTCATGGTGCAGTAGAAACGCTGGTGGTGTGGTGGTTAAATGCTATGCCTGCTCACAGAAGGGTTAGCAGTCTGAATCCACCAGCTGCTCTTTGGAAGCTCTATGGGGCAGTTCTGCCCTGTCCTGTAAGGCCTTTCTGAGGCAGAATCAATGGGAAAACTATGGGCTTTTTTTGGGTTTGGGTGGATTATGATCTTAATGTTCTTAAACTTAATGGAATAGTTGGTTGTAGCCTTAGATGTTTTTGTGTGCTAATCTCCTTAGACGGCATTTAGGGAGATGTCTCAACTTTTCAGCTGTAGGAATGCTGCAGAGAGTCTTTCCAACTTGGGACAACCTTCCCTGTGTTAATATTCCGCAGCCATCAGAAAGAGAGTGGCTTAGTTTCTGAGCTATCTTAACTCTATCCCCATCCTTCGCTTTATGTGCATTGTCTTTCATCTCTTTTGCCTTTGTTCTGCTCAATTTGAAGTTTCTCCTCAAGCAGTCTGTCCTTAACGCAGAGCCCTGTTCTTGAAGAAGTTCAGGCTGGACAGCGTTGAGACTGACGAGTGCTAGCCCCCTCCAGCACCTTCAGACCTGAGGCCAGGCTACTTGCATTTGCTAATTACTGAGTTGTGTAAAACTCCGTTCAGTTTCAGGTCCTGTTTTCAAATTGTTCCAATCATACCTTCCAGTCAACAGCGATCAGCAATCTGAGGGTCTCCTGCTCCGGGGTCATTATTACCTCATTGTATTGCTGTTTTACCTTCGATACTGAAAATACCGTTTAGGTGGTATGTTTCTCTCCACTCTCAGCTGGGATTCATGGCTACTCTTCTATTGCCTTGTGTTGCTGTAAATATTATTCATGGCTTTTTGTATTAGCTGACACATTCCGTTGTCTATTTTTGCTGGGATTTGGAGAAATTCAATCACTAATCATGCCTACTACCTGTCTTCATAATAACCAGGATAACGCATTTTTGCTTTATTAGTTTACTACCCAGAAATTATTCTTCAAGTTCACAAAGAAGGTGAGATGCCTTCGTCTTTGGTCTGCATTCTTGCACAATTTCAGCAAGGGATAAGAAAACAGACAAAAGAAAATTGGTATAGAAATGATTCTCACCTCAACAGGTCTTTCCCTGAGAGGGAACTTGCCTCTGAGATTAGGGCAAATAAGAGGAAAGGTGTCAGCTGTTGCGGGTGGGATTGTTATATTTTACAAAACTCAAAAAATACCAGTATGCTCTGAATCACCACCTTATCTATTCCTGAGGAAAAAAATCTGGAAATAATATTTTTCTACATCATTTTGAAACGTTTTAACACACCAAAGTTTAAGACTGTTGGAAGCAAAAACATATCAAGTATGAACCAAAGAGGGTGCCTGGGGCTGTTGGGACTGCCCCATATGCTTCTAGCAAAGAAAAGTGTATTTCTTCAATATTCCACAA
This sequence comes from Heterohyrax brucei, assembly GCA_028571685.1. Classification (NCBI taxonomy): domain Eukaryota; kingdom Metazoa; phylum Chordata; class Mammalia; order Hyracoidea; family Procaviidae; genus Heterohyrax; species Heterohyrax brucei. The sequence goes on along the minus strand of CM053162.1, from coordinate 68,806,226 downwards.
AGGCAGTAAAAAAAAGTGTATGGTTCAGGGTTACTAAGCCCTTTGGTGACCTAATTACATTCTCCTTTGAATTTCTTTGTTGACATTGTTTATTTTAAGAACCAGTTCAGAATTTCTCTCTCTCTTTTTTTTTTTTACAATTTATAAATTTTGATACTCATTATCTGATATCACATATTGATGGTGAATATAGAAGAATTATACTCTCCCTTTTTGTAATTTTTTTTGTACTTTTTTTTTTACTTAAAACTTCAGCAAGAAGGTTTGAAATTGATCAGTGTCCCTCTTAGGAATGTGAAAAACAACTGAGAAGATCCTCTTGATTAAATCACCACCAAGGATGAGACCCTCATCCCAGCTCTACTCTTGTCTTGCTTTTGCTGCTTGCAATTATTCTCCTTAGGTAAACAGCCTGGAAGGATAAAACCATCATTGCATTCCCCTCTTACCTCCCTGTTTGTGGTTCCTTTTAAGTTCAGGTTCACAGAGCTACGCTGACAGATACTTGGGTGACTGCTGAATAACTCCATCCCATAAAGAGCTGTGTCTGGGAACCAAAGCACTCAGGCCAAGGCACTAAAATGTTGGACACACATCACCAAGATGTACAGACAGACCCAATTTGAGAGTGAAGAGTTGGAGCCCTGTTTTTGTGACTGGTCTCAGCTTAGCACTTTTTTATACATGCATGCTATTTCTCAGCAATTTAATAAGTATGGATAATTTCCCTTTTTTCTACTTAGCGTAAAGATTTCTTGTAGCCCTTTGCTCAGGGAGGCTGACTTTGGAGGACCGTATTCTGCTTTCTCCTTGCACACTGGTGCACACTTAAACATCTTGCCTCTCATCTCACCCTTGTCTCAGAGACTGGCTGTTTGTGGCAGGCAGCAAAAACTCTGCTTAGGTTTGCAGTAAAAATGTGTCCCAGCAGATGCCAGACGTACTAAATCCTACTAATAAGAGTCAGTGATAAAATAGTTTCTTTTTTATATATATTTTTAAAACTTTATTTTATTTCTCGAAAATTTGTAAAACAGGAAAACACGAAACAAGAGTGCACACACATTTTACTTTACTCTCTTTCTAGCCATTTTATTATTTTTCACGAAACTGTCACAAACATGGTACAAGCATTCTTTCTAATGCATTCTTCTTTCCTACAAAAGCAGTACTTACGGCCCAAATCGATAAGCCAGCCAGCCAGGATATTGCATCTTACGAGGATTACCGCTACAACGCATTCTTCATTACTGGGAAAGCAGTGCTTACAACCCAAATAGATAACATGAAAGGCATTTGAATCTCAGAAAAAGTATCACTACTATGTATTCGATATTGTAACAAAAACAGTACTAACAGCTAAGAAGCAGAAACTGCTGTCCTGGAACGCTGAAGACCTGTTCAAAGCAGTACATTCTACCTGTTCAGAGTGGTCCATTCCACCTACTGGACACTACAGATGGAAGCAATGGTTGGGCCCTAAGGCCGCAGTGAGAGAATAACTTATAGGAGTTTAAGTCTCTTGAAACATATCCCTGCGGTGCACTCTACCTTGTTATGAGACGTTACTTACTGTTAGGGAGCTAGACAAGCCGTCCTGAAAGGTGGTGGAGCAAAGGCTCAAACCACAGCGGAGGGCCAGTAACCCCGGGCAACAGTGAGTGGTTGGGGCGAGAATGACTACTGTGACTGAAGGAAGGTAGGGTGAGCTTGCTTGGCCATGAGGACATTCTCAGGAGAGCAGAGCAACTGGGAATCCACGTGAGAAAGCTCATCTCACAGAAAGAAAAGCAAACCTGTCAAAAGTTTGCAAAACTCACACAACCAGAAGCTATAACGACCTAATACAATGCTTTCTACATAATAATGAAGCTTCAGTTTGGGGTTCTTGAGTTTAATAAATTTTGAAAGTCTCCTACCTTAAAGCTAATTGAGTTAAAGTCAGATTATCCTTGGCAATGAATTCCAGAATTATAAACAGTGGTTGGGATAAAGTGTGTCCCATTAGTGCCAAAGGGATAATCTAAAAGAAAGAAACATGGTTTTTATAGGTTTGTTTTTTTCATCTAAGAGAAACACAAGAGAAATAGAGTCATTTTATACTAATTATGATTTGCTGTTAGCAGAAGGCACAGAATGGGTTGAATAACTCAATTTTGCTTCTGTATGCTGCAGAATGGAAAAGAATTTGCAATTCTGAAAAGCATAAAAGCATCATATTAGAAAGAAAACTGTGGCTTAACATATGGGGAGCATTCAGTAAACTGGGACCTGAAGAGTAAACTAGTTCAAATGGATAGGGGCACATATACAATTCTTTATGATTTTAAGGACTTTCCAAAAATTAGTTTAAGAAATGAAAACTGAGTTACATGTTACAACACTGGCAATACAAAAATGGTTCTTAAAAAATGAAAGGTGTGAATTCTAGAAGCAAGCAAAATGTTTAGCTCTAGCAAATTCTAGATTAAATTATTAAAGTGAGAATTTGTCAACATAAAGAAAAGAGTTTAGGGATTAAAGAAGTGGCTCCAGGATCCCCTGGAAATCCTGGTGGAGTAGTAGTTACGAGCTACGCCTGCTAATCGAAAGCTGGCAGCTCAGATCTTCTATGCGCTCCTTGGAAACTCTATGGAGCAGTTCTACTCTGTTCCATAGACACGATATGAGTCAGAATTGACCCGACAGTAGTGAATGGGCTTTTTAAGATCCTTTAAAACAAAGCTTGCCCAACAGGTCATTTACTTTTCCAGCGACATTACTAGTTTGACAGATTCCATCAAAATGCCAAGTGCACTCTGTCTTGATTTTACCCAAGTAAGGAAAATATTTTCTATCTTAATATTGTAAAAATAGACACATCTACATTACTAAGATGGTAGTAGGAATGTGTAGAGTCAGAGCTTGTGCAATAATGATACCTAAATGGAGTTGGCTAATAACTCTTTACAACTTTGGAGGAAAGTATCAGGGGTCTGTTTATGAATGATTAAAAAAAATACAGAAATAAAGCCTACCTGACAATTGGTTGATAGACAATAAGTTACCTGGAAAGTTCATAAAATTGACAGTGAAAACAAGTTAGCATACTAATGTACACTTTCCAAAATAGAAAGATAGAAAACTAATAATATAAATGTTAAAGTTCAAAGCAAATGCCAAAAAAAGTGGAAATGATCAAGCTGTTGACAGAAGTTTCAGCTGAGCACAAACTTGACAAGAATTGGCATTGCGATTCATATTTTACAAAATTAAGACTGATATGATTACAATGTTCACTAACGAGAAAGAAGGAATTGTACAGACGGATTCTGGGGTACTATGTTCAAACTAGGATTATTTCTATAAAGGCACTACAGAGGTTAGCATGTGACCAATAAAAAAGAGAAGATTGGTAGATCACACCATATAAGACAGTATTGCTTAGTACTATCCCACAATGCACGTAGAACAACCCGTGTGCGTGTAGGTCTAGAATAGGACTGGCAAACTGAACATGGGCCTCATCAGGATGCTCCTGATTTTGTAAATAAAATTTTCTTAATACACAGTCACAGTTATTTGATTGTGTATTCTCTACATTTAGCAATTATGCTAAAATTGTAGACATTGAGTGTTGTTCTATGGATTACACGGCCCACAATGATTAAAATATTTTCTATTTAGTCCTTTGCAGAACATTCCATCTTTGCCTAAAAAACAAAAAAGAACAAAAAACCAAAAATCTAGTAAGATGCATCTTTGCCATATTCAAATACGTGTCTGAGGGATTAACCTTAGATACAGAAATGCAATTATTTAATTTTGACTCTACACATACTGCATGCCTTCTAGATTTCAAAAACTGTGATAGTTTCTGTGGTTAGTCTGAGGACCCAAAGAAAAAAGGGATCTATTGGCTTTTCTCTTTGCCCAGTGGGTTATTTGGCTTATGGTAGGTGCTCAGTGGTTATTTGTTCATCAATAAATGTTGCATAGTTAAGCTAGAGGCTCTGTCTTCACAGAGTTTACTTATGTGGAACTCTGTCCTTACAGAAATAAGAGGACTACCAATTAAGTTTGTGAACTCATTCTAGAAAAAGGGCTATATATCTCATTGTTGACTATCACTACACATCTGAAATACTCCCTTTGGGAAGCTATGCACCAATGCCAGCACCTAGTCCCCACTTAAAGTAATTTTGGAACTCTGTAATGGAAACCCTGGTGGCATAGTGGGTGAAGTGCTATGTCTGCTAACCAAGAGGTCAGCACTTTAAATCTGCCAGGTGCTTTTTGGAAACTTTCTGGGGCAGTTCTAATCTGCCCTTTAGTGTCACTATGAGTCCGACCAGACTCCATGGCAGTGGAGTTTTATCTGGAATGGCCCTCAGAGCTGTTGTCATATTACCCTTGATGTCCTGAAGGTCATCAAAATATCTTCCTTTCAATATTTCGTTTATCTTCAGGTAAAGAAAAAAAGTCATTGAGAGGCCAGATTAGGTGAGTACGGAGGGTATTCCAACACAGCTATCTTTTTACTGGCTAAAAACAGACAACTATACAATTAAGTTCAAGAAATTGCCACCTTGCCACCCTGCACAATGGCCATTCCAGAAAGAGTTCCAAAATTACTTTGAAGGGTGGACTAGGCACTGGGATCAGTGCATAGTTTCCCAAGGAGAAGACTTTGAAGGTGACCGTCGTGATATTCAGCAGTGAGATGTGTAGCACTTAGAACAATTATCTTTGCTGACTTGTCAGACCTTGTAATTACATCACCAAGGAAAATTTAGTAAGCGGTATGAAAGATAAATAGAAAGTGCTAAGAAAACATTTATATAATTTCACTGATTTGAGGATATCTTTTTTGCCCGACATTCTTTAACATCTCTGAAATGGAAATATATCTTTTAGTCAGTGATGTCACCTTATAAAAATAGTATACCTTACAATTAATGGAGTTGTTGACAGGATGGGAAATGATAATTGATAGGTTTCTCTATCTGTAGAAGTAATGTTTATGCTGAACAGATAAGTTGTCCTTCATTCAGAAAGCCAGTAGATTTAGGTAGAGTCAGGATGATATCAGAAGCATAATGGATGGCAGCCAATTTATATTTGCCTTTTTCACCTTGTCTTACTACTCAAAAGAGAGTTTCAGGACAGGGAGCATTATGAGCATAGGGATTACATTCTATAAGATCAAATCCCAGTAAAAATTATGATTATGTATATAAAGGATATTACCTATTATCAAAGTTCTATTAGTGTTAGCTATTAATTTTTAAGTAGATTTTTGAGGTAAAGTAGTTTATCTCAAACTAAAGAGCTTTCTAAAAACTGTCATATTAACATTTCACTCTTACGTATGATTACAGTGTTCACTAATGAGAAAGAAGGAACTGTACAGACGGATTCTGGGGTACTATGTTCAAACTAGGATTATTTCTATAAAGGCACTACAGAGGTAGTGCCAAAAACTTTTGCAAGCACTAACCATAAAAACCAAACCCAGTGCCATGAAATCGATGCTGACCCACAGCAACCCTATAGGGCGGAGTAGAACGGCCCCACAGAGCTTTCAAGGAGTGTCTGGAGGACTTGAACTGCCAACCTTTCAGTCAGTAGCCATAGCACTTGAGCACTAATCCACGAGGATTTCCATTACAACTGGTGGAGGTAATAAACACAGTGAGGGCACCGTGGAGAGATGGCTTACATGGTCATAGTCACTTGGGGGGAATGAATGAAGCTGTGCTGTCTGGCTTCAGAACGCATGTTCTTAACCGCCATGCTGTCCTGATTCGCAAGCTGAAACAATTCAGAAATATAATGGGCTGACCCAGAGCCCATCACTGATACTCTTCGTAAGCACAGACTCTTGGCTTACAGGGATATTGTAGGCAAATCCCTTCACTGAGTTAGTGGCAACTCCAAGGTCAGTAGTTTGTGAACGATGGTGATCAACTCTAAGGTCAGTGTTTTTTTGTTTGATTATTTTTTCCTACGCCATACGTTGCATGATGTGACTAATAAAAACATATCCTCTTGTTCATGACACTAGGATTTTTATTTTGTCCCTGATGTGATTTATCATTCCCTTTTTGCTATCATGTTAAATCAACCTGCTACATTTTTAAAGTCAACCAAATCTACATAAACCTAAAACCTAGTGCCTGCCATCAAGTCAATTCTGACTCATAGCAATTCTACATAAGAGCCTGGAAAAATGACTGATGATCCTGGGTTTGTCATGTCATATTCTCAAAATTATCATGAAGGGGGAGAAAATACTTCGTGGCTCAATTAACTGTCACTTTTATTCTTACTTGTTAACTGGTCATATCAGTCACTGCCAAATCTTGAAAAATTATCTTGAGTTCCTGGACAACTGTCTTTGAGGGTTTAAGAGTACTCAAGTGCTCTGTGTTGGTAAAGTGAAACCATGAGATAAAAATACCCAGTACATTGTCTATTTCCCTTTCTAAGCCATAAACATTAATAAGGTGCCAGGGAGCAAGAGACCAAGGATGCATGCATATCTCAGAACTTTTACAAAGACATTTGTGTATATTTGAATGTGCGTGTATATAATCTACTAAGCTAATATTCATTCAATTTCCTGCACCAGAAATACATTAAAATGTCCCCAAATGTTATTAAACCAAGAAAATTCATCACAGAATTTCAGGCTACAACTCTGTACCAGAAAGTAGGACCATTTAAAAATATTCTATAAAACTCATGAAGGTAATATACAGATACAGATTGGTTAATAAAGTTATTAATAAAAGAATTATCTTACATCTTCAATTAAGACAGCTTTAATAAATATATATTAACATAATTAAAAACATAATTATACTTTCTACATTATAAAATATGAAAAAATAGTGCATAGAAGAAAATAGAACAGTTAGAAGATAAAAGATAAAAGATAGAAGATAAAATACAAGGTATCAATTAAAAATCACACCTCAGTGTGGATTCTACCTTGATGTAGGAAAATAAAAATCCTCACAACCGCAGAAATAAGCAGCATCACAATAAATGAAGGAAAGACTGAGGTTGCTGAGGATTCCCTTTTACCTGGATCCACAATCATTGCTCATGGAAGCAGCAGTCAAGAAATCAAAGGATGTTTTATTCTGGACAAATCTACTGCAAAAGATCTTGATGATGTCAAAAACCAAGGATGTCACTTTAAGAATTAAGGGGTAACTGACTCAAGCCACGGTGTTTTCAGTCACCTCAGAAGGATGTGAATGCAGAACAGGGAACAAGGAAGATGAAAGAAGAATCAATGTCTTTTACTTACACTGTTGGTAAAGAATGTTGAATAAACTATGGGCTTCCAGAAGAATGAGCACATGTATATTGGAAGAAGCACAACCACAGTGCCTGTTAGAAGTGAGGATGGTGAGACTTCATCTCCCACAGTTTGGACAAGTTAGGGGAAGGTCACCACCGTTGATAGAGTACCGTGTCGTGAAAAAGAAGAAGAGCTTCCACAGACGGGCGGACATGGTGGCTGCAGCAACGGACTGCCGCATGAGCATCGTGAGGGGAGTGCACGCTCTGCTATTATTTCCTTCTGTTTCACGTATGGTTTCTACGAACTGGAACCGACGCAATGGCATCTAACAACAACAATTAAAAATCATCTTGACCAAGTCAACTGCTGACCTGAAAAAAATGTGCTGGATACATTTTTAGGCAATAAAACAGATATGAAACCTGTAGAAAAGCAAAAGATAAATACAAATGCACCCAAAAAGTAACCAGAATATTTAGTGGACTTTTCTAAATCTGTAATTCGTTATTTGTGCCTCTGTGCATGTGTGTTCATGTGTGTGTGCTTGTCAGCATGCCTGCGAGCTGTATTCACAGTTTAGGATCAAATGAACACTGCTATTGCTGTTTTATCACATGACCTTTTTTCTTAAATATGTGAATGTTAAAGTTTAAATATATAGTCAACTTTATTTGAAAGAAGATAAAAAAATTCATGATGGGAGCTAATGAAAATGTATGATTATAATACACGGTATTTGCACAGAGTCTTTCCATAAAACATTAGAATTATTTTCATCTAGTTTAGCTTCACATTAGATGCCAAGTGCTAATCAGATTTGAGTCTTCACTGTTTCAGTCACGGGGCAATTGTTCCCTTACAGAGAGACCTCTTTATCAGAAGTGAATCTGTCTACCTTGCATGTCACTTCAGGCAGAAATCCAATCTGCTATTCTCATCACTTCATTTCTAAAACCTTGTCTTACTCTCAATGCATAGTAGTTTTTGATAAATATGTATTTAATAAAAAATAATTGAAGATATTTGATCACTTAGAGAGGAAGAATTTTCTTCAAGTATAATTCATATATTAATAAACGACTGGAACTTTCAATTGAATAAGAAACTGAATAAAAAATGATAGATAAGAAGGAGAAAGACAGAATGATGTCCTGATAACCCTAATCTCCTAAATTAGAAGTCTATTAGGTATAGAAGTTACAGCAAAGGAAATTGTAAATTAACTTCTGGGGAAGGAGAAAATCCAGGAGACTGTGGTACTCTAGAATCAAGAGAAGAGACGTTCAGGAAGGGAGGAGATGTCATTTCTGCTGAAAGTCAATGAGAAGCAGGGTGAGGTGATTACAGAAAAATGTCAGCTGGATTCAGCCACATGGAGATTGTGTGTGATCATGGAAAGTGCAATTTCTGTGAGGCCGAGGGGATTATTTGGAATCTATTCTATTAGTGGTAAAGCTCATTTTAGTCTTCAGATATGATGGCTCATATTTTTGTAGGTGAGATGTGGAATGGGTTAAGAGTGGTTGAAAGATTAGAATTTTTTTTAATGAAATAACTTCCACTTTACATAGTTTTACTCATGTAATCCTCAAGAAACTATTTTAAATTAGATGTAAGTAGATAATACCTTTTTCCCGTCACAAAAGGAATAACTTCCGTATAATTTTGATCTAATTTTTTTTTCCCCTTGGAAACATACATGAGGTCAACAGTTTCCATAGATACAATTTGCTGTTGTTGTTAGGTGCCTTATAGACGGTTCTGACTCACAGACACCTAATGTACCACAGGACAAAACACTGCCTGGCCCCGCCACAACTTCACAACTGCGTTTGTGCCTGAGTACATTATTGTGACCGCTGTGTCAATCCATCTGGTTGAGGGTTGTCTTCCTTTTCACTGACTCTGTATCTTACCAGGTATGTTGTCCTTCTCCAGAGACTGATCCCTCAGGACAGCAAGTCCAAATTACACGAGAGGAAGTCTCACTATCCTTGCTTCCAAGAGCACTCTCATTGTACTTTTTCCAAGGCAGATGGGTTCTTTCTTTGAGCAGCCGATGGTTTATTCAGTATTGTTCACCAACATCGTAGGTCAAAGGAGTCAATTTTTGTTTGGTCTTCTGTATTCATTGTCCAGCTTTCTTACGCATCAGGCATTGAAAACATGACGGGTTGGGTCATGTGCACCTTAGTCTTCAAGGCGGTATCTTTGCTTTTTAATAATTTAAAGAGATCTTTTACAGCAGATATGCACAAATGAGTGATGGCAGATTATATTCTTCAAGCTGTGCAACATTTTAGCCATCTTTTTTCTGAGTTGTTCCTAATTACCATAAGTTAAAGGCTGCATAACTTCCCTATCTAACCTTTCAAGTTGCTATTGTCCACTTGATGCCATCTAAATAGTACTTAAAAAAGCCTAGGGCCCTAGTGATGGAGTGGTTAAGAGCTGACCTTCTGGTTAGCAGCCATAGCACCTAACCACTACACCACCAGGATTTCCTGAAGAGCTATAGCGTTAACCCCAAACTTGTCACCTGGAATCCATCAGCCACCACTTGAAAACCCTGTTTAATAGTGTTGCTATGAGTTGTCATCAACTCTGTGGCAACTGGTTCAGTTTTTGGTTTAAAAGAACATAATATTTAAGGCACACTTTTTTTTTTTAACCAGCTAACCCAAAGTTTTGTTATGTTTTCAGAGGCCTCTAGGGAATGTTTTTGGTTTAAGGTGTAAAGATTATCTCAGGGCAGTAGTTTCAGGGGGTTTGTCCACTCTACATGGCTCCAGAAAGTCTGGAATTTAAAATTACATTCCACATTTTCATCTTTTGAGCAGGATTTTTCTATGGAATCTTTGATCGAATCGTTCATTAGTAGTCTCCAGGCCCCATCCAGTTCTTCTAGCAGCGCGGCAACAGTGGCAGCTGCTCGTGGAGGTAATTAGCTGCCTACTCCATGCTTTCTGCCCATTCCTGGCTCCCCTTCTTCAGGTGCTACAGGTGAGTAGAGACCAATTATTGTACCTGGATGGACACTTACAAGTTTTTAAACTCCCAGGTACTACGAAACCTATGAGGAGGTAGAGCAGAAGCAAGAAACATGTGATCGGGCCTGTTAACTGGGATGTCTCAGGACAGCTCACGGTGGTGAACTTTGCAAACCAAGGAACCAAATCCCATGGGGTAGTTGTGCATAGGCATCCTCTATAGCTACTCTTTTTCTTTTTTTTCTTTTTGTCATTGTAAACATATCTATCACACTGCTTTTGTCAGTTCAGCTTTTTACAGGCCACCAACTTATTGGCAGGGATTACTCTAACAGACCGTGCAACCTCCCCTTAAGCGATGTGATTTTTCCATCATATTTACCCCCTCCTTTCTATCCCTGGTAACCAACACTACATTTTGGTGTCTATACATTTGTCTTTTCTTGTCTTTTTTTATAAATGACGTAACATAAAATTTTCCTTTTGTGATGGACTTAATTTGTTCAGTATGACATCTTCAAGCTCCAACCACACTGTAAAACCAAACAACCAAACACACTGCTGTCGAGTTGGGTCCCAGTCATAGTGACCCTATAGGTCAAAGTAGAACTGTCCCATACAGTTTCCAAGGATCACCTGGCAGATTTGAACTGTTGACCTTTTGGTTAGCAAGTGTAGCAGGTAACCCACTATTTTGCTACTGTGTATCAAAACTTCATTTCTCCTGCCGGCTGAGTAGTATTCCATTGTACATTAAGTGCCACATTTTTTTTTTTTTCCATTCATCTGTTGATGGGCATTAAGGCAGCTTCCGTATTTTGGCTATCGGGAATGCAGCTGTTCTGAACGTTGGTATGCGCTTCTGTTTATGAGTATCTGCTTTCAAGTGTTTGGGGCATACACCTAGGAGTGGAATTGCTGGGTGATGCAGTGGTTCTGGAAACCTTGGAGGCTTAGTGTTTAAATAGTACGGTTGCTAGTCATAAATACCATCAGTTCAAATCCCCCAGAGGCTCCATGGAAACCCTATGGGGCAGTTCTATTCTGACCTATTGGGCAACCGTGCCTCGGAATCTACTTGACAGCAGTGACTTTGGCTTTGGCTTTGGCTGTGGTAATTCTATTTTCAGTTTCTTGAGGAGCTGCCATGCTGTTTTTCACAATGTCTATACCGTTTTGCATTCCCACCAGACACAAACAAGGATTCTAAGTTCTCTACATCCTTGCTAATATTTGTTGTATTCTCTCTTTCTCTTTTAATCTTAACCATCCTAACGAAAGGGTGATTTTTGGTTTGCATCTCTTTGACTGCTAATGACACTGAGCACCATTTCAGATGTTTGGTGACTGTGTGAAATGCCCTTTTTGATAAAATGTCTGTTTAAATTCTTTGCTCACTTCACGAGTTTGTTGTTTACTTTTTTGTTACGTTGTGAGGGTTTTAGATACAGTTTTATTTTAGATTTTTAGATTTATTGATTCCAAAGATATTCTTTCAGTCAGTAGCTTGCCTTTTTGCTTTTTTATATAGTCTCTTTTTGAACAAATATTTTTAATTTGTGCAAGGTCCCATGTATTCATTTTGTCTTTCGCTGTTTGCGATTTTGTTATTATGTTAGATAATCCGTTGTTGAAAGCTAGGCCTGACAGCACTACTTCTATTTTTTCTTCTTAAAATTTTATAGCTTTAGTTTGTATAGTTAGGTTCTTAATCCATTTTTAATCCATTTTTGTATACGGTGTGAGGAATAAATCCTATGTCATTTTTCTGCAAGGGGAAATCCAATTTTCCCAGCACCATTTATTGAAGAGACTCTTCTTGTTGAATGGACTCAGAAACTTTATTCATACTTGACCCTAGATATCTGGGTTTATTTCTGAATTCCCAATTCTATTCCACTGAACTATGTGTCTATTATCAAAATTACAGCTTTCTTGATTCATGATCTATTGCTTTTTTTTCACAGCTAAGTACAGCTCTCTAAAATATACCTTAACTATAAAGTTGCTTAAGTGTTTAACATTTCCCAAGAATTTGTATTACTGTAAGCTGTTAAAGAAATCAAATCATTAATGGTATTTTCTAACAATTACTAGAAGCATTTTAAAAAGTCTCTCCCTTTAGAATTAGGTTTGATTAAGCTCTGAGGAGCAGTCTGATGGTTTCCTGATATCAAACTTCAACTGTATCTCCAAAGCGAATTTGCATGTCTTACTAGCAAAGATTAGTTTGGACTTTTAGTTAATTAGGAAATATGATTCCCAAAGTGATGTTGATAGTACCACATAAAAGTTAAAGAATACAAACTGATAGCTTATTCATATGGACCAGTTGAAAAGAATCATTCATTTATAGAAATAATACAGATGATAAGAGAGAGACATCAGAAGTAAGCTTGAAAGTTAATTTTTTTGGAAGTAACATTTTTGGCTTCATCCAGAATTCTGTATTATTTCATATAACTTCTCAAAGACACATTTCATAATTTTCATAAGGTATTATTACCCCAGGACAGGTACTATTGTTAAGTATGTTTTTCAAGTCTTGGAAAACTGTTAATTTTCCAACAATTTAAATATTGTTTCTTGAAAAATTGCTTTTAAGGATTCTACTCAGTTATCTCATTCTCAAGAGAGTCATTCCTGACCAAAACAGTTAAAGTGGGCCTCTACCAATCCTTTGATTTCTGCAATTCTTCACAATTGTTTTCTTGTCAGTATTCTAGAAATACTGTAATTTTTCAACTAAATGCATTATTTCTTACAAATATTACATATCCTGTTGGCAATAATCGAAAACACACAAAGCAACAAATGCTGGAGAGGTTACAGAGACTGGAACCCTCCTGTACTGCAGTGGAAATGCAAAATTGTACAACCTCTTTGGAAAGCAATTTGGCATTTTCTAAAAAAGCTAGAAATTACAATTATGACCAGCAATCCCACTGCTTGCATATATCTTACAGAAATAAAGGCTGTCAATTGAACAGGTATATGCACACAAATGTTTGTTGCAGCACTGTCCACAATAGCAAAAAGATGAAATCAACCTAGGTGCCCATCAACAGATGAACGGATAAACAAACTATGGAATACACACACAATGGAATGCTATATAGCGATAAAGAACAGGATGATTTTAGGAAGCATCTCATAACCTGGTATCAACTAGAGGACATTATGCTGAATGAAATCAGTCAACTGCAAAAGGACAAATATTGTATGAGATCACTATTGTAAGGACTTATAAAAGGATGCATGCACAGAAAAGAGACACTCTTTGAAGGTTATAAGCAGGGAAGGGAGGGAGAGGATTGGTCACAGACAAGACAGTTGACAAGAATTTAGTTAGGTGAAGGATGTGCAGTTCTCAGTAGAAGGCTGGTCAGTATTAATGCATAATACCACAAACTAAAAGATTTTCTAAATTCAATCCAACACTTCAAAGCATATAATAGCAGGGCCAGGAGTCTAGGGACCATGTTTTCAGCAGACATCAAGGTCAGTTGGCATAACTAGCCTTTTGCTAAGAGAATCTTCTTCTCCCCATATTGATGAGTGGCATCTGAGGTTTTAAAAGCCAATAAGCTGCCATCAGAAGAACGTCACTTGGTCCCAATCCATTTGGAAGAGATGATGACAGAGGACATCAAAGACACAAGCTCAAATAAACCCAGGACACAGAAGGACCCATGAGATCACAAGACTGCATCAGCATGAGACCAGAAGATCCAGATGGTGCTTGGCCACCACCAAAGACAGCCTTGATAGGAGACACAGTGTAGAGGCTCTGACGTAATAGGGGAAAAAGAGGTCTACTGATCAAGAACTCTACTAAATGACCAAGACTGATGGTCTAACAACCTGAAATGTCCCCTGAGATCATGGCCCCTAGAACAGATCTGAAATCTCTACTGAGGTCAACACTTTAGATGAAGAACCGACTGGACTCAGAGACATAGAATGAGCGTGTTTTGTGTGTAGTGTGTGGTTTTATGTATTTATTGAAGGCTGTCCTACCGGTTTCTTGCTAGAGGGGAGAGGAGTGGGTGGAGAGGAGGGCACAGGTGTTCCCTGGGAGGATACTAGTAGCAAAGGGTGAGAAGGAGGAGTGTGCTCTCACAGGGTGGGGAGAGCAGAGAGAGCTGTAGAGAGGCAGGTATGCAAAACTGACTTGGATTATATATTTTCCCTTAATCATAATTAAAAATATAAAAAATATATGTATTCTGAAGAATAGTGAGTTTACTTACTTTTTATATTTCCCCAAGCACTCATTCTAGAGTCCTGAGTGTTACAAATGATTAGCAATCTCAGCTTCTCACAGAAAGGCTGAAGGTTCTGCTTGACCCAGAACCCCTCAGAAGAAACACCTGGTGATCTCCTTCTGAAAAATCAGCCATGGAGCTTGTCATGATCTGAATTGTGTCCTCCAAAAAAATATGTGTCAATCTGGCTACTTTGTGATTCCCAGTATTGTGTGGTTGTCCACCACGTTGTCATCTGATGTGATTTTCCTGTATCGTAAACGCTACCTCTAAGATGTTAATAAGGCTGTGTTAACAGCAGCTATGTGAATGATACAAGACGTAATCTACAAGACTAGGTTTTGTCTAAAGCCAATCGCTTAAGATGTAAAAGACAAAAGCAAACAGAGAGATAGGCAGTCCTCATACTGCCAAGAAAGCAAGCAGCAGAGCAAAGAGCACCCTTTGTGCCCACGCTTCTTGTGCAGAGAAGCTCCTAGACGCAGACAAGAAGGATGACAAGGACCTTCCTCCACAGCTGACAGAGACAAGAAGTCTTGTCCTGCAGCTGACACCCTGGATATGGACTTCCAGTCTCCTAGACTGTGAGAGAATTGACTTTTCTTTGTTAAAGCACCCACCATCATTTCTGAGATGGGAGCTTTAGGTAGCTAAGACAGAGCTCATTTCTACTCTGACACACAGGAGGTCACCTTGAGTCGAAGTTGTCTTGTTGGCCATTGGTTTGAGACACTCAGTACTGAGCTATTTTGCATTTGATAAATTTACCTCTTTAACAAATAAGCACAAATATCAACAAATCTTCGAGCAAAATCCTTTTGGCCGAGTAATACATTGAATGGAGAAGTGGTAAGAGATTTTAACCACGCCCCTACTCTTCAGCTCAAGATCTCTTCAAGAAATTTTCAATCTACCCAAGCAAGACAGAAATTCTTTATACCCTAAGTTTGTAGGGAAGGCTTTCTAGAAATGAATAATCCTGAAGACTTTCTGGGAGTGAATAATCCCTTATTTAATTCTGTAGAAACTGATGGTTTTTCAGAAGCTTAAACTTCTAGGTACCCCCTACTAACTTGCCTGAAACTGTGACTGAAGTTCATTATTTTCTTCTCTACAAATCGTGCCGTTTGAAGACAGAATGTCACTACTAGGGTGAAATCATCTAAGAGGCAAAAGTAGATCTTCACTCTCTCTCTTTTATTTTATTTTTTTTGCTTTCAAAAAGCAGATATGAACTTCATGGATCCTGGATTTTCAACAAAAGCCTTCATCAAATTCAATGAGTATTAAAATAATTCTTGCATTCTTTGCTAGTTAGCCTATTGTTTGTTCTTAAAAAGGCTTTGGGAGATTGTTGCCTGTTTAACATTTGAAGATTGTCTCAGGGTAAGAGTTTTGAGGTTCATCTAGCCTCCATGGGTCCAGAAAGTCTGCATCCCATGAAAATTTGAAATTCTCTTCTGCATTTTCTCCTTTTTGACCAGGAGTCTCGTACAGAATATTTTAACAAAACATTCCATAATGAAAAGTGGGAACCTTCTTATTCAAAAGAGGTGGTTGTTTATGTGGGTAATTAGCCACACATTCCATTTATTCCTCATGTTCTTGTCTCTGTTTCTTCCTCTGATGCTCTAAGCGAGTGGAGATCAAATGCTATAACTTGGTTGTCCCCTTGCAAGCTTTTAAGACCCCAGGCAACAGGCACTGAGTTAGGAGTTAAGACAGAATCACTAATGACAACATTAGGCCAATTAACTTGGATGACCCATGAAATCATGACTCTAAAATGAAGAAATGAAATCCCTTGGCTTGGCTTAGGGGATTATACATAAGCAACCTCAGCAACTGCTTTTTGCTGTATTGCTGTTCTTATAAATATATTTATCATATAACTGAGCTTAACTAGTCAAGAACGTCTGCTGGAGCTTTGTGCTCTTTAAAGAACTGTCTAGATAGCATCAGTTTGGTGACAGTAAATTAAAAGATTAGACAGAAAATTTAGGGGGCTGCAAATTTATGTTAATGAGGAAGGAATAATTCAGAAAAGGAGGATAAGAATGGTTGCAGAACTAGAAAAATGTGATCAACATCATGAGCTTTACAAACAAAATTATTGAATTGGTGTATGTATGTTCTCCATATATTTTCAACAATAGCAACGAAAAAATATAGGAAAAAGAGTAACTTATATGGCCTTCTGTTATTTTTTGTTTGTTTTGACTTCATAAGGAGCTTAATTACTAGGATTTCTGTAGGATAGAATGTTTCCTCTTACAAAAATATCCAAACTAAACCTGCCACCTTCAACCTCACAGGGTTCCCTATAAATCTTCAGAGATACAGACGGTCATGTCTCTCTCCTGCCAGACACTGGTGGACCAGAGCCTGTGTTGGAGATTGGGTGCATAAGGAGCTATCAGGGCTCCATACCCATTGGTTCCTCTTGCCTTGCAGGTAATTTCAAGTATTAGATAGCCCTTAAATATTCCATTTGTCTCCTAATACTTGAAGCACTGTTTGCAAGTAATCTTGTCCTTGCTCTTCTTTAGTTATTAGCCAGCCAAGTAACAACAATAATAGCCTCACATCAATTAAAATATTCCGACTCCTATAAGTAAAAACTATGAATCTCCAGAAGGAAAAAAAGAAAGATTCAAATCATGGAGAAAAACTACTTTAAATGCATTTTAAGCACACGATGTGGATATGTCTGTATAAGCCCCGAAACACCTTGTTTTTAGGTGAATTTCTTGGTTTGTTTCCAGCCTGCAACGTCTTCAACAAGAGTTTATTTTTGTACACAGTGAAATTGCTATAGATTGTACGTGTTTGTTCCATTTTAATTTCCAATTTAAACTGCCTTCACCGTAATGCATTTGGTGGAAAGTATGCATTCACCTATCCTACACTCCCTAGGACCTGAGTGAAGCGAGCCCATAGGAGACCAGCACTGAGTGAAATTCTCAGGATCCACAGGGGAGGGCTCTCCGCTGGAGTCCAGCTGAGCTTAGTGTGTCAACACAGTTCCATTAGTCAATTTTCTCCCCTATAAAATGCCTATCCCTTTCTTTTTTAGACCACTTATATTTTCTACCTGAATATTGATTGATGAGTATATATTTTCAAGAAAAATCTCTCTGACATTTTGAGTAGAAAGTTTGTAAGGACTAACTCAATACTGTGACTATGATTTTCAATTATTCTTGACAAATTTTTTCAAAGGGGGCAAATGAAGACCATGGTTTAATCACCACATTGCATTAAAAATTCATCATTTGAAATTTGCCTAATAGACTGGCATTTGCCCTGCAAGGGTCAGTCACAGCTTTGCTATTAGAATTTGCTTGACCTTGGTCATGTTAAGCTAAGTGACATCCTAAAATAGCATCTGTTTCTGTTCTGGTTTGATTTGCTTGTTTTTCATAAGTTTACCTTTTATATGCCAATTGCTCTTTTTTTTTTTTTTTAACTTGTAAGGCATTGTTCAAGTTATATAAAGTCCTGTTTCAGGCTTATGTTGTGTCCCGTGCTAATACTGAAGTGATGTAAGATTCTGGGCTCCCTTGCATTTCCTTTCTACCATCATTCTCCACCAGCACCCATGTCCATTTTATAACATGTATGTTACCTAGAGAAATGAGCTGTAAACCCAGTGGTTTTATGCCTAACTCTCTAACCTGCTTTTATGTCCAAGTCTCTAAATTGCTTTTGGTGTTCTTCTGCTTATTACACAGCCAGTATTCAAACATTTATGCTAGAAACACAGTTAATTAACAGATTTATTGCTGATTTAAATTATCATGTCCCCTGATGTTCAGAGGGGAGTCAGAGTTTCTCTCTTTCATACTTGATTGATACTTGTTCTAACCATTTCATGCAGGGTTTTATTTCTTGCAACCTGAATTTTGTAGTGAACAAAAAGTTCACCGAGTTTAAGAATACATTTACACGTGGCACTGCTTCCATTTCATAGCAGGTGCTTTAAAAATCTCAAATCATCCAAACCACCTTCAGAATCCCTGAGATCTGATGGAGGCCAAGGAGATTTCTTAAACCCCATTTGGTTCAGAAGAAAACACAGTTAGGCTATATATTTGCAGTGTAACAATTAGAGGAATCATTTTTAAAAAGATATTAAAATTATTATTTTGCTCAAAAAATAGAATACACACAATTAATATACAGAAATGGTAGGACAAACTATCTATGGCATATACTTAAGATTTCACAGTTGTGTCAGTGTAGAGGAAGGGGGTTACAGAAACCTTCTGAGGGCTGAGAGACTGATGGAGGCTTTGTGTTACTCTTGATGCAGGCTTTCAGTATGAGTCAGGGGACGCCTTGGGGAAATGAGTTTTTAATCATGATTTCTTTCTTATGAAGCAAATCCAGCAGAAAATATGGACTGAGGTCCAGATATCTTTGTCTCAGTCAAGCTCTGCTTCTTTCATACTTAGTTCATGAGATGTCAATGAGACACAGACACACACACACACACACACACACAGTATGTTAAAATATCCATCTTATGTTATCATAAATACTTTTATTCACTTATAAGTGTATAAATACATTCAAAAAGCATTACTGTCAAGTGCATATGTATTATAGCATATCTGGTGTATTATTTTCCTATTTAATTACTTGATATTACACTAAGCTTTCTTTAAAAACAAGACTATATGGATTTTCACAGTTACTATGATCCTCTCCTTGGCATAACAGTAGATGCTCAGAAGCAGAAAAAATAAATAGAGAGCTCTGATGCTACCACAGATTTCTCTGTGGTCCAAATCCATGAAACCTTATAAAACTGTGTGACTCTGCCCCCTACCCCATTTAGTAGAATTGTAATTAAAATACAATTGCCTTTCCCTTCAGCATGACCCATATCCTCGCCTTTGTGTTGTGTGCCTTATGTACAATGGCTACCATGCAACTGTAGTTCCTCGTTGGCCACATGCCTGCAAGGCTTTTGACAAGTGCTACACATGTAATAACAAAAAATAAACTGGTCTTGATTAATCTACTGAACTCTGAATGAAACTTGAATAAGGCTAAAAGAGATTGTGAAATTGACAAATTTCTATTAAGCATCAGTAAAGTCAATAAAAGGAAAGAAAAAGTTACAAAGCTTGTGAATTAGCGACTCCTCCTAGAAGCACTATTAAATAGGCTTCTCAGTAAGGCAAAATCCTCTAGATCTTTGTCCTGGCCAGTTGCAGAGGTTCGTATTCAGACGCAGAAAGCCTGTGCCCATTCCAACATGGAAGGCAGGAGAGATTTCATGATATATTGGGCTGAGAATGAGCTTATGAAACCGAAGGGATGGGAATGTGGATGGCAACTGAGTCATTCATTATTTTTGTGGCTCTATATGAGTCTTTTTACTTTATCCTGTATTGACTGAATGTTTCAAATAATTTTTTTAAAAAAGAACTAATATGTAGCATACGATCTAGAATTATTTTTTGTTTTCTTTTTTTATAAAGAGTATTATCAAAATATTTGGAAAATTGTGGATAACATCTCTGATTTAAATACCAAATATAGTTTACTAATGTATCATTCTTAATTTCTCATATTTTAAAAATTATATTATGGATAAGTAAGATACTGTATTTTTGCTTTGTTTTTTTAAAGAAACACATGAGAAACTATTTAGGGGTAAAAGCATGGACATATCTGTAACTCACTCTCAAAACATTTAGAAGAACGAAGAAAAATGCCAAGTAGCCAAGTGCCGTCGAGTCAGGTCGCCATGTGTCGGAAGAAGAAAAATAGCAAAGCAAACATAATCAAGTATTTACATTTGAAGAATAACAGTGATGCATGCATCGAAAGTCTTTGTTCATTTAGCACTTTTCCCTAAATTTCAGATTACATCAAAATAAAAAGTTAAAACTAAAAAAAAATGATGAGTATACCTTAATCATGAAATTTAATGCGATGGATGAAATAGAGTAGTAACTTAGTATCTATCATGATGAGGAGCCAACTAAATCCAAATTAAAGGAAGTCTATGATTTATGCATATAATGGAGTCTGGAATAAAATATGATGCATTTTTTTACATAAGAAATACTTTCTAAAGTAAAACCTAATGTTACATAATCTTTATGATTAGGTATAAATAATTTATGTGAATATCACATAATCTAATATTGCTAATGGAGTGTTTATAAACTCATATTCGTCGAGAGCATTTCCATTGCTACAAAAGTAGATTAGCATGTGTGTCCGTGGGGCAGGAGGCTTCTTCCTTCCTCCAATGTGACCTAGTCTCCTTAAGCAAAATATTTGGAATAGGGGGGTGGAGTCAAAACACACATCTCCCTAAATCCCTCTGGAAGCCAAGACCTGAGCTGATAATTCAGCAGAGCCCTCTGGACACCAGTGAGCCCTAGAAAATGGAATAGGGCTGTTAATGTGGACTTCACACCACTGCATGGAAACCTTCCTCTCTTTTGCTGACCTTGGCTCTTGGTGAGTGCTGGCATTCATGGACCCAAGGTATCTCGCCATTTTAACTTTTTTTTTCTCTGTCTTAGCTAGTGAGTGGAGCTGGGACTTGACTAGCAGCTAATCACAGATGCACTGCTAGAGGGAAAGGATTGCCATATTTTGAGAGCCCGGCTTTGGACTTTGTGCATCTTGGCATCTTTGGTTTCTCTTTCAGCCTCTGCCATTGAGTAGCCTGTACTGAGGCAGGTGGGGTACTTGCGCAGGATGTCATTTTGTTCCACTGGGAAGCGGAGATACACACACAGAGGCCTCAGGTGGACCCAATTCCTAGGCTGGGAGGCAGCACCTGCCTGGAGCAGAGCACTTTGCTGGCAGAAAAGTAGTATTCTACAGTGTTGCCTACGGCTGGGGCCTGACAGCAGAATCCAGAAGGGCAATAGACTTTCTGTATTGTGGACTAGTTTGTAACATCTGGGGTTGGATATAGACTTTGCCAAGTGAGAAGAGGGACCTGTACTCCTGAATACCTGACTGACTTTGGAAGTTGTCAGACACCTTTACCTTTCATTTTAAGACGGCCTAGAGAAACAACTGTGGCCCATCCTCACGGCAAGTATCCCAGCCTCTATTGACACACGATGCCCCAAAAGCAACAAACTCTGGAAAAAAGCGTAACCAAGAATTCACTCATGGCTTCAGAAGGTCCCCAAAGAAAGCACAAAGAACTTCCCAGACACAGAAACCTTTCTGAAACTATCAGAAGGTGAATAAAAAGGGATTATATAGAGAGCCCTCCTAGACCTTATACAAAATGCAGCAGAGGAAAATGAAAAATTATGCAAACTGTTCAATCTGATGGAACAGCAGTACTCTGAAATCCAACAGATCAAAAACAAAATCAAAGAGATACAAAACTCAGTGCAAAGCCAAGAAAGCAGAATTGAGCAAATGGACTATACACTTTCTGACTTGGAAAACAGAGCTACTGACTGCAGCATCTATGAGAAGAAATCAGAAAAAAGAAACAAAAGAAATGAAGAAGGATTAAGAAGCATGTGGGACTCTATTAAGAAGAACAATCTATGATTAATTTGAGTTCCTGAACAGAGTGGGACACCTGAGAACACAGAGAATGTTGTGGCTGAGCTACTGACAGAAAACTTCCCAGAAATTATGAAAGAAGATGTCAGGGGCGAAAAGAAACTGCGCCATAAAGATGGCGTTTGCTATCAGGAGCTCCTCCCCGAGACACTCCCGGTCTGATGATTAGCCTGCTGACGCAGTTCCTTGCTGGCGCGTGAACAGCTCGTGATAAGCTTTCTGATTGCTTGCCTCTAGAGCCCATAGCCACTCAGCTTCTCTTTGCAATGCTATGTTTTGCTCGTGCACTGCACATGAATCAGCTGTGCCTTATGATTGGTGAGATTGGACTATATAATGGGTGAGGGACACTGTAGAAAAAAAAAGAAAGTAGAACAAAGGAAGAAGAACAAAGGAAGGACACAGCCTCGGGAGCTGCAGCTGCCGCCGCGTCCCTGAACACCGTGGCAGGAAGTAGAATAGGAAGTAGAATAGGAAGAAGAATAAAGCAAGCAACTTGGAAGATGGCTCGTATCCGTGTGTCCTGTCTTCTTTCCGCGGGTGGACAGTTAGGCAGCGACAAGAAGAGAATATAGATATCTAAGATGCACATCTGACACCACTCAATATCAATCCCAGACTCCAATAAACAAAATAAAACACAAGCAGAAACTCTTAAAGGCAGCAAGACTCAAAGCAAAGCTAACATTCAGAGGGAAACCATGCAGGGTTTTGTCGGATTTCTCAGCAGAAACAATGCTGGAATGGGGACAGTGGCATGACACATTCAAAGCCTTGAAGGAGAAGAACTTAAAACCAAGAATCATACATCCTGAAAAACTATCTTTCAAATATGAAAATGAAATTAAGACATTCCCACATAAACAGAAACTCAGAGACTTTGTAAAAACCAAACCAAAGCTACAAGAAATACTGAAAGAATCTCTTGGCATAAAAGAATAAAACCACTAACTTTATATTTTACAAGCAAATCAGGACACCTCACCCAGAAACTTGCTCAGTTACAGAAGACTCCAAACTCAGTCAAAGCTAAAATAGTGAAAGAAATGATCCAGTGATTAGATCATAAAAATTATGATGTCATCATATTAAAAAGAGTGATGTACTACAGTCGTTATAGTCCTTCCAGATGGAGAGGAAGTTAATAAGACTGATAGTAATTAAAATCGGTTTTATACATAGTTTATTAAGGGGGATCATATGAGCAGCCGTAAAAGACAATAAAAGTACAACACATCAAATCAAGAAACATAACACAGAAGTCTCAACAACCACAAAACCAACCCAGAAAAGGGTGAAACATAAACTCACAAAGAAGAATGTTCCAGAACAGATTAATAAGAATAGCAGAGAAAACATCAACACAAAAACAAACATATCACAATGACGGCACTAAACACATATCTATCAGTAATTACACTGAATGTGAATGGACTGAGCACTCCAGTAAAGAGACATCAACTAATATCTTGGATCAAAAGACACAACCAATCCATATGCTGCCTACAAGAAACACACCTTAGACTTAAAGATATGAACAAATTGAAAATTAAAGGATGGATATCAAGCTAACAATACACAAAGAAGAGCATGTGTAGCAATTCTAATCTCAGATAAAACAGATTTTAATGTGAAATCCACCATCGAGGATAAGGATGAACACTATGTATTGCTGAGAGGTTCAATACACAAACAGGACTTAACAATATTAAATATTTATGCTCCTGATATTAAGCACCTAAATACATTGAAGAAACACTGACTGCACTCAAAAATGAGATAGATCACTCCACAATATTAGTAGGAAACTTCCACTTTCCATTCGCAATATTGGACAGATCGGTTAGAAAAAAGCTCAAGTCAGACACTGAAGACCTTATTGCCACAATCATCCAACTAGACCTCATCGACATATACAGAACTTTCTATCCATCAGCAGACAACTACAACTTCTCCAGTGCATATGGAACATTCTCCAGAACAGACCATGTGTTAGGACATAAAGTAATCCTCAACAAAATCCATACCATTGAATTAATGCAAAGCATTTTCTCAGATCATACAGCCATAAAAGTTGAAATCAGAAAAAACATAGATAGAAAGTGAAACTCATGGAAACTGAACAACATCTTGCTCAAAAACCCACGGGTTATAGAAGAAATCAAGGATGAAATAAAGAAATTTATGGATTCCAACAAGAATGAAAACCCTTCCTACCAGAACTTATGGGATGCAGCCAAAGCAGTGCCTGGAGGTCAGTTTATCTCCATAAATGCACACATTTGGAAGGAAGAAAGAAAACAAACCAAAGAATGGACCCTACAGCTTGAACAAGCAGAGAGAGAAAAACAGGAAGCCCCCCCCAGGCACCAGAAGAAAATAGATCATAAAGATTAGAACAAAACTAAATGAATTAGAGAATAGAAGAACAAATGAAAACTCAGAAAAGATCAAAAGCTGGTTTTTTGAAAAGACCAACCAAATTAACAAACCAGTGGCTAAACTGACTAAAGAAAATCAGGAAAGGAAACAAATAAATAAGAAGTGAGAGGGGAGTTGTCATAACAGATCGAACAGAAATCAAAAATATCATAACAGAATACTATGAAAAACTGTATTCTAACAAATTTGAAAACCTAGAGAAAATGGATAAATTCCTTGATTCATAGCACCTATGAAAATTATCACAAGGTCAAGCAGAACAACTTAATAAACCCATCACAAAGGAAGAGATTGAAAAAGCCATCCAAAAACTACCAACCAAAAAAAGTCGGGGCCCAGATGGCTTCACTGCAGCATCCTACAAGCTTCCAGAGAAGAGTTATCTCCAATACTACTGAGACTATTTCACAGTATAGAAAGGGATGGAATACTACCATATTTATTCTATGAAGCCAGCATAACCCTGGTACCAAAGCCAGGGAAAGACCCAACAAAAAAGGAGAACTACAGACTGATATCACTCATGAATCTAGATGCAAAAATATTGAACAAAAATCTTGCTAACAGAATGCAACAACATATCCCAAAAATAATCCACCATGACCAAGTTGAATTCATACCAGGGATGCAAGACTGGTTCAACATCAGAAAAACAATGTGATCAACCACATAAATAACACAAGAGACAAGAATCACCTGATTTTGTCTATTGATCAGAAAAGGCATTTATAAAGTCCAACACCCATTCATGCTAAAAACTCTCAGCAAAATAGGAATAGACGGCAAATTCCCCAGGGCAATAAGGGCCATTTATGCAAAGCCAACTCCCTGTGTCAGCCTAAATGGAGAGAGACTGAAACAATTTCCCTTGAGAATGGGAATTAGATGGGCATACCCACTGTCACTTCTCCTATTCAACATTGTACTAGATGTTCTAGCCAGAGCAATTAGACAAGGCCAAGAAATAAAGGGCATCAGCACCAGCAAAGAAGTAAAAATCTCCCTATTTGAAGATGATATGATTACATATGCTGAGAATCCTAAAGAATCCATAAGTAAACTACTCAAACTGATAGAAGAGTTCAGAAAAGTTTCAGGATATAAGATAAATGTAAATAAACCAGCAGGATTCCTTTATACCAACAATGAGATTATCAGGGAAGGAATTACCAAGTCAATACCATTTACTATAGCCCCTAAGAAAATAAAGCACCTAAGAATAAATCTAACCAGAGAAATAACAGATCGTTAAAGAGAACTACAAATCCTTACTAGAAGAAACTAAGAAAGACTTACATAAATGGAGAAACTTACCCTGCTCATGGATAGGAAGACTTAACATTGCGAAAATGTCTATTTTACCCCAAGCAATCTACTTACATAATGCAATCCCAATACAAATTCCTGTGACATTTTTTAATGAGATAGCGAAACAAATTATCAACTTTGTTTGGAAAGGGAAGCAGCCCTGAATAAGTAAAACACTACTGAAGAAGAAGAACATACTGAGAGTCCTCTCACTACCCGACTTTAGAAACTATTACACTGACACAATAGTCAAAGCAGCCTGGTACTGGTACAAAAAGAGACAGACAGATCAACAGAACAGAATCAAGATCCCAGAGATGACTCCATTTTCCTATGAACAGTTGATATTAGACAAAGGCCTAAGACATTAAACTGGTGTAAACACAATCTCTTCAACAAATGGTGCTGGCAAAATTGGATATCCATCTGCAATAAATTGAAACAAGACCTATATCTCACACCTTATGCAAAAAACAACTCAAACTGGATAAAAGACCTAAATATTAAATCTAAAATGATAAAGCTCATCCAAAAAAAAGTAGAAACAACAATAGACGTTTTAATACACCATGTAGAAAGAGTTCAAAATCTGTCAAACAAACCACAAACAACACAAGAGAAAATAGATAAATGGGAAGTACTAAGAATAAAACACTTTTGCTCATCCGAAGACTTCATTAATAGAATTAAAAGGCCCGACGGCACTTGGCTTTGGCATGTCAGACCAACATCTGATCTCCATAATCTGTAAGGCACTATAAAATATCAGTAAGAAAAAGATATATCATCCAATTAAGTGATGGGCAAATGAGATGGACAGACACTTCTCTAAAGAGGAGACCCAGGCAGTCAAAAAACACATGTGGACATGTTCATGATCATTAGCTATTAAAGAAATTCAGATGAAAATGACAATGAGATACCATCTCACATCAACAAGGTTTGCCATGATTCAAAAAGCACAAAACAACAAATACTGGAAATGCTGTGGAGAAATTGGAACTCTCCTACACTGTTGGTGGGATTTCAAAATGGTGCAATCTCGTTGGAAAGCAATCTGGCACTTCCTTAAAAATCTGGATCCAGACATACAATTTGATCAGTAATTCCACTGCTCTGAATATATCCTGCAGAATCAAGGTCATTCACACCAACTGATACATGCACGTGAATGTTTGTCACAGCACAGTCCACAACAGCAAAAAGGTAGAATTAACCCAGATGCCCAACAACAGAGGGATGGATAGGTAAACTATGATGTATATACTCAATGGACACTATGCAATGATAAAGAATAACGGTGATGTTAGGAAACATCTCATAACCTGGTTTCAACTGGAGGACATAATGTTGAGTGAAAGTGGTCAGCAACAAAAGGACAAATATTGCATGAGACCTCTATGATAAGAACTTAAAAATAGACTGATACATAGAAGAAAAGACTCTTTGATGGCTGCCAGGGTGGGGAGAGAGAAAGGGAGGGGGGTGAGGGGGGTAGAGTTTAGATTAGATAGTTGTGGAAATTTGTTTGGGTGAACTCTGTGACAGCACACAGTATAAAGAAGATCAATATTAACTGGACTTCAACATAACATGATTTCTCCTCCCATCTTAACCCAATATTGCAAGGACAGAGTAGCTGCGGTGGGGGGCTGGGGACCATGCTTTCAGGTGAAATCGAGGCCAACTGGCACAGCTAGCATTTTGCTTAAGATAGTCTTCTGTACCCTACATTGGTGAGTGGTGTCTAGGGTCTTAAAAGCTGCCAATCTGCCATCTGAGGTACACCAAATGGTCCCAACTCAGCAGGAACAGATGATCACCAGGGACCAAACAACATGGGGGAAAGAGAACCCAGAAGACAAAGAGACCCACGTGAATGGGTGACTACACAGACTTGCTACCGGGAAAACCGGATGGCGCCCGGCCACCACCAGTGACAGCTGTGATGGACTTCACAGTGTTGAGCCTTACTGGTAGCACAAGAATAAAAAGGGGTTCACCCTGAAAGCTCCACTAAAAGACTGCAATAGATGGTCCATGGGCCTCAGAGCTCTCCGGGGAGCAAGTTCCCTGTCCCTGATGCTAACCCTGTCCATAAATGATAATGGGGGTCAACTCTTTGGATAGGAATGGATTGGACTTGGCGACACAGAGTGACCATATCATGTGTGCCCTTTATGGTTCTATGCATCCATAGGATGTCGACCTGCTGAAATGCTACTGGAGGCGGGGGGGGGGGTGGGTAGGTGGTGAGGTGGGATAGGAGATTGTTGGAAGAATCAGACATGTATGGAGCAGAGAGGAAGAGTGTGCTGTCACCTGTCAGTGAGAGCAGCAGGAGCTGCATATAGGTGGGCATGCAAATTTATATGGGAATGTACATTTTCATTCAATCATAATAAGAAAAAAAAATTGGAATGGACCCTAGTGGCCAAGCACAGGGCTTTACCTGAATCCTCACCCTAGGGTAGGCGGGGGGGAGACCTGGTGATGCAGTGGTTCAGGGCTCAGAAAAAGCTGAGAGTTCAAACCCACCAGCTGCCCCTTGGAAACCCTGTGAGACAGTTCTCCTCTGTCCTATAGGTCACCACGAGTTGGAATTGACTCCATGGCAACAGGTTTGGCTGCGAGTCTGACTAGAGTTCAGTCACTTTCCTACCAATATGGGAAAAGCACCCTGAGAGCTGCCCAGACCTAAAAATGTGTGTGATTTAGTTAGCCGAGTTCCAGCCTTGGATGTAAGAAATAAGCCCTGTTTTCTCTCTCTCCTTGGAAACTCTAAGGGGCAGCTGTACTCCAACCTATAGGATCATTACGAGTCAGAAACGACTCGACAGCACTGTTTTATATTTCCTCTCTCAGTCTTTACTGTTTTGCCTCTTCTGCTAAAATTTACTTCGTATTGGCATACAGGTGGATACAGGTGCGGGGAAAAAGTCCTTGTAAGACAGAGGCTGGTTGGAATAGAGATTCAGGCTTGAGGTCAGTGTTCTAACCGACAATTAACTGTGTTATCTGTACTAGTGTTGTCCCCAGTCCCTGTAGGGTGGTGATCTGTGGGGAAGAGAGGATGAGAATCTAGGCTTGTTGACTTCCAGGAAATGTCATCTGCCAATTATAACACAACAGACATTTCAATAAAAAGTGCCTCTGAGTAATTTGTAATTTCCTGAAGGATTTCCTGTAATGTTTGCATGAGGCGTTTTAATGTACCTAAAGGCACACTGCAGTGTTCAATTTTTGTAGTTGACTGAAATCGCATGCAGGCCGTCACTGACAGTGAAGCGATGTCGCGTGAGAGAAGAAAGGGTTAAGCAAGTGCTGCCTGATCCGAAAGATATAATATGGGAACATTTAATCATAACTGGAATATTATCATATAAATGTGCAGATTACAGCCAAACTTTATGAAGGGTGATGAATCAGGACCAGTCTAATGATCCCGTAATCTGGCAGATTTCTGCTTGCTAACATCTTTCTTCTTGAAGTGATAAAGGACTCTACTGGAATCGTAACTAATGGATGTTGAGCTCTGTATATCAGATCAAGAAGAAATCATTTATAATTCCCTTGTGATTAAAATAACAAAAAGGCTCATTCTGCAGCCATAAGAAGGAGTAAACAGCTTTTGGTCCTCATCCTGGGCAAGAGATGAGCGAACATATCCCCCAAGGGGCCAGCTGCACACTTACTCTAGGCCACTTGGTGGTTCCTTGGGAGACCCCCTTGGTTACTGTTTCATCTCCATCTATTTTCTTCATCATCTTGTTCTCAAATTTAAAAAAAAAAAATTGATGATAGAAATCGTAAGTGCATTTAGTCACCGAAGGAGTCTTCTCTAAGGACTTCCGATGTCTGCTGTGGGCATCAGAGTACCGTTGCTCAGTCTTCGTAATGTGGGTGTATCATTTAAAGGATATGGCGTTCTTTACAGTCACTGAGAGTAGAAATCAACTTGAAGGCACCTAACTACTCTTGAATCTATTTGAATATAACATGCATGATGTTTGTAAAGGTGACATGCTTTTAATGGAATTAAACATATATAATCTGAAGAAAATAGTTCAACAACTAAGGATTGTCTCTAAAATGCAGTACTTAGAATGGATGTTTATTCTATACTCTGCCAGTTACATCAAATGATCTAAAACTACATCGCATGGAAAGTTCAAAAACGCTAACCTTGATCCTACTTTGTTTGAAAAGGGAGCTATTTTAAAAGAGGAAATTCTTCCAGAAGTTAACATTGAAAATGTTTCTTATAATAATACATTCTGTCTGAATGAATGCATCACTTAGTTAAAGTGCAGGTGTGGGTGCATGCGTGTAGCTGCGTTTGTTTGTATGTGTTTATATGCATGTGCAAGAGAGGAATTCAGTATATTTAATGTCCTTTTCACTGTCAATTGTTTGGGCATTTTATACATGTTCTAGAGAATGTCTGGCCAAGGTGATGCCAACATGCGTGTGAACATTTCCTTTGTGAAATGTTGGGATGATGGTGACAATCTGTTATGAGGCATTGGCCGTTAGATACCCGCCCTTTAAATATGCCTTTAAATTGCCTTTTGTGATAGAATCTGAAAATAAGATTAGAAAAGCTAATAAATTAACCCAGAACAAAACTTGTAAATCTAGAGGCAGAGGTCACACTTGTACCCATAAGTCAGTGCATCTAAAGTAGGTCTTCTTACTATTTTGCGGTTTGCTACACATTTTTTCAAACTTCCCAAAGAGGCAGAGGGAATCCCACAATAACTGTTTTCCGCTTACTCAGATTTTTTCCAAGCTTTTTGCCTTGCCTGTTTTTGTTCACTTTCATTTTGCTTCTTTCTTTGTTAAAGTATTATGAAGCGAATCCCAGGCACCAGGTAAGTTGATCTGCAATTTACACTGGAAATTGTGCTTAAAAAGTACGGATGTATTTTACAGCAGTGTAAGTCAGATTTCATGTCTGAAATGTTTCCGAGTCGACAATATTTTTTTTGTATTATCAAATGTCCAGTCCATGATTATATTTCCCTGGTGGTCTTAAAACAATTCTTTTACAGCTGGTTAGAATCAGGATCTAGTCCAGAAATTGCCATTCAGTTGTTATATTTCTTAAACCTACTTAATGCAGAACAGCCCACCATCCTGTCTCATTTCCCCTTGCATTGACGTATTACAATGCAATGTCCCACACTGTAGCTTTGTCTGGTAGCTGCCTCTTAGTCTCATTTAAGTTGTACCTCTATTCAGTCATAACCTGTAAATGGAAGCTATGCATAGAGACTTGACTAGAGTTTAATTATTTAGACAAAACTATCCCACAGGTTATTGTTGGTGCTGGTGTCCTGTCAGAGCTAGCCTGAAAAGCAAGGCTCTCAGATTCCAAAATGCCTGATCTTCCCACTGAGGCAGATTTCCTTCTCTTAAACTAGTCTGCACATGCTCTCTCTGGGGACAGCTGTTAGCACACTGACAGGTGACAGGTAGGTTATGCAAGAGGCAGGTTTTGTACGAGGTAATAGTCAGGAATTTTTGGTAAATGCCCATATGTGCTGTCTCTCCACCCAGGACCACTGTCTACAACAATCTGATATTTAACAGCCTCAGAGACCTGGCAGTCAGTGTCAAGATTGAATTCCCCAGAGGACACTTCATCAGCACGACTGAGCACAGGCTGCTCAGTAGGGAGACGTGGACGTGTCTGACACACACAACTTCTGGATTGCAGCGCAGATTACTCCCTTTTCTTCCCCGGAAGTTGTTGCCTTATTCACACAGCAGAAATGGTAGAAGGAAAGAGATAAAGGAAAATGAAGCAGAGGATGAAAGGTGGAGGGAGGTCTGGACCACGGTAAGGTTGCATGTGCTTGTGTACTTGCACGTGTACACACACATACACGTGTTGTTTTATCATCAGCAACAGACAGCATGACTCTGCAGAATGGAGAATATTTACAGTGGAGTTATCACAAACCCAAATGAAGTGACCGCGGGCTGGGTGAAGAGAAGCATGATAGTTAGACATATATTTACAGGGTAGATTTGCATAAAGAGAAGTTTTGAATTAAAGTCCCACCTTCAATTCTTTGTTTCCACTGTTAATTTGTTCTGCACAAGGAGACCCCTCTCTTATCTCAGAACAAACATCAAAACATCAGAGAACCAGACACATTGTCATAATTTAGGAGTTAAAATGCACTGAGTGGTTTGGAAACTGTTCCACTGCAATCTGGGAGGAGCTCTTACAAGAAGAAGCATTTGTTCTTGGCATTCTGGCTGCAGCGTGGCATGTCTTTAGCAATGGATTTGTTTTCTTTCTGTTGGTTTCATGTATAACACCGACCTGCACTAAGGGTGTCAGTGAGAGCGTTGCTAAAGGACAGGGGCCTTAATCAGTTTTTCCAGGCCCAGTTTTACTGTTGTGCTTTGTATTTTTTCTCAGCTGTTCCTGAGTAGAATTGGTAGGTAAGCTGAGCGCTCGCAGAGAAGTCCAGAGCAGAACAGAGCAGCTCCCCTCTGTGATAAACCCTTTGGATTTCTTCCCCCACTGACGTCGTGGACCCGCGGAGTTTTCGGGGGGCTGCGGCTGCGGTCGGTCTGCACACTGCGAGCTGTTTACTGGACCCCGGTCTCTCGTGGGGTTCCACTGGCATCTCTCCAGCCAGAACAATGAACAGTGACGTAAGACACGGCCAAACGTCCCCTGGTTGCAGGGACTGGCAACCTGTTAGGAAGCCGTGAACCATTACCCGACTTTTGAGTTACTCCCGCCTACCAACAGCAACGTACAAATGTTCAAAACAACGTAAATAAGACAACTTTGTTTTTGAAAGGTGGTACATTTGTGTTTTCATGTTTAGTAATTTGGTTATCTTGATATCTAGATACAAAGATACTGTGATAGAAAATGCATCTATCTGTTGTCTCAAGCTACATCTCCCTGAATTCTTTTTTGTTGTGATTTGTTTGTTTGACCTCTGGTAAAAATGCAGTGAAAATGGTAGACACTATATAATGAAGAAAAAATAAACAGCATATACTTCTGCTTATAAGTACAAAATTATATATGTGTGTGTACAGGCATACATAAATATAACTCAAACCCAGTGCCGTCCAGTTGACTATGACTCATAACAATCCTATAGGACAGAGTAGAAGTGCCACCATTGGGTTTCCAAAGAATGCCTGCTGGATTTGAGCTGCTGAGGTTTTGGTTAGCTGATGTAGCATTTAACTACTATATCACTAGGGTTTTCAGATAAGCACCCACACACATATATATAAAATGTAATATATATGTAATTATTTTATTTTATGTGTGCTTAGGGAATTCGTTTAAGTGGATCTACCCAAGTATTGGTGTGGAATTCATTTCCAAGTCCAAATGAATCAAGCAATGTGACCCGTATATGCATTTGGGTATATAACCATGTATGGATTATATTACTTTAAAAAGTGCATGCGGACAGACCAAATTTTGGAAATGACAATAAAGACAATCTTTGTGAAAGCTTGTTAAAATTTATGAAAACTATGAAAGACTGTACTCTAACAAGGTTAAAAACCTAGGGGAAATAGACAAATTCCTAGACTCATACCAGCTACCCAAATTATCATAACATGAAGCAGAACAACTTAATAAACCCATCACAAAGGAAGAGATTGAAAAGGTCATCAAAACACTGCCAACCAAAAAAAGTCCGGGCCCAGATGGCTTCATGGCAGAATTCTACCAAGCATTTAGAGAAGAGTTATCCCCAATACTACTGAGAATATTTCACAGTATAGAAAGGGATGGAGTACTCCCAAACTCATTCTATGATGCTAGCATAACCCTGATACCTAAGCCAGGGAAAGATCCAACAAAGACAGAGAACTACAGACCGATATCACTCATGAACCTAGATGCAAAAATCTTCCACAGAATTCTTGCCAACAGAATACAACAACATATCAAGAAAATAATCCATCATGACCAAGTGGGATTCATACCAGGGATGCAAGGCTGGTTCAACATCAGGAAAACAATTAATGTGATTAACCACATAAATAACACAAAAGACAAGATCACCTGATTTTGTCCATTGATGCCGAAAAGGCATTTGATAAAGTCCAACACCCATTCATGCTAAAAACTCTTAGCAAAATGGGCATAGATGGCAAATTCCTCAACACAATAAGGGCCATTTATACAAAGCCAATTGCCCACATCATCCTGAATGGAGAGAGACTGAAAGACTTTCCCTTGAGATCAGGAACTAGACAAGAATGCCCACTGTCACCTCTCCTATTCAACGTTGTGCTAGAAGTTCTAGCCAGAGCAATTCGACAAGACAAAGAAATAAAGGGCATCTGCATCGGCAAAGAGGAAGTTAAAATCTCCCTGTTCGCAGATGATATGATTGTATATGCAGAGAACCCCAAGGAATCTATAAGTAAGCTACTCAAACTGATAGAAGAGTTCAGCAAAGTCTCAGGATACAAGAGAAACATAAGTAAATCAGTAGGATTCCTTTATACCAACAACGAGACTGTTAAGGAGGAAATTATTAAATCAATACCATTTACGATAGCCCCTAAGAAGATAAAGTACCTAGGAATTAATCTAACCAGAGAAACAACAGACCTTTACAAAGAGAACTACAAGCCCTTACTACAAGAAACTAACAGAGACTTAGATAAATGGAAAAACCTACCCTGCTCATGGATAGGAAGACTTAACATTGTGAAAATGTCTATTTTACCCAAAGCAATTTATTTATATAATGCAATCCCAGTACAAGTTCCAGCATCATTTTTTAATGAGATGGAGAAACAAATCACCAATTTTGTTTGGAAAGGAAAGAAGCTCCGGATAAGTAAGGTACTACTAAAGAAGAAGAAGACACAGGGAGGCCTCTCATTACCCGACCTTAGAACATACTACACTGCCACAGTGGTCAAAACAGCCTGGTACTGGTACAAGAACAGACAGATCGATCAATGGAACAAAATTGAGACCCCAGAGGTGACACCATCTGCCTATGAACAGTTGATATTTGACAAAGGCCCTAAGACGTTAAACTGGGGTAAAAACAGTATCTTCAACAAACGGTGCTGGCAAAATTGGTTATCCATCTGCAATAAACTGAATCAAGATCCGTATCTTACACCTTATACAAAAACCAACTCCAACTGGATAAAAGACCTAAATATCAAACCTAAAACCATAAAGCTCATCCAAGAAAAGGTAGGAACAACAATGGAAGTTTTAATACACAATGAGGACAGACTCCAAAATCTGTCAAAAAACCCTCAATCAACAGAAGAGAAAATAGATAAATGGGAACTATTAAGAATCACTTGGCTTGGCTTGGCATTAAGAATCAAACACTTTTGCTCATCCAAAGACTTTATCAACAGAATTAAAAGAACACCCACAGAATGGGAAAAAATATTTGGCAACTCTATGTCAGACCGACGCCTGATCTCCATAATCTATAAGATACTACAAAATATCAAGAAGAAGAAGATAAACCATCCAATTAAGTGATGGGCAAAGGAGATGGACAGACACTTCACTAAAGAGGAGATCCAGGTAGCCAAAAAAACACATGCAGACATGTTCACGATGTTTAGTTATTAAAGAAATTCAAATCAAGACAACAATGAGATACCATCTCACTCCAACAAGATTGGCCATGATCCAGAAAACACAAAACAACAAACGCTGGAGAGGCTGTGGAGAAAGCGGAAACCTCCTGCACTGCTGGTGGGGTTGCAAAATGGTCCAGCCTCTTTGGAAGGCAATCTGGCGCTTCCTTAAAAAAATGGATATCGATATACCATTTGACCCAGTAATTCCACTACTTGGAATATATCCTACAGATTCAAGGCCTTTCACACCAATGGACACATGCACAAGAATGTTTATTGCAGCATAGTCTATGATAGCAAAAAGATGGAATCAACCCAGATGCCCAACAATAGAAGAATGGATAGGTAAACTATGGTACATATACTCAATGGAGCACTACGCAATAATAAAGAATAACGATGATTCCAGGAAACATCTCCTAACCTGGTTTCAGCTGGAAGACATCATGTTGAGTGAAAGTAGTCAGTGACAAAAGGACAAATACTGCATGAGACCTCTAAGATAAGATTTCAAAAACACCCTGTGTATAGAAGAAAAGACTCTTTGACAGCTGCAAGGGAGGGGAGGGAGGGAGGGTTTAGTTTAATAGTTGGTAGAAATCTGGTTGGGAGAAAGCGGTGATAGCACATATTAGAAACCAGAACAACATTAAGTGGACTTCAGCATAACTTGAGTACTCCTTCCATCTTAACCCAATATTGCAAGGGTAGAGTAGCTGGGGCGGGCGGCAGGGGACCATGCTCTTAGGCGAATTCCAGGCCAATTGGCACAACTAGCATTTTTCTAAGAGAGCTCTCTGCACCCCACATTGGTGAGTGGCGTCTGGGGTCTTAAAAGCTGCCGAGCTGCCATCCGAGGACACAGCAAATGGTCCCAACTCAGCAGGAATGGATGCTCACCGAGGACCAAAATGACGTGCGGTAAAGACAACCGAGAAGACAGAGAGACCCACAAGAGTGGGTGCCTACATCAACTTGGGACCGGAAGAACTGGATGGTGCCCGGCCTCCACCAGTGATAGCCACGATGGAGCTCACAGAGAGGAGTCTCACTGGCAACACAAGAATAAAAAGAGGTGCATCCTGAGATTTCCACTAAAAGACCTTAATTGATGGTCCAGCGGTTTGGGGGTTCCTCTGGGAGCATGGCCCCCGGCCTGATGCTGCCCTTTCCCATAAATTATAACAAAGGTCCACTCTTTGGACAGGAATGGATTGGACTTGGCAATGCAGAGTGACCATATATTGGAAGCACTTTATAGTTCTATACATCTATACGATATCATCTTGCTGACCTCTGGCTGGAGGAAGGGGAGTGGACGGAGAGGAGGGGAAAGGAGGCTGTTGGGAGGATGAGATACGTATGGAGCAGAGAGGAATAGTGTGCAGTCACCGGACAGGGAGAGCAGTGGAAGCTGCATATAGGGGGGCATGTAAATTTATATGTGAATATACATTTTCCCTCAGTTATGTTAAATAAAAATAAAAATAAAAAAAAATTATGAAAACTAAAGATTCAACCAGAAACTTCTGTATGTGGTATTATTAAAATTGTGCTTTGAGAAACAAGTCTAAATAAACTCCATTGATTTCAAAGAGAAAAAAAAAAAAAAGAACTTCTTTATAAACTTTATGTTGGAAGATTTTTTGAGAGTATCTGTTAGTAAATTGTGATAATGTAAGTATTACATCCTTCGCTTGTCTTAAAAAATGATCAAGGAAAGAAGAAATGAAGGTATTATACCACCAAATACCTCATTATTTCTTTCCCAAGTGTCTTTCTGTCTAGTAATATAACAAATTCATATTAGTTGAGCAAATCTGTTAATTCTTCAGTTTTATTTTGTGCGCAATCAGTGTAACCTCTCTAAGGTCGCCAAACTGCTTACGGAAATCTAACAAGAGCACAGTTAAGAAAGTATACTGGCAACTTGTGCTGCTTCAACAGATAATCAACAAAGTAGTGAAATAACCAAAAGTTTAGTGTTTGAATGGATGTAAGAGCAATGTTCCCCCTTTTTTAAATAAATAATGAACTCCATGATATGCTTTAGCTTAAAAAAAAACAAAAAAACACTGCCATTGAGTCAAGCCTCGTAGCGACCCTCGAGGTCAGAGTAGAACTGCCCCACAGAGTTTCCAAGGGGAGCCTGGCAGATTTGAATTGCCAGCCTTTTGGTTAGAAGACATGGCACTTAACCACTATGCAACCAGAGTGTCCATGCTTTAGCTTATAGATACCAATTATCCTTTGGAGTGGAGCTCTGTCCTGGGCTTTTCTGCAGATGTGTTCTGTTGGGCCAAATACAATTATTATCTTTTATTAATTTTCCTTTGATTCTAAGTGATTACAAGCAATAAAACACACAGTTTCATGGAAAAATCTGAGATGTCACCTTTCGTTGAGAACTGGGAAGATATGAGCTCTTTTACCCCATGTTCCTTTTGGAAACCACAGCTGCAGGGCTGCCGTCTGTCTGACGAGGTGGTGCTCCTCCGTCATCACTGCCTCTTCTCTCTGTCTGGGCCTAATGCCAGATGCTATTTGTTTGTTTTAATTCGGCCCAATTCCCTTTACTATATCACCCTGTGGACATAAGGGTTTGCTATACCAACTTGAAATTTGAATCTATGAAAACTATGCATAAAACAAAGCAAACACAAGACAGGTGTCAGAACACCTGTATAAGGAATTAGGGTAACAAACCCAGCCCACCGCCGTCAAGTCAGGTCTGGTTCATAGTGGCCCTAGAGGTCAGAGTATAACTGCCCCACAGAGTTTCCAAGGAGCCCCTGGAGGATTTGAACTGTTGACATTTTGGTTAGAAGACATAGCACTTAACCATAGCACACTACCACGGTTTCCAGGGAAATAAGCATAATGCATAAATATAAACACCAATAACTTGAACTTGCAAGGGTCTGGCCATTCATATATTCAGCAAAAATCATTGCCACTAACTGCTTGGTGCCAGTAGACACAGACAAGTTCTAAGATTGAAACTTAAATATTGTAAAGGTCAGACTTTATCCATTTCTTCCACTAGTTATATGATATTGGTATTCTTTATCTGCTGTAAACCTCAGTTTCTATGTTAGTAAAATGTAAAAAAAGTAATGGTGTCTGCTTCACAGAGTTACCCAACCAAAACCTAAACCCACTGCTGTGGAGTTGATTCTTCTTCTTCGTAGCGACCTCAGAGGGTTTTCAGAACTGTAATTTCTGGCACATCTTTCTCTTGTGGAGTCACTGGTGGTTTCAAACTCCTAACCTTTCAGTTAGCAGTAGTCAAGGGAAGTGATTATCACACAGGTTAGTGCACTTTGACTGCTTAGAACTGTTTGCCAGAGCAAGCACCCATTAAATGCTGTCTAGTATTGTTCTCACTGCGACTCATGGCGACCCTAGGGGCCAGGGTAGAACTGACCCCCAGAGTATTCAAGGGTTGCCATGAGTCAGATCCGACTCAACGCCACTTGGTGGACTTGGCCAGTATTGTTCTGATTACCAGTATTTTGATAACTCACTCACCCATTTAGAAAATTATCATGTCAGTGTCTTCTATTCTCAAATGAGACAACCAATGAGTAATTCACTCTACTTATATGTAATTAGGTCAACCAGATTCTGAAAAAAGACAATAACGAAACCCAAACGATGAATACCACATCAATTCTAACTCATAATGACCCTATAGGATGAAGTAGAACTAACCCATCAAGTTTTTGAGGACTGCTCAGTGGATGTGAACTGCTGACCTTTTGGTTAGTAGCCTCAGCACTTGACAGCTCAACCATCAGAGGTTCTGAAAAGAAAAGACTATAGAGAACATTAAACATAAGAGCAATGGTTCCTAATTTTTGGCATTTTTGTTGCCATGGGACATTTGGCAACAACCATGAACATTTTCCTATCAGGACTGCGGGTGTATGCTACTGCCGTTTCTTGGTTAGAAACCAGAGATGCTGCTAACCATTCTACAGGACACAAGAAGGCCCTAACATATTAGCAGAATATGAGATGAG
Source organism: Heterohyrax brucei (assembly GCA_028571685.1). Lineage (NCBI taxonomy): Eukaryota > Metazoa > Chordata > Mammalia > Hyracoidea > Procaviidae > Heterohyrax > Heterohyrax brucei. The sequence continues at coordinate 68,766,700 of CM053162.1, read as the reverse complement.
AAATCCTGCGCTATAGGCTATTACTCCAATAAACCAAATAAATACTGGAATGGAAATGAGAAAAAGGGTAGAGAAGAAGACACTTAGAGAAAAACTCACTAAGAGCCAAGGAAGTGCTTCAGCTGCACCACATGCTTCTCAAAGAAACAACTTTCATTGCAAAATGAATTAAGTGCTTTTCTCTACACCATAGAAGTTTGACTTTCAAAAGAAGCTTTTTTAGGATCAGGATAAATCCATCATCTTAATGTCCAGGACTAAGCTGTTGAAACCAAAATAAATGAATTCCCCTGGTGGATCACTAGCCATGTGTGCAAGTCTGCTTCTAAAATTAATACACAGAATGTCATGGCTTGAAATGACTTTCTGTACTTTTTCTCTGAGATAGAAAATACACCAAACTTTTAAAGGTCTCTAGAGGTCCATAAAGCCAGTTTTCATGTAAGACTGTCATCTGTTAGCATTAACTGTTTATATAAAGACAAAATTGATGACCTGATTGCAATCTGAGCACCTGGCTAAAGATGTCAGTTGTTCTTTTGTTTATTTATTTATTTTTTAAAATTCTCTGTCTTACCTTGTTGAATAAGAAACGGAAATCGCTGGTTGGTTTCCATGACAGTAAAAACATTTTGAAAATCAACCATGCCTTTCTCTCCAGAATGCTGCTTGTTTTAGAAACATCATTGTTTCTTCATTCTTAACTCTTATATTTTTCCCCCAGGTCCTATGATTATTTAAATGTAAGTTTTGGAGAAGTATTTCCTAGACAAGTCATAAGGCGGGTAGTTTGGAGGCGTTCTTGATCTTCCCTGACAAGTAAAATCATCAGTAAATAAAGACCAATGGTTTTGCAACCTGGGAACAGGGATTATGCCTATTCTTAGGCTCTGTTACCTCAATTTCAACTCAAAAAGATGCCATGTGACAGAGAAGAATTGTCTGTTGCTTTGTTGTTGTTGTCAATTTTCTTTTCGATTATTCTATAGAGTTTTCTGGAAACTGTGGTAGCATAGTGTTTAAGAGCTACGTCTCTTGATCAAACGTTCACAGTTCAAATCCTCCAAGCACTCCATGGAAGCCCTATTAGCAGTTCTACTCTGTCCCATAGGGTCACTATGAGTCAGAACCAACCTCACAGAACTGGGTTTGGTTTGGCTTCTAGAGCTTGCTAGGCTGTGTTCTTTATAGAGGAGCCTGGTTGCACAGTGATTAAGACCTCAGCTTCTAAACAAGAAGTCAGCAGTTGGAATCTACCATTGCTCCTTGGAAACTCTATGAGGCAGTTCCACTCTGTCCTATAAGGTGGCCAAGAATTAGAATCGGCTGGATGACAACAGGTTGAAGCAGATGGACAGGTCTTTCTTCCACTGAGCTGCTGGGTAGGTTTGAACTGGTGATCTTTCTGTTAGCAGCAGGAGCTAAAACACTGCACTAGAATACAAGAGGAAATAAGGTTGCATCTCTCTTCATGCAAAAGTGGAGGCCAAGCTCTAAAAAGTGACCGTTATATGTCCACATTATCCATCTTGGGAGCTCAAAAGGCTTCCTGTCTTTTACCTCTCACCCATTCTACTGATCTGAGAAAAAGTTACTCGGCATTTTATAAGGATATTGTTTTCAGAAGCCACACACAGCGTTTTCGGTCTAACAGTTTTTAGAAGCATTGTTTTTACTTCTTTGTAGGAGGGAATTAACTGTGTGCAAATATCCTTATGAAAGGTTCTATTAATTTTCCATTTTAATTATTTTCTTACAATCCCAAGGATGCTGATGCAGAGATTCAAAGCAAAAGTGAAAAATGTGTTTGATAGAAAGCTGAAGCCTCATTGATTTTCCTTAGGGCCATCTACAACAAAATAGCTTTCCATATGAATTCACGAATATAATAAGGTTTTGGGTCCCATTCAGTAATTTTTGCAAAGGAGCTAGGAGTCCCAGGATAGATGTTAAAACAAAAAAACAAGCAAACAAAGAGGAAGCAATATTGTACTAACATAGTTTAAGGGAAACAGAAAGCTGTGTGCGTCTTCAGAGAGAAAAGATAGGAGTTCACACAACTGTAACCTCAGTAGTTCGGGGAAAACACAGCCACTCGATAGCATGGAAATTTAGCCCTAAGAACTGAGATGCTACAGCTGAAGTGCCACGTTTGTAGGAAATTTATAGAGTTTATAGAGTTAAAACAATCTTGTCTCCTACATTTCCATTCCTGATGCTTCAAATGCTAAGGTCCAAATAACCCTTTGTTGTCACATAGATTGGAACTTACAGTGACCCTGTGGGACAAAGTGGTACCGCCCACAGGGTTTCCAAGGAACAACAAGTGGATTGGAATTGCTCACCTTTTGTCTAGCAGCTGAGTGCTTAACTTCTCCATCAGGGAGATTTTGTAATTTTTTCCCCCTAAATATCAAATAAATGAATGCGTTGAATGTTTAAAAAAGACAGCAAAGCAGGTATTTCTAACTGGGTTGGGGAAACCACAGACAGAAGAATAAGGCTCAATTTTGAAAAGAGTGGACCAACGGATTTAAAAATCATTATATGCCAATAGAAATCAATGATAATAGACCCTTGGAAATGATAACAGAGAGACAACCATAGACAGATGATTCTCAGTTTAAAAACTATGCACTTCAAGTTTGCTATGTGTTTTCTGCAGATTTATCCAAGCACTAAAATGATTGCTTACAGCTGACAGCTTGCTAGTCTCCTAGTGATTTCAATAATTATCTCTGTTGAGTTAGGGTGTTGATGTGTAGCTGCTAGCCATTTCAGAATTCCCCTTTTATCCTACTCTAGGTAATAGAATTAATGAGTTTCCTTGCCAAACATAGCAAGAACATTGAGTACAAAATCATATCACAATGTGAAACAGAAGACACAGAAATAAAAACTAAATTGAAATTTTGGGCTAAGATAAATTCATATGTTTTTTCCCATTTGTTTATTAAATATAAGTATAGTACTAAAAAAGGACAAAAGAAAATCAGATAAATTGAATGGAGAATCTATAAACTATGCTGTGCTAATATGAGAAGGAGAACAGATAATTCAATCTTAAAATGGCTTTATATTAGGAATGCATTCAATGAATGACTTGAATATAATATGTGTGTTCATTTGTGTGTGTGTTCATTTGTGTGTGTGTGTGTGTTACAGATGGTAAAGAAACCCTGGTGGTGTGGTGGTTATGTGCTACTCCTGCTAACCAAAAGTTGAGCAGTTCAAATTCTCCAGGAACTCTTTGGAAACTCCCTAAGTCAATTCTACACTGACCTATAGGGTCCCTGTGAGTCAGAATCAACTCAGTGGAAGTGGGTTATTTTTTTATTTATTCAGTTTATGGAAGGTAATATATAGTAAGGTTTGCAGTTGATACTCAGAGTCAGAATCCCTAAAGTGAAATCTGACTTCTTCCATTTGTCTAAATGTGATACTTTGCCCAGGTTTCCTCCTCTGTAAAATGGAACCACAACAGTACCTACCTCAAAGGATTGCTTCCAGGTGTCAGTAAGGGGGAAGACTGTGGAGAAGGCGGGGTTTGGGAGACACTGCTCATAGAATCTAAAAATTTTCATCTAAATTGGTGGGGTTGAAAAACATGTATTTCTTTGCCATCATTTGTCACTTTAGTTGCTTTCTTTTTAATTGAAATTACATTATTAAAGTAGAAGTTACAAAAGTTGCTTAATAATAAAATAACTCAAAAAATAGCAGCTAAACATGGAAAAATGGTGAAAATAGATACTAAAATGACTGATGTGTAGCACAGGAAAATTCCAAACCCAGATGATGTATCATTAATATGACATTCCTAATAAGTATAAATATTATATTCTAGCCTCCACCTTCAGCCACATCTCTTTACAACAGGGTATGTCAGAAACTTGTGTGAAGAATCATGGCTTCTGAAAGTAGAGAGATATGCAACGGCTGACAAAAATGGAAACAATCACACCACTATTTCTCTAGTTTGAGTAATTGCTGTTTTTAAAAGTAAAGTAGGCATCAGTGACTGGAAAAATTGCAAAATCGGTGACTGGAAAAATTCATTTTTGACCAATTTATCATTTCAACAAGTTTGTTTTGGCTTATTCATTTATAAACTCTTTCCCCAAACAATTTATTTCCACCAGATCATCAAAAGTGCAAGGTGTTCAGCAGCTGTGTTTGTTTTCCTCCTATCGGGAGGCTGGACTAGGGCAAGAGAAAGGAGTGCAAGAGAAGACAATGACTGTTATAACCTCGAGGCACCACAACAAACACAGAAAAGAGACTCCAACTCAAAAGAAAACAGCTAGCATGATCTTTGACTCCTATTCCCTTCCTTCCTGCCCTGTGGCTTCTGGACACCTCACAAGGAGCAAAAGCAAATGATGCTACATCTAAACATACTCCTTTTCTATGTGACAGGGATCCATGATTCTCAGAAAGAACAGCCCTCAGGGGGCGGAGTCAAGATGGCAGACTAAACGCACGTCTCTGTAAATCCCTCTGGAAACCAAGGCCTGAAGTGATAATTAAATGGAGACTTCTGGCCACCTAGTGAGGTTAGGACAAGGCATAGGACTGTCTACTTGGTCTACATACCACTGAGCGGGAATTTTCTTCTCTGTCGCCAACCCCCACCCTTGTTGTGTGTCAGCTCCCTTGGACTAAAGGTAAATCACCATTTTAGTTATTTTTTTCCCCTCGGGTTGCCATGAGTTGGATCCAACTCGAAGGCACTTGGCTTGGCTGGCTTTAGTCAGTGGGAGGGACTGAGGTTTGATTGGCAGCAAGGCTCAGAACCACTGCCGATGAGATCAGTGAGCAGACTCACCACATTTTGAGAGCCTGGCCTTGGAATTTGTGCAACTTGGCACCTCTGACCTCTCTCTCTCTCACTCTTTCTTGGAATTCCTGAATCTCTTCTCTCTGTCTTGGAATCTCCAAATCTCTGCCACTGAATAGCCTTTCCAGAGGTTGGTAGGGGAGCTTGTGCAAGACGTAATCTTAATTTACTGGGAGGCAGAGTTTCCTGTATGGAGGCTTCTGCTGAACCTAATTCCCAGGCTGGGAGGCAGTGCCTTCCTGGAAAGCACTTTTCCGGCAGTAAAACAGTCTTTCATATAGAGGTGCTTACTTGGCAAGCTTAGAAGAGGGACTTGCACACCTGAAAGCCTGACTAACTTTGGAAGCTGCCAAATACCTTTTACATTTCAATAGAGAAACTACTGCAGTGCATCCAGATGGCATTTCTTCCAGCCTTTACTGTCTCACATCATAGGGTCAGATGATGGTTCCCCAGTGACTCTACAAGTGGGACTGTGTCTTTCCCAATCAGGAGGTGGAGCCTGCTACCCCAGAGATTCCACTGAGCCCAGTCACTGAAGTACATAGAGGTGTCTGGTGATCAACTTCCTGTTCAGACTGAACATACGATTTCATTAGGGTAACACCAAAGAAGTAAAACACCCTCCAGATGCCCAAAAAGCAACAAACTTTGGACCAGAACATAGGAAGAATTCACGTATGGCTTCAGAAGGCCCACAAAAGAAAGGTCCAAAGAACTTGCCAGATGAAGAAGCATTTCCAAAACTATAGAAGGGTGAATACAAAAGGACTACCTATAGAGCCCTCCTAGACATTATATAAAATGCAGCACAGCAAAATGAAAAATTAAGCAACCTGTTTGATCTGATGGAACACCAGTACTCCTAAATCCAACAAATCAATAACAAAGTCAAAGAGATAGAAAATTCAGTGCAAAGCCAAGAAAACAGAATGGAACAAATGGAAAAGAGAATTTCTGACTTGGAAGACAGAGCTACTGACTACAGGATCTATGAGGAGAAATTGGAATAAAGAAACAAGAAAAATTAAGAAACATTAAGAGGCACGTGGGACTCTATTAAGAGGAACAATCTGTGATTAATTGAAGTTCCTGAACAGGGTGGGACACCTGAGAACATAGAGAGTATTGTGACTGAGCTGTTGACAGAACTTCCCAGAAATTATGAAAGAAGAGAATATAGATATCCTAGATGCATATCAAATACCACTCAATATCAATCCCAAATGAAAGACTCCAAAACATATTATAATCAAGCTTAACAAAATAAAACACAAGCAGAAACTCTTAGCAAAGCTAACATTTAGAGGGAAATCATGCAGGGTTTTGTTGGATTTTTCAGCAGAAACAATGCTGGAATGGAGACAGTGGCATGATGCATTCAAAGCCTTGAAGGAGAAGAACTTAAAACCAAGAATTATATATCCTGAAAACTATCTTTCAAATATGAAAACGAAATGAAGCCATTCCCAGATAAACGCAACTCAGAGACTTCATAGAAACCAAACCAAAGCTACAAGAAATACTGAAAGAAGCTCTTAGTTTAGACGAACAAAATCATTAATTTTATATTTTAGGAGGAAATACAGAACACACCATCCATAAACCTACTCAGTTAAGCAAGGCTCCAAACTCAATCAAAGCTGTAAAATTAAGAGATCCAGTGATCAAATCATGAAAACTATGATGTCATCATATTAAAAAGAGGGATGTACTACAGTTGTTATAGTCCTTCCAGATGGAGAGGAACTTAATAAGACTTGTAGTAGTTAAAATTGTGTTTAAACATAGGCTCTTAAGGGGGAATCACAGAGGGAGTTGCAAAACACAATAAAGATGCAACATACCAAATCAAGAAACGTAATATGGAGTCTCGACAACCACAAAACCAACACTGAAAAAGGTGAAAAATCAACTCATGAAGAAGAATGTTCCAGAATAGAATAATAAGAACAACAGAAAACATCAACACAAAAACAAACATATCACAATGACAGCACTAAACACACATCTATCAATAATTATATTGAACATGAATGGACTGAACGCTCAAGTAAAGAGACAATGAGTGGCATTTTGTATCAAAACACACAACCCATTCATATGTTGCTTACAAGAAACGCACCTTAGACTTAAAGATACGAACAAACTGAAAATTAAAGGATGGAAGAATATATATCAATCTAACAATACACAAAGAAGAGCGGGTGTGGTAATACTAATCTCAGACAAAATAGATTTTAATGTAAAATACACCATCATGGACAAGGATGGACACTATTAATTGCTGAAAGGTTTAACACACAAGCAAGATTTAACAATATTAAATATTTATACATCCAATACTAGAACATCTAAATACGTCAAAGAAACTGACTACACTCAAAAATGAGAGAGATCACTCCATAATAATAGTGGGAGATTTCAACACTCGCTCTCGGTATTGGACACATTGTCTAGAAAAAAGCTCAAGAAAGACACAGAAGATCTTATTGCCACAATTAACCGACTATACCTCATTGACATATATGGAAATTTCTATCCATCAGCAGACTACATCTTCTCCAGTATACATGGAACATTTCCCAGAACAGACCATGTATTAAGACATAAAGCAAATTTCAGCAAAATCCATACCACTGAATTATTGCAAAGGATCTTCTCAGACCACAAAGCCATTCGAGTCAAAATCAATATCAGAAAAAACAAGATAGAAGTGGAACACATGGATGACACATGAATGACATCTTGTTAAGAAAGTCATGGGTTATAGAAGAAATCAAGGATGAACTAAAGAAATTTATGGATTCCAACAAGAATGAAAACACTTCTTACCAGAACCTGTGGGATACAGTCACAGCAGTGCTCAGAGGTCAGTTTATCTCTATAAATGCACACATCTGGAAGTAAGAAAGAACCCAAACCAAAGATCTAACCCTACAACTTGAACAAGTGGAGAGAGAGCAACAGAGGAACTCCTCAGTCTCCAGAAGGAAAGAGATCATAAAGATTAGAGCAAAACTAAATGAATTAGAGAATAGAAGAACAATTGAAAAAAATCAAAAAGACCAAAAGCTGGTTTTTTGAAAAGGTCAACCAAATTGACAAACTATTGGCTAAACTTACTAAAGAAAAACAGGGAAGGAAATAAATTTCCCACATAAGAAATGAGAGGGGAGTTGTCACCACAGATCCATCAGAAATCAAAAATATCATAACAGAATACTGTGAAAGTTTGTACTCCAACAAATTTGAAAACCTAGAGGAAATGGACAAATTCTTAGATTCGTATCACCTACTAAAATTATCACAAGCTGAAGCAGAACAACTTAATAAATCCATCACAAAGAGATTGAAAAAATCATCAAAAAAACTAGCAACCAAAACAAACCCTGGCCCAGATGGCTTCAGCACAGAATTCTACCAAGCTTTTAGAGAAGAGTTATCTCCGATACTACTGAAACAATTTCACAGCATACAAAGGGATGGAATACTTCCAAATTCATACTATGAAGCCAGCATAATCCTGATACCAAAGCCAGGGAAAGACTCAATAAAAAAAGAACTACAGACCAATATTACTCATGAATCCAGATGCAAAAATCTTCAGCAAAATTGTTGCCAACAGAATACAATGACATACCAAAAAAATAATCCATCATGACCAAGTTGGATTCATACCAGGGATGCAAGACTAGTCCAACATCAGAAAAACCATTGAGTGATCAACCACACAAATAACGCAAAAGACAAAAATCACCTGATTTTGTCTACTGACACAGAAAAGGCATCTGATAAAGTCCAACATCCATTCATGCTAGAAATTCTCAGCAAAGTAGGAATAGACAGCAAATTCCCCAATGTAATAAGGGCCATTTATACAAAGCCAACTGCCTACGTCAGCCTGAATGGAGACAGACTGAAACACTTCCCTTTGAGAATGGGAAATAGACAGGGATGCCCATTCTCACCTCTCCTACCCAACATCGTACTAGAAGTTCTAACCAGAACAATTAGACAAGACCAAGAAATAAAGGACAACTGCACTGGCAAAGAGGAAGTAAATATCTCCCTATTTGCAGATAATATGATTATATATGCAGAGAAATCTAAAGAATTCATAAATAAGTTATTCAAATTGATAGGAAAGTTCAGCAAAGTGTCAGGTTACAAGATAAACATAAATAAATCAGTGGGATTCCTTTATACCAACAATGATATGATTAAAGAAGAAATCATCAAATCAGTACCATTACTATAGCCCCCAAGAAGATAAAATACCTAGGAATAAATCTAACCAGAAAAATAATAGACCCTTACAAAAAGAACAACAAGACCTTACTAAGAGAAACTAAGACTTTCATAAACAGAGAAACCTACTCTGCTCACAGATAGGAAGATTTAACATTGTGAAAATGTCTATTTTACCCAAGGCAATTTACTTATATAGTGCAATCTCAGTACAAATTCCTGTGACATTTTTTAATGAGATGTAGAAACAAATTATCAGAAAGGGAAGAAGCCCCAGATAAGCAAAGCAATACTGAAGAAGAAGAACACACTGGAAGGCTTCTCATTACCTGACTTTAGAACCTATTACACTGCCACAGTAGTCAAAACAGCCTGGTACTGGTACAAAAAGAGACAGATAGATCAATGAAACAGAATTGAGACCCCAGAGATGACACAATCCTCCTATGAACAGTTGATATTCTTCAAAGGCCCTAAGACATTAAACTTGGGTAAAAACAATATCTTCAACAAATGGTGCTGGCAAAATTGGATATCCATCTGCAATAAATTGAAACAAAACCTATATCTCACACCTTATGCAAAAAACAACTCAAACTGGATAAAAGACCTAAATATCCAATTTAAAATGATAAAGCTCATCCAGGAAAAATTAGGATCAACAATGAAAGTTTTTATACACAACACAGACAGACTTCAAAATCTGTCAAACAAACTACAATCAACAGAAGAGAAAATAGATAAATGAGAACTAGCAAAAATCAAACACTTTAGGTCATCCAAAGACTATCAGTAGAATAAAAAGAGCACCTACAGAATGAGAAAAAAATATTCGGCAACTATATGTCAGACCAACACCTGGTCTCCATAATCTATACTGTACCACAAAATATCAATAATAAAAAGATAAATCACCCAATTAAGTGATGGGCCAATGAGATGGACAGACACTTCTCTAAAGAGGACATCCAGGCAGCCAAAAAAACACATGTGGACATGTTCACGATCATTAGCTGTTAAAGAAATTCAAATTGAAACTACAGTGAGATACCATCTTGCCCCAACAAGTTTGGCCATGATCCAAAAACACAAAAGAACAAATGTTGGAGAGGCTGTGGAGAAATTGGAACTTTCCTACACTATTAGTGGGATTTCAAAATGGTACCACCTCTTTGGAAAGCAGTCTGGTGCTTCCTTTAAAACCTGGATATACCATTCGACCCAGTAATTCCACTGCTTGAAATATACCCTACAGCATCAAGGCCACTCACACCAACTGATACATGCACAAGAATGTTTATCACAGCACAGTCCAGAATAGCAAAAAGATGGAATCAACCCAGTTGCCCAACAACAGAGAAACAGATAAGTGAATTATGGTATATATACTCAGTGGAACACTATGAAATCATAATGATCAATCACGATTTTAGGAAGCATCTCATAACCTGGTTTCAATTGGAGGACATTATGTTGAGTGAAAGTAGTCAGCAACAAAAGGACAAATATTGTATGAGACCTCTATGATAAGAACTCGAAATCAGACTTATGCATAGAAAAACTCTTCAATGGCTGCCAGAGTTAGAAGGGTGGGAGGGATAGGGTGGGGGTATTGATTACATAGTTGATAGAAAGTTGGTTGGGTGTAATCTGTGACAGTACACATTAGAAAGAAGATCAATTTTTAACTGGACTTCAACGTAACATGATTACTCCTCCCATCTTAACCCAATATTGCAAGGACAGAGTAGCTGCAGTTAGGGTCTGGGGACCATGTTATCCAGGGACATTGAGGCCAATTGGCATAACTAGCATTTTGTGAAGAGAGTCTTCTGCACCCCAAATTGGTGAATGGCATCGGGTGTCTTAAAAGCTGCCAAGCTGCCATCGAAAGCACACCAAATGGTCCCAACTCAGCAGGAACAGGTGATCTCCAAGGACTAAAAAGGCATGGGGTATAGAGAACCCAGAAGACAGAGAGACCCTCATGAGTGGGTGATTACATTGACATGTGACCGGAAGAACTGGATGGTGCCTGGTCACCACCAGTGATAGCTGTGATGGGGTTCACAAAGTTGAGTCTTACTGATAACATGAAAATGAAAAGGGGTGTACCTTCAGATCTCCACTAAAAGACCACAGTTGGTGATCCAGAGGCCTCAGGTTTCCCCTGGGAGCATGGCTGCTAGTCCTGATGTTGCCCCTGCCCATAAATCATAATGGAGTTCAACTCTTCAGACAGAAATGGATTGGACTTGGCAACATAGAGTGACCATATCATGTGTGCACTTTATGGTTCTATGCATCTATAAGATGTCATCCTGCTGACCTCTTACTGGACGTGAGGGAGAGAGTGGAGAAGAGGGGATAGGAGACTGTTAGGAGGATATGACATGTGCAGAATGGGGAGGAGGAGTGTGCTGTCACTGGGCAGGGTGAGCAGTGGGAGCTGCTCATTGGCAGGTATCCAAATTTATATGAGATTGTATATTATCACTCAATCATAATTAAAAAAAATTCATAACTGATGGTAGAATTTAGTCTCATTATTTTTTCAATTTTTCTTTTATGTCAGTGTTTTAGTCAGCTAGTTCTGCTCTAACAGAAATACCACAGAGTGGATGGCTTTAACACGGGAACTTTTTTTCTTACACAGTCTGGTAGGCTACAAGTTCAAAATTCAGGATGTTTGCTCCAGGGGTGGGCTTTATCCCTTGTCAGCTCTGGAGGAAAGGCCAGTATTGCATCAGTCTTTGTCCAGGGAGCATCTTGGCACAGGAACCTCAGGTCTGAAGTACACACTCCTCTCGGTGCTGCTTTTTTGATAGTGTGAGGTTTTCAATTCTTTGCCTGCTTCCCTTTCCTTTTACCTCTTCTAGCAGGAAAGGATTAAGGGTGGGGCAAGCCATACTCCATGGAAACTCCCTCTACAGCGGAGCAGAGAGGTGATTTTATAAAGGGATTAACAGTGCCACCCTAATCCTTTAACATACAGTGCGGCAAAAATCACAAAATGGAGGACAATCAAAGAATACAGGGAATCATGGCCCAGCCACATGGCTACACCTATTTTGGGGAGGACAAAATTCAATCCATAACAATCAGTATTTTGTTATTTATAAAACTAACTTGAAAACAAATCACATAGTATCAAAAGATTGATGACTATGGTGCACCTGACGCTAGCAGTGGTCTTCTCAGTAATCTCAAATGCATGTGAAAACTGGACAATGAAAAGGAAAGATGGAAGACTCATCAATGAGTGTGAACAGTAGTATTGGTGGAGAATATTGAATATACCAAAGGATTTCTAGTAGAATGAACAAATTAGTTACAGAGAAAAATATAACCAGGGTGCTCTTTAGAAATCAGAATGACAAGAATTTGGCTGTCTTGCTTTGGACAAATCATCAGGACAGACCAATGACAAGAAGGGTGTGTTATGGTTGGTGAAGGAGACTGTCAGCAAAATAAGGGAAACCCTTCGGTGAGGTGACCTATCGCCCAACGGCAGACTCAAAACATACCAATGTGTGTGAAGATGACACAGCATTGTGCAGTGTTCTGTGGTGTTACATTTAAGGTCACCTTAGAAACCCTGGTGACAGAAGGGTTAAGTACTGTGGCTGCTGCCAAAAGGTCAGCAGTTCAAGCCCACCAGGTGCTCTTTGGAAACTGTGGAACTGTTCTACTCTGTCCTACAGTGTTACTAGGAGTTCAGAATCAACTTGATAGCAGTGAGTTTGGTTTGGGTTTTGCCATAGGCAGTTTGTGATTGGCTGCTAGGTTGATGTTTCTGATTCAAATCCACCAAGATCGTGTGATTGGTTTCTGGAAAGATTATAAGAAAATCTTATGGAGCAGTTCTACTCAGTTATCACATGGGTTCACCATCAGTTGAAACCGACTCAGTGGCACAAAGTTTGCTTGATTTTTGCTGTTGGAGCCCACTAAATGGCAACTAATAAAAACAGGAAAACTTAAGGCAACTTAAAGAGAGGAAAACCAGTTGAAGTACATGAGAAGTTGTTCGACCCTGAAACATACTTGCTTCAGGAAATCAGAAGTTTTCTGAAAAAAAAAAACCTTAAATTTTTATTTTCCACTAAATTCACAAGTATAACATCTCTATATATCCAGAACTGATAGAAATAAAATGCTCATAGTCTGAGACCAAGGACAGCTGCAAGAATAGCCCAACATGCCTGCTAACTTTGAAATACAAGGCAACCAGCCAAGTGCCATAAGATAGACTGGATGGAACAGAGAACAATCAATGTCATAGACCAAGGTTCAAAATCAATGGGAAGAATAAAGCAACAGGATGATTGAAGGATGAAAATGTAAAAAAGACTGTTATAAATGATGACACGTAGACTAGAATATAGTGAAACATTTTTAAAATTCATTCATTGAAGAAATATTTATGATTTCATTTTACTTGGTACCAGGAAAAATTACAGTAATATGACTAGTGCCTGTGTATATTTTTGGTAAGTTTTTGAATTCTAATGACATATATACACACACACGTACACACACACACAAAATCAAATACCGTAATTTCTTCCCATCAAAATAGGTTGCCTGTTTGGAGTGGGTGGGGGACTTCTCTCTGCTATTAGATTTCCCTGGTGCCCTAAATGTACAGAGGTGAGGTCCAACATTTACAGTATTTTCCAAGAAACTGATTATAGTACAAGAACTGTTTTATACAGCTGAACTATAGTTCATACAGTACTGAGTTTATCCAGCTGTAGCTTGTGGGCCAAGCTTGACTTGCTACCTATTTCAGTAAATATAGATTTATTTTCATATAGCCACACATATTCATTTACAAGTTGTCTATGGATGCTTTCACATTATAAAGCCAGAGTTCAGAAGTGGTCACAAATACTACATGGCCTGCAGAACCTCAAATATTTACTACTTGGCTTTTTACAGGAAGAGTTTTCAGACCGTTACTAGACAATGCCAGAACTGTGTGTCATGATTTAGAAAGATTACCACCCACTTATGAGTTTTATAATCAGATTGTACAAAATAAGTTGGGGGGAGAAGAATCCTGTAAAAAATGGAGAAATTCTAGGCATTAATATATGTTTACATATGCAAATGTAAATCATGGAAGGATTAAGTTTAGTATATACTCGCCATTAAAAGCAGTGGGAATTAATTGGATTATCATTAGCCACAAGGAGACCATTAATTAGAGGCATAACTAGTTCACAGTATAGTAACACACAATTTAGGTATTAAATCATAGTGTGGTAGTGGGTAATTTTACTTTTCCTTCCTGTTAATAACATGGATTTCAGTCTAGCTCTTTGGATTTCAGGAAATTGAGAACCCACCAAGATAATACGACGGATTTCAATCCCGGCTGCGTGTTAGAGTCATCTGGGGAATTTCAGAGACGTAACAAAATAAAACAAATAAAAATTAGTGTCTTTCATTACCCCAACCCACTCAAACCAAACCTACCACCATTAAGTTATTGTGAATCTTAGAGACCCTATAGGATAGAGTAAAATGTCCCAGTAGAGTTTCTTCACAGGGTGTCCCCGGATGTAAGCAGTTAGGGAAGTCAACCACCGTATCTATCTCCTGACCCTTGACCACAGCCCAGGCCAGATTAGTCAGTAAGTAAGCAAACACAAGCTTACATTAGGCAGGGTTCACGCGAGCTCACTTGTGTTTACTTGTTTGTCTGCAGTGCACAATTTCACACGGGCTTCACACCTTTGATGTGGTGAAATGGATGAAACTGGAAATTTAAGGCTCTGGGATTTATGGAGCCTAAAGATAAGGAAGTCTTCCATCAGAATCAGTATGTCCAGACCGTGATTTGGCCCCTTTCTCTGTCTCAACTTTTCCACAGCTTGTGAGCAACTAGCTTCTGAAGATTTCTGTTCCTACATCGATTGTTGGTCATGGTACAGACTGACGTGAGCCTCTGGTGTCAGTTCTGCCTTATGACAATATTTCCTGGTAAAGTTTTCTTCAGCCACCACTAAGTCTGTCAGTGTCTCCATTTCTTAACTTAAACAAGCCGTTACGGATTGTGCCGTACCCCCCAAATGTGTGGGAACTTGGCTAGTCCACATTTCCCAGTATTGTGTGATCATCCAGCATTTTCTGGTCTGATGTGATTTCCCTAGGTGTTGTCAACCCTGCTTCTATCATGTGAATGAGGCAGGATTAGAGGCAGTTATGTTAAGGAAGCAGGATTCAGTCTAGGTTGTGTCTTAAGTCAGTATCTTTTGAGACATAAAAGAGAGAAGCATGCGGAAAGGCAAGGGGACCCCATACTACAGAAACAAGAGCCAGGAGAAGAGCATGTCCTTTGGACTGAGGGTGTCTGCGCTAAGAAGTTCTTTGACCAGGAAGACTAGTGACAAGAACCTTCCTCCAGAGCCAGCAGAGAAAGCCTTCCCCTGGAAGTGGCACCCTGAATCAGATGCTAATTTCCCAGACTGTGAGAGAATACATTTCTGTTTGTTAAAGCTGTTCACTTATAATATTTCTGTTACAGCAGTACTAGGTGACTAGAACACAAACTAACCTGACCACCACCAACAAAATCCCAAGGAAAACAGTCTATTCAAGTTTCCTATATTGTATGGTAGGTTGGGTCACAGATGAAAAGTCACCAGCTGCTGGGCATGTATTTGAAGTGCTAAAGCTGGAGCAAGGCCAGTTAGTGGCAGTCATCCCTGCTGCTCACCACGGCCATCTGTGGTCAGTAGACTTCCTTAGAAGAAGATGATAGAGTGTCGGCTCCACCGCAGTCTTTCCTGTGTCAACTGATGACACTCCGCCGTAGCCAACCGTTCTCCTCTCCTCTCTTCTCCCTTGCAGCTGTTGGTCTTTCCTTTCTCACCTAGGATTTTCATCTCCCTACTTTTATCTGTTTTTCTCTTTATTCTTTTCTTCTCCCTAAACAAAATAAACACACTGCAAAGCCAAGTGCCGTCGAGTCAGATCTGACTCATGGCAACCGTAGGGGCCAGGGTAGAACTGACCCTCAAATACACACTACTCATCTGAACATTTTTAGAATATTTCAAGTGGAATTAGAGCACTGAGTTTTCTTGATTAAAACCCAAACACACAACGGTATAAGAAGTGTCAAAGAGTTGATAGGCTACCCATTAACGAGCTGGATTCCTGGGTGGTGTGGCAATTGAACCCTCAGCTGCTAACCAGAAGACTAGCAGTCCCAGTGGACCCATAGATGCTCTGGCTTCCAAAAGGCCACAACTTTGAAGACCCCAGGGACAGGTTCCATTCTGGACCCACTGAGTCTCCACAAGTTGGCAATGACTTGACCGCAGCTACCAACAACAGCTCTTCTTGAAGACAATTAGTACAAAATGCCAAACAAGCCCAGAAATTTTCTATCTGGTTCTACCTATTAGAAATATAACACAAATAACTTTGTTTATTAGTTACTTAAGATATGTGTCTTTTATTAATGCTACCCAGAGAGCATGGAGTAGTTGCTTTCATCGTTGTGCGTCCCACAGTTGATGCTGATCCATAGTGTTCCGGTGGGATGGAGGAGAATTGCCCAACAGAGTTTCCTGAGCTGTGCTCTCTATGGGAGAAGACTGTCGGGACGTTTCTTCTGTGGAGCCGTGGCGACTGGAACTCTCCAGCCCAACAGCTGAGTGTACTTAACCGTTGCACCACTGAGACTTCTCACGGAAGAGAAACTCCTTTTAAATCATAAGTCTGTAGGTCTTGGACGTGACTGCTTAATCGACTGCAAACATATCTAGGAATGAGAATTTTCTGATTCAGGAAGTATTTTAAGCCAGTCAGAAAGTTGCCCTTTTGAAAATGAAGTCTTTTTGTTTCCCCAGTAAACTTTGTCAGACAGTCATCTTTTATCGCTGGTAAGCTCAGCAAAGATTTTCAGAATGTGCAGCTAAATTTATTGTTTAATAAGTGGTTATTTAGCATACATGAGTCAAGGGAATATACTGTAATCCTAAAAGGATATGCTTCAAAATAAATACATCATGTTTGTCTCTGTTTTTTCTTTCTTGACAAATGTCTTTGGTTTTGGAAGTCCTTTGTCTTTTGATTATAAGCCACTATCTTGCCACAGCAGATAACCCCTTCAGTAGAGCTGTTTCACTATTCCAATGTCTTTTTTCTTTCTTTTTCTTCTCCATCTTCACTTGAGTAGCTTCAGCTCTTAGATGTTAAAAGGAAATAGCAAGAAACTAACCCTAATAGCTTCTGTTTTGGCCTACTGTCAACTCAACGCAAGCTCTCCAAGTGAGCTGGCCGTGGCTTCTCCATCTTCATTTGGATACATTCCACATGTCTGACCAGCATAATTTGTTCAGAAATAACTCAATGGCAAGAGAGTCAATGATATTTTTTTCTTTTCAAGTGAGTTTCATCGGGTTTCTTTAACTTGAAAGCTATTTTTTTTTATTGTGATTGAGTGAAAGTGTACATTCCAGTTTAAATGTGCGTGCACCGCTGTCTGTAGCTCCTTTTGCTTTCTTTGCCTGGCGACAGCACACTCCCTTCCATTCTATACATGTCATATCCACTTAATAACCTCCTGTCACCTCATCTCTATCCTCTCTACTCCCATCTAGAAAGAGACCAGGAGGACGACATCCTATAGATACAGAGAACCATAAAGCACACACACGATACGGTCACTTGTGTCTCCAAGTCCAGTCCACTCCTGTCAGAGGAGTTCACCTTGGTAATGATTTATGATAAGGGGCAGCTTCAGGCCCAGGGACCATGCTCCCAGGGGAACCCCCAGGCTTTGGGACCATCCATTGTGGTCTTTTAGTGGACTTCTCAGCGTGTACCCCTTTTTTTTTCTTGAGTTGCCACTGGACCTCAACACTGTTAGCCCCATCACGGCTGTCATTGGTGGTGGCCGGGCACAATCAGGTTCCTGTGGTCACATGTTGGTGTGTTCACCCATTCGTGAGGGTCTTTGTGTCTTCTGGGCTCTCTTTCCCCCTGTCATTGGAAAACACTATTCTTCATAAGCGCAGTCTATAACAAGTAATTAACCCATATATTCTGTGGCAGTATAGTAGGCTATCATAAAAAAAAAAGGCAGTCAAATCAGCTTGAACTCATGGTGATCCCATTCATTGAAGAGTAGAGCCAGGCTCTCTAAGGTTTTTAAAGGCACGAACTGTCAAAAAACAAAACACTAGGCCTGTCTTCCAAGCTACCTCAGCATGGGCTTGACACAGCAGTCTTTAGTTCAATAAAATCTGCACCATTCTGGGCTTCCAAGGCTACCACAAAGAGAAACAGATACATTTGCTCAATTCTCCGCCCCTGTCCACTTGTGGAGGCAGACATGAACAAAGCAAAAGAAGTTTTACCAACACATTGAAATCACTTTTTTTAGTGAATATATTTTTCTGCCTCATATAGTTCTATCATACCCTGAAGCATATCTCTAGCAGCTCCCAGCAAACCCAGACTTGGTCTCTCTCCAACTGGATGTCAAACAGATGTCCCAAGGCATAACACAACCAAAAGAAAGATATTGGTGTTTCTTAGGAGAAGGAGCAAAGTGACTGTCAAGAACAGGTGTCACCCAACTACTCTACAGGTTCAGTACAGCCCACTGTCTGTCTCTCTAGGACCACTGAGCTAATGGAAAATTTAACAGGTGAACATTTGCAGTTCATTTGATAAGAGGGAAAACTAGAGTCCGACGTCTGGATTTCATTCAGGTTTGGCTGCATGAACTTGGTCCAGTTATGCCATCTCTGTATGCCATAATCTCCCCACAACATAATATGCTTAGAAAACTGCAAAGACATATGCATAATGTTAACAATGGATAGTTCTTGACAAGAAAAATATAGATTTTTTTTTTTTTTTGGTCTGTGTGACTTTGCAGGGAGGGGGGATATATTTCCAAATGTTTCTGTGAAGAACATGCAATTATTTGTAATAGGAAGTTGCTAAAACCATTAAAGCCAAAACCATTAAAGCCAAACCCATTGCCACTGAGTGGACTCTAACCTACAGCCACCCCAAGGACAGAGCAGAACAGCCCCTGTAGGTTTCCCTGCTGTAATTTCTAGGGAAGCATCTTGCCTTACCTTTCTCCTGTGGAACAGCTAGTGGATTGGAATCACAGACCTCTGGGTTAGCAGCCAGCTGCTTAACCACTGCTCTACCAAGGATCCTTTTAAAGATGCTATTTAATGTTGTTAAATAGCAAACGGTAACAGTCCATGTTGCATGATTTTGGAAAACATGCTTTAAGGCCCTTGGGAAAAGGTGTTTAGGTAAAGTACGATTTGGAATTTTTTAAATGTTAAGGAACCTTAACCACTCATCTACGGCTGTCTAGTAGTTTCCAACTCATAGTGACCCTACACAACACAGAATAGAATTTCCCCATAGTTTCCACAGAATGCTGGGTGGATCCAAACTGCTGAGCTTTTGGCTAACAGCTATAGCACTTAATCACTATGCTACCAGAGTTTCTGCAGGAAACTTATGTGTTAGTTTATTTTTTTACTTACATCCTGAGGTAAATCTTTCAATAAAATGATGTATGTAAACAGTATTATACTAGTTAATGTAACAGTATTTTGCATCATTCAAAATTATAGAAAGTTTAATGATAAGACAAGAAAACGTATGTGTGGTGTAAGTGGTTTCATGTAATCCTAATTGGCTGTAAATCTAGAAGTTGTTTATGTTGCCAGATCTGTCCTCTGCCATTTAATAGCTTTTAAGTTGAGCAAGAACAATTTCTCTGAAACTCATTTATTTTTTTCAAAACAAGGGAAAATGCAATATTTTCTTCATAGAGATGTTTGATGAATTAAGTAGGATATTTTTTGAAAGACTTTTAGTCTAGTACCCGATACATCAATTGCAGCAGGATGAGCAGATCTATCCTGGAGGAAGGAGAGCCAGAATGCTCTGTAGAAGTTAGGGTGCTTGGTGAAGACGGGGGACCCTCAACAGAATGGATGAACACAACGGCTACAATATAAGCTCATGTAAAAACTACTGAGAAGATGTTAAAGGACTGGGGAACAGGTCTTTCTGCTGCACCTAGTGTCACTATGAGGTGAAGTTGACTCAATAGTACCTACCAACAACAATTGATCAGATAAATATGATGTTTTACAAAGGTTCTTTGGGAATGTAGAAAACACAGGCAACTTTATAAAGCAAAGTAAAATGAAAATAGCTAGTGTTCTGGGATATGGCTGTGACAGATATGTGAGAGGAATGGTAACATGAGATGAATTTCCAGCACGTACGCCTCAGTGGCGAGTTGTGACTTAAACTGACCTTTGGACAAGGCCCACCTACTCTTTCTCTACATCACTTCCTGTTATTAATGTCATTGAATACACCTCAAATCTGGCCAAAACCCTGGTGGTATAATGGTTAAATGCTATGGATGCTAACCAAAAGGTTGGCTGTTCAAATCTGCCAGGTGATCCCTGAAACTAGACAGCCATCCTATACGGTTGCTATGAGTCCAAATCGACTCAGTGACAGTGGACTTGGTTTTGGTCCAATCTGGTAACTCCCTGTTTAGTTGAGCAATAACTCCAAGCACAAATCAAAGTAGGAACAGCAGAGTTTGCAGTTTATTAGTGTTTTTAATCAGTATTGTAGTATATAGTATGTACGAGAAAAGTGGACTATGCATAAGGGCAATCAAGGAAACATTGATGTTTTTGAATTATGTGTTGGCAAACAATATTGAAAATACTATGGATTGCCAGTAATAATAATAATAAAAACTGTCTTTGAAAAATTAGAGCCACAGTGCTCCTTAGAAACAACAATGGTGAGACTTTGTCTCATGTACTTTGGACACGCTGTCAGTAGGGACCAGTCCCTGGAGAGGACCTCGTGCTTGGTAAAGCAGAGGGTCAGGAAGGACAGAAGACCCTCAGTGACCTGGATGAACACAAGGGTTGCAACAGTGGCCTCAAGAACAACAAGGACTGGGCGATGGTGCAGACCTGGGCGGCACCGCCTTTTGTCGTGCAGAGGGAGCGCCCCGGCAACAACGGCAAACTAGATTCATCAAAGAGAACACAGCAGGAAGAAAAGCAGGTGAGAGTCATCTGTTTCAAATGAGAGAGTCTCAGGCGACAGCAGAATCTTCAGTTCCTGCAGAAAAATGCTGAAACTGAAGACTTAAGGAGAGTGAGCAGTACTTGCAATTTAATGCAATCAGTTGTAGGCTAATAATATTTTTAATCAGTGTTCAAACAGATGAATAATAGGATCTGGTAATTATTGCAGATTTTTTATCTATGCAAAACCC
The DNA here is from genome assembly GCA_028571685.1 of Heterohyrax brucei. Classification (NCBI taxonomy): domain Eukaryota; kingdom Metazoa; phylum Chordata; class Mammalia; order Hyracoidea; family Procaviidae; genus Heterohyrax; species Heterohyrax brucei. The sequence goes on along the minus strand of CM053162.1, from coordinate 68,745,290 downwards.
TGTCTAGAAGATGACCTGTTTCTTCTGCCTATTTGATATTCAAAGTATGTTGATTCTTTAAAATCCAGGAGTAGAGGCAGGGCTCAAGTGTTAACTAGCCAAGCCAAGTGCCGTCGAGTCGGAAGTGTTAACTAGGAAGGATATTTATCTCTCTCCTTCCCTCTCTCTCTTCCATATTTTCTCCCTCTCTCCTTTTCTCCATCACTCAGTCCTTCTCTTTTTGTTTCCGTCTCTGTTTTCCCAGCCTAGCATAGTTTCAGATCTTGTTCTTGCTACCCACACAGACCTACAGTGTGGTGAGGGCAGGTGGCTTAGGGATCTCCGAAGCTTAATCACTTTTCAGCATCCTGTGATCCTGGCACCAGGTACAAGACTGTGCAGCACAGATGCCCTGCTTAGAGGTAGGCCTTAATTACTGACAGTGCAAATTCTGGGACTCAAACATTTGTCTTTTGTGGTGACATCCCCTTGTCCTTTTTTATGGTAGCTTAACTGCTAGTCATTGTTGTGTTTGGTTTTATATCACAGTAAGATCTCCAAAGACTTGTTTCACATCTGCTGACTTCGTTCTGTTTAGGAAAATGCCACGCTGCCTCCTCAGCCTTGTGTATTTACTAACCATGGGCCACTGTCACATGTGCCTCTGTGTTTCTATCAGATTAGATGGACAATGACTGTCCTGGGAAGCAAAAATGCAAAACAGAAAAACAAAGCTGGCTTGTGGTGACAAATGTCCTGACAGCAGAAGACATGTGTGCCGGCTTTTCCAAACTGGCCTTTGTTTTACAGAAGCCTTGAAAAGATGCTATTGTACATAAAAGACAGACATCATTCAATTTGAAATAACACTAAGCCACTTTATGAAGTCCCAAATTTTGAAAATTAAAAAGACCCATTGTTTTTCTGCTAAAATTAAATTCTGTTTGAAAATACCCTGCTTCAAATATAATCACTCATGTCAAATACTCATGATAATAAACTAAAACATCAGAATTTGAATAAAAATGTGAAGCCATCTCTTTTTATGCTGTCCCTCAGTTCACTCAACTCCACTCCGCAGTTCTTAGAAGTCTAGTGCCTAGAACTAAAGTAAAGATTATTGACGGCCTTGACAATTTTCTGAAGGAGGTTAAGACTATTCAGATTTAAAAGTAAAAATGCAAGTGGGAGGAAAAATTAAGTAGAGAGAGAGAGAGAGAGAGAGTGTCTGTGTGTGTGCTTCAGAGTGACGTTGAAGAAGAAAGAAACATTTGTATCATAAATTGTTCCTTGATTCTTACATGACTGCGAAGAGTGGAAACTTGAAAGAATTACATGGGGGGAGGTGGGGAGGTTAACATTTTCATCTTAAAAGTGATTCAGCTTTGGTTAAAAAAAAAAAGTTTGAAGAATTCTAATTTTATCGAATGAATACTCCTACCCTAGATAATATTACATAAACTTAAGAAAATGATAACAGTAAGATGATGTGTTGTGATATGACTGTGTTATTTAAAATAGGCCTTCAGTGGGCAGTTTGGTAAGGGTACCATCTACTGCTGTGTAGACAAGGGAGAGAAAGTTTTGAGGGCTACAGCAGAAGTGAAGACGTAGTATCCTAATATCTGAATTTGGAAGTAGATTTCCAAGGTGACTTTTCTTTTTTCCTTCTGTAAGTGCTGCAGGCAAATTTTGACAGCAGGCACAGATAGAAACCTTTGGAAGGCATTTGCCAAAACAATTTCCCATGGCAGTAGTCAGCCACCTTCTCCAGGCCAGCGAATGCTACGTGGACCTGTCACATCCACCAGCAGGGTGACATTTAGTCACTCCAGTAGGAGGTCTGCTTGCACAGCGTGTCGCTCTCGCAAGACGCATGTCACTGTCGCAAGACGCATGTCACTGTCGCAAGACGAACGCCCTCTTTGATTTGCTTCATGCATTTTCCTCATGTTCTTTAATGATATTAAAATAACAATAATAATAACTTGTTGCCATTGTGTCGAGTCTAACTTATAGCAACCCAATAGGATAGAGTAGAACTAACTTCCCCATTGGATTTCCAAGAAGGGGCTGTTGGAATCAATCTGCTGACCTCTTGCTTAGTGGCCAAACACCTAACCGCTGACGCCAGTAGGACTCCTTAAGGACATCCCGATCTAAAATTATCCAGCCTCAGGAGCCTTTTTTTTTTTTTCTGTCGTAGACAGAGAAGGCTTTTTGAATATTTTCTCTGGGCTGTACTTTTCCGGTATCTGCCTGCCCTTTCTCTTTGCTGATCACTAGATGTAACTCACTTTGGGGGAATCATCAAACTGCCACCTATCTGCTCAAGCTGTTCCATTCAGGCAGAAATGTGTTACTTTTGGCTGCCATCGAGTGGACACCAACTGAGGGTGACCACAGGCACAACAGAACCAGGTTCTGCTGGGTCTAGCACTGTTGTGATTACGTTTTAGATATTTTCTTCCTAGGTCAGTAGCTGCATATGTAACTGGGTAGAGTCTTAGAGGTACATGATCTAATGGCCAATGGCTGGCAAATAAACATGATTTTTTTTGCAAGTAGATAGCCAGGATTTTATTCCTGGAATATCAAAGTCTCAAAGCTCTACTGAAACCTTTTCAGCATCATAAGGGCTTGCACGCTGTGACTGACAGCTGAATGGTGGGTGCATCAGTAAGCCCACAAGGTTCCCTCCAGGCAATACTCATTGCTCACTATTCTGTGATCTGGTAACACTTTATAATTAATGTCTATTGAAACACCTATTGTATACTACCGTGGTTCAGTGATTTAGTACATGTAACAGTAATTAATAACATTAATGGGAAATTTGGCGGCATAGTGGTTAACTGCTACAACTGCTAACCAAAAGGTCAGTAGTGCGAGTCTGCCAGATGCTCTTTGGTAACTCTATGCAACAATTCCACTCTGTACTATAGTGTCGCTGTGAATTGGAACGGACTCGATGACAGTGGGTTTGGTTTTTCAATAACATTAACATTTTATTGAAAAACTATCATGTGTTATGTATTACACTAGAAAATTTATAAGCATTCTCTTAGTTCTCATCAGAATCCTTTGAAATGTCATTATTCTCTTTTTACAGGGAATGTACCTAATTTGTCAAAAATCTCAAAGTTAATAAGTAGCTATCCCATTCATCTAGCGCTGTTTCAACAGAAATACCACACATGAAGGGCTTTAAAATGAGAAATTTTACTCTCTCATAGCCCAGCAGGCTGCAAGTCCCAAATCAAGGTGTTAGCTCCAGGGAACTCCTTCCTCCGTTGGTTCTGGAGGAAGGCCCTTGTCATCAGCCTTTCCCTGAACTGGGAGATTCAGAGTCGCAGTGAACCCAATTCTTCTGCAAAGGATGCATGCTGCTCCTGTCACTGGCTTCTTGGTGATCTGAGGTCCCCGGATCTCTCTGCTAGTTTCATCCTTTTGTATCTCAAAAGACTACTTCAAGGCATAATACAGTCTTAAACATCAAGTTCAGCCCAACCAGTGCAACTGTCACTCATCCACCCTGATTGACATCACTGAGGTAGGATTTACGACATACAGGAGCATCATGTAAAACCAGGACTAACCATGCTGCTACGCACGTATTTGACGAGATACAGTTCAATCCATGTCAGTAGCAGAGTTAGTTTGCTATGGAGATCTGTCAGATCATTGATTCATGCACATTTCCCCATTTCTATAGTACTTCGGGTTGATGGGTGCAGAAGATAGAGATAAAAGTCTCAGCTTTATCCTCAGAGGACTTACAGCTGAATGGGGACTTATTATGAAGAAACCCCGTGCTGTCAAGTTAATGCTGACTCATAGGGACCCTCATAAGGTAGAACTGCCCCATTATGAAAACAGAGATTTGAAACATTATGTAAAATTAATGGATGGCCTGTGTTTTTTAATTATGATTGAATCAAAATGTACATCCCCATGTTAATTCACGTGCTCACCTATATGCAGCTGCCACAGATCTCCCTGCCTGGTGACAGCACACCCTTCCTCTCTGCTCCACAGAGGTCCTATCCTCCCTGGTCTGCTTTTTTGACTTAAAAAAAAAAAAAGTGGTTCTCATGATCTGCAGAAATTCAACCTGCCCATAACGGATGCCAAGTCTATGCCAAATATCTGTTTGTTGAATGAGTGAACGCATGCTGCTACTGGCTACTATCAATGTCCTCTGACAAAATGCCACTCTAGATTACATGAAATGGAACTGTATGCTACGCTGGGAAAAGTGTAGACCTACGATTTGGGAGAATATACTCCGTATCAAGTGTGGGGGTGTAACACAGGAACAGAAGGTTCAGTAAATGTCTGGCCTGGAAGCTTCCTGCATCTTATTGTTAGTTTCCTTTTCCTTCCAATAATGAAGTATATTCCAAATAAGCCATCAGCCATTTGTATAATTGACTTGGATTGTCCTCTGCTTCCATTTTTATATCGGTAAAAATGAGAATGAATTTCATTTTGTAGGGACAGTCCCGGTGGTCATAATTTCATTCTCGTAAGTTCAAGTTTTCTAACTTGTGTCATTTCTAAAGTTCAAAGTGTGGCAAAAGAGTCACAAAAGCGCAGAAGAAGGGTGTTAACGGACGGGATTTCAGGAGCTCAGCATGAAAGAGCAGCGCGTTCTCTTTCCTGGAGCATCGTCTGTGATCACATAAATGCTAGCATAAAAAGACGAGGAGCCTCCCTTGTCTTAGAGAATTGCGATATGTAGACACCTATACAAGTTATTTTGTATACATATATACATATTGATGTATGTAGCTGTATATACATACGTGTATGTGTGTATGTGTATATACATCCCAGTACTGTCACACACACACACACACACACACGTACATACACATGTATACTTGTATGTATGTGCAAGCATAGAGCCTTGGTATTGCAGTCATTAAGAGGTCTGATACACACTAAAAGGTCAGTAATTCAAATACACCAGCCACTCCTTAGAAATCCTATAGGGCAGTTCTAACTTGTTCCATGGGTTCTTTATAAGTCAGAATTGACTGAAAGGCAATGTAATCCCTGAGTGGATACACACAGTAGATACACACGTATATGTGAGAACCGCCAATGAAGTTCGCAAACTCGTCTTAGGTAAAGTGCTCCAAATCTCATTGCTACAGTCACCTTTGAAGAACTCCACTTGGGAAGCTATGCACTGACGCTAGCACACAGTCCACCCTTCAAAGCAATTTTGGAACTATTTTTCTGGAATGGCCATCAGAACTGTCATCGTATTACCCTTGATACCATAGATGTTCTCAGAATGTCTTCCTTTCAATATTTCCTTTACTTTCATGTAAAGAAAAAAGTCATTGGGGGCCAGATCTGGTGAACAGAGAGGATGTTTCAATACAGTTAGTTGTTTACTGTCTAAAAACTCCCTCACAGACAGCTATACAAGTAAGTTCAAGAGCTTGCCACCGTGCTGCGGCGTGTAACGGCTGTTCCAGAAACAGTTCCAAAATTGCTTTGAAGAGTGGACTGGGTGCTGGTGCATGCACTCAGCTACCCGAGGGGCGTACTTCGAAGATGGCAGTAGTGATAATCAGCAGTGAGGTATGCAGCAGTTAGAACAATTAATTTCTTGGACTTAATTGTCAGAACGTGTATAACTGAGGACATGGGAAGGGTGAACAGCAACCACAAATGCCCTGAGAGTGAAACGCATTCCGTGTAACTGTAGAAATTTAAAGCAATCAAGGCTGTAGACAGGTGTGAAAGAAGAGCAAAGAGATAGTCAAGTTAACAGGGGCTTCATCGGCATTGTAAGGACTTTTTTATACAATAGCAGTTCAGAACGCTAGCTGCTTTCATGGCAAAAGCTGTTAAGGCTCAGTTCTGGCTAAGCACCGAAGGGGGACCTACCATGATTCGCTTAGGTGCTGTAGGATGAAAGAGTCAAGGTGACGTCGGAGCTCTTTGGCTGAACCACTGGGAACAGAAGCTTTCTTGACTAGAGGCGGGGAGGGTGCTCATTCAGTAAATCTGGAGTAGAGGCGTTTTCAGGAATTCAGTTTTGGACAGGTCACCAGGTGAAGACACTCTGGTACTAAGGATCTGAAGTCCCAGTCTCCCCAGAGGTACCTCGGAACGTCAGTCCATCTGCTTCGGAAAACTCAATCACTGAAAAGTCTGCAGATCATAGTTTTACTCTGACACGTAGGCGCTTAGCCGGGAGTTGGAATTGACTTGATCACAACTGGCATCTACCAGTACTGGTTAGAATTCCAAGTGGAGATGTCAAGAGGACTCACTATGTGAGTGTTCGGGGATGGCTGAACAATATGCATTTTAGAGTTGTTAGCTCGTAAAATGTTCCTGAAGCTAGAAATGGGGTGTTACAAGGGAATTTGAGTAGACTGAGGAAGGTGATTGAGGACTGAGCAGGTGGACAATCATCACTTAACAGGGTGGAGAGAACAGAACCTATTAACAAAAAAGCCCACTGCCATCGAGTCGGTCCGACTCATAGCAACCCTGTAGGTCAGACACATTAACGAAAGAGATTAAAATAGCCAACTGACTACATATAAGGAAAAGAGGGGGCCTAAAGAATATGTCATTTTAAAAGTCAAGAGTAGAAAGCATTTCAAGGAGAAAGGAATAATTAACTGTTTCAGGGCTTACCGATAGATTGAAAGGAAACCCTGGTGGCCTAGTGGGGAAGGGCTATAGCTGTTAATGAGAAGGAGGACAGTTCACATCCACCAGGTGCTCCTTGGAAACCCTATGGGGCAGTTCTATTCTGTCATATAGGGTCGCTGTGAGTCAGAATCAACTTGACTGTAATTAGTATTTTTGGAAACCGTGTCAGCATAATGGATAAGAGCTGCAGCTGCTAACCAAATGATCTTTAGTGGAAATCTACCAGGTGCTCCTTGAAAACTCCATGGGGCAGTTCTACTCAGTCCTATAGAGTTGCTAGGAGTTGGAAATCAACTTGATGTCAGTGGGTTATTTTTGGTTTTTAGTAGGTCGGTTGGTCAAGGAGGAGGCCTGGTGGGTGCAGTGGTTAAGTGCTGGGCTGCTAAGCAAAAGGCTGAAAGTTTGAACCCAGTAGCCTTGCCGTGGGAGGACAGTGCAGTCTGCTTCTGTGGGGATCGCAACCTTGGGGGCCCCCAGGGGACAGTTCTATCCCCTCCTATAAAGTCGCTAAGAGCTGAAATCTATAAAAATGTGATGAATTTATCAGACCGAGTAAAATAGGAAGGGCGAAGTGACCACTCAACTAGGCACCTCGATGTCATTGATGACCTTGATGAAAGCAATTTGTCACGTGTAATGGGTGAGCAGTCCTAATATGACTGAATTTAGAGAGGCTGAGAAGTAAAGATTGTGAGCATGAGTAAGTTTTTGAGGAATTTTTGCAGGAAAGAGAGCAAAGAAATGTAAATTCTATTCATAGCTCTGTTGTAAACTGTATATTTAAAATAATTTTTTAAATTTATTTCCATTGTGAAAATTACAAATTATCATTCCAAAACTTTGGGAAGATTAGAAAGAGGAAAGTCAAGGGATGCAAGCAAAACTCACAATTATCAGACCATTAAATAAATAATGGTTGCATTGCATGGATTAATAATTCTCAAGCTTTCTGGAACATCCTGACAGGGAGTCAGCAAAATTTTCTGTGAAGGGACACTTTCCCAAATGCCACCAACTTGACTGTGACTCATGGCAGACTCACATATGTCACGGTAGAACTGTACTCTGTAAGCGTTCCAACGGCTGCTTTTTGTCAAGTAGATTGCCAGGTCTTTCTTATGATGCACCTCCACACTCAGGGTTAGCCGCCAAGTGAGATAACTATTTGTGCCACCCAGAGAGTCCTCTGTGAAGGGGCAGTTAGTGAATATGTCATTTTCTGGGTCATATAGACTCAGTCGCAGCTACAGAATTTTGCAGTTCTATGGCAAAGACAGCTATGAGCGACACATAAGTCAGTAGATTAAGGTGCATTTCAATAAACCTGAATTTACAAAAATAAAAATAAAATAAAAAGACAGCAGATCCTAGTTAGCCTGCAGGCACACTTTGCCAGTCTCCATCCCAGACCATCGTGGTATTTAAGATTCCAGCCCTAAATTCAGCACTCTGAAAAAACTGAAAAATTTGTTGATCATAAAATTAGTGCCAGTGTGCTTCAGTTTACTTGTAAGCATTTCCCTTAGGAGAGGCAGTGTTCACGTATGTCTGGGCATGTTTGCCATAGACTTTTGCTTGTTGTACAAGGTTTGTAATTGCCCTGTATTTATATCAGATAATCAGAAACTTGCCAAAGTCCGTACAGATTAGCAGCTCCATTAAAATAATGGTGATTATACTACCATAAGTCAGGACACCTCAGCCAGGCAGAGGTCTCTCTGACTTGCAAAGGTAGTAGTATATTGATTAGGAAAAAAAAAGTAGTTTATAAAAAATGAAGAACGAAGCTAGCCCAGGCAATGTCATTGTTTTTCTACTTTGTTCCCAGTCCCTCAGTCATTTAAAAGAGCACAGAGCAGTGGTCCAGCATACAGCCTCTGCCGAGGACTGTGAACGTACTCCAGGTGATGTTCTCATTAATCGAAACACAGGCTCCTACTCTCTTGTCCAAGCTATTATTTTTAGAGGATACTGAGTACGTTTTATGTTTATGGAAGGTAGGCACATTTTTTTGTTGTTGTTTATTTCTTTTTAATTTGCTTGTTTCTCAAAATGCATACCACCAAATTTTATTGGGCTGGTTACCCCTGTCCTTATAATCTCATGGGTGTCATTTGTCAGCTACGGGGGATCTTTCTGGATGTTATGCCCTAGAGCTGTCTGATCAGGCTCCCAGATCATCTACCTAACTGAAATTGGAGAAAACTTGCTGGGCGCATCTCCATCACCCCAGCCACCCTGGTCCCGACTCAAATCCTAGAGGGCTCAAGAAAGAAAGAAAGCCAAATCCATTGTTCTCGAGTCTATTGGGAATCACTGTGACCCTGTAGGACAGAGTAGAACTGTCCATAGTTTTTCTACGGTTGTCATCTATGAGGATGTGGACCATCACACATTTCTCCCATGGTGTGGCTAGTAGATTCAAACTGCTGATCCTCAGGTTAGCAGCCAAGAGCTTAAACCACTGTGCATCCTGGCCTCCTTCCTAGAGAGCTAATGAAGTCTAAAAGACACATGCTAGCACCTGAAGTTTTCAAAGTTTTGGCCTAGTTCAAAATGATTCTCAGAGAAGCTGGAAAATGTCTCTGTCCTAGGCATCTGCCAAGCTACTGAAATAGATGTACCACAAGCAGCTGGCTTTAAAAAGAGAAGTTTTATTCTGTCGCAGATGCATAGGCTACAAGCCCAAATCCAGGGCATCAACTCCAGCAGAAGGCTTTTTCTGTTGGTTCTGAAGGAAAGTCCTTGTCGTCAAACTTCCCCTAGACTAGGAGCACCTGAGGTGCAGGGACATGAGGCCGTTTCCAAGGATGTACTCTGTTCCCAGAGCTGCTTCTTACTTGATGGTATGGAGCCCCCAACTTTCTGCTTTCTCTCTCTCTCTATCACCCCAGAGACTGCCTGAAGGTGCTCTGCAACACTGCACACTGAGGCCTGCGCCACCAACACAATCCCTGTGCACCTGCCCGCATCAGCAACACCCAGGCAGGGTTTGCTGCGTACACGGCTGTTGCTCAGCACCGACAATCAGGGCACAGCTTAATTCGGGGGAGGCAGGGCGGGGAGGATGGCCATTCAATCTGTGGTAACTTCTGCCACTTCTGACGTAGCATATCCCGTAAGGGACAGGAAACTGATGATGTTTTCTATAAAGCAGTAAGGTAGTACTGACCATGTTAGGAAACCATCTTTCTCCATCTTCCATCCTCAGACTGATCACAGTTACTCAAGTAATAGGAATTTAAGTCAGTTAGTGAAATCTGTGGTGGTTTATTGATACATCGGTTATATAAGTGAAAAGGTGATTTGTTACAGTTTTGAAAGAAAGGTATATCATGTTCCTAAATTGGTATAGAGAGTTATTCCCTTTTCTAATTCAGTCTGGTTTTTAATATGATGAGGTATCTGCCAAAGCACAGGGTGAAGCAGCACGCTTTTCAGATAGCAAGTCATTCTCGCAAAGCTGCGTGGTGCAATGGTCAAGTGCTACAGCTGCTAACTAGAGGTCAGCAGTTCAAATCCACCAGGTGCTTCTTGGAAACTCTATGAGGTAGTTTTACTCTGTCCACAGGGTCTGTATTAGTCAGAATGGACTCAACAGCACTTTTTTTTTTTTTAATAAGTAGTGTTTGGTGAATAGTCCATTGGGGAATGAAAAGGTTGAGACTGATGGTCACAGTGCAGATTTTACTTTGAGTGGCTGCTTTTTTAACTTTTTTTTTTGTCTTTTCTGTAACCTCATTACGGAAACCCTGGTGTTGTAGTAGTTAAGTGCTACAGCTGCTAACTAGAGGTCAGCAGTTCAAATCCTCTGGGCACCTTGGAAACTCCAGTGCTGCGGCAGTTCCACTCTGTCTACAGGGTCACTATGAGTCAGAATTGGTTTGACCCCAGTGGGTTTGGTTTGGGGTTAACCTGGTTATTGTTAAGGTAAGTAGAGAAGACAGAAAAAAATTGCTTTGTGATTAAGGGATAACTTGATGTAATTTTTGGCACTTACAAATCCAGGGTAAATTCTAGTAATAAGGAAACTCTCTCAGTCTCTTTTCTCTGAGGCTACTTTTGCAAATAAATTGGCCATTCATGGATAATTTGGACAATGAAAGGTATCTCGAAATCATGTAATGTGAAACCAGGGAATACGAAGGACAGAAACAGTGTGCTTATTTGCCTGACTTTCATCTCACCCTTTTTACTAATGTAACACTTTAGGGCCATTTAGACACACACTTAATGATATTACTCACGTTTCTTTCCAGTGTAGCAAAAAGAATTCACACTTTCCCTAAAAAAAAATCACAGAAGATTCTGGTGCTGGCTGGTCATCAAGAAGCACAAACACTCCAGTGCATCCTTCTTGTTACCAGGACAGTCGTTACCAGAGTATCCATTTTTTATGCACGGCTTCTTTTCGTCTCCCACTATACTTCAAGCATTAGGAGAGTGACGGAGGCTGGAAGTGTTGCCCCATTTTTCAACTCGTGAATTAAATTACATCCCATTAGGGATTCATTTGGTGAAATATTCTTTAACATAGTTAAAACATGCAAATACATTGCAGCTTGGGCGGAATAGATATCACTCTGAATTAGAAGAGTTAACTTTGCAAGTTCAACCCAAGTATAGAAGGGACTTTTCTCCTCTTCCAAGGCAACTGTGAGTTGCTTAGTGGTTCATTGACAACCCATTTGTGTCCCATGCGCTTCTGCTGAATGTTTTTTTGTGTCTGTAGCATCTTTCTTTCAGCAGAATGGCTCCAAAAGAATGAAAACGCCTTTCTGCTTTATGGAAATGTCCAAAGCCCCACTGGTCACCACAGTGCTGGGAGTACTGAAAAGAGCTGGAAACCAGTTTGGGAATGGAGTCTTTGAATCAGAATTCAGAATCATCCTACAAGAAATCAGCTTAACATCCCATTCCACTCGAAACAAAATTGAAAACTGTTTATTTTTTAATATTTTTGAATTTTAATTCTGATTCACATATCCTGATTATATTTATGTGTATAAGAAAATAGCACACCATTTATTTTTCTGGCCAGCTTATAAACGGATCTTATGCAGTGGAGAGTGTGGTTGCTGCCAATGAGTGTATCATTTTAATGACCGTGAAGCGTGTCGCAGACCTTTGTGAACGGTAACACTAAATATAAGACTGAGTGCTCTTTAGACAGAAGAAATCTGTAGTGATTCTATGCTACAAACACACTGGCAGAGTCCATCTTTTAAATGTCGAAGAAACAATAATCAAATCATTCACCTTTTCTTACAGCCAAACTGTTCTTTTCAAAGTCAAGTGTTAGGATAAAGTTTGGAAGCATACACCGTCTACATTTCCTCTTAGTTTTCTTTGTCAAATTTATCAGATATTGCCAGGGATATCTCACCTACTACACTGGAAAACATCATCAGTGGTAATGAAATTAAAAAAAAAATCTAGTTTCGAAGAAAGCCTATCAGTCTGATTTCTATGATTTAGAGACTACGTCTGATTTCTACTGGCATCTAGTTGGCAATCACAGACGTGACTCACCAAATCTAGTGTAATGCATCATAAATGTAAAGAATGGCAAAACTTCATTAAATTCTGAAAAAAAAAAGAAAACTGGTGAAATCTGTCTAGGTGTATTAGTAGTAGTGTTCCTTTAAACCATAAGTTGATAGAACTTTGATTAACTCAATGTTACCTCATCTTCTCAACACCAGCAGAAATTGTAGCAAAAGCTACGCTCAGTGTCCTCTATCTCTTAATTTAGAAAGCTGAACCTGAAGCGATTGACCTGCTGTCATTCTGATGCACAGTACTAGTTTCTGTTCCAAAGCAGTCCTTCTCTTTCCACTTTCATTTAATGATAATAATTTCCAGCAATTCTATCCATGGCATGTATAATATGTATATGTATATGTATATATGTATGTATATATATGTATGTATATATAACCACAAAACCAAACCACTGCTGTCAAACAGATTCTGACTTATGGCGACAGCAGGACAGAATACAGCTGCCCCATGGAATTTTCCAGGAGCACCTGAACAGATTCGAACTGCTGACCTTTTGGTTAGCAGACGTAGCAGTTAGCCACTACATCAACAGAGTTTCCGTAAGTGTTTGTATCTGTCCTTGCACTAAATTGGATAGGACAAGTTTAGGGACAGCTCTTCTAATACTGTGATATTAAACATTTAATCTCCAGAGTAAACAAGATGAAAGGATCCAAGATAACTAAATATTTAGCTCTGTGTTTCTGTAACTTCAGGCAGTAGGGAAAAAAGATACTCTCTCATTACGTCTGACTCTCACATGATGAAGTCTCTCTTAACAGTAAGAAGTGTTCAAGGGACTAGGATGAAAAATGAACGTCCCAGCTGTACACTGGAAGATATGGATCAACCATGCCCACGGAAAGAGGAGACAAATAAATCCAACCCACATACGCATCCCTTGACCTAAAAGAGGTTGGGATCAGAATGCCTGTATTTGGGAATACTCACTAGGCTGAAATGAAAAGACAGGCAAAAAAAACTTAAAAGAGTAACAGATAAAGATTAACTTGTGATCAATTAAGCTAAACATTAAAACAATAAAATTGCACTGAAGATAATGAATTATAAATTAGACACCACAATAACTGAATAACCGATGTGAAGGACAAACTTGTAAAGGTCTGCAGATTGCAAAAAAATGCAAATATATACAATGATAAGACATTTATTAGCATACCATGGAGATTTAAGAATGTATTTCTCATTGATATGAATGATAAATCATAGATATTGAATAGAACGTCCTGAGCTGAGAAAACATAGGAGTCTTCTGATCAAAAGTATTCATCAAATTTCTAGAACAAAAACGTTTGTGAAAGAATGCTTAATTAGTTGTGACTACTTTTTTTTTGGTTGGTTTCACAAACGTAGACACACTCAGTCAGGAAAAACATATGACAGTCTTGCCCACCTATCCCACCAGCTGCGCATCTGAGATTAGCTGCTGGTCAAGTCCCAGCTCCCCCGGCAGCTAAGACAGCGGAAAAAAGTGAAAAGGGCAAGTTACCTTGGGTCTGTGAAAGCCAGCACTCAGCAAAAGCAGGGGACGGCAAAAGAGAAGAGGTTTTCTTGTCAGTGGTATGAAGTCCAAATTAGTAGCCCTGTGCTGTGTCCCAACGCTCACTAGGTGTCCAGCAGGCTCCGCTTAATTCTCAGTCCAGGCTTTGGTTCCCGCGGGATTTAGGAAGATGGGTGTTCAGTCCATCATCTTGACTCTTTCTCCAAAAGTCCTCATTTTTGATAATTAGTGTATTTAATATTTGTGGCACTCCTTGAATACTCTGGAGGTCAGTTCTACCCTGGCCCATAGGGTCCCCATGAGTCAGATCCAACTCGACAGCACTTGGGCTTGGCTTTTTAGTTACCTGGTATTGCTTCAACAGCAAATACCACGAGTGGATGGTTTCATGAGGAGAAACTTGACTGTCCCAGTTGGGTAAGCCACAAATCTGTTCACGAGTTGAAAATCCATTCAATAAGAGAAGTTATCACAGTCCTAATTCAATGACAACATCTTGGCACGGGAACTCATGTCCAGAGGACGTGCTCTGCTCTCAGTGCTGCCTTCCTGGTGGGATAAGGTTCCCAAGTCTCTGTGGTCACTTTTCTCCCTTCTATCCCAGAGCTGGTGACTTGAGTCCTGCCTCACCAGCACAACGGCTGCCCATTCTCCATCATTAAGTATATCATTAAAATATCACCATTCAATGCATCATTAAGTATATCGTCAATATCACAGAGGCAGGATTCACAACACGTGGGAGGAACCACACCATACTGGGATTCATAGCCGAGTCAAATCAATACATACATTTCGGCAGGGACCCAATGCAATCCACGACACTATTACACTGTGAATCCCTCGAATATTCAACTAAAGGAAAATTATTTAACAGAAAACAGCCTGGCATTTTTTAATACAGTTAGTATAGCAATTAACTTATCGAATTGGATGTCGCCGTTGTGTTGTTAACAAGAGTCACTGGTTCTCAATCTCTTGTTTTTAAATTTGATGGCATTGATTTCAGATGTTTGACTCTTCAATAACATTCCAACTACTCTGTATTCCCCAGAAAGAATATTTTATTTCAATGATTATATAAATATAACTTATTAATAACTTACATATCTCTATAAAGAAAAAACAATTGACAATTTTTGTAAGTTGATGTAAGTTGTAAGTTGATAGAAAGAAAATTTTGCAGATCAGTGAGGTTAGATAAGGTGAGAAAAGTCCCTGTCATACTTAAGTAGTGGTGTCATAAGCTAAATGCTATAAGCAGGTGGTTTTAAACCCTAAAAATTAAATTTGTTGTAATTTTGGAAGTTAGAGTCCAAATTAGGGCATTGAGTCTAGGGGCAGGTCCTTTTTTGTCCTGTTTCTGAGATTCCTTGGCACTCCTTGGCTTGTAGAAGTATCTTCCTCATGTGCCACCTGTCTCGCCCTGTGTGTGTGTCTGTATCTACTCTGTTCCTTTTATAGTTCACCACTCAGAAAGCATTAGATTCAGGACACACTGTACTCTGGTGTTGGAATCCCTGTTGGCCTAGTGAGTTAAGTGTTACGTCTGCTAACCAAAAAGTCTGCAGTTCAAATCTGCCAGGTGCTCCTTGGAAATTCTATGGGGCAATTCTACCCTAACCTCTAGGGTCAGTATGAGTGAGACCCAACTCCATGGCAGCGGATTTGGGTTTTTTGGTTTCAGCACTCTGTTATTAAGTGACTAATGTAATAGAAAAAAACTCTTGTTTCCAAGCAAAACCTTTGATTTGTCAAGGGTTTAATTTTACCTAGAAGGTCACTCAAAAACTCACTACTGTCGAGTTGATTCGCAGCACTTAACCAACCACTATGCTACCTGGGTTTCCTTCATGGAAGCAACAGTCAGAAGTCCAAGTGCGCTCTCTGGAAGTGAAGGCGGTGAGACTCGGGTGGCCTGTTATCAGGAGGGAGCTGTCCCTGCAGGACATCAAGCTCAGTAAAACAAAAGGTCAATCAAAAGGAGGAAGACCCCCAGTGAGATGGTTTGTCACTGTGGCTTCAACAATGGGCTGAAACATCACAGCAGTTGTGAGGATAGCATAGAACTGGGCGGTGTTGCTCTCTGTTGTAGACTGAGTTGGAACTGTTGAGTTGGAACTGACTGGGTGGCACCTGACAATAAACAGCAACACATCTCGAAAGTGACTGGCTTCTGACCTCCACTCCACTGAGCAGGCCTCCTCAATGTAACAAAGGGATGCTATTCCCAATAGAATTTCGTCCACAGGTATATAAAACAAAACAAAACAAAACCCGTTGCCATTGAGCCAGTTTGACCTCAGAGTGACCCCGTGGGGTTTCCAAGATTGTAAATGTCTAGGCAAGCTGGTAGCCTCATCTCTCTCCCGTGAAGCCACAGATGGTTTCGAAGTACAGACTTTTCCATTAGCAGTGGATTGTTTTAATCTCTGTGCCACCAAGGCCTCACAAAAATAAATCAAAATGCACTGCCACTGAGTCAGTTCTGACTCATAGGGACACTCTAGGACAGAGTAGAACTGCCCCATAGAGTTTCCAACTCTCACCTGGAGGGTTTGAACTGGTGGCCTTCGTTTTGGTTAGCAGACACAGCACTTAGCCACCACCAGGGTTTCCTCCACGAGTACAGGGTTCAAAATTTACAACACATATGTTTGCAAAGCACAGTTCGATCAATGGTATACTAACCCCTGAGTTATACATTTCAAAATGATAAATTTTACAACATATGAGTTATATCTTAATTTAAAAAAATGAAAATGCTAAAATCCAGAGTAAAACAGTCACCTTGTTCCTGGCTGATGTATGTTCCCTCTTTTCCTTTGATATGCAGAACTTCTAGGAAATAGAAAGTCTTATTTTATAAAATGTTCTTAACCAGTATGCAATCGCACTTTACTTTCTAGAAATTTCTCTAATATTCAGATTTAATTTTGTAAGTTTTGAAAGTTTTCTTATGTCATCTCTATTGCTTTTTCCTTTAGCTATTTCAATAGGAATTAGGGATAAGTCAGGTTAAACTCGGATTCATTTTGGCCAGACAGCCACTCTGTTTATTTTCTCTCATTGTGTTGCACTAGGCAGAGTAAAACAGTCAGATTTAGATTCATTTACAGTTCTGTTAATGTCAAATTCCAATTATAATGGACCACAAAAACTTCTCTACATTATCTTTTGGCAGTTCTCCAGGAGTGCTAAGTCAAGGCTCGTAGGTCTATGATCACACTGGCAGCTGGAATTCAAGCCCTACTCACCTGTCAGTTTTCTGATCTTCAAGTTTATCATCTTTGGCATTAATGATTGATGGATAAATTTGAAAAATAGTCTTCTTTGTAGTTATACGGATATTATCCTATCACTGACAACATAGTACTTCACAATAGATCTTGAAATATTCTTGTGGACAATGAACCCAACATCAATCCTCTTCAGTTTGTCATTTCTGTCATAGTAGACCACATGACTGTCTGATTCAAAGTGACCCTATAGAACAGGACTATCCCCCAGAGTTCCAAGGAGGGTTTGATGGATTTGAACTGCTGACCTTTTGGTTGGCAGCCATACTTCTTAACCACTATGTAACCAATGCAGTCCATTTCAGCCCACTAATGACTAGCATATCAGTCTTTTACTTGTGATTAAAATGCACAAGCTGGAAATAAGGAAGGATCCGTAGTTGGTAAATATGGGCTTGGAGACAGAAATGACACCAGAAATCTCATGATACAATTTTTCTATACCCATTAACTTATTTATTTAATATATCTCCCTTCAACAATATAAATGAGAGGCCAGAAACCTCAGTGGTTAAGTACCATGTCTGCTAATCAAAAGGTTAGCAGTTCAAATTCACCAGGCGCTCCCTGTAAACTCTATGGAGAAGTTCTACTCTGTCCTATAGGGTCACTATGAATTGGAATCAACTTGACAGCAGTTGGTTTGCTTTGGTTTGTGGTTATACACATGGACCTTGATGAATAGAAAATACAAGTATGAAGTCAACTATATCAATAGAAAGAGACAATTCAAAGTTTAGTATTATTAGTCAGAGGAAGGCTAGGGGCCCACTGTGTACAAGACCATGGATAGCTCCTATGCATTACCAAGTTGAAGATAAATAAATTAAAACAAATCCATCTGAGCCAAAATACAGCCTTCACAATATCCTACTTGAATTTGGAGACCATCTCAGGAATGGACTTGACACACAGAACACTACTGGCTGATCATAGGACAAGTTGTGGGTTGACATCAAGGACATCATACATGAAGAAAACAAAACGTCGTAAAAGAGACAAGAATGAAAGAAAGATCAAAATGGATGTCACAAGATATCCCCAAACTTCCTTTTGAATGCAGAACAGCTAAAGTGACAGGAGGAAATGATGAAGTAAAAGAGGTGAACGTAAGATTTCAAAGAGTGACCTAGGCAGACCAAGAAAATTATTATAATGAAATATACAGAGACCTGGAGTTAGAAAACCAGGAAGAAAATTCTTAGTATTCTCAAGCTAAAAAGTGCTGAGGAAAAAATTCAAGCCTTGCATTACAGTTAGGGAGGACACTCTAGGGGCAAAATATTAAACAATGCAGGAAACAACAAAAGCAGATGGAAAACATACAGAGTCGCTGTCCCCAGAAGACTGGGTTGGTGTTCAATCACTCAGGAGACAATACATGATCACAGTCTGGTGATCTGAAGGAAGAAGTCCAAGTTACACTGAAGGCCATGGCAAAAACTGAGGCTTCAGGGATTGGCCAGACATCAATTGAGATATTTCAACCACCAGATGCAGACTTGGATTGCTCACTCCCCATTGCAGAGAAACTTGGAAGAGAGCTCCCTGGTGAACCAAACTAGAATAAGGGGATACTACATGGTATAAAATCAGGAAAGGGATAGGTCAAGGTTTTATTATTTAACCATACTTATTCAACTCTGGAGGAAACACTAGTGGTGTAGTGGGTTAAGTGCTATATCTGCTAACTAAAGGATAGGGAATTCAAATCTGCCAGGCAATCCTTGGAAACTATATGGGACAGTTCTACCCTGAACTCTAGAGTCGCTATGAGTTGGATCTGATTTGATGGCAGTGGGTTTGTGTTTTACCAAACTTTGATGGTGTAGTGTTTAAGTGCTACGTCTGATCACCGAAAGGCTGGCACTTCTAATCGACCAGATGCTCCTTAGAAACACTATATGGCAGTTCTATTCTGTCCTATAGGTTCCCTATGAGTTGGAATAGACTCAAAAGCAGCAAGCAGTTTTTTTTTTTGTTTGTTTGTTTTCAAAAATTTGGATCATATGGAGAGCATGACATCAGGATGGTAAAAGACTCGTTATAACCTGTACTATGCAGATGACACAACCTTGCTTGCTGGCAAGAGAACAGGAATTGAAGTACTTATTCGTGATAATCAAAGACTACTGACTTCAATTTGGATTATGCCTCAGCATAAAGAAAACAAAAATCCTGACAAATGTGCAAATAAGAAACATTATGATACAAGGAGAAAATTAACTTCATCAAGCTTTCCGTTTTATTTAGATCCACTTAGATCCACTGTCAATGCCCGTGGAAGCAGCAGTCAGGCAATCAAAAGACATATTGCAATGGGTAAATCTGCTGCAAAAGACCTCCTCAAAGTATTAAAAAGCAAAGATGTCACTTTGAGAACAAAAGTGCACCTCGACTAAGCCATGACCTTTTCAGTCATCTCGTATGCGTATGAAAGCTAGACAATGAATTTCAAAGACTGAAGAGTTGATGCCTTGAATCATGGTATTGGAGAAGAATATGAAATATACCACGGACTCCCAGAATGAACAAGTATATCTTGGAAGAAATACAACTGAAGTGCTTCTTGGAAGCTGGGATGGTGAGAATTTGTGTCACAGATTTTGGACATGTTATAGGGAGGGATCAGTCCCTGGAGAAGGACACCAGGACTGGTAAAGTAGCAGATCTTGGAAAAAGAGGAAGACCCTCAATGAGATAGATTAACATACGGGCTGCAATGATGGGCTCAAACGTTACTACTGCTGTGAGGATGTTGCAGGACTACGTAGTACTTCCCTCTGTTGTAGATAAAGCCCACCGCCATTGTGCTGATTGCAACACGCGGTGACACTACAGACAGCGTAGAACTGCCCCATACTGTTTCTAGGAAGTGCCTGGTGGATTTGAACCGCCAACCTTCTGGTTAGCAGCTGTAGCACTTAGCCACTGCATCTGTTGTACACAGGAAAGCACTAAGTCAGAACCAACTAGAAGGCACTCAACAAAATCAGCAGCACCTTGTCCATGCATTTGTGTTGGACAAGACATGCCTAGCTTTTTGGAGGTCTTCTTGTCTTAATCATCCAGTACTGCTTTAACAGAAGTGCCACAAGTGGATGGCTTTATTTGTCCAGGAGGCCAAAATTCCAAATTGAGGATGTCACTTCCGGGGACAGTCTTTCTCTGCTGGCTCTGGAAGAAGGTCTTGCTGTCAAACTTCCCTGGGACTGGGAGCTTCTGAGGCCATGAGACCCCAGGTTCTTTCCAACGGCCATGCTCAGCTATAGCACACCTTCTTGGTGGTGTGAGGTCCCCAAATCTCTCTTCTAGTTTCTTTCCTTTATATCTCAAGAGACTGACTGCCTCAATGCCCAAAACAATCTTATACGCGGAGTCCTGCCATACCGACACAAAGCCACCTTCCACCCTCATTAACAACAGAGAGATAAGATTTACAACCTGGAGGAACAGCACACAATACCAGAAATCACCGCTTAACTAAACTGCTACACAGATTTTTGGGGGAGGGGGCACAATTAAAACCATGGACAGTCAAAGTAATTCCTTAAGACTCTATCTAAATGTGTTCCTTAATTCATTTCTTATAAAATATCAGTCTTTTCTGCTCCCAATTTATTTTAATATTTCTTTTCATGTATATGTACAAGGTCCAACAATTAAGTCTGTGAACTTAATTGTTCTAAGTCCTACATACCTCATTGCTGGATATCAGTACTATCAGCTTTGAAGTACTCCCCTTGAGAAGGATGCCAGCATCTAGCCCACCCTTGAAAGCAATTTTGGAACACTTTCTGGAATGGCCATTGCACATGGTAGCATATTGGCAAGTTTGTGAACTTAATTTTATAATTATTCTGTGAAGGGCTTTTTAGCTGGTAAACAAATAACTCTATTGGCACACCCTCCCTAATCATTGAATTTGCCCCCCAAAGAAATTTTCTTTACCAGAAGATAAAGGAAATATTGAAAAGAAGACATTTTGATGACATTTAAGACATCAAAGGTAATGTGATAATAGCTCTGATGGCCATTCCAGAAAAAGAGTTCCAAAATTGTTCTGAAAGGTGGACTAGGCGCTGGTGTCAGTGCATAGCTCCCAAGGAAAGTGCTTCCAAGGTGACCATAGTGATACTCAGCAATGAGGTATGGAGCACTTTTTCTAGGATGTGTTTGTGAACGTAACTGGCAGGCCTAGTGCGTCTGGCATCTCCCGCTGTTCCTTCATGTTTTGCTTTAACTGAGACTTTGCGATGTCCCCTACACTGTTCGTTTGATACTGCAGTCTTCCTCTCACTGTGTCCTTGTAACTAGTCCTCCTCACCCTGTTGCACCTTTTCTTTCATAGCTCTTGAAAAATCATTTCTAATTAACTTTCTCATTATATGTGTTGTTTATCTGCCCTTCTCATAGAAGATAAACCCTATGAAGGCAGTGGTTTTTGTGTTACCCTCTGAGGCATCCTATGCTCATAAAGTAACAGCTGAGATGACCTCTCTGTCTCTCACTTGATAGACAGACAGAAAGATCGATAGATAGATGAAAAATTCACACTCACATATGTGCACAAACACAGTCATGCTTGCTGCTCACACCAAAAAATATCTAGGCTTTTATCACTTTCAAATATTTGTTGTAATGAAGTGACTTCTTCACCAATAAATGACAGTTACATTATCAAGATTGGGATTCTAAACATTTTTCTCTAATCTGTCATTTCAGTAACAGTTTATCATTTGGGAAATGTATTGTGGATAAGTTTTGAGGGAAAAACATTCTAGACCTAATTTTGTGATAACTCTACATAGCGTGAACCATTGCTGAGTCAATGAGATGTTCTCCCAGACCAATCATATAGACTCATTCTTGGAAGCAATGTGCAAAATTTACAGCCACAAAATCCATTAGAAAATTTGCAAAGATACATGTGTCAGCTTTCTTTTTTTCCTTTTTCCCCACAAAAATCAAGTAAATGAAAACAGTTTTCTAAGTCCTATTTTAGCATGGGTAGGAGGTGGTGGTTATTGACAAATGGATGCTGACTGAAAGCAGAGCTCACGAGAAGGATGTTTCCTTGTGTTATATTGACTATGTGAAGGAATTTCACTGTGTGGAACATAATAAATTATGGCTAACATTGCAGAGAATGGGAATTCCAGAAAAGTTAATTGTGCTCATGTACACAGCTCAAGAGTTGGTCATTAGAACAGTATAAGGGGATACTGTACAGTTTAATATCAGAAAAGGTGTGTATCAGGGTTGTATGCATTCACAGTACTTATACCTTCTGTATGCTGAACAAATAAACCAAAGAGCTGGACTATATGAAGACGAACCAAATATCAGCCTGGGAGGAATACTCAGTAACAACCTGTGATGCACAGAAGACGTGAGTGAAAAAGACTTAGGACTTAAAGCACTTGAGGACCCAAGACTGCAGCCTTGAGTACGGATTGTACCCTAACATAAAGACAACAAAAAATCCTTATCAGTGGACTAATACACAACATAGTTATAAACAGAGACAACATTAAGGCTGTCAAGGATTTCGTTTGACCTGAATCCACAGTCAATGCCCTTGGAAGCAGAAGCCACTACAGCACTAGGCAAATCTGCTACAAAAGACTATGTTAAAGTATTAAAAACCGAAGGTGTCACTTTGAGGACTGTGACACACCTGATCCAAGCCATGATGTTTTTAATTACCTTATATGCATGCATAAGCTGAACAATGAATAAGAAGACTGAGAAAAAATGGTTAAATTTGAGTTATAGTGTTTGTGAAGAACATAATATACCGTGGACTGCCGGAGGAATGAACAACTTTGTCTGCAAAGAAGTACAGCGAGAATGCTTCTTAGAAAGACAGCTGTCGCATCTTTGGACTTACAACTTCAGGGGAAACAGTTTCTGGAGAAGGGCGTTGTTTTAGTCAGCTAGGCTGCTCTAACAGAAATACCACAGAGTGGATGGCTTTAACAAAGAAAGATTTATTCTTACACAGTCCGGTAGGTTGCAAGTCCATATTCAGGGTGTCCGCTCCAGGGAAAGACTTTCCCCTTGTCGGCTCTGGAGGAAAGTCTGGTATTGCATCAGTCTTTGTCCAGGGAGTGTCCTAACGCAAGAACCTCTGGTCTGAACGCCGGTGCTGCTTGCTTGATGGTAGCGAGATTCTCAAATTGTCCTTGGTTCTTTTTCCTTTTATTCCTTGCAAGCTAAAAGCATTAAGGGTGGGGCAAGCCATACTCCAGGGAAACTTCCCCCATAGCAGGAATTCACAGCCCCACCCTAATCCTTTAACATACAGGTTAGCAAAACCACACAATGGAGGACAGTCCCAAGATACAGGGAACCGTATCCCAGCCACGTGACTGCACACATTTTGGGGGGGACACAATTCAAACCATGACAGGCGTCCTTCTTGGTAACTAGTGGGTCAGTGACAGAGAGGAAGCCCCTCAATAAGGTAAACTGACACAGTGGCTGCGACATTGGACTCGGGTGTGGCGGTGACTGTGAGGGCACAGGACCCGGCAGTGATTCCTGCTCTGGTACTCGGGGTCCTGTGAGTGGGAACCAGCTTGGTGACCCCTAACAACAACAAAGTCCTAATTGCTGCCATTCTCATAAATTTCTAAAGCTAACAACTTTCAGGTGTACCTAGGCGTCCCTTGGAAAACCCGGTGGCCTGGTGGTTAAGCGCTACATCCGCTCACCCAGAAGGGTGGCCGCTGGCACCCTCCAAGCCCATCTTGGAAGCCCTATGGAGTAGTTTCTA
Organism: Heterohyrax brucei; assembly: GCA_028571685.1. Lineage (NCBI taxonomy): Eukaryota > Metazoa > Chordata > Mammalia > Hyracoidea > Procaviidae > Heterohyrax > Heterohyrax brucei. The sequence continues at coordinate 68,721,478 of CM053162.1, read as the reverse complement.
TGCAGCCTCATAGGGTTGCTGTGAGTTTGAAATGACTTCATGGCAGTGGGTTTGGTTTTTTGGTTTGGTATGCGTTCCTTTTGTTTTACATTTGTGTTATATCGTTTGTTTTCCTCCCAGAGCTCAGCTGCTCACTGAAAGGCTTTTGGTATAAACCCACTCAGGAGCTCCATGGAAAAAAACAAAAAGCAAGCCTATTGTCGTGGAGTTAATTCTGACTCATAGCAACCCTACAGGCAGAGTAGAACTGCCCCCAGAGAGTTTCCAAGGAGCACCTGCTGGATTTGAACCACTGATCTTCTGGTTAGCAGCAGTAGTACTTAACCGCTACAGCCCCAGGGTTTCCTCATGGGAGAAGGATCTGGTGATCTGATTCAGGACGGATTACAGCTAAAAAAAATCCTGTGAGGCAGCTCTGCTCCTTGGACAAAGACTAGAGGGCTGCAAACAACGCGTTTCCAGAAGATGAGTAGATCCCAGAAGCCTCCTTCTCCTGGGGACGTTTTCTAGGCCCTATTTCCCTCACATCTTTATGCTTCGTGTGAAACTCCAGGACAACTGAGGTACTCTTTAAATTTTTGATCTTAAGGGATAGTTCATTCACATTTTTTTCTGGTTGTTTGAGGTCGGGTAGATTGTTGCTTGCTACCACTTAAATTTATCACACTGGTAATCGTGGTAGCATAGTGGTTCAGTGCTACATCTGCTAACCAAAAGGTCGGCAGTTCAAATCTGCCAGACACTTCTTGGAAGCTCTATGGGGAGTATATACTCCGTCTTATAGGGTAGTAATGAGTCTGAATTGACTCGACGGCACTGTTTTTTTTTTTTTTTTTAAGATGTGGCAAATACTAGGCCAGAACGTATCGGGATCAGATTTCAAAATTTAAAGTTTTATTATCTTGCTTTATTGTTTTTTTTTTTTATGAGTCTTGTCAAAGAAACATATTTTAATCTTCAAATACACTTAAAAATGTAATTTATGGTAGATTGTACAGATGAACAAAAGAAAACTATAGTAGTTACTTTCAAAAGGGCACTACTTGTACACAACATAGAGCCCAGCAGGAGAGTCGTGGGCCCCTGTCAGCCTCCACGGTCTTTTTCATTCCTTCCCAGGTAAGTTATCTGGAGGTTTCAGGAGCAAGAACACCACCCCGCACCCTCTCCACCCCAAAATCCTGAAGTTCTTTCTGGGTAACCAAAGTAAACAAGAATACACTGAGTTCTGGGCTGGGTCCTGCCTGTCTAACCCTATCCTCACCTGAGCTGTTTCAGGCCCGTGGATGTGTGTGCATCTGGAGTATAAAATCAGTTGATGGAGAAGCTTCCTGGTCTCTTGCCTGTGGTGCAAGGAGCCAGTATGTGTGCAAGGAGCCAGCATGTGTGCAAGGAGCCAGCACGTGTGCAACAGCCATCGTCTCCATCCAAACAGCTGTGCCATCAGGGGACTGCTCCCTGGGGAAGTGTTCTGTTGTTTGCTCTCTGCTTGTTTATCTCTGAGTAATCAAACGGCTTTAATGTACCAATTGTTGGCAAGTGTCTCCTGTACGCGGAACAGTCAGCCAGGTGGACACAGCAGTCACAGAGGGCCTGATGTTACCGGTTGGGGTCCTTATCCAAGCAGTGTTGTGGCCACTTGGGGTTATAGGAGCACCCCAGAGACAGCCTGCTTATGTAAGGGGGTGCAGAGAATTTCTGTTGGTTTACTGTTGGTAAAAAATAAACCAGTGTGTATACAGATGCATCACAGCAACATACAGTGACCCTGTAGGTCAGAGTAGAACTGCCCCATGGAGTTTCCAAGGAGGTCTTGGAGGATTTGAACTGCGATCTTTTGATGAGTAGATGTAACTTAACCCACTATGCCACCAGAATGGCAGTGAGTTTGGTTTGGTTTGGGATTTTTTGGTACACATATACAAACATGTATTTCACTTCTCTCTTTATTGAAAAACATCAACATCAAGAAATACAAAATCGTACACAACTCTTTGATTCTAACATCCATGTCAGAGATAAAAAATACATTTCTACTTTGAAAAGGGTTGTAACTTCCTTACAAGGACTTTATTATGTCTCATTCTATGCTGTATGTTTGCTTTTGAAGAAGAAACAGGAAAGTCCTATTGAAAATTCTATATTGTGCAGTACAAATATTATTTGCTTATTCATTTGTATGTGTATATTGTATATATCTATATATGTGTGAGCTTATATATCTACATATATTTATTTATATGTATCTATACACTTACACATTGTTTTAAGAGACTAGCCTGTTGTGTATCTTACACTTGAAATAATTCAAAAAGGGGTTAATAACTCTGTGGTGTTCTAATGCTTTCAGGATTATCATTTTATTAATCCATTATTTTCACCGGAAACCCTGGTGGTATAGTGGCTAAGTGCTATTTCTGCTAACCAAAGGGTTGGCAGTTTGAATCTGCCAGGCACTCCCTGGAAACTCTATGGGGCAGTTCTACTCTGTCCTATAGGGTCACTAGGCCTTGGCATGAACTTGACAGCACTGAATTTTATGTGTGTGTGTATATACATTTTGCTACATATATCAACTCTACCAGACCTTCTTTGGGAATTCTATGGGGCAGTTCTACTCTGTCCTATAGGGTCGCTAGGAGTCAGAATGGACCTGACAGCAGTGGGTGTTTCCTTTGTTTTAATTACTTTCACCAATACTATTATAGCTACCTGATCAATGTAAAAGAATAATACATTTGTGTTGATAGAGTCTATGTGTTTGTGTTTTGTAATATGTTCAGATTTGTTATTTCTTTTCTCTAGGAGCAGACCAGAAAATTTCAAGTCTTCCTTTTCCATAAAGCAAAAATCCGAATGGTGGGAATTCCATGGACAGAAAAGGTTACATATTGCCTTAGGGGTATGAATCAGCACCTCAGCTTCCCAGAAAGCCACACCAGGGGACAAGAAAGGCCATCAAAGAGGCCACTAGTGGGCTGCACACTGGAGTCAGGGAGGAGTACGTGTGCTTCTTTGCGGGGCCAAGTTCTAAGACCATCTGAAGGACTTGCCCAGGTAAGCACTGAAATAGCATCACACATGTCTTCTAGTGGAGCCAGCAGTGGCAGCCCGTAGAAAATCTACCACATGTCTCAGCAACCATTGACTCCCATAGTAGAAGATGCTAAGTCCACCCCAAATTGGACCAAAACAGATCAGGGTAGAACTGCCTCATAGAGGGGTGCCTGGGAGGTTCAAACTGATGACCAACCATCTTAGGTCCTGAAAAAGAAGGTCACATCCAGGAATGAAAATCTCCCAGATCAAACCCAATGCCATTGAGACCCTGCAAGACAGAGTAGAACTGTCCCAATAGAGTTTCCAAGGAGCACCTGGTAGATACGAACTGCCAACCTTTTGGTTAGTAGCTGTAGTGCTTAATTAGTACACCACTAGGGTTTCCATCTAGGGGTGAGGGGTGGTGACTTAAAGAGAGCCTTGCTCCTGAGAACTTCATGAACAGACTGTCCGCAGAAGCCTTCCAAATCTCCTGTGGGAAACAATACCTCTATTGTTAAGTCCTGTTTAATATTTTTCTCCCTCGCAATCAGACCTCATTCTTATTCTCATGCTTAATGTTTTCAAACTTACCCTGACATTGCTTGTAAGGAACACCTAGTTTATTTCTTTAATGTAATAAGAGTGTAAACAGTTGTCTACATGGCCTATCATGTATTTCAGGATAATGCTTAAAAGCATCCGCTTTGACGCTTAACTGAGTTGACCTGCCATTCACTAGTTATGTAAATCTGCAAATTATTTAATCCCCCCCATCAGGGATTGAATTGTGTCCCCCTGAAATATGTGTCAGCCCGGTTAGGCCACAATTCCCAGTATTCTGTGGTTGTCCTCCACTTTGTGATTGAAATTTTATGTTAAAGAGGATTAGAGTAGGATCCTAACACCCCTACCCAGGTCACACCCTTGATTCAAGGTAAAGGGAGTTTCCCTGGGGTGTGGTGTGCACTGCCTTTTATCTCTCAAGAGATAATGAGGAAAGCCAAGAAAGTAGTGCTGGAAGAGAGTATCCTTTGACGCTGGGATCTGTGCTCCATAGAAGTTCCCTGATGGAGAGAAGAGTGGCAAGAAGGCCAACAGAGAGAGAAAGCCTTTCCCAGAAGGCGATGCTCTGGATTTGAGCTTTTAGCTTACTCTACTATGGGGAAATAAATGTCTTTGTCAAAGCCATCTGCTTGTGCTGTTTCTGTTATAGCAGCACTAGAGGGCTAAGGGAATCCCTTTTAGGGCAGGGGTTAAGTGCTATGGATGCTCATCAAAAGGTCAGCAGTTCAAATCCACCAGGTGCTCCTTGGAAGCTCTATTTGGCAGTTCTACTCTGCCTACGGGGTTGCTGTGAGTTGGAATGTATATTATATATGCATTACATGTTACAGTTATACATTCATGTATGTGTTACAAGTGTATGCGCACAATAAAATTTAAATGTTAAAGTATATAAACCCTGGTGGTGTAGTGATTAAGTGCTCTGGATGCCAACCAAAAGGTCATAAGTTCAAATCTGCCAGGTGCTCCTTGAAAGCTCTATGGGGTAGTTCTACCCTGGCTTATAGGGTCACGATGAGTCCAAATCGACTCGATGGCAGTGGGTTTTAGTTTTTGTATATTGTAAAAGTCAAAGCAATTATGCATGGTTTAGAAGACAAAAATTATAATACATACGGTGTAACAACGGGGGCCTGACCGCAGTCATGTAATTCAAAACTATCTCTATTGCTGGGAAAAAATGGCATTACGTGTTGGAAGACTCAGTTTGAGAATTTCAGATACTATACCTAAGTTTGTGTAGAAATATCCTGTGGTAATATTTGTTTTAATAACACAGTTAATATTTTCTCTCTCTCAAAACCCTGATGGCATAGAGGTTAAATGCCACAGCAGCTAGCCATAAAGTTTGGCAGTTCAAATCCACTCCTTGGAAACACTATGGAGCAGTTCCAACTCTACGCTATAGGGTAGCTATGAGTGAAAATTGACTCCATGGCAGTGGGTGTTTTGTTTGTTTGTTTGTTTAACGTTTGTGTATGATGTAGTGTTTAAGAGCTCAACTGCTAAGTGTAAGTTGGCAGTTCAAATCCACCTTTCACTCCCTGGAAACTCTATGTTTCCCTGTTTGGGTCGATGTCGCGGAGCAGTCGAGCCAATGAAACCTACTTCAAGGAAGAAAGAGGAAGAAGGTTTATTAGAAGATCTGATACCACTGCAGACTAGAGAGCAACACAGGCTGTTCTCCGTGGAATCTCAAAAGACAGTTTTTACATCTGAGTTTATATATCACTTCAGCAAGGAATACTTTATGTTTTTAAGCACACAACCCTCAGATAACTGTATGTATGACAAAATAGTCACAAGAAACTCTTCATTAAGCTACAGATGTATATGTCAGACACTTGGACTCTAATCTGCAGGTTTGTTACAGGCAAAGACAAAACATACAAAAATTCCTCGGCTAGTGAAAGTAGCCTGCAAGTCCACTCTGACAGTGATAAAGAGCAAGAAAGGAAGTTGTAGGTACAAAAAAGTCCAAGTAGCATTTTCCAGGCTGAAGGCCATTTCTCAGGAGAGCAAAGAAGAGGAGGGAGCCCAAGGTCACAACAGCTGAGGGGGCTCTGTGCCCCTATGGAAAGAGGCCAGTGCAGAAGCCAGAGTAGCTGGTGCAGTCAAAAACATTTCCAGATTATTTAGCATCAGTTATGTGAAGTTCTCAATTAAGTATTTTGAAAAGGAGAAAACATGTTACAAGATATTGGGGTTACACATTGTCATGGATCGAATTGTGTCCCCCAAAATCAGTGTAGCCCTGTGGCTGGGCCATGATTCCCTGTATTCTACATTTGCCCTTCATGTTGTGATTTTCCTGTGCTGTGTGTTAAAGGATTACAGTGGGACTGTAAATCCCTTCAGAAGATCACCTTCCTGCTCCACTGTAGAGGGAGTTTCCCTGGAGGATGGCTTGCCCCACCCTTAATCCTTTCATCCTGCAAGAGATAAAAGGAAAGGGAAACAGGCAGAGAACTGGGAACCTCACACTGTCAAGCAAACAGCAGCAGGAGAAGAGCGAGTCCTTCAGACCTGGAGTTCCTGCACTAAGATGCTCCCTGGACAAAGACTGATGCAATACCTGACTTTCCTCCAGAGCCGACAAGGGAGAAAGCCTTCCCCTGGAGCAGACATCCTGCATTTGGATTTGTAGCCTTCTGGACTGTGTAAGAATAAATCTTCCTTTTTAAAAGCCATCCACCTGTGGTATTTCTGTTAGAGTGGCACTAGCTGACTAAAACACACCTATAAGACAGTTCTACTATGTCCTATATGGTTCTTACGAGTTGGAATCTACAACTGATTTTGTATGTGTGTGTATATATATATATATATGTATGTACACACACACATATGTATGTGTGCATATATTTCTATCATATACTATGTGGGCAGTGGTACATGATTTTCATACTTTTATTTTTTAATGGACATTTCTTTTTTAATTTTTCACTCTTCTTTTTTTTTGCTTCTTTCACTTTATGTGACAGTTATAATCCAAGTCAGTTTCTCATACAGACACTTATGCACACACTGTTATGTGACCTGGCTACTCTCCCTACCCTGTAACAGCGAAGTCTGCACTTCCACCCTGCATTTCCCATGCCCATTCAGCCAGCTCCTGTCCCCCTTTGCCCTCTCATCTTGCCTGTGGACAGGAGCTGCCCATTTAGTCTCATATATTTATTTGAAGCAAGAAGCACACCCTTCAGTAGTATCATTTGCTGTCTAATAGTCCAGTCTAATCTTTGAAGAGTTAGCTTCGGGAACGCTTCTAGTTCTAGGCTGACGTCAAGTCTGGAACTCCCGTCTCCTGCAGTCTCTCCAGGCTCACTCAGACCGTTAAGTCTGATCTTCTTCACCAAAATTTGAGCTTGGTACCCTGCTTTTCTTCCATTCTGTCAGAGACTTCCTGTCGTGTCGACGGAGGTTATCGGTGGTGTTTTAGTCAGCTAGGGCTGCTCTAACAGAAATACCACAGAGTGGATGGCTTTAACAAAGAAAGATTTATTCTTACACAGTCCGGTAGGTTGCAAGTCCATATTCAGGGTGTCCGCTCCAGGGAAAGACCTTCCCCTTGTCGGCTCTGGAGGAAAGTCCGGTATTGCATCAGTCTTTGTTTCTGGGAGCGTCCTCACGCAAGAACCTCTGGTCTGAAGGACGAGCTCTGCTCCCGGTGCTGCTTGCTTGATGGTAGCGAGGTTCTCAAATTGTCCTTGGTTCTTTTTCCTTTTATTCCTTGCAAGCTAAAAGCATTAAGGGTGGGGCAAGCCATGCTCCAGGGAAACTTCCCCATAGCAGGAATTCACAGCCCCACCCTAATCTTTTAACATACAGGTTAGCAAAACCACACAATGGAGGACAGTCCCAAGATACTGGGAACCATATCCCAGCCACGTGGCTGCACACATTTTTGGGGGGACACAATTCAAACCATGACATCCCACCCTTTGACAACCCAAAAATCACATCACAAAACATTTAACACGTTCATCTCACCATAGCAAAATTATGTCCATCCATATAACAGAAGTCTTAAATCAGCTCCAAGTCCAAAATACAAAAACTCTTCTACATCTGTGAAACTTACAAGGCATTAACAGGCAACAGACAAGTCAACAGAACACATTACATTAGCCCTCAAAGCTTTGGAAATACTCTTACATTTTCTGAGACATTCTACACAACAGCAATGCTCTCCAGACTCTAGGTATCGGCCACACTCTCAGGTTTCTGAGTGGAGACCTCCAGCCCCGTGCTACAACTTTGCCTTCAAGGCCCACTTGGACAGAAACTCTGTCCCATTGGCTTTAGGAGCACCCTAAGCCCAACTGAGTGGCAATTCCACCCTTACGAACACAGCACGCCATGGTTCCACCCTTTCAAACCCCTAAGGTCATGGCCATACCTCTTGAGACTGAGGCAGCTCAGCTTCTCACGCTATCTGCCTCTTCAGCTTCAGCTTCCTATGGCCGCATGGCCTGGGCCTCAGGCCCACATCTGCCCTGCCGGGCAAGTGTTCCAAAGCTCTGTAGCTCCACTGGTTTAAGTGCCCGGAGGCACCCCACTCTTGCTGGAAAGCGTCCTGCCCAAAGGCACTCAACTCTCTCACTCCGTGGGTCAGCAAGGCCAGCTCACCGATTCAAGTGCCCAGAGGCACCCCGTTCCGCGAGGAAAACTCTGCGCAGGCACTGACCTCTCTCGCTCCACGGGTCGGCTCCAGCGCTGCCTCTGGTTCTGCTGCTGCCGCTGCCGCTGCTGCCGGTCCTCTGTTGTTTCTCACCATCTGCGCCTTCTTTGTTCCTTCTGAATCTTCTATCCATTCGCAGTTTCAAAGTGGCTTCCACATTTTAGGTATTTGCTAGAGCAGCACCCCACTCCCACGGTACCAATTCTGTTTTAGTCAGCTAGGGCTGCTCTAACAGAAATACCACAGAGTGGATGGCTTTAACAAAGAAAGATTTATTCTTACACAGTCCGGTAGGTTGCAAGTCCATATTCAGGGTGTCCGCTCCAGGGAAAGACCTTCCCCTTGTCGGCTCTGGAGGAAAGTCCGGTATTGCATCAGTCTTTGTTTCTGGGAGCGTCCTCACGCAAGAACCTCTGGTCTGAAGGACGAGCTCTGCTCCCGGTGCTGCTTGCTTGATGGTAGCGAGGTTCTCAAATTGTCCTTGGTTCTTTTTCCTTTTATTCCTTGCAAGCTAAAAGCATTAAGGGTGGGGCAAGCCATGCTCCAGGGAAACTTCCCCATAGCAGGAATTCACAGCCCCACCCTAATCTTTTAACATACAGGTTAGCAAAACCACACAATGGAGGACAGTCCCAAGATACTGGGAACCATATCCCAGCCACGTGGCTGCACACATTTTTGGGGGGACACAATTCAAACCATGACAGGTGGTAACCAGGCAACACCTTGTGTTTCCAGTCTCAGGTGGAATCTATTTACACCGCCTTTTCCAATCTCTTGGGCTTGTGTTTTCCACGTGTCTTTCATTTTCCTTTGCTCCAGGTATGTTGGGGCCAATTGAGACAGCTCAGATGGCCCCTTGCCAGCTTTTAAGAACACCGGTCACCAAAATGGATGTAGAATATTTTTGTAACAAACTTTGCTATGGCAACCAACATAGATATCCCTGGAAACCATGGTCCCCAGAACCCTGTTCCAGGTACTCTCTCCCTTGAAGTGTTTTGGTATATTCAGGAAACTTCTTAGCTTTTGCTTTCATCTGGTTGTGCTGACTTCCCTGTATTGTGTGTTGTACTGAACATTTCTTTAGCTACAAGTGTGATATACTAACACAAAGACTGAAGAACTGAATGAAAAGGATCTATTTTTCTCTATTGTTTTTTTCTGTCATATGAATGTTGTAAACTTTTGAGTCTCAAAATGATTCTCGAAGTAAGAATAGATTAACTTAAATTAAAAAAAACTAAAGATGCATTTAATTTCCTGTTTGCTTTGAGAAACATGGTTATGGATTGAGAAAGAAGTGTAGCTTTGTATTCTTGGGAGAAACTAATTGACAAAGCACCATTTGCTTATTTTCAGCAAATACTATATGAGACACAATTTTCTGTGTGACACAAATCCTTTCAGTTTTACGAAGATGAATGTGTTCAACAAAAGAGGACAATTGAACAATTTTCTATCTTGAACGTGATACCATATTCTCATTGTCTCTTCTGCACATTTTGGACATCACGTAATGATTTTCTGCTGCTTTAAATATGGCGTCTTATTGCGAACTGATTAGCTGGTGTAAAATATATGCGGCTAAAATGCCTTCTAAATGTTCTCAGTTCCTAAATCTTTTAAAGATTTCCTGTTTGCATGAATTATTCCTATTCTCACAAAGTTTCCATAAATGATGAGGCGCTTAGAGGAGCCAACATTTTTGTGCTATTGTTATTGCAGTGTAATAGACACCAATTATTGAAAAGGGGAAAGCATGTGAGTTAAATTCAGGTGGAAAAAAAAATTCCAGGGAAGACTCTCTGGATCATATTGATTAGATAATTCACAGTTGCACGGAAGATAGACCTTAAAAAGCAGTGATTACAAAAGAAAACATGCAAAGAGCATTTGAAAGTGCCAGGCACCTTGCTCCATACTTTACCTATACGAATGCATTGAATCCTCACAGCTCCTCATTGAGGGACATACTTCCATTTGTGTCTATTTCATAGGTGAGAAAAATGAGTCACAGGAAATATGGCAGCCGGACCAGGTCTTACAGCATGGAAGTGTTGGAGCCAGAAAGAAGCCAAGTTCAGGACTCTGTGTATCAAGTTGGTGTTTTCATTTGCACACTTGGTGGCCTCTTCAAGTGTGGTATTGTAATTTTTAAAATATTCTTCTTGATTGTTTGTTTTTAAGATATTAAGACTGATAAATCTTAATTTCCAAGTAATAATTATTAAAATAATAATTTTAGGATATTTCATGGTGCAAGATTATCAAGTTCAAATAGAGTGAATTAATGGTATCTATTCATGTTAGAAAACAGAGTTCTGTTGTGATAGTCGAGTTATACAGAGAAGCGGAAGAAACAGCTGATGTGTTAACATCTAGAAATTATAGGTTGAAATAGAAAAATGTAAACTTAAATATTGTTGCTGTGTGTGAGCTACAGTTATAAGTTACTAGAGCCTCAACAGCAAACAAAATGTAAAAGAAAATGGAATACTATGTTGATATTAAAATTGGAATCCAAAAGTAAGGCCCTTACAAGACAGATGATTTTGATTCATGTTCCGCCTCCTGTGTTATGGAGTAGCACTTCCTCGCTGGGTTTTCTTGGCCATCATTTTTCTGAAGCAGAGTTCCAGGCCCTTCTTCTGCAGAGCTTCTGGGCTGGTTCCCACCTGCAGCCCTCAGCTTTATCAAGGACCACAAACTATTACACCACCAGAGCTGCATTCTACTGAGATGGAACAACCATGATATCGTTGATGACCTTATGAAGCCTTTGATTTTAATGGTAACTCTTTAGGCAGGAAAAAAATATGTCAGATCAATAGAGTCCAGGAGGTGGACACACACACATACACACACACAAATACACACAGCAATCTGAGTCCTCAAATACTGATATTCTAAGTGAATTGGGTACTATGAGTTGGAATCTATTCAATGGCAGTAAGTTAAGCAAAATAAAATGGAATAATTCTTCCTGCAGGCAAGCATAAACAGCAAGCTAATTTGCCTGTTTGGCCTAAGACCTGAGAGAAAAAAATCCTCTGCTATAAAAATTCACAATCACAGCCTGTTCTCAGCAGTTAAGATTTTGATTTTACAATTTCTACATAGTCCAGGAAAAAATGTCACTTGATTAGTTAAATTAACATTCTCCCAGGTTGGTAGTAACATGGAATGCCTGGCTAAATTGAGCCAAAATATTCTCTTGTGATACTGACTCTCAACCAATCCTCATACAAGTCTAAAACTAAAATCTGGAAACATGAGCTCATCTTTTAAAACTATCAGATACATGAAGAAAGAATCCATAATGAGTGAAAACTCTTAGGACTAATAGTAAGTAGAATTCAAGCACCAAGTATAGTATAATGAAAATAAAAAATTACCAGATGCAGAATATTAATTCTATATATTTAAGGTAAACCTGAGAACAATAGAAACACATACAGTATTATCAAAACTGAAAAGGTGGCTACAAAGAAACAAAACATCTTCAAAAGAAACAAAAATACTTAATTTTAAAATCTCAAAGTACATGCTAAATTAAATAAGGACAATTAGCAAACTGACATCCATGAACATATACAGAGTCACATACAGAGAAGAACAAAATAATAGAAATATAAAAATATGTAGATAATGCCTTTGCCCAGATTTCCTTTTGCCTAAGTCAAGAGATCATGTGCTAACACTTTATTAGGGTATGTGCTCCCTGGGAAGTGTAAGTGAATATGAAACAAAATAAAGCAGAGAAACAGATGAAAATATTAGCAGGTATGTTGAGTGTGTTGCTAAACTAGCTGTAGTTTCTCTAGAAGCTGGTGAACAATTAGTCTTCCCTGAACTAGCAGAAGCATGGAAAGAACCCAGTCTACCACCAGATTCTGTCTCCCGTTTCTCAATATTTGTCATCTACAGGGTAATATCCATATACTTCCAGGTTACTCTTGTGTATATGTCAAGTAGATGCTACCATGTCTCATGATTCAGAAGTCATCAGAGGCCCTGGGGTGAATGCAAGAGGCATGAGGCACAGGCATGGAGCTAGTCACTGTAGCCTGAACCATTTAGTGTCAGGAGGGCCTGGGAGGAGGGTACCCAACGGATTCCTCAGCCTGTGTGGATAGGAGTTATAGTGCTCTGGCTCCCAAACAAGGGAGCATCACAAACTGATGGTACAGTCATTTAAGAAGACAGTGATCAGGTAGTCTATTTCTTGCTGAGATTAACACGTATATCTAATGTCAATTCAGTTATGTCTCAAGAGATAATGACATAAAAATTGGAAGTGAGGTAAAGAAGACATTGACTATATAGCCTTGGAATTAAGGAATGATATGAAATTAGAGAATCAGAATAGAAAGGATAAGTTTTGAAATAGTATCTTCAAACTGTTGTAAGAAAAAACTCTCAAAGCAAAATTTTACCTTGTTCATACATCATAAATAATGACATTCAAATAAAGAGAATTTGCCATTAAACATTTTCATATAAGGACCCCACAAACATTTCTTCAGGGTTAAGAAAAAGTAATCCAGAAAGCAATATTGAGATATAAGAAAAAAGTGAATAGGGAGAAAAAATTGGTTAAAATGTAAATAAATACAAGTGTGTGAAATAATAATACAATGGATACAATGACTGTTGGGAGTGAGATAGAAAAGTAAAATAAAACCTGATTACAACATCATACATAATGGAAGACATTGAACTGAGTTAAAATACTACACATTTTTGGAATTAATTTGAAGGCGGGGTAGGGATAATGGCTACAGATACTATTAAATCAAACAGGAAAGCTAAAACATTAAAAGTTACCACATTTCTGGGTAGACAGAAAAAAATCTATGCCATGGCAGAAGTAGTTTCAAGTACATCATTTTAATGTAAATGGACTAAAATCTTCAGTTAAAAAATAGTTTAAAGCCACATTCAAAACAGAAATTCTATGTGCCCACAAATACACATGCATATATTATTACAGTAGCTAGAAAGAACACAAGGAGACCTCATGGTGTAAAGGTTCAGTGCTCAGCTGCTAATGAAATGGTCCATAGGCCAAACCCCCCGGTTGCTGCATGGGAGAAAATACTTCGTGATCGGCTCCCTTAAAAATTCTAGGCTAGAAAACCATGCAGGGAAGCTCTACTGTGTCACATGACATTGCTATGAGTCAGAGTCCACTCAAGGGCTCATATCAACAACTGCATCAGAAAGAACAGACTGAAAATGGAAGACGAAAGAGTATGTGAAACAGAGCGGGAAACTACATGCCAGATGAATACTAATCCACAGTAAGAAAATTGAGGTATATTAATATCTGGCAAAAATAAGTTTAAAACGTATTAGAGATAAAGAGAAAATACATGTAATGATAAAAGCTACAACTCACCTAAAAGATACTAAGACCATCATGCTTTAAACCCTTAATGACATAAGCAGATCATTAATAAGGCATAACCGTCTGAAATACCCTATTTTGGAAATTTAAGTACAGCTCTCTAAGCAATTTTAAGAATAAGAAGATTAAAAAGTATAAGGGTATTTAAATTTTGAATAGTATGATTACATTTATTAATTTGTGGGTACTTATAGGTCTTTATGTCCATTTATTGAAAAAATGCACTTTCTTCTCACAAGCACGTAAAATATTCACAAGAATTAAATCTAAGCAAACCCATAAAGCAATAGTCAACATATTTCAACATCTGTGGATCAGACAGAAAATACTCATAGTCAGGATGCAATAAGTAGAACCAACAAAAATACGGCACAAATATTAGGAAAGTTAAAAGTATATTTTTAAATTGCTCACAGAGGAGTAATTACACATTATATTACTTCTAAAAGAAAAATTAGAAAATGCAACTAATGAAAGAATAAAATATAGAATATAAAAATTTGTGAAACATGCTAATATGCTATTGTGATAAAATTTTTAAAAAATTTTGATGCCTGTTTTGGGAGAAAGCATAAAAATTATTTATCAGGCACTGAAGTTAAAGAGCTAGAAAAGAACAGAATGCTCAAAAGAAAAAGAATGCAGAAAAAATCATGAAGATAGAAGTAGAAATTAATAAAACAGAATACAAAGATACAAAAAAAGAATCAATAAAGCTAAAAATTATTGTTTGAATAGTTTACTAAATACACAACTCTGGAGGTAGTATTCATATTAAAAAAGAAGGAACACATTCAAAAAATCAAGGCTCGATTATGGCAGAATTAGAGATAAAATAGAGATTTCAAACTAAATTGAAAAATATTATGAACTAATCTATGATGATTTTACAAGACAGGCAATTTTACTAAAAAATAAAACACATTATTCCCACTTAAATATAAATAGAAAACCGCAAATATATCTAAATCTTTATTCTACACCTAGAACTTGTTTAAAATATTTATGCAGACGAAAGGGTCACAACAAGCCAATCAAAATTTGAGAAAGAACAAATTGGGAGAACTTATCTGATCAGGTCCCGTTATGGCAATGTGATCATTATGCATATGGTATTGATACAAGGGTAGAAAATAGATCAAATAAAGAGCAAGAGAAGAGAAATTTCTCAATGTGATAAGGGGCATCTACACAGAACCAACCACCGACATCATCCTGAATGAGAGAGACTGAAAAATTTCCTGTTGAGAACAGGAACTAGAGCAGGATGTCCACTGTCACCACTTCCATTCAACATTGTGCTAGGTATTCTGGCCATAGCAATCAGACAAGGTAAAGAAATAAAGGGTATCTGCATTGGTAAAGAAGTGAAATTGTCCCTATTTGCAGATGATACGATTGTATATGCAGAAAACCCTAAGGAATCCATAAATAAACTACTGGAAGTAATAAAAGAGTTCAGCAAATTAGCAGGATATAAGATAGACATAAATAAATCAGTAGGATTACATTACACCAACAAGGAGATCTTCAAAGAGGAAGTCACCAAATCAAGAGCATTTACAATAACCCCCAAGAAGATGAAATATCTGCGACTAAATTTAACCAGAGACATAAGAGACCTATATAGAGAAAATTACAAAGAGAATTTAAAGTTCAGCGAAAACTGTATATAGGTATAGGAACTTAACACAGAGGGGAGGTGATACTGAAGATCACTTAAGGACAAGAGACTATTCAATAATGATTCTTGGAGAAAAAGTGTTCCCAATGGAGTGGCAATTAGATTTCTACCTCCTACTAGAGCTGGTTAAACAATAATAATATATGCTGATAATAACATCAGTTACAGCTTAAAGACCCAAACATGAAAATTCAAAATGTTAAGAAATAAATATAAGTGTTTGTTAATATGACCTTATGGATGGAACACGCTTTATTGTATTTTGAATTAGATACACAGAATAGAAACCACAAAAAAACAAAAGTTCATAAAATGGATCATGTATAAGTTATAAACCCCTATGTCACAAAGGATACTATTAAAAAGTGAAAAGGTAAATCGTTAACCAGAAAACCACTATTACAAGGACTTAAAAAAGGACTTATGAACATGAATGGGTGTTAGATTTTCTCAAATGCTTTTTCTGTGTCAGTTGATAGACTCAAGTGCTTCTTTGTGTTACTTGTGTGGTTGGTCACATTAATTGTTTGTCTTAGGTTGAACCAATTCTACATCCTTGGTACGAATCCTAGTTGATGATGACAAATTAGTTTTTTGATATTTTGTTGAATTCTGTTGTCTAGGATATTATTGAAGATTTTTCCATTTAAATTCATGAGTCATACTGGTCTATAATTTTCTTTCCTTGAGTGGTAATTGCCTGGCTTTGATATCAGGGTTATGTTGGCCTCATAGAACGAGTCTGGGACCGTTCCTTCCTTTTCTGTGCTGTGGAATAAGTTCAGTACTATTGAAATTAACTCCTCTCTGAAAGCTTCATAGAATTATCCAGTGAAATTGTATAGGTCAGGATTTTTTTTTTTTGGCTTGTAGTTTTTTGACTACTTTTTCAGTCTCTTCTTTTGTGATGGGTTTATTAAGTTGTTTTACTTCGTGATAATTTTTGTAGGTGATGCGAATCTAGAAATTTGTCCATTTCTTCTAGGTTTTTGAAATTAATTAGAGTACCAATTTTCATAGTATTATGACAGTTTTAATTTTGGCTGGATCTATTATGACATCTCCCATCTCATGTCTTATTTGTTTTCTCTCCTGTTTTTCTTTTGTGAGTTTAGCCACTGGCTTATCAATTTTGTTGATCTTTAAAAAAAAAAAAGAAAACAGTTTTGGTTTCGTTAATTCTTTCAACTATTTTTCTATTCTCCAATTTATTTAGTTCTGCTCTGATCTTTATTATCTGTTTTCTGCTGGTGTCTGAAGAGTTTTTTTGTTGCTTTCTACTTGTTTGAGTTGTAGGCTTAACTCTGTGTGGGCATTTTATTCATTCCTGATGTATGAACTAGAGATGGATCGACCTCTGAGCACTGCTTCTGCTGTATCCCACAGGTTCTGGGTAGGATGTGTTTTCATTCACATTTGATTTTATCCTTGATTTCTTCTATAGACCGTGAATTTTTGAGCAAGGTATTGTTGTTTCCATGAGTTCTAATTTCTACCCATGTTTCTTCTGCTATTGATTTCATTTTTTTATGGCTTTATGGTCTAAGATGGTGCTTTGCAATAATTCAGTCGTTTGGATTTTTTTGAGGCTTGCATTATGGGCTAATACGTGGTCTGTTATTGAGAATGTTCCATGTGCATTTGAAAAGGTGCACTTGTCTGTTGTAGGGTAATAAGTTCTGCATATGTTTGTGAGGTTGAGTTGTTTGATAGTCTCAGTAAGATCATCTCTATCTTTACTGAACTTTTTTCTGGATGATCTGTCCATTACTGAAAACAGGGTATTGAAGTCTCCTACTCTTATTGCGGAGTGATCCCTCATTTTTCAAAGTTATCCGTGTTTTTTCGATGTACTTAGGTGCCCTGATATAAATATTTAATATAATTATATTCTGCTTACATATTGAGCCTTTAAGCAATAAACAGTGAACATCCTGGTCCATGATGGTGGATCTTACTTTAAAAGTCTGTTTTAACTGAGATTACTATTGCCACTCTTTTTTGATGTTGTTAGCTTGATATATATTTTTCCATCCTTTGATTTTCAGTTTATTCTTACCTTTGAGTCTAAGGTATGTTTATTGTAAGCAGCATATTGACAGATTATGTTTTTCATTGAGCCTGTTACTCTCTGTCTCTTTATTGGTAAATTCAGTCCATTTGCTTTCAGTGTAATTATTGATAGATATATATTTTGTGTTGTCATTCTGGTACCTTAGTTTTTCTATTGTTGACATTTTCTTTGTTCCCCCAACTTGATGGCACTTGGCACTTGGCTTGGCTTAAATATTCTGTTCTTGGTCATTTTTCTTTATGGATTTTCTTTTCATCTTTTGCAATGCTGGTTTTGTGTCTGTTAATAATTCTGTATTGTGTTTCTTGTTTTTATATGTAGTACTCTGATCTCTAGGGTCACTATGAGTCAGATCTGACTCCATAGTTGTAGGTTTGGTTTTTGGTTTATCATTCGTTTGCTTTGCAGCTTTCCACTTGTTCCCCTCTAATATTCCAGGTTTAAATCAGTTTTTAACTTCTTTATATCTCCTTAACTTCGTCTCCATCTGAAAGGGCTTTCCATACAGTCATATATCTCTCTTTATAGTGTAATTTGTCATAGTTTACATGTTGAGCTCTCTGTTTCCCTAACCTTAACGTTTTGGCTTTGAATGAGCTTTGTGTCTTCCTTAACTAGTGAGAATTCTGTATGCTGTATCCTGCATTGCACCCTTGGCTATACATCTGATATTACTGATTTTCTAATCAAAGAACTTCCTTCAGAATTTCTTGGAACTTTGCTTTGGTTTTTGCAAAGTCTCTAAGCTTCTGACTGTCTGAGAATGTTCTAATTTCACCCTTATATTTGAAAGACAGTTTTGCACAATATATAATTCTTAGCTGAAAGGGTTTTACTTCAAGGCTTTGTATGTGTCACCCCAGTGCCTTCTTGCCAACCAAGTTTCGGCTGAAGTGTTGTAGACATTCTACAAGGCTTCTCTTTGTATGTTAGTTTTTATTTTTTAAGCCTCACTGCCTTTAACAGCCTATTCTTATGTTTTATTTTGTTAAGCTTGATTATAATATGCCTTGGTGTATTTCTTTTGGGGTCTGCCTTTTCTGGAGTTCAATGAGCATCTTAAATATTTATATTCTCTTCTTTCATGCCAAGGAAGTTCTCTGTCAGCAACTTGTGAACAATTCTGTGTTTTCTTTTATCCCTCCCTGTTCCGGAACTCCAATTATACTTAAATTGTTCCTGTTGAGAAAGTCCCACACAATTCTTAATGTTTCTTCATTTTTCTTGATTCTTTTATCTAATTTCTTCTCATAAATGCTGGTGTCATTTGCTTTATTTTCAGTCTCACTAAGTCTGGATTCCATTTCCTCAATCTTATTCTTTAGGCTTTCCATTGTATTGTCTAACTCTGTAATTTTATTATTGATCTGCTGAATTTCAGGTCGTTGATGTTCTAGCAGTTCATATAACTTGTTTAATTTTTCATTCTTTTCTACAATTTGTCTAATCTCCATCTTAAGATCTAGAAGGGCTGTATACATAGTTTTTTTGTGTTTTACCTCTGATAATTTCAAGAAGTCTTCTTCATCTGGGAATATTTTTAAGTCTTTATTTTGGGAGTTTTCTGGAGCTGTGGTGGTCTACTTCTTTACGTGGTTAGATATTGATTGTTGTCTTCACCCCATCAGAAAGATGGGGTTCAGCTTGTCAGGTGTGGCACTGGCAGAAGCTCCAGTGTAGCTCTCAGAAGGGAGTTAGTAAGGACACTGCTAAACCTGGCTGCCAGCTGCCACTGTGTTCTGTAGGTGCAGATGCCTTAAGCACAGGTTCTCTAGTGAGCAAGATGCTATCGAGCCCAGCAGTGCTGCTCAGCTTGGCAGCAGGCCCCAGCTTGGCCCTCAGGGGTTGCAGGTCCTGCCTCCTGGCTAGCAACGATGACAACCTACTTAAGCCAACTGTCTGGAGTCATGCCAACAGACACTATGGTATAGCTTAGAGAAAGGAGGAGGGAAGGATGGAACCATACTTGTCTGACAGCTACTGCTGCATTCTCTAGATGTGATTGTCTTGAAAACTTCTTTTCTTCTTGGAGAGGCACTGCCCAGCAGCAGCTGTTACCAGCCATACCTTCATGGTTAGGGAGGCCAACCTCCTAGCTGATAAAATGGCAACCTACTTGTGGAGTATCTCAGTTGCTATGTCAACAGATGTTATGATGTGGCTTGAAGACTGGAGGTAAAAGTGTGCTAACACACTTGGCCACCAACCACCACTGGATTCTCTAGGTGTGATTGTCTTAAAAACAGTGTTTCTGCTGAGAGGCACTATCCAGTCAGGTGCTGTTGCTCAGTGTGGCAGCCAGCCACACTAGCCACTCAGGTATGCCTGACTCTACCTCTTAGCTGACTGAAATGGCATTCTGCCTGGAGCTACTTCTCCTGCACAATCTATGGCACAGCTCAGAGAACAGAGGGGAGAAGGGCATCAGTATGCTTGGCCACCAGGCACTGCTGGGTTCTCTAGAGGTGACTTTCTTAAGCACAGCCTTTATATTGCAAGGGACACTCTCTACTTATGCACTGCAGCGCAGCAAGGTAGACAGTCCCTGCAAGGCTATCAAGCTCAGCAGTCCCAGTCTCAGTCTCCCAGTTAACAAAGATGGTGTATGTACTGTAAGCCTCTCAGTTGTTGCACCAACAGTAGTGGGACCCTTTGCTCTGCCATCCTGCCTTTCACCAAGGTAGTTGTCTGCTTCCCATCACCCAGTCTGATTTCACAACCCTTTGCTTAAACTTGGGGCTCCCAGAATGTTCACTCTGCTCCATTCAATTGTCTCTGTAAGCCTTAGTTCTCAGAGAGAATCAAGGAGACATGTGACTAGTCTGCAGTCTTGGCTCCACCTCTCTGAACATGTTTTTTTAAAAAAAACAAAATTCATTGTGTACCTCTTATAAAATGCCCACAACTAATATAATATTACATATATATGTAATATATATACTATATATAATATGTGCATATATAATATATGTATACACATACATATATTACATACATGTATACACATATATACAACACACATGTATATATGTATCATATATGTGTATACATATATGATACATATGTACATATGTAACACACACGTATATGTGTATACATATACATATATATTACATGTATGTATTATATATATATATACATATACATAGGCTAATAGGAAAGATACAGAGCTATTCATGAATTACAACTGGTGGCATAGTGTTCAAGTGCTAAGGCTGATAGACAAACCAGTTCAAGTCTGTCAAGTGCTCATTGGTGCTACAAGGTGGTTCTACACTGATCTATAGGGTAGCTATGAGTTGGAATCAATTGGATGGCAGTTTTGTTTTTTTTTTAACTCATAAATTGTGTTTTTTCAAAAACATTGCTTCTGAGTCTAATAAAGCCTTTAGATGAAACAGTATTTTACTAGAAATGGTGTCACAGCTACAAGGGCCATTAAGATATCACCACAAGGAAACAATTAGCTAAATACAGAGTGTGACACTTTCTACATGATGAACAACTGGGCTTATGCAACAATATCATGAGAAAAAAAGGTGGAGCTCTTGAAATCTCTTAACACACATGAGAATGAAATACAATGATCAACCATGTTCAAATTAGTTTAAAACAAACCAATATTTTAAAAAAAAACATAAAGGTAATTAAAGAAGGAGAATGCATTAACGGTAGCAAAACACATTAAGAAATTTTTACTAACATTTATTACATGACATAAAAGTATAAAAGTAAAACCAAACCCATTGCAGTTGAGTAGTGATAAAAATGTTATCATTAAGACATCACACTGAAGTATATGTAATTTTGAGGATTGTCTGATGCTACTACTAAATTAACTCTGATGTCTCAGTAATCCTTTCATCCAGAAAATTTATCACATTGTTATAAATTCAATAAATATTACTTTAGATTCTCTAGGGACCTAGTTCAGTGTTGTATGTATAAAAGACCCTGAAAACATTTAAATAAACAAATTGAGGGACATTATCTTTGACTATTGACAAGTAATGCATTTATTTATTAAGCAAGAGGTACATATATCCCTTAAAAGCTCAGGAAAAAATGATATTATCAATACCAGAAGACCTTCTTACATGAAACTTTAGGGTTTTTTTTTTGGCTGTTTGTTTTGACTTTTTTTTTAAATCGAAAATAGGATGGATACAGAACGAAAAGGGCAAAAACATAGGCAAGTGCCACCAAAACTGAGTAATGCTGCCATTCTAATAAACCAAACCCATAGCCATAGAGTTAATTATGACTCATAGCAACCCCATGTGACAGAAAAAAACTGCCTGTAGAGTCTCCAAAGAGGGCCTGATATATTTGAATTGCCAACCTTTTGGTTAGCAGCTGTAGAGTTTAACTATCTACATGACCATCTGAATAGTACTGAGTTTTACATATATCATAATAAGGAACACATATAACTATGATGTTTCCCATGTCCCCATCCAGTACCTAAAAGAGATGTTAACCTTTTAAAAAACAAAGACATCTAAATTCAGTTTGTACTGGTTATTTATACCCTGCAAATGCTTGCTCATCT
This sequence comes from Heterohyrax brucei, assembly GCA_028571685.1. Classification (NCBI taxonomy): domain Eukaryota; kingdom Metazoa; phylum Chordata; class Mammalia; order Hyracoidea; family Procaviidae; genus Heterohyrax; species Heterohyrax brucei. Next base: position 68,699,465 of record CM053162.1, on the reverse strand, counting down.
ATTTCAAAAAATTTACAAGACAGCTCCCTGGCCAACTGACTGGAAGACATCCGTATAAGTGTTCATTCCTAAGAAAGGTGATCTAAAAAAACACAGAAATTACAGAACTGTATCATTAACATCATATGCAAGTAAAACTATGCTAAAGATCATTCAGAAACAGTTGCAGCAATATGTTGACAGAGAACTGTCAAAAACTCAAACCAGGTTCTGAAGAGACCATGGAACGGGAGATATCATCGCTGATGACAGATTTTGGCTGAAAGCTGAAAACAATATAAAGATGTTTACCTTTGTTTTATTGATTATGCAAAGATATTTGACTGTGTGCAGCATAACGGATTATGGATAACATTGCAAAGAATGGGAATTCCAGAACACTTAACTGTGCTCATGAGGAGTCTGTACGTAGACCAAGAGGCAGTCATTTGAACAAAACGAGGGAATACCATGTGGTTTAAAAATCAGAAAATGTGAGTGTCACTGTTTTTTGTTTTGTTTTGTTTTGTTTTTACCATAGTTAGTGTGTCTTGGCAATTGGTTTATGAGCCACATGATAGAATGTTTCCACTGGGCTAGGTGGCCGTCCGGACCTACTCTTCTCTTAGGAGCCCAAGCACCCTTTGCATGTGGCGCCCTTCTCCAGCAAGAAGCTGTACCAAAGGATACCCTCCTGGATGCCCAGAGCTCCAGTCAATTCCATCTGTGCCAATACCTTTCACCAGCCCTTAGGACCAGCTCTGCTTCTTGCTGTTATAAACCTCTACGCCACTTCTGAGTTTTTTTCCTGCTTTTCCCAGCTTCCAACACTTGGATAAGATGATTGTTTTCGTTTGGAGTGTTTACTCTGCTTTCGTGATCAGACCGAGTGAAATAGTTTGAGATGGGGATCTTAATATGTAGGTACTTCAATCTGATATTTTATTAAGATGTTTTTCAAGTGATCAAAGGAATGCAGTAATGACCCAGTAGTCACTGCTAGCCCTGAACTGTGGGAAATTTTTCTGCAACATTTTAAGTATGAGAAATAGACTGAAGGAGGGAATATCAAGAGCAGGAGCTCTGGGGTTGTGGGTTGACTTAGGGAACCAAATACAAAGGAAAGCCCCGGAAACCCGCTGGCATAGTACTTTAAGTACTGTATCTGCTAACCCAAAGGTCAGCAGTTAAAATCCACCAGCTCTTCCTCAGAAACTCTACGGGGCAGTTCTATTGCGACCTATATAGGGTTACTATGAGCCGGACCCAACTTGATGGCAGTGAGTTTGGTTTTGGTTTCCAGTAGCATTTTATTTTATTTTTTTAAATTTGATATGACTGAGTGAAAATGTACATTCCTGTATAAATTTACATGTCCACCTATGTGCAGCTTCCATTGCTCTCCCTGTCTGGTGACAGCACACTATTCCTCTCTGCTCCATACATGTCTCATCCTCCCAACAGTCTCCTTCCTCCTCCTCTCCAACCACTCTCCTTCCTCCAACCAGAGGTCAGCAGGCTGGTATCCTATAGAGGTATAGAACCATAAAGTGCATACAATATGTGATCACTCTGCATTACCAAGTCCAATCCATTCATGTCCAAAGAGTGGATCTTCATTATGATTTATGGTTAATATCGTATGAGGAAGGTCATGGAAACCCCAGTAGTATAGTAGTTAAGGGCTACATCTACTAACCAAAAGGTCACCAGTTTGACTCTGTCAAGCACTCTTTGGGAACTCTATGAGGCAGTTCTATTCTGTCCTGTAGGCTTGCTATGACTTGGAATTGACAGCAGTGGGTTTGGTTTGGGTGATGAAGGTCAACAAACTAGGGTTAGTGGCACAAATCTGCCTGCTGCCCTGCTTTTGTAAATCATGTTTCCTTAGGATACAGTCAAGTTTATTCCCTTCAATCTTGCCCAAGGCTTCTTTTGTGCTCTGAAGGCAGTATTGAGTAGTTGCATCCTAAACCATGCAGCATGCAAAGCCTAAAGATATTTATTATTTAGTCCTTTACAGAAAAGTTTTGCCCAAATAGGTAGAGTTGAGATGCAGGGGCAGAAATGGGACCATATGTATGGAAGAAAGTTTAATCTAAAGACTGATTCCAAGTACAAAGACTTCATACAGATAAGAAATTATGTCACCTTGCTCACTTTAGCTTTCATTTCAGGTCAGTAACAGGCAGCCTGCTGAACATTAACATGTGCGGGGAGGTGGCGGTGGGAGCGTTATTGTAAGCAGATGCTAAGAAGGGAAGGGGTGACACTGGGAGAAGGAAGATACTACTAAAAAAGAAAAAAAAATGAAGTTATCACAGAAAATAATAGAAATGTATTTTGGTCTCCAGAGATCCACAGATATGACATAAATCACACAAGCAGTTGAAGCTTTAAATTGGAAAAGTGAATCTAAACTTTTTCCATTTCTTTTGTCATAAAAGATTTAAACAACACAATCTCGAAGAGAATCCCCAGTAGTTTAAAAAGTAACTAAATGAATAAAATAAAACAGTCACTCCTCTGTAAGGATACAAAGCACTGGGCCACTGGACAGATGAACAGATTTCACAGTGGAAAGATAAGTCCAATCCTAAAATTTTGTACCAGTATCTTACAAATAGACTTACAGTCCAAAGGCTAAAACTGCATGATGCATTTCACTGTCATTATTCATGTAATTCAGGAGGACATTGCATATATTACGATCAACCAAAAAATCAAACCCACTGCTTTTGAGTCAGGTCCAACTTACAGACAATAGAGGAGGCATTTATGAGAAGGTAATATTCTGAAACAGGAAACATCGATTTGAACAGAACAGTGGCACTATTTTAACACAGTGGAGGTGGTAAAGAGCAGATCACAAAATGCAGGGAACTCAATCAACTCAAGGAATTCTCAGAATTTAGATAAGGGAGCTGGAAAAGGAAAAAGGAAGAAGGTGATCTGATGGATTTCATCCACTCCTGTCCCTGGAATTACACACTTGAACATTTCAGTGCTTGAGCGATAATTCCACTCGACCATCTAATAGACATCTCACACTTAACAAAGCCCAAGACCCACCACCGTCGAATTCATTCTGACTCATAGCAACCCTGTAGGGCAGAATAGAACTGCCACATATAGTTTCCAATGAGCACCTGGAAGTTTCAAACTGCTGATCTTTTGGTTAGCAGCCATCCACTATGTCGCCAGGGTCTCCACACTTAACAAAGTGAAATATAAACAGATAAATAAATAAGAAAAGAAAGGAAGGAAAGGAGGGAGGGAGGAAAGTAGGGAGGATGGAAAAAAGAAGGGAAGGAAGGAGAGAGAGAGAGAAAGGAAGGAAGGAAAAAAGAAAGAAAGAGAGAAAGAAAGAGAGGAAGAAAGAAAGGAAGAAACTCCTTGTTCTAGTCACCAAACTTTCTTAGCAAGGAAAAGCCGTTTATTCTCCTAAGTCCCGTCAACACTGTATAGAATTCATGAGCTCATCCAACCGAGCCCTCTAAATCATTGACGTTTCTGTCTGTGACTGCCCCCTCTGCCTTGCTGGCAAGGTGAACACTATCTTACACCAGATATGAGAGCCCCTTTGGGGGTATCCCTTTCTCTACTTCTTCCCTTCAAAATCTATTCACCACACAGTGACCAGAGGGATTTTTTAAAACTATAAATTAGATTGTGTGTCTTTCCCACCCAAATCCCCAGATGACTTCTTGTTGAAAGAATAAAATATAAGGATTTGAAGGCAGTTTTACACTATATAAGACTTTCTTAAAATCAGTCAGGATATACTAGGTTGGCAAAATATCAAACTCATGTATAATATTTGCAACAAAATTAAAAAAAGCTTATCCCCGTGAATCACAAGGAGCTTTCCCATTAAGCAAGGAAAACCCACCAAGAGTTAAATATGTCAGCACTCACACAGAAGAGTGCATGGATTCCTGGCTGAACCCAGGGGAGGAGAAGCTTCTGATGGCCAAGATGACCTCACTGGGAGATGTGATGCAGCCACTGCAAGGACTACAGCTGAAACAGAAGCTCCTCTAACTTGGGGGTGAGTGGTGGAGTTCCAGGGTGATAGAGGCTGGCACAACCTGGGTGACGTGAACTACCAGCACTACCCAGCCATCATTACCTTCCAGAGGGATGCCACGGTGAGCATAGATGACAGGAAACAGAACCCAAACCAGCTCAAGAGAAATCCAAGAGAGAAATTCTTGCAAAGGTGGGGACAACAGCCAGCTGATGTTACAGTATGAAAACACATCTGTAAATATTTCAAAAAGGAACAAGAAAAGGAGGCCATAAAAATCTACTTTAACCCATGAAAGTTTGGGAATATTTAAATAAGACAAAGAAATCTGAAAAGTAAACAAATGATGGAATAAACGAGATAGAAGAGGAAAATGTTAGGTTAGGACAAAATTTACAAACATATTAAGTCACAATGTGTTGGTTATCTTTGTATCTTGATTTATAGCAAAGACACAATAACAGCAAAAAACCTTTTCAAAGTTTTGACACATATGAAGAAACACTGGCACTGATTTGATAATTTATTGATACTGAGAAAAAAATTTATTCTTTGTGTATGTTAATTGCATAGAAGCTATTTAAATAAAACAGCCCATCCCTTTTAAAAGAAGAAAAGAAAATGAAATATTTTCAGAAATAATGACATAATGTCTATGATTTCTTTCAAAATAAAAGAAGAAGGAGGATTTAGCGGGGACCAGATGCAATAAAATGGTCATGTGCTGATAATTCTTGAAAGTGTGTAATGGTACATCAGATTTCATTACACTTTTTGTCTTTGTATATGATTGAAATCTTAAATGATCAAATTAAAAAAAGATAATAAATTGAAAAAAAGTCCCCAGTTTGTACTTTCTCACTCAATTTGAATTGATTGTACGTTACAAACTAATACTACTTAGTGATATAGATAACTATTTGGGGTGGGATTTAAATATACAGAATTGAATTAGAAACACTTCATATAAAAATCACTAAACAAAATAAAAAGGTTAATCTTTAATATGTTTAAGGTTTAAAGATGAGAGCAAGGAAGTATGCAATAAAATGATAAAGGTTAAGGGCAAACATATAAGTCATTACTATGTATTAATCATTTAAATGTCCCTTTAAAAGAAAATAATTATAAATGGATAAAAAATCTTACTATACAAGGTTTACAGTAAACATAACCCTCCAAAATTATATACTCAAACCAAAATCCATCACTTTTGAATTCATCCTGACTCATGGAGACTCTGGAAGAAAGAGTAAAAGTGCCAGATAGGTCTCTGAGTCTGTAGAGCTTTACAGATTTTTACAAGTTTCCCCCATAAAGTGATTGGTGGGCTCCAACTGCTGACTTTCTGCTGTGGAATCAAGCACTTCAACCACTGTACCACCAGGGGTTCTGACAAAACTATGTAGTCTAAAAATAAAATGCATAAAGATGCATCAGACAAAAAAAAAAAAAAAATACAACAAAAAGAAATGTTAGATGATAAAATTTATAACAGCTAACTTGGAATTTATAGCAATTTTCATACAAATAGAAAATAATTTTAAGTTAATTAAAAGTAGCCTGCAAGATGGAAATGTCTATGATAAATCTTTGCATATGAAACTGAACATTATTCAAATAAAAACAAGCTCTTAGAAATGCAAGTATGAACATACAATATAGCAGCTTAGAAAAAAAACTGTACTTAATAATTTTCCCTTATTGGCACAATAGGCAGTAAAGCAATAAAACACTAGTGATGTTACAAAAGCATGGCTGATTGAATTCTAGTGAAATGTTGCAAATGTACATTTAGTGAGAATATGACAGTCCTTTATGTACTAAAGAAAAATAATATACTTTTCGTGTGTGTGTGTATGTGTATATATATTCCAAAATACAGACACACACACACACACACACACACACGTATCCCAAAATATATACACACTTTCTTATGTACTTGGTAAAAACAAAATCTCAATATGTTCAAAATATAAAGAGCAACAGCCCTTATTCTGTGACCATAACCAGACATAAATAGAAAGCAATTAAACAGTAACAGGGGACTCAGAGCTATTCCAAATAGCTCTTGGTTCATAGAACAAAAGAATCTGTAATTACAGAGTGTTCAGAAAATAACACAGTTAAACTATATGCTAAATATTGGACATGATGACATTTTTCAAAGAATACAGGCCTAGCTATGGGAATTTTAATGTTTCAAAATTAATGAAGGAAATGACATTGATTACATATTAAATTCTGTGGAGGAATAACACTAGTAAAGTAACAGAAGCTAGGCAGAAGAAATAACATAGAAAAAAATTTATATATAAAACACCAGAACCAAAAAAAAAAAAGATTAATTTGAGAAGATAATCCATTGAAAGGCCAGTAAAATATGCCATTGCGATCAGTCTAAAAAGTGAAAGATGACTCATGATATGCTGTGTAAGTTAAAAAGGAAGAAGAGGAATAAAAGAAGTTATGTGTCACTTTTATAAAGGACATATCATATTTAATGTCCATTCAATTCTACATCATATAAAAATATTAAATATGTGAACAGTGTTTGAAAAGGGTTTAAATAGTCTCCAATATTTATAGAATATATGTATCTACATATATGTTTATATCTACAGATAAGTTTATCAAAGAAACATTTAACTGAATGTACATGGTTCTAGATCATTTTAAACAATATAGTATTTTAAAAGAATATAAACATTCTTTGATATTTGGAAGAAAAAGATGAATTCTTCACTAGTTTTATAATTATGTAAAAGACATAAAGTAAAACTTCTTTGAAACCTAATTTTTGCTAACATGGCACACTAGACAATGTGAAAATATCTTCTGTGAAAACATAAAATAAAACAAGTATTTGATTAAATGCAATGCTGCTGAAATATACAATAAAGAAAAAGGATTCTTCATGATAGAGGATCCCCAAATTAAAAAAAATATATGTACTGATTCTTTATTAGCTCTGTTTATATTTGGTTCTGTTTGTATATCTTTTATTTCAGCCATCATGTTAATTAAAAGACTTAAAAAGGATTTGATTTTTAATGACTATCAGATTCACGGGTAACACCTTAGACCTTGTGAGACAGAGTATGGTAAGACTGCTAAAGAGCTAACATGTGCAAAATTCTGCTCTTAAGTGAAAAATCTGAATCAGAAAATAATCTATATAACCAAAAAGGGAAATAAGGGGAAGATTTTTTTTTTTTTTGCCACATCATAGAGTCAGCAGGATTTCAGCTCCTAGTAGCCCCGTAGTATGGAGTAGAATTGCCCCATAGGGTGCCTCAAACAGCTAACACACTCAGCTGCTAACCTAACATTGGTGAGTTGAGTTCATCCACAATTATCTTAGAAGAATGGTTTGGTGATCTACTTCTGAGAGGTTAGCCCTTGAAAACCCTGTGCAGCACAGTTCCATCCTGACTCAAATGGGATGGTCATAAGTCAGAATTGACTTGACAGCAACTGATTTGCTCTGCTTTCGGTTTGAGTTCAACATGGAAATGAAAAGTTTCTCTTAAGAAATAGTCACCATTTACCTGTTTGTGTATAAAATTAGAATTGGAATTATATGGTCCAAGATTCTCACTTCCCCGACTACTAAAGCCATTCTTGGTTGGGTGCATTCTTGAACACCTCTCAGAAGCAAATCAAATTCCCCGTCAGTGGACACATATTCTAACAGATAGTATCAAACCAAGCATCATCTTACAATAAAAAAGGTAAAAACTTATGAGAAAAGTGGCCATTGCAAACAGAAGACAATAGGTCCAACAAAAAGAAAAATCAAGCAAGAAAACTTGGTTAATTAGATTACAATATAAAAATACAACCAAAGCATTAAAGACAAGAAACAGGGCTAAAAACTTGAGAGTACAAAAAAGATCTGGACACTGTGGAAAAAAATAGCATTTTTAAACACTGGAAATATTATTATTAAAATTGAAAGCAAATGCTCTGAATACAACATTTAAGTGAATTGGAAGATCTGAAAGAATTACATACAGCACAATATAGGCAGCTAAAAAGGTGGAAAATAGGGAAGAGAAAGGAAATATATCTAACTGAAGATCCATAAAGAAAGAAGAAAGAAGATGATGAAGAAAAAACAGCTAGAGATAAATGCAAAGTGAAATGTCATCATATTGTTAGTAATTGATTAAAGACATGAACCCCTATGTAACAACATTAAAAGAAGCTCTAAGCAAGACAAAGAAAGTCACTTCTACACCTAATTGCATTAGAATGGAAATTCAGAACAAAAGAACAACATGTAAAACTGATTAGTGGGAACCGGCTAAGCGCTTGTAAAGAAACGATAACTGAATGGGACTGACTCTTTAAATTACACCTACTGGTCAGTTGTCAACATGGTTAGGTTCCATAGATCAGGCAAAGATCAGCATTATGTGAAAATGGATGATGATCACGTTGTTGCCTGACTGCCAAATTGCATAAATGCCTAATTATATCTATCATTACATAACTGCTAAACCACTGGGAATCACGGACTAGGCCAGGTGACACATAACCATAGCCATCATAGCTAGCGGTACTCTCACCTCCCATTTTGATGTTTGTCATTGCCTGACATACAGTGCTGAAGAGCAAAATGGTTGGGTAGCAGACATCATGCTGTTGCCAGAAATCTGAAATGCTGTAAAACTAGATAGTAGATAAATGAAAAGCTGGTGTACTGGGAGAGGCGATCTGGCAAGTATTATTTTATACCAAGCTAAACTATCCTTTAAGACAATTAACGATTAAAGTAAGTGAAAACAACATCTTCAAACATGATAGCAAAATTTGTTGACAGAGTCTTTCTGAAGGATCTTGTGTAAAGTATTTAGGGAGAACAAAACTGGATTGCCCAAAGAATAATAAATTGACACAAGTATAAATTGACTATTATATAATAAGAGATTTCCAATTATGCATGCACTTTGAGCCTGAAATTCCTTAGTTATTAGTTTTGTCCTAATAATTTTATAATGAATATGTACAAATGTTTGTTCTCAAAAAATATTTCAATTTCTTTCAGAAAATTGAAATCAGAAATATTCTAACCTCTTAAGCAAATGAACTTGTGAAATACCATAAAACATCAAAATGCCATGTGTTCGTTATCAATACAGGTAGTGCCCAACTTACACTGGAGTTGTGTTTCAGCAACTCCATCATAAGTTGGTTTTGATGTAAGTCAAATAACTCATTTTAATTTTTTTTCAGTTTGTCTTTTATTGCAGGAATTTTGTAAACGTGATCTTTACACATCTTTGGGGTGTGACATGAGATGCATAAAATCAGGAAAATATATATGCTGCAACATTGTACGTAGTATATATTACTAATGACAAGAATAAAAAAAAATAACTGTTCTAAGTACAGTTTCTATCACTAAAATATTTCATAAGGCATGGACTACCTGTGTTAGTGTAGAAAGACAGTGTCTAAGAACATGGGTAATTTTCAAAAAGTATCCCAAACTATTATACACTGTCTAAATAATGTTCTGTTGAAATATTGGATGTATCTCTAGGCAATGGAAGTATGGGGCATTTTAGATAAAACCACCTCTGCTGTGTTGGGTAATGTTGTAAATCTGTTTTCCAGTTCACTACTTCTGTCTTCAATTCCTTAAGAAATTTATTTAGTTTTTAATTAAAGTGTTTCTCATTTTTAAAAAGCCTATTATTTGATTTTTCACATTGCCTTTGTTTTTTTTTTGTACTCTTCTGTTTTGCATCTCCTTGTCTTTAAGAATTGCATGTGTGTTTGAGCATGTGCATGTGTGTGCACACAAATATTTGACAGTATTTTAAAATTGCTTTAAACTTTGGAATTCTACTCAGAAAAAAAAATATTGAAAGCTAATGGTATCTTTGGGTGCAAAAGTGGCCTCAGTTTTTAAAGGTTGAAGTACAGAATTTGAATTCTATCTGTAGGAGCGTGAGATAGCTGCTCTGATTAACTCATGAGTAAAGGAAGTTTTGAAAGGAGCTTCACTACTGCAAACACTACCTCTAGTCTCACATGTTTAATTGAATAAATGCCTGAGGCAGAAGTAGGGAGGAGAGAGGATGTGAAAAGCACCCTGGGGAATCCAAGGTTGTTTCTATGGCAACCAGGTACAGTCTAACTAATTTCAAAATGTGATAACATATCTAGAGGCCTGCAATGTAATCATACAAGAGCTGACTTTCTGTAAATGCTATCTTTAGTGATTATTTTTGTTTACTTCTTTTTGTTTGCATTCTCCTTTAAAACAGAACTTGTAGCTGGCCGTTTATTTTCTGGAATGACCAAGAAAGAAAATAAGTTACCAGTTTCCGCTAAGACTACATATGGATTATAATGTAGCAAAAAAATATATGGTAGTTTATTACCATATTTACTTACAATCATTGTATGCATTAATGCGAGTCTGGTCAGGGACACCAGACTAAAAAGTCATTCTCTAAGTTAAAAGGGTCCTTTGCCCTGCCATATGGCTTTTGCAATCAATAGCCTTGTAATAGGTTTTCAATATTACACAAAATATTTTATTGCTTTTTAAGTGCAATGATTAAAAACTACTGAAGAGGAGTTTAAGCCAAATAGAATTCATACAGAAATGCTGTGTTGCAAGCTTTTTCTGAGCAAATGTCTTCTGGAGAGAGTAGGAGTGGCCTTGGATCTGAGGATTCAGAGATAATTCAATAATCCTACCAAAGCATCTTGTAAGGACAATAAACACAAACACTGGATAAGCTACTAGCCAGGGAGATACAGCAGCAATAACATTTATGAAGCAGATTAGAAAGTAGCATTTATTAAATTGTGTATGACAATGCATACAGAAGATCCAAAAAAATTGCATATAACATAATCAGTCCCTAACACTGAGTTTGTTCTCTGATATCAGTAATGATAGGAATAGTAGAACCAACGCCAATTTAACATTAAAGAATTTCATGTAGAGAAACATCAAAACAGGGAAAAAACCTAAGATTTATAGACTAATTGCTGCATGCATAGAATTATTGCCGTTGAGGGAGGGTGGTCCACAAAAGCTTGAAGGTTATGTTTAGCTCATGCATGTTTAAAGTTAAGCATTGTTAATGCTCTTCCTTTCTAAACACGAGCAAATAGTGAACTCTGCTTCATTTCATTTCCCCTCCACGCTGTCTGGAATAACAAGCTAACGCTTGTTCAGGGTAATTGGGAAAATTACAGTAGCTGGAAACCCAGGACTCTGAAATCTAGCAAGATTTTGAATACCTGACCTTTTTTATGTACTGAAGACTTCTTTGTTTTTCTTTTCTGCTTTAACGAAAATATAGTTTTGTCCTTCTCCCCTATGTGTTTAAACAAGGACCCCTGGTAGCACAGTGATTAAAACATTCAACTGTTAATTGAATGGTCTACATTTGGACCCCAGCAGCTGCTCCGTGGGAGAAAGACGTGGCAGCACGCTTCTGTCAAGGTCACAGCCTGAGAAGCTCTACGGAGCAGCTCTTCTCTGCCTTATAGAATCTCTGTGAGTCACAAGTAACTCAGCAGCGATGGCTATGTACTCAAAAACTCTTCTTGGTTTCTAAAGCAATCAATATTTTACATATTTCTTATGCAAAAATGTAATGTTCTAGCCACAAGAAAAGTTTCTGTACATTTTACAACTTTATTGAGGCATTTTTTAGAAAGCTAGTTCAGTCATTTCAAAAAGCATGGACCCCTCCAGCAGGCTGAGTCCAGCCCAACTAGATGGTGCTTGGCTACTGTTACTGACAGAGAGCACAGCAGAGGCTCCCAGGCAGAGCAGGAGAGAAACACAGAACAAAACTCCAACTCATAAAAAAAGACCAGGCTTACTGGTCTGACAGAGACCGGAGAAAGCCCAAGAGTGTAGCTCCTGGGCATCCATGTAGCTCAGTACTGGTGTCACTTCTGATGGTCTCCTTTCTGCCAAAGACAAGACAGGCCCCTAAAGTGAAGCTGAACTAAATGGACACACCAGCTAAGGAGAAGGAGAGGATAGGAAAGCTAACAATGAGAAACACAAGGTGGAAAAGAGAAGACCGGTGACATGTCATGGGATTGGCAACCAGTGTCAGAAAACAATATGTGCATTCACTGTCTAATGAAAAATCGTTTTCTCTATCAACCTTCATTGAAAGTACAGTAAAAAAGGAAGAAAAAAGCATACAATTCATTGTAAAGCAAATTTACCATATTATGAAACCATCATCATAAATCACTCTTAGCACATTTTCACCACTCCTATAAGATCCCTCATGCATGTACGTACTAATGATCAAACGCACTGACATGTACACACAGGTTAGAAACCGCAACTACTTCCTGTCTTTATACATGCGCATTTTATGGACATCTCATGTAAACAGAATTAGTAATACGTGGCATTTTACGCATAGCTCTTTCATGTAGAATTATGTTGTGAAGTTCATCCATCTATCCACAGTTGATTCTTCTCATCGCTGAGCAGTATCCCATTGTACGGATACACTACATTTTATTTGTCTAATCACCAAGGCACAGTGGTTAAGTGCTATGGCTGCTAAACAAAATATTGGCAGTTTGAATCCACCAGGCACTCCTTGGAAACTCTGTGAGACAGTTCTGCTCTGTGCTATGGGATTGCTGTGAGTTGGAATTGACTCAACAGCAGTGGATAATCACCAAGTGATAGACAGTTGAAACCAGAGTGGGGGAGGGGCTCCAAGCTCCGTTTTCAAAGGGGAAATTAGAGTAGGCAGCCAGGACTAATTGTTTACCTGTTTTTCACAATTAATTCTTGATCAGTTTTTCTTAAAATTCCTGGCTTCTTAACATTATCTGGCTCAGGCAAGAAATCACACATTAACTTATAGGAGCCACGGAGACAGAATCTTTGCAGCCTTTGCAGCTTCTTCTTTAGGAGCATCAAACAAGCGGAGGCACAAGTTCGAAGACTCCCTGCTCAGGTGATAACTGAGAGCCTTTGGACCCCAGTTCCTGATGAATATTGACCTCTGAGGCCTGTACCCAGACAGGTACCTCTCCTTAATTGTTCTCAGTGTTCATCCCTGACACATGAACTGACCTGCACGTAGCCTCTCCCTCAAAAGCCCTGAGCTTGTCTGGAAGCTTTAGACAGGCTTTGAGTATAAAAATGTCTGTCCGTGTTGCTGGCAGCACAGAAATAAAAAACTTTGATCATTCACCTAAGCACCTGTTTCAGAGATTGGTTTTAGTGGCAGATAGACAGAACCTGGAGCTTTGTTTGGTAGCAGAGTGAGTTTGCTTTTTGTGACTTTTACAAATAATGCTGTTATAAACATTTGTGTGTATATCTTTGTGTGTATAAAAAAAACCCATGCTTTCAAATATCTGTATAATTTTAAGGAATAAAAGTAAAAGAGAAAGAAGCTTGAAAATGTACAATTTTAGAATGAATCAACAGAAAAAAAAGAAATTGCACTTTTTTATGGTAAAACTTGGAAAAGCTTTTCAAATAATATCTCTTACATGCATCCATTTTTTTCAAGAGAGCTGAGAGTGTGCGCTATGTACTACATCTAATACTCATTTATAATTTCCTAGGTCAGTCTTTCCTAAAATGACTTTCTTTCCTCCTTTACTAAACCCATTTTTCCATATGGGAATGTCAAACATATGGGAAATCAAATTTTTCCTCTATGTCAGCGGTGATCAAATAAATAACCTTGCTGAAGCCAAAACTATTAATGCAATTAAGTTGATATGTAAAATTAAATCACCTTAACTAATTAAATACATAAATAAAAAATAAAGAAAATCACACTTTTAATTATTTGAAAAATCTGCAAATGGTATGGCCACACACACATACACACACACCTTTTTTCTTAGTCTGTGTTTTTATTTGTTTGTGGTTATAGTTACTTGTTGTCTTTTGGTTTTGTCTTTTTAAATTCATAAGAGTTTTCATTCAAGCAATGTGTAAGATTTCAGGATACCAGTCCTGTTCTTGGCACTTGGGCTTATTTCTCTTTCAAGATTTTAAGAATTAATTGGGTCTATATAAGCTAGGGAAACCCCAGTGGTGTTCTGGTTAAGTGCAAACATCTGCTGACCAAAAGATCCACAGTTCAAACCCACCAGGCACTCCTGGGAAGCTCTATTGGGCAGCTCTACTCTGACCTATAGGGTCACTATGAGTCAGAATGGGCTGAATGGCAATGTTGTTCTTTTTTTTTTAATTTTTATTTTTATTTAATGTATACTCTAAAAATATAAATAGCCCTGGTGGTGCAGGGCTTGTCTGCAAACTGCAGTGGGTTCAGAGGTCTGAACTGACAAAGGATCTGGTTTTGATATTCATACATATGCTCTTTGAGGAGAAACAGCTCCAGCACTAGAGAACAGGGCCATCATCTGCAAAACCAAATTACCTGTATCATTCACAGTGAATCACTTAAGGTCGACATCTAGTTTCCATTCTGTGAGTAATGATTTCCCTGACAACAACCTAACCCATTTTTGTAGAGTTGATTCCAGCTCACAGCAACTCAGAGCAGAACTATCCCAAAGGGTTTCCGAAGAGTGCCTGGCGGATTCAAGCTTCTGACCTTTTAATTAGCAACCAAATGCTTAGTCACTGTACCGCTGGCATGCTAATTCCTGCCTAGGTTCCCTCAATTTAGAAATTCATATCGTATATGCAGAAATAACACATAATGCCCCAAATCTCAATGTATTAACCAATAAATGCCTCCTTCTTATTCATGGAAGCTTTACTACTGGTTGAGAAAGTGTCTAGAGGAGTTTCCAGATGATGACTCAGTGGTCCAGGATACTTTTATTTTGCAAATAAACCATCTCTACATTGGACTTTATAGTCATCAAAAATGAGGTAAGGACCTGAAAGGCCACAAAATGGCTTTTGAATACCGGAGTCAGAAAGATTTTAAACCACTTCTGCTCATGAGCCCTGAGTGCCACGTCTATATAAACGGTCTGCGACGCCTAGGGAAGGGTGTGTGTATTCAATCAGCAGTTTTCCAGCTCCTCCTACAGGCTTCTCAGAAGACTCAACGAGATGTTTAGGAAACGGTCCTATGGATGGTAGGCTAACACGGGACACACTGCAATGAAGTTCAGTCTAATACTTCAGAGGCAATTAAGGTAAAGTGTGGTAGTGAGAATCTTCAAATATATGCTTTCATTAAAAGTACAGAAATAATTTTAAGGAAGAAAGTTACTGAAACTATTTAATTCAGAGTTCTTCAACAATATTAGCTCGAGAAATAAAGAAGAGATCGAGGTTATTTTAGAAGATTCAGCATAAATTTGAAGTACATGATGTTTTCAAATACTTTACTAATTTATTAGATCAATAATTTTATGTTTCTAAGAGTTCATTTTCAAACTAGATTTAAATGTCTTTTTCATAAATTAAGGTTATTACTAAAGTCCAGCAAGAAATGGCTTGACTTTATCCAAAATATGTGTGTATATATGTGTATACACACACACACACACAATTAAAATATGACCTTTACTTTGGCAGGAAATAAAACTTACTCATTCAAAGAATATCCTCAGCATTTCTGATAAAGCCACATTCTGCTCTCACTTAACTGAAGCATGGTCTGCATGCCAAAGGAGGAAACTTTTGTCTTTCAACACTTCGTATTCACTGATAATCTGAGAACATATAATTTGACTTTCTAACGCCAGCCTACAACTCACTAGTGCAGAACTCATGTTCAGAAGGATTTTAAAGCAAATATTTTTAAAAAAGAAATGTTGAAGATGTAAGTGCATATGTTAAGAACTGTGTGTGTGTGTGTGTGCACATGAGAGAGAACACACACATGTGCACACACATATCTATAATTGTGCTCGAAGGAAGACAATGACAAGAGAGAGACCAGAGGTAAGAGAAGGAGGTTTGGTGTCAAACCTTTGTTGGGGGGACTCAAATAAGCTTCAGTGAAAGCATTCATTATTTTCTTCCGGAAGAAAGAAAAACATGCAAAGGCAAACTAGGAAGTCCTCAATTCATTGAATAATTATATTGTTCTAAATTTTGTTTCTCAGGTAAGCAGGTAGCTGAATTTTACAAGTGAAACCACGTGTAACGATTTTGTCATCAGCTCCTCACCTTAATACAAGTGACATCAATATGTACACTTTTTAAAAGGAAAGTGAAGTGCACTGGGGCCAGATCACGACATGCACAACTCAGCTATCCCAGGCAGGAGACAAGTGGGGCCACGCCTCCTCCAGTGAAGGCAATCAAGTGCTAAGACAGGCTTATGCTCGCGCTTCACCTTTTAGAAACCATATATCAAACACTAAATCTAAGATGCCCACTTTGGGAAATGCTGCAAAATTTGATTTGACAAGGTAGAGAGCAAAGAATTAAAAACACAGATGATTTCTGCGCCACAAAGTTGACAAAATTCAAGTAGCCAGAAGACAACAGAAGATTCTCCTGTAAAGAAAATTCTGCAAACAGAAGAAGCATTACTGTATAAGCAGTAGTTAAAGAGGACTCTATGGAATTTCTTTTTAACCTGGGAGGTGATTTTGACGCAGTTTCAACGAGTAGATGGCAGTCAACAAACAACTTTTCTATCATTTCTGAAACTAAGTGGAATGATATTTAAAGGTTACTCCGTACTTGTCAGGAGTCCGCAGTAGCCTAGTGGGTTAAGTGCTGCGTCTGCTAACCAAGTGGTTGCCAGCTCAGATCCACCAGGTGCTCCGTGGAAACTTCACAGGACTGTTCTACTCTGATCTCTAGGGTCACTGTGGGTCGGATCCGACTCAAACAGCCCTGGGTTGGGATTCCCCTCCCTCTTTGCTTCACCTTTCCCGGGGGAGCGGGAACCCTGGCGGTGGAGTGGTTAAGTGCCAAAAAGTCAGCAGTTCAGATCTTGGGAACTCCATGGGGTAGTTCTGCTCCGACCTGCAGGACTTCTGTGAGTGGCTTTAGCATCTTTGGGGAAGATGAGAAGGTAGCAGGATCTAGGTAAGCCTGTAGCACTCACTTTGAAACTTGAACTCTTCAGAGTTGAAAATTCCCCATAAATCTGATTAAAATGTGTAAGATAATGCAGAAAGCTGAAGATCATTGTGTAATTTTGCTAAACTTGTTGTTATTTACAGTAGCCATCTCCTGTTCCCTTCCCCTTGCACCTGAGTTAGTGAATACCAAGCTATCCGTGTCTGGTCTCAGTTGGGGCGGCTCCAGCGTCTTCTGCTCTGTGCAGGTGCGCTCAGCCGTGAACGACTGTGGGCAGGCTTGGTTTGAAAATTACAATTCAGTAAGGAAATCCACTAATAACCAGAATCACCTGCACTTAAAATGTTGTGGCTATTACTTTTGTTTTAGAAGGTACAGACTTGTACCTTGTTTGAATGTTAATACATAAATATAATCTATAAACAATTAAATCTAAAATGTATTTATTTTAACTAGAGTCCTTGGGTTGCACAAAGTACAGCACTAACTCTACTATTAGCCGGAAGGTTGATGGTTCAAATACATCCGGTGGCCCCTGAGAAGACAAGCCTGGCAATCTGCTTCTGAAGGGTCACAGCCTGGGGAACCTTGTGGAACAGTCCTCTGCACTCACGTGGTTGCTATGAATCAGAATCAATGGGCCAGCAAGTCATAACCACATCTGTTACCAGCTAGAGCCCTGAAAGGACCAAGTGTCATAAAAGACTACTGAACAAACATTTCAGGAGATAAGTTAATACCTTGAGTTCCACGAGACCTATTTAAGTCGGTCTTCTATTTGGAAACCCTGGTGGTGTAGTGGTTAAGTGCTAGATCTGCTAACTGAAAGATCAGCAGTTATTCACCAGGTACTCCTTGGAAACTCTGTGGAGCAGTTCTACTCTGTCCTATAGGTCACTCTGAGTCAGAATCGACTCAACATCAGTTTTTTTTTTTAATTTAAATTAATATCAACAGTGTAATGCCTATGCTATTTAAACAGTCAGTTTACCTGACTATATATGAATCAACAAAGAGCCTTAGTACAATGTCAAGTACATTCAAAATAATTTGGGAAGTCTAAAAATAGGTGTTAAAAGTTCTAATGATATAATTTGTCTTAGGTTTCCTTTTTTACACATCTTCACAGAAAAATGTCATGGTGTAGGATTCACACAGTAAATAAAGACATACTGTGGATCCACCCACAGCTGTTGAGTCGATTTTGACTCACAGTGGTCCTATAGGCATTCACAGTTCTTGCAAGGTGTGACTCAGTAAGTATCAAATGTTGCTGGTAACTGGGCACTTTATTCTAAAATTCTACCATCCACCATCAATGTATTTTCTCGTAGGACTGCTTGCTCACATACTTAGCTGAATAATGAGAGAAAACTATCTAAATAGAAAGCTTTTCTCAAATAATTATGGACAATTGGCTCAAGAAGGTATAAAATTCTGAAAATCCAGTAGTCTGTGTGAGTGAAAAATAATTAATTTTTGAAATATTTTTATTATGATTAAGTGAAAGTATTCAAACCAAACCAATCCCCCAGGCCCACCTGTCTGCAGTCCCGTCTGCTCTCCTCACCCTGTGACAGCACACTTCTGCTTTTCACTCTTTGTTTCTAATATCCTCTTGCCAAGCACTGGTCCCCTCCTCTCTACCCTCTTCTCTTACACCTAGAAAGAAACTGGTAGGACAGCTTCCTATATATGCATAAAACCATAAAACTGACACATCACATGCTCACACTGTTTCCCACAGTCCAGTCCACTGATGTCTGCAGAGTTGACCTCAGCACTAGTTTCAGGCCAGGGCCAGCAGCAAGTCTCACGGCCACGTTCCCAGGGGACCCTCCAGGCGGTTGGACCATCAGTGCCGGTCTTTTTTAGAAGATTCTTAAGCTGCACACTTCTTTTTCTCATGTTACCTCAGGGACTCTGTGTTGTATCCCCCACTGCAGCTGCCTTTGGTGGTGGCTGGGCACCAGTCTGGTTCTTCTGGTCTCACAGTGATGCAGTCTCTCATTTGTGTGAGTCCTCCTGCCTCCTGGGCTCATTCTTGTTTTTGTCTTTGATGTTCTTGGTTGCCGTCTGTTCCACATGGATTTGGATCATTTGGTATAACCTATATGTCAGCTTGCTGACTTTAAAACACCAGATGCCTATCACTAATGTGAGTTGCAGAAGACTCTCTTAGCTAAAGACTAGCTGTTCTAGTTGACCTCGATGTCCCCTGAAAACATGGTTCCCAGACCCCGATCCCTGCTACTCAATCCTTTGAAATATTGGGTTGAGTTTAGAAAACCTTTCGGTTTAAGGCGCAGTCCAGTTACGGTGACCCGCCCTCTACTGCTTGTTGTCACACCCTTCGTGTAACCAAAGTCCTAACGACTATCTAATCTATGAACATTCCTCTCCCTTCCTCCTCACCCTTCTAACAAAGTCGTTTCTTCTGTACGTAAGTCCATTTTTAAGTCCTTATAGCAGATGTCTCGTACAATACTTGTCCTTTGGCAACTGACTAATTTCACTCAACATAGTGTGTTCTAGTTGAAACCAGGTTATGAGATGCTCCCTAAAGTCATCCTTGTTCTTTATTGCTCATTCATAGTGTTCCGTTATGTACACACACCATAGTTTATTTATCCATTCTTCTGCTGATGTGTACCTAGGCTAATTCCATCTTTTTGCTATTACAGACAGTGCTGCAATAAACATTGAGGTGCATGTATCTGTTCTTGTGGCTGCTTTTATTTCTGTAGGATATTTAGTGGGACATAATTAATTTTGAATATATTATTTGTGATACATTATCTCTGAAGTGATTTAGTAGTCCTTCAGATTTCCACAAGACTTTTTATTTATTTAGGACATGCCAAGTTTTGTATATGTCTATTTTAACCCACAACAGCCAGTCCTTTGCCATGAAGTCAATTTTGACTCACAGCAACCCTAAAGGGCAGACTAGAACTGCCCCATAGATTTCCAAGGGATATCTGGTGGATTTGAATTGCTAATTTTTCAGTTGGCAGCCACAGCTCTTAACCACTGTGTTTTTCTGTATCTATTCTGAATCAGGAAATGATTCAACACATTAAAAAAGAAAACTGCATTTAAGGAAATCCAAATACATGAAAATTGTTTTGTTTGTCCCCTTGTGATATAGTGGTTAAATCCTACAACTGCTAACCAAAAAGTGGGCAGTTCCAACCCACCAGGCACTTCTTGGAGACCCTGAGGCAGTTCTATTCTGTCCTGCAAGTTCACTATGAGTCAGAACCAACTAGGCAGCACTGGGTTTGTTTTTCTTTGGTATCACTGAACCACTGAATTTCCAAATTAATTTCCATAGTAGGAACCAATCATAGAGGGAGATTCTCATGTATCAGTTGAGGGAAAAAGTAACATGAGCACACCACCCCCATCACCTAAAAAAAAATAAAAAGAGAGAAAGAAAACGTTTTAAGCAAACCCCACTCCCACATGGACCTAGCGATAGAGCAAAAGGAAGTGAGAAGAGAGAGAGACCTAGAGTGAGATCGAGAGATTTAATGCATAAGACAATATGCTGTTTGGGCATACTTTTCATATTCTCGCACTAAATTAACTTTCCTATTGAAGTACATTAGTTTTCTTTTTCTTTTTTTCTGTTTTATGACTTATAAACTCAAGTGACTATGAGGAGAAAGAAATCTTAGCCGAACCCAGGAGAACTCTAAGTGACAATGTTGGGCTGTTTCTCTCGCAGTCACTGGCTTCCGTGCATTTTTTGGTGGAATCTTTACAAATTACCATCGCATTAAGAAACATCCTTAGACAGCACGTAACCCTGGTAGCATAGCTTTGTGAACCCAATAATTCATGCTTTACCTTGAGTATAATATTAAATACAAAGATAAATTAAATAGAACAAGAAAACCATTTTGGCAGAGATATTTGGGTGAGAAATATAAGTTTCTTCTTTGCTGTTTTAGAAATTCCCGATTCCACCCCATTGTATCATTTTACCTTCTAAAGGAACAATCACAGACGTCATGTCTGCCTTAAAACAAAATACAGCTTTCTGTTTTGCTTCTGCCATCAGGTGTGAACAATCGTTGCTAAAGTAACACACCGTAAGTGATACTGGTGACACACACACTACTTCAACTTAAAAAATCATACGGCAAACTACAGTGTCATCTGAGACTTCTGCTGTTATCATTGCTGGCATTCTGTAAATCTGGTGATAGGGAACAGTGATACATAAGTGCATCTTCCTGGCAAGCCTGGGAGGAAATGGGTGTATAGAATAGTTCATGAGGCACACAAGTATTAAGACATTGGAAATCACAGACATTTGAAAGTGGTGAAGAAAGGAAAGTTGTCTACTGTGGGTTAATATGAGAGTGCTAGGGCTGAATACCTGCAGTGCCTGTTGGCAGGGGACGCAGAGATCTGCTCAGCTCTCTGGACACAATCAGCCTCAGCCGTATCTGACATCAAGGAGCATACAGTCTGAGGATTTAGAGCTCAGGAGCAAAACTCACACCCGTAAGAGGAATAAATAACTTTGAAACAGAATCCTATGATCTGGAGCCACTGAGGCAAAAGAGAAAGCAGCTGAAAACATCGGTGTGAGGCTGGAGCAAAGGGCAGGGACAGAACAGGAAAGTCACCTGGTGTTTATATAGAGTAACAAGAACAGGAGCCAAGGTCAAGGTACTTGGAAAAATGACAAAGCAGTCACAATGACAAGACTGTATGTCGTGGCATTAGAGAAACCTACCTAAGAGAATATTGGTCATAAATTTGAGAAAAAAAAAAAAGCAATACTAAATTGGATACATAGCTAAGCCAAGTGCTGTCAAGTCGGATCGTACTAGATATATATGCTAGACCAGAAGACTATATACATATATGTATAAATACATACATATAGCCAGAACTATGTATAATCTTCTGACCTAGTATATACATATATACACTATATAGTACACTCTCTCTCACTGTCTCTCTGTCTCTGGCCAATTTCACAACAAGGTAGGAGCGATGTATTTTTCTTATCCAAGTTGCACAAACATGGCCCATACTGCCTCGGCTACTCCTTGTCAACTTGATGAAATTGGTAATGTTGGACTCTAACTTCGTGCTACCCGTTCCCTGAAGGGGAAGGATGATGTTTTTGACTCAGTTCTGCACTTGTCTTGTCATCAATACCAATTTATGCAGCACGCTTCCCAGACAGCAGAACACGCGAGCCAGCTACTGTGCTGACTCGACTGCTAGCATTTATTTATTTATTTGGCGGAGACGTGGTTCAGGACATTCATCTTCTTCAGGTCAGTGCAGACCATTGTGCTGACTTTTTGAAAGCATGTATATTGTTTATGGTGCCTTGCAGATGTGTATTTAAGTATAGGAGGGAACACACAAAGATAAGTTGTCTTCACCAGTATTCTGTGATTCAAATTTCAGAGCCTGCGAATACACTTGCATGGCACACAGTCACACTCATTTTTCTTTGTTTGCTTTTGTGTTACAGTGATGGAGTTGGATGGTTATGAGAGAGACCTTCTGGCCTGGGCAAACTAACACATTTACTATTTGACCTGTTGCAGAGTTTTCCCTGCCCTGCTGTAAGGTAAGTACCAATGCTTCTATTTTATAACAGGAAACTAAAGCTCGAAGATACCAAGTGACCAGTCCAGTGTTGCGCAACGAATAAGTGACCATGAAAGGTGGAGACCGGCGCAGCAAGAGCATAAACTGTGCATATGTAATTTGTATTAAATTACTAAATATAGATTTTAGTCTGCTCCTCCTTTTGTTTGAAGCATTTGTGAATCATTCTGACTTTTATATGTATTTTAAGATTATTGGAGTGATTTAGAAAACACAAAAATATTTATACTACTAACTGTGAAAAACTGATCCTAATTTGATGTTGCAAGGGGTAAAATTTCTATTTAGACAAAATCTAATTTGTGTGTGCGAATGTGTGTGTGTGTGTGTGTGTGTGTAAAACTACTATAGATTTGGGTGGGTTTATCTATTTTCATGTTTGTTTAGTTGGAATACTATTTTACTAGGTTCATTAAGACTGACAATCCCTAATTGTGATGGACAGACTCTTAAAAAAATTATTCTGTTGCTAGAGAACAACTTAAACCAATGTAATTATCTGTGTGTGTACACGTAGACACACACAACATAGCTGAACAGTGATTAGTAACTTATGGTAACCTCAAAAGCTGTGGCAGCTAACCAGTAATAAAGGCTGGAAGTTCAAATCCATCAGATACTCCTTGGAAACCCTATAGGATAGTTTTACTCTGTCCTATGCTTGACAGCCCTCGGCTTGGCATAGAATTGGTACGAGTCAGAGTTGACTCAGCAACAGGGGATTTGGTTTGTGTGTGTATACAACATATAAAAAACATGTATACACATTTTGCACGTCTATGCACGTACACATATATGCGTGTATATACACTGATTCACTGAGTTTTGTATATACATATAATTATGTGTGCATATATATAATATTGTATATATGTGTATGATTATATATAATCCAGTGTATCAGTATATTTATCTGTATATTAGTATATATATCAGAATTTATGTATGTATATGTACCTACATACATACATTTCTATATATCAGTATATATGTACATATTCGTATATTATGTACTTATAAATGTCAGTATACATACACACACATACGTATGTACTGATACATATGTGGACTGCCAATTAAATTCACCGAACTCATCCCAGAAAAAGGGCTACAGACCTCATTGCTCAATGTCACTACAGTGACCCTAGAAGTACCCTTTTGGGAGGTTATTCACCAATCCCAGTGTCTAGTCCACCCCTCAAAGCAATCTTGGGACTCTTCTTCTGGAATGGTCAACAGAGCTGTTGTTGTATTACACATGGTGTCCTGAGTGTCATCAAAATCTCTTCCTTTCAATATTTCTTTTATCTTTTGTTAAAGAAAAGAGTCACTGGAGGCCAGATCGGGTGAGGAGGGAGAATGTTCCAATACAGTTCTTTGTTTATTGACTAAATACTGCCTCACAGATAATTATGCAACTAAGTTTGAAAACTTGCCACCTTGCCATCATGCACAATAGCCACTTGAAAATGAGTTTCAAAATTGCACTGATGTGTAGACTAGGTGCTGAATTTGGCACATAGCTAAACACACATATATGTGTGGATAGATAGAGAGAGAGAGAGAGAGAGAGAGAGACAGAGATCTGTTTTGTTCCAAAGTGGCACAGTTACACGCATGGCTGTTGACAGTCTGGATGTTTGACTCAAGCCAGGCTGCAAAGGAGAAAGCCATGGTGATCTGCTCTATGAAGATGACATCCCAGAAAAACCTTAGAGGGAAGTTCTCTGTCATACACAGTTGCTAGGAGCTGAAATTGACTCACTGGCAACCCAGACGACACCGTACTGGGTGAAAATAGACCAGCTAAAATGGTGAAGTTCCATCCTTTACATCCAAGGCAAACTGTGACACTGGATTCTTTAGGTATTTACTCCCACTTAATAGCTTTTGCAAAATACCCTATGCCTTTACGTTGCTTTTTTTTCGAAGAGACACAACTTAATAAGAGAATAAATTAAAAACAGTTTTCTCAGAGATAAATTAATAATTGTAGAAGAGATCAAGTATTTGTAAGAGTTGTTAACGATGATAAATTGGTGAGAAAATAAATATAAGAATTTCATGCCAAGGACTGTAGCAATAAACAATGAAAGCAAGTGAGAGTGGAAGTGGGCAGGTGACTGTTCTAGGATTTCTGTGTCATTCACGATAGTTTCTCCTGGCCTCTAGTGCGGTATATACCTCCCTTTGCAATGAAACAAAAAGTGTTCTGCATCCCGCATCCCAAAGGTAAGTAAAATGGCAATTTCATTGCAATAGAAGCTATTTAGGTAAGAAAGATAGATTCCTTTCATGAGAAATCGATTCCTTAAACTCACTTTGTATGGATTTCTCTCATCTTACCAGTGAAATGTGAGATTCAGAGAGAAACACAAAATGACATAGGTTTCTGTCAGGTCATTCCTGGAAAGCTTTGCAGCTATTAGTAGGGTCCTCTCAGAGCTGATTGAGTAACTCTGCAGTGCAGAAGAAGAACAAAGCGAATGCAGGTCATCGAGGTGATGAAACAACATCAGCCGTTCCCTCTGTGCAAGGTATTTACTCCTCCTTGGCTTCTGTCAGGAGAGGCTGCATCCTTTGGGTTTGAAGATATTTACTGACCTTTTTTGGTACCTTTTGGAGTGCACCTGAGAATTACATTATGCAAAGCCAAGGATTTCTGAAAGGTCCTGGAGTTTATATTTTACCCTGCTACAGGCTTTCCAAAGTTTTCTATCCTTCCTCTATCTGTAAATCTACCTTTTCCCTCTTCCCACTTTGATCTTTTCGTATCCTCTTACTATAAAATGTACATGATATGCTGTGTTTTTCTACCCACTGACCTTTTCATTTTTCCTCTCTCTTTTCTGATTTAGATGTCACTGACTCAGCTGTTTTCCTTCCCTGGCCACTCAAGCTTTAGCATTCTGGTAGAAACTCTAATCCTGGTCCAGTTGCAGCTTTTCTCATTTTTAATTTCCTGTTACGTGGTTTTCTTTCTTGTAAGTTCCTGACCAGCACTAAAAACTCTGCCCCTATATTAGTCATCCAGTGCTGCTTAACAAGTATAGTGCAATCAGATGGCTTTAAAAAGAGAAATTTTATTTTGTCACAGTCCAGTAGGCTAAAAGTCCAAACTCAGGATGTCATCTCCAGGGGAGGGCTTTCTTTGTCCTTGTCATCAATCTTCCCCTGGACCAGAAGCTTCTGAGGCACAGGGACCCCGTCCTTTCCAAAGGCCCTGCTCAGCTTTCCGCATGGCTTCTAGTGGTACGACGTCCCCAACTCTTTCTGCTAGCTTCTTTCCTGTAGATCTCAAGAGATGGCTTCAAGGTGCAAAACAGTCTTGTACAATGAGTGCTGCCTCACCAACCCAACTGCCCCCATTCTCTCTCATCAACATCACAGAGACAGGATTTACAATGTGGAGGAACATCAGGTAATACCAGGAATCACGACCTAGCCAAACTGCCACACGTGTGTTCTGGAGAACCTAACTCCATCAGTGACAGTCCCTGAGTCAACTCTGACTCACAGCAACCCGATGGGACAGAGTAGAACTATCTCTGTCGTTTCCAAAGAGCAGCTGGTGGAATTGATCTGTTTACCTTTCAGAGAGAAGCTTCAGCTTTTAACTATTGAGGTTAGGTGGGTTCCTGTAAAAGAAACAAGCACACAAGATAAAAAGAAACCCAAGTGGTGTAGTGGCTCCCACAGTATGCACAAATATTCAGTAAGGAAATTAATGAGAATTGCTTTCTGTATTTAATTGCATAAATCATATGAATCAATAAACTTGTTATTTGTGATAAATTGAGTGGTCACTAATCTCCAAGATGTCTTCAGTGAACCTTGGCTTTTGGTATTCACATCCTGTGTATTTCCTTTGCATTTAATGGTAGAACTGGTTGGTGTGACCAGACAAATTTTCCAGAAATGATGGGATGTTGCTTTGAGATTAGGTTACAAATGGCGGTAGCTCTCATCTGGCTTCAGAGAGATCATGTGCTGTGATGCTGTGAGCAATTTATGGAAAAGCCTGTGTGGCAGAAACGGAAGTCGCCTGCAAGCAACCGCAGGAGTCCCCTGGAGTGAATTCTCAAAACCCAGTCGAGTCTTCAAAGATGATAGCAGCCCTGGTCAAAAGTTCATTTACAGCCTCAGAAGAGGCTCTGAGCTAGAACCACTGAGCTCAGCTTTCTCACACTCCTCAGCTTCAGATGCTTGTGAGATGTTCATTGTTTCACACTGCTGAATCTTAAGCTAATACAAGTGGCCTAATTTGCAATTAAAACAAAAAACTAAATTAGAAATCAAGAAGTTTATGTGCCTAGTAAACATCATTTTTAAGCAATGAGGATTATTTCTTCAACTGACATTTGATGTGGATTTAGAGGTGTCAGACAACCATGAAAGAGTCCAAACTATGAAATTCTAGGAATTATAAAAACGTGTCTGACAAAGTGTCCCAAAATTTAAGACTAAATTCTTTCCCTGGCCTCCTGTATCTGTGATGTGAAGACCCAGGCGAAAGAAGCAATGATACCTCAGTCGATCAACCACTCTGGATGCTCCAGCTGATAACACCACGTAACCCCATTCCCACCTTCTCCGTGTGAAGAGGAAGATTTCATTGTACACTGAACTGAGCAAAGAGAATTGTGTTGGAGATTTTTATATTCAAAATTGTGCTGAATGTTTTATTTCATACTTTTATTCTTGTCATGTTCGCTTTTCCAACTTCTTCTTGCAAACAGGCATTTCCAACAAAAGAAATTATCCTGTCTTGCTAAATCTCCTATTTTGTGTGCAGGCTTTTCATTCTTTAGTCCTGTTTTCAGAAGTCTATCTCTCTAGTCATTGATTTCAGCTGGAGGGTAAAGCCGTTAGTGGAAGCCAAACAAAAACAGTTCATCTGCCTCCACATCCTGCCGGGCCTCCTGTGAGGAACCATCGAGACTTCCCGCTGCGTGCCCAGGACAAGCACCCTTGAGGGTGAGAGGAAGGGGAAGACAGTATGTGGAGGGCCTCTGTGCAAATGAGAGATTGTTGTGAAGAGATCGGTGTTCTAAATGATTAGACAGCCCGCTCTGGGAAGACAAAACCAATCAACCAGATCAGGGACAATAAAAACAGAATGACCTAGAACACGGGAGTAAAAGGACCCTGTAAGTGAATGGACACAAAGATTGGATTGGTTCACTTAACATAAATTTTCTTTTCATGTCAAGCTGTTTCCCTCAAGCTTTACCATGTTTTAAAAAAGTCTGTAAACTGCCTGGCCTAATTAGGACGACTGTGCAAACAATGAAGGGCCACAGTTGTTCCTTTGTAGGACAGTCTTCTACAGACGATCCTAAATAAAGAGAATGATCTGGCCTCTTAGAGAGCAACGTTCTGTTATACAAAGCTTCTGGGGAAATCCTATGCTAAACATGGTGAGCAGCACATTAGAACCATATATGTCAATTGATCACCCGTGTGTTATAACCAGGGTGTTGTTATGAGGATTTCCACACAACTGCACCTTTCTTTGATGACTAAGGCTGGACTTACCAAAGCCATGCTGTTTCCAACTGCCTCATATACGTGAGACAGCTGGACAAAGAAAAGGGAAAATACGAATTGATGTATTTAAATTCTGGTGGTTGGCAAAGAATATTGAATATACTGAGAACTGCCAGAAGAATCAACATAGCAATTTTAGAAGAAATATAATCAAAACGTTCCCTAGGAGCAAGAATGGCAAGACTTTGAATTCTCATCAGGAAAGATCAATCGCTAGAAAAGAAAACCATGTTTCATAAAGCAGAAGGTCAGCAACAATGAAGGAAACCGTCCATGAAACGGACCAGCACCCTAACCCACAACAGGTTCAGACACACCAGTGATCCCAGAGACGGCACATAGGTCACCAAGAATGAGAGCCAGGCAGATGTTAACTAACCGTGACAACTGTTAAGTGAAACCGGGTGGCTTTTCCTAACTGTTGCCTGAGGGAAACACCTATTAGCGACTCTGAATAGTCCACAACGATCTCAAATTTCTGGAAATCCGAAGGTTGGAAATGAAATTGTTGCCATGTAAGCTGTCACTGCCGTAGAGCTTTCTAAAACACACACAAACAAAAAGTTCAAACATTATCACATTTCAGGTTCTTATTCACCGGGGTATATTTTGCCTAATGACTTTTCGGCAAGTTCTTCGAATCCACTCACCCCTTTGCCTTTAGAAGAAGGATCTACACCATCTCTATAATATGCCACATTCTGTGCCTGCTAGGAGCCTTCATGGTCACATGCTGTATATGTGACTAGCCGTATAATATTTTCTAGTTCAGCTATGGCTTTCACCTTTAGTTGAGAAATGAGAAACTAAGATTGGAGACTTTGATGCAGACTTCCCCAGCCACATGTTTTCTGGATACAAGCCCAGATGGAAGTACACTCATCCCCTGTTTCAGAGTCACATGGTATACTCAAAGCTAAAGTCTCCTTTAGACAGCCTGTGATATCTCATAGCTAGCTACCTCATTCTTCTTTAAGTTGACTCCATACAACAAACAGCATCATTTTAGAGTAGCTATATTCAGAAGCACTTGAAAATGTTTTAGCAAATATGAATATAAAATGTATGTGTATCTGCATCCTAGTAAAATGTAAGAGGTATCTTTACTTCATCATGTTCAAGAGCCCAGAGTGTTTGTATGTGCAGATCTCTGTAGGCAGTGCCTAATGGTACCAATGATACTAAGATACTTATTTTTGTCTCATGAGGATTCTGTTTACTCCTTTATTCTGTGCTTGAAAATATTGTTTAATGGAGCTTTTGGTTGATGACCTACAGGAATTAATTCATATTTACTATCCAAAGCTCAAGAAACCCTGGTGGTGTAGTAGTTAAGGGTTTGTCTATGAACCAAAAAGTCACCAGTTCAGATCTGCCTGGTGCTCCTTGGAAACTCAATGGGGCAGTTCCATTCTGTCCTATAGGGTTGCTATGAATCAGCATCAGTTGGACAGCCCTGTTTTTTTCTTTTTTTTTCTCCCCAAAGCCCAAAGAGAAGAATAAAGATTTTTGAACTGTTCCTTAAGGTCAAGGACAGATTATTCAAGAAACAAGTAAGCGCAGTGCTAATCGTGTTCATCAGATCGTTTGTGGTGAACAATTTCACGTGGGTTTCACCACATTAGAGACAAGGAAGCACAGGTAAGCTTGTTCCCACCTTCTCTGCTATGTCGTTGCTTCTGTCAGGGACTGTAAATTCAAAAAGAGGCTGTGATTCTGTAGGAAGGTGATGTTGGGTTAACAGAGAGACAGATATTAGCCACACCTAGAAGCAGAATCTTTGACACAGTGAAAAATCTGAAATTGTTCACTAGGGATGGTTTGCTAAGTAAGCAGGTAATCACTGCTCTTACCTTGCCTGTTGGACTAGGTGCATCTGCTGGGCCGAGAGCATGAGTGCTTTGTCCAAGCTGTTTTTCATGTGTATCAGTGCTTTGTAATGGGTTTATTATGAGGAAAATTAATTAGAAAGGAGGACTTATTGAATTTCACAAAAACATAGGTATAATTGACTGTATGAGTCACTTGGTATAAATCCAACTTTATTAATAAGCCAGCAGTATTCAATTGTTCAGGTGATCCAGAGGTCAATATCCTTTCCTAAAGGCTGCTAAGCTACAATTAGCCTTTGCTGTCCTTATCCGGATTCCTTAAGGCTATAGCACACTAAGAATTTGATTTTCTTTGTGTTCATTATTTGTGAAATGTGGAAAGTACTGAAGAGATTTTCAGAGGAAGAAAAACAGCTGGGATTCTTTTGGGTGCCAAGGAATATGCTATAATGTCCAATTATATAATTATGTTCCATTTTTCTTTAATTATTTTATTCTCACATGGGTTGCCAAAAGGGGAAACAAGTCTGATATCTGAAAGCGGAGTTAAAAAAAAAAGTCCCACATGTAAAAAGGCAGTTTACAGACATACGCTTATCTTAGAAACCTACGAGTTGAGTAATACTGCTATTCACACGTTACAGAAAAGAAATTGACATTCAAGAGGCTATATAAGTAACCAAAGTCATTTCCTTTAAAAGTGTCAAAGCTGAAACAAAACATACCACCACCTTCCACTGCCACTGGGTCAATTCTGACTCAGAGCAAACCTGTAGAAAGGGTAGAACTACCCCCAGAGAGTTTCCAGGGAGCACCTGGAGATTTGAACTGCTGAATTTCTGGTTACCAGCTGTAGCACTAAACCACTGCGCCACTAGCATTTCCAAAGGAAACATTAGTGGTCCTGAATCCCACCTCCTTTAAGCGCTAGTGTTTGCATCAGCCACTGATTAATTGGCTGTAATTGTCTATGACAAATATAAAAACAACATTAATGGAGTTAGCTGTTTGTTTCTCAGTAATATAAGCACTACCTGCATTTGAGATCTCAACTAAAATTTATGTTGTCCTTGTTATACTGTGCTTTGTCAGAGTGTTGATCTATTTAAAAATAGAGTGGTACATTGTATAGAAACCAAAATCAGACCCATCGCTAGGGAGTTTATTTCAACTCACAGTGACCCTAGCAGGCAGAGTAGAACTGTCCCATAGGGTGTGCAAGGATTGCCTGGTGGATTCAAACTGCAACCTTTTGGTTAACAGACATAGCTCTTAACCACCTCACCACTGGGGCTGGTATATTGTTTACAAAGTTGGAAGAGGATGAGAAACAAATTTTTCTGTCAGTTTGTTTTGTCAAAGAACAGCTTGGTCTGGGTTGCAAACTACAGAGGGAACTTGTATGGCTCACCACACTGGGGAGGAATTTAGGGCAATCATGTTTTCCAAGGCAAGATCTAAGGACTTTCTACCTCAATGAATTTGCTGTGAAAGAACAAGACTGGACACCCTGGTCTCATGGTGGTTCAGTGCTACATCTGGTAACCAAAAGGTCGGCCGTTCCAATCCACCAGGTGCTCCTTGGAAGCCCTATGGGGTAGTTCTATTCTGTCCTATGGGGTGATTCCGGGTCAGATTCAACTCGATGGCTATGGGCTGTTGTTGTTTGTTTTTGTACAAACTACTCAACACTCGAAGGAAACATCCCTCAAGGACTTACAAGGAGAAATCTCAGTAAAAGAAAAGGAATAAGAGAAGGGAAAGAATGTGAGTTTAGGGAAAGAGGAAGAGGAGGAGAAGGAAAAGGGATAGAATGAGGCTTGATGTAGACGTCAAACCACTGTCACCGAGATTCATTTGTCCACGTGCATCTATTTCCTTGCAAACAGCTGTCAGAGATGGACCAGCCATGGAATAAACATAGCAGCTTCATAGAGAAAGCACTCGAAGCTATTGAGCTAGCCAACGGCTGTAGTAAGCATTCTGAGCTTCGATTGTGTCTTCACCAGATTTTGTTTGCTTAGAAATGGAACTTAGCTAGTGTTCGCTGCTCAGCAAATACCTAAGACAGAGACAGGCCAGCTCCAGGGTCACTGAAGTCCACACTGAGAAGACTTCTTCTGACATGACACGAGGTAGGCTTCTCTTTCTTCATTGTTTTTTTCAGCGTACTACGTGTATTTTTCTTTTTATTTTCCAGGAAGATCATTCTATCTTTGCTTCCTGTGCTGAGTCTGCTAGGAATAACTACTGACCAATCGTGGTTTCCTCTTACAAAAGGCATACAGGGCAAAAATCTGTCCTGTTAAACTGAGGAAAGAGCAATAAGTTATTTCAAGGATCAGGTTCACATCAAGGTGAATTAATTTTTACTAATGGCTGGTGGGGGAGGATGTCATTCAGACTGCCCACCTCCCCTGATCACTAGGTTCATGAATCTAGGAATTTCTGCTTCTGAAGCCACAGTCTTCAGTGTAGTCATGCAGATAAAGCACACCAAGCTGTGGTTAGATGTGAGGTTACACAAAGCATTTCTTATGGAGCAGGAGTGAGGTACTCTGACTGCCAACCGAAAGGCTGGCGATTTGAATCTGTCTGCCAGACTCTCCTTGAAAACCCTGTTGGGCAGTTCTGCACCATCCTGTAGGGTTTCCATGAGGCAGAATTGCAGTTTGGGACTGCAGGAAACGTGGTCCTGTCAGTAACGTAAGAAGTAACGGTAAAATGATAACGGCCTGCTCACTCTGCTGCTACCATGCCGTTAAATGATACCCTGATCTGTGGGTTTCCATAGTTGGGATAAAATTTTATGGTTATACCATCCTTTGTTTTATTTTCCACCTGCATTTTTGAGAAATTATAGGTCACTTATAATTGGAAACAATAAGAGATTTAAAAAATGAGTTTGATCTGTCAAATCCAAAACTTAATGTAATCTCCCCTTTGTTGATATCCAAAATTGAAAAATCACAAAAAAATTTTTAAAAAATTTGAAAAAGTTATGTAAAATACAAATATAAAATATATTCATCTATTTATCTAGTTTCTTTCTGTGTGTGTGTGTGTATGCATATGTATGCATATGTGTATAAAACCCACATGCCATTGAGTCAATTCTGACTCATAGTGACCCTATGGGGGAATAGAACTGCCCCACAGAGTTTCCAAGGAGCACCTGGTGGATTTGAACTGCTGAACTTTTTGTTGGCTGCCACAGCTCTTAGCCACTATAGTGCTAAGGTGACCTCTCTCTCTCTCATTCTCTCTGTCTCTGTCTCTCTCTCTCTCTGGAGCCCCACTCTGGAGTCCAGTGGTTAAGAGCTCAGTACCAACCGAAAGATCAGCCATTTGAATCTACAGGCTGGTCCCTAGAAACCCTGGGAGGTAGATCTGTTCTGTCCTATGGGGTGGGTACGACTCAGAAGTGATTCGATGATGGATATGGTGTGTGTGGGTGTATGTGTATCTTTAGGGAAACAATATTTTTATTATACATGTACATACGCACATATATATACATACATGCATACTTCTCTCTATGTATGAAAACCCTGATGGTGTAGTAGTTAAATGCTACATCTGCCAACCAAAAGGTCAGCAGTTCATATCCACCAGGCAATCCTTGGAAACTCTATAGAGCAGTTCTACTCTGACCTGTTAGGGCTGCTATGAGTCAAAATTGACTCAACCGTAGTAGATTTGTTTACATAAACATACCCTTCACCTGTCTGTCAGTTTACCACTGGTATATCAAATATTAGCAGGGCTACTCATGGTACATGTTTTTCAGTGGCACTTCCAGACTAAGACCAGGAAGAAAGGCCTGGTGATCTACTTCCAAAAACTATTCAATGAAAACAGCAAAACAGAACATTGCCCAATTTGCTCCTTTTGGACACATTATCAGAAAGGATTGTTCCCTGGGGACTGACATCATGTTTGGTGAAGAAGAGAGCCCGCAAGGGCAAAGGAGACTCTCAGCAAGACAGAGACAGGTCCATACCATAGGTGCAGTGATGAACTCAGATATGTCGGTGACTGTCAAGCGTGGCAGGATGAGCAAGGCGTGGAAATCAACCGACAGCAGCTGTCCCCCTCTCCTACTCTCTGGAGTCCTGCTGGCTCAGTAGCTAAAAGATTGTCTATTATCCAAAAGATCAGCAGTGTGAACCCACACACCACTCCTTGGAAACCTTATGCAACAGTTCTACTCCGTCTCACAGTCTTAATGAGTCAGAGGCAATAGCTTTGGTTTTGAGGTGTGCACATGTGTATTTCTAAAATCAAGAGGTGGCTTTCATGAAGAAGAGAATTTACACACTTTTGGTTATTAGGAACTAGTACTCATAAAAGGTCAAGTTCACAGGAAATTCAGATCTTCCAGTGTTGTGACTTGTTTGTGATAAAGTCAAGACATGCAAAAGGTATTTCAGCAGCTGGTCTACAGGCTAGGGCACTTTGCCCAGTCCAAGGTGATTATTTTTAGACTGATAACTTTGTCTGTTATTTGCTTTCACAAGTTCTCCTTTCTGAAAATAGTTTTCATTTGCTTTCTGTTAACCACAAGAGATTCAGCATTCAGAGACATTCATTACATTAAAATATGTTAGAAATATTTCTCCCAGTTATAGATTTTTGTTCTCCTGTTAAGGAACACCAAAAAAAGAAAAAAGAGAGAGAGAGAAAAAAAATGGATTCAATGTTCCAGTTGTCAAATCATTAAATATATCAAAATTTAAATCACAAATATAGTGACTTTTTCTTTCATCGGATCTGACTCGATGGCATTTGGCTTGGCTTTTCCAAAATTTTTCTTTTTCTAATTTTTAGCCTGTCTTGCACTTCTATTATCTTGTTATTCTTGAAAATATAATCTTCTAAAGAATAAAATACGTTGTGACAGAGTAATGACAGCTGCCAAATGCCACAAGTCTTAGGTGAAGACAACTCATGACAACATTTTTTTCACTAGGTAATCAGTCACAAAGCAAATCAATCATTCCTTCTTGGTTGCTAACTGAAAGGTGGGCAGTTCAAATTCACTAGCAGCTCCACAGAAAATCTAAGGGGTGGTTCTTCTCTGTCCTATAGGGTCGCTATAAGTTGGAATTGACTCAACAGCAACCGATTTGTGCACCTGGTGAGGAGCTATGGGAGGGAGTATGTTCATCTGTAAACAAGAGAAATCCAAAAAACCCAGCTCATTGGCATCCTGCCTACTCAGAGTGACCTTACAATACAGAGTAAAACCGTCCCTCACAGGGTTTCCAGGGAGTGAGTGGCAGACTTGAAGTACTAACTTTCCGGTGGGCATCTGAGCCAGGTCTCTGCAGACAAGACCAGCTAAATAGCAGCAGCCAATTTACTTCTACAGAAAGAGATCTAGACTCTTGAGGGCATCAGAAGCCTTCAGATGGCTTCTGGTAAAACTTACCGGAAAAGGACTACAAATTGAAATCCTAAATTTAGGCTGACTTTGGAAAATGACAGGAAAAAGACTGCAAGAACAATGACTACCAATGGACCAGTCAAATCACCTACTATGAATTTTGAAAACTCTGTATCAGTCGTCTCCCAAATCCAGCACGTTCTGTTTCCTGGCTGGCACTGGCCAAGGTGAGGGGCTTCCATCACTCATTACGGTCTTAATAATGTCAAATGGGTCAGAGAGTTTTGTGTGTCCCTTCTCAGAGAGATGGACATTTCTCCTTTCAAACACATTTATGTCAAATGCCGCAGGGCTTCTCAGTTCGCTCCTTATCATTCCTCATTCATCCCCACAGTTAGCAAAGAGGAATTTTCTACACTAATGGAAACAAACAAACAAAAATCTCTTTACAGAGTTGCTTAGGATCCTCTGAAATTATCAAACTCCCAGTGGTGTATGCAGTGGTTGTGTGTATGATCCGTGACAGTGGCACATATATATCATAAAATGCCTGATGGGAGAGTGTGACCGAGAAAACAACTGTTAATGACTCATCCTGATCTACTGTGCATCCTTTAATTTCACAAATGCCTTATAAATCTGAAACTGGAGAGAAAGCTGTTGAAGGTTTCTGAAAATTCTCAATAAACAAGATTATGAAGAAGTCTACTACTGTTAATGTTCTTGAGTTTCTTTCGAAACGTATTTGAAGGTTCTTTAAAAATATAATTTGCAAGTTAGACCTTTGAAAAAAATAACCACCACAAGTATGAGAATCACAAAAAAAAAAGTAAAAAACAAACACATTGCAATTCAATGAAAAAAGAATTCAAACAGTAAAATGAGTAAGTAATCAAACTGGCTACATCGCTCAAATCACCTGACATTTGTCACTAGTTCCCGATGTTGTTTTTATTATAATAAACTATTATTTCTTGAGCATTGTATGCGTTACTCGGTGGTCTGCATAACCTTAGGGATGTTACTATCACCAACTGACTGTCAAGGAAGCCGAAACTGGTAAAAGTTACATTCCAAGTTGGGAACAGGGAAAGGATATGAGTTCAGAGCTTCAGTTGGAAAGACTCTCACTTCAATAACAATTCTCTTTTTCTTTGCTTATTACATTCGTCTCCAGAACTGATATTTATGACCTGTGCTAGAACCCGTGTTACAGCAGATTGGGGAAAAAATGCAGCTACTGGCGTACTGACATGTAGACAGAGAAAAGACATGCACGTGCAGCCCAGAAAGATGGTAGTAGGTTTTGCAGTTCAGCTAAAGGTTTATAACATCTAGAAAATGGTTTCCAGAAGCCATTCGCAGTGATCTGAACATATGGAATTAATGCCCTAAACAAAATTACCACATTCACAACATCAAATTATTCTGTGTTTCGTTCATCACAAGTTTTTCAGAAGATTTTTTTAGCAGTCTGAAAATCCTCCTTATAATATCCTGTGTCTGGGTTCTTGTTTCCGTGGTTCCCAGGAATGTTTAGTCCAAGGGCTAGCCTGGATGAAAGCCTAATAAGCCAGTCTCCTTTTTGTTTCTGCTTGTCGCTGTCCACTGCCTCCCCAGCCACTCTGCTTCACTAAAGACAGGAAAAATTGGGTAGTTAAATTGCTTAGGTGCCGACTCGATGGCACTTGGCTATATCAGGTAATATTATTTTATAATTTTCCATCACAAATGGATTAATAATTAGTTCTTGAATTTAAAACTTAATTATGACATTGTAGGTATTCCTCCTCAAGAAATAAACCAGGATAGTGAGCTTTTGTGTAGTAACATGACCATGCTTGACTCTGAACTCCGTGGGGAGAACTGTCTGTAACTTCAGAAAAGAATATTGATAAAGATGGATGCAGGAAGAGGAAAAAAAGATGACCCCGTCTTTGATTTTTACAAGATTAAAAAGGTCAAGACGTTTCGTATCTACCCTCTGATCTCATAATTCATACCTCATAACTCTTGTCACTCAGTCTTGGATGTGCTAAGGCACCATTTTTAAAAACTGCACAATTGAGTGACAGTGATGTTAAATATATATACATATATGTATCTCAAGGTTTCTCTTCTCATAGTTGACAAAGCCACAGTAGGGAATTTTCTGTTCATAGAATTATTTTGTGTCAAGGAATTACATTTTCCCTATATTTGAGTTCTTGAAACCTATACTCAGACAAAATCAACACCAAGAACAACACTATTACAAAAGTAATAAGGCATCACGTAATGTAACATAACCATGAGAGCAACATACACCATTCACGAAGTGTGTGCACGAAGGTGGACTGAGCCAAAAGCATAAAAGTATTATGTATGCCATTTCTTAAAACCCTTACAAGATTCCTATGAGATTCTGAGTTATTTCCATTTACCAGATGAAACTATTATGTTACATGTGTGAAAGATTCAGGGCTTAAATCTACGTTAGATGGTTTTAAGATTTGTGTTTTTAATTTCTTTTGTAACTATTTCACATAGAAGCGACCTTAATCAGCACATTTTTGGCAGTTCTTCTCTTATGTTAACCAGTAATTGTCATCTATGCTTCATGAAACAATTGTAAGGTGACATGTGTATCTTAAATTGACCTTCAAATATAGTTAGTATATGTAGGAATAATAACAATAATAAAAACATATACAATATCTTCTCATTTTTGTTTTAATAAATGTCATTACTCTCATATTTTATGTCTCTGTGGGATAAAACACACATTGATTTTAATATCAAGAATATGTCACGGACATCTGCTTCAGGGTGATGTTCTGAGCTCATGCTTGTGGAGTTCTCTTGCTTTTCACGAAAATAATCAAAAGTATTCAAAAACAAGAAATTACGTAGTAAAAAATGAGAAACTAGGAAAGTTGTACCATTCACAAGCCAGAAGGTTTTCTAAATGTCTGCAAATACAAATAAGTTTTGACAGAACAGCCAATCAGTTTATTGCTCGCAATACGCACAGGAAGGACCAGCAGGAGAATAAATGGGCCAAAACACTAATGGATTTTTAATGTCAACAGATACCTTAGAAGAAAGTCAGGGAGGTGAAAGGAAGAGATGGGACAGTCAAGTCCCTGCTTCAGTTCCACATGTGTCTTCTGTGAATTCACAACTTACAAGTGTTTGCAACAACTTGTTGTGTTCATATTTGACCAATATTCCATGTGATCGTTCCTTATAACTTACAGGTATGGGGTGGGTTCTACTGAAGCAGATTCATAGACAGAGCTTAATATTTAGGATATTTGTTAGACAATGCCATTTGGGACAAAGCTCACCAAAGGGTGAGGAAGGAGGCTTACACAAGGGAGGGCTGAGCCGCAGTGGAGAACAGTGACAGACACTCCGGAGCTAGAATTGTCCTGAAGAGTAGGCTTGAGATGGAACAAAGCAGCCAGGTCTTTATGCTCCCAAATCAGTCCGTCATCAATGTTGTCTTCCTGAGAAAGGTCATGGCTTTGGGAACAATGCTGCCATGTAAAACCAGTTGCCATCTAGATGATTCTGACTCATGACGACCTCAAGGGTATCAGTGCAGAGCTGTGCACCATCAGGCTTTCAACAGCTGATGATTTCAGAAGCAGATCACCAGAACTTTCCACTGGATGGACTAAAATCTCCAACCTTTTGGTTAGCAGACAGGTAAGCTAGCAGTTTTCACCAATCATAGACTCCTATTAAAACCAACAGCAAAGACATTGCTATTGAATCAATTTTGACTCATAGCAACCCTACAGGACAGAGTAGAACCACCCCCTAGAGTCTGCAAGAAGCACCTGTGGATTCAATCTGTAGATCTTCTGATGAGCAGCCCGAGCACTGTGCCACCGGGGTTTCCATGCTCTCTAATGGTAGAGAAAATTCCTGAAGAAGCTGATACCTAAAGGTATTTACTGACAGGATTGGTAGTCGGTAGGGCTCCAAGTCTTTCCTTGAAAAGAGATCTGTGCAGTATAACACCACGGCATTCACCAAGCGAACTCAGGGTTGCTGTGTTAAGTGGAGACAGCAACTGAAACATTTCCTGACCGTAGCCTGTTTTGGTTAAAGAAGGGAACACAGAGCAAGCTATGAAGCAGGTGGAAGAGAAACGCACTGGTCCGGGGTGAAGCCTGCTGTCCCATCTCTGTCCAGCTCTGCATCTGCTCTGTTTTTCTGCGACAGACATTAGGAATTCAGCTGTGGCAAAATAAAACTTCACAAGATCTGTGTCTTTTCCTTCTCCTTTTACGTGAATTTGAAAGATGATCAGATAGAGTCACAAATCTGATAGAATTCCTTTTAGCTTCCACGCGGACTGACAGGCTATAGACTATCATACATAAAAAATGATCAAAGGAGAAAAGTAGCAGAATTCATATTAAAAAAAATTCAGAAATTCAAAGAAGAGGAAATATTTGAAGAACAAAGAGGAAGCTCTTGGTAGTGCAGCAGAACAGCAGCAAGAACCACCAAGAATTTCGGACTCTCATTTTATGTGTGATTTGAGGAAAGAGTAAGCTTAGAAATGTCTGCTTTGATATGCAAGCATGGTGGGAGCAAAATCTTTAAATGCAAGTAATAGATATGTAGAAGTCAATTTATAGACTTGACAAGGAAATTCAAAAATGTTTGTCAGCAGAAAGAACAAGGGGCAAGTAAAAATAGGAGGATATTGATACCATATTCATAGAATACCATCTCCAAAGTACTCAAGAGCTCAAACTCACTGCTGTTGAGTCGATTCCAACTCATAGCGACCCTCTAGGTCAGAGTAGAACTGCCCCATAGAGTTTCCAAGGAGTGCCTGGGGGATTTGAACTGCTGACCTTTTGGTTAGTAGATGTAGCACTTAACCACTATGCCATCAGGGTTTTCAAACTTCAAAGTAGAGACATCTTAAAGAAATAATAAATAATAGTAATTATAAGCTCAAGAAAGCCTTGCCTTTTTTGTTCTTTCTTTCATCCTTTTTTTTTTTAATGTTAGTATTTTGTACCTGTGATAATTTTGTTTTAAAATCTGGTAGTAGCAGAAAATAAGAATATGTAAATGAATTCAACCTTTGCTGTTGTTAGTTTTTTAATCATAAAATTTAAATGTGCATTTGGATGGGTGAGGACATAACATGACAGCATTCTTTGACTATCATTAGTGGTTTGAAATATCCTCCTGCCAAGAAAAGTTACAATCAGTGTTTTCATATTCCATCTCTGCTACATCCTATTCAATGCCATTTTTAACCTGTGTTTACCAATCTGCTTGAAGTTGTGTAAGCAATATGAAAATATAGGCTTCTAGACTCTACATTAATATCTTCTCTGCTGATGACCACATATTGAAATAGGCAACTCTGCCACAAAAGACTTCTTAAGGTGTTAAAAAGCAAAAAGGTCACTTTGAGACTAAAGGGTGCCTGAGTCAAGTTGGGGTATTTTCAATCACCGCCTTTGTAAGCTAAAACTGGACAAATGGATAAGGAAGACTGAAGAAGAATTAATTCATTTGAATTACGGTGTTGTGAAAGGTTACTGAATATACTGTGGGAGCCAGAAGAATAAACAAGCCTGCCTTGGGTGAAGTGTAGCCAGAATGTTTGACAGAAGCAAGAACGGTGAGACATCATGATCAGCAGGAACCAATCCCTGGAGAAGGACGTAAGGCTTAGGACAGCTAAGGGTCAGTGAAAAAAGGGAAACCCTTAACCAGAGGGTTGACCCAGTGGCTGCAACAATGTTCCCAAGAATCCGGCAACAGTCATGCAGATGGTGCAGAAGCCGGCAGTCCTTTGTTCCGTTGCACACAGGGTTACTACGAGGTAGAGCCCCCTTGAAGGCATCTAAGAACAACTACTGGTGATAGGCATTGCATGTCTTATTCCAGGGTGTAGTGACTCTTCCATCTCTTCCACTTTACTCTGAAGATTAATATTCAAAAACTGCATGCCTGAACAAACTGTCTCTGCCAGATACAGGTTCCTGTTTTCCATTTTTCTTTGATGATAAACTTCCCAAGGACTAGGCTCAGAATGAGATTAGATAGGTTTTTATTTCAATGAGAATACTTGAAAACAAAACAAAACAAAAACTGTCAATATTTCCTGTTCCCAACAATTTTTGTTTTTATGTTTAATTATGTAGGAAATATAGCAAAGAGGTTAGAGACGTGGTGCTTGGTTCATCCTGTTTTAATCCTTAGAACCCAAGAAAACCTACTGAAAGAAAGGGCCCTATTTTAACTGATGGTCTTTGAAAACTATTAAAAAATGAATTGGATTGATTTGAAATTTTAGGCTAGTAGTATCACAAATTGCAGCTTTCCCCCCCCACATTGCCTTTTAGTTCATTTAAAAGCTAGAGGTTTCTATGAGATAGAAGCCAGACATTCTAAAATATAAAGCACGTATTTTTCAAATACTTTGTTATTCTACCCTAACAGATATATTCTATTTTGGAGTGTTAGAACAAATTCAGATACACAGTTAAATCCATCTTAAATAATTTATTTTACACAGTGAAGCAGCTTATTGTAAAAAAGACAGTAAGAAGGTTTTCTTTTTCTTTTTCCTTGTTCCTTATTGCTTATCAAAAATTGTTTGAAAAACATCTGTTCCACACAGAAAACAAAATTTAGAGTGAGCTCATTAAATCTGACAAACTAATTTAAACTAATAATAAAATGAAAGCAGTGGTCACTAATAAGTGATACTTGATTTTACATTTTTGCAAAGAAAATGTATAAATGTACTAACTGGGCCAATTCAAGGTCTGCCTGCCCATATATTTCCTTTCCACCACATGTAATCCTACACACAACTCAAAAGAAGAGTATCAGTGTTGTTGATTCTTGTATTTTTATGTCCTCTTCATTGCTAGGACAATATGACACTCGGGTCTCCTTCGCACACAGTAGGCACTGATGCAGACATAAACCTCCAAGAGGGATTTCCCGTCCCTGGGTGATAGGAGTCAGGAGTATATTAAATCTAACGGCACAGTTCAGACAATGAAATAACACATTCTAAGGGCTCGTTTAATTAGGACACGAACTGTTAGTGTGCAAGACAGCAGAGCAGAATTCCTGGGGCTCTGTTTCTGAGCGTGTTCTGAGCAGTTGGTTTTCACATAATTAGGAAGGCTCTCTTAACTGGGGTCTACGTGCTTATCTGGGGGAAAAAAAATCTCATCCACATTCCATACTCTCACACCTACCATTGAAACCATCTTTACTGTATCCAGTAACCACCTAGTTATACAGTTATTCAGTTGTACTGATGAAAACATTACTCAGAAGAAACATTATTTGAAAACTCTAAGAGATACACTAAATGTTTGCTCTTGGATTAGACTGAGACAATTTAAAAATATAGACTCTTACATCTGGGAAGAAGGAAAAGCATTAACACGATTTGGGGTGATTTGTAAGAGAGAAAAAATTAGAGACTGTTCCAAAGGTTTAAATCAATACTGAAAGAATAGGTTGTTTGGTCGTTTTCAAATTTGATTCGTTTGCTCTGTCGACATTGAGGGCTTCTAAATACTGACTCAATTGGAGTTTACTTCAAGCAGTCTTTGCTTATGTGAAAGAAATGTTAAACGTGGTAGAAACATTACCGGTTCCAACTCCTAGCGAACGTTGAAATCCACCAGCCACTTCGTGTAAATCCTACCGGGCAGTTCT
Source organism: Heterohyrax brucei (assembly GCA_028571685.1). NCBI lineage: Eukaryota > Metazoa > Chordata > Mammalia > Hyracoidea > Procaviidae > Heterohyrax > Heterohyrax brucei. The sequence goes on along the minus strand of CM053162.1, from coordinate 68,656,317 downwards.
CCCGTGTCTCCTGGGGTGACTATGAGTGTTATTGATAAAACTCAACGCACTGCCATCAGGATTAATAGAGGAAGAAAATTGCGATTCTTGTTATGGCCGAAAATCCCCTTCCACCTCCATTTAGAGAATCCGAGTACCCTTTGAGGAAAAACTCTGTGGCTCAGTGGTTCAACACTAAGATGCTCAGCAAGTGAAGTCAGCCAGGTCCTCCTAGGAAACTAAGGAGCAATTCTGCTCTGTCCTGTAGGGTAGCTGTGAGTTGGTATTCATTCGGCTGCGGTGGGTTTGGTTGGGGTTCTCAGTACCCTTTTCTTAGGCATGTTTTTCATATGGCTAACATGCCTTGCCACCCAAAGCTGCTTGCCTGCACCTTCACCCGCAACCACATTACAGTTTCTTCTTCCCTTCTTCCCCCTGAGTGTGTGTAATGACTTATTCCTGGAGTTGCTATGAAGAGCCCAGATGGCACAGTGGTTAAGGGCTGGGCAGCTGATGGAAAAATGCCCTAGCCAATCCTCGGCGTGTTTCCTTCAAGATGACGATGACAGCGTTGGAAATGCCGCAGACAGTCCTGCTCTGTCCTGTAGGGTTACCTGGAGTTGGAACTGACTCTACAGCAAAGGCTTTTCTTTTTTTCGTGGGGGGAGGTGAGGTGGGGAAATGAGATAAGTCGTCACTGATTTCAGCCTGGTGAATGCATTCTTAGAATGACTGGGATGTCTTGGAAAATGAAAATCATTTAGCATCACTTGAAATGCTGGAAAATAGATGGGAAGATGGAGACGAGACTAATGCAAAAAGCCAACCTGAGCTGAAGGATTTATCTAAACTGCTAGGCTAAGAATGTGAGGAGTTTCATCTCTCCAGGTCTCTCTTTCTTTCTCTCTCTCGATAATGCAGCTAAATTGGTGTTGCCTGTCAGATCTCGCTGCATTAGTAGATTCTGTTGCATCTGAGCAACGGAAATAAAGTAAAACCTGACGTTGTGGTAGCGTCTGAACCCCCTGAATCGGGCAGATACAGAGGAAGACAGAAGACAGGAGGAGAGACGATTTGATGGGGAATAAGAAAATAAGTGAAGGGGAAACTGCACCAACCCATGACACCAGGAGCAGATTTAGTGAAGCAGCTCCTTACAGTTCACAGAGTGTTGGTGGATCCCTATCACGGGCTGTCTCCATTCAATACGACTGAGAAAATGAAGGTAGGAGGTGCAAGCAGACGACGAAACCAAACCAAACCCTTTGTGGTCCAGTGGATTCACACTCACGTGGCCCTGTAACCGAGTAGAACTGCCACGTAGAGTTCCCAAGGAGCAGCTGGCGGATTCAAACTGCTAACCGTACTGTATAAGGAATTCCAAATGCTTTTATTTGGCTGCCTTTTACTGGGGAAGATTCTTTTCATATTTATCTTTAAAGAAATTTCCTCAATTCTATACATAAATACACTTGCAAAAGAACATTAATTTTACAAACACAACCCTTGTTTGGGGTCCAAGTATGCCCTGAAATTTTATGAAAAATTGCATCTGTGTATTTTCACATTATTTTTGTCCTCCTGGGCCAATGCTTTAGCTAGTGAAAATTTGAGACAAGAACAGTCTGAATTGAGAAAAGCAGTCTGTATAAAATACATCCTGGATTTCAAACCTAATGCAAAAAAAAAAAAAAAAAGAAAAGTTACGTATTTTATTAATAATCTTTCTACAAATTGCATGATGGATATGTTGGGTTAAATCAAATATATTATTAAATGTTGTCTCATCCGGGCTTCTTTGTTTGTGGAGCTATTAGAAAATTTGCACACCTGTAAGTGGCTGACATTTGTGTCTCTGCTTCTCTTTCAAAGGAGCAGCATCTGTCCTGAGCTTTTACTAATCTCACAGAGTCCCTCGGCTGATGAAAGCCGAGTGAGAGGCTGACGGTGTTTCTTATTGTGAAGAAAGAGTTCTCCTGGGCATGTCCACAAGTCCTTTTGTGAATGCTGAGTAAGCACTTGCTAAATTTATCTAATCTGAGAAAAATGTGGAAACAAACCACTTTGTCAGGGAGCTTAAGACCTTGTTTGAGTTTTCATTAAGGTGATTGGTTTTTGACATATCAGGCTTTTGCAAGACAGTTTAAACCACTCAGAGATAATTGTCTGTGTGAAGGAGGATTCCTGTGACTTGGTAGAAGAAATGCATGCATCACAGGACATACGCCTCATTGGTGAGCACTGGGTGTTGCTGGCCCTGGTATCACATCCCACTGAACCTGGACTCCCAAAATGACACCCTGATCATTTTCTGCCTCACTTCCCCTTCTCCCTTGTTGGAAGTCTCTCTTTAGATTTGCCCAGGACTCCATGTAGTCTCGCTGACTAGCTTTATGGCATGGTGAAGGCCATAAATGCACTGTTTGGCTGTTATTTCTTTGTGTAATGTTGAAAATTTGTATTTATTCCTAGATAGTACATACACTGGAAATGCTAGTAGCATACTGGTTAAATGCTATGGCTGCTAATAAAAAGGTCAGCAGTTGAAGTTCATTAGGCACTCCTTGGAAACTCTATGGGGCAGTTCGACTCTTAGCTATAGGATTGCTGTGAGTTGGCTTCTAGTGGACAGAAGCAGGTTTGGATTGGTTTCAATTCCTACATTAATACTTTCCTTAGCTGTTTCTTGAATGTCTTCTATTTGCCTGTTGCTCCAAGTTGGTTCCAACTCTTCGTAACCCTGTAGGGCAGTGTAGAAGTGTCCCATAGAGTCTTGAACAAGCAGTGATGGATTCCAGTGTCTGAGATTTGGTTAGCAGCTAAGCTTGTAACCGCTGCACCATCTGTCTTCTGTTTAGTTGAGAGAATAAGAGCAACTACTTTGATGCTAAACTTCAAGCTTAAGTCATTAGAACTGGAGTCAATTGGTAGGTAAACCTTTGAAAAACTGGGAAGAAAAGTTTCCTGATAATTCCCTAAGCCAGGGAAGAGGGATTACGGGCTGCTTCAATTCTGATTCTTCGGTGGATTTCTCTCTGACCCTTTAAATAGGATACAAAAATCCCAAGCTACCAGAATATCACACGAACTTCAACATAACTTCACTCTTCTTTTATATGTTTCACTTTTAAGAACCTTTTTATAACAGTATGAAGACTTCACGATCTTTGTCAGTCAATTGTAATGACTAGCTTTCTCTTCCTTACCTGGAAACCAAACAAACAGCAACAAAACCTGCATCTCCGCTTTGATTCCATCATCCTGATTCACATGCACTAAGGCGGCACGTGCTCTGGCTGCCTGCCTGCAATTTGAAGAAGGATCCAGGACCCTTTGCTCATTTTGCTCTGTTTTTAGTGAACTGTCTGTTTTTAAGAGGCATTATACTTTGCTCTTAGGTAACTACAGTATGTGTCTGGTATGAGTGTGTGTGCACGTATATATTTTTCTATATAATGGGAGAAGGAGATGGAAGAAATGACTATTAGAAGAAATACAGAAGTCATGAAGCAAAGAAAGTGTCTTAAGGACACAGATGACTCGAAATCACTTTTAATTTTGAAATTGTGTAACATATGCTTATTTATTTAAAAATAAAGTTCAATCATATTTTTTTTAAAGTTGAATCACTGTGTCCTGTTTCTTGTCCACCTCTGCCCATCAACTATTATCATTTTGGGGTTTTTTGGGCTATTGCTGTAATCCTTGTTTCCTGGACTCTCTTTATATCACTGATTAAAATTAGTTTTCTGCTTGTCTCATCTTCCATTGATTCAGTAAGCTGAACACATTTTAAAAGTGTGAGTAACTGTGTGTGCATCGTACGTAAACTTAGGGATCAGAAAGGCCTGGTCTACTTCATTGACTACAACTCAAATCAACTGATCTTAAAAAAATGGGTTTCCTGTCTTCTCGCTGCTTTCCTATGTTCATGTTGGTTAGTATCCCCACATCTTGATTTTTTCAAACATGAGGCAATTTGTCAATGTTATATATTTGGTTGTAATAATATTCAACAGTTCAGTACCTCAAGGAAATAACTGTGAGGCAGGATGGATGAAAATTTTAACTAGCATGTGTAAAAACACAAAGAAGAAAATCAGAAATTAGGTACAGTCCAGGTTCTTTGCTTAAATTCCTTCAGAGATGGTATTGAGGCTCCGTGTTAAGACTGGTGCAGCTTTAGTCCAAATCTACCTCACTCCTTCCGAAAATCCCAAAGAGTATCTAACTGGACCTGTGAGTTACCAGCTGCTGCAGACTTGGCTTTGACTCCTCGTGACCCCGTGTAAATCTGAGATGAACCTGAACTTCACAGGGTTTTCAACAACTGACATTTTGGAAGTACGAGAACCAAGAAAACCAAACCCACTGCTGCTGAGTAGATTCAGACTCATAGGACAGAGTAGAATGGTTGCACGGAGTTTCCAAGGAGCATTTGGAGGATTCAAACTGCTGACTTTTTGGTTAGCAGACAAAGCATTTAACCACTACGCGCTCAGGGTAGATCCCCCAAAATGCAAAAATTAAAGTTAGTCAGCTTATCCTGCTTCAGAAACCAAGGAAAGTACTGTTACTACCACGTTGAAGAATGCAGAATTCTTTTTTTTCTTTAATTTGCCTTAACATAGAAAGCCACATGTCTTATTTGAAAAGCTGAGTTTTCATTTCACAATCAGACATATTTGTCTATCAGCATACCATGTGGAATATTCCATAGAGCAAAAAGGGCATTTTTAGGGTTAATGAGCTCTGTTTCCATTAATCCTAAAGCTTATGAGTGCTTTCAGATTTTACCTGGGGGAAAACACAGCAAATGCAAACTGTCAACCCATATGTATCTATCCTAAAATCTCAATCAAGCTCTGTGAATTCTTGTCAGGAAAAATAATTATGCTGTTGATGTAAAGAGTGCATTTTTGTCTCTAGTGACTGAGGAAGGGTTTAATAATTAAATGCTTACAGTGGTCCGTGGTTGACATCTAATTTATTTCGTCATGCCAAATATGTTGTAAGACATTATGTTTAAGTTACATCTCAGAACTTTCAGAGTTGCTTCCCAGGAGATTAGGGCCATTTACCATGGTTCTCAGTATTTATCAAATACTGGAAATATGGTCAACGTCAATCAACACCAAGTGCAGAGAACTGCGGTACTGTGAAAGGCTGTCACATTGGCAAACCATTTAAGTTTCCTCTCTTCTTAATTTCCATGTCTAACACTTATAGATGTGTGCTAAATATGCTTCATAACCCACCCTGGAGGAACAACATTAAGACTTTTCTCTCCTAGTCCAACTTTTGTGTTCTTGATCCCTCCCTAAAAATAGTAATTTTAGGAACAGCGAAAGAATTAGTGAAAAAAATGAACCACCTAATCAATAATCAAATAGCCAAGAAAAAAAGTGTTTTTTTTTTTTTCTGTTTTTTGGCAAGATGATGGGTGCTAGGCTGCCGTAACCGCTGTGGACAAGGGACTAGGGCAGCAGGCGTTGTAATTTATTTATGTCATTGTACTTTAAGTGGACGTTAGTGATTCCTGTCAGTTTCTCATACAAAAACTTACACACACATTCTTACGTCATCTTAGTGACACTCCCCTCAGTGTGACAGCTTGTTCCTCCTCTCCACCTGGTGTTTTCAGAGTTCGTTTAACCGGCTCTGCCTCCTTCTGCATTCTTGTCTTGCCTCCAGACAGGAGCTGCCCACTTAGTCTCTTGAATCTTCTCGAGCCAAGAAGGACACTCTTCACTACTGTCATTTTAGGTCTTATAGTCTTGTCTAGCATTGTCTGAAGAGTTGACTTTGAGAATGTTTTTAGTTCTGGGCCAACAGTGAGTCTGGGGACCATGTCTTCTGGAATCCCACCAGTCTCAGAGAACAGATACTTCTATAATCTACTGACGCAAATATTCCATTTGGTAAAGATTTTATGGGTAGTAATTTGCCAAAATGTAATAAAAGTGATAAAAAAAATTCTTTAAGCCAACACTGCCACTTCTTTGAATTCATAATGAGTAGATAGTTATACTTGCACAGGTTATTTGCCTTTAGACTTAATAGTATTTAGCATCTAATTATTTATAACAGCAAAAACTGAATATAAAATACAGAAAATTAAAGAAATAAACATAAAATAGCCGGTAGAGAGATTTATTTACATTCATGTGGACTGAGTGCAGAAGGTAATGATAATTGGGAACGTGAGCTTTGGGGTCTGCCCTTGTGTTTCATTTCCAGACTCTTCCTCCTGCCGTGCAAATTCTTTTACCACGTAAAACTGCGTTTCTGATACTTTAACATGGGAAGCAAACTAATAATGCTATCTTCATCAGAGAGCTGTTGCGAGAATTAAATAAGAGATGTGTTGTATTGGGGTTCACATTTTTAACTGTCAATTTTACTGTAAATGCAAAGGTCAGAGGATGGGGAAAATCTGTAAGGAAATTCTCAATTACTTGCTGAATTAAAAATAAAATGTCATCTGGTAAAATGATAAGATATACAATAAACTCATTTTGAATATTAATGGAAAAAATCCTTTGTTTATATTTTTGAACTTTTATGAAATATTCACATACTAATGCCTACTTTTAAGAAAAATAAAATTCTGTTCTCATGTAAGAGTAAAATATGTCAAAGCTTAATTAAAAAGCTACTAGCCATTAGATTTTAGAGAAAAAATATATGTAGTTTTTAAATATTATTTACACTAAAATTCCCGGAAGATAAACTATTTTTCAGTCTGGGCTTCATTTATATAGTTTCAGAAATCACCAAAGATAAAATCATGCAAATGATTAAATCTTTCAAAAATTACAGACAACATGAGAGACTGTGATAATTAAGGCATATTTGAAGCCCTATTATAAATACATAAAAATATTCAAATAATATTAAGCATATATGTATACAATTACATATATTATCCCGGGGTAAAAAAAAAAAAAGAAAGTGATTTACAGGTACTAGGAATAAAGAAGAAAGATCACAGGAACACAGAAAATGTTGGATTTGCACATCAGACCATGATCAGATGATTCTTGTGGTGGAGAACCTACTCAGCTGTGATTAAGTCTCTTACCTACAGGGCAAGTCTTGGAAGGAACAGGTCATCTTTGAAGATATGACTAGAAACAACTATTTCCTTAGCTCTAGGAAGCTCAGCTTCTAAGGGAAAAAATACTAGGCTTCCTCCTTAGTGCACAAGTGACTCCCAGTAGTATGTCTTTGTGTGTGTGTGAGTGTGGGCGGGTGGGTTGCTATACGAGCGTGTCGCTAAAGAAATAATACTTCATAAACAAAAGAACAAAAAAAAATTGAAGAAGACAGATTTGCTAAATTGAGCATAACAAAAAAATAGGAAAAACGTTTATAAATCAAGAATGTTTAAAATGATTTTTAAAAGAACGCTTGGTTTGCAGGTTTAAGATCATAATACCGTGGAGCCAAAACCTAAAACCAAAACCTTTGCCATCAAGGGGATTCAGACTTACAGGGTTTCCAAGGAGCACGTGGCGGATTCAAACTGCCGACTTTTTGGTTAACAGCTGTAGCTCTCCGCTACTACACCGCCGGATTTCCATGTCACGAAATACCCCAGTTAACTGGCCTAACAGTGTGTTGAGTGCTGTTCTGCCTCCTCGTTGGTTACACAGCGCCAAGCCAGCAGCCAGCGCCCAGCAGCGGGCCTCCCTTCTCCCGGAGCAACAGGTGAAGAGGAACGAGACGGATGGGGAGGATGTGGAATTTTGGGCTATCTGCCTCCAGGAAAATCTGCTGCCTCCGCCTTGCAAGCAAAAGAACTAGATGGTGCCCAGCTCCTATTACTGAATATTTTGATCAAGGATGCTATGGAGGAAGCCTAACCCAAGGGGCGAAAATAAACCACATAAATTTCCAGCCTTCATGTACTTAGGGATTTCTGAAACTCTGGAGGGGGCTGGATTAAAAGGAAAACCGAAAAATAATAAAAAAAAAATGCTGTCAATTCTGATGCATAGTAACAGTATAGTGAGCTGAAACTGTCGTCCTGAATTGGTTTTTAAACCTCAAATCAAAAATATCCCCAGACTTCTTCTAAAAACCAAACAATAGATCAGCTTAACTAATAAAAAAAGTCTGCCTTTCACACTGTGATCTTTTAAGAACTGTCTACAGCGGATGAAACCGACAATGGCAATGGCAACTGGAAAGAAAAAGAAGTTTAGGGGGCTGTGAGTTTGTGTGAATGACAGAGCAGTGATGCAGAAAGGAGGGTGAGAATGGTTGTGTGACACGAAGACGGTCGTCTATGTCACTGACTGTACGTGTACAGCCGTTTGAATTGGGGTGGGTCTTGCTGTGTGTATTCTTAACAATGCAATAAACATATATGTATATATACATATTTTAAGGAAATCCAAGAAGAAAAAACAACAGGAAAGACAGGAATGGCACTACAAAAATAAGTTGATTTGAACAAGAACTTTAAAGTATTTCTAGAAATCCAATGAAGAAGAGAAGTCTTTGAAATTAAATGTTCATCTATGGCAGAATGGATGAATGAATACATTATTATAGTCTATCAAGTGACAGACACTTGGACAGAAATCAAAATAAATAAAACAAAGCTATATGTATCAAGTAGACTTTAGAAAAAAAAAGGGGTGTGCATAAGAAGAATGCAACATAATTTATGATGCCAATAATGTAAGATTTAAGCATCCAAAACATTATCATGTATTATTTAGAAATATGTGTGTGGTATCAGTGCCAACAAAAGCATTTAGACACAAAATTCAGAGTGAGTAGGAAGATAGAAATTGAAGATATTAGCAGGAGGGCTTTTAGCTGCTTACAAATGCTACCCCCTGCAAGGTGATCAGTGAACACACTCTGTATCTTTTTTCTGCTTCTCAAACATTTTGCTGTGATCTTTGCCAAGTTTTTGAGCAAAGATAAACAAAACTTACGCATTTTAAAAAGATAACTGAAGAACTAATATATATATGCTAGAAGAGATTGCTTTACATTTGAAAATCTATTAATATAAATTCACTTGATTAACATATTAAGATGATCAAGCATTAACTAACAAGCATGGATCTGTCCTGTATGGTTCTCACTGAACAGGTTCTGAACCGTTACATGGCGTCTCTGAATATTTGCAGAAAAGAGAAACAGAGAAGAGGAAGCAAGGAAGGAGAGAGGTAACAAGATGTCAATAAGACCTTAGGAACTACAGAAAACATCACGTTAGTTAAAATGTACTCAGAAGAACTCATGTGTTATTAAACGGCCAAGAAGAAAAAACTTAAGTCTTAAAATATTAACACATGTAAACTGGACGCTATTAATCTTGATAAAGAACTTTGCCTTATTTTTGTCTTTAAACTTTCTATTTGCAATTCATCATTGCATCTGTTGTCGGATACATTTTTAAATGTAACCTTTACTAAATGTATGCAGAGAGGTAACTTTCTGATACTGATATTTCACTGGATTGTCTTTACGGTCAGAGCGTGAAGCCGCATTCTGCGTATGACCAGAGATTTAGCCCACGATGGAAAAGCCCTGTGTTACCGTTTTTGTCTGCTTCCTGTACATGTTATTGAGAAAGTCATGTCTGAATCTTCTAGTAAACCCCCAAACCAAATCCATGGCCCTCAAGTCGATTCTGACTCACAGCGACTGTGGGGGGGGGGGGGGGGCGGTCAGAGTAGAACTGCGCTGGAGTGCTTGGCGGATTCGAACTGCTGACCTTGTGGTTAACAGCCGTGGTTCTTAACCACTGCACTCTTGGGGTTATCTGAATCTTTCACTAGGATGGTGGATCTCTCAATTTGTCCATTTTCATACGGCATATTTTAAAACTATGTTATTAGATGCGTAAGCTTTGGGAATTTTATGTCCATGGTGAAATGAACATTTGTTTATTATATTTTTAATAATTCTAGGGCTAGTAATGCATTAAATCTATTTTCTGTAGTTTTGCATAACAGTGACTGTCCTTTGTTACTCATTTCACTGGCATAAAATTTTTTTTCAGTTTTCTCTTGTCTTAAGCATTGTGCATTATAAATCAAATGCAGCTGATTATGTCCTTCATAAGTCTGATCATTTCTGCACTAAAATAAGCACTTAGCAAATTCCTATTATTATAGTGTTAGATGTACTTGGACTCAGTCGGATTCACTTCTGCGATCTTTGTGCTTCTTATTATTTTCTACTTTTTTCTCTCCTTATAAATATTAATTGGTTATTTTCTTACTTTTTGTTATTTAATTTCCTTTTCCTCTGTTAATTAGAAGATTACATAATCTATTTATAGTCTTGTGTACAACAGAATATATAAATGGATAGTTAACTTTAACATTATCTAGTCACATTAAACTTAAAAGAATTACTTGCTGCCTGCAAAATACAAGATTGCTTTTACTGTATACCTATTCTTCACTTGTACACTAGTTTTATTTCCTCCTGATACAGTTTTACATTTTTAACCACTAAAGAAACTTTTTTATTATTCCTGTGTTAACACTTTTTTAATTTAACATTTTATTATTTTTCTACATAAACCAGTCATTTTTTTACATCTAGGCGTTTTCTTCTGGAATCAGATTTCTTATGAAGCACCACCTTTAGCAACATTTTAAGTAGGATCCATGAGTAGCAAATTGCCAGTTTTTGTTTTCCTAGAAGTGCTTTATATTTCCTGGAAAACTATGCCGGTGAAAAATGACTTCACTGAGTGACCCACTCTAGTCTGTTAAAACCCTACGTATGTTGTGGTTAATTTACTGCTAAGGAGCCCACCAGCACCCGTGTCAGCAAAACTGCTTCATGGTTCTTGGGTCGGTGGGGGTGCTTAGGAAATGTACATTCTAACTGAGATCAAATGGTTTTCCTGAATCTGAAGTTTCATACATATTATCACTTATGAAAAAATTTTGATTATTATTCATCCAAAAATTATTTGTCCTCTTTTACTTTCTTTATTTTTTCTTAAAATAGTCAAAATGCATGTCTTAGACTTTCCCAAGCTATCTCTAAGTAACATGATCTATCAAATTCTTAAAAATATTTATATTTCAGCTGAGTTTTTTTTTTTAACTTTTTCTATTCACCAGTTCTCCATTTATGGTTTTCCTACTGTTTAATTAATCCATGACACTCATTTTTAATCCTTTCAATTTTGGAAATCTTATTCTGCTCTTTTAAAAATGTGGGGGTGGTTTTCTGTTTGCCCTTTACTCATATTTTTCATAATTTCATACAGTTAGAACATTTCAAAACTGTTTTTCATTTTGGATAAAGTTTTTCAAAACAGATTTTATTGTCTCTTGCTGCTGCTGACTATCACAATGTATCGTGGATTGCATTGTGTTCCCCCAAATATGGTATTGTATGATGTTCCTCTGTGTTGTAAAATCCTGCCTGTCTGGTGTTCATGAGGGAGGGTGGGCTGTGACTGTGGAAATGAGGCAAGACTCAGTCTGTAAGACTGCTTTTTGCCCTGGAGGCAATCTCTTGGGATTTAAAGGAAAGAGAATCAAGCGAAGAGTTGGGGACCTCAGACCACCAAGAAGCAGTGCTGAGAGTAGAGCCCACCCTTGGACTTGGGGTTCCTACACCTGAGAAGCTCCCAGTCCAGGGGAAGGCTGACAACAAGGACCCTTCTCCAGAGCCAACAGAGAAAGTCTTTCCCTGGAGCTGATCCCTGAATTTGAACTCTCAGCCCAGTTTACTGTGAGGAAATAAACTTCTCTTTATTTTAAAGCCATTCACTGGTGGTATTTCTGTTAGAGCACTGGATCATGACTAAGACACGATGGCTTAGTTTTGTTTGCAATCTTGGTCTTCTTGAAACTTTGTGCGAATTCTTTGATGTTTTTGTTCCAAAAGAATAGGCAGAATAATAGCTCTCCCAAAACGGTCATGCCCTACCCCCTGGAACCTACGAATATGTTTCCATACATGGCAAACAGGACTTCCAACATGTGACTAAGGTTCCTTAAATGGTAGGTGTCCCTGGACTATCAGGGTGGGTCCGTCTGATCCTATAAACACTTAAAGCTTGGAAGAGCAAAGCAGAAGAGGAAATTAAAAAACAAAAACAAAGAAAGACAACCCAGACTTGCCATTACTGACTTTGAAGACAGAAGAGAGGGGCAAGGAACCAAAGAAGGTGGTGACATCCAAGAATGTCAGCTGTCTGAGGTCAGTACTCAGGGTGATGTTTCCAGGTGCACGTGTCTATCGTTCGGTTTGTAAATGCCTCTTCATGTTTATCGCTATCACTCTGCACAGGCCACTGGTGTTAAAGACTTTTTCACATGTTACAATGAGGGTGACTGACATCCTCTAAGACTCAGGGGAGAGGCTTTCCAAAATAAATGACTTTTTGTCCTAAAACTGGGAAAACTGCAAACTGGGGCGAGCGGGTCTCCTGCAAAGTATGCATTGTGCCGGTGGCTCTCTGTCATCACAATGCAACAAATTCTAGATCCAGGTTCTGTTACTTTCTCTTTTCTAGCAATACTTGCCACAGAGATGCTAGTGATGAAACCACTGGTGAAGGAACCCGAGAGCCACATCAGGTGGGGCAAATACCGTAGATCATTTGCCACTGGATTGTCATCTCCGTGTGACAAAACAGAGGAGACTAGTTTATACGCCACACGATGAAGGGAAGACTTGGAGAGACTCAGCTCCCCTGGTGGGTGTGTCTCAGGTGTCCCACCGTTCTCTGCATCGCCACCCGTGGGCATCTGGATGAGATGTGTCACACATAGACAGTGGCGAAGTATGTCCTATCTTTTAGAACCACCGGGACCCACCAGACCAGACTTCAGAAATGAAGTCCTTCTTTTTACCGACAGTGTGAGGAAAGAATCTTTGGGACTGTTACAGAATGTGTTTCCTCATCTCCCCTGTTCCCCATTCCTCAGTGTCTGCTGTCTTCCGGGCGCTTCTTTGTAGCTTCCAATCATTTGACATGTCTCAGCCTGTAAAATCCTAACTCATTTATCAAAAGCAGTTTTGTTCCACAAACTAGCGATTTCAAGAGAGCGGGACTTCAGGAAGATGAATATCCTCAGTCAGTATATTTTCTTAGGACTTCCACTGACTAAAGAATTTCTGTGGTTCACATCAAAATTTTCAGATAAGTACAAATGTCCTAGGGTCTAGGTGACACTGGGCTTGGAGTATTTCTTAAGGAGTTGATTCTCTCCAGCTAAAATTTCAACTGTAACCCTCAAGAGTAATCTTCTTGCACAAACTTGAAGACAGTTGACTCTGCTAACATCCCTGGTGCCCTATTAAGTCCTGGTCTCTTTTTGTGACCTCCAGTCAGACGTTCAAAAAACTGATAGTAAGAGTTACTGTCCCCTAAATAGAATCATCAAAATTTATTTCAGGAGACTATTACTACAGTGAGATGCTTGGAGGAGAAAAAAGTATTTTGCATATTCATACTTAAAAATTGACATACTAACAGAATTGTGCCTATCACATAGCAAGTGCACAAAAAATGTTATTATTCACTTCTGTATATTACTATGAATCTTCCTATGCTATTTTTCTCTCTCTTTACTCAGCTTTTCTAGTCTGTTCGCTCACCCCACTTGTCTGTCAGATGGAGCTTGCTTGTTGCTCTGATGCTGGAAGCAATGTCACTGATATTTATGTACCAGAAGGGTCACCATGGTGGGCAAGCTTCAGTTGAGCTTCCAGAATAAGACAGACTGGGAAGAAGGACCTGGTAGTCTATTCTGAAAAGACTTATCCAGTGAAAAACATATGAATAGAAGCAGAACACTGTCAGGTACAGTGCCAGAAGGCGCTAGGTTGGAAGGCTCTGAGAAGACAACTGGAGAAGTGCTGCTTCCTCAAAGTAGCCTTGACCTTAATGATGTGGATGGGGGAAATCCTTCAGGACCTTCGCTTGCTGATGTGGCAAGACTCAAAACTAGAAGAAACAGCTGCAAACATCTGTTATAATCGCAATATGGAATGCATCAAGTATGAGTCTAGGAAAACTGGAAATCATCAAAAATAAGATGAAATCATCAAAAATAAAATTGATGCTTATGTGGGCATCAATAATAGGCATTAGTGAGCTGAAATGGACCAGTAGCAGGAATTTTGAATCAGACAATCATTGTGGTCTACTATGCTGGGAATGAAGAATTGAAGAGGAATGATGTGGCTTTTATCGTCCCCCCCCAAAAAAGTTTCAAGATCTGTCCAAAAGTACAATGTTGTCTGTGACAGGATAATCTCCATATGCCTACAAGGAAGATGAGTTAATGTAACTATTATTCAAATTTATACATCAACCATTAAGACTAAAGATGAAGAAACTGAAGATTTTTTACCAGCCTCTTTGTCTGATATGCATCAAACATGCAATCAGAATGTGTTGATAATTACTGGTGATTGGAATGCAAAGGTTGGAAACAGACAACAAGAATCAGTAGTCGGAAAATTTGGCCTTGGTGATAGAAATGATGCTGGAGATCACATGATAGAATTTTGCAAGACTAATGACTTCTTCATTGCAAATATCTTTTTAAATCAACACTAATGGAGACTATATACATGAACCTCACTGGATGGAATACACAAGAATTAAATTGACCACATCTGTGGAAAAAGATGATGGAGAATTTCCATATAAGCAGTCAGAACAAGAACAGACACTGACTGGGGCACAAATCATCAATTCCTCATATGCAAATTCAAGTCAAAACTGAAGAAAATTAGAACAAACCCACAAGAGCCAAAGTATAAACTTGAGTTTATCCCACCTGAGCTGGAGACCAACTCAAGAACAGATTTGATGTACTGACCATTAATGACCAGACAAATTATGGAGAGACATCTCAAAGACATCATCCGTGAAGAAAGCATAGGTCATTAAAAAGACAAGACAGAAAGAAAGGACCAAATTGGATGTTGGAAGAGACTCTGAAACTTACTCTCAAATGTTGAGCAGCTAAGTTAAAAGGAAGAATGGAGAAGTAGTAGGACTGAATAGAAGATTTCAAGGGCCAGTGCAAGAAGATGAAGTATTACAATGCCATGTTCAAAGTGCTGGAAATAGAAAACCAAAAAGGAAGAACACATTCTGCATTTCTCAAGCTGAAAGAACTGAATAAAAAACTTCAAGCCTTGAGTTTCAATAGTGAAGAATTCTACAGGGAAACTATTAAACTACCGAGGGAACATGAAAAGAAGACGGAAGGAATACACAGTGTAGTTATGTCAGAAATAACTGGTCCATGTTCAGCCGTTTGAAGAGGTGCCACATGATCAGGAACTGATGAGACTGAAGGAAGAAGTCGAAGCTGCACTGAAGACGTTCGCAAAAAGCAAGAGTCCAGAAATCGACACAGTAACATTTGAGATATTTCAACAAACAGAAACAGCTCTGGAAGTGCTCACTCTTCTATGCCAAGAAATTTGGAGACAGCTGACTAGCCAACCGACAGGAAGCAATCCATATTTATGCCAATTCCAAAGAAAGGTGATCCAACCAAATGTGGAAATTATAGAACAATATAATTAATATAACATGCGAGTAAAATTTTGCTCAAGATCATTCAAAAGTGGCTGCAACAGTATATTCACAAGGCACTGCCAGAAATTCAAGCTGGATTCAGAAAAAGATGTGCAACCAGGGAGATCATCGCTAACAACAGACGGATCTTGGCTGGAAGCCAAGAATACCAGAAAGATGTTTACCTGTGTTTCATTGACTAGGCAAAGGCATTTGATTGTATGGACTGTAACAGACTACGACTAACATTCTGAAGAATGGTAATTCCAGACCACTGAATGGTGCTTTTAAGGAATCTGTACATGGATCAAGAGACAGTCATGTGAATAGAACAAGGGGACACTGCACGATTTAAAGTCAGGAAAGGTGTGCGTCAGGGTTTTAGTATTTCACCATACGTTTTCAATCTGTGTGTTGAGAAAATAATCCAAGACACTTGATTATATGAAGAAGAATGAGGCATCAGGATTGGAGGAAGATTCTTTTACAACCTGCGTTATGCAGATGACACCGCCTTACGTGCTGGAAGTGAAGAAGTTTGAAACATTGATGAAAATCAAAGACCACAGCCTTCAGTATGGATTGCACCTCAACATCAAGAAAACCAAAATCCTCACAACTGGACCAGTAAGCAACATCATCATAAATGGAGAAACATTAGAGATTGTCAAGTATTTCATTTTACTTGGTTCCACAATCAATGCCAATGGAAGCGCAGTCAAGGAATCAAAAGATGCATCACATTGGGAAAATCTACTGCAAAGGACATCTTTAAACTATTGAAAAGTAAACAAGTCACCTTGAAGACTAAGGTGCACCTAACCCAAGCCATGGTATTTTATTCACATCGTATGCATGCAAAAGCTGGACAAGGAATAAAGATGACAGAAGAAGCATTGATGCCTTTGAACTGCGGTGTTGGAGAAGAATATTCAATGCACCATGGACTGCCAAATAGTGAAAAAATCTGTTCTGGAAGAAGTACAGCCAGAGTGGTCCTTGGAAGAAAAGATGTCTTACATACTTAGGACATGTTGTCAGGAGGGACCAGTCCCTAGAGAAGGACATTGTGCTTGGTAGAGCGGAGGGTCAGTGAGAAAGAAGCAGGTCCATGATGAGCTGGATGGACACAGCGGCCACAACAATGGGTTTAAGCACAAAAACGATTGCGGACGTGGCTCGGAAGACTGGGCCGGGTTTCATTTGGTTGCACACAGGTTCACTGTGAATCAAAAACAACTCGACGGCACCTAACAATGGCAACATATATTATATTATATTATTATTATTAATTTTATTTATTAATAATTTTATTATTTTATTATAATTAATAATTATATTATTAATATTATAACTATTATAAGCAAGGATATTTTCTTTTTTTAAATTAATTTATTACAGGAAATGAATAAAATTTCTAACATCTATCAACTGTCTCATTGATGATATTTTCTTGAATATTTTGCTGTTTTTCTTGGATATTTACTTTTATGAAGCATTCAAATTTAGAAAATATAGAAATTACATATAGAAGAATGTGAAAGTCTTATTCTACTTAAAGATAACCGTTTTAAATATTTTGTTGATGAAAATGTGTGTATCTGAAATTATACTATGCTTAATTTTTGAGACTCCTTTTATTATTTCACTTTCATATACTCATTTAATGACTACACAGTCGCTTATGGTGTCTCTATAAAATGATATAATTTATGATTCCCTCAATACTGAGCATACCAGTGGTTCCTAAAGTATTCTCCTTCTGAATGTATTTTGCTATTAACATCCTTTTACCTGTCAAATTTATGTACTTCCTTAAGTAATTAAGAATTCTTGGACCAGAGGGTGCTAGTTTATGACGTACAACTCATACAATAAAATTGCTCTCAAGAAAGGTGTGGTCAATTTGCTGCCATACTGCCTACGGTCACCAAATCAATTCCAGTTCATAATAGCTCTACAGCGCAGAGTAGAACTGCCCCACAGGGTTTCCAAAGTGTGGCTGGTGGATTTAAATTGCAACGTTTTGGTTAGTATCCTGAGACCTTAACCACTGCACTAGCAGGGTTCTGTGATGTTGAGAAACCAAACCAAACCAAAACAAACCCAGTGCTGTCAAGTCAATTCCACCTCACAGTAACTCTACAGAATAGAGTAGAAGTGTTCCATAGAGTTTCCAAGGAGCACCTGGAGGATTTAGGCTGGTGACCTTCGGTTAGCAGACAAGTCACTTAACCGGTATGCCACCAGGGTTAAATAGGTCATGCAAAATTAAGGCACAGATGTGTTTCGGCAATACTATAGACTACTTTCTCAGCCATTTGTCATAACCCAAAATCTTGGTCTTTTGATGCCAAATCTGGAACTCATTCCATTTCAGCAGACAGAATTCACAAGATTTGAAGCACATTTTCTGAAATAGATTGGTACCAGCTATGATTACTCTATTTTAGGAACTCTAATTTGGCAGTGTACCTAAAGTAAGTCAAAGAAGTCAATGAACAAAGTCAGGGTAAATGTACTTACAAAGTCCTTAGTCAGCGGTATTTGAAATATTCAACTTTCCCCCACGTGACTTGCTTGGGGTTTGACTGAGTAATATGATGTGAGGTTTAGTAATTGTTTGTTCCGTTGACTGACAAGCATTACATTCAGTAAGTAATGACTTGTCATTCACCAGTATTTCAAGAAGATGATGTGGTTAAGTTGAGAGTGAAGTCACTTAAGGTTTAGGGGTATAATATTCGATTTTCCATTGATTTACGTCAGGTTTTACTCTATTAAAAATATTAGGCCATAAAGCTGTCCTAATAAGGATGGTTCAGGCCTCAGCTAGAGGAACAAAGTAAGAATAAGTGCCAGTTCATTTTATTACTAAGACAAGGCTGATTTTTTGTCGACATAACCAACTTACATCCAGGATGCAGTTCCCAGGGCAGTCAAAACTGATGTGTCTGGGCTGGATACATAGAAAACCAATTCTTCTACCTCCCTAGTCTCTTATGTCTTGAAGAAAACAAAAGTAACAATTCACCAAGATGCAGAAGTGTTGATTAGAAATATTAAAATATTTTTGTACAATATTGTACCAGAATGAATTATTTTTAAGAACTGAAGACTTTTATTCACTGAGTAATTGGATGGAAAAACAAACAAACAAAAAAACTAAGAACTAAAAGGGAGAGACAACTTATTAGGACTGCTTACACAATTATCACTAGCATTGTGTATCCAAGTATAACAATTTAGTTTCAAAAAACCTATCAAAGGAGGTATAAAAATACAGGAGAATTTGTTGTAAAACTGAAGGAATTATTACAATCACTTGTATAAAAGGCACATGATAGCTTTGCTAGAACCAGACAGAGACGGGTACACTGATTCTGACCCCCAGCACTGTCGTCTGATAGGATACTTTATTTTTCAAAACTGGTATCAACAGACAGCAGAATGAAGTCCTAGAGCATCTCTGTGGCCTGGCTAATCTCACTATATTCATGTTCTGTATACACAAAAGGAGCCCCGATAGTCCAGGGATTAAGAGCTTAGCTGCTAGCCAGAAACTCAGAACTCTGAATCTACCAACCACTCTTCGGAAACCCTGTGAAGTCGTTCCATTCTGTCGAGTAGGATGCTATGAGAAAACAAAAAAACCCACTGCCATCGAGTCACTTCTGACTCACAGTGGCCCTGTGCGGCAGAATAGAACTGACCCATAGAGTTTCCAAGGAGCCCCTTCCAGATTTGAACCGCCGACCTTTTGGTGAGCAGCCACTGCACTTAACCACAACTCCACCACAGTTTGAATGCTATGAGAAGAAACGGACAATTGCTTTGGTTTGGGTTTTATATGCAAAAATAACTCTGACTTTACTATTACCTCAAGTAATACATCAGTGAAGTCCCATGGGCCAGCTTCTCTGCTAATTAGTAGAAGTAGCTTAACTTCTTTTTGCCTCGAATTTCCCCAAAATAAAATGGAAGTTCAATTATTCCTATCTCACAGACTTGCTGACAAATACTTGCAAACACTCATTCTAATAAAAGTGAACATACATTATCATTTTTTTCTCCAGAGTGTTGGCAAGAATAACGTGGAAAGAATAAAGAAAATTATTTTTTGATGTTACAACACTGAATGTATGCTAGTTTCTCTTTCATTGGTATTTGGAAGAAATTTCTGATGGTTTCATGCATATCTTTGTATCGTAAATGAATGCAAACTATCATGAAAGCTATGTCAATAGGATATCACAAAGACCCGTTTAAAAGGAAAATAAAGAATCCAGAAGTTTATGTTATAGTCTGCTCCAAGCTGTTCAGATATTGTAGACAAACTTGCAGAAACAGTCATGAATAATAAATTTGCAAAGTGTCAGTACACGTGTATTAATTACATAAATTTTCTAGTCTATACGTTTGTATTTGATTCTGACAGCTTCTAATTCTCAAGTGCAAGCTTGTGTTTCTAACCCTAAGTGACTTAACCGAAGAAACATAATAATACTAAGAAATTTTGTATAGAATAACATGAACTGAGTATATGCTTTGGGAAATGTCTACAGTGTTGATTGAAACGGGTTGAGGACAGGCTCATTGCTTCCTGTGTACAGGGAAACCCTGTGTGAGGATAACAGGCTGTGTGCCTAGGAGACCAATGGCGACTTGGTGTCTGGTGACTGGAGGTCAATGGAGGAAATCTCAGCATCAGTAAGGACTTGCGCAAGTGACTTAGTCCCAGAGGTCACCCAGACAGATTGTCATATCATTGCCAATGACCTGCGCTGGGACAGAATACTAGTTCAAGGGAAAAACAAATAACAGAAACAGAATCACAGAGCCAAAATAGATTCAGAGAAGGGCAGCGGTGCTAGTCGGGAGAGAATTAATAACTAGTTTGATGACTCAACAAACAAGGACTACAAACTTTTAGGTGTTGCTATACAAAAATAGCATGCAACGAGAAAAATATAAATTACATAAATACTCATTACTCAAAAAATGTGCTAAAATAAAAACACTAACCTAAGTACTACCAAAGAACATAAGAGAACAAATGAAAAGCTAGCTGACATTCTTAGAAACATGTCCGTTGTCCCTGTGTTGGCGATTACATTTCATGGGAACCCTTTGGGGCAGCAACAGGCATGTGTACTTGTAGGGTGACTCAGTGAGACTGCTTTCAACAAGTGCAAATGGAAATAACAAAAAATAAAGATGTCTAGGAAAATTAAAAACAGTAATAATAAAAACATGATAACAACATCACTACTTCCTGTTACAATGTAAAAATCTCTGCAGTCAAAGAAGATTGTTACCTGTGGAGAAAAAGCGAACAACTCCTATTGCTAAAGATTAGCAAACAAGAAAATGTACATGATTTAGAGAATTAAATTCACTGTTTTGATGTTAATTATTACCAAATGTAATATATAAGGAAAGACTGAGTGACAGTCATATTCACACTTACTGTCTAAATAATTGTTGGATACACAGACACAGAACATAATGAATGAAAATCCATTAAAATAAAAGACATATTTTATTTAAAAAAAAGATTATCATCTAGAGCAAGTCAAAATAACTGCTATGTTTGAGCAGAGGGGGAAGAAGTTTAAGGGGATAAAGAAGTAAATATATGCCCAATGTTTTAATTTTATATAGTAAGAACCAATGACTTATGACTTCAGCAGAAACAACTAAGTTTTATTTATTAAAACATAATGAGCATTTGAATCTATATATAGAGAGAAAACATGACTAACTCCCAAACTCCAGAAGTGTTCCAGTATTACGAAACCCGACAAATAAAACTCATAACTACCAAGAGGTTTACAGTAAAAGAACATATAAGAATCTGAGATACTATCTTCCAAAAAGCACTTGATAAAGTTCAACGTATATGGATGATTTTTAACAAACTAAATCACTCTGGCTAAAGATGAATTAAGGATAAGTTAATAACATGGTAAAGAATGATTATCACAAATAGCCAGAATCCCGTACAGTGAAGACATTCTCGTTAAAATCAGGAAAAGACAAGGACATCAGATTCTCCGTTACCACTTAAGAATGTTGTGGGAGGCCTAGCCAAGGCAAAGGGATGAAACCACAGTTTGAAGGAGTCAAAAAAGGTTGGCAAAAGTTAAAGTATAATGAAACATATATACGTTTGTTTTCCCCTTTGTCTGCCACCAACTTCCCATGTGGCCTCAGCTCCAGCTTCAATTTCTATCTTCTCACCCCCTCCTTCTTATAAAAAAAAGTGTTATCTAGTTATTTTTATTATCATACTTTAGATGAAGGTCTCCAGAACAAGCTAGCTTCCCATTAACAGTGAATACACATGCTGTTTTACGACACTGGTTAACAGCTCCACAACGTGTCAACACTCCCACTTCTCACCCTTGGGTTCGTTATCATCAGCTTCCCTGTCCCCTCCTGCCTTCTAGTCCTTGCCCCTGGGCTGGCAAGCACCACAGTCTCATTTTGTGTCATGGGCCTGTCGAAGCTTTGGCTGAAGGGTGAACGTCAGGAGTGACTTTATTACTGAACTGAAAGGGTGTCTGGTGCCCAGACTCTTGAAGATTACCCAGCCTCTGCCTAAGTCTGGTCTGGTTTTGTAAGTTAGAATTTCCTTCTCAGTTCTTCTCCAGGAAAAAAGCAATGACGTAGTGGTTACATCATATGTCTACTATCCAAACGATCGGCTGTTCAAATCCACCGAATGCTCCTTGGAAACTCTGCAGAGCTATTCTACTCTGTGCTATAGAGTTGCTACGAGTCGTAACTGACTCAGTAGTGGCTTATTATTACTATTATTCTCCAGCTCTGCTGGATCTCTCTACTGCACTCCCCGTTGGAGCAGTCAGTGGTTGTAGCCAGGCGCCATCCAGTTGGACTGGACTCTGACTGGTGGAGGCTGTGGCTGTTGTGGTCCACTTATTCACTGGACTAATGTTTCCTTTGTGTCTTCAGTTTTCTTTGTTCTCCACTGCTTCCAAGGACATGAGACCTGTGGAGTATCCAGGCTATGGCCACTCACAAGCCACAGACCCTGCTCACCAAAGAAAGTAGAACGCTTTCAGTATGATTTACACTATGCTGATTCAGCGAGATGCCACCCAAGATCATGGTCCCCATAGCCCTCAGCCCAGGACTTCTGTCCTTCTGGGAGTTTAGATGCATCTATGTATGTTACGGTAACCCTGGTGGTGTAGGGGTTAAGTGTTGCACCTGCTAACCAAAATGTCAGCAGTTCAAATCTACCAGGTGCTCCTTGGAAACTCCATGGGGCAGTTACACTCTGTCCTAGGTAGGGTCACTATGAGTCAGAATCAAGTTACCGGCAGTGGATTTGGTTTGTGGTTTTATGGTACTCACGTGACCTTGCCTTGTACAGGTTGTGCCGGCTTCCCAAGTCTTGTGTAGTGTCTTACCTTTCACCAAAGTAACCGCTGATCTACTTAGGGTTTTTCTATCCCTTTCTCTCTACTCTCTTGTAACCATCAGAGATTTTTTCTTTTGGGGGGCAAACTTTTTTGTTAGTTTTTGCTGTAGTGGTGTCATACAATGTTTGTCCTTTGGTGACTGACTTATTTCACCTAGCACAATGCCCTCGCAATTTGTCCAAGTTGTGAGACACTCCATAGACTCGTCATTGTTCTTATCATTGCTGAGTCCTCTGTTGTGTGTATGTGCCATAGTCTGTTTATCCAGCCATCTGTTGATGGGCATCTAGGTTGTTACCATCTTTTTGCTATTGTGAACAGTGCTGAAATGCATTTGGGTGTGTGTATGTCTATTCATATGATGGCTCCTGTCTGTTTGCAATGAATTCTTCGGAGTGGGGTTGTTGTATCATATGGTTTTTCTATTTCTAGCTTTCAAAGGAAGTGTCACATTGTTTTCCAAAATGGCTGCACCATTTTACGTTTCCATCCAACATTTGTTATTTTCCATTTTTCTGATTCATGCCAGTGATGCTGGAGTGAGATGATGTTTTACTGTGGCTTTGATTTACATTTCCCTAGTGAATGGCTATTGTGAGCGTTTCCTCATGCATTTGTCAGCCAACTGAATGTCTTGTCTTGTGACTCTCCATATCTTTTGTCCATTTTTTCTAGCTGGGCTATTTGGCTTCTTTTTATTTTTTGGTAGAGGTATTGAATTTTGCTATAGATTTTAGAGAGTAGATCTTTTTCAGATTTTTCAGCCCCCACATTTTTACAATCTGTAATTTCTCTTTTTATTCTTCTGGAAAGTGATAGTTTATCTTGAAACCACAGAAGAAACGATTATAAGACAATGTGAATTATTTTGAATGTAGTACTGGTTACCAAAAATACAGATGAATATATAAATAAGTATTACAAAATTACATCATTTTTCTTTGTTTCCTTTTCCATCTACTTTTTGATATTTACTCTGCCATAATTTTTTATATTTTTATTAAAATTATTATGAAAATACATTAAAATGAATATGTATGCAAATGATAGCACTGGTGGTGTAACGGCCAAGAACTTGCCTGATAACCAAAAGGTCAGCAGTTCAAACCCAGCAGCAGCTTTCTGGAAACCTGTCTTATACTACTTGTACTATATACACACACACATACATATACAATTATACTTATGTGTATATATGTATAAGTATGCTTAATTATATCTATACTTATGTCTTATACTACTTACACTTAGACTTATACTACATATATACTCATACATGTCTTACAGTACTTAGACTTATACTATATACATACTTAGACTATGTCTACTGTGTCTTATAGGGTCACCGTAAGTCAGAATTGACGTCATGACAAAGAGAGTTTTGTATTGGTCAGGCACATCCTAGAGATGCCCAGCTTAATGTAACAGGTTTGGTTTGATTTTAGTTTATGTATAAAAATAAGACATCGGAGTCATTTCTGTAATGTGTAAACATTGGTGGTGTGGTTAAGTGGTAAGTCTGCCAACCAGAAGATTAGCAGTTCAAATCTGCTAGTTACTCCTTGGAGACTTTGGAGTAGTTCCTATAGCATGTGGACTAATGAAGCGTTAGTACTAGATGAATATCTGGGACATTCCTTCGAATGTTTACGTGTATCAATACACTGTACCACTTGGCTTACTTATGTGTAAAGAGCAGTCTGTTTTACCTAGGGGATAGAAAGTCACTTCAGTGAGTGATTTCACTTAATTCTTAACTTCTCCCTTTTAGCTGTTCACTATCTTTTCTCTCTCTTCTCTGTCTCTTTTTCTCTCCCTCTTTCACACACACACACACACACACACACACACACACACACACACAGGCACTGAATGAAGTTTACATGCCTTGTTTTATTCAATACCCACAGTGTCTTCACAAAATATGAATTATTTCTCTCTCGTTTTTTTTAGTGTGACAAACACAGACGGAGAGGGTGACCTTGCTATGTCGTTGGTCTCATGGGCAAGGAGGTGGTAGCCCCAAAACTCAAGGCCATTACTTCTCTCTCACAACATCCCTACCTGGTGGGATCTTTGAAAAGCTATCAATGATTCCTTATATCTTGCTAAGAAAATCACTAAATCAAGCCAAGTGCCATCGAGTCAGATCCGACTCATGGCGACACAAGCATCTGATTTACATATATACATACATATATTAAAATTTTTATTGTGATTAACTGAAAGTTTACAATCTGAATCAATTTTCCACACCTGCTTCTCTGCCACTCTGTCTGCTTTCCTCACCCTGTGACACCACACTCTTATTTTTCTCTCTTTGTTTTCAGTATCCACTCGGCAAACACCTGTCCCCTAGTCCCCACCTTCACCTCTCTCATCTAAAAAGAAATCAGTAGGACAGCCTCGTATATATACATATTAAACCATAAAGTACATGTACTACCTGCATCAGTCTGTGTCCTTGAATCCAGTCTATCCTTCATGTGAAGAGGTGACCTCAGTGCTGATTTCAGGTCTGGGCTAGCGGCAAGTCCAGGGCCATATTCTCAGAGGACCCTCCAGATTGTGAGACCACGAATTCTGATCTTTTAATAGAGTTCCTTGTGCTACATCAGAGATCAGGGACTCTATGCTGTGGTCCAGGTCTGTCTTTGGTGGTGGCCAGGCGCCATCTGGTTCTTCTGGTCTTGTGCTAATGTAATCTTCCAATCATTTGGATCCCTTTGGCTCTTGAGCTCAGTTTTCCTTGAGTCTTTGATGTTCTTTGATGTCATCTGTAACAGGTGGGTTGTGACCAATTGATGTTCCTCAGACGGCAGCTTGCTGGCTTTTAAGACCCTAGATACCACTCACCAATATGGGGTGCAGAAGACTGTCTTAGCAAAAGACTAGTTATACCAGTTGACCTCTACGTTTCCTGAAAACATTGTCCCTGGACCCCTGCCCTGCTGTTCTGTCCTTTGAACTGTTGAGTTTAGAAAACTTCTTATCTTGATATATCTATAATATTTTGATATATCTATAGTATTAGCCATTATATGGACTAAGCACTTAATAAATGTTTGCCAAATGCTTCCTGTCCTGTCCTCATATGCTACTGTTACATCCACGATGTTGAAACCATTCTAATTAAACACAGTACAAAACCTTTCTAAAAGAAGTTTCACTTTAGAAGTTTGTCCTTAGTTTGTCCTTGGAATGGTTTGGGGTCACCCGTTCAGCATCACCCTAGCCATGTGTTATTTCAGCTATGAATAAAATAAACATAGTTGAGAAAACAAGCAGATTTCTATATACGTGTTAAATTTGTGTCTTCCTATGTAAATAGACAAATCATGATTTTCATCAAGGGAAAAATTCTTAGCAGTCATTTTCTCATTAATAAAATTGAAAAATGTAAAGGTTCTGTCTACGTATCTTCACATGCTTCAAGTCACTGTACTGGCACGTTAAGGTAGCATTTATTTGATGTCACATTGCTGTTTATTTTCCACGTTCAGGACCTATGGGTGCCGGAACTCCCCACAGACTGAATAAAGCAAGACTTTGTTGATGAGCTTCGCATACCATACAGTGGAGTCAGGAATTGAAACCAAGGAGTGGAACTAACAGTTCTGGCCTTTGTCCCGCACTTGCTACCCCTTCTCTCCCATGGGAGGAAGAATGAATTATGTGATTAGAAGCCTTTGGAGAAAGCCCTGAAAGACTGAATATGCTGCCCTCAGCCTCGGTGTCTGTAGAAGCCAGGCTGGCCTTAAAGCCACATGTTCTGGTAGGTTCTCTGTCTTGTGATATGGAAGACTGTGCCTAGCAAAGTGAATCTTGGGCAAATGATTCATCTCCTCAGGTAGGACAAGAAAGGCTCCAGGTGGAATTCTACCCAGAGATGTGTAGGAAGAAAAACCTGGCAACCAAGTTTTAAAACATCATGAGATTGGTAAGAGGCTGAGATTACGTGAGATTACGTGAATTTTTTAATAGTGTTTGGTATCTAGTACTCTGTAAACCAAACCAAGCCCACTGCCATTGAGTCGATACTGACTCACAGCAACTCTACAGAAAGAGTAGAACTGTCCCGTAGAGTTTGCAAGGAGTGCCTGGTAGATTTCAACTGCTAACCTCCTGGTTAGCAGCTGTAGGACTTAACCTCCACCCAACCAAGGTTTCCAGTAGATATTAGCTACTGTTATCATCAGAAGTGCTGGTGGCAAAATGGTTAAGTGCTTGGCTGTTAACCAGTAGGTTGGTGGCTTGGAAGAAGGACGTGTGTAGGAGAAGGATGTGGCAGTCTGCTTCCATAAACATTTACAGTCTTGAAAACCCTCTGAGGCAGTTCTGCTCTGTACTCTAGAGTCGTTATGTGTTGAAATTGACTCTGCGGCAATTAGTTTTTTATTGTTTATCATTACCTTGTCAAAGAAGATCTATTAACTCAGAGAAAAATTGGCAATGTATTTAACATTGCAAGGCTACCTAACGGTGTAATTTGGGCTTTAATGTGGATTGTGACTCATCTTTTTGATTGTTTCGTCCCCTTTCAATGCCACAGACTCCAGAGTAGCTCTCAGGAACTTGAATTGAAACCTTTTTCTTTGTTTCCTTTATACACTCAGTTCGCTCCCCTTGAAATGTCCACAGCCAGTCTTCCCCTCTAGTACAGCTTGTCAGTCCTAAGGACGCCAGGTGTCACCTGCTCTGTGGATGCCCATCTAAACCCTCAAGAGCTGCTCGCCCTTTGATTCACACCTGTGTCCTGTACCTCTTATGTGGTATTTATTAGAGATTTCCTCGGGTCGAAGAGTTGGATTTGGAGTGTTAGAATTCCTTGGATTTTGCTTTCCTGAGCAACAAGATTTATATATTATTTCTCTTGCTTTTGGTTACCATATTGCCTATATAACTAACTCAGTCCCTAACTATAGACTAAGCACTTAATAAATAATTGCTAAATGAAAAAAAAAAGAATTAACTGATGATATGCACCTCAAGCAGTAATTTCGCAATTACTTAAGGAAGAAAGAATAAAATTGTAGAGACAATGGCAAAATTAAATCCAATTGAAAAGCCATGAGTCTTACATCAGATAGAAATAACTGTCTAGGATGAACATTGCCAGCCAAGTGCCATCGAGTCGGATGAACATTAGTTGGCATAAAACAACTTCCAACCTAAGTGACACGCCTCTTTTACGTGGGTGTCAGTCCTGTGATTCCCCCAAGTGCTTACCAAGAGATTCCGCTGGACAATTAGCATTTGGGATTCAGCTGTGAGTCTGGGGAAGTTGGGTCTGTCACACTAACACCAACTCCTGTGACAACCCCCCAAGGGCTACTATTAAGTCTTGGGGTTATTAGAAGAGCTGTTCAAAGCAGGTATTATCTGACACTACAAGATAAAAAGTGAAAAAGAAATAATGTACAGACCTGGTTGCAACAGTTTGATAGAACTTTCTTTAAAAATCCACTACAGACTTCACTCTTCATGCCACTTCTTAAATAATAGCAGATCAGTGCTAATACTTTATCACCCATTGCTGTCTAGTTGGTTCTAACTCACAGCAACCCTACCGGAGGATAGAACTGCCCCACAGAGTTGCCAAGGAGCACCGGGTGGATTCAAATTGCCAAGCTTTCATTAGCAGCCGTGACACTTAGCCATCTATGCTTTTCTGACACTGACATGTATATGTATAAGCATGTGTGTATGTACGTGTATGCATTTGTATATAGATGTGTGTACATGCACACACACACACACACACACACACACTTACATGTAATTATCCATAGGTGAGAGTTTACAGAGCAAATTAGTTTCTCATTAAACAGCTCATATGCATACTGTTTTGAGACATTGGTTGCCCGCTCTGCCACGTGTGAACCCTGTCTCCTTCTTGACCTCGGATTCTCCTTTTCCATTCATCCAGCTTTCCCTGTCCCATCCTGCCTTCCCATCCTAGCCCCTGGGCTAGTCTGCCTATTTAATCTCATGCATACAGTTGAGCTGTGTTTATTACTGTTTGTTTGATGAGTCTGTCTAATCTTTGGCTAAAGGGTATATCTCAGAAATGGCTTCAAGGCTGAGATAAAAAGAATGTCTGGGACCAGACTCTCAGAGCTTCTCTAGTTTCTGTCAGACCAGTAGGTCTGGCTTGTTTCTGTGAGTTAGAATTTTGTCTGCTTTGCTCTCTACCCTTGGCCAGCATCATCCGTCAGGACCCCTGTCAGAGTGGCCACGGTGGTAGTCGGTCACCAGCTAGTTGGACTGGACTCAGTCTGGTAGAAGCTCTGATAGCTTTGGCCCATTAAACATTTAACAAATCTTTCCCTTATGTCTTTGGTTTTCCTCAGTCTCCTTTGCTCTGGATCAAGTAAGACCAGTGGAGTATCTCAGAGGGCCACCTACAAGCTTTTAGATAAGACCTTCGATACTACTCAGCAAAGTAGAATGTACAGCCAAGCCAAGTGCTGTCAAATGTACTTTCTTTATAAACTATGTCATGCCAGTTGAGCTAGATGTCTTCTGAGACCAGGGTCCCTAATCTTCAGCCCAGTGCTTTGACCCCTCGGGGAGTCTGGATGTGTTTATAAAGCTTCCAGGACCTTGCCTTAATCAAACCATGCTAATTTCCTCAGCATTGTCTACTGTCTCACCTGTCTTAATAAACATGTAGCATAAGTCTGTTTTGATTCAAAAGGCATCACTAAATTTACAACTTATTTAAGTTATTAAATGAATAAGATAGTGAATGGAATACAGTGCTATAGCCAGTACTATGCTGAATCTAGGAAAGTTTACAGTAGATACTTGATCTACTCCTGCTTTGCTTGGATATTCTTTATCTCAGAATTTAGATAACACTGTTTTCTTTTTAATCTTTAAAAAGTGTTTCTTGACTAGATCAAAACTGAAAGCTGTCGTTCTGCATGCTGAGTCAGTGAGTTGTCAGGAGCTGGTTTCATAGAGGATGTTCTGTTGTCCAGAGGAGAGATGAGGCCTGTGGAAGGGGAGCGAGATGCCACCTCTGGTACAAAAGGTAAGGGGCTCTGAAAACAGCAATCAAAATCAATACTCTTTCAACACAGTATTAAGGATCCCCAGTAGTGCAATGGATAAAACTACTCACTGGCCAACCAAAAGGTCAATGCTTTGAACCTACAAACTAATGCTTGGGAAATAGATGTGGCAGTCTCTCTCTATGAAGATTACAGCTTTGTAAACCCTATGTGGGCAGTTCTAACATGTCCTATAGGGTCAGAATACACCCCACAGAGATATATTTAGTTTTTAGTTTTACTAGTCACCTATAGCACACAAGATGACTGTCTGCTTTGTAAATGAAGTTCTATCAGAAGTAGCAATACTAGGTAAGCTTATCCACTGAGATTTAGACAAAGAACTGTGCTGACACAGACCTATTTCCATACATTTACAATCAAATCATAGCATAGTAGAAGTCAGTATTTGGTACCTGGTGCTGATTTGCTCAGATGCTATCTGATGAGTATAATAAGTGAATCCAGATGTTTGGGAAGTAGCAGGAAAAGAAAAATAAAGGTCAGTACTATAGAGCTTGTACTCTTTGAATATCATTATCTTAATCAAACAAGAAAGAAGTACAAGTTATTCCACTATTATTTAAACAAATCTTTCTATTTTTATTTAGACTAGTTTAACTATAGGAGTCTCTATAGACTCCTATTCAATGGTAAAACCCAACAAAGAGACAGGAGAAAAGATACAAAACGTTGTTTTGATGGAAAACATAAAATGTTCTTAGCAATATCCTTATTGCAGGCTTAAAGTTAAATTTTTTTGATTCAATCACAGATAGGTCACATAGGCAACCTTCAATTATTTATTGACAGTGACTCTTTCTCAAGAACCTTAAGGGATAAATCCTCATAATGACTTGTATTTATGAATTCTCATTCCTGTTGATACCAGATGTAAACTAATTGATGGGCAACTGTGTGAACACATTTCTCATTCTTTCTACCAAATTTTCTTACCAGTGATAACTTTGTGACTGTCACTGAGTGCGGGTGGTGCAGAGCTGAAGAGTTGGGCAGCTAACCTAAAACACTGGCCATTGGAATCTCCTTGGAAACCCAGTGGGGCAGTTCTAGTCTGTCTGACAGGGTGGCTATGAATTGGAATTGACTCAGTAGCAACTAGTATTTCATTTTTGTGTTGGCACATATTGAGTTGGCCCCCAACATGTAGTAATCCCGTGTGTCATAGAGTAGAACCACTGCATAGAACTTCTTGTCTGTAGTCCTCATGAGGGCAGTCTTTCTGGCCCTTCTTCTAAGAATCCATGGGTTGGGAACTACCAAGCTTCAGGTTTACAGCAGAATGCAAGCCGCTTATCCCACTCAGGCTCCTAGAAATCATCTTAGAGGTTATTTAACTCAATTCGCATTCTTTCACTAGGAGATGATGTTTCTTGTCCTGATTAACAGCAGAGCTGGGCTAGACCCCACTTCTCTGATCCTCTTTGCCACCCTCAGCTCAGGGACTTTTCTATTATCCACCACAGTAGAAGTAGGGTGCTTCACCCAGACTGGATGTACTGCCGATGTGCCGTCCACAGCTCTGAAGAGGCCCAGAGCTGTCGTCTCTATGCCACTAGCCACTGCATCCAGAAAATCTGAGAGGAGGCCTGCATCTAACAGCTTGCTGTCTTGGGGCACAAAACTCCCAGCCTCTGACCTTGAGGTGAGAACACTGTGGTTCAGTTGATACTCCACTGCCACTGAAGTCAAAGCAGAAGCTCAAGTTCAGCAGAACCATACCTTTGCTTCCTTGTTTTTCTGCTATATTGCTGACATTCTTAATGTGTTACAGCTTTTTCTCCAGGAGGCAGAACTTGAGCAAATCACTTCTACAAGAATCTCCTAATATAATTCAAACTATGACATTTGGGCTGGCTATTTTTTCATATATATCTATATGTATAGAAACCATAGTTGTGTAGTGGGTTAAGTATTAACTACCTCTGCTAACCAAAAGGTCAGCCATTCAAATCCACCAGGTGCCCCTTGAAAGCTCTTTGGGGCAGTTCTTCTCTGACCTCTAGGGTCAATGTGAGTTGGACCCAACTCGATGGCAGTCGGTTTTTCTTTCTTTTTTTGGTATCTGTCTGTCCATCTGTCCATCTGTCTGTCTGTCTATCTATCTATACGATGTGTGTGTGTGTGTGTGTGTGTGTGTGTCTATTTCACTTCCTAACCCTAGTGGCATGATGGTTAAGTGTTAACAGCTGCTGCTCAAAAGGTCAGCAGTTGGCATTCCCTCGGCCCTCCTTGGAAACTCTACAGGGCAGTTTCCCGCTGCTGTACAGCTCCACTATAAGTTGGAATTGAAAACAAGGTAACAGGTTTGGTTTGGTTTTGGACAATTCTTAAGCAAGAATTGGTGTGACAGTGGTTAAGAGCTCTGCTGCTAACCAAAAGACTGGCAGCTGAAAGCTATCAGCCTCTCCTTGGAAACCCTACGGGCCAGTTCTACTACACCCCATAGTCTCTGTGAGTCAAAATCAGCTCAGTGACACTGAGTTAAGCAAGCAAAAGCTGTGAGTGATTGCAGCCTCACCGCTGAATAATATGAAAACAAAAGTGAAAAAATAGGTCCTTCGTCAAAGCCAAGCCAGCCAAGTGCCGTTGAGTCGGATCCGACTCATGGCGACCAGACAAATTAAAAACTTTTTGAGAAAATAAATAGGGAAAAAAGTGAGTTAGCTTAAAATACTTCTTCTGACTAAATAGTATCCAAACCTCTCATGAAAACATACAACTACAGATAATTATTTAAAAATCGTTCAACACAAATAGGATTTTTCTCTGAATGTCATTCTGCATTTTATTTACTTCTTAATGTGTTTAAGATTTATAATTGTGCTATACTGTAAGTTTTATTTATTTAAAATATTGGCCTATTGACTTTGAACAGCTTGGCTGTTTCCTTCCTAAAACTCTACACCTCCTAGTATCTGCACTGTCCTCTTTTTTTGTAGTAAAGGAAGAAGTGTATGCTCTCCAGTCAAATGCCATGTGTGCTTTGAGCTCGCATGGAAACTTCACTCATCTATTTTCTGTCAATCTCTAAGGACTTTTTTCATCCCATTTCTCATCTTGGACACTATATGTCCCAGACTCTCCTCCTATACATGGGGTCACTTTTTTTAAGAAACACTTTAGGCTCTGTTCTTACTTCCGACTTACAAATGCATATTTCTAGGCCAATCTCCCTTTTCCTTTTTTGTGGATAATATTTTACCATAGTTAAGTAAAAATTTACAAAGTCAAGTTGCTGCATCAAACCCCACATGGATAATATTTTACCATAGTTAAGTAAAAATTTACAAAGTCAAGTTGCTGCATCAAACCCCACTTCTGTGCAACTCCTTCTGTTGTCCCAGCCCCACGACAGCACACTCGTCCCTTCCCCAGCTTTCCATTTCAGGCACTAGACACAAATAGGAGCCCTGGCAAAGAGGGCTCAGGTAAGAATTCAGGTACTAACCAAAAGATCAGCAGTTCAAATCCACCAGATGCTCCTTGGAAACTCAATGAGGCTGTTCTACTCTCTACTATAGGTTTGCTATGGATCAGAATTGACTTGATAGCGATAAGTTTTTAGACACAAACATGTATGTAGTCTCTTATTGGCCATTCTCTTTATATATTTCATCCATGTCTCTAATGTAATTTATCTTCACTAAAATTTCCTCTGCTACCATACATAGCTCAGCGTTTATCACCACCCAATAGGATATGAATATTATTTCTCTGCTTAATATTCCTATATATTGAGATGCCTCTGACTTACCCTTTAGTACGAAAGTGCTACATTCATTTTCTAGAATATTCAAGTCAGAAGCATGGTACAGTCTTTGTGTTCTCACTCCTCATCTAATTCATCAGCAAGTTCTTTTATTTTGTTTTCAAATTATGCCTTCAACTCATCTACTTTTTCTATGTCCACTAACAGATTTTCAATTCTAAACTGTCATTGTATCTCATCTGTCCTATGTTATGGACAGGGAAGTCAAAAAATCAAACAGCTAATAATGGAAGATTGTTGATTCAAAGCCAGACCTATTGGTAATGTTACCAACAATTAAAATATCTTCACGCTCAAAAATTAAAATAATTGTTATTTTTAATTGAATTACTTCTGAGTACGTGAACTAAACTCGTTTTAGCAGTGTCTAAAAACAACCCATTTCTCAACAGTCCAGATTTTTTAAAAATAATCTAAATAGTTTCCATAAAAAACTGGTGATTTTTTCAAGTCAGCTTTGACTCCAAGGCAGGTTACTATAAAAAGACATTGTTTTTAGAAAAGTTTAGTCATTTTAATCTTCAGAAATAATTATTATTTTTTATTTCTTCTGAATTTGGATATTCTGAAAACCCATAAGAAGTTGTTTTACTAGTCTTTGAGACTATCTGGGTCAAAGGAAACAACAAATCTAATCTGTGGCAGTGATGCCTTGAAACACAATGTGTGAAATTCTAACTTTGCTTCACTTCTTTGTTATTAAAATGAATCCCTAACACTTCAATTGATTTTCTCCTCCCCTCCCCAGTCCTCTCTCTCTCTCTCTCTGTTTTCATCGCATAGGTCTAGTTTACTAAGTGTTCTGTAATATAGTTTCTCATGATCTTATAACTGTTAATCTTTTCTTATCAACTCATTTTTATGGTGGTCAGAGATGTTGCCATTACTGTGTTGATTTATTCAGAATAGAGCTTTTTCTGTTTTGAAATTCAGCATATCTGTCTTTCTTTCCACTCAGCCGTGCACCCGTGCGTGCAGCATCTATCCAGCCTTTCGTTCCCTCTTAAGCAGTGAAGACTACAGCTGCTAACCACAACGTTGCCTCTCCAAATCCAGCAGCTTCTCCGTGGAAACTCTATATATGCAATTCTATTTTGTGCTATAGGGTCGCTATGAGTCAGAATCAACTCTTTGGCCTTGGGTTTGGGCTTTTAGATCATGTGCTGGACACTACTGAAATGCTACAAACATACACGATATTTATACAGAAGACACACACATGATACACATACAACATGCAAATATGTGAATACCAAGAAGACACACAGGGTCCCTGGCTCATTGACATGTCAGTTTGAGAAAGCAAAATAATATTACACAAAGAGTAGTAACTACGTTTGACAAGTGCTACACAGGACAATGACAAAATGCTCTGTTTTCTGAGTAGCAGGTGTAAGTAATCTAGCCTGGGGCAGATGCTGTTAAAGGAAAATTTACTTGTTTATTTATGGTATTGAATATAACTAATATGATTAATCTAATAACATTATATCAAGCTTTTTTACCAAGTAAAAGGAGACTATACTTTCCTAAGTTTTTTTTTGCTTGTTTTTTTAATGATAATTTATGCATACGTAGGATGTAGTTTTTAAGTTTAAATCTATGATTAAAAAAATCAGACTAAGCAGAATTTGAGTTGGCTCCAACTCGACGGCACTTGGCTTGGCTTATATAACTTTTGAACAAAGAAGGAAGTCAAATTTAAAATATCCTAAAAATAAAATATTAATATGAATGCTGCATATGAAATCTTATAAAATACAACCAAAGCCTTATCTAATGAACATTGATGTGGAAAAGATTTTATCATATGCATCAAACATACCTGAACATTCATCTCAAAAACATTTAAAAAGCAAAACAATCCGTATTATGCAGAAGTCAATATAAAGATATAATTTGCAATTAACTGAAAAGAGGAAATCCATAGATGTCATAAAAATGGATGTGTTCAAAAACAGTGAAATATGCAACTGTTAGTACAAAATTGATCATAAAGAATCACTAAAGCAATGGAATTTTTAAGTCAAATATCAATGCATAGATACTAAGGAGATTAAATATAAGAAGTATTATGTATGTATATAATATATATGCATGCTTGAAATTTAAACATTTGTATGAGTGTATAATTTTATCGACAAAATGTAATTTGCTTTAGTTTACTCAAGAGCAGCAGAAAACTTCAATAAATAATCATGCCAAATGTTTATTGAAAATCTTCTAGAAAATATATATACCTATTTTACTGATATTTTTGTCATATTGTTAAACACAGCTTTTTAAAAACATATTTTTATCACTAAGAACTGAAAATATTAATTCTGAGAGTGTAAGGGCCAAGCCCAGCCCTAACCTTTGCAGGACACAGCAAATAATACAGACCAAGGCCTGCATGCTTTGTAAGAAAATATTTAAAGGTAAAAGTAAAGCTTTACAACTGATGACTAAGATGTGGTATACCTCCTACTTACAAAAGATAAACTTTGACAACAAAAAACTCCAAATACATGTGTAAAGCTTTTAAGTAGCAGAAAGCAGACAAAATATAACAGAAAAGTGAAATCATTTTGTAAAGTTTTGGGTGTTGATAGACTGGGATGTCTGTGAGATTTATAAAACAAAGTCATTTAAAAAAATTCTCATATATAGAAAAAAAGCATTTTAAAAAATGTCATATAAACACTGAAACTCCGATGGTGCACTGGTCAAGCGCTACAGCTTCTAACCAAAATGTCATTAGTTTAATTCCAGTAGACACTCCTTGGAAACACAATTGAGTAGCTCTACTCCAGTCCTATAGGGTTCACTATGAGGTGGGATTGATTCAATGGCAATAGTTTTCTCTATAAATATAAAGTTTGTAACATAATAATAAAACAATGTAAATTATATATAATATAATGTATACATGGTGTATAACATATGCAATATATAATACATACATATACATATATGTATGTATATATGTATATGTACATATACATATACATAATACATATATATTACATATCACACATATATTTTATACATTACATATATGTATTACTGGTTCAGTAACACTAACTGTCAACCACGTGTGATAAAAGTTTTCTTGTCTTTGGTCAAAATTATGGCTTGTCCTTTTTTTTTCCTTGCCTTTGACTATACTTTGATTATCTATAGGAAGCTAAACATTTCATTAAAAAAGCTAAACATTTTAAAGAAACAATTCACTATTCTTATATTTAAAAAATCCATCTAGTTACCAGTAGGAAATTGACATGGTGTCATGCCTTACTTCTGTTAATTCTAGACATATACACACATACATATGTAGCAAAATATTTCTCAGCTTCCCTGTACAACTGCTCATTGTCAGGGCACACTAACTTACATGTGTATCAGGAAAACACAGAAAGAAGAAAGTAGAAACTTGTCTCTTCTAGGAAAAGATTATGCAAGATGCTATGGAAGCTTTGTTCTATTAAAGGATTTATAATGTAACTCATTTCTCTTTTGTCTAAGCATTTCCATTACTTACGACTTTACTAGGCTCAGCAGCAACCTGTTTGTTCTGTCAAACAATGGCACAACCCACACACCTTCCAGGAACTTGGCTACAGTAAGCATTGGTCTGAGGAACACTGAGAGACATAGAGGGAGGTTTACATTGAGCCCAGTGATGACTGTGTCCCAGACACCCTCTGACACGGTCTAAGAGAATGGACCAATCTCCTGAGAATGGCCGAAATGGAATAGAGAGCACTGTGTCTTTGAAGATGTCATGTTGCTGTTAGGTGCCATCAAGTTGGTTCCAACCCATAGCAATCTGGAGGACAGTAGAAATGAACAGTAGCCAGTTCTACACCATGCCCGCAATCATTGCCACATTAAGCCCATTGTTGCAACTACTGTGACAGTCCGTCTGCTTGAAGGTCTTCTTCTTTTTCACTGACCCTGTACCTTACCAAGCATGATGTCCTTCTCCAAGGATTGATCCCTCCTGACAACATGTCCAAAGTATGTGAGACACAGTCTTGCCAGCTTTGCTTCCAAGGAGCACTCTGGTTGTACTTCTTACGTCATGGGGTATTTGAAATAACCACCCCGAAACACACCTATATATGTGTAAGCTATTACAATGCCTGACACTCTGTGTTGAAAAAGTGCTTTGCTTTTAAAAAGAAGTTTTAGAAAAATAAATTCAACATTATTCTGTTTTTGTATATTTGCTATGAATTTGTCTATCTTTCAAAATGTTTAAATAAGAAATATATTGTATTTTGAGAAATATTTTGAGTGCAATGATAAAATTTTTTGTCCTCTTTATTTTTGCTAAAAATATCTGACACAGTAGATTATGATTAATTTACCACTTGAAGATGCTTAATAAATCATTAATGTTATTAATATTTATAGATATTTTCATTGACATTGATCCATAGTAACATACAACAGGTTATTTCTGGAGAGATTATTCATGAAGAATTTTAAAAAGTGAAGAAGCTATACATTGAATAAGCAGAATCATTATAAACATATTTAACAACTTTTAATAAAAGCAAATAGGAAAAGTTATCACTTACAATAAAGTACTATGTTTAAGCTAAAAGCATTCATTTATTTGCAATTTGTCAGGTATCTATCAGCTGTGTTTCACTGCAAAGTATGTGTCTTTGTCATCTAGTACTACCATAACAGAAATACCACAGGTTCATGGCCTTAACAAATACTTATTCTCTCACAGTTTAGGAGGTTAGAAGTCCAAATTCAGGATTCTATCTCTAGAGGGAGGCCTTTGACTATTTTTAATGTCAGTGGGCCTGGCTTTACCCAGAAATCTCCACGTGTCTTGTCATCAATCTTCCCCTGAGTTTCGGAGATTCTCAGCACAGGGACTCAGGGGTCCGAAGGATGTGCTCTGGGAGGGGCCAAGATGGCAGACTTGACACACATCCCCTCAATTCCCTCTGAGAATTAAGGCCTAGAATGATAACTGAACGGAGCAGCGGATACCTGGGGAGCTCTAGAACCTGACATATTATTGTCAGACTTGACTAGGTACAGGTATTAGACTAAACTGCCCCTCTCAAAGATGAGCCAGTGGCCACAGACTCTTACCCCTGCTAACTCACTGTATCAGAGAACTGCCTTTGTTATCCAGGAGGTGGGGACTGGGCGTAAGCCAACAAATTCCCCAAACTACTGCGCTTGAGTAAACAGCATA
Source organism: Heterohyrax brucei (assembly GCA_028571685.1). NCBI lineage: Eukaryota > Metazoa > Chordata > Mammalia > Hyracoidea > Procaviidae > Heterohyrax > Heterohyrax brucei. The sequence goes on along the minus strand of CM053162.1, from coordinate 68,617,280 downwards.
CAGCACAGCAGAGAGATAGTCCATGGGGTAGCCACCTATTGAGAGCTTAGCTGCTAATTGAGGCCACCACTGCCCCTCCACCCTCTCTTTTCTGAGCTGCACCATAGACTGCTGTTTCACAGCAGGAAGAGCAGCTCATCCAGGATGCCACCTTGGTCAGCTGGGAGGCCGAGTCACCCAGCCAGGACCCTTAGCTGCGGCTGATTCCTAAGCAGAGCAGTGGCCTGTCTGGCAAATATTTCTCCAACAGAAAAGTGATGTCTGAGACAATGTGTGTCTAAATTCACAGGTGGGGCCTGGCTGAGGACAGCTGGAAGACCCTGCCCTCTCCCTACTTTGCACCACATCATAGCATCTGAGGACGGCCAGTGTGGTACTCTCATATCAGCTGGAAGACAGGGCCTGCCACACCTGAGGGCCTGACTGTTTTTATCAGCAGTTGACCCTGTTATAAATAGGACGTGGAGATCTGACTGTTGGAAGGTCCGGCAGCTTTTCCTCTATCCTTCAGTGAACCACAATGTAAGATCAGCTGACAGCCCCCCAGTGACTCCATAAGTAGAGTGCCATCTTTGTCAGGCAAGGGGCAGAGATTGCCACCCTAGAGAGTCCACCTGGGGCCAGTCACTAGAGTACATAGAGACAGCTGGTGACCAATCTCCCCTCTAAGAACTATGCCTCAGCTCCTCTTGATCCAACACCAGAGAAATCAAACAGCTTCTAGATGGCACATAGACAACAGACCTTAGCTAACCATTTAAAGAAGCAGTCCACCACAGCTCCAGAAAACTCCCAAAATAAGGAATCAAAAAACTTCCCAAATTAAGAAACCCTTCTGAAACTACTGGAAGTCAAGTACAAAAAAAATTATATAGAGAGCTCTCCAAGAGATTAAACAAAATTCAGCAAAACTAAAGGAAAAACTAAGTAAGCTATTTGAACTGATAGAACACCAATAATCTGAAATGCAGTAGATCAATAACAAAATTACAGAATTAGACAATTCAATCCAAAGCCAAAAGAATAGAATTGAGGAGACAGAAGTCAGCCTTAGCGACCATGAAGACAGAGCAACTGACACCAGCATTTATGAGGAGAAATTGGAAAAAAGAAATAAGAGAAATGAAGAAGCATTAAGAAACATGTGGGATTCTATTAAGAGGAATAATCTATGATTAATTGGAATTTCTGAACAAGGAGGGATAGATGAAAATAGAGTATTGCTGCACAGTGTTTGACAGAAAACTTCCTTGAAATTATCAAAGAAGAGAACGTAGATATCCAAGACATGTATTGAATGCTTCAGAAACCAGACCCCAAGAGAATGGCACCAAGACTTATTATACTCAAGCTTAATAAAATGAAATATAAACAGGCACTCTTAAAGGCAGCAAGGCTCAAAGTAAAGCTAACATTCAGAAGGAAACCTTGTAGGCTTTTATCTGACTTCTCTGTAGAAACAATGTTGGCCCTGAAGGAGACAAATCTCCAACCAAGAATTATATATCCTGCAAAATTGTCTTTCAAATGTGACGGTGAAATTAAGATATTTTCAGATAAACAGAAGCTTACAGACTTTGTAAAAACCCAAACTACAAGAAATACTGAAAGAAGTTCTTTGCTTAGAAAAACAAAAACATTAGGTGTACACTTAAGGAGGCAATGTATGACACAGAATCCAGAATCCTACTCACTCAGGGAAGCCAATAAGCTCAATTAAAACGACGTAATTAAAACAAGGGAACCGGCAATCATAATACAAAAACTATGATATCACCACACTAAAAAGAGGGAAATATTACAGTAGGTGTAACTCATATGGAGAAGAAATTAAAAATATATGCAGAAGTTAAAGTCTGGTTTAAACTTAGACTAGAAAGAGAGATCTTAGGAGTAGTTACAAAACAAAATAACAACATGACATATCAAAACAAGCAGTGTAATGCAGGAGTCTCAACAAGCACAAAACCAGCAGTGAAAAAGATGATAAGTCAACCCATAAAGAAGAATGACCCAGAACAGAATATTAAGAAAAACAGAAAACAACAACACAACAATGAACTCACCAAAATGATGGCACCAAAAGACGTGCTCTGCTCCTGGCTCTTTCCTGATGCTAATAGATCCCTTGCTTTCTGCTTGTTTCTCTTTCATTTTATCTGTTTTCAGATAGATAAAAGGTGATGGAGGCCATACACGAGGAGAACTCCCCTTACCCTGGACCAGGGCTATCACATGAGTAAGGGTGTTGCATCCCATCCTAATCTTCACTAACATTACTTCATCCTGACTTATTAATGTATGAAAGAGCTCATTCCAAAAGGACACCATAACTGCCGGCATATAAAAATGCAAATCCAAGGCCTGGTGCCATCTAGTCAATTTCAACTTGCAGAGACCCTACCCAGCAGACTAGAACTATCCCATAGCATTTCCAAGGAGGAGCTGGTGGGTTTGAATTGTCAACCTTTTTGTTGCCTGTCATAGCCCTTAACCACCACACCATTAGGGCTCTAACCACAGGTATAGAACCTATAATTTACAACAGATCACAAAATGGTAGATTATCAGATCACAAAATGTGACACAACCACATAGTGCCAGCGATCACAGCCTAACTAATCTGATGCATATTTTAGGGACACAATTTCATACATGAAAGTATGTTGGAGAGATATACATAAAAATAATGTCAAATTATTGTCTTTAATATCATGAGGGAACATATATGCTTCTATGACACTGTGGCTGCCCAATCTAAATAAATTATAAAATATAAACAACGCTCACTAGCGAGGATATCCAGGCAGCCAAAAAGAGACATGAGGAAATGCTCACGATCACTAGCTATTAGAGATACCATCTCACCCCAACAAGGTTGGCCAGAATCCTAAAAACACAAAACAACAAATGCTAGAGAGGCTGTGGAGAAATTGGAACTCTCCTACACTGTTGGTGGGATTGCAAAATGGTACCACCTCTTTGGAAAGCAATCTGGTGTTTCCTTAAAAAGCTGGCAATAGATATTCAGTAATCTCACTGCTCAGAATTTATCCTACATAAACAAAGGCTGTCACATGAACAAGAATGTTTACATACATGCACAAGAATGTTTATATACATGCAAAAGAACATTTATCACAGCACAGCCCACAATAGCAAAATTATAGAATCAACCTAGATGCCCATCAGCAGATCCATGGATAAACAAACTATGGTACCTATACTCAATGGAACAATATGCAATGATTAAAAAAAAAAAAGATGATTTTAGGAAACATAACCTGGTTTCAACTGGAAGATATGCTGAGTGAAATCAGTCAGTGACAAAAGGATAAATATTGTATGAGACCCCTGCTATAAGGACTTAAAAACAGACTGAAGTACAGAAGAAAGGACTCGTTCACAGCTACCAGGACAGTGAAGGAGACAAGATTTGATCATAGATTAGAAATTTGGTTAGGTGAAAGCAGTGGAGCGTACATCAACTTAACTGGACTTTACCATAAACTGAAAGCTCTTCTAACTGCAACCTAGTATTGCAAGGACAGAGTAGCAGTGGCGGGGTCTGAGGACCACGCCTACAGGAGACACAGAGGTTAATTGGTATAACTACTCTATTGCTAAGAGAGTCTTCTGCACTCCATATTGGTGTCTGGGGTCCTAAAAGCTAGCAAACTGCCATCTGATGTATACCAAATGGTCCCAGCTCAGCTGAAAAAGATGATCACCAAGAACACCAAAAACACATGGAAAACCTATGAAATCAAATTTAAAAGTAAGAACATATGTAATAAAAGAAGTAATAAAAGTATGATAAACAAAATATATATTTTTTAGTTAATGGAAAAGTTAGAAAGATGTGAGGAGAAATCTAGCACTATGGGAAACCCTGGCTGTGTAGTGATTAAGGTGTAATGGCTAAAAGGTCAGCAGTTTTAATCCATCAGGTGCTCCTTGGAAACTCTATGGGGTAGTTCGTAGCATTGCTATAAGTCAGAATCACTCAATGACAGCGGCTTTGATTTTTTAGTTTGATAAGGGTTTCTTTATTTCAGTTTTGAATGTATATCTTTTTTTTTTTTTTTTTCATTCTGTAAGTATCTGATTTTCCTCCTGTTGGCTTCCCAGGCTCCAATTTGTTGGCAAATAATATCATTTTTTTTTTGGTTGCAACAATGTTACCTGGAAACTCTAGTGGCATAGTTGTTAAGAACTTTAGCTGCTAACCAAAACGTCAGCAGCTCAAATCTACCAGGTGCTCCTTAGAAAGTGTGGGGCAGTCCTAGTCTGTCCTGCAGAGTCACTGTGAGTTGGAATCAACTTGTCGGCAAAAGGTTTGCTATTTGATTGTAATTTAAGTGATTCTAAATTTCAGATCCTAGAAGAGTGTCTCAGAGAAATGATGTTTGAAAATATTGGGGTCATGCAGGAAAATAAGAAAGTCAAACAAACAGTTTATTCTCTGTTATGTTCATGCTACAGAGAAAAACAGGAGAAAAATTTTCATTGGTGTTTGTATTGCTCTAACAAAAAGCATCATCCATTACTGTTATTTCAAATTACTGATTTGAGGAATTATTAGATTTAAGGAAAAGCAATACCTTTCTTAGAAACTTGGATCCAAACTCATCTTTATAACATTAAGGAAATGTCTGTTTAGAAAAATTGAGGTCAATCTATTATACTCCTACAAAATGCTGTTGTGTAGATATTTATACTATAAATCATACAGTGAGGAAGTAAATAAATTAAAGTAGGGATTCTTTGAGGTGTATGTTTAGTTTTTGCAGCAATTTTTCAATGAGATTTTGGGAAATGAACTGAGCTTTGTTGAGTGTCAGTCATTCTGTGTGTAGTGACAGTGTCTGGAGACACTTCCATACCCCTTGCTCAATTCACCTCATGTATCATTACAATAGTGACTGACACCAAATTATTCCTTTATTTCATGTGTCGAAAACCTGATGCTCTGTAAAAGCACGGAGAAGGCTTCAGTTCTCTTTCTTTGAATTCATGAGATCAACCATAGGAGTTATTATCTTGAGTGCTATTTTAAGTTTTTGTTTTTACACTTTAGTGAAAAAATAAACGAATGCACACAGTTTTAAGCTGAGAGAAATGAAGATCAGTTAGCTAGACGAAGCTACATTGCAGTGCCACAAAGCTCTCAAAATGTGAATATTTCAACACAACAAGGAGGATTTTTTGTTTTTGTTTTTGTTTTTGTTTCCTCGAGACTTGGACATTAAAGGTCTGTCTGCTTGACTGGCTGCCTGATGGTAACAACAAAGGATCCCACTGGACAGGCATCCGCTCCACCATACAACGAGCAGAGGACAAGTATCATTCCTTTCATCACTCAGTGAATGGAAAACTGCCCCATGTCACCATGAGGTTGGGGGCGGTGGAGGCACAGGAGGTTTACCCTCCTCGGATGCGGATGCGGTAGATGGGTGAGAGACAACAGCTGGATAAGGGAAGAAGCTCTAGCCGCCTGACCTAGGTCAAGGCCGTTGGCTTGTACAGCATGTTTGTTTGACTCTATTAGAATCACATGACCGTTGATTAATCTAGTTCAGAGATCTGAGCCATTTGTTTTCCATCAGAAAGAATATGAACCCTTGGGATGATCTGACACAGCTAATTTGACAACGTATTATTCAGTGCAGGTGAAAATTCAGATAGCATGAAACCAAATTTCAAGATACTTCTTGCATAGAACTTAAAAGTTAGATTTTTGTTTTTTGGAAGACTTATCTACTTTTGAAAAACAGTGGGTTTACTTTACTTGCTTTCAGTCACTGGCAGTTCCTGAGCTGCAGGGCACACTCCCCTCCTCTGCTAACCCTTCTTCAGGCGACAGCACCTGCGCAGACAGAGCCCCCACTCCTTCCCGCGGGCCGTTGTCTGAGTGCCCAGCAGTCTGTCCCCGAGTAGTTCGTGGTGTTGCCTACAGACATTTTCGTCCCCTTCTGTGTTTCTCCACCACACTCACCTGCAGACCGCGAATGCTCTTGGCTAGCACCAGCCTCTGTATCTCGGGAACCCCCGACGGGGCTGGTCCTGGATCCTCTTCTGAATTCCCCCGCCTTGGGGGTCTCCTCAGCTCTGCTCTGGAGCAGTGTGGACCCCACTCACAAACCCTGGCACCTTCTTCAGATATTGTGCTTTGAGTGTTAATTCATTAAGTATGATTAAAGGCTCTACCTAGAAATATAAAATAAATTATCCTCTGAGGCCATGCAACTAGCAAGCAGCAATCTTAATAACAGTTATTCCCCTATTTTGTTTTCCTCTTCCCTTCCATTCTGTAAAAAAAAAAAAAAGGAGAAAAGAAAGAAAGGAAAAGACGGAGAAATCTTATGGCTAACTGATTCCCAGATCCCATTTTCTACTTCCTGAGTTGATGCATCAGGTTGCTGAAACGGTTTTAAACTCCAAACTTCTGGATATGAGAAACTTCATCACCTTTACTGACAGAGGGAGTGACCGAGTCTCACCTGCAGTGTCCCATGTTGTCACGTTTTTGTAGTACAAAGGCAAGGACCAATTACAGGACAGTGTTCAGTAGGACTAGTTTGCTTACTAAAAGTCAACATGAATCGGTTTCCAGAACGCTGTACCCAAGGTAGGTGAAAGTGTCACATTGTGTAAGTGGGAAATCAGAGCAGTTTGAAGCACTTGCTAAAACATGTATTTTTTTCTTGAGAAGTTTAAAATTTTTACCAATTTGAATCAGTATTTCAGTGTCTCCAAGAATTATTTGGATGTCAAATTTTAATCCCTTAGTTGAACATGTATGGGATTATCTAGCTTAAGCAAAGTTAGGCGAGTTTCTTACGACCTTACTGTGATTATAAAAGCATAGCTTCTGATAAAAGGAGTCATGGTATTTTATACACCTAATTGGCCTGGACTCCTTATTTCTCTTATGAAGTGTCTTGTGGGAAAAAGAGCCCCTGAAACATCTTGTAGAAAACGCTGACTTGGGAGCTAAGGCAGACACCAAGTAATTAAGGCGGGGGGGGGGAGACATTTTTTTAAATGTCTCAGGAACTTGAGAAAAAAAATGAAATTTTGGTTCACTTAATTAGGTAACTATCAGTTCAAAGGTTTAATTTCTCTGTGACCTGTTAGATTCATTAGCTGAAACTCTTCTTCTATTGAGTTTTGGGCAAAGCAATTAATTCTCTCAAATATTTATGAAAAATATGAATATGCAAAAAATACAACGCTCTTTAAGGATTGCAGCGACATTCTCAGGTGGACATTTTATCAGATTGGAAGTTGATGAGAATCACTTTTGCTAGGGTAAAAATGGTCAGTGAAATATGATCTCCACTCATTTTCTTCCCAACCTACACCTCACTGTTACAAAGGTCAGTCATTTACAGTTCTCAGTGGATTCTCAGAATCTGAAACAAGAGTCTGAAATAATTTGTTCTGTCACCTATTTCCAGAAAAACCGACATAATTTAATATGATGACTGTTCTCCTTTGCCCCATCAAACCTCTAAAGGAGAACAAGACATAATCCTACTTCTTTTATGACTTATCACTTAACAAAATCTGAGTTTGGGATTGTGGGGTCTAGTTGCCAAAATTACCTTCCCGCCTCCATCCAGGAGCCAAAATCATCAGTGTGAGCATCACTGAAACCCAGTGACAGTGACAACATCCCTTCTTCCAAGGCAAGTGTAACTAACCAAGCCGGCCAGCCAAAGGACCCGTTATACCCCATAAAGTTGACTTTTAGCAAAACAGTGATTTGAAGTAAGCTGTCCTTTATGTTGTAACACTTATAGTTAATGGGTCATAAAAGAAGAAAAAGAGGCAAAATTCAAAGGGTCAATAACAAACAGCACAGAAAGAGGAAGAGAGAAACTCAAACATTTTCAAACAGGACACCACAGTAGTGACTGATAATCGGAATCTCTACAGTCAATCATACAGGTGATAGAAGGATCTGCCAGGTTTGTTTTAGAGTCTCAGGAAGCCTAGTGGCTTGGATACAAGACTCTCCAAGAAAAACAAATTGTTATCATGTCCTTGCTTTTACCTGGAATTTGTTTATGCCTGTGTCAACTTTGGGTATTTAATTGTGATCTTTAGAAATGAGAAGTGATTGGTGTTTTCAGTTTGTAATTGTTTTGGGAAAAAAAGAAACATCCCGCACAAAGAATAGCTTGGTTGAAAAATTCTTTTCAGAAGGCATGGTTAATGTACAGGTATATTACCCATTAGTATGTGTTAAGTAGGATACCTCCAGTTTTCCAAATAGAAAAGACTGTGAAAGAGAAAGCTCACGAACTTCCATTTTCCTTGGAGAGTGAATGCAAGTGTGCTGCCAATTAAACCTGTGGACTCGTCGTAGAAAAAGCTCTGCATGTTTGCTTTGACATTATCACTGCTGTAACCTTCTGAGTCCTCCCCTTGGGAAGCTTGGCACCAATGCCAGCACCTAGTCCACCCTTAAAGCAACCTTGGAACTCTTTTTCTGAAATGACCATCAGAGCTGTCATCATATTACTCCTGATGTCCTGAGCATCGTCAAAATATCTATTACCTACAGGCAAAGAGAAAAGTCAGTGGGGGCCACATCAGGTGTGTAGGGAGGGTGTTCCAATACTGTTACTTGTTTTCTGGCTAAAAACTCTCATAGACAACTAAAATTAAGTTCAGGAACTTGCCACCCTGTGCAATGGCCATTCCAGAAAGAGTTCCACAATTGCTTTGAAGGGTGGACTAGGTGCTGACGTTGGTGCCTAGCTTCCCAAGGGGAGGACTTCAAAGGTGGCTATAGTGATACTCAGCAGTGAGGCAGGTAACACTTAGAAAAATTATGTTTGTGGACTTAATTGTTGGACCGCGTATGACCAAAAATCTTATATACCCAAGAAAGAGCAAAACTCTGTAGCATTTTGAAAAAATTCTTTGTAATGTCTGAGATCATATACTAAGGCAACTTTCACTACAGTTAAAGGCATAAATTATAAAGAGTTAGCCACAAACCTAAACCTCCTGAAAGCTGTAAAACATGAAATTTCTAAACATGATTGTTCATTACGCTTCTTTTCAGAGATACTATTGGGAAGGGTGTCATCAATGCTATTTCAGATCTGTCATATGTAATCTTCTAATCTGCCAGTTTATCACATCAAAAAGACGAGCTCATGTACAAACTGACAAGAGGGGATGATGAGTCTAGGCTTTCTTGAAGGTTCTTGGAAGTTGATGTCTTCCTGTTGTACGGATGCTCTCTGGATTGGCTTGGCGGCGTTTGCAGTGACAGCTGCTGTCAGGCGAGAGGGTAAATTACTCAGTTCAACTGAGACTGCTGTCAGCAACAGCCAAAGGGTGTTACGAGTAGAAGAAGTCCCAGAAATTGGAGAGAGGGAAGGTGGAAACCTGTTATATCTCCCTGGGAAGCTGGGTGTTTTATTTTCCCCCAGGTCTGCATGAAAATCACCACCTCTGCTGATGGTTATGCTTTATTTGCATGGCAAGTTAAGTGTAGAACTTAACTGAATTGCCTAAAAAGGGGAAGGAAAAAAAAACCCAAAACCCTAGATGCTTCATTCTGGAAGTTTTTGCCTGTGATATTCTCAGATCTGAGAAATCTTTATAAAGCATATCACTACCAGTTAGTCTTATCCAGTAGGAATAGTACAGTCCATTTTATGTAGTGCTAATATCCTATAAAGTATGTACACATAAACTCTACATCTTTCAAGTATCTCTATGTAATTGTTGACCATAATAGGTCACTATTATTTCTTGGATAGTTATTTTCTCTGAGCAAGGCAGGCCATAAGAAGTGACGTTGAGGTTGAGCTGTGCTATCCGTATGCCAGAGCAACGTTGGCACAAGTGAGGTTATCCCAGATCTTCTAGGTAACCATGATATCTGCGGTGAACAGGCCTGGAGTCATATCAGTCTCAGGTGTAAACTAAGAGACTTTAGTAGTGCCAGAAAACTCTCACAGTTGTTCAATTATTTGTTCCATTTGACTTTTTAAAAAATATTCTGTCTTAATTTCTAAAATTTCTGAATTCACTGGCAATATTTAAAAATTGAAAACTTCACAAAAATACCAAGTGTTCAGCTTTGATGGAAAATTGGACTATATGGCAACACAAGTCTCAAGTTCCAACACAACGACAATGAGCACTAACAAAAGAGCAACTGCCCCTTGGACATGCCTTCTTCATCACCATTGTCCCTAGCTGGCTAACTTCCCAAATTTAGGTCATCTGCCTTTTGTCTACGTAGATATGGGTTTGAGGATTTTGAACAAGTCAATGACAGGCTCTAAGTAGCAACAAGCTTGCACAGGTGAGTAGAACAAAGCAACAGGGAATCTCAAACTGGAAACACCCCAATATTCAGATAGTTAATTTAAGACCTGAAAGGTCTAGAAATAGACAAGAAGGAGACCTTTTCACACTGATTTTCACCCAGTTTCCTCCTAAGTGCAGAAATGCTGGTGGCACAGTGGCTTAAGTACTGTAGCTGCCAGCCAGAAAGTCGGCTGTTCAAATCCACCAGTACTCCTTGGAAACTCTATGGGGCAGTTCGACTCTGTCTATAGGGTTGCTGTCAATTGGAATCGACTTGACCACAGTGGATTTGTTTTCTTTGGTTCTGCCAGTGTCCTGGGTAATTGGCTTATAAGGCAAAAATAGGTTTCTGTTATTAGGAAAAGAAGAGTCAGTTTACCCTACAATAATGCTGACAAGGATGCTAATAAATATTGAAGAACACAACTCAGAGCACCTGGGGATACAAACAACTAGTAAACAATGAAAGAAGCGGGTCACATTGTCACTGCTGGAAAAGCAGCTCCTAAACTTTTACTGGAGTCCTGGTGGAACCAGAGGTTCTTTGCTACTCATTCCTTTAAGTCGGTTGGAAACCTTGGTGATATGGTGGTTAAGTGCTACAGCTGCTAACCTTTTGGTTGGCTGGCAGTCCAGACCTACTAGGCTCTCCTTGGAACTCTGGGGGGCAGTTCCACTCCGACCTACAGGATCACTAGGAGTGGGAATCAACTCGGTGGCCACAGGTTGGGTTGGGTCTGGGTACCTTAGGTCGATTGGTGTTAGAACCATGGCCTAGCTCGAAGGCAGGGGTCTCGGAACCCACCACCGCTGTAAGGTTAAGAAGGAATGCAGAGACTAAAGATGGAGCCAAGCCAAGAAGCTGTACTAGTTATTGGTTTCCCAGGTGAAGTTCCAAAGTGTGGGCACGGCAAAGCAAGACGGAGGGCAGTATTTTCTTCTTTTTTTTTTAAGTGTGTGGAACTTACAGAACAGAATGTTAGGTACAGCAGTGTGGTCCCAAGACATTATATTTTTTGGAAGAGCTGCACTTTGTAAACAGAACTTCCTTCTGTCCAAGGATTTTATGCTCAAAAACCTCTAATAAAATGTTAAGTTAAAGAATTTATTTTTTCAAGATACTTGTAAGAAACTTAAAACTCAAAGTCACACGTCCAGCAACCTGAGCTGAAGGACATTTTTCTCTTCTAGGTCATGGAATAAGTCACGACAGAAACAAGATGTGAACTGAAACTGTATGACAGGAGTGTGATGTTGTCATCTGAAATGGCCTGGGATTGACAAGGCCAGTGTCTGGCTTAGCAGTAGTCCCAACACTACTTTATATATAGCACTACGTGCTTTAAAGTGTACTAAATGTCACACTGAAGTCTGTGAACTTAATTGTTCTAAGTGCTACGTGCCTTATTGCTGAAGATCACTATAGTCGCCTTCAAAGTATTCCCTTGGGGAAGTTTTGCACCAACACCAACACCTAGTCGATCCTTCAAAGTAATTTTGGAAGTCTTTCTGGAATGGCCACTGCACATGGTGGCATGGTAGCAAGTTCACAAACTTAATTGTACGGTTTTCTGTGAGGGAGTTTTTAGCCAGTAAACAAATAACTGTATTGGAATACCTTCTCTACTCACTTGATCTGACCCCAGGTGACCTTTTCTTTACCCAAATAAAAGGAAATATTGAAAGGAAGACATTTTGTTGACACTCAAGACATCAAGGGTAAAATGATGACAGCTCTGATGGCCATTCCAGAAAGACAGCTCTAAAATTGCTTTGAAGGATAGACTAGGCACTGGTGTTGGAGTATAGCTTCCCAAGGAGAGTACTTCGAAGGTGACTGCAGTGATATTCAGGAAAGAGATACGCAGCACTTTTTCTTGGACGAGTTTGTGAACTTACTTGACAGTCCTCGTACGTACACAAATGTCCACAGCTTTCAGTCATCTCTGGACAGTGAACAAAGAAGCTAAAGTTATCTCTAGTGTTCACTGACGTGTGATCAATTATAAACCCAAATGGACAGTCCAAGGCAGTCACCACAGAGAGACGTAGAGAACAAGACCGCATGACCTTGACTATCTGGGTAAGGAATATTTGGACCTATTTCCAGATTTGTTATGAAAATTACTTGGCTAAACCACCAAAAGTGTTTAGAAAGAACGTTTTTCAAACAAATATTTACAATGATGAAAACTACAATGGAGGTGGCGGTCATATGGACTACATTTGAGAGCAAACCTAATTCTTGATACTTCTTGAAATAGAATGAAGGATCTTGGTGATTAAATTGTAGCACTTTTGCTAACTAGGGGACCAGGCCACACGGAGGCATTGCTTCTCCTTCCTTGTTGCTCGCTGACATGGAGCTGACTTCGTTTAAAGGCGACCTTACATACAACAGAATGAACTGTTGCCTGGTCTTGCTCCATCTTCATGATTGTTGGCATTCTTGAGTCTCTTGGTGTGGCTATCTTCACACTAATTCTCATTTAGTTTTTCCTTCTCAGATTTAATTTGATTTTTCCTGGGAAACATTCTCTGGTGCCCCAAATGGAGTTGCGTGCTCTAGCTTTGTACATACATACATTCTACCATTTCTTGATTATAGCACTTTCTGTAATTCATTGTGAGAAACAGTTAAACTGTTTAGTTCCTCTGTTAGGAAACAGAAAATTCCATGAGTTGGGGGACTCCAGATTATGCCTTACAGCAAGCACAACACTAAACAGATAAGCAACGCTCAAAATACTTTCTGAATAAATAAATAACAGTAATAATAAAATTGCCATTTAGTTGATTCTGAGTCACAGAGACCCCATAGGAAAGACAAAAAATGCCCCATAGAGTTTTCAGGGAACACCGAGTAGATTCCAACTGCCAACCTTTTAGTTAGCAGCCATAGCACTTAACCACTGCGTGACAAGTGTTTCCAAATAAGTGACTAAATGACAATCTCCCTGGTACACTACTCTCTCTCACTTAGGTCTGAATGCCACACACAACTCCATAAACTATAAAGCCAGCAGTGTGCAGGACTGGCGGTGCTGACTATCCAACTATGATCTAAGATACAGTTATTACAAAGTGGAAGAATAAGAATTATAATTATGTAATTGTGGAACTAATTTGTAAACTGTTTAACTTGCCATGTATAGATGTCAGAAGGTGACCAGTTGCTACCGAAAGTGTAGAAATACTTTTCAGTCCCACAACAAGGCAGTACATTGCAAAACTCTGTTATTCATTCATGTACCAGCTACTTGACTGCCTAATATTCCAGTTTTGTGAGATGCAGAGGTGGACACGCTAAATACGGTCTTTGGTTCCATGGAGATTATATTCAAGGAAGGAAAAGAGAAAATAAAGAAACATGAAACAAACAAATAAGACAACACGGAAGGAAAATCTGGGATAATGGGATGCAAAGTGATGAGCAGTTATGGGGAAATTTTAGTTTAGATGGTCACGATGGCCTCTCTGACGAGATGCCTTTTTATTTGAGATGCGGACAACGAGAAGCAGCAGCTGGTACCATGAAAACCTGGGAGACACCCTTCTAGACAAGGAAATAACCCAGGTAAACATTCAGAAAGCAATGTCTGTGACTCGCACAAAGTGTCAGGAAAGCAAAGGAGTGGGAGCATAAAGAGGAAGAGGACAGGTCGAGTGGAATAAGGTTAAGAGAGAAGCGTTCAAATCCTTAAAGTCTTGTAAACCATGGCAGTCTGACTGCTGTTCTAATTGAGGTGGAAACCCAGGAGATTCAGGTCATAGAAACCACCATAGTTATTATGATAAGAATTACTATGTACTTAATTCTGCTATGACAGCTGAGTGAAAATATTTCATTGACATGCATACACACACACACACAAAATTTGTTTTTACACAATATTAAAATGTTGTGTAGACACGTACTCCTGGTGACCCCATGTGTGCTGTTTGGAACTGTCATATAGGGCTCTTAAGGTTGTCACCTTTTAGAAGCACATCACTCCACTGGCTTTCCTAGAGGCTCCTGGGAGAGTTTTAACTGCCAACTTTTCAGCTAGTAGTTGAGCTCTTAACTGTTTGGGCCACCCAAGAAATCCTATATAGAAAACATAGATTATGTATTATTGCATTAATATATAATATGATATATGCACTGTGCATTATATACAATGTATAATATGATATAATGCTATATAGGATATATTTATATGGTATAGGTGGTTTGAATATTATCATTTATTAATTCGGAGATCATTAATAATGATGTTGCTAGAGATTTCCCCTCTTTCAATTTATCTAATGGTTTCTTAATCCTTCTGGCTGAACAGTTCATGTGTCTTCTATTCTTCAGCATTCACAGCATCACGTTGCTCCCTCTCTAGGGTAGTGTCGTTCACATTCTGCATTCAAGACATTAAGTTTAGTTAGAACCAAGAAACATCCAGCTGTAGAAAAGTCTCCTGAAAGAAACCAGGGTTACACCGCGCTCCCAGCCAAATCATGGTGCAGCGGAGACAGGGGTATTCACAGGCATTCCCCACTGCGACCCTTCAGAGCATTCTGTGCAAAATGGGAGCTGCCTTTTTTCCTTTTGTTTGCTACCAATTGAAATTCAGACTGAAGACAGTGAAAATGATACTTTTCCTGACTTCCCGCAGTGTCCTCACCAGAAATCTATTGGGACACACGGAGATGTTCCCTTCTGTTCTCCTTGCAGCCAGCCGCCAGGGTGAGCCTGTAATTGATGCTGACTCTCAACCTGTGACATGCTGTCCGCTGCAGCACTGAGCTCACAGCATTGAGCCATTTGCTATAAATTCATATGGAGCTTTGTGAGTAGGTGCCCTTGATCTCTCGTTAGGCTGTTACCTTTCAATGCCTATACAATCACTGAAAATCCCGCCTGATGTTGACATTTTAGCTATGTTTTATATGTTCAATTGCTATTTCTATTTTTTTCTCCCAGATGAGTTTTTTCCTTACTTTTTTTTTTTTTTTTTTTTTTTGGTATAGTCTGTTCTCTGCTAGTCTGTACAGGTTACTGAAAGCTGAACAAGGTAAGGTCTTTTCTTTTGAAAGACATAGTGCATTATGGGGAAGACAAATAATCTAATCACGTTACATACGAGAACTAGGTACTATAAGGTTCCCTCCCATACAGAAGTGGGATGCAAACTGTGAGAGGCCTCCTACGATGAGGTAGGTTTTGAATAGGGCTTTGCTGGATGAGTTGGGCTGACTACACGAAGAAGGAATTCTTTCCTAGAACAGGGTACGAGCAGAGATGAACATTTACAGCAGATGCAGAAAAAGAAACAATTCCATCATGGAATCGGAAGGAAAGAAGGAAACGTTGGATCACTTTTGGAGAAGGAGTTGAGACACCCAAAGCTGTCTCAGAAAGCATGACACTAGGTCGCCTGTGAAGGGAGAGGGAACTGAGGTCCGGAATTTGGGAAAACAACGGACTTCTGTGGCTGCTGATATAACAGTGCAGAATGACAGATTAGTCGTTAGGGTTCTTAATCATTTGTCAGAATACTGAGGTCAGAGGTCTGGACGGTTTCATTACAAATTAATAAATAAATCGTATCTACACAATCTATTTTGATTCATAGTGACCCGATAGGACAGAGGAGAACCATCCCATAGAGTTTCCAAGGCTATCATCTATGTAGAAACAGACTGCCACATTTTTCTCCCATGGGGAGGCTGGTGGATTTGAACTACTGACCTTTAGTAAAGCATAGAGCTTAACCACTGGTCTACCAGGACTCTCTGGAACTTTTGACAGGAGGTAGAAAAGGAGTTATATTGCCCCATCTACTAAAACAACTGCATTAGAGGATGAGTTAATGCTGTTGACTTTTTGTACAGAATAGACAAAAATAAACCAGAATTATAAAAATATTTATCTGTATTGAAGCTGTCAAGGGCAGGGCTTGTTCAGTGGCAGCATCCTTGGCTTCCATGCAGGGGACTCCACTCCTGGCTAACACACCTCATGTGCACTCAGCGCCTACCTGTCGGTGAAGAAGGCTTATGCTTGCTATGACACTCAACAGGTTTCAGGAGAGCTTTTAGACTAAGACAGACTAGGAAGAGAGGCCTGGCTATCTACCTCCAAAAATCACAGTGGCCCAAAACCATTGAGCATAATGTTCCCATCAATCAGGGCCAGACGTGAGGGCAGCTAACAGCACTAGTGATCCTGGTCCTGGGACTCAGTGCTGACGACTCACTGGCATCCAGGATTTCTCTGAGAGTCCCCCTCAGTCTTCCTCACTGTGCTGTTGTCTAGGGTACCCAACCTGCTCCTTCAGCAGCTTTGTGTCTTTATACGGGTCCTTCCAGTCTAGCTTCCTGTGGTACTTGACTATTTAATTATATTATTTTACTTATCAATATGTTAATTATATTATATTTAATTATAATGACTATAGACTCATTAGAAAGAAATCTTGCTAGTTTTTTGTTTGTTTTCATTTGTTTGTTTTTGAGTGTTCTCTACAGCAGACATCCCAACCAGGCATGATGCTGAAACATAGTGATGCTCTCATTCCAACACTAAATAACCTGAACAATATCTCAGAATTCCTGGGATGTGTTTTGGGAATTTTCTCCAGATGATTTTAACATCAAGCCCTACACACCACAGTGCTGTACCCAGTTGCACTCAGTGAAAAACGCGACGTTTGAGGGCTCTTTGTATGTGAGAATTAAAGTTTGTGATCATTACCAGGTGCCTTTGAGTCTATCCAGACTCACAGCAACACCACACACAGCGGAAGGAAACCTGGCGTCCCCCGCAGAGTCTGTGCTAGGCTTGAGTTCATTGTTGAAGTCACTGTCTCGGTCCACCTTGTCAGATGTCTTTCTTCTCTTTTCTTGACCCTGTACTTCACCAAGCATGACGTCTTCCAGAAACCAGTCTCTCCTGATAACACGTCCAAACTATGTAAATAAAATTGGCAAGTTTAACATAAAGTAAACTGTAAAAGCCAAATATCTCAATTGTTACTCCTCTTGCACTGTTGGGTCCCTGTCCTTTAAATCACAGATGATGTTTTAGAGCTGGGTGTTACCAACAAAGGTGCAATTTAAATAAAGATCATTTGCTGTTGCCTTCAAACGTTGTCAGTCTGACAATGCACCTGTGTCAAATTTGTTTAGAGGAGACAAAATGCAGTGTTTTCATGAACTGGGTTTTGTAGTCTTCCTATGCCATTTTCTCAAAGGCAACAGAAAACAATTACATCAAAACAATGCTCTGATCTCAATAATCACACACAGAAAATACTTCTTTCTGGACAAAGCCACTAGGAGAAACTGTGAACAAGGTAAAAGCAGCCTTTGTGTGTTTTGGACAATAGCAACTCAGCAGAATGACAAAGTTAAGCCCTAGTAAGTCTGCTTGTCACTCTACAACTTTCGCTTCTCCAGAGAGCAACTTTTCGACTCCTGCTTTCAAAAAAAACTCTGTTCTCAACCCACCACACAATAATGTAGATATTTGCCCTTTCTGGAACATTCTGTTTTCCACCAAGCTGTGCTACACATTGTATGAATCTATTATAAACATGTCAAGATGAGTTTTTACAGAATTGGTAACATCACCGTTGACAATTTCTGACATGCCAGGATATCGATGAGGCATTTGGAGGAGATACCAAAACCAAATTAACTCTAGTTTGTTGGTTTTCTCTTTGGATCTCATGCTGTCTTTTATTAGCCCCATGAAACGAAGTGTGTCTGCATCTTTTGCACAAGAATGCAAAATCCAGTCTGGCTTTTCTGGAAAACTATGGTTGTAAAAGCTTCCTGCTTACTTTCTCATACTTCTATTCTGGCTAGCTAACACCTGGAAAGAACAGAATCCTTAACGTGAATTTCACAACTGAGCATAAAAATATATACAACACCACTATAACTAACATAGGAAGTATGAAGGAAAATCTATCAATTCACCACTATGATAAAGCGTGAATCACCTTATTTTTTTCTTTTAGGTTTTGTTGTTGTTGTTCATGGTGGTGGTAGTCTTACTGATGAAAGTTTAATATATTCTTTCAATTTAGTGTCCTGCTTTCCTTTCAACTTTCACCTGTCTCTTTTCTCTTAACCCCCGGTCACACAGCCCTTTCTTGTTGAAAATAAATCTTAAATCACATTCAGTTTAACTTCTAATTCTATTTTTTCTGCACTTTCAGTGTCCAGTGATACATTTGAAATGAGCACAAAAATGAAGAGCTTGATTTAGAAGTTATAAAACAAGGATGTTCTATCATTTTCCAAGCCAAAAATTATCTTCTGATGGACAAGTCCACCAATTAACCAAAGCTGTAGCCACTAAGAAGGACCCATGTGGAGCACAGAGAAGGTGAGTGTACTGCCTAAGCTCATCCATCGTATCAGGAACTTCTGCTGCTGAGCTGTGATAAATGTGGCCCCCAGCTCCTATGGAGAACCATGATGGGTGTAAAAGGGACTTCACCCTACACTAAGGTTTCCATCAGAAAAAGTGCTCTTGAATCCCTTGTAGAAAGACTTATGGAAAAAAAAGAGAACTTCCATGTTACATCTTTCTTAGATTCTGTCTAGATAATTCTTTGCTTTTCATCAATGTTAACTCAATAATAAATATGAATAAAAGTGTGTTTATTATATTATTCCTCACCACTCACCTGTGGTGAGACTAGCACGTTGCTGTGACGAAGCTGTGTCACTAGTGTTGCAAACACTACCAGTACGGTAACCCTCGGTAAAAAGGTTTCAGTGGAGCTCTCCGATTATGACATACTAGAAAGGAAGCTTTAGAAGTCTACTTATGAAAAAAATGTCCAGTGAAAACCTTCTGAATTGCAGCAGAACAGTGTCTGATATAGTGCCAGGAAATGAGACCCTCAGGTTGGAAGACACTCAAAATACAGCTGGGAAAGAATTGCTTCCTCAAAGTAGAGTCAATCTTCGTGACATGGATGGAGTCAAGCTTTCAGAACCTTCATGTGCTAATGTGGCACAACTCAAAAAGAGAACAAACAGCTGCAAACATTCATTAATAACAGATATGGACTATGAAATATGACTCTAAGAAAATTGGATGAAATGGAACATGTAACAATCAATACCCTAAAAAAATGTGAGCTGAAATAGACTAGCATTTCTGAAATGGAAACTCATATGGTCTGTCATGCTGGGAATGAGAACTGGAAGAGCTGTGTCATCACATTCACCTTCAAAAAGAACTTTTCAAGATCCGCCTTGAAGTACAAGGACATCAGTGATAGGATAACACATATACATATACAAAATGCCTGCTAATGCCATTATTGAAATTTGCCGACCAACCTGTTATTGATAAAGATAAAAATTGAGGAATTTTATCAATTTCTTTAGTTTAAAATTGATCAAACAGGCAATCAAGATGCATTAGCAGTGATTGGAATGCAAAAGTTGGAAATGAAGAAGGATAGCACAGAATCTAAATAAAAGGTTCAGTAGTTGGTTTGACCTTGATAGTAGAAAGAACTCAGAAAACTGTATAATGGAAATTTTTCAAGACCAATGACTAATTCATTCTACAAGCCCCTTTTCACCGAATGAAAACAATGACTGTGGACACGGATTTCACCAGATGGAATATACGGGAATCAAAGCAACTGCATTTGTGGAAAGAGGTAATGGAGAAGCTGAACATCAGTCAAAACAAGGCCAGGATCCAGCTGCAGAGATCATCAATTGCTCATATTCAAGTTCTAACAGAGACAGAAGAAAATTAAAACAAGTCAATGCCAGTCATAATATGAGCTTGACTGTATCCTACCTGAAGTTAGAGACCGCCTTAAGACCAGGTTTGGCACACTGAACACTAGATCAAAGGCCAGATGAGTTTGGGGATGATGCCAAGGACACACATACATGGAAAGAGCAAAAAGTAATTAAAAAGATAGGAAAGGAAGAAAAGACCAAAACAGATGCCAGATGAGATGCTCAAACTTGCTCTTGTGTGTGGAGTAGCAAAGCAAACGGTAGATGTGATGAGGAAGGATTGCTGAACAGATGTCAAAGGGCAGCTCAGGAATGCAAAGTAAGGCACTAAACTGAAAGGTGCAAAAAACTAGGGACGGAAAAACAAGAGGGAAGAAAATGCTTGACGTTTTCCAAACTAAAAGAACTGAAGAAAAACCTCGGACTTCAAGTTGCAGCATTGAAGACTCTGGTCGAAACATTAAATGGCACGAGAAGCCCCCACAGAAGGTGGAAGTAAGACACGGAATTACTACACCTAAGAGAACTGGTGAGAGGTCAACCATGTTAGGAACAGGAATATGTGATCAAGAACTGGTACCAGGAGAAGGAGTCCAAGTTCCGTGGAAGGCGTTTGCAAAAAACAAGGCCCAGAAACTGATGGAACGTCAGTTGAGAAATTGCAGCAAATAAGCCACTCTGGAAGTGTTCACTCAACTACACCAAGAAATTTGGAATCTAATTACCTGGCTAAATATGACTGAAACACATCCATATTCTGCCCATTTCAAAGAAAAGTGTCCCAAAAGAGCACAGAAAGTGTCAAATAATATTGTTAATATCCCAAACGAGAAAAGTTTTACTGACAAAAATTCAAAAATTCTCACAGCAGTACATCAGCAGGGCACTGTCAGAAGCTCCAGCTCCATTCAGAAGGGGACGTGGAATGAGGGATATCACGGTTGATAGCAGAAGAATCTTGGCTGAAAGCAGAAAATATCAGAAAGATGTTTGTAGCTTTTGTGGTAGCAAATCATAGTGGCCTGTGTACAGCAGAATAAAACCATCCAGGTCCTCTACCACGCTCGCAATTTTTGTTATGACTGAACCCTTTGTTGCAGTCACTGTGTAGGTCCTTCTCATTGAGGGGATTCCTCTTTTTCACTGACTCTGTCCTTCACCAAGTGTGGTGTCCTTAGGGACTGGTCTCTTCTGATAACTTATCCAAGGTATGTAAGATAAAGTCTCACCATCCTCACTTCCAAGGAACACTTTTGTTTTATTTTTTCCAAGACAGACTCATTCATTCTTCAGGCAATCCATGGAGAGTCAATATTCTCTGGCAACAGCAGAACTCACAGGCATCAGTTCTTCTTTGGTCTTCTTTATTCACTGCCCAGCTGTCACAAGGATATGAGGCAATTGAAAATCATAGCTTGGATAAGTTTTTCTTAATTTTAACATTTTTATCAAACTTGTCAATTTATTCATGTGGTAAGTATGTGTTTTCCTATTTTTCAAGTGAGAAAAATGGAGGTGTGAAAATTTCAGCAATCTTTCTTGGATCAAACAGTAAATTATTGTACTCCCTTAATATGTGCTTTTTATTTATATCATGCTTATCTGATAAAAAAGCTATAAAGTGTCTGAGGTACATATTACATCAAATACAACTTACTTAAATTACCAGTTGTTTGATACCTCTTTTACGGTTGGGAAAAAAAATAGAAACAAAGTCTTAGCATTCATTTTTTTACATACTCTTTTCTGACTTGACGGCACTTGGCTGGCTGGCTTAGTAATAAAACTCAAAACTGATTTCTGTCAGGTTGTTTCTGACTCTTAGTGACCCTAAAGGATAGTGTAAGAACTGCCCTATAGAGTTTCCAAGGAGAGACTTAAGAGTTCAAACTGCTGACCTTTTGGTTAGCCATTACAGCACTCAACCACTATACCATTGGTTTCATCTTTAGGAATACAGAGAGATGAAATCTTTAGGAGTAAGCTATCTTTTCTGGTCACACAATCTTTGTAATTTGGACTCAATACTCCCGTGATAGACTCTATTGAACCTCATTTAAAGAATATCAACTATGTATACACCTATCTGAAGGTTTTTTATCTGTTAACATTTTTTTTCAAGGTTGCAAATTGCTAATCAAAATTAAATTCAGTGTGTGCTACTTAGCATCTCCAAATGTTTTAGTGATTCAGAGGACATTTATGGGGCACTGTGTCAGGGATGTCTTACATACACTTTTCAGTTTGGTTTAAATATTGAAAACATCAGCTTGAACTTGCCAAGTAGAAAAAGACTCTACTGCCAAATACCTGAAGAACAGTGCCAATTAGACAGCAAAAGGTGAGTAACGGAAGGATCAATATATATCCCACTTTGAGGCAGTCAAGATTAATGTCAGAAGCAGAATTCTGGAGCTAAGCAGACTGTGTTTGAATTCCAACCACCTCTTCAATTCATTTGGTGAGTCACTTGTTTGTGCCACTTCATCTCTCTGGGACTCAGACTCCTCACCCATCAAATAAGTAGAATCATAGCACTTAGAGGATTATCATTAATATGGGAAGAATTAATTTTACAAAGTGCAGAGAACAATGTCTGACCCACAGTACACATCCAGTGATGTTCACTGTTACTGTTGTGCTGTACAGCAGTTCCAATGTAGGCCCTATGTTGTTTTCCAACCCCAAAGACGAGGGAACCAACTTCATAGGCTGTGCTTTCTCAGTGGGAGCAGACGGTATGTAAACCCTGTCACACGCTCAGGTGCTTATGTGGAGGGAAGAGACAGATCTTTTTCTCTTCTCTCACTGCGAGCACATTACCAAGGCATCTTTGCTGAGAGATGTTAAAGAGATTCAAAGTTCTTAGGAAGTTGTAATTGATTCTGGTATGGAACTCAGACAGGAAGAATGTGCCTGCTCCTCATTTATTGACAATTCTATGGAGACTCGCATTATTTGACAATTTGCATTTATGACAATAGTAAAAGAGAAAATCTACCACTCAACTGTTCTGTGCCTTAACAACCTATATCTGGCAGTGACGAACATTGATGGGTAAGGTGAGAGGAACACTGAAGCTGATGGCTAAGTTTTTGTCTCTCCTTGGCTGGGTCATGTTTCCAAGTAGTTTGTCTGTTTTGTAATGATACCGTCTGGCAGTTCTGTAGCGATAGAATTTGGCAGTGATATAATGATGTAGTCATCTTCCATTTTGTGATCCGATGATTATGATCCTCCGTTTTCACAAAACATTGACTGTCACGTAATCACCTGGTCTTTGCAACCTAACTGTGCTGACAGGTGAGAAGCGGCTATACTTCACCTTGCATGTATATCCCCAGTGTAGTGCAAATGAGAAGAGGATATGGAACAAGTAATGGCAACAGTGATTAGCTGTTCAGCTGTGGCAATAAAAGAGCTGCATCCTGAGCCCTAGTAGAAACTGAAATGCAGAGACTCTGAAGTACTCTGAATTGACCAAGAAGGTTTCTTACTGAGCTTTTATGTTGGGTTGTATCAATGACCTGACCTTGTTCCCCCAACAAAGAATTCAACACATTTTGTCTTAAGAGTCAGTGGTCAGATGTTGATGGAACATCATGATATTATTCTAATATGAAAGTGAGGTCATGGGAACAGAAAAATGAAGGTATAGAACAAAGTTTCAGCTTGGGAATTAAATAGACTTCAGTTTACATCCTAGCTCCATGAGTTGCAACAAGAATCTTGTTATGTCTATGAAATGTAGTATTATTAAACGAGATACTATGTGTAACCTCCAGTTCCATGTCGGGTACAGAACAGGTCCAAAATAAACGAGACTATAGTTATTTTCTATCACCCATCCATGAGTTTTTCATACTGCAGTGGTTTGCAAGCTGTTGTGATGCTGGAAGCTGGGCCACCTATATTTCAAATACCAGTAGGATCACTCATATTGGGCAGGTTTCAGTGGAATTGCCAGCCTCACAGAAGAAGAAGAAAGGCTTAGAGATCTACTTCTGAAAAGAAGTCAATGGAAACCTTACGAATCATGACAGAACATCGTTTGACTCAGTTCTTTGAACACACCATCAGAAAGGAGTGATCCCTGGAGGAAGATATCATATTCGATGCAACAGAGGGCCAGCAAAGCTGGCCAGCTAGAGCCTCCATGAGGTGGGTTGGTATAAAAGCTCCAAGGATGGACTGGAACATTTGGGCAACTGTGAGGACGACATAGGACTTGGCAACACTTTGTTCCGTTGTGCAAAAGATTGTAGTGAGCTAGAGTTGACTCTGTTGTTATTTTACTAATTTATGTCTTCAGCACAGTGACAATTATTATGTTCAATGGAAGAACTTTACAGAGGCCTCCTTAAATTGGCTCCAAAATGAGATATTACTTTGACATTTTCAGTAAGAAAAAAAGCTATGAGAAGATTTAATTTACAGAGTTCATAGTTATTCATGTTACATGTAATTCCTGTATTATTAAACTTTCCCTTAAGCAGAATTCCAGAAAAAGAATTTTTTTTAAAAAGTGGCAATTTTACAAATGTTTACGTAAGTTTCTAATTTTATTTTATTTTTAATTTTACTTCTTGATACGTACAATCATCTTCAGCCATCTTCTCTTGGCAAAAGATTTATTTATCATTCTCTCAGAGTCCAGGTACTTCGTTGAATTTGACAGATCTTGGGATGCCCTGCATCCTAAAGAGACAGTCTCTCATTTTTATTGTAGTGTAACACAGTTTCTCTGTGATACCACTGTAACCTTTCTTTTATCAAGTAATTTAGATTGTTTAGCTTATTTGGACTAAATAAAAGTTCCTGTATAATTCTAATTGGCGTATGTTATACCTCCCAACTTTCCAAAAGTCCCTTATTCACAAGGTGATGACAGCTAGATCTCTATTCCGAATACATCTTAATGGAGTCAGCACTGGATGACTACTATTTGACTATCAATTAACGTAAATAAGCCACCATCACTCCTTAATTTAATAGCACGAGCCTTAGAATGTCAACAAAAGTTAGTTACGTGATACCTGAAGACATATAGTAAGAGAAAAAAATTCTTAGAGGGGAGAATAGAAAAGTGATTGTGGAAGGAAGTTTTAGAAAGAATGAGGTTAGAAGGAAAGATGCCACCCTTGAAACTTGTGGCCTTCCAGAGTAGAGAGGTGTTTCACATGCTTCATTAATGAGCAGAATAGCTTGTCCTAAAATGCACCTCAAAGTTACACAGCACCATTGGGCATTCCTATGCCCAGATGCACCATTTGCCTTTAAGAAAATGTCATGAGCTAATTAGGAGGTAGCTTAACCATGTATCTGTAACAGGGTAGAAACATGACCTTTCTTTTTTTTAATCCTCTCTCTCTCGAACTATTCTTGGCAGCTCCTCATTAAACACAAATCGGCTTATTCTATCACACTTTGAGCAAAAATGAATCGAAACATTACATTTAGGGTAACGTTTTCACACTTAGTTCCTATCACTGTCATTCGAAGAGGTTAAAGACGCTTATCCATTAGACTAGAGATTGGCTTCAGAAACTGGCTGAACACCTAAACTTTCCCTTTCTTTAGAGTTGAATCAAGCCTCACCCAGTGGATATTCCTTAGAATAACTTGATTTTAATTGTCACTGCCGAGCAGCGTCAATCATAGGAAAATGTCACAGATTTTATCTGAGCATATAGTTTTAATTAGTGAAAAGTTCGAACTATTTGGCATATATTTCAGCTTTACCATTAAAAAAAAAGTGCTTTAGACAAAAGTCTGTAGAACAATCTAGTTTCCCATTTGGTAGTTTGTAAATAAAGGATTGCATGACATAGTTGGTGTTCTTCACAACCTGTCAGCACTCATCCCACTTCTGCCCTGGATGCCCTGTTTCTTTGTGTCTAATTTTCCTGTCCCTTCCTGCTTTATTATCTTTGCTTTTGGGAAAATGTCCTTTTTATCTCATATAATTGCTGATCATTGTAAGGCACATAGTTCTTTCAGGTGTTATTGTTTATTTTGTGGACAAGTATAGGGTCCCTATGAGTAGGAATAGATTAGAAGGCCATGGTATAGGTGTACTGTTTGGCCATAAGAAGGTATCTGGGAATGGGTTCAGTTCTAGGTCTTATTGGTTCCCCCAATCTCTTCTGGATCAGGAAGTCTGGTCTTTTTTGTGAATTTCATTTTTGTGCTAAGTTTTGTCTTCCATTCTGTCTGAGACCTTCTTAGAGCAGTTAGTAATGGTAGTTGGGTACCAACTAGTTATTCTAGTATCATCTTTCATTAGAATTATTACCACCAATGACAATAGCAGTGACTTCTGGGTCAACAGTAAGATGCCCTCCACTCCTAACACACCATTTGATCGCCTCTTCTCTTCTATACTCTGTTGCATGTAGACATCACGGGTGCTACTCATTACGGAAAAGACTATGATGCTTTGAAAAACCTCCCACAACAGTGTGTAACTAACCAACAAAAGAAAGAAAAACTGAACCCATTCTTGTCAAGTCAATTATAACTGATAACAATCTTTTATATATATATAATTTGTTTATTGTGATTGAGAAAGTGTATAATCCATTTTAAATTTGCATGCCTGCCTATGTGCAACTCCTACTGCTCTCCTTGCCCAGTGAGAGCACACTCCTCCATTCTATTCTACATATGTCATATCCTCTTAACAGTCTCCTGTCCTCCTTTCTCCATCCTCTCCACTAAGGACAGAGTAGATCTGTTCCATGGGTTCCAAGTTGTGGCTGTTGGATTTGAACTATTGATCCTTTGGTTATCAGCCTCATTCTTTATCATTCATACTCCAGGGCTCCATAATGCAACTAGAACTTAGATAAACTATAAAACATGATTTGTAGAGCATTTCTGAATTTTTAGTAGTGCAATGGAAATCTTCCTGGACAGCCAATAAAGTCAAAACCCTGTTACCATGGCAGTTAGGAGGTCTGGCAGTTAATTCTTTGAACTCATCCTAGAAAAAGTGCTACATGCCTCATTGCTGAATATCACTATAGTCATCTTCGAAGTATTTTCCTTGGAAAGCTCTGCACAGATGCCAGCACCTAGTCCAAACTTCAAAGTAATTTCGGAACTCTTTTTATGGAATGGTCATCAGAGCTGTCCTCGTATTACCCTTGATGTCACAAATATCATCAAAATGTCTTCCTTTCAATATTTCCTTTATTGTTGGGTAAACAAAAACATCACTGGGAGCCAGATTAGGTGAGTAGGGAGTGTTTTCCAATACAGTTATTTGTTTACCGACTGAAAACTTCCTCACAAACGACTACACAATTAAGTTTGGGAACTTTCCACTGTACCACAGCGTGCAATAGGCTTTCCAGAGAGTTCCATAATTGCTTTGAAGGATGAACTAGCACACTGGTGTCAGTGCATTGCTTCACAATGGGAGTACTCTGCAGTGATATTCAGCAATGAGGTATGTGGTACTTAGACCAGTTAAGTTCATGGACTTAATTATCAGACCACACATATTTATCAGGCTGTTAAGATAAAATTAATGTAAAGCCAATACGTATTTCTGGAATTAACTTCAAATTTTTTCTCACTTAAGCTAGAGCTACAAGTGGCCAAGGCAAGCATGGATTTTGTTTGAGAGGGAGTCATGCTGGTTGTGTTACATTTGCTGCTCTGTTCTGTTGTATATGCTCCATCACTTCATCTTTGAGACCTTCTCTTTCTTCTCTTAGTACTTTCACGACACCTATAGATTATAATGTCTCTCAGAAATCACAAAGAATGATATTTTGGCATTGTCTTACTCATCACATACAGTACTCTATCTTTGGCTGCTGTTAAGGGAATGGAATGCCGTACACCTTGGGTCCCAGCTAGAGCTGAAGGGGCATCACATTAGAGACTAGGTCTCCTTCCTCGGCTGCTCTACTCTTTACATAGCGCCTAGCACACGGCAGAGGTTCAATGCATATCCATTAATCCAGGTTGAGCTCTGCTTTTCCTAAAAAAATTAAAAAAGAGAGAAAACCACTCAGAAGTCAGTTACTCTAAAAATGCAGTCAGATCTTCTACCGTTAATGCAAACTTTCTGCAAGAAAGTAGCAAAAAAAGAGTGCAGGGTGGAGAAAGGAAGAGGGACAGTCTCTTATCTCACATATCGTATCTCTGTTAATGTCTGTATCCCTAATTTGTGTTTTTATGCTTCACTACTATTTTGATTGGCGCTGAGATATTGGAAATGGTTTTTAAGGCCTGTCCTATGTTTAGTGCAGGAAAACCATTTCCGCATTGAAAAACATTTAGTGAATTTTTCTCCAGATATCTGAAACCATTGAATCCCTGAGAATTTCCAGGTGACATTATTAATTCTCCTAGCTATAGTGCCCTGAGTGCTTGGTGCCAAATTCCCAGCATTACCTGAGAGTCAGTTTCAATCAGGTAGGCTGCAGAGGTTTTTAGCTCTATTTACACAACATTTGTGATGCCACCTCACAATAAATGAGTGCTCGCCACCAGGCTGGACTCCCTGGGTGGACTGTATGGTTCAGAACTTGACTACAACCCAAAGGTTGGCCGTCCAACCCACAGAGAACTGCCTTGGACTGCCAAAAGTTGGCAGATCTGAAAAGCCTGTGGAGCAAGTTCTAGCCTAGCACTCAAGGGCTCTCCATGAGACGGCATCTACTAGATGACAGCTGTTTTGGTTTTCAGGCAGTAGACAAACTAATGCTAATATTGAGATAAAAAGTAAAAAAAGGACAGTAATGGATTGGACTCGGAGACCCAGTGTAACCATATGGTGTGTACACTTTATGGTTCCATGCATCTGTCACATGCTGTCCTACTAGCCTCTTATTAGAAGGGAGAGGAGAGGGTGAAGAGGAGGGGACAGGAGATTGTTAACAGGATATGACATGTACAGAATGGAAAGGAGGACTGTGCTGTCACTGGGCAAGGAGAGCAGAAGGATCTAGAGATAGGTGGGCATGAAAATTTAATTTGGATTGTATATTTTCACTCAATCGCAATAAGAAAAAACAAGAAGAGTGGGCTCAAAGTAGAGTGAGAAAAACAGAAATATAAACAAAATAAAACAAACCAACAGTAATTTTGGGCACTGCCAGAGTACCGCAGAGTGGCAAGGTGTTGAAATTCCTGTCAGCAACATTGAATTCAGATTTTTATCACAGACTTCTTTCTTACTCAACATTAAGCATTCTTTCTGTGTTAAACATTATAAAAGAAGCAAGAAAAACCCTGCCATTTTTAACCCGACTCTTCATTAAATAAAACCCAATTGATGCTAAGTCAATTCTGACTCACAGCAACCCTCTAAGACAGAACAGCGTTTCCCAGGAGTGTCTGGTGGACTCAAACTGCCAATCTTTTAGCTAGCAGCTGTGGTACCTAACCACTACACCACCACCAGCATAAATTGAAAACCCTAGTGGCACAGTGGTTAAGTGCTATGACTTCTGACCAAGAGGCTGGCAGTTCAAATCAACCAGATACTCTTTGGAAACTCTATAGGACAGTTCTTCTCTGTCCCATGCAGTCACCATGAGTCCAGAATCAATGCTGATGGCCATGGGTTTATTTTTTACCTTCATGAAATCCTTTGAATGAGAGAGTCTTCACTGAATTTTCCTTAATGTACACAGATTTTGGAAGTGTAGTGGTTGAACACTCAGCCACTAACAGAAAGGTAGGCAGTTGGAACTCACTTGCAGGAGAAAGATGTGACAGCTGGCTTCTGTGATTATTAAACCAAAAACTAAATTCAATATCATCAAGTCACTTTCCACTCACAGGGAACCTCTACAACAGAACAGAACTGCTCCATAGAGTTTCCAGGGAGTGGCTGGTAGATTCAAACTAACAACCTGTGCGTTAGCAGCTGAGCTCTTAATCACTGCACTACTAGGGCTCCTCCTTGAAAACCCTGTGAAGTCATTTTACTCTGTCCTCTAGAGTTGCTATGAATCAGAACCAAGTTGACAGAAATGGCTTTGGTTTCTTTGGTTAACCTTGTCAACCTACTTTATATAGATAATGGGTTTATACTGGTCACCATTACGAATTATGGACCAAAAAACTTTGTCCAGTCCTTGGAACTGAAAATATCAAATGAACTTAAGTCCTTGGACTAGAAGGCTGAATGTCTAAAGCCGTCCTCTACAATCAGAAAGCCCATAAAAAAAGACAGCAGCATTATTTAATAAGCAGATACCTTACACACTCATTGCAATGGAGACAATTCCATCTACTGGAAAGAGTGACCACATATGGGAAACAAACATTCGGAACACGCAGTTCACAAGACTAAAACTTGCCGGGGGGAAGGGGAGACCAGGAAAACCAGATATTCTTCATCTCTGTAAAGATACTAATAAAAGTATTGGGAAAAGTCTTAACAACCTGAGTATTTTGCAGGCATGCATTCGTGTTTAGATCAGGCTACTATGGAAAATGATGTGTTGGGGAAAAAACACGAGGGTTTCAGACCAATCTTTGCCACTTGGAGGCTGGGTGACACCAAGGACATCACTTCAATGACGGTAAGAAAAGTTCACGCTCCTGAAGTGTGCACTGTTTGCCAAGCACACCTGTGTATACCCCTGAGCTCCTGATACTCACAGCCACCCACGAGGAAGATGTTAGCAAGAGCCTCATTTTCCAGGTAAGTTTATTGAGGTTCATTGCTGCTAAGTGATGCAAAGGAACCCCAAATTCTGATTCGTAGCAACCATATAGATGCTAGTAGAACTGGTCCATAGTGCTTCCTAGGCTGAAATCTTAAGCAGATTATCAATTTGGTAGTGTAGTGGTTCAGTTTTGGTAGCATGGTGGTTAAGTGCTACGTCTTCAAACTAAAAGGATGACAGTTCGAATCCATTAGGCTCCTTTTGGGTACACTATGGAGCTATTCTATTCTGTCTTCTAGTGTTACTAGGAGTTGGCAGTGACTTTGGTTTTGGTGTAAATCTCCTTGAGACTCAGTTTGCTCATGGATAATTTTATGTAATAATGAAACGTTTCACAGAAGCTATGATGCATATAAATCAGCCCAGCAAGGCATAATAATTATATGGTGTGTTAACTGATTAGCTAATTATCAATAGATTTGATGAAAGACGCACCATGTTACATGGAGAACCAGAGGCCATGGAGTCCCACAGAGCTCTCCCAGACCCTGGAGTGAGGGAATGTCTGCAAGTTGGCCTTAGACCCATGTAAAACGTGTAATAATTGGATTGTTTCTCAAGCTCCCTATGCTTACCTTTCACTGGTGAAGTAGGATTAAATAGTAACTGCCTCGTAGACTTTGTTGCTGCAATTGAAGAAGGTGACACACGTAACTGGCGCCAAGTAAGAGCTTGACCATAGCAATGATTAATAGACTGACGGAGAGCTGAGTTCCAGAAGAATCTGGTTCCCTTCTACCGTATTCCTCTCTTTCTTTCCCGTATTTTCCAGTCCTTTTATCCCCTAACCAATACTTGTTGAGTACTCACTAGGTAAATGAGGATGAACTTACAGTCTGTGGGACTGTGTTAGTCTCATGGTTCTCATTAATATTTATTGAATTAAATAATTAATTACATTATTAATTAATTAATAATGGTTGTACACATTTTAATTATACCCTGTAAGTAAATAATTAATTACTATTTGCTTAGTGCCATACATTCTATGGTGAATGCAGATAAATTATATACTGTACTGACACCCTTAAATAGCTTGAATCTGTTTAGGAAGAAAACTAAAAATGTACATGAAGACTGATTCAAGTTGATTAGATATTTTGGATTTGCTTTTCGTATAAATTAGCACTTTTTAAAGAGAAAACAGGGATATTCTCATTTATCTACAAAGATGATATCAGACAGCTCTGTTTAGAAATGAATAGTAGATATCATGTCTTGTAAGTAATCGCTTATACTTTTTTAATCTTAGAAATTAAAAAAATGTGTTCTATGTAGACAGTAAATACAACATAAACTTTCATTTTTCATACTTTCTGTTTTTATAAAATCATGAGGTTCTAATCTTTTTATTTTAAAATGTTCATTTTCTAACTCAGTCACCAGGCTGAGGGCTGGGGACCGTGGTCTCAGGGAACATCTAACTTTATAAACATAACATAGTTTATAAAGAAAGTATTCAACATCTTACTTTGGTGAGTAGTGTTTGGGGTCATAAAAAATTTGAGTGGCCATCTAAGATAACCCACTGGTCACCTGCTATTGGGAGCAAGGGTAGATGAAGAAAATCAAGGGCAAAAAGGAAAGATTAATCTCGAGGATTAGTGGACAACTTTCACAGCCTTCACCAGGCTGAGCCCAGCACAACGAGGTGGTACCCGGCCACCAGCACCACTCCTCTGACAGGGACCACAATAGACAGCCCTGCACAGGGCCAGAGACAAATGTAGGACAAAACTTAATAGCACACAAAAGCAGGTTTGCTAGTCTGGTGGAGGCTGGAGACCCCCGAGAGTATGAACCCCAGATACCCTTTTAACTGAACACCTCTGTTGCTCCTGATGTTGACCCTTCAGTAGAAGACTAGACAGACTCATAAAACAAACAATAATACACTTAGCTCAACCTAGAATAGGAAACTAAACGGGCACAGCAGCCCAGGGGCAAGGGCAAGAAGGCAGGAGAGGACAGGAAGGCTGAATCGATGGAAACGGGGACCGAAAAGTGGAGGAGAGAGTGCTGACATTCGGTGGGGTTGCCAACTGATGCCACAAAAAACGTCTGTTCATTGTGTAGTGAGAAGCTCATTTGCTCTATAAAACTTCATCTAAAGTACAATTAAAAAATAACAATTTTTTTCAATGAGAAAATTATTCCGTATAATTTAGAAAGCCGTCAGTCGAAATCATAAGTAGCAAAACTGAAAAATCAACTACAATCATTCTAGCCAACATTTTATTTAAATGTTTTGAAGTAGGCAATGCCGTTAACCCATATTTGCCAGAGAGTTCTTTCCCTTCTCCTCCTTTCTTGTCCTGAATGAAAGACGAGGGTGGACAACAGATCACAAAGCAAAAATCAAGTTAGAACGGATCAGAGAGCACTTCTCTCCTTCCTTAGTCTCTTTAATCACAGTTGAGTCTCTTTACCATTAGACCATTGAAACAGAAACAGGCTGCTCTCTACTGCCTCTCCTCAATTAAAGTCAACAGAGAGATCTGTGTCTGTATTTTGCTTTTTTCCATCTTCAAATGTTATCTACCAATGTGCTCATTAGATACAAAAAAATCCACTGCCGTCGAGCTGATTCCAGCTCATAGCAGTTTCATACAACATAGCAACCCTACGAGAGAGAAGACCTACCCCCCACAAAGTTTCCAAGTGCGCTTGGCAGATGTGACTGCCGATTTTTTTGGTTAGCAGACTTAGCACTTAACCACGTGCCACTAGCATTTCCATTACCAATAAAACCGATGCCCACCACCGTCAAGTCGATTCCAACTCATATAGTGGCATGTATCTTGACATTGCCTAAAGTGATTCTTTGTAGTTGATAGTTCTTTGAGAAAAGTTTGCTAAATCATGTAACACTGTTGAAAACTATTTAAAAAAAATGAGTTCAATAAGTGAAATACTTATTCTCCATGTGTGCCTCCCTCCTCTCAAGG
The DNA here is from genome assembly GCA_028571685.1 of Heterohyrax brucei. NCBI lineage: Eukaryota > Metazoa > Chordata > Mammalia > Hyracoidea > Procaviidae > Heterohyrax > Heterohyrax brucei. The sequence continues at coordinate 68,583,529 of CM053162.1, read as the reverse complement.
CAAGCCTATGTTGTATGAAACTCTCTTTAGACATATTCTTTATGCCAAGCTGAGATTGGGTGGATGGCACTGCCACCTGGTTTCCAGTTCTCAGTGACAGTCATTGCCAACACATGTCTCTCTAGACTAATGCCTCAACACTTTTACTGCTCACCATCCCGGTTTTTTGAGTGTTAGCAGCAATCTGTTTGAAGAATTTAATGTATAGCCTATGGGAAACAAAAGGAGAGGGATTCGCAATTTTATGAATTTCCAAATTGTCATAGATCACACTCAATGTTTATTTTATTTTAATATTACTGCCAATGGGTTTCACCAAGTAAAATAAATTTTACACTAATGAGCATATTTTGAAAGTTTAAAAACACAATTTAATAAATGATTCAATGTAACCGCTTCCAAAATGACTCTAAGGGACTGTGGCATCACGGAGCAAGAGTGAAACCATGAGGACACAAAGGAGGGAAAAAACAGGTAAAGGCAATTATGATTTTTACATTAGCCATTAATCACAGAGTCCTTGTTTCTTTTCAGTATCACAAAAACAGAGTTGTACAATGACAAAGCTAGGTAAATTAGGTTGTGAAAGTGTCCTGGGCTGGTTTACTGAGTTAATCTGAGAGGTCATGGCACAGTAGAGCTTAATTATTTTTGTCCCTTTCTACTTGCTGCTTTCCTCCCACTTCACAATAAGCAGCCCACATGGTACAGTAGTGAAGAGCTCTGTGGCCGGCTAACTGAAAAGTCAGCAATCAAATCCACCAGTTGCTCTTTGGGAGAAAGGTGTGGCAGCCTGTTTTCTTAAAGACTACGTCTTTAAACGTCTTGTGCGCAGTTCTATCTCATTTTACAGGGTTGCCATGAGTGCATTCTTTATGAGTTAGAATTGACTCGGTGACAGTGGGTTTTGTTTTGGATTTATGAGTTGAAATTGACTCCATGGTAAGGGGCATTTTACATTGTCTTAAAGGAACGTCCTACGGTACGGGGCATTTAACAGTGTCTTAAAAGAAAGTCTATAGTATAAATCCCACGTCGAATTGTTATGTACAGATTCATGATGATGTTGGTAAACAGTTGTTTTTCTTTAAAAACAGTTACTATTTAGCAACACTGATTCTTCAAAGGAACGTACTTTTGAAGCTTTAAAATACGTTTACACTGTCCATTCTTTGTGTTATACATAAGAGCAGACAAAATATACATATGCTATTTGTTATTTTCTTACAAAATAAGATATCATAGATATATTGTGTCTTTATCGTTCTTTCAGGTAGTAAATGACTTATCAAAATCACATGACAAAGAATTTTCCAAGTAAAAGAAAACACAAGTGTAAATATATTATTAAAGTTAATATTGACTTAGTTTTGAAATGGGAAAGTATTATACACATCTAGGCAGGGAAAACATAAAGAAGCTAAGAATCAAAGAGATTCGCGTTTTTGTTCAGGAACAGAGCTGAGATTTCTAGCATAGAAGACTGTTCAAAGTCTTGATCTTTCCATCATACTCTCTTTTACATAATAATTTCATGTTTACATTGTTAAGACTTATTTATATTCTTTAATTCTATTTCCTGTTCTTCATGCTTTCTGAAAGCTATTCCAATTAGTTTTGTAGGCATGGAAACAGAAGCCATGATGATGTAGTGGTTAAGTGCTATGGTTACTAACCAAAAGATTAGCAGTTCAAATCCACCAGACACTCCTTGTAAACCCTATGGGAAAGGCCTACTTTGTCCCATCGGGTCACCATGAGTTGAAATTGACTTGAGGGCAATGGATTTGTTTTTTTGGTTTTTGAGTGGTAAAGGTTAACCAGTCCTAGATGGATCTCATACAGACTGATAACTTGGAAAACTTGCTCTTCTGCAAAGCTTCATGGAAACTCAGTGGAGCCCCCATGGATAGGGCATTCAGTCCCGAATAACCACAAAGATTGGCACCAGCCCATCTGCTCATAGAAGAGGAGGGTCTGATACTTTCCCAACCATGCATCATCACACAGGGAAACCTGCTGCCAACTTTCAACATTATGACTTCAAGTCTTGGATGCCTGCCCACTGATCATACCAGGGAAATGCTTGGGGTTACTCCCAACCACTAAAACTGAGTTAAAAGGATTGGACCATAGTCAAGGTTCCGTCACAATGTGTTGCTATTGCGTTCTGGCTTGGTGAAATCACAGGAAGATCTGGTATTTTCCTTAAAAGCCAAGCCAGCCAAGTGCCATCAAGTCGGATCTGACTCATGGCGACCCTAGGGACCAGGGTAGAACTGACCCCCAGATTATTCAAGGAGTGCCTAGTAGATTTGGTCTGCCATTCCTTATTGCAGCTTAGAATTCCCATAGGCAAGAATCAGGTGACTTCACTTGGAATCTGATACTTCCCCATCTAGACACTCAAGTGTTGTCTTAAAATAAATTGAGGAATTCATAAGCCTTGGCCTGCTATTCATCCTATCTCTGTGAGTTTTCCTCAATGATCTGGCAGGATGAGTGGGCGTGCTACTTGAAGATGTAGCCCTCTTGCCCTTTTCAGTGAAAATTCCTGATAATTCAACAAAACGGCTCATTGACTCTTGTGTTTCCAGATCAGATGATCAGTCCTCAGTCTGTAAATTCCCCATCCTCTCAGCTTCATTCTACAGAGCTGATATGTTTCCTCCCTCCTTTATAACGTTCTCTTAATTTCTAGAATATCACTCCCTGGGTTGCTTTTTTGCTTACCTTATTAGTGATTCCTTAGTCACCTTTGCTGTATCACATTTAAAATTACAAACTCTAACGTCAAAGTGTCTCAGCACTTGGTCATTCTCTGTACTTCCCCACACTCACTTCCCAGATGATCTCTTCCTACTCCATGACTTTACATACAACTTGTTATTCTTCAGTAACTATATTTTCAGTCCCAATTTAGTCTTTAAACCACAAATTTCTTTATTCAACTGAATTCTCAACTGTATAAGAGTGTTCTGAGCAAATGATTTGTAACCTTTTTTGGTCAACAGTATGAAAATATTTACCCAGATCACTAATTGGTGCCTAGAATTTAATAATTCTAAATTCTCCCATCCCCAACTTTGCTTCTTTTCTAGTCTTCCCAACATCGTTAAAAGGCATTCACATGTTCCTAGTTGATCTGGCTTACTCAATGTGTCGTCTTTCTTGGTCTCTCTGTTTCTCTAATATCCAATTTCTAAGCCATAAGTGAATTATATTGACAATTCTGGAGTAGATTCAAAATGTAACCCCTGCTCACCAATTCTGTGGTTGCCTCTATAGTTGGAGGATTCATCATCTTCTGCCTGACCCGAGCTATTTCAAATGCTTTCACGGTTCCTATTTTGGTAAATAGTCTCTAAACAGCAGCAGCACAACGAAAATTTTGAGGGGATGGTCGGTGTGATTGACCTTGCCACACAGGCATCTGTAATCGCTTTACACTTCCCTGAATACTGAGAGCAGAGTGTATTTGCACAAACTATATCCTTTCCTCAAATGCTATATTCTTAGATACCTGGATGGCTTCCTTTAATTTTTTGTTTGTTTGTTTTTTAAGAATGACTTGCTTTTCCCCCTTCAATTCTCTGTTTAAGTATCACATATCAAAGTTGTAATAGCATATCTCCCACAACATGCTGCCTACTCTTATTATTGTGTTTACTACAACTAGAAATATTGTACCTGTACTTTTGCATTGTCTGTTTGTCATCTCTAGAAAAATGTACATTATAGGAGAATAAGGCTGTTTTACTATTCCTTATTTAAAACATTTAAATTCCTAGGCCAGTGGTCAGCACATAAAAGCTGCTATCATTGGTGTTTGCTGTAAGTTTACTTTACAACACAGAAAATTTTAATATGAAAATGTCACACCTATTACGTTCACTCAACATATACACTAAGCAAAAACATCTTTAATTAGAATTTACAATCAATTATTTAATGCCATTAAATTATTCATCCAACACGCATTTACACACATTTTAAGCATAAGATATTGTGATAAACACTGTTGGGGATACACATATAAATAAGATTCTATCATTTCCAGAAACCTGTATAAATTGATAAGCATTAGAAGAGAGAAAATTACAGAGAACAGCCTAGGAAGTTTCCAAAGGGACATATAATTTCTACCTGGACACAGGGCTATAACAGAAAGTTTCATTATGTAGCCACTGATTGGACTCACTCTTGCTGTAATTTGAGCACAAAAACATTGAAATGGAATAGCAGTTCCATTACTTGCTAATTCCATGATCTTTACTTTTGGTAAAAATTTTTTTTATTGATGTTTTGTTTTTAGCCCTCTGACTCATATTTTCCTCATCTATATCTTATAAAGAAACCCCAGTTGCCTAGTGGTTAGGTGCTACAGGTGCTATACCAAAAGGTCATCGGTTTGAACCCACCAGGCACTCCTTGGAAACTCCATAGCACAATTCTACCCTGTCCTATAGGGTCATTATGAGTTGGAATTGACTCGATGGTAGTAGGTTTGGTTTTTTGATACATCTTGTAAAGTTTTGTGCATATTAAAAGAGAAAATACGGGCAAAACACACAGCCTGTTGTCCAGTACATGATAAATCCTCAATGATTGTGATCACAAAAAGGATGATATAAACTGAATGCAGAACGTCAATGATCCAACTACAGAATTACAAGGCTTTCCTTGAATATATGCGTGTGTGTCTATATATACATATAGACATATAGATTATAAATATATTTAACATGTATTTAAGAAATAGTTATTTTTTAATAATAGGAAAAAAAATACAAGTCATTATGTGAAAAAAGATAAACTATTTCCTACTTTGAATGGTCATTTTTGTATATGGCAAAATGCTTACAAGTTTTTCATTATTTTTCACAAGATTTCAAATCATTGTAAGGAGAGCAGCAAGATTTGGCAAATAAGATACAGAATGCCCTGTTAAATTCAATTTCCCAGATAAAGAATGGATAATTCTAGTGCAAGGATATAAACACAGAGATGTCTGTTACGTAGTTTCTGGCAGTACAGTGTGCAGACCTGGTAAAAGCCAGTTCGGTGTGTCACTCAAATGGAACTCAGAAAATGAGGAGGGAGCCTAGAAATCAAATCAATATCTGCATAACATAGACTAGAGACAAATTCTGGCCTGTAGGCTAAATTAGGCCAATGTTATATTTTTGTATAACCCAAAAAGAATTGTTTTTACATTTTATATTTTAATTTGTCAACAAAACAAACAAAAATAGTGACAAAAACCTTATGTGGATCATTAAGTTTAAAATGCCTGTTACCTAGTCCTTTACAGAAAAAATTGTCAACTCATGTATAGAAGACAAGAGTCTTTCTGTTATTCATCCGGCAAATGATTACTGAGAGCCTATTATGTCGCAAGGACTCCGTCAGGGGCCCTTATGAAGCCACAGTGTAGTATGTAAATGACAGAAGAGTATTAAATTAATAATGAAATAAATTTATGAGGCTCACACATGAGAAAAAGCACAGAGCATTATGTAATCTCATGACTATAAACCCCAGTATTTAGAATTTTTATGCTTAAAACTAAACATTGTACTTTGCCAAGAGAGGGATTTTGCTTTATTTTACTCTCTTTATGCTAACTGAATCACGATTTTGAACTCTGGCTTCCAGGATTTGCTTTTTATGTACTTCTCACTTTTCTTAAGATTTTTCCTTCTTTCAGAGTTTTCAATGAAACGGTCAAAAGGAAATGCTGGTACATGTGTATTGATGATACAATCTTCTGTTTTTATCTATCTGTCAGATTAACATCTTTTATGTAAAATATGGGTTCCAGTGGAACATTTATGGAAAGATGTAAATGGGGAAAAGAAACCAAAATAACAACAACAAAAAAAAAACTGAGGCAACTAAGCCTGTCAAACTCACTCTGCTTATGAGTGTGATATTGGCATCACAGACTAAGTGAGATCTGATCACATCCTACTTACCAATTCATTACACATTCACCCAAATCTACTATTACTTCATTTTTGTACATTTATCGTAAAAGAAGATAAACTTGCTGCATATGTAACTTCACTATAACGGTCTAGGATCAGACTCTGTCATCATTTAAACTCTGTTTAATCGTGAAATATATGTTCTTCAGAGAGCAACTCCAAGCAAATAAACACCTCAGGGTTTGATCCAATATTACCTAGCCCTCTTTATCCACCCTGGACTGAATCACTGATGGGTCTAATGATTTTCTCTCCTTGCTGTAGAATGAGATGAAGATTATCTTCCAAAGGCACCCAAGTCTAATTGTTTATCTATAAATGACCTTAGATGACTGCATTTATCTGACCTCTTTCTCTGCATATGGACTCCATTTTCTGCCAGTGTCAAAAATACAACATTTTAAAATTTGTAAAAGGCAACATGAATATATTCTCACAAGTGTTTAAGATTATATATTGGCCTTTTTTTTTTACTTGTGAGTTAAAACTTTAATAGAAAATAATTAAAATGTGCTTAATACAAATGACTCTTCAAAACACAGGATCTATTGACATTAGAAGATCATGTTATTCGTTACCAGTATGTTTGCAGTTTGAGACAAAATACCACTTTAAATTTGAAGTGAACTATTAGATGAATATGATAAACTCTATTAATTGCCTTCAGAAAAAGGGTGATCAATCATGATGTGAAAAATTATATATGAAGTATATATAACATGTAAATAAATAAATAGATAAAATAAAGATATTGAAGTCCCTGGATTTTTTTTCCCCCTTCTTTTTTTTGAGTTCTGTAAAGTTAGAGTTTTCTGGGATGAACTATAGGTTAACAGTGTATCACTGGGGGATGGAGTTTAACAATCTTAAACTGATTACTTCTGAAAATGAACCATAGCGTTTCCAAAGTGTTTCGACACTTCAGGGACTTTCTAAAACTGGTTTAAGGAAGACCAACACGAAACTATAAAAAGAAGTTCGCACTCACTATACTTCGACCGCTAAGACCTGACACACTAAGCAGAACAGAGACAAACGTCAATCTTGGAACCTTAAACATCAAATGAAGAGATAAAAGACTCAACCAGGTACCAAATGGAATAAAAAAATGGACAGAGAATAGAGAGCAAGAGGAAGTACAGAGTAGACGTCCTTCCTCAGCTAATGCAGCGTGGTTTTGCCGTCCTGGACTCCTGTCAGAGACCAGTGGGCTGGATTACAGAACAGTTTCACAGAGCGCCCAGCAGGAAACTGAGCATCTGGTAACCAGTGATACATGCTTTCCTACCCACCCTCTTTTCCCCCTGCTCACCCTCCACCGTGCCCAGCAGACCGCACTCATTCAGCCAGGAGGCACTGCTCTGTTGTGTTTGGATTCGCCCTGCCCGGCTCCTTCACTGTCATTTCTATGTTACTGGTGCTGCTTTCTTTGGTTGTAGTAATAATGAAGGGATAAAATGAAAAAAACAAATCCACTTCCACTGAGTCAATTCTGAGTCATAGCAACACTATAAAACTTCCCCACAAGATCTCCAAAACTGGTGGACAATTCTGGGTTGATAAATGGGTTAATCCATCAACGAAATACAGCAATCCTTAAATGTTTATGTACCTAATAATAGATCTTTAAAATACATAAAGCAAACATTAGGAGAATTGAAAGCACAAAGAATTCTCAAAAATAGGCAGTTATGAACTTCAGTACTCCTCCCTTAGCAACTGATAAACAGATAAGTAGTGTGATTATGGAAATTAAGAACACTGTTTATTATTCAACTCATTACAACGAACTATTTGACCTAATTGGTGTTAGCAATCCACTGAACAATCACCGCCCCCCAAAACCTGCATGGAGTCGATTCTAACTCTTAGTGACCCTGCAGGACAGAACAGAACAGATCCACTGAGGTGAACGCTATGACAGTAGAATGGATATTAGCTAAAAGTACAGGTCAGTCATGCACGAGAAAGTCTATATTCTGGGTTATAAAACAAATCACAACAAAGTAAAATCATTGAGATTCTACTCTGTTTTCTGAGCAAATTAAACTAAAAGTCAACTATCGAAAAAAAATTTTGAACAATCCCCAAATATTTGAAAATTAAACACTTTTAAATTGTCGATAGAAAAAGAAGCTGTGACAGGGAATTAAGAGATTTTTCATGTCCTGAGACCCCATGTACGCCCTAACAAAGTGCAGCTTGATCCCACTCCACACCCATGAACAGTTGTGGATTAGGTTGTTATGACCTGTAAGGTTATTATTGGCTGATGAGTTTGTTTACCCTAGTCTGTGCTAGTCTGGAAACTCCTCTGAAAGCTCTTAGGGATTATAGGAATATAGGAGTTTCTATTAACAGATTGACACTGGCTGCACATGAGCTGTACAGACCATGAGCTGGACCCTGTGTCCTACAGGGAAGGCAATAACTCTACTATGGAGCCACCACTGTCCCCCCAAAACGAAGTACTGGGGCATAAATCTCACAAACTATATGTAAGATCTGTAGGCTCAGTATTGGAAACCATTGATAACAGAATTCCTAGCAGACCTAAATAAATGGAAATATATAGCATATCCATAGTACCCCTGGTGGTGTATTAGTTAAGAGCAACCCTGCTAATCCAAAAAGTTTAGCAGTTGGAATCCTTGCAAACCCTCAGCGGCAGTTGCACTCTGTCCGTAGGGTACCTCTGTGTCAAAATCAAATGAATGACAAATTTGTTTACTTTTTTAATACCATATTCATAGAGTTGGAGATCTAATATTTTTTCTAATTGATACATAGATTCAACATAAGTACAACTGAATCCCATCAGGATTCTTTTGTAGACATTAACAAAATTATTATGAAATTTGTATTCCAAAGCAAAACAATTTTTTTGAAAATTAAAAGAAGAAAATTGGAGAATGTAGAACAGCTATGGTCATCAAGAGCATGTGGCCAAACAAAGAAATAGACAACAACTGAATGCATATAGTAATTCACAGAGATCTATGTATGAATCCAAAATCAGTGTCATACATAAATGATTAGTGGGTTCCAACAAAGGTACAAAGAAATTTCAACAAGAAAACAGTCATCTTTTCAAGAAACTATGCTGGAGCAATTGGACATACATGTGCAGAAGTAAATCTCTGTACATACTACATGCCTTTTAGAAAAGCATCAACTCAAGTGGGTTGGTACAAATATGAACGTATATGGAAACCAAAAATATGGCTTCTCTTAAATAAAGCTGTAGAGAGACAAATAGTGGGCATAACAGTAAAATAATTTACCTTTCTTCAGAAAGCAATCAACAAATCACTGACCAAATAAGCACTATAGAACAGATGCTAAGTCAGGTGTAAACTCTGGGAGAGGCCACTGGGTCTCTGAATGTGTATGAGTGCAAGATATAGCGGGAGCAGCTAGGAAATACATTTTTTAAAAAGGACTACTAAAGTCACAACCCTGGAAATGTTTGCTACTTTTCAGTTTTATTGTTTAACAGCATTTTAATGTTATCTTCATCAGTAGCAGAAATTACATCTAGAAGATTTCCAAGTGATCTGTGGCATCAAAGAGACATAAAACGTACAGGGTGGTTGGTGGTGTCAGGCACTCCTGCAGTGGCTGCTGATTGCCTTCACCCCCTAAGAATCACTCTTGTCATGTGTAAGCATCTCCCCTCTGCTTGTAAGATTTGTGTACAAAATACTGTGACTTCGCTCTTGCTCTCCTTTTCTCCCTCTTCTCATTTTTCTGTTTCTCTGGCTCTTCTTGTGTGCTCACTCTGAAGATGCAGAAGTCAGTGTTCAGCCCTGCAGCTTAGTGGTTAAGAGCTGTGGCTGCTAACTAAAAGGTCAGCAGTTGGACTCTTCCAGGAGCTCTTTGGAAACCCAATGGAGTAGTTCTACTGTGTCCTGTCAAATCACTGTACGTTGTAATCGACTAGATGGCAATGATTTTTTTTTTTAATGGAGCAGCCCAGAGTCATGGGATAGTACAGTTAATATACCCTCAAAGGTTGGAGGTTTAAGTTGAGTCACTGAATGGTACATGAGATTAGCATCCGCTCCTCTCCAGAGCTGGTGGTTTAAGTCATCCAGGGGCACTCTGGTTAAAAAGGCCTACTAGAAAGCTGGACTTTCATAAAATCAGCCATTGAACACCCTAGGGAGTACAGTTCTGCTCTCACCCACAGGTCACGATGAGTTGGAATTCATGCTATAACAACTGGAAAACACAGAATAGAGATGGAAAGGCTCACAGTCAAGACACGGAGGACAGTCTCTGGCCAATAGCCAGCGAAGAACTGAAGTCCAACAGGTCACCACCAGCCAGATCCTGCCAGCATCCATCTGAGTGACCTTGGAAGCAGGTCCTTTCTCAGGACAGCCTCTATATCAATGTCACCTTTGACTGCAGTCCTGTGAGGGGCTCTGATTCTGAAGACCCAACCACTTTAAGCCCAGATTGCTGATCCACCTAAACTGTGACATTAATTTTTTGAAACCATTAAGTGTAGAGTTTTTTTATATATATATTTTTTAACGCAGTAATGAGTTCTTACAATACGTCAGATACAACCAAGTGAGGCAGGAAATGTGGTAGTGAACAATCAGTATTTCAAAGAACACAATAAACTGGAGACTGACAGAAAATATTTCCTAAAAAGGTGCAGCCTGGGCCCTAGGTTAGAAATTATTGCTGTTCAGAACAGTATTTTCTGAGGGAAAACAAAACCAACTAGAATTTATTTTAAAGCCATTTTTCTGTGATCATTTGTAACGTCAAGAGGAAGCAGCAGGCAGCTTCTCTTCCTCAGAGCACACCAGCTCTCCGTAACAATGCTGAAAACAGAGAGGATGTTCTGCATCTCTCTGTGAGATGTATGCTCGTAGTTTTGAGATTGTGACAGAAGAGGAGACAAGATTGAATCGATCCGTCACGGAGATACAATTTCAGATGGTCATTCCCTCTCCGACATCTGTATGAACACTGGAGCTATGAGGTGACATTTGGACGGCATGAACCATCGGGGTAACGTGGCCAGAGAAGCCCAGTCCTGACAATTGCCTCAAATCTACAACAGTCAGCCACATGACAAGATCAGTCAGTGCCATTCATCGTAAATGCCAATAAATTCTCTATATTCTTAGCTGAAATGTGCATCTTCTTTGGGTTTTCTCACTGCTTGGATTGGAGCAGCCAACTTTAGGGAATGAACAGCCAAGTAGCTTTTATTCTGAAATTTGTGTGGGTCTAGATAGAAATATTTGCTGGTGACAAGATAACTAGACACGATTAAGTAGGTGATCAAGTCTATTTTCAGCAAAACCCCAAAACCAAAATCAAACCAACTGTTTTCAAGTCGATTCTGACTCACAGCGACCCTATAGGACAGAATAGAACTGCCCCAGAGTTTCCAAGGAGCGCCTGGAGGTGCCAAACTTTTGATTAGCAGGTGTAGCACTTAACCACTACTACGCAGAATATAAATGTGTATACAGTTGAAATAACAATAATAATAATAACAACTTTGATTTCATTTGACTTTTCATGATTCTTGAACTTATTCCAATGAGAAAAATATTAATACATTTGTTAACAGTGTCCTTCCTATCCTCCCATAAACTATAAATTCATATGGGCTTATAGGAAAACCTGGTGGCTAGTGGTGGAGTCCAAAAAAGGTCAGCAGTCTGAATCAAGAAGGCTTCTCTTGAAAACTCTATGGGACAGTTCTGCTCTGTCCTATAGGAGTTAGAATTGATTCAACAGCAGAGAGTTTGCTTTTTTTTATGGGCTTTTAATCTACCCTTCTTTTTTAAGAAAAACACCTCTCAGGATTAATTTTGTCATTTGTAAAAGAGGATTTGATGAACTAAACACTGTAATATCTTGTTAGAAGGATCTCATAGTACAGAAAATTTAGCATTATGTATTAGCATGAGTTTATCAATTCCACTTTTCAAACTTTTTACTAGACAATCTATTGCAAGGACAGGACGTTACAGTACTGTTTATAATGATACACAAGAAACAATGCAAATGCCCAGAAATGGAGACTTAGTTAAACTACAAAGTATAAAATGGGATATTTTACAATCATTAAAAAGTGATGTAATTGACAAATATTCTTTAATACTGAAAGATGTCCCAGATACATTAAAAGAAAAGGAGTCTACAGTTCAGAAGGTACAGTATTTTTGACTTTGAAAGTCTTATCTGTGTGCCTGAAAAAGGTCTGCAAGGGTAGTGCCACTGTGACAAATACATTTGCCTCTGAGTAGCAGGCACATGCAGAAACACTTTTCTTTCCTTTTTTTCCCTAAGTTTTTGGACTCTTGTTTTCAAAATACATATGTGTGTGTGCATAGTAATAAGACATAAGTCATTTTAAAATCTTGAAATTCTATCTTCACAACACATGAGGACCATCACGGAAGTGTAAATGAATGACATGAGATCAGCCCAGCAGTTAGAGATGTATCCATCTGAGCACTCTTTTTAATCTGTTTCCCCAAATTGGGAATTAGGACGGACACATCCTAGACTTCACAGCATAGTCGGTATGTGAGCAAAACTTGGAAGGCATGCATTCCAGCTTACTATCACTTCTTACATGTTGGCCCCTGCAAAGATAACAGGGCAGACCTGTGCTGTCTAAAACAGTGTACACTAGTCACATGTGGTTACTGAAATTAAAATGGAATTCCATATTTAATTTCTCAATCACATTGAGCCTAGTGGCTACTGAGTTTGACAGTCCTTATTAGACCACTTCCATCATCACAGAAAGTTCTAGTGGACACAGGTGCTTTAGACACTATCCTGTTAATTTGTTCACCTTTAAAATGAAGTTCAAAATGCCTGCATATCTCACAGTATTGACATAATCATCAAGTGCAATAATGGATGTAGACGTTAGTCATATATACGTGACCACAATATTATTATCATTGCTTTTTCCATTATTTTGTTTTACATTTGTAAATGAAAATTATAGTGTCTCTTTAATTCACAGAACTAATCTCAGAAGCAAATATGCTAACTTATGTAAAGCCATTTGTAAAACAGGAAGTTTTATTCTTATAAGTTACTTTTAAGAAATTAAAAATAATTATATTTACACCATTGTGGTAATGCAATATTTACTTCATCTTCTACATGATGTTCTTCTTCTACTAGAGTGTTTAAAAAATACATATTAACTGCCATGTGCATAATATATTGTCTAACTGAAGTGCTGAAGTATATTATAGCTTGTGGTTTAATAGTAATAACCATTTCAAAGTGCACTAATTTTAAATTAATGAAATATTAGTAACTAAGTTTAAAATAAAATGTGTCTTCATAGAAAGTGTGAGATTCAAACTGCATGAAACTGACCACTTAATATTTTTATTCACTTAAAACTTTCTGAAGATGAATTGCATGATAGCAAAACTCTATCGTTATATGACTTGCTGAAGCATTTCCCTCTTCTTTATATTTAGAGACATGAAAAATCTTTATTTTATTTTCTAGCTTTTAGCAACGATGTCTTTTAGCACCGATGTCTTTAGGTAGGCACTTAGAAATCATGGATTTGTTGTCTATATATAGCACTCAACACTGCTTGTCAGTTTGTCTTCCTCTCCAATGATCCCTTTGAAACAATCAAAGGCAGAGACCATACATAACAGGGTAAACTTTGTCTGATTTTATTTGTATATTTAACCTCCTTCTCCAATTTCCAGACAGCAGCTAGACTTTTGGCTTTTTGCCTCAAGATTTTGGATGACCAGAATGAAGCTGAAGATAGTTTTGTTTAATCTTAAACTCAGCAAAGGGGATTCCTAGAAGTTCCCTGGAAAAAAATGGGGAGAGATAATGAAAAAGCTATTTGGGAAGGAGGCTGAGATTGAGAAGGGAACTGACGGAGGTGTGTCATGTGGAATACAGGGAGCCCCAGGGAAGATGGGAGACTTCCAGAAGAAAACTCGAAACATGAGCCTAGAGATTTCCACGGCCAGGCAATGTTCTAAGAAACTGACTGTTTATTCATTTCATCCTCACCAAAAAAAGCTGCAAAGAACATACAAAAAAACCCAAAAGTACCATTTTGAAACCAATCATTAGAATTCATATTTTACTGATACAAACAAGTCAAGGAGAATAGAGTTTATATAATTTTTAAGGCCACACAACTGGGAGTGGAGGCAGCTTTGACTGGGAACTGCCTGGATCCATGGTCCTTGCTTGTCGCACCTCTGATGGCTACATGAGTGTCTACTTACCACCAATATTGTGTCTCTGTCATGATGCTAAGTAAAACCCCAGGATAGTTTGTATCCCTAAGGGCTCTGATATGTGGGTGGGTGTTAACCCCTACAGAATAAAAATTCTTGGGATTGAATTTAAGGCCAGTTTAGCAGAATGGAGACTCAGGTGTATAATTAAGTTGATTGAAAATAAATAAATAAATGTCAGTACTCTTGCTACTTAAATTTTAGGTAGCTACTTAAATGTACCAGAAACTTGGCTGGCTTTAGGAAGGTATGACACAGAAGAGAATTGATTTTCAAAAAAGGACTAACGGAACCTCCATTCACCAAATTCAGGAGAGCAGTTGACCTCCGAAATTTAGGGAGTAGATCCCAGCGGGGCTGCTCCCCAGCCTCAGAACACGGGGAAGCTGCAGCCAGAAGAGGCAAATCCTGGTCCAGCCTGGTCTCTGAAAGGTCAGCGGATGCCTGTGATGACTCAGCGTAGGGACCCTCTCATGGTAGACATGGATCCCTGCTTATAACTGGAAGACGCAGACCAGCTGGGTGGTGATGTGTGCTTGTTTTACCTGTTCTAGCACAGAAAGTTAATGCAGCCTCTGGAAGGACAGGAGCGGAAGCACCTACCAGCATCCCATGGCCCATTAGCAAGCAGGCAGAGGGTGCTTCCGTGCTTCCTGCTGTGACCCCGAATTGTCCTCTCCCCCCAATCATTTTCTCCTACTGCGGGGTCTCTAAACAGGAAAGAGAGTTAAACAACAACAATTTTCCCCCTATTTACCTGTTTGGCTCTAAATGAATCAAATCAAAAGAAACTCCATCTCTGAGATGACTCTTTGAAAATCTCAGTGAAGGACAAACACACCGGCTAAGCAAGCAGGTAAAAAAAAAAAATACAAAAACTGAAACTAGGCAGGCAGTTACACGAGTAAAGAGGGAAGAGGGTTGAGATTAAGAGAGAGAGAGAAAGAGACCGAGAGAGGTGGAATATGACTGGCCTCTTAGCCCGGAGTGTTCCCACTCCTTATATAAAATTGACTTGAATGCCTCCTACACTATCCCAACCAATTTCAAGGCTTGTAGAGTCTCTAGGGTTCCTGAGTGTCTAGGGTAATACAACATAGATTTTTTTTCTCGGGGACTTTTTTCATGTTCAGGCTACGCACTGTCTTCACCTGTACCATGTTGGCCTCCACATATACCATGAAACTCAGTTTTTCCTTAGTTATAAAACAGAACATATATATACACACACACACATATATACATATACACATACATAAACACACACACAATTGATTATTGATTGACCAAGCACAGTATACTGACAACACACTGGAGTGTCATTGTGGGGGAGGGAGTTTACGATGTGGGTCTCAGTCTCCATCACTTCCTTAATTTTTCCATCTCCTCTTTATATTACAGTTCAGCAATCAATCTTTTACCTTCTCATCCTCAAGCAAAATACATTTGTTTTTCCAAAGAACAGTTTCACTCTCAGAGGAAATCTTGTGCCAGATGTTAAGGGAAGGTTGTTCACTCCAGGTGAGTAAAACTCCAAGGAAGGAAATCTAATGCTAGGGACTGCGGCAACTTACATGAGTAAATGAGATGCTAATTTTAAGAACTATCTCACAAGATAAATAAGCAACCTGAAAAGAGGAAATGATTTATGAAACTCATGAAGGCACCTTGAAAGTATTCTATGAAATACAATTAGTTGCCCAGATCATGGTAAAGAACAAGATGAAAATCAATTTTAAAGAATAAAATAAATCTTTCTGACCTGAAAGAACACTCTAGTGCTGAAATCAAGACGGCTTAAATGATACCATGCAATAAAAATATGGAGAAAGGCTCATCTTTGTAATTTTTCTCCCTGTAGGAAGTCTTGATAAAGGAAAGGAAACGAGACGTGTCTAAGCAACTGTAGAGACAGAAACACATATCCAATTCCCAATGAAAAACACGTTATGTTGGTGGCAGACTTCTCCATCAGTAATACAAAAGAACAGTAGGAAAATGGGATCAACACAATTTAGGGCAGGAGGTGGGGAGGACCTGTTGCCATGGAGTAGATTCTGACTCACAGTTACCCTATAAGACAGAGCAGACTGCCCCAGAGAGTTTCTGGGGGGTACCTGGTAGATTCAAGCTGCTGACCTTTTGGTTACCATCCATAGCTCTTATGCAATACACTACCAGGGTTTCTCAATCTGGGGCAGAGAGATATTTATTTATTATTTGTTTATCTGTCTATCTTTCTGTCTATTTAGACTAGTCCAATCCCTAATTCATTAAAAAAGAAATAGTGCTACAATAGTCCCAGAAATGTAAGGATACTAAAATAAGCTGGGAAAAAAAGATCTATTAAAGGTATATTCCAGATAAGCAAAACCAAGCCAAACCCACTGCCATCGAGTCACCTCTGACTGATGCCGATGCTATAGAACCGAGTAGGACTTGCCCCCATAGAATTTCCAAGGAACACCTGGAGGATTCGTAGCACTTAACCACTGTGCTGCCAGGAGAAGTAAGAAGTTACATAAATAAAACATTGGCAAAACAAACAAACAGAACTGAAAGTGAATGAGCAGAGCCCTCGGCCTACAGAGTTAGAAATAGCCTTCCTCACTGTTGCTGCTTACTAAAACTAAGAATACAGGACGTAACAGAGAACAAACATGAAACAAGATTGAAATGTGGAGTAAATGAGGCAGGCTGACTAGAGATTTTCGGACTTGAAGGGACAATACAGAGTACAGTCAGGACTTTACTATCAACCAATGTTAAAAAAAAAAAAAAAAAAAAAGAGGTTTCTCTCCTAATCCTGGGTGCCAGAGGGGAGGATAAGCAGGGAACCAGCATTTTGCTGTTTCCCGCAGGAATGAGGCAGCCCTCCGACTTCCCTGACGAGAGTAGCATGGGGGAAACCCACTCCGTGGATTCCAACTCCTAGCGACCCTGTAAGACGCAGAGTAGAACTGTCCCATGGAGTTTCGAAGGAATGCCTGGTGAATTTGAACTGCAGACCTTTTGATTAGGAAACGTAGCACTTGAATAGCACTTAACCACTACACCACTGAGGTTTCAGAGAATATCAGAGAAGACCAGTTAAAAACAGGTTTAAATGAGACTTAGAAACTACTACAGCTCATTGGATATGAAACAGATCATTTGTATAGTCTTTTAACGATTAGACTATTTTAAAGTGTTATTAAAAAAAAAAAAGAAAAGAAAATTAAACTTGCCAGAGTTAAGACAAAAGTTAAAAAAAAAAACAAAAAAAAACCTCTTGGAATAGAAGTAGTTTCGTTTGCTTTTCCAAAGAATTCGAACAAATATTTAAAAAGAAAACCAGCACCAACTGTAAATAATCTTATCCAAAATACGGTAGAGGAGAAAAGATTTGTAACTCATTATGTGAGATGAATGTTATCCTCCTACCATATCTCAACAAATACAAACTGCAGACAATGTCACTCATGAGTATAAACAGAAAATTCCTTAAAAAATATTAGGAAATAGAATTCAACAATACATAAAAATAATTACGCACCATCACCTATGTAATTTATTCCAGGGATGCAGACCTGAAATGATATAGCATGTATTTAGATCTTTGATTTCACTAACATTTTTTATTTTTTATAAATGGTTGCAACCAATATTACGTTCTAAATTTAGTTTCCATTGCTAGTATATAGAAATTTGATTTTTTTAAATGTTTGTGTTGTACTCAGTGATCTTGTTAAGTACCTTTATTAATTCTAAAACAACACAAATCAAGAAATGCAGCTTATCTTATTAACAAACTAAGAGGAGAAAGAAAGCAAGCAAGAAAAACGTGATCACGTCAGTTAATGAAAAATAAACATTTGGGAAAATTCAACACCCATTTATGATAAAAACTCAAATAAAACTAGAAATACTGGGTAACTTTCCTTACTTTATCATTTATAATGAATAACCATTGTGCTTGTGCATGCGTGTGTGCGCACACACACATACACACACACACAAACTACAGTAAACATTATGCTTAATTTGTGAGATACTGAATGCCCTCTTCCTAACATTAGAAACGGGGCAAGAATATCTAACATTACTACAGTTGTTAAAGAAAAAACGGGAAGTTCTAGTCAACAAAATGTCCCAAAGAAAGGAAACAAAAGGTATGAGAATCAGAAAGAAAGAAATAAAACTGCCTTTATTTGCAGATGACATGATTATCTGTGTAGAAAATGCAAAAATTTATTCAAAATATTGAAAATTAAAAAAATTAATTTGGAGGCCCTCGTGAAACAAGGTAAACATTAAAAAATCAATTTCATTTTTACACACTGTCGAACACATAGAAATCAAAATTAAATATAAGTTCTTTTTAAATAAAATATTTAGGTGTAAAGCTAATAAAACATGTGCAAGAGTTGTATCCTGGAAACTACCAGACACTGATAAAATCAAAGTAGTTCTATATAAGTGGAAAGACATACCATGTTCATTG
The DNA here is from genome assembly GCA_028571685.1 of Heterohyrax brucei. Classification (NCBI taxonomy): domain Eukaryota; kingdom Metazoa; phylum Chordata; class Mammalia; order Hyracoidea; family Procaviidae; genus Heterohyrax; species Heterohyrax brucei. The sequence goes on along the minus strand of CM053162.1, from coordinate 68,564,771 downwards.
ATTGAGGTGCTCAGACTAAGAAAGTTTTCAAGGATGCCTAAAGAGATACACACATGCAAGATAATTTCTAAGAAAATTCCAGCAAAAGAGTTTAAAGATATAAACCATAATGTTCTACAATTTTTATGGAAAGGGAAAAAAACTAGAACAGGTAAAGCAATTCTGAAAATTACAATAATGTGGGGGAAAAATCAAACTGCCTGATTTTAAGACTTATTTTGAAGCTACAGTAATCAGGACTGCGTCATAATGACAAAGGGATAAGCACATATGCCAGTGGAACAGGAAAAAGAACCCAGAAATAGTCTGATACGAGCATGCCAAGCCAAGTTTTGACAAAGTTGCTGAAGCATTTAAGTGGAGAAAGAATAGCCATTATATATTGCTGAATTCCTTCTGCTATTATTTTACTAAGAGAATATTTTTTCCATAGCTAAAAAAAAAGTAAATGAACTTTCACCTAAAACATAAAATCTTATTCAAATTTAACCTAAACTATGCTGTCTATATAATTGTAAAACATAAAAGTATAAGCCTTTTTGAAGACATTGGAAAAAATCTTGGGGAACTTGACTTTGATGAAGAATCATTGGGCATTGTACGAAAATCGCGATCCATAAACAAAACGAAAGGTGAATTAACCTTTGTCAAATTTAAAAACTTGCGCTGTGGGAAAAAAAATCTGCGAAGAGCATGAAAAAAAAAGTTACATACTGTGATAAAATACAATTCACACATTTGATATAGAAGTAACATTCAGAATTTATAATGAGCTGTCAAAACTCAACAGTAAAAAAGTAAAATAAAATAAAATTCCATTAGAAAATTAACAAAGGATAAAAAGAGATACATGAGGGCAAGCAAATGAGAAAGTGAGGATACTTCCAGTACCACTAGTCACTGAGGAAATGCAATGAAGGCCATGATGGAATAGTCTTCCCAGAGAACTGTTAGAATGACAAAAATCAGTAGTAACAATACAAAATGTAGGCAAGGAGGTGGAAAGATTTGACCTCTTCTGCATTTCTGTTGGGAGTGTAAAAGGGCAGAACCACTACAGAAAATACGTTAATATTGTCTTAAAATACTAAAAAAAGTAATCAATTGCATTTCCAGGGATTCATCTCTGAGAAATAAAAACTTACACCTACTTAAAAATCTGTACATGATTGTTCATTACAGCTTTATATATAATAGCCCCAAACAAGGAACAAACAACATGTTACCGAATGCATGAATGGATCAGCAGTCTGTGGTGTATCTGTATCATGGAACACTACTCTCATGACTGGAAAGGAGTCCACTCTCAGAACACGTAACAGTGTTTAAAGATCTCGAGAGCACTGCACGGAGTAAAAGAAGGTGATATAAGTGGTCACACACTGCATGACTGATCACATTTACACAGGTTTTGAAATAGCAGGTCATAGACGTGTGGCTTAGGGCTTGTAGTGGGGGTACGTGGGAGTTGGGTATGACCATAAAAAGTAGCAAGACGGTGTTTTCATGTTGTTAAAATACTTCTGTATCTTGATTGTGGTGGTGTTTACGTGACTTTACTATGTGATTAAATAACAGAACGCTACACACATTTTCTAACAATATTAGTTTTATGGCTTAATATTGCATTATAGTTATATAAGTAGCAAATGAGAGAAAAGTGGGTGGTATTTAAGAACTCTGGGTCGCCATGAGTCGGATCCGACTCGACGGCACTTGGCATACTGTCCATGTAACATGCTATGAATCTGTAATTGTTTTTTTTTAAAAGGAATTAAAAAATAAACACATGGTTGAGATGTTAAATTGGTAAACATTTTAGTTTAATGTTAAATTGCTACTTAGATTCTGATAAAGAGAATTATCAAAATTTGGAAATAAGGCAAATAGATGATTGCTTTCCCTATTATCATTTTGCTTGCTTGTTAATTCTACAACTCTAAAATCTCAATGAGACTTTTATTTGAATAAAATTAATTCCACTAACATCTCCTAAAGGAAAAAAAAAACGTTTTCAAGAAGAAGATATTGGTTGAAAAAAACAAAACAAACAGTAAAGACATGTAATATTGGGATTTAGAGAAGGAGGCCTGGATACACTGGGAAGATAGATTTGCAACAGTAGACATTAAAATATATAATAATATTATTATAATGAGATTTATAATTATTAACACAGAGACATTTGGCATAAATTAGAAAGTCCAAAAAACCTGAGAAACTTACAGTAAGAATGAAGCATCCTAAAAAATACTCATGTTAGGGAGAAAATACACTAAAAGTCAAGAATAAGGTTTTAGGAATCAAGGAAATTTGCATGTAATTCCTAGCTCCTCCACTAACTGTCTGTCTGTATGACATAGCACAATTATTTGTAACCTCTTAAAAGACTAATTTTAATTTGAGACAACACCTGCTATATACTAAGCACATTGCAGGTCTACAGCAAGTCTTTTAATGTATATTTGCAGTCATAATCATGTTGATTTACTTTTGAAATCTTTTAATAGCAATTTTTTTTTGAAGGTTACTATTAGCAAAGGGTTAGCGGTTCAAATCCACCAGGCGCTCCTTGGAAACTCTGTGGCACAGTTCTGCTCTGTCCTACAGGGTGCTGTGAGTCAGAATGGACTTGATGGCAGTGGGCTAGCGGGGTTCAGTTACAGGACACTCTGCTGAGACAACAGTAATCAAGATGGACTGACTTCCAGCTGTGGGAGATCCTGACAGCACAGGAGAGATACAGACAAACAAGCAGTCAGAGGGAGGTGGTCCCAGGTAGGAAACCAGATGCAGGATTAGAATACAGAGGAGCGATTCCTAAGATGACTTCTGAAGTAAGAGTAACCTAAGACCCAGGAGTGGTAAAAGTGAATTAAGATTGTAAGCATTGTTCAATGCAGAAGACACTTGTGTTGAATAATGTTTATAAACATTACGTGAACCTGAAAGGAAATTTATTTCTTTCAATGATGATATCATCAGTCTACTTCCTTTTCACTCTTCCATGTATAATTATCTACATGTATGATGAGCAGAGTTTAAATCAAACAGCCCACTTGAAGAGATTGCAGGTCAAAATAGAGGCATGGTTCTTCAACTGATTACAGAGAACAATAAGAAAAACACAGAAAAGAGCGGAAATTCTATCTGAAAAGAGATGAATTTGAAAAGAGAACACCCTAAGAGATCGCAGAATCTTTTTGGTACCGACAGGAGATACTTCTTTACTACTGTTCGGGGAGATGATAGAGCATCTCTGTGGAATTCTTAAGAAAGGTGGTATTTCTGGGATTTACACAAGAGTCAGTTTTACGAAGATAAATTTCATGACATAGAAAAATAATACATTGATATGAAATGTCTTAGAAGAGACCAAAGAGACATGAAAGCTTGAATAGATTCTAAGTGGACGTGGAAGCTCCCCAGCCGCAGGCTTCCTGTGTTAGGTTTGCTCCACTTTTCACCTGTCACTAAAGAGGCTGGAACTGTGTGTGTGTGTGTGTGTGTGTGTGTGTGTGTGTGTGATTAACACAAAGTTTGTGTTCACTGTATAGTACACTGAAATCTGTATATCAAAGTTGAGAATTAATCTTACAAAAGTGAGTTTGAGTGATTATTTGAAATTCATAACACAACACTATACAACTGCATAGCCACATTCAGACACTAAACTACTTCTTGTTGCCTTTTATCTAATATGTTTTTTAATAGCCATCAACTACCGCACCATCCAAGAAGGTATTTTAATTTGCCGCTATTACCTTCTTGATACTATTGAGAAATGTAAGTAAAAACTGAGTTTTCACCAGGACGTGGAAGCTAATTTGTCTATACTCATAGGTATAGATGCAATAAATGTATGTCGAAACACAGTATTTTCATAGGCAAGTGGGAATTTACATTTCTGAGTAGCTTGTTAGAATTATAATTATCCAGTTTAGCAGGCAAGAGGACCATTTCCTATGAAAATAAAGCCTCACTGTGTGTCTTCAAAATCCAGTTGGGGACATCATGCTAATTAGAGTTTGGGTAAGAAACAGCCTTGAGTAAGAATACAGGAGATGAACCATCGAGTAACTTGCACTTTTCCTTATTAGCAGGCAATAACATCAAAATAATCATCTTCTCTAATCTTAAATGTTATGTTCATTCTATGATTATTCTTATATTACCTTTGATAAGTGTGAGGCAGACACAAATTGGAGCCAGCATGAATACTGAGTTTAACATTTGAGAGATGGCAGCTAGGTGACATCTCTATTAGGCTCCATACTTCCTCTAAAGAAAAAAATTAAGAGTCTCATAAATAACGAAGATTAAGCAGAGAGCATCCTTCTCAAATATTTTGGAAGTAGCAATTAAAAAAAAAGAAGAAGAAGAAGAAGAAATGGAATAAAGGTAAGCCCAATGGGAGAGTTGATACAAACTGAGGAAACAAGAACGAGTGGTGAATCTATTCTTGCTTGCCAAATACTCCCTTTTACCCCTATATTTACCAATTTTCTTATAACAAACTGAGGGCATAGGATGAATTCTGGCCAGTCAGCTGGGAGAAGAGCTCTGGGAAAAGCCTAAATGTAATTGTCTAGGTTCTCCTTGTTCTTCTGAACCTAAAAACCTTGTTGGAGATGGCAGTGTCATCTGAAGCCCTCGTCAGTCATGTTCCAGAGTGTCGTGGATTGAACTGTGTCTCCTCAAAAATTGTGTATATCAATTTCCTTTGGTCATGCTTCCTGTATTGGGTGATGTCCCTAGATACTGTAAATACTAATGAGGTAGGATGAGTGGTGGTTGTGGTAGTGACGCAGGACTCAATCTATAAGATTGCTTTGGCCTTCAGGTAACTTCCTGAGATACAAAGGAAGGTGAAACAAGCAGAGTTGGGGACTATACACCACCAAGAAAGAAGTATTGGAGCAGCGTGCATCCTTTGGACTTGGGGTCCCTGTGCCTCAGGAACTCCCAGTCCAGGGGAAGACTGACGACAAGAAGTTTCTTCCAGAGCCAACAGAGAAAGACTTCCTCTGGAGCTGGTGCCCTGAATTTGGACCTGTAGTCTCCTAAACTGCATCAGAATACAATTTCTCTGTTTAAAGCCATCTGCTTGTGCTATTCCTGCTACAGCAGCACTAAATGACTAAGGTGCTGACTAGGAAGATCCTCTTGATATCACAAACTAGAAACAAAGCATGAAAAAGAAATAGTTGTGGACTGATTTTAAATCGCTGCAAAACCAGGAAGCTCGATTGCCAAATCGAGAGTCTCTTGATCAACACGTATGGGTGCTGGGAGCAGGGTTTTAGGACTGAATGTAAATGAGTGAGTCTGTACAGGAGGTGGCACTGGATTAGGACTACTGGTCTGTACAGGGCACACCCTCTGTGTCTTCATCTTATCGAGCTTATTGACTTTGGGTACAAGCTAATGCGTAACAACAGAAAATAGCATTCCTTTCATAAATATTTTTAAATATGTTTTTAGCTTTTAGAATACTTTGATTTATAGTAATGGTGCAATAGCAATATCAAAAGCTTCCATATGTTCTTTACCCACTTTTCTCTGTTGTCAACATCTTATATCAGTATCATAGGTTTGTCACAACTAATGAACCCATATTGATTCATTGCTGTTAACTAAGGTCCAGCCTAATGTCATTTTTCTGTTCTAGGGACTCATCCACATTTAGATGCCATGTTTTTTTGGCTCCTCTAGACTGTCATAGGGAAACCTGATGGTCATAGTGGTCAAGTGCTACAGCTGCTAACAAAAGGGTCAGCAGTTCAAATCCACGAGGTTCCCCCTGGAAGCTTTATGGAGTAGTTTCACTCTGTCCTACAGAGTCAGTAGAAGTCAGAATTGACACAACGGCAGTTTTTATTTTGAGGGGCTTTAGAATGCGATAGTTTCTCAGACATTTCTTGTTTTTGATGACCTTGACAATTCTGAGGCATTCTAGTTACACATTCTGTAGACTGTCTTTCATTTCTAAGTACCTGATGTTCTCACAGTTAAATACTGGTGATGGACTTTCAGGAGACATAACACATCCCATCATGCTGACCTGCTACTAACATGGCTTGTTACTGATGAAGTTCAGTTCGACAGCATGGATGCAATAGTATGTTGAGCTTTCTCGGCTATAAAGTTTCTCCTCCCCCAATTCCATACAGTAACCTGTAGAAGCAAGTCAACCGCATACACATTTTGTCATCTGTATTTCATCTGATCTATAGGCAGTCTCATTTTCCACTTACAAAAGGCTCAAAGTAATTCTTGTATCTTGTTTTAATGGGACTGACACGAAGGCAGATTGATGCTAATGGAGATGCTCTCACATCATAGAAAGAAAAGAACTACAAATTAGTAAGAAAAAAAAGTTTTCATTAAGACCATTTTTCTCTGGGAAAGCAGTAATATTTACCTTTCAAAAGTTCATTAGGTGTCAAGACATGATTAGATATAAATCTATTCAAATCAACCCTAAAATTAGGCCCCTTATCCAAACACACAGCAGAATTAGAATGAAACGGTCATCTCAGTACAGCTGTGTTAATGAGAATTGCCTCTATGAAATGACTAAATTCATTTAATTAAAAAGCCCATTATGGATCTCATTCAAAATGCTGTTCACTGAAATCTTCAAAATAAATCTAATTTGTTTTAGTGGCGTGTTTAGAAGTGTCATTTTTATTTGTTTTCAAAGATGGTAAAACACCAGGATCTTGGAAAATATAATGAGCCATTCTCCAAGTGAAGTCAGAATGGCTTTTATAAGTTGAGAAAGCCTTAAAATCAAAAGGGAAGTCATGTTATCATAACATGCAAAGGAAAAGAAAAAGACAAGGCTCTACTTTGTACAAGAAATGAAATTGGAATAATGCTATAAAAGTGGAAACTGGCCTCTGCTTTCCAATTGTTCAGCATTCCTACAAAGCTGTGTTTTCACTTCTGTGATGGCGTACAGCTGTGCCCTCCATCCTTGCCTTACTGAGCTTATTGGCTTTGTGTACAAGCTAACACATAACAACAAAAAATAGATTTCGTTTCATAAATATTTTTAAATACATTTTTAGCTTTTAAAATACTTTCCGTTTATAATAATGGCAAGCCAAGCCAAGCCAGGTGCCATTGAGTTTGATCTGATTCAGAATAATGGTGCAACAGTAATATAAAAAGTTTCCATATGCTCTTTACCCAGTTTTCCTTATTGTCAACATCTTACATCAGTATCATAGGTTTGTCACAACAAACAAACCGATATTGATTTGTCTCTATTAGTTACACTAAAATCGGCAGTTTGAATCCAGCAGCCACTGCTTGGAAACCCTGGGAAGCAGTTCTGCTCTGTTGTGTGGGGTCAGTGGGAATCAGCGTTGACTTGACAGCAAGAGGTGTCCCATGAGTGACTGGCATATCTGGGGAGAAACCAGTACAACAGCATTTGTGTATTAGTGACATGGTCCAAGGAGCTTACTATCTCCTTTGCATGCCTAGTTTCACTGGATTTAATACATGTGAAAACTGTAAATAGGCTCTTCAAATCTGAGAAGTGTATTAAGACTTTAGTGCACGAAAGAGTTAGAATTGTTAATTAATGAGAAAATGGTGAGTGATTATATATATATATAGTATTAGAATAGATGGTCAACAATTATGAGTGAGAAAAGTATAATAAGATTCTTACCTAAAGCTATATTCTAAATAAATTTAGGATCCATGTAAGTACAACATTACTTGAAAATAAAGTAAATATTCTTATAATCTAGAGAAGTCATTGTCAAACTAAGGTCCATGGGCCAAATTTGGCCTGCCACCTGTTTTGGGAAATCAACATTTATTGAAATAAAGTCATGTCAAACTGTTTATGCACTGTTTATGGGTACCTTCACACTACAGTGACAGATGTGTGTGGTAACAGAGATCATATGGCCTATGGAGCCAAAGGACTTACTACCTGGTTATTCATAGAAAATATAGCCAACATCTAAACTGGAAGAAAGACATTTTTAAAACATGATGACTAAACACAGAAATCACAAAGGTATAGTAAAAAAATGTTGTGTTGAGGAATGTAGACTTCCACATGTTAAAATGAGTCATCAATGTAAAATCAAAAGCTGTGGTGGGAATAGACAGGAATTTATTTTCTGTAAGTAGCAAAACATGTTTTTAAGATGATAGCTAGAACAAGAGAATAAAAGATATCATTTAGCTAGTGAAATATGTGGAGGCTTTATAGAACTAAAAATGTAAGACTCTTGTAAAAGAAATAAAGAAGATCTAAATAAGTGGGTAGTATCCCATGTCCATGGATAGGAAGACTATAATATTAAAATGCCAGTTCTTTCCAATTTTATATACAGATTCAGTACAGACGTAATCAAATTTCTCCCAAAGTTTGGCTCTAGACAAAGAACAGCATTGTCTGGGAACTTGTTACAGATGCAATTCCTGCAAATTCTCAGGCTCCGCATCAGGCTTACAGATCTTAAAGTATAGGCTGAATCCTGGTCAAGAATGTTTTAATAACACTTCCACATGATTCTGATGTCAATGCACTCGGAGGTTTGAGGACCACTGACTCTTTGTGTAAATTTTTTTTTTTAACTTGGAGTTGTCTCTTTCTCCCCTTTTCTTCTTTCTCTGTACCGTTTACCTAAATCTCATCTCAAAACTGATTCTTCTTGTGATAAACTCTCATGGTTTCCTGCATTTTTCTTCTTATAGACTATTAGTGTGCATGATTACACTGATATGTGATTATCTGACTAAGTGTCAGTCTCTCCAACCAGACTTTGTGTAACAAGAGAACATCAACCCAGTTAGATCAACTCATAATTCAAGAAAACAATAATGGTACATAAAAGACGTTCAGTAAATATTATTGGGTTACTGTGAACATGAAAAAAGTGGACATAACCTGCAGGTAAAAATACTAGATGAAGAAAGGAAATTAGCACACTGCATTGTCAATGTGGAGTACCTACTAATTTAACCAAAAGATGGTATTTCATTACATAGAGAATGCTATTGAAAACTCAGCTGTAGACAAAGACCTCTATAAAAATTTCAAATTTTTATTTCTTTCAGTGCATAGGATTGGTCTTTGTTCAGTCTATGCTTTTGAATATATTTAACATAAGAAACATATAATTTTTCAACACAAATCTAGTAATGAAAGATCTGGAGTAGTTTACGCATTCTAGCCTTTGGAACAGCAATTTATTGCCAAGTGGCTGAATTAAACTCCAGGAGTCACAATTCCTTAAATTTTGATCACATGGCTTGGTTACTAAGCAACACGGGTGCTTCATTTAGGGCCATGCTCTCAGCCAGGATTTAGCTGAGTGTTTCCTATCTGAGACTGCCGACAGACTTAGAAGTTGATTGTCATCTAGTCACAAGAATTCACTAGAGTAGGACGGTGATGACCTGAGATCTGAACTGTGACAAAATGTCTGGATTGACTGATAAAGCCATACCAGTACGCCTGCCTCCCTTTGCAGAGACTCAAATAAAAGTAAAAAGTCAATCTTAATAAGTTACATATTTGGGTCACTAGTTTTAAGAAGGGACAGCTTAGAAACGTGACCTAGAAAAATGTAAAGTTAAGACTTAATTGGAAGAGAAAAATGGAAAAAGTTCTTGCTCTGTGTTTGCCAAAGAAGATTCTGAAATTGTTCCACTTTGCCCTTTATTTATGGCCCTTGAAAGAAGATTCTTTAGACCTAAGGTTCTCCCTGACTGGTGTCAAAATAAGGTCAGCCTTCGTTGGTTCTCCTCCAAATGCCCTTTTCTATGAAAAAGATAATTTTCTAATTTGTTGCAGCAATAAATGTGTGGTGTAAAACCCTGTGAAATTACTAGTCACTAGGTCTTTTTTCTGGAAACCCTGGTGGTGTAGTAATTAAAATCTACGACTGTTAACCAAAAAGTTGGCAGTTTAAATCTGCAAGGTACTCCTTGGAAACTCTATTGGGTGATTCTCTGTCCTATAGGATCTCTATGAGTTGGAACAGACCTGGATAGCAACAGACTTCTTCTTTTCTTATTTTAAATTAAGTTATTTTCTGGAAACCCTGGAGAAATCACTAAGAGCCATGATGGCTAACCAAAAAGTCAGCAGTTCAAATCCACCAGGTGGTCCTTGGAAACATTATAGGGCTCTTCTACTCTGTCCTGGAGGGTCATTATTGGAATTGACTTGACGGTAACTAGTTTACAAGTTTAGGTCACTTTCGATAGGAACACACCTGCTTTTCCTTGGAGGCTGGACACAGAAGGAGCCTCATTTCATAATGGGTGTTGCTGATTGTCTTCATTGTTATTTGACCATTTCCCATTAGGATACTAAACGTTTCTTTACTTCTTTTATTCCTCATTAGCTACCTGGAGTCTACACTAATTTCCAGGCAGTGGATTCTGACTCATAACAATCCTGTAGGACACATGGGACCTTCCTCATGGGATTTCCAAGGCTATACCTTTACTGAAGCAGACAACTACTGATTCCTCCCACCAAATGGCTGTTAAGTCGAACCTAATGATTGCACACCAGGCCTCTTCCTTGCTGACTTCTGCTGTCCCTCCCCAAATCTATCAGCTACACTGATTTTCAGGCTGGACTTTCTGGAATATCCATCTGACCACACTATTTGCTTGTCCTTCCATTGTTAACTACCATTTACTGTTGGGTAGGAGTCCCTGGGTAGTAGAAATGGTTAATCATTTGGCTGCTGAACAAAGGTCTGTCAGTCAGAGACCACCTGCAGGTGTTTTGAAGAATGGCTTGGTGATCTACTTCTGAAAAATCAGCCACTGAAAACCCTATGAAAAAGTTCCACTCACACACACAGTGTTGTCACGAGTCAAAACAGACTTCAGCTGGGTTATTGTTGGTTAACAACAAACTCTCTTATAAGATTAAAAGTCTTCCCTTACCTAGTGACAGATTTCTTAATCATTTTTATCTCTGACCAAAACATGCCTTCACCCGCCATGCCCCAAGAATACTTATTTTATATAAAACAGATGACCAAACACATTGCTCTCAAATTGATTCCAACTCATAGCAACCCTACAGGATAGAGTAGAATTGTATCATAGGGTTTCCAAGGAGTGGCTGGTAGATTTGAATGGCCAACTTTGTGGTTAGCAGCCAAGTGTTTAACCACTGGGCCTCCAGGGCATCTCTCACTCCATAGACACATATAATTTAATTATAAGACCACTATTTAAATGTCTTTGACTGTAGCATGTTGCTTAGCACTTCTAAGTCATTCCACTTGCTGCATTCATTTTCCTGGAATATATGATTCGCTCCCTAGACTTTTCTTTCTGTTTAATTCCTTGTCTCTTTTCAGTCCGGGTCCTGCTCTTACTCCAAGTCCCAGCTGAAATGTTTCCCAGCCATTGCTTCTCTCCTTCCAATGAGGGAAGTTGTCATTCCTCATATAACACTCTGTTTTCCACGCATTTATCAGCTTATGATATATTTTGCAGATTCTGTGAGATTTTAAAATCAATTTTCAATCTTCCTCTAGATAGCTCCTCAAAAACAGTAATATTGTCTGAGAACTATATAGTCAGTGCCCAGCATAGAGAAGCCCTTCATTGTATTACAAAGGAATGACTTTAAAAGGCATGATAGCATGAAAAAGAATTATTTAGTGCCATTTTACATTACACTGAACTAGAACTCTTCCGTACGTTATTTGTATTTCTGTACTGTCATGGATTGTATTGTGTCCCCTGAAAATGCTTGCCAATTTGGCTAGACTATAATTTCCAATACTGTGTGGTCATGTACTATTTTGTGATCTGATGTGACTGTCTTTGGTGTTGTAAATCATAACCACGATGGTGTTAATGAGGCAGGTTAGAGGTACTTATATTAATAAGGTAGAACTCAATCTAGAGGGTTAATTTGTAGCTTGAGTCAGTCTCTTTTGAGATATAAAACAGAATCCAGCAGAGAGAATGAGGACCTTCTATAACCAAGGAAGAAGAGTTGGGAGCAGACTGTGTCCTTTGAACTTGGGGTCCCTGTGCTGAGAACCTCCTAGACCCAGGGGAAGATAAATGATAGGACATCCCCTAGAGCTAACAGAAAGAGAAAGACGTCCCATGAATTTGGATTTCTAGCCTGCTAGAATGTGACAGAATAAACTTATCATTGGGAAAGCTGTCCGCTTTTAGTCTTTCTGTTATAGCAAAAGTAAATATCTAAGAAAAATACCTATACAATGCTAGATTATGAGTGCCCAGTGAAGCAGTTTGAATAGATAAATCAATTGGAAAAAAATGTATGAATTTAACAAGTTCAATTGTAGAACTAGACAGAACAAAGTAAGGGAGAAATAGTTTTTGGTCCCCACCAAACTTTCCTTTCATTAAATAAAAACTAAATCCACTGCTGTTGAGTCGATTTCAACTCATAGTGACCCTGTAGGAAACAATAGAATTGGCCCACAGAGTTTCCAAGGAGCACCTGGTGGATTCCAAGGCAGACCTTTTGGTCAGAGGCCATAACACTTACCCACTACACCACCGCGGTTTTCCTTTCTTTGGGCTATGTTTATTAAGTCTCTTTTCCCAGTCTCCAGTTTTATACTGTGGTCAGTCATGTTAGAGACCCTCCGGAAGGTGGATATAAATGCTAGTGGCCTTGTACATAAGTGCTACCCTGCTACTCAAAAGGTTGGCAATTCAAATCCACCAGGCACTTCCTGGGAATTCTGTGGGGCAGTTCTACTCTGTCTTAAAGGATGACTGTCAGTCACAGCCAACTGGACAGCAGGTTTGGTTTGGGTTTGAAAGCGGGATAGTCTTTGTGGTGTGTTGCTTCCCTTGAGCTATCAGCTAGCCAATGGCCCAAGCATATTAACAGGCCACTAGGAGTGTCTTGGAAAACAGCAGTATTTTAAAGTCCTCAAGAAGCAGATAATAAAGCGGTATGTCTAGCAAAGTCTTGGAAATAACAGCAGCTGTTTAGGAAGGTGTGGACTGTGGGAAGAAGGGAAAGGAAAACGGCAAAGGAGCAGCAATTCAGGGGGCCTGAAAAGCTACAGCTGCCTGAGGTCACCAAGCAGGTGTGCTGTGCTCTGTTTACAATGCCTTGGCCATCAATGACCAAATGAGCCTTGTAAATAGCGAGCTGTGTTGGCAAGGTTCAGCTTTGTCCACGATAGTGCAAGGGCATAATTTGTACGTGTGTCTCCGCGATCTGGCAGTATTCGCAAAAGTCATGTCATTCAGAGCACAATGATTTTTAATGGCAAGGTATTTTTCAGTAAGTTCTGCCTTAATGTTTTCATCCTATATGGCACAACAAATTATAATGGGACCGCTCTTAATCAACTTTTTTTTTTTTTTTTACCCTGTTAATTTCCATGTCTGTTTGGGACATCCATTAAAGTCAAGATCCTTAATTTAATGGAAAGTTTCCTTTTGAAGTTGCTACATTTGTTTATTGTTTTTCCGACTCAGCCCTGTGGATGTGTAATAGATGTGTTAAATAGATAATGTCATTAATGGGAAAACTGCATAAATTAAATACAGGCCTGATGACTTTTAAAGCAGCTGTTATGTTTTCAACAGTTGAGATTCTTCTATGAAGTGAAAAAGCACTCTAAACAAAATGTACCTTTTCCCTGTTTTTCATTCTCATGATTTTTATAATCAAGAATTTTAGTCCCTAAAGCTCTCTATAGTTTTTTTTTAATTTTGATATAGAATTAGCAGCAGGAAGAGAAAACGCTAATGTCCTGTTCATGAGGACAATACTTTCAAAAGCAAATCACTTAGGAACTTGCATAGAGTTTGGGTAAGGATTCAGAATTTACGACAAAAAAAACAAATGATAAGATGAACAGGAAATTTTGAATTTTCTGGCAGTCAGATATTGATTTTCAAGTGCTTAAGTAGGAAAAAAAGCACAATCTTCTCACAATTAGCTGTTTCTTATTAGAATAAAACATTGTATGAGAGGGAGTATGCATTTTAAAAGCTTATGTGTATGTGTATTTCTTTTGCTCTTTGGCATGCAAACACATTCAGAAGTAGACAGAATTTGTGGTATTCTTAAACTGTTAATCACATAGGTATCATGTCTTGATTTTACAAAACATATGACCTGTTACTTATTCTAGAGTTCTATAGCCAGCATATGTTTATTATTTCCTTATGATAAGTACAACACACAAATATATATATATTTACTTGTGTCAGTAATAAGAAAATTCTTAGCACGTGACCTTCAGAAAATTTCCTTTTATTGTCTCTGTTCCTAAAATTTGATGCTAACAATGCTTGAAACTCATTAATTTGATTTTTCTGCGAGTATTTATTTCAATTCAGGAAAATAATCCTAAATTCTGTATTTCCAATGCCCTTGTATTCTCATTCTTCCATTCTCTCACTCCTATATGCACACATGCACTGACACACACACACACGTGTATACACACACATACGCAAATGTACACAGTAGGCTTTTTGACAATCAAGGAAGAGATATTTTTGTTGCCTGTTCTGTGTATCAAGAGACCAAACAATCTATCACAAAACAGTCCATTAGCCATAAGACAAGACGGTACCAAAGGGCCCTTTTGTTCATTCAGTGATTTTAAATGTGGCATTCACTTCCTGCCATATTAGTATCTGTGGAAAAATGTCTGAAGCTGCAGAAAACCACAGCGAAACCACAGATGAAAAAAAAAAATCATGGCCTTCGGGTGACAAATTTCTTCATGTAACTAACCATATATTTATGCATAGACTTATTTCTTCTAAGAACCAGTAAAAACGCTTCCAATTTGGCATTGGGAAATGAATTTTATTTTATTTTTCTTTTCTGCAGTATTTATAGACTAAAATTTAACTTTTCAATGAGCAATTTCTAAATGATATTAATAAGTCTAAATTAGAATATGTCAAAAGTTTTTGACCAAAACCAAAGAAACAAAAGCTATGATAGCCATTATACATAATGCACAATATTGGTTTTTTTGTCCCCACATTATCATACAATGTCTTTTGGATGTTAAGTGTTATGATTCCTTCACAACATGCACTAATGCACTAGATATCTGATATTGAAAAGGAAATGACAGGATCCGTAAGAGATCACAGAAAATATCATTAACTTCTTCCCTCTGTCCGAGTATTTCCAAACCCAGGTAGCTGAACAGTGTGTAACTGGGGAGGAAAGAGTGAGTGACAAGGACCCAGCCAGTGATCCTCACAATGCATGGATCTCGTTTGCTTCACAGTGGGAATCGTCATGTGGTCTGGGCCACTAAGACACAGAAGGATTGCCTGCAAAAAGACTAGACTCCTAGCAGTGACAGAAGTCATATACTATAAAAGACAGAGCTGAGCTTCTAAAATAGTAAAGAAAAAGTGAACAGAAAGAAAATGGCATCCCGGGCCATCAAAGGCCCACCCTGACTTCTACAAGTGCAGCTCCAGCTGACTGTAAATCATCTCTTTTCTTACAACTTCTACAGCAGTTTCCAGGGCCTTTCTTTGCATATACATACACTGACTGGGATTATTATTTGTTCCTCTGGGGATTTCTGTGTAACCTTTTAAATCAGATTATAAAGTCCTGGAAGACAAGGGTGGCACTTTTCAATGTTTTGGGCTTCCTGCTCTCCAAGACACTGATTGGCCCCTTGTGAAATTAGCACTAAATGAGTCTCTGTTGAATCATTTTTAAAATGATCAAAAATGGCCTGGGGCAATGAACAGAAGGTTGGTGAATGTTCTTGAATACAATCTTAAAATATAACTGATAATCAGGTACAATTATTCTGTAGGTTATATTACTGTGAAAAATGGCACCAAAAAAAAAAAAAAATTAGGAGCACGTAAGTTAATTCCAGAGCAATAACTCCATAAATAGTAGCTGTGCTTGTAAAATGACTATTTCTTGTCTGGTTGTTTGATCTGTTGGAGAACTTTCCACCCAGATAACTCGAAATTAATTCTCCCCAAAGGTTGGACCTTACCTATTCTTGCCTTCACTCAACATGAGAGGCAGTATTAACCTACCCAGCAAATTGCTACTATGTGCAGGCATTCAGAAGTCTGTATACCTTCAAAGTTACTGAGATAACAAAAAAGACTTGGGGAGATTATCTTCACGGCTTTGCATGGATAAAAGTCATTTTACATATGTTCAGCTTCTGTGGAGTGCTTGCACTTATGTTCTACATACTTAAGAAGAGTATCTGACATAGGTTACTGTTTGCCTACCAACACATATGCTCTGGGGTCCTATAATAATATCTGTCACTGTGGAGTTAATTCCAACCCATAGTGACCCTACAGCACAGACTAAAAGTGTCCTGTAGGGGTTAGAAGGCTGTGAATCTATGGCAGCAGACTGCAGTGTCTTTCTCCTGATTGGGGACTACTGAGCTTCTTTTAGCAACTGATCTTAATTGTCGCAGCACCAGGGTCTCCATCCTACAGTAATGCCAGGCAGCCAAGTGTTGTCAAGTTGTATCCTCCAGCAGGTGCTCCTTGAATACTCTAGCGGTAAGTTCTACTCTGGCCCCTAGGGTTGCCATGAGTCCTACAGTGATAGGAGTCCACATTTTTAGTTGGACGGTTACAGGAAGGAGAAAGGTAATCGCAGTTTGTTTGCCATGATGGGTAGAGTCTCTATTGCTACAAGCTAGCATATGACTTAAACAAGTAAAACCCTAGTGGGCACAACATACTATGTTTTCTCTTTGTTTCCCAACACACAGATTATGCTTATCTTTCCCAAAAATGTTTATTGCAATCATTTCAAAAATAATTTTGTGTGAAATAGTATGTGCTTGCTGAAAGTGAAAGAGGACTTGAAATACTTACTGATGAAGATTGAAGACCACAGCCTTCAGTACTGATCACATCTCAACATCAAGAAAACAAAAATCCTCACAACTAGACCAGTAAACAGCACGTGATAAATGGAGAAAGGTGTGAGGTTGTCAAAGAATACATTTTACCTGGGTCCACAATCAACACCCAAGGAAGCATCAGTCAAGGAATCAAGCAGTGGAAGCTGCATATAAGTGGGCATGTAAATTTATGCGGGAATGTACATTTTCACTCAGTCATATTAAATAAAGAAAAAGAAATCAAAAGATACATTGCATCGGGAGAATCTGCTGCACAAGAACTCTTTCAAGTGTTGGAAAGTAAAGATGTCACCTTGAAGACTAAGGCGTGACTCGCCCAAGCCACAGTGTTTTCAAATGCATCATATGAATGAGAAAGCTGAACAATGACTAAAGAAGACAGAAGAATTGATGCCATTGAGACAAGATTTTGGAAAATAATACTAAATATTCCATGGACTGCCAAAAGAACAAACAGATCTGTCCTGGAAGAAATACAACCAGAGTGCTCCTTAGAAGGAAGGATGGTGAAACCGTATCTCACATACTTTGGATGTGTTGTCAGGAGGGATCAATCCCTAGAGAAGGGCATCATGCTTGGTAAAGTAGCCAAGCCAAGCCAAGTGCCGTTGAGTCGGATCCAACTGATGGCGACCCTAGGGGCCAGAGTCAGCAAAACAGAGGAAGATCCTCCAGAAGATGGGTTGACACAGTGGCTGCAACCAAGTGCTCACTCCTAGCAGTGATGATGCGGGACCAGGCAGTGTTTTTGTTCTGTTGTATCCAGGGTTGCTAGGAGTCAGAACAGACTCAATGACATCTAACAACAACAACGTAGTATCTATTCATTGATGAAAATCTGGAAAATGCAGAAAAGTACAAAGCAGAAAATAAAACTAAATTATAATAAAACCACCAAAGATTAAAGCTAACCATTAAAATTTCAGGTTTTCTCCCACCTGGTACACTTTTTTTTAACATCATTTTGTCATATTATTTTTGCACCGATTTTATTTCACTGAAAGTGGATCATGATGGATTCAGTATAAAAAGTAATTATCTCCAACTTTCTTTTTAGAGAATACTTTGCATGCCATTCCACTTTGTGGGTTTGCCATAATTTATTTAAGCACTCCCCTATCTTTGTTTCTCTAGTGATGTTATAATGAAAATATTATAAGTTGGTGGTTTTAATGAACAGAAATCTATTTTTCTCATCTTTTACAAGGCTGATGCCTAATTTCGTGGCTCAGGCTCTAGTGGAAGGCTTTTTCTGTCCTCTCTGGAGGGAGATCCCTGTCTCTTTCAACTTCTTTCCCTTGGTTCCTTGGTTATCTCCCTATGGTATCAGTCTTTCTCCGTTTGTCCTTTCTTGTTGATGTGCCTAATCTGCTTGTTTTTCATCTCTGGAGTAGATGGTTTAAGACACATACTACACTGTCACAATCTCATCATCATCATAACAAAGAAAACCCCGTTCTCAAATAGGACTACATCTCAAAATGTATGCTAACCCCTACTGCCATCAAGTTGATTGCTATGTATGATGACTCTACAGGACAGACTAGAACTGTCACGTGAGCTTCCAAGCAGTGTCTGGTGGATTTGAGCCACCCACCTTTTAGTCAACAGCCAAGATCTTAACCAAAGGGTTACTATTTATGACACATATTACAGGAGGATATAATTCAATCCATACAGCCCTTTGTTAGACATTTAAGTTTCTATGTAACCTGTTGGTGTCAAATTGAGTCCAACTCATAGCAACAACTACATGACAGAGTAACATTGCCTCACAGGGCTCCCAAGGCTATTATCTTTGCAGAGGTAGACTGCCACATTTTGTGCTGGCACAGTGGCTGAAAGCTTTAAACTACAAAACTTTCAGTGAAACACCCACTGTGCCACCAGAATTCCTTAAGTTTCTGTAGAATCTTGCTTATTATAAACAATGTCATGATAAACAATTTTTGACAAAGCTTCAACATTTTCTAGATGTCTTTTTATACCACATTCCTAGGAGTTGAATCTCTGGGACAAGTGACTTCTTAGATCTTTTATTATTTTGTTATAAGTTACAAAACTGCTGTCCAGAAAAATTCCATCCTGATACACTGTTAACCGCTTTGTACAAAACTATTTACCTTAACTTCATCTCTGCCCATCACTGGTGTTCGCTTTATGCTAGTTACAAAAAAAAAAAATAATAATGTTTATCAAGAACTGTACTATAGTGAATTTCTTAATTATTAGTGAAGTGTAATGGTTGCATTTTTGTTATTTTGCTGGTAATACAAATAATTGTTATTGACCTTCATAGTGTGTCAATATTTCTTTTGGGACAAATCATTTTCGTATATGTAAAAATATTGAACGAATGTGTGTATCACACACATTTCAAAATCATTTTCACAGTGCTTTTGCTTTGTTTTCCCCTTTATTCACAGTCACCTAAGTGGGAAACCTTCCCTGCTCCTTGATAGTAAGACAACATTGTGAAAATGTCTATTCTACCCTAAGTCATCTATATATTCAGTGCAATTCCAGTATAAATTCCAATGGTGTTTTTTAATGAAGTGGAGAAAGAAAATCACCAGCCTCATACAGAAAGGGAAGATGCCTCAGATAAGCAAAGCCTAACAAAAGGACAAAGTGAGAGACTGCATGCTACCTGACTTTAAAACCTGTTATAACACTGTGATAGTCAGAACAGCCTGGTAGTGGTAAAACAAACAAACAACAACAACAAAAATAGGTGAACAGGTGCCTTGTCCAATGGAACAGAATTGAGAATGCAGAAATAATGTTATGTACCTACGAGCAGCTGATATTTGACAAACTTCCAAAGTTCACAAGCTGGGGAAAAGACAGTCTCTTTAATAAATGGCATTGTCATAACTAGATATCCATCTGCAAAAATAATGAAACAAAACCCATATTTTACACCATGCACAAAAAATAACTGAAAGTGAATCAGAGATCTGAGTCAATAAAGACCGTGGAAGAAAAAACAGGGACAACTCTGGAAGCTCCAATACACAGTATAAACAGACAATAAAACATCACTAAAAAATGCCCAAACACCAGAAGGGAAAATAGATAACTGGGAGCTCCTAAAACTCAAACATTTATACCAATCCACATACTTCAATGAAACCATAAAAAGACAACCTTTAGACTGCGAAAAAAAATTGTGCTACCACAAATCCAATCAGCATCTAATCTCCATAGTCTATAAGTTACTGAAACACCTTAACAAGAAAAAAATAAATAAGTAAAGTAACCAAATTAAAAAATGGGCAAAGGATATGAACAGACACTTTACCAAGGAAGACATCCAGGTGGTCAACAGGTACGTGATGAAACGCTCACAATCGTTAGCCATCACAGAAATTCCCAAGTAAAAACTACAGTGATCCCAACAAGGCTGGAGTTAATTCAAAAAGCAAAAAATAATAGATGTTGGAGAAACTTGGAAAGACTGGAAAATTTCCTCACTACTAGTGGGAATGTAAAATGGTACAATCACTTTGGAAATCAATTTGGCCTTTTCTTCAAAGATTAGAAATATAAATACTACATGATCTAGCAATCCACTTCTTGGAATACATCCTGGAGAAACAATAGCTGTCGCAAAAGGATGGAATCGACCTAGTGCCCTTCAGCATATGAATGGATAAACAAACTGGCATATTCGCACAATGGAACATTCAGTAATTATAAAGGACACCGGCAATCTTGGGAAACACACGATAACATGGAGTTATCTGGAAGACATGCTGAGTGAAATTAGTCACAAAAGGACAACTACTGTATGAGACCACAGTTATAAGGACGCAAGAGAATGTTCAAGCACAGAAGACAAGTCTGTGATGGCTACACAGGTGGGGAGGCGAGGAAGGGGGTTATTCATAGATTAGATAGTGGCTAAGAAGTGGGTTAGATGAAGAGACCACGGACAGTAGAAGGGACATCAGCACAACTGGCCTAAACCAAAAGCTCAGAGTTTTCCTAAATATAACTCAACACTTTAAAGTGTAGAGTAACATGAACAGGGATCTGGGGACCACAATTTCAGAGGACATCTAGGTCAAGTGGCATAGCAGATTTTTATTAAGAAAGTGTTCTACATCCCACTATGGTGAGTGGAGTCTAAGGTGTTAAAAATTAGCAAGCAGCCACCTAAGTAGTGTCCATTGTCGGCAATCCACTTGGAGAACAGGGGAATGAAAGACACCAAAGACACAAAGAAAATACAGACCCCAAATGCAGAAAGGGCCATATAATCCAAAGAATATATCAGCACGAGACCAGAATATATCAGCAACCAACCACAACAAATGACTGCCTTGACAGGGAACACAGTGTAGAGATCTGACATGCTGGGAGAAAAATGGGTGTGCAGAAATAGAACTCTATGAAAATACCAGACTTGATGGTCCAACAGACTGGAGCATTCCTAGAAAGCATGGCCCCTGAGCTCTACGTCAGCCCACTGCTGGAACTAGTCCAGAAGCCAGCTCTTCAGGCAAAGACTGGACTGGACTCTAAGACATAGAACGTTGTTGACAAAGAGTGTGCTTCTTAGCTTAGGTGTGTACATGAGGCTTACTGAGCAACTTCTGTCCAGATGCAAGATGAGAGAGTGGTAGGGCAGAGCCGTTAGTTGAATGGACATGGGAAATACAGGGTAGAAAAGAGGAACATGCTGTCACAGGGTGGGGAGAACAGTTTGGGTTATAAGGCAGAGGGTGTCAAAGGTTTTGTGTTACAAATTGACCTGAATTGTAAACTTTCACTTAAAGAACAATAAAGTATTTTAAAAAATAAAATGCTGGAGTTGAAAGGTGAGCTTACAAAAAATCCCTATCTTCAAAATAAATAAATCTAGAACAGGGTAAACTGTACTTTATTCGGGCACTGCCACATTGTGTCCCCACTGTCTACTTCTCTAGTACACTGACCCAATGACCCATCGAGTTTATTCAAACTAACAATATCTCTGTGTCAGAATCTACTTGACAGCAGTGAGTTTAATTTCTATGGAAGCACATCTTTCTCTGCAGCCTGTTTTTTGTTCAAGTAGCCAGCCATTCAGTCAGCTGTTGTCACTAGGGCCATCCAGTCAGTTTGGACTCACAGAGACCCTGTGAACAACAGAATGAAACACTGCCCTGTCTTGCACCACGTCCACAATCATCTTTGTGCTTAAGCCCATTGTTGCAGCCCCTGCGTCCATCCTTCTCATCGAGGGCTATCATCTTCTTCACTGACTCTCCACTGTACCAAGCATGATGTCCTTCTGCATGGACTGATCCTTCCAGAAAACATGTCCAAAGCATGTAAGTAGCAGTCTTGCCATCTTGACTTCCAAGGAGCACTCTGGTTGTACTTCTTCTCAGAACAGGTCTGTTCTTTCTTTTGGCGGTCCCTGGTGCATTCAACGTTCTTCTCCAACACCATAATTCAAAGGCATCAATTCCTCCATCTGCTTCGTTCATTGTCCAGCTTTCACATGCTTATGATGTGATTGATAATACTGTGGTTTCGGTAAGGAGCAATTTAGTCATCAAGGTGACATCTTTACTTTTGAATGCTTTGAAAAGGTCCTTTGCAGCAGACTTTCCCAATGCAATGCACCGGTATACCGCAAACCTGGTTTTTGTTCTTTCTGTATCCAAGTGGGACCTTCACTTATAAGAGACACAGCTCCTGGAAGACACTGTATCACTGCCAGAAAATCTATCTTTAATTACTGTCATCATAATTAATTCTGTTAAATTAAAGAGTGTCAACTTATCCTTTAACCTTATCACTAGTTTATGATTCTAACCAGTCAAAAGAAAGCTGTTTTATGTTGGTTTTGTTTGCTTGCTTTTGTTTTGCATCTGCTAGAGCCCTTCTACCCCCCACAACAAGTAGGGAATTAAGCAAACATTTCTATCGTGTGTTGTCAAGTTGATTCTGACCCATAAGAATCCTGAAGACAGACTAGAACTGCCCCATAGAGTTTCCTAGGGTATAATCTTTGTGACAGCAGATGGCTAGTTGGTGTTTTGCATGGAACCTGGTGGGTTTGAGCTACCAACATTCTGGCTGGCAGCCAAGCACTTAACCACACTGGAAAAACATACAGCCAAAAACCAAAAATAAAATAATTAAAAAAAAAAACAAACCCTCCCTGCCATCAACTTGATTCTAACTCACAGTGACCCTATAGGACAGAGGAAAACTGCACCATAGATTTTCCAAGGAGTCCCTGGTGGATTTGAACTACTGACCCTTTGGTTAGCAGACATGGCATTTAACCACTATGCCACTAGGGTTTCTGAAAAACATACAGCATAGAAAAAGTAACAAAAAATGTTTTGAAAGAAAGAGAGAAAAAAGGAGGGAAGGAGGGAGAGAAAGGAAAAAGAAAAAGAAACACAGAGAATGAAACAAAGAAAAGTCATCATAGAAACAGTTTCAGACATAAAATGAGCAGCATAATTTTGAAAATATTTTCAAACCTGTTTATCTCTTAGCACTGGATGCTTGAGTAAGTGATGGAAAGCAGAAGCTGAGAAGTGAAGGGGAAGAGAGGATACTGGGCGTTTTAGTCAGCTAGTGCTGCTCTAACAGAAATGCCACACAGTGGATAGATTTAACAAAGGAAGATTTATTCTTACACAGTCCAGTAGGCTACAAATCTAAATTCAGGATGTCCACTCCAGGGGAAGGATTTCCCCCTGTCAGCTCTGGAGGAAAGTCTGGTATTGCATTAATCTTTGTCCAGGGAACATCTTGGCACAGGAATTTCAGGTCTGAAGGACACGCTCTTCTTCTGGTACTGCTTTCTTGATAGTGTGAGGTTCCCAATTCTCTGCTTGCTTCTCTTTCCTTTTATCTCTTGTAGGATGAAAGGATTAAGGGTGCAAGCCATATTCTAAGGAAAGTCCTTTTACAGTGGAGCAGGGAGGTGATCCTATGAAGGGACTTACAGTCCCACCCTAACCCTTTAACATACAGTATAGCAAAAGCACAAAACGGAGGACAGTCATAGAATACAGGAATCATGGCCCAGCCACATGGCTACACATATTTTGGGGGGAACACAATTTGGCCCATGATACCAGGTAAGTCTTGTCTTCCTGCAGGGAGGGGCCAGCAGAGCCATCCATAAAGGATGGAGATGGAACTCATCAATTCTACAGAGAACCAGTCAGGGCAGGAACCCAGAGTGAGGGTCCAGGAGAAGACACAGAGCAGGGAGTAAGGGTCTTTGTTGCCTTTTTCCAAGTTGACCTTGAGATAATGGAGTTCCTCTCTCCCTGAGTACTCTTGCCTCTCATTTGTTCATTCTTTGAAAAGCAGTAAGCAAGGTCAGATGCTGACAACTGCAGACCACACTCAGGGCAGAAGGAACAGCCAGAGAAGGAACAATCAGACACAGCCTTCTGCAGTCCTTTTCCACGGTGTAGCACAGACCTCATCATCCTACACTTTCACTCTTGCCAACAGTTACATTCAAATTCACTTACAGGCAACTCAAGACAGTGACAGAGAATTCACTTTCTAAGAAAATAAGTTGACTGCTTCATCTTTTAATATCCCTGGAATAACAAGAATGTGTGTTGCTGTTTTAAATTAAACTTGTCCTGTTGGTTTCCTACTTGCCTATCATCTCCTGGAAAATTAGAATTTGAGTATTATGGGTGTTCTAGAGATACAATGAAGAAGAGGTTAAAAGCATCCGAATTTTATTCAAAAGCTCGAGACGTTAAGGCTAGATGCGTATTTTTCAGATTTTCCGTTTGTTCCCTCTACCAGCATTGGTCAGAATAGGAGTAAATGAGGAAGGTCCTCTTGGTTTGCTATCTGATCCCAGACCAGTGGAGAAGGGGAACTGGGACATTGTCTGGCTTCCGTTGAGCTTAGCACACTGTCAAATGTCTCTCTTCATATGTAAAAACAGATGATCTCATTTTCTTAAGTGACAAATGGCTTCTGTGCAGCATCGCTCATTCATAGTGAACTTTTCAAGTGACTCCCACCATACATGACTTGTGTAATTACATTTACATTTGTCTGTCATATTTATTCTGAAATGCCACTGAGTACTTTTTAAAGGAGCTCTATATGGCAAGCCAAAGATGAAAAAAACCAAGGCTATTTACTGAAGACTAATCCCAACCCTGCTTAAGTCCATAAGAAAAAGAAAGATTAGTTTGCTAGGGTTAGCTGGAGGGTTTCACTGGGGATTTTTTTAACCCCTTATCTCTCTGTCTTTTCAGGTCTCCTGAAAGAATCCCTCGCAAAAACATTGAGAGCTAATTACTATGTGGGAAAAATATGGCATTTGATTTGGAACAGCCACATAGCAAAGTGAAAAGAGCGTTGAACTTATAATTAGAAGTTCAAGGCTCAAAGCCAAGTTCACTTCCCATCTAATAGAATTATTCTGGAGCAGTAGAGAAGCTCTTCTCCTGTCCTAAGTGCTTTTAGTTAGTAATGTGGCCTTGGTCAAGACGGGTTGGTCTCAGTTTTCTCATGAGCTTTCTCTCTCCTCTTCTCTTCTGTAAGAGTACTCAAGTTGTCAAAATGTTATCCCTATGAAGCACTTAGAAAAATATTAAATTCATATACCAATGAGAACTTTGTTTTTATTGTGCTTTAAGGGAAAGTTTATAGCTTACATTAATTTCACACACGAATATTTCTCAAGCATATTATTATGGGACGCTGGTTGCAGTCCCCACAACATGACACATTGCCCCTTTCTGCACTTGGCTTTGCATATCCCTCCAACCAGCTCCTCTCCCTTCCTGCCTTCTCATCTTGCATCCAGACAGAAGCCACAATGTGCTCTTTTGTTTGTGCCAGAACTAAGAGGCAGGTTCCTCAGGAGTCTTATCTTCTATTTTATAGTCCAGTCTAAAGTTTGAACAGTAGACCTTGGGGATGGTTTTAGTTTTCAGTTAACAGAGCGTCCAGGATCCAAGGTTTGGGGACTTTTTCCAGTCTCAACTAGACTATTAAGTCTGGTTGATTATGTAAATTTGAGTTCTGCTCCAAACCTTTATCCCACTCCATCAGGGACCCTCCACTGTGTTCTCTCTCAGGGGGTTCATTGGTAGAGGTGGGTAACTTCTAATATGAGACCACTATTATAAGAACTCAAGAAAAGGTTTAAACACAGAAGGAAAGACTCACTGAGGGTTCCAAGGGTGAGGAGGGAGGGAGAGATGAAGAATCACCTTAGGTGAAGAGAAGGACAACACACTATACAGGCAAAGTCAGCATAAGTGGAATAAACCAACTCTGAGAAGTTTCCCAAATACAACCAAACACTTGAAGGGGCAGAGTAGCAGGGACAGGAGTCTGTGAACAATGGATTCAGTAGACATTTAGGTCAATTGGCATAACAAAGTTTATTAAGAAAATGTTGCTATCCATTTTGGTGAGTGATGTCTGGGATCTTAAAGGCATTTGAGTGGCCATCTAAAATCCATCAATTATTCCCAGTGCAACTGGAGCAAAGAAGAATGATGAACACCAACTGCACAAGGAAAATACTCGTCTAAGAGATAAAAAGACCATGTAAAACAGAGACAAATGATAACTTTGAAAACAAAGTTCAAAATTAGGTAATTTACATTAATATTGCCTTATGAAAATAGGCAGGAACTTAAAAACATATCATATGCATTTCTATATGCGCTTAATGGACTCATCTAAAACACATTTGCATTCATCAGACATCTCACAGAAACAGATAGGAGACTAGAATTGTCTGGAAAATAAAGGAAGTAGAATGTTAAACATCACTCATAAAAGATTGTACCCAAACTGCCTGGGTTATAATAATAATAATAATAATAAAAGTGTTGTGATTGAGCTGATTCTGACTTAGAGTGACTCTATAAGACAGCGTAGAACTGCCTCATAGAGTTTCCAAAGGGGATTGCTGGTAGATTCAAACTGCCAATGTTTTGCTTAGCTATGCAGAGAACTAACAAAAACAGACAAGAACAGAAGTCTTCATCTGAAGACTTGTCCAAAGCAAGCCAAGTGGCCACTTAACCCAACAGAGCTGAATAGTCAGGTTCCCAAGTGGTACAAGTGCTTCATCCTTGACTAATAACCTAAAGGCTGGAAGTTCAGAGTAATCCAGTGGTACTTGCAAAGAAAAGACGTCAGGTCTGTGTGCGACATCTTACTCTCCCAATTTACTGAGGTTGGATTAGAAAGTCATGCATAGCATCTGCCCTCTGCCACTTTCTGGCACAATATGTTTGATGAAAAGCTTTGGCTTATCATCCCATAATTACCCTTATGGGTTTGCTAGTTGGATGCCTAAGGCAGCTCACTCCACTGCTCACCATCAAGTAGGATGTCTACCACGTCCTTCTCCAGCTGCCTCAGAACCATGGGCATTGCAGGAAACGGCGTCTGTGGGAAACCAAGACACTAAGTAGAGCATGAAGCATGACTCTGGAAATTTCTGCCAGCTGAAAGGTCAAAGTCTCATCCATTACCAAATTCTAAGTTGCTAGGGTGAGAAGAAACTATAAAGATTGTAAATATAACAAACGAACTTGTCTGAATCCTGTTTATGCGTAGGGCCATCCAACTCAAGACAGCTCCTTTCATCTTTGGACAATTCAAATTACCAGACATCAAAAACTCTTTCTACACGTCTGTTAAATACTTATCAGGGGTCAGGGAAAACAAACTACTAATTTTTCACCCTGATGATACTGTTGATATTAGAAAATAGTTCAGCTTTTGTCTTTTCTAGTTTTGGGCCAGGATAAATAGCACTCCTATAGCCAGTTTATGTAGGTTTCAATTTTCCTAAGAATGCGTTACAGTTTGCCTATATTTTTTTCATCATGGTCCTCATAAGTCCGTCAGAATTCCTTTACGGCCTAACTGTGGAACAATGTGCTCTTTTGTCCTAATTTTGTTAATTTAGAAATGTAGAAAGTAAATGTTTAGGCTGTTCTTACAATACTGCTGACTACAAAAGAGCCTAACAAAATCTTGAGTCTATTTCATTTTTAAAATGGCAAATCTTAACTGTATATAAAAGTAAGTTAATGTAATAAACCTCTATATATCCATCACCTGGCTTCCACCATCTTCAAAATTCAGGTCGTGATGGATGTTTTTAAACCATGAAGCTTGTGGAATATCAAGCACAAGCTGAAAAGAGAGACCTTGGGGTTTTAACTGGGCACATCAAACTAGGAATTTCCCTTCCTTACTCAGGTGAGTGATCAAGGAAGGAAATATTGACGCTGGCCCACTGCATAAACTAACACGTGCCTTGGAAAGGTCACATTTGCTGTAGTGCAGGGAATGCATCAGAGCAAGTGTGGTAGTTGGAACCGTGTCCTCCCCCTGAAATGTTCATGTTCTGTTCCCCAGGCCCTGTGTCATGAATGGAATTGTGTGCCCCCAGAAAGGTGTGAAACAATCTGTCTTGGCCGTGATTGCCAGTGTTTTGTGATTGTCCCACATTTTGTGATTTTCCTGGGCTGTAAATGCTAATCTCTGCCTGTGATTAATAGATTGGATTGTGTTAAAGAGGATTAGGGTGGGACTGTGACAGCCTTCCTAAAGTCACCTCTCTGCTCCAATGTAAAGGGAGTTTCCTTGGAGTGTGGCTTGCACCACCTTTTATTCTTTCATCCTATAAGTGACAAAAGGAAAGGGAAGGAAGCAAAGATTTGGGAACCTCACTTCAGATCACCAAGAAAGCAGTACTGAGAACAGAACGTGGTCTTATGACCTGAGGTTCCTGTGCCAAGACTATGTCAGAACAAAGACTGATGCAGCCAAAGAACATTTCTCCAGAGCTGACAGAAAGGGTGTTCTCCTGGAGCCACCACCTTGAATCAGGACACTGGACTGTGTAAGAATAAACTTTCTTTGCTAAAGCCATCCATATGTGGTATTTCTGCTAGGGCAGTGCCAGAGGACTAAGACACCGTGCTAACACATCACGTGGCAAAGGAAAATTAAGTTTGCAGATGAAATTAAGGTTATGAATCATCTAACCTCACAGCTGGAGAACATTCTGGATTATAACGACACATGTGGAAGAGTGACACAGGAGAAGGAAAGGAGAAAAAGATTTGACTACAAAGAGAAGGCAGAGACATCTGCAAAGTTGTTGGCTTGGAAGATGACCTGGAGTGAGGAGCTAAGACACACAGCAGGCAGCCTCTAGAATCAGGGCAAGGATCAAAACAAATTCTCCCCTAGAGCTACCATGAGGAATCCAGCCCCGCAGACGGCTTGGTTTTAGCTCTGAAGGGTTTACACTAGCCCCCGGTCTGTGAAAATGGATACGCACTTGACCACCAGATAAGAGGCTGGTGGTTACAACCAACCGACAGACACCCGGAAAGATAGGTCTGGGGGGCTGGTTCCAAGATACCACACTTTGCAGTGCATGTGCAGTACAGGTCTGTTCTGTACGCAGTTGACTTGGAGGCAACCACCAACTGCAGCAACCACAACTGTGTTGAATTCCTTGCCCACAGAATTGCAGGAGGGTAAACTCGTGTTGGTTTAAGCCATTGGATTTGCAGTGATTTATTAGAGCAGCCATGGAAAATGAATGCAAGTGGCAAACTAATGTTTGTTATGTACTCCAGGAGAAGAAAATAAAACAAAACCCTGCTGTCGCATCGATTCTGACTCATGGCATTCTCTGCTATTTTAAGTACGTGGTAGGCCAAAACCTTGTGAACATGTTCTTCCTATCTTAACTGCTACAATTAATTAAAATGCCTAATAGCATGGAACCAACCTGGTGTATATCAAACTGTGTTTAACAGTTTGATTTTGAAGTTAAACTTCCTGGAGCCAATTCGTGGCTTCACTACTTGCTAGTCAAATGTTCCTGTCCAAGGTACTGACATTCTCTTTTCTTTAGTTCCCTAACTTGAAGAATATGTAGTTTATGAATCATGAAGATTAAGGACATCTAAGCATGCAAATAAAGCACATAGGAGTGGCTGGCATATAACACAAAACAAACAAAAACAAACCCACTGGCACTGAGTTGACCCTAACTCCTAGCACCTGTATAGACAGAAAATAATTGTTCCACAGAGTTTCCCAGGCTGTATACATCCTTACAGAAGCAGATTGCCACCTTGCTCTCCCAAAGAGGAGTTGCTAAGTTACAACTACTAGCCTTTTGGTTAGCAGCTGAGTGTGTTAATGGCGGTGCCACTAGGGCTACTTCTCTGTCACATAAAGAGTTACAAGTACACAATTATCACTCTTTTAAAATTTTAAAATTATTAACACATTTCTATAAACTTTTCTGCAAGCAGAAATTGCTGCTCCATCTGGCTGATTTTAATTATCTTGTCCACAAGGGAAGCATGAGAATTGCTGTCAAATTCCTGGCTGGAATTCAGACCCTGCCCACTGTGTCTGGAGTACTCCCTGATCTATTAAGCTCCTAACCCTATTAAAAAGGAAACTGAATTAGTCTGACATGATTTAGTCTTTGTGAACCCGTATTGAACCCTTCTGTTCCATCTTTCAGGTACTCACTAAGAATTTCCCTTCGAATTTGTTCAAGTTCATCTGAAAACAACGTCGACCTTATTTGCTAGTGCTTTTTCCAACGTCTCCCTCTTCTCAATGAAGCTTCGTTCCAGAAACACCTGCCTGGTATTTCATGGGATGCAAAGTTTTGTGAACGTCTCTTAGAGGCTTTCTGTCAAGCAAATTCTATCCCACCTCATATGATCTGTGATTTCTAAAGATCACAATCGTGTTCTCAGACTTGATAAATGGCAAGTAGATTTTGTAACTGGTGTTTCTATCTACTGTGGATTGAATTTTTGTCCCCCAGAAATATGTGTTGTAAATGCTAACCTCTATCCCCACGGTTAAGAAACCCTGGTGGCTCAGTGATTAACAGCTACAGCCGCTAACCAAAAGGTCCACCCCTGGAATCTACCAAGTGCTCCTTGGAAACTATGGAACAATTGTACTCTGTCTTACAAGGGAAGATGCCTTGATATGCCTTGACCGTCGCCATGGAACCCCTTGTGGCCTAGTGGTTAAGTGATATAGCTGCTAACAAGAAGGTCAGCAGTTCAAATCCACCAAGCATTCCTTGGAAACTCTATGGGGCAGTTCTACTCTGTCCTCTAGGATCACTTTAAGCCAGAATACCCTAGATGGCAGTGGGTTTGTTTTTTTGTTTGTTTTGGCCTGTGATTATAATATCATTTGGGAATGTATTGTCTTTGTTATGTTAATGAGATGCGATTAGTGTAGAGTATGTTTTGAACCAATCTCTTACAAGACACAAAACAAGATTACAGATGCATAGATGGGGAAAAGAAATGTCAAACCACAGGAAGACTGCCCAGGAGTGGAGGCTCAGGAGAGAACTCCTTCATAGCTGACAGAAACAGAAAACCCTTTCTAAGAAGTGGCACAGAGAATTAGGACTTCTGGCTTCCCAAACTGTAAGAAAATAAATTTCTGTTTGTGAAAACCACCCCTGTTGTGTTATTCCTGTCATGGCAGCAGTGGGCAACTCCGATGCCCTCCTCTGCTGTGTTTGTAACGCTGGTGTCATCTTCTCCTATTGACTGTCCCCAAGCATTTCCTAAAGAACTGTGAATCATGCTACCTCAGATATTTACACATTTCTTAAACAAATGATAGAGGTAAATTAAAAATAAATAGGGCAGAAGTAATTCCAATATCAACTTCATACATGGCTCAACTTTTATGACTAAATAAAGGACTGATCTGGTTTGTGTGTTGGGTCAAAGATCTGCGATTTTGCTATGATTTCCAATGCTGAATTCTAAGAAGAAACAAACAAACACAAATGAAACCAGAGTGACAGGAATGATGGTGTTCTACCTGAATAGCTTCCGTCCTTGAAGGGTGGACAGGTAACATACAAGTGGTGACATGGAAACCACGACATCAATAAACTTGTTAAGGAAGACATGCAAATGATGTCGTAAAGACACTCAGGCTCAGCAAAAGTTCAGAAAAGGGAGGAGTGATTTCTGTCTTGCTACACAAAATGATTAAATGTAAAATGGAGGGGGGTGACATGGACCCAAAAAAGCTTTCGCTCACAGTGTGTTTTTTAATAGAGAACCTTGGCACTGTGGTGATATCTGAAAATAATGCCTTGAGATGCTTTAGGCCAATTCTGAAATGATGCTACTGTCATCCACGATTTGTCTAACCAGTGAAACTCACTTCTCTTTTGGGAGTTAGTAGATTAACAGCCACTTGTGTTCCAGGCCTTCCCTAGGAATGTGCATCACTTGGAAACAACAGACATCCCTAGTGGACGCCAAACCAAAAGGCACACTGTGATTTATTAACAATAATTCTTACATATCCCATTATCTAAAATAATATTCCATTAAAATGAGTGAAAATCAGGTGATAGTACACAACAGAAATCCAAGCATATCTAAGCTGGTGGAAAATTAGATTTTCTTTCAAATGCAAAATGTTTTTTCTCTTTCAAACTAATTTCTTTCTTTTGATTGCAAGAAAGTAGTGAGTGGGAAAAAAAAAAGGACAACCGTGTTTAAAGGTCCATGTAAATAGGCAACATATGTTACCAAGTATAAACAACCAGAAACTAGTTGCTGCAGACTGAGTGTTTGCTCACGGTTACTGAGTATGTCAGAGTGGATGTGAGCTCCGCAGAGTTTCAGCGGCTGATTTTTCAGAAGCAGGAAGACTGCCTGATTTAATTCTTCCCAGGTGCCTCTGGGTGAGCTCAAGCTATCAACCTTCAGTGAGCTGCTAAGGGCGTGAGTCTTTGACACCGCAACAACGTCGTGGTATCAGAAGTCCCCCGACTTTACGAGGGAGATGAGACTCACCACAAGAACAACACAGAAGACAGGCAGATCTTCACTGCCCAACCTTTCCATCAGTACGCTGCTTGTCTGCTGGGTTTGATAATCCATTTCAATGGTAACACACTGATTACATCCACTGATGATATTCCTGTCTGTGTGGTCTCTTAAGGATGTAACACACTGCGGCCAGGATCAGGATTAACTCAGAAGTAACAGGAACAACTCAGGGAACCGGATACAGTTTGTCAATTGGGACAGCTTTCAACCAACACTGCTCTTGGCTCCTTCTTGGTTGTGCCCACAGGAGGCTGTGTTTCTTGGCTGTGCCTGCAGGCTGGGCCCTGTTCAGGCTTCTGTATCTTATCTCCTCTTGGTTCTCTGCTCTCAACACCCTCTCACTTCTGGTCTCTGCTGCCACTCCTACTTGGACAAGTGTGAGACCTCTTTGAACTCTGCCATTGAGTGCTCCAAGGCATCGCACTCTGCTAGCAGGCAACTTTCCTGAAGGCTCTCAGTGAATCAGTCAGCTGCAGCTGCCCGCTCCATGGGCCAAGAAATCCATCAGTGCCATCCTGTATCTGCCCCCCAGTTCTTTCATGTTACGCTGTCTTGTGCCATCTCGTGCCTTCTGGCATTCTCATGCCCTCTCCTGTCATCTGCAGCACAACCACTCTACCTCCTGGGTCTAGGAGGCTTTCAGCAGAAGGACCCTGCCTCTAAAGGCCACACTGCACTCCCAGATCTTCTTATTGATGGCTGGAGGGACCCAGCAGGGTCTATGGGATTAGCTAGCTCATCAGCTGTTCTTCCCACCAAGACCATGAACTGGCCAATTCTCTTACTACGCCATGTGTAAGATCCGGGCCTCATAGGTTATCTTTATTGAACTACAAACTCAGGTCAACAAAGGCTGGTATGTATCTGTATAAAGAGAAACCTGTTGCACTGCAGCCTGCAGCTACTCATGGACTTCCATTACCCAAGCTAGCCAAGTGCCATCGAGTTGGACTTCCATTAGATACATTAAAAAAAAAAATAAGAGTGCCACCCAGCTGATCGGCCTATGGTGAGAAATACATACATATGTAGTACCCGCTGCCATGGCATCAGTTCTGAGTCACAGCAATGTTACAGACAGAGTAGAACTGACCCATCAGTTTCCAAGGAATGCCTGGTAGAGTTGAACTGCCAACCTTCTGGTTAGTAGCCATAGCATTTAACCACTGTGCCACCTGGTTTTCTAGATATATGATAGGCATTATTAAACAACCATGCCATTCCCAAGTCTTGTCACTCAGTTCTGCAGTTAATCAAGTGACAGTTTTTAAGATGTTAACGACAAAGTTAGGAATGGAATTTCTGTCTCCCAGTTCCGTTCTTCTGTGCTCTTTGCACCTTAGAGCAACACTGCCCAGCATGGATTTTCAGCAGTGGGGAAGAGAGGGTCCTGAAGACATTAGAAAATGAAGAAATCAAAGGAAATGGAATGTTGATAATCTCAATAGTCCTTCAAAGCTGCTTATCTCCCATTAAACAGGCAATTCACTGGGAAGATAGAGAAACCTTAACACACTCATGAAAACCATCTTTACAATTATGGAGGTGTTAAAGAAAAGATGTCACAGTAAAGGGGAACCTTAAGCAATTTAAAGATTACATTTGGATGATGAAGATATGAGCAACAATATTTAATGTTGCTATACAGCCTTTATTCCCAGAGGCTCAGAGTGTATCAGTAAAGGTCATGTGATATAATCCTCTGATATCTGCAAAACTGAGATGGACAACTTTATCTGTTGTAATAATATGCTGTGTTTTCCACTGAATTTTAATTTTCTTACAGTAGGGTAGAAAAACATATCTGAAGGTATTCTAACTCCAATTCTGTATAAAAAGCAACAATTCAAACAATTGCTGAGTATAATCGAGTTCAATGCAATTCTACCTCTAAGACAAAATAAAATAATTTGGTCTCACCAATGGAAATACAAAAAAATAGAGTAGCCCATGGAGTCGCTTGCCAGCATTATAAAAGTCCTATGAGAAATAACAGCATTAAAAAAATAGATTTGATAGTTTGAAGCAGAATAAGGCAAGGACCACATGATTTTAGATATTCTGCATCTTCTGAATTTGACTAGTTAGAGCTCTCTATCTTCCCAGTATGGAATAAAGCAAGCCATACTGTGGTGTATCATTAATAAACTAAATGGCAATGTAAGCTGAAAGAAGCAAAGTGAATGTTTACGTTATCAAATTATCGTTTTTGTCCTTAACATACTTTACCTTGCACTAATCATTACAGAAGTCTGTTTTATATCTCTTGAAGCATTTTACACATTTTTCATTTCCTAGGTCATTAAAGTATATCTGTTTATGGCCCCCAAATTGACCCCATCTGCTAAACCTTGAGAAGAAGACAATTTTGTATTCTGCAAACTGGTCTATTTCTTGCTATTTACAGAGCTGACTGAATAGTGTGAACCAATTGATCTGACCAGTTGTCTTAATCTTGTTAATTCAACTGGGATATGGGTATAAAATCCAAATTTTTGAAGGGGTTAAAGCTCTCTTGTTCATATTTATCTTAGGGAATTACAAGTAAAACGAAAATGCATTTTACACATATGAAATATAAACTAGTCAAAACTTACATTAATTTACCCTGAGCCGTTTCAAGGATATTGGTACAGAGAGAAATAGATGCTGCTTAAAAATTTGTAATTCTTAGCCATCATACACTTTTTTATCTACCACAAAAAATTAGATCATAACAACTTTATAAAATAACCTATTTGAGTAAAACCATACTAAATGTTAACTAACATTTTAGCCTTTAAGCATCTGCTATTTTAACATTATAAAATGCAAATTATTCTTTCTCAATTGGCAGTGATTCCTTGACTATAAATCACCAACAAAAAAAATACATAAGGATAAAAAAAAAAAAGAAAGAAAAAAGACCTAGCTAAAAAGAAAGTCACATTGCAGAAACCTCAGAGTGATATTTAAGACAAACATTGGAAGCTAGGAAGAGGACTTGCATCTATTTTAAATCGGTATTATCTGGGTGGGAGTCCTCAGTTTACCCTAGTCCAAATTTCATAAAACTATTCTCTAAAATAAAGAGAAAACTTATAATCCAAGTAACATCTAGCAATTGTCATACTCCTAGAAAAAAAACTGACATGAATTGAAGCTTATGAGGTTATATGAACCGAAATGTGCTCAAGATTAAGCTCATCGAATACTTTAGATTAGCTTTGTAAAATGGGGGAGATTTGTTTTACATATCCACACTGTCTAGTGACAGAATCAAAAAACGTAAGACATACTGAAAATATGTGATTACTTTCTTTTGTTTTGTGTAGCCGGGAAAGTATAATGTCTTTTTTCCTCTCCAGTTCTCTTTTGATTTCTCCTCTGTTGCCCAAAAGGAGAAGAAAGAAAGGGGAAACCACAGAGTCTCCAAATGAGATCTGCTGAACCATTGGGTGAGTCAGCACAGTTATGCAAAGCAGCGGCCCTGCACAGTGAATCCTCTGTAGGTGACATGGAAAGATGGGATTTAAATTAAGACGGGAGCCACAGTTTGGTTTCCACCTATCAGCATAGACTGTTGTCTCAGCATATGAAGAACCAGGCTGTTTATAAAGGGAAATGACACCATCCCATTATAGCTGAGTTAAAGTCAACTCAACTACACAGTGATAGCTCTTCATATCTACTGGTCTTTCACTTTGAAATTAAATGTATGTTACTCCCCCAAATGCAAATGTACAAAAAGGACAACCTATTTCTTCCCGAGTATTATAGACTCAATTATGTTTCCTAGAAAGCCGATAGCATTTTGGCTGGGCCATAATTCCTGTGTGATGTTTCCGCAGTGTTGGAAGTCCTGCCTGTATGATGTTAATGACAGTGGACAGGTGGCAGTTGTGGTGGTAGATCAGGATTCAAGGTGTAAGTTTGCCTTGTGTGGTGAGCTGATCTCTTGAAGTATAAAGGAGAGGAGCTAGCAGAGACATTTGGGACCTAAAGTTGAGCACACCTCTTTGGAAAAAGCCAGGGTCCCTGCACCTCAGACGTTCCAGTTCAGGGGAAGTTTGACAACAAGGACCTTCCTCCAGTGCCAGCAGAGAGAGTTTTGCCTTGGAGCTAACGCTATGAATTTGGACCTTTGGCTTACTGACAAAGAAAATTTCTCTTTGTAAGGCTATCCACTGATGGTATTTCTGTTAAAGCAGCACTAGATAACTAAAGCACCAAACGCTAGTGTAAATCTGTGGCTGAGAATCTCCATTGTTCAAGGATAATTAAAGCCAACAAAAGACAGCAAGCTATAACGACATTGGTCCTGCAGTTAGAACAAGAGAAAAGCACAAGTTTCTACAAGATTCAAGGCAGGGTCTTATCTTCAAAAAGAACCAATAGAAACTAAATTAAAAAAAAATGCAGGAAATTCATATCCTAAATAAATGAAAATGGGGCATTGATTGCATCTGTGAATCAGAAGCAAAGCATAATGAAGAGAGAATACTCTGAAGAAATAATTAGATTAAATGGTACATTTAGAAGGGAAACAGAAATGAAACCTCAACAGTGGAAACATACCTTGTCATTTAGATTCAATAAATACCAAACATCACAAAAAACAGTAGAGGAGACTCTTAGGGATTGCCTTTGTGTCCCCCTAAAAATATGTATTATTGATTTGACTTGGCCATGGCTCCCACTGTGATTTGATTCTTCCCCTATGTTGTGAATACTGCCTCTGCGACACTGATGAGAAAAAACGGACAGTCGTTGTGTTGGTGAGGCAGCACTCAAGTTACCAGCTTGTGAGACACAAAAGGGACAAGCGAGTAGAGAGAGTTGGGAACCGAATACGACGACGACGAGGCCAGCACTGAGAACAGAGTGTGTCCTTTGGATCTCAGGTCCCTGTGCCAGGGTGCTCTTATATTGAATACGGACTCCTAACCTACCAGACTATGATAATTTCTCCTATTGAATGGATTGTAGCTTTCGAACGGATTTGTGGCTTACTAAACTATGACAATAAAATTCCTCTTCCTGAAGCCTTCTCTGCATAGAATTTTCTGTTGGAGTGGTACTGCATGACTAAGCCGGAAACAAACAAAAGTGATAAAGAGAACAAGAAATGAAAAGGAAACTTAAAAAGGTGTTTTCAAAGGGAAGATGAAAAATAAAAGAACCACAAGTGACAAATAAATGCTGTGATATGACAATATTCATAAACTATTGAACAACTAATGTATACTGATCTTTTTAAAATTTCAACATAGTGTTGCAATATTTATGAATAAGAAAGTGAGATGAACTCTGTAAATACACTGACATAAAGGTTATATGACAAAGGATAATATGTGTCGGCCTTTGTATTCTCATACCATAAAAATTAATTTCATAAAAAAATAGAACAGTACATATACGGTTTTTAGGAAATACATGCTATGATCCAAAATTTCATGACTAATTATGTCTTTCATATGTTAATGAAAAATCATCAGCCATACAAAGAGCCAAAAATATACATCTCATGTAATATATTGAAGTAAACATTTTGCCTATTTTTGTTTGTTTGTTTTAGATAATCAGGTTACAACTCTATGTGTGTAGTTAGGTCCTTCTATTAAAAACAACTCTCTCTACTATCCTACCTAACATCACAAGAAGTGAAAGGGATTTATCTGAGGATAATAGCATTATGGGTATATTATACTTTCTTTCTTAATTCAAGTTCTTAAGCCTTTTAATCCTCTTTTGACACTACAATATAACATCATAGTTTAAGAAGTGATATGGAACAAATTTTTTAAAAGGAAAATCTGAAAGATAGTGGGTTTGTAGCTCAACATTTCCAAATGGTTAATAGCTTCACTGGTAACTCAAAAGGTTGCCAGTTTGAATCTACCCTTAGAAATGTATAGGTCAGTTTTTCTGGGTCCTACAGAATTGCTTTGAATGATAACAGCAGCCACAGGTTTGTTTGTTTTATTTCTATCTGTGATTATGAGAATATATTGTTAGTGCTTGCACCTTTCATTGAGTGTGTGTGTGTCTATATACATATATATACACATATTTATTATGACTGAGTGGAAATGTACATTCCCATATAAATTTACATGCCCACCTATATGCAGCTTCCACTGCTCTCCCTGCCCAGTGAGAGCACACTATTCCTCTCTGCTCCATACATGTCTCATCCTCCCAGGAGTCTCCTTTCCCCTCCTCTCCACCCATTCCCCTTACTCCAGCCAAGGTTCAGCAGGGTGATATCTTATAGATGCATAGAACCATAAAGTGCTTCCAATATATGGCCACTCTGCATCACCAAGTCCAATCCATTCATGTCTGAAGAGTGGATCTTCATTATGATTTATGGGCAAGGGCAGCATCAGGGCCAGGGGCCATGCTCCCAGCAGAACCCTGAAGCCGCTGGACCATCAATTGTGGTCTTTTGGTGGAGATTTCAGGGTGTACCCCTTTTTATTCTTGTGTTGCCAGTGAGACTCAACTTAGTGAGCTTCATCGCAGCTGTCAGTGGTGGTGGCCAGACATCATCCAGTTCTTCCGGTCCCAAGTTGATGTAGGTACCCATTCATGTGGGTCTCTCTATCTTCTGGGTTGTCTTTATCCCATGTCATTTTGGTCCTCGGTGAGCATCCATTCCTGCTGAGTTGGGACCATTTGCTGTGCCCTCAGATGGCAGCTTGGAAGCTTTTAAGACCCCAGCTGCCGCTCTCCAAAGTGAGGTGCAGAGAGCTCTCTTAGCAAAATGCTAGTTGTGCCAATTGTCCTCGATTTTGCCTAAGAGCATGGTCCCCTGCCCCCTGCCCCAGCTACTTTGTCCTTGCAATATTAGGTGAAGATGGAAGGAGTATTCAGGTTATGCTGAAGTCCACTTAACATTGTTCTTGTTTCTAATGTGTGCTATCACCGATTTACCCAACCAAATTTCTACCAACTATCTAAACTAAACCCTCCCCCCTCACTCTTCCTCCCTCCCCTCCCTTGCAGCTGTCAAAGAGTCTTTTCTTCTATAAACAAGTCTGTTTTTGAGATCTTATCATAGAGGTCTCATACAATATTTGTCCCTTTGTCGCTGACTACTTTCACTCAACATAATGCCTTCCAGTTGAAACCAGGTTAGGAGATGTTTCCTGGAATCATCGTTATTCTTTATTATTGTGTAGTGCTCCATTGAGTATATGTACCATAGTTTAGCTATCCATTCTTCTGTTGTTGGACATTTGGGTTGATTCCATCTTTTTGCTATCATGGACTGTGCTGTGATAAACATTCTTGTGCATATATCCGTTGGTGTGAATGGCCTTGATTCTGTAGGATATATTCCAAGTAGTGGAATTATTGGGTCAAATGGTATATCTATATCCATTTTTTTAAGGAAGTGCCAGATTGCTTTCCAAAGAGGCTGGACCCTTTTGCAACCCCACCAACAGTGTAGGAGTATTACACTTCCTCCACTGCCTCTCCAGTGTTTGTTGTTTTGTGTTTTCTGAATCATGGCCAACCTTGTTGAAGTAAGATGGTATCTGATTGTAGTTTTGATTTGAATTTCTTTAATAACTAAAGATCATGAACATATCTGCATGTGTTTTTTGGGCTGCCTGGATCTCCGCTTTAGAGAAATGTCTGTCCATCTCCTTTGCCCATTGCTTAATTGGGATGATTTATCTTCTTCTTATTGATATTTTGTAGTACCTTGTAAATTACAGAGATCAGGCATCGGTCTGACATATAGTTGCCAAATATTTTTTCCCATTCTGTCAGTGGCCTTTTAATTCTATTAATAAAGCCTTTGGATGAGCAAAAGTGTTAGATTCTTAACAGTTCCCATTTATCTATTTTCTCTTCTGTTGATAGTGGTTTGTTTAACAGATTTTGAAGTCTGCCTACATTGTGTATTAAAACTTCCATTGTTGTTACTACCTTTTCTTGGATGAGCTTTATCGTTTTAGATTTGATATTTAGGTCTTTTATCCAGTTTGAGTTGGTTTTGTATAAGGTGTAAGACATGGATCTTGTTTCAATTTATTGCAGATGGATATCCAATTTGCCAGCACCATTTGTTGAGGATACTGTTTTTACCCCAGTTTAATGTCTTAGGGCCTTTGTCGAATATCAATGGGGTCTCAGTTCTGTTCCATTGATCGATCTGTCTGTTCTTGTACCAGTACCGGGTTGTTTTGACCACTTTGGCAGTATAGTACGGTCTAAGTTCAGGTAATGAGAGGCCTCCCAGTGTGTTCTTTTTCTTTATTAGTACCTTACTTATCCAGGGCTTCTTCCCTTTCCAAACAAAATTGGTGATTTGTTTCTCCATCTCATTAAAAAATGATGCTGAAACTTGTATTGGGATTGCATTATATAAGTAGATTGCTTTGGATAAAACAGACATTTTCACAATGTTAAGTCTTCCTATCCATGAGCAGGGTAGGTTTTTCCACGTATCTAAGTCTCTCTTAGTTTCTCCACTGAGTGTATATTTACATAGGAATTTAAATATCCATGCTTGCATTGTATACCATAGAATTACCATAATCCCTGGAGCTACTATCATAACCCTGATTAACATTTATGTTAACCATGAGTATCCTAATGCACGGTTGACAAACAAATCTGTCATCTTTGTTCTCCAATAATAGTAGATATGGAAGAAGAACATGTAATTGTATTTTTAGAAATTGTTGTCTGGCATGCGATCTGGGTTACTAGTGAAAATTTGGGCATAAAAGCTTGTACTCAAACAGGGTTATTTTTGACGTTTTGCTTGAATTCCATATTCAAGGATTATAAAGAGATTTTTGTCAGTTTGAGTCTGCCTGAAATAAAATTGTCAGTGTTTCCCCAAAACCAAAACCAAACCAGTCGCCTTCGAGTTAATTCCAATTCGTAGTGATCTTACAGGGCAGAGTAGAACTACCTTATTCTACCTGTTTTCCAAGGAGTGCTGATTGGTTGAAACTGATGATCTTTTAATTAATAACCCTATACCATCAGGTCTCTGAGTCAATGTTTAAGAAGCACTAAAGTGATGTCACCACTTATCTAAGTCTCTATGGTTTCTTCATTGAGTGTATATGTACATAGTGTCACATTGTTTATGTGACATACAACACATTATTTATCTCTTGTGAGTTTTTTATTTTTCTCAAATGTGTTTCCTCATCCTTTCTCTTAGCCAAGTGTTCCCCAGATAATTTGTCTCTGAATTCTTCAAGGAAATATCATGAAAAAACACCCAAGATGAATTATCATCTGTTATTACTATTGAGGAAGGTTGTATTTTTACTTGATCTGCTGTTTTTGCTTGTTTGTTCTTTATATATATATAGCCATGTGAGCCCCCTTTTCCTTCCCCTTTCTTTGAAAATTTCAAAACCATTCTTTTGATCACTTGTACTGGAATGCATACACAGCTTTAGTTAGCTTCGGCTAGTTTTAAGCTTTTAATTTTTTAATGTGTTGTAAGAAAACAAACGTTTTGTGGAATGGAATAGGATGGAAATAAATGAAAGTATACACAAGACAAGGAGGAGAATTGTAAACCGTATGACTGACTCTTTTAGGACTATTAGAGCAAACAAGAAGGCCGGTCCACTTACGTGGGCCTCAATATCACAGAGTAGCAGTAAGCAGTAGATGACATCTTTCTCAGCTACCAATGGTATTTACTAAAAAGAGGAGAACACACTTCTGACAGCTTTCTTTAAAGACCTGAATCTGGCAGGGCAGAGCCCTGCTGCCGTCATGGTCTATGGCCCTTGAGATTTGTAGCCAAGCCCTTTCAAATATGATGCCCACCTATACTCCGAAGCCTCGTTTTCTTCTTGCCTTCCCTAATGCTTCATGATTTTATTTATTTATTTTTTGTGCCAGCCACACTGAACTACTAACAGCTCTTAGAATGTCTGCTTCTCCACGCTGTACTTGGTCCCTGAAATGTCCCCATCTCCCAAGTTCCTGATAACCAATCAGTTTACTAATACAACTTCTAAGATTACCTGCTGCTTGGTAGGGATTCCCATTCACACAACCCTGAAGGTCGGAATAGCACTCCCCCATTGAGTTTCCAAGGCCGTGAACCTATAGAGAAGGAGGCTGCTGCATCTTTTGCCCAAGAACTGCTGCTGATGCGTTCAAACCAACCTTTTAGTTAGTCGAACTCTTAACCACTGTACACCAGAACTCTTAATTCTTAACTCCAACCAATTTACAAACAAACACACTGCCATCAAGTCAACTCCTACTCATAGAGACCCTATAGGACAGAACAGAAATGCCCCATAAAGTTTCCAAGGAGCAACTGCTGAATTCAAACTGCCAACTTTTTGGCTAGCAGCTGTAAAAATTAACCACTATGCCTCAAGAGATTCCCTCAACTAGTTTAAAAACTTAAATCCACTGCCATCAAGTCAGTTCCAACTGATAGTGACCCTATAGGTCAGAGAACAACTGCCCCATAGAGTTTCCAAGGAGAACCTGGTGGATTTTAACTGCTGATATTTTGCTTAGCAGACTTAGTACTTAACTCACTACAGCACCAGGATTTCCTCAACCAGGTTAGGGGTCCTTAGTTCTCAATGTGACATTCCTCCTGTAGGAGAATATGTCTGCTGGGCTATGTTCAGTTTTCTTCTTCTCCTTTTTTTAACTCTCATTAGACCTGGTACCATGGTAGTTAAGCACTTGGCTGCTAACAAAAAGGTGGGTAGTGCAAATCTACTGGCTGCCAGTTGCTTCTTGAAATCCCTGTGAAGCAGTTCTACTCTGTCCTCTGTAAGGTCACTATGAGTTTAAATTGAGTTGATAGCCACAGGTTTGACTTGGGTTTAGTACCATAGATAAGTGTGCAGGTGACAAGATAGATAGATAACTGCTCAGGTGAATCAGGCTGAGTCATGCCTGTTCAATTCTGTGTTCCCAGAAGATAATATTAAATAACTGTCACAGATTTCCTTAATAACAGGAAAATCATATGGGGTTTTGTATCACATGTAGAAGATGGAAGTAAAACTACAGCTGTATTGACTAATGTAAGACTTTAGAGTATTTCTTGGGAAGGATAGTACAGTTAACTAAAATTGTAACACAACTCAAACTGAATTGATGTAAGAAGTATTTTTATAGAAAAGAAAGGCTGTGTTGTCACTGTGAGTCAGAGTCAACTCCCCACAGATATTTACTCTCACTTTTTAGACATCTGGAATTAGACATCTGGGATCCATAAGTTGTTCTTCCCCACTCATTATAGCTAGGCAGGGTAAGCGACTAGCTATGGCCAATGTAAGTAATCAGGGTGGGACTCTGAAGCACCAGTTAT
This sequence comes from Heterohyrax brucei, assembly GCA_028571685.1. Lineage (NCBI taxonomy): Eukaryota > Metazoa > Chordata > Mammalia > Hyracoidea > Procaviidae > Heterohyrax > Heterohyrax brucei. The sequence goes on along the minus strand of CM053162.1, from coordinate 68,520,630 downwards.
TTCTTCTCCTGCCATCATAAACCCTTAATCTTCATGATTAGATACTTGATTTTCTGTCAATCTACAGTGTCTCAGTTACTAAATGAAGCAAACTATTCCATTAAACAATATTGACTATGAATGAGAAGGATACCTGTCTTGTTTCAAGTCACTGATAGTTGGTCTCATTACTTCCTCATAGCCTAAGGTAGCCAACAGATATGTATATGTCTATCAAAGACATATATAGTGAACAGAGAAAAGACTGAAGTTGTCAAGGATTTCATTTTGCTTGTATCCATAATCAATGCTCAAGGAAACAGCCATCAAGAAATCAAATGACTCATTGCACTGAGCAAATCTGCTGCAAGAGAGCTCTTTAAATTGTTAAAAGAAGAAGAAGAAGATCGTGGACTAGACACAGGTCTAGTTAACTCCCTGTGAGAACTAGGCCAGGCTTGATAATTAAATGGAGTCTTCTGGACACCCAGTGAGCCCTAGGACATGGCACAAGGCTGTCATTTTGGACTACATGCCCCTGAACTGGAAATTTCTTCTCTTTCACTGATCCCTGCCCTTGTTGAAGGGCTGGCTCTGGTAGTAACTACCAGTCTTAACTCTCTTCTTTTCTGTTAGCCTGTGGTAGTGATTGGGCTTAACTGGCAGCAAAGTTCTGCCACACTGCTAAAGTGACCAGTGGGTAGAAGAGCCACACTTTGAGAGCCTGTCTCTGGACTCTGAGCACTACGGCCCTCTACCCCTCTTTCTGAACTTCCGTCATTGATTCAGCTATTTCCCAGTGGGCAGACGAGCCTCTGTGGGACATAGTCTTGTCTGATTGAGGGAGAGGTGGGGCTACCCAAGTGGTGGCCTCAGCAGGGGCTAATTCCCAGGCTAATAGGCAGTGCCAGCCTGGGGAGTGCTTCCCCAGAAGAAAAGCTGTGTTTACCACAGTTTGCCCTTCACATAGGTCCCAGAAGCTGATGACAGCAGGATAGTAGCCTGTCCATGCTTTGAACTAGATCATAACATCTGGGGACAGCATCTGGGGTCCCTCCATTGCCAGCTGGAAAGTGTGGCTTGCACACCTGACAGCCTGACTGTTTCTGGAAGCTATCAGATAGTTTTGAACTTTCAAAAGAAGACTACCTAGAGAAATAACTGTAGTGCAGCCTGACAACATATCTTCCAATCTTGAATGATCCACATGTAGGGTCAGTTGACAGCTGACTAGTGACTCCATAAGTGGGGCCATGTCTTTTCTAGCCAGGATGCAGAACCTGCTCTCACAAAGATTCCACTGGGCCCAGTCGCTGGAGTAAGTAGAGGTAACTGGTGATCAACTTCTACTTCACTCCTATTAAGGCAACACCAGAGAAACTAAACAACCTCCAGATGCCCAAAAAGCAACAGACCTTGGCTGGACACTTAAGGAAAAAATCCAACCATGGCTCCAGAAAGCTCCCAAAAGAAAGAACCAAAGAACTTCCCAGATGAAGAAGCCTTTCTAAAACTTTTGGAGGTTGAGTACAAAAGACTTATATAGACAGCCCTCCTAGAAATTATACAAAATTTAGCAAACCAAAATGAAAAATTAAGCAAGCTGTTCAAACTGATGGAACTCCAGTATTCTGAAATCCAACAGATCAATAACAAAATTAAAGAATTGGAACACTCCATGCAAAGCCAGGAGAACAAAATTGAACAAGTGGAAAACAGACCTTCTGACTTGGGAGACAGAACTACTGACACTAGCATTTATGAGGAGAAATGAGAGAAAAGACACAAGAAAAATGAAGAAGCATTAAGAAACGCATGGGACTCTACCAAGACGAACAATCTAGAATTAATTGGAGTCCCTGAACAAGAAGGGACACCTGAAAACACAGAGAGGATTGTTGTTGACTTGCTCACAGAAAACTTCCCTGAAATTATGAAAGAAAACATAGATATCCAAGATGCTTATCAATTGCCATATAATATAGACTCCAAAAGAAAGACTACAACATGTGTTATAATTAAGCTTAACAAAACGAGACATAAGCAGAAACTCTTAAAGGCGGTGAGACTCAAAGCAAAGCTAACATTCAGAGAGAAGTCCTCTAGGCTTTTGTCTGACTTCTTGGCAGAAACCACGTTGGCACGGAGGCAGTGGGGTGGCACATTCAAAGCCTTGAAGGAGAAAAACTTCCAACCCAGAATTATATATCCTGCAAAATTGTCTTTCAAATGCAAAACTGACGTTCGCAGATAAACAGAAACTCAGAGACTTCGTCAAAACCAAACCAAAGCTACAAGAAATACTGAAAGAAGCTCTTGGCTTAGAAGAACAAAGCCATTAACTCTATATTTTAGGAGACAATACAGGACATGTCATCCAGAAACCAACTCAGTTAGGGAAGACACAAAACCCCAACCAAAGCTATAATACTAAAAGAAGTGATCCAGTGATCATATCATGAAAACTGCAATACCATCATATTGAAAAGAAGGATATATTACAGTAGTTACAGCCTGTCCAGATGGAGAGGAAGTTAAAAAGATATTTAGAAGTTAAAATTGGGTTTAAACATACATTATTAAGGGCGAATCGTAGGAGTAGCCACAAAGCACAACAAAGAAGTGACATATAAAAACAAGAAACACAATACAGGGGTCTCAACGAACAAAAAAAAAATGCTGAAAAGGGTGAAAAATCAACCCATAAAGAAGAATGTCCCAGGAAAGAGTAGTAAGAGCAACAGAGAAAACATCAACACAAAAATAAATACAGCAAAATGACACCACTAAACCTATGCTGATATACCTATCAATAATCACATTGAAGGTGAATGGACTGAACACTCCGGTAAAGAGATATCAAGTGGCATCCTGGATCAAAAGACACATCCATCTATACGTTGCTCCCAAGAAACTCCTCTTAGACTTAAAGACACAAACAAACTGAAAATTAAAAGATGGAATAATATACACCAAGCTAACAGTATACAAAGAAGAGCAGATGTGGCAATACTAACCTCAGATAAAATAGATGGCATCTTTTTTTTTAAAAAAAAAGCTCAATAAAAACACAGAAGACCTCACTGCACCAATTAACCAACCAGACCTCATCGACATATACAGAACTTTCTATCCATCATGTTGAGTGAAATTGGTCAGCGGCACAAGGACAAATATGGTATGAGACTGCCACTGTAAGGACTTGAAAACTGACTCATGTACAAAAGAAAAGACTCTTTGACAGCTGCAACGGAATGGAGGGACAGAGGGTGAGGGCTGGTGATAGATTAGATAGTTGACAGAAACTTGGTTGGGTGAAATCAGTGACAGCACACATTAGAAAGAAAATCATTTTACCTGGACTTTGACATAACCTGAAAACTCCTCCAATCTTAACCCAATAGATAAGGGCAGAGTAGCAGGGGCTGGGGTCCAGGGGCGACACCAAGGCCAGTTGGTATAACTAGCCTATTGCCAAGAGAGTCCTCTCCACCCCATGCTGGTGAGTGGCGTCAGGGGTCTTAAAAGCTAGCAAGTTGCCATGTGAGGTACACCAAACAGTCCCAACTCATCTGGAACAAATAATCTCCAAGGACAAAAACAACACAGGGGAAAGAGAAGACAGAGAGACCCACGTGAATGGGTGACTACATCAACATGTGACCAGAAGAAGCAGATGGTGCCCGGCCACTTCTAGTGACAGCTGTGTTGGGGCTCCCAAAGTTGAGTCTCAGTGGCAATACGAGAATAAGAAGTGGTACACCCTGAGAATTCCCCTAAAAACCACAACTGATGGTCTGAAGGCCTAGGGGTTCCCCTGGGAGCATGGCCCCTGGATGTGAAGCTGCCCCTGGTAATAAATCATTACTGAGTTTAACTCCTCTGACAAGAATGGATTGGATTCGGCAACACAGAGTGACCGTATCATGTGTGCACTTTATGGTTCTATGTATTTATAGGATGTCACCCAACTGGCCTCTTACTAGTGGGGAGCGGAGAGGGTGGAGAAGAGGGGACAGGATTATTAAGAGGATATGACTTGTATAGAACAGAAAGGAAGAGTGTGCTGTTACCAGTCAAGGAGAGCAGTAGGAGCTACACATAGGCAGGCATGCAAATTTAAACCCAATTGTACACTTTCACTAAATCACAGTAAATATATATATATATATATACATACATATATTTAAAGCCACCAGACTGAGTCCAGTACAACTCAAAAGTGCCTGGCTACTACCACTAACATCTCTGACAGGGATCACAATGGAGTGATTGAGGGTACCAGATAGAACTGGAGAAAAATGTGGAACAAAATTCTAACACACACACACACATACAAGACCAGAATTACTGGTTTGACAGAGACTGGAGAGACCCTGAGAGTATGGCACCACGGCACCTTTCTAACTCAATACTGAGGTCACTCCTGAGGTCCATCTTTCAGTCAAATGTCAGACAGCCCATAAAACAAAATGAGGCTAAATGGGCACACCAGCCAAGAAGGAGAAGGCAGAAGACAGAAAATCTGCTGATGTGGGACCCAAGTTTGAGAAGAAGAGTGTTGACATATCCTGAGAGTGGAAAGCAGTGTAAAAAACAATGTGCATTGTTTGATGAGAAATCAATTTGCTCCATAAATCATCATCTGAAACACAATTAAAGTTTATTATAAAAAAGGGTTAAAGAACCAAGATGTTATTTTGAGGACTAAGGTGCACGTGGCCTAATCCTTGGAGTTTTCAGCTGCCTCCTATGCTTGTGAAAGCTAGGCAATAAATAAAGAAGACTGAAGAAGAACTGATGTCTGAGATAGGCTGTCGCAGTAGCCGAACAGTGGGCTCAAGCCTAGCAGTGATCGTGAGGATGGCACCGCACTGGAAAGTGTTTTGCTCTGTTGTCGATAGAGCCATTATGAAGTGGAACCAACTGGACAGCACCTGACCGCATGCATATATGTATTTAGATATTAATATCATAAGTAATACTTTGTGCCTTAAATCTTTATGGTAGTCTTATGAGGACTTCCATTGTCATACATTTTTAGTGGTTTTCTTTTTCAGATGACATATAGCATGTCGGCAGCAAAATCATTCTATCAATAGATAGTGAATGAACTTTAAGGGACAAAAACTAATATAGATATTGTTTCTCTGCTAAAATAAAATTTAGAACTAACCTAGTTACCAGAGAAATTAAGCACGCATGATTTCTAACTTATCAAGTGCTGCTATAACAGAAATACCACAAGTGGATGGCTATAACAAAGAGAACTTTATTTCCTCATGGTAAGTTAGACTAAAAGTCCAAATTCAGGGTGTCACCTCCAGGGGAAGGCTTTCTATTTCGGCTCTGGAGGAAGATCAATCTTGCCTGTGACTAGAAAGTTCTCTGTGCAGATCCCCTGGTCCAAAGGATGCACTCTGCTCTCAGCATTGCTTTTGTAGTGCTGTGAGGCCCCTTCTTCTCTGTGTTCTCATTTCTCTTGCACATCTCAAAAGAAACCCACTCAAGACATAGTCCAGCCTGGAAGACCGAGTCCTGTCTGTTCAACCTAACTGCCACCCATCTCTCCTTGCTATCATCCTAAATCAAAAACCAAACACACTGCCATCAAGTTGATTCTGAACATATAGTGACCCTCTAGGTAGAGAAGAAGCATCCCATCATGTTTCCAAAGAGTGTCCAGTGGATTTGAACTACCCACCTGTTGGTTAACAGCCATAGCACTTAACCACTATGCCACTAGGGTTTCCGTCATACAGACAAGATTTATAACACATAAGAAAATTACATTAGATGACAAATTGGTGCACAGCCCAGCCACACAATACCAAGAAACACGGCCCAGTCATCTTGACACAGATTTTTAGGGAGAGCACACAATTCAGTCCATGACATATGCATTTGGAAGGCATATTCTGTTTTAAATACTTTTAGTATTAGAAAAATGATCACAATAAGCAATGCCAGAAAATAGAAGGGTTAGTAAATAGCAACTTCCTTGTGCTTGTCAAGGCATTAGAGTAACAGAAGCAGACACCAAGCTTTAGGACGGTCTTATGTATGCCTTTAGAACCTAACTACACGGAATTCATCTTTTGAGCGGGCAGGTGAGTGAACATTAACGGATACCAGGGAGACACTCTTCTTGCCCTACTTGTTACAAGACTCAAGTGTGACCTGAATGGCTCCCTGGTGCTTGGATTTATATTCTTCTCAGAGGCATTGGATATTGTATTTCCCTACAAAGAGCTAAAAATATTGCAATCATTATTTATAAATCTTTTAGAAAAATGCATTTTCTTAGCAGCAACTATGGCAACAGGGAACTCGAAATGACAGTGGGAAAGAATTGAGCTCAGTTGCAGTGGGTAAATCGCTCAGGAGTTATATTTTACTGCTGTCCACAGTTTGCAAAGCAGAAAAACCCCAATAAACACTCAGCATACACAGCCATTTTCTGTATTTAATCCATGTGCTCCATTTAAGTAACATTTAAATGTTATGATATAAAATATATTTAGTTAATTGTCCTGAAAAATTTGTAAGCAGAAAGCAACTAGAGGTGAATAAAAATCACCTTATTTCTAGGGTACAGCTAACTTTACACGTTTGCAATAATACTAGCATTTCTCTCTGCTGCGCTCCAGTTACTGCTGCTTGTTAAAAATGTCCTAACTATTTCTGGAAATCAGGATACGGCCACTCTTGTTAAGTGCTTAATTTGTGGCAAACATGATGAGTTTTCTTCTTCTACATATTACTTTACTTTAGGGTCACACCTGCAGTAGCCATTCATATCCCATTAGGCATGAAATTTGGTTTATTTCTTAGCAATCCATTACCTGTTTTCTTAATCAGAAAAGTTTCTGATAGCTGCAATTTTTTAACTAAGATGTATGCATGTGTATAAATAGATATATAAACACACAGATCCAGAGATGCATAGATAGACACCTAGATAACCAAGTACCGTTAAGTAGATACATAGATAGACTTTTTTCCAAATAATTAAAAGCTCGTCAAAGTTCAAGAATTAGTTCTCATTTCTTATTTGGTTGAGTCTGCTTAGTCCCTTGTTAGCAAGTCCAGATAAACTCCTTCTCCAAGAATAATATTGAACTGTGTTACTCTCATGAAAATTAGTATATCCCATTACATGGCTTCACCATCATTTAATTTAAATAATATAGTTGATTGAAATCTTGGTTTCTAATTTTTCCCAATACTTTACACATTCCACCCGAATATCCTTGTTGTTAAATCTCTGTGTGCATACCTGTTTATATGGATTTATTGCTAGATGTGGATCTGTTAGGTCAACAATTAAATGCATATCTAAGACTTTGATAATTATTGAAAAAAATTCCCATCTGAAAATATGTAGGAATTTTCGAATATCATAGTAGATTCTTCCCCCATGTTTTTCCCAACATTGAAAATTAGCTTTTTTTTAAAAAAAAAAGTTTCATAGTTTCCCATTTGATAGGTAAATAAACGAAAATCAAACCAAACACACTGCCACTCAGTCCTTTCTGACTTGTAGAAACCCTGTAGGGTGGGGTAGAACTGCCCCATAGAGTTTCCAAGCAGCTCCTTGGTGGATTTGAACTGCCAGCCTTCTGGTTAACAGCCATAGCATTAAACTGCTACGCCACTAGGATTTCCATTATTTCAGCTTGTGTTTTTAAAACACTAATAGCACTGAATGTTTTTCATATAAATGATTTTTATTTTGGGGAAGTTCAAATTTTGTGTCTATTTATTTACTGAAACTATTTTTTTTCCTGTGATAGCATTCGCTACAATATTTTTCTGAATTTGTCATGTGTATTTGCATCTGATTTATGGTTTGTTGTTCCTAGACACAGATTTTTAAAGTTATGTACTAAAATAAGACAGATGAAAAACAAAATACTCACTCCATTTGGTCACAGGGCTGATCAATATAAAAAGGCCAGTAATTCTTTTGAACAAGGAAAGAATATGCAATTTGATTTTGTCTCTTGTAATGACGTCTACATCACTGTGTTTCATGTGGGCTTAGCTGGCCTCAAAGACTTTGCTTCAGGTAAGTGCCGAAAAGCACTGTCAGTGGGTTTGGGTATACTTTTTTGTCTCAGAATGAAACATGACTTGGGTGGAGGAATGCCAGCTGCTTTCTCTAATTCTGAGTCAGACGGCTGTAAGTGGCAGAGCCCAAGCTGCCAAGCCCCTCATTCTGTTTCTAGTTAAAAGATGATGGGCTCAGCACAGGACCCAGTGTGTACTGCTTACAACAGTCATGAGGCTCCTTTGGCCATTCTGCCGTTAGCCAGTCTTGCTGACTACAACCTCTGTATCACATTTCTTTCCATAGGAAGGTTTTCTTCAAGACTTTTAGATGCTACCATCTAAAACAGTCTGCTAAAATTAAAAGACACTGATTATTTATTTGACTTATGAGGATCAATCTACAGTTACCACATTTTATTGTGGACCCAATAAATTGGGTACTACATATACAAATTAGGAGTACAAATCTCAAAGCAAGTGTTACAGTTAGGCTAGACAGAGACTTTAAGAGTGCAGTACTTATGCTCCCCTCTATGCCTGGGCTAGCCCAGTGATTTTTATTTCTGTGGCTTGGGACCTGGTGTTGACTAAATCAGGTTATTATTTGGTCTGTTTTGTATCAGGGTGTTCCTTTCTTACCAGGCTGGGCTACAGTTTTCCCATTAGTCTCTAAAATACTGTCCCTAAAGGCAGTCATATCAGAGACTCTTAGATTATGGCCTTTATAACAGTCAAGAGAGTAGAATGTTAAAATAATGATAATAACATAATAAAGTAGGTTTTTTCAGGACAGCATTTTTCTTGCTTTTATTTCACTAATTGTGATGTTCTACTTTTAACAGTATTTTAGCTCTGCCTATGAACATATGGGTACATGTTTAGCCAGCTAATGAAGAGTATGAGATTTCTTTCTTTTCTTTCCTTTGTTCTGGTGGCTCTTTATCAGTCCCCAAAAGTACCTGTGTGTATATGGTATGTGTCTGCTCCCCCAAAGACTATTTGATAAGGTCTTAATTTCTGCTTATGCAGAATACCCTTGAGAATTAAGTATGATGATTTAGCATGTGATCTGTAAGGAAAAGGGAAAGAGGATAGTTCATTGTCCTTCAAAAATACAATAAACAAGAAGATGAGAGTCAGTTATTGAGTGTAACGTCCCCTAGTATTCTGCATTAATCTGTTTCCAAATAAGAGGGTCTAATAAAGCTAGAAAAGTAATTAGCAAGATTACTTTTCATGAGAAGTGTTAGAAGAACTCTTCAACTCATCTCTAAGAACTCACACTAGGGTAACTAAATCACTGTTTTCAACAATGGGACTCACACATGGGTGATTTTTGTGTGTGCCTGACTAAGTGAAAGTATAAAATCTAGATTAAATTTACATGTCCACCTTATTAGCAGCTCCTGCTCTCCTTGCCTGGTGACAGCACACTATTCCTTTTTGTTATATATACGTCATATCCTCTTAATAAACTCCTTTCCTTTCCTCTCTACTCTCTCTTCTCCCTTCTAGTAAGAGGCCATAGGACAGCATCCTATAGATACATAGACCCATAATGGTCACGTACTATATGGTCGCATTGTGTCCCCAAGTCCAGTCCATTCCTGTTTGAATAGTCAACCTCAGTAACGTTTCCTGGTCAGGAGCAGTCGCAGGTCTAGGGGCCATGCTCCCAGGGGAACCCCTAGGCTTCCAGACCATCAACTGCAGCCTTTTAGTAGAGTTCTTGAGGCACACCCCTCTTCTTCTCATGTTGCCTCTAGGACTTGACATTGTGTGTCCCATCACAGCTGTCTTTGATGATGGTCAGGCCTCATACAGTTCTCCTGATCACACGTTGATATAGTCATCCATTTATGTGGGTCTTTCTGTCTCCTGGGACCTTTTACCCTCACGTCTTTGTTGTTCCTGGTGAGCATCTGTTCCAGATAAGTTGGGACCATTTGGTGTACCACAGATGACAGCTTGCTAGCTTTTAAGGCCCCAGAAACCACTCACCAATACAGGCTGCAGAAGACTCTCTTATCAATAGGCTAGCTATGCCACTTGGCCTTGGTGGCCCTTGACAGCATGGCCCCCAGGCCCCCATCTTTGCTACTCTATCCTTGCAATATTGGGTTAAAATTAGAAGAGTTTTTAGTTTATGTTGAAGTTCAGTTAATTGATCTCCTTTCTGCTGTCTGCTGTCCTTCCTTTCACCCAACCAAATTTCTACCAACCATCTAACCTATGATCAGCCCTCTCCCTCCTTCCCCTTCCTTGCAGCTGTCAAAGGGTCTTTCCTTCTGGACCTGAGTCTGTCTTTAAGTTCTTATAGTACAGGTCTCACAATATCTGTGCTTGAGTCACTAACTGATTTAACTCAGCATAATGTTATCCAATTGAAACCAGGTTATGAGAGAGTTCCTAAAATCATCATTGTTCTTTATCACTGCGGTATGTGTACCATAATTTGTTTATCCATTCTTCTATTATTGGGCATCTGGGTTGATTCCATATTTTAGATATTGTGGACTGTGCTGCAATAAACATTCTTGAGCATGTCTCTGTTTGTGTGACTGCCCTTGATTCTTTAGGATATATTCCAAGCAGTGGGATCACTGGGTCAAATGGTATATCTATTTCTAGCTTTTCAAGGAAGTACCAGATTGCTTTCCAAAGAGGTTGTACCATTTTGCAATCCCACCAGCAGTGCAAAAGAGTTCCAATCCCTCCACAGCCTCTCCAGCATTGTTGTTTTGTGTTTTTTGGACCATGGCTGCCGTGGATGGAATTGTGCCCCCCCCCCAAATGCGTAGGTTGGTTTGACTTGGATATCTATGTTCTGTTCTTTCATAGTTTCAGGGAAGTCTTCTGTCAACAACTCAACAACAATACTCTCTGTGTTTTCAGCTGTCCCTCCTTGTTCAGGAATTCCAATTAATTGTAATTATTCCTCTTAATAGAGTCCCACATGTTTCTTAATGCTTCTTCATTTTTCTTATTTCTTTTCTCTGATTTCTCCTCATAATGCTGGTGTCAGTTGTCCTGTCTTCCAGGTCACTAAGTCTGACTTCCATATCCTTAATTCTACTCTTTTGACTTTGGAAAGAACTGTCTAATTCTGTGATTTTGTTATTGATCTGCTGGATTTCAGATTGTCGATATTCCATCCTTTCAAATAGCTTGCTTAATTTTTCATTTTGCTCTGCTGCATTCTGTTTAATCTCTAGGAGGATTCTATATATGATTCTTTGGTAGTCAACCTTTGATAGTTTCATAAAGCCTTCTTCATCTGTGAAGTTTTTTCATTCTTTATTTTGGGAATTTTCCAGAGCCATGGTGGGCTGTTTTTTAAAATGGTTAGAGATGGTTTTGTTGACTTTGGGCCATCTAGAAGCGGTTTATTTTCTGTGGTTTTACCTCAGCAGGAGCTGAGGCATAGCTTTGAGAAGTGAGTTGGCCACCAGTCACCCTTGTGTATTCTATTGACTGGCCCCAGTGGACTCTCTGGAGTGACAGACGCTGCATCCTATTTGGTAAAGATGGAGACATACTTACGAAGTTACTGGGTGGCCATCAAATGACCTTATGATGTGGGTCAGTGAAGACTGAATGAGATGCTGCCAGGCCACTCAGCAGTTATTTCTCCAGGCAGTCTTATTTAAAAAATTTAGGACCTATCTAACAGCTGCCAAAACCAACCAGGCCATCAGGTGTGGCAGGTCCTGCCTTCCAGCTGACAAAAGAAGCACCTCTTCAGCCATCCCCAGATGTTCTGATGTAGTTCAAAGTAGGGTGGTGTCATGGATTGAATTGTGTTCCCCCAAAAATGTATGTGTTGATTTGAATTGGTTTGGCGTTTCAGCATGGTGCCCTTCCTCCCATGTGTTGTGAACCCTGCCTCTGTGATACTGATGATGGAGAATGGTTTGCAGTTGTGTTAGTGAGGCAGGACTGAAGCTTGTGGAATATAAGGGAAGAAGGGGGCTGAGGAAGTTGGGAGCCTCGTACCACCGAGAGAGAAGCACCGAGAGCAGAGCACGTCCTTTGGAGCCGAGGCTCCTGTGCCGAGATGCTCTCACTGGATGTGGACTCAGCCCACTGGACTGTGATCATTTTTCATGTTGAAGGGACTTGTAGCTTATGAACGGATTTGTGGCTCACTGCACTGTGACCATAAAAGCTTCTCCTCATGAAACCTTCCACTCATGGTATTTTCTGTTAGAGCAGTACCTGGTGACTAGGACAGGTGATGTTACGGCCCTTGCTGCCATCTTTGCAGGGCCCTATCCATAAAGTAACGCTGTGCTAAACACAGCCATTCTGCTGGAAAAGTGCTGTCTGGGGTGGCACTGCTTCTCAGCTTGGGTATTATCCTTGCTGAGGCCTCCGGTTGGGTGACTCTGCCTCTTAGCTGACCAAGATGGCTTCCCAGCAGAGCTGCCCCTCCCACCACAAAACAGCAGCATCTACGGCAGAGCTCAGAAAATAGAGGGTGAGGAGGCAGTGATGCCCTCGTTCAGGAGCAGGACTCTCAAAATGTGGCTATTCCACACACTATCTCTGTGTTGTTCTATATGCTATGTACTTTAGCACTGCAGTTCAGCATATTTGGCAGCTCATGCCATTCACTGCCTCCCAGAAAATCAAACAACAAAGAAAAAAGCATCAGTACCTGCAGTCCACACAGGTGGCGAGTCAGCAGGAGAGGTCTCAGCGTGCTCTGCCTCATCACAGAGAGTTACGTATCTGTTTACTGGTGTTTAGTCCAGTCTGATCACTTTATGGCATACCCTAGGGCTTCCTGTGTGTCCAGAGGGTTCTGTTCAGTTAGCACTCCAGGACTTAGTTTTCAGAGGGAATTGAGGAGTAGTGTGTCTAGTCCATAATCAGGCTGATTTTTTAAAACCTTATACAGAGCAGTTTTACTCTGCCTATAAGGTCACTATGAGTTGGAACTGATTTGATGGCACTTGGTATGGGTTTATAGGTAATTTTTCTTCACAGTCAGAGTTGCGCACTGCTAAGCTAGTTGATAAACCAAAGTCATGAACTAGCAAAGCAATTGGCCAGTCTTCTCCCTGGTTTAACCTCATGAATTTTCTAACTGATTAATTAGTCTTGCATTCATCAGAAATCGTTCTGTTGTCAAGATTAGAGAAATAATTTGATGAAAAACCAAGCCGTACTTGTATTCATTTTCAAATAAAAATTGGATTTTCATTGGCTATATTATTATCTTGCCTTACTACATATTGTAAATGTAATTCAATAATGATGGTATGCATTATTGATTATGACCTATTGGGAGCACCTAATATGATCTGGGACAGTTCTACTTTGTCATATAAAATTGCCACGAGTCATAATTGACTCAAAGACATGAAACCATAATGGGGTTTCTGATATGTACAAAATAGGATGCATAAAAATGCTTTTATAAAAATAGAACTTTTCAATTTGACCAAAATATAAAGAGTACAACTATAGATATAATAATTTAACTTTTAATATGATACTGTACATCGTTGCTTGCAATGATCTCCCTCCAAAATAAAACAAAAACACTGCCATCAAGTCAATTCCATCTCATAGTGACCCTGAAGAACAGAGTAGAACTGCCTCATACAGTTTCCAAGGAGTACCTGATGGATTAGTACCACCAGCTTTTTGGTTAAACGTTACTCTAGCACTTATGCCATCACGGTTTCCAATTTTAACAAGAGAGGTTGGTTTTGTTGAGAAGGAAGAGAAATGCACAAGGATTTTCCTACTTGTCATGACATATTTATGATATATTTAAGGAGAAATCTCAACTACACTTATTTACATTTTCTTCGTTATCACAGTACGAGTGGTGAAGGAGAATTAATTTCAATTTGGAAACAATTCACAGGTTAGTGAACCCAACTAATAAGCTCTTCAAAATGTAATCTCATGACATTGAAAACTGACAGATTTTCTCCCTTCTGAAAGGTGGTAGACTGTTTGCTTTGTATGTCCAACTATTGCTAAAATCAAGTGCAGGAAAAATAAAAGCCTGTCTGTGTAAACCACTATATTACTCATTGTAAGACACACTGAAACTCCAAAAGGTAGGCGAGAAATCTAGAGTTTATCGATTACAATTTTTTGAAAAGAAACACTTCAAAGAAAACATGCTGACAGATATATGGGCATATAACAGCATATTGTCACCAAGTTTGAGGACATGATGAGAGAGAATGATGATTTTTGAAAGTTTACTTGAAGTCCATGTAGTCTGATAGAGTATATAAAAGAGATGTCTTCTAGAAAACACGGATTTTTTTTTTACATCTAACTGGCAGAAATAATGATTCACAAGAAATTTTTTTTTTTTTTTTTTTTTAATCAGAGCCATTTTCTTAGCTCGGAGACTTTGACTGATCTTTTGGTGTTGCTGAAAAAACCACCTAAACCCACCACTGTCAAGCTGATTTTGACTCACCGCAACCCTACGGACAAAGTAGAACTGCCCCATGGTGTTTACAAGGAACACCTAGTGGATTTGAACTGCCAATTTTCTGGTTAGCAGTGGTAACACTTAGCCCTATGCCACCAGGGTTTACTCTGGTGTTACTACCACTACCACCACCACAAAAAAAAAAAAAAAAAAACAGTGCTGTCAAGTCCACTCTAACTCATACTAGTTACATGAAAAATCAAAAGGTTTTAAACTTTGATGTTTTTATGTAAGAGACAGAAGACAGAAGAGGAAAAAAAAAACGTTAGTGTTAGAAACCAGGATTGTGGCCTGATTATACCACAGATAAAAAAAAAAAAAATCCATGATTTTGAGTCAACAGCAGCTCACAGGAAGTACATGTGTCTCAGAGTTGAACTGTGCTCTGTAGGGATTTCGGAACTACATCCCAAGGGCTTTCTTTGAGGCACCTCTGAGTAAACTGGAACCGCCAACATTTCCGCTGGCAGCCAGTTGAGTTAACCTGTCGTACCACGCAAGGGCTTCAACTGATTGGAATAGCACTTTGTATTATGTCACTGGGAGTCAGATGGACTCGATGGTAGTGGATATCATTTGAGTTCTCTGTTGTATTAAGTGGGATCTTACATTTGTTATTCCTTCATGTGTAAACATAGCAATACATTTAAATGAAATGAAAGATAGAAATCAAAACAAAAATCTGCTTACAAAACACAAATCATTAAAAAAAATTGTAAACAACTCAAACAGATGGACTTTTGATTGTTTTGCTTATTTATTTGTTTCCAGGGATGTCTGCTTGTTTGTTTTGAACAGGATGTAAAGTCATACCTTGTCTCCTTTAAAGCTGTGTGGGTTGTACAGTTTGTCTAGTGTTAATAGCACAAGTATGAAACTCTCATAGAAGGTACGTTTTGTATATTTTTAATATACTGTCAAAAAGATGCCTTGTGAAATTGTTAAGATTGTTTTTCTGTTAAACTGTATGTACTTAAATGATTTGTAAGAAAACGAGTCTCTTTTATGGCCCCAAACTTTATATTTATTGACTATTGAGAATCTATCATTTGAATTTGCATAGTAAAATGAATCTGAGAAAATAAGGGTGTAACCCCATTAATTATAACGTGAATTACTTCTGTAAAGATTGTAGGTAGGCAGTGCTAACATAAACTATGAGCAGAAAACATAATAAAAACCAAGAACGACATTTCATACTGTTTTCCTCTGGAATGACGCGTGTCCTCAGGAAGTGTATTCTTAGTCTTTATGTCACATAAGCTGTATTAAGTAGTAGTTACTACTGACAAAATGCAGTATTGCACAAATTAGCATACCCATGTTTTTTATTAGCACAACTTAATAAAAAGTACAAGAGTTACTGGTAAAACTGTGACATAAATATTCCTCTGAGATCTGAACTGTAATTGCAGTCACTTTTCCTCTGCCCCATGAGACACAGAAGGGACGTGGGAGGCAGCTGGCAAGCCAGTCATGTAATTATATTTCCCCCTGTGTTTGAATTGTTAGACAGAGTTTTGGCTAATAGAACTGAAAATGAGTAGTGGCCTGTTCCCTTCATATTAAACTCAGTGATTCTCAGTCCTTACAGCAGATTTCAGACACAGAAGAGAGAGAGCATATTGTGTGTCTGTGACCTCTTGTCCCTACCTAACAGTGACACAAAAAAGTGAAGGAATTGGAAGAAATAAAGAAATGTTAAGATACTGCCTAGCAACACTTCCAAATACGAAAACTACAGAAGCTTCACCAGGACTGAAAAAAGTGAAATCATTTAAAAACTATTTTAGATACAGTTTTGCAGCTTCTAAGTCATCTAGATAGAAAGAACACACTAAGCAGAAATGAGTTCATTTTCTCTTCATTGGAGGAGCAATAGATAGAAATAAAGATACACTTTTCTATTCATCGCCACACACTGACAGCAGGATACTAAAATGACTGTCAAAAATCATTCAAAAATGGGTTCCAAATTTAACAGCAGTAAAATAGAAATCTAATATAAAAATAAAGAACCAAGTTACAATATTATTTAGTCTTGATTCCATGTGACATCTGTGATATTATTCATGGTTCTTTTTATTTCAAGAAATAGTAGATATGTTAATCTACTATTTATAATTAAACAGTTCTAAGTTGTATCACATACACAAACAAAAACAAAAACAAAATTCCATCCAGTCAATTCCAACTCATAGTGACCCTGTGAGGCAGAGCAGAACTGCCCCACAGAGTTTCCAAGGAGCTCCTGGTGAATTCAAACTGCCGACCTTCTGATTAGCAGCCATAGCGCTTAACCACCACACCACCAAGGTTTCCATGAATATATAAAACCCAAAGGAAGCCACTGCTGTTGAGTTGATTCCAAAGCATAGTGACCTTAGGGGGCAGAGCAGAACTAACCTGTTGAGTTTCCAAGGAGCAGGGTCTGGTGGTTTTGAACTGCCAACCTTTGGGTTAGCAGCCATAGTGCTTAACTATTACAGCATCCGGGTTTCCATTAAATGTATAGTATATACATATTTTTACAATCACTAGACCTCACAATTCAGATGGTGTCTTAGTTATCTAGGGCTGCTATAACAGGAATAACACAAATGAATGGCTTTCACAAAGACAATCTATTCTTTCATAGTCTAGGAGGCTGAAAGTCTGAATTCAGGGTGTCAGCTCCAAGGGAAACTTTTCTCTTTCTCTTGACTCTGGGGGAAGGTCCTTGTCATACGTCTTCTCTGGTCCAGGAACTTCTCAATGCAGGGACCCTGGGTCTAGGAGATTCACTATTCTCCTAGCTCTTATTTCTTGGTGTTACGACATCCCCATGTCTCTCTGATTGCTTCTCTCTTTTATTTCTCAAAATAGATTTATTTAGGCTCAGTCTAATCTTATAGGCTGAGTCCTACTTCATCAACACAACTGCCATTAATGTTGCCTTTTTAATGTCTCAAGACAGAATTTACAACTCAAAGGAAAATCACGTCAGATGACAAAACGGTGGGCAATCACACCATACTGGAAATTGCAGTTTAGACAAGTTAAACAATATTTTGGGGGGATACAGTTCAATCCATGGCAGACGGTTTTCTTGCAAATGGCTCTCAAAGACAGGATGGGATATTAAGACTTCCTCTAAAGGATCTGTGATACAAACAAAAATCACCATGGGGTTTGAAGTCAGAACATACTGTAAACATTATCGTAGGTCAGTTGGTGTGAATTCAATTATATTTGGCTGAAGCCACTAAAACTCATCATAGAAGTCTGTTGTAATTTGCATTTCTAATAAGACAGTGTTTCCATGCACCTCTTTAACCAACCAAAACCCACAGCCATTGAGTCGATTCCAACTCACGGCGATCCTCTGAGACACAGCAGAACATCTCCACAGAATTTCCAACCAGTGCCTGGCAGATTCAAACCGCTAACATTTTGGTTAACAGACATAGCACTTACGTTTTAGACAACAAAAAAGGCAAAGTCATAGATTAGAACAAGTGCGACTTTATCATAGACAGGTTGACCTTCTGAAGACCACACCTCTCCGTTTCTCAGTGTATTTTACAACTATGCTGTCCATTAAACTCCACTGGTATTGAGTTAATTGTGACTGATAACAACCCTGTAGGACAGAGTAGAGCTGTCCCGCAGAATTTCCAGAGAGTGCCAGTGGATTCCAGCTACCAGTCTTCGGGTTGGCAGCCAAGCTCTTAACTGCTATACCACCAGGGCTTTTTTGCACATGGAAAACCCAGTGGCATAGTGGTTAAGAACTACTTCTGCTGACCAAAATATTGTAGGTTCAAATCTACCAGTTACTCCTTAGAAACTCCATGGAGTAGTTCTACTCTGTCCTATTGGGTTTCTATAAGTTGGAATCAACTCAACAGCAGTATGTTAGGATTTTTTTGGTTTAGTAGCATACTGGCTAATTGCTATGGCTGCTAACCCAAAGGTCAGCAGTTCAAATCCACCAGGCATTCCTAGGAAACTATATGGGCAGTTCTCTCCCGTGAGTCAGAATTGATTTGATATCCATGGAGCTCTTAACCACTGTTAAAAACATAAATCCTGTATGGTACACAAAAACGGAATGACAAATTCTTTAAAATTTGTTAAAAACACTCTATCAAGTGTGCTTGAATTTAACCCACATTTTCAAAACTTTTCAAATCCTATCTCACTTCATTTTTCAAACTTCATACATTTTTTATACAAAACTTCAATACAGATAGTAGCCTAAAAAATTGATTGTAATACAAGCATTTCTTAGTAAACTTTATTTTCAACTGTGCTTTCCATTTATTAAAGCTAGTACCTTAAAATAATCCCACAGTTTCTGTATCTCACAGTGAATGAAGTGCTATAGGTGCCAGCAATTTCAGGTATTTAATATTCAACAAGCATACTTTAAAAAGTCAATGCAGGCTTTAAAATTTTCATTGCATATCCATGTGTTACTGCTGAGCTCTTAAAATCATTGCTTTGTTATTCTACCAGAAGTTGGCAAGATGACTTTTTCACATAATACCTTAAATTCAAAGTAAAAAAGGTAAAAGTTGTGTCTTCTGAAAATGGTGCAAATTGATATGCTTAAGAAGTATGTCTAGAATTATCTATTTTGTTTCCAAAATAAAATAACCTTGTACATCTTAAGCTTATAAAATATTCTTATAAAATTGTCACTGATGAGTGTAAATTATTTTAAAGGGGTGGTTAACTCGTAATATTCACATCTGCTTTTATTTACATAACCAAAAAAAAAAGAAGTACTGCTGTTGAGTAGATTCTGATTCATAGCAAACCAATAGGACAGAGTAGAACGGGTCCATACAGTTTCCAAGGAACACCTGGTAGATTTGAACTGCCGGTCCTTTGGTTAGCAGCCATAGCACTTAACCACTATGCTACCAAAGTTTCCTTTATTTATATATATTATAAATGTGCTGGAAACCCCGCTGGTGTTGTGGGTTAAGTGCTACGTCTATTACTCAAAAGATCAGCAGTTTAAATCTGCCAGGCGACGCTTGCAAGCTCTAGGAAGCAGCTCTGTTCTGTCCTACTGGGTCGCTATGGGTCAGAATCGACTCAATGGCAGTGAGTTTGTCCTTTTTGTTTTTATTATATATTTGTTAACATCATTTTGAAATGTATGTTTTAAGTACATTTAAGCATGTGTTGTGACCACATCTGCCTACATCTGCTTCGCAGTAACCATTACTGTACGTACGTCTGTAAGTAGCATAATTTTTACATACAATTCCAGACCCCACTGCTGTCAAGGCAATTTCATGTCATAGTGACCCTATAGGATAGAGTAGAACTGCCCCAGATAGTTGGGCATATATGGGTCTGTGATAGAATTATGGGAGAGCTATTCAGTGCCTGGCAACGCACCTCACGTGCAATACCACTGTCTGTCAGTGGAGGGCTGAGTTTTGCTGTGTTACACAGCAAGTCAGTGGAGTTTCAAGACTAACACAGAGGAGAATGGTCAACACTTCATAAAATCAGATAGTGAAGAACCTGTCAATCAAAACAGAACAGGGTGCAATTTGTGACTGATTACAGGTGAAAACCAGAGGTTGAGAGGCATGCTTTCAGATCACCCCCAACCTTCTGGGGAAACATGAGTTCTACATTCCACAAGCCCCAGGTGGAGCTGCGAGGGAGGAGCTCTCAGAGACACCACCATAGATTTGGTAAAGTAGAGGCTATGAATGACTGCTCTTGTCTTAATAATTGGGCTCTAACCAATGATAAAAGAATTAAGCAAGAGGCCAGGAAGGACAGGGAAGTAACTCCTATTTGAGCCTTCTTCTTTCAGATTTCTGACCAGATGTTGTCTAGCACCACTTTGTTTCCCTTGATGGCTGGTGATGGCCTGTGAGATTACAAAGCAGGTGATGCCCTGATTGCCCAGATGACCTCGAGAGATCAAAGAAATGAAGGAAGTCAGCACCTCTCCTCAAGCCCCTTTTGAACTCTTACATCTGAATGTGACCTCTCCCTTTAAAAATCCCAGGCTTGCCTGGAAGCTTTGGACAAGCTTTGAGGATGAAAATACCCTCTGTCCCTTGGATATGGGTGTGCAAATAAAAAAGCTTTGACCACTTCACCCAAATTCCTCTCTCAGAGATTGGCTTTAGCAGCAGATGGCATGAACCTTGAACTTTGTCCAGTCACACAGACACAGTGCAGGACTGGGAGACGCCCTTTCGTTGTGCGTGGCCTTGCCCTGAGTGGACTTCTCCATGCACACATACATACGTATGTTTTTCAATATTGTCATCATATCTGTGGCTTTCTGATTATTTCTGAAAGAGATTTTTTTAAATGGAATTACCAAACCAATACATACGAGTCTTTGAAGGGTTTTCATGGGTATTGCCTTTGTGATATTTTAACTAATAACAGAAATAAAATTATTCTCCCTGCATTTCACACTGTAGTTTATCTTGACAGGTTCTGCAACAACAGGCTGCAGGGACAATAACTACCATCAGGGTGGGACATGATCTCCTTGTACTAGCCTTACTACAGTTTGCTATGGCTTTTAAATACTTTCTATTGACCCTCTGTTGCATAACCTTAAACTGGATAGTTTAAGTCTTCCCTAAGATATTGGGAACAGACAGTGCCAAAATGTTATGTAAATGTGATACCGCTAGTATTCAAACAGTTATCCATTCTTCTGCATTGATAAATTCTTAATCTCTCTTTTTAATTCTCATCCACAAAGTAGTTAGCCTTAGGCCAATTAATGGTAAATTTCATGCAGTTTCCTGTGATGCTGATAACTGTCCAAGTTGGGGATATGAAAAACAACTATATTTAGAGAAAGGTTCAGTGCTTGTGTGACACTGATTTTCGATCAGATTATACAATGTTGAAATAGAAGAAAGTGGAAAAAAAAGAATTTAAATGTCAAGTGAATTGCAATTGATAAGATGAAATTCCTATTGTTGTTTTAGCATTTTTCACAAGCAAAACTAAATAGTACTTGGTATTTCGTATAGTTTTCTAAAGTAGTAGCTTTAGTCAGCTTTTGTGTATTTTTCTAGTTTACTTTAGATATTAAAATTTTTATCGATTAAAACATAAATCAGTTAGAGACTGTCATGGATGACTTGTGTTCCTCCAAATATGTGTGTAGCAATTTGGCTAGGCTATGATTCCTGGTATTGTGTGATACTATATGTTGTAAATTCTGCCTCTGTGATGTTAATGAGGGAGGATGGGTGGCAGTTGTTTTGGTGGTACAGGGCTCAATGTGTAAGACTGTATGGTGCTTCAAGGCAATCTTTTGAGATACAAAAGAAAGGTAAGCAAGCAGAGAGCTGGGGACCTCACACCACCGAGAAGCAGTGCCCAGAGCAGAATGTGTCCTTTGAAAAAGACCCAGAGTCCCTGCACCTCAGAAGTTCCCACTCACGTGTTCTATAGTGGGCACTGTTGGCTTTTTAGTTATGTTTCTTCGTTACTATATTTACCCACTCAGTATTCCAAATTTCAGAGGTTCATGTATTAATTAGCAGATGTGAGATAGAACTTATCTGTTTATAACATATAATACTTATGATTGTTTTTAAAAGGTAGTTAGTCAATGTATTAGGCACATATCGCTTTTGTGTGTGTAGGCATGTACTTATACATTTAACATTTTAACTTTCAATTTGCTTCTGCATAGAGTAAAGAGTTAAAAAGAAAGATTACTTATAATGAAATATTGAGTGTGAAATGAGAAGCTTGACACATTATTAACTAAGAAAGTGCAATTCAGACTCAGGTTAAAAGTATACAAAGAGCAAATAATAGTAAACGAAAGTTGAAAGATGTTAGTTTTTTTTTTTTTCTTCATTTTTAGTTTCAGTCCCCATGGATAGCCATTTTGAATGTTTCTATTTTGACTGTTACGGTGGTTAACTACTATAATTCTAAAACGTAGACTTAAACTTGGATTCTTTGTTTTTAAGCTTCAGACAACATCATTCACTTTTCCTATGAGGAATTTCTAGAAATTTCTTTAATACTCCCTTTCTTATGAGTTTTGTAAGTAGGTATTTTTTTCTTAACACTTTAAGTAACAGAGTTAACACTCTATCTATTCTTCCATCTTTGTGGCTCATGGTCTCTCACCCTACACAACGTGAAATTTTCTGCTCATTTGATTGTCGTTATTCTCACCTCCTGACACCTATCATTAGAGCGATATAACTGAATTGATAGTGTTTGAAAAAAGATGAATCTGTTCCCTCCGAAGCCCAACTTTTTTTTTTTTGGTAGCAGTAGCTATCAAATTATGCTTCGTGGAAGCACTTGGGGGTGTTAAGCACACCCTAAATTTCCATAGAATGCAAAGTCTATGGCTCAGAAAGCACTAATCATGAGCTGAAGGGCACAAATAACCTATTGTCAAGCCTAGACTTACTTGGTTTAGGTAATACCAATTCCAAACAACCAACCAAAAATACAAATAAATAGGAGAAAACTAAACCCAAGCAATTTTATCTGTAATGTATGGAAGCAGAAGATTAACATGAGTTAGAAGTAAAAGAACAGAAATATAAATGCTTTATAGTGAACTGTACAAAGATTAACACCAAACTCTTATGCTACATTAGGCACCATGGTAAGACTTTTCATGTGATATCTATTGTTTGTGGTCAAAAATGTTAATCATTGTTATTAAAAGCAATCAAGTATACAAAAAAAATTCTTTATAGTGATTCTTTGTGCACCATATCTAATACAGAGAGCTAGGAGACGGTTTATGTTTTAAATGACATTAGAATAGTAATGTTTACTGAGAAATAGAATGGAAGGGACACATGTTTGACTCTTTCTTTACCTAGTTTAGGACTTGGAAATATGAAAACAAGAGAAATCACCTTCACTAACTTTGCAAACTATGTAACAGAACCAACAAATACTGATTTTTTTCCAAAATAAGGTATATATATGTATATACTTATATATACATATATAAGTATATATATATGAATTTTTATTGTGACTATATATATGTACATATGTATAGTACATATATAGTACATATATATGTACATATATATATAGTCACAATAAAAGTTTACAAAAGCAATCTTGCCATTAACCCTTCTGATAAAATGGTATACAACTGAGACAATTTAGTTGATGGTTTTATAAACCCCCAGAGGGTCTCTGCTTTGGAAGGGGAATGTATGAATGGTCTTCTGGAAAAGCTGCTGTTTGGATAGGGGAGTTCACCCCCAGCTCACTGCCTACAGCACTAAGCAGAAGACCTGCAGTGGGGTCCTTTGCAGGACAGGGGCTTTCATAAAAACCAAAGGCGACAACATACCCAATATTCCAAGAAAGCAAAAGGCTGAAATCAATCATGCCGTAACCTATGTCATGGAAGTTTATGCACCTATTAAGACAGCGGTGTAGATCCCGTGTCAATAACCTTGGCCCACCATTTCTAGAAATAAAGTTTTATTGGCACATGGTCACTCTTATTTATTTATTACAGATTATGGCTGCTCTGTGTTAAAATGACACAATTGAGTCATTCTCACAGAGACTGCAGGCCTGCCATGCCTACAGTACTTGTCGTCTTGTTCTTTACAGGAGAGCTTTCTTGCTCTTGTTAAGAAAGATGTTCATTTATTGACACAGGAACTTTTTCATGAGAAAGTATTATGAATGCTAAGTCACATTTCTGTAGCTAAAATTGTTTATACATGTGACTGAATACACATGCCTTTATGTGTTGATTCGAAATAGACACATCATAATGCTAGCTAAGGCCACCTCTGTGAAGATGATTAACAGTTTTGTCATTATTCTTTGATTTTAAATTCTTCCATAAAGACAAGATAGTGGCTACATAACAATGAAAAACATAAAAGCTAACAGCTAGAAAATGAGCCAAATCCCTGAGGCAGATATTATCATTGATTGCAAGACCGTTGGTGTTCACAGCTGAATTTTCAGAGAAGGCAAAAGGGTCCTCCTCACATTTGGGTAGATGGGAGATTGCCAGCCTCAGGGGTGCTGTGGGCCTCCTGCCAGTGCAGGGCAGGTTAGAAATGACTTCAGGGTCCCATGCGTTTGATAGGAGTTGTCTGGATGGGGGACAAGTGCCCATTTTCAACCGTGGTCTCTCAAGCCTGGAGAGACTGTTACCTTTGTCTGTGCTCCTTCAGTCGAACAGGGAACATCTGTCACGAGACTATGGTCTGAAGGCGCAGCAAACACTTTTCTAGATCTAAGAGCCCAACAGCAGCTACAGAGAAAAAGGTCAGACCATTAAGATGTCAATACCTGTACCAGACTGTGATGGGTGCATTTGTTGGTAACAATGAGATTGCAGCATGGGGAAGAATAATTGTGGTGAATACTATGTAGCAGTGTGTGAATATGGGTATATGAATGCGTGTATACGTAAATATTAGGTATATATGTGTGAAAATATGTGTACATGTTTATTCTGATTTATATATCACACATGTATACCAGTATGTTCAAATGGTTTGTCTGCATTGAACCCATCATTTGAACTAAATAAATTCTTGATCTTAAAGGGAGGGTAGTGAAATGTATTTGAAAATATTGAAACCTCTCTGATAATCCATGTGTTTTTATTTTCAGTATAGACTTGCGCCTCGTACAATAAAGTTATATTTTCATTGGCTTGTACAGTTTGCAAATACTGCTACAGAAAATTTCCAGATCATTTGAAGGTACAGTGTTTTAAGGGAAAAATTAAAATCAGACCAGTTTAATGCAAACATGTCTGTAAAACACTTCCCTAGATCAGTGCATTGGGGTACATGGTAGAAATTCAGTGACTAAAGTAAGTCCGGACCTTTGGGCAATGTTCTTCTGTGTGTGTCAGTTTTGCGTTTATTAAGACCCTCTCACTCTCTGCTGGCACCAAAGTGGACTGTGGTTGAGATCTGAAGCCTAAGGGGCATTAGTGAAGACGTCTAAGTGCTGAGTGTTGATGTGCAAGAGACGGCATGGTCAAGGAGCTGTGTTGTAGATCACTTTTCTGTGACTCTTCTAGCCAAGGTCTTGTATAGTGTACCCAAGTGCCTGGGCGAGGCTGCGTGGATCCGGTAATTACAGCCCACCAAGGTGACTGGTACTGCGTATCACACACTTTGGACACGTTGTGAGGAGGGATCAGTTCCTGGAAAAGGACTTGATGGTTGGTAGAGCGGAGAGCTCGTGAAAGAGGAAGACTCTCAATAAGAGGGATTGCCGTGGTGACTGCAATGACGGGATTAAGCATGAAAATGCTTGTGGGCAGGGCACAGGACCGGGCAGCGTTTCATTCTGCCGTGCTAAGGTTGCCGTGAGTTGGAACAGGCTGGGCGGCAGCTAACCACACAACAAAAGGGATTGGTCAGTTTTGCCATCCTGGTCGGCTTGAAATAAGCCACTCCAGATCTAGGAAAAGGAAGAGATGACTAGTAGCAAGGAAAAAGTCAAGAGCCAGCATCTCTTTGGGGTGCTAGATGCCCGCACTGGACCCAAGAGACAGACGACGAGCTGTAATCCTGATGACGGCAAGGAGTGCCAGGGACCTGAGGATGAAGTCTAGCAACAGGAGTTGGGGTGGCTGGCTTCCCGTGCGCCTTGGGGTTGAGGCCGAGAGTCAAAGAGAGGTTTGCTGTGGGGCACAGTGAGGAAAAGGCTGCCCTGATGGATGAACTGTGTCCTGAGTGTTCCTGAGCTAGAACTGTAACCTGTTACATCCCTAATAAACCCCATAATTGTAGGTATGGTCTGTGAGTCGGTGAGTTCCATGTGACATTGCAATAAATGAGGTACAGCAGAGAAGTGGAAGATGCCGTGGGAAGGAGAGCTGGTATCGAATTAGGCAAAGGGAGGAGGCATATCTGACCTCCACCTCCCAGAAATCAGTCTCAGGCTTCTGATCCAGGGCCTCTCTCCCTCTTGTGAAGTTAGAACAAGTCAGGCACCCCCCCTTGTTGTTTTTACACAAGGTGAAGGGAGAAATTTCTGGTATCAGAATACATGGGATTGAATTTCAAGTTTGCTCCTTACTGGCTGTCGTGGACTGAATTGTGTCCTCTAAAAACAGGTGTGTCAACTTGGCTGGGCCATGATTCCCAGTACTGTGTGATGGTCTACCTTTCTGTCATCTAAGATGATTTCCCTAGGTGTTGTAAATCCTATCTCCATGATGTCAGTCGTGGATGATGGAGGACTCAGTTTACAAGGTTGGATTATGTCTTCAGACAGCCTCTTTTGATAAATAAAAAAGAAGTGAGCAGAGAGAGAGAGAGACCTCACACCGCTAAGAAAGCTGCTTGGGGAGCAGGACACATTCTTTGGACTTGGGACTTGGGGTTCCTGCAGGGACAATCCTCTAACACAGGGAAGACTGAAGAAAACAAACTTCTTGAAGAGCTGACAGATTGAAAAAATTTTCCCTGGAGCTGACACCGTGAATTTGGACTTGCAGCCTACCAGACTGTGAGAAGACAAAGTCATCTTGGTTAAGCCTGTCTTCTGTGGCATTTCCCTTATAGCAGCATTGGAAAGCTAAGACACTGGCTTTGAGGTAAGTTTTGTGTCCTAAACTCACTCATGTTTATAGTGCTGGAGATGACGCTATTCCTTGTCTTCCTTGGCCTCGATGTCCCCAGAGAGCATGGTCCCCAGACCCAGCCCTGCTATTCTACCCTTACAATATCGGGTTGAGCTTAGAAGAGCTTTCAGTTTATCGTGAAGTCCGGTTAAGGTGATCTACTTTCTACTGGATGCTGTAACTGCTTTCACCCACCCCAATTTCTATCAAGGTATTCTCAGATTGATAAGGTTGTGTTGAGTATTAAATGGGTCCAAATTTGTGCAGTGTTTAACACAGTAGATAATATGTATCAGATATTGTATTACTGATTAAGGAGCGCTGGAATGCAATCGCTAAGTGCTGGGCTTCTAATTGAAAGGTTGACAGTTTGAGCTCATTTGGAGGCTCCACAGGAGAAAAACCTGGCAATTTACTCTCACAAAGATTAAAGAAAAAAAAAAGAACTCTGCTGCCACTGAGTTGATTCCGACTCATAGAGACTCTCTAGCTCGATGCTGTCTGGTGGTATTTGACTCATAGCAATCCCATTAACAGAGTAGAACTATCTCGCAGGATTTTCTGGGCTGTAATCTTTGTGGGAATCAAGGCTACTCTGTCCTATAGGGTTGCTGTGAGTTGGAACTGACTTGACTGCAATGGATTTTGTTTGTTTTGTTTTTCCTTTTCTTTTTGGTTGTTAGATTCATAAAGTCATTGGGGATTCATAAATTCAACTCATAATGTATTGAGCAAATACTGAAGTCACTCCAATACAGTCAAGCGAGGTTGTTAGTACAAAGACCTTTTCTGTGATGGAAGTTCTGGAAAAGTAGCAGAGAGCTCTTGAGAAGGACACAGTGTTACATGGTAAGAGGGATGACAAAACATATGTATGTTTTTATTGCTATAAGCGAAAGCATACAATCCAAATCAGTTTTGCATGCCTGCCTCTCTGCAGCTCCCTCTGCTCTCCCCCCTGACAGCACACTCCTCCGTGTCATTCTATACCTGTCGTATCCTCCGAAAAAGCTCCTGTGCTCTCACCTCCACCCTCTTCTCTCCCATCGAGAAAGAGACCGGTAGGACAGAGTCCTATAAATGCTTAGAACCATAAAGTACACACACCATACGGTCACATTGTGTCCCCAAGTCTAGTCTGCTTTTTTCCAAAAAGTTGACCTCAGTAGTGTTTTCTAGACAGGAGTAGCAGCAGGTCTAGGGGCCCTGTTCCCAGGGGATCCCCTGGGATGTGGGACCATTGACTGTGGTCTTTTAGTACAGTCCTTGAGGGATACTCTTCCTTGTCTTGTTTTGCTACAGGGACTCCACGTTGTGTGCCCCATCACAGCTGTCTTTGGTTGTAGCCAGAAACCATCTGGCTCTTCTGGTCACATGCTGATGTGGTCTTCAGTTCACATGGGTCTTTCTGTCTCCTGAGCTCTTTTTTAGTTTATGTCTTTGTTGTCCTCAGTAATCATCTTTTTAGGATGAGTTGGAACCATTTGGTGTACCTTAGATGGTAGCTTGCTGGCTTTTAAGACCCCAGGAGCCACTCACCAACACAGTGGGCAGAAGACTTTCTTAGCAGTAGGATAATTATGCCAATTGGCCTCAATGTCCTCCAAGAACATGGTCCACGGGCCCTGCCCCTGTAACTCTATCCTTGCAATATTGGGTTGAGATTAGAAGAGCTTCCAGTTCATGGCAAGGCCCAGTTAAGCTGGTTTACTTTCTAACATGTACTGTCACTGCTTTCACCCAACAAAATTTCTATCAACTATCTCACCTGTGAGCAATACTCACCCTTCCTCCTCACCGCTGTAGCCATCAAAGAATCTTTTCTTCTGTACGTAAGTCTATTTTTAAGTCCTTATAGCAGGGCTCTCATACAATATTTGACCTTTAGCCACTGACTGATTCTACTCAGTATGATGTCTTCCAATTGAAGCCAAGTTATGAGATGCTCCCTAAAATTATCATTGCTCTTCATCATCGGCTAGCATTCCATTGAGTATATGTACCGTAGTTTGTTTCTCCATTCATCTGTTTCTGGGCATCTAGGTTGATTCCATCTTTTTGCTATCATGAGCTGAGCTGCAATAAACATTTGTGTGCATGTGTCCATTCTTGTGACAGCCCTTGTTTCTGTAGGATAAATTCTGAGCAGTGGGATTACTGGATCAAGTGGTATACCTATTTCTAGCTTCTCAAGGAAGTGCCAGAATAGAGAGAAAGATAATTTTGCAAACAACAGTGACATCATCAACCAAGTAGGCAGCATCTCTCTAGACGGTTTCCTCACGTTTGTCTTCATCACTAGAAATATCACGTACATAGAGTTATACCCTGTCACGTGGAGTTGCTGTGAGTCA
This sequence comes from Heterohyrax brucei, assembly GCA_028571685.1. Classification (NCBI taxonomy): domain Eukaryota; kingdom Metazoa; phylum Chordata; class Mammalia; order Hyracoidea; family Procaviidae; genus Heterohyrax; species Heterohyrax brucei. The sequence goes on along the minus strand of CM053162.1, from coordinate 68,491,166 downwards.
AATACTACTAGACAGCACCTGGCAACAACAACTACAAGGCATTTGTTAAATACGTACAGGCTGCCCATAAAGGGACACCAGTGTGAGTTCATCAGGAACAGTGAACACCGCTGAAGAAGCCAGAGTAGAATTTGGTTGTATGCTCCAGGTATGGGTCGGACAGAGATGAATAAAAGGGAGACAAAAAGAGAGGAAGACTGTTGAAAACTGTAACTTTGTTCGTAAATGAAGTTGAACTAAAAACTTGGAAATGGATTTGACACAATACTACACAGTGAGAAGAAATGTGAATAAATTTTGTTTTATTACCCTGGACTGAATTCTAAATGGGCATGAGGTATTAGACACCTGGGCCATTGGTGTCGGATGTGATTTTTATCTCCATTATTTCACTCATAATTAGCTTGTATAATTTGTTTTGCCTTTAAAAAAAATCATTGTCCAAGTCAGAGTTGGTTCCCCTAACCTCCAGACATCCTAAGGACTAATATCCAAGGTATAGAAACACACAGCTCTTAACTGCTTTTTATTGCCTCCTTTACAAATCTATTTCACTCCACATTATCCTTGTCATTAGCGTCAATTTCTCGCCCAAATTTCTCAACAAGTCTATTCTGTTTTACAAAAGCATGTAATTCTCAGGATCAAGGAAGTGTCACTTAAATCTTCATGACATACACCTGACTTGCTTATCCATCTTTTATTTCAGCCACCTTTGGACTGTGCTTGTTTCAATTAGTATGAATTGTCACTATTGAGTCCCATTTAGTTACATCAAAATAGCATGAATGATACATAAATGCCATCTTTTATTGTGATAACATGAACAAATATTTTTGAGTCACTGAGTACAATTACCCAAGATTAAATCTCAACTTAAAATTTAAAATATGAAGAGGAAACTATCTCTTCATTTTATTTTTTCATTCGTGGCTATATAAACACTTTATTTTTTCACTTTGATTTATAAAACCTGTGCTTCAATTATTTTAGTACTACATTACATATGTAGTACTTAAATAAAATAAAATAAAAATTCATCTCCATTCTCCAGCTGTGACTTAAATGTTGTCTTTCCTGAAATCTTAGCTAATTAACTGGAAACTCATCGTCCAATAAACCTGATCTCTTAAAAATAAATCAAAAGGAAAAAGTTATATATATTTAAGCAAACAAATGTAAACTCAGAATGACTGTAAAACCAGAATAGAGATTTTGCATGGCCTTTCTTGAAACCCTGGTGGCATAGTGATTAAGTGCTATGACTGCCAACCAAATGGATGGCAGTTCAAATCTACTGGGTGCCGCTTGGAAACTCTACTGGGCAGCTCCACTCTGTTCTGTAGTGTCACTATGAGTCAGAATCGACTCAGGGGCAGTAGGTCTGTCTTTTCTTTTTCTCTTGGTTTCTGGACTCATAAAGTCATTAGGAGTGAGAATATTGAGCAAATACTGAAGTCACTCCGTATAGTCAAATCAGCTATTAGTCTAAACACATTTGCTCTGATGAAAGTTTGGGAAAAGTAGCAGAGAGTCCTTGGGAAGGAGACAATGTTACACGGTAAGAGTGAGAGCAAAACAAATTTGTAAAGAGCAGTGACACCATCAATAAAATAGGCAGCATCTCTTCATGCTGTCCTCATCCTTGCCTCCATCGCTAAAAGTACCACATCCGTAAAAGCAGATTCTGAGACTGTTTACATGAGAACTCCCTTAAATGATGACGCCGTCTCCTGGGATCTGTTGCTGTCGTATGCTTCCCAGCCTTTTATCCTTCAGCCTGGTATGTGTGAACGGCCTTTCTGATGCTCTTGTGTCCACATCGCCTTCCATATTCACTGAAGAACTAGCCTGTGAGTCTTCTCACAACTCGTGGCTGTCATGATCCTCTGTGTGGTAGTCTTGCCCTCAGTCTCCCCACTTCTATTTTGACTGTTCCCAATACTCTTGACAGAAGGTTTTTCTTGAGCCATATCTCTGAATGATATCTATACCCTTCTGTGCAAATACAAAGTAACTCTAATCCCAATGATTCTCTGAAGACGACTGAGTATCGATCGAACTCCTTAGGAGATCACACTCTGTATATTTCAATGCATCATTACCCTCTCATTTTGATGAACAAAAATCATACTTTAATGAAAAAAACACAAAAGTTTTTGGCAAAATGATGACTGATTATAGCACAGTGTGCAATGCTAGCCCGCTTTGTTAAGTTCCCTCGCTATCTCTAAACTGTCCTCAGTTTAAGTTGTCATAACCTCTTTTTGCTAAAGAGGTAATTTTTTTAGGATGTCAGTAAATCTAAATTATGATTGTAAGGATCAAATATTCATACATATTTTAAATCAAGCTTATTTATAATATTAAAAGCTTCTAGCTATTTATTTCTGTGGTTTTCCTAAATGTTCAAACGATGAAAAAGTTGTAAAAGAGTATATGTATAATTGTAACCCTCTTTGAATTCCAGGGACATTTTGTTTGTTTTGCATTTTGCAGTGCTACATTGTGCAATGAAAAAAGGCTCATCAATGAAAGCATTTAAAATAACTATCATCTAATATGGTAAATGCAATTCATGCTCAAATACTGATTAACAAAAAAAGAAATATTAGCATACCAAATCTTGTTTTATAGCCTTTGATACATACAAAATGTATATATCTGCCCTAACTTTCTAAGAATAGGTTTGTACTATAGTTAGGAATTTTCAAACTTTTCCCTTTTAACATTATGAAAGATTTTTAAAAATTAAAGTTATTATGCAAAATAATAACTTATTTCCTACAACAGTAGGGAAGTCACTTACTATCGTTTTGATTCAATTTTTGAATCTTTAAGTTAGAGATGAGAATAGTATCTTCCTCTTGGACCTCTTGAGAAGATCGACAGCAAAGTACCCAGAACATACAGGATACATGATTTAACGTGAGATCGCTAGGTGACAGAGATGCTTCTCACTCCACCGTTAACCTGCAGATTGACTGCTAGCCTGAAGGCCAGCTGCTCCGACCTGCCCAGGAGCTGCGTGTAAGAGAGGCTCGGAGCACGCCTCCTGTAAAGACTGCAGCTGAGCAAACCCTGTGGGACAGTTCTGTGCTGTAAGGCGTGAAGAGCCGCCAGTCAGATCTAACGTGGACGCAGATAATAGCATTGTGACTATTATTACGCAAAATGAAATCTTTATCTGTAAAAGTATATGATATGTTCATGTTTTCATTATTATTAAGTTGAAAATGATCTATGTGTAATACTAACATGTTGGTTCAATTCTAAAACACTGTTAAAATATACTTTCAAATAGAAACTTTGATTGCTGTTGTAGAAGACTAATTTGTAAAGATTCACAGGTAGAACACACTGTTATTTAGAAAAAGTAGGAGCAGCTATGTACACCTGTTTAATAACATACATATGATTAATATAAAGAAATAAAGCTTTTGGGGGGGGCCCAGTATTTTCTAATTTTGTATAGAAATACAGATTTTTGTGTTGAAAATTTTACTAAATTATGAAGTAAAATATAGTTTAAATTTATTAGCAGTAATTATCACTGAAAGAACTAATCTCTGAGTATCAAAGATTATTACAAGTTATAGTTGTGTCTGCTTTTACTGCCTTTTCTTTAATTTAGGCAAGTTACAGCTAAATATTGATTTCTCATTTTTAAGTGGGAAATGACAATGTCTGCCAACTAAGTCGCTGTGAGGTTCAAAGAAGGTAATGTATAGAAAGGGCTTTTCAGAACAAGTCACAGGAAGTGACCTGTTAATGATATTGATTAAATTGTGTCTCCTTAAAATGTGCATTGTTAGTTTTAATCCCTATACTTATGGTTATAATTCTATTTAGGAATGCGTTTTCTTTTTCATGTTAACGAGACCAAAAACACACCACCACTGAGTCACTGCTGACTCACAGCAACCCTACAGGACAGAATAGAATGGCCCTATAGCATTTTCAAGGAGCACCTGGCACATTCAAACTGCCAACCTTTTGGCTCGCAGCAATAGCACTTATGAGACAGTACAGGTATATTTGATCTCCTTTAAAACATAAATCAAACAGATTAGGTACAGAGAAGCAAGCAGAGGTGGGGGAAGACAGATGCCATACCACACGATGAGCTATAGACAGAAAATGAGAAGAGACAAAGGCCTTCCTCCAGGGCCACCAGAGAGTCAAGGTACCCTCTAGAGCTGGCACCCTGGGTTTGGACTTCTAGCCTCCTAAAGTGTGTAAAAGTACATTTCTGTTTATTAAAGCCACACATTTATGATTCTTCATCTATAGTAGCACTAGAAGACTAAGAGAGTAAACATCAGAAATATTTTTAAAAAAATAATCCTTGAGCTTAAAAGTGAAACTACAAAAATCATGCATCAATTAAATTTCAAATGATGCTTTTTGAATGCAGGTTGAAACAATGAAATATTATTGTCTTACAATTATAGTGGCATACATGTTTTAAATGTCACTGCGGAGTTGGCAAGAGTTGCTAAGCAGTAAAGCAAATACTCACACACCAGGGTTAGAAGCATACATATGTTCTTGTCTTCCTTCAGGGGAGTGAGGTAATACTACACACATTCTGGCTATACCTAATTAGTAATTCTACATTTAGTGATAAGAAATAGTTCAGCTGGGTAAATAATAAACAGCACTGATATTCATATCAGTTTTACTTTCAAAAAGGAAAAGTTGAAACTGATGTAAGAAACAAAAACACAGCAGATAACTTACACAAACCTTTGTACTGTACAAGCAAGTATACTATATAAATATTCAGAAACACATTTCAAAATATTTGATAGCTTGAGGTAAATTTCATGAAACAGTGTGACTTGATAAAAAAAGGCAAAACAAGTATATGGTAATCCACGAATTCTATCAGATGAGAATCAGTTAGCACTCTAAAAAAACTATGCTGTGATTATCATCTGTGTAGTCCTCTGCCTCTCATAACTGATCCCAAGGAAAATGAAATGATCTCTTACTCAATAAGTATCTTCTAGTTAAGAAGCAAGATTTTCTGTCATTATTATTTCTAATACAATTTAAAATAAATATTTTGTATTATTTGATGTCTTCTATTAAAACACTCCTGATGGATTCCTTCAGCTTTTCTGACTTTATTGTTACGAAATTTCATTAACTCTTTTATATAGACCTAATATGTCATTTCCCAAATCCTATAAAACTTCTCCCTATGTTTCTAGACTATCCCACACCATAAAGAGCCCTCTTTTCTCCCTGTATTGTCTTTGTTGACATGTCTGCTAATATTCCCACAATCATTGCTCACTACTGTGAAGTCATGCCAGTTCATGGTGACCCATGAGCAAGGGAAGGAAACAAACCCAGTCCAGCTCCCTCATTAGCTGTGGGTCATGTTCTCATGGTCCATGGCATTTCACTGTCTGATTTCTGGAAACAGATTGCTAGATCTTTCTTCCTAGTCCACAGGCACTGCTGAGACCTCCTCAAAACCTTACAGCAGTGTGCAAGCCGCCGTGGATGAAGAGGTGGAGGCTTCCCAGTAGCTGCTTTGGCTGGGAACCAAACTAGGGTCTCCAGCATGGAAGGCAGGAATGCTACCATTGAACCACCACGGCTCCAATTAGACGAAGCTCTGCAGATCATTCTCGTAAGATAAGGAAACTATCAGACAACACAAACAGCCAGTACGTGGCTGCAGTGGGGCCAGTGGGAGGTAGGGAAGCAAGCTGCTCTGAGCCTTTCCAGAAATGAATTCCAGTTATTGGTTTTATTTCTGTTCCTCACAACAAAAAACTTAAAACCACTGAGTGCACATTGCCTATGGGGCTGGGGGAGCCTTATACCTAAAGCCATCAAAATAAAATAGCCTTAAGTTTGGTGACCGTGTTAATAAACTTATAAAGGATTTTATTTCCTCTGTACCTATAATAGCTATTTTATTATTTCCCTGTTTTATTCACATTTTTTAAAAATGTCTTAATACATACATGTCCAAATTTTATTTAAACATGTTTATATGGGAAATCAATCAGCATAAATGGTGTATTTTTAACTTGTTGTCTCTGACACACCTGAGAAATGCAGACAGCTCAAACTAGATATTTCTTGTTTTAAAAGAGCACCCTCAGAAAGCAAACTCAGGCCAAAAACTTTCACAGAAATGCTGCAGATCACATTACCCTTTGGCTGAAAATTAAAATGACACCTGGAAAATATAACTACCGTTTTCAAGAAACAGAGCCCTAATCTAATCATGTGCTTTCTTAATATCATTGTGACTTGACATAGGATAGGTGATCAATTCATCTGAGCGGCAAGTAGGCTCTGTTCTTTGCAAACTTTGGTTATTATTATAATTTCTAAATGAACGATTCCTTAAAGGATGCTAACAGTCTCCTCTGTTCATCAGTGAATTCTCATTTGAAGCTAGACTAATAAAAAGATTCATGAGCACTAACACTGGAAGGCTAAGGTAAATCTGACTGATTTCTGTAAAATTCTGAGTGTTACGGGTTATTTCAATATCTGTCTGCTCTTTTTAAAAATCTTTTTATTATGAAAGAGTTTAAGAGTTACAGAAACATTGCAAAACAATTGCAGCATTTCCATACACATTCACCTAGCTTCTCCAAATGGTAACAGCTTATAAAATCATGTTGTTGTTTTGTTGTGTGCCACTGATGCCAACTCCTAACAACCCTATAGAACAGAGCAGAACTACCCCATAGGGGTTCATAGGGCGTAGCCTTTATGAGAGCAGATTACCAGGTCTTTTCTCCCGCTGAGCTGCTGGTGGATTCAAACCACTAACTTTGTGATTGGTGGCCAAACTTAATCATTGTACCACTGGGACTTCTTTATGCAGCCATAGAATAATGATAAAACCAAACAAAATCAACAAATAGTTATCATTCAGTCAATTCTAACTCATACTGACCCCATGTGCAGACCCTGTGTGCAGGGGCCTGGAAACCAATATTGCTGCAACATTATTGACTGTTTGACAAACACTATTTGAATTCCACCAGCTTCCCGTGAATGTTCTTTTTCAGCTGTAGGACCCCATCCGGCATCCCCCACTGTATTTAACTGTCTAATGTTCTTAGGATTCTGACATCTCTTCCGATTTTCTGCTCTTGTCATGACATGGACCCTTTGAATGAGTACTGGTGAGTTATGTTGCAGAAATCCCTCAATTTAGGTTGGTCTGATACCTTTTCGTGACCAGACTGAAGCTACAGATTTAGGGCAGAAACACCACAGAAGTGGCATTGAGGCTTTCCCAGTGCCTCTCGTTGGGGGATCACCCTACCCCAAACCAAACCCAGTGCCACTGAGTTAAGGCCAACTCATAGTGACCCTGTAGACAGAGGAGAACTCCCCTGTAGAGTTTCCAAGGAGCAACTGGTGGATTTGAACTGCTGACACTTTGACGAGCAGATGCTACACTTAACCCACTACACTACCAGAGTTTCCTGTCATGAGGTACAAGATATTATTTTTATCCCCTTGCTCCTTAGAACACAGTCTCTCCCTCGGACTATCCCACAAGCAACTGGTAGTGATCGATGATCCCAAGACATTACTCAGACTGAATTAATTCCTGTTTCTGCTTAGGCTACCTAATGAAGTTATTATGAAGAGAAAGTAGCTGTTTTCTGGTGATCGATGCCTCGTGTTTCCGACGCCAACTCACAACTAACATTTTTCCATTCAGCTAAAAGTGGAGCTGATATACCCTACAAATAAACCACAACAACAAAATAAATAAATAAAATAAAAGCCAAGCCAAGTGCCGTCTATAAAAGTAACCCAAATTGTGCATCTCTAGGAGAGAAATCTCTGCATTGGTGTTTGTGCTTTTGGGGAAGGGAAAAAAAGCTGGAACTCACACCAATGATTCTACCGGGACCGGGCAGTGGTGGTGCAGTGGTTCGGTGCTGCAGATAATAATCAAAAGATGGGAAGTTTGAATCTATTAGGGGCTCCTTGGAAGCTCTACGGAGCAGTTCTACTCTGTCTACAGGGTCTCTATGGGTCAGCAATGACTCAATGGCAGTGTGTTGGTCAGATCCACTTCTTCAACCCGAAATGGGTCCTACTGGAGGGGTTAGGGAGATAATTCAGACACCATGGGGAAATCTTGAACAGTTTTCAAACTAGTCCTTATAATACCTCTTCCTACAGCTTACAGAAATAAATTCTATAGAGATTTGGAAATTTAAGAGCCAATACACCCGATTTTACAGTGTGCAGGCTTTGAATGTTCCTGCACAACTGTAGGAATTAGCTGCACAACCGTAGCTCCTTCAGCCCAATTCACTTCAAACACAATAGCCTTTTGGGGATGAAGGACAATGTTTTCAGTTTGGTACCTATGTTTTCAAATCACCACAATATATACATGTTGGTGACTGTGAATATCAAGATTTGTTGTCTATGGATGGTATGTTATTCATCCCCAAAGGCAAACATTCAAGTACTCTGTTAAATCTATTTGAAAACCTAGACATATGAACGTTGTTGGTTTTTATGAAAGCCGTAAGATAGCATCATCTCTGATATTGCCCACTTAGGAGACAGGTTTCTCTTCCACTAACTTTCAATGAATAGGAAGAGGGAAAGGAACCAGCATCACTACCCACCTGCTGGCTATCATCGGGGAAATGGCCCTAGAAGCCTCAAGTTCCCCTTTCACCCTCTGTCTTGCTGCATCTGTTATGTTCTGCCTTTTCCAAGAAATAGGTGCCCTGGGGCCTCTACTCTTTCTTTTCCTTAGTTTCATTAGATCTGCCAAGGTCCTTCACAGACAAGTCAAAAGGAGAGAGAAAGCTGTGATTGCCTGCAGGTTTAATGACCTTTTAACAAGGGATCAAAGGGTCAAACCCATAAGAATGAAAGTGGTTGTGGGTTTCCAGGTTTCAGCTGGTCAGGTGACTTATAGGGTTGTCTGATCAACACCCTTAACTTCCCACAGTGTAGTTCTCACCTAGGTAAAGACTGTGAAGGACAAGGAGACTTTTCGTACCCTCGTGAGGACCTCAAATATGAGCTACAAGTTCTTCTGGGCTGACAAACTCATGTTAGTTTCCCGTCTAACTCCTTAAAAATGGAAATTCCTATTATTAACATGATGCCTACTACTTATTTACACACTTATTTTAGAGCAGTTGCTATCTAAAAATTATTTGAAGTGGTTGGCCAGAAGAACATAATACAATTAAGTAAGGATAACCAAAACCTGTTGCCATCAATTTGATTCTGACTCAGAGTGACTCTACAAAACAAAACCCACTGCTGTTGAGTCATTTCCAACTCAGAGTGACCCTATAGGACAGAGTAAAATGGCCCCATAGTTTCCAAGAAGATCCTGGTGGATTCACTCTGCCAGACTTTTAGTTAGCAGTAACAGCACTTAACCACTACACCACCAGGGTAAGCCAGCCAGCCAGCCAAGAGATAAAATAAAATGTGCCAAGAGCAAGGGTGACTTTCAAAATGTTGTGATTAGGAGTCCAGAATCCATCATCCATGGTCATTTTCCCTACAGGATTAATAGATTTTTTTTAATGTAATATGTAGGATTATTATTCACACAGGAAAACATGTTACCAAGCCAACAAGAGTTAAAGCAACATATCGAAATTCACCTATAATGAATATTATGCAGGCAATGAAATTATTCCAACTGTAGAAACACAGGCCAGCCTTGGTAACATAGTGGTTATAAGCTGGGCCTCCTCGTCAAAAAGTCAGCAGTTTAAATCCATCAGCTGCTCCTTGGAAACCTTATCAGGCTGTTCTACTCTGTCTTACAGGGTCCCTGTGAATACTCTAGAGGGCAGTTTTACTCTGGCCTCTAGGGTCGCCATGAGTCAGATCCGACTCATTGACACTTGGAGGCTTGGATGAACCAGAGTAGACATGACACCAATGGGTGTATAAACTTAGAGCATATAAGTAAATTCTTGGGATATTTTACTTCTGTTGACTTTAATTTTCTTGATACTTCAGCTCTCTCATTATTTTGTGGATACGTGGTGGGTGTATCAGAAAAGCTCTCCTGAGTCTTGTAAGTACACATGATAACAATAATAATAATAAAAATAGGGACATTGTTTCACGTTTTAACAAAACGTTATCTTTTTTTCTCACTTCTGGCTAGTTATATCTAAAAAAATGCTATAGAACAGACATTCTAGTAACCTCCTAACTTTATTACTAAAAGCACCATCTGCTGGTTACAGAAGCAGATGCATTCCAGTCTGTCTTCCAACTCTTTGATAAAAGGTACAACCCTCTTCTCTTAGCATGCCTGCACAGGTTTGTCTCTGCATACTGATGTTACAAGCCCAGAGAAGCAGGAGGTGGATTTTATTGGTAAAATGTTTTAGTCTGTGTGTGTGCATGTGCAGTGGAAGTCAATTCTTCAGTTTGCCTTTTATTAGAAACCTCAGGTATATAAATGAGAGTATTTTCTGATCCCAATCAGGCTCCCATAACCAGAAGGCAATTGCTAGCACAGTAAGCACGGACTTCCTCTACAGGGGGCATAAAGATAACAGCTAAGCTAAAGTGTTTTAACTAGGCCTGATTGTCATTGGATTCCAGCAGACAGTAGGTTCTAAGTAGGTGTACATGAACAAAGAAGGGAAAAAAGAAAGCTATGACTTGATGTGAGTTAAGACAAAACTGGGGGATAAACACCCTCATATTTCATATTCATTCAATAGATATTTTTAACTATGCCAAAATTTGATGTGTGAATTCAATGTTAGCAATGAGAAGAATGATGTCTTTTTTATTTTTTAAGGGAGGATTGTTGTGCAAAGGATAAATTTAGCCTTTTTTTTTTTCCAGATTTTAAAAACGTGGCAAAGCATTAATTCTGGGAGTCTTGAGAGTCTTGAAAGAATTTTAGTATATGACCTAACAAATTATAAATACAGACAAAAATAATCCTATCTTGCTGTATAGCTTTGCTATAAATTCAATCAAACTCATTTGTTACACTCTCTTGAGGATATTGAAGTAGATTATTTTAAGCTGAAATCTAAAATATATAAAATTCTGAGCTCTTGGAGGGTTAAAGTTCCTATTTTAATTAATTGATTTTTCCTTTCTTAGATTGAGAAATTGATTTTTCAGGAGTAATTGAGGTAACATCAAGTCATCCAGAGTTAATATTTGGATTCAGTCCCTGTGTTTCCAAAACGGTGGCTTTGTAAGTATATTAAGAAGCATTTCAACTATAAGAGTACCTTTATCTGAAGGGTCAAGAAACGCAAATTCCCTTTATATGAGTTACCTCCTTAGAAACCCACCTTGATGAGACTTTGCTATTTCATGAAGAAACTTCAGGACCTAAATATATCATATTAAGTAAAATAAATTGGCATTAAGAGCATTTACCCTGCCTCTGGATACTTTAATCACGTTGAGAATAAGTTCTCAGTGATTCAAGAAGTGATTCTAGATCACAGCACAACTAAAAATGTCTCTTGTTTCACTAAATGCTGGGACAAATTGACAACTCCTTCAACAGCTGTTTTCCCAAGTGTTGGAATGATCTTGGAACCAATGGGGAGAAAAAGCCTCCCTAAAAATTCTAAGGTAATGTTGACAATGTTTGGTGTCAGGGGAAAACTTCATCCGCCGTGAACACTGACCCAGTTCTAGGGTAAACCTAACTGTCACCGATCTCAAAGCTACTACAAGATAATCATCTAACAAATATAAGACATCTTTAAAAACATGGAGTAACTAGAGTCCACAGTTTTACTGAGTTTGATATATATATGCTAGAGAAGGTCAAAGGCTGACAGTCAGGACTGCATACTCTGTCTCCTTCTCTCCTTCCAATGTTTTGTTGCATCTAACCAGCTGTGCAAAACAGCAATGCCGTCACTCAATGTCTGTTATAAAGATACATATACTAATAACAAAAGCACGATAATAGTAGTACATTTTATTGAAGATATCTTTGTGGTTCATCCAACATCCATTGTCTCTTGATAGCATTCATCAGTGCCCTGGAGGCACCACCCTTTCTCCAGAAGGAGTGGATGTTACTGACTTCTGTGAAGAACCCTGATTGTCCATGCCTCTGTTCCTCTTGTCTTGATAAGCACTAACCCACACCTTCGCGGTATTCTCAAGACAGCCTCCCGTCCACTGTTACTGATTCATGGTCAAAGTCATACCAAGCAAAGGAAATTCTAGAACTTCCTTATCCCCAATTTGTTCAGTGGTTGGAAGAAAAATAGCCTTCCCCTGAACGAGAAAGAAAGAGTACATGCTCACTGTTGGTAACTTACCCAAGCCTTCGTGTGTTCGGTTGCATCATACGCACACAAAAGCTGGATACTATGGAATGAGTTGTTTCCTCGCCCCTGCCCCAGTGTGTCAAGTTCACTAGGGCAAGATGCCTGGTATTTTGTGACTGTCTACTGTTTTGTCACCAGAGGTGATTTTCCTATGTGTTGTGAATTCTGCTTCTATGAGATTAATGAGCCAGGATTGAATCTACGGTATTGGGTTGTATTTTGAGCGAATCTCTTTTGAGATATAAATGAGAGAACTTAGCAAGAGACAGAGGGACCTCCTAAATTCAAAGAAATAGTGCGAGGAGCAAAGTATGCTCTTTAGATCCAAGTTCCCACCACCCAAACCAAACCAAACTAAACCTAACCCAGTGCCATTGAGTTGATTCCAACTCATAGCAACCCTACAGGACAGAGTAGAACTGACCCACAGAGTTTCCTGGGAGTGCCTTGTGGATTTGAACTGCTGACCATTTGGTTAGCAGAGATAGCACTTAACCCATTATGCTACCAGGGTTTCCACTTCTAGACCAAGAAAAGTTAATGACAACGGCCTTCCTCCAGAGCCAGCAGAGAGAGAAAGCCTTCCCCTGGGGCTGGTGCAGTCAGTTCAGAGTTCTAGCTTACTAGGCCGTAAGAGAACAGATTTCTGCTTGTTAAAGCCATCCACTGGTGGTATTTCTGTTACAGCAGTACTCGATAACTAAAACAGCAACCATCCTGAGATTATGATGGGAGTTAGCCTTGAAATAAAGCTTTTGCTGTGGAGAAAGAGAGAGTTGAGAGAGAGGGGAAAAAAAACAGTGTCCCTAGAAGACATTGCTGAGTGTCTAAGCCCTGACTAGGACCCATTCTACCTTAAGACTTTCCAAGTGCATGATCCAGTCTTCCCTCTTCATTGCTTATTACAACTTAATTTAGATGTTTGATGGCAAAGACAGTAGTTATTACTGTTTTAGTACTACTTACTGCAAGGTATTGTATTAAATACTGGCCTGGATGAGGAATTGGGTTTTGAGGGATTAAGCAACTTGATCATGATCACACATCTAATAAATATCAGAGCTTTTAATTCAAACAGCATTTTTCTGACTATAAAGTCAACATTCTCAAATGTGCCTACTCCTTACCTGATCCTTATTTTGTTATTCAATATTTCACATTTATGTCAACGGTAAAATGTCTGCTATCCAATTATTTCACACATCAAAAATATATATCGAGCACTAACAAATGATGAGGTGTGAGGCAAAAATAACACGACCTACAATGGTTAATATTACCTGTCAACTTGGCTGGGCCGTGATTCTCAATAATTTGGTAGTTACATATTGATATAATTTGGCAATTATGTGATGGTATGATTCACCTGTTATTTAATGATACAACTTGTCAGTCAGGTAATGCCATAATTTGGCAGTTAAATGATGTAGTCATCTTCAGATTTGTGATCTGATGTGATCATTCTCCATTTTTACGCAATGTAAATTTCTGCATAATGAACTCGTCATTAGAACCTAACCATATCAATTAGTGTGGAGTAGATATACTGTCTCTTTCTTAGGTATGCTGGATCTAAGAATGGCTATCAGGAGCAAACATCCCATACTTAATTATCGGTTTTGCCATTATTAGTTGTGTGTCCTTGGACAAGTCACCTAACCACATTAGGTCACAACTTCTTAAACCATAAAATGGGGAAAATAATATTTTCTAACTTACATACTTTTTAAAGGAGTCAATACAAAAGTTTTTATAATAGTCCCTACATTGTACTAGCTTCTCAATAAACATCAGGTCTTATAATCACTTCTAGGTTGCATTTTTTTTTAGTTATCATGGAAAATCTTGCAGATAGAGTTAGCTGACACAGAACACAGATTCTTTGGCCTGTCACTGCTGTTTGCAAACAGACTTAACTAAATCTCTGCCGGGATCGTGAGGCTTTCAGAGAGCTCAGGTACAAATGGCAAAAATGGTTCTGCTTTGCTCTCCTTATGCCACATGCGTTTGACTTGATTGATTTCTTCCCAAACAAATATTTATTGAGCGCTTAGCTTGTGTGATGGCATTTTCAGTGGAGTGAGGGAATGGATCAGCAAACAAAGCAGATGAGGTTCCACCTGTAGGATGCTTACCCACCTTATGGGAAGTGGAAAGAAATGTATATACTCAGGCAGGTAAATGCACAAAGAACAATAAGAAAGAAAATTCTGGTAGAAACACTGTATAAGTAAAATGTAATCTGCTATAAAAGCAAAAAAACAGTTTGTCCCCTAATCTAGGTAGCTAGGGAAAGGTCCTCTGAAGACAAGATTTTTGTCTAGATTCAGCTTCCTCTGAGGAAGAGCCTTTAGGGGGTGGAACAGCCTGCACAGCAGCCCTGACTGAGGAAGCAGCTTCATGATTCCATGGGACTCTAACACGGTTCCTAGAGTGGATCAGGCAGAGAAATGCCTGGAGCAGGGAACACAAACCAGCTGTTACTTCATTGTGCAGGGTTTTTATAGATTGTGGGATCTACCCCAAGGCCTTAAGTGAAGCTGCAATCTGTTATCATTTTGTTTTTTCAAAGACATCACTGACTGTGGAGCGTCGATTGGTGAGGTATAAAAGTGGATTTAGAGAGAATAATGAAAAGAATATGTTAATTGTCATGAAAAGCAAAAGACACAAAAAACCTGCCTTTAATAGGTGATAGTATGGTGATAGGGAAAAGTAGCTGCATTGATAATTATTCTAGAATTTGGTTAATTAGACTTGATAATGAACTAGATACAATTGGTACAGTGGGTACATTGATGTCTTCCCCATATCACCCTGGGTGGACCAGGCTCATAGAATATCTCCTCTCCTGCCATATACCCTCCAGTAAGGGCAGGTGTTTCCTGGAGGTTACATACCACAGTTCATTCCTTCTACTCTTTCCCCAAGCCGAGGACTGGCAGTCTCTGAAGGACTGCCCACCCCCAACGTAGAAAGTCTGTGTGCCTGAATCCTTGTCTCAAATTCTGCTTCTTGAGAACGTGAACAGTTGCTGAGGATCATGAAACTTCCAGGGTGATTCCTGGGCTTCTGCTTAGACCAGTTTTACTTCCTTTGGAGGTGGTGCTGGGTGTAGAGCTAGTTTGTTAAATGTGAGATCCACATGAATCATGCAAAGAGTGATGTCAGCTGGGCACCTAGCTCTTATATGGTTTTGCATTTTACAAAAGAATGGAAATAAATTTAGGTTATGTAGGTGTCACAAAAAATGAGAGAGAATAGCACAAGAAAGAGTCGTGGTTCTCTCAAAGAGTTAAAATAAATCACCAGTGAGACATTTGCTGCCAAAGTTCTTCCTACCTACCTCTTCTTCTAGTCTGTCCACACTGAAGGCTAAAGATTTGCCTTTTTGGTTTGCTTTGATGAGAAGGTACTTTCTGAAATGACACCAACTACTCTGGAAACTTTCAGTTCTTTGGACTGTGTGCTGGTAAAAAAAAATGGTGTAGAAATATTTTCTTGGGCAGCGTGTTGGCTTGATCTGGGGTTGACTCTGGTAGTAGACACGTTGCTATGAGTCACGCTGAACTAACTCCTAGCTTACCCTTTGTAGATCCTTTGTAGATCATTCTGTTCCACCTCCACTTGGATGAGGTCTGTAGAACCTAACTTTATGCCCACTCTCAGGATGGGAAGATAATACACTGTGGCCTGCTGGACTCATGTTCCTTTCTCTATGGTCATTTTGCCACAAAAATGTGGTTCTTATTTCAAGCACATTTGAAATTATCATTTGACAAAAACATTTTTGGCCAATTCTGATTCTGAGCTTTTATGTCTCTCTCAAGACTCTTCTATTTCTGAATCGAAAATGTTTCCTGAAAATGGTCCTGACCTGTCTCTATTATGGGATGGATTTAGGTAAAAGGAAATTTTTTCTCTTCTTTTAAATTTGTGGTTCTCTCTTCGAACATGGGTACAGCTATGGAGCAGTGGAATGGCTGTCTTCCCAAATTAAATGTGGAGGTCATTGCTTTACCCAGTTGCAATAAATCAATCAAGCTGATTATATATGTATATTATATTACATACATCATGGAGCCCTGGTGGCACTGTGGTTAAGAATTCAGCTGCTAACACAAAGGTCAGCAGCTCAAATCCACCAGATGCTCCTGGGAAACCCAATGTAGGAGCCTACCCTCTCCTGTCAAGTAGCCAGTGAGCTGGAATCTACTTGGTGGCAACAGGTTTGAATATGTCACAGTACCAAACAAGAACACTGCATAGTGGTTAAGTGCTATGTCTGCTAACCATGAAGTCAACAGTTCAAATCTACCAAGTGTTCCTTGGAAAGTCTATGGAGCAGTTATACCATGTCTTGTAGGGTCCCTATGAGTCAGAATCTGCTAGATGGCTGTGGGTTAATCACACTGCATAAAATATAAAAATACCTGAAAAAGACAATAAAAGAATGGAGTAGCCCAAGAATGTGATAGAAACTATATTTCTATGATTTCATATGAAATTATATTTCATATGATTTCAAGACTCTCAGCTCCTATTGTGCCAAAGTCACATGGTATGTAGGTGAGGAAATCTCTTTTTTTCTAGTGCAACTCATGATAGTGATACATGAAGACCTATTTGGCCTTGTATAACAGATTAAGGAAAATATTTCCTTAGTCATGGTGCATTTTTTATCTGAAGAGGCAAGTTATCTGCAAGTAACATTAAAAAAGAAGAACATACATTAAAATGTGGGTGGGTAAGGATAAAGGAGGAGTTGGAGACCCTTACTCTTCCAGGTAATGGCAGCTTAATGGGCTGATGTCACCAGCCCTTCTGATGCTCTTTTTCCTTGTTTAATTAGGGACAAACCTACCTTCTCCTCTGCCAAGTGCCGTCGAGTCGGATCCGACTCATGGCAACCGTAGTGGTTTTTTTTTTTTTTTAGGAAACAGTTATCCTTCTCAAAATTGATCACAGTGGCTGGTACATAGAATGAAAAATATAAGAAGAAACACAACGGGAAATTAGTCAAGAAGGGAGAGGAACAGGATGAAGAAAAGTAAGCAAAGCCAGGATGGAGAGAGTGAAGGGAAGAAGGGAGAAAAGAAGAAACAAGTTTTAAAAGGTGAGGGGCTGTGGTCAGGGGAAGTAAAGAGGGAAAGAAAGGAGGAAAGGAGAGGATAGGGGGAAATAGAATAATAAAAGAAGGCCAGCTGCTTGGGACATTTGCGTTTCATGGATTGATAACAGGAATCTGCCTTTTATCACAACACGTGGGTGGAGACATCGTGGTATTGCAGTTCTTATAAAACCCTAGACGACCTCTTGTTTGGAGGTAATAGAAATTATCATTTCTGCCAGTAGGTTTTGTCCATTAACTCCTTGGCCTGTTTGATGTAACCTAAGATTAAGGGACATTTAAAGTCCAAGTGCACTCAGAGGTGTGGGTGACGGTTGTTGCTATAAGATCGAACTGAGGAATAGCTCTTTGCAAACTCCTAGTCGCATCGCGCCCCTGCGGCTGGCCGTCGGAGCAGCCCGGCCAGCTGCAGATGCGACTGCTACCAGGTTTACCCGCTGTCCCACAGAGAAGCCAGACACTTGCTGCTTGGGTTGACTCTTTGACCACCAAGTAGTTCAAAAAGGACATTTGCAAAAATGGAGGGACAGGTGCCAAGTTTCTTGCCGTCCCTGCTTCCTCCCTGCTTTCTCTTCTCTCTTGTCACCAGTCTCTTTCTTTCGTTCTCTGACCACTGCCACTTCTTTAGAACACGTAAGGGCACAGTCTGAAGACGTGAGGATTGGGGCTTCACAATGACTCAGCCTCTGACTTCCCCAATATGTTACACATTCAGGAGCAAACCGTGTGGCCCTCGGCGAGAGTGCCGCGCGCGGTGACAGACGGCTTACAAGTGCTGTCACGGGGAGAAGCTACACGGGACTCTTCATGCAATTCGGCTGTGATTTATTTGTGGTGGGAGGTTTGGGACTGCTCTATAGGCACATAAATTGTAACCAGCTGACAAATGGCTTCTACATTTCAAACCTGATATCTCAAAAGGTGCTGTCTGTACTCTAGGTATAGAATTTTTGCAGCAGAAATCACTTGAGAAAGAAGCGTCGTAGAGAGAGACTCAGTGGACCTCAAACTATTGGGGAAACCTGGCCAGGTCCCTTAATTGATTCTGAACTGAATTTTCTTACCTGGAACCTTTGGGGAACAGCATTCCAGGATTGTGTGTACCCCTAATGACACGACCACGGAATGTCGTCAACAGGTACCACCTGCTAGGTTTAGAGTACCAAAGGCGGCATATCCTACAGACAAACAGCCACCACTCATCACGGGAATAACTCTCCACAGCTCAGCCCAAGTAACCAGAAAATTATTCATTTAAAACCAGACCTTGTCCCTTTATAGGGTACAGATCAAGGTCTGGTTTTAAATGAGTAATTTTCTGGTTACTTGGGCTGAGCTGTGGAGAGTTATACCTGACAGCAACAGGCTTGGTTTTGGGTTTTTAACGTTCTAACCAAATTGGTTTTTTATTCTGGAGATATTCGGTGAGCAGCTAACGTCGTTGCTGTGGTCAGGTGCCATGGAAGAAATTCTGACTTTGATAGTATAAACCTAAACCCACTGCGGTTAAGTTGATTGTGACTCAAGGCGACCTTACAGAACAGAGTAGAACTAACTGCCCCATAGAGTTTCCAAGGAGCACCTGATGGACTCGAACTGCCAACCTTTTGGTTAGCTGTCCGAGCACTTAAACACTACACCACCAGGGTTTCTTTATGGTATAGGAAAATAAAAATGATTAAAATATCAAAATACTAAGGTATGTTATCCACTGTAAAGATAAAGCAATGGTAACTCAATTCCTAACTCCTTTATATATTTTTATTTGTTGAGAGATTTTGTTTAGAAGTGACAATAATCTACTTTTTAACAAATGACACATAATTTGAAAGACAAAAAGTAGAACTGATGGAAAATGCACAGTAAATGTAAATTATGACCTATTTCAGGTCTCAACATTTTTCTTTTCTTTTATTTTTCTTAGTATCTTTCCTTCTATGGTTCTGTTTCCAATCCTCTGTTTGCTCCGTGCTGAGACTGCTCTCTCTTTCTTGAGATATGTGTTCTCTTCATGCTATAGGCTCAGCAATCTGAGAGAAAGAATGATCTTCCAATATTTATAGGTTAATCTCAGTGAGGGATCATTGGCCCTGTTTGGTTTACATACATACCCTTCATTTAGCCAAGAGTGATTAGCAGGGCAATGAGACGTGCTATTGCTCATACTCTAAGTTTGGAGAAACTCACTGTTGAAACGTAGAGAGGAAATGATTAAAATACAGGTACACAATACGTTATAGGTGACCTAGTCAAATCTCCTTGTAAATGTGCTAAAGAGCTATCTCCAGACCAGTGTCCTATGGTAGTAGCTAGCAAGAAAAGCCTGCCCTAGTACGTGGTCTACAATTGCTTATGGTAAACAATCCTAGTATAGGTGAATTTATAGATGTGGCTACCTAGAAAATGTCTCATAGAATAGGAAACTAAATGAAAAGTGAAGTCTGATTGTAAAGTTCATTCTTCTTACACGGTTGTTCAGAGTTTGGGTGGCACGATGGCTAGGTGCTTTGCTGCTAATCCAAACACTGGCCATCTGAAGCCTCCAGGCTGCTCCTTGGAAAGTCTATGGGACAACTCTGCTCAGTCCTGCGGGACTGCTATGAGCTGCAATCAACTCAAGGTCAACAGATTTTTTTTTTTTTTTTAATGTGATTGCTTGCCATGATTCAGAACTTCCTAAAATGAATCAGGTTCTGAAGTAGCTTTTGATATGATAAACAAGAACCCATAAATTGTACTTCAAGTCTCAAACCTCTTTCTGCTTTGCTTGGACCTCACATTTACTGGTATTGTCAGAAATGTTAGAGTTCTAATTTTGTGAGTGTAATTTGACCATCCAGCTGAGGTTACCAGTTCAGCCTGCTTGTAAAGCTGATTGTGACTCATTGCAATGCCCTGTGTGTCAGAGCAGGACTTTGCTCTCAGAGGTTTTAATGCCTAATTTTCTGGAAGTAGATCTCTAGACTTCTCTTCTGAGGTGCTTCTTGGTGAACTTGAACCTGTGACCCTTCTGTTAGCATCCAGGGCATTAGCCTTGTGCACCTCCCAGGGGCTAGTAGAGTGTATAGTGCTGATATAAGAATGACTCATTGTTGGGAGGATGAGACATGTATGGAGCAGAGAGGAATAGTGTGCAGTCACCGGACAGGAAGAGCAGTGGAAGCTGCATATAGGGGGGCATGTAAATTTTCATGTGAATGTACATTTTCACTCAGTTATGTTAAATAAAAATAAAAAATTTAAAAAAAATTTCAACAGAAAAAAAAAAAAAGAATGACTCATTAGGATTTCTTTCCCTAGCCAAACAAATCCCAAATCCTAGCTAACTTCTATACATAAATAGACATCAACGTTATTCATACTTGTCCTTAAAAGTCAACCACAGTTGATCACAGCATAGCTCCAGATACCACATTTTCCTTGGTAGTAACACTCAAATGTCCTTAATTCCAGAATTTTTACACTTATGGTGCTTACCGGGCCTTCTGTTCATTTGAGTCATGTAATAGATGATAGCTATCTCGAACTGCATCTCACATACTTTACAGTTGTACAACCCGGGCTTTAAAATTAGAGCATTTGCTATTGACAATTTTAGTTATTAGCATTTTTAAATTTTTGGAACCCCCAACTTTGGTTCATACAGCACCCTTACTTTCCTTGGCTCTCTGTCTGTCTTCACAGTAGTGTGGGATCGCACTCGAATTAGAGACAAGCTATAAAAGGAAGTCAAAATCAGCTTGGCAGCAACAGGGTCGCTTTTTTAAAAAAAAAAAATTATATTTGAGTCAAAGAAAGAGTGATAGTCCCTTTTAAATTCCTTTATCCCTGTTACATATGCTAGCTATTTTAGGTTTAAGAACATAAATTCTTTAAGAACATAAATTCTTTGCCTGATTTTTAAAACAAAAAAAGAGTAAATTTCTTGTATGTGTGTAACCAATAATGGAACTTAATCTCCAAACTTCTGCTAGTGTCCAAGTACTCAGCCACTTGTGCCACCCAAGGACATACTTTCTCTGTACATATATATGTATATATAGAGACAGACAGAGATATATAAATACATAGATTGTCAATAACCGATACAATATCTGCTTTTTAGTAGACATTTAATTCATGTTAGTTGCTAATTATAATACTGTAACTTTTCCTTTATACAATCTCAATTCTTCCTTTAGCTGTTTTCTTTTATTTTTACCTCTTAGTGGTTCTAAGTTCCGAAACCCATTGTCCTCTATCTGATTCTGAGTCACGGGGACCCTATAGGACAGAGTAGAACTGTCCCCTAAGGTTTTCAAAGAGGTGTTGGTGAGTTTGAGCTGCCTGCCTTCTGGTTAGCATCTGAGTTCTTAACTACTTACTCATCAGGCCTCCAAATTCTTATAGACATTTGTCATACATCATATTTTGCTAATAACCAACTAACCAATCAAAAAAAAATCACCAAACCCACTGCCAGTGAGTTAATTTCAACTCAAAGCAACCATAAAGGGCAAACAAGGCCATGTATCTATACAGAAGGCTCCAGCCATAACTTTCTCCCATATTTTTTTCTAACAGCTTATGTTAATTTGGCTATTCATGGTTTTCTGCTTTGTCATCGAATCTACCAATTAGGCAGATTCAAGGTAGGAATTCCATGTCATTTTCCAGATTCAATCTGCTTAAAATCATTGATCAAAATCTCTAAACTGCTTTTCACTTTCAGAGCAAAAGCCATTATCTTACAGTGGCTATAAAAGATACTGAAGAATCTGGCTTAAACAATTGGCTTACAGAATCAGACTTCTACTCTGCCTCTGGTTCAGCCAGCTATAGACAGGCTGGGCTCCTTGCTCTTCCTGGAATATACAGACTTTTTCTGTAAAGGCTAGATAACTAGGATTGTAGCTCTGTGGACCATCCGGTCTCTTGTATGACAATGCACCTCTGCTCTTGTAATTCAGTAGCAGTCCTAGGCAACATTCCAGGGTGTGGGTGTGGCTGTGTTCCAATAACATTTCATTGATGAAAGCAGACAGTGGGCTGGACTGGCTGTGCAGACCACCGTGTGGTAACTCCTGATCGAGCAGTATTATTGCTTCTTCTCTGGAATGCTTTCTCCAAAAAAAAAGAAAAGAAAGAAAGAAAAAGACACTGCCTCATCATGACCTATGAGAGTCATCCAGTTTAAACAGTTGATTCATAAGTGCTATGTTTATCAACAATATAAATATCTCCTGTGATTCATTTAAGATGTGTTTCAATATTTCCAAGACTTAAAATTATTCCCACAAAATGTTTACAATATTATTTTTATGTCATCATCTTTTCTAAGGATATTCTAGTGGCATAATGTGTAAGCGTTACAGCTGCTGACAAAAAAGGCTGGCAGTTGGATTTCTCCAGGTGCTCTTTGGAAACCCTAGGAGGGCAGTTCTATTCTTTCTATAGGGTCGTTGTGAGTCAGAATTGACTCAAGGGCAATGGATTGTTTATCTTTCCTGAAATGGAATAATTTCAGGATATATGTTAGTTTATTTTTTCTCTCTGTCATCACTGAATATTACTAATCCTTGTACAATGTTACAGTCATGTTTCTTAAGATAAGGCCCTACTTGCAGTCGTAACCAAGGCACGTATTTCTAGCTTCTTTGCTGGTTTTTAAACTATTTCACAGGGCTAAACAAAACTCTTCAAATAAAAAGTCAACAGAAATTTTACTTTTGCATCTGGTGACTAAAGAATGCCCTGTATCCAGGAGGTCATAATTTTTGTTCCCTATTATTTGAAGCCAATCTAGTTTTTCAGGGTCACCCATCTTAATGGAAAGATAAAGCAGACTTCTATAATAGCAAGAACCTTTCAGGTATCCATTTCTTTTAAAATGTAGTCACTTAATGAGTGGCTGAACAACCCATAAAACACTGTCTTGAAATGGCTTTATGAAATAATTAGACATGCCAACATTTTATTATGACGTGGAGCTGAAGAGCCCAGTCACCCCCACACAAACAGGCATCACGTCAGCACCACTGTTAGTTCAAGACTTCAGAGACCTCTGTGCACAGCTGAGTCAACCAGAAGTTTCCGTCAGGCATTCCACGCCCTGCTCTTGTTCTCTGCCTTATCTATCTTATTCTTCTAGAAAACTTGTGCAGTGAGTAAAGTTGAACAGACTTAAAATAATTGTTAACATAGCACTTGATCATTTAGAAAGCTATAGCTCGTTCTGTACCTATTTCATTTATTGTTGCTGTTGCTGGTGGCATAGAGTCCATTCCGTCTTATGGAGAATCTGTGTGTGCAAAGAAGTGTGTGTTCTGTAGAGCTTTCTCGGGCATGACCTTGCTGCTATAGATCACCAGGCCTTACCTCCTAATTATCTCACTTCAAATGCTGATATCTTGGAAAAGATTTCCTCAAGAACTCTGTACAAAATATTCTCCCTTCACTATTCATTCCTTTATCTTACTTTGTGCTTAAGAAGTGTTTTTCACTACTTGTTGGCATGTTACACGAAGTCCAACAATTAAGTTCCTCAAGCTGGAGAATTTAATTGCTCTAAGTCCTGCATACCTCACTGCTAAATAAGACCGTGGTCACTGTTTTAGTCACCTGGTACTGCTCCAACAGAAATACCGGGGTAGGGAGGGGTGGGTGGCTTCATGAAGGGAAACTTGACTGTTATAATCCTGCAAGCCGCAAATCTATTTATGAGTTACAAGTCACCTCTATAAGAGACATTATCATAGTCTGGCAGGCTGAGTCCAAATTCAAGGACAGGATCTTGGCCTGGAAAGCTCAGGCCCAAAGGATGTGCTCTGCCCTCAGTGCTGCCTTCTTGGTGGGATGAGGTTCCCAGCTCTCTATGTCCACTTCTCCTCCTGATATCCCACAGCGGGAGGCTTGAGTCTGGCTGCACCAGCACAACTGCTGCCCGTTCTCCATCATCAACGTCACAGAGTTAGGGTTCACAACACATGGGAGGAATCGTACCGCATCAGGACCACAGCTGAGTCAAACAATACATACGTTTTGGGGGAACGCAGTGCAATCTATGACAGTCATCTTCGAAGGACTTCCCTTGGAAAGTTAGGTACCAATACTAGCACCTAGTCCACTGTTCTAAGCAATTTTGGAACTCTTTCTGGAATGGCCACTGTACATGGTGGCCGGTGACAAGGTGGCAAGTTCACTAACTTCACTGTATAGTTATCCGTGAGGGAGTTTTCAGCCAGAAAACAAATAACTGTGTTGGAACGCCCTCCCTACTTACCTGATCTGGCCCCCAGTGACTTTTTTCTTTACCAAGAGATAATGGAAACATTGAAAGGAAAACATTCTGATGACATTCAGGACATCAAGGGTAATACGACAACAGCTCTGCTGGCCCTTTCAGAAAGAATTCCAAAATTGCTTTGAAGGGTGGACTAGGCACAGGCATTGGTGCACAGCTTCACAAAGGGAATGCTTTGAGGGTGTAGTGACATTCAGCAATGAGGTAGGTGGCACTTTTTCTAGGATGAGTTTGCGGACCTCCTACACTTAAAGGTTAATATGTGTATATATGTGTGTGTATGTATGTGTGTATGTGTATACATATATGGTTGTTTTTTAGAATCTGTCTGCCTTATGTAGCACAGAATGACTGAAAAAATATGCATATATATTTTTTTCTTATGCTTAAAACAGTTCCTGGTGCATAGCAGGTGTTCAATAATATCTTCCAAATGAATAACTAAGTGAATCTTGTCATTTGCCAAAGTATGTATTAGGACCCTAAACTGGAGAAGAGGAAAATGAGTCTCTTGAAGTACGAATGAAGTCGTCAAGACCCTACAGCTAATTACTATGGTTTCTAGCCTGTTAGTGTTAGTTAGCACTTCACTGAGTTACACTGTCTCCCCACCTCAGTGTAAGATGAGTCACAGGGACATGTCTGGAGACCGAGTGGGAACAGTGAGAGCAGGACCGTCTCTCCTCTCTGAGACCAAGGATGGTGTGACAAACAGAAAGCATAGGCTTCGTCTTCTCAAGCAGAGCAACGCTGACCACCGTGCTTACACACTCTTCACCTACAAACCCAACATTATCTTCTCTAACTACAGTGGATGCTGATAACTGACCAAAAAAGGGTCAAGCACTTAGGCGTATAAAGCTATGGGGAAAAAAATGACAGGAATCTGAAGAAATGTTAGTACAAACCAGATCTCATAAAAAAATGTGCCACATTCTGGTCAATTTTTATGAATTGAAATCACATTAGCAGTCCTCTAATGGAAAGATGCCGTGAAGTAAATGTTATTCTTGTTTATTCATTTCATTTTTCTTCTTTGTTGTTGTTTCACTAAAAATGTATTCTAGATACACACTGTCAGCCACACATTGTTAAAGGTGGCAGGGTGCGGTGGTGAGTGAGAAGATGACTTTGGAACAGAAGGGACCTTCAGGTAAGCAGTTGATGAGTTCCCAGACACTGAGGGAGTGACTTCATCATTCCGGGTTGATGTCTTCAATTACAAGATTAGAATACGAACAAAAAGCCACACAGTTATTGCTGTTGAGTCAATTGGAAATCCTGGTGGCATAGTTGTTAACTGCTGTGCCTGCTAACTAAAAGGTCAGCAGTTCAAATCCACCAGGAGCTCCTTGGAAACACTATGGAGCATTTTCTACTCTGTCCTATACGGTCACTATGAGTTGAAATCAACCAACAGCAGTAGTCTTTTTTGTTTGTTTGTTTGTCAAGTTGATTATGACCCATAGCAACCCTATAGGTCAAAGTAGAACTGCTCCATAAAGTTTCCAAGGAGCCTCTGGCAGATTTGAACTGCCAACCTTTTGGTTAGTAGATGTAGCACTTAACCACTAGGCCATCAGGCTTTTCCAGCACATGGGGAGGATCTAGCGTGTAAGGCTACTACGAAGATGACACCCTGAGTACAGCCGAATGAGGGCAGTATATTACCTGGTACACTGTTGGTCCATACTACATGTTAGCTGTTCTCATGCAAGCCATCAAACACACACTTAAATACTGACAAGACAGTAAACAGAGAACAATTAAGATCTGCAAGGGACTCTGAACTTTTAAACACTCATTGTCACAGGCAGAGAATGCAAAGTGTTCATAGTTGAGGAAGAATAGATAGGGATGGAAATATGGGCAGGAATTCAAATGAATATATAAATAAAAGAATTTATAGTATCATCACATTTGTGTTCTGCAGATTTATCATATACTGAGCATCAGAAGCGATTTTAATTTGGCCTCCATAAGTCATGATTTCAATATTCTTTTCGGGCATCTGACACTACAAGTTGCTTAATAGAACAAAAATATGGACCCTGCTCAGCTCAGCGAGCATGATCTACATTTCAAAGCAAAAGTAGATTTTAAAAAAGAAAAAGAAGTCAGTGAGAGTACAGAGAGGAAATCTCTCAGTGCATACCACACAACCGCATAAAACACCTCTGACTCAGGGAACATTCAAGCAGTGTAAAACCCTGATATAAAGCATTTTGCAATTCCAATTTCAGATGTTCTGCCAGTGAAATGAAATCCTTCACGGACAGGATGACATATGGTGCGTGTCTCTCATGATTCCATGGCATACCTTGAATACAAGGGTTCATTTAATCAGAACTGCTCCTGGAATGTCTAACTTGAGTCAGGCACTGCTAGCCATGGAGATGGTCTGCAGACTAGGGTGTGGTCCTTAGCGGCCAGTTGAGCAGACTGCGGACAAGATCCTTCTTCCCTACGCTTAGCAAATTCTGCCTCTTCGTGTGTTCAGAATCGATAATCATGGTCTCCTGTGCTCTTTTGACTGGTCCAGTTTCATGAAAGAAACTTTCTCTCTTTTCCCTCTGGGCCATTTCTCATGTTCCCTCTCTCCCTGGTGATGCTCTACTCCATCCTCACTGTATATATTTCCCTGGTAGGTCCTGGGGTCCCCAGTTTAGGTATCACACTCATGTAAACCATTCCTTTACACTGTCCTAGGTCATCTGAGGCACAACTGTCATACAGAACAATCCAAGTTCCCTCTAGAACAATGTCTATCAAAATTATACAGAAAATAACATAAATTCACATTTTTTACTTACTAGTTTATACAGCCTGTGAGGACAAGAAGGAATCCTGGTGGTACCATGGTTCAATAGTTGGGCAGTAACTGGGACGTTAGTGGTTTGATCCCAGGAAGAATTGGCAATCTGCTTCTGTAAAGATTTACAACCTTGGAAATTCTGTGGGGCAGCTCTACACAGTCCCAGAGGGCCTCTGAGTTAGAATGGACTCAGCAGTTTCTGGTTGTTTGTCTCAGTCAGGACAAGAACCATGTATGGTGGGTCCTGCACAAGAGAGTACACTCAATAAGTGCCTGCTGAACAGATGGGGGAAAAAAGGAAAATGAATACCCCCTTGCAATCTGAGTTAAATACTGAGAGGTCTCTGAGATTAAATAATTTATTTGGAGGGAGGGCTGGGCAGTGTCCATTGACTTGGGACTTCTATTTGTGTCCCTCAGGCCTGGGCAGCAGCTTACCAGGAAGGATAACAGAGTGTGTTAATCAGCACACAGAAGGATCAGCAAAGGTCAGGGTGTGAGAAAGTTGGAGTTGGGCAAGTTTCTTGCAGAGAATAATAGTTTATGACAGAAAGATCATGAAAGGCTTGTGGCTCAGGCAAAGGCGTGGGAATTAGGGATAAAGCTTCATTGTGCTGGGTCAATTAAGGGATGTTTCAGAAAGGAAACAAAAGGAAAGTTAAGCATATTTTGGACAGGCGTCATTACTGCCTCATTTCCCAGGATCCTTTGCTACCCCAGTGTGTTCTACCGTGAAGGGAGAGCCTATGGGAAGCTCTCTCCTTTCTAATATGCATGTTCATGGAGCACTCTTTTCTTTCCATGGAACAATGTGAAAGACTGGTGCACACACACAGGGGTTGGGAATCTATGGCGTAGCACAGAGGGAACCAACGGGAGTCCCGGGAGACCTGGAGATACTCGACTTTGTCCAGAGACCTTTTGAATTGCCACAGCAGGAGGAATTATAGTTACCAGTATCTAGTAGGCAGAAGCTTGAAATGCTACTAAATATAGTAAAATGCATGTGACATTCCCCACAACAAACAATGATGTGGCCCCGAACATCAGTAGAGTCAACGTTGAAAAATCCTGAAGTAGCCAAAGAACAACAGCTGTGGATTTAGGCAGAAATTGCATAGTAACTGTAGGATCTCAATAAAGAAAAGAAAAGAATGTGTCTAGGTGACAATCCTCAATGCCAAAGCCAAGTGCCGTCGAGTCGGATCCAACTATCCTCAATGGAAAAATAAAAATTAATTAAAGTCAGTTCTCCTGAGTCACAGATTCTACACCCTGGATTCAATCAACTGCAGATCGAAAATAAACACGAGGTGAGGAACAGATTTTTGTCCTTGTCTTTATTTACTACACAATATAGTATAGCAAGTATCTATATAGTGTTTACATTGCATTAGGAATTATAAGTAATCTGGAGACGCTTTAAAGTATCTGGGTGGCTTTGCGCCAACGACGGGAGCATCTCACGTGAGGAAGTGAGCGAGCATCCTCAGCTGCAGTGCTCGCGCTGGTCCTGGAATGAATTCTTCTGATAATGAGGGTTAGCTATTGTCAATTTGGAGGATAAAGATTACCTTATGGAACATAATGTGTTTTCTAATTTTCTAACATGTTTTCTGTCAACCACAGACTAGTCACCTAACAAGTGTCATCTGTAGGACTGAAGTGGTGGCTGTTTCAGGTTGGTCTGTGTTTTGTTTGTGTCTCACCCAGCCCCCTTTTCCTCAGCTTTTCCAGCAAACCCAACCGTGTAGACACACCAGTGGGATGGGCTTCCGACTGGTTCCAAGTCAGGAGCCTAGGCCAGGAAGGACAGGTGGATCCTTGAGAAGGAGCAGGTGACCCAAGCCGGGCCCTGGACGACTTTCCTCAAGATTTCGATCTTGATAGAAAACACTAACTGTTTGCTGTTCAAGAGACTGTGACCAAGTTTTACTGGAGATGAGTTGAGTTCTTTTAGAGTAAGAGCATTTAAGCTGGCCTGAGGGGGAAAGCAAACTCGAGAGAAGGTAGGTAGACTGAATTTCACCCTGTAAATAAAGTATTCTCCTGTTCTTTGCTGTTAACAAGGATTAATAGATTCTCCATTTTTCTTTCAGCTCAGTGGGTGTCTATCACAACCAAAGTCCTGACAAATGCAGATACAATTATTTTTAGTCTGTATCAAGTGGAATGTCCTATTTTGAAGAATATACACCTGAAAGAATATAAAACCAATACGTGAAATGTCATTGTTTCTTTTTGACAGATTATGCTTATTTTTTTATTTTATTCTTTTTGCTTATATAAAGTCACTTGTATCACTGATGAGTCTATTTGAAAATAAATAAACATATAGATAGGTTAAATTGTAGACCAATTCATTAATAAACATAGCTTAAAAATTGTATAAAATAATAGCCTATAAATGATACGAATGTAGAACAATATGTCCAAGCAGTGTTCATTACAGAAAGGGCTGATAAACATCTGTATATCTCTATCTATCTATCTATATAAATCTATCAGCATAATCTTACATAAATTAGTGAGAAAATTAAATGAAAAGGCATTTGATAAAGTGTAGTAGCCATACATAATAAAAGCTTTAAATAAAAATAGAACATTAAAATTGACAATAAATATTATTTAAGTGTCAAACCACTAAAAGCATTTTCAGTAACATTAGGAGTTGGACAGAGATATTGCCTAGCTCCATTTTTTTTTTTTAAATCAATATTGTTTCAGGTGATCTAGTGGATACAATGAGGACACAAAATAAGAGAAAAGTAAAGATAATATCCTTTTTTTTTTTTTGGATGATACTAGAGACTAGGGAAAAGCCAGGAAAAATAATGATAAACTTTTGTATGTTTTCTGAATACAAGGTGAATACATTTAAAAATATGTATTACTGAACCTCTTCACTATTTCAGCAATAATTGTCTGAAAAAACAGATGAATGATTAAAAAAAAAAAAAACAACTCCCATTTACAACTGCAACCGAAAAAATGTTCTAGAAAAAATTGTAAAGAAAACATTGGTACATTTTTGAATATATACATGCAATTTAAACAAATAGAAAAATGATACTATGCTCTTAAACAGAGCCAAGCCAGCCAAGTGCCATCGAGTCAGATCCGACTCATGGCAACCCTAGGGGCCAGGGTAAGACATTTTATATTCAGAATTGACAACACATTTCGCATCATCATAAAGGCAGCAGGTTGTGAGCTCTGTTTCTTTGGGGAGAAAGGGAATGCAGACGACCGTGCAGTGCATACGGATGAGGAGATGCGTGGGAAAATCAGAGAGCTATTTGCTATGACACAAATGAAAGCAGTGAATGATTTAACGGAGCTTAGAAAACCTATACATTTACTGCAATTAAATCAGTTTGGAAGTTGAAAAAATAACCTATCAATGTATTAAAACAGAGTATTTAAAAAAATTCCCAAGGTATATGACAGCGTAAGTTACCTTATCCCAAAATAGTGTGTAAAGAATAGATTATGAATTACTTTAAATCTCATCTTCTGTCTTAAATGACACTGAATAGTAAAGTCCAGTTAGTCCTCTGACACTAGATCCCAGAATCTTTAAAAATGAGACCTTTAACTTCAAAAACTTGAATTTCTCTTGGAAATTTTTCCAACAAACAGTTTGATAATGTTGCCAGCCAAGTGCTGCTGAGTTGGATCCAACTCATGGCGACCCTAGGGGCGAGGGTAGAACTGACCCCCAGAGTATTCAAGGAGCACCTGGTGGATTTGAACTGCCGACCTTGTGGTTAGCAGTGGCATTGATAATGTTGAGATGTGACAAAATGAATTGGAGGAATTTGAGAAAAATAAAAGATTCTGAAAAAAGTTCAATATTTACAAGTTTGAAAAATAGGTCCAAGCATTTTTTTTTTCTGAAATATATTTATAATCTCTATGAAGGGAGTATCTTTCTAAACAAGATCTGAAACACATGAAGGCATGAATGAAAATGGAGACTCAAGTCTACAAAAATCTAAAACAGATTGTGGAGACACCAGGAACAAGTTAAAGCACAAACATCAGATTTGGAAGAAAGCTATTTCCATTGGAAAGCAGGTGTTTAATACTGATAGATTCAATCACAACTCCTCTCTCAGTCTGTCCTGGTCCAGTGGTGGCCGGTGTGCCGCTACGAAGCTGGCACTCAACTGTATCACTGTTGTGGCCAATGGCGTCACCATCATCCATGGGGACATGTCTCAGCAGAGCGTCCAGGATAATATAGACTGGAAAGAAAACCCTGCAGACTGATTTCCAAAAATTAACCGAGAGAAACTCTATGAATAACAAAAGCCACGACAAGGCACTCGAACATACCAATTGTTGTGAAGACGGCACACACCCCGGCAATTTTTCTTTCTGCAATACGTAAGTTCACCATGGACTAGAGCCACCTCAGTGGCATCTAGCAACAATGGCAAAGCAACAAAGGGGCTGAATAAACAGACTTGAACAGGACCAACTACTTAATGGAAAAAAGAAAATATAGGAATCAATCATTAACGGAAGATCAAACTTCAGCACCCACATGCCATACAAAAATGAGTTCAAACTTGGTAGTACAAAGCCTTCCTAAATGAAGAAGTACTTTAATGTAACAGCAAATTACCAGACTAAACCTATCTAAAGAAGTCTGCAAGGATAGCAAACAAAATTTCTAACAGGTGAAAATATAAATTGGCACAGTCCATTGGAAAACCAGTTGGGTAAAATTCATAATTTTAACAAATGCATATACTTTTGACCAGTCATTCTTAAACCAGGTCTTGTAATTTACCAATTTGACAACTAACCAATTAACAAATGTAAGTGCAGTGTTGCTTATTGCAGTATTTATTACAGCATTGTGGTAAAAGACTGAAATAAAATGGAATTCCCATAAGTAATAAGATGACTATCAACCTTATAATGCATACACCATGGAATGTGAGAGAATAAATAGAAGTATTTCCATGAGATTTATGTGGATGATCAAAAGAAAAAGCACAGAAGAATGTGGTTTTTTCAAGAATGACAAAATCCTGTATACTTGTACTCACGTACATGAATGCGAACACACACACGCACACACACACACATACTTACTTTTATGTTATTACGTGAGTATGGATAGAAATAGAGAGTCATTTACTCAGACAACGTGGATGCCACTGTGTGCCAAAGGGATGCAGGAGCCAAGAAAAGTAAGCGTCAAAATGAAGACTACACTACCACACACACACACACACAAAAAAAAAAAAACAGGAAAAGGAATACACACACATATGTATATATATGTATCTATGTGCATATATATGCTCAGCTGTACGCTTATGTATATACATATCTATGAATATAGAGTTTTTCTATGAATGTGTATGTAAAAGTAGTTTTTTTGAATCCAGAAAACAGTTACTATGCAATATCTGGAGACCCTGGTGGCATAATAGACAAGTGCTGAGGCTGTTAACCAAAGGACGGCTGTTAAATCCACCAGGCACTCCTTGGAAACTCTATGGACCAGTTCTACTATGCCCTATAAAGGTCAGCATGAGTCACAATCAACTCAACAGCAGTGGGTTTTTAAATACATACACACACCCACACACCCACACACCCGCACACCCGCACACACACACACACACACACACATATATAGGAGCCCTAGTAATGCAGTGGTTGAGTGCTTGGCTGCCAGGCAGAGGTCTACCGTTCCAATCTACCAGCTACTCCCTAGAAATCCTGTGAGGCAGTTCTACTCCATCTTATACGGTAGCTGTAAGTCCAAATCCCCTGGACAGCAATGGATATAAATAAAATACATTTAGGTGCGGTTGTTGGTATTTCTGATCTCCATCTCTCTGAGTACCCTCTTTGTTTCACCTTGTACAATTTTATTGATAAAGTCACCTTAATGGCATGTTTGCACCGGGAAGCAGTGTAAATCAAAATGAGAAATGAAAGATCAGTGGGTAAGCATGTCATAATTAATTCTCGGCCTACCTGATGACCACCAATTGATAACGAGGAAAGACCCTGTCACTGGGGGATAACTCTTTCTTCTGAGCTTATTGCTCATGAGAAGCTGTCCACTATTCTCATGACTCTGAACTCGACTTCCTGTTTCACGCAGTAACAGTTTAAGGCTGTTTGTTTAAGTCTCCTTACCAATGCTTGAATGTTAATTTGATTTAAGGAGTGAAGTCATACGACTGATTTGATATGGAACTCACAAGCTGGCCAAAGGAAATTCTCTTAGTTTCCAACACTGGATTGACATGGAGGGTACATTCTGTCTCTCTCTCAGTGACCTAACCCTCTGAAAAGAGATGACTGTGGAAATGACTACATGATCTGCATCACCTTTTGATCATTTTGTGAACTCCAGAAATGGCAATTAACTTTATGCATGACTCACCTTATTTAAAATGCTTACTCTCCCAGCAAATTGCTTAGAACAGAGTTGTAATCAGAACTTCTCATTTTTCCTGGTGCTTATATTCGAAGAGGGAACAAGTTTTTCCCTGCTTGATAGACGTGTATTTGGACATGAGTTACTGCTCCACGTGTGACAATACAGAGATCCCTTTGGCCTCACAACAACTTTATCTTGCAAATCAAATCCATATTTCATTACTGTCTGGTCTGGAAACCCCGAGATACTAAAGAGAGGAAGAAGAACAGCTGTTTCTTGCTGTTCTTTAGTGCGAGCTACAACAAATGCCTTTTCAGTGTAAGTTGACTGATAGGGAAACAAACAAGAGCATAATAGCTGGGAAGTTAATTGCAAGATTTGTAGCAAGATGCCTAATTGTAAAATTAAACAATTAAAAACAAGTACATATAATTTATTTTTAATATTTGTCCTTATGAATAATTTAAAATAATTAGAATTTATGTCTACTTTTATTCGATGAATTGTAAATTCAAATTAAGCATTGTAAAATGCCAATGTTAGTTTAGTTTCAAATATTGAGAGTTCAACACATGTGCAAGTAAGTAAAATTCAAATATTTCTTTTAAAGATCCAAACCAAACCCACTGCCCTCCTTACTTGTATCACGTGAGTTGTATGAATTGCTGTAATTTTACCAGTTGATCATTGTGAATATTTGATGTGTTTTCAAGACTTTACTTCTTTTTCTTTACAAAAAGCAAATGAACTGTGTATATTCTTTTGTCACTGGTATATTCTAAACTTTTCTTTCATGTTTGTAAACATCACAAGTCATTTTTAGAAACTAGATACTCTTCTGTTGCCTGAGAATATTACACAATGTAGAGTTTATTCTCTATCTATCATCTCTCTCTATCTATCCAATCAGATACTTTTAAGCTTCTCTAGATGGTTGCAGAGCAGAAAAGGAGATCTGAGTTCTATGCTGTCTCTAGCATTCAAGGCATTGTGATACAATTGAACAGAACTGAATGCAATTCCAAAAATAAATTGGCAATATTAACTTACAAC
The DNA here is from genome assembly GCA_028571685.1 of Heterohyrax brucei. Lineage (NCBI taxonomy): Eukaryota > Metazoa > Chordata > Mammalia > Hyracoidea > Procaviidae > Heterohyrax > Heterohyrax brucei. The sequence continues at coordinate 68,456,141 of CM053162.1, read as the reverse complement.
AGAAGCTTTTGATTGCTTTAACATAGTCTTACTCCTTTGCCTACGTCTTTTTTTTTTAATTTCATCGTGACCACTCTACCTCAAGTCGTTGTTATCTAGTGTTGCTGTCACAGAACTACCATCAGTGGATGGCTTTAACAAACAGAAGTTTATTCTCTCGAAGTCTAAGAGGCTAGATATTCAAATTTAGAGGACCAGCTTCTGAGAAAGACATTCTTTCTCTGTTGACTCTTGGGAGGGCACCTTGTCATCAATGTTTCCTTGGTCTTGAAGCATCTCAACGAGGGACTCTGGGTCCAAAGGACACACTTGCTCCTGGCCCTTCTTTATTAGTGGCAACGAGTTCCCTAACTTTCTGCTCCCCACATATCTGTCACTTTGTCACACTGTGGGTGTTTGCATGTTGCTGTGATGCTGGAAGCTATGCCCCAGTACTCAAATATGAACAGGGTTACCCACAGTCAACAGGTTCCAGCTGAGCTTGCAGACTAAGATGGACTAGGAAGAAGGACCTAGCAGTCTAATTGTGAAAAGTATTAGTCAGTGAAAACCTTATAAATAACAGTGGATCTTCATCTGATGTAATGCTTGCCATGGACTGAACTGTGCTCCCCCCTGCAAATCTGCATAGCAGTTTAGCTAGGCCATGATTTCTGGTATTGTGTTCTCTTCCTCCCTTTTGTAAATCCTGCCACTACAATGTTAATGAGAGTCGATGGGTGGCAGTTATGCGGGAGACGTGACACTCAGTGTATAAGATTCTATTGTGCCTTGAAGCAGTCTCTTGAGATATAGCAGAGAGTTTGCTGGGTCTTCATACCACCAAGAAGCTGTGCCAGAAGCGGAACATGTCCTTGGGAAAGGACATGGTCCCTGCACCTTAGAAGCTTCCAGTCTAGGGGAAGATTGACAACAAAGATTTTCTCCAGAGCCAGCAAAGAAAGCCTTCCCCGGGAGCTGACATCCTGAATTTGAATTGCTAGCCTACTGGACTGTGACAAAACAGTCTCTCTATTTAAAGCCATCTACTTATGGTATCTCTGTTAGAGCATCACTAAGTGACTAAGACAATGATCAAAGATGAGCCCCCCCCCCATTAGAAGGCACTCAAAAGATGACTGAGGAAGAGCTGCCTCCTCAAAGGACAGTGGACCTTAATGATGCCAATGGAGCCCAGTTTTGGGGACCTTCATTTGCTGATGTGGCACGGCTCAAAATGAGAAGAAACAGCTGTGTACAACTATGAATAATAAGAATGCAAAAATGTATGAAGTATGAATCTAGGAAATTGGAAATAGTCAAAACTGAAATAGAATGTATAAACACTGATTTCCTAAACATTAGTGAGCTGAAATGGACCAGTATTGGTCATTTGAATCAGACAATCACATGGTCTACTGTGGCTGGAATAACAACTTAAAGAGAAATGGTGTTTCACTCATTGTCAAGAAGAACATTTCAAGACACTCCCTGATGTATAATTCTGATGGTAGTAGGATAATATCCCTGTGCCTACAAGAAGACCAGTTAATAGGACTATTACCCAAATGTACCCAACCGCTTCAAAAGCTAAAGCTGAAGAAATTAAATACTTTGGCCAGCTTCTGCAGTCTGAAACTGATCAAACATGCAACCAAGGTGCACTGATCATTAGCAGTGATTGAAATGAAAAGTTGGAAATAAGAGAATTCATAGTTGGAACATATGGCTCTGGTGATAGAAGTGATGCCAGAGATTGCATGACAGATTTTGGAAGACCAATAACTTTTTCACTGCAAAAACATTTTTTCACCAACACAAATGGCAAGTATACACATGGACTTCACCAGATGGAATACACAAGAATCAAATCGGCTACATCTGTGGAAAGAGACAATGGAAAAGCTCCATATCATCAGCCAGAAGAATACCAGCTGCAGACTATGACAGAGACCATCAACTATGCACATGTGTGTTCAAACTAGAACTGACTAGAATGAGAGCAAATCCACGAGGGCCAAAGGACAGCATAAGTAGACCCCACCTGAGCATAAAAACCAGGTCAAGAGTAGAGTTGACCCACTGGACACTAGCAACTGAGGAGCAGACGAGCTGTAGAAGGACATCAAGGACATCGTATGTGAAGAAAACAAGGGGTCATTAAATAGACAGTAGAGAGAGGACTAAATTGGATGGCAGGAGTGACTCAGAAAATTGCTCCTGAAAATCTAGTAGCTGAAGCAGAAGGAAGAAAGGATGAAGTAAAAGAACTGAACAAAAGATTTCAAAGGGCAGCTCAAGAAAAGAAAGTATTATAATGACATGTGCGAAAAGCTGCAGATAGAACCCAAAAGAGAAGACACTCTGCAGGTCTCAAGATGAAAGAACGGAGAAAAATCAAGCCTGAAGTTGGAATAGTGAAGGATTCTATAAGGATGATATTAAACAGTTTAGAAAACTTCAAAATAAGATGAAAGGAATACATAGAGTCATTATACCAATAAGAATTGCTTGACATTCAACCATTTCAAGAGGTAGCATGTGACCAGGAACTGACAGTACTAAAGGAAGAAGTCGAAGTTACACTGAAGGAATTCACAAGAAAAAGGGCTCTGGGAATTGACAGAATATCAAGTGGGACATTTCAACACACTGATGCAGCGCTGGGAGTGCTCACCTAGCCTTGCCAACAAATTTGGAGGCTAGCTACCTGGCCAGCTAACTGGAAGAGATCTATATTTATGCCTGTTCCCAAGAAAGGTGTTCCAACGGAAGGTGGAAATTATTGAATATTATTAGTGTCAAGTAAAATGTTGCCAAAGATCATTCTAAAATGGCTGCAACAATATATTTATAAGGAACTGCCAGAAATTCAGGGCAGTTTCAGAAGAGCACATGGAACCAGAGATATCATTGCTGATGTCAGATGAACCTTGCCTGAAAGCAGTGGATACCAGAAAGATGTTTACTTGTGTTTTATTGACTATACAAAGGAATTTGACTGTGTGGATCATAACAAATTATGGCTAACATTGCAAAGAATGGGGATTCCAGAACACTTAACTGTGCTCATGAGGAATCTGTATATGGATCAAGAGGTAGTTGTGCTAAAACAACAAGGAGACACTGTGTGGTTTCAAGTCAAGAAAGGTGTGCATCAGGATTGTATCCTTTCACTATACCTATTCAATTCCATATGAAGCAAATAATCCAAGAAGTTTTACTAATAAGAAGAATGAGGTGTTCAGCTTGGAGGAAGACTCATTAACAACCTTGCTTGCTGAAAGTGAAGAAGACTTGAAACACTTCCTGATGACTCAACAAGGATCACGGTCTTCAGTATGGACTACACTTCAACATCAAGAAAACAAAAAATCCTCACAACTGGAGCAGTAACAACATTATGACAAATGGAAAGAAGTTTGAGTTTGTCAAGGATTTCAGTTTGCTTGGATCCACAATCAACACCCATAGAAGCAGTGATCAAGAAATCAAAAAGCACATTGCATCAGGAAGATCTCCTGCACTCTTCTGTAAAGTGTTGAAAAGCAAAGGTGTCACCTTGAAGACTAATGACTCAACACATAGTATTTTCATTCACATCATATGCATGTGAAAGCAGAAGAACAAGTAAGGAAGACTGAAGAAAAACTGAAACCTTTCAATAGTGGTGAAGAAGAATAAGAATATACCATGAGCTGACAAAAATACAAATGCATCTGTCTTAGAGGAAATGCAACTAGACTTCTTCTTTGAAGTAAGGACCATGAGACCATATTTTACATATCTTAGACATGTTGTCAAGAAAAGTCAGTCCTTGGAGAAGGACATCTTGCTTGGTAAAGCAGAGGGTCGGCGAAAAAGAGGAAAATGCTGAATGAAACGGCTGCCACACTGGGCTCAACACAATGGTGACCAAGGCACAGGACAGGACCAGCCAGGTTCTTGTTCTCTCACTGTGAGGCAAGACTAACTTGAAGGCATCTGTAACAACAGCAGCCTCTTTCCAATAGCTTTTCTTTCCTTCCATCTCTTGTATACGATTATCTCTTATATATCCCTTGTATATGTGTATCTCTTACATATGATCAGAGCTGTGACATGAGTAAGGGTGTTGCATCCCATCCTAATCCTTTTTAACATAATCTAATCTCACCTCCTTAACCACAGGCAGAGATTAAGATTTACAACTCATATGAATATTGCATACAGTGGAGGATTGTCTTACAATACTGAGAATCATGACCTAGGCACATGCTTTGGGAGGGCACGATTCAATCCATAATGCCAGTTTTCTCTCCAATTCCTTTTCTTCAATATTTCACTCTAGTTTCAAGGAATGTGCCACCACTTTTATCACTGTAATGCTGTTAGACTTCGTTTCCTTGTTTACTTATTCTTATTTTGCCCCAGACTGGGATAAATTCCACTGTCAGTTTCTTTGTTCCTGTTTTTTGACAGCTGGGGGAACCCTTAAGAACCACCTCACAGTCTTGTTAGAACTTTAATGAATATGTGATTTCGTCTGTCTGATCAACCTTAATGTGTCCCTAGTTAGCTGTCTATCAGTCTCTCCAGGAGTATTAGAAAACTGGTATCTTTCAGTCTCACGTCTCACCCTGTCTCTTCTCTCAGCAAATGACCTTATTTCCTCCTTTTAAAAAAAAATTAAGAACTTTTTAACCCTCCTTTTTTGACACTGAGAAGTGAGTCACACTCTATTAAAATTTTTCTATCCATTTCTCATCTCTCTCATTTTAGCTGGTGGGGTGGTTCTCCAAGCTAAAAGCTACCTCTTTCTGTAGCTCAGATATCTTTTCACTTTCTGAGACATTGCTACTGCAATCGTCTTCAATTTCTCCATCCTCACCACTTTGGCTTAATGCCTTGAACAAATTATTTTGCTCAATTTTACCTCCTCTTGGAAACCCTGGTGATGCACTGGTTGCGTGTTATGGCTGCAAATCACAGTCAGTGGTCTGATTCTCCTGGGGGCTCGTTGGAAACTCTATGGGCAGTTCTCTTCTGGTCCTGTGGGGGTTGCTGTGAGTCAGAACGAATTCGGCAACAATGGATTTGTTTTTTGTTTTCAATTTTATCTTAAATTTTACCTCAAATCTATATCCTATGTTAATTATAATCTTATGTATTCACTTCATCACTGAGTAAACTATGATCTTATGCATTCTCTTCATAGCTAAGTGACTTGAAAGAGTAATCTAGAAGATACTCCTTTGGTTTTCCAGTGGACTAATTGTGTCTCATACGTCATCAGTCCCTTGAAGTAAGTATAATGAATTGACTCAAACGAGTTAAACTGGCAACCACTTTGCGAACTTACGATCAGTGAAAAGCATGAGCCAAAGTGTGGACTTGATGTCAGGATAACTCCACTGCAATATTCAGCAATTTTATGTCTTTAATATTATAATCACACACTGTGTAATGTTAGTTTGGGCAACATCTGACTGCATAAACATCCATGGCCCTAGGTTACAAAACTTTGACTTCTGTACAATCTGTAGTAATTAAACAATCTTCATAAAGCCTGTTATATTAAAAATTTGAGGTATATATAATGGTTTGTAACAACAAAGGATATATTACATTATTCTACACATCGAAACATTCTTCTTATTACTATATTATTGTGTTAAAGTTACTTTAGTGTGTCTGGAAGTGTTACTTTAACTTTTTTTTATGCATAGGAAGCTCACGGTATATGTTGCTGTTGCTAGGTGACTTAGAGTTGGTTCCAATTCACAGTGACCCGATGAGGTACAAGAGAAAGAAACACCTCCCAGTCCTCTGCCACCCTCATGGTTATTGCTACGATGGGGCCCATTGTTGCAGCCACTGTGTCAATTTGTCTCATTAAGGGTCATCTTCTTTTTCACTGCCCCTCTACTTTACCAAGCATGATGTCCTTCTCCAAGGACTGGCACCAAAGTATGTGAGACCAAGTGTCACCATCCTCACTTCTAAGGAACACTCTAGCTATACTTCTTCCTGTACAGAGTCAGGCCTTCTTCTGGCAGTCCATGGTTTATGCAGTATTTTCCACCAACACCATAGTTCAAAGACATCAGTTCTTGGCTCTTCTTTATTAATTAGCCAGCTTTCAGACGCATATGGGACAATTGAAAACACTATCGTTTGGGTCAGATTTACCTTAATCCTTAGAGTATCACCTTTGCTTTTTAATCATTGAACGAAATCTTTTGTGGCAGATTTGCCCAGGGGAAGGTGTAGTTTGATTTCTTGGTTACTGCTTCCACGGGTGTTGATTGTGGATACAAGTAAAAAGACATCCTTAACAACCTTGATTCTTCTTTCACTTACAATGATGTTGCTTACTGGTCTAGTTGTGAGGAGTTTTGTCTTTTTCATGTTGATGTGTAATCCACAATGACAGCTTTGCTCTTCAACAGTGTTTCAAGTTCTCTTCACTTCCAGAAGGCAAAATGGTGTCATGTGCATAATACAGGTTGATAATGAGTCTTCCTTCATTCTCGATGCCCTGTTGTTCCTCAGGTAGTTAAGATACTCAAATTATCTGCTCAGCATGCAGACTGAATAAATACGGTGAAAGGATACAATCCCCTGCACACCTTTCTCAACTTTAAACAATGTAGTCCTCCGTTGCTTATTTGAACGACTGCCTCTTGGTCCATTTACAGGTTTCTCACTAATGTAATTAAGTGTTTGGGAATTCCAGGTCACCACAATGTACTGCATAATTTGCTATGATCCACACAGTCAAATGACTTTGCAAAGTCAAAAAAAACCACAGGCGAACATATTGCTTGTGTTCCTTGATGGCAGCAATGATATCTTTTCATTTCCTTCCCCACCCCCACCCCCTTTTTGGAATCTGGCTTCAATTTCTGGCAGTTACCTGACACACTACTAAGAGTGCTTTTGAATAATCGTCAGCAAAATTTGAGTTGTGTAGGATATTAATTATATTATTCAGTAATTTCTGCGTTTGGTTGGATTGTCGTTCTTTGAAAGGACTACGAATATGAATCTCTTCCAGTTCCTTGGCCAGAGCGTTTCCAGTGCTGCATCCATCTGTGAAAACATTTGACTTGGTATTCTGTCAGTTCCCGGAGCATTGTTTTTCACTGATACTTTCAAGGCAGTTTGGATCTTTTTCTTCAGTACCATTGGTTCTTGATCTCATGCCACCTCCTGAAATGGTTGACTGTCCACCAGTTCTTTTTGGTACGGTGATTCTATGTATTGATTACTTCTATCTTCTTTTGACGCTTCCTAACTTGTTTCCTGTCTTCCTCCTTCCCACCCGTACCCATTGCTCCTGGGTTGATTCCTACTCATAGTGACACTGTAGTACAGAGCAGAAGTGCCCCTCGGAGCTTTCAAGGAGTTCCTGGAGGATTTGAACTGCTGACCATTTGGTTAGCAGCTGTAACTACTACATTACCGGGGTTTCCTTACAGAAACCCTCAATATTACAGCTGAATGTTTAAATTTTTTTAGGGATCCTTGAGCTTGAGAAATGTCTGATGTGCTCTCTCCTTTTGGTTTTCTAACTTCAGGTTTTGGCACTTTTCATTATATACCTTTTCTTCTCAAGTTGACTTTTGAAATCCGTTTTCTGTTTTTTTTAATTTAATCTTTTATTACTTTTGCTTTAACTACTAAACATTCAAGTGCCACTTTCACGTTCCCGTTACTTTGTTGTTCTGTGGGGACTTGGGTGTTGCTGTGATGCTGGAGGCTGTGCCACCAGTTTCAAACACCAACAGTGTCATCCCTGTTGGACAGGTTTCGTCTGAGCTTCCAGACTAAGATAGACTAGCAAGAAACACCTGGTGGTCTACTTCCGGAAAAACAAACAAACAAATAAAAACTAGATGGTGAAAATTTTATGAATTGCATATGCTATACACTAAGACAAATATTTGGCCACCTGACGTTGCTTAGGAACTGCATGTGTTTCAACTTACACACAAATTTGACTTACAGACAGGCTTAACAACCAAATTTGTTTGCATTCCAAGGGCTACCTGTATAAGATACGCAGTGTCCTGTTTCACAGGAAGTGTTATGTATGTTAAACGATGCATTACTATGCTTAAGGTCATTCTCCTTTCTTTATTTTTATTACTATATTCACTGCTATTCTGCAGACAAGAAAACTGAGATGAAGCAAATTTCAACAACTTGTGCAAAGCAGCATATACATGACTTACGTCCAGGCAGTCTGGATTGAGAGTCTATAATTTTAACCATTTCAGTATTTTGTTTCTCAATTCTAATCAGTATTCTTTAGCCAAAAGAGAGTTCTGGTTACTACGTTGAACACCCAAAGTAGGATAAATAGACTTTGGATCCACACCATTTACTGGAAGACCAGGAACCAATCAGAGATCAGCCCACCACTTTAATGTAACAAGTACAAGGGAGAAAGAAGTTTCTCTGAAAGACAAAATCAGCCAATGAAATATAAGGAAATTTTGAGATTTTTGTCATGGGCTCATGCTGGTGTAGTGTGTATTACCTCAGACTGTTCAGATACCACACCCAAACTGACCCTACTCCCAAATCTGCCCAATCCAGCTGTTGTCCCTGAAGGATTCATCCTCGTGGGAAGTAGAAACTGACCAATAGAGAGAAGGGTGGTCTGACTGGTTCTGTCCTGCAGTAATATCTGTAAGACAGATGATTGCAGACACTACTTCCTATCTTTTTCCTTTGAGCCACAACAGCCAAATAAGGAAGTCATATTTTTAAGCATCTTGTATCTAGCCTCTTGAGCAAGATAGAACAGGTGGTAGGATTAAAACTAAAAAGTCAGTCTGTAAACAATTCAAGGTGACCCAAAGTCTATGTTAGTCTTTTTCTTACTTGAAGAGAGAGAAAAAAAAGAAAAGCTTAATTTAATGTTGAGCATACAATTTTCCTTACTTAGCACAGGATCTGAATGAAAATTTAATGAGCAATATTGTTGCCTTCATTTCATAGACACACATATTAAAACACAAACAAGTCAAGCAACTTGCCCAAGGTCACTAAGTGTTAAGTGGCAAAGACAGAATTTGAAGCCAAGTTTGGACCCCAGAATCAGGACTTCCTGAACTGGTTATGTTTGGTTCAACCCCCCTTCTCTGTATTTCCATTTCCGCCCCAGATATACTGAATCCGAATCTGTATTTTAACAAGATTCCAGGTGATTCTCATGCGAAATGCAGGGCGTCAAAACAAAAATAATTCTTTCCAAGTCCTGTCCAGAATCTACGGCCTTAACTATAATGCTATTTCATCGCTTTAAAAGTTTTGTTATGTTTGGAATAAAATTTCACAGTAAATTTTACCATGGCGCGCTCTCTCTCTCTCTAACACCATCCCTCCAAATTTTCCATTATGTAGTTGTCAGGATCTATACAATTACTTTCAGTTCTCAGAACTGAATATTGAAGAGGAGGAAAAAAAAAGAGGCAAGGAAGATACTGAGAAGCCCAGCACAGAAGGAAAGAAAACAAAGGTAGTCCTCGACACGCAGGCTGCCTCTTCGAATCAAGAGGCTCCAGTGTTGTCTCTCATGACAGGGATGTGCTGGACCCTAACAGAGCCAGGTATTGTGACTGTCATCTTACTGAGTAAGAGTAGTGATGGTATTTTCTTTTATACCCTTTAAGGAATTGAGAGAGCACACAACTTCCCTTGTTTCATGTTGTGTCATTCTGCTGTGGTTTACTGAGCTTTGCATTCAACCCAAAATTCCATTCTGAGTCAGGATTGTGACATAAATAGCAAATGACTAATAAACGTGATCATCTAAAAGCTGTCTCATTGGCATCAGGTTCTTAACAGTAGGGGGCAGATTTCCTGTAAATAACCATATCCCCCTGTGGAAACCATAGTTTTAGTTGAACACAGAGTGTATATGGAAGACTTACTCTCTTTCCCTGAAGAATATATTAGGAAGGAGTGTCTAAAATTTTAACCAAACATATTACATAACTCTTTCAATTCTCAAATGAAAAACCCTTGAAAGTCCATTTCAGGAATAATGGAAAGCTTCAATTACAAGTGATACATTATCCCACGTGTGACTGACACATTTACCACAGTCATGAAATTATGGCAGATAAGTGAGCTCCGTGAGGGCCCTTCAAACACACCTACATTTGAATCCCAGAAGGGAAATTTTAGTTGGTAGAGATTCTCTCAGAAACCATACTTTTCCATTTATTTTTAATATCTTATTGTGCTTTAAGTGAAAGTTTACAATCCAAGACAATTGGTCATACAAAAACTTGCACACATCGCTACGTCGCTGTGGCTGCTCTCCCCGTATGTGATAGCAGACTCCTGTCCACCCTGTATTTCTTGTGTGCATTCAACCATTTCCTGTCCCTCTGCCCGCTCAACTCACCTCTGGACAGGAGCTGCTCAGTTAGTCTCATGTATTTACTTACACCAAGAAACACACTCTTTGCCAGTATCATTTATGTCTTATGATCCAGTCCAATCTTAGTCTGAAGAGTTGGTTTCAGGAATGGTTGCATTTCTGGACTAACAGAGTCTGAGGGTCATGTCTTTCTGGGGCCCTGCAGCCTGTTGGACCTCATAAACCATGCTTTAAGAAAAAGAGAATGTCAAAGGCGACTAACATACACCTGCAAAATGTGTTCTTGTGTACTGCCGCACATTTGTACAGGCATGTGCACTCAAGATCAGCACACCTGCCACCTGATTGGAGGGTGGGAGGCTTCTGAGTACAAAATGTTTACCGCCTGCCCCCCAGCACACACTTGTTTAAAATTTCTGCCAAAAACTGAGTTTTCAAACTAAGCTACAGATAGGGGTTGTATTTCGAGAAAGATACAGCATTAACTCAGGTGTAAAGGACTTAGAAAATAGGAAATGTGGATTCAAGCCCAAACAAGAAAATATGTATTATCAGCAGTGGAATAAATGTTCACTTACAGGCAAAACCTCTACCTGGACATATTTTAAAAGCCCGACTCTCCATCAGCCTACTAGCCACAACAAAAATCAGCTCTGCCTCTCACTGAATTTGAGGACAGGATTCCTGTTGTTTCCTCTGTAATTCCCGTCATGCCTTTTCTCTCACTCCTCATGCTCTCTCCGTATCTCCAGACAGACTGCCCGTCAGCAGTGAATCCAGAGCCTCTCTAACAGCCTGTACCCCCAGAAGGAAGACAGTAGTCTAAGGAAATCCATCCCAACACACAGTTACCCTAACAGTGAGGCAAGCATATCTACTGAGCACAGAGATCGCGGAATCACCGCTGTACCCACCACCACCTCCACTGTTTCTGTTAGAATCACTGTTGTGATCATCTCCGGGGGGGATATACTACTTTTAGACTCTCCAGAGTAGAACAAATCCCAATAATCATATAATCCTACCTCTTAGAAGATAAACAAATAACATTTATTTAAACCCAAGTTTTAAAACCAATGCTGATCTTTCTAGTGGATTCTATCAACTCTTTTAGCACCCAAGCCCCTTACTTATCAAATCTTCTATTTTTTAGGGTAGAAGCTGAACATAAGATTCAAGAACTAAGATTATTCAAAATAAATAAAGAATAATGTCATGGATCAAATTGTGTTCCCTAAAAAACATGTGTGGAAATTTGACTGATCCATGATTACCAGTATTGTATATCCTGTAAATTCTGCATCCGTGATGTTAATGAGGGAGGATGCCTAGCATTTGAGAAGGTGGGCAGGACACGAAGTCTAAAATCGTATTGTGGCTTGGGAAGCCTCTTGGGACATAAATGAAAGGGAGGCAAGCTGAGATTTGGGGATTTCATACCGTCAAGAAAGAAAGAAGTACCAGGAGCTGAATTCATCCTTTAGAAAGGACCCAGGGTCCCCGTGCCTGAGAAACTTCCAGTCCAGGGGAAGACTGATGACAAGGACCTTCCTCCAGAGCCAGCAGAGAAAACCTTTCCCTGGAGTTGACACCTTAAATTTGGACTTTTAGCTTACTAGACACGACAAATAATATTATCTTATTAAAGCCATCCACTTGTGATATTTCTGTTAAAGAAGCATGAGAATACTGAGACAACTAGTATACTTTCTTATCACAGGCAAAATCCAGACTTATAACTTGACTCTTACATATTAAAAAAAATAAAGAAGTGGAATAGAATTTACTAAGAGCACGTTTTCAGAATATTGATGTTCTCAGAATGGTGATGCAGAAACAAGAAACAACTTACATCCCCTCAGTTACTTCCGAGTACTGTAATGTTAAGCCTCAGCCCCAGAATACGATTCTCTATTATTAACTTCCTCTGAGCCTTTATGGAATCCCTAGGTGATATTAACAGGTAATGTGTTTGGCTGCTAAAGAAAAAGTTGGAGTTTCCGAGTCACCTAGAGGTACCTAGGAAGAAAGCACTGGTGCTCTCCTTCTGGGGAATCATCCGTAGAAAATCCAATGGAACACAGTTCTGCTCTGACACACCTTGGGTTGGCATGGATTGGCACTGGCTAGATGGCAACTGATTTCTCAATCTGTGTGTGAACCCTGTGGAACATTCAACATTCATTTTTATGACACGGAAAAATGATGGCTAAACTAAAGAATCATTCAGTAAAGAAGCAAGCATAAAACTCATTTTTTCTCTTAGGCACAGATTTTGTTCATGAATGAAAATAATTGAAATGTTTGCATTTCTCTGCATTAAATTATGAGGTCACCATACAAAGAGGGAGGAAAGTAGGTAATAAGAATAAACATAAGTTCCTGTATTAAAACAAACCTGCTACTGCCAGGTCAAATCTGATTCAAAGCGTCACTATAGAACAGTGTATAACCACCTCACGAGGTCTCCAAGGGGAACCTGGTAGGTTTGAACTGCCAGTCGTTTGGTTAGCAGCTGTAGTGAGGTTAACATAAATACTACCTACTCAATAGATAAGAGTAACTGATATGTTTTTTCAGATTTTAGTGGTAATTATATGCAATGTATTTTTCCATTTGATTTATTCACATGATGGAATATTATGCTGCTATTAAAATAACTTTAAAGATACTGTTACAATGTGGTAAAACAGATATAATGGTAAGTACAAAAAAATTCTTACATCTTCTGAGTACCTAAAGTTATAAAAATGATGCAAATCCTTACTGAAGACTAGGTGAAAACAAAAATATAAGTAGTGTACTAGAATAGTGGAATGATGAACGTTTTTGTTGTACTTTTATTCTCTTTATATTCTATCCTTTTAATGTCTAAAAAAGTAAATACTTGCTTTCCCACAGAAGAAGGATTACAGTCCCATGGTATCCCAAGTGCTGTCGAGTTGGATCCGACTCATGGAGACCCTATGGGCCAGGGTAGAACTGACCCCCAGAGTAGGGAAAACATAAAATACTCCATATTGAGGTATCTCTTTATAAGTTCATGCTGGCATTTAAACAAAATGAATATGACTAGTGTTCTCTCCTCTTTTTTATTTGTTATGACTGAATGAAAATGCACATTCCCATATAAATTCACATGCTCACCCATATGCAGCTCCCACTGCTCTCCCTGCCCGGTGACAGCATGTCCCTCCTCTCTGCTCCCTGCATGACCTATCCTCCCACAGTCCCCTATCCCCTCCTCTCTACCCACTCCCCTTCCTCCAGCAAGAGGTCAGCAGGAAGACATCCTATAGATGCACAGAACCATAAACTTTCCACCAGATGCGGTCACCCTGCATTGCCAAGTCCAATCCATTGCTGTTGGAAAAGTTGACCTTCATTATGATTTATGGACAGGGGCAGCATCAGGGCCAGAGGCCATGCTTCCAGGGAAACCCTGAATCCCCCAGACCATCAGCTGTGGTCTTTTATTGGAGATCTCAGGGTGCACCTCTATTGATTCTTTTGTTGCCAGTGAGACTCAACTTCGTGAGCTCCCTCGTCTCTGCTCTTGACAGCCAACTGTATTAAATGAATCATTTAAAATTTCAGCCTCTTTTGTCTTACCTTCACATCACAAAGTAACACTAGCTTCTTCTAGTGTCCTCCTACAGAAAATGTCTTACTTTGGTCTGCAGACCCAAAGGTTCTCTCAAGATGCTCAGCCTACCTCAAGTCCCAGCTGCATTCAACTCAGTTGGCCATTCCCTTTTCTTTGGAAGGTTGTTTTTACTTATTCATTCATTTATTTTGGCTCTAAACACATGTCCTTTTCTTTCATCTTCTAGCAGCTCATTCTCTGTCTTTGCAACCTTATTCTCGGTTGTTAACTATTCCAGTTCTGCAAGGCTTATTTCCAGATAGCCTTCTTTTCTCCCTTTGGGTTCTTTCCATGGGCTGCCTCATTTCTTCTGCAAGCTTCATTTGCCCCTGTAAGCATGTGACTCACTGAATTATCTCCAGCCTGTCTGCTCCTAAATCTTTTAAGCAATTTTATTAACTTTCTATCTGGCATCTCCACTTGAATATCTCAAAGGCTATTCTCACAAAAATTGCACCTGTAGCTAGCCTTAGCTTGCCCAAACTCTGTCCACTTTCAGTATCTTTTTTCTCCATGAAAGGTACCATCATCCATGCAGCAGTATAAGGGAGACACAGAAAAGTCATCAATGTTGCTTAGTTTACATGTACACACACACACACACACACACAAATCATCTTCAATACCAGTTTTAACTTTAGTCTTAAGGATTTGGATTACTAAATATCATTTTATATATTATTGGTTTGTCTTCACCTCCACTAACATTCTAGGGCAGGTTATCATTATCCCTTCAATGGATACTGCATTAACCACTTAACTCTGCTCTCCCGTCTGTCTTTCCAAACGGAGTTCACAGTGACCTTTTCAAAAGCACAAATCCAGTCACCTCACCCTTGCGCCCTTTCCCTCCCTTTCATTAATGAGTGTTTCACTTGCCGAGCCAAAGCCAAGTGCCTTAGAGGCAGATCCGATTCATGGCGACCCCAGGGGCCAGAGTAGAACTGACCCTCTGAGCAGCTGCGGTCCTCCTTCCCCAGTTTCCTCACTGTCCCTGCCACTTCATTCGCTCTCCATTTCAGGCCCGCAGGACACTTGTCAGTCACTCACACTCCTTGTTCTCCACCACTGCTGGACACTGGACCTTGAATGCACTGATTTCTCTGTCTGGAATGTTCTCCCTGGCCTTCCTTACCTACTCACTATATGCTCTTTCTCTTGCAGTTCCATGAAGCATCCTGTGCTTGCAGTCTAGATCAGTGCCCCTTGATGCGCACCGGTGGGCTTCCATGATACTCACATTGCTAGTGGCCTATCTGCTTTCTCCTGTTATCTGCTAGACAATTAGCTACATGAAAGCACAACTCTACTTCTGTTCATTATCACTAACCCACTTACTTTCATGAGAAGATGCGGTTAAAACAAAGAAGAGACCAACTATAGATGCAGATTTCATTTTTCTACTTGAAGCACTATCTTGCTTAGATTTGAGTAACTTGTCCAAAGAACTTTCAGACAGGACAGATAGGAGGTAAAATTGTGAAATTGTCGAAGGATATTTATTTATTTGCTCACGTGTCCCTTTTTCCTCCCCACTCCAACTTCTGGAGATTCCCCTCACCCCTGGAACCCCCATGATGTCCAGTTCTGTACCTTCTTGAGTCTATTTTTCTGATAAATGCTAATGTACTACTCCCAGAATCCTTCTGCTTCCAAATACCTGAAGAAAGGAAGACATTTCTAAACATTTAAAAACAATAGGCTCTCTTGATTTCATTTTGGAGTGATTTCAGATGACAGGTAAGTGACCTAGGATCTATCTCTTTCAGGAACCTAAAGAACAGGATTGAAAAGATTCGGGTTGTCAAGGATTTATTTCTGCTTAGCTCTAGAATCAACACTCATGGAAACAACCTTGCATTGGTAAAATTTGCTGCAAAAGACCTCTTTAAAGTGTCGAAAAATAAAGACATCATCTTGAAGACTAAGGTACTCCCAACCCAAAGAGTCATATTTTGAATCACATCGTATGCATAAGAAAAACTGGACAATGACTAAGGAAAAATGGAGGAAGAACTGATACCTTTGAATTGTGCTGTTGGAGAAGAATACTGAATATATTATGGACTGTTAAAAGAACAAACAGATTTGTCCTGCAAAAAGTCCAACCAGATTGTTCCTTAGAAGCAAGGATGATGGGACTATAACTTACCTACTTTGGACATTTTGTCAGGAGGGGTCCGTCCCTGGAGAAGAACATCATGTTTGGTGGAACGGAGGGTCAGTGAAAAAGGTGAAAACTGTCTCTAAGGTGGATTGACACAGCAGCTTCAATGATTGACTGAAGCATAAAAACAACTATTGACATGGCAAGGAACTTCTGTTGTGCACAGGTTTGCTACGAGTCAGAACCAACTTGACAGCACTTAACAGCAACAACAAAGAATAGGAGATACTACAGAAAATGTAAGAAATCTAGGATGGTATTTGATTCCATACTTGAGTGATAATGGTTCAACAGGTATATGTCCACTGTGGCCTTCAAGATCTATACTGGCAGAGGTTAATCCACCCAATAGATACTTACACACTCATCCAGAAATTCGGATGCTCTCTTACGAACAGCTTCCATTTGTTGGATACAAGAGTCTCTAGCTATGCTTTCCACTGTAGAAGTCACTAGCCACATTCATAATTTAAACTACTTAAAATTAAATATTCAGTTCTTCCATCCCACTAGATGCATTTCAAGTGTTCTTTTCCATCATGATAAAAAATTTTTATTATACTATGTTATACAGTCTGTGCTATAGTGGGAAAATGTTACTTCCTGCTGCCTTGAACCGAGACTTGTCTCTTGATCCATATGAGGGCTCTCATGTGTGGTGGCTTAGAAGAGCCTGATTTCCATTAGGACCCTGCCAGTGCTATTTGTCCTTCCCCCAGGAGCAGGTGTAAGAAGGCACCGAAGCTGAGGCAATAAGTCTTTTTCTGAAGGAGGAATTTGAATTGAAGGAAGAAAATATTATTTTCACTGCAGGTGACTCAACTATGATTTCTACAATAAGATTTGAAGAGGCAGAGGAAGCTCGACCAAAGAGAGAAGGGATACGGACGTGTCAGGGGCCAACTATGAGAAGGGAAATGGAAGTCACGGCAAAGTGCACATCCTTCACTCTTCTTGCCCTTGTTACACTGTGTTAGCTCCGAATTCTCAAACATAAGAACACTTCTTCTTTATGTAAGGCTTCGTTTAATCCTTATAAAGAGCCATGAGTTATATTTTAACATTTCTATTCATAGATGAGAAAACTGTGAGTTCAGTGAGTTTAATAAAAGTGTAGAGCCTGAATTCCAGTTTATGTGCATTATGTCAACTGAAACAATGGTCAGTTTCCATTATTTTACACCATGATGGCGCAGTGGTTAAGTGCTCAGCTACCAACAAAAGGTTAGTGGTTGGAACTCATGAACCACTCCATGGGAGGAAGATGTGGTGGTCAGCTTCTGTGAGGATTAAACCAAAAAACTCATAGCCATCAGGTCAATTCTGACTCATAGGAACCCTACAAACCACAGTAGAGCTGCCTACATTGTTTCCAAGGGTTACCTGGCAGATTGGAACTTCTAAACTTATGGTTAGCAGCCATAGCTCTTAGCCACTATGCCACCAGGTTTAGAGCCTTGGAAATCCTATTGGGCAATTCTACTGCATCCTATAGTGTAGCTAGGAGACAGAATAGACTCTATGGTGATAGGTTATGAGTTAAAGTATTTGCAAGTTACAACCTCTGAACTAGAAAGCTGGGACTAGAAGAGTGAATAAGATATGGTCCTTGGTGACGTATAATTTTCTAATTCACTGCAGAACAGAGATTGAGAATATTAAGGCAAGGCTGTGCCTATAATACGTGAATGTTGGTGGCATAATGGTTAACTGCTACAGCTGCCAGCCAAAAAGTCAGCAGTTTGAGTCTGCCAGACACTCCTTGGAAACTCTATGGAGCAGTTCTACTGTGTCTTTAGGGTCACTATGAGTTGAAATCAACTTGATGGCACTGGGTTTGCTTTGGTTTTGATACATGTAACACAGGTGAGTTGAGGGAGTAGACAGGGTCTGGGGTCATGCCCAAGTTTAGGAGCACATGGGTAAGCTGGATTCAAAGAACCACAGAGTCTGTAGATGAGATGTTAGGCTCAAGAATTCTTTATGAATAGGCAATGCACATGTCTATTCCACAGAGATGTACTTCCTCCTGAGGCTAATCCAAATTCATGTCTGCAGGGAAACCAGGGGAAGAAGATAACTTGGGACTAAGACAGCAACGGTGGCAGAAAAAGGGGACCAATCTTGGTGTCAGATTCTAGGTATACAGCCCCCTCATGCCACGGAGTCTAAGTATAATAACCACAGCCCCTGGCAACATGACTTCCTGAATATATCAACATTTTTAAGGAGGCTGGTTTGACAGTAACCTATATTTTTCTAATTTGTGGGGTATAGAGAGCACTGTTTCCTTCCTCAGTGGCTTCATTTATTTTCAAACTGTAAATGAGACAATGTTTCTATGGCTTCTGAAAAAAAAAGTTTGATTTCTTTTTGAAGTTTAGAAATATGTCTATGGCTGACTAGCCAGGATGGCAGAATTTAGATTCGATGAGATACATTGATGTAGCTATCTGCCAAGCAGCATGATTAAAACCATTCAGACCCTGAAAATGGAACAGAGAACATTGGCTTTATTTCTGTAAACTGAACTGTCTCCATTAGATTTAAGTGCTCTTGTCTTGTCAGAGGATTTATTATTATTAAGAATTTCTCTGACAAGCATTTGCCAAGTGCTTCACTGAAGTTCTCCATCAGTCATAGCTCCTTGGTGACATGACCTGGCTCTGCTTCAACAAGAGAAGGAACTAAGACCTCCGTGCAAACTAGCGTGAGCTTAATGCCCAAAGGCTCTCGTTAATATATAATCTCAATAGAAAGTAGGTTTCATCTGCAATGTGGTTTGTTGGATGGGGGACAGCTGTACCACACAACCAAAGGCATCAAGATGTGCATGTCACTCTTAGTTTTTATGGCACAATGAAAGAATCGTGTCCTTGTTAAAGGGATATCAGTCATCTCAGTGGTGAGCTACATCGGTTGATAGGTAATTATCTAGGACCTAGGATAGACAGGTAACTAAGATTTACCTCAGCGTATCTAGGAAAGAATATTATTCTTTTATATCAGAAAAGCAAAACTTCTAAAGTCAAACTTCACTGCCACTTTAGAGTGACTTGTTATGGCTCGGATGGTGGCACAGTGGATAAGTGCTACAGCTGCTAACCAAGAGCTTGGCAATTCAAATCTGCCAGATGTTCCTTGGAAATCCTATGGGGCAGTTCTGCACTGGTAGGTAGGGTCCCTATAAGTCAGAATGCACTCAGCAGCAGTGGCTTGGGTTTCACAATGCTGGAGGCCATTGGGTAACAGTGCATATAACAACTCTACAAACTGGCATTTTTTGAACTCAGCTGTTTCCTCAGTATCATCGTTAGGTTCCATTACCAGTTACTGGTTGGCTGCCACTCCTGTCTTACTGACAGTTGCAAAACTATGTCCTTTTTCAAAATTTCACTGCACTCAATTCCCACACTCTGCCCTTTCAAGCATAAAACAGAGCTCCATGTCCCACTGCGGCTCCTACTCCATCGCCTTGGCCGGCTCTCCCATCCATCTGTCTACGTCGCAGCCAGTCTTTGACCCCTTTGCCCAGTGGAGCAGGGGAAGTGTGTGTCTTCTTACTGGCAGTTACCCTTTACTCCTCTGAGTTCGAGGTCCTCCTCTCAGTTCTCGTCTGGGCCCTCGCCGCATCAATGTGCTCTCCTTTACACAGCTCCAAATCTCTTCTTATGTCTTGGCTTTTTTCTCTGAGCCTCATTCTCCAGTTCCAACACCACTCTCTGTACCCCTCATTCTTCTCTAAAACTCACACTTGTCGGGTCAACTCTGACTCATAGTGACCTGCGGGACAAAGTAGAACTGCCCCCATAGGGTTGCCAAGGCTGTAAATCTTCAAAGAAGCAGACTGCCCCACCTTTCTTCTGTGAAGTAACTGGTGGGCTCAAATCTCCAAGCTTTTATTTGGGAGTCAAATGCTTAACCACTGAGCCACTAGGGCACATATACTTCTCTAGCTACTCACCAATTCAGAATACACTCTGTGCTATAATTAGCCTATTGAGAAAAGAGTCTTCTGTACCCCATACTGGTGAGTGGTATCTGGGATTTTAAAAGTTACAAGCTGCTGTCTGAGGCACATGAAATTTTCCCAACTCATCTGGAACAGATGATGTACAAGAATACCAAAGACCTGAGGGAAAAAGAGCCCAGGACACATAAGAACCCATGTGAATGGGAGACTGTATCAACATGTGACCAGCAGAAACAGATGAGGCCTGGCCACCAGCAAAGACAGCTGTGATGGGTCACAGAAAGTGGAGTTCCTGTGGACAAAGAGGAGTGTAGCTCCAGAACTCTACTGTAAGACCACAGCTGATGGTCCAATGGCCCGGGCCATCCCCTGCGAGCATGGCCCTTGGACCTGCTGCTGCCTCTGAGTAGAAAAAACTATTGAGGTCAATTCTTCAAACAAAAATAGACTAGACTCGGGCACACAACGTGACCACATGGTTCCATGCAGTTATAGGAGGCTGTCCTACTGGTCTCTCTCAAGACGGGAGAGAAGAGGGTGGGCAGGAGGAGGCGGGAGCTTGCTAATAGGATATGACAAGTAGAATGAAGAGGAGTGTGCCGTCACAGGGCAAGGAGAGCAGAAAGAGCTGCAGACAGGCGGCAATGCAAAATTGATTTGGATTGTATACTTCCACTTAATCATAATGAAAAAGAAAAAACATACTCTATGCTAATGGCTGGGTTGACACAGAAAAAGAATGCTGTTTTACCGTACTTGAAAGAGAGAAAGTTAGCACATCACCGTTACTTGTATACTGGAATAAAACACAAGACTCTGAGGTGAGAAACAAAGGATGTTGTTGTTCCTGGCACAGCTAGCACCCTCAGCTTTGAGCTGACATTGCTTTCCCCTTGTGCCACTCTTCCCTGAGGGTCCAGGTGACTCAGGTGGCTCAGGGAGATGCTGTGCACACAGGGTGGTTTGTGTTATAGCTAAGGAAACCCCAATATTATAATGGGCTGCCAGCAAGCTTGTCGAACTTTGTCCTGGAGGAAGGTGTTATCTTTGTTATTCTGATAAGGAAAAAATCTGCCCTCTTTTTAGAGACATTCTGTCTCTACCTTCCAAGGCTTTGGTAACACAAATATTCTTGAAAAATTTATCTGGGATAAAAGCTTCCTCAAGACATGAAGAAGTACCATAGAAAATCTCTCATCAACAGTTTGTCTTTCACTTACTTATATTTTTATTTTTAAAAGTCTACTGAATATCCTCTACTTTCTAGAAATTTTGCCGGGTAGTGAGTTTCAAAGCTGCAGTGTGCACTGTCAGACTTGAAGAATTCTATTGTATTCTGAATATGCAAAATGAACCTCACTGCACATTGGAGAAATAACGGTGATTTTTAAAAGCACCTAATTATAAATCATAAATCACATGTAGTCATTTCATTGTAAACTGCTGAAAGGTTACTAGGCATTGAGCTCTGGTAAAAATCTCTACTTACGTTAGTATTGATCCAATCAGGAAGAATAAATTACAAATAATATTTCAGCATTAACAGTATTTTCTTCACTCTACAAGACATCCAAATGGCACTTGGTAGAAATATATTGTTATAGCTGCTGTAAGCCTCCATTTCATTTTAAGCCAACAGTTGAAATCACATTATATTAATAATCATGTGCATTTGGTCTTTTGGGTTAGGGACGAGAAAAGGCATTTCAGCAAGTTGAGCCATTGTGAGTTCAGAGTTCAGAAGCAAATACAATTCTTTCTGGAAATGAGTGCAATAGAACAGCTGGTCAAACACAATTTACTTGTTCACAGAAACAAACCTAATGATTTCTGGAAAAAAAATAAAATAAAAAAGCTTACTAAAAAGGGTCATGAAGAATATCAACTGATATTATAAACCAGATTTGGGAGACTTTGGGCATAAAACGGCAGCTACTTGTAGACTCTGAGGCAACTTTTCCCAGTCCTCAAACAGTAATACAAAAACAAGTAAGCAAAACGTCAGATAGACTAGTAAAAGAAAGATAAACCCAAAAAACAGAAACCAAACCCACTGCAGCTGAGTCGATTCTGACTATAGCAACCCTATAGGAGAGAGCAGAACTGCTCCATAGAGTTTCCAAAGCGCACTTGATAGACTTGAACTGTGACCTTTTGGGTAGCAGATGTTTCACTTAACCACCGTGCCACAAGAGACATTTAAAATACGTGAAGCTGAAACTGGTTAGTAACTTCAAATGAGGATTGTTGAAGACTTTTCATTAATCAGAAGAAAAATAAAATACACAGTGAAAGAAATCAACAAATAGGATGTTCAGTCTTCGCATTAGAGGCAGCCAGAAGTTACCTCCTGAAACAAATGTCAGGAAACAGTTTGTCTTCCAGCGGTCATCAGCCTCAAGGATTAAAAATCTAAGAAACATGAACTTGGACTTGTGTCCTTGAACCACATGAGTACTCTCTCTGGAGGCAAGGTTCTTGGGTGTTAGAAATGATTTGTCCTCCACTGCTAGCTTTAAAGATTGGCAGTTCAAGACCCATCAGTGGAACCAGAGAAGAAAAGCATAACAGTTTGCTTTTGTAAAGACTACAGCTCCCAAACTCTCTGGAACAGCTCTGCTCTGTAACAGGTAGGGTCACCATGAGTTAGATTTGGCTTGATGGCAACAGATTTTGTTTTTATTTTTAAATCTTTAGGCATGTGGAAGACTGTCTCACTTCTTCTTCCCCTTCATTATTACAAAAATTTTTGAAAAAAAAATTATACTCATAAAAAGTTGTAAAAATAGTAGAGAGGGTTCCTAGGTACCCTACAGTCAGTCTTCCCAATAAAAAATATTTTATATAAACAGAGAACATTAACAAAAGCAGGAGACTAACACTGGTACAAGAGACATTACCTGGGTTCCTGGACTTTTTCTTTGCACTTACTTTTCATCTCACTCTTAATTTTTAAAGCTGTAATCAGATACACAACAAGTTGAACATAACTCCCGAGGAAGTCTGGTGCAAAGAGGGTAGGGGTGAATGTGGTGCTATTCCTTAGGGGCTAGCATGTTCTCATTAATGCAGAGCCAGAAATGTTGGTCAGGCCACAACACAACTAAGTCGACGTTCACGTTCCCTGGAGTCTTCATGGAAACCATGGTGGTGTAGTCATTAAGGGCTACAGCTGCTAACAAAAAGGTCAGCAATTCAAACCCACTATGTGATTCTCAGAAACTCAACAGGGCACGCCTACTCTGTAGGGTTACTATAAGTTGTAATCAACTCCAGGGCAGTGGGGTTTGGGTTTGAATGCTTCATAAAACCAAACAATAGTTTAGCTTCACTAATAAGGAGTCTCTGCCTTGAATTTTGTGTACTTTTAGAAAATATTTATATAGGACCAAATTGACAATAGTAACTAGAAAGGTTAGATGGAAACTTTAAGGAGACATTGAGTTTATATTGAGGGGGAGAGAGCGATTTGGAAAAGGAGGACAAGAATGGCAGCAGAACTTGAAGAATTTGATCTATGTCACTGTCCTTTTGTTTTCTCTTTCTTAATGTGCTAAATTGTTGACAGTTCCAGAAAACTCAGTGTAGCAGACAATGGAGATGAAGTTGCCTCACTTAGGAAGTCAGACAAGAAGGCTTGCTAGAGGGGAGAAACTGACCACGGAGCTTCAGACTCCCTCTCTGGCACTCTCTAACAAAGAAAATTGAGAAAACTTGGATCCATATGCCTCTACCCTCGCATAACTTCTACTTCTGGACAGAAATAGCAAATACCAGGCAGGTTAGCACGCTCCAAAGATTACTAGGAGATGTGACAAGGGAAGAAATAGCTGCAGGACAGAAAAGACAGAATTAAAAGGTGTGGGGACATGTGGACTCCAAGAGATGACAAAGTGTGTCAAAGCAACTGGAAATAAATATGCCGAAAACAGAGAAAGGACTGACTGACAGACAATGTAATAAAATTAGGTGAACTTCCTGTTTCCATAATTGGCAAGTAAGAGGAGAAGTTAGCAAGACCGAATACCTGCTTCCCTGTGGTTTCCACACCAGGCAGACACAGGGCTCTCAAAGGGGGGAAGAAAAAAAGCTAACACTACGACTCCTCTTTCCAAAGTAGTTACTCAAAACTGACATCATTACGTATAACCTGCCATCATTTCTAATATGAAGTGAAACTCACCAAACCACACTCCCAGGGTTCACAGCAGGGGCTTGTTTTTGCGTGAGAGCCAAGGCACATGCCAGGGGAGGGTGACCCTGGGAGTGTGATGGTGCCCAATGGCTATTTAAATTTATGGATCATACACTTTAATGCCAGCCTTAAATGGTGCCAAAAGTCTTGACTGAAACCCGTCTGGGCCAACGATTTATATAGTGAGCAATATATAATGCAAAATGCTTATATATGTGTGTGTGTGTGTACATATAATTTGCAAACTCAGCACGTACATGCATGTGCATATACACGAGTGTGTGTATATATGTTAATATACACATATATTATTATACATATATACATACACGCATGTGCATATACATGAGTGTGTGTATATATGTTAATACACATATACACACACTCATGTATATGCACATGTATACACACACGCATACATATATAAAACTTACAATTCTGTATCAAACATTCTGTGGCTGGATCAGTGCTTTCTTTAGTTGCTATTATGTGAATTGCAGAATTCACTGTGGAGTGAAAAATTCCCTAGTTTTTTTTTCTTTTTAAATGGAAAGCATTAATTTTCTTCTTCTACTATGAATTTTTAATTCCTAGAAATGTCTCTTCCAGAAATTACCAGATGATTCTACGAATCTCTCACTCAGTTCACTGTATTTCTTCTAATCTTCTAAGTTTCCTGAATTTTTCATTCCGAAATTTGTTCTGAAGCCAAGTCCTTATCCCTTTATCTAACACACTTTGCGTGTCATACATACATTCACTTATTTCTTCTGTCCATCTGCCTTTTTGTATCTCTCTGTGAATTTCTCTACACAGTGAAAATACAAATGTCCAAATCTCAGAGTGTCGCCCTTTCAAACTCAACAGAATCTTTTAATTGAACTGGAAAAAAAAGTGCAGCCATGGTTTGGAATTAGAAGCTTTGGGGAGTTTGCTGCCACTGTGGTGATGTATTCTGAGAAAAGGTTTCTGTTAAATGAGGAAAGATACAAACCAAACAAGAAAAGAAACAAAGAAAACATTATGGTTATAGCAAAATGCCTGCTCTTCAAGTCACCTTCCCTTTGTCCCAGCCCAGCCCTAATGACTGTCTTAAACATTCGGGGTACCATCAGTTCTCATCTAGCTCTGTAAGAGTATGAACACCAAGGGAGTCAGCTTGAGTCGGTCTGCGCGCTCCAGTGTTGAGTGGCCCTGTGGTCTTTGGCAAGGAGCAAGCTGAGGCTTTGACCGGTTCTTCTTCCTGGCAACACTGCAAACATGATTACTGCGTCATGCCAGCCAAGTGTCGTCATACTCTTACAGAGTTAAGGATGCCAAGCCTTCTTGGCTTTCAGGAAGCAAGTTAACGTCATCTGCATGTTACAGGTTGTTAGTGGGTCTCCTTCCAGGCCTGATACCCAGTTCTTCTTTCCAATAATCCACCTTCTTGGGTCCTGACACATACATGTCCTGACTTTAAAGCGTGATGTAGCCCCTTGTTCTGTCCAAAGGACTTTCTTTGGCTACACAAGTACGTATAGATTCCTGGTGATCACAATAAAGTTTTCTAGAACATGTATTCTTTGCATAGTGATCTCTAACGTATTGCGATCCACATAGTCAAATGCCTTTGCATGGTGGATAAAACACAGGTAAACACAAGGCTGATACGCTTTGTTTTTAGCCAACATTCATCTGCCATCAGCAGTGAGGACCCTCATGCCACGTAGGCTTCTGAATCTGGCGTGAATTTCTGTCAGCTTCCTGTCAGTGTACCACTCCAACATTTTTTAAAATTATCTTCAGTAAATTTCACTTGTATGTGATACAAATGATCGTGTTGAACAATTTCCGCATTCTGTAGGATCACCTTTCTTTGGAATGGGTACAAATATGGATCATTTCCAGGTCCCTGGCCAGGTAGCTGTCTTCTGAATTTCTTGCACAAATGAGTGAGCTCTTCTGGGGTTGTATCAGTTTATTGAATCATCTCAACTGATAATCTGTTGTTTTCCAGACCCTCATTTTGCACCAGTGATTTCAGTGCAGCTTGGACTTCCTCCTTCACCATCAGTGGTACTTCATCAGCCATTCCCTCCTGACACGCCTGAATGCCAACCGTTTCTTATTGATACAGCGACTCTGTATTCGATCCGTCTTCGTGTGTCATTAGCTATATCACCTTCAGGTTTTTAATGTTTGCCCACAGAATGCTTCCAGTTGTGCAATGCCAGGCTGGCGTATTTTCTCCAATTCCTTCAACTTGAGAAATGATGAGCGTGTTCTTCCCTTTCAGGTATGTAACTCATTACACATTTCATTATAGTATTTTTCTTTGTCTTCTAGAACCAGCTTTAGAGTCTTCTATCCTGCTCTTTTACTTCATCATTTCCTCCAATGGATTTAGGTCCTTGAAATTTAAGAGCTGGTTTCAGAGTCCCTTCTGACACCCGTTTTGGTCTTCTTTCTTTCCAACCTTTTTGATGACCTGTTGCTTTCGTCAGAAACCCTGGTAGTGCACTCGTTAAGTGCTACAGTTGCTAACCTAAAGGTCAGCAGTTCAAATTCACCAGGCAATCTTGGAAATTCTATGAGGAAGTTCTACTCTGACTTACAGAGTTGCTAGGAGTCAGGATGCCTCAGTGGCAGTGTTTTTTTTGGGGGGGAAGTTGCTTTCTTCATATATGATGTCCTTAGTATCTCCCACAGCATATCTGATCTTTGGTTATTCATATTCAGTGTGTCAAACATATTCCTGAAATGGTTTCTAAATTCAGACGGTATATATGCAGTATTGGGGGGGGGCACTTGTGTACTTGCTTTACTTTTTCCTCAGCTCCAAGTTGAATTTGTGTATGAGAAGGTGATGATGTGTCCCGCAGCTCGCTCCTGACTTTGTTCTGACTGATATAATACTGAGCTTTTCCATCATTTCCATAGATGAAGTTGATTTGATTCCCATATATTCCATCTGGCAAGGCCATATGTATGGTCACTGTTTATGTTGTTGAAAAAAAGTATTTCCAAAAATAAACAGTTGGTCTTGCAAAATCCTTTGATGTATTTTCTGGTAGCTTTTGGTCTCCATGTCTTTGTTTTCCAGCTTGTTGCTGTTCTCTTTTGTTTCCAGGGTCCACATTCCAACCGTAAGTAATCAATGCATCTTGGTTTCATGTTCTATCAATTTCAGACTACATGGGTTAGTAAAAATCCTCAGTTTCTTCCTCTTCTGTGTTAGTGATTGGTGAGTCATTTTGAATAATAGTTGTATCAACTGGTCTTCCCTGTAGGCATATGAATATTACCCTAGAGTTGACAGTGTTGCACATCAGGCTAGATCTTGAAATGTTCTTTATGAAGAGGAATGCAATACCATTTCTCTTCAGTTTGTCACTGCCGGCGTAGTAGACCTCTGTCTCATTTAAAATGGTCAATACCACTGTATTTCAGCTCGCTGATGCCCAGGACGTCACTCCTTAGGCTTCCCATCTCATTCTTGATGACTTCCAGCTTTCCTCGATTTGCACTTTGTAACTTCCACTTGAAGGTCATTAAGGAATGTTTGCAGCTCTTTTGAGGTATGCCACATCAACAGTGACATTCCTGCTAGTAAAGTCTCAGCTTGGTGAGTATCCTTGCGTATTCTCTTTTCTCATTTTATTTTTTGTCTTCTTCTGTCCTCCCCTCCCATGCCCTCCCCTCTTCTCATTGAGGTGCCCCCATTGTTTCGTTTTGTGAACACCTTTTAATCTTTCTGACTCCGGGATCATTTGTATGCTTCCAGCTCCACACTTGGTGTCAGCCATGTTTCAAGGAGCCTTGGTTCCATTTGTTGCAGAAGGGTATTAAAATATAGGATCTAAGCACTAAGAAGGCAATTAAAAAAAATTGGGCTCAAGCAGAGCAAAGATCATGCAGATGGTAGAGAACCCAGCAGCAAATCATTCTGTTATATGCAGGGTTGCTGTGACTCAGAACCTACACCGAGATAAATAACAACTATGAATACACCATGGAAGACTGTTCTCTTGAGGCCTTCCAGCTGTATGGGTGCAGGACTTCTGGGTGGAGTGATTCAGCAGTACGATACAACTTGTTTACAACCAATCTGACCTTGACGTTCATGTATTTGGATACCAGCCACTTTTTTTCTGAAACTGTGTATAAGGTCACCATGCCTCAAGGCAGGTGCACAACTATTGAGTGCTGTGCCTCCTCCTGCCACTGCATCAGTAAAGCTGCCGTGACTACACCTATTGTCTCTTCATTGCTGAGTCTGCCCAGATCACAGATCAACATGCCTGGCCTTGAGTGTCTGCATCCAGACAACAACAAAAACAATTGTCTATGTATGGTGCATAAATAACTACTGATTTCTATTATGTTGCTGATCCTGTAACCATCAATATTATCTGTAAAATACGAGATGTAACATTTTTTTTGTAGGTTGCCTTTGGAAATGGCAATTTTATTCCTTCTTCATAATTTTTATATCTTTCACTGTATTTTTATTCTTATTTTTCATACTGGGGTCTCCAGAATCATGGTAAATTGTGGTATCTTTCTCTTGTTTCTTTTAAATGAATGTTCTAACATTACTTGTTGTGTGCAATGTTTTCTGCACTTTTTATTGTGATTAAGTGGAAGTTTACAATGCAAATCAATTTCACATGCCTGCCTATCTACAGCTCCTTCTCTTCTCCTTGCCCCGTGACTGCACACTCCACCTTTACATTCTATTCTTAACAAGCTCCTGTCCCCTCCTCTCTGCTCTTTTCACTCCCTTCTAGAAAGAACCAAGTAGGACATCATCCTATAAATGCAAAGAACCATTAAGTACACTCACCATATGGTCACATTGTGTCTCTGAGTCTAGTCTATTTTTGTTCAAAGAGTTGACCTCAGTAGCGTTTTCTAGACAGGAGCAGCAGCAGGTCCAGGGGCCCTGCTCCAAGGGGATCCCCCAAGCCACTGGACCATAAGTTGTGGTCTTTTAGTAGAGCTCTTGAGCTGCACCTCTCTTTCCCTGGTGTTGCCTCAGGGATTCAGCGTCGTGTGCCCCATCATGGCCATCTTTAGGGTGGATGAGCATATTTCCTACATGCTTTTGATGGTGCTTGTTAGATATCAGACCCCTTCACAGTGAATAACTTGACCTCCTGTTCCAGGTCTGTGAGTGAACCACAGCTGAGGCCAATAAGTGAGGGCCATCCCAAGCTAAGAGGAATCACCTAGAGCCTAATGCTAAGAGAGCCTCAGGAAGCCCACAGCGATGCTCATGGAAATCTTAGAAGCTGGAGCCTCCCTGCAGCTTTGTGTGCTGGAGAGAGCAGCATGGGAAGTACCCAAGGGACTGGGTACTCTGTTCTCAAGAACACCTCTCACCATCCCATCTTTGTCTGTGGGTGAAGACGTTAGTCTCAGGGGAAAAGAGATTGGAAGATTCACCAGAAGGGATTGCTGCCAGAGGCAACAGAAGCTCTGGGCTGAGTAGCAGGCCGAGTCCAGGATAAAACAGCAGCGGAGGCCAGGAGAAGCAGAAGCCAAGGTCTGTTGAGCAAGGTGGCAGCAGAGTCTGAGAGGATTGAGCTGCAGCAGCAGCTGAGGCAGCTGAGACCACAAGCAAGTCTGGGCATCGGAGGACACCTGGGTGAGAGCAAAAGGACACAGAGGGGGCACAGAGAGCCTGCCTGCCAAGCCTAGGAACACCCCACTGAGGGGTACCTCTCAGAGCACTTCTGCTTGTAGAGATGCTGGTCAAGAACTGTCCCAAAGCTGCCAACTGACAGCTGGACCAAGCAGCTAGGAGAGAGGAACCAGGAGACGTGGCAGCCCAGTGATTGGAGTAAACACTGATTCCTCACGGGAATTTACGAGGGAGCATTGATTTCCACGTGTCAGTAGTTACCTCTCTGTGTTGTCTGCTATCATCTGTCCACGTGCTAGTGTCCAGGAGGTGTCTTGCAGCTTCGGGCTCTCACTGGATGGACATGGCATTTAGGAATCATCTGTGCCTGTATCACAGGTATGGCATGTGTGTATCACAGTGTGACTTAGCAGATTAAATAAGTAGCCATCTGTCTAAACTGTTATAAGAAATATGCAAGACCTAAAAACAACAACAACAAAAAATGCCGTCGAGTTCATGCTGACTCATAGCAATTGTGGAGGGGATGGTGACTACCTCAACCTGACTTTAAACATCTCTGGAGAAGGTCATGGAAACCCTAGTGGTGTAGTGGTTAAGTGCCGGGGCTGCGGACCAAGAGCTCAGCAGTTCAACTCTACCAGGCGTTCCTTGGAAACTCTATGGGCCAGTTCTGCTCTGGCCTATGGGTTCTCTCTGAGTCAGAGCTGACTCACTGGCAGTGGCGGTTTTTTTTTTTTTTTTGGCTTGCATGAGATCAGATGATGTTTTCCCTTCTGTAATCAGTTAATGTGATGAATTATTAACCAAGCACAGCTAATACCTGAGTGCATTATCTGACGCTAGCCCATCCTTGCATGTCTGCATTAAACTCTTCGATCAGGATTCAGCTCTTGTTTTCGTTGTTCTAAAGGGCAGTGTGAAGAGCCTGGTGGCATGGTTAAGGGTTACATCTGCTAACCAGGAGGCAGGCAGTTTGAATTCACCAGGCACTCCTGGGCAACTCTGCAGGGTAGCTCTACTCTGTCCTGTAGGGCTGCTGTGGACTCGACAGCAATGGGCTTAAAGACCAGTGCTAATGTCTTATTTTGACTTTGCGCTTCTATATTCTTAAAATCAACATATAAATCTTTATAAAACTCATTCAATTTCCCTAATGTCTGTATTCATATCAAAATTTCATATCTTTAAAAAAGTATTGGTAATTTATGTTCTAGCAAAGTCCATTTTGCCCAAGCTTTTCAGATGTTTTGTTTTCATTATTCACAATGTTCATGTATAATTTCAAAAAACTGTATCTCTATTTATATTTCTTACTTATAAAGAAAACAAATAGACTACCTTTACTGAGCTAATGGAAGTTGGAAGAATCCTGACACTGTGGTACATGGGCAACCTTCTAATTGAGAACTGAAGTCACTCACAAGGTTCTCCTTTCATACAGACCTAGAGAACAAACAGTAACACACACAAGCAGCTCATTTCTTGGATCAGTCAAATATACAAGAGCAAATGTGCAGTATCTTCCCGAAAGTAAAGAGGAAAAGACAAGAATGGACAGGAAACATGTGTTTTTCACTAGACAAGTGAATAAGGGGAACCTAGTGGGAAAGGCAGAGAATTCTGAAAGAGGACTTGAAATGATTTGTGGACAAAGTTTTTAATGAGAAACTAATTTGTTTGGTGAACATTCAACTAAAGTGCAATACAATAGATAAAACAAAGATCCTGACAACTGGACCAATAAGCAATAGCACGATAATGGAGAAAATATTGAACTTGTCAAGAATTTCAATTTACTTGGATAAAGATGTCCCTTTGAGGACGACTAAGGTATACCTGACTACGCATGATATTTTCAATCGTCTCATATACATGCAAAAGCTGGACAAGGAAAAATGAAGAATAATGGATTCCTTTGAATTATGGTGTTGGTGAAGAATATTGAATACGCCATGGACTGCTAGAAGAAAAACATTTCTGTCTTGGAAGAAGTACAGCCAGATACCTCTTTAGAAGCGATTATGGCAGGACTTCGCTTTATGTACTTTGGACATGTTATCGAGAGGGACTGGTCTTTGGAGAAGGACACCGTGTTTTGTAAAGCAGATGATCAGTGAAAAAAAAATGGTAGGGTTGGGGTGAAGACCGTCAACACTGTGGGGTGACACAGTGCTGCAAAGCAACGGTGGAGTCAAACAGAGGGATGATTGTAGGGGTGGCGTGGGTCTCAGCAGGGCCCCCATTCTGTGGTACGCAGAGTCCTTATCATGTGGTACCAGCTCACTGGCCCCTGACACCAACAACACAAAATTAATTACAAAATGTAGGTATATGTGCTTTAATTGTCTAAATATATATTATTTTCATTATAAGTCCTTTTTAGAGGTATTTCTTGTATGCAGTCCTTTTTATGTGTGTGTGTGTGTTTTAAACAGGGCTCCAGACCAATTATTTCTGGCTGGAACCTCTGCTGAGAATTTGCATTTCTAAGGAGTTCCCAGGAAGCTATACAAAAGAATCCCTTGAAGATCTTGATAAAATGTAGATTCTGATACAGTATATCTGGTACGAAAATGGCAGTTCTCAGCAGGGAGTTTGCTAGAAATGGAAGTTGTCAGCAGTAGTTCCAGTGAAAAGAACCTGTTCAAAGCTCTGGTTTTCAATGTCTCCATACAGAAGTTATCATGTTTCATTTTTCTGGAGAAGTTACTGACATCATGGAAGCCACGCTCTGTTTGTTCTCAACTGTTGTGTGTTTTTGACCGTGGCTATGTCCTCTCAGAGTCCGTGGTCAAAAAAAACCTCGCTGCTGTGGAGCTGATTCAGACTTATCGCTATCGCCAATATAGGACAGAGTAGAAATACCCAACAGAGTTTCCAGAGCTGTCGTCTTTACAGAAACAGAGTGCCACAGCTTTTGCCCTAGAGCAGCTAGTGGGTTTGAACTGCTAATATTTTAGTTAGCAGCTGAGTGCTTTTTACCACTGTAAAAACACCAAAACTAAACCCACTGTCATTGAGTCAATGCTAACTCACAGCTACCCTATAGATCAGAATAAAACTGACCCATAGAGTTCCCAAGGAGTGCCTGGCAGAGTTGAACTGCAGATCTTTTGGTCAGCAGATGTAGCACTTATCTGGTATGCCACCAGGGTTTATAATGGGCCATTAGGGATCCCATAAAAACCAAACATCAAATCCACTGCTGTTGAGTCAATTCTGACTCATAGCGACCCTATAAACAGAGTAGAACTGCCCCATGGACTTCCAAGGAGCACCTGGCAGATTTGAACTACCTGCCTTTTGTTAGCTGCCGTAGCACATAACTGTTGTTAAGAGTTTCACGTGTGCTCAGATAATCTGCGATCCACCAGATGTGAGGTGATTGTTTCTGGCTGTAATTGGGGCAGCTTCTTCTAGTGCCCCGCACTAACCTGGGCTTCAGAGCTAGGCTCAAACTTGTTGAGTTGTTTCCAACTCATGCTGACCCAAGTGCTACAATACAGAAGTGCTCCAGAGGGCTTTTTTTGGCTATAACCTTAGCAGAAGCTGGTCACCATGTCTTTCCTCTGGGTTACCTGGGTGTGGTTTGACCCACCAAACTCTGAGTCGGTGGTCTAATATAAATCTTTTGGGCTACCCAGGGACCTTCAAGCTCAGCTCACAGAGTTGTTAACTGGCTTCATCTACACGTCAGTACACAAGCTCGAACAGGGCACTGTGACTTGCTCCTTCCTCCTCTTTCACATGTGTACAAGGGACCCTCAGGTTTATTTGTGAGAACTCCACGGTGGATTAATGTGTGAAGCAAATAGAGCCTTGTCTGGATTGTGATGGGTGACATACAAGGTCTGATAACTAACTTCATGACCTCATCCTAGGAAAAAATGCTATGTACCTCACTGCTGAGTTTCACTGTGGTCACTTTCCAAGTACTCACCTTAGGAAGCTACACACCAACACCAGCGCCTTGTCCACCCTTCCAAGCAATTTTGGAACTCTTCCTCTGGAATGGCCATCAGAGCTGTTATTGTATTATCCCTGATGTTCTCAATGTCTTCAAATTTCTTCCTTTTGTTATTTCCTTTACCTTCACTTAAAGAAAAAAGTCACTGGGGACTATACCAGGAGAATAGGGAGGGTGTTCCAATGCAGTTATTTATTTACTGAATAAAAACTCCCTCACAGACAACTGTACAGTTGAGTTAGTGAACTTGCCACCATGCACAATGGCCATTCCAGAAACAGTTCCAGAATTGCTCTGAATGGCGGACTAGGCAGTGGCATCAGCACATAGCTTTGCAATGGGAGTACTTTGGAGGTGACCATAGTGACATCAGCAATAGGGTATGTAGCACTTACAACAACTGAGATTGTGGACTTCATTTTTGAATCTCATAGACGTTGCCATTACATATTTCAAGACTTCATACATCCCTGTTGAACCGTTCTTTGACAATTATGTGTAATGACGCTGTTTGTCACCAAAAATGCTTTCTTGATAATTTTGTCTAGTGTTGCTCTCATTTGGATGTGTCTATTTAGTGTATTTCTCTATCCTTTTGTTTTTAATCTTTACATATTACTTTGTTTCACAGGTGCCTATTTTAAAGACCATTCGCTTCGGACAACATGCTACAAAAGACTTTTTTGAAATGTTAAAAAGTAAAGACATTGCCTTGGGAATAAGGTATGCCTGAACCAAGTCATGGTGTTTCTGATCTCTTCATTTACATGCAAAAGCCAAACAATCCATCAGGAAGACTGAAGAATTGATGCCTTTGAATTATGGTGTTGGTGAAGAATATTGAATATACCATAGACTGTCAGAAGAATGAAAAAAATCTCTCTTGAAAAAAGTAGAGCTAGAATACTTCTGAGAAGCAAGGACAACAAGACTGTATTTTGGACAAGTCATCAGCAGGCAGCAGTCCTTGGAAAAGGGCATCATTCTTGATGAACTGGAGAGTTAAGGAGAAAGAGGAAGACTCTCAGCAAGGTGGACTGGCACAGCAGCTGCAAGGATGAGCCCGAAGAACCAGGCGGTGTTGTTTTCGGCCACACACAGGGTCACTAGGAGTTGGAACTGACCCAGTGGCCCCTAACAACAATAACACACGTTTTGGCCTTCTAAGCAGAGACTTTATTTGCCATGTTTGATAGCTAATATTCTTTCGGAATTATTTTTATCTTGTTTTGTGCTTTAATTATCAGTGCCATCTCTCTTACCTTCTCCTTTCTGGCCATTGATATAATTTCCTGTGTTTAACTTACATGATTTTAATGTTAATAAGTACATTTTTAACACGGATACTAGGCAGGACAATAGCTAAACAAAATACAGGATGCCACTCTCTTTCCTATCAGCATAGGGCATGTAGACCAGATTGACTCTTCTTACACGGGGTCTGTTGTAACTGCCGTCCTTTCTTTTGCCTCTACCTTGATTTTAATCTCTTCCATTAGGTTCTTTTATTAAAATTCCTGTTTATGGTCATTCTATGCAGATTCTCTTACATGAATATAAATCTCTCTGCTCATAATAGTTATTTCCCTGTATTTTCTACCTGAGTTTTCTTCCTCCTGGGTTATACATTTGTAGAAGTCCTTCACAAAGTTATTTACGAATAAGATCTACCTTGTTGTGACTTTTACTTTGTCATCTTTCTTCTGTATGTTTCATCTAGGTATAGAGAATAGATGAGGAGTTACTTTTCAGAATCTCACATCTTATTTGTCTTCTGGCCTTACTGCTGTCGAGAAGCCTGCTCTCAGTCTTGCTGTTACATGTGGTTGATCTATATTTTATCTCTGATTACTCCTGAAAACTTCCATTGCTGATTGGTATTCTATAGCTTCATATCAACGTGTTTCTGTACAGAAAGCAAGTTACGAAAGGACATATGTAACTCACATTTCTTAAATTAAGTGCTTTTTTATACTAGTAAGCTACTAAGTTAAAAATCTTAGTGGTCATCTCCAGTAGTGTAGACCTGTTCTCCCTTGGCAGATTACATTATGTGGTCAAGGTTCAGCAAGTGAAAATATTGCTAAGAATATGTAACGAGGTTTAAAAGGACATATTATACATAGTACGTTTTCAAGCATTTTTATTCTTGTGAAGTTGACTTTAAATACAGCATCGAATGTTAAGTGGAAAAACCTCATGTATAGCTCCTTCAAAGAGTCAGAAAAATGTCTTTTGTGGGCAATTGGCAGTGTGTAGGAAAAGATGAGCATATTCATGTTGTGTGATCTAAGAATTCTACTTCTAAGGATTTATTGTAATGAAAATTGCATTGAGAGAATCAAGTAAAAGTGCTTTAAATTTTTTTCTGTTTGTTTACATAATTGGAAAAAACTTAAACTCAGAGTAGGGTGCTAAAATATTATAGTATGCCGGCATGATAAAAAGGCTTAGTTGGCTATTACAGTACTATTTCCAAAGATCTTCAGGTGAAATGAGATGTATCATAACAAAAATACAGTATGAGATTAAAATATGGTTCTTATTAGTAGGTTGATGCATAAATATGATAGAGGAATACAGCAAGCATAATAAAAGCTGTAAAACACATCAGCCACTAAGGAATATCTTATAAGCTATTTCATTTTTTAACTGAATTTTCTAAATTTTTCCCATGAATGATCTTTATGAGTAGAACAAAATAAGTGTTTTGAATAGGAGACATGAAGAGTATATATAAACTGAACATTTTTTGTAATCTATAGCATTAATAATTATTCATCTTAATGTATTGAAAATATGAAATAAATGCAAGTTTGCAAGTTAGCCTTTTTCAATTATGACATACAGGAAGACTCACGGAGCATAAGACATACATTAAAAGCAGACTGAAAGATTAGTGGATATGAGCAAACACATTTTTAAAAATCTCTTATGTAAGTTATATGACAAGTCAAGAGGCTATTGAAAAGCTGAAAACAAAACAAACATTAAAAAAAGGGTAACCACATGACAGCAAGTAGGCAGATAATTTTAACATTTAAAGAATTTGG
This sequence comes from Heterohyrax brucei, assembly GCA_028571685.1. Taxonomy (NCBI): domain Eukaryota; kingdom Metazoa; phylum Chordata; class Mammalia; order Hyracoidea; family Procaviidae; genus Heterohyrax; species Heterohyrax brucei. The sequence goes on along the minus strand of CM053162.1, from coordinate 68,419,148 downwards.
ACAACACTTGGCTTTGGCAAAGAATTTTTTGCTAATTAAAAGAGAAAGCCAAACAGACCACTAGAAGAATAGGCCAACAAGTGTATGGCTGGTAAGTGTATGTAGTCTGCAATATCAATAGTTAATATGTGGGAGAATTTGAAATATATATATATATATATATGACTTGACGGCACTTGGCTGGCTTTTTTAAATATTAATGAAAGCGCAAATGGTCATAATCATTTAGCTACATAGTTGGTCACATTTTGAAAATTAATAGCCAGCCAACCCATTCTCCCATAACTACCTGCAGCTATGCCTGCTCATATTGGCATAGAAAAATAGCATGTGATGTACCTTTCATTTGCCTATGACATAATGATGGACTTTGTGGAGAGGGGATAAGGGTTGATATATAACATAATAAAGCATAAAGTATTTGAGGCTGCCATTAAAATAATAAGTAAGCCAAGAGGTTACAATTTCATGTATAATATATGATTTCATAAATAATAATATGAGATGAGAATCTATCTAAATTCTTTTAGGGAGACAACCTTTGCATGACCAAAAAAACAAACAAACAAACAAACTTGTGGTAGAGATATTTTGCAGAATTTTCTGTTGACCTTTTAGTTACAGTTAAGACTTTTATGTTAAAGTTTGTTATCTACTGTTTGATGATTTGTCTGTTTTACATCTGCGGCATGCGTGAAAATAATGAAATTTTTCAAGCTAACATAAAATAATCATTGATGAATATGTGTGTTATTCTCATATCAGAAATCTTATCACTAGTAAGTGTGCTAAGCTCGCTTGTATACTTTCTAACCTAAAGGAAGGAAATGCAACTTGTTTTATCCATATAATTTCTCCCAGAAGGCTTGTGCTTACCGGATAACCTCAGGTGATGGAGAGATGGAGAGAGGGCTTGGGAATTGCTCGTGTTCCTGTAAATGGATTGCTCCTGGGTCTGCTCCCAAGATCACACTGATCAGTTATCTTGGTAGATATGCAAAAAGAAACAAAACAACCCACGGCTCTTGAGCTGATTGTAACACATAGCCACCGTATAGCACGGAGTAAAACGGCCCCACAGAATTTCCAAAGGGTGGCTGGTAGATTTGCACTGCTGATCTTTTGGACAGCCGCTGTAGCTGTTAACCACTATGCCACCAAGGTTTCAGGAGATACGCATAAATGTAAATTTTCGTTATCATCCAGGATGATTCCAGGGATTCTCATCTACATTCCAGGGAATCTCATCTTCAGAACACACTCTGAGAAATCATAACATAAGTATGGGCTCTTTATAAAAGCTCTGGCAATAAGACTTCATTTTATTACTGAATGATTTTCATGGAGTTGCTCCTGGGTGCAGAGGGCAAAGGTCAAAGCTGGTCCCAGGAAGTACGCAAAAACAGTTATATTACGTAGGCAGCAAACACCTCAAAAGATGCTCGTGATCACTAGCTATTAGACAGATGCACATTAGAACTACAATTAGATATCGGCTCACCCCAGCTAAAATGGGGCAGATTTAAAAAAAAAACAAAAAGGCTAGTATGGGCATGAGGAGATATTAATCCTCATTCACTGGTCTTCAGATTGTAGAAGGTAAAACCACTGTGAAAAACAGTACCAAAGTTCCTAAAAAGCTAGAAGTAGATACACCTTATGATTCAGCACTCCCATGCATACGTGTGCACCCAAGAAATCTATTGTAAGAGACAAATACAGATATTTGCACACGTATGTTGATTGCAGCACTATTGACAGCAGAAAAAACAGGGAAACAAACTAAGTACCAGAGGACAGATGAATGGATAAATAAATTGTAGTGCCTACCTACAACTAAATACTACTCAGCTGTAAAGAATAGTGAGGAGTCCTCAAACCATCTGCTAACACAGATGAATCTGGAGATGTTTCGGTGAGTGAAACACGTCAATCACAAAAGGACAAATATTGTATGACTGCCACTTTGCAAGACAATAGATATGCACACAGAGGCTAACACTCATTGGTGGTTACCAGGGATGGGTGGAAAGTGAGACGGGGAAGCTCTCTGGAGACAGTGGATATTATTATTTTGATGATAGGAAAGGTAGCATCAGACAGCTGACAAGCATGCAACTCGACCAAGATAAATGATAGCATTAAGAAGTGTATAATAGAGAAGGACGTTTTTGGTAAACAATACAAAAAACTATAATTTTGCAAGAAGACTGACAACCAAAAAATACACGTGCAGTTGCATAAATATGAATATAGGTGTATATGTGTATAAGAATGGATGCATGGATACATGTGTGAGCACAGACAGGTGAAGCATAAGGCAACACATGTCTGACAATTAAGTCTGTGAACTCCCCACCATGCACTTACGTTGGCAGCACGGTACGATTTGGTGAGGGTTCGAAACCTTAGTGTATCAGTGTCTCTTGCAGCTGTGTTTGTGTTGACATGTGGAGGTATCTTGCTGAGTGACATTCATTGTTACTGTTGTATGTTTTTGTGTGCTGTCACAAGAATGTCACAGCTTGAATTAGAGTAATGAGAAACATTAAATTTCTTTTAAACTTGGCAAGAGTGGAAGTGAAATCATGGACATGTTAGTCTAAGTTTACAGGAATAATGTTAAGAAGAAAACAGGAATGTATAAATGGATTGAACGTTTTCCTGAAAGGAGAGAAAGCGTACCGATGAAGAGAGGTCAGAGTGGCCAAGAGCGAGCAGAGCTGAGGAAAACACTGCAAAATCTTTTGATTGTGCATCAAAATTGAAGACTCACTGGGAAAAGCAGAGTGCACGAAGCAAACATTGATAGAGAAGCAGTCAGGAAAATCTGAACTGAAAATCTTGGCATGAGAAAGGCAAGTGCAAAAATGGTCCTGAAGGAGTTCAGCAATGAACAAAAGCAATGGACAGTCAGTTTGTCAAGACCTTTCAGAGAGGCAAAATGATGTTCTGGCACGTGTTATACTAGTGAGGAAATGTGGGTGTGCCAATAAGACCCTGAAAGAAAGCGTCAAAGCATGCAGCAGAAGTCAGTCAATTCTCCACGATCCAGAAAGCTCCATCAGTTTAAATCAAGAGTCACAAATGATGTTGCCAATATTTTTCTGATATCAGAGGGACTGTTCATTATGAATTTGTACCAAGTCGACAAACAGGTAACCAAGTTTACTATTTGGATGTTAAAAAAGCTGCATGAACAATTAGATGAAAATGACCTGAACTTTTCACCAACTCCTGGCTCTTGCGTCACAACAATGAATGAGCTCACACAGAACTGTTTGTGAGGGAATTGCTAGTCAGTAAACAAATAACTGTGTTAGAACACCCTCCCTACTCACTTGGCCTGGCCCCCAATGACTGGGAGATAAAGAAAATGTTGAAAGGAAGACATATGGATGACACTCAATACATCAAGGCTAATATGATGACAGCTCTGATAGCCGTTCCAGAAAAAGAGTCCCCAAGTGACTCTGAACTGTGGACTAGGTGCCAGTGTGTGTGTGTGTGCATAGCTTTCCAAGGGGAGTGCTTCAGAGGTGACCATAGTGGTACTCAGCGATGAGGTATGTGGCACTTTTTCTAGGGTGAATCTGTGCACTTGTCAGATCTCATACAGTGATGTGTGCATGGGTTTATAGTCATATACATGTAAAAAAATCACAGATGGTATAGTTCTAGATACTACGTAGATGTAATCCAACATCTTTCAGGACTGGTTAACTGGGTCCAAGGGCTTAGGAGCTTAGGACCGTAGTCTACTGGGACGACTCAGTGCATCGATGTAATGTCGTTCAAAAAGTGTATATTGTACCTCCCAATGTGATGAGTAGTTGGAAGTCTTAAAAGCTTGCAAGTGAACATCTAATGCCATGTTGGTGTCTACTCATCTGGAACAAAGGAAAAAGAAAGAATATAAAGACTCAGAGAAGAAAGTGGTCAGTAGGAACAACAGTCTACAGGAACCGTAGTGTCATCTAACCGAAGAACAGAAAACCTAGATGTTGCCTAGTTATTATGACCGAGTATTCTGATCAGAGCCACAATAGGTGGGCTCTGCTAGAATGGGGCAAAAACATGAGGGTAAACTCAGCTTCTTTAAAAAGCGTGACTCACTGAGGTGGTTGAGGTACTCCTTAAACCCTAACCCCAAATTATTCCCTGAGGTCACTTTTTAACTAAATAACAGACTGACTCATAAAAGAAACAATATCACCCACAAGTAAGGAGTGCCTTTAAAAAATCATTTATATGAAACCCAATCATCAAAAATTATTCTAAAGCAAAGATGAGAAGGTCAGGGGACAGGCAAACCAGAGTACTGCAAATGATACAACTAGAATGGGATAAATGTGAATGATGACACAATGTGAAAAAAAATAAACAAGGTCTCTGAAGCATTGATGTAGAAATTATTAAGTGAGAACTGAATTTGCTGTGTAGGCTTTTACTTTAACCACAATGAAATGTTCCAGTCGGCTCTCTGGATCCACAAGATTCTCCATCTGCCAAGGGTCTACATCTGCAGATTCAACCAGCCAAGGATCAAAAGTATTACAGGAAACAAAATAAGTAAATAAAAGTGCTGAAAACCAAAACTTGCCAAGTGCCAAGTACTATGCTGAATCCACACAATTGAAATGATGCATGGACATACCCTGCTGAAGCTTCCCACAGTGTCACAGAGCCCCAGGCTTTCCCTGGCACTGACGGTTTGACCACTGTCATTCCCTAAACAACACAGGATGACAACTATTTACATAGTCCTTATGCTGTATGAGGTATTGTAAGCAAAGGGCCAGAGAGAAAGAGGAAGACCATCCATGAGGTGACCTGACACATCAACTCCAACAACAGGCTCAACTACGCCAAAGACTCCGAGAAGGGCCCAGGGCCAAACAGCATCTCTCTGCTGTACACAGGGTCTCTATGAGCCAGAATGGACTTGATGGCCCCTCTCACCCACAGCTAGGTACTATAAGTAACCTAGAGATGATTTAACGTACAAACGAGGACATACGTAGGTTATACGCAAATCCAAAACCATTTCAGTAAAGGTACTTGAGCATTTGCAGATTTTCGTATCTGTGGGGGGCCCTGGAACCAATCCCCCATGGATACCAAGGAAGGGTAGTATTTTAAAACAGAATCAAAAAAGCAATTATACATATGCTCTCTAACCAGTGGCCTCAGAATGGCCCTTTATTTGAAGGTACATAAATTAGAAATCACACCACTGCTGATTTTTCTCCTAGCATCATTTTAGATCACTATAAGGTAATCTTGTTAAAAATGGAAAGGATTTTTTTTGCTTCTTCCTTTTTGTAATTCAGTCTAAGGATGCAAGTAATTGTCTTCTGCTCTAACAGAAATACCATAAGTGGGTGGCTTTAAAGAAGAAACAGTGATTTTCTTGTACTTTAAGAGGCTAGAAGTCAGAATTGAGGGCATCAGCTAGAACAGAAGGCTGTCTTCAAGCTTCTGTGGCTTTGGTGGTTCTCAATTCCTTGGTCACATTCATGTGGATTCTAACACCCCAACCCTTTGCACTTGCTTGTTTCTTCTTGTGACTCCTGTTGTTCCTTATAATTCAGAAGTGATTAGCTGTGGGTCACACCCTCCACTGGTATTGTTGTTATTGGGTGTCACCAAGTCGGTTCTGACTTATAGTAACCCTACGCACAGTAGAACAGAACACAGCTGGGTCCTACACCGTGACCACAATTGTTTTTATGCTTAAGCATATTGTAGCCGCTGTGTCCATCCATCTTACTGAGAATCTTCCTCTTTTCTCTGGGGAGGGTCCTCCACTGATATCACCTCATTAGCATATGGAGACGCTCTAATTTTCCAGTAGGATTCTACTCATAGGTGATGGGGTTCGGATTCGAGCACTTACTTAGGGAGAACACAGTTCAAAAAGAATGATGGAAGAATCTCAAAATGGGCCAATTTGGGGAATACTAAAAACGTACTTCGGACATGTTGTCAGGAAGGATCAGATCCTGGATAAGAACATCGTGCTTGGTAGAGTGGAGGGTCAACGAAAAAGAGGAAGACCCTCGACAACGTGAACTGACACAGCAGCAGCAACAATGGCCTGAAGCACAAAATGACTGTGGACATGGCACAAGACGGGGTGGTGTTTCATTCTGTTGTGCACTGGTCCTTCCGGGCTGGAACTGATTCGACAGGCACCTGACAACAACAAAAACACACCCATTGTAATTAAGTGGCTTTTGAATCCTAGCGACCCTACAGGACAGAGTAGAACTGCCTCACAGTTTCCAAGGAGTGCCTTGTGGATTTGAACTGCCAAGGTTTTGGTTAGCAACCGTAACACTCAACTACTGTGCTACCAGGGTTTCCAAAAACCATATCCATCATATCACTAGGTATTTTCCTGTTATGTTACATGGTTACCTTTGCTGTCAAAAACCGGGATTAGCCAATGGACCCTCAGTACTTTATGAGGTACTGCTAAGGAACAGTCACATCCAAGTGCAAGGCTCTCCACTGAGAGCAGTCAATCACAAAATTCTTCTCATTACTAATAATGTTTCTAACAGATTCACAGGGGTTAAGGACAGTACTTGATACTGTTTTTGAATCTTAAATTGTGAAAATTATACATCTTATATTTCATAAGAGCCTTAAGAAAACTGCAGATCGTGTTAGCACCCATAAACAAGCCTTTTGTAATCAGGAACATGTGTCTCGATTTTTGTGCATTTCACGTTGGAATTCATATGAAAGACTTACCTGGCTTTCTGTTCCTGTTTGAGTCATCTTGCATTCTTCTTTACAGTGATACACAGTTCTTTATGAAAAACATGTTTGGATTGGAACAGACTGTTGGTCTGTCTTCTACTGGGACTTTCTCATGCTTTTTGCATGTTTCATGCCCTTCTCTGCTATTCTGAGAATCACAGCCAGCAGTCTATTTCTGAAGGCTTTGCTTTCTGCCTTGTAGAACAAAAGGCAGTCTTAGAAAGAATTGAAGATGTAGACATTTATGGCATAAATATGATAGTAAGCAAATGTGTTTGTGTCTTTGTCAGGCACTATTTGAAGCTATCTCACTTAATCTACACAGACTACCTAGAGTATCTTTTACATAGAAGAAACTGAGTCCCATAGCCGTTAACTACTGTATTTTTATGCATATAAAGCATGGCTTCTATGTTCGCTTGCCAACAGTGTCCTCTTCATATTAAGTACTTTGGTAAATGTGATATACTATTTTTTTAACGGTAAAATGTAAGAAAAAAATTGGGAAAGCATTATTTACCATAATATCTCACACAGGGAGGGTGTGTTTGGCAAACAAATGTAGAAGACTTGTGTTACTTGCATAAAAATGGATTATTTGTTGAAATTTGCACAGCTTTTAAATAACAGAGCTGGTATTATACCTCTGCCCTTTTGATTTTAGAATCAGTAACTAGTGTTTCTCAAAGAGTGGTTATAGAGAAGCAGCATCAACATCACCAGCAAAGTTGGGAGAAATACAAATTATCCAACTTCACATTAGCTAATGAGCTAGTAGAAACCCTGGTTGCATAGTGGTTAAGTGCTGCAGTTGCTAACCAAAGGGTAAGCTGTTCGAATTCACCAGACGTTCCTTGGAAACTCTGTCCTGCAGGGCTGCTATGAGCCAGACTGGGAGGCGGTGGGTTTGATTTTGTTGTTGTTGTTGCTATTTGAACTTACTCTAACTTAGGGGACTCTATGTGTTACAAAGGTCAGCTATACTCCAGAGAGTTTTCAAGGCCCTGACCTTTGGTAACAACCTGCAGGCATTTCTTCTGGGGTTGACGCAGGATGAATTCAAGTTGCCAACTTTTCAGTTAGTAGTGACTCGACGGCACTTGGCTTGGCTAGCGGAAAGCTTACCAGGCATTACAACCAAGGGCAGAATCACAGACTCAGGTAAAGAAGCTCAGCAATCCAGGTTTTCATGAGCCACCAAGGAATTCTGATGCCAAGTCCACTGGGATAACCACTGTACTACGTGATGCTGCTTCACTGCTGAATTTAACAGAGAACTGGGCATAAATTCATGGAAGAGACTTGATGAAATAGCCAAACCAAGGGCCGTCAAGTCGGATCCGACTCATGGCGACCCTAGATGAAATAAGTGAGACGAATTTTGTACTTTGTTCTTGCTCTTAATAGTATATATTCTTAATCTGTCTTAAAATGCACTGGATCAATGGTTAAATTAATGAGTTTATATCTGTTAAAGACCTTCAATGCACAAAAAATTAGATTCAATCAGAGAACCAGAAATAGGTAAGGTAGTGTCATTCCCCTCAAAGAATTTATAAAGAGGAGATAAGAAAAATTAAAAGCACAAATATCACTAAAAATGTTATATGTAGTTGGAAGGTTTATAATGTGAGGTCTGGAATTAGAAAAAACTGAACTTAAATCAATTCTCTAAGGGACACTAGCCAAGTCGTTTGACTATTCAGTACAGCTTGTCAATTCTTCTTAAAATGACTTATTAGGTTTTTGGAAACACTAGTGGCATAATGGTTGTGCGTTACGTCTGTTAACCAAAAGATCAGCAGTTCGAATCAGCCAGGTATTCCTAGGAAACTCTATGGAGCAGTTCTACTCTGTCCTATAGAGTCACTATGAGTTGGAATCGACTTGACATCAGTGGGTTATTAAGTTGCTATGAGAATTTATGATAATATGCATACATTGCACAATGTCTAAAATACATTACTTTCCCAATAAATGATAATTACTTACCACTACTTCTTTTACTACCACATACGGCACTTTGAGGACTAAGGTGCTGCCTGACCCAAGACGTGGTGTTTTTAATCATCTCATATGCATGTGGGAGCTGGACAACAAATAAGAAAGACCAAAGAAGAATTGGCACCTATGAACCGTGATGTTAGAGAAAAATATTGAATATATCATGGACTGCCCAAAGAACAAACAAATCTATCTTGGAAGAAGTATGGCCAGAATGCTCTTAGAAGCCAGGATGATGGGACTTCATGTCACATAGTTTGGACATGTCATCAGATGAGACTAGTCCGTAGAGAAAGATATCATGCTTGATAAAGTGGGGGATCACTGAAAAAGAGCAAGATTGTCAATACGGTGGATTGACCCAGTGCCTGGAACCAAGGGTTCAAGCCTAACGATGACGGTGAGGATGGCCCAGGACTGGCAGCATTTCCCTGTCATACACAGGGTCGCTGTCCATTGGAACCGACTCATTAGTTCAAAGCAACAGCATCACTACTAGCAGTTAATAGTTTATGTTAAGATCCTGATGAATGGGAAAATAATGGATTATTTTAGAAGTTCAAGGAATTGGAGGATCACTGACAACTCGAGAGTTCAAAGAAAAGTTGAAAGAAATTAAAGTGGACAACTTCTGTCTTTATCTGCCTTTGGTGAAAAGGAAGAGAAAAGTCAGCACAAAGAAGAATGTGGGTTTGTGAGAAAATGTGTAAGTTAACTTTGTTGTGGAATACATTTGTGAAAGAAAATACACGAAGACAGATCAAGCTCAGATTTAAAGTGAACATATGTGGACTTTATCTTGCTAGAAACTGGAATTCATCTCTACCAAATCTGACTTTTTTTTTTTTTTTTTTTTTGCAAAATACTCTACCCATAGGAAAATTATTAAAACCATAATACTCTAGTGGTATAAAGAGCCAATAATCTCTATGCTATATTGGAATTCTCTTAATCCTCTAAATTTCATGCAGAGTGAAAAGTACTTAGAAAGGAAGCATTAAGGAAAGAATGAAAACACCGTTAGGAAGGTAAAAAAATAACATCACTGAGCAATGCGTTTTAAGACGCAACAATCACAGCAGGATTTACATAGGCTAAAAACTGAGCTGGAGAAAAAGATCAAGAGATAATGAAAATAGAATTTTTCAAAAGGAATCTACAGTAGACGGCACTCTAATGACCCATTTCATTGTATAAATCCCATTAATAATTTGAGCTGTACATTTCTCAACCTCTTATCCTTAGGGCTTAGCCAAAATTAAGTCAACTAACGACTCCATTAACAATAGGCAAGAGAATAGAACTGTGTTTACTGTGGTTCCAAAGAGATTTCCAAAGTAGATTCACTGGTAAAGAGCAAATCCTCTTAGCTCTTGTTGGCTTTGAAAATGTTTGTGTACTGAAAATTTTTGTTCCGTGATTAACCCTCTCTGTGACTCCCTGTTCAGTTGTCCTTAGGGCACTGGTGAGTTCTACAACACAAAGTGTTTTCTAACTGATATCTTCAAATGAAACAGGCACATTTTTCTGATGTCTTCAAATGATCTAAAAGCTTACTTTAAACCTTGCTTTGGAGATGTATAAATCTCAAGCTTTTTACTCGACTAATAATACCAGCTGTGCTCAGCTAATAACCACACTTTCTTCTTTATTTCTTTTCTTCTTCAGAAATAAAAATCTAGAATATACTTACAATATGTTACATGGTACAATTTTAGAAATTCTGATGGGGAGGATAAACAGATTATTTCTAACAGAAAGTATTTTAAGATGTTGTTGAGCATAATTCTACATCAAATTGTTTTAAAAATAACTGCAGTTGAAAACCAAAAGACCAAAAAAGAAAGAAAAAGTAGGATCTGAGATGGGAGATGAATAAGCTAAGTATCACGAGTAACAATGATTTCTTAAGTCTCTAAATCTATTCAATTTTCTACTAGCACACCTTTGTAAGGAATGTAAGTACATCTTAACAGGTCAAACACGTAAATCCAGTGCGTTTACTAAGTGAAGGAAACAAAGATTGTGATCACAAGCTGTTGATTACCTGCCCTCAGTCTTAAGGCCTCACACAAATTATTTCTCAGTGTGGTACCATCTTGGCTTATAGTAAGGAAACACCTGGCTTAGTTCCCAGTTCCAACACGGGATTGCTTTATGACCAAGAAACAGGCTATGTTCTTTGCTTGAACACTTACATATCCTCTAGAGAATAAGTACACCAGTTGCAACAATGGACTCAAATGTACCAAAGATCACAAAGATGGCTCAGGACTGGGCAGTCTTCCCTTCTGTTAGGCATAAGGTCCCCATGAGTCAGAGCACATGTCATGGATTGAATTGTGTTCCTGAAAAATTTGTGTAGCAATTTAGCTAAGCCAGCTTCCTGGTGTTGTTGTATCCTGTTCCTTGACTTTGTAAATCCTGCCTGTATGATGTTAGAGAGGGAGGATGGCAGCGATAGAAGCCAGTGGAGCGGACTCAATGCATAAGATTGTTTTGTGCCTCGAGGTAGTCTCTTGCAATATAAAGGAAAGAGATTTGGGGACGTAATACCACCAAGAAAGCAGTGCCAGGAGTAAAGCCCGTCCTTTGGAAAGGACTGGGGTCCTGGCACTTTAGAGACTCTCAGTCCAGGGGAAGACTGAGGACAAAGACCTTCCTCCAGACCCAGCAAAGAAAACTTTTCCCTGGAGCTGACACCCTCAATTCGGACTTGTAGCCTACCGGACTGTGGTAAAATAAATTTCTCTTTGTTAAACCATTCCCTTGTGGTGTTTCTGTTAGAGCAGTGCTAGCTAACTAAGACAGCAAGGTAATTCCTTAGGAATTAGAGTAAAATATATATGAAAATGCCTGGCATATGGTAGGTATTCAGGAAATGTTAGAAATAACCGGATTTGGCATTTCATTAACTATGGAAACTATGCTTCCTCTACAGGAAAGCAAAAAACTAATTTATAGGAGTATGCTGACACCCCAACAACACCCCCCGCCCCCTGCTCTTTTTCAGGACTGATAAGGAGATGATGTTCCTTTGTCTTTTGAGCAAAGGGTAGTTCCACTAGCAGCTCTCTTTCAAAGATTACCAAAAAGTTAAACCAAACCCAGTGCCGCCAAGTCGATTTCGACTCATAGCTACCCTATAGGACAGAGTAGAACTACCCCATAGAGTTTCCAAAGAGCACCTGGCAGATTTGAACTGCCTACGTTTTGGTTAGCAGCCATAACACATAACCACTGTGCCACTAGGATTTCAAAGATTGAGATTCCCTAAACCCCAGGTTTCTCTAATGTCAAATGAACCTCACGCATGCTTAAAGCCAAGCTGCACCGTGTCACTCCCTGGGCTGGGAACCATGTGAGCATGACACCCAGGCTGTGTGCTCTGCCTTGGTTCTGCTTGAGTCTCTCAAGTCTTCTGCTGGCATCTATGAAGCCATGGTAGACCAACTTGTTAAATGGTATACTGGGTCACATAGCAGGCCATTCTCAGTTCTTGACAAGGACTTGTCTTCCATGAAAGGGAGTCATTATCCCCAATGAGAAAAATTATGTAAAATCCAGGGTGTAACAATGAGTTGGAAATCATGTATCTAACAGATATGGAAATTATTTCACTCTGTTATGTTTTCAGAATAGACATCCTAGTATTAAAATTTCCTCCAACTTTTGTTATATACCACTTCACTGAGAAACTCTGATGGCGTAGCGGTTAAGTACTACATCTGCTAACCAAAAGATCCACAGTTCAAGTCCACAAGGCGCTCCTCGGAAATTCTACGGAGCTGTTCTACTCTGTCCTATAGGGTCACCGTGAGTCAGAATCGACTTGATGGTAGTGATTTTGATTTCGGTTTGGAGAAGCAACAAAATAGATACTATAGTGTATGGAACTTGGTTTTGCATTTTGTAATGCAAACTGAGTACACACACACACACACACAGCTCAGGTTTGTGTTCTTTCTGTGCTCAAATCACTCTGTTCATAGACACTTTCTGTTCCTGACCAGCTGAAGACAGTGGTCGGAGCTCCACAGCCAATCGATGTACCAGGCAGTGTAAGAAAAGTCTAAGGCGGGTGACCATCACAAGGAAAGGAAAAGTCAGATTAGCAACTTCAGTTTTCCAAAAAAAGAAAAATAGAAAAAAAGAAAAGGCCTCCTTAAAATGAACAGTCATCCAGGTCCAATATGTTCAGAGAGGTGAATAAAACACACCTTCACAGAAGAAATTAGACAGAGTGCTAAAGCTGGAGTAGACCACAACTGTTGACAAGTTCAAACCTAGAAAGATTTGATCATCTGTCCAAGGTCACCAAGTGTACCTGTTGGCACAGAAGTCTCATAACTAAAAGCCCAGTGTATGACTTCTCTGTATCAGACACCTGAAGCCCTAACTGCAATAGCCAGGAGTCAGCAGTCAGGATTGTGTTGATTTGGGAGACAAGGAATTCCAGGGAGTTTCTTTCTGTCTTTTGTTCTCTCTTTCTTTCAGTTTAGTGGAACTGTAATATCATTTTTTTGTCCATGCAATTGTGTTCCAGGTACACATAATTTAAACATTTTTGAGACTGATAGTGTTCTCATTTAGCTTATATAGTTTTTACTCCTGTTTCAATTATTTATTCCAAGCAATTTATAATAAACATGAAAGAGTTCTTTTTACGAAATAACAGTGAATCAGGTAAATTGAACTGTAGGTCCAATTTGACCTTAGGTGGATCTTTTTCATAACATTTTTGTCCGTATTTCTAAAGACAGTCATGTTGATAAATCTTATGTCACTAATCATCACTCACTGAAATACATATATTTACATTTTGTTCTGTACAAATACATATTTCATTACAAATAGTTTTAAAGTCTCATAGGTATGTGAAACAATCTTGGAAATTGTCATTTGGGTGATACAAATATCAACTCACCTGACATAATCATATCAATGCAAGCTAGACTATATTAAGAAGTGCTAAGAAAATTTTAGGTTTTTATAGTGAGATAATGAAGACAAGGAGTATCTCTCATAGCATGTATAAAACAGTATGTGTATTATAAATATTTTCAAATTTATGAAAACTAGTGTAATTGAACAGAAAACAATGCCAACTACAAGTTGTACAATTTAAGTCTATCACATATGAGCATTTTAAAAGATGTTAATAATGTCTCCAATCCAAATCAAATGGACTACAATTCAATTATAACTAACTTTTAGCTACGCATACAGAATAATGAAGAACAGAATTAAAATTTCTAGGGAAATTCTTTATTTAATTCAAAGCTCAATTTTGGCAAATCTGGGGGACTGAATTACATATCAAAATCTACCTGTTAAAAAAGATGTCGAAGTCTTGCACAGGAGCCAGTGCAAAGATAAAGTCACATCCAGTTTATAATAAGGATGTGCTGTTAGACTGTGTTAAAAAGACAAAAAAAAAAACTCTGGGTGGGTCATTTCAGACAGGTGGTTATCACATGATTACTTAGTCATCAGCCCCTTGTTTAAATAGAAAGCAAACCTTAGAGATTTTGAAAGACCTGATATTTGGTGGCTCAGTATTTAAAGCAACTGAGTGTTCACCCAAAAGCCAGAGGTCTGAAACCACCAGTGGGTCTGCAGGAGAAAGAGATGACAGTCTGCTTCTGAAAATATTTACAGCATTGGAAATTCTATGGGGTGGCTCTGGGTTAGAGAAATAGAAAATTCAAAATGCAACTCACAAAAATTTAAGAGGCTGATAAAAACAAAATATAAACTCTTTAGAGAGACAGTTTGCTTACAACTCCAGAAATCTGAGATAACAAAAAAGGACATATTTTGTGGTGCATGACCCACTCAGAAAGCTACAGTTCACTAATACGTATTCCTTACTGGGACAGCAGGGAGAGCAGAGAAGGAGGCCATTGTGTGGGAAGCATTTTACTTAATTACTGATCAAAACTGTGAAACTGAGCACACACACACACACACACACACACACACAAAACCCAACAACTCATTCTCATGAAATCCACTTCTTGAACAGGTCAGATGAAAGCTTTATAACTCTGTATTCTTTAACAGTTGAAAATTTCATTACCCATCAAAACAATGCAAATGTATGGGCTTCTATTTACATATATTTGCTTGTATAAGCATAAAATGTCTCTAGAAGGGCACATGGGGACTCTGAAGGTGATTATCCCCAGAAAGGAGAGGAAGTGACATGGTGGATGGGAGACAGCATGCTTTCTAGACCATTTGAACATTACCTGCGTGTTAATGTTTTCAAATCAAAAATTTAAAAAAAAAAATCTTGATTAGAAGAATGATATTTATTTATTAGCGCATATTACTCAGTTCACTTCTGTCATCAAATGAAGTAAAAACAAGATATTATAGCCCATAATAGTATGTAGTATTCTAAAAGTCATCAGTGTGTATACATTATTAGGTCAAGGGGTGTGCAAACAGGAGACAAGCAAACATGGTGAGGGCACAGGAGCTGATCTTACTCTGTTCTGATGCTATGTAGCTTTACACTACGTCTTTATTTTATGAGCCACATAACTAATCAATAAATTGAAGATCTCTTTCCTCATTATTCGGAAATCCTAGTGGTGTCGTGGTTAAGTGCTACAGCGGCTCATCAAAAGGTCAGCAGTTTGAATCTGCCAGACCCTTCTTGGAAACTCTGTGGTCCAGTTCTACTCTGTCCTGTGTGGTTGCTATGAGTCTGAACTAACTCAGGGGTAGGTGGTTTGGTTTTGGTTTCTTCATTATTTATACATTTTAAAATAAAAATATGGCAAACTGTTTACAATAATGTGGAAAAGACACGATCCCTTCTCTCCCAAAGCATAATCTAGAGGAGGAGCTGAAAGGTGAAAAGTCTGTTGTTGTTGTTGTTTAGGTGCATTGAGGCAGTTACAATTCATAGTGCCTCTGTGGACACCAGAGCAAAACACTGCCCGATCCTGCACCACGCCCGTAGTAACTGCTGTGACTCGGCACGCTGTGGCAGCCGTGTGTCAGCCCATCTTGCTGCGGATCTTCCTTTCTTTCATTGACCCTTTACTTAAAGCATAATTTGATAATTGCTGGAAAATGCTAAAACCACAGCACTGCACGACAGCACTGATCAAAAAAAAAAAAAAAAAAAAAAAAAGGCACACAACTCAAAGTGGTGAGTCAGCCAAGGGACAAAGCAAAGTTCCAGAAGAGATAGGATAGGAGCAGGCAGACTGTTGCTTCTGTTTAACTTATAGCAGATAAACAAGAGAGGATGGACAGCAGCTCAACACAGGGAAAATAAAAGTCCCCACAAATGAACCAATAAGGAAGACGATGAGGAACAGGGCAAAGACGGCGGTTCTCCAGAATTCCATTTTACTTGGGTCCACAATCAATGCCCTTGAAACGAGCTATCGACAAATCAGATGACGTATTGCACTGGGGAAATCTGCTGCAAGAGACAATTAAAATTGTTAGAAAACTAGCACGTCACATTGAGGACTAAAGCGCTCCTCATGATATTTGCAATCACCTCAAGTACATGACAAACATGGACTGCAAATAAGAAGAGCAAAGAACAGCTAGCTTTGGTTTAGGATATTGGGGGAGAATACTGAACACACCATGGACGGCTAGAGGGACAAACAAGCCTGTCTGGGAAGAAGTGCAGCCAGAACGCTCTCTGGAAGCAACGATGGCAAGTTCTCACAAACTCTGAACGTGTTGTCAGGTGGGACTCGTCCTTGGCAACAGACACTGTGCTTGGTATGGTTAGAGGCATCAGAGAAAAATAGGAAGACCTTCAACGAGATGGACTGATAAAGTGGCTGCAACAAAGAAGTCAAGCAGAGCAATGATTGTGAGGATGGAGCAGGATCCATGTGTCCTTCTGTTGTGCGTGGGGTTGCTATGAGTTGGAGAGGATAGTGCCTAACAGTACAACAGTAAATTAGAGAGCAAAGAGGGTCCTAGATCGCCAAGGGCTTTACCTTACGTTATTTACTAAGGGGTTCACATTTTATCCAGAGGGCTCCCCGGGACCATGGATGAGATTTTAGCAGGCAAGTTGCATGCCCATATTTGTGTTTTAGAACAATCACTTTGCTACAGGGTGGAGAATCAGTTGCAAGAAGGAGAGAATAAAGCCAGGAAGAGTCAGAGGGTTATGGGAATAATTACAGTCAAAGGGATGGTCTACAGGAGGAAGTTGCAGTTGTGACTGAGATGAATAGACCAAAGAAAAAGAAAAAGGTAGTGAGTCCTTCCTGTGGAATGTGATAGTTTGGTTTTGTTTTTGAGACACTGGGGATTTGGGGCCTCCTGGTGGTGTAGTTGTTAGGTGCTAGGTCTGGTAACCAAAAGGTAGGCAGTTCAAATCTACTAGGTATTCCTTGGAAACTCTGTGGGGCACTTATGCTGTCCTATGATGTCACTATGAAGTGGAATCGATTCAATGGCAATGGCATTTGGGTATTTTGGGGTCAAGGGTGACCAGATTTAGCAAAGGGTATCCAGGTAAATTCTGATTTTAAATAAACAGATTTATTTTTAGTCTAAATATGGTCCATGCAAATTTGTATGTGTATGTAAACACAGCCAAGTCGCCAAGTGCCGTCAAGTCAGATCCAACTCATGTAAACACAAGTACACACATATTTATATAAAAATAATTACACTCTATCTGTATTTCTAAGTTAATGGAGTATCCTGTCTTTTATCTGACAATCCTACTGAATCAAGTATCGGGTACAGTATCTGCATTTTTGTCAAATTCAGTAGACCCACTATCCTGTAACTCAGATACAAGTGTGTATTTCTTTTTATATAACTCACAACTTTAAATCAAGAACTATAGCAAAAGCATACCTATAGCTAGACAGATCTAAGAGGAAGCACAACAAATTTTATTTTTAAAATTTTAATACAAATGGAAAAGACTTGTGTTTATTCTAAGACCTCAGCAGTTACCTTTTCAGGAGATTAAGTCAGGAATCAGGCTACAGAAAGGATGGACCTTGAACACTCAAGTGAAGTAAGTCAATCACAAAAAGGACAAATACTGTACAGTATCATTTATATAGTTTACCTGAGTAAGTGTGTAGAACCCAAAACAGGAGCTGAGAGAAGAGGGCCTTTGTTTAGCAAGCACTCAGTGTCTATTCAGACCCCGCAAAAACCAAACCTACTGACATTGACTTGACTCCAACTCATGACGACCCTACAGGACAAAACAGAGCTGCTTCATAGAGTTTCCAGGGACTCCTGGTGGATTTTGAAATGCTGACCTGGTTAGCAGTCGTAGCACTTAACTAGTAGGCCTCCAGAGTTTCCAGCGTCTATTCATTGTTACGGGAAATCTATTCATGGTGACAGGAAATCTGTCAACACGTCTCAGTTCTAGTCGAACAACATGATTAATGTGATGATCATCACCGAATTGTCCATGTGAAAATATAAAATTGATAAACATTGCCTTATACACAGGTTGACGATTCAAAACAAGAACTCATCATGGTGTTTATGGCATGTTAGCTGCATGGTGCTTTCTTGCTCCTTCGCTTGCTATTAGCTGGATTTCCACTTTGGCTTTGGGAGGAAATGCTGGTTAACAGAGAAAGTTCCTACCCAGTTGGTTACAACTCATGGAGACTAAATGGGTGTCAGCATAGGACTCTTCTCCATAGACCTTTCAGTGACTGACTGTTTCAAAAGACAGACATGAGGGCTGCTTCCCAGAAGTCGCTTAGCGGACTCAAAGGGTCAACTTGCTGGTTGGCAGTGTTGACCATTTGCCCTCCTGAGTGCTATTTACCGAGCAAACACCATTCTTAAACTTTACAAGGATACATTCAATTTTCAAAACAAATTAGTGAGCTAAGCAAGGTTATTCATAATATTTTCTTTATAATATTTGCTTCCTAAGAGAGGCTCAGGAAAGCAAAAGAATTTTCATAAACTCCTAGAGCTAAACCTCAAAATAACCAACGCTTGAATTTAGATGGAATTGGCTATGCCTCTACACCAACTTCGAAGAAAGCACTTCACCTACAACTTGTTTCAAAGCTTTTTGGTCAAATTACAGAATTTTATAAGTTGATAATTCTTAGTAAGTTTTTTTGATGGTTGGTTTGCATTTCAGCGGCTCCCTCCAAAAAGTCACAAAATCTAACTTCAACTACTGCTATAATTAAAACTCCTTCTTGTTCAGTCTATGCACAGAGACAAATGAGACTACCTGGAATATTTTAAAACTGAGTTCCTATGCTTCTAGTCCATTGGACTCAGGCTTTATTTCTAATTATTATTATTATTACTGAAATCACAGTATTTTTCATTCTCTTTCATTTAACATTCACTTTAGTATTCTGTCAGCTGTTCTCTTAAATTATTTCCTTAACTTTTCCAGCTTACTTGATTTTTGCCAATTTTTCAAAGACGAGAAGTAAAATGGATGTGTTTTTATAATGTTTGGCAAGAGAAAAGGAGTTAATTTTGCTTGTTATCAATCATTTCATATGTTTTGTGTCCTGTTATTGATATTTGTACTGAAACATTTCTTTGCACATTGAAACAAAGATCCCACTTTGAATCAGTTGGATTTTGTCATAAAGGGATGTTTAATTTTGCTGGTACCTTTATTAACCCTTTGGTGACCCCATCATTTTCTACTGGGATACCACGTGTTTTCATTAAATGAAACATGTTGAATCATTGAGTATGTCTGACTTTTTGGTAGAAAGCAGGGATGTTTTTATCTTGCCCACTCCCAGAAGCCTCCTCTGTGCTATGTGTGAAGCTCCACCAATTGTATCCTGGAAGGCACACTGGGGTCTGTTGTCTGTATGTGCAACAAATGAGAATTTCCAAAATTTCTATTTTTCCTATGCAAAATTTAGACACCATATATCCTGTTAAAATAATCACTTGTAGGACACATCCACTTCTTGGGCTTCATACAGTCATCAAGTTTCCTGCCTTGGGAACACACATTGTGAAGTGTTAAAACAGTTTCCCAGTAAATCCCAGTAACAGAAAAAGTTCATAGTCAGTACACTGAAGTCCTCATGGTGCAGTGGTTAAGAGAACTACATGGCTGCTAACCAAAAGTTTGGCAGATCAATTTTACCACGTGCTCCTCAGAAACCTTATGGGGACAGTTCCACTCTGTCATGGGGAGTTGCAATAAGTCATGATAAATTCGATAGCATTTTTTAAAAATATATATGCACCATTGACAATGAAAGCATATAAAAGCACAAGATATTTTATCTGTTTTAAAGACTGGTTAACAATGTGTGTGTGTATGTGTGTTCATGTGTATGTGTGCACATACATGTGTTCAAAAACAAAACAAAAAAATCTTACCATTGAGTTGATTCTAACTCATAGTGACCCTTTAGAACAGAGTAGAACCACACCATAGTTTCTGAGGAATACCTGGTAGATTCAATCTGCCAACTACTTGGTTAGCTGCCATAATTCGTAACCACTACACCAAGAGTTAGCTTTGTGTATGTAAACCAGAACGAAACCGACTGCTGTCAAGTTGATTCCAAGTCTCTGTCACCCTACAGGGCAGGGTTGGGATGCCTCACAGAGTTGCCAAGGAGCACCGGATGAATTTGAACTGCTGACTATTTGGTTAATAGCCGTAGCACTGAACGACAATGCCTCTAGGGTGTATAGAGAAACAAGCAAGCCAACAACCCCACTGCCATCGAGTCGGGTCTGCCTTATAGCGACCCTAGAGATCGGAGCAGAAGCGCCCCATAGAGCTCCAGAGGAGGGCCTGGTAGGTTGGCACTCCCACCCTTTGGGTCAGCAGATGTAGCACTTAGCCCACTACACCACCAGGGTTTCCTAGGCGCGCAAAGCTGTGTACAGTCCGCAAAAGCAAGTCTGTCCCATCTAATGAGTTCTAACTCGTGGTTACCCCTGTGTTTCAGAGTAGAACTGCACTGCGCTGGCTTTTTGAGCAGCTCACACGTGCCTGCCTCTATGCACGCATATTCCGCCTTAACTTACAGCAGGAAGGTCATCTTCACAGCTGCGAAACCCCACGTTGCTGTCGCTGTTGTCGCCAGGCGCCATCAGGTCGGTTCCGACACGCAGCGCCCCTACACACAACAGAGGGAAGCCCTGCCTGGACTTGAGCCGTGCCCACGGTCATTGTCATGTTTAAACCTGTCGTTGCAGCCGCTGTTGTCGATCCGTCTTGTGGAGCACCCGCTTTTTTCGCTGACCCTCTGCTCTGCCCAGCATGATGTCCTTCTCCGGGGCCTAACCCCTCCTGACACCTGTCCAAAGTAGGAAAGACGCAGCCTTCCCGTCTTTGCTTCCAAGGAGCACTCTGGTTGGACTTCTTCCGGAATGGATCTGTTGCTAAACTCCACAAAAGTTTATTTATGTTTCCCTAACGGAGTTTATCATTTTCTATCTATTTATGCACATTTCTTATCTCTCCTAAGGTTTTTGCAGGTAGAAACTGAATCATGTTTATATCTCCCACAGAGCCTACACAGAGCTTTGCATCCTACGAGTACTACTTGTTAAATGTTTGTTAAATGAGTGACAGAAGAAGTAAATTTAGTTTATATGACCACTCAGTCTACACAGTTTTTGTTATTAAAAAGCAGTAAATCCCTTCTCTTTAAAAGTTGTTTTCCCCAGACTTTTGTTCTTTACTGATGTATTTTATTTCCCAAATCTTGCCTTATTTATTTATTTTTAACCAAGAGAGGAACATTTCCTATTGCAGGTATGAGGTTAAAATGGGATTAAAGGTAAAATAAAGAATACTTAGGATTTATTATCCCGCCTTCTGACTATTCGATTGTGTATTGTCCAGTGAAACGTCAGTATTTTCACAGCTGATAGAGTAACATAACTGAATGGTTGAAGAATGCCAAAAATATAAGGCTTATTACACAGACAATACTCAAATAGTGATGACTTCAGAATAAGCAACTAAAACTCTCCTTTCCTTTGTTAGCCTCTGACTGAAATAAAGGAATATAAAGGAGAGAACATTTGCATTGGCACGGTCTGTAGGGAAGGGAGATATCACATTTTCAAATGCCAGGGGATCTTTGCTTAATTCAACTGAGAGGAAACCTAACTGAAGGGCCGCCATATGCTTTCTTAAAAAGCACGGCAAGGTGCTGCTAAGTAAATGGAAAAGAAACCAAATGAACTGCCACAAACATGCTTTAATTTAGAAAGGAAGGAACTGGAGAGAAAGAATAAAATTAATCTGCTAGGAATCCCGTAGGTCATTCGGGATCCAAACCGTTTGGGAATAACCTGAGACAGGAGGCTAAAGAAGTACATGTGGTCACAACAAACTGAAATCTGCTAAGGATGTTTGGGAAGGGTCTCTCTGGATGCTGCAGACCTCTCCTTGATCCTGCTGGCAGTGACAAAGAGAGGGAGGCAGGACACAGTCACTGTGTGTTGTGGAATACAGATAAGGGAAAAGAAAAGCTAGTGTGTAGGATAAATTTAAAAACCAGCAAGAAGCAGCAAGCTTCAAAATGCTCATCCTGGGATTGCTCACAGCAAAACTTTCCACTGTTGTCAGAGTCTAGATCACTGGCCTAATCAAATAGACTTTTATCAGCCACCTTTCCGTATCTGACTCTCCAGAAGGAATATTCTAAAATTAGATTTGTTAACAGCTAAGAGATCATAAAAAGTAACTCAAATTATTTGGGGGTAACAATGAAATATAATAAATTTTCCTCTTTTAGTAATAAACAAAAAGCAAATTGATGCATATATTTCTTTCTCCAAGCCTATGCTAGTCTGTATGCTGAGCAAATAATCTGAGAAGTTAAGCTAAATATACAAAGAAGAACAGGGCACCAGGGTTGGGAAGACTCATTAACAACCCACATTATGCCGACAGCAAAACCCTACTTACTGTAAGAGAAGAGGATTAAAAGTACTGTGTGATGAAGATCAAAGACTACAGCCTTCCATATGAGTTACACCTTGACAGAAAGAAGACCAAAGTCCTCACAGCTGGACCAGTGAGATACCTCGTGGAGAAATGGAGAAAAGATTCAAGTTGTCTAGGATTGCATTTTGCTTCAATCCACAATCAACACCTGTGGAAGCAGCAGTCAACAAATGAAAAGACTCACTCCACTGGGGACGTCTGCTATAAAAGACCTCTTTAAAGTATTGAACAGCAAGAATACTGAATACGCTATGAACTACCAAAAGAATGAATAAATCTGTCTTGGAGGATGTACAGCGAGAGTGTTCCTTAGAAGCAAGGATGGAGAGACTAGCGTTGGATACCTTGGGCAGGTTGTCCGGGGCGGGGGCCAGTCTCTGAGGAAGGACACTGTGCTTGGTAAAGTAGAGGGTCAGCAAGGAAGAGGAAGACCCTCAACCAGACGGACTGCACTGGCACCTAGCAACAACAGCATTTTCTTCAATCAAAACAAAAACAACATTAAAAAAAAAAACTATATAAATGCATACTAGCCAAGCCAGCCAAGTGCCGTCTAGTCGGATCCGACTCATGGCGACCCTATACAGACACACAATTATTTTTAA
This sequence comes from Heterohyrax brucei, assembly GCA_028571685.1. Lineage (NCBI taxonomy): Eukaryota > Metazoa > Chordata > Mammalia > Hyracoidea > Procaviidae > Heterohyrax > Heterohyrax brucei. The sequence goes on along the minus strand of CM053162.1, from coordinate 68,395,811 downwards.
AGCTTGACTTTTATTAAAGTTATTGAAAGTTCTAAACTATCTGCTCAGAAGCACAGTTTTGCAGCGCTTGCTGTGGCCCACGGCAGTGAGCAGACATTTGTTTCTTCCTGCCCTGAAGTTAGGGGGAGACTTTTTTTTCTATTCTTTTACTTTTTTGAGTTGATATTTGTACAAGCTGGAATCAAGGATCATTTGTTTGTTTGCTTTACACTGTATTCTGTCAGCAACTTAGGTTAAATTCTGCTTTGTGTCAAGATTGCTGTCAGACCTTGAAACCGTCTAACGGTACTGTCTTTTTACCAGATAGGACACAGCAGAGACACTGTCAAACACTACTGTCAAAGGACTAGAAATTTTGGGTCAACCTTGATCAAATGGTCTTTTACTACCTGGGTACTTCTAATTGTTTGTCCTGACTTCAGGAGGAAAAAAAAAAAATTCCTTAGTGTCTTTGTGGAAATGTCTTTGGCTTCAAACATTGCTCCTTAAAGGGAAAGCATGAAACACAGAAACGCCACTTTGTTGCCACTGAGAAGGTCAAAGTTCTATCTTCTGACACTCTTTGAATATTCAACAGAGAGCAAAGTTACATTCGCTGGATTATTTATGTGATAAACTCAGTTTCTGGAAACATGCAAAGTCAATTAAATTAGTTGTCGATATAAGTCAATTATTTGTTATTTTTGGGATATCTTTAAAAGATATAGTAATTTTATTACTAAAGAAATGACATTTGAAATGGATTTTGCCCACAAAACAAATGCAATCATTGTCAGAAACCACAGCATTTCAAATCCAAGGTTAACATGTGGGTACCTGGAAACATCAAAAGCTCATCTTGAAAACTTCTCTGTAAGAGACACTTGTCAGTCTCAAAGCTTCCCTCAGGACATCATCTTTTGGGGTAGCTAAGTTCTGTTCTTTTCAGCCGCTTCAGACAAAATAATATGATAACTTAAAACCAATCCCATGTAGATAACCTAACTGTGATTTTCCCCTGAAAGCATAACTGTTCCCTGGCAATATGGGACAATGTTGGAGGAAGCAGATAAAATTGATCACTGCTGACTAAAAATGTGATCAAAGTTGTATGCCTGCTGCCTGTGTGGCTGTAGGATATATTTTGAACACAAAGAGAATTATTTTAGGTTACAAATTTGTAAGTTTCTGGACTAACTAACAGCTCCATCCTATAAGGAACTCGGAGAACAAAAGAAGAAAAATAAGAACTAAATGAGCCGAGAAATTTCTCAAGGTTCTAGAAGTTGTAGAAGATTTTTTGAATCAATCACATGGCACACATAACATGATAAGGTGCTCCCACAGGTGGGAACAACTGAAAAACCCTCTCAGATACAGGAAAGATTATTATTATTATTATTTAATGACAGACAAAAACAATGTATACTAGATCATGAGAGCTGATGGAAAAAGAGTGTCAGCAGTTTTTGCTTCGGCAATGCAGAAGAGGCTACTTACAAGGTGAACAAGGAAACCAGAAAACAGCTATTTCCCTGAACAACACAGAAAGGCAGCAAAGTGATTAAGGGCCATCATTGCTGCTGAGTGTGGAATAACAAGGCCAGCTGAAGTCAGTGTCTCAGTACTGTTTATTAAGAGAAGGCTGTTGTACTCAGAGACAGAGGCAGAGGACGATGAACGGCCGTGCCACTCTTCCCCCATCGCTACTCTTCACTTTACCAACGGGAATTTGCAGCCTGTGGCTTCATGTGCAGCCAACACAAGGATGGTCAGACGGATGGGGTGCTTAGCTTGCTTGTTCATTCAACAAACCCTCAATGAGAGCGGAAAGTATACAAAGACATCATGCTGGGGGCTGATAACAATAAATGCAATTTAAACTGAATTGTTTATTTCCAGTTTCTTTTTACATGCAGTGTCTAGTTAATTATCAAACTAAATAAATGAGACCATACTTAAGATACCATTTGTTTATTAACGTGGGTCGGGTGTGTGCAACCCCCATCTCAGGCTCTCAAATCAAGTTATATTTCATGGTCCTGACATCTTTGGAAACCTTAGTGGTGTACTGATTTGTTCTCAGTTTCCACAATATGTAATCTCCCACATTTTGGAACTAGAAAGTGATGGGAAGACTTCTAAGACTGCTGTCTGCTAATTAAATGCCAACATCAGAAGACCACAAACCAGAGAAAATGTAAGAAAAGGTCTTCTAAAGACACCAGGTGGCTCACAGGCCAGCAGGATCTGACTGTAACCTGATCAGATTATTTATCGTCTCTAAAGAACAGGACATGGATCTAAGTGGCTGTGGTAGTCTGCAGAGCACAAAACACAAGGAGACACAGAATCCTTTGTCAAACTTCCAACATCCATTCCAGAGCTGTGAGGTGCCATAGCCAAAGAATGTGATGTGTCACCTGTATCTCTGAGTCTTGACATGAAACTATCTGCAAACTATCTCATTTGTGTGCTGCTAAACATTTAAACTCATGACTGTTACCCCGTTTATCTGGATTTTGTATTGACTAAACAGACTTATGTACATTCTTGTCTTTCCATGTATTGGTTCAAGTGTGCTGTCTTCTTGTCAGTAAGTTATTAGACTCACAGCTTAAGGGTAATTTACCTCTGCCCACCCTTGCTTATTGATGTATTCTGTACCAAGTAGATCAGATTCTGCTGGCAGGAATGGCCCCGTTGGAAATGAACAGGCTGGCATTCATTTTCACATCTACCTCATGGGCTTCATTAACGTGAGTCAAACCCCAGTGATACATTCATGCTCAAAGAGATTCTGACAGGTTTCTAAGACCACAAGACTCAAGGTCAGACTCCAGACTGTAGCACATTCCAGAATGTTCTAATACTCATTCAGGTGTCAAGAGAGCCAGCTAGCTCATCTATCCAGGGGAAGCTTCCATTTCACTGCACTTTTCTTTGAACCTGTGGTTCTTTCACTTCTGCATGAATACTCCAATATTCTACTAATTCAAATTGTGTTCCAACAGTATTCAAGCTTTACAATTATTTTTCTTTCGAAGAAACTTAGGCATTTCATATAATTATATCAATTCACAACATAACTCATAAAGGATAATGAGAAAACAGATTCAGAACATCACTGAAATTTGTGGGGACAGATATTCAGATATTCAGAATATTTCAGACTTTATAAAAGGAATTAAACACTAGGCCACGTTTTGCATATTATATCTTAGAGATGTCTGAGACACAACCTGTAACCAAGCCCACAGTCCTGCCTTCAGATAAATACGTAAAAACCTTTGCATAAAAGGAAGGCAAAGACTGAAAGTGTCTCATATAAGTTCATATTGAGTTTTGATGACACATTATGAAATATGTTCTGGTTTACAGAGTTTGGATTTTGGAATCGTGGCTAAAGTTGTGGACCTTGAATGATGACCAACAAGCACTTGCCTTGTGGAGTTCTCACTTATTTTTGAGCTCTTAGGAAGTAGGTGCCACTGAGAAATTAGATGCCCAGGAACAATTCAACAACTTTCCTAAAGCTGTATAGTTAGTAAGTTGCTGAAGATATAATCAGAAACGGTGTCCCTGATTTTAAACATGACCCTATACTAGCTCTAAGAGGAAAGTTCGAAAAACTGTGCTGTTCAAATCTACTAGCTCCTTTGTCACTGGGTCTACTTAGAAGTGGTTGAACATGCAGACCACGAAGTCAGACGTCCTGGATTGAAATTTGTCTCAGAAAACTTGGATAAGGCACTTCAACTCTCTGATAGTAACCTAGGAAATAGCAGAATAACGGTCCCCATATTATAATGTCTCTAAAAAGATTGAATGAGTCAGTATCCAGTGGTCCAGCAAAGGTATGGTCACAAGTGACCCTGGGCTGCCTGGATACTGGCCTTGCTAGGATTTAAGAAGGAGATGACAAGACTCCGACTGTTCCTCATCCCTTCCCCAGGTCTCACACTAACTCCAAGCCCTAGAAGATAGAACTGCCAAATTCTCCTCCTGATCAGACCATTGCTCTTTCCTGACATTCCCCATATTGCCACCCACAATCACCCATTATCAAAAAAGGCATTAGTTTGAACTTGGATGCTGTTTCGATCACCTGGTACTGCTCTAACAGAAAATACCACAAGTAGATGGTTTCAGAAAGAGACACTTTATTTTCACAGTACAGTAAGCTTCAAGCCTACTCGTAAACTACAAGTCCTTTCAATATGAGAAATGTTCACAGTCTGGTAGGCTGAGAGTCCGAATTCTATGTGAGAGCATCCTAACGCAGGAGCCTCAGGTCCAAAGTACGCACTCTGCTCTCAGTGCTGCCTTCTTGGTGGTATGAGGTGCCTGACTCTCTCTACTCACTTCTCTCTTTTTTATCCTACAAGATTGTAGCTTGAGTTCTCCCTCACCAGCACAATGACTGCCCGTTTGCCCTCCTCAGCATCACAAAGGCAAGATTCACAATACATGGGAAGAATCATATCATACTGGGACCCACAGGCCAGCCAAATTGGCACACACATTTTGGGAGGGAAACAGTGCCATCTATAACGGGCATATATTTTCATAATTCCCTGTACTATGCCCAATCCAAGCCCTTTTCCTAGGCCCTTAATATAGATCTCAAAATATGTTGTCAACAGACTTCTTTAGTTCCTTTGCGGAACGTCTTCGTGAAATCAGTCTGCCCTTGAATAAAATTAATTCTTCAGATCCTTTTAAGAAGCAGCTGTCTTCCTTTATTTTCTCTCTTACTCAATCCATGATAGACCTGCTTCTCTTCGCCACTTTCAGACAAAATAGATGCAATCAGAGAACATGCACATCCTCTCATCACTCTCTCAAATATAGCCACATCTGTACCCATTCCTGTCCCTTCTTTCCTGTTTCATTATACGTCTTTTCCTTCTATGATATCAGCCCTCAGTCCTTGAACGCAGAGTCATCCCTTCTGACAAACACGACGACCTAACTTTAGCAGTTTTTTTTTTTTTTCTTGTTGTGGATTGATTCATGCCCTTCAAAAATATGTGTTGTATATCGGTGAGTGGTGTCTGGGATCTTAACAGCTAGCAAGCTGCCATCTGCGATACACCAAATGGTCCCAACTCAGCTGGAACAGATGATCAGTAAGGACAGCAATGACATGAGGGAAAAAGAACCCAGAAGGCAGAAAGACCCATGTGAACGGGTGACTATACCAACATGTGATGAGGAGAAACAGATGGCGCCCGGCTGCCACCAGTGACAGACGTGACGGGGCTCACGATGTTGAGTCCCCGCGGCAACATAAGAAGAAAGAAAGGGCGCACCTTAAAAACTCTTCTAAAAGACCGCAATTTATGCTGCCAAGTCCTGGGGGATACCCTGGGAGCATGGCCTCTGGACCTGACGCTGCCGTTGATCATAAATCTTTACTGATGTCAACTCTTTGGACAAGAACGGATTAAACTCGGCAACACAGAGTGACCATATCGTGTGTGCACTTTATGGTTCTCTGCATCTATAGGATGTCATCCCCCTGGCCTCTTACTAGAGGGGAGTGGAGAGGGCAGAGAAGAGGGTACAAGAGATTGTTAAGAGGATATGACATGTATAGAATGGAAAGGAGGAGTGTGCTGTCATTGGACAAGGAGAGCAGAAGGAGCTGCAGATGGGTGGGCACGCAAATTTAAACTGGATTATACACTTTAAATCATAACCCCTATATCTGTGGTTATAGTCCCATTTGGGATTGGCTTTTTTCTTTGTTGCATTAATGAGACAGGATTGGCATAGGCTGTGCCCTGAGTTAATCTCTTTTGAGAAACCAAAGAGATTAAACAAGCAAGTGAGAAACAGCAGAGATGCTAAATCACATAAAAATCACACAAGAGCAGTGGTTCGAGGAGACAGGAACCTTCCTCTAGAGGTGACACAGAGAGATAGACTTTCCCTAGGGACCTAGAACCAGCATCCTGAATTTCAACTTCTAGTCTCCTACACCATGAGAGAATAAATTTATCTGCGTTAAAGATACCCACTTGCGGTATTTTTGTTATGACAGCCCTGGATTACTAAAAGAGTTAATCTTATCTCAAATCCAGTTTTGATTTTGGTTGTATAATCCACATGACTTTACAAACAAGTTGCTTTAGTAATATAGGGCTACTGTAATGGAATTACCACAAGCGGGTGGTTTTAACAAAGAGAAATTTATTTTCTCACAGAAAATCAGGCTAAAAGTTCAATTTCAGAGTGTCAGCTTCAGGGGAAGGCTTTCTTTGTAGGCTTTGGAAAGTGGTCCTTGTCATCCATCTTCTCCTAAACTGGGAGACTTGAGGCACAGGGACCACACTTTCTTGCCAAAAGCATGCTTTTCTCGTGATACTATTTCTAGGTGGTCTGAGGCCCCCAACTCTCTGCTTCCTTCTGCTTTCTTTATATCCTAATAGATGGCTTCAAGGCACAATCAAGCTCTATAGCTTGAGTCCTGCCCCACCAACCCAATTGCTGTCTGTCCTCTGTCTTTAACATCACCAAGGCAGGGTTTATAGCACATAGAAACATCATACAATATCAGGAATCAAGGCCTAGGCAAATTAATACATATGTTTTGGGCCAGATACAATTCAGTCTATGACAAAGTTTATAAAAGTTACAATCTTTATCAAAAATCTGAGTTGACTATCTCTACATCTTTTCAGATAATTCCTGTTCTCTGTTCTTTGTCTCAGCAAAATTTACCTAGACTATTTAATAAATGCAGTCTCTACTCTTTTTTTCTCTCATTTGCTCATTTACCTTTCCTCTCATTTTTTCCTTCGTTGCATGTCAGTATGTTCTTCTGGTTTTCCTCTATCCTAACTGGCTAGTCTTCTTTTTAGCAGAAGGTTGTGTCTCTGTGTGTGTGTGTGTGTGTGTGTGTGTGTTGGATTATTCTTTCTCTTCCTATCTTCTTAACTGCTGTAATTAACCCCTCAGTTTACCCGGATTCCAAGGCTGAAATGCTTAGTAGAACAACTGTGGACTTTCTTTCCTCCCTCACCCATCACTGTGTCTAAATGAAAAAGCAAACTTACTGATTTGAGCTGATTGCCATTCATAGCAACCCTACAGAACAGAGTACAATTGTCCCTATAAGATTTCTAAGGTGTCCTCTTAACAAAAGCAAACTGCTGTATCTTTCTCTCACCCAGTATCTGGTGGGTTCAGACTTAGACCTTCCTGTTTACAGCTGAGCATGATAACCACTGCACCACTGGAAGCTGCTTCAGTATGTCTAACCCGTGGTCATCGAGTTGATTTTGACTCATAGTGACCCTATAGGACATAGCAGAACTGCTCCATAGAGTTTCCAAGGAGTGCCTGGCAGATTCAAACTGCTGACCTGTCTGTTGGTAGATGTCATCCTTAACCACTATGCCAGCGGGGTTCCTCAGTGTGCCTAGGTGGTTTATATCTCAAATCAAATCATTTTGCACTTCTGTATCATTTTCCCAAGTTCAAGTACCAATGTACTTACCTGAATAATAAGGAAACTCCTATGAAGACACCTCAGTCTTGATGAGTTTCCTAATTGTTCCCCATTTACAAAAACAGATCAGCTCATGCTTCTTCTCTGCTAAAAATCCAGTGACTCTGCTAGTTGTCATTAGAATCCAGTCTATGAGTACAGGACTTTATCCTGATTGGTGCCATCGTTTGATCGCCTTTCTCACATCCTTGCTCTCTCCTTTGAGACACCTGTCCCCCTATCTTCCTCCCTCATTCTAGACCACTCCAAACGTGTCCTACTTTGGGGAATCTTTTCTTATTGTTTCATTTTTCTTAGATACAGTCTTCAAATTATTTAGCCCATGCCTGTTTTTACATGGTCCATGTGCTAAAAAAATGGTTTTAAAATATTTAAATGGTTGAGAGGAATCAAAAGAATAGTATTTTGTGCTATGTGAAAATAATGCACAGCACAGAATTCTATGTTCATAAGTAATATTTTATTAGCTCACTTGCTTACATATTGCCTATGGCTTTTTTTTTTTTTTTTTTAACTGCAATAGTATAGACAAATAGCCACAAAGACTGAGATCAAAAATCCCAAGTATTCACTATGTGGTCCTTTATGGAAACACTAACAGTTAAGTCTTCAGCTGCTAACCAAAAGGTCAACAATTCGAATTTACCAGGTGCGCCAGGGAACCTGTATGGGGTAATTCAACTCTATCTGTAGGGTCTCTGTGAGTTTGAATCAACTTGACAGTAGAGCGTTTGGGTGTTTTTTTTTGGGGGGGGGGTTTGTTTTTGTTTTTTTTTTTTTTGGTTGATCCTTCCTAGAAAAAATGTACTGACTAATGGTATAGAACAGTTTTCAAAGTGTGATCTTTGGCCCCTGGACACACAGCCTCAGTATACCTGGGAAATGGTTAGATATACAAATCTTTGGGCTTAGCCTCCTAAGGATCTCTAAGGATATGGTACAAGCATTCGGGTTTTGAACAAGCCCTCTGAGAGATCTGATCTGTAAAAACCCTCGGGAACTACAGTTACACAGTATTTGTGTGGTTAATTCTTTTTCCAATTCAAGGATTTCAATCCTTTCCACAAACCTTCTCCTGACCATTCTACTTAAAATTGCATTCTAGTCTCAACTATAGCTGATTTGGGTTTTGTTTTTAAGTAGGCCATTGTGTCTATTTTTCCTTTCTTGTATAAAAGTATCTACTAATAAGGATATCCTATTTTTGACAGCTCATGGTGGTGACATCTGTGAATGTATAGCAGTCATACTTATCATGTTTTTCTGACTAGTCTTGTCCAATAGCCATGACTAGTCACACAATTCCACAATGTGTAGAAATGATGAAAGTTTGTTATCAAAATGGGTGTTCCATTCACCAAACATTCCATGACTTATGTGAAATTTACAGTGTACGTAATACTTCCAACAAGAGAACCACTGGACATTTAATCAAAAAACTTGAGACAACCAGGTATGTTGCCAATCAGACAATGCCAGTATGTCAACCAATGAAAACATCACCACTGTTGGTCAGAGTACAGGCAAGAATCCATCTCAATCAATTTCTCCCAGAGCCCAAGAACTGGGCCTTTTGGAACAGCAGTTAGGAGGATTTTGCATCTGGCCTTAAACCTTTGCCCCTGCAAAATTGTTTTAACTCAAGGACTGAAGTTCAACAACCATAGATTGCACTGTACATTTGCTAACTGGGCTCTGGGGCAATTGGGAGGTGATCTTGCTTTGGGTCAAAAAATCATCTTCAGCGATGAGGCCCATTTTTAGATGAAGAGTTCTGTTAACAAACAAAACTGTCACATTTGCAACAATGAGAACCAATGGTTTCTCAGGAACATCCACTTCATCTGCAGAAAGTTCCCATATTGTTGTTACGCTTTTAAAGAATCTATCTTGGCATCCGGCATGCGTCAGTTGCAATTGTAAGTTGTCTTGCCTGGATGAATAAGACAATACTATTTCTATTATAGCTTGTTGTTTTATGTATGAGAATGGCCTTTATATCAGATCTGACTCTAAAAGACTCATGATGATATTTTCAGCTCCAGATTTATCAAATCACAATACTTTACAATACAGTCACATAACCAATTTATAGAAATGAAAAGCAAATTAGAAAATGTTATAATTGTGTACTGGGCAAAATGCGTACTTTGCCACTGTTACTCTAAATGTCCCATCATCTTTTTTCAGTTGGCTGCTACTTAATAGAGGCTGTTTTATTCAGTCTGATGTCTCAGCATTTTACAATGCTAATATTAAAATCTTTTATTTATTGTTCTTAAGCTTAGGCCTTTCTCTATTGGACATTTTATTTCAGAAAACGATGCTGGGTAACCCAGATGCATTTAAATCTTTTAAGAACAAGAAAAACATTTAATGCCTTGAAGCATACTTCAAGAGGCAGAGAAAAGCCTTTGGGAGGAAATCAAATGCTGGAAGGAGATACTGCTTCGTATGCATGTCACTTTAATAATTTGATCTCTGAGTGCCTCAACCAACCAACCAACCCACGGCCGTGAAGTCGATTCTGACTCCTAGCGACCCTATAGGTCAGAGCAGAACTGCCCCATAGTGTTTCCAAGGAGCGCCTAGTAGATATGAACTGTCAACCTTTTGGTCAGCAGAGTGGTAGTACTTAACAAGCACACCACCACGGTTTCCCTGGCTGTCTTAACATAGTGAATCACCAGACGGACCTGAGACCTATGGCATTTTCTCTCAGTGTTATCAAAATCCTCAAACACCTATGAAAAACAAAGCCATAGCCAGATTTGGCTAGGCTTAATCGTTATGCTGTCTGCCCATCAAACAACAGTTTTGAGAAAGCACATTTAAATAGGCACAGGGAACTTCCATGTAGGTCACTGAATGGTGTAAAAACAAACAAAAAATTACAGTTTTAGTTAAGCAACAGAAGATATTGGGTATCCAGAATTTAATGTTTCTATTTATTTTCTTCACATACCACCTTTCCAGATTTTTCAACTTTCACGTTATTGGGAAATAATACTAGGGGGCTTTTGACGGTCAATTTATAGAAGTATTAAACATGCTGTCATCAACAGTGCTGAAGAGATGGTGTCAACCATGGCTGAAATTAGTCTTACAAGGCAATTTAAAATGTCTGTTATAAAAACTCAGTTCCCACTGACGTTTGAGGTGAAAGCTGCCACTTATCACCTTCGCTCTAATTGCAGCCAAATTAATATAACTTATGTTGATTAACGGAGAAAATGCTCACACTGATGCGGCTACCCTTCTGGGAACTGCAGCAAGCCCCGCGGCACCAGTGCAGAACAGGGCAGGGCCTAGAGAGCTCCGCAAAGCAACAAGCCTCTTATCACTTGTCTTGGTCAGCTAATGATTGCTCTAACAGAAACACAACGGGATGGCTTTAACGAAGAAAAGTCGATTTTTACACAGTCCAGTAATCTACAAGTCTAAATTCAGGGTGTCCACTCCAGGGGAAGACTTTCCTTCTTGGTTTGGGGGAAAGTTCTTCTGTTGCATCAGTCTTTGTTCAGGGAGCATCTTGGCACAGGAACCTCAGGTCTGAAGGACACACTCTACTTCTGGCGCTGCTACTTGGTGGTCCGAGGTCCTCCATCTGTCTGTTAGCTTCTTTCTATCTCAAGACGCTGTCTCAAGGCAAAAAACAATCTTATCCATGGAGTCCTGCCCCACCAAAAGGACTGCCACCCAGCCACCGCCATCAGCATCATAGAGGCCAGATGGACTACACGGCGGATGTCACGCAATACCAGAAATTATGGCCGAGCCAAACTGCTACAGATCTGGGGGGAACGTAGTTCAATCCAGGACACTGCCCCACCCTGCAAAACCTTGTTTCTGTTTTACAGAAAAAGATGCATTTCCATGAATGTGATATAACTTTCAGACTTGAAACATAACTTCATTTCAGCGTAGAAAAGGAAGACGCCCTCTTCTTTTACACCACCTCTCGGCAATAATGCTATGTCTTCAGCTCCCGTCGTTTGTGCTTTACTTGGCTCGCACCTATTCCTATTAGTTATTTGCAGGATATGTAATTCTAGGCATTGTCTCTGTGTCATTTGCACTTATCAAGCAAAAGAGCTGCTCCTGAAACCAAGACAGTGTCAGCAGATGTAACTAATAAGGGACCTGGAAGTAAAAGGGGGAGGTGACAGCTGCGATCAGGGCTTCGAGTCTAACCCCCACAGGTCTATCCAGAGTCTTTCTGCACGGCATTCCTCAGGTTTTCTCACTGTTTTAAGGAAGGAGGCAATTTCCTTATATCCTACCTCAGTCTAGTTAAGGTATTCCTCTATGGATTTCTGTAGTTATTCGTAATACTTATTTGTCTGCACCATTTTTCTGTTTCTGTGTCTGACTCCCAAGTACAAATGAAGTCTCTTAAAATCAGAATCGCGCGTTCTTTTTCTTGTACTTATGACAAAGGATGAAACTTGTACATTCCCAGTAGATAACGCAGGGTAGGGAAGACAAAATTTATAGACAAACTATGGTAAACCTGTATTTGCCACAATATAATTTTGTTTGCTCATAACTGGGAAAAAATAAAGGAAAACCCAAGGAAGTAAGAAAGCAGCTGTATACCTATAAACTATTGCCTAGACAGTTTATAGATACACAGTCCTGCACTGATGAAATGTGAGGCTGACAGTTAAGTCCAAAAACTCGTCCTAGAAGAAGTGCTCCATACCTCTTAGTGGAATAGTACTGCAGTCACCTTTGAAGTACTCCCATGGGAAGCTACAGACTGGTGTCAGCACCTGGTGTGCCCCTCAAAGCAGTTATGGAACTCCGTCTAGAATGACCGTTAGAGCTGTCGTCCTATTACTCTGGATGTCCCGAATGTCATCAAACTGTCTTTCTTTCAATTTTCCTTTCTCTTTAGGTAAAGAAAGTAGTCATTGAGAGGCAGGTCAGGGAAGTAGGGAGGGTGTTCCAATACAGTTGTCTGTTTACTGGCTAAAAACTTCCTCACCGACAGCTATACAATTAAGTTCCCAAACTTCTCCACCATGTCAAGATGCTCAGTAGCCATTCCAGAAAGAGTACCAAAATTACTTTGAAGGATGGACTAGGCACTGGCTTTGAGGCATAGCTTCCCAAGGGGAAGACTTTGGCGGTAACTGTAGTGATATTCAACAATGAGGTATGTAGTATTCAGAACAACTGACTTTGGGATCGTGTATATTAATCTACCACTAAATCAAGTAGCCAAATAACATATACTAGGTTCTATAATAGGGACTTTTGTCTACATAGTTTCTTTTGCTAAGGTTAGTTTACATTAGTAGTAAGAGAAAAAATCACTTTTATATTAAAACAATAACGTGATGACTGCGCGGCACACTGGCGGTCGTCAGACCACACTGCGCAGCGCACCACTGAACTCAGGCTGCTCCAGCAGCGTCAGGAGACACTATTTCCGTTCCACGTGAAACAGTAGAAACAAATTTTTTTCTGCTCTAAGTTTTCATTGAAATGCTGAAATAATCTTTCATCCAAAAAAAATATGATCATCCCAAAACAGGCCTTTCCATTCTAATGGGAAGTCACTGAAAAATACACTGCCTATGGGGTGGGGAGAAATAAATTGTCCTTCAGCAGGGTACTGATGCATCTCCGAAGACATTAACTGCTGTATAGTTGATCAATAAGGCTAATCTTTGAGATAGATAATTTCTAATTGTAGAGGAAGAATTTATTTCTTAGACTTGGATTATTGAACTCACTTATAATTAAAAGTAAATCCTACTAAGAAAATCTCACACGGAATTGGTTTCTGCCTATTCACTTTGTGGTATTCACCACAGTAAGGGAATTCTCGTATACATGTTGCCCTCCTGTGGCCCTATTTGCAATTAATTTAAAACAGATACATGGACAACAGTAATTGGTTAGGAGAAACCAGAGCCTATATAATCTAAGTAACATTGCTTTGATATCATGTACAATATTTACCCTGAAATCACATATACACAAATATATTTGTTATCAGATGCCATAGAGTTGGTTCCAAATCATCACGACCCTATAAGGCACAGTAGAACTGCTCCATATGTTTCTAAGGAGTGGATGGTGAGTTTGAACTGCCTACTTTTTGTTTAGCAACTCTTAACTGCTACTTATACATACACCTATACGGAGAACGGAAAACCTGGAAGCCTAGTGGTTAAGTGTTACCTCTGCTAGCCAAAAAACTGGCCGTTCAAATCTGCCAGGCGCTTCTTGGAAACTCTATGGAACCATTCTAGTCTGCCCTACAGGGCCTCTATGAATCTGAATTGTCTCAACAGCAACAGCAGTGGGTTTACTTTTTATATGAAATGCATCTATATATTTACATATATGTAGCATTAATATATATTTATGTATTTGTAGCATTAGTATATATTTGTGCATGTACTATTAATATATATATAGCATGAAATTCTTGAGAACATTCTAGAGAGTATGCATCTACTTTCGAGTGCGTATTTTGATTTGAATTTATGTTTACTTTCGGTTGGGTTTGTTTATTCTTCCATTCATTTCTTCATTTGCTAAAAAATATCTCGGAAGCATTAGCCCCTGGGAAATCTCATGTATGACTGTGTCAAGGCTTTTCAGTCTCTCTACCTATGCCTCTCAGGACTACTTAGGTATCTGAATTGCTGTCTTTGAATCCTCTTCCCCTGGCCCTGCTCTAGACTGGATATGAACACATTTTTTTTTTAATCTGAGTATAACTTTTGCTAGACCTGTACAAGAAAAGAAAGAAAAAAAATCAATTTCATTTATTAATTTTTGGTTTAAACTCATAGTCTGTTGTCTTAATTTTAGTAAGTTTTGGAAGGAAATTTTCAAGTCAAAGTCTGAAGGCTTATCCATTTCTCTTTATCAGCATGCATTCAGAAAATATGCATATCCTTCTTAGCAAAGGAATTTTCCAGTAAAATTTTTCTTTGTTCAAATGAGTTTTAGCACTACAGCCTGTCTCCTCTAGGGCCTGACTTTCTCCTTCTGCATTGGGCTTTGAAGAGTTTGGCCTCTGTTTGTCCCCTCCTGTCCCCCATGCTCTAACAGCTGCTGCTGAAACTCATCTCCCAATCTAGCAGCTCTTTGTTAACAGCCCACTGTTTACCGTGATTGAAATATTTATTCAGCCATTATTTTTATAGACAAAAGCAGGTTTCGAATCAGGTCATAAATCCCAGTTCGAAATAGGTCATTAAATTATGCTTCCACTAATTATGTGTTTCATCTATGCGTTAAATTTAGAATTTAAATCCCTAAGAAATATAATAAAATTTTGTTCTCCATTTGCGGAAATTCCGTTCCGAAATAATTCTCCTGGTGCTTTTTTCTCATAAAAATATGCAGTTGCAGTAGCTGGACCACTGATTACAATTTCCATCCAAATTAATGATGAGTCTGTGTGCTCCAGAAGCCTCTAAACCACCAGGCAAAGTTAGGTGTGCCTTCTCTGAGGGCACCATTAAAACAAAACTACTCAAAATAACAAATGATGTATAAATAGAATTCTCAGTTTCTAATACAGAAATCACATAAAAAACCAAACTCATGGCATCGTAATTGATGCCAGCTCATAGCAGATCTGTATTTGCTGAATAAAATTTTTGAATAAAAAATGAACATCAATTACATAACCGATTTAAAAATTGTGTAATAAAATACAGTTGTGTGTTCTACTGTCTGCTGGTACATTATAAATGAGTCAACTTCTACAGAAAAGACATTAGGTGTTTTCACCTAACCATACAAGTGTCATTTTTTGATTAAAAGTTTTTTTATTTTAAATATAAAATATGTTGTGAGTGTTCTTCATCAAGGTAGTGAATGCGTAAAGCATGAAGACAATGATAATATTTTCTCCCCTAAGAGTAGGTATAAAAATTAAATAGTATGTTAAGAGTATCTGATCCAGTGTACCTGTTTAACCATTTAGAGACATTTCTGGTCATTAAAAATATGATACATATATAGATACATAATATAATAATATCATATACCAGAAACTCTGGTGGCATAGTGGGTTAAGTGCCATGTTTGTTAACGAAAAGGTTGGCAGTTCAAATCCTCCAGGAACTCCTTGGAAATGCTGGAGGTCTGACCTCTAAGGTCTCCATGAGTGGGTCCCGACTTAATGGCAGTATTTTTTTTAATATATATTAGATTATCTATGTATATGTGTATTTATAAATGTGTGTATTATATTTAATTCATAGATAAAGTATAATAAAATATATTATTACATATACAACAGATTATATATCTTATATATATACATGTTTATTAGATATAGCCAGGATCCCTTTAATAGGTGACTGAATACACAAACCAGGGCACACTCATACAGTGATTTCTTATTTAGCAATAAAGGAAATGAACTATCCTGCTGCAAAAACACAGTAAATTTAAATATATATTGCTAAGTGAAGAGGAAATATGAAGAGGTTACATATCATATTATTTCAACTATGACATTCTAGACAAGAGGAAACTATAGAGACTGTGAAAAGAACAATGATTTCCATAATTTCTGGAGAAGAGTAGGAAGGATGAATAAGTGAATCACAGGACTTTTTAACAGAAGTGAAACTACAGAAAAATACAATGGTGGACACACGATACTAAGCTTCTGTCAAAGCCCCCCAATACAGAATATAAAGACTGACTCCCTAATGTAAACTAAAGACTAAAGACTAAAGTAAACAATAATGTATCAATACTAGGTCATTAATTGTAATAAACTTACCTCACTAATGAAAGATCTTTAAAAGTAAATTCTTGACAAGTGTACATGAAAACTGCATTTTCTGCATGATTTTTCTTAAAGTTAAAACTGTCTTAAAACATCATTGTATGTGTATATGTGCACATGTATACATATAGCACACATATATAAATATACACACAAACACATGTAAGTATGTATATTTATGAGTTCTGGCAATGAAGTCAGCCAACTTAATTGTTTTAAATGCTACATACCTCGTTGCCAAACATCACTATGGTCTCCTTTGAAGTACTCCTCTGGGAAAGTCAAGCATCGAAGCCAGCACCTAGTCCACCCTTCAAAGCAATTTGGGAACTCTGTCTGAAATGGCCACTGGGCAGAGTGTCCCGGTGGCAAGTTCATAAATTTAATTGTCTAGTTGGCTGTGAGGGAATTTTTATCCAGGACACAAATAAATGTGTTGGAACTCTCTCCCTACTCACCTGATCTGGCCCCTAATGACTTTTTCCTTTACTTGAAGAGAAAGAGAAAATTGAAAGGAAAACATTTTGGGGACACTCAGGACATCAAGGGTAATACAATGACAACTCTGATGGCCATTCCACAAAGGGAGTTCCAAAATTGTTTTAAGGGTGTACTGGGTGCTGGCATTGGTGCACAGCTTCCCAAGGGGAGGACTTGGAAGGTGATCATAGTGAAATTCAGCAATGAGATATGCAGTACTTTTTCTAGGACAAGTTCATGAGCACAATTGTCTCTCTCTCTCTCTCACACACACACACACAGAACTGACTCTGTGTGTGTGTGTGTGTATGTGTGTGTGACATAGTGAGTAAAGTGTTATATCTGCGAATCAAAATGTCAGCAGTTCATGTCTGCCATGCGTTCCTTGGAAACTCCAGGGGACAGCTGTACTCCAACCTCCAGGGTCATGATGAGTCAGACCTGACTCTACAGCAGTGGGTGGTGGTGGAGATATGTGCATGTGCGTGAGTGTGTATATACACTCACACACACAAGTACATATATACACACGTACATACATACATGTACACACACACATACATGTACATGTGCAAGAACCTTGGTGAGGAGTACTGGTTAAATGCTGGGTCTGCTAACCAAGAGTCTGGCTATTCGAATCCATCAGGCACTCCTTAGAAACTCCGTAGAACAGTTCTGCTCTGTCTCGCAGGGTTTTATGAGTAGAAATTGATTTAGTGGGTGCATTTTATATATATGTGTGTGTGTATATATGTATATTTATGTATATATGTTGTGGCTGTCAATTGATTCCAAACCATAGATAGAGACCCTGCAGTGTAGAGTAGAACTGCCCCATATGGTTTCAATTCTGACTCACAGCAACCCTATATGACAGAGTAGAATGGCCCCACAGAGTTTTCAAGGAGCACATGGTAGATTCAAATTGTTGACTTTTGATTAGCAGCCAAAGTCCTTATCTACTACACCATCAAGATTCCCCATAAATGTATGTATGTTTCTATGTATTTAAGTATATGAACATATCTGGGAAGAAAGCACAGAGAAGTCTTCCAAGTTTTTAAAGATATTTAGTAAAAGGACTATGTATAAAAGAAAGTGATACATCCCATGTTTTCTAACATCAGAATTTTAGATTTTAGTAGAAGGGCAATTAACAGAAACTTCTTCAAGCCAGATGTTACCGAGGTCTGATGTTTGAGGAAATGAGACCAGCTGCATGAGTACGGATTATTGAGAAGAGCTCCTTGCCTGAAATGGTTCCCACACTGGTGCTTGAAACCCTTTAAGCTCTAAAGATTTTGACCTTCATATTTGCCTATTAAATTGAAATTGCTTTATAGGCTGTGACGCTGTAGGAGCACCCACTAACTTAACAGGCATTGTTTTCCAAGTTGACAGACAGCTAATTGAGTTACATAGGTCCCATGGGTAAATACACTGAAGACGACGTCCCCATAAGAAGAGACGGAGAGAAGACAAGACGTGGAAAGAAATCTGGTCAAATTGTCATCACGCTAAGGAGACACTCATTGGGAAGCAACACTGTTTTCTTTTCCACTCGCTGAAGTAGTAGGTTCTTAACCAAGGCTGTGGGTCAGAATCCCGTAGGGGAGCACAGCAGATCACATCCTACCCCCCACAACTGAGTGAATCATAACCTCTAGTGGATAGGCTGAGTCTGCATATTTCCAAAAATTAGTCTTTCCAGGTGATTCTCATACAGATACCCTTGTTATTAAAAAAAAAAAAAAAGAGAGGCAAATTAACCACATTGGACTCAATAATACTCAATGAAAACTTATCATGTAGAAAGTCTTACGATTAGGTAACACATATATAACAGATGGACTAGATGTGAAGATCATTCTCTGAGATTATAATCTGCTGTCATAATGAACTGTATACAGTCCAAATACAAGAACCATACAGGCTACGTGTTATGAAGGGGCTACTGAGGCAACATAGACGATTTTTGAAGAGGACATTCAGGAAAAGGTGTCACGGAACCTGTGTTTGGGTCTTTTCTCATTTCCCCTCCTCTCTCCCAGACTCTTGCTCTTCACTGTGTCCCCTTAGCCAAACATGAGGGCAAGGTGGGGACTTAATATCAAGTCACTTGTCTTTATACCTTACCCCCGGCTGAGGTGCCCAAGCATTTGTTCCTAGGGTCTTGATTTTCTACTGCAGTTTCTACCACCTCCCGACATGGAGACATTGATTGAATCAGATTTACAGAAGGCTCCCTGCCTTGGAAAGCAGTATGCTTGCCCTGAAAGATAGGAAGGAGGGTAAAACCACCTTATTATTGCCAGCCAGCCAAGTGCTGTCGAGTCGGATCCCACTCATGGCCCTTTATTATTGAAGAGCACGTAAATACTGACACTGCCGTCTTAATTTTAGATCCTGAAACCACGCTATTTCCTGGGGTGTCTTACTTTGCCAGAGCAGTCCATTCCAATTCAAACCCCTGCTGAGAATTTGCATTTCCATTCCAGATAGGCTGAATCAGAATCTGTATTATAACAAGATCCCTAGGTGATTCTTATGTATAAAAAAGTTTGAGAATCACTGCTGTACTAGTGGTTCTCAGAGTCAGTCACTAACCAGTAACTAGCATCACCTGAGACCTTGTTAGAAATGTAAATTCTCATTAAGGATTTGGACCAGAATATACTGGTTCTAAGCCCTGGTCTGAACTCTAGCCCTCCTATAGGCATAACTGTGGCTGTTACACAAATTCTCTAGGAATGACTACCTGTTCCTGAATCCAGCATGGTGAAATTCTGCCTCCCATTGACATGAGTCACCGTTGTCTCCAACTACTCCCTACCTCATGATCTCTTCAGTACCAGGAATGAAACATAGATGAGTGGAGAGGCCAAGAAGAGCAGATATAAGTAGAGAATCTGGGGGCAACATTTTATTTTGCAATACATCCAGGACTCTAGGCTGAGTACATTTGAAATAAATGAACTTACCTCTGAACTAAGGCAAAAGCTGGCAAAAAAGTATTCTCTCTTAATATGTTCCATCTCTAAGGGTTCCCTAATTCTCTAAAGCGTACTGCGATTACATCTGCTCAGCCACCCAGCAAATATCCTGTATTTGCAAGCATTTTGCAAGCCGCTACCAGTGTTTAATCTTGGGATGATGTTTTCTTGATGTGCTAACCCCAAGAGTATCGCAGACAGCCTAAACGTGAATTACTCTGTGTAAAAAGGAAATCTGCTTGATTTAAAACATGTTCGTCTGTAACTGGACATGACAGCACTCAGACAAGGTCATGTCTGGGTAATCAAAATCCGTAAGGACACAGGAGGACAACTGTAGGCAAATTAGTCAGAAATTGTCGTGACATTAATAGGTGGCATAGTGAGTTCAGTAGTACATCTGCTGACTAAAAGGTCAACAGTTGAAATCCACCGGGTGCTGCTTGGAAACTCTGTGGGGCAGTTCTACTCTGATCTATAGGGTCGTTAGGAGTTAGAACCGACTTGAAGGCAGTACTTTTGTTTTTAATATAGAAAAACAAAAAATACCAAGCCCAGTGCTGTCAAGATTCTGACTTATAGTGACCCTATGTGAACTAATATAATTGTGAGATATTCCACATTTTACCATGGGGGATAATTTAATTCTAATATAAACATATTAAAAGACAATAAACATCATAAGATGGTAGACATAGATTTATGAAGAAAAGTGAAATATTTTCATTTAACTTTCTACTGTCTAGGGTCATTATGAGTCGGAATTGACTAGATGGCAATGTGTTTTTGGTTTGTCTGGTTTTTTATTTGTTTTACTATCGGTACAAAGGAGGAAAAAAGTAGCACTGATCCTATTATCGGTGTGTGAAGTGATAAAATGTTCATCAATTTACTACCTGAAAGTGTTTTCACATAAATTGTCTCTTTTGAGACACAGAATATAGTTTTGAGGTAGGCATGAAAGATATTTTTTGGAGTTGGTTTTCTCAGCTGTGTGGGTGAACTGCTTACAAGCACAGTTGGTAGGTATATGACCACTGGCTTAAATATAGCCAAAAACATAGGTGTTCTATTTCTAGTACATTATTGTATCAATAAGGAGACTTTTAGTTGTAATTGGCATAAAATCTGACCTATACCAGCTGAAACAAAAACGAAATGTGCTGGCTTCCAGAACTCCAAAGAATAGGGGTGAGTGTAAACTCACCGGAAACCAAGGCTCGAAGTAGGTCACCCAGGTACCTCTCTCAGGTTCCTTCCCTCTGGATGTGACTTTCACTACCAAGCATCCTCCCTTCCTGATGCCCCTCTGGCTTCTGTAATGGCAGCCTCTCAACCTCCTACCCATTTCTCTGAAGACAGTGAATGGTTTTCCTTTTTGGAATCTTCAGCAAATGGTTCCTTCTGTTCCCTTTATTCTGAGGGTACTACTTACTGTACTCTGAAACAATCATTGTTCCTTCAGAAATTGATATTCCAATTGGTTTAAATCAACACAGATGTGGTTGCTGAAAATTCGGCCCAGCATGAGAATTACAAGTGTGATTTCTCACAGGAAATTTGGGAAACTTTTCCCAGCAAGAGGGAGAACTGATGTTGGGGAGTAAAATCTGACTGTCCATTGTAGGCTCCCCTTCACTTTAGCTACCCCCTATACACACACACACACACAAGCCACTCATACCCATGCAAATTTTGAGTGTGTGTTAGTGCCTATATAGGGAAATGGTGTCCCTGGTTGGTACACATGCTTAAACCTCTCTGATGCTAATGAAAGGTTTGACGTTCAAGTCCACTGCGAGGCATACTAGAAGGAGGAGCTGTTCTTCTCCTTCCCAAATAATCAACCACTGAAAATCCTATGGAACACGGTTCTATGCTACCACACGTGGGGTCGCCCTGAGTCAGAATCAACTTAACTGGGACTGGCTTATATAGAACGACATATGCTGTATAATTAGGAAGCTCTGGGCCAACGTTGATAATATTTCTTCCTAATTACATCCTGAGCTGCGTTAATTCCCTTAGAGAGATCCCCAGCTGTGTGGGTGGCTAGATCCCTTGACCCTAACTCAGCAAGTACCTTGTTCAGCAAATGTCAAGGAAACTTTCCTCAAGCAGAGCTGATGGCAATTCTGTTTCATTATACAGGGAAATGAAGAAATAATTGAACACTTCTGGCAGCTAGAAACTTTAAGGCTGAGAAAAAAGTCCTTTGCTGCCTGCAGTCAAATCCCATGTGATTAAGACAGCAGTCGTCTTTTTTTTTCTTTTTGTCACATTCCCCCAGTCCATTTTCCTGCTTTCTCACCTTGTATCATTCAACAAACAAATGCTGCAGGTTTTCAGGAGCTAGATTTTGTTAGTATAGTGCTGAGAATACAACACTAAACTGAGTCAGATCTTTAAGGGGAGACAGACAACTAGGCAAATAATTATAATTTCTTCTGCCACGTGGTATAAAAAAGAGCAATGTCGAAGGTCATATAGATCATCTACTAATTTCAATTGTCCCTCCTGAGGAAGTTGTACTGCCCCTTCCCCAGACTTAGTCTTGGTTAGTGATGTCCCAGATTCCTGAAGATCCCTATTAAAACTTCTGTTTACCTCAGAGGATATTGACAGACTTTTAGTGCCACTGCAGGGACTACCAGTAACAGAAACAGCCCAAGATCATAAAACTCATGAAGGAGAGGGTCTGAAGTATAATTTACTGAGAGTAAAAGACATGCCTTCTTGGTCTTATGATCATGAAGTCTTACTATGACCCACATTGCTTCCACAGGAAAACAAAGACTTTTCTGGAAAGACCTAAAATCTAATCAATAGTCTAGTGTCCAAGTGCCAGAAATGTATGCTTATTGATCTGCATCATCTATAACCAAACATTCTTCTCCTCCTGGCATACGAGCTATACACTCACCCCTCCCCTAACTCTCATGCACACCATCCGCCTCAATAATTCATCCCCAAGAGCTGGGTTACCTGGCTGTAAAAAGCAAACATCAAAACTAAAACTAAAGACGGACTTTGAAAATTTACCATGGCTTTCTCCCTCTGTCTCTTTTTCGCTCTTGCATTTTCACACATAATATGAGGAAGTTAGACAAGATAATCTCTAAGTCCTATTGAAATTCCATCATCCTATAACAGGCTCCAGAAAGATTTGATGGTAGTAATTTAGGTAGGAGTGGATATTGATTGTGGGTCTAAATTGTCCTGCTGTGTTTGCACTCCAGTGCATTGCAAATCAAATTCGCTGTAAAGTCTCCAAAGAAGACATAATGTGTTTGTCCACTTTACCCAAATATTTGATAAACATTTCCTTGGAGAGAATGTGTTTAGGAAAAGCATACCCCTGTACACAATTCTTATGAAGGAAGATTGACTATGTCTGAACTGTAAGGAATAGGTTTTGCTCATGGAAATGTATTTTCTCATGCTAATGCTTATTCATTTTTACTAAGTTAAAGAGTTCACTCTATAATACATCTGCCAAATGAAGTTGTTTTACGTTCTTCAAGGTGCAAAGGCATACTAATTCCTTAAATTTATTATTTCTCAATTTTGCAGCCATCAGGATTTCTTGGTAAATTTGACAGTTAAATAAAAGTTGTTAGACAAATAAGAAAACAGGATTAATATTTTCTAGTGCACGTATAAATATTTCCTTGAGGAACTATAACTAATGGAAATTCATCAGATTTGTTATTTCGTTTTCTTTCTATTACAATCTTTGTCTTTTCACTTTCTTCCCACATTTTTCTCCAAATCCAGTTTCTTCCTTTCTTTTCTGCTCCCTTCCTTCCTTCCTTGTGTGTTCCCTTCCTTCTTTCCTTTCTCGTTTTTCTCCTTCCTCCCTTCTTTTTCCCCTCCCTGCTGTCTTTTTCTTTCTGGCCTATTTATCTGTCAGGCTGTCTGTCTGTCTATTTATCTATCTGTCTCTGTCTCTTTTTTTTCTCCCTCTGTTGCTGTATCTAGGTACCTCACGCCCAGTGCTCTGGGGTGGGTTCTGACTCACAGGACAGATTACTGCTCCACAGTGTTTTCAGGGAGTGACTAGTGGATTTGAGCTGTGACCTTCTGGTTAGCACACAAACTCTTTAACCATTTTGTCACCAGTGGTCCCCTACATGTCTGTTTTATACATATACATACATATACACACACACACATATATATTTACCTATCTACTATTTTTTTATGTGATTTGTATCCACTTACCAATTCAATCAATAAATATCTCGGGAGTCCCTACTACGTGTAAATATCACAGAAGTTCTGCCATCGTCTATAACACGTGTCTAACGTAGGTAATCGTACATCACATCAGTACATTTTCTCTCAGGCACAAGTGTGTTTATACACATGAGCATATTATATAAACATTAAACAAATGTACTTCAGTGTACAGTATAAATATCTAATCCATTGCCCATGAACTCATACGATTTGTGAAATTCACTATATTGGTAAATTTTGATATTTTGCTCTTCAAAAGATGAGGAAAGATCAGCTCACTGCTAAATATCTCCCTGCTGTTGTAAGCCCACAACACTTGTCTGTCATTGTGTTGTGAACGTGGTGGATTAGATGTTACCGTAAAGTCAAAAGCTGGGCTACTCCAGTATGTCAAATACTGCGGAGTCCACCGTGGTGGAGAAAGTTCATCAGAACTTCCAGACTAAGAGAGTCTAGAAAGAAAAGTCTGCTGATCTACTTACAGAAAGGAAAAAAAAAAAAAAAAAACTGGTCAGTGAAATCCCTGTGGGTAGCAGTGGAACACTAGAGGGCTGGACGTGACCTGAAATATAACTGGGGAGTGCTGCCTTCTCAAAGTAGAGTTGCCGTGAGGGGCCTGGGGACCATGGTTTCAGGGGACATCTAAGCCAAACGGCATAATGAAGTTCATTGTTAAGAAAATATTCTGCATCCCACTTTGGTGAGTGACACCTGGGATGTTCAAAGGTATTTAGTGGCCAGTTACGCAGCATCAATTGGTACGAATCCACCTCGAGCAGAGGATTATGAAGAAGGTCATAGACCTGAGGAAAGTGTGAGCCCACACAACGAAAGAGGCCATGTGATCAGTGACTCCATCAGCGTGCAACCAGGAGAACCAGATGGTGCCTGGCCAGTACTAATAACTGCCAGCCAACAGACACAATCCCAGAAGTAGTGGGAGAACAATGGGGATGTAGAACTGGAAATCTACTAAAAGATAAGACTTGATTGTCAGACAGACTGGAGGGTCCCCTGAGGACCTGGCCCCAGGCTCTCTGTTTGCCTAGAGCTGAAAGCAGAACTGAAGCCAACACTTCAGACAAATACTAGACTGGACTGTAATACCTAGAGTGGTCGTGGCAAAGAGTGCGATTCTTGGCTTAAATACATCCATGAAGCTGTTGGAGCAGCTGCTGTCCAGAGGTGAGATGGCAGGGTGGAGGAGTAGAGAGTTGGTCAGGTGGATACAGGAAGTACAGGGTGGAAAGTCAAAGTGTGCTGTCACAGGGTGGGGAGAGAAGCTGGGATTGCACATCAGTGTGGGTGCAGGCTTTATATGGAAACTGGCTTGGCTTGTAAACTTTCATCTAAAGCACCATAAAATAAAATAATAGAGTCGCCTTTAATAATGATAGCTGGAGTAACGCTTTTGGGACCTTCCTTAGCTAATGTATGATTCACAATGAGAAAAAATAACTGCAAACACTCATTAGTATAAAGTATAGATCAAGGAATATTAGAATTTGTCAAAAATGAAATAGAACACTTGAAAGTTTGTATCCTAGGTATTATCAGTGAGCTGGCATGGATGGGTGCTAGCCACCTTCAGTCAGACCGTCTTACTTTCTACCCGGCCAGGAATGACAAATTAAGTAGGAACAGTGCTGCATTCATTGTCCAAAGCAACTTTTCAAAATCTCTCCTGAAGTACAACACTGCCCATGATAGGATAACATCCGTAAGCCTACAAAGAAAACTCCTTAATATGACTATTATTCAAATTGACACAGCTAACTACGAAGGCTAAGATAAAGAAACTGAAAATTTTTACTAACTTTTGCTGTCTTAAATTAATGAAATGTGTAATTAAACAGCATTCATAATCACTGGTGATTAGAACGTGAGAGTTAGAAACAAAGAAGGATCCATAATTGGAAAATGTTGCCTTGGGGGTAGAAACAATGTCAGAGATCATCACGTGACAGAACCTTGCGAGACCAGCTACTTCTCATTTTGAGTCATGCCGCAAAGCAAACACCTTTTGTGAAACACCAAAAACAGCACCTCTACCTGTGGACTTCACTGGATGGAATGTATAGGAATCAAATCAACTATATAAAAGGAAAGAAACTATGGAGCTCAACATCATCCACCAAAACAAGGCACAGACCATCAATTGCTCACAAGGAAGTTCAAGTTGAAGTTGAAGAAAATTCCGTGAGATCCAAAGTACAACCTTGACTGTATTCACCTGAATTTGGAGACCATCTCAAGGATAAATTTGATACATTGAGCATTAAAGAATGCAATTAATAATTAATTAATAATAATTAATAAAGATCTGACAAGTTGTTGTATCAAGGACAACATACATGAAGAAAGCAGAAGATCATTAAAAAGACAAAAAGGGGGGAAAAAAGGCCAAAATGAATGTCAGAAGAGACTGAAACTTGCTCTTGAGCACAGAGTAACTAAAGCAAGTGGAGGACATGTGACGTAAAAGAGCTAATACGAAAAGTCAAAGGGCAGCTTAAGAAAGAAAAAGTCAAATATTTTTCTACAATATACAAAGAGCTAGAGTTAGAAAACCAAAAGAGAAGAGCACGCTTGACATTTCTCAAGCTAAAAAAACTTAAGAAAAAATAAAAGCCTTGTTTTGCAGTAATGAAGGCTCCTATGGGCAAAGTATTGTATGACACAAAAGCATCAAAGGAAGGAAGGAATACAGAATTACTGTACCCCCAATACTTGGTGAATATCCAACCAGTCCAGGAGATAGCATGTGACCAAGAGACCGTGCTACTGAAGGCAGAGGTCCATGCTGCATGAAGGTTTCAGAAATTGTTCTCATACCAACTGATACGTTTCAACACTTGAATACAACAATGGAGGTGCTAACAAATCTATATCAAGAAAGTTGGAAGACAGCTACCTGGCCAATTGATTGGAATAAATCTCTGTTTGTCCACATTTCACAAAAACGGAATTTGGAAATTATTGAATATTATTAAAATCACACTCAAGTAAAATGTTGCTGAAGGTAACTCAGCTACAATTACAGCAGCACATGGACAGGGAATTTCTAGAAATTCAATTCAGATTCAGAAAATGACATGAAACAAGAGATACCACGGCTGATGCCAGATGGATCTTGAGTGAAAGCATAGAATATCCTATAGATGTTTACTGGTATTTGTTGACTACAAAAGACATTTCACTCCATATCATAACACTGTGAAGAATAGGAATTCCAGAACTTTTAGCTGTGCTCACGCAAAGCTCCTCTGTATGCCAAGAGGCAGTCATGAGAACAGAACAAAGGGATACTGTGCTATTTAAGTCAGCAAAGGTATGGGTCAAGGTTATATCCTTTCATCTTACTGACTCAATCTGTATGCCTAGCAGACATTCCTAGAAGCTGCGCTATATGAAAAAGAACATGTCATGAGGTTTTCAGGAAAGCTCATCAACAACCTTCAACACGCAGATGATACATCCTTGCTTACTAAAGTCAAAGAGGACTAGAAGGACTTCTGATGAAGAACAAGGACCACAGCCTTTGGGATGGACTGCACCTTGATGTAAAGAAAAATAAAACCCTCAAAACTGAGCAAATAGGCAACATCATGATAAATGCTGGAGATACTGAAGTTGTCAGTTTACGTAGATCCACCATCAACATCCATGGAGGTAAGAATGAACCTTCCTTTGTTAAGGCCATCCCCTCTGTGGTATTACTGTTAGAGCAGCACTAGCTGACTAAAACAAACACCATCTTGCTTGTAGAGGAAGAAGCTGTTTATTAGCTAGCAGTGCAGCGGATGGACTCAAGTCCAAAAAAGAGCTGTGCACCCCATTCCATTGTTAGACACATCTATTTATACGTTTTTCCAAGAAAGCGGACAAAGGAATTTCCATATATTCTCTTAATTGGCAGTTACAGGTACACAGATTTTCATGTTGTATTTCTATTGGTGCAGCATTCTTAAAGAGGCACTAGATAAGCAGTTAGCATTAAGTTACATTGGAAGAAGCTACCCTCTCCTTAGAAACTGGGCTTATCTGGGATTTCTATGAGGGGAAAGATAGAGCATCCTGGGCTGGCACTGAAGAGAAGCATCTGGACTTTAACCTTCTCTTTAGAAACTGAGCTTCTCAGAGATTTTTATGGGGGGCGGGGTAAGGAGGGACACTGGTGTCCCCACCCTAATTTAGGCATCAGGCAGAAAGCAGTCACTGATTCGAATAGGGTTTGTGAAGTTCCTCCCAAAGCAAACCGGTGCCTTCTTGTCTAAACAGTATAACCAAGGCTGCTTCCTCAAATTAATTCACCTCTCAAGGGGAGAAGTACATAGGCCTGGGTGTGGGCATAGAGGTCACATTCAACAGGCCAGACCTGTTGTTTCTGAGGGTCTGATGTCATGCATTCGAGCCGTTTTCAGCTGTTTACAATCACTCATTTATAGGCTCACAAGCCCCACACCCCAGCCCTCTGGAATTTAAGTGGTATTCTCTTAAAAGCTTTCTCTTTCTCTCTCAGTCCTCCCTTTGAGACCCCACAAATATATCTATTTTTTAATTTGGGGTCTCACCATTTGCCCATTCTTGTAGAGATCAAGCAGTGTCTTGCATAAAACAAGCTTGAGGCTGCTCTTTGATTAATAGTAGCCTTGATTATACAATGTATAGCTCCTGTTGTCAATGGGAGAAGGCAAGGAACAATTAGGCATAACAGCCTCATCGTGGCTAGTACTCCTCATGAAGGTCCTGGTCCTTTTTTTTACATGGCAGTATCTCAACAACTGTGACCCTGTCAGACACAAAAGCAACTTCTTATTTCAGATTTTTAGTCTAAGTCAGTAATTACACAATCCCTCTTGGAGAGTAGACCCATTGGGTAAATTAAGGTAGAGAAGGTGGCTATTGTGTCTAATACAAATTTAATTTTCTTAACTTCCACAATGAGTGTAACCCTTGGCTGTCTGCTGTGGTCAGGAGGCAGACAGGCTTCGGGTTCCCCATCAGTGGTCAGATTTTCAAACTCCTGAGAGAGTCCAGAAGGGCCTGTTTATCTGGGCCTTTGTTGTAGAGGTCTATGAACATCCTGTTGTAGAACTTTCAGGACACTCTGCCTTAAAGTGGACTCATTTTTGACAGTACCTGGAAGGACCAGGGTCCATATTGACTGGCCAGTGAGGTAGTTTAAATCTTGGACACCAACTGGCTTAGCTGAGGTGGCAGCCAATAGCAGCCTTTTTTTTTTTTCCTTTCTGCCACTAAATCTCTGATTAATTACCTTAAGGGTTTCCTCTATCAATGGGAGAGTGGAGTCTAGGATTTTGTCTCAAGCATGATAATCTTTGTTTTGTCTGATGTGGAATGGGATAAAAATATATGGCCATAATGGCCTCTTACTGTGTTTAAAACTGGCTCCAGTATTTTCTTCTTTTTTTTTTAAAAAAAAAGTCTTGATGAGTCTGTCGAGGTAAAACCACGGTGGGAGTAAGACCACTGCCTCTTTCCCTCCAGGTCTCCAGCTGAGAACTATCCCTTATCTTTCTTAACGTAAATCTCTCAGGCCTTTTCTTTGGTGGGGTGGGGAAGGACCATAAAGTTGTAAACTGGGGCTTGTTTTCGTTTTGACTCTTAAAGGAAAACAGTTCAGGGGCTTGAGAGAACAACCTCTCTCTTTAACATTGCATATTATTAAGTTTCTAGAACTTTAGGTACCATGTATCGAATTAGGAAGTAAGAGAAATATTAATAATTTCAGGCCAACTTATTTCAAATAACCAAGGAACTGACTCCACTAACCATACTGCTGTCCAGTCGTGTACGACTAATAGCAACCCTAGAGGCCAGGCTAGAACTGTCCCATGGAGTTTCCAGGGAGTGCCTGGTTGAACAAGGAAATAAATCTAAACACCCCACAAATTGGATCAGCCACTGTTTTTACATCTTTACAGCAGCTACACTCCACCAAATCATAGACCCAAATCCATCAGTTAAACATCTCAAGAGAAAAGAAAAAAAGCCTTTTTTTATACCTAAAAAAAGAACCTCAAAACATCAGCAGTACTCTTCTACACAAGCTCATACTACATTTATTTTACCCAGCTTTGCACAATTGCTCTCTGCTCTATCTGTTCTGGACAGCCGTGAACGTCTCAAGCCACAGCCCTTCTCATAAGTCCAAAATTTTCATTTAAATAAACTTTAGATAATAATTCTAAACACAACTATTTATATTCGTGAGAACTCCAGATATCATACGTAACAGTCTTGATACACAATATCACACATTCAGGGCACATTGAGATTATTAACTCTTTAAATACTTACACAGTATAAAATGGATTTATAAGTAATATTTGAATTCCCCAGTCAATGCATTGGCTTTGATGATGTTAGATAAATTTATCAAACTAAATCAAGTTTTATGGAGTCAGTCCTGAATCACAGTAGCCCCATCAGGCAGAACAGGACTGTCCCACAGAGCTCTAACTGTTGATCTCTGGACAGCAGACACAGCACTCAACCAGGGCCCTCCCAGATAGTAACCAAAAAACAAAATTATGACTTAATGTTATATATTTGTTAGACAATATTAGGCAAAAACACAAGAGGAAACAACCAACATAAACTTTAATGCAGTGAGAGAACTAGACACCCGACTTTAACCCATGACACAATACGCTAAACAAGACTCTCTTTACTTTCCCTCTCTCAGAAAAAGACATCCATGGCCCTCCACGAAGTCCCTCCTATTAGGAGTTTGTTACAGGTCGACAAGAAACAGTAGTGAAGTTATTTAAAGATCTCAAACGTAAGTAGTCTTAGTTTTTTCTCTATTAAGTCCTGTGGCACGATTTGCCAACCCTAAGAATCTTGTTCTAGAGAGAGACCAAATCTTTGCCTTTAAGATCATGTAAGGAATAAATTAACTGTTCAGAAACCAGAGAAAATTGTTACTTAGTAGAGAACAAGCCAATTCTTTCTAATGTTAATGTTCTCAAAGAACTTAATAAATTAAATCATTAAACTTTTGTCAAACAAAATTTTGACCATATCAAACATTTATTAACAGACTCTAAGAAATCTCTTACCAACAAAACTCCTACATCAAACTTTTATAATGTCATTTTTTAAACAGCAAAGAACTCAATAGTCAAGTGTCATCGAGTCAGAGCCTACTCATGGCGACCCTAGGGGCCAGGGTAGAACTGACCCCTAGAGTATTCAAGGAGGGCCTGGTGGATTTGAACTGCTGAACTCAATAGGACTTATTTTTTTTTTGGTCGTCTGAATTAGTTGAATTACTCTTAAAGTCCAGGGCTTAAGTAAAGCTTATTTAAACCTCTTACGTCCCCCAATTAACTCCTAAGATTTTATTAGCTGACTTTTACAAGTTATTATTTATCTGGCTTGGGAATCCTTTTTCTACACTTCCCAGATAAGCCTCAGAAGTCTCAATTTATGATAGTCAAAGTGGAGCAGTAATCTTTACCCACCCCTTTTTTTTTCTCTCAGAAGTTTCCCTGTAGGTATACTTGAGGGAAATTTCTGCACTTCTCTCTGCTTTTTCTGCAGGACAAAAGATTATCGGCTTCCCTTTTACTCTTTTGGAAATATTACTCTCTTTAAGACAAAGCTATCTGCACCTGAGGGACTTGAAGTTACCCAGCCACAGCACACCTGGATCTATTTGAAATTTAGCTCTTTACCAACTTCAATTTACTTCAAGTAAGACTCTTAATATCAGGTACATTGGCAAAGACAAAAGACACCTTTTTTTTGTTTTGGCCCAAAACATGAACAACTTGTGTAATGACAAAAATATTTTCAAAACCCCACAAAGGCAAAGCAAAAGCACAGCACAAACATGACAAAAATATTTTCAAAACTCCACAGAAGACAAACCAAAGGCACACTACACATTTATCTTATCAAATGCGCACATAGGAGGCCTCACACTTTATCACATACACATATCCAGCTTTACCAGTACATATGTAGACTGTTTAACTAAAAACGAGCTTATGAGCACCTTGATTGTAGGATGGAAAGATAAGTTTTTATGGATCCATTCAATAGTTAAATTTCTCTCCAGAGTACAATGCCTTGCCCGGGCCATTATTACCTCAAGTGAGTACACATACAGAGACTAATTAGACAGAATTTGCCCCAGTGGACTCTCTTAAGGAACAGAGGCCTTATTTCTCACATTACAGTGTATATAGATACAGAGAAAACCTTTTAAGTGGGACAAAAGTTCTTTTCTTACCAGACAGATGGTGCCAAGACAGACAGGAGCTCCAAACTTGGTGAGAATATGAGCTCTCTGTGTGCAAATAGAAAGTACTTGAACCTTCTTTAATTTAGTGAATTGATGGAGGCGTGAGTGGATGGCTTTCTAAGGTGGAAGCAGTACCTCTGGACCGTCTGTCCAGGCAGAAAGGGGAACTCCACTAAGTACCCTTTGTCCCATGTTAAGCCAAAGCGGGAGGAGTAACAGAGAGGAGGCCACGGAATCTGCTTTTTATACTGGCAGAGTAGCAGAGGTGCAGGGAAATGGGAAATGTTATGTTTAGAACTGTGTGCCTCACATTGTGTGGAGTTTGCCTTGCAGGGGGGGCGACATTCTCCTTGTCTGCTGCATGCACCCCCTCATCCAGTTAGAGGAGCTTTAAAACGGCAAATGCCCTTTGGCTCTTAAATATCTGACCTGTGCCTGCAAAATTATCTTATGGACCCAATCCTCGGCCTTTGACTGGATCAGTTAGACAGAGCCCTCACCCTTAAGGGCCAGAGTTACTGAGATAGAAGTAGTGGGGCCTTCAGAATTCACCAGGGAGTGCCCTGGCCCAAATTCCTTGATTACCACAGCCACTCTCCAACCTGTTCACAGAGGGCTTTAGCAGATATTAGCAAGTAAAGCAGAGGATAGAAAGTTGAATCTTCCCTGGGAAAGGACATACTGTAGGAAGTCCCCTTGCTCCTGGTTGGCTTGCCAAATTGAACCCAAGTTCATCTGTCTGTCACTGTAACTGAAAAGTATAGAGACAGCATAGGGTTCAAGGAATAATATATTTACAGGTTTCTGCAGCAAACCTGGGGGAATAGTGGCTAATCCAAACCGTCCTCTTTACCCTCTCAACCTGTCTGTTCTCTTCCAGCTCTGGGTCGACTCCCCTTCTCCAGCCTCACTCTAGAGTGCAGTGGGGAGGGGAGGGACTTTCAGTAGGCAGGACCTCTGCTTCTTTTCCTCGGGAATTGTCCCCAGTGGGGTCGATTTTCGGCGTGTGTTTCCCATATTCCTCCCTTAGACAAACAACAAACATGCCATAAGATGGGTAAAGGGGAGGGTAAGGGTTAAGAGGAGAGGTCACACAATCGCTTCATCTGCCACTGACTGCTTACCTCAGGGGATTGATGGGGGGCGTCCTCTTGGCATACAGCAAGCTGGTATAAGCCATCAGCACGTCTTTGCCTTTTAGCCATATGAGGTGCCCTATGAAAACTCGGCTCAGGACACACACTCTTTGAAGCTGTGAGAAGGAGCTGGGACCCCCCCACCTTGCAGCTTATCTCAGTCAACCTGTAGTTGCACACCCTCATACAACTCCATCCTTTGTCCAAACCTTGGCAATATCCGTTTCCTGTGATATATAGGATCCTTTGCAGGACTAGGAAGATGCCAGGAGGTGGTCAGGCTTCTCTTCTGCCTCTATAGGCAGGACCTTACCAGAATTACACCCTATACCTGGGCTGCCTCAGTTTTCCATTCACATACCCCTCTAGTAAGACCAGAGAATGGTAATCTGGAGGTGCTGAGAGGTGACTAAGCTCCCCCTCACCTCAAAGAAGTGGCTTTCCTATCCTCTCCTTTTACTCAAGACCAATCTTACCATGATTCAGATGTCTGCTTTCCAAGGTCTGTTCCTCCTGGCGTTCCACTCCTTGAGAGCCCCCCAAGAGAGACCCTCTCTCTACCACACTGAAGTGACTGCACAGGAGGACAAAATTAGTCACTCCTGGCACGCTCAGAGGCTCACTTCACCTGGGGCTGAAGGAGCCTCCTTTGGGTTTTGTTGGAGGGTGGGTGAAAAATCACCAGGTGAGTCTGCTCTTTACAGGTATCCTGCTTCCAGGTCAGAGAACCAGAAATGTAGCAGGAAAAAGATAAGTTCGGCCCACGGAGCAGAAAACATCTCGAACATCATCTTGTTTGCAGAGGAAGAGGCTGTTCATCAGCTAGTAGTGCAGTGGATGGACTCATGTCCAAAAAATAGCCGCACACCCCATTCCATTATTAGATACATCTATTTATACATTTTTCTAAGAAAGCAGACAAAGGAATTTCCATATATTCTTTTAATTGGCAGTTACAGGTATACAGATGTTCATACTGCATTTCTATTGGTCCAGCATTCTTAAAGAGGCACTAGATAAGCAGTTAACATTAAGTTACATGGGAAGAAACTACCCTCTCCTTAGAAACTGGGCTTATCAGGGATTTCTATGAGGGGGAAGATGGAGCATCCTGGGCTGGTGCGAGAGAGAGGTATCTGGACTTTAACCTTCTCCTTAGCAACTGAGCTTTTCAGAGATTTTTATGGGGGAGGAGAAGAAGATGGGGAGGAGAGGGACACTAGTGCCCCCACCCTAATTTAGGCATCAGGCAGAAGGCACCCATTGATTCGAATAGGGTTTGTGAAGTTCCTCCCAAAGCAAACTGGTGCCTTCTTATCTAAACAGTATGACAAAGGCTGCTTACTCTGGTAGATTCGCCTCTCAAGGAGGGAAGTATGTAGGCCTGGGTGTGGGTGCAGAGGTCACATTCAACAGGTTGGAAGTGTCGTTTTGAGGTTCTGATGTCTGATGTCATCCCAGCCATTTTCAGCTGTTTACAATCACTTATTTATGGGCTCATAAGCCCTACACCCAGACCCTGTGGAACTTAAGTGGTATTTTCTTAAAGCTTTTTCTACCTCTCTCACTCTAATCTCCTTTCACATCTTTGATGTTACCTCATTTCTTTTTCACATGCCGCATGTTCAGTCTGTCAGTAAGCATTGTTGGCTTCTGTGTTAATAATCTACAACTTCAAAACTTCTCATTACTGCTGCCAATGATTTCTCAGCAAGGACACTTCTTGCAAGTGTTATTAGAATTGGTAACACCCTAATTTCTCATTCATGTTCTTTTATAACTTACGGTATCAGCCCAAATGACTCTTAAGGCAGCTGATGCCATTCATTGGTTCAAAGTTTTTAATGGCTCCTCATCTTCCTCAAAGGAAAACTCAGTAGCCTGCATATTTCTCCAAAATTCAGTTCATCATTTCTTAGAGCTCTAATCCCTCCTGTTCGGACACTTCACCACCTCCTCGGTCTCCCATCCTCTCTTACCCGCTTACACCTTCTTTCTCTTGATCAAATACACAAGGCACACTCCTACCACAGGACATTTGTATTTGCTCTTCTCTGCCTAAAATATCTCCCCTCTCCTATTTGCTTCCAAAGTTTTAAAATTCTGCACGTCAGATGGTTTGTACTCCATTTGGTTCTTCTGAAACACTACGTCTCCTTTACACTCTGGGAACATCTGAACATACTGTTGTGCTGTAAGAAACATTCCATTTCCCTGTCCATTTGCCTATCTAATTCCTTTTCAACATACAGTTTTGTCTCAAGTATCATTCTTCCTACGAGTCTCCAGTAAAATCCCTCTTAGGGAATCCTTCTTCAAAATTTTCTGTAACACCTTGTTTACCATTGGGAATTTTGATTGCCAATTTCTTTCTTTGTGCTAACTGGCCTTAATTTCATAAGAAAAGCATTGTCTGTATCACAACTAGCATAAAACTTGCACATCATTTTTTTTGTCATTATTGTTGTTAGTTGCTGCTGAGTTGCCACTAACTCATGGTGGCCTTATGTGTAATAGAACAAAATATTGTTTGGTCCTGTGCCGTCTTCATGACTGTTTGTGTTTGAGTCTATCGTTGTGGCTAATATATCAATATATGTCATTGAGGGTTCCTTTTTTTTTGCCGACCCTCTACTTTACCCACATGATGGATTTGTCTGCTGATCGGTCTTTCCTGGTGATGTGTCTAAAGTAGTCAAGCTCATGTCTCTCCCTCCTTACTTTTAAAGAAATTCTGGTTACAATTTTTTTTTTTTCTAAAATGGTTTGCTTGTTCTTCTAGATGTCCACAGTATGATAAATGTTTTTCACCAAGAGTACATTTCAAATGTATAAGTTTTTCTTATGTCTTACGTTATTGGCCAGCTTTTGCATGCATATGAAACTTGATCAAGGTTTAAATTTTAAAAAAGCAATAAAAAATAATTGATTGACACAAGTTAATGAATCAAATCCAGCATGATTTAATTCTAATCACTAGGTCATGGCTGAAATTCTCTACAAGAAATGTTTGCAAGAAGCTAGTATTTTTATTAATTTACAGTTTTTAATCAAGGTATTCCATGAGGCTATACAAATATTATCTCTCTCTACTTCATTTCACCTCTCTTTTATCCTTAGAATAAAGTATGATTTGTAATCTTCCTTTAGGGTAATGATTCTATTTTCCCAACCTGCTTCATTATGTTGTAGAGTAATATATCTTTCATACTGTCCTCTACATCTCATAGACGTTCAAGTCATGACTGCAAAATTAATGAGAAATAGTTATCAGCTAATAAATGTGTACCTCCATGAGGCACCTACAAATAAGAAAGTCTGATGTTCTTGTACTGTTTGATAACTATTAACATGTTATTCTGTGGTTACTTCCAGATTATTCAATCAGCTTAGAATTACTTCCTAAAATAAATACATAAGTAATTCTGTGTAAAGTAACTGTTTGTAAGGTTTCTATTTAATGCTTCCAGATTATTTATAAACACATCCCACTTTTTACAAAGATTTATCATTCCCAGAAATCAAAATGATTGCATATTCATTCCAAAAACCAACAACAAAAAAGAAATCAGATTTTTCTGACCCTTCCATAGATTAAACATAGAAAGTTACTACTTTCCAAAGACATCACTTAATATGCAATTTCATCAATGAAATATCAGTAAAAGGATCCCACTTCAAACAAAACAATAGCTTGGAACTGGGTATCCCAGGTTTACAAACTCAAAGGTAAGATGAGATATAAAGAAGTGAATAGGGTAATTGTATAAATGGGTCTCTAAAGTGGATCTCATTTAAATAGCATGATCATCTTTCATATTTCACTGGACCTAGTTATAAAAGTTTTTGAAAAGCTTTCTAAAATATGAATTCATTAGACACCATTTCTAGGGATTGTCTCCTTTCTAGAGAAATCCTTCCACTCCAGGATTCACTGAGACTTTAAATAAAGCTACATCAGAAACAGAGTTATGCATTCCTTACTTGGAGTCTTGTGTCATTTCTAAGCTGGCACCTGATTAACTCAGAAAATAAGACACGTTGACAAACCCTATTTTCCTGTATCACACCTAGGAAGTAGAAGTGTGATAACTTTCATTAAAACTAGATGGTCTCACACTTATGAAGAAGGATCAAAAGGTACTGAGTCACATGCCAACAGTACTTACTAAATGCAAAAATATTTATATGCTGTTACCAATTTTACCCAACCAGATTTCTAGGAGAGTAGGGGAAAGGAGACTGTTGGGAGGATGAGACATGTATGGAGCAGAGAGGAATGGTGTGCTGTCACTGGGCAGGGAGAGCAGTGGAAGCTGCATATAGGTGGTCATGTAAATTTATATGAGAATGTACATTTTCACTGTCATAATAAAAAAATATTTATATGCTAAATTAACTGGTTTTTTTTTTTTAAGTATACCAACTGTGATGGTTAATGATGTGTGTCAGCTCAGCTGGGTTATGATTCTCAGTGGTTTGCCAAACACTCCATAATCATCTCCTATTTTGTGACTGGAAGTGAGCAGCCAATCAACTGAAAGGGGATTTCCCATAGGAATATGGCCTGCCTCCAGTGTATAAGTGCATGGTCTAGGAAAACCTCTCTCTGTCTTGCACTGTTCTTGTTGTTAGACCTCCAGTTCTTGAGACACGAGGAGTCTTGGGCCTGCCACCTGAGCCACAGATTTGGAACTTGCCGGCCTCAACATTTGCACAAACTAGTTCCTTGAAGCAAATCTATCTTTACAGATTCTTAAGTCTACTTTATTGGATTCACTCTGACTCGATGGCACTTGGCTGGCCGGTATGAAACCAAGGCTAAGGCACCAACTAAGCTGGCTTTGAACTTGGCTTACTAGAGAGTCTTGTAGTTGTCTGTACATCTTCATTCATTTTCCCATCCGTCTATTCAAGCATAGGCTACAGAACAATCTTTACCCACTCATTTTTGTGACTTCTTTTAGGATTTCTGGAATCTATCTTCACCAATAAATCTCCTGGCCAACTGCAAAGTCATCATGAGCATAAGCCGTCCTGTATTTCCAGAGAAATATGTCAAACGCAACAAGGAGGTTATCCTATGATTCTTTTAATTGTTTAAACACGCCTGAATTTCTAACTGCATGATAAACTTATAATTGTCAGAAAGTCTCCTTTTGTTCCATTACTTATTCAACTATAACTTTTACAGAATTATACAAATACCAGCAACACAGCAAATGGCTATTCAGTGAGTGTTTTCACCATGAGTCGGATCCGACTTGATGGCACTTGGCTTGATTAAATGTCATACTTTCATTTGTTAAGAGAATAAAACAACAGCCCAAGAAGTATGAGACAGATTTCACAAAATTGAGATGAAATAAGAGGGGTTGGAGGTCCAGACTGTTACAGTGTTAAACAGATAAAGGAAGACTTTGTCTCTTACTCCACTGCACCCCCGAGGAATGTATCAACTAATAGCAAAGCAAGCACCGACAGGAGAGATGGGGAAGGGAGGCAAGATTACACCACACACATCAATTCTTGCTCTGAGACTTCCACACAAGTGTGAACCACTGAAGGATACTTGCTGAGCACCAGGTGCCCCACCCGTTCCCACCAAGAGTAGTACAGAAATTGCCTCTCTTCCCATTTTATGTTCATAGCTGGGATTATATTGCTGGGTTTGCTTCCCTGACTTCCCTTTAGGAGCTCAGTTCAAAGTAGTAGAATGATTTCTCCATCATGCATCTGTGAGAAAGCCATCCCTCTTTCTCTCATCAAAGACTGAGAAGGAAGAGCCTCCCTTAAAGACTCAGGCAGGGACCGGGAAAGAATTGCTTCTTACTGCCTGATGGATGGCAGTCTTTTATTCCCTGCCCTCAGAATCTAAAGATAAATGCCTTCTGATGGTGAGTGCTGGGTCAGTGCAAATACAATAGGATGAATGGACAAAAGGAAGGTGCTGTTTATTTCAGGCACTCAGTGGTTTGAAGAATGGTGATTGAAGTGCCAAACCACAGTAAGTAGTTTTCTCTGAAAAAGATCTTAAGAGAATTCAAGAAGTTATTGCAAAGGAATAGTCTCCCAATTGATTCTGTGAGGTTGGGACAACAGCAGTGTTAGGAATAGGCTTCTTGATGGTACATATTTAACTTAATGATAGGTGACTTGATCTGGCTGATACATTTTTGTATACTTCACAAAATCTGTCATGAAGATTTTGTAGAAATGCTAAGTTGAGAAAAATGTATGCTTACATATCAAAGGAATGTAGACATCCAGGGTCAAGTAGAAAAATTATTGAGTTGTCAGTGTATCCCTTCAAAGATTCTTTCTTGACTACCCAAGTGTGTGTTTTTGGCTTATCTTGGAGAGAAATTTGAATTGTCTCACAGTGTCGTAAAGTTATTAAGAGTTCTCTTCAAAAATTCCTAGTGGTTCTCCACTGTTTGCAGAGTAAAAGATCAAGCCTTTCTCTGTCTATTTGGTCCTGTTCAAGCCAGGCCTATTCCTGTGACACTTCTTTGACATTATTTTCTCTGGTGAGTCTCAGTCAACCCAGCAGCAAGTTTGGGTTTTCATTCCATCCTAGGCCTTCTTGCCAAATGGATCTCACTTAGAGGGCCAATATTAACATAATTCTTCAGTTTTGTTTCTCTTACATGGCAAGTGATTTTTTTTTTTACTAAACCCATTGCATTATTAGGTAAAAATGTGGTAAAATAATAAAACTAGTCTATCACTTGATTATTTGAAAATAACATAAGTAGACAAGCCACTAACCACCCTAATCAGAATGGGTAGATTGTACATAAATTAATGGAAAGTAACTCAAACAGACAAAAGGAAAAAAAAAAAAAAGACTAAGGGAAAATACCTATTGAATTAGTAAAATTAAAAAATAATGAAGTAAAATACTTCAGAAATCTAGATGAGATATATAATCGTCTAAAAATTACAACAAAACTGACTCAAGCAGATACAGAGTCTAAAAAGATCTGTTACCGTAGAAGAAATGACTTTGTGATAGACTCAAAACAAAATCAAATAAAAATCTAGGCCATATTGTTCAGTGGAAAATTCTCTTTATAAAATAAAAGTGGATGGATACTTCAGCCCCTAAACTGCATTTTTCTCACTGAGGATTTATGCAGGATTTTACGTGATTGCAGAAAATAAAGATGCCTGCTGTCTTCATTATGACTAGGATTTTATTGGAGGTATTATTCAATGCGATGAGAAGAGAAAGGAAAATACAAAATTCTCCTTTTTGCAGATCATACTAGTATAGATCTGGAAAACCCAAGAGTCAATGGGAAGTGTATTATAAACAACAAGATAATTGGACTCAGTAGAAAATTATAAAATCAACATTAAAAAACCCAATAGCCTTTATAATGAAAACAGAAACCACTTACAAGATACAACAAAAACCAATACTTAGAGAAGTTCACGAGCAAAAGAGACAAAGCTGAAACAAGAAAAATCCAAAAAAAGCAGTTCAAATCCACCAGGCACTTCTTGGAAACTCTATGGGTCAGTTCTGCTCTGACCTATAGGGTCACTATGAGTTGGAATCGACTCAACAGCAGGGGGTTTGCTGGATTTTAAACCCTGGTGGCAAAGTGGTTAAGTGCTACCACTGCTAGCCAAAAGTATAACAGTTCAAATCCACCTGGCACTCCTTGCAATTTTTTTTTTTTAATATGTATGAAAACCACAAAAGTAGACTTGAACACATGGAAACTGTCTCTTCTTCCTGAACATAAAGACTTAACATCGTAACAGTGACTACTCTCTCTCTGTAACACATCTAGTGCAATATTAATTAAAGTTACATGTTTTATAATTCAAATTTGAAAAAAGAAAAGTGTAAGAACAGCCAGTAAACACTTTCTTTTTTTTTTTTTTTTGCCAAGGGGAGAGTCACCATATATAGGTATAGGCAATATTATAGTGAAATAAACATAATTTCAGCATGTGAACAGACCCAAGTCAAAACTTAGAAAATTCGGTCAGACCCAATACAATCTGAAATGGAGCATGTGATGACAGCGACTTCTTGTATCAATGGTGAAAATCTGAGCTTTTCATTAACGGTGTTGGGGTAACAGGGTAGCTCCACCGAAAAAAATGCAACAACAGCCAAAATTTTTAAAAGTTAGAAAAGCTTCTCTTACTTTACATGACAATAAATAAAAAGACTGATTCAGAAACTACGCATCTAGTAGGAAAAATACAGCTGAATGTTTATTTTCACACAGGTCCTGGAAGCACCATAGATAATAACAAAAAAAAATGGTTAGAAATTTCAGTTAATGCAGACTTGTTAAGTATGACATATGCATACAAATGTGATGCAGCTCTGATGAAGATGTGAAGGACTTCTTGTGGTGCAATGATTAAGGCACTCATTCACCCCAAAGTCAGTTGTTCAAACCCACCAGCCACTCTGGGAAGAAAAAGGTGGCAGTCTGCTGCTGTAAAACCCACAGCCTTGGAAGTCGTGAGGGGATGTTCTACTCTTTCTTAGAGGGTCCTTATGTGTTGGAATTAACTCTACACAACAGGTTTAAAGAAGGAAGTATATTTGTGTATCTAAACTAGTCAGTCTCAACCAAGTTTGATTTGGGGCCCCAAGGGACAATTGGCAGTGTTTGGAGATTTTTTTGTTGCCGTTGTCACAGCTGAGACTGTTGACATCTAGGCTACAGTCCACGATTCTGCCACACCTTCCACAGTGCACTTGACAGATCCCGAAACAATTACACAGCCCAGCACGCCCCTAGTGCCAACGTCAAGAACTTCTCATCTAGGATAGATTGCCCAGAAAATAAAGGCAAAGGGAAAGACTGCCTATATAATAGGGCGCCACTTGCCAAAGAAGGAGAGAGGATTTAAATACATAAACCTGTTGGAACATATTTTCAGAAGTAAAGAGAGTGTTGCTCACAGCAAATAAGCAAATGCTAAGTCCAGTAATCAGGACTAGAAAACAGAATTTTCAGAGAAGTCTTTGCTTACAGATTTGATTTAAAAAACATACAAACCAAAAACCTAAACCCATTGTCGTGGACTCAGTTCTAACTAACAGCAACCCTGTAGAACAGAGTGGACCTGCCCATCCACAGGGTTTCCAAGCATTGCCTGGTGGATTTGAACTGCCAAACTTTTGGTGAGCAACTGTAGACCTTAAATCACTGTGCCAGCAGGTATTTGATTTTCAAACTGTGTAGGCATTTTATTTTTTATTTACAAATTAAACTACCTCTGTATAAAGCAAAGTAAAATAAAACAATTAGCCTAATTTGGTATTAACTCAGTGGTCTAATAACACAGATAATAATTATATTGTTATACACTATAAACAAAAATAGCTGAAAGAAAAATCTAAACTAATTTTAAATGTTAAAATCACTGGTGGTAAGAATGATAGTTTTCTCTTTTAATGAGTTTGTGTTCTGCCTAACATTTAGCAATATTTATTATCACTGTTTCTGAGGGTCAGGAATCTAGGTACAACTTATCTGGGTGCAGACCTTCGGTCAAGGTGTCAGCTATCTGCAGTCATTAGGAGAATTCAAGGTCATCTGGGGGAGGGGAGGGCTTCATTGCTGGCAGGACTCAATTCTTTCTGAGCTGTTGGACTGAGGACGTCTTTTTCCCTCTGCTGGCGTCCTCCTTATTTTCTTGCCTTGTTGAGCTCATGATAGGGTAGCCCACATTAAAGTGAGTGAATTCTCTCAGAGCAAACCCCAGAGAGAACTAGAGAAAGCCAACAAAACAGATTCAGTCACCTTTCGTCTTCTCGGATTTGAGACAACCCCATGTGTATAAGAGGAGAACTGTGCTACCTATGGTTTCCAATGGCTAGCTTCTCAGAAATAGATTTCTAGGCCTTCCTAAGAGATGCCTCTAGGTGAACTCAATTCTCCAACTTTTTGCTTAGCAGCTAAGTTCAGTAAATGTTCTCATCACAAAGGGACTCTGGTAAAATGGAAGTTGCAGTCTTTTTGTAACCTAATTTGGAAAGTAGCATCTCATCACTTTTGCTGAATTCTGTTCAACAG